>CATKUM010000009.1:5000000-7500000 GCA_949786405.1 Onychomys arenicola
TTGCTTTTAGGAAGACACAGAGCCTTTGGTTTAAGTCTGTTTCTGAAGGGAAATTCAGACCAGTGTTCTCATCCATTAAACACCATCTGTTTTAACGCAAGAAGCATCCTCTTCTGTCCAGTGTCTGCAATACAGCAAGAAATATGAGCATGCCCAGAATAAAAGAACTGAGTTTCCTACTCATAAGGACCATATCTAGTAGAACTCTGCTTATGAAACTCATACAAACCACAGCATCTTTTACATAGATGCTCTTAAGTTAATAGTGAAAATCGTGTTTGGTTCGTGAACTGTGTAAATTCATTTGAGCTGAAAAACCTCTGGGTTTACCCGAAAAGAACTCTTGCTTGTAGGAAACACAGAAACTTTGGTTTAACTCCGTGTCAGAAGAAAAATTCAGACCAGTGTTCTCATCCATGAAACACACTCTGTTTTAATGCAAGAACCATGCTCTTCTTTCCAGGGTCTGTAATACAGCAAGAAACATGAGCAAGCCCAGAAAAAAAGAACTGTGTTTCCTACTCATACGGACCATAGCTAGTTGAACTCTGCTTATGAAACTCATACAAAGCACAGCATCTCTTCATAGATGCTCTTTAGTTAATAGTGATAATCATGTTAGGTTCGTGAACTGTGTAAATTCATTTGAGCCGAAAAATCACTGGGTTTACTGGAAATGAACTCATGCTTTTAGGAAGACACGGAGCCTTTGGTTTAACTCTGGTTCTGAGGGGAAATTCAGGCCAGTGTTCTCATCCATGAAACACCCTCTGTTTTAACAAAAGAAGCATCCTCTTCTGTCTAGCGTCTCCATTACAGCAAGAAAAATGAGCATGGCCAGAAAAAAAGAACTGTGTTTCCTACTCTTAAGGACCATATCTAGTTGAAGTCTGCTTATGAAACTGTAAGAAACCACAGCATCTTTTACATAGATGCTGTTTAGTTAATAGCGAAAATCGTGTTGGGGTCGTGAACAGTGTAAATTCATTTGAGCCGAAAAATCACTGGGTTTACTGCAAATGAACACTTTCTTTCAGGAAGACACAGAGCCTTTGGTTTAACTCGTTTGTGAAGGGAAATTCAGACCAGTGTTCTCATCGATGAAACACCCTCTGTTTTAACAAAAGAAGCATCCTCTTCTGTCCAGTGTCTGCACTACAGCAAGAAATATGAGCATGCCCAGAACAAAAGAACTGTGTTTCCTACTCATAAGGACCATATCTAGTTGAACTCTGCTTATGAAACTCATACAAACCACAGCATCTCTTACATAGATGCTCTTTAGGTATTAGTAAATTCATGTTGGGTTCGTGAATGGTGTAAATTCATTTGAGCAGAAAAATCACTGTGTTTACTGGAAATGAACTCTTGCTTGTAGGAAGACACAGAGCCTTTGGTTTAACTCCGTTTCTGAAGAGAAATTCAGGCCACTGTTTTCATCCATGAAACACCCTCTGTTTTAACACAAGAAGCATCCTCTTCTGTCCAGGTTCTCTATTACAGCAAGAAAAATGAGCATGCCTAGAAAAAAAGAACTGTGTTTCCTTCTCTTATGGACCATATCTAGTAGAAGTCCGCTTATGAAACTCATACAAACCACAGCATCTCTTACATAGATGCTCTTTAGGTATTAGTAAATTCGTGTTGGGTTCGTGAACTGTGTAAATTCATTTGAGCCGAAAAATCACTGGGTTTACTGGAAATGAACTCATGCTTTTAGGAAGACACGGAGCCTTTGGTTTAACTCTGTTTCTGAAGGGAAATTCAGGCCAGTGTTCTCATCCATGAAACACCCTCTGTTTTAACAAAAGAAGCATCCTCTTCTGTCCAGCGTCTCCATTACAGCAAGAAAAATGAGCATGGCCAGAAAAAAGAACTGTGTTTCCTACTCTTAAGGACCATATCTAGTTGAAGTCTGCTTATGAAACTGTAAGAAACCACAGCATCTTTTACATAGATGCTGTTTAGTTAATAGCGAAAATCGTGTTGGGGTCGTGAACAGTGTAAATTCATTTGAGCCGAAAAATCACTGGGTTTACTGCAAATGAACACTTTCTTTCAGGAAGACACAGAGCCTTTGGTTTAACTCGTTTGTGAAGGGAAATTCAGACCAGTGTTCTCATCGATGAAACACCCTCTGTTTTAACAAAAGAAGCATCGTCTTCTGTCCAGTGTCTGCACTACAGCAAGAAATATGAGCATGCCCAGAACAAAAGAACTGTGTTTCCTACTCATACGGACCATATCTAGTTGAACGCTGCTTATGAAACTCATACAAACCACAGCATCTCTTACATAGATGCTCTTAGGTATTAGTAAATTCATGTTGGGTTCGTGAACGGTGTAAATTCATTTGAGCAGAAAAATCACTGTGTTTACTGGAAATGAACTCTTGCTTGTAGGAAGACACAGAGCCTTTGGTTTAACTCCGTTTCTGAAGAGAAATTCAGCCCACTGTTTTCATCCATGAAACACCCTCTGTTTTAACACAAGAAGCATCCTCTTCTGTCCAGGTTCTCTATTACAGCAAGAAAAATGAGCATGCCTAGAAAAAAAGAACTGTGTTTCCTACTCTTATGGACCATATCTAGTAGAAGTCCGCTTATGAAACTCATACAAACCACAGCATCTCTTACATAGATGCTCCTTAGGTATTAGTAAATTCGTGTTGGGTTCGTGAACTGTGTAAATTCATTTGAGCCGAAAAATCACTGGGTTTACCGGAAATGAACTCTAGCTTATAGAAAGACACAGAGACTTTGGTTTAACCCCATTTCTGAAGGAAAATTCAAACCAGTGAACACGAGTGAACCAGAACATGGTTCTCATCTATGAAACACACTCTGTTTTGACGCAAGAAGCATCCTCTTCTGTCCAGTGTCTCCAATATAGCAAGAAACATGAGCATGCCCAGAAAAAAAAACTACTGTGCTCCTATTCAAAAGGACCGTGTCTAGTTCAACTCTGCATATGAAACTCATACAAACGACAGCATCTCTTCATTCATGGTCTTTAGTTAATAGTTAAAATCGCGTTGGGTTCGTGAACTGTGTAAATTCATTTGAGCCGAAAAATCCCTGTGTTTACTGGAAATGAACTCTTGCTTGTAGGAAGACACAGAGCCTTTGGTTTAAATCCGTTTCTGAAGGAAAATAGAGACCAGTGTTCTCATCCATGAAACACACTCTGGTTTAACGCAAGAAGCATGCTCTTCTTTCCAGACTCTTGAATACAGCAAGAAAGATGAGCATGCCCAGAAAAAAATTACTGTATTTCCTACTCAATAGGATCATGTCTAGTTCAACTCTCCTTATGAAACTCATACATAGCACAGCATCTCTTCATAGATGCTCTCTAGTTAATAGTGAAAACCGTGTTGGGTTCGTGAACTGTGTAAATTCATTTGAGCCGAAAAATCACTGGGTTTACTGGAAATGAACTCTTGCTTTTAGGAAGACACAGAGCCTTTGGTTTAAGTCTGTTTCTGAAGGGAAATTCAGACCAGTGTTCTCATCCATTAAACACCATCTGTTTTAACGCAAGAAGCATCCTCTTCTGTCCAGTGTCTGCAATACAGCAAGAAATATGAGCATGCCCAGAATAAAAGAACTGAGTTTCCTACTCATAAGGACCATATCTAGTAGAACTCTGCTTATGAAACTCATACAAACCACAGCATCTTTTACATAGATGCTCTTAAGTTAATAGTGAAAATCGTGTTGGGTTCGTGAACTGTGTAAATTCATTTGAGCCGAAAAACCACTGGGTTTACCCGAAAAGAACTCTTGCTTGTAGGAAACACAGAGACTTTGGTTTAACTCCGTGTCTGAAGAAAAATTCAGACCAGTGTTCTCATCCATGAAACACACTCTGTTCTAATGCAAGAAACATGCTCTTCTTTCCAGGGTCTGTAATACAGCAAGAAACATGAGCATGCCCAGAAATAAAAAACTGTGTTTCCTACTCATACGGACCATATCTAGTTGAAGTCTGCTTATGAAACTCATACAAACCACAGCATCTCTTCATAGATGCTCTTTAGTTAATAGTGATAATCGTGTTAGGTTCGTGAACTGTGTAAATTCATTTGAGCCGAAAAATCACTGGGTTTACTGGAAATGAACTCATGCTTTTAGGAAGACACGGAGCCTTTGGTTTAACTCTGTTTCTGAAGGGAAATTCAGGCCAGTGTTCTCATCCATGAAACACCCTCTGTTTTAACAAAAGAAGCATCCTCTTCTGTCCAGTGTCTCCATTACAGCAAGAAAAATGAGCATGGCCAGAAAAAAGAACTGTGTTTCCTACTCTTAAGGACCATATCTAGTTGAAGTCTGCTTATGAAACTGTAAGAAACCACAGCATCTTTTACATAGATGCTGTTTAGTTAATAGCGAAAATCGTGTTGGGGTCGTGAACAGTGTAAATTCATTTGAGCCGAAAAATCACTGGGTTTACTGCAAATGAACACTTTCTTTCAGGAAGACACAGAGCCTTTGGTTTAACTCGTTTGTGAAGGGAAATTCAGACCAGTGTTCTCATCGATGAAACACCCTCTGTTTTAACAAAAGAAGCATCGTCTTCTGTCCAGTGTCTGCACTACAGCAAGAAATATGAGCATGCCCAGAACAAAAGAACTGTGTTTCCTACTCATACGGACCATATCTAGTTGAACGCTGCTTATGAAACTCATACAAACCACAGCATCTCTTACATAGATGCTCTTAGGTATTAGTAAATTCATGTTGGGTTCGTGAACGGTGTAAATTCATTTGAGCAGAAAAATCACTGTGTTTACTGGAAATGAACTCTTGCTTGTAGGAAGACACAGAGCCTTTGGTTTAACTCCGTTTCTGAAGAGAAATTCAGGCCACTGTTTTCATCCATGAAACACCCTCTGTTTTAACACAAGAAGCATCCTCTTCTGTCCAGGTTCTCTATTACAGCAAGAAAAATGAGCATGCCTAGAAAAAAAGAACTGTGTTTCCTACTCTTATGGACCATATCTAGTAGAAGTCCGCTTATGAAACTCATACAAACCACAGCATCTCTTACATAGATGCTCCTTAGGTATTAGTAAATTCGTGTTGGGTTCGTGAACTGTGTAAATTCATTTGAGCCGAAAAATCACTGGGTTTACCGGAAATGAACTCTAGCTTATAGAAAGACACAGAGACTTTGGTTTAACCCCATTTCTGAAGGAAAATTCAAACCAGTGAACACGAGTGAACCAGAACATGGTTCTCATCTATGAAACACACTCTGTTTTGACGCAAGAAGCATCCTCTTCTGTCCAGTGTCTCCAATATAGCAAGAAACATGAGCATGCCCAGAAAAAAAAACTACTGTGCTCCTATTCAAAAGGACCGTGTCTAGTTCAACTCTGCATATGAAACTCATACAAACGACAGCATCTCTTCATTCATGGTCTTTAGTTAATAGTTAAAATCGCGTTGGGTTCGTGAACTGTGTAAATTCATTTGAGCCGAAAAATCCCTGTGTTTACTGGAAATGAACTCTTGCTTGTAGGAAGACACAGAGCCTTTGGTTTAAATCCGTTTCTGAAGGAAAATAGAGACCAGTGTTCTCATCCATGAAACACACTCTGGTTTAACGCAAGTAGCATGCTCTTCTTTCCAGACTCTTGAATACAGCAAGAAAGATGAGCATGCCCAGAAAAAAATTACTGTATTTCCTACTCAATAGGATCATGTCTAGTTCAACTCTCCTTATGAAACTCATACATAGCACAGCATCTCTTCATAGATGCTCTCTAGTTAATAGTGAAAACCGTGTTGGGTTCGTGAACTGTGTAAAATCATTTGAGCCGAAAAATCACTGGGTTTACTGGAAATGAACTCTTGCTTTTAGGAAGACACAGAGCCTTTGGTTTAAGTCTGTTTCTGAAGGGAAATTCAGACCAGTGTTCTCATCCATTAAACACCATCTGTTTTAATGCAAGAAGCATCCCCTTCTGTCCAGCGTCTGCACTACAACAAGAAATATGAGCATGCCCAGAAAAAAGAACTGTGTTTACTACTCATACAATCCTTATCTAGTGGAACTCTGCTAATGAAACTCATACAAACCACAGGATCTCTTACATAGTTGCTCTTTATTTAATAGTGAAAAACGTGTTGGGTTCGTGAACTGTGTAAATTCATTTGAGCCGAAATATCCCTGGGTTTACCCTAAATGAACTCTTGCTTGTAGGAAGACACAGAGCCTTTGGTTTAACTCCGTTTCTGAAGAAAAATTCAGACCAGTGTTCTTATCCATGAAACACACTCTGGTTTAATGCAAGAAGCATGCTCTTCTTTCCAGGGTCTGTAATACAGCAAGAAACATGAGCATGCCCAGAAATAAGAACTGTGTTTCCTACTAATACGGACCATATCTAGTTGAACTCTGCTTATGAAACTCATACAAACCACAGCATCTCTTACATAGATGCTCTTTAGTTAATAGTGAAAACCGTGTTGGGTTCGTGAACTGTGTAAATTCATTTGAGCCGAAAAATCACTGGGTTTACTGGAAATGAACTCTTGCTTTTAGGAAGACACAGAGCCTTTGGTTTAAGTCTGTTTCTGAAGGGAAATTCAGACCAGTGTTCTCATCCATTAAACACCATCTGTTTTAACGCAAGAAGCATCCTCTTCTGTCCAGTGTCTACAATACAGCAAGAAATATGAGCATGCACTGAATAAAAGAACTGAGTTTACTACTCATACAATCCTTATCTAGTGGAACTCTGCTAATGAAACTCATACAAACCACAGGATCTCTTACATAGTTGCTCTTTATTTAATAGTGAAAAACGTGTTGGGTTCGTGAACTGGGTAAATTCATTTGAGCCGAAAAATCCCTGGGTTTACCCTAAATGAACTCTTGCTTGTAGGAAGACACAGAGCCTTTGGTTTAACTCCGTTTCTGAAGAAAAATTCAGACCAGTGTTCTTATCCATGAAACACACTCTGGTTTAATGCAAGAAGCATGTTCTTCTTTCCAGGGTCTGTAATACAGCAAGAAACATGAGCATGCCCAGAAATAAGAACTGTGTTTCCTACTAATACGGACCATATCTAGTTGAAATCTGCTTATGAAACTCATACAAACCACAGCATCTCTTACATAGATGCTCTTTAGTTAATAGTGAAAACTGTGTTGGGTTCGTGAACTGTGTAAATTCATTTGAGCCGAAAAATCACTGGGTTTACTGGAAATGAACTCTTGCTTTTAGGAAGACACAGAGCCTTTGGTTTAAGTCTGTTTCTGAAGGGAAATTCAGACCAGTGTTCTCATCCATTAAACACCATCTTTTTTAACGCAAGAAGCATCCTCTTCTGTCCAGTGTCTGCAATACAGCAAGAAATATGAGCATGCCCAGAATAAAAGAACTGAGTTTCCTACTCATAAGGACCATATCTAGTAGAACTCTGCTTATGAAACTCATACAAACCACAGCATCTTTTACATAGATGCTCTTAAGTTAAAAGTGAAAATCGTGTTGGGTTCGTGAACTGTGTAAATTCATTTGAGCCGAAAAACCACTGGGTTTACCCGAAAAGAACTCTTGCTTGTAGGAAACACAGAGACTTTGGTTTAACTCCGTGTCTGAAGAAAAATTCAGACCAGTGTTCTCATCCATGAAACACACTCTGTTTTAATGCAAGAACCATGCTCTTCTATCCAGGGTCTGTAATACAGCAAGAAACATGAGCATGCCCAGAAATAAAGAACTGTGTTTCCTACTCATACGGACCATAGCTAGTTGAACTCTGCTTATGAAACTCATACAAACCACAGCATCTCTTCATAGATGCTCTTTAGTTAATAGTGATAATCATGTTAGGTTCATGAACTGTGTAAATTCATTTGAGCCGAAAAATCACTGGGTTTACTGGAAATGAACTCTTGCTTTTAGGAAGACACAGAGCCTTTGGTTTAAGTCTGTTTCTGAAGGGAAATTCAGACCAGTGTTCTCATCCATTAAACACCATCTGTTTTAATGCAAGAAGCATCCTCTTCTGTCCAGCGTCTGCACTACAACAAGAAATATGAGCATGCCCAGAAAAAAGAACTGTGTTTACTACTCATACAATCCTTATCTAGTGGAACTCTGCTAATGAAACTCATACAAACCACAGGATCTCTTACATAGTTGCTCTTTATTTAATAGTGAAAAACGTGTTGGGTTCGTGAACTGTGTAAATTCATTTGAGCCGAAAAATCCCTGGGTTTACCCTAAATGAACTCTTGCTTGTAGGAAGACACAGAGCCTTTGGTTTAACTCCGTTTCTGAAGAAAAATTCAGACCAGTGTTCTTATCCATGAAACACACTCTGGTTTAATGCAAGAAGCATGCTCTTCTTTCCAGGGTCTGTAATACAGCAAGAAACATGAGCATGCCCAGAAATAAGAACTGTTTTTCCTACTAATACGGACCATATCTAGTTGAACTCTGCTTATGAAACTCATACAAACCACAGCATCTCTTACATAGATGCTCTTTAGTTAATAGTGAAAACCGTGTTGGGTTCGTGAACTGTGTAAATTCATTTGAGCCGAAAAATCACTGGGTTTACTGGAAATGAACTCTTGCTTTTAGGAAGACACAGAGACTTTGGTTTAACCCCATTTCTGAAGGAAAATTCAAACCAGTGAACACCAGTGAACCAGAACATGGTTCTCATCTATGAAACACACTCTGTTTTGACGCAAGAAGCATCCTCTTCTGTCCAGTGTCTCCAATATAGCAAGAAACATGAGCATGCCCAGAAAAAAAACTACTGTGCTCCTATTCAAAAGGACCGTGTCTAGTTCAACTCTGCATATGAAACTCATACAAACGACAGCATCTCTTCATACATGGTCTTTAGTTAATAGTTAAAATCGCGTTGGGTTCGTGAACTGTGTAAATTCATTTGAGCCGAAAAATCCCTGTGTTTACTGGAAATGAACTCTTGCTTGTAGGAAGACACAGAGCCTTTGGTTTAAATCCGTTTCTGAAGGAAAATAGAGACCAGTGTTCTCATCCATGAAACACACTCTGTTTTAACGCAAGAAGCATGCTCTTCTTTCCAGACTCTTGAATATAGCAAGAAAGATGAGCATGCCCAGAAAAAAATTACTGTATTTCCTACTCAATAGGATCATGTCTAGTTCAACTCTCCTTATGAAACTCATACATAGCACAGCATCTCTTCATAGATGCTCTCTAGTTAATAGTGAAAACCGTGTTGGGTTCATGAACTGTGTAAATTCATTTGAGCCGAAAAATCAGTGGGTTTACTGGAAATGAACTCTTGCTTTTAGGAAGACACAGAGCCTTTGGTTTAAGTCTGTTTCTGAAGGGAAATTCAGACCAGTGTTCTCATCCATTAAACACCATCTGTTTTAACGCAAGAAGCATCCTCTTCTGTCCAGTGTCTGCAATACAGCAAGAAATATGAGCATGCCCAGAATAAAAGAACTGAGTTTCCTACTCATAAGGACCATATCTAGTAGAACTCTGCTTATGAAACTCATACAAACCACAGCATCTTTTACATAGATGCTCTTAAGTTAATAGTGAAAATCGTGTTGGGTTCGTGAACTGTGTAAATTCATTTGAGCCGAAAAACCACTGGGTTTACCCGAAAAGAACTCTTGCTTGTAGGAAACACAGAGACTTTGGTTTAACTCCGTGTCTGAAGAAAAATTCAGACCAGTGTTCTCATCCATGAAACACACTCTGTTTTAATGCAAGAACCATGCTCTTCTTTCCAGGGTCTGTAATACAGCAAGAAACATGAGCATGCCCAGAAAAAAAAAAGTGTGTTTCCTAACTCATACAGACCCTATCTAGTTGAAGTCTGCTTATGAAACTCATACAAACCACAGCATCTCTTCATAGATGCTCTTTAGTTAATAGTGATAATCGTGTTAGGTTCGTGAACTGTGTAAATTCATTTGAGCCGAAAAATCACTGGGTTTACTGGAAATGAACTCATGCTTTTAGGAAGACCCGGAGCCTTTGGTTTAACTCTGGTTCTGAAGGGAAATTCAGGCCAGTGTTCTCATCCGTGAAACACCCTCTGTTTTAACAAAAGAAGCATCCTCTTCTGTCCAGCGTCTCCATTACAGCAAGAAAAATGAGCATGGCCAGAAAAAAAGAACTGTGTTTCCTACTCTTAAGGACCATATCTAGTTGAAGTCTGCTTATGAAACTGTAAGAAACCACAGCATCTTTTACATAGATGCTGTTTAGTTAATAGCGAAAATCGTGTTGGGTTCGTGAACAGTGTAAATTCATTTGAGCCGAAAAATCACTGGGTTTACTGCAAATGAACACTTTCTTTCAGGAAGACACAGAGCCTTTGGTTTAACTCGTTTGTGAAGGGAAATTCAGACCAGTGTTCTCATCGATGAAACACCCTCTGTTTTAACAAAAGAAGCATCCTCTTCTGTCCAGTGTCTGCACTACAGCAAGAAATATGAGCATGCCCAGAACAAAAGAACTGTGTTTCCTACTCATACGGACCATATCTAGTTGAACTCTGCTTATGAAACTCATACAAACCACAGCATCTCTTACATAGATGCTCTTTAGTTAATAGTGAAAACCGTGTTGGGTTCGTGAACGGTGTAAATTCATTTGAGCAGAAAAATCACTGTGTTTACTGGAAATGAACTCTTGCTTGTAGGAAGACACAGAGCCTTTGGTTTAACTCCGTTTCTGAAGAGAAATTCAGGCCACTGTTTTCATCCATGAAACACCCTCTGTTTTAACACAAGAAGCATCCTCTTCTGTCCAGGTTCTCTATTACAGCAAGAAAAATGAGCATGCCTAGAAAAAAAGAACTGTGTTTCCTACTCTTATGGACCATATCTAGTAGAAGTCCGCTTATGAAACTCATACAAAACACAGCATCTCTTACATAGATGCTCCTTAGGTATTAGTAAATTCGTGTTGGGTTCGTGAACTGTGTAAATTCATTTGAGCCGAAAAATCACTGGGTTTACCGGAAATGAAATCTAGCTTGTAGAAAGACACAGAGACTTTGGTTTAACCCCATTTCTGAAGGAAAATTCAAACCAGTGTACACCAGTGAACCAGAACATGGTTCTCATCTATGAAACACACTCTGTTTTGACGCAAGAAGCATCCTCTTCTGTCCAGTGTCTCCAATATAGCAAGAAACATGAGCATGCCCAGAAAAAAAACTACTGTGCTCCTATTCAAAAGGACCGTGTCTAGTTCAACTCTGCATATGAAACTCATACAAACGACAGCATCTCTTCATACATGGTCTTTAGTTAATAGTTAAAATCGCGTTGGGTTCGTGAACTGTGTAAATTCATTTGAGCCGAAAAATCCCTGTGTTTACTGGAAATGAACTCTTGCTTGTAGGAAGACACAGAGCCTTTGGTTTAAATCCGTTTCTGAAGGAAAATAGAGACCCGTGTTCTCATCCATGAAACAACATCTGTTTTAATGCAAGAAGGATCCTCTTTCCAGCGTCTGCACTACAACATGAAATATGAGCATGCCCAGAAAAAAATAACTGTGTTTCCTACTCAATAGGAACATGTCTAGTTCAACTCTGCTTATGAAACTCATACAAACCACAGCATCTCTGCATAGATGCTCTTTAGTTAATAGTGAAAATCGTGTTAGTTTCGTGAACTGTGTAAATACATTTGAGCCGAAAAATCACTGGGTTTACTGGAAATGAACTCTTGCTTTTAGGAAGACACAGAGCCTTTGGTTTAAGTCTGTTTCTGAAGGGAAATTCAGACCAGTGTTCTCATCCATTAAACACCATCTGTTTTAACGCAAGAAGCATCCTCTTCTGTCCAGTGTCTGCAATACAGCAAGAAATATGAGCATGCCCAGAATAAAAGAACTGAGTTTCCTACTCATAAGGACCATATCTAGTAGAACTCTGCTTATGAAACTCATACAAACCACAGCGTCTTTTACATAGATGCTCTTAAGTTAATAGTGAAAATCGTGTTGGGTTCGTGAACTGTATAAATTCATTTGAGCCGAAAAACCACTGGGTTTACCCGAAAAGAACTCTTGCTTGTAGGAAACACAGAGACTTTGGTTTAACTCCGTGTCTGAAGAAAAATTCAGACCAGTGTTCTCATCCATGAAACACACTCTGTTTTAATGCAAGAACCATGCTCTTCTTTCCAGGGTCTGTAATACAGCAAGAAACATGAGCATGCCCAGAAATAAAGAACTGTGTTTCCTACTCATACGGACCATATCTAGTTGAAGTCTGCTTATGAAACTCATACAAACCACAGCATCTCTTCATAGATGCTCTTTAGTTAATAGTGATAATCGTGTTAGGTTCGTGAACTGTGTAAATTCATTTGAGCCGAAAAATCACTGGGTTTACTGGAAATGAACTCATGCTTTTAGGAAGACACGGAGCCTTTGGTTTAACTCTGGTTCTGAAGGGAAATTCAGGCCAGTGTTCTCATCGATGAAACACCCTCTGTTTTAACAAAAGAAGCATCGTCTTCTGTCCAGTGTCTGCACTACAGCAAGAAATATGAGCATGCCCAGAACAAAAGAACTGTATTTCCTACTCATACGGACCATATCTAGTTGAACTCTGCTTATGAAACTCATACAAACCACAGCATCTCTTACATAGATGCTCTTTAGGTATTAGTAAATTCATGTTGGGTTCGTGAACGGTGTAAATTCATTTGAGCAGAAAAATCACTGTGTTTACTGGAAATGAACTCTTGCTTGTAGGAAGACACAGAGCCTTTGGTTTAACTCCGTTTCTGAAGAGAAATTCAGCCCACTGTTTTCATCCATGAAACACCCTCTGTTTTAACACAAGAAGCATCCTCTTCTGTCCAGGTTCTCTATTACAGCAAGAAAAATGAGCATGCCTAGAAAAAAAGAACTGTGTTTCCTACTCTTATGGACCATATCTAGTAGAAGTCCGCTTATGAAACTCATACAAACCACAGCATCTCTTACATAGATGCTCCTTAGGTATTAGTAAATTCGTGTTGGGTTCGTGAACTGTGTAAATTCATTTGAGCCGAAAAATCACTGGGTTTACCGGAAATGAACTCTAGCTTGTAGAAAGACACAGAGCCTTTGGTTTAACAACATTTCTGAAGGAAAATTCAAACCAGTGAACACCAGTGAACCAGAACATGGTTCTCATCTATGAAACACACTCTGTTTTGACGCAAGAAGCATCCTCTTCTGTCCAGTGTCTCCAATATAGCAAGAAACATGAGCATGCCCAGAAAAAAAACTACTGTGCTCCTATTCAAAAGGACCGTGTCTAGTTCAACTCTGCATATGAAACTCATACAAACGACAGCATCTCTTCATACATGGTCTTTAGTTAATAGTTAAAATCGCGTTGGGATCGTGAACTGTGTAAATTCATTTGAGCCGAAAAATCCCTGTGTTTACTGGAAATGAACTCTTGCTTGTAGGAAGACACAGAGCCTTTGGTTTAAATCCGTTTCTGAAGGAAAATAGAGACCAGTGTTCTCATCCATGAAACACACTCTGTTTTAACGCAAGAAGCATGCTCTTCTTTCCAGACTCTTGAATACAGCAAGAAAGATGAGCATGCCCAGAAAAAAATTACTGTATTTCCTACTCAATAGGATCATGTCTAGTTCAACTCTCCTTAGGAAACTCATACATAGCACAGCATCTCTTCATAGATGCTCTCTAGTTAATAGTGAAAACCGTGTTGGGTTCGTGAACTGTGTAAATTCATTTGAGCGGAAAAATCACTGGGTTTACTGGAAATGAACTCTTGCTTTTAGGAAGACACAGAGCCTTTGGTTTAAGTCTGTTTCTGAAGGGAAATTCAGACCAGTGTTCTCATCCATTAAACACCATCTGTTTTAATGCAAGAAGCATCCTCTTCTGTCCAGCGTCTGCACTACAACAAGAAATATGAGCATGCCCAGAAAAAAGAACTGTGTTTACTACTCATACAATCCTTATCTAGTGGTACTCTGCTAATGAAACTCATACAAACCACAGTATCTCTTACATAGTTGCTCTTTATTTAATAGTGAAAAACGTGTTGGGTTCGTGAACTGTGTAAATTCATTTGAGCCGAAAAATCCCTGGGTTTACCCTAAATGAACTCTTGCTTGTAGGAAGACACAGAGCCTTTGGTTTAACTCCGTTTCTGAAGAAAAATTCAGACCAGTGTTCTTATCCATGAAACACACTCTGGTTTAATGCAAGAAGCATGCTCTTCTTTCCAGGGTCTGTAATACAGCAAGAAACATGAGCATGCCCAGAAATAAGAACTGTGTTTCCTACTAATACGGACCATATCTAGTTGAACTCTGCTTATGAAACTCATACAAACCACAGCATCTCTTACATAGATGCTCTTTAGTTAATAGTGAAAACCGTGTTGGGTTCGTGAACTGTGTAAATTCATTTGAGCCGAAAAATCACTGGGTTTACTGGAAATGAACTCTTGCTTTTAGGAAGACACAGAGCCTTTGGTTTAAGTCTGTTTCTGATGGGAAATTCAGACCAGTGTTCTCATCCATTAAACACCATCTGTTTTAACGCAAGAAGCATCCTCTTCTGTCCAGTGTCTGCAATACAGCAAGAAATATGAGCATGCCCAGAAAAAAGAACTGTGTTTACTACTCATACAATCCTTATCTAGTGGAACTCTGCTAATGAAACTCATACAAACCACAGGATCTCTTACATAGTTGCTCTTTATTTAATAGTGAAAAACGTGTTGGGTTCGTGAACTGTGTAAATTCATTTGAGCTGAAAAATCCCTGGGTTTACCCTAAATGAACTCTTGCTTGTAGAAAGACACAGAGCCTTTGGTTTAACTCCGTTTCTGAAGAAAAATTCAGACCAGTGTTCTTATCCATGAAACACACTCTGGTTTAATGCAAGAAGCATGTTCTTCTTTCCAGGGTCTGTAATACAGCAAGAAACATGAGCATGCCCAGAAATAAGAACTGTGTTTCCTACTAATACGGACCATATCTAGTTGAACTCTGCTTATGAAACTCATACAAACCACAGCATCTCTTACATAGATGCTCTTTAGTTAATAGTGAAAACCGTGTTGGGTTCGTGAACTGGGTAAATTCATTTGAGCCGAAAAATCACTGGGTTTACTGGAAATGAACTCTTGCTTTTAGGAAGACACAGAGCCTTTGGTTTAATTCTGTTTCTGAAGGGAAATTCAGACCAGTGTTCTCATCCATGAAACACCATCTGTTTTAACGCAAGAAGCATCCTCTTCTGTCCAGTGTCTGCAATACAGCAAGAAATATGAGCATGCCCAGAATAAAAGAACTGAGTTTCCTATTCATAAGGACGATATCTAGTAGAACTCTGCTTATGAAACTCATACAAAGCACAGCATCTTTTACATAGATGCTCTTAAGTTAATAGTGAAAATCGTGTTGGGTTCGTGAACTGTGTAAATTCATTTGAGCCGAAAAACCACTGGGTTTACCCGAAAAGAACTCTTGCTTGTAGGAAACACAGAGACTTTGGTTTAACTCCGTGTCTGAAGAAAAATTCAGACCAGTGTTCTCATCCATGAACCCACTCTGTTTTAATGCAAGAACCATGCTCTTCTTTCCAGGGTCTGTAATACAGCAAGAAACATGAGCATGCCCAGAAATAAAGAACTGTGTTTCCTACTCATACGGACCATAGCTAGTTGAAGTCTGCTTATGAAACTCATACAAACCACAGCATCTCTTCATTGATGCTCTTTAGTTAATAGTGATAATCGTGTTAGGTTCGTGAACTGTGTAAATTCATTTGAGCCGAAAAATCACTGGGTTTACTGGAAATGAACTCATGCTTTTAGGAAGACCCGGAGCCTTTGGTTTAACTCTGGTTCTGAAGGGAAATTCAGGCCAGTGTTCTCATCCATGAAACACCCTCTGTTTTAACAAAAGAAGCATCCTCTTCTGTCCAGCGTCTCCATTACAGCAAGAAAAATGAGCATGGCCAGAAAAAAAGAACTGTGTTTCCTACTCTTAAGGACCATATCTAGTTGAAGTCTGCTTATGAAACTGTAAGAAACCACAGCATCTTTTACATAGATGCTGTTTAGTTAATAGAGAAAATCGTGTTGGGGTCGTGAACAGTATAAATTCATTTGAGCCGAAAAATCACTGGGTTTACTGCAAATGAACACTTTCTTTCAGGAAGACACAGAGCCTTTGGTTTAACTCGTTTGTGAAGGGAAATTCAGACCAGTGTTCTCATCGATGAAACACCCTCTGTTTTAACAAAAGAAGCATCCTCTTCTGTCCAGTGTCTGCACTACAGCAAGAAATATGAGCATGCCCAGAACAAAAGAACTGTGTTTCCTACTCATACGGACCATATCTAGTTGAACTCTGCTTATGAAACTCATACAAACCACAGCATCTCTTACATAGATGCTCTTTAGGTATTAGTAAATTCATGTTGGGTTCGTGAACGGTGTAAATTCATTTGAGCAGAAAAATCACTGTGTTTACTGGAAATGAACTCTTGCTTGTAGGAAAACACAGAGCCTTTGGTTTAACTCCGTTTCTGAAGAGAAATTCAGGCCACTGTTTTCATCCATGAAACACCCTCTGTTTTAACACAAGAAGCATCCTCTTCTGTCCAGGTTCTCTATTACAACAAGAAAAATGAGCATGCCTAGAAAAAAAGAACTGTGTTTCCTACTCTTATGGACCATATCTAGTAGAAGTCCGCTTATGAAACTCATACAAACCACAGCATCTCTTACATAGATGCTCTTTAGGTATTAGTAAATTCGTGTTGGGTTCGTGAACTGTGTAAATTCATTTGAGCCGAAAAATCACTGGGTTTACCGGAAATGAACTCTAGCTTGTAGAAAGACACAGAGACTTTGGTTTAACCCCATTTCTGAAGGAAAATTCAAACCAGTGAACACCAGTGAACCAGAACATGGTTCTCATCTATGAAACACACTCTGTTTTGACGCAAGAAGCATCCTCTTCTGTCCAGTGTCTCCAATATAGCAAGAAACATGAGCATGCCCAGAAAAAAAACTACTGTGCTCCTATTCAAAAGGACCGTGTCTAGTTCAACTCTGCATATGAAACTCATACAAACGACAGCATCTCTTCATACATGGTCTTTAGTTAATAGTTAAAATCGCGTTGGGTTCGTGAACTGTGTAAATTCATTTGAGCCGAAAAATCCCTGTGTTTACTGGAAATGAACTCTTGCTTGTAGGAAGACACAGAGCCTTTGGTTTAAATCCGTTTCTGAAGGAAAATAGAGACCAGTGTTCTCATCCATGAAACACACTCTGTTTTGACGCAAGAAGCATGCTCTTCTTTCCAGACTCTTGAATACAGCAAGAAAGATGAGCATGCCCAGAAAAAAATTACTGTATTTCCTACTCAATAGGATCATGTCTAGTTCAACTCTCCTTATGAAACTCATACATACCACAGCATCTCTTCATAGATGCTCTTTAGTTAATAGTGAAAACCGTGTTGGGTTCGTGAACTGTGTAAATTCATTTGAGCCGAAAAATCAGTGGGTTTACTGGAAATGAACTCTTGCTTTTAGGAAGACACAGAGCCTTTGGTTTAAGTCTGTTTCTGAAGGGAAATTCAGACCATTTTTCTCATCGATGAAACACCCTCTGTTTTAACAAAAGAAGCATCCTCTTCTGTCCAGTGTCTGCACTACAGCAAGAAATATGAGCATGCCCAGAACAAAAGAACTGTGTTTCCTACTCATAGGGACCATATCTAGTTGAACTCTGCTTATGAAACTCATACAAACCACAGCATCTTTTACATAGATGCTCTTTAGGTATTAGTAAATTCATGTTGGGTTCGTGAACGGTGTAAATTCATTTGAGCAGAAAAATCACTGTGTTTACTGGAAATGAACTCTTGCTTGTAGGAAGACACAGAGCCTTTGGTTTAACTCCGTTTCTGAAGAGAAATTCAGGCCACTGTTTTCATCCATGAAACACCCTCTGTTTAAACACAAGAAGCATCCTCTTCTGTCCAGGTTCTCTATTACAGCAAGAAAAATGAGCATGCCTAGAAAAAAAGAACTGTGTTTCCTACTCTTATGGACCATATCTAGTAGAAGTCCGCTTATGAAACTCATACAAACCACAGCATCTCTTACATAGATGCTCTTTAGGTATTAGTAAATTCGTGTTGGGTTCGTGAACTGTGTAAATTCATTTGAGCCGAAAAATCACTGGGTTTACCGGAAATGAACTCTAGCTTGTAGAAAGACACAGAGACTTTGGTTTAACCCCATTTCTGAAGGAAAATTCAAACCAGTGAACACCAGTGAACCAGAACATGGTTCTCATCTATGAAACACACTCTGTTTTGACGCAAGAAGCATCCTCTTCTGTCCAGTGTCTCCAATATAGCAAGAAACATGAGCATGCCCAGAAAAAAAACTACTGTGCTCCTATTCAAAAGGACCGTGTCTAGTTCAACTCTGCATATGAAACTCATACAAACGACAGCATCTCTTCATACATGGTCTTTAGTTAATAGTTAAAATCGCGTTGGGTTCGTGAACTGTGTAAATTCATTTGAGCCGAAAAATCCCTGTGTTTACTGGAAATGAACTCTTGGTTGTAGGAAGACACAGAGCCTTTGGTTTAAATCCGTTTCTGAAGGAAAATAGAGACCAGTGTTCTCATCCATGAAACACACTCTGTTTTGATGCAAGAAGCATGCTCTTCTTTCCAGACTCTTGAATACAGCAAGAAAGAAGAGCATGCCCAGAAAAAAATTACTGTATTTCCTACTCAATAGGATCATGTCTAGTTCAACTCTCCTTATGAAACTCATACATACCACAGCATCTCTTCATAGATGCTCTTTAGTTAATAGTGAAAACCGTGTTGGGTTCGTGAACTGCGTAAATTCATTTGAGCCGAAAAATCACTGGGTTTACTGGAAATGAACTCTTGCTTTTAGGAAGACACAGAGCCTTTGGTTTAAGTCTGTTTCTGAAGGGAAATTCAGACCAGTGTTCTCATCCATTAAACACCATCTGTTTTAACGCAAGAAGCATCCTCTTCTGTCCAGTGTCTGCAATACAGCAAGAAATATGAGCATGCCCAGAATAAAAGAACTGAGTTTCCTACTCAAGGACCATATCTAGTAGAACTCTGCTTATGAAACTCATACAAACCACAGCATCTTTTACATAGATGCTCTTAAGTTAATAGTGAAAATCGTGTTGGGTTCGTGAACTGTGTAAATTCATTTGAGCCGAAAAACCACTGGGTTTACCCGAAAAGAACTCTTGCTTGTAGGAAACACAGAGACTTTGGTTTAACTCCGTGTCTGAAGAAAAATTCAGACCAGTGTTCTCATCCATGAACCCACTCTGTTTTAATGCAAGAACCATGCTCTTCTTTCCAGGGTCTGTAATACAGCAAGAAACATGAGCATGCCCAGAAATAAAGAACTGTGTTTCCTACTCTTATGGACCATATCTAGTAGAAGTCCGCTTATGAAACTCATACAAACCACAGCATCTCTTACATAGATGCTCTTTAGGTATTAGTAAATTCGTGTTGTGTTCGTGAACTGTGTAAATTCATTTGAGCCGAAAAATCACTGGGTTTACCGGAAATGAACTCTAGCTTGTAGAATGACACAGAGACTTTGGTTTAACTCCATTTCTGAAGGAAAATTCAAACCAGTGAACACCAGTGAACCAGAACATGGTTCTCATCTATGAAACACACTCTGTTTTGACGCAAGAAGCATCCTCTTCTGTCCAGTGTCTCCAATATAGCAAGAAACATGAGCATGCCCAGAAAAAAAACTACTGTGCTCCTATTCAAAAGGACCGTGTCTAGTTCAACTCTGCATATGAAACTCATACAAACGACAGCATCTCTTCATACATGGTCTTTAGTTAATAGTTAAAATCGCGTTGGGTTCGTGAACTGTGTAAATTCATTTGAGCCGAAAAATCCCTGTGTTTACTGGAAATGAACTCTTGCTTGTAGGAAGACACAGAGCCTTTGGTTTAAATCCGTTTCTGAAGGAAAATAGAGACCAGTGTTCTCATCCATGAAACACCATCTGTTTTAATGCAAGAAGCATCCTCTTCTTTCCAGCGTCTGCACTACAACATGAAATATGAGCATGCCCAGAAAAAAATTACTGTGTTTCCTACTCAATAGGATCATGTCTAGTTCAACTCTGCTTATGAAACTCATAAAAACCACAGCATCTCTGCATAGATGCTCTTTATTTAATAGTGGAAATCGTGTTAGTTTCGTGAACTGTGTAAATTCATTTGAGCCGAAAAATCACTGGGTTTACTGGAAATGAACTCTTGCTTTTATGAAGACACAGAGCCTTTGGTTTAAGTCTGTTTCTGAAGGGAAATTCAGACCAGTGTTCTCATCCATTAAACACCATCTGTTTTAACGCAAGAAGCATCCTCTTCTGTCCAGTGTCTGCAATACAGCAATAAATATGAGCATGCCCAGAATAAAAGAACTGAGTTTCCTACTCATAAGGACCATATCTAGTAGAACTCTGCTTATGAAACTCATACAAACCACAGCATCTTTTACATAGATGCTCTTAAGTTAATAGTCAAAATCGTGTTGGGTTCGTGAACTGTGTAAATTCATTTGAGCCGAAAAACCACTGGGTTTACCCGAAAAGAACTCTTGCTTGTAGGAAACACAGAGACTTTGGTTTAACTCCGTGTCTGAAGAAAAATTCAGACCAGTGTTCTCATCCATGAAACACACTCTGTTTTAATGCAAGAACCATGCTCTTCTTTCCAGGGTCTGTAATACAGCAAGAAACATGAGCATGCCCAGAAATAAAGAACTGTGTTTCCTACTCATACGGACCATATCTAGTTGAAGTCTGCTTATGAAACTCATACAAACCACAGCATCTCTTCATAAATGCTCTTTAGTTAATAGTGATAATCGTGTTAGGTTCGTGAACTGTGTAAATTCATTTGAGCCGAAAAATCACTGGGTTTACTGGAAATGAACTCATGCTTTTAGGAAGACACGGAGCCTTTGGTTTAACTCTGGTTCTGAAGGGAAATTCAGGCCAGTGTTCTCATCCATGAAACACCCTCTGTTTTAACAAAAGAAGCATCCTCTTCTGTCCAGCGTCTCCATTACAGCAAGAAAAATGAGCATGGCCAGAAAAAAAGAACTGTGTTTCCTACTCTTAAGGACCATATCTAGTTGAAGTCTGCTTATGAAAGTGTAAGAAACCACAGCATCTTTTACATAGATGTTGTTTAGTTAATAGTGAAAATCGTGTTGGGGTCGTGAACTGTGTAAATTCATTTGAGCCGAAAAATCCCTGTGTTTACTGGAAATGAACTCTTGCTTGTAGGAAGACACAGAGCCTTTGGTTTAAATCCGTTTCTGAAGGAAAATAGAGACCAGTGTTCTCATCCATGAAACACCATCTGTTTTAATGCAAGAAGCATCCTCTTCTTTCCAGCGTCTGCACTACAACATGAAATATGAGCATGCCCAGAAAAAAATTACTGTGTTTCCTACTCAATAGGATCATGTCTAGTTCAACTCTGCTTATGAAACTCATAAAAACCACAGCATCTCTGCATAGATGCTCTTTATTTAATAGTGGAAATCGTGTTAGTTTCGTGAACTGTGTAAATTCATTTGAGCCGAAAAATCACTGGGTTTACTGGAAATGAACTCTTGCTTTTATGAAGACACAGAGCCTTTGGTTTAAGTCTGTTTCTGAAGGGAAATTCAGACCAGTGTTCTCATCCATTAAACACCATCTGTTTTAACGCAAGAAGCATCCTCTTCTGTCCAGTGTCTGCAATACAGCAATAAATATGAGCATGCCCAGAATAAAAGAACTGAGTTTCCTACTCATAAGGACCATATCTAGTAGAACTCTGCTTATGAAACTCATACAAACCACAGCATCTTTTACATAGATGCTCTTAAGTTAATAGTCAAAATCGTGTTGGGTTCGTGAACTGTGTAAATTCATTTGAGCCGAAAAACCACTGGGTTTACCCGAAAAGAACTCTTGCTTGTAGGAAACACAGAGACTTTGGTTTAACTCCGTGTCTGAAGAAAAATTCAGACCAGTGTTCTCATCCATGAAACACACTCTGTTTTAATGCAAGAACCATGCTCTTCTTTCCAGGGTCTGTAATACAGCAAGAAACATGAGCATGCCCAGAAATAAAGAACTGTGTTTCCTACTCATACGGACCATATCTAGTTGAAGTCTGCTTATGAAACTCATACAAACCACAGCATCTCTTCATAAATGCTCTTTAGTTAATAGTGATAATCGTGTTAGGTTCGTGAACTGTGTAAATTCATTTGAGCCGAAAAATCACTGGGTTTACTGGAAATGAACTCATGCTTTTAGGAAGACACGGAGCCTTTGGTTTAACTCTGGTTCTGAAGGGAAATTCAGGCCAGTGTTCTCATCCATGAAACACCCTCTGTTTTAACAAAAGAAGCATCCTCTTCTGTCCAGCGTCTCCATTACAGCAAGAAAAATGAGCATGGCCAGAAAAAAAGAACTGTGTTTCCTACTCTTAAGGACCATATCTAGTTGAAGTCTGCTTATGAAAGTGTAAGAAACCACAGCATCTTTTACATAGATGTTGTTTAGTTAATAGTGAAAATCGTGTTGGGGTCGTGAACAGTGTAAATTCATTTGAGCCGAAAAATCACTGGGTTTACTGCAAATGAACACTTTCTTTCAGGAAGACACAGAGCCTTTGGTTTAACTCGTTTGTGAAGGGAAATTCAGACCAGTGTTCTCATCGATGAAACACCCTCTGTTTTAACAAAAGAAGCATCCTCTTCTGTCCAGTGTCTGCACTACAGCAAGAAATATGAGCATGCCCAGAACAAAAGAACTGTGTTTCCTACTCATACGGACCATATCTAGTTGAACTCTGCTTATGAAACTCATACAAACCACAGCATCTCTTACATAGATGCTCTTTTGGTATTAGTAAATTCATGTTGGGTTCGTGAACGGTGTAAATTCATTTGAGCAGAAAAATCACTGTGTTTACTGGAAATGAACTCTTGCTTGTAGGAAGACACAGAGCCTTTGGTTTAACTCCGTTTCTGAAGAGAAATTCAGGCCACTGTTTTCATCCATGAAACACCCTCTGTTTTAACACAAGAAGCATCCTCTTCTGTCCAGGTTCTCTATTACAGCAAGAAAAATGAGCATGCCTAGAAAAAAAGAACTGTGTTTCCTACTCTTATGGACCATATCTAGTAGAAGTCCGCTTATGAAACTCATACAAACCACAGCATCTCTTACATAGATGCTCTTTAGTTATTAGTAAATTCGTGTTGGGTTCGTGAACTGTGTAAATTCATTTGAGCCGAAAAATCACTGGGTTTACCGGAAATGAACTCTAGCTTGTAGAAAGACACAGAGACTTTGGTTTAACCCCATTTCTGAAGGAAAATTCAAACCAGTGAACACCAGTGTACCAGAACATGGTTCTCATCTATGAAACACACTCTGTTTTGACGCAAGAAGCATCCTCTTCTGTCCAGTGTCTCCAATATAGCAAGAAACATGAGCATGCCCAGAAAAAAAACTACTGTGCTCCTATTCAAAAGGACCGTGTCTAGTTCAACTCTGCATATGAAACTCATACAAACGACAGCATCTCTTCATACATGGTCTTTAGTTAATAGTTAAAATCGCGTTGGGTTCGTGAACTGTGTAAATTCATTTGAGCCGAAAAATCCCTGTGTTTACTGGAAATGAACTCTTGCTTGTAGGAAGACACAGAGCCTTTGGTTTAAATCCGTTTCTGAAGGAAAATAGAGACCAGTGTTCTCATCCATGAAACACACTCTGTTTTGACGCAAGAAGCATGCTCTTCTTTCCAGACTCTTGAATACAGCAAGAAAGATGAGCATGCCCAGAAAAAAATTACTGTATTTCCTACTCAATAGGATCATGTCTAGTTCAACTCTCCTTATGAAACTCATACATACCACAGCATCTCTTCATAGATGCTCTTTAGTTAATAGTGAAAACCGTGTTGGGTTCGTGAACTGTGTAAATTCATTTGAGCCAAAAAATCAGTGGGTTTACTGGAAATGAACTCTTGCTTTTAGGAAGACACAGAGCCTTTGGTTTAAGTCTGTTTCTGAAGGGAAATTCAGACCATTTTTCTCATCGATGAAACACCCTCTGTTTTAACAAAAGAAGCATCCTCTTCTGTCCAGTGTCTGCACTACAGCAAGAAATATGAGCATGCCCAGAACAAAAGAACTGTGTTTCCTACTCATAGGGACCATATCTAGTTGAACTCTGCTTATGAAACTCATACAAACCACAGCATCTTTTACATAGATGCTCTTTAGGTATTAGTAAATTCATGTTGGGTTCGTGAACGGTGTAAATTCATTTGAGCAGAAAAATCACTGTGTTTACTGGAAATGAACTCTTGCTTGTAGGAAGACACAGAGCCTTTGGTTTAACTCCGTTTCTGAAGAGAAATTCAGGCCACTGTTTTCATCCATGAAACACCCTCTGTTTTAACACAAGAAGCATCCTCTTCTGTCCAGGTTCTCTATTACAGCAAGAAAAATGAGCATGCCTAGAAAAAAAGAACTGTGTTTCCTACTCTTATGGACCATATCTAGTAGAAGTCCGCTTATGAAACTCATACAAACCACAGCATCTCTTACATAGATGCTCTTTAGGTATTAGTAAATTCGTGTTGGGTTCGTGAACTGTGTAAATTCATTTGAGCCGAAAAATCACTGGGTTTACCGGAAATGAACTCTAGCTTGTAGAAAGACACAGAGACTTTGGTTTAACCCCATTTCTGAAGGAAAATTCAAACCAGTGAACACCAGTGAACCAGAACATGGTTCTCATCTATGAAACACACTCTGTTTTGACGCAAGAAGCATCCTCTTCTGTCCAGTGTCTCCAATATAGCAAGAACCATGAGCATGCCCAGAAAAAAAACTGCTGTGCTCTTATTCAAAAGGACCGTGTCTAGTTCAACTCTGCATATGAAACTCATACAAACGACAGCATCTCTTCATACATGGTCTTTAGTTAATAGTTAAAATCGCGTTGGGTTCGTGAACTGTGTAAATTCATTTGAGCCGAAAAATCCCTGTGTTTACTGGAAATGAACTCTTGGTTGTAGGAAGACACAGAGCCTTTGGTTTAAATCCGTTTCTGAAGGAAAATAGAGACCAGTGTTCTCATCCATGAAACACACTCTGTTTTGACGCAAGAAGCATGCTCTTCTTTCCAGACTGTTGAATACAGCAAGAAAGATGAGCATGCCCAGAAAAAAATTACTGTATTTCCTACTCAATAGGATCATGTCTAGTTCAACTCTCCTTATGAAACTCATACATACCACAGCATCTCTTCATAGATGCTCTTTAGTTAATAGTGAAAACCGTGTTGGGTTCGTGAACTGTGTAAATTCATTTGAGCCGAAAAATCACTGGGTTTACTGGAAATGAACTCTTGCTTTTAGGAAGACACAGAGCCTTTGGTTTAAGTCTGTTTCTGAAGGGAAATTCAGACCAGTGTTCTCATCCATTAACACCATCTGTTTTAACGCAAGAAGCATCCTCTTCTGTCCAGTGTCTGCAATACAGCAAGAAATATGAGCATGCCCAGAATAAAAGAACTGAGTTTCCTACTCAAGGACCATATCTAGTAGAACTCTGCTTATGAAACTAATACAAAGCACAGCATCTTTTACATAGATGCTCTTAAGTTAATAGTGAAAATCGTGTTGGGTTCGTGAACTGTGTAAATTCATTTGAGCCGAAAAACCACTGGGTTTACCCGAAAAGAACTCTTGCTTGTAGGAAACACAGAGACTTTGGTTTAACTCCGTGTCTGAAGAAAAATTCAGACCAGTGTTCTCATCCATGAACCCACTCTGTTTTAATGCAAGAACCATGCTCTTCTTTCCAGGGTCTGTAATACAGCAAGAAACATGAGCATGCCCAGAAATAAAGAACTGTGTTTCCTACTCATACGGACCATAGCTAGTTGAAGTCTGCTTATGAAACTCATACAAACCACAGCATCTCTTCATAGATGCTCTTTAGTTAATAGTGATAATCGTGTTAGGTTCGTGAACTGTGTAAATTCATTTGAGCCGAAAAATCACTGGGTTTACTGGAAATGAACTCATGCTTTTAGGAAGACCCGGAGCCTTTGGTTTAACTCTGGTTCTGAAGGGAAATTCAGGCCAGTGTTCTCATCCATGAAACACCCTCTGTTTTAACAAAAGAAGCATCCTCTTCTGTCCAGCGTCTCCATTACAGCAAGAAAAATGAGCATGGCCAGAAAAAAAGAACTGTGTTTCCTACTCTTAAGGACCATATCTAGTTGAAGTCTGCTTATGAAACTGTAAGAAACCACAGCATCTTTTACATAGATGCTGTTTAGTTAATAGCGAAAATCGTGTTGGGGTCGTGAACAGTGTAAATTCATTTGAGCCGAAAAATCACTGGGTTTACTGCAAATGAACACTTTCTTTCAGGAAGACACAGAGCCTTTGGTTTAACTCGTTTGTGAAGGGAAATTCAGACCAGTGTTCTCATCGATGAAACACCCTCTGTTTTAACAAAAGAAGCATCCTCTTCTGTCCAGTGTCTGCACTACAGCAAGAAATATGAGCATGCCCAGAACAAAAGAACTGTGTTTCCTACTCATACAGACCATATCTAGTTGAACTCTGCTTATGAAACTCATACAAACCACAGCATCTCTTACATAGATGCTCTTTAGGTATTAGTAAATTCATGTTGGGTTCGTGAACGGTGTAATTTCATTTGAGCAGAAAAATCACTGTGTTTACTGGAAATGAACTCTTGCTTGTAGGAAGACACAGAGCCTTTGGTTTAACTCCGTTTCTGAAGAGAAATTCAGGCCACTGTTTTCATCCATGAAACACCCTCTGTTTTAACACAAGAAGCATCCTCTTCTGTCCAGGTTCTCTATTACAGCAAGAAAAATGAGCATGCCTAGAAAAAAAGAACTGTGTTTCCTACTCTTATGGACCATATCTAGTAGAAGTCCGCTTATGAAACTCATACATACCACAGCATCTCTTACATAGATGCTCTTTAGGTATTAGTAAATTCGTGTTGAGTTCGTGAACTGTGTAAATTCATTTGAGCCGAAAAATCACTGGGTTTACCGGAAATGAACTCTAGCTTGTAGAAAGACACAGAGACTTTGGTTTAACCCCATTTCTGAAGGAAAATTCAAACCAGTGAACACCAGTGAACCAGAACATGGTTCTCATCTATGAAACACACTCTGTTTTGACGCAAGAAGCATCCTCTTCTGTCCAGTGTCTCCAATATAGCAAGAAACATGAGCATGCCCAGAAAAAAAACTACTGTGCTCCTATTCAAAAGGACCGTGTCTAGTTCAACTCTGCATATGAAACTCATACAAACGACAGCATCTCTTCATACATGGTCTTTGGTTAATAGTTAAAATCGCGTTGGGTTCGTGAACTGTGTAAATTCATTTGAGCCGAAAAATCCCTGTGTTTACTGGAAATGAACTCTTGCTTGTAGGAAGACACAGAGCCTTTGGTTTAAATCCGTTTCTGAAGGAAAATAGAGACCAGTGTTCTCATCCATGAAACACACTCTGTTTTGACGCAAGAAGCATGCTCTTCTTTCCAGACTCTTGAATACAGCAAGAAAGATGAGCATGCCCAGAAAAAAATTACTGTATTTCCTACTCAATAGGATCATGTCTAGTTCAACTCTCCTTATGAAACTCATACATACCACAGCATCTCTTCATAGATGCTCTTTAGTTAATAGTGAAAACCGTGTTGGGTTCGTGAACTGTGTAAATTCATTTGAGCCGAAAAATCAGTGGGTTTACTGGAAATGAACTCTTGCTTTTAGGAAGACACAGAGCCTTTGGTTTAAGTCTGTTTCTGAAGGGAAATTCAGACCATTTTTCTCATCGATGAAACACCCTCTGTTTTAACAAAAGAAGCATCCTCTTCTGTCCAGTGTCTGCACTACAGCAAGAAATATGAGCATGCCCAGAACAAAAGAACTGTGTTTCCTACTCATACGGACCATATCTAGTTGAACTCTGCTTATGAAACTCATACAAACCACAGCATCTCTTACATAGATGCTCTTTAGGTATTAGTAAATTCATGTTGGGTTCGTGAACGGTGTAAATTCATTTGAGCAGAAAAATCACTGTGTTTACTGGAAATGAACTCTTGCTTGTAGGAAGACACAGAGCCTTTGGTTTAACTCCGTTTCTGAAGAGAAATTCAGGCCACTGTTTTCATCCATGAAACACCCTCTGTTTAAACACAAGAAGCATCCTCTTCTGTCCAGGTTCTCTATAACAGCAAGAAAAATGAGCATGCCTAGAAAAAAAGAACTGTGTTTCCTACTCTTATGGACCATATCTAGTAGAAGTCCGCTTATGAAACTCATACAAACCACAGCATCTCTTACATAGATGCTCTTTAGGTATTAGTAAATTCGTGTTGGGTTCGTGAACTGTGTAAATTCATTTGAGCCGAAAAATCACTGGGTTTACCGGAAATGAACTCTAGCTTGTAGAAAGACACAGAGACTTTGGTTTAACCCCATTTCTGAAGGAAAATTCAAACCAGTGAACACCAGTGAACCAGAACATGGTTCTCATCTATGAAACACACTCTGTTTTGACGCAAGAAGCATCCTCTTCTGTCCAGTGTCTCCAATATAGCAAGAAACATGAGCATGCCCAGAAAAAAAACTACTGTGCTCCTATTCAAAAGGACCGTGTCTAGTTCAACTCTGCATATGAAACTCATACAAACGACAGCATCTCTTCATACATGGTCTTTAGTTAATAGTTAAAATCGCGTTGGGTTCGTGAACTGTGTAAATTCATTTGAGCCGAAAAATCCCTGTGTTTACTGGAAATGAACTCTTGCTTGTAGGAAGACACAGAGCCTTTGGTTTAAATCCGTTTCTGAAGGAAAATAGAGACCAGTGTTCTCATCCATGAAACACACTCTGTTTTGACGCAAGAAGCATGCTCTTCTTTCCAGACTCTTGAATACAGCAAGAAAGATGAGCATGCCCAGAAAAAAATTACTGTATTTCCTACTCAATAGGATCATGTCTAGTTCAACTCTCCTTAGGAAACTCATACATACCACAGCATCTCTTCATAGATGCTCTTTAGTTAATAGTGAAAACCGTGTTGGGTTCGTGAACTGTGTAAATTCATTTGAGCCGAAAAATCACTGGGTTTACTGGAAATGAACTCTTGCTTTTAGGAAGACACAGAGACTTTGGTTTAAGTCTGTTTCTGAAGGGAAATTCAGACCAGTGTTCTCATCCATGAAACACCATCTGTTTTAACGCAAGAAGCATCCTCTTCTGTCCAGTGTCTGCAATACAGCAAGAAATATGAGCATGCCCTGAATAAAAGAACTGAGTTTCCTACTCATAAGGACGATATCTAGTAGAACTCTGCTTATGAAACTCATACAAACCACAGCATCTTTTACATAGATGCTCTTAAGTTAATAGTGAAAATCGTGTTGGGTTCGTGAACTGTGTAAATTCATTTGAGCCGAAAAACCACTGGGTTTACCCGAAAAGAACTCTTGCTTGTAGGAAACACAGAGACTTTGGTTTAACTCCGTGTCTGAAGAAAAATTCAGACCAGCGTTCTCATCCATGAAACACACTCTGTTTTAATGCAAGAACCATGCTCTTCTTTCCAGGGTCTGTAATACAGCAAGAAACATGAGCATGCCCAGAAATAAAGAACTGTGTTTCCTACTCATACGGACCATAGCTAGTTGAAGTCTGCTTATGAAACTCATACAAACCACAGCATCTCTTCATAGATGCTCTTTAGTTAATAGTGATAATCATGTTAGGTTCGTGAACTGTGTAAATTCATTTGAGCCGAAAAATCACTGGGTTTACTGGAAATGAACTCATGCTTTTAGGAAGACACGGAGCCTTTGGTTTAACTCTGGTTCTGAAGGGAAATTCAGGCCAGTGTTCTCATCCATGAAACACCCTCTGTTTTAACAAAAGAAGCATCCTCTTCTGTCCAGAGTCTCCATTACAGCAAGAAAAATGAGCATGGCCAGAAAAAAAGAACTGTGTTTCCTACTCTTAAGGACCATATCTAGTTGAAGTCTGCTTATGAAACTGTAAGAAACCACAGCATCTTTTACATAGATGCTGTTTAGTTAATAGCGAAAATCGTGTTGGGGTCGTGAACAGTGTAAATTCATTTGAGCCGAAAAATCACTGGGTTTACTGCAAATGAACACTTTCTTTCAGGAAGACACAGAGCCTTTGGTTTAACTCGTTTGTGAAGGGAAATTCAGACCAGTGTTCTCATCGATGAAACACCCTCTGTTTTAACAAAAGAAGCATCCTCTTCTGTCCAGTGTCTGCACTACAGCAAGAAATATGAGCATGCCCAGAACAAAAGAACTGTGTTTCCTACTCATACGGACCATATCTAGTTGAACTCTGCTTATGAAACTCATACAAACCACAGCATCTCTTACATAGATGCTCTTTAGGTAATAGTAAATTCATGTTGGGTTCGTGAACAGTGTAAATTCATTTGAGCAGAAAAATCACTGTGTTTACTGGAAATGAACTCTTGCTTGTAGGAAGACGCAGAGCCTTTGGTTTAACTCCGTTTCTGAAGAGAAATTCAGGCCACTGTTTTCATCCATGAAACACCCTCTGTTTTAACACAAGAAGCATCCTCTTCTGTCCAGGTTCTCTATTACAGCAAGAAAAATGAGCATGCCTAGAAAAAAAGAACTGTGTTTCCTACCCTTATGGACCATATCTAGTAGAAGTCCGCTTATGAAACTCATACAAACCACAGCATCTCTTACATAGATGCTCTTTAGGTATTAGTAAATTCGTGTTGGGTTCGTGAACTGTGTAAATTCATTTGAGCCGAAAAATCACTGGGTTTACCGGAAATGAACTCTAGCTTGTAGAAAGACACAGAGACTTTGGTTTAACCCCATTTCTGAAGGAAAATTCAAACCAGTGAACACCAGTGAACCAGAACATGGTTCTCATCTATGAAACACACTCTGTTTTGACGCAAGAAGCATCCTCTTCTGTCCAGTGTCTCCAATATAGCAAGAAACATGAGCATGCCCAGAAAAAAAACTACTGTGCTCCTATTCAAAAGGACCGTGTCTAGTTCAAATCTGCATATGAAACTCATACAAACGACAGCATCTCTTCATACATGGTCTTTAGTTAATAGTTAAAATCGCGTTGGGTTCGTGAACTGTGTAAATTCATTTGAGCCGAAAAAACCCTGGGTTTAATGGAAATGAACTCTTGCTTGTAGGAAGACACAGAGCCTTTGGTTTAAATCCGTTTCTGAAGGAAAATAGAGACCAGTGTTCTCATCCATGAAACAACATCTGTTTTAATGCAAGAAGCATCCTCTTCTTTCCAGCGTCTGCACTACAACATGAAATATGAGCATGCCCAGAAAAAAAGAACTGTGTTTCCTACTCAATAGGATCATGTCTAGTTCAACTCTGCTTATGAAACTCATACAAACCACAGCATCTCTGCATAGATGCTCTTTAGTTAATAGTGAAAATCGTGTTAGTTTCGTGAACTGTGTAAATTCATTTGAGCGGAAAAATCACTGGGTTTACTGGAAATGAACTCTTGCTTTTAGGAAGACACAGAGCCTTTGGTTTAAGTCTGTTTCTGAAGGGAAATTCAGACCAGTGTTCTCATCCATTAAACACCATCTGTTTTAACGCAAGAAGCATCCTCTTCTGTCCAGTGTCTGCAATACAGCAAGAAATATGAGCATGCCCAGAATAAAAGAACTGAGTTTCCTACTCATAAGGACCATATCTAGTAGAACTCTGCTTATGAAACTCATACAAACCACAGCATCTTTTACATAGATGCTCTTAAGTTAATAGTGAAAATCGGGTTGGGTTCGTGAACTGTGTAAATTCATTTGAGCCGAAAAACCACTGGGTTTACCCGAAAAGAACTCTTGCTTGTAGGAAACACAGAGACTTTGGTTTAACTCCGTGTCTGAAGAAAAATTCAGACCAGTGTTCTCATCCATGAAACACACTCTGTTTTAATGCAAGAACCATGCTCTTCTTTCCAGGGTCTGTAATACAGCAAGAAACATGAGCATGCCCAGAAATAAAGAACTGTGTTTCCTACTCATACGGACCATAGGTAGTTGAAGTCTGCTTATGAAACTCATACAAACCACAGCATCTCTTCATAGATGCTCTTTAGTTAATAGTGATAATCGTGTTAGGTTCGTGAACTGTGTAAATTCATTTGAGCCGAAAAATCACTGGGTTTACTGAAAATGAACTCATGCTTTTAGGAAGACACGGAGCCTTTGGTTTAACTCTGGTTCTGAAGGGAAATTCAGGCCACTGTTCTCATCCATGAAACACCCTCTGTTTTAACAAAAGAAGCATCCTCTTCTGTCCAGCATCTCCATTACAGCAAGAAAAATGAGCATGGCCAGAAAAAAAGAACTGTGTTTCCTACTCTTAAGGACCATATCTAGTTGAAGTGTGCTTATGAAACTGTAAGAAACCACAGCATCTTTTACATAGATGCTGTTTAGTTAATAGCGAAAATCGTGTTGGGGTCGTGAACAGTGTAAATTCATTTGAGCCGAAAAATCACTGGGTTTACTGCAAATGAACACTTTCTTTCAGGAAGACACAGAGCCTTTGGTTTAACTCGTTTGTGAAGGGAAATTCAGACCAGCGTTCTCATCGATGAAACACCCTCTGTTTTAACAAAAGAAGCATCCTCTTCTGTCCAGTGTCTGCACTACAGCAAGAAATATGAGCATGCCCAGAACAAAAGAACTGTGTTTCCTACTCATACGGACCATATCTAGTTGAAGTCTGCTTATGAAACTCATACAAACCATAGCATCTCTTACATAGATGCTCTTTAGGTATTAGTAAATTCATATTGGGTTCGTGAACGGTGTAAATTCATTTGAGCAGAAAAATCACTGTGTTTACTGGAAATGAACTCTTGCTTGTAGGAAGACACAGAGCCTTTGGTTTAACTCCGTTTCTGAAGAGAAATTCAGGCCACTGTTTTCATCCATGAAACACCCTCTGTTTTAACACAAGAAGCATCCTCTTCTGTCCAGGTTCTCTATTACAGCAAGAAAAATGAGCATGCCTAGAAAAAAAGAACTGTGTTTCCTACTCTTATGGACCATATCTAGTAGAAGTCCGCTTATGAAACTCATACAAACCACAGCATCTCTTACATAGATGCTCTTTAGGTATTAGTAAATTCGTGTTGGGTTCGTGAACTGTGTAAATTCATTTGAGCCGAAAAATCACTGGGTTTACCGGAAATGAACTCTAGCTTGTAGAAAGACACAGAGACTTTGGTTTAACCCCATTTCTGAAGGAAAATTCAAACCAGTGAACACCAGTGAACCAGAACATGGTTCTCATCTATGAAACACACTCTGTTTTGACGCAAGAAGCATCCTCTTCTGTCCAGTGTCTCCAATATAGCAAGAAACATGAGCATGCCCAGAAAAAAAACTACTGTGCTCCTATTCAAAAGGACCGTGTCTAGTTCAACTCTGCATATGAAACTCATACAAACGACAGCATCTCTTCATACATGGTCTTTAGTTAATAGTTAAAATCGCGTTGGGTTCGTGAACTGTGTAAATTCATTTGAGCCGAAAAATCCCTGTGTTTACTGGAAATGAACTCTTGGTTGTAGGAAGACACAGAGCCTTTGGTTTAAATCCGTTTCTGAAGGAAAATAGAGACCAGTGTTCTCATCCATGAAACACATTCTGTTTTGACGCAAGAAGCATGCTCTTCTTTCCAGACTCTTGAATACAGCAAGAAAGATGAGCATGCCCAGAAAAAAATTACTGTATTTCCTACTCAATAGGATCATGTCTAGTTCAACTCTCCTTATGAAACTCATACATACCACAGCATCTCTTCATAGATGCTCTTTAGTTAATAGTGAAAACCGTGTTGGGTTCGTGAACTGTGTAAATTCATTTGAGCCGAAAAATCAGTGGGTTTACTGGAAATGAACTCTTGCTTTTAGGAAGACACAGAGCCTTTGGTTTAAGTCTGTTTCTGAAGGGAAATTCAGACCAGTGTTCTCATCCATGAAACACCATCTGTTTTAACGCAAGAAGCATCTTCTTCTGTCCAGTGTCTGCAATACAGCAAGAAATATGAGCATGCCCAGAATAAAAGAACTGAGTTTCCTACTCATAAGGACCATATCTAGTAGAACTCTGCTTATGAAACTCATACAAACCACAGCATCTTTTACATAGATGCTCTTAAGTTAATAGTGAAAATCGTGTTGGGTTCGAGAACTGTGTAAATTCATTTGAGCCGAAAAACCACTGGGTTTACCCGAAAAATACTCTTGCTTGTAGGAAACACAGAAACTTTGGTTTAACTCCGTGTCTGAAGAAAAATTCAGACCAGCGTTCTCATCCATGAAACACACTCTGTTTTAATGCAAGAACCATGCTCTTCTTTCCAGGGTCTGTAATACTGCAAGAAACATGAGCATGCCCAGAAATAAAGAACTGTGTTTCCTACTCATACGGACCATAGCTAGTTGAACTCTGCTTATGAAACTCATACAAACCACAGCATCTCTTCATAGATGCTCTTTAGTTAATAGTGATAATCATGTTAGGTTCGTGAACTGTGTAAATTCATTTGAGCAGAAAAATCACTGTGTTTACTGGAAATGAACTCTTCCTTGTAGGAAGACACATAGCCATTGGTTTAACTCCGTTTCTGAAGAGAAATTCAGGCCACTGTTTTCATCCATGAAACACCCTCTGTTTAAACACAAGAAGCATCCTCTTCTGTCCAGGTTCTCTATTACAGCAAGAAAAATGAGCATGCCTAGAAAAAAAGAACTGTGTTTCTTACTCTTATGGACCATATCTAGTAGAAGTCCGCTTAGGAAACTCATACAAACCACAGCATCTCTTACATAGATGATCTTTAGGTATTAGTAAATTCGTGTTGGGTTCCTGAACTGTGTAAATTCATTTGAGCCGAAAAATCACTGGGTATACTGGAAATGAACTCTTGCTTTTAGGAAGACACAGAGCCTTTGGTTTAAGTCTGTTTCTGAAGGGAAATTCAGACCAGTGTTCTCATCGATGAAACACCCTCTGTTTTAACAAAAGAAGCATCCTCTTCTGTCCAGTGTCTGCACTACAGCAAGAAATATGAGCATGCCCAGAACAAAAGAACTGTGTTTCCTACTCATACTGACCATATCTAGTTGAACTCTGCTTATGAAACTCATACAAACCACAGCATCTCTTACATAGATGCTCTTTAGGTATTAGTAAATTCATGTTGGCTTCGTGAACGGTGTAAATTCATTTGAGCAGAAAAATCACTGTGTTTACTGGAAATGAACTCTTGCTTGTAGGAAGACACAGAGCCTTTGGTTTAACTCCGTTTCTGAAGAGAAATTCAGGCCACTGTTTTCATCCATGAAACACCCTCTGTTTAAATACAAGAAGCATCCTCTTCTGTCCAGGTTCTCTATTACAGCAAGAAAAATGAGCATGCCTAGAAAAAAAGAACTGTGTTTCCTACTCTTATGGACCATATCTAGTAGAAGTCCGCTTATGAAACTCATACAAACCACAGCATCTCTTACATAGATGCTCTTTAGGTATTAGTAAATTCGTGTTGGGTTCCTGAACAGTGTAAATTCATTTGAGCCGAAAAATCACTGGGTTTACCGGAAATGAACTCTAGCTTGTAGAAAGACACAGAGACTTTGGTTTAACTCCATTTCTGAAGGAAAATTCAAACCAGTGAAAACCAGTGAACCAGAACATGGTTCTCATCTATGAAACACACTCTGTTTTGACGCAAGAAGCATCCTCTTCTGTCCAGTGTCTCCAATATAGCAAGAAACATGAGCATGCCCAGAAAAAAAACTACTGTGCTCCTATTCAAAAGGACCATGTCTAGTTCAACTCTGCATATGAAACTCATACAAACGACAGCATCTCTTCATACATGGTCTTTAGTTAATAGTTAAAATCGCGTTGGGTTCGTGAACTGTGTAAATTCATTTGAGCCGAAAAATCCCTGTGTTTACTGGAAATGAACTCTTGCTTGTAGGAAGACACAGAGCCTTTGGTTTAAATCCGTTTCTGAAGGAAAATAGAGACCAGTGTTCTCATCCATGAAACACACTCTGTTTTGACGCAAGAAGCATGCTCTTCTTTCCAGACTCTTGAATACAGCAAGAAAGATGAGCATGACCAGAAAAAATTACAGTATTTCCTACTCAATAGGATCATGTCTAGTTCAACTCTCCTTATGAAACTCATACATACCACAGCATCTCTTCATAGATGCTCTTTAGTTAATAGGAAAACCATGTTGGGTTCGTGAACTGTGTAAATTCATTTGAGCCGAAAAATCAGTGGGTTTACTGGAAATGAACTCTTGCTTTTAGGAAGACACAGAGCCTTTGGTTTAAGTCTGTTTCTGAAGGGAAATTCAGACCAGTGTTCTCATCCATGAAACACCATCTGTTTTAACGCAAGAAGCATCCTCTTCTGTCCAGTGTCTGCAATACAGCAAGAAATATGAGCATGCCCAGAATAAAAGAACTGAGTTTCCTACTCATAAGGACCATATCTAGTAGAACTCTGCTTATGAAACTCATACAAACCACAGCATCTTTTACATAGATGCTCTTAAGTTAATAGTGAAAATCGTGTTGGGTTCGTGAACTGTGTAAATTCATTTGAGCCGAAAAACCACTGGGTTTACCCGAAAAGAACTCTTGCTTGTAGGCAACACAGAGACTTTGGTTTAACTCCGTGTCTGATGAAAAATTCAGACCAGTGTTCTCATCCATGAAACACACTCTGTTTTAATGCAAGAACCATGCTCTTCTTTCCAGGGTCTGTAATACAGCAAGAAACATGAGCATGCCCAGAAATAAAGAACTGTGTTTCCTACTCATATGGACCATAGCTAGTTGAAGTCTGCTTATGAAACTCATACAAACCACAGCATCTCTTCATAGATGCTCTTTAGTTAATAGTGATAATCGTGTTAGGTTCGTGAACTGTGTAAATTCATTTGAGCCGAAAAATCGCTGGGTTTACTGGAAATGAACTCATGCTTTTAGGAAGACACAGAGCCATTGGTTTAACTCTGGTTCTGAAGGGAAATTCAGGCCAGTGTTCTCATCCATGAAACACCCTCTGTTTTAACAAAAGAAGCATCCTCTTCTGTCCAGCGTCTCCATTACAGCAAGAAAAATGAGCATGGCCAGAAAAAAAGAACTGTGTTTCCTACTCTTAAGGACCATATCTAGTTGAAGTCTGCTTATGAAAGTGTAAGAAACCACAGCATCTTTTACATAGATGTTGTTTAGTTAAAAGCGAAAATCGTGTTGGGGTCGTGAACAGTGTAAATTCATTTGAGCCGAAAAATCACTGGGTTTACTGCAAATGAACACTTTCTTTCAGGAAGACACAGAGCCTTTGGTTTAACTCGTTTGTGAAGGGAAATTCAGACCAGTGTTCTCATCGATGAAACACCCTCTGTTTTAACAAAAGAAGCATCGTCTTCTGTCCAGTGTCTGCACTACAGTAAGAAATATGAGCATGCCCAGAACAAAAGAACTGTGTTTCCTACTCATACGGACCATATCTAGTTGAACTCTGCGTATGAAACTCATACAAACCACAGCATCTCTTACATAGATGCTCTTTAGGTATTAGTAAATTCATGTTGGGTTCGTGAACGGTGTAAATTCATTTGAGCCGAAAAATCCCTGTGTTTACTGGAAATGAACTCTTGGTTGTAGGAAGACACAGAGCCTTTGGTTTAAATCCGTTTCTGAAGGAAAATAGAGACCAGTGTTCTCATCCATGAAACACACTCTGTTTTGACGCAAGAAGCATGCTCTTCTTTCCAGACTCTTGAATACAGCAAGAAAGATGAGCATGCCCAGAAAAAATTACAGTATTTCCTACTCAATAGGATCATGTCTAGTTCAACTCTCCTTATGAAACTCATACATACCACAGCATCTCTTCATAGATGCCCTTTAGTTAATAGGAAAACCGTGTTGGGTTCGTGAACTGTGTAAATTCATTTGAGCCGAAAAATCAGTGGGTTTACTGGAAATGAACTCTTGCTTTCAGGAAGACACAGAGCCTTTGGTTTAAGTCTGTTTCTGAAGGGAAATTCAGACCAGTGTTCTCATCCATGAAACACCATCTGTTTTAACGCAAGAAGCATCCTCTTCTGTCCAGTGTCTGCAATACAGCAAGAAATATGAGCATGCCCAGAATAAAAGAACTGAGTTTCCTACTCTTAAGGACCATATCTAGTAGAACTCTGCTTATGAAACTCATACAAACCACAGCATATTTTACATAGATGCTCTTAAGTTAATAGTGAAAATCGTGTTGGGTTCGTGAACTGTGTAAATTCATTTGATCCGAAAAACCACTGGGTTTACTGGAAATGAACTCATGCTTTTAGGAAGACACGGAGCCTTTGGTTTAACTCTGGTTCTGAAGGGAAATTCAGGCCAGTGTTCTCATCCATGAAACACACTCTGTTTTAATGCAAGAACCATGCTCTTCTTTCCAGGGTCTGTAATACAGCAAGAAACATGAGCATGCCCAGAAATAAAGAACTGTGTTTCCTACTCATACGGACCATAGCTAGTTGAACTCTGCTTATGAAACTCATACAAACCACAGCATCTCTTCATAGATGCTCTTTAGTTAATAGTGATAATCATGTTAGGTTCGTGAACTGTGTAAATTCATTTGAGCCGAAAAATCACTGGGTTTACTGGAAATGAACTCATGCTTTTAGGAAGACACGGAGCCTTTGGTTTAACTCTGGTTCTGAAGGGAAATTCAGGCCAGTGTTCTCATCCATGAAACACCCTCTGTTTTAACAAAAGAAGCATCCTCTTCTGTCCAGAGTCTCCATTACAGCAAGAAAAATGAGCATGGCCAGAAAAAAAGAACTGTGTTTCCTACTCTTAAGGACCATATCTAGTTGAACTCTGCTTATGAAACTCATAAAAACCACAGCGTCTCTTACATAGATGCTCTTTAGGTATTAGTAAATTCATGTTGGGTTCGTGAACGGTGTAAATTCATTTGAGCAGAAAAATCACTGTGTTTACTGGAAATGAACTCTTGCTTGTAGGAAGACACAGAGCCTTTGGTTTAACTCCGTTTCTGAAGAGAAATTCAGGCCACTGTTTTCATCCATGAAACACCCTCTGTTTAAACACAAGAAGCATCCTCTTCTGTCCAGGTTCTCTATTACAGCAAGAAAAATGAGCATGCCTAGAAAAAAAGAACTGTGTTTCCTACTCTTATGGACCATATCTAGTAGAAGTCCGCTTAGGAAACTCATACAAACCACAGCATCTCTTACATAGATGCTCTTTAGGTATTAGTAAATTCGTGTTGGGTTCCTGAACTGTGTAAATTCATTTGAGCTGAAAAATCACTGGGTTTACTGGAAATGAACTCTTGCTTTAGGTAGACACAGAGCCTTTGGTTTAAGTCTGTTTCTGAAGGGAAATTCCGACCAGTGTTCTCATCGATGAAACACCCTCTGTTTTAACAAAAGAAGCATCCTCTTCTGTCCAGTGTCTGCACTACAAGAAGAAATATAAGCATGCCCAGAACAAAAGAACTGTGTTTCCTACTCATACTGACCATATCTAGTTGAACTCTGCTTATGAAACTCATACAAACCACAGCATCTCTTACATAGATGCTCTTTAGGTATTAGTAAATTCATGTTGGCTTCGTGAACGGTGTAAATTCATTTGAGCAGAAAAATCACTGTGTTTACTGGAAATGAACTCTTGCTTGTAGGAAGACACAGAGCCTTTGGTTTAACTCCGTTTCTGAAGAGAAATTCAGGCCACTGTTTTCATCCATGAAACACCCTCTGTTTAAATACAAGAAGCATCCTCTTCTGTCCAGGTTCTCTATTACAGCAAGAAAAATGAGCATGCCTAGAAAAAAAGAACTGTGTTTCCTACTCTTATGGACCATATCTAGTAGAAGTCCGCTTATGAAACTCATACAAACCACAGCATCTCTTACATAGATGCTCTTTAGGTATTAGTAAATTCATGTTGGGTTCCTGAACAGTGTAAATTCATTTGAGCCGAAAAATCACTGGGTTTACCGGAAATGAACTCTAGCTTGTAGAAAGACACAGAGACTTTGGTTTAACCCCATTTCTGAAGGAAAATTCAAACCAGTGAACACCAGTGAACCAGATCATGGTTCTCATCTATGAAACACACTCTGTTTTGACGCAAGAAGCATCCTCTTCTGTCCAGTGTCTCCAATATAGCAAGAAACATGAGCATGCCCAGAAAAAAAACTACTGTGCTCCTATTCAAAAGGACCATGTCTAGTTCAACTCTGCATATGAAACTCATACAAACGACAGCATCTCTTCATACATGGTCTTTAGTTAATAGTTAAAATCGCGTTGGGTTCGTGAACTGTGTAAATTCATTTGAGCCGAAAAATCCCTGTGTTTACTGGAAATGAACTCTTGCTTGTAGGAAGACACAGAGCCTTTGGTTTAAATCCGTTTCTGAAGGAAAATAGAGACCAGTGTTCTCATCCATGAAACACACTCTGTTCTGACGCAAGACGCATGCTCTTCTTTCCAGACTCTTGAATACAGCAAGAAAGATGAGCATGCCCAGAAAAAAATTACAGTATTTCCTACTCAATAGGATCATGTCTAGTTCAACTCTCCTTATGAAACTCATACATACCACAGCATCTCTTCATAGATGCTCTTTACTTAATAGGAAAACCGTGTTGGGTTCGTGAACTGTGTAAATTCATTTGAGCCGAAAAATCAGTGGGTTTACAGGAAATGAACTCTTGCTTTTAGGAAGACACAGAGCCTTTGGTTTAAGTCTGTTTCTGAAGGGAAATTCAGACCAGTGTTCGCATCCATGAAACACCATCTGTTTTAACGCAAGAAGCATCCTCTTCTGTCCAGTGTCTGCAATACAGCAAGAAATATGAGCATGCCCAGAATAAAAGAACTGAGTTTCCTACTCATAAGGACGATATCTAGTAGAACTCTGATTATGAAACTCATACAAACCACAGCATCTTTTACATAGATGCTCTTAAGTTAATAGTGAAAATCGTGTTGGGTTCGTGAACTGTGTAAATTCATTTGAGCCGAAAAACCACTGGGTTTACCCGAAAAGAACTCTTGCTTGTAGGAAACACAGAGACTTTGGTTTAACTCCGTGTCTGAAGAAAAATTCAGACCAGCGTTCTCATCCATGAAACACACTCTGTTTTAATGCAAGAACCATGCTCTTCTTTCCAGGGTCTGTAATACAGCAAGAAACATGAGCATGCCCAGAAATAAAGAACTGTGTTTCCTACTCATACGGACCATAGCTAGTTGAACTCTGCTTATGAAACTCATACAAACCACAGCATCTCTTCATAGATGCTCTTTAGTTAATAGTGATAATCATGTTAGGTTCGTGAACTGTGTAAATTCATTTGAGCCGAAAAATCACTGGGTTTACTGGAAATGAACTCATGCTTTTAGGAAGACACGGAGCCTTTGGTTTAACTCTGGTTCTGAAGGGAAATTCAGGCCAGTGTTCTCATCCATGAAACACCCTCTGTTTTAACAAAAGAAGCATCCTCTTCTGTCCAGCATCTCCATTACAGCAAGAAAAATGAGCATGGCCAGAAAAAAAGAACTGTGTTTCCTACTCTTAAGGACCATATCTAGTTGAAGTCTGCTTATGAAACTGTAAGAAACCACAGCATCTTTTACATAGATGCTGTTTAGTTAATAGCGAAAATCGTGTTGGGGTCGTGAACAGTGTAAATTCATTTGAGCCGAAAAATCACTGGGTTTACTGCAAATGAACACTTTCTTTCAGGAAGACACAGAGCCTTTGGTTTAACTCGTTTGTGAAGGGAAATTCAGACCAGTGTTCTCATCGATGAAACACCCTCTGTTTTAACAAAAGAAGCATCGTCTTCTGTCCAGTGTCTGCACTACAGCAAGAAATATGAGCATGCCCAGAACAAAAGAACTGTGTTTCCTACTCATACTGACCATATCTAGTTGAACTCTGCTTATGAAACTCATACAAACCACAGCATCTCTTACATAGATGCTCTTTAGGTATTAGTAAATTCATGTTGGGTTCGTGAACGGTGTAAATTCATTTGAGCAGAAAAATCACTGTGTTTACTGGAAATGAACTCTTGCTTGTAGGAAGACACAGAGCCTTTGGTTTAACTCTGTTTCTGAAGAGAAATTCAGGCCACTGTTTTCATCCAAGAAACACCCTCTGTTTAAACACAAGAAGCATCCTCTTCTGTCCAGGTTCTCTATTACAGCAAGAAAAATGAGCATGCCTAGAAAAAAAGAACTGTGTTTCCTACTCTTATGGACCATATCTAGTAGAAGTCTGCTTATGAAACTCATACAAACCACAGCATCTCTTACATAGATGCTCTTTAGGTATTAGTAAATTCGTGTTGGGTTCGTGAACTGTGTAAATTCATTTGAGCCGAAAAATCACTGGGTTTATCGGAAATGAACTCTAGCTTGTAGAAAGACACAGAGACTTTGGTTTAACCCCATTTCTGAAGGAAAATTCAAACCAGTGAACACCAGTGAACCAGAACATGGTTCTCATCTATGAAACACACTCTGTTTTGACGCAAGAAGCATCCTCTTCTGTCCAGTGTCTCCAATATAGCAAGAAACATGAGCATGCCCAGAAAAAAAACTACTGTGCTCCTATTCAAAAGGATCGTGTCTAGTTCAACTCTGCATATGAAACTCATACAAACGACAGCATCTCTTCATACATGGTCTTTAGTTAATAGTTAAAATCGCGTTGGGTTCGTGAACTGTGTAAATTCATTTGAGCCGAAAAATCCCTGTGTTTACTGGAAATGAACTCTTGCTTGTAGGAAGACACAGAGCCTTTGGTTTAAATCCGTTTCTGAAGGAAAATAGAGACCAGTGTTCTCATCCATGAAACACACTCTGTTTTGACGCAAGAAGCATGCTCTTCTTTCCAGACTCTTGAATACAGCAAGAAAGATGAGCATGCCCAGAAAAAAATTACTGTATTTCCTACTCAATAGGATCATGTCTAGTTCAACTCTCCTTATGAAACTCATACATACCACAGCATCTCTTCATAGATGCTCTTTAGTTAATAGTGAAAACCGTGTTGGGTTCGTGAACTGTGTAAATTCATTTGAGCCGAAAAATCACTGGGTTTACTGGAAATGAACTCTTGCTTTTAGGAAGACACAGAGCCTTTGGTTTAAGTCTGTTTCTGAAGGGAAATTCAGACCAGTGTTCTCATCCATGAAACACCATCTGTTTTAACGCAAGAAGCATCCTCTTCTGTCCAGTGTCTGCAATACAGCAAGAAATATGAGCATGCCCAGAATAAAAGAACTGAGTTTCCTACTCATAAGGACGATATCTAGTAGAACTCTGATTATGAAACTCATACAAACCACAGCATCTTTTACATAGATGCTCTTAAGTTAATAGTGAAAATCGTGTTGGGTTCGTGAACTGTGTAAATTCAATTGAGCCGAAAAACCACTGGGTTTACCCGAAAAGAACTCTTGCTTGTAGGAAACACAGAGACTTTGGTTTAACTCCGTGTCTGAAGAAAAATTCAGACCAGCGTTCTCATCCATGAAACACACTCTGTTTTAATGCAAGAACCATGCTCTTCTTTCCAGGGTCTGTAATACAGCAAGAAACATGAGCATGCCCAGAAATAAAGAACTGTGTTTCCTACTCATACGGACCATAGCTAGTTGAACTCTGCTTATGAAACTCATACAAACCACAGCATCTCTTCATAGATGCTCTTTAGTTAATAGTGATAATCATGTTAGGTTCGTGAACTGTGTAAATTCATTTGAGCCGAAAAATCACTGGGTTTACTGGAAATGAACTCATGCTTTTAGGAAGACACGGAGCCTTTGGTTTAACTCTGGTTCTGAAGGGAAATTCAGGCCAGTGTTCTCATCCATGAAACACCCTCTGTTTTAACAAAAGAAGCATCCTCTTCTGTCCAGAGTCTCCATTACAGCAAGAAAAATGAGCATGGCCAGAAAAAAAGAACTGTGTTTCCTACTCTTAAGGACCATATCTAGTTGAAGTCTGCTTATGAAACTGTAAGAAACCACAGCATCTTTTACATAGATGCTGTTTAGTTAATAGCGAAAATCGTGTTGGGGTCGTGAACAGTGTAAATTCATTTGAGCCGAAAAATCACTGGGTTTACTGCAAATGAACACTTTCTTTCAGGAAGACACAGAGCCTTTGGTTTAACTCGTTTGTGAAGGGAAATTCAGACCAGTGTTCTCATCGATGAAACACCCTCTGTTTTAACAAAAGAAGCATCCTCTTCTGTCCAGTGTCTGCACTACAGCAAGAAATATGAGCATGCCCAGAACAAAAGAACTGTGTTTCCTACTCATACGGACCATATCTAGTTGATCTCTGCTTATGAAACTCATACAAACCACAGCATCTCTTACATAGATGCTCTTTAGGTATTAGTAAATTCATGTTGGGTTCGTGAACGGTGTAAATTCATTTGAGCAGAAAAATCACTGTGTTTACTGGAAATGAACTCTTGCTTGTAGGAAGACGCAGAGCCTTTGGTTTAACTCCGTTTCTGAAGAGAAATTCAGGCCAGTGTTTTCATCCATGAAACACCCTCTGTTTTAACACAAGAAGCATCCTCTTCTGTCCAGGTTCTCTATTACAGCAAGAAAAATGAGCATGCCTAGAAAAAAAGAACTGTGTTTCCTACTCTTATGGACCATATCTAGTAGAAGTCCGCTTATGAAACTCATACAAACCACAGCATCTCTTACATAGATGCTCTTTAGGTATTAGTAAATTCGTGTTGGGTTCGTGAACTGTGTAAATTCATTTGAGCCGAAAAATCACTGGGTTTACTGGAAATGAACTCTTGCTTTTAGGAAGACACAGAGCCTTTGGTTTAAGTCTGTTTCTGAAGGGAAATTCAGACCAGTGTTCTCATCCATTAAACACCATCTGTTTTAACGCAAGAAGCATCCTCTTCTGTCCAGTGTCTGCAATACAGCAAGAAATATGAGCATGCCCAGAATAAAAGAACTGAGTTTCCTACTCATAAGGACCATATCTAGTAGAACTCTGCTTATGAAACTCATACAAACCACAGCATCTTTTACATAGATGCTCTTAAGTTAATAGTGAAAATCGTGTTGGGTTCGTGAACTGTGTAAATTCATTTGAGCCGAAAAACCACTGGGTTTACCCGAAAAGAACTCTTGCTTGTAGGAAACACAGAGACTTTGGTTTAACTCCGTGTCTGAAGAAAAATTCAGACCAGTGTTCTCATCCATGAAACACACTCTGTTTTAATGCAAGAACCATGCTCTTCTTTCCAGGGTCTGTAATACAGCAAGAAACATGAGCATGCCCAGAAATAAAGAACTGTGTTTCCTACTCATACGGACCATATCTAGTTGAAGTCTGCTTATGAAACTCATACAAACCACAGCATCTCTTCATAGATGCTCTTTAGTTAATAGTGATAATCGTGTTAGGTTCGTGAACTGTGTAAATTCATTTGAGCCGAAAAATCACTGGGTTTACTGGAAATGAACTCATGCTTTTAGGAAGACACGGAGCCTTTGGTTTAACTCTGGTTCTGAAGGGAAATTCAGGCCAGTGTTCTCATCCATGAAACACCCTCTGTTTTAACAAAAGAAGCATCCTCTTCTGTCCAGCATCTCCATTACAGCAAGAAAAATGAGCATGGCCAGAAAAAAAGAACTGTGTTTCCTACTCTTAAGGACCATATCTAGTTGAAGTCTGCTTATGAAACTGTAAGAAACCACAGCATCTTTTACATAGATGCTGTTTAGTTAATAGCGAAAATCGTGTTGGGGTCGTGAACAGTGTAAATTCATTTGAGCCGAAAAATCACTGGGTTTACTGCAAATGAACACTTTCTCTCAGGAAGACACAGAGCCTTTGGTTTAACTCGTTTGTGAAGGGAAATTCAGACCAGTGTTCTCATCGATGAAACACCCTCTGTTTTAACAAAAGAAGCATCCTCTTCTGTCCAGTGTCTGCACTACAGCAAGAAATATGAGCATGCCCAGAACAAAAGAACTGTGTTTCCTACTCATACGGACCATATCTAGTTGAACTCTGCTTATGAAACTCATACAAACCACAGCATCTCTTACATAGATGCTCTTTAGGTATTAGTAAATTCATGTTGGGTTCGTGAACGGTGTAAATTCATTTGAGCAGAAAAATCCCTGTTTTTACTGGAAATGAACTCTTGCTTGTAGGAAGACACAGAGCCTTTGGTTTAAATCCGTTTCTGAAGAGAAATTCAGGCCACTGTTTTCATCCATGAAACACCCTCTGTTTTAACACAAGAAGCATCCTCTTCTGTCCAGGTTCTCTATTACAGCAAGAAAAATGAGCATGCCTAGAAAAAAAGAACTGTGTTTCCTACTCTTATGGACCATATCTAGTAGAAGTCCGCTTATGAAACTCATACAAACCACAGCATCTCTTACATAGATGCTCTTTAGGTATTAGTAAATTCGTGTTGGGTTCGTGAACTGTGTAAATTCATTTGAGCCGAAAAATCACTGGGTTTACCGGAAATGAACTCTAGCTTGTAGAAAGACACAGAGACTTTGGTTTAACCCCATTTCTGAAGGAAAATTCAAACCAGTGAACACCAGTGAACCAGAACATGGTTCTCATCTATGAAACACACTCTGTTTTGACGCAAGAAGCATCCTCTTCTGTCCAGTGTCTCCAATATAGCAAGAAACATGAGCATGCCCAGAAAAAAAACTACTGTGCTCCTATTCAAAAGGACCATGTCTAGTTCAACTCTGCATATGAAACTCATACAAACGACAGCATCTCTTCATACATGGTCTTTAGTTAATAGTTAAAATCGCGTTGGGTTCGTGAACTGTGTAAATTCATTTGAGCCGAAAAATCCCTGTGTTTACTGGAAATGAACTCTTGCTTGTAGGAAGACACAGAGCCTTTGGTTTAAATCCGTTTCTGAAGGAAAATAGAGACCAGTGTTCTCATCCATGAAACACACTCTGTTTTGACGCAAGAAGCATGCTCTTCTTTCCAGACTCTTGAACACAGCAAGAAAGATGAGCATGCCCAGAAAAAAATTACTGTATTTCCTACTCAATAGGATCATGTCTAGTTCACCTCTCCTTATGAAACTCATACATACCACAGCATCTCTTCATAGATGCTCTTTAGTTAATAGTGAAAACCGTGTTGGGTTCGTGAACTGTGTAAATTCATTTGAGCCGAAAAATCACTGGGTTTACTGGAAATGAACTCTTGCTTTTAGGAAGACACAGAACCTTTGGTTTAAGTCTGTTTCTGAAGGGAAATTCAGACCAGTGTTCTCATCCATGAAACACCATCTGTTTTAACGCAAGAAGCATCTTCTTCTGTCCAGTGTCTGCAATACAGCAAGAAATATGAGCATGCCCTGAATAAAAGAACTGAGTTTCCTACTCATAAGGACGATATCTAGTAGAACTCTGCTTATGAAACTCATACAAACCACAGCATCTTTTACATAGATGCTCTTAAGTTAATAGTGAAAATCGTGTTGGGTTCGTGAACTGTGTAAATTCATTTGAGCCGAAAAACCACTGGGTTTACCCGAAAAGAACTCTTGCTTGTAGGAAACACAGAGACTTTGGTTTAACTCCGTGTCTGAAGAAAAATTCAGACCAGTGTTCTCATCCATGAAACACACTCTGTTTTAATGCAAGAACCATGCTCTTCTTTCCAGGGTCTGTAATACAGCAAGAAACATGAGCATGCCCAGAAATAAAGAACTGTGTTTCCTACTCATACGGACCATATCTAGTTGAAGTCTGCTTATGAAACTCATACAAACCACAGCATCTCTTCATAGATGCTCTTTAGTTAATAGTGATAATCGTGTTAGGTTCGTGAACTGTGTAAATTCATTTGAGCCGAAAAATCACTGGGTTTACTGGAAATGAACTCATGCTTTTAGGAAGACACGGAGCCTTTGGTTTAACTCTGGTTCTGAAGGGAAATTCAGGCCAGTGTTCTCATCCATGAAACACCCTCTGTTTTAACAAAAGAAGCATCCTCTTCTGTCCAGCATCTCCATTACAGCAAGAAAAATGAGCATGGCCAGAAAAAAAGAACTGTGTTTCCTACTCTTAAGGACCATATCTAGTTGAAGTCTGCTTATGAAACTGTAAGAAACCACAGCATCTTTTACATAGATGCTGTTTAGTTAATAGCGAAAATCGTGTTGGGGTCGTGAACAGTGTAAATTCATTTGAGCCGAAAAATCACTGGGTTTACTGCAAATGAACACTTTCTCTCAGGAAGACACAGAGCCTTTGGTTTAACTCGTTTGTGAAGGGAAATTCAGACCAGTGTTCTCATCGATGAAACACCCTCTGTTTTAACAAAAGAAGCATCCTCTTCTGTCCAGTGTCTGCACTACAGCAAGAAATATGAGCATGCCCAGAACAAAAGAACTGTGTTTCCTACTCATACGGACCATATCTAGTTGAACTCTGCTTATGAAACTCATACAAACCACAGCATCTCTTACATAGATGCTCTTTAGGTATTAGTAAATTCATGTTGGGTTCGTGAACGGTGTAAATTCATTTGAGCAGAAAAATCCCTGTGTTTACTGGAAATGAACTCTTGCTTGTAGGAAGACACAGAGCCTTTGGTTTAAATCCGTTTCTGAAGAGAAATTCAGGCCACTGTTTTCATCCATGAAACACCCTCTGTTTTAACACAAGAAGCATCCTCTTCTGTCCAGGTTCTCTATTACAGCAAGAAAAATGAGCATGCCTAGAAAAAAAGAACTGTGTTTCCTACTCTTATGGACCATATCTAGTAGAAGTCCGCTTATGAAACTCATACAAACCACAGCATCTCTTACATAGATGCTCTTTAGGTATTAGTAAATTCGTGTTGGGTTCGTGAACTGTGTAAATTCATTTGAGCCGAAAAATCACTGGGTTTACCGGAAATGAACTCTAGCTTGTAGAAAGACACAGAGACTTTGGTTTAACCCCATTTCTGAAGGAAAATTCAAACCAGTGAACACCAGTGAACCAGAACATGGTTCTCATCTATGAAACACACTCTGTTTTGACGCAAGAAGCATCCTCTTCTGTCCAGTGTCTCCAATATAGCAAGAAACATGAGCATGCCCAGAAAAAAAACTACTGTGCTCCTATTCAAAAGGACCATGTCTAGTTCAACTCTGCATATGAAACTCATACAAACGACAGCATCTCTTCATACATGGTCTTTAGTTAATAGTTAAAATCGCGTTGGGTTCGTGAACTGTGTAAATTCATTTGAGCCGAAAAATCCCTGTGTTTACTGGAAATGAACTCTTGCTTGTAGGAAGACACAGAGCCTTTGGTTTAAATCCGTTTCTGAAGGAAAATAGAGACCAGTGTTCTCATCCATGAAACACACTCTGTTTTGACGCAAGAAGCATGCTCTTCTTTCCAGACTCTTGAACACAGCAAGAAAGATGAGCATGCCCAGAAAAAAATTACTGTATTTCCTACTCAATAGGATCATGTCTAGTTCACCTCTCCTTATGAAACTCATACATACCACAGCATCTCTTCATAGATGCTCTTTAGTTAATAGTGAAAACCGTGTTGGGTTCGTGAACTGTGTAAATTCATTTGAGCCGAAAAATCACTGGGTTTACTGGAAATGAACTCTTGCTTTTAGGAAGACACAGAACCTTTGGTTTAAGTCTGTTTCTGAAGGGAAATTCAGACCAGTGTTCTCATCCATGAAACACCATCTGTTTTAACGCAAGAAGCATCTTCTTCTGTCCAGTGTCTGCAATACAGCAAGAAATATGAGCATGCCCTGAATAGAAGAACTGAGTTTCCTACTCATAAGGACGATATCTAGTAGAACTCTGCTTATGAAACTCATACAAACCACAGCATCTTTTACATAGATGCTCTTAAGTTAATAGTGAAAATCGTGTTGGGTTCGTGAACTGTGTAAATTCATTTGAGCCGAAAAACCACTGGGTTTACCCGAAAAGAACTCTTGCTTGTAGGAAACACAGAGACTTTGGTTTAACTCCGTGTCTGAAGAAAAATTCAGACCAGTGTTCTCATCCATGAAACACACTCTGTTTTAATGCAAGAACCATGCTCTTCTTTCCAGGGTCTGTAATACAGCAAGAAACATGAGCATGCCCAGAAATAAAGAACTGTGTTTCCTACTCATACGGACCATATCTAGTTGAAGTCTGCTTATGAAACTCATACAAACCACAGCATCTCTTCATAGATGCTCTTTAGTTAATAGTGATAATCGTGTTAGGTTCGTGAACTGTGTAAATTCATTTGAGCCGAAAAATCACTGGGTTTACTGGAAATGAACTCATGCTTTTAGGAAGACATGGAGCCTTTGGTTTAACTCTGGTTCTGAAGGGAAATTCAGGCCAGTGTTCTCATCCATGAAACACCCTCTGTTTTAACAAAAGAAGCATCCTCTTCTGTCCAGCATCTCCATTACAGCAAGAAAAATGAGCATGGCCAGAAAAAAAGAACTGTGTTTCCTACTCTTAAGGACCATATCTAGTTGAAGTCTGCTTATGAAACTGTAAGAAACCACAGCATCTTTTACATAGATGCTGTTTAGTTAATAGCGAAAATCGTGTTGGGGTCGTGAACAGTGTAAATTCATTTGAGCCGAAAAATCACTGGGTTTACTGCAAATGAACACTTTCTCTCAGGAAGACACAGAGCCTTTGGTTTAACTCGTTTGTGAAGGGAAATTCAGACCAGTGTTCTCATCGATGAAACACCCTCTGTTTTAACAAAAGAAGCATCCTCTTCTGTCCAGTGTCTGCACTACAGCAAGAAATATGAGCATGCCCAGAACAAAAGAACTGTGTTTCCTACTCATACGGACCATATCTAGTTGAACTCTGCTTATGAAACTCATACAAACCACAGCATCTCTTACATAGATGCTCTTTAGGTATTAGTAAATTCATGTTGGGTTCGTGAACGGTGTAAATTCATTTGAGCAGAAAAATCCCTGTGTTTACTGGAAATGAACTCTTGCTTGTAGGAAGACACAGAGCCTTTGGTTTAAATCCGTTTCTGAAGAGAAATTCAGGCCACTGTTTTCATCCATGAAACACCCTCTGTTTTAACACAAGAAGCATCCTCTTCTGTCCAGGTTCTCTATTACAGCAAGAAAAATGAGCATGCCTAGAAAAAAAGAACTGTGTTTCCTACTCTTATGGACCATATCTAGTAGAAGTCCGCTTATGAAACTCATACAAACCACAGCATCTCTTACATAGATGCTCTTTAGGTATTAGTAAATTCGTGTTGGGTTCGTGAACTGTGTAAATTCATTTGAGCCGAAAAATCACTGGGTTTACCGGAAATGAACTCTAGCTTGTAGAAAGACACAGAGACTTTGGTTTAACCCCATTTCTGAAGGAAAATTCAAACCAGTGAACACCAGTGAACCAGAACATGGTTCTCATCTATGAAACACACTCTGTTTTGACGCAAGAAGCATCCTCTTCTGTCCAGTGTCTCCAATATAGCAAGAAACATGAGCATGCCCAGAAAAAAAACTACTGTGCTCCTATTCAAAAGGACCATGTCTAGTTCAACTCTGCATATGAAACTCATACAAACGACAGCATCTCTTCATACATGGTCTTTAGTTAATAGTTAAAATCGCGTTGGGTTCGTGAACTGTGTAAATTCATTTGAGCCGAAAAATCCCTGTGTTTACTGGAAATGAACTCTTGCTTGTAGGAAGACACAGAGCCTTTGGTTTAAATCCGTTTCTGAAGGAAAATAGAGACCAGTGTTCTCATCCATGAAACACACTCTGTTTTGACGCAAGAAGCATGCTCTTCTTTCCAGACTCTTGAACACAGCAAGAAAGATGAGCATGCCCAGAAAAAAATTACTGTATTTCCTACTCAATAGGATCATGTCTAGTTCACCTCTCCTTATGAAACTCATACATACCACAGCATCTCTTCATAGATGCTCTTTAGTTAATAGTGAAAACCGTGTTGGGTTCGTGAACTGTGTAAATTCATTTGAGCCGAAAAATCACTGGGTTTACTGGAAATGAACTCTTGCTTTTAGGAAGACACAGAGCCTTTGGTTTAAGTCTGTTTCTGAAGGGAAATTCAGACCAGTGTTCTCATCCATGAAACACCATCTGTTTTAACGCAAGAAGCATCTTCTTCTGTCCAGTGTCTGCAATACAGCAAGAAATATGAGCATGCCCTGAATAAAAGAACTGAGTTTCCTACTCATAAGGACGATATCTAGTAGAACTCTGCTTATGAAACTCATACAAACCACAGCATCTTTTACATAGATGCTCTTAAGTTAATAGTGAAAATCGTGTTGGGTTCGTGAACTGTGTAAATTCATTTGAGCCGAAAAACCACTGGGTTTACCCGAAAAGAACTCTTGCTTGTAGGAAACACAGAGACTTTGGTTTAACTCCGTGTCTGAAGAAAAATTCAGACCAGTGTTCTCATCCATGAAACACACTCTGTTTTAATGCAAGAACCATGCTCTTCTTTCCAGGGTCTGTAATACAGCAAGAAACATGAGCATGCCCAGAAATAAAGAACTGTGTTTCCTACTCATACGGACCATATCTAGTTGAAGTCTGCTTATGAAACTCATACAAACCACAGCATCTCTTCATAGATGCTCTTTAGTTAATAGTGATAATCGTGTTAGGTTCGTGAACTGTGTAAATTCATTTGAGCCGAAAAATCACTGGGTTTACTGGAAATGAACTCATGCTTTTAGGAAGACACGGAGCCTTTGGTTTAACTCTGGTTCTGAAGGGAAATTCAGGCCAGTGTTCTCATCCATGAAACACCCTCTGTTTTAACAAAAGAAGCATCCTCTTCTGTCCAGCATCTCCATTACAGCAAGAAAAATGAGCATGGCCAGAAAAAAAGAACTGTGTTTCCTACTCTTAAGGACCATATCTAGTTGAAGTCTGCTTATGAAACTGTAAGAAACCACAGCATCTTTTACATAGATGCTGTTTAGTTAATAGCGAAAATCGTGTTGGGGTCGTGAACAGTGTAAATTCATTTGAGCCGAAAAATCACTGGGTTTACTGCAAATGAACACTTTCTCTCAGGAAGACACAGAGCCTTTGGTTTAACTCGTTTGTGAAGGGAAATTCAGACCAGTGTTCTCATCGATGAAACACCCTCTGTTTTAACAAAAGAAGCATCCTCTTCTGTCCAGTGTCTGCACTACAGCAAGAAATATGAGCATGCCCAGAACAAAAGAACTGTGTTTCCTACTCATACGGACCATATCTAGTTGAACTCTGCTTATGAAACTCATACAAACCACAGCATCTCTTACATAGATGCTCTTTAGGTATTAGTAAATTCATGTTGGGTTCGTGAACGGTGTAAATTCATTTGAGCAGAAAAATCCCTGTGTTTACTGGAAATGAACTCTTGCTTGTAGGAAGACACAGAGCCTTTGGTTTAAATCCGTTTCTGAAGAGAAATTCAGGCCACTGTTTTCATCCATGAAACACCCTCTGTTTTAACACAAGAAGCATCCTCTTCTGTCCAGGTTCTCTATTACAGCAAGAAAAATGAGCATGCCTAGAAAAAAAGAACTGTGTTTCCTACTCTTATGGACCATATCTAGTAGAAGTCCGCTTATGAAACTCATACAAACCACAGCATCTCTTACATAGATGCTCTTTAGGTATTAGTAAATTCGTGTTGGGTTCGTGAACTGTGTAAATTCATTTGAGCCGAAAAATCACTGGGTTTACCGGAAATGAACTCTAGCTTGTAGAAAGACACAGAGACTTTGGTTTAACCCCATTTCTGAAGGAAAATTCAAACCAGTGAACACCAGTGAACCAGAACATGGTTCTCATCTATGAAACACACTCTGTTTTGACGCAAGAAGCATCCTCTTCTGTCCAGTGTCTCCAATATAGCAAGAAACATGAGCATGCCCAGAAAAAAAACTACTGTGCTCCTATTCAAAAGGACCATGTCTAGTTCAACTCTGCATATGAAACTCATACAAACGACAGCATCTCTTCATACATGGTCTTTAGTTAATAGTTAAAATCGCGTTGGGTTCGTGAACTGTGTAAATTCATTTGAGCCGAAAAATCCCTGTGTTTACTGGAAATGAACTCTTGCTTGTAGGAAGACACAGAGCCTTTGGTTTAAATCCGTTTCTGAAGGAAAATAGAGACCAGTGTTCTCATCCATGAAACACACTCTGTTTTGACGCAAGAAGCATGCTCTTCTTTCCAGACTCTTGAACACAGCAAGAAAGATGAGCATGCCCAGAAAAAAATTACTGTATTTCCTACTCAATAGGATCATGTCTAGTTCACCTCTCCTTATGAAACTCATACATACCACAGCATCTCTTCATAGATGCTCTTTAGTTAATAGTGAAAACCGTGTTGGGTTCGTGAACTGTGTAAATTCATTTGAGCCGAAAAATCACTGGGTTTACTGGAAATGAACTCTTGCTTTTAGGAAGACACAGAGCCTTTGGTTTAAGTCTGTTTCTGAAGGGAAATTCAGACCAGTGTTCTCATCCATGAAACACCATCTGTTTTAACGCAAGAAGCATCTTCTTCTGTCCAGTGTCTGCAATACAGCAAGAAATATGAGCATGCCCTGAATAAAAGAACTGAGTTTCCTACTCATAAGGACGATATCTAGTAGAACTCTGCTTATGAAACTCATACAAACCACAGCATCTTTTACATAGATGCTCTTAAGTTAATAGTGAAAATCGTGTTGGGTTCGTGAACTGTGTAAATTCATTTGAGCCGAAAAACCACTGGGTTTACCCGAAAAGAACTCTTGCTTGTAGGAAACACAGAGACTTTGGTTTAACTCCGTGTCTGAAGAAAAATTCAGACCAGTGTTCTCATCCATGAAACACACTCTGTTTTAATGCAAGAACCATGCTCTTCTTTCCAGGGTCTGTAATACAGCAAGAAACATGAGCATGCCCAGAAATAAAGAACTGTGTTTCCTACTCATACGGACCATATCTAGTTGAAGTCTGCTTATGAAACTCATACAAACCACAGCATCTCTTCATAGATGCTCTTTAGTTAATAGTGATAATCGTGTTAGGTTCGTGAACTGTGTAAATTCATTTGAGCCGAAAAATCACTGGGTTTACTGGAAATGAACTCATGCTTTTAGGAAGACACGGAGCCTTTGGTTTAACTCTGGTTCTGAAGGGAAATTCAGGCCAGTGTTCTCATCCATGAAACACCCTCTGTTTTAACAAAAGAAGCATCCTCTTCTGTCCAGCATCTCCATTACAGCAAGAAAAATGAGCATGGCCAGAAAAAAAGAACTGTGTTTCCTACTCTTAAGGACCATATCTAGTTGAAGTCTGCTTATGAAACTGTAAGAAACCACAGCATCTTTTACATAGATGCTGTTTAGTTAATAGCGAAAATCGTGTTGGGGTCGTGAACAGTGTAAATTCATTTGAGCCGAAAAATCACTGGGTTTACTGCAAATGAACACTTTCTCTCAGGAAGACACAGAGCCTTTGGTTTAACTCGTTTGTGAAGGGAAATTCAGACCAGTGTTCTCATCGATGAAACACCCTCTGTTTTAACAAAAGAAGCATCCTCTTCTGTCCAGTGTCTGCACTACAGCAAGAAATATGAGCATGCCCAGAACAAAAGAACTGTGTTTCCTACTCATACGGACCATATCTAGTTGAACTCTGCTTATGAAACTCATACAAACCACAGCATCTCTTACATAGATGCTCTTTAGGTATTAGTAAATTCATGTTGGGTTCGTGAACGGTGTAAATTCATTTGAGCAGAAAAATCCCTGTGTTTACTGGAAAAGAACTCTTGCTTGTAAGAAGACACAGAGCCTTTGGTTTAAATCCGTTTCTGAAGAGAAATTCAGGCCACTGTTTTCATCCATGAAACACCCTCTGTTTTAACACAAGAAGCATCCTCTTCTGTCCAGGTTCTCTATTACAGCAAGAAAAATGAGCATGCCTAGAAAAAAAGAACTGTGTTTCCTACTCTTATGGACCATATCTAGTAGAAGTCCGCTTATGAAACTCATACAAACCACAGCATCTCTTACATAGATGCTCTTTAGGTATTAGTAAATTCGTGTTGGGTTCGTGAACTGTGTAAATTCATTTGAGCCGAAAAATCACTGGGTTTACCGGAAATGAACTCTAGCTTGTAGAAAGACACAGAGACTTTGGTTTAACCCCATTTCTGAAGGAAAATTCAAACCAGTGAACACCAGTGAACCAGAACATGGTTCTCATCTATGAAACACACTCTGTTTTGACGCAAGAAGCATCCTCTTCTGTCCAGTGTCTCCAATATAGCAAGAAACATGAGCATGCCCAGAAAAAAAACTACTGTGCTCCTATTCAAAAGGACCATGTCTAGTTCAACTCTGCATATGAAACTCATACAAACGACAGCATCTCTTCATACATGGTCTTTAGTTAATAGTTAAAATCGCGTTGGGTTCGTGAACTGTGTAAATTCATTTGAGCCGAAAAATCCCTGTGTTTACTGGAAATGAACTCTTGCTTGTAGGAAGACACAGAGCCTTTGGTTTAAATCCGTTTCTGAAGGAAAATAGAGACCAGTGTTCTCATCCATGAAACACACTCTGTTTTGACGCAAGAAGCATGCTCTTCTTTCCAGACTCTTGAACACAGCAAGAAAGATGAGCATGCCCAGAAAAAAATTACTGTATTTCCTACTCAATAGGATCATGTCTAGTTCACCTCTCCTTATGAAACTCATACATACCACAGCATCTCTTCATAGATGCTCTTTAGTTAATAGTGAAAACCGTGTTGGGTTCGTGAACTGTGTAAATTCATTTGAGCCGAAAAATCACTGGGTTTACTGGAAATGAACTCTTGCTTTTAGGAAGACACAGAGCCTTTGGTTTAAGTCTGTTTCTGAAGGGAAATTCAGACCAGTGTTCTCATCCATGAAACACCATCTGTTTTAACGCAAGAAGCATCTTCTTCTGTCCAGTGTCTGCAATACAGCAAGAAATATGAGCATGCCCTGAATAAAAGAACTGAGTTTCCTACTCATAAGGACGATATCTAGTAGAACTCTGCTTATGAAACTCATACAAACCACAGCATCTTTTACATAGATGCTCTTAAGTTAATAGTGAAAATCGTGTTGGGTTCGTGAACTGTGTAAATTCATTTGAGCCGAAAAACCACTGGGTTTACCCGAAAAGAACTCTTGCTTGTAGGAAACACAGAGACTTTGGTTTAACTCCGTGTCTGAAGAAAAATTCAGACCAGTGTTCTCATCCATGAAACACACTCTGTTTTAATGCAAGAACCATGCTCTTCTTTCCAGGGTCTGTAATACAGCAAGAAACATGAGCATGCCCAGAAATAAAGAACTGTGTTTCCTACACATACGGAACATATCTAGTTGAAGTCTGCTTATGAAACTCATACAAACCACAGCATCTCTTCATAGATGCTCTTTAGTTAATAGTGATAATCGTGTTAGGTTCGTGAACTGTGTAAATTCATTTGAGCCGAAAAATCACTGGGTTTACTGGAAATGAACTCATGCTTTTAGGAAGACACGGAGCCTTTGGTTTAACTCTGGTTCTGAAGGGAAATTCAGGCCAGTGTTCTCATCCATGAAACACCCTCTGTTTTAACAAAAGAAGCATCCTCTTCTGTCCAGCATCTCCATTACAGCAAGAAAAATGAGCATGGCCAGAAAAAAAGAACTGTGTTTCCTACTCTTAAGGACCATATCTAGTTGAAGTCTGCTTATGAAACTGTAAGAAACCACAGCATCTTTTACATAGATGCTGTTTAGTTAATAGCGAAAATCGTGTTGGGGTCGTGAACAGTGTAAATTCATTTGAGCCGAAAAATCACTGGGTTTACTGCAAATGACCACTTTCTTTCAGGAAGACACAGAGCCTTTGGTTTAACTCGTTTGTGAAGGGAAATTCAGACCAGTGTTCTCATCGATGAAACACCCTCTGTTTTAACAAAAGAAGCATCCTCTTCTGTCCAGTGTCTGCACTACAGCAAGAAATATGAGCATGCCCAGAACAAAAGAACTGTGTTTCCTACTCATACGGACCATATCTAGTTGAAGTCTGCTTATGAAACTCATACAAACCACAGCATCTCTTACATAGATGCTCTTTAGGTATTAGTAAATTCATGTTGGGTTCGTGAACGGTGTAAATTCATTTGAGCAGAAAAATCACTGTGTTTACTGGAAATGAACTCTTGCTTGTAGGAAGACACAGAGCCTTTGGTTTAACTCCGTTTCTGAAGAGAAATTCAGGCCACTGTTTTCATCCATGAAACACCCTCTGTTTTAACACAAGAAGCATCCTCTTCTGTCCAGGTTCTCTATTACAGCAAGAAAAATGAGCATGCCTAGAAAAAAAGAACTGTGTTTCCTACTCTTATGGACCATATCTAGTAGAAGTCCGCTTATGAAACTCATACAAACCACAGCATCTCTTACATAGATGCTCTTTAGGTATTAGTAAATTCGTGTTGGGTTCGTGAACTGTGTAAATTCATTTGAGCCGAAAAATCACTGGGTTTACCGGAAATGAACTCTAGCTTGTAGAAAGACACAGAGACTTTGGTTTAACCCCATTTCTGAAGGAAAATTCAAACCAGTGAACACCAGTGAACCAGAACATGGTTCTCATCTATGAAACACACTCTGTTTTGACGCAAGAAGCATCCTCTTCTGTCCAGTGTCTCCAATATAGCAAGAAACATGAGCATGCCCAGAAAAAAAACTACTGTGCTCCTATTCAAAAGGACCATGTCTAGTTCAACTCTGCATATGAAACTCATACAAACGACAGCATCTCTTCATACATGGTCTTTAGTTAATAGTTAAAATCGCGTTGGGTTCGTGAACTGTGTAAATTCATTTGAGCCGAAAAATCCCTGTGTTTACTGGAAATGAACTCTTGCTTGTAGGAAGACACAGAGCCTTTGGTTTAAATCCGTTTCTGAAGGAAAATAGAGACCAGTGTTCTCATCCATGAAACACACTCTGTTTTGACGCAAGAAGCATGCTCTTCTTTCCAGACTCTTGAACACAGCAAGAAAGATGAGCATGCCCAGAAAAAAATTACTGTATTTCCTACTCAATAGGATCATGTCTAGTTCACCTCTCCTTATGAAACTCATACATACCACAGCATCTCTTCATAGATGCTCTTTAGTTAATAGTGAAAACCGTGTTGGGTTCGTGAACTGTGTAAATTCATTTGAGCCGAAAAATCACTGGGTTTACTGGAAATGAACTCTTGCTTTTAGGAAGACACAGAGCCTTTGGTTTAAGTCTGTTTCTGAAGGGAAATTCAGACCAGTGTTCTCATCCATGAAACACCATCTGTTTTAACGCAAGAAGCATCTTCTTCTGTCCAGTGTCTGCAATACAGCAAGAAATATGAGCATGCCCTGAATAGAAGAACTGAGTTTCCTACTCATAAGGACGATATCTAGTAGAACTCTGCTTATGAAACTCATACAAACCACAGCATCTTTTACATAGATGCTCTTAAGTTAATAGTGAAAATCGTGTTGGGTTCGTGAACTGTGTAAATTCATTTGAGCCGAAAAACCACTGGGTTTACCCGAAAAGAACTCTTGCTTGTAGGAAACACAGAGACTTTGGTTTAACTCCGTGTCTGAAGAAAAATTCAGACCAGTGTTCTCATCCATGAAACACACTCTGTTTTAATGCAAGAACCATGCTCTTCTTTCCAGGGTCTGTAATACAGCAAGAAACATGAGCATGCCCAGAAATAAAGAACTGTGTTTCCTACTCATACGGACCATATCTAGTTGAAGTCTGCTTATGAAACTCATACAAACCACAGCATCTCTTCATAGATGCTCTTTAGTTAATAGTGATAATCGTGTTAGGTTCGTGAACTGTGTAAATTCATTTGAGCCGAAAAATCACTGGGTTTACTGGAAATGAACTCATGCTTTTAGGAAGACACGGAGCCTTTGGTTTAACTCTGGTTCTGAAGGGAAATTCAGGCCAGTGTTCTCATCCATGAAACACCCTCTGTTTTAACAAAAGAAGCATCCTCTTCTGTCCAGCATCTCCATTACAGCAAGAAAAATGAGCATGGCCAGAAAAAAAGAACTGTGTTTCCTACTCTTAAGGACCATATCTAGTTGAAGTCTGCTTATGAAACTGTAAGAAACCACAGCATCTTTTACATAGATGCTGTTTAGTTAATAGCGAAAATCGTGTTGGGGTCGTGAACAGTGTAAATTCATTTGAGCCGAAAAATCACTGGGTTTACTGCAAATGAACACTTTCTTTCAGGAAGACACAGAGCCTTTGGTTTAACTCGTTTGTGAAGGGAAATTCAGACCAGTGTTCTCATCGATGAAACACCCTCTGTTTTAACAAAAGAAGCATCCTCTTCTGTCCAGTGTCTGCACTACAGCAAGAAATATGAGCATGCCCAGAACAAAAGAACTGTGTTTCCTACTCATACGGACCATATCTAGTTGAAGTCTGCTTATGAAACTCATACAAACCACAGCATCTCTTACATAGATGCTCTTTAGGTATTAGTAAATTCATGTTGGGTTCGTGAACGGTGTAAATTCATTTGAGCAGAAAAATCACTGTGTTTACTGGAAATGAACTCTTGCTTGTAGGAAGACACAGAGCCTTTGGTTTAACTCCGTTTCTGAAGAGAAATTCAGGCCACTGTTTTCATCCATGAAACACCCTCTGTTTTAACACAAGAAGCATCCTCTTCTGTCCAGGTTCTCTATTACAGCAAGAAAAATGAGCATGCCTAGAAAAAAAGAACTGTGTTTCCTACTCTTATGGACCATATCTAGTAGAAGTCTGCTTATGAAACTCATACAAACCACAGCATCTCTTACATAGATGCTCTTTAGGTATTAGTAAATTCGTGTTGGGTTCGTGAACTGTGTAAATTCATTTGAGCCGAAAAATCACTGGGTTTACCGGAAATGAACTCTAGCTTGTAGAAAGACACAGAGACTTTGGTTTAACCCCATTTCTGAAGGAAAATTCAAACCAGTGAACACCAGTGAACCAGAACATGGTTCTCATCTATGAAACACACTCTGTTTTGACGCAAGAAGCATCCTCTTCTGTCCAGTGTCTCCAATATAGCAAGAAACATGAGCATGCCCAGAAAAAAAACTACTGTGCTCCTATTCAAAAGGACCATGTCTAGTTCAACTCTGCATATGAAACTCATACAAACGACAGCATCTCTTCATACATAGTCTTTAGTTAATAGTTAAAATCGCGTTGGGTTCGTGAACTGTGTAAATTCATTTGAGCCGAAAAATCCCTGTGTTTACTGGAAATGAACTCTTGCTTGTAGGAAGACACAGAGCCTTTGGTTTAAATCCGTTTCTGAAGGAAAATAGAGACCAGTGTTCTCATCCATGAAACACACTCTGTTTTGACGCAAGAAGCATGCTCTTCTTTCCAGACTCTTGAATACAGCAAGAAAGATGAGCATGCCCCGAAAAAAATTACTGTATTTCCTACTCAATAGGATCATGTCTAGTTCACCTCTCCTTATGAAACTCATACATACCACAGCATCTCTTCATAGATGCTCTTTAGTTAATAGTGAAAACCGTGTTGGGTTCGTGAACTGTGTAAATTCATTTGAGCCGAAAAATCACTGGGTTTACAGGAAATGAACTCTTGCTTTTAGGAAGACACAGAGCCTTTGGTTTAAGTCTGTTTCTGAAGGGAAATTCAGACCAGTGTTCTCATCCATGAAACACCATCTGTTTTAACGCAAGAAGCATCTTCTTCTGTCCAGTGTCTGCAATACAGCAAGAAATATGAGCATGCCCAGAATAAAAGAACTGAGTTTCCTACTCATAAGGACGATATCTAGTAGAACTCTGCTTATGAAACTCATACAAACCACAGCATCTTTTACATAGATGCTCTTAAGTTAATAGTGAAAATCGTGTTGGGTTCGTGAACTGTGTAAATTCATTTGAGCCGAAAAACCACTGGGTTTACCCGAAAAGAACTCTTGCTTGTAGGAAACACAGAAACTTTGGTTTAACTCCGTGTCTGAAGAAAAATTCAGACCAGCGTTCTCATCCATGAAACACACTCTGTTTTAATGCAAGAACCATGCTCTTCTTTCCAGGGTCTGTAATACAGCAAGAAACATGAGCATGCCCAGAAATAAAGAACTGTGTTTCCTACTCATACGGACCATATCTAGTTGAACTCTGCTTATGAAACTCATAAAAACCACAGCGTCTCTTACATAGATGCTCTTTAGGTATTAGTAAATTCATGTTGGGTTCGTGAACGGTGTAAATTCATTTGAGCAGAAAAATCACTGTGTTTACTGGAAATGAACTCTTGCTTGTAGGAAGACACAGAGCCTTTGGTTTAACTCCGTTTCTGAAGAGAAATTCAGGCCACTGTTTTCATCCATGAAACACCCTCTGTTTAAACACAAGAAGCATCCTCTTCTGTCCAGGTTCTCTATTACAGCAAGAAAAATGAGCATGCCTAGAAAAAAAGAACTGTGTTTCCTACTCTTATGGACCATATCTAGTAGAAGTCCGCTTAGGAAACTCATACAAACCACAGCATCTCTTACATAGATGCTCTTTAGGTATTAGTAAATTCGTGTTGGGTTCCTGAACTGTGTAAATTCATTTGAGCCGAAAAATCACTGGGTTTACTGGAAATGAACTCTTGCTTTTAGGAAGACACAGAGCCTTTGGTTTAAGTCTGTTTCTGAAGGGAAATTCAGACCAGTGTTATCATCGATGAAACACCCTCTGTTTTAACAAAAGAAGCATCCTCTTCTGTCCAGCGTCTCCATTACAGCAAGAAAAATGAGCATGGCCAGAAAAAAGAACTGTGTTTCCTACTCTTAAGGACCATATCTAGTTGAAGTCTGCTTATGAAACTGTAAGAAACCACAGCATCTTTTACATAGATGCTGTTTAGTTAATAGCGAAAATCGTGTTGGGGTCGTGAACAGTGTAAATTCATTTGAGCCGAAAAATCACTGGGTTTACTGCAAATGAACACTTTCTCTCAGGAAGACACAGAGCCTTTGGTTTAAGTCTGTTTCTGAAGGGAAATTCAGACCAGTGTTATCATCGATGAAACACCCTCTGTTTTAACAAAAGAAGCATCCTCTTCTGTCCAGTGTCTGCACTACAGCAAGAAATATGAGCATGCCCAGAACAAAAGAACTGTGTTTCCTACTCATACTGACCATATCTAGTTGAACTCTGCTTATGAAACTCATACAAACCACAGCATCTCTTACATAGATGCTCTTTAGGTATTAGTAAATTCATGTTGGCTTCGTGAACGGTGTAAATTCATTTGAGCAGAAAAATCACTGTGTTTACTGGAAATGAACTCTTGCTTGTAGGAAGACACAGAGCCTTTGGTTTAACTCCGTTTCTGAAGAGAAATTCAGGCCACTGTTTTCATCCATGAAACACCCTCTGTTTAAATACAAGAAGCATCCTCTTCTGTCCAGGTTCTCTATTACAGCAAGAAAAATGAGCATGCCTAGAAAAAAAGAACTGTGTTTCCTACTCTTATGGACCATATCTAGTAGAAGTCCGCTTATGAAACTCATACAAACCACAGCATCTCTTACATAGATGCTCTTTAGGTATTAGTAAATTCGTGTTGGGTTCCTGAACAGTGTAAATTCATTTGAGCCGAAAAATCACTGGGTTTACCGGAAATGAACTCTAGCTTGTAGAAAGACACAGAGACTTTGGTTTAACCCCATTTCTGAAGGAAAATTCAAACCAGTGAACACCAGTGAACCAGAACATGGTTCTCATCTATGAAACACACTCTGTTTTGACGCAAGAAGCATCCTCTTCTGTCCAGTGTCTCCAATATAGCAAGAAACATGAGCATGCCCAGAAAAAAAACTACTGTGCTCCTATTCAAAAGGACCCTGTCTAGTTCAACTCTGCATATGAAACTCATACAAACGACAGCATCTCTTCATACATGGTCTTTAGTTAATAGTTAAAATCGCGTTGGGTTCGTGAACTGTGTAAATTCATTTGAGCCGAAAAATCCCTGTGTTTACTGGAAATGAACTCTTGCTTGTAGGAAGACACAGAGCCTTTGGTTTAAATCCGTTTCTGAAGGAAAATAGAGACCAGTGTTCTCATCCATGAAACACACTCTGTTTTGACGCAAGAAGCATGCTCTTCTTTCCAGACTCTTGAATACAGCAAGAAAGATGAGCATGCCCAGAAAAAAATTACAGTATTTCCTACTCCATAGGATCATGTCTAGTTCAACTCTCCTTATGAAACTCATACATACCACAGCATCTCTTCATAGATGCTCTTTAGTTAATAGGAAAACCGTGTTGGGTTCGTGAACTGTGTAAATTCATTTGAGCCGAAAAATCAGTGGGTTTACTGGAAATGAACTCTTGCTTTTAGGAAGACACAGAGCCTTTGGTTTAAGTCTGTTTCTGAAGGGAAATTCAGACCAGTGTTCTCATCGATGAAACACCCTCTGTTTTAACGCAAGAAGCATCCTCTTCTGTCCAGTGTCTGCACTACAGCAAGAAATATGAGCATGCCCAGAACAAAAGAACTGTGTTTCCTACTCATACGGACCATATCTAGTTGAACTCTGCTTATGAAACTCATACAAACCACAGCATCTCTTACATAGATTCTCTTTAGGTATTAGTAAATTCATGTTGGGTTCGTGAACGGTGTAAATTCATTTGAGCAGAAAAATCACTGTGTTTACTGGAAATGAACTCTTGCTTGTAGGAAGACACAGAGCCTTTGGTTTAACTCCGTTTCTGAAGAGAAATTCAGGCCACTGTTTTCATCCATGAAACACCCTCTGTTTAAACACAAGAAGCATCCTCTTCTGTCCAGGTTCTCTATTACAGCAAGAAAAATGAGCATGCCTAGAAAAAAAGAACTGTGTTTCCTACTCTTATGGACCATATCTAGTAGAAGTCCGCTTATGAAACTCATACAAACCACAGCATCTCTTACATAGATGCTCTTTAGGTATTAGTAAATTCGTGTTGGGTTCGTGAACTGTGTAAATTCATTTGAGCCGAAAAATCACTGGGTTTACCGGAAATGAACTCTAGCTTGTAGAAAGACACAGAGACTTTGGTTTAACCCCATTTCTGAAGGAAAATTCAAACCAGTGAACACCAGTGAACCAGAACATGGTTCTCATCTATGAAACACACTCTGTTTTGACGCAAGAAGCATCCTCTTCTGTCCAGTGTCTCCAATATAGCAAGAAACATGAGCATGCCCAGAAAAAAACTACTGTGCTCCTATTCAAAAGGACCGTGTCTAGTTCAACTCTGCATATGAAACTCATACAAACGACAGCATCTCTTCATACATCGTCTTTAGTTAATAGTTAAAATCGCGTTGGGTTCGTAAACTGTGTAAATTCATTTGAGCCAAAAAATCCCTGTGTTTACTGGAAATGAACTCTTGCTTGTAGGAAGACACAGAGCCTTTGGTTTAAATCCGTTTCTGAAGGAAAATAGAGACCAGTGTTCTCATCCATGAAACACACACTGTTTTGACGCAAGAAGCATGCTCTTCTTTCCTGACTCTTGAATACAGCAAGAAAGATGAGCATGCCCAGAAAAAAAATTACTGTATTTCCTACTCAATAGGATCATGTCTAGTTCAACTCTCCTTATGAAACTCATACATACCACAGCATCTCTTCATAGATGCTCTTTAGTTAATAGTGAAAACCGTGTTGGGTTCGTGAACTGTGTAAATTCATTTGAGCCTAAAAATCACTGGGTTTACTGGAAATGAACTCTTGCTTTTAGGAAGACACAGAGCCTTTGGTTTAAGTCTGTTTCTGAAGGGAAATTCAGACCAGTGTTCTCATCGATGAAACACCCTCTGTTTTAACGCAAGAAGCATCCTCTTCTGTCCAGTGTCTGCACTACAGCAAGAAATATGAGCATGCCCAGAACAAAAGAACTGTGTTTCCTACTCATATGGACCATATCTAGTTGAACTCTGCTTATGAAACTCATACAAACCACAGCATCTCTTACATAGATGCTCTTTAGGTATTAGTAAATTCATGTTGGGTTCGTGAAAGGTGTAAATTCATTTGAGCAGAAAAATCACTGTGTTTACTGGAAATGAACTCTTGCTTGTAGGAAGACACAGAGCCTTTGGTTTAACTCCGTTTCTGAAGAGAAATTCAGGCCACTGTTTTCATCCATGAAACACCCTCTGTTTAAACACAAGACGCATCCTCTTCTGTCCAGGTTCTCTATTACAGCAAGAAAAATGAGCATGCCTAGAAAAAAAGAACTGTGTTTCCTACTCTTATGGACCATATCTAGTAGAAGTCCGCTTAGGAAACTCATACAAACCACAGCATCTCTTACATAGATGCTCTTTAGGTATTAGTAAATTCGTGTTGGGTTCCTGAACTGTGTAAATTCATTTGAGCCGAAAAATCACTGGGTTTACCGGAAATGAACTCTAGCTTGTAGAAAGACACAGAGACTTTGGTTTAACCCCATTTCTGAAGGAAAATTCAAACCAGTGAACACCAGTGAACCAGAACATGGTTCTCATCTATGAAACACACTCTGTTTTGACGCAAGAAGCATCCTCTTCTGTCCAGTGTCTCCAATATAGCAAGAAACATGAGCATGCCCAGAAAAAAAACTACTGTGCTCCTATTCAAAAGGACCATGTCTAGTTCAACTCTGCATATGAAACTCATACAAACGACAGCATCTCTTCATACATGGTCTTTAGTTAATAGTTAAAATCGCGTTGGGTTCGTGAACTGTGTAAATTCACTTTGAGCCAAAAAATCCCTGTGTTTACTGAAAATGAACTCTTGCTTGTAGGAAGACACAGAGCCTTTGGTTTAAATCCGTTTCTGAAGGAAAATAGAGACCAGTGTTCTCATCCATGAAACACACTCTGTTTTAACGCAAGAAGCATGCTCTTCTTTCCAGACTCTTGAATACAGCAAGAAAGATGAGCATGCCCAGAAAAAAATTACTGTATTTCCTACTCAATAGGATCATGTCTAGTTCAACTCTCCTTATGAAACTCATACATAGCACAGCATCTCTTCATAGATGCTCTCTAGTTAATAGTGAAAACCCTGTTGGGTTCGTGAACTGTGTAAATTCATTTGAGCCGAAAAATCACTGGGTTTACTGGAAATGAACTCTTGCTTTTAGGAAGACACAGAGCCTTTGGTTTAAGTCTGGTTCTGAAGGGAAATTCAGACCAGTGTTCTCATCCATTAAACACCATCTGTTTTAACGCAAGAAGCATCCTCTTCTGTCCAGTGTCTGCAATACAGCAAGAAATATGAGCATGCCCAGAATAAAAGAACTGAGTTTCCTACTATTAAGGACCATATCTAGTAGAACTCTGCTTATGAAACTCATACAAACCACAGCATCTTTTACATAGATGCTCTTAAGTTAATAGTGAAAATCGTGTTGGGTTCGTGAACTGTGTAAATTCATTTGAGCCGAAAAACCACTGGGTTTACCCGAAAAGAACTCTTGCTTGTAGGAAACACAGAGACTTTGGTTTAACTCCGTGTCTGAAGAAAAACTCAGACCAGTGTTCTCATCCATGAAACACACTCTGTTTTAATGCAAGAACCATGCTCTTCTTTCCAGGGTCTGTAATACAGCAAGAAACATGAGCATGCCCAGAAATAAAGAACTGTGTTTCCTACTCATACGGACCATAGCTAGTTGAACTCTGCTTATGAAACTCATACAAACCACAGCATCTCTTCATAGATGCTCTTTAGTTAATAGTGATAATCATGTTAGGTTCGTGAACTGTGTAAATTCATTTGAGCCGAAAAAATCACTGGGTTTACTGGAAATGAATTCATGCTTTTAGGAAGACATGGAGCCTTTGGTTTAACTCTGGTTCTGAAGGGAAATTCAGGCCAGTGTTCTCATCCATGAAACACCCTCTGTTTTAACAAAAGAAGCATCCTCTTCTGTCCAGAGTCTCCATTACAGCAAGAAAAATGAGCATGGCCAGAAAAAAAGAACTGTGTTTCCTACTCTTAAGGACCATATCTAGTTGAAGTCTGCTTATGAAACTGAAAGAAACCACAGCATCTTTTCCATAGATGCTGTTTAGTTAATAGCGAAAATCGTGTTGGGGTCGTGAACAGTGTAAATTCATTTGAGCCGAAAAATCATTGGGTTTACTGCAAATGAACACTTTCTTTAAGGAAGACACAGAGCCTTTGGTTTAACTGGTTTGTGAAGGGAAATTCAGACCAGTGTTCTCATCGATGAAACACACTCTGTTTTAACAAAAGAAGCATCCTCTTCTGTCCAGTGTCTGCACTACAGCAAGAAATATGAGCATGCCCAGAACAAAAGAACTGTGTTTCCTACTCATACGGACCATATCTAGTTGAACTCTGCTTATGAAACTCATACAAACCACAGCATCTCTTACATAGATGCTCTTTAGGTATTAGTAAATTCATGTTGGGTTCGTGAACGGTGTAAATTCATTTGAGCAGAAAAATCACTGTGTTTACTGGAAATGAACTCTTGCTTGTAGGAAGACACAGAGCCTTTGGTTTAACTCCGTTTCTGAAGAGAAATTCAGGCCACTGTTTTCATCCATGAAACACCCTCTGTTTTAACACAAGAAGCATCCTCTTCTGTCCAGGTTCTCTATTACAGCAAGAAAAATGAGCATGCCTAGAAAAAAAGAACTGTGTTTCCTACTCTTATGGACCATATCTAGTAGAAGTCCGCTTATGAAACTCATACAAACCACAGCATCTCTTACATAGATGCTCTTTAGGTATTAGTAAATTCGTGTTGGGTTCGTGAACTGTGTAAATTCATTTGAGCTGAAAAATCACTGGGTTTACCGGAAATGAACTCTAGCTTGTAGAAAGACACAGAGACTTTGGTTTAACCCCATTTCTGAAGGAAAATTCAAACCAGTGAACACCAGTGAACCAGAACATGGTTCTCATCTATGAAACACACTCTGTTTTGACGCAAGAAGCATCCTCTTCTGTCCAGTGTCTCCAATATAGCAAGAAACATGAGCATGCCCAGAAAAAAAACTACTGTGCTCCTATTCAAAAGGACCGTGTCTAGTTCAACTCTGCATATGAAACTCATACAAACGACAGCATCTCTTCATACATGGTCTTTAGTTAATAGTTAAAATCGCGTTGGGTTCGTGAACTGTGTAAATTCATTTGAGCCGAAAAATCCCTGTGTTTACTGGAAATGAACTCTTGCTTGTAGGAAGACACAGAGCCTTTGGTTTAAATCCGTTTCTGAAGGAAAATAGAGACCAGTGTTCTCATCCATGAAACACACACTGTTTTGACGCAAGAAGCATGCTCTTCTTTCCAGACTCTTGAATACAGCAAGAAAGATGAGCATGCCCAGAAAAAAATTACTGTATTTTCTACTCAATAGGATCATGTCTAGTTCAACTCTCCTTATGAAACTCATACATACCACAGCATCTCTTCATAGATGCTCTTTAGTTAATAGTGAAAACCGTGTTGGGTTCGTGAACTGTGTAAATTCATTTGAGCCGAAAAATCACTGGGTTTACTGGAAATGAACTCTTGCTTGTAGGAAGACACAGAGCCTTTGGTTTAAGTCTGTTTCTGAAGGGAAATTCAGACCAGTGTTCTCATCCATTAAACACCATCTGTTTTAACGCAAGAAGCATCCACTTCTGTCCGGTGTCTGCAATACAGCAAGAAATATGAGCATGCCCAGAATAAAAGAACTGAGTTTCCTACTCATAAGGACGATATCTAGTAGAACTCTGCTTATGAAACTCATACAAACCACAGCATCTTTTACATAGATGCTCTTAAGTTAATAGTGAAAATCGTGTTGGGTTCGTGAACTGTGTAAATTCATTTGAGCCGAAAAACCACTGGGTTTACCCGAAAAGAACTCTTGCTTGTAGGAAACACAGAGACTTTGGTTTAACTCCGTGTCTGAAGAAAAATCAGTCCAGTGTTCTCATCCATGAAACACACTCTGTTTTAATGCAAGAACCATGCTCTTCTTTCCAGGGTCTGTAATACAGCAAGAAACATGAGCATGCCCAGAAATAAAGAACTGTGTTTCCTACTCATATGGACCATAGCTAGTTGAAGTCTGCTTATGAAACTCATACAAACCACAGCATCTCTGCATAGATGCTCTTTAGTTAATAGTGATAATCGTGTTAGGTTCGTGAACTGTGTAAATTCATTTGAGCCGAAAAATCACTGTGTTTACTGGAAATGAACTCATGCTTTTAGGAAGACACGGAGCCTTTGGTTTAACTCTGGTTCTGAAGGGAAATTCAGGCCAGTGTTCTCATCCATGAAACACCCTCTGTTTTAACAAAAGAAGCATCCTCTTCTGTCCAGCGTCTCCATTACAGCAAGAAAAATGAGCATGGCCAGAAAAAAAGAACTGTGTTTCCTACTCTTAAGGACCATATCTAGTTGAAGTCTGCTTATGAAACTGTAACAAACCACAGCATCTTTTACATAGATGCTCTTTAGTTAATAGTGAAAATCGTGTTGGGGTCGTGAACAGTGTAAATTCATTTGAGCCGAAAAATCACTGGGTTTACTGCAAATGAACACTTTCTTTCAGGAAGACACAGAGCCTTTGGTTTAACTCGTTTGTGAAGGGAAATTCAGACCAGTGTTCTCATCGATGAAACACCCCCTGTTTTAACAAAAGAAGCATCCTCTTCTGTCGAGTGTCTGCACTACAGCAAGAAATATGAGCATGCCCAGAACAAAAGAACTGTGTTTCCTACTCATATGGACCATATCTAGTTGAACTCTGCTTATGAAACTCATACAAACCACAGCATCTCTTACATAGATGCTCTTTAGGTATTAGTAAATTCATGTTGGGTTCGTGAACGGTGTAAATACATTTGAGCAGAAAAATCACTGTGTTTACTGGAAATGAACTCTTGCTTGTAGGAAGACACAGAGCCTTTGGTTTAACTCCGTTTCTGAAGAGAAATTCAGGCCACTGTTTTCATCCATGAAACACCCTCTGTTTTAACACAAGAAGCATCCTCTTCTGTCCAGGTTCTCTATTACAGCAAGAAAAATGAGCATGCCTAGAAAAAAAGAACTGTGTTTCCTACTCTTATGGACCATATCTAGTAGAAGTCCGCTTATGAAACTCATACAAACCACAGCATCTCTTACATAGATGCTCTTTAGGTATTAGTAAATTCGTGTTGGGTTCGTGAACTGTGTAAATTCATTTGAGCCGAAAAATCACTGGGTTTACCGGAAAGGAACTCTAGCTTGTAGAAAGACACAGAGACTTTGGTTTAACCCCATTTCTGAAGGAAAATTCAAACCAGTGAACACCAGTGAACCAGAACATGGTTCTCATCTATGAAACACACTCTGTTTTGACGCAAGAAGCATCCTCTTCTGTCCAGTGTCTCCAATATAGCAAGAAACATGAGCATGCCCAGAAAAAAAACTACTGTGCTCCTATTCAAAAGGACCGTGTCTAGTTCAACTCTGCATATGAAACTCATACAAACGACAGCATCTCTTCATACATGGTCTTTAGTTAATAGTTAAAATCGCGTTGGGTTCGTGAACTGTGTAAATTCATTTGAGCCGAAAAATCCCTGTGTTTACTGCAAATGAACTCTTGCTTGTAGAAAGACACAGAGCCTTTGGTTTAAATCCGTTTCTGAAGGAAAATAGAGACCAGTGTTCTCATCCATGAAACACACTCTGTTTTGACACAAGAAGCATCCTCTTCTGTCCAGTGTCTGCACTACAACATGAAATATGAGCATGCCCAGAAAAAAAGAACTGTGTTTCCTACTCAAAAGGATCATGTCTAGTTCAACTCTGCTTATGAAACTCATACAAACCACAGCATCTCTGCATAGATGCTCTGTGTAAATTCATTTGAGCCGAAAAATCAGTGGGTTTACTGGAAATGAACTCTTGCTTTTAGGAAGACACAGAGCCTTTGGTTTAAGTCTGTTTCTGAAGGGAAATTCAGACCAGTGTTCTCATCCATTAAACACCATCTGTTTTAACGCAAGAAGCATCCTCTTCTGTCCAGTGTCTGCAACACAGCAAGAAATATGAGCATGCCCAGAATAAAAGAACTGAGTTTCCCACTCATAAGGACCATATCTAGTAGAACTCTGCTTATGAAACTCATACAAACCACAGCATCTTTTACATAGATGCTCTTAAGTTAATAGTGAAAATCGTGTTGGGTTCGTGAACTGTGTAAATTCATTTGAGCCGAAAAACCACTGGGTTTACCCGAAAAGAACTCTTGCTTGTAGGCAACACAGAGACTTTGGTTTAACTCCATGTCTGAAGAAAAATTCAGACCAGTGTTCTCATCCATGAAACACACTGTTTTAATGCAAGAACCATGCTCTTCTTTCCAGGGTCTGTAATACAGCAAGAAACATGAGCATGCCCAGAAATAAAGAACTGTGTTTCCTACTCATACGGACCATATCTAGTTGAAGTCTGCTTATGAAACTCATACAAACCACAGCATCTCTTCATAGATGCTCTTTAGTTAATAGTGATAATCGTGTTAGGTTCGTGAACTGTGTAAATTCATTTGAGCCGAAAAATCACTGGGTTTACTGGAAATGAACTCATGCTTTTAGGAAGACACGGAGCCTTTGGTTTAACTCTGGTTCTGAAGGGAAATTCAGGCCAGTGTTCTCATCCATGAAACACCCTCTGTTTTAACAAAAGAAGCATCCTCTTCTGTCCAGCGTCTCCATTACAGCAAGAAAAATGAGCATGGCCAGAAAAAAGAACTGTGTTTCCTACTCTTAAGTACCATATCTAGTTGAAGTCTGCTTATGAAACTATAAGAAACCACAGCATCTTTTACATAGATGCTCTTTAGTTAATAGCGAAAATCGTGTTGTGGTCGTGAACAGTGTAAATTCATTTGAGCCGAAAAATCACTGGGTTTACTGCAAATGAACACTTTCTTTCAGGAAGACACAGAGCCTTTGGTTTAACTCGTTTGTGAAGGGAAATTCAGACCAGTGTTCTCATTGATGAAACACCCTCTGTTTTAACAAAAGAAGCATCCTCTTCTGTCCAGTGTCTGCACTACAGCAAGAAATATGAGCATGCCCAGAACAAAAGAGCTGTGTTTCCTACTCAATAGGATCATGTCTAGTTGAACTCTGCTTATGAAACTCATACAAACCACAGCATCTCTGCATAGATGCTCTTTAGTTAATAGTGATAATCGTGTTAGGTTCGTGAACTGTGTAAATTCATTTGAGCCGAAAAATCAGTGGGTTTACTGGAAATGAACTCTTGCTTGTAGAAAGACACAGAGCCTTTGGTTTAAATCCGTTTCTGAAGGAAAATAGAGACCAGTGTTCTCATCCATGAAACACACTCTGTTTTGACGCAAGAAGCATCCTCTTCTGTCCAGTGTCTGCACTACAACATGAAATATGAGCATGCCCAGAAAAAAAGAACTGTGTTTCCTACTCAATAGGATCATGTCTAGTTCAACTCTGCTTATGAAACTCATACAAACCACAGCATCTCTGCATAGATGCTCTTTAGTTAATAGTGATAATCGTGTTAGGTTCGTGAACTGTGTAAATTCATTTGAGCCGAAAAACCACTGGGTTTACCCGAAAAGAACTCTTGCTTGTAGGAAACACAGAGACTTTGGTTTAACTCCGTGTCTGAAGAAAAATTCAGACCAGTGTTCTCATCCATGAAACACACTGTTTTAATGCAAGAACCATGCTCTTCTTTCCAGGGTCTGTAATACAGCAAGAAACATGAGCATGCCCAGAAATAAAGAACTGTGTTTCCTACTCATACGGACCATATCTAGTTGAAGTCTGCTTATGAAACTCATACAAACCACAGCATCTCTTCATAGATGCTCTTTAGTTAATAGTGATAATCGTGTTAGGTTCGTGAACTGTGTAAATTCATTTGAGCCGAAAAATCACTGGGTTTACTGGAAATGAACTCATGCTTTTAGGAAGACACGGAGCCTTTGGTTTAACTCTGGTTCTGAAGGGAAATTCAGGCCAGTGTTCTCATCCATGAAACACCCTCTGTTTTAACAAAAGAAGCATCCTCTTCTGTCCAGCGTCTCCATTACAGCAAGAAAAATGAGCATGGCCAGAAAAAAGAACTGTGTTTCCTACTCTTAAGGACCATATCTAGTTGAAGTCTGCTTATGAAACTGTAAGAAACCACAGCATCTTTTACATAGATGCTGTTTAGTTAATAGCGAAAATCGTGTTGGTGTCGTGAACAGTGTAAATACATTTGAGCCGAAAAATCACTGGGTTTACTGCAAATGAACACTTTCTTTCAGGAAGACACAGAGCCTTTGGTTTAACTCGTTTGTGAAGGGAAATTCAGACCAGTGTTCTCATTGATGAAACACCCTCTGCTTTAACAAAAGAAGCATCCTCTTCTGTCCAGTGTCTGCACTACAGCAAGAAATATGAGCATGCCCAGAACAAACGAACTGTGTTTCCTACTCATACGGACCATATCTAGTTGAACTCTGCTTATGAAACTCATACAAACCACAGCATCTCTTACATAGATGCTCTTTAGGTATTAGTAAATTCGTGTTGGGTTCGTGAACTGTGTAAATTCATTTGAGCCGAAAAATCACTGGGTTTACCGGAAATGAACTCTAGCTTGTAGAAAGACACAGAGACTTTGGTTTAACCCCATTTCTGAAGGAAAATTCAAACCAGTGAACACCAGTGAACCAGAACATGGTTCTCATCTATGAAACACACTCTGTTTTGACGCAAGAAGCATCCTCTTCTGTCCAGTGTCTCCAATATAGCAAGAAACATGAGCATGCCCAGAAAAAAAACTACTGTGCTCCTATTCAAAAGGACCGTGTCTAGTTCAACTCTGCATATGAAACTCATACAAACGACAGCATCTCTTCATACATGGTCTTTAGTTAATAGTTAAAATCGCGTTGGGTTCGTGAACTGTGTAAATTCATTTGAGCCAAAAAATCCCTGTGTTTACTGGAAATGAACTCTTGCTTGTAGAAAGACACAGAGCCTTTGGTTTAAATCCGTTTCTGAAGGAAAATAGAGACCAGTGTTCTCATCCATGAAACACACTCTGTTTTGACACAAGAAGCATCCTCTTCTGTCCAGTGTCTGCACTACAACATGAAATATGAGCATGCCCAGAAAAAAAGAACTGTGTTTCCTACTCAATAGGATCATGTCTAGTTCAACTCTGCTTATGAAACTCATACAAACCACAGCATCTCTGCATAGATGCTCTTTAGTTAATAGTGATAATCGTGTTAGGTTCGTGAACTGTGTAAATTCATTTGAGCCGAAAAATCAGTGGGTTTACTGGAAATGAACTCTTGCTTTTAGGAAGACACAGAGCCTTTGGTTTAAGTCTGTTTCTGAAGGAAAATTCAGACCAGTGTTCTCATCCATTAAACACCATCTGTTTTAACGCAAGAAGCATCCTCTTCTGTCCAGTGTCTGCAACACAGCAAGAAATATGAGCATGCCCAGAATAAAAGAACTGAGTTTCCCACTCATAAGGACCATATCTAGTAGAACTCTGCTTATGAAACTCATACAAACCACAGCATCTTTTACATAGATGCTCTTAAGTTAATAGTAAAAATCGTGTTGGGTTCGTGAACTGTGTAAATTCATTTGAGCCGAAAAACCACTGGGTTTACCCGAAAAGAACTCTTGCTTGTAGGAAACACAGAGACTTTGGTTTAACTCCGTGTCTGAAGAAAAATTCAGACCAGTGTTCTCATCCATGAAACACACTGTTTTAATGCAAGAACCATGCTCTTCTTTCCAGGGTCTGTAATACAGCAAGAAACATGAGCATGCCCAGAAATAAAGAACTGTGTTTCCTACTCATACGGACCATATCTAGTTGAAGTCTGCTTATGAAACTCATACAAACCACAGCATCTCTTCATAGATGCTCTTTAGTTAATAGTGATAATCGTGTTAGGTTCGTGAACTGTGTAAATTCATTTGAGCCGAAAAATCACTGGGTTTACTGGAAATGAACTCATGCTTTTAGGAAGACACGGAGCCTTTGGTTTAACTCTGGTTCTGAAGGGAAATTCAGGCCAGTGTTCTCATCCATGAAACACCCTCTGTTTTAACAAAAGAAGCATCCTCTTCTGTCCAGCGTATCCATTACAGCAAGAAAAATGAGCATGGCCAGAAAAAAGAACTGTGTTTCCTACTCTTAAGGACCATATCTAGTTGAAGTCTGCTTATGAAACTGTAAGAAACCACAGCATCTTTTACATAGATGCTCTTTAGTTAATAGCGAAAATCGTGTTGGGTTCGTGAACTGTGTAAATTCATTTGAGCCGAAAAATCCCTGTGTTTACTGGAAATGAACTCTTGCTTGTAGAAAGACACAGAGCCTTTGGTTTAAATCCGTTTCTGAAGGAAAATAGAGACCAGTGTTCTCATCCATGAAACACACTCTGTTTTGACGCAAGAAGCATCCTCTTCTGTCCAGTGTCTGCACTACAACATGAAATATGAGCATGCCCAGAAAAAAAGAACTGTGTTTCCTACTCAATAGGATCATGTCTAGTTCAACTCTGCTTATGAAACTCATACAAACCACAGCATCTCTGCATAGATGCTCTTTAGTTAATAGTGATAATCGTGTTAGGTTCGTGAACTGTGTAAATTCATTTGAGCCGAAAAACCACTGGGTTTACCCGAAAAGAACTCTTGCTTGTAGGAAACACAGAGACTTTGGTTTAACTCCGTGTCTGAAGAAAAATTCAGACCAGTGTTCTCATCCATGAAACACACTGTTTTAATGCAAGAACCATGCTCTTCTTTCCAGGGTCTGTAATACAGCAAGAAACATGTGCATGCCCAGAAATAAAGAACTGTGTTTCCTACTCATACGGACCATATCTAGTTGAAGTCTGCTTATGAAACTCATACAAACCACAGCATCTCTTCATAGATGCTCTTTAGTTAATAGTGATAATCGTGTTAGGTTCGTGAACTGTGTAAATTCATTTGAGCTGAAAAATCACTGGGTTTACTGGAAATGAACTCATGCTTTTAGGAAGACACGGAGCCTTTGGTTTAACTCTGGTTCTGAAGGGAAATTCAGGCCAGTGTTCTCATCCATGAAACACCCTCTGTTTTAACAAAAGAAGCATCCTCTTCTGTCCAGCGTCTCCATTACAGCAAGAAAAATGAGAATGGCCAGAAAAAAGAACTGTGTTTCCTACTCTTAAGGACTATATCTAGTTGAAGTCTGCTTATGAAACTGTAAGAAACCACAGCATCTTTTACATAGATGCTCTTTAGTTAATAGCGAAAATCGTGTTGGGGTCGTGAACAGTGTAAATTCATTTGAGCCGAAAAATCACTGGGTTTACTGGAAATGAACTCTTGCTTTTAGGAATACACAGAGCCTTTGGTTTAACTCCGTTTCTGAAGAGAAATTCAGGCCACTGTTTTCATCCATGAAACACCCTCTGTTTTAACACAAGAAGCATCCTCTTCTGTCCAGGTTCTCTATTACAGCAAGAAAAATGAGCATGCCTAGAAAAAAAGAACTGTGTTTCCTACTCTTATGGACCATATCTAGTAGAAGTCCGCTTATGAAACTCATACAAACCACAGCATCTCTTACATAGATGCTCTTTAGGTATTAGTAAATTCGTGTTGGGTTCGTGAACTGTGTAAATTCATTTGAGCCGAAAAATCACTGGGTTTACCGGAAATGAACTCTAGCTTGTAGAAAGACACAGAGACTTTGGTTTAACCCCATTTCTGAAGGAAAATTCAAACCAGTGAACACCAGTGAACCAGAACATGGTTCTCATCTATGAAACACACTCTGTTTTGACGCAAGAAGCATCCTCTTCTGTCCAGTGTCTCCAATATAGCAAGAAACATGAGCATGCCCAGAAAAAAAACTACTGTGCTCCTATTCAAAAGGACCGTGTCTAGTTCAACTCTGCATATGAAACTCATACAAACGACAGCATCACTTCATACATGGTCTTTAGTTAATAGTTAAAATCGCGTTGGGTTCGTGAACTGTGTAAATTCATTTGAGCCGAAAAATCCCTGTGTTTACTGGAAATGAACTCTTGCTTGTAGAAAGACACAGAGCCTTTGGTTTAAATCCGTTTCTGAAGGAAAATAGAGACCAGTGTTCTCATCCATGAAACACACTCTGTTTTGACACAAGAAGCATCCTCTTCTGTCCAGGGTCTGCACTACAACATGAAATATGAGCATGCCCAGAAAAAAAGAACTGTGTTTCCTACTCAATAGGATCATGTCTAGTTCAACTCTGCTTATGAAACTCATACAAACCACAGCATCTCTGCATAGATGCTCTTTAGTTAATAGTGATAATCGTGTTAGGTTCGTGAACTGTGTAAATTCATTTGAGCCGAAAAACCACTGGGTTTACCCGAAAAGAACTCTTGCTTGTAGGAAACACAGAGACTTTGGTTTAACTCCGTGTCTGAAGAAAAATTCAGACCAGTGTTCTCATCCATGAAACACACTGTTTTAATGCAAGAACCATGCTCTTCTTTCCAGGGTCTGTAATACAGCAAGAAACATGAGCATGCCCAGAAATAAAGAACTGTGTTTCCTACTCATACGGACCATATCTAGTTGAAGTCTGCTTATGAAACTCATACAAACCACAGCATCTCTTCATAGATGCTCTTTAGTTAATAGTGATAATCGTGTTAGGTTCGTGAACTGTGTAAATTCATTTGAGCCGAAAAATCACTGGGTTTACTGGAAATGAACTCATGCTTTTAGGAAGACACGGAGCCTTTGGTTTAACTCTGGTTCTGAAGGGAAATTCAGGCCAGTGTTCTCATCCATGAAACACCCTCTGTTTTAACAAAAGAAGCATCCTCTTCTGTCCAGCGTCTCCATTACAGCAAGAAAAATGAGCATGGCCAGAAAAAAGAACTGTGTTTCCTACTCTTAAGGACCATATCTAGTTGAAGTCTGCTTATGAAACTATAAGAAACCACAGCATCTTTTACATAGATGCTCTTTAGTTAATAGCGAAAATCGTGTTGGGGTCGTGAACAGTGTAAATTCATTTGAGCCGAAAAATCACTGGGTTTACTGCAAATGAACACTTTCTTTCAGGAAGACACAGAGCCTTTGGTTTAACTCGTTTGTGAAGGGAAATTCAGACCAGTGTTCTCATCGATGAAACACCCTCTGTTTTAACAAAAGAAGCATTCTCTTCTTTCCAGTGTCTGCACTACAGCAAGAAATATGAGCATGCCCAGAATAAAAGAACTGTGTTTCCTACTCATACGGACCATATCTAGTTGAACTCTGCTTATGAAACTCATACAAACCACAGCATCTCTTACATAGATGCTCTTTAGGTATTAGTAAATTCATGTTGGGTTCGTGAACGGTGTAAATACATTTGAGCAGAAAAATCACTGTGTTTACTGGAAATGAACTCTTGCTTGTAGGAAGACACAGAGCCTTTGGTTTAACTCCGTTTCTGAAGAGAAATTCAGGCCACTGTTTTCATCCATGAAACACCCTCTGTTTTAACACAAGAAGCATCCTCTTCTGTCCAGGTTCTCTATTACAGCAAGAAAAATGAGCATGCCTAGAAAAAAAGAACTGTGTTTCCTACTCTTATGGACCATATCTAGTAGAAGTCCGCTTATGAAACTCATACAAACCACAGCATCTCTTACATAGATGCTCTTTAGGTATTAGTAAATTCGTGTTGGGTTCGTGAACTGTGTAAATTCATTTGAGCCGAAAAATCACTGGGTTTACCGGAAAGGAACTCTAGCTTGTAGAAAGACACAGAGACTTTGGTTTAACCCCATTTCTGAAGGAAAATTCAAACCAGTGAACACCAGTGAACCAGAACATGGTTCTCATCTATGAAACACACTCTGTTTTGACGCAAGAAGCATCCTCTTCTGTCCAGTGTCTCCAATATAGCAAGAAACATGAGCATGCCCAGAAAAAAAACTACTGTGCTCCTATTCAAAAGGACCGTGTCTAGTTCAACTCTGCATATGAAACTCATACAAACGACAGCATCTCTTCATACATGGTCTTTAGTTAATAGTTAAAATCGCGTTGGGTTCGTGAACTGTGTAAATTCATTTGAGCCGAAAAATCCCTGTGTTTACTGCAAATGAACTCTTGCTTGTAGAAAGACACAGAGCCTTTGGTTTAAATCCGTTTCTGAAGGAAAATAGAGACCAGTGTTCTCATCCATGAAACACACTCTGTTTTGACACAAGAAGCATCCTCTTCTGTCCAGTGTCTGCACTACAACATGAAATATGAGCATGCCCAGAAAAAAAGAACTGTGTTTCCTACTCAAAAGGATCATGTCTAGTTCAACTCTGCTTATGAAACTCATACAAACCACAGCATCTCTGCATAGATGCTCTGTGTAAATTCATTTGAGCCGAAAAATCAGTGGGTTTACTGGAAATGAACTCTTGCTTTTAGGAAGACACAGAGCCTTTGGTTTAAGTCTGTTTCTGAAGGGAAATTCAGACCAGTGTTCTCATCCATTAAACACCATCTGTTTTAACGCAAGAAGCATCCTCTTCTGTCCAGTGTCTGCAACACAGCAAGAAATATGAGCATGCCCAGAATAAAAGAACTGAGTTTCCCACTCATAAGGACCATATCTAGTAGAACTCTGCTTATGAAACTCATACAAACCACAGCATCTTTTACATAGATGCTCTTAAGTTAATAGTGAAAATCGTGTTGGGTTCGTGAACTGTGTAAATTCATTTGAGCCGAAAAACCACTGGGTTTACCCGAAAAGAACTCTTGCTTGTAGGCAACACAGAGACTTTGGTTTAACTCCATGTCTGAAGAAAAATTCAGACCAGTGTTCTCATCCATGAAACACACTGTTTTAATGCAAGAACCATGCTCTTCTTTCCAGGGTCTGTAATACAGCAAGAAACATGAGCATGCCCAGAAATAAAGAACTGTGTTTCCTACTCATACGGACCATATCTAGTTGAAGTCTGCTTATGAAACTCATACAAACCACAGCATCTCTTCATAGATGCTCTTTAGTTAATAGTGATAATCGTGTTAGGTTCGTGAACTGTGTAAATTCATTTGAGCCGAAAAATCACTGGGTTTACTGGAAATGAACTCATGCTTTTAGGAAGACACGGAGCCTTTGGTTTAACTCTGGTTCTGAAGGGAAATTCAGGCCAGTGTTCTCATCCATGAAACACCCTCTGTTTTAACAAAAGAAGCATCCTCTTCTGTCCAGCGTCTCCATTACAGCAAGAAAAATGAGCATGGCCAGAAAAAAGAACTGTGTTTCCTACTCTTAAGGACCATATCTAGTTGAAGTCTGCTTATGAAACTATAAGAAACCACAGCATCTTTTACATAGATGCTCTTTAGTTAATAGCGAAAATCGTGTTGTGGTCGTGAACAGTGTAAATTCATTTGAGCCGAAAAATCACTGGGTTTACTGCAAATGAACACTTTCTTTCAGGAAGACACAGAGCCTTTGGTTTAACTCGTTTGTGAAGGGAAATTCAGACCAGTGTTCTCATTGATGAAACACCCTCTGTTTTAACAAAAGAAGCATCCTCTTCTGTCCAGTGTCTGCACTACAGCAAGAAATATGAGCATGCCCAGAACAAAAGAGCTGTGTTTCCTACTCAATAGGACCATGTCTAGTTGAACTCTGCTTATGAAACTCATACAAACCACAGCATCTCTGCATAGATGCTCTTTAGTTAATAGTGATAATCGTGTTAGGTTCGTGAACTGTGTAAATTCATTTGAGCCGAAAAATCAGTGGGTTTACTGGAAATGAACTCTTGCTTGTAGAAAGACACAGAGCCTTTGGTTTAAATCCGTTTCTGAAGGAAAATAGAGACCAGTGTTCTCATCCATGAAACACACTCTGTTTTGACGCAAGAAGCATCCTCTTCTGTCCAGTGTCTGCACTACAACATGAAATATGAGCATGCCCAGAAAAAAAGAACTGTGTTTCCTACTCAATAGGATCATGTCTAGTTCAACTCTGCTTATGAAACTCATACAAACCACAGCATCTCTGCATAGATGCTCTTTAGTTAATAGTGATAATCGTGTTAGGTTCGTGAACTGTGTAAATTCATTTGAGCCGAAAAACCACTGGGTTTACCCGAAAAGAACTCTTGCTTGTAGGAAACACAGAGACTTTGGTTTAACTCCGTGTCTGAAGAAAAATTCAGACCAGTGTTCTCATCCATGAAACACACTGTTTTAATGCAAGAACCATGCTCTTCTTTCCAGGGTCTGTAATACAGCAAGAAACATGAGCATGCCCAGAAATAAAGAACTGTGTTTCCTACTCATACGGACCATATCTAGTTGAAGTCTGCTTATGAAACTCATACAAACCACAGCATCTCTTCATAGATGCTCTTTAGTTAATAGTGATAATCGTGTTAGGTTCGTGAACTGTGTAAATTCATTTGAGCCGAAAAATCACTGGGTTTACTGGAAATGAACTCATGCTTTTAGGAAGACACGGAGCCTTTGGTTTAACTCTGGTTCTGAAGGGAAATTCAGGCCAGTGTTCTCATCCATGAAACACCCTCTGTTTTAACAAAAGAAGCATCCTCTTCTGTCCAGCGTCTCCATTACAGCAAGAAAAATGAGCATGGCCAGAAAAAAGAACTGTGTTTCCTACTCTTAAGGACCATATCTAGTTGAAGTCTGCTTATGAAACTGTAAGAAACCACAGCATCTTTTACATAGATGCTGTTTAGTTAATAGCGAAAATCGTGTTGGGGTCGTGAACAGTGTAAATACATTTGAGCCGAAAAATCACTGGGTTTACTGCAAATGAACACTTTCTTTCAGGAAGACACAGAGCCTTTGGTTTAACTCGTTTGTGAAGGGAAATTCAGACCAGTGTTCTCATTGATGAAACACCCTCTGCTTTAACAAAAGAAGCATCCTCTTCTGTCCAGTGTCTGCACTACAGCAAGAAATATGAGCATGCCCAGAACAAACGAACTGTGTTTCCTACTCATACGGACCATATCTAGTTGAACTCTGCTTATGAAACTCATACAAACCACAGCATCTCTTACATAGATGCTCTTTAGGTATTAGTAAATTCGTGTTGGGTTCGTGAACTGTGTAAATTCATTTGAGCCGAAAAATCACTGGGTTTACCGGAAATGAACTCTAGCTTGTAGAAAGACACAGAGACTTTGGTTTAACCCCATTTCTGAAGGAAAATTCAAACCAGTGAACACCAGTGAACCAGAACATGGTTCTCATCTATGAAACACACTCTGTTTTGACGCAAGAAGCATCCTCTTCTGTCCAGTGTCTCCAATATAGCAAGAAACATGAGCATGCCCAGAAAAAAAACTACTGTGCTCCTATTCAAAAGGACCGTGTCTAGTTCAACTCTGCATATGAAACTCATACAAACGACAGCATCTCTTCATACATGGTCTTTAGTTAATAGTTAAAATCGCGTTGGGTTCGTGAACTGTGTAAATTCATTTGAGCAAAAAAATCCCTGTGTTTACTGGAAATGAACTCTTGCTTGTAGAAAGACACAGAGCCTTTGGTTTAAATCCGTTTCTGAAGGAAAATAGAGACCAGTGTTCTCATCCATGAAACACACTCTGTTTTGACACAAGAAGCATCCTCTTCTGTCCAGTGTCTGCACTACAACATGAAATATGAGCATGCCCAGAAAAAAAGAACTGTGTTTCCTACTCAATAGGATCATGTCTAGTTCAACTCTGCTTATGAAACTCATACAAACCACAGCATCTCTGCATAGATGCTCTTTAGTTAATAGTGATAATCGTGTTAGGTTCGTGAACTGTGTAAATTCATTTGAGCCGAAAAATCAGTGGGTTTACTGGAAATGAACTCTTGCTTTTAGGAAGACACAGAGCCTTTGGTTTAAGTCTGTTTCTGAAGGAAAATTCAGACCAGTGTTCTCATCCATTAAACACCATCTGTTTTAACGCAAGAAGCATCCTCTTCTGTCCAGTGTCTGCAACACAGCAAGAAATATGAGCATGCCCAGAATAAAAGAACTGAGTTTCCCACTCATAAGGACCATATCTAGTAGAACTCTGCTTATGAAACTCATACAAACCACAGCATCTTTTACATAGATGCTCTTAAGTTAATAGTAAAAATCGTGTTGGGTTCGTGAACTGTGTAAATTCATTTGAGCCGAAAAACCACTGGGTTTACCCGAAAAGAACTCTTGCTTGTAGGAAACACAGAGACTTTGGTTTAACTCCGTGTCTGAAGAAAAATTCAGACCAGTGTTCTCATCCATGAAACACACTGTTTTAATGCAAGAACCATGCTCTTCTTTCCAGGGTCTGTAATACAGCAAGAAACATGAGCATGCCCAGAAATAAAGAACTGTGTTTCCTACTCATACGGACCATATCTAGTTGAAGTCTGCTTATGAAACTCATACAAACCACAGCATCTCTTCATAGATGCTCTTTAGTTAATAGTGATAATCGTGTTAGGTTCGTGAACTGTGTAAATTCATTTGAGCCGAAAAATCACTGGGTTTACTGGAAATGAACTCATGCTTTTAGGAAGACACGGAGCCTTTGGTTTAACTCTGGTTCTGAAGGGAAATTCAGGCCAGTGTTCTCATCCATGAAACACCCTCTGTTTTAACAAAAGAAGCATCCTCTTCTGTCCAGCGTCTCCATTACAGCAAGAAAAATGAGCATGGCCAGAAAAAAGAACTGTGTTTCCTACTCTTAAGGACCATATCTAGTTGAAGTCTGCTTATGAAACTGTAAGAAACCACAGCATCTTTTACATAGATGCTCTTTAGTTAATAGCGAAAATCGTGTTGGGTTCGTGAACTGTGTAAATTCATTTGAGCCGAAAAATCCCTGTGTTTACTGGAAATGAACTCTTGCTTGTAGAAAGACACAGAGCCTTTGGTTTAAATCCGTTTCTGAAGGAAAATAGAGACCAGTGTTCTCATCCATGAAACACACTCTGTTTTGACGCAAGAAGCATCCTCTTCTGTCCAGTGTCTGCACTACAACATGAAATATGAGCATGCCCAGAAAAAAAGAACTGTGTTTCCTACTCAATAGGATCATGTCTAGTTCAACTCTGCTTATGAAACTCATACAAACCACAGCATCTCTGCATAGATGCTCTTTAGTTAATAGTGATAATCGTGTTAGGTTCGTGAACTGTGTAAATTCATTTGAGCCGAAAAACCACTGGGTTTACCCGAAAAGAACTCTTGCTTGTAGGAAACACAGAGACTTTGGTTTAACTCCGTGTCTGAAGAAAAATTCAGACCAGTGTTCTCATCCATGAAACACACTGTTTTAATGCAAGAACCATGCTCTTCTTTCCAGGGTCTGTAATACAGCAAGAAACATGAGCATGCCCAGAAATAAAGAACTGTGTTTCCTACTCATACGGACCATATCTAGTTGAAGTCTGCTTATGAAACTCATACAAACCACAGCATCTCTTCATAGATGCTCTTTAGTTAATAGTGATAATCGTGTTAGGTTCGTGAACTGTGTAAATTCATTTGAGCCGAAAAATCACTGGGTTTACTGGAAATGAACTCATGCTTTTAGGAAGACACGGAGCCTTTGGTTTAACTCTGGTTCTGAAGGGAAATTCAGGCCAGTGTTCTCATCCATGAAACACCCTCTGTTTTAACAAAAGAAGCATCCTCTTCTGTCCAGCGTCTCCATTACAGCAAGAAAAATGAGAATGGCCAGAAAAAAGAACTGTGTTTCCTACTCTTAAGGACTATATCTAGTTGAAGTCTGCTTATGAAACTGTAAGAAACCACAGCATCTTTTACATAGATGCTCTTTAGTTAATAGCGAAAATCGTGTTGGGGTCGTGAACAGTGTAAATTCATTTGAGCCGAAAAATCACTGGGTTTACTGGAAATGAACTCTTGCTTGTAGGAAGACACAGAGCCTTTGGTTTAACTCCGTTTCTGAAGAGAAATTCAGGCCACTGTTTTCATCCATGAAACACCCTCTGTTTTAACACAAGAAGCATCCTCTTCTGTCCAGGTTCTCTATTACAGCAAGAAAAATGAGCATGCCTAGAAAAAAAGAACTGTGTTTCCTACTCTTATGGACCATATCTAGTAGAAGTCCGCTTATGAAACTCATACAAACCACAGCATCTCTTACATAGATGCTCTTTAGGTATTAGTAAATTCGTGTTGGGTTCGTGAACTGTGTAAATTCATTTGAGCCGAAAAATCACTGGGTTTACCGGAAATGAACTCTAGCTTGTAGAAAGACACAGAGACTTTGGTTTAACCCCATTTCTGAAGGAAAATTCAAACCAGTGAACACCAGTGAACCAGAACATGGTTCTCATCTATGAAACACACTCTGTTTTGACGCAAGAAGCATCCTCTTCTGTCCAGTGTCTCCAATATAGCAAGAAACATGAGCATGCCCAGAAAAAAAACTACTGTGCTCCTATTCAAAAGGACCGTGTCTAGTTCAACTCTGCATATGAAACTCATACAAACGACAGCATCACTTCATACATGGTCTTTAGTTAATAGTTAAAATCGCGTTGGGTTCGTGAACTGTGTAAATTCATTTGAGCCGAAAAATCCCTGTGTTTACTGGAAATGAACTCTTGCTTGTAGAAAGACACAGAGCCTTTGGTTTAAATCCGTTTCTGAAGGAAAATAGAGACCAGTGTTCTCATCCATGAAACACACTCTGTTTTGACACAAGAAGCATCCTCTTCTGTCCAGGGTCTGCACTACAACATGAAATATGAGCATGCCCAGAAAAAAAGAACTGTGTTTCCTACTCAATAGGATCATGTCTAGTTCAACTCTGCTTATGAAACTCATACAAACCACAGCATCTCTGCATAGATGCTCTTTAGTTAATAGTGATAATCGTGTTAGGTTCGTGAACTGTGTAAATTCATTTGAGCCGAAAAACCACTGGGTTTACCCGAAAAGAACTCTTGCTTGTAGGAAACACAGAGACTTTGGTTTAACTCCGTGTCTGAAGAAAAATTCAGACCAGTGTTCTCATCCATGAAACACACTGTTTTAATGCAAGAACCATGCTCTTCTTTCCAGGGTCTGTAATACAGCAAGAAACATGAGCATGCCCAGAAATAAAGAACTGTGTTTCCTACTCATACGGACCATATCTAGTTGAAGTCTGCTTATGAAACTCATACAAACCACAGCATCTCTTCATAGATGCTCTTTAGTTAATAGTGATAATCGTGTTAGGTTCGTGAACTGTGTAAATTCATTTGAGCCGAAAAATCACTGGGTTTACTGGAAATGAACTCATGCTTTTAGGAAGACACGGAGCCTTTGGTTTAACTCTGGTTCTGAAGGGAAATTCAGGCCAGTGTTCTCATCCATGAAACACCCTCTGTTTTAACAAAAGAAGCATCCTCTTCTGTCCAGCGTCTCCATTACAGCAAGAAAAATGAGCATGGCCAGAAAAAAGAACTGTGTTTCCTACTCTTAAGGACCATATCTAGTTGAAGTCTGCTTATGAAACTGTAAGAAACCACAGCATCTTTTACATAGATGCTCTTTAGTTAATAGCGAAAATCGTGTTGGGGTCGTGAACAGTGTAAATTCATTTGAGCCGAAAAATCACTGGGTTTACTGCAAATGAACACTTTCTTTCAGGAAGACACAGAGCCTTTGGTTTAACTCGTTTGTGAAGGGAAATTCAGACCAGTGTTCTCATCGATGAAACACCCTCTGTTTTAACAAAAGAAGCATTCTCTTCTTTCCAGTGTCTGCACTACAGCAAGAAATATGAGCATGCCCAGAATAAAAGAACTGTGTTTCCTACTCATACGGACCATATCTAGTTGAACTCTGCTTATGAAACTCATACAAACCACAGCATCTCTTACATAGATGCTCTTTAGGTATTAGTAAATTCATGTTGGGTTCGTGAACGGTGTAAATACATTTGAGCAGAAAAATCACTGTGTTTACTGGAAATGAACTCTTGCTTGTAGGAAGACACAGAGCCTTTGGTTTAACTCCGTTTCTGAAGAGAAATTCAGGCCACTGTTTTCATCCATGAAACACCCTCTGTTTTAACACAAGAAGCATCCTCTTCTGTCCAGGTTCTCTATTACAGCAAGAAAAATGAGCATGCCTAGAAAAAAAGAACTGTGTTTCCTACTCTTATGGACCATATCTAGTAGAAGTCCGCTTATGAAACTCATACAAACCACAGCATCTCTTACATAGATGCTCTTTAGGTATTAGTAAATTCGTGTTGGGTTCGTGAACTGTGTAAATTCATTTGAGCCGAAAAATCACTGGGTTTACCGGAAAGGAACTCTAGCTTGTAGAAAGACACAGAGACTTTGGTTTAACCCCATTTCTGAAGGAAAATTCAAACCAGTGAACACCAGTGAACCAGAACATGGTTCTCATCTATGAAACACACTCTGTTTTGACGCAAGAAGCATCCTCTTCTGTCCAGTGTCTCCAATATAGCAAGAAACATGAGCATGCCCAGAAAAAAAACTACTGTGCTCCTATTCAAAAGGACCGTGTCTAGTTCAACTCTGCATATGAAACTCATACAAACGACAGCATCTCTTCATACATGGTCTTTAGTTAATAGTTAAAATCGCGTTGGGTTCGTGAACTGTGTAAATTCATTTGAGCCGAAAAATCCCTGTGTTTACTGCAAATGAACTCTTGCTTGTAGAAAGACACAGAGCCTTTGGTTTAAATCCGTTTCTGAAGGAAAATAGAGACCAGTGTTCTCATCCATGAAACACACTCTGTTTTGACACAAGAAGCATCCTCTTCTGTCCAGTGTCTGCACTACAACATGAAATATGAGCATGCCCAGAAAAAAAGAACTGTGTTTCCTACTCAAAAGGATCATGTCTAGTTCAACTCTGCTTATGAAACTCATACAAACCACAGCATCTCTGCATAGATGCTCTGTGTAAATTCATTTGAGCCGAAAAATCAGTGGGTTTACTGGAAATGAACTCTTGCTTTTAGGAAGACACAGAGCCTTTGGTTTAAGTCTGTTTCTGAAGGGAAATTCAGACCAGTGTTCTCATCCATTAAACACCATCTGTTTTAACGCAAGAAGCATCCTCTTCTGTCCAGTGTCTGCAACACAGCAAGAAATATGAGCATGCCCAGAATAAAAGAACTGAGTTTCCCACTCATAAGGACCATATCTAGTAGAACTCTGCTTATGAAACTCATACAAACCACAGCATCTTTTACATAGATGCTCTTAAGTTAATAGTGAAAATCGTGTTGGGTTCGTGAACTGTGTAAATTCATTTGAGCCGAAAAACCACTGGGTTTACCCGAAAAGAACTCTTGCTTGTAGGCAACACAGAGACTTTGGTTTAACTCCATGTCTGAAGAAAAATTCAGACCAGTGTTCTCATCCATGAAACACACTGTTTTAATGCAAGAACCATGCTCTTCTTTCCAGGGTCTGTAATACAGCAAGAAACATGAGCATGCCCAGAAATAAAGAACTGTGTTTCCTACTCATACGGACCATATCTAGTTGAAGTCTGCTTATGAAACTCATACAAACCACAGCATCTCTTCATAGATGCTCTTTAGTTAATAGTGATAATCGTGTTAGGTTCGTGAACTGTGTAAATTCATTTGAGCCGAAAAATCACTGGGTTTACTGGAAATGAACTCATGCTTTTAGGAAGACACGGAGCCTTTGGTTTAACTCTGGTTCTGAAGGGAAATTCAGGCCAGTGTTCTCATCCATGAAACACCCTCTGTTTTAACAAAAGAAGCATCCTCTTCTGTCCAGCGTCTCCATTACAGCAAGAAAAATGAGCATGGCCAGAAAAAAGAACTGTGTTTCCTACTCTTAAGGACCATATCTAGTTGAAGTCTGCTTATGAAACTATAAGAAACCACAGCATCTTTTACATAGATGCTCTTTAGTTAATAGCGAAAATCGTGTTGTGGTCGTGAACAGTGTAAATTCATTTGAGCCGAAAAATCACTGGGTTTACTGCAAATGAACACTTTCTTTCAGGAAGACACAGAGCCTTTGGTTTAACTCGTTTGTGAAGGGAAATTCAGACCAGTGTTCTCATTGATGAAACACCCTCTGTTTTAACAAAAGAAGCATCCTCTTCTGTCCAGTGTCTGCACTACAGCAAGAAATATGCGCATGCCCAGAACAAAAGAGCTGTGTTTCCTACTCAATAGGATCATGTCTAGTTGAACTCTGCTTATGAAACTCATACAAACCACAGCATCTCTGCATAGATGCTCTTTAGTTAATAGTGATAATCGTGTTAGGTTCGTGAACTGTGTAAATTCATTTGAGCCGAAAAATCAGTGGGTTTACTGGAAATGAACTCTTGCTTGTAGAAAGACACAGAGCCTTTGGTTTAAATCCGTTTCTGAAGGAAAATAGAGACCAGTGTTCTCATCCATGAAACACACTCTGTTTTGACGCAAGAAGCATCCTCTTCTGTCCAGTGTCTGCACTACAACATGAAATATGAGCATGCCCAGAAAAAAAGAACTGTGTTTCCTACTCAATAGGATCATGTCTAGTTCAACTCTGCTTATGAAACTCATACAAACCACAGCATCTCTGCATAGATGCTCTTTAGTTAATAGTGATAATCGTGTTAGGTTCGTGAACTGTGTAAATTCATTTGAGCCGAAAAACCACTGGGTTTACCCGAAAAGAACTCTTGCTTGTAGGAAACACAGAGACTTTGGTTTAACTCCGTGTCTGAAGAAAAATTCAGACCAGTGTTCTCATCCATGAAACACACTGTTTTAATGCAAGAACCATGCTCTTCTTTCCAGGGTCTGTAATACAGCAAGAAACATGAGCATGCCCAGAAATAAAGAACTGTGTTTCCTACTCATACGGACCATATCTAGTTGAAGTCTGCTTATGAAACTCATACAAACCACAGCATCTCTTCATAGATGCTCTTTAGTTAATAGTGATAATCGTGTTAGGTTCGTGAACTGTGTAAATTCATTTGAGCCGAAAAATCACTGGGTTTACTGGAAATGAACTCATGCTTTTAGGAAGACACGGAGCCTTTGGTTTAACTCTGGTTCTGAAGGGAAATTCAGGCCAGTGTTCTCATCCATGAAACACCCTCTGTTTTAACAAAAGAAGCATCCTCTTCTGTCCAGCGTCTCCATTACAGCAAGAAAAATGAGCATGGCCAGAAAAAAGAACTGTGTTTCCTACTCTTAAGGACCATATCTAGTTGAAGTCTGCTTATGAAACTGTAAGAAACCACAGCATCTTTTACATAGATGCTCTTTAGTTAATAGCGAAAATCGTGTTGGGGTCGTGAACAGTGTAAATTCATTTGAGCCGAAAAATCACTGGGTTTACTGCAAATGAACACTTTCTTTCAGGAAGACACAGAGCCTTTGGTTTAACTCGTTTGTGAAGGGAAATTCAGACCAGTGTTCTCATTGATGAAACACCCTCTGTTTTAACAAAAGAAGCATCCTCTTCTGTCCAGTGTCTGCACTACAGCAAGAAATATGAGCATGCCCAGAACAAAAGAACTGTGTTTCCTACTCATACGGACCATATCTAGTTGAACTCTGCTTATGAAACTCATACAAACCACAGCATCTCTTACATAGATGCTCTTTAGGTATTAGTAAATTCATGTTGGGTTCGTGAACGGTGTAAATTCATTTGAGCAGAAAAATCACTGTGTTTACTGGAAATGAACTCTTGCTTGTAGGAAGACACAGAGCCTTTGGTTTAACTCCGTTTCTGAAGAGAAATTCAGGCCACTGTTTTCATCCATGAAACACCCTCTGTTTTAACACAAGAAGCATCCTCTTCTGTCCAGGTTCTCTATTACAGCAAGAAAAATGAGCATGCCTAGAAAAAAAGAACTGTGTTTCCTACTCTTATGGACCATATCTAGTAGAAGTCCGCTTATGAAACTCATACAAACCACAGCATCTCTTACATAGATGCTCTTTAGGTATTAGTAAATTCGTGTTGGGTTCGTGAACTGTGTAAATTCATTTGAGCCGAAAAATCACTGGGTTTACCGGAAATGAACTCTAGCTTGTAGAAAGACACAGAGACTTTGGTTTAACCCCATTTCTGAAGGATAATTCAAACCAGTGAACACCAGTGAACCAGAACATGGTTCTCAACTATGAAACACACTCTGTTTTGACGCAAGAAGCATCCTCTTCTGTCCAGTGTCTCCAATATAGCAAGAAACATGAGCATGCCCAGAAAAAAAACTACTGTGCTCCTATTCAAAAGGACCCTGTCTAGTTCAACTCTGCATATGAAACTCATACAAACGACAGCATCTCTTCATACATGGTCTTTAGTTAATAGTTAAAATCGCGTTGGGTTCGTGAACTGTGTAAATTCATTTGAGCCGAAAAATCCCTGTGTTTACTGGAAATGAACTCTTGCTTGTAGAAAGACACAGAGCCTTTGGTTTAAATCCGTTTCTGAAGGAAAATAGAGACCAGTGTTCTCATCCATGAAACACACTCTGTTTTGACACAAGAAGCATCCTCTTCTGTCCAGTGTCTGCACTACAACATGAAATATGAGCATGCCCAGAAAAAAAGAACTGTGTTTCCTATTCAATAGGATCATGTCTAGTTCAACTCTGCTTATGAACTCATACAAACCACAGCATCTCTGCATAGATGCTCTTTAGTTAATAGTGATAATCGTGTTAGGTTCGTGAACTGTGTAAATTCATTTGAGCCGAAAAATCAGTGGGTTTACTGGAAATGAACTCTTGCTTTTAGGAAGACACAGAGCCTTTGGTTTAAGTCTGTTTCTGAAGGGAAATTCAGACCAGTGTTCTCATCCATTAAACACCATCTGTTTTAACGCAAGAAGCATCCTCTTCTGTCCAGTGTCTGCAACACAGCAAGAAATATGAGCATGCCCAGAATAAAAGAACTGAGTTTCCCACTCATAAGGACCATATCTAGTAGAACTCTGCTTATGAAACTCATACAAACCACAGCATCTCTTCATAGATGCTCTTTAGTTAATAGTGATAATCGTGTTAGGTTCGTGAACTGTGTAAATTCATTTGAGCCGAAAAATCACTGGGTTTACTGGAAATGAACTCATGTTTTTAGGAAGACACGGAGCCTTTGGTTTAACTCTGGTTCTGAAGGGAAATTCAGGCCAGTGTTCTCATCCATGAAACACCCTCTGTTTTAACAAAAGAAGCATCCTCTTCTGTCCAGCGTCTCCATTACAGCAAGAAAAATGAGCATGGCCAGAAAAAAGAACTGTGTTTCCTACTCTTAAGGACCATATCTAGTTGAAGTCTGCTTATGAAACTGTAAGAAACCACAGCATCTTTTACATAGATGGTCTTTAGTTAATAGCGAAAATCGTGTTGGGGTCGTGAACAGTGTAAATTCATTTGAGCCGAAAAATCACTGGGTTTACTGCAAATGAACACTTTCTTTCAGGAAGACACAGAGCCTTTGGTTTAACTCGTTTGTGAAGGGAAATTCAGACCAGTGTTCTCATTGATGAAACACCCTCTGTTTTAACAAAAGAAGCATCCTCTTCTGTCCAGTGTCTGCACTACAGCAAGAAATATGAGCATGCCCAGAACAAAAGAACTGTGTTTCCTACTCAATAGGATCATGTCTAGTTCAACTCTGCTTATGAAACTCATACAAACCACAGCATCTCTGCATAGATGCTCTTTAGTTAATAGTGATAATCGTGTTAGGTTCGTGAACTGTGTAAATTCATTTGAGCCGAAAAATCAGTGGGTTTACTGGAAATGAACTCTTGCTTGTAGGAAGACACAGAGCCTTTGGTTTAACTCCGTTTCTGAAGAGAAATTCAGGCCACTGTTTTCATCCATGAAACACCCTCTGTTTTAACACAAGAAGCATCCTCTTCTGTCCAGGTTCTCTCTTACAGCAAGAAAAATGAGCATGCCTAGAAAAAAAGAACTGTGTTTCCTACTCTTATGGACCATATCTAGTAGAAGTCCGCTTATGAAACTCATACAAACCACAGCATCTCTTACATAGATGCTCTTTAGGTATTAGTAAATTCGTGTTGGGTTCGTGAACTGTGTAAATTCATTTGAGCCGAAAAATCACTGGGTTTACCGGAAATGAACTCTAGCTTGTAGAAAGACACAGAGACTTTGGTTTAACCCCATTTCTGAAGGAAAATTCAAACCAGTGAACACCAGTGAATAGAACATGGTTCTCATATATGAAACACACTCTGTTTTGACGCAAGAAGCATCCTCTTCTGTCCAGTGTCTCCAATATAGCAAGAAACATGAGCATGCCCAGAAAAAAAACTACTGTGCTCCTATTCAAAAGGACCGTGTCTAGTTCAACTCTGCATATGAAACTCATACAAACGACAGCATCTCTTCATACATGGTCTTTAGTTAATAGTTAAAATCGCGTTGGGTTCGTGAACTGTGAAAATTCATTTGAGCCGAAAAATCCCTGGGTTTACCCTAAATGAACTCTTGCTTGTAGGAAGACACAGAGCCTTTGGTTTAAATCTGTTTCTGAAGGAAAATAGAGACCAGTGTTCTCATCCATGAAACAACATCTGTTTTAATGCAAGAAGCATCCTTTTCTGTCCAGCGTCTGCACTACAACATGAAATATGAGCATGCCCAGAAAAAATGAACTGTGTTTCCTACTCAATAGGATCAAGTCTAGTTCAACTCTGTTTATGAAACTCATACAAACCACAGCATCTCTGCATAGATGCTCTTTAGTTAATAGTGAAAATCATGTTAGTTTCGTGAACTGTGTAAATTCATTTGAGCGGAAAAATCACTGGGTTTACTGGAAATGAACTCTTGCTTTTAGGAAGACACAGAGCCTTTGGTTTAAGTCTGTTTCTGAAGGGAAATTCAGACCAGTGTTCTCATCCATTAAACACCATCTGTTTTAAGGCAAGAAGCATCCTCTTCTGTCCAGTGTGTGCAACACAGCAAGAAATATGAGCATGCCCAGAATAAAAGAACTGAGTTTCCCACTCATAAGGACCATATCTAGTAGAACTCTGCTTATGAAACTCATATAAACCACAGCATCTTTTACATAGATGCTCTTAAGTTAATAGTAAAAATCGTGTTGGGTTCGTGAACTGTGTAAATTCATTTGAGCCGAAAAACCACTGGGTTTACCCGAAAAGAACTCTTGCTTGTAGGAAACACAGAGACTTTGGTTTAACTCCGTGTCTGAAGAAAAATTCAGACCAGTGTTCTCATCCATGAAACACACTGTTTTAATGCAAAAACCATGCTCTTCTTTCCAGGGTCTGTAATACAGCAAGAAACATGAGCATGCCCAGAAATAAAGAACTGTGTTTCCTACTCTTAAGGACCATATCTAGTTGAAGTCTGCTTATGAAACTATAAGAAACCACAGCATCTTTTACATAGATGCTCTTTAGTTAATAGCGAAAATCGTGTTGTGGTCGTGAACAGTGTAAATTCATTTGAGCCGAAAAATCACTGGGTTTACTGCAAATGAACACTTTCTTTCAGGAAGACACAGAGCCTTTGGTTTAACTCGTTTGTGAAGGGAAATTCAGACCAGTGTTCTCATTGATGAAACACCCTCTGTTTTAACAAAAGAAGCATCCTCTTCTGTCCAGTGTCTGCACTACAGCAAGAAATATGCGCATGCCCAGAACAAAAGAGCTGTGTTTCCTACTCAATAGGATCATGTCTAGTTGAACTCTGCTTATGAAACTCATACAAACCACAGCATCTCTGCATAGATGCTCTTTAGTTAATAGTGATAATCGTGTTAGGTTCGTGAACTGTGTAAATTCATTTGAGCCGAAAAATCAGTGGGTTTACTGGATATGAACTCTTGCTTGTAGAAAGACACAGAGCCTTTGGTTTAAATCCGTTTCTGAAGGAAAATAGAGACCAGTGTTCTCATCCATGAAACACACTCTGTTTTGACGCAAGAAGCATCCTCTTCTGTCCAGTGTCTGCACTACAACATGAAATATGAGCATGCCCAGAAAAAAAGAACTGTGTTTCCTACTCAATAGGATCATGTCTAGTTCAACTCTGCTTATGAAACTCATACAAACCACAGCATCTCTGCATAGATGCTCTTTAGTTAATAGTGATAATCGTGTTAGGTTCGTGAACTGTGTAAATTCATTTGAGCCGAAAAACCACTGGGTTTACCCGAAAAGAACTCTTGCTTGTAGGAAACACAGAGACTTTGGTTTAACTCCGTGTCTGAAGAAAAATTCAGACCAGTGTTCTCATCCATGAAACACACTGTTTTAATGCAAGAACCATGCTCTTCTTTCCAGGGTCTGTAATACAGCAAGAAACATGAGCATGCCCAGAAATAAAGAACTGTGTTTCCTACTCATACGGACCATATCTAGTTGAAGTCTGCTTATGAAACTCATACAAACCACAGCATCTCTTCATAGATGCTCTTTAGTTAATAGTGATAATCGTGTTAGGTTCGTGAACTGTGTAAATTCATTTGAGCCGAAAAATCACTGGGTTTACTGGAAATGAACTCATGCTTTTAGGAAGACACGGAGCCTTTGGTTTAACTCTGGTTCTGAAGGGAAATTCAGGCCAGTGTTCTCATCCATGAAACACCCTCTGTTTTAACAAAAGAAGCATCCTCTTCTGTCCAGCGTCTCCATTACAGCAAGAAAAATGAGCATGGCCAGAAAAAAGAACTGTGTTTCCTACTCTTAAGGACCATATCTAGTTGAAGTCTGCTTATGAAACTGTAAGAAACCACAGCATCTTTTACATAGATGCTCTTTAGTTAATAGCGAAAATCATGTTGGGGTCGTGAACAGTGTAAATTCATTTGAGCCGAAAAATCACTGGGTTTACTGCAAATGAACACTTTCTTTCAGGAAGACACAGAGCCTTTGGTTTAACTCGTTTGTGAAGGGAAATTCAGACCAGTGTTCTCATTGATGAAACACCCTCTGTTTTAACAAAAGAAGCATCCTCTTCTGTCCAGTGTCTGCACTACAGCAAGAAATATGAGCATGCCCAGAACAAAAGAACTGTGTTTCCTACTCATACGGACCATATCTAGTTGAACTCTGCTTATGAAACTCATACAAACCACAGCATCTCTTACATAGATGCTCTTTAGGTATTAGTAAATTCATGTTGGGTTCGTGAACGGTGTAAATTCATTTGAGCAGAAAAATCACTGTGTTTACTGGAAATGAACTCTTGCTTGTAGGAAGACACAGAGCCTTTGGTTTAACTCCGTTTCTGAAGAGAAATTCAGGCCACTGTTTTCATCCATGAAACACCCTCTGTTTTAACACAAGAAGCATCCTCTTCTGTCCAGGTTCTCTCTTACAGCAAGAAAAATGAGCATGCCTAGAAAAAAAGAACTGTGTTTCCTACTCTTATGGACCATATCTAGTAGAAGTCCGCTTATGAAACTCATACAAACCACAGCATCTCTTACATAGATGCTCTTTAGGTATTAGTAAATTCGTGTTGGGTTCGTGAACTGTGTAAATTCATTTGAGCCGAAAAATCACTGGGTTTACCGGAAATGAACTCTAGCTTGTAGAAAGACACAGAGACTTTGGTTTAACCCCATTTCTGAAGGATAATTCAAACCAGTGAACACCAGTGAACCAGAACATGGTTCTCAACTATGAAACACACTCTGTTTTGACGCAAGAAGCATCCTCTTCTGTCCAGTGTCTCCAATATAGCAAGAAACATGAGCATGCCCAGAAAAAAAACTACTGTGCTCCTATTCAAAAGGACCGTGTCTAGTTCAACTCTGCATATGAAACTCATACAAACGACAGCATCTCTTCATACATGGTCTTTAGTTAATAGTTAAAATCGCGTTGGGTTCGTGAACTGTGTAAATTCATTTGAGCCGAAAAATCCCTGTGTTTAGTGGAAATGAACTCTTGCTTGTAGAAAGACACAGAGCCTTTGGTTTAAATCCGTTTCTGAAGGAAAATAGAGACCAGTGTTCTCATCCATGAAACACACTCTGTTTTGACACAAGAAGCATCCTCTTCTGTCCAGTGTCTGCACTACAACATGAAATATGAGCATGCCCAGAAAAAAAGAACTGTGTTTCCTATTCAATAGGATCATGTCTAGTTCAACTCTGCTTATGAACTCATACAAACCACAGCATCTCTGCATAGATGCTCTTTAGTTAATAGTGATAATCGTGTTAGGTTCGTGAACTGTGTAAATTCATTTGAGCCGAAAAATCAGTGGGTTTACTGGAAATGAACTCTTGCTTTTAGGAAGACACAGAGCCTTTGGTTTAAGTCTGTTTCTGAAGGGAAATTCAGACCAGTGTTCTCATCCATTAAACACCATCTGTTTTAACGCAAGAAGCATCCTCTTCTGTCCAGTGTCTGCAACACAGCAAGAAATATGAGCATGCCCAGAATAAAAGAACTGAGTTTCCCACTCATAAGGACCATATCTAGTAGAACTCTGCTTATGAAACTCATACAAACCACAGCATCTCTTCATAGATGCTCTTTAGTTAATAGTGATAATCGTGTTAGGTTCGTGAACTGTGTAAATTCATTTGAGCCGAAAAATCACTGGGTTTACTGGAAATGAACTCATGTTTTTAGGAAGACACGGAGCCTTTGGTTTAACTCTGGTTCTGAAGGGAAATTCAGGCCAGTGTTCTCATCCATGAAACACCCTCTGTTTTAACAAAAGAAGCATCCTCTTCTGTCCAGCGTCTCCATTACAGCAAGAAAAATGAGCATGGCCAGAAAAAAGAACTGTGTTTCCTACTCTTAAGGACCATATCTAGTTGAAGTCTGCTTATGAAACTGTAAGAAACCACAGCATCTTTTACATAGATGGTCTTTAGTTAATAGCGAAAATCGTGTTGGGGTCGTGAACAGTGTAAATTCATTTGAGCCGAAAAATCACTGGGTTTACTGCAAATGAACACTTTCTTTCAGGAAGACACAGAGCCTTTGGTTTAACTCGTTTGTGAAGGGAAATTCAGACCAGTGTTCTCATTGATGAAACACCCTCTGTTTTAACAAAAGAAGCATCCTCTTCTGTCCAGTGTCTGCACTACAGCAAGAAATATGAGCATGCCCAGAACAAAAGAACTGTGTTTCCTACTCAATAGGATCATGTCTAGTTCAACTCTGCTTATGAAACTCATACAAACCACAGCATCTCTGCATAGATGCTCTTTAGTTAATAGTGATAATCGTGTTAGGTTCGTGAACTGTGTAAATTCATTTGAGCCGAAAAATCAGTGGGTTTACTGGAAATGAACTCTTGCTTGTAGGAAGACACAGAGCCTTTGGTTTAACTCCGTTTCTGAAGAGAAATTCAGGCCACTGTTTTCATCCATGAAACACCCTCTGTTTTAACACAAGAAGCATCCTCTTCTGTCCAGGTTCTCTCTTACAGCAAGAAAAATGAGCATGCCTAGAAAAAAAGAACTGTGTTTCCTACTCTTATGGACCATATCTAGTAGAAGTCCGCTTATGAAACTCATACAAACCACAGCATCTCTTACATAGATGCTCTTTAGGTATTAGTAAATTCGTGTTGGGTTCGTGAACTGTGTAAATTCATTTGAGCCGAAAAATCACTGGGTTTACCGGAAATGAACTCTAGCTTGTAGAAAGACACAGAGACTTTGGTTTAACCCCATTTCTGAAGGAAAATTCAAACCAGTGAACACCAGTGAACCAGAACATGGTTCTCATATATGAAACACACTCTGTTTTGACGCAAGAAGCATCCTCTTCTGTCCAGTGTCTCCAATATAGCAAGAAACATGAGCATGCCCAGAAAAAAAACTACTGTGCTCCTATTCAAAAGGACCGTGTCTAGTTCAACTCTGCATATGAAACTCATACAAACGACAGCATCTCTTCATACATGGTCTTTAGTTAATAGTTAAAATCGCGTTGGGTTCGTGAACTGTGAAAATTCATTTGAGCCGAAAAATCCCTGGGTTTACCCTAAATGAACTCTTGCTTGTAGGAAGACACAGAGCCTTTGGTTTAAATCTGTTTCTGAAGGAAAATAGAGACCAGTGTTCTCATCCATGAAACAACATCTGTTTTAATGCAAGAAGCATCCTTTTCTGTCCAGCGTCTGCACTACAACATGAAATATGAGCATGCCCAGAAAAAATGAACTGTGTTTCCTACTCAATAGGATCAAGTCTAGTTCAACTCTGTTTATGAAACTCATACAAACCACAGCATCTCTGCATAGATGCTCTTTAGTTAATAGTGAAAATCATGTTAGTTTCGTGAACTGTGTAAATTCATTTGAGCGGAAAAATCACTGGGTTTACTGGAAATGAACTCTTGCTTTTAGGAAGACACAGAGCCTTTGGTTTAAGTCTGTTTCTGAAGGGAAATTCAGACCAGTGTTCTCATCCATTAAACACCATCTGTTTTAAGGCAAGAAGCATCCTCTTCTGTCCAGTGTGTGCAACACAGCAAGAAATATGAGCATGCCCAGAATAAAAGAACTGAGTTTCCCACTCATAAGGACCATATCTAGTAGAACTCTGCTTATGAAACTCATATAAACCACAGCATCTTTTACATAGATGCTCTTAAGTTAATAGTAAAAATCGTGTTGGGTTCGTGAACTGTGTAAATTCATTTGAGCCGAAAAACCACTGGGTTTACCCGAAAAGAACTCTTGCTTGTAGGAAACACAGAGACTTTGGTTTAACTCCGTGTCTGAAGAAAAATTCAGACCAGTGTTCTCATCCATGAAACACACTGTTTTAATGCAAAAACCATGCTCTTCTTTCCAGGGTCTGTAATACAGCAAGAAACATGAGCATGCCCAGAAATAAAGAACTGTGTTTCCTACTCATACGGACCATATCTAGTTGAAGTCTGCTTATGAAACTCATACAAACCAGAGCATCTCTTCATAGATGCTCTTTAGTTAATAGTGATAATCGTGTTAGGTTCGTGAACTGTGTAAATTCATTTGAGCCGAAAAATCACTGGGTTTACTGGAAATGAACTCATGCTTTTAGGAAGACACGGAGCCTTTGGTTTAACTCTGGTTCTGAAGGGAAATTCAGGCCAGTGTTCTCATCCATGAAACACCCTCTGTTTTAACAAAAGAAGCATCCTCTTCTGTCCAGCGTCTCCATTACAGCAAGAAAAATGAGCATGGCCAGAAAAAAGAACTGTGTTTCCTACTCTTAAGGACCATATCTAGTTGAAGTCTGCTTATGAAACTGTAAGAAACCACAGCATCTTTTACATAGATGGTCTTTAGTTAATAGCGAAAATCGTGTTGGGGTCGTGAACAGTGTAAATTCATTTGAGCCGAAAAATCACTGGGTTTACTGCAAATGAACACTTTCTTTCAGGAAGACACAGAGCCTTTGGTTTAACTCGTTTGTGAAGGGAAATTCAGACCAGTGTTCTCATTGATGAAACACCCTCTGTTTTAACAAAAGAAGCATCCTCTTCTGTCCAGTGTCTGCACTACAGCAAGAAATATGAGCATGCCCAGAACAAAAGAACTGTGTTTCCTACTCAATAGGATCATGTCTAGTTCAACTCTGCTTATGAAACTCATACAAACCACAGCATCTCTGCATAGATGCTCTTTAGTTAATAGTGATAATCGTGTTAGGTTCGTGAACTGTGTAAATTCATTTGAGCCGAAAAATCAGTGGGTTTACTGGAAATGAACTCTTGCTTGTAGGAAGACACAGAGCCTTTGGTTTAACTCCGTTTCTGAAGAGAAATTCAGGCCACTGTTTTCATCCATGAAACACCCTCTGTTTTAACACAAGAAGCATCCTCTTCTGTCCAGGTTCTCTCTTACAGCAAGAAAAATGAGCATGCCTAGAAAAAAAGAACTGTGTTTCCTACTCTTATGGACCATATCTAGTAGAAGTCCGCTTATGAAACTCATACAAACCACAGAATCTCTTACATAGATGCTCTTTAGGTATTAGTAAATTCGTGTTGGGTTCGTGAACTGTGTAAATTCATTTGAGCCGAAAAATCACTGGGTTTACCGGAAATGAACTCTAGCTTGTAGAAAGACACAGAGACTTTGGTTTAACCCCATTTCTGAAGGAAAATTCAAACCAGTGAACACCAGTGAACCAGAACATGGTTCTCATCTATGAAACACACTCTGTTTTGACGCAAGAAGCATCCTCTTCTGTCCAGTGTCTCCAATATAGCAAGAAACATGAGCATGCCCAGAAAAAAAACTACTGTGCTCCTATTCAAAAGGACCGTGTCTAGTTCAACTCTGCATATGAAACTCATACAAACGACAGCATCTCTTCATACATGGTCTTTAGTTAATAGTTAAAATCGCGTTGGGTTCGTGAACTGTGAAAATTCATTTGAGCCGAAAAATCCCTGGGTTTACCCTAAATGAACTCTTGCTTGTAGGAAGACACAGAGCCTTTGGTTTAAATCTGTTTCTGAAGGAAAATAGAGACCAGTGTTCTCATCCATGAAACAACATCTGTTTTAATGCAAGAAGCATCCTTTTCTGTCCAGCGTCTGCACTACAACATGAAATATGAGCATGCCCAGAAAAAATGAACTGTGTTTCCTACTCAATAGGATCAAGTCTAGTTCAACTCTGTTTATGAAACTCATACAAACCACGGCATCTCTGCATAGATGCTCTTTAGTTAATAGTGAAAATCATGTTAGTTTCGTGAACTGTGTAAATTCATTTGAGCGGAAAAATCACTGGGATTACTGGAAATGAACTCTTGCTTTTAGGAAGACACAGAGCCTTTGGTTTAAGTCTGTTTCTGAAGGGAAATTCAGACCAGTGTTCTCATCCATTAAACACCATCTGTTTTAACGCAAGAAGCATCCTCTTCTGTCCAGTGTCTGCAACACAGCAAGAAATATGAGCATGCCCAGAATAAAAGAACTGAGTTTTCCACTCATAAGGACCATATCTAGTAGAACTCTGCTTATGAAACTCATACAAACCACAGCATCTTTTACATAGATGCTCTTAAGTTAATAGTAAAAATCGTGTTGGGTTCGTGAACTGTGTAAATTCATTTGAGCCGAAAAACCACTGGGTTTACCCGAAAAGAACTCTTGCTTGTAGGAAACACAGAGACTTTGGTTTAACTCCGTGTCTGAAGAAAAATTCAGACCAGTGTTCTCATCCATGAAACACACTGTTTTAATGCAAGAACCATGCTCTTCTTTCCAGGGTCTGTAATACAGCAAGAAACATGAGCATGCCCAGAAATAAAGAACTGTGTTTCCTACTCATACGGACCATATCTAGTTGAAGTCTGCTTATGAAACTCATACAAACCACAGCATCTCTTCATAGATGCTCTTTAGTTAATAGTGATAATCGTGTTAGGTTCGTGAACTGTGTAAATTCATTTGAGCCGAAAAATCACTGGGTTTACTGGAAATGAACTCATGCTTTTAGGAAGACACGGAGCCTTTGGTTTAACTCTGGTTCTGAAGGGAAATTCAGGCCAGTGTTCTCATCCATGAAACACCCTCTGTTTTAACAAAAGAAGCATCCTCTTCTGTCCAGCGTCTCCATTACAGCAAGAAAAATGAGCATGGCCAGAAAAAAGAACTGTGTTTCCTACTCTTAAGGACCATATCTAGTTGAAGTCTGCTTATGAAACTGTAAGAAACCATAGCATCTTTTACATAGATGCTCTTTAGTTAATAGCGAAAATCGTGTTGGGGTCGTGAACGGTGTAAATTCATTTGAGCAGAAAAATCACTGTGTTTACTGGAAATGAACTCTTGCTTGTAGGAAGACACAGAGCCTTTGGTTTAACTCCGTTTCTGAAGAGAAATTCAGGCCACTGTTTTCATCCATGAAACACCCTCTGTTTTAACACAAGAAGCATCCTCTTCTGTCCAGGTTCTCTATTACAGCAAGAAAAATGAGCATGCCTAGAAAAAAAGAACTGTGTTTCCTACTCTTATGGACCATATCTAGTAGAAGTCCGCTTATGAAACTCATACAAACCACAGCATCTCTTACATAGATGCTCTTTAGGTATTAGTATATTCGTGTTGGGTTCGTGAACTGTGTAAATTCATTTGAGCCGAAAAATCACTGGGTTTACCGGAAATGAACTCTAGCTTGTAGAAAGACACAGAGACTTTGGTTTAACCCCATTTCTGAAGGAAAATTCAAACCAGTGAACACCAGTGAACCAGAACATGGTTCTCAACTATGAAACACACTCTGTTTTGACGCAAGAAGCATCCTCTTCTGTCCAGTGTCTCCAATATAGCAAGAAACATGAGCATGCCCAGAAAAAAAACTACTGTGCTCCTATTCAAAAGGACCGTGTCTAGTTCAACTCTGCATATGAAACTCATACAAACGACAGCATCTCTTCATACATGGTCTTTAGTTAATAGTTAAAATCGCGTTGGGTTCGTGAACTGTGTAAATTCATTTGAGCCGAAAAATCCCTGTGTTTACTGGAAATGAACTCTTGCTTGTAGAAAGACACAGAGCCTTTGGTTTAAATCCGTTTCTGAAGGAAAATAGAGACCAGTGTTCTCATCCATGAAACACACTCTGTTTTGACACAAGAAGCATCCTCTTCTGTCCAGTGTCTGCACTACAACATGAAATATGAGCATGCCCAGAAAAAAAGAACTGTGTTTCCTACTCAATAGGATCATGTCTAGTTCAACTCTGCTTATGAAACTCATACAAACCACAGCATCTCTGCATAGATGCTCTTTAGTTAATAGTGATAATCGTGTTAGGTTCGTGAACTGTGTAAATGCATTTGAGCCGAAAAATCAGTGGGTTTACTGGAAATGAACTCTTGCTTTTAGGAAGACACAGAGCCTTTGGTTTAAGTCTGTTTCTGAAGGGAAATTCAGACCAGTGTTCTCATCCATTAAACACCATCTGTTTTAACGCAAGAAGCATCCTCTTCTGTCCAGTGTCTGCAACACAGCAAGAAATATGAGCATGCCCAGAATAAAAGAACTGAGTTTCCCACTCATAAGGACCATATCTAGTAGAACTCTGCTTATGAAACTCATATAAACCACAGCATCTTTTACATAGATGCTCTTAAGTTAATAGTAAAAATCGTGTTGGGTTCGTGAACTGTGTAAATTCATTTGAGCCGAAAAACCACTGGGTTTACCCGAAAAGAACTCTTGCTTGTAGGAAACACAGAGACTTTGGTTTAACTCCGTGTCTGAAGAAAAATTCAGACCAGTGTTCTCATCCATGAAACACACTGTTTTAATGCAAAAACCATGCTCTTCTTTCCAGGGTCTGTAATACAGCAAGAAACATGAGCATGCCCAGAAATAAAGAACTGTGTTTCCTACTCATACGGACCATATCTAGTTGAAGTCTGCTTATGAAACTCATACAAACCACAGCATCTCTTCATAGATGCTCTTTAGTTAATAGTGATAATCGTGTTAGGTTCGTGAACTGTGTAAATTCATTTGAGCCGAAAAATCACTGGGTTTACTGGAAATGAACTCATGCTTTTAGGAAGACACGGAGCCTTTGGTTTAACTCTGGTTCTGAAGGGAAATTCAGGCCAGTGTTCTCATCCATGAAACACCCTCTGTTTTAACAAAAGAAGCATCCTCTTCTGTCCAGCGTCTCCATTACAGCAAGAAAAATGAGCATGGCCAGAAAAAAGAACTGTGTTTCCTACTCTTAAGGACCATATCTAGTTGAAGTCTGCTTATGAAACTGTAAGAAACCACAGCATCTTTTACATAGATGGTCTTTAGTTAATAGCGAAAATCGTGTTGGGGTCGTGAACAGTGTAAATTCATTTGAGCCGAAAAATCACTGGGTTTACTGCAAATGAACACTTTCTTTCAGGAAGACACAGAGCCTTTGGTTTAACTCGTTTGTGAAGGGAAATTCAGACCAGTGTTCTCATTGATGAAACACCCTCTGTTTTAACAAAAGAAGCATCCTCTTCTGTCCAGTGTCTGCACTACAGCAAGAAATATGAGCATGCCCAGAACAAAAGAACTGTGTTTCCTACTCAATAGGATCATGTCTAGTTCAACTCTGCTTATGAAACTCATACAAACCACAGCATCTCTGCATAGATGCTCTTTAGTTAATAGTGATAATCGTGTTAGGTTCGTGAACTGTGTAAATTCATTTGAGCCGAAAAATCAGTGGGTTTACTGGAAATGAACTCTTGCTTGTAGGAAGACACAGAGCCTTTGGTTTAACTCCGTTTCTGAAGAGAAATTCAGGCCACTGTTTTCATCCATGAAACACCCTCTGTTTTAACACAAGAAGCATCCTCTTCTGTCCAGGTTCTCTCTTACAGCAAGAAAAATGAGCATGCCTAGAAAAAAAGAACTGTGTTTCCTACTCTTATGGACCATATCTAGTAGAAGTCCGCTTATGAAACTCATACAAACCACAGAATCTCTTACATAGATGCTCTTTAGGTATTAGTAAATTCGTGTTGGGTTCGTGAACTGTGTAAATTCATTTGAGCCGAAAAATCACTGGGTTTACCGGAAATGAACTCTAGCTTGTAGAAAGACACAGAGACTTTGGTTTAACCCCATTTCTGAAGGAAAATTCAAACCAGTGAACACCAGTGAACCAGAACATGGTTCTCATCTATGAAACACACTCTGTTTTGACGCAAGAAGCATCCTCTTCTGTCCAGTGTCTCCAATATAGCAAGAAACATGAGCATGCCCAGAAAAAAAACTACTGTGCTCCTATTCAAAAGGACCGTGTCTAGTTCAACTCTGCATATGAAACTCATACAAACGACAGCATCTCTTCATACATGGTCTTTAGTTAATAGTTAAAATCGCGTTGGGTTCGTGAACTGTGAAAATTCATTTGAGCCGAAAAATCCCTGGGTTTACCCTAAATGAACTCTTGCTTGTAGAAAGACACAGAGCCTTTGGTTTAAATCCGTTTCTGAAGGAAAATAGAGACCAGTGTTCTCATCCATGAAACACACTCTGTTTTGACACAAGAAGCATCCTCTTCTGTCCAGTGTCTGCACTACAACATGAAATATGAGCATGCCCAGAAAAAAAGAACTGTGTTTCCTACTCAATAGGATCATGTCTAGTTCAACTCTGCTTATGAAACTCATACAAACCACAGCATCTCTGCATAGATGCTCTTTAGTTAATAGTGATAATCGTGTTAGGTTCGTGAACTGTGTAAATGCATTTGAGCCGAAAAATCAGTGGGTTTACTGGAAATGAACTCTTGCTTTTAGGAAGACACAGAGCCTTTGGTTTAAGTCTGTTTCTGAAGGGAAATTCAGACCAGTGTTCTCATCCATTAAACACCATCTGTTTTAAGGCAAGAAGCATCCTCTTCTGTCCAGTGTCTGCAACACAGCAAGAAATATGAGCATGCCCAGAATAAAAGAACTGAGTTTCCCACTCATAAGGACCATATCTAGTAGAACTCTGCTTATGAAACTCATATAAACCACAGCATCTTTTACATAGATGCTCTTAAGTTAATAGTAAAAATCGTGTTGGGTTCGTGAACTGTGTAAATTCATTTGAGCCGAAAAACCACTGGGTTTACCCGAAAAGAACTCTTGCTTGTAGGAAACACAGAGACTTTGGTTTAACTCCGTGTCTGAAGAAAAATTCAGACCAGTGTTCTCATCCATGAAACACACTGTTTTAATGCAAAAACCATGCTCTTCTTTCCAGGGTCTGTAATACAGCAAGAAACATGAGCATGCCCAGAAATAAAGAACTGTGTTTCCTACTCATACGGACCATATCTAGTTGAAGTCTGCTTATGAAACTCATACAAACCACAGCATCTCTTCATAGATGCTCTTTAGTTAATAGTGATAATCGTGTTAGGTTCGTGAACTGTGTAAATTCATTTGAGCCGAAAAATCACTGGGTTTACTGGAAATGAACTCATGCTTTTAGGAAGACACGGAGCCTTTGGTTTAACTCTGGTTCTGAAGGGAAATTCAGGCCAGTGTTCTCATCCATGAAACACCCTCTGTTTTAACAAAAGAAGCATCCTCTTCTGTCCAGCGTCTCCATTACAGCAAGAAAAATGAGCATGGCCAGAAAAAAGAACTGTGTTTCCTACTCTTAAGGACCATATCTAGTTGAAGTCTGCTTATGAAACTGTAAGAAACCACAGCATCTTTTACATAGATGGTCTTTAGTTAATAGCGAAAATCGTGTTGGGGTCGTGAACAGTGTAAATTCATTTGAGCCGAAAAATCACTGGGTTTACTGCAAATGAACACTTTCTTTCAGGAAGACACAGAGCCTTTGGTTTAACTCGTTTGTGAAGGGAAATTCAGACCAGTGTTCTCATTGATGAAACACCCTCTGTTTTAACAAAAGAAGCATCCTCTTCTGTCCAGTGTCTGCACTACAGCAAGAAATATGAGCATGCCCAGAACAAAAGAACTGTGTTTCCTACTCAATAGGATCATGTCTAGTTCAACTCTGCTTATGAAACTCATACAAACCACAGCATCTCTGCATAGATGCTCTTTAGTTAATAGTGATAATCGTGTTAGGTTCGTGAACTGTGTAAATTCATTTGAGCCGAAAAATCAGTGGGTTTACTGGAAATGAACTCTTGCTTGTAGGAAGACACAGAGCCTTTGGTTTAACTCCGTTTCTGAAGAGAAATTCAGGCCACTGTTTTCATCCATGAAACACCCTCTGTTTTAACACAAGAAGCATCCTCTTCTGTCCAGGTTCTCTCTTACAGCAAGAAAAATGAGCATGCCTAGAAAAAAAGAACTGTGTTTCCTACTCTTATGGACCATATCTAGTAGAAGTCCGCTTATGAAACTCATACAAACCACAGAATCTCTTACATAGATGCTCTTTAGGTATTAGTAAATTCGTGTTGGGTTCGTGAACTGTGTAAATTCATTTGAGCCGAAAAATCACTGGGTTTACCGGAAATGAACTCTAGCTTGTAGAAAGACACAGAGACTTTGGTTTAACCCCATTTCTGAAGGAAAATTCAAACCAGTGAACACCAGTGAACCAGAACATGGTTCTCATCTATGAAACACACTCTGTTTTGACGCAAGAAGCATCCTCTTCTGTCCAGTGTCTCCAATATAGCAAGAAACATGAGCATGCCCAGAAAAAAAACTACTGTGCTCCTATTCAAAAGGACCGTGTCTAGTTCAACTCTGCATATGAAACTCATACAAACGACAGCATCTCTTCATACATGGTCTTTAGTTAATAGTTAAAATCGCGTTGGGTTCGTGAACTGTGAAAATTCATTTGAGCCGAAAAATCCCTGGGTTTACCCTAAATGAACTCTTGCTTGTAGGAAGACACAGAGCCTTTGGTTTAAATCTGTTTCTGAAGGAAAATAGAGACCAGTGTTCTCATCCATGAAACAACATCTGTTTTAATGCAAGAAGCATCCTTTTCTGTCCAGCGTCTGCACTACAACATGAAATATGTGCATGCCCAGAAAAAATGAACTGTGTTTCCTACTCAATAGGATCAAGTCTAGTTCAACTCTGTTTATGAAACTCATACAAACCACGGCATCTCTGCATAGATGCTCTTTAGTTAATAGTGAAAATCATGTTAGTTTCGTGAACTGTGTAAATTCATTTGAGCGGAAAAATCACTGGGATTACTGGAAATGAACTCTTGCTTTTAGGAAGACACAGAGCCTTTGGTTTAAGTCTGTTTCTGAAGGGAAATTCAGACCAGTGTTCTCATCCATTAAACACCATCTGTTTTAACGCAAGAAGCATCCTCTTCTGTCCAGTGTGTGCAACACAGCAAGAAATATGAGCATGCCCAGAATAAAAGAACTGAGTTTCCCACTCATAAGGACCATATCTAGTAGAACTCTGCTTATGAAACTCATATAAACCACAGCATCTTTTACATAGATGCTCTTAAGTTAATAGTAAAAATCGTGTTGGGTTCGTGAACTGTGTAAATTCATTTGAGCCGAAAAACCACTGGGTTTACCCGAAAAGAACTCTTGCTTGTAGGAAACACAGAGACTTTGGTTTAACTCCGTGTCTGAAGAAAAATTCAGACCAGTGTTCTCATCCATGAAACACACTGTTTTAATGCAAAAACCATGCTCTTCTTTCCAGGGTCTGTAATACAGCAAGAAACATGAGCATGCCCAGAAATAAAGAACTGTGTTTCCTACTCATACGGACCATATCTAGTTGAAGTCTGCTTATGAAACTCATACAAACCACAGCATCTCTTCATAGATGCTCTTTAGTTAATAGTGATAATCGTGTTAGGTTCGTGAACTGTGTAAATTCATTTGAGCCGAAAAATCACTGGGTTTACTGGAAATGAACTCATGCTTTTAGGAAGACACGGAGCCTTTGGTTTAACTCTGGTTCTGAAGGGAAATTCAGGCCAGTGTTCTCATCCATGAAACACCCTCTGTTTTAACAAAAGAAGCATCCTCTTCTGTCCAGCGTCTCCATTACAGCAAGAAAAATGAGCATGGCCAGAAAAAAGAACTGTGTTTCCTACTCTTAAGGACCATATCTAGTTGAAGTCTGCTTATGAAACTGTAAGAAACCACAGCATCTTTTACATAGATGGTCTTTAGTTAATAGCGAAAATCGTGTTGGGGTCGTGAACAGTGTAAATTCATTTGAGCCGAAAAATCACTGGGTTTACTGCAAATGAACACTTTCTTTCAGGAAGACACAGAGCCTTTGGTTTAACTCGTTTGTGAAGGGAAATTCAGACCAGTGTTCTCATTGATGAAACACCCTCTGTTTTAACAAAAGAAGCATCCTCTTCTGTCCAGTGTCTGCACTACAGCAAGAAATATGAGCATGCCCAGAACAAAAGAACTGTGTTTCCTACTCAATAGGATCATGTCTAGTTCAACTCTGCTTATGAAACTCATACAAACCACAGCATCTCTGCATAGATGCTCTTTAGTTAATAGTGATAATCGTGTTAGGTTCGTGAACTGTGTAAATTCATTTGAGCCGAAAAATCAGTGGGTTTACTGGAAATGAACTCTTGCTTGTAGGAAGACACAGAGCCTTTGGTTTAACTCCGTTTCTGAAGAGAAATTCAGGCCACTGTTTTCATCCATGAAACACCCTCTGTTTTAACACAAGAAGCATCCTCTTCTGTCCAGGTTCTCTCTTACAGCAAGAAAAATGAGCATGCCTAGAAAAAAAGAACTGTGTTTCCTACTCTTATGGACCATATCTAGTAGAAGTCCGCTTATGAAACTCATACAAACCACAGCATCTCTTACATAGATGCTCTTTAGGTATTAGTAAATTCGTGTTGGGTTCGTGAACTGTGTAAATTCATTTGAGCCGAAAAATCACTGGGTTTACCGGAAATGAACTCTAGCTTGTAGAAAGACACAGAGACTTTGGTTTAACCCCATTTCTGAAGGAAAATTCAAACCAGTGAACACCAGTGAACCAGAACATGGTTCTCATCTATGAAACACACTCTGTTTTGACGCAAGAAGCATCCTCTTCTGTCCAGTGTCTCCAATATAGCAAGAAACATGAGCATGCCCAGAAAAAAAACTACTGTGCTCCTATTCAAAAGGACCGTGTCTAGTTCAACTCTGCATATGAAACTCATACAAACGACAGCATCTCTTCATACATGGTCTTTAGTTAATAGTTAAAATCGCGTTGGGTTCGTGAACTGTGAAAATTCATTTGAGCCGAAAAATCCCTGGGTTTACCCTAAATGAACTCTTGCTTGTAGGAAGACACAGAGCCTTTGGTTTAAATCTGTTTCTGAAGGAAAATAGAGACCAGTGTTCTCATCCATGAAACAACATCTGTTTTAATGCAAGAAGCATCCTTTTCTGTCCAGCGTCTGCACTACAACATGAAATATGAGCATGCCCAGAAAAAATGAACTGTGTTTCCTACTCAATAGGATCAAGTCTAGTTCAACTCTGTTTATGAAACTCATACAAACCACAGCATCTCTGCATAGATGCTCTTTAGTTAATAGTGAAAATCATGTTAGTTTCGTGAACTGTGTAAATTCATTTGAGCGGAAAAATCACTGGGTTTACTGGAAATGAACTCTTGCTTTTAGGAAGACACAGAGCCTTTGGTTTAAGTCTGTTTCTGAAGGGAAATTCAGACCAGTGTTCTCATCCATTAAACACCATCTGTTTTAACGCAAGAAGCATCCTCTTCTGTCCAGTGTCTGCAACACAGCAAGAAATATGAGCATGCCCAGAATAAAAGAACTGAGTTTCCTACTCATAAGGACGATATCTAGTAGAACTCTGCTTATGAAACTCATACAAACCACAGCATCTTTTACATAGATGCTCTTAAGTTAATAGTGAAAATCGTGTTGGGTTCGTGAACTGTGTAAATTCATTTGAGCCGAAAAACCACTGGGTTTACCCGAATAGAACTCTTGCTTGTAGGAAACACAGAGACTTTGGTTTAACTCCGTGTCTGAAGAAAAATTCAGACCAGTGTTCTCATCCATGAAACACACTCTGTTTTAATGCAAGAACCATGCTCTTCTTTCCAGGGTCTGTAATACAGCAAGAAACATGAGCATGCCCAGAAATAAAGAACTGTGTTTCCTACTCATACGGACCATATCTAGTTGAAGTCTGCTTATGAAACTCATACAAACCACAGCATCTCTTCATAGATGCTCTTTAGTTAATAGTGATAATCGTGTTAGGTTCGTGAACTGTGTAAATTCATTTGAGCCGAAAAATCACTGGGTTTACTGGAAATGAACTCATGCTTTTAGGAAGACACGGAGGCTTTGGTTTAACTCTGGTTCTGAAGGGAAATTCAGGCCAGTGTTCTCATCCATGAAACACCCTCTGTTTTAACAAAAGAAGCATCCTCTTCTGTCCAGCATCTCCATTACAGCAAGAAAAATGAGCATGGCCAGAAAAAAGAACTGTGTTTCCTACTCTTAAGGACCATATCTAGTTGAAGTCTGCTTATGAAACTGTAAGAAACCACAGCATCTTTTACATAGATGCTGTTTAGTTAATAGCGAAAATCGTGTTGGGGTCGTGAACAGTGTAAATTCATTTGAGCCGAAAAATCACTGGGTTTACTGCAAATGAACACTTTCTTTCAGGAAGACACAGAGCCTTTGGTTTAACTCGTTTGTGAAGGGAAATTCAGACCAGTGTTCTCATCGATGAAACACCCTCTGTTTTAACAAAAGAAGCATCCTCTTCTGTCCAGTGTCTGCACTACAGCAAGAAATATGAGCATGCCCAGAACAAAAGAACTGTGTTTCCTACTCATACGGACCATATCTAGTTGAACTCTGCTTATGAAACTCATACAAACCACAGCATCTCTTACATAGATGCTCTTTAGGTATTAGTAAATTCATGTTGGGTTCGTGAACGGTGTAAATTCATTTGAGCAGAAAAATCACTGTGTTTACTGGAAATGAACTCTTGCTTGTAGGAAGACACAGAGCCTTTGGTTTAACTCCGTTTCTGAAGAGAAATTCAGGCCACTGTTTTCATCCATGAAACACCCTCTGTTTTAACACAAGAAGCATCCTCTTCTGTCCAGGTTCTCTCTTACAGCAAGAAAAATGAGCATGCCTAGAAAAAAAGAACTGTGTTTCCTACTCTTATGGACCATATCTAGTAGAAGTCCGCTTATGAATCTCATACAAACCACAACATCTCTTACATAGATGCTCTTTAGGTATTAGTAAATTCGTGTTGGGTTCGTGAACTGTGTAAATTCATTTGAGCCGAAAAATCCCTGGGTTTACCCTAAATGAACTCTTGCTTGTAGGAAGACACAGAGCCTTTGGTTTAAATCTGTTTCTGAAGGAAAATAGAGACCAGTGTTCTCATCCATGAAACAACATCTGTTTTAATGCAAGAAGCATCCTTTTCTGTCCAGCGTCTGCACTACAACATGAAATATGAGCATGCCCAGAAAAAATGAACTGTGTTTCCTACTCAATAGGATCAAGTCTAGTTCAACTCTGTTTATGAATCTCATACAAACCACAGCATCTCTGCATAGATGCTCTTTAGTTAATAGTGAAAATCATGTTAGTTTCGTGAACTGTGTAAATTCATTTGAGCCGAAAAATCACTGGGTTTACTGGAAATGAACTCTTGCTTTTAGGAAGACACAGAGCCTTTGGTTTAAGTCTGTTTCTGAAGGGAAATTCAGACTAGTGTTCTCATCCATTAAACACCATCTGTTTCAACGCAAGAAGCATCCTCTTCTGTCCAGTGTCTGCAATACAGCAAGAAATATGAGCATGCCCAGAATAAAAGAACTGAGTTTCCTACTCATAAGGACCATATCTAGTAGAACTCTGCTTATGAAACTCATACAAACCACAACATCTTTTACATAGATGCTCTTAAGTTAATAGTGAAAATCGTGTTGGGTTCGTGAACTGTGTAAATTCATTTGAGTCGAAAAACCACTGGGTTTACCCGAAAAGAACTCTTGCTTGTAGGAAACGCAGAGACTTTGGTTTAACTCCGTGTCTGAAGAAAAATTCAGACCAGTGTTCTCATCCATGAAACACACTCTGTTTTAATGCAAGAACCATGCTCTTCTTTCCAGGGTCTGTAATACAGCAAGAAACATGAACATGCCCAGAAATAAAGAACTGTGTTTCCTACTCATACGGACCATAGCTAGTTGAACTCTGCTTATGAAACTCATACAAACCACAGCATCTCTTCATAGATGCTCTTTAGTTAATAGTGATAATCGTGTTAGGTTTGTGAATTGTGTAAATTCATTTGAGCTGAAAAAACACTGGGTTTACCGGAAATGAACTCTTGATTGTAGGAAGACACAGAGCCTTTGGTTAAACTCCGTTTCTGAAGGGAAATTCAGACCAGTGTTCTCATCCATGAAACACACTCTGTTTTAACACAAAGAGCATGCTCTTCTTTCCAGTGTCTGGAATATAGCAAGAAACATGAGCATGCCCAGAACAAATGAACTGTGTTTCCTACTCATATGTACCATATCTAGATGAACTCTACTAATGAAACTGTAACAAACCACAGCATCTCTTACATAGATGCTCTTTAGTTAATAGTGAAAAACGTTTGGGTTCATGAACTGTGTAAATTCATTTGAGCCGAAAAATCACAGGGATTACCAGAAATGAACTCTTGATTGTAGGAAGACACAGAGCCTTGGATTAACTCCGATTCTGAAGGGAAATAAACACCAGTGTTCTCATCCATGAAACACACTCTGTTTTAACACAAAGAGCATGCTCTTTTTTCCAGTGTCTGCAATATAGCAAGAAACATGAGCATGCCCAGAATAAATGAACTGAGTTTCCTACTCATATGTACCATATCTAGATGAACTCTGCTTATGAAACTGTAACAAGCCACAGCATCTCTTACATAGATGCTCTTTAGTTAATAGTGAAAAAATTGTTGGGTTTGTGAACTGTGTAAATTCATTTGAGCTGAAAAATCACTGGGTTTACCGGAAATGAAATTGCATTCAGGAAGACACAGAGCCTTTGGTTTAACTCTGATTCTGAAGGGAAATAAATACCCATGTTCTCATCCATGAAACACACTCTGTTTTAACGCAAAGAACTTCCTCTTCTTTCAAGCCTCTCTAATACAGCAAGAAACATGAGCATGCCCAGAAAAAAAGGACTGTGTTTCCTAGTCATAAGGACCATATCTAGTTGAACCCTGCTTATGAAACTCATACAAACCACCGCATCTCTCCATAGATGCTCTTTAGTTAATAGTGAAACTGATGTTGGGTTCTTGTACTGTGTAAATTCATTTGAGCCGAAAAATCACTGGGGTTACCAGAATAGAAATCTTGCTTGTAGGAAGACACAGAGCATTTGGATTAACTCTATTTGTGAAGGGAAATTCAGACCAGTGTTCTCATCCATGAAACACACTCTGTTTTAACACAAAAAGCATGCTCTTCTTTCCAGTGTCTGGAATACAGCAAGAAACATGAGCATGCCCAGAACAAATGAACTGTGTTTCCTACTCATATGTACCATATCTAGATGAACTCTGCTTATGGAACTGTATCAAATCACAGTATCTTTTACATAGATGCTCTTTAGTTAATAGTGAAAAAAGTGTTGGGTTCGTGAACTGTGTTAATTCATTTGAGCTGAAAAATCACTTGGTTTACCGTAAATGAACTCTTGCATTTAGGAAGACACAGTGCCTTTGGTTTAACTACGATTCTGAAGGGAAATAAACACCGGTGTTTTCATACATGAAACACACTCTGTTTTAACACAAAGAGCATGCTCTTCTTTCCAGTGTCTACAATATAGCAAGAAACATGAGCATGCCCAGAACAAATGAACTGTGTTTCCTACTCATATGTACCATATCAAGGTGAACTCTGCTTATAAAACTGTAACGTACCACAGCATCTCTTACATAGATGCACTTTAGTTAATAGTGAAACATGTTTGGGTTCATGAACTTTGTAAATTCATTTGAGCCAAAATATCACAGGGTAAATGGACTCTTGATTGTAGGAAGACACAGAGCCTTTGGTTTAACTCGTTTCTGAAGGGAAATTCAGACCAGAGTTCTCATCCATGAAACACCCTCTGTTTTAACGCAAGAAGCATCCTCTTCTTTCCAGCGTCTCCAATACAGCAAGAAAGATGAGCATGCCCATAAAAAAGAACTGTGTTTCGTACTCATACGGACCATATCTAGTTGAACTCTGCTTCTGAAACTGTAACAAACCACAGCATCTTTTACATAGGTGCTCTTTTGTTAATAGTGAAAATCGTGTAGGTTCGGGAACTGTGTAAATTCATTTGAGCCGAAAAATCACTGGGTTTACCAGAAATGAACTCTTGATTGTAGGAAGACACAGAGCCTTTGGTTTAACTCTGTTTCTGAAGTAAAATTCAGACCAGTGTTCAAATCCATGAAACACACTCTGTTTTAACGCAAGAAGCATGCTCTTCTTCCCAGCGTTTCCAATAAGCAAGAAACATGAGTATGCCCAGGAAAAAAGAACTGTATTTCCTACTCAAAAGGACAGTGTCTAGTTCAACTCTGCTTATGAAACTCATACAAACCACAGCATTTTTCATAGATGCTCTTTAGTTAAAAGTGAAAATCGTGTTGGGTTCGAGAACTGTGTAAATTCATTTGAGCCAAAATATCAGTAGGTTTACCGGAAATGAACTCTTGCTTGTAGGAAAACCCAGAGCCTTTGGTTTAACTCTGTTTCTGAAGGAATATTCAGACCAGTATTCTCATCCATGAAAACACTCTGTTTTAAGGCAAGAAGCATGCTCTTCTTCCAGAGTCTCCAATACAGCAAGAAACATGAGCCTGCCCAGAAAAAATGAACTGTGTTTCCTACTCATATGTACCATATCTAGTTGAACTCTGCTTATGTAACTGTAACAAACCACATTATCTTTTACATAGATGCTCTTTAGTTAATAATGAAAAAAGTGTTGTGTTCGTGAACTGTGTAAATTCATTTGTGCTGAAAAATCACTGGGTTTACCATAAAGGAACTCTTGCATTGAGGAAGACACAGAGCCTTTGGTTTTACTCCGATTCTGAAGGGAAATAAACACCAGTGTTCTCATCCATGAAACACACTCTGCTTTAACGCAAAGAGCATGCTCTTCTTTCCAGTGTCTGCAATATAGCAAGAAACATGAGCATGCCCAGAAAAAATGAACTGTGTTTCCTACTCATATGTACCATATCTAGATGAACTCTGCTTATGAAACTCATACAAACCACAGCATCTTTTAATAGATGCTCTTTAGTTAAAAGTGAAAATCGTTTTGGGTTCGTGAACTGTGTAAATTCTTTAGAGCCGAAAAATCAGTAGGTTTACCGGAAATGAACTCTTGCTTGTAGGAAGACACAGAGCCTTTGGTTTAACTCCGTTTATGAAGGAATATTCAGACCCGTATTCTCATCCATGAAACACACTCTTTTTTTAACACAAAGAACGTGCTCTTCTTTCCTGCATCTCCAATACAGCAAGAAATATGAGCATGCCCAGAAAAAAGGAACTGTGTTTCCTACTCATAGGGACCTTATCTAGTGGAACTCTGCTTATGAAACTGTCACAAACCACAGCATCTTTTACATAGATGCTCTTTTGTTAATAGTGAAAATCGTGTTGGTTTCGTGAACTGTGTAAATTCATTAGAGCTGAAAAATCACTGGGTTTACCGGAAATGAACACTTGCATTTAGGAAGACACAGAGCCTTTGGTTTAACTCCGATTCTGAAGGGAAATAAACAACAGTGTTCCCATCCATGAAACACACTCTGTTTTAACGCAAAGAGCATGCTCTTCTTTCAAGCATCTCTAATACAGCAAGAAACATGAGCATGCCCAGAAAAAAAAGAACTGTGTTTCCTAGTCATACAGACCATATCTAGTTTAACTCTGCTTATGAAACTCATACAAACCACAGCTTCTCTCCATTGATGCTCTTTAGTTAATAGTGAAAATCATGTTGGGTTCGTGTACAGTGTAAATTCATTTGAGCCAAAAAATCACTGGGTTTACCGGAAGTGAAATCTTGCTTGTAGGAAGACACAGAGCCTTTGGTTTAACTCTATTTGTGAAGGGAAATTCAGACCAGTGTTCTCATCCATGAAAAGGACTCTGTTTTAACACAAAGAGCATGCTCTTCTTTCCAGTTCTCCAATACAGCAAGAAACATGAGCATGCCCAGAAAAAATGAAATGTGTTTCCTACTCATACGGACCATATCTGGTTGAACTCTGCTTATGAACCTGTAAGAAACCACAGCATCTCTTACATAGATGCTCTTTAGTTCATAGTGAAAAATGTTTGGGTTCGTGAACTGTGTAAATTCATTTGAGCCGAAAAAACACAGGGTTTACAGGAAATGATCCCTTGATTGTAGGAAGACACAGAGCCCTTGGTTTAACTCGTTTCTGAAGGGAAATTCAGACCAGTGTTCTCATCCATGAAATACCCTCTGTTTTAAAGCAAGAAGCATCCTCTTCTGTCCAGCGTCTCCAACACAGCAAGAAACATGAGCATACCCATAAAAAAGAACTGTGTTTCGTACTCATATGGACCATATCTAGTTGAACTCTGCTTATGAAACTGTAACAAACCACAGCATCTTTTACATAGGTGTTCTTTTGTTAATAGTGAAAATCGTCTTGGGTTAGTGAACTGTGTAAATTCATTTGAGCTGAAAAATATCTGTGTTTACCGGAAATGAACTCTTGCATTTAGGAAGACACAGAGCCTTTGGTTTAACTCTGTTTCTGAAGGGAAATTCAGACCAGTGTTTTCACCCAAAAACACTCTGTTTTAACTCAAAGAGCATGGTCTTCTTTTCAGCGTCTCTAATACAGCAAGAAACATGAGCATGACCAGAAAAAAGAACTGTGTTTCCTACTCATAAGGACCATATCTAGATGAACTCTGCTTATGAAACTCATACAAACCCCAGCATCTCTTCATAGATGCTCTTTCGTTAATAGAAAAATCATGTTGATTTCTTGTACTCTGTAAATTATTTGAGCTGAAAAATCACTGGGTTTACCGGAAATGAACTCTTCCTTTTACAAAGACACAGAGCCTTTGGTTCAACTCCGTTTATGAAGGAATATTCAGACCCGTGCTCTCATCCATGAAAACACTCTGTTTTAACGCAAGAAGCATGCTCTTCTTTCAGCGTCTCCAATACAGAAAGAAACATGAGCCTGCCCAGAAAAAATGAACTGTGTTTCCTACTCATATGTACCATATCTAGTTGAACTCTGCTTATGGAACTGTAACAAACCACAGTATCTTTTACATAGATGCCCTTTAGTTAATAGTGAAAAAAGTGTTGGGTTCATGAACTGTGTATATTCATTTGAGCTGAAAAATCTCTGGGTTTACCGTTAATGAACTCTTGCATTTACGAAGACACAGGCCTTTGGTTTAACTCCGTTTATGAAGGAATATTCAGACCCGTGTTGTCATCCATGAAACACACTCTGTTTTTAACGCAAAGAACGTGCTCTTCTTTCCAGCATCTCCAATACAGCAAGAAACATGAGCATGCCCAGAAAAGAGAAACTGAGTTTCCTACTCATATGTACCATATCTAGTTGAACTCTGCTTATGGAACTGTAACAAACCACAGTATCTTTTACATAGATGCTCTTTAGTTAACAGTGAAAAAAGTGTCGGGTTCGTGAACTGTGTAAATTCATTTGAGCTGAAAAATCACTGGGTTTACCCTAAATGAACTCTTGCATTTAGGAAGAAACAGAGCCTTTGGTTTAACTCCGATTCTGAAGGGAAATAAACACCAGTGTTCTCATCCATGAAACACACTCTGTTTTAACACAAAGAGCATGCTCTCCTTTCCAGCGTCTCCAATACAGCAAGAAACATGAGCATGCCCAGAAAAAAAGAACTGTATTTCCTACTCAAAAAGACAGTGTCTAGTTCACCTCTGCTTATGAAACTCATACAAACCACAGCATCTTTTCATAGATGCTCTTTAGTTAAAAGTGAAATTCGTGTTGGGTTCGTGAACTGTGTAAATTCCTTTGAGCTGAAATATCACTGGGTTTACCGGAAATGAACACTTGCACTTAGGAAGACACAGAGCCTTTTGTTTAACTCCGTTTATGAAGGGAAATTCAGACCAGTGTTTTCACCCAAAAACACTCTGCTTTAACGCAAAGAGCATGGTCTTCTTCCCAGCGTCTCTAATACAGCAAGAAAAATGAGCATGACCAGAAAAAATGAACTGTGTTTCCTACTAATAAGGACCATATCTAGATGAACTCTGGTTATGAAACTCATACAAACCCCAGCATCTCTTCATAGATGATTTTTCGTTAATAGAAAAATCGTGTTGAGTTCTTTTACTCTGTAAATTATTTGAGCCGAAAAATCACTGGGTTTACCGGAAATGAACTCTTGCTTTTACAAAGACACAGAGCCTTTGGTTTAACTCCGTTTATGAAGGAATATTCAGACCCGTGTTCTCATCCATGAAAACACTCTCTTTTAACGCAAGAAGCATGCTCTTCTTCCAGCGTCTCCAATACAGCAATAAATATGAGCCTGCCCAGAAAATATGAACTGTGTTTCCTACTCATATGTACCATATCTAGTTGAACTCTGCTTATGGAACTGTAACAAACCACAGTATCATTTACATAGATGTTCTTTAGTTAATAGTGAAAAAAGTGTTGGGTTCGTGAACTGTGTATATTCATTTGAGCTGAAAAATCTCTGGGTTTACCTTTAATGAACTCTTGCATTTATGAAGACACAGAGCCTTTGGTTTAACTCCGTTTATGAAGGAATATTCAGACCCGTGTTCTCATCCATGAAACACACTCTGTTTTTAACACAAAGAACCTGCTCTTCTATCCAGCATCTCCAATACAGCAAGAAACATGAGCATGCCCAGAAAAAAGAAACTGAGTTTCCTACTCATACGGAACATATCTAGTTGAACTCTGCTTATGAAACTGTAACAAACCCCAGCATCTTTTACATAGATGCTCTTTTGTTAATCGGAAAATCGTGTTGGGTTCGTGAACTGTGTAAATTCATTTGAGCTGAAAAATCACTGGGTTTACCGGAAATGAACACTTGCACTTAGGAAGACACAGAGCCTTTGGTTTAACTCTATTTGTGAAGGGAAATTCAGACCAGTGTTCTCATCCATGAAACACACTCTGTTTTAACACAAAGAGCATGCTCTTCTTTCCAGAGTATCCAATACAACAAGAAACATGAGCATGCCCGAAAAAGTGAACTGTGTTTCCTACTCATACGGACCATATCTAGTTGAACTCTGCTTATGAAACTGTAACAAACCACAGCATCTCTTATATAGATGCTCTTTATTTAATAGTGAAAACGTTTGGGTTCGTGAACTGTGTAAATTCATTTGAGCCAAAAAATCACAGGGTTTAGCGGAAATGAACTCTTGATTGTAGGAAGACACAGAGCCTTTGGTTTAACTCGTTTCTGAAGGGAAATTCAGACCAGTGTTCTCATCCATGACACACCCTCTGAAATAACGCAAGAAGCATCCTCTTCTGTCCAGCGTCTCCAATACAGCAAGACACTTGAATATGCCCAGAAAAAAAGAACTGTATTTCCTACTCAAAAGGACAGTGTCTAGTTCAACTCTGCTTATGAAACTCATGCAAACCACAGCATCTTTGCATAGATGCTCTTTAGTAAAAAGTGAAATTCGTGTTGGGTTTGTGAACTGTGTAAATTCATTTGAGCTGAAAAATCAGTGGGTTTACCGTAAATGAACTCTGGCATTTAGGAAGACACAGAGCCTTTGGTTTAACTCCGATTCTGAAGGGAAATAAACACCAGTGTTCTCATCCATGAAACACACTCTGTTTTAACGCAAAGAACATGCTCTTCTTTCCAGTGTCTGCAATATAGCAAGAAATATGAGCATGCCCAGAAGAAATGAACTGTGTTTCCTACTCATATGTACCATATCTAGATGAACTATGCTTATGGAACTGTAACAAACCACAGCATCTCTTACATAGATGCTCTTTAGTTAATAGTGAAAAAAGTGTTGGGTTCGTGAACTGTGTAAATTCATATGAGCTGAAAAATCACTGGGTTTACCGGAAATGAACACTTGCATTTAGGAAGACACAGAGCCTTTGGTTTAACTCCGTTACTGAAGGGAAATTCAGAACAGTGTTCTCATCCCTGAGGCACACTCTGTTTTAACATAAACAGCATGCTCTTCTTTCCAGCATCTCCAATACAGCAAGAAACATGAGCATGCCCAGGAAAAAACAACTGTATTTCCTACTCAAATGGACAGTGTCTAGTTCAACTCTGCTTATGAAACTCATACAAACCACAGCATCTTTTCATAGATTCTGTTTAGTTAAATGTTATAATCGTGTTGGGTTCGTGAACTGTGTAAATTCATTGAGCCGAAATATCACTGGGTTTACCGGAAATGAACTCTTGCTTATAGGAAGACACAGAGCCTTTGGTTTAACTCCGTTACTGAAGGGAAATTCAGACAAGTGTTCTCATCCATGAAACACACTCTGTTTTAACGCAAGATGCATGCTCTTCTTTCCAGCGTTTCCAATAAGCAAGAAACATGAGTATGCCCAGAAAAAAAGAACTGTATTTCCTACTCAAAAGGACAGTGTCTAGTTCAACTCTGCTTATGAAACTGTAACAAACCACAGCAACTTTTCATAGATGCTGCTTAGTTAAAAGTGAAAATCGTGTTGGGTTCGTGAACTGTGAAAATTCATTTGAGCCGAAATATCACTGGGTTTACTGGAAATGAACTCTTGCTTGTAGTAAAACACAGAGCCTTTGGTTCACTCCATTTCTGAAGGAATATTCAGACCAGTATTCTCATCCATGAAAACACTCTGTTTTAACGCAAGAAGCATGCTCTTCCTCCAGCATCTCCAATACAGCAAGAAACATGAGCCTGTCCAGAAAAAATGAACTGTGTTTCCTACTCATATGTACCATATCTAGTTGAACTCTTCTTATGGAACTGTAACAAACCACAGTATCTTTACATAGGTGCTCTTTAGTTAACAGTGAAAAAAGTGTCGGGTTCGTGAACTGTGTAAATTCATTTGAGCTGAAAAATCACTGGGTTTACCCTAAAAGAACTCTTGCATTTAGGAAGAAACAGAGCCTTTGGTTTTACTCCAATTCTGAAGGGAAATAAACACCAGTGTTCTCATCCATGAAACACACTCTGCTTTAACGCAAAGAGCATGCTCTTCTTTCAAGCATCTCTAATACAGCAAGAAACATGAGCATGCCCAGAAAAAAAGAACTGTTTCCTAGTCATACGGACCATTTCTAGTTGAACTCTGCTTATGAAACTCAAACAATCCACAGCATCTTTCCATAGATGCTCTTTAGTTAATAGTGAAAATCATGTTGGGTTCGTGTACAGTGTAAATTCATTTGAACCGAAAAATCACTGGGTTTACCGGAAGTGAACTCTTGCTTGTAGGAAGACACAGAGCCTTTGGTTTAACTCTATTTGTGAAGGGAAATTCAGACCAGTGTTCTCATCCATGAAACACACTCTGTTTTAACACAAAGAGCATGCTCTTCTTTCCAGCATATCCAATACAACAAGAAACATGAGCATGCCCGAAAGAGTGAACTGTGTTTCCTACTCATACGGACCATATCTAGTTGAACTCTGCTTATGAAACTGTAACAAAAACCACAGCATCTCTTACATAGATGCTCTTTAGTTAATAGTGAAAAAAGTGTTGGGTTCGTGAACTGTGTAAATTCATTTGAGCCGAAATATCACTGGGTTTACCGGAAATGAACTCTTGTTTATAGGAAGACACAGAGCCTTTGGTTTAACTCCGTTACTGAAGGGAAATTCAGACAAGTGTTCTCACCCTGAAGCACACTCTGTTTTAACATAAACAGCATGCTCTTCTTTCCAGCATCTCCAATACAGCAAGAAACATGAGCATGCCCAGAAAAAAACAACTGTATTTCCTACTCAAATGGACAGTGTCTAGTTCAACTCTGCTTATGAAACTCATACAAACCACAGCATCTTTTCATAGATTCTGTTTAGTTAAATGTTAAAATCGTGTTGGGTTCGTGAACTGTGTAAATTCATTTGAGCCGAAATATCACTGGGTTTACCGGAAATGAACTCTTGCTTATAGGAAGACACAGAGCTTTTGGTTTAACTCCGTTACTGAAGGGAAATTCATACAAGTGTTCTCATCCATGAAAACACTCTGTTTTAACTCAAAGAGCATGCTCTTCTTTCAAGCATCTCTAATACAGCAAGAAACATGAGCATGCCCAGAAAAAAAGAATTGTGTTTCCTACTCATATGTACCATATCTAGATGAACTCTGCTTATGGAACTGTAACAAACCACAGCATCTCTTACATAGATGCTCTTTAGTTAATGGTGAAAAAAGTGTTGGGTTCGTGAACTGTGTAAATTCATTTGAGCTAAAATATCACTGGGTTTACCAGAAATGATCACTTGCACTTAGGAAGACGCAGAGCCCTTGGTTTAACTCCGTTTATGAAGGTATATTCAGACCCGTGTTCTCATCCATGAAACACACTCTGTTTTTAGCGCAAAGAACATGCTCTTTTTTCCTGCATCTCCAATACAGCAAGAAACATGAGCATGCCCGAAAAAATGAACTGTGTTTCCTACTCATACGGACCATATCTAGTTGAACTCTGCTTAGGAAACTGTAACAAACCACATTATCTCTTACATAGATGCTCTTAAGTTAATAGTGAAAAACGTTTGGGTTCGTGAACTGTGTAAATTCATTTGAGCCGAAAAATCTCAGGGTTTACCGGAAATGAACTCTTGATTGTAGGAAGACACAGAGCCTTTGGTTTAACTCTATTTGTGAAGGGAAATTCAGACCAGTGTTCTCATCCATGAAACGGACTCTGTTTTAACACAAAGAGCATGCTCTTCTTTCCAGTTCTCCAATACAGCAAGAAACATGAGCATGCCCAGAAAAAATGAAATGTGTTTCCTACTCATACGGACCATATCTGGTTGAACTCTGCTTATGAACCTGTAAGAAACCACAGCATCTCTTACATAGATGCTCTTTAGTTCATAGTGAAAAACGTTTGGGTTCGTGAACTGTGTAAATTCATTTGAGCTTAAAAATCACTGGGTTTACCGGAAATGAACACTTGCATTTAGGAAGACAGAGAGCCTTTGGTTTAACTCCGTTACTGAAGGGAAATTCAGACAAGTGTTCTCATCCATGAAACACACTCTTTTTTAATGCAAAGAGCCTGCTCTTCTTTCAAGCATCTCTAATACAGCAAGAAACATGAGCATGCCCAGAAAAAAAAGAAATGTGTTTCCAGGTCATAAGGACCATATCTAGTTGAATTCTGCTTATGAAACTCATACAAACCACAGCATCTCTCCATAGATGCTCTATAGTAAATAGTGAAAATCATGTTGGGTTCATGAACTGTGTGAAATCATTTGAGCCGAAAAATCACTGGGTTTACTGGAAATGAACACTTACATTTAGGAAGACACAGAGCCTTTGGTTTAACTCATTTCTGAAGGGAAATTAAGACAAGTGTTCTCATCCATGAAATAAACTCTGTTTTAACGCAAACAGCATGCTCTTATTTCCAGCGTTTCCAGTAAGCAAGAAACATGAGTATGCCCAGAAAAAAGGAACTGTATTTCCTACTCAAAAGGACAGTGTCTAGTTCAACTCTGCTTATGAAACTCATACAAACCACAGCATCTTTTCATAGATGCTCTTTAGTTAAAAGTGAAAATCGTGTTGGGTTCGTGAACTGTGTAAATTCATTTGAGACGAAATATCACTGGGTTTACTGGAAATGAACTCTTGCTTGTAGGAAAACACAGAGCCTTTGGTTTAACTCCATTTCTGAAGGAATATTCAGACCAGTTTTCTCATCCATGACACACACTCTGTTTTAATGCAAGAAGCATGCTCTTCTTTCAAGCATCTCTAATACAGCAAGAAACATGAGACTTCCCAGAAAAAATGAACTGTGTCTCCTACTCATATGTACCATATATAGTTGAACTCTACTTATGGAACTGTAACAAACCACAGTATCTTTTACATAGATGCTCTTTAGTTAATAGTGAAAAAAGTGTTGTGTTCATGAACTGTGTAAATTCATTTGAGCTGAAAAATCACTGGGTTTACCGTAAATGAACTCCTGCATTTATGAAGACAAAGAGCCTTTGGTTTAACTCCGATTCTGAAGGGAAATAAACACCAGTGTTCTCATCCATGAAACACACTCGGTTTTAACGCAAAGCGCATGCTCTTCTTTCAAGCATCTCTAATACAACAAGAAACATGAGCATGCCCAGAAAAAAAGAACTGTGTTTCCTAGTCATACGGACCATATCTAGTTGAATTCTGCTTATGAAACTCATACAAACCACAGCATCTCTCCATAGATGTTCTTTAGTAAATAGTGAAAGTCATGTTGGGTTCCTGTACTGTGTAAATTCATTTCAGCTGAAAAATCACTGGGTTTACCGGAAGTGAAATCTTGCTTGTAGGAACACACAGAGCCATTGGTTTAACTCCGTTTCTGAAGGGAAATTCAGACCAGTGTTCTCATCCATGAAACACACTCTGTTTTTACGAAAGAAGCAGGCTCTTCTCTCCAGGATCTCCAATACAGCAAGAACAACGAGCATGCCCTAAAAAAATGAACTGTCTTTCCTACTCATACGGACCTTTTGTAGTTCAACTCTCCTTATAAAACTCATACAAACCACAGCTCCTTTTACATAAATGCTTTTTAGTTAATGGTGAGAATCGCGTTGGGTTCGTGAACTGTGAAAAATCATTTGAGCACAAAATTCACTTGGTTTAACAGAAATGAACTCTTGCTTGTAGGAAGACAGAGAACCTGGGGTTTAACTCCGTTTCTGACGGGAAATTCAGACCAGTGTTCTCATCGTTGAAACACTCTCTGTTTTCACGCTAGAAGCAAGCTCTTCTTTCCACTGACTCCATTACAGCAAGAACAATGAGCATGCCCTGAAAAAAAGAACTGTGTTTCCTACTAAAACGGACAATACGTAGTTCAACTTTGCTTATGAAACTGATACAAACCACTGCTCCTCTTACTTAAAAGCTCTTTAGTTAATAGTGAGAATCGCGTTGGGTTCGTGAACTGTGTAAAATAATTTGAGCCCAAAATTCACTGTGTTTACCAGAAATGAACTCTTGGTTGTAGGAAAACACAGATCCTGGGGTTTAACTCCGTTTCTGAAGGGAAATTAAGACCAGTGTTCTCATCAATGAAACACACTCTGTTTTAACGCAAAAGCATGCTCTTCTTTACAGCGTCTCCAATACAGCAAGAACCATGAGCATGCGCTGAAAAAAAGAACTGTCTTTCCTATTCATAGGGACCTTTTGTAGTTCAACTCTGCTTAAGAAACTGATACAAACCACAGCTCCTCTTACTTAAAAGCTCTTTAGTTAACAGTGAGAATCACGTTGGGTTCGTGAACTGGGAAAAATCATTTGATCCCAAAATTCACTGGGTTTACCAGATATGAACTCTTCCTTGTAGGAAGACACAGATCCTGGGATTTAACTACGTTTATGAAGGGAAATTCAGAACAGTGTTCTCATCCTTGAAACACACTCTGTTTTACCGCTTGAAGCAAGCTCTTCTTTCTAGCCACTCCGTTACAGCAAGAACAATGAGCATGCCCTGAAAAAAAGGACAGTGTTTCCTACTCATACGGACCATATGTAGTTCAATTCTGCTTATGAAACTGATACAAATCACAGCTCCACTTACATATATGCTCTTTAGTTAATAGTGAGAATCGCGTTGGAATCCAGAAGTGTGTACAATCATTTGAGCCCAAAATTCACTGGTTTTACCAGAAATGAACTCTTGCTAGTAGGAAGACAGAGATCCTGGGGTTTAACTCCCTTTCTGAAGCAAAATTCAGACCAGTGTTCTCATCCATGAAACACACTCTGTTTTAACGCAAGAAGCAGGCTCCTCTTTACAGCGTCTCCAATACAACAAGAACCATGAGCATGCCCTGAAAAATAGAACTGTGTTACATACTCATACGGACCTTTTGTAGTTCAACTCTGCTTAGGAAATTGATACAAAACACAGCTTCTCTTACATAAATGCTTTTTAGTTAGTAGAGAGAATCGTGTTGGGTCGTGAACTGGGAAAAATCATTTGAGCCCAAAATTCACTGGGTTTACATGAAATGAACTGTTGCTTGTAGGAAGACACAGATCCTGGGATTTAACTCCATTTCTGAAGGGAAATTCAGACCAGTGTTCTCATCCATGAAACACACTCTGTTTTCACGCAAGAAGCAGGCTCTTCTCTCCAGCATCTCCAATACAGCAAGAACAACGAGCATGCCCTAAAAAAATGAACTGTCTTTCCTACTCCTACGGACCTTTTGTAGTTCAACTCTCCTTATAAAACTGATACAAACCACAGCTCCTTTTACATAAATGCTCTTTAGTTAATGGTGAGAATCGCGTTGGGTTCGTGAACTGCGAAAAATCATTTGAGCCCAAAATTCACTTGGTTTACCAGAAAAGAACTCTTGCTTGTAGGAAGACAGAGAACCTGGGGTTTAACTCCGTTTCTGAAGAGAAATTCAGAACAGTGTTCGCATCCATGAGCCACACTCTGTTTTAACACATGAAGCAAGCTCTTCTTTCCAGTGTCTCCAATGCAGCAAGAACCATGAGCATGCCCTGAAAAAAAGAACAGTGTTTCCTACTCATATGGACAATATGGAGTTCAACTATGGTTTTGAAACTGATACAAAACACAGCTCCTCTTACAAATATGCTCTTTAGTTAATGGTGAGAATCGCGTTGGGTTCGTGAACTGCGAAAAATCATTTGAGCTCAAAATTCACTGGGTTTACCAGAAATGTACTCTTGCTTGTAGGAAAACACAGATCCTGGGGTTTAACTCCGTTTCTGAAGGGAAATTAAGACCAGTGTTCTCATCCATGAAACACACTCTGTTTTAACGCAAAAGCATGCTCTTCCTTACAGCGTCTCCAATACAGCAAGAACCATGAGCATGCTCTGAAAAAAAGAACTGTGTTACATACTCATACGGACCTTTTGAAGTTCAACTCTGCTCATGATATTGATACAAAACACAGCTCCTCTTACATAAATGCTATTTAGTTAGTAGAGAGAATCGTGTTGCGTTCGTGAACTGTGTAAAATCATTTGAGCCCAAAATTTACTGGGTTTAACAGTAATGAACTCTTGGTTGTAGGAAGACACAGATCCTGGGGTTTATCTCCATTTCTTAAGGGTAATTCAGAACAGTGTTCTCATCCATGAAACACACTCTGTTTTAACACATGAAGCAAGCTCTTCTTTCCAGTGTCTCCAATACAGCAAGAACAAGGAGCAGGCCCTAAAAAAAAGAACTGTCTTTCCTACTCATAAGGACAATATGTAGTTCAACTCTGCTTTTGAAACTGATACAAAACACAGCTCCTCTTAAATGAATTTTGTTTAGTTAATAGTGAGAATCGCGTTGGAATCTAGAAGTGTGTACAATCATTTGAGCCCAAAATTCACTGGGTTAACCAGAAATGAACTCTTGCTTGTAGGAAGACACAGATCGTGGGGTTTAACTCCCTTTCTGAAGCAAAATTCAGACCAGTGTTCTCATCCAGGAAACCAACTCTCTTTTCACGAAAGAATCAAGCTCTTTTTCCAGAGTCTCCAATACAGCAAGAACAATGGGAATGCCCTGAAAAAAAATAACTGTGTTTCCTACTCATAAGGACCATATATAGTTCAACTCTGCTTATGAAACTGATACAAACCCCAGATTGTCTTACATATATCCTCTTTAGTTCATAGTGAGAATCGCGTTGGGTTTGTGAACTGTGTAAAATCATTTGAGCCCAAAATTCACTGGTTTTACCAGAAATGAACTGTTACTTGTAGGAAGACAGAGATCCTGGGGTTTAACTCCGTTTCTGAAGGGAAATTCAGACCAGTGTTCTCATCCTTGAAACACATTCTGTTTTAACGCAAGATGCAGGCTCTTCTTTACAGTGTCTCCAATACACCAAGAACCATGAGCATGCCCTTAAAAAAAGAACTGTGTTACATACTCATAGGGACCTTTTGTAGTTCAACTCTGCTTATGAAATTGATACAAACCACAGCTCCTTTTACATAAATGCTTTTTAGTTAATGGTGAGATTCGCGTTGGGTTCGTGAACTGTGTAAAATCATTTGAATCCAAAATTCACTTGGTTTACCAGAAATGAACTCTTGCTTGTAGGAAGACAGAGAACCTGGGATTTAACTCCATTTCTGAAGGGAAATTCAGACCATTGTTCTCATCGTTGAAACACTCTCTGTTTTCACGCTAGAAGCAAGCTCTTCTTTCCACAGACTCCATTACAGCAAGAACAATGAGCATGCCCTGAAAAAAAGAACTGTGTTTCCTACTAAAATGGACAATACGTAGTTCAACGTTGCTTATGAAACTGATACAAACCACAGCTCCTCTTACTTAAAAGCTCTTTAGTTAATAGTGAGAATCGCGTTGTGTTCGTGAACTGTGTAAAATCATTTGAGCCCAAAATTCACTGGGTTTACCAGAAATGAACTCTTGGTTGTAGGAAGACACAGATCCTGGGGTTTAACTCCATTTCTTAAGGGTAATTCAGAACAGTGTTCTCATCCATGAAACACACTCTGTTTTAACACATGAAGCAAGCTCTTCTTTCCAGTGTCTCCAATACAGCAAGAACCATGAGCATGCCCTAAAAAAAGAACTGTGTTTCCTACTCATAGGGACCATATATAGTTCAGCTATGCTTTTGAAACTGATACAAACCACAGCTCCTCTTACATAAATGCTTTTTAGTTAATAGAGAGAATCGTGTTTGGTTCGTGAACTAGGAGAAATCATTTGAGCCCAAAATTCACTGGGTTTACCAGAAATGAACTCTTCCTTGTAGGAAGACACAGATCTTGGGGTTTAACTCCCTTTCTGAAGCAAAATTCAGACCAGTGTCTCATCCAGGAAACCAACTCTGTTTTAATGCAAGAAGCAGGCTCTTCATTACAGCGTCTCCAATACAGCAAGAACCATGAGCATGCCCTGAAAAAAAGAACTGTGTTTCCTACTCATACGGACCATATGTAGTTCAACTCTGCTTTTGAAACTGATACAAACCACAGCTCCTCTTACATGAATGTTCTTTAGATAATAGTGAGAATCGCGTTGGAATCTAGAACTGTGTAAAATCATTTGAGCCCAAAATTCCCTGGGTTTACCAGAAATGAACTCTTGCTTGTAGGAAGACACAGATCCTGGGGTTTATCTCTGTTTCTGAAAGGAAATTCAGACCTGTGTTCTCGTCCATGAAACACACTCTGTTTTAACGAAAGAAGCAAGCTCTTCTTTCCAGCGTCTCCAATACAGCAAGAACAAGGAGAATGCCCTAAAAAAAAATAACTGTGTTTTCTACTCATAAGGACCTTTTGTAGTTCAACTCTGCTTATGAAACTGATACAAACCACAGGTAATCTTACATAAATGCTTTTTAGTTCATAGAGAGAATGGCGTTGGGTTCGTGAACTGCGAAAAATCATTGGAGCCCAAAATTCACTGGGTTTACCAGAAATGTACTCTTGCTTGTAGGAAAACACAGATCCTGGGGTTTAACTCCGTTTTTGAAGGGAAATTAAGACCAGTGTTCTCATCCATGAAACACACTCTGTTTTTACGCAAAAGCATGCTCTTCTTTACAGCATCTCCAATACAGCAAGAACCATGAGCATGCCCTGAAAAAAGAACTGTCTTTCCTACTCATACGGACCTTTTGTAGTTCAACTCTGCTTATGAAACTGATACAATCCACAGCTCCTCTTACATGAATGTTCTATAGTTAATAGTGAGAATAGCGGAGGGTTCGTGAACTGGGAATAATCATTTGAGCCCAAAATTCTCTGGGTTTACCAGAAATGAACTCTTGCTTTTAGGAAGATACAGATCCTGGTGTTTATCGCCTTTTTTGAAGTGAAATTCAGACCAGTGTTCTCATCCAAGAAACACACTCTGTTTTAACCCAAGAAGCAACCTCTTCTTTCTAGTGTCTCCAATACAGCAAGAACAACGAGAATGCCCTAAAAAAAATAACTGTGTATCCTACTCATACGGACCTTTTATAGTTCAACTCTGCTTATGAAACTGATACAAACCACAGCTCCTCTTACATAAATGCTTTTTAGTTAATAGATGGAATCGTGTTGGGTTAGTGAACTGCGAAACAACATTTGAGCCCAAAATTCACTGGGTTTACCAGAAATGAACTCTTGCTTGTAGGAAGACACAGATCCAGGGGTTAAACTCCGGTTCTTAAGGGTAATTCAGAACAATGTTCTCATCCATGAAACACACTCTGTTTTATCGCATTAGAAAGCTCTTCTTTCCAGTTTCTCCAATACAGCAAGAACCATGAGCATGCACTGAAAAAAAGAACTGTTTCCTGCTCATAAGGACCATATGTAGTTCAACTCTGCTTTTGAAACTGATACAAACTGCAGCTCCTCTTACATGAATGTTCTTTATTTAAAAGTGAGAATCGCGTTGGAATCTAGAACTGTGTACAATCATTTGAGCCCAAAATTCACTGGGTTTACCAGAAATGAACTCTTGCTTGTAGGAAGACACAGATCCTGGGGTTTAACTCCATTTCTGAAGCGAAATTCAGACCAGTATTCTCATCCAGGAAACCAACTCTCTTTTCATGACAGAAGCAAGCTCTTTTTCCAGCGTCTCTAATACAGCAAGAACAATGAGAATGCCTTTAAAAAAATATCTGTGTTTCCTACTCATACGGACCTTTGTAGTTCAACTCTGCTAATGAAATTGATACAAAACACAGATCCTCTTACATAAATGCTTTTTAGTTAATAGAGAGAATCTCGTTGGGTTCGTGATCTGGGAAAAATCATTTGAGCCCAAAATTCACTGGGGTTACCAGAAATGCACTCTTGCGTGTAGGAAGACACAGATCCTGGGGTTTAACTCCGTTTCTGAAGGGAAATTAAGACCAGTGTTCTCATCCTTGAAACACAATCTGTGTTAACGCTAGAAGCAAGCTCTTCTTTCCAGCGACTCCATTACAACAAGAACAATGAGAATACCCTGAAAAAAAGACCTGTGTTTCCTACTCATACAGATAATAGGTAGTTCAATTCTGCTTATGAAACTGATACAAACCACAGCTCCTCTTACTTAAATGCTTTTTAGTTAATAGAGAGAATCGCGTTGGGTTAGTGAACTGCGAAAATTATTTGAGCCCAAAATTCACTGGGTTTACCAGAAATGAACTCTTGCTTGTAGAAAGACACAGATCTTGGGGTTTAACTCCGTTTCTGAACAGAAATTCAGACCAGTGTTCTCCTCCAGGAAACCCACTCTCTTTTCACGCAAGAATCAAGCTCTTTTTCCAGCGTCTCCAATACAGCAAGAACAATGAGAATGCCCTGAAATAAATAACTATGTTTCCTACTCATACGGACTGTATGTAGTTCAACTAGGATGACTAAATTGATACAAAACACTTACATAATGCTTTTTTGTTAATAGAGAGAATCTTGTTGGGTTCGTGTACTGGGAAAAATCATTTGAGCCCAAAATTCACTGGGTTTTCCAGAAATGAACTTTTGCTTGTAGGAAGACACAGATCCTCAGGTTTAACTCCGTTTCTGAATGGAAATTCACACCAGTGTTGTCATCCATGAAACACACTCAGTTTTAACGCATGAAGAAAGCTCTTCTTTCCAGTGTCTCAAATACAGCAAGAACCATGAGCATGCCCTGAAAAAAAGAACTGTGTTTCCTACTCATAGGGACCATATGTAGTTCAACTCTGGTTTTGAAATTGATACAAACCACAGCTCCTCTTACATGAATGTTCTTTAGTTAATAGTGAGAATCGCGTTGGAATCAAGAATTGTGTAAAATCATTTGAGCCCAAAATTCTCTGGGTTTACCAAAAATGAACGCTTGCTTTTAGGAAGATACAGATCCTGGGGTTTAACTCCGTTTCTGAAGCGAAAATCAGATCACTGTTCTAATCCAGCAAACCAACACTCTTTTCACGAAAGAAGCAAGCTCTTTTTCCAGCGTCTCTAATACAGCAAGAACAATGACAATGCCTTTAAAAAAATATCTGTGTTTCCTACTCATACGGACCTTTGTAGTTCAACTCTGCTAATGAAATTGATACAAAACACAGATCCTCTTACATAAATGCTTTTTAGTTAATAGAGAGAATCTCGTTAGGTTCGTGAACTGGGAAAAATCATTTGAGCACAAAATTCACTGGGGTTTCCAGAAATGAACTCTTGCGTGTAGGAAGACACAGATCCTGGGGTTTAACTGCGTTTCTGAAGGGTAATTCAGACCAGTGTTGTCATCCATGAAACACACTCTGTTTTAACGCATGAAGAAAGCTCTTCTTTCCAGTGTCTCAAATACACCAAGAACCATGAGCATGCCCTGAAAAAAAGAACTGTGTTTCCTACTTATACGGACCATATATAGTTCAACTCTGCTTTTGAAACTGGTACAAACCACAGCTCCTCTTACATGAATGTTCTTTAGTTAATAGTGAGAATCGCGTTGGAATCTAGAACTGTGTAAAATCATTTGAGCCCAAAATTCACTGGGTATACCAGAAATGAACTCTTGCTTGTAGGAAGACACAGATCCTGGGGTTTAACTCCTTTTCTGAAGGGTAAGTCAGAACAGTGTTCTCATCCTTGAAACGCACTCTGTTTTAACGCTAGAAGCAAGCTCTTCTTTCCAGCGACTCCATTTCAGCAAGAACAATGAGCATGCCCTGAAAAAAAGGACAGTGTTTCCTACTCATACAGACCATATGTAGTTCAATTCTGCTTATGAAACTGATACAAACCACAGCTCCTCTTACATATACGCTCTTTAGTTCATAGTGAGAATCGAGTTTGGTTCGTGAACTGTGTAAAATCATTTGAGCCCAAAATTCACTGGGTTTACCAAAAATGAACTCTTGCTTGTAGGAAGACAGAGAACCTGGGGTTTAATTTCGTTTCTGAAGGAAAATTCAGAACAGTGTTCTCATCCTTGAAACACACTCTGTTTTAACGCTAGAAGCAAGCTCTTCTTTCCAGCGACTCCATTACAGCAAGAACAATGAGCAGGCCCTAAAAAAAAGAACTGTCTTTCCTACTCATACGGACAATATGTAGTTCAACTCTGGTTTTGAAACTGATACAAAACACAGCTCCTCTTACATGAAATTTCTTTAGTTAATAGTGAGAATCGCGTTGGAATCTAGAAGTGTGTACAATCATTTGAGCCCAAAATTCACTGGGTTTACCAGAAATGAACTCTTGCTTGTAGGAAGACACAGATCGTGGGGTTTAACTCCCTTTCTGAAGCAAAATTCAGACCAGTGTTCTCATCCAGGAAACCAACTCTCTTTTCACGAAAGAAGCAAGCTCTTTTTCCAGAGTCTCCAATACAGCAAGAACAATGGGAATACCCTGAAAAAAATAACTGTGTTTCCTACTCATACGGACCATATATAGTTCAATTCTGCTTATGAAACTGATACAAACCACAGCTTCTCTTACAAATATCCTCTTTAGTTCATAGTGAGAATCGCGTTGGGTTCGTGAACTGTGTAAAATCATTTGAGCCCAAAATTCACTGGTTTTACCAGAAATGAACTGTTGCTTGTAGGAAGACAGAGATCCTGGGGTTTATCTCCGTTTCTGAAGGGAAATTCAGACTAGTGTTCTCATCCATGAAACACACTCTGTTTTAACGCAAGAAGCAGGCTCTTCTTTACTGCGTCTCCAATACAGCAAGAACCATGAGCATGCCCTGAAAAGTAGAACTGTCTTTCCTACTCATACGGACCTTTTGTAGTTCAACTCTGCTTATGAAACTGATACAAACCACAGTTCCTCTTACATGAAAGTTCTTTAGTTAATAGTGAGAATCGCGTTGTGTTCGTGAACTGGGAAAAAAATCATTTGAGCCCAAAATTCACTGGGTTTACCAGATATGAACTCTTCCTTGTAGGAAGACACAGATCCTGGGATTTAACTCCGTTTATGAAGGGAAATTCAGAACAGTGTTCTCATCCTTGAAACACACTGTGTTTTACCGCTTGAAGCAAGCTCTCCTTTCTAGCGACTGCGTTACAGCAAGAACAATGAGCAGGCCCTAAAAAAAAGAACTGTCTTTCCTACTCATACGGACAATATGTAGTTCAACTCTGCTTTTGAAACTGATACAAAACACAGCTCCTCTTGCATGAATTTTCTTTAGTTAATAGTGAGAATCGCGTTGGAATCTAGAAGTGTGTACAATCATTTGAGCCCAAAATTCACTGGGTTTACCAGAAATGAACTCAGGCTTGTAGGAAGACACAGATCGTGGGGTTTAACTCCCTTTCTGAAGCAAAATTCAGACCAGTGTTCTCATCCAGGAAACCAACTCTCTTTTCACGAAAGAATCAAGCTCTTTTTCAAGAGTCTCCAATACAGCAAGAACAATGGGAATGCCCTGAAAAAAAATAACTGTGTTTCCTACTCATAAGGACCATATATAGTTCAACTCTACTTATGAAATTGATACAAACCACAGCTCCTCTTACATAAATGCTTTTTAGTTAATGGTGAGAATCGCGTTGGGTTCGTGAACTGTGTAAAATCATTTGAGTCCAAAATTCAGTTGGTTTACCAGAAATGAACTCTTGCTTGTAGGAAGACACAGAACCTGGGATTTAACTCCGTTTCTGAAGGGAAATTCAGACCATTGTTCTCATCGGTGAAACACTCTCTGTTTTCATGCTAGAAGCAAGCTCTTCTTTCCACAGACTCCATTACAGCAAGAACAATGAGCATGCCCTGAAAAAAGAACTGTGTTTCCTACTAAAACGGACAATACGTAGTTCAACGTTGCTTATGAAACTGATACAAACCACAGCTCCTCTTACTTAAAAGCTCTTTAGTTAATAGTGAGAATCGCGTTGGGTTCGTGAACTGTGTAAAATCATTTGAGCCCAAAATTCACTGGGTTTACCAGAAATGAACTCTTGGTTGAAGGAAGACACAGATCCTGGGGTTTAACTCCATTTCTTAAGGGTAATTCAGAACAGTGTTCTCATCCATGAAACACACTCTGTTTTAACACATGAAGCAAGGTCTTCTTTCCAGTGTCTCCAATACAGCAAGAACCATGAGCATGCCCTGAAAAAAAGAACTGTGTTTCCTACTCATACGGACCATATATAGTTCAACTCTGCTTATGAAACTGATACAAACCACAGCTCCTTTTACATGAAAGTTCTTTAGTTAATAGTGAGAATCGCGTTGGGTTCGTGAACTGGGAAAAATCATTTGAGCCCAAAATTCACTGGGTTTACCAGATATGAACTCTTCCTTGTAGGAAGACACAGATCCTGGGATTTAACTCCGTTTATTAAGGGAAATTCAGAACAGTGTTCTCATCCTTGAAACACACTGTGTTTTACTGCTTGAAGCAAGCTCTCCTTTCTATGGAATCCGTTACAGCAAGAACAATGAGCAGGCCCTAAAAAAAAGAACTCTCTTTCCTACTCATACGGACAATATGTAGTTCAACTCTGCTTTTGAAACTGATACAAAACACAGCTCCTCTTACATGAATTTTCTTTAGTTAATAGTGAGAATCGCGTTGGAATCTAGATGTGTGTACAATCATTTGAGCCCAAAATTCACTGGGTTTACCAGAAATGAACTCTTGCTTGTAGGAAGACACAGATCGTGGGGTTTAACTCCCTTTCTGAAGCAAAATTCAGACCAGTGTTCTCATCCATGAAACAAACTCTGTTTTCACGCAAGAAGCAGGCTCTTCTCTCCAGCATCTCCAATACAACAAGAACAACATGCAGGCCCTAAAAAAAAAGAACTGTCTTTCCTACTCCTACGGACCTTTTGTAGTTCAACTCTGCTTATAAAACTGATACAAACCACAGCTCCTCTTACGTAAATGCTTTTTAGTTAATAGTGAGAATCGCGTTGGGTTCGTGAACTGCGAAAAATCATTTGAGCCCAAAATTTACTTGGTTTACCAGAAATGAATTCTTGCTTGTAGGAAGACAGAGAACCGGGGGTTTAACTCCGTTACTGAAGGGAAATTCAGACCAGTGTTCTCATCGTTGAAACACTCTCTGTTTTCACTCTAGAAGCAAGCTCTTCCTTCCACAAACTCCATTACAGCAAGAACAATGAGCATGCCCTGAATAAAATGAACTGTGTTTCCTACTCATAGAGATCTTAGGGAGTTCAATTCTGCTTATGAAACTGATACAAACCACAGCTCCTCTTACATAAATGCTTTTTAGTTAATAGAGAGAATCGCGGTGGGTTAGTGAACTGCGAAAAATTATTTGAGCCCAAAATTCACTGGGTTTACCAGAAATGAACTCTTGCTTGTAGGAAGACACAGATCTTGGGGTTTAACTCCGTTTCTGAACCGAAATTCAGACCAGTGTTCTCCTCCAGGAAACCCACTCTCTTTTCACGCAAGAAGCAAGCTCATTTTCCAGCGTCTCCAATACAGCAAGAACAATGAGAATGCCCTGAAATAAATAACTATGTTTCCTACTCAAAAGGACCGTATGTAGTTCAATTCTGATTATGAAACTGATACAAACCACAGCTCCTCTTACATATATTCTGTTTAGTTCTTAGTGAGAATCGCGATGGGTTCGTGAACTGTGTAAAATCACTTGAGCCCAAAATTCACTGGATTTACCAGAAATGAACTCTTGCTTGTAGGAATACAGAGAACCTTGGGTTTAACTGCGTTTCTGAAGGGTAATTCAGAACAGTGTTGTCATCCATGAAACACACTCTGTTTAAACGCAAGAAGCAAGCTCTTCTTACTAGTGTCTCCAATACAACAAGAACCATGAGCATGCCCTGAAAAAAAGAACTGTGTTTCCTACTCATACGGACCCTTTGTAGTTCAACTCTGCTTATGAAACTGATACAAACCACAGCTCCTCTTACATAAATGCTTTTTAGTTAATAGAGAGAATCGTGTTTGGTTCGTGAACTAGGAAAAATCATTTGAGCCCAAAATTCTCTGGGTTTAACAGAAATGAACTCTTGCTTGTAGGAAGACACAGATCCTGGGGTTTAACTCCGTTTCTGAAGGGAAATTCAGACCAGTGTTCTCATCCATGAAACAAACTCTGTTTTCACGCAAGAAGCAGGCTCTTCTCTCCAGCATCTCCAATACAACAAGAACAACATGCAGGCCCTAAAAAAAAAGAACTGTCTTTCCTACTCCTACGGACCTTTTGTAGTTCAACTCTGCTTATAAAACTGATACAAACCACAGCTCCTCTTACGTAAATGCTTTTTAGTTAATAGTGAGAATCGCGTTGGGTTCGTGAACTGCAAAAAATCATTTGAGCCCAAAATTTACTTGGTTTACCAGAAATGAACTCTTGCTTGTAGGAAGACAGAGAACCGGGGGTTTAACTCCGTTACTGAAGGGAAATTCAGACCAGTGTTCTCATCGTTGAAACACTCTCTGTTTTCACGCTAGAAGCAAGCTCTTCCTTCCACAAACTCCATTACAGCAAGAACAATGAGCATGCCCTGAATAAAATGAACTGTGTTTCCTACTCATAGAGATCTTAGGGAGTTCAATTCTGCTTATGAAACTGATACAAACCACAGCTCCTCTTACATAAATGCTTTTTAGTTAATAGAGAGAATCGCGGTGGGTTAGTGAACTGCGAAAAATTATTTGAGCCCAAAATTCACTGGGTTTACCAGAAATGAACTCCTGCTTGTAGGAAGACACAGATCTTGGGGTTTAACTCCGTTTCTGAACCGAAATTCAGACCAGTGTTCTCCACCAGGAAACCCACTCTCTTTTCACGCAAGAAGCAAGCTCTTTTTCCAGCGTCTCCAATACAGCAAGAACAATGAGAATGCCCTGAAATAAATAACTATGTTTCCTACTCATACGGACCTTTTGTAGTTCAACTCTGCTGACTAAATTGATACAAAACACTTACATAACGCTTTTTTGTTAATAGAGAGAATCTTGTTGGGTTTGTGAACTGGGAAAAATCATTTGAGCCCAAAATTCACTGGGTTTTCCAGAAATGAACTTTTGCTTGTAGGAAGACACAGATCCTCAGGTTTAACTCCGTTTCTGAATGGAAATTAAGACCAGTGTTGTCATCCATGAAACACACTCTGTTTAAACGCAAGAAGCAAGCTCTTCTTACTAGTGTCTCCAATACAACAAGAACCATGAGCATGCCCTGAAAAAGAGAAGTGGGTTTTCTACTCATACCGACCCTTTGTAGTTCAACTCTGCTTATGAAACTGATACAAACCACAGCTCCTCTTACTTAAAAGCTCTTTAGTTAATAGTGAGAATCGCGTTGGGTTCGTGAACTGTGTAAAATCATTTGAGCCCAAAATTCACTGGGTTTACCAGAAATTAACTCTTGGTTGTAGGAAGACACAGATCCTGGGGTTTAACTCCATTTCTTAAGGGTAATTCAGAACAGTGTTCTCATCCATGAAACACACTCTGTTTTAACACATGAAGCAAGGTCTTCTTTCCAGTGTCTCCAATACAGCAAGAACCATGAGCATGCCCTGAAAAAAAGAACTGTGTTTCCTACTCATACGGACCATATATAGTTCAGCTATGCTTTTGAAACTGATACAAACCACAGCTCCTCTTACATAAATGCTTTTTAGTTAATAGAGAGAATCGTGTTTGGTTCGTGAACTAGGAAAAATCATTTGAGCCCAAAATTCTCTGGGTTTAACAGAAATGAACTCTTGCTTGTAGGAAGACACAGATCCTGGGGTTTAACTCCGTTTCTGAAGGGAAATTCAGACCAGTGTTCTCATCCATGAAACAAACTCTGTTTTCACGCAAGAAGCAGGCTCTTCTCTCCAGCATCTCCAATACAACAAGAACAACATGCAGGCCCTAAAAAAAAAGAACTGTCTTTCCTACTCCTACGGACCTTTTGTAGTTCAACTCTGCTTATAAAACTGATACAAACCACAGCTCCTCTTACGTAAATGCTTTTTAGTTAATAGTGAGAATCGCGTTGGGTTCGTGAACTGCGAAAAATCATTTGAGCCCAAAATTTACTTGGTTTACCAGAAATGAATTCTTGCTTGTAGGAAGACAGAGAACCGGGGGTTTAACTCCGTTACTGAAGGGAAATTCAGACCAGTGTTCTCATCGTTGAAACACTCTCTGTTTTCACGCTAGAAGCAAGCTCTTCCTTCCACAAACTCCATTACAGCAAGAACAATGAGCATGCCCTGAATAAAATGAACTGTGTTTCCTACTCATAGAGATCTTAGGGAGTTCAATTCTGCTTATGAAACTGATACAAACCACAGCTCCTCTTACATAAATGCTTTTTAGTTAATAGAGAGAATCGCGGTGGGTTAGTGAACTGCGAAAAATTATTTGAGCCCAAAATTCACTGGGTTTACCAGAAATGAACTCTTGCTTGTAGGAAGACACAGATCTTGGGGTTTAACTCCGTTTCTGAACCGAAATTCAGACCAGTGTTCTCCTCCAGGAAACCCACTCTCTTTTCACGCAAGAAGCAAGCTCATTTTCCAGCGTCTCCAATACAGCAAGAACAATGAGAATGCCCTGAAATAAATAACTATGTTTCCTACTCAAAAGGACCGTATGTAGTTCAATTCTGATTATGAAACTGATACAAACCACAGCTCCTCTTACATATATTCTGTTTAGTTCATAGTGAGAATCGCGATGGGTTCGTGAACTGTGTAAAATCACTTGAGCCCAAAATTCACTGGATTTACCAGAAATGAACTCTTGCTTGTAGGAATACAGAGAACCTAGGGTTTAACTGCGTTTCTGAAGGGTAATTCAGAACAGTGCTCTCATCAATGAAACACACTCTGTTTAAACGCAAGAAGCAAGCTCTTCTTACTAGTGTCTCCAATACAACAAGAACCATGAGCATGCCCTGAAAAAAAGAACTGTGTTTCCTACTCATACGGACCCTTTGTAGTTCAACTCTGCTTATGACACTGATACAAACCACAGCTCCTCTTACTTAAATGCTTTTTAGTTAATAGAGAGAATCGCGTTGGGTTAGTGAACTGCGAAAAATTATTTGAGCCCAAAATTCACTGGGTTTACCAGAAATGAACTCTTGCTTGTAGAAAGACACAGATCGTGGGGTTTAACTCCGTTTCTGAACCGAAATTCAGACCAGTGTTCTCCACCAGGAAACCCACTCTCTTTTCACGCAAGAAGCAAGCTCTTTTTCCAGCGTCTCCAATACAGCAAGAACAATGAGAATGCCCTGAAATAAATAACTATGTTTCCTACTCATACGGACCTTTTGTAGTTCAACTCTGCTGACTAAATTGATACAAAACACTTACATAACGCTTTTTTGTTAATAGAGAGAATCTTGTTGGGTTTGTGAACTGGGAAAAATCATTTGAGCCCAAAATTCACTGGGTTTTCCAGAAATGAACTTTTGCTTGTAGGAAGACACAGATCCTAGGTTTAACTCCGTTTCTGAATGGAAATTCAGACCAGTGTTGTCATCCATGAAACACACTTTGTTTAAACGCAAGAAGCAAGCTCTTCTTACTAGTGTCTCCAATACAACAAGAACCATGAGCATGCCCTGAAAAAGAGAAGTGGGTTTCCTACTCATACCGACCCTTTGTAGTTCAACTCTGCTTATGAAACTGATACAAACCACAGCTCCTCTTACTTAAATGCTTTTTATTTAATAGAGGGAATCGCGTTGTGTTATTGAACTGCGAAAAATTGAGCCCAAAATACACTGGGTTTACCAGAAACGAACTCTTGCTTGTAGGAAGACACAGATCCTGGGGTTTAACTCCCATTCTTAAGGGTAATTCAGAACAGTGTTCTCATCCATGAAACACACTCTGTTTTAACGCATGAAGCAAGGTCTTCTTTCCAGTGTCTCCAATACATCAAGAACCATGAGCATGCCCTGAAAAAAAGAACTGTGTATCCTACTTCTACGGACCATATGTAGTTCAACTCTGCTTTTGAAACTGATACAAACCCCAGCTCCTCTTACATGAATGTTCTTTAGTTAATAGTGAGAATCGCGTTGGAATCTAGAACTGTGTAAAATCATTTGAGCCCAAAATTCACTGGGTATACCAGAAATGAACTCTTGCTTGTAGGAAGACACAGATCCTGGGGTTTAACTCCGTTTCTGAAGGGTAATTCAGAACAGTGTTCTCATCCTTGAACGCACTGTTTTAACGCTAGAAGCAAGCTCTTCTTTCCAGCGACTCCATTACAGCAAGAACAATGAGCATGCCCTGAAAAAAAGGACAGTGTTTCCTACTCATACAGACCATATGTAGTTCAATTCTGCTTATGAAACTGATACAAACCACAGCTCCTCTTACATATATGCTCTTTAGTTCATAGTGAGAATCGCGTTGGGTTCGTGAACTGTGTAAAATCATTTGAGCCCAAAATTCTCTGGGTTTACCAGAAATGAACTCTTGCTTATAGGAAGACAGAGAACCTGGGGTTTAACTTCGTTTCTGACGGAAAATTCAGAACAGTGTTCTCATCCTTGAAACACACTCTGTTATAACGCTAGAAGCAAGCTCTTCTTTACTGCGACTCCATTACCGCAAGAACAATGAGCAGGCCCTAAAAAAAAAGAACTGTCTTTCCTACTCATAAGGACAATATGTAGTTCAACTCCTGTTTTGAAACTGATACAAAACACAGCTCCTCTTACATGAATTTTCTTTAGTTAATAGTGAGAATCGCGTTGGAATCCAGAAGTGTGTACAATCATTTGAGCCCAAAATTCACTGGGTTTACCAGAAATGAACTCTTGCTTGTAGGAAGACACAGAACGTGGGGTTTAACTCCCTTTCTGAAGCAAAATTCAGACCAGTGTTCTCATCCAGGAAACCAACTCTCTTTTCATGAAAGAAACAAGCTCTTTTTCCAGAGTCTCCAATACAGCAAGAACAACGGGAATACCCTGAAAAAAATAACTGTGTTTCCTACTCATACGGACCATATATAGTTCAATTCTGCTTATGAAACTGATACAAACCACAGCTTCTCTTAAATATCCTCTTTAGTTCATAGTGAGAATCGCGTTGGGTTCGTGAACTGTGTAAAATCATTTGAGCCCAAAATTCACTGGGTTTACCAGAAATGAACTCTTGGTTGTAGGAAGACACAGATCCTGGGGTTCAACTCCATTTCTTAAGGGTAATTCAGAACAGTGTTCTCATCCATGAAACACACTCTTTTTTAACGAAAGAAGCAAGCTCTTCTTTCCAGCGTCTCCAATACAGCAAGAACAACGAGAATGCCCCCCCAAAAAAATAACTGAGTGTCCTACTCATACGGACCTTTTGTAGTTCAACTCTGCTTATGAAACTGATACAAACCACAGCTCCTCTTACATAAATGTTTTTTAGTTCATAGAGAGGATCGCGTTGGGTTCGTGAACTGCGAAAAAATCATTTGAGCCCCAAATTCACTGGGTTTACCAGAAATGTACTCTTGCTTGTAGGAAAACACAGATCCTGGGGTTTAACTCAGTTTCTGAAGGGAAATTAAGACCAGTGTTCTCATCCATGAAACACACTCTGTTTAAAGCAAAAGCACGCTCTTCTTTACAGCATCTCCAATACAGCAAGAACCATGAGCATGCCCTGAAAAGAAGAACTGTCTTTCCTACTCATACCGACCTTTTGTAGTTCAACTCTGCTTATGAAACTGATACAAACCACAGCTCCTCTTACATGAAAGTTCTTTAGTTAATAGTGAGAATCGCGTTGGGTTCGTGAACTGGGAAAAATCATCTGAGCCCAAAATTCAATGGGTTTACCAGATATGAACTCTTCCTTGTAGGAAGACACAGATCCTGGGATTTAACTCCGTTTATGAAGGGAAATTCAGAACATTGTTCTCATCCTTGAAACACACTGTGTTTTACTGCTTGAAGCAAGCTCTCCTTTCTATGGAATCCGTTACAGCAAGAACAATGAGCAGGCCCTAAAAAAAAGAACTGTCTTTCCTACTCATTTGGACAATATGTAGTTCAACTCTGCTTTTGAAACTGAAACAAAACACAGCTCCTCTTACATGAATTTTCTTTAGTTAATAGTGAGAATCGCGATGGAATCTAGAAGTGTGTACAATCATTTGAGCCCAAAATTCACTGGGTTTACCAGAAATGAAATCTTGCTTGTAGGAAGACACAGATCGTGGGGTTTAACTCCCTTTCTGAAGCAAAATTCAGACCAGTGTTCTCATCCAGGAAACCAACTCTGTTTTAATGCAAGAAGCAGGCTCTTCTTTACAGCGTCTCCAATACAGCAAGAACCATGAGCATGCCCTGAAAAAAAGAACTGTGTTTTCTACTCATATGGACCATATGTAGTTCAACTATGCTTTTGAAACTGATACAAACCACAGCTCCTCTTACATCAATGTTCTTTAGATAAAGTGAGAATTGCGTTGGAATCTAGAACTGTGTAAAATCATTTGAGCCCAAAATTCCCTGGGTTTACCAGAAATGTACTCCTGCTTGTAGGAAAACACAGATCCTGGGTTTTAACTCCGTTTCTGAAGGGAAATTAAGACCAGTGTTCTCATCCATGAAACACACTCTGTTTAACGCAAAAGCACGCTCTTCTTTACAGCATCTCCAATACAGCAAGAACCATGAGCATGCCCTGAAAAGAAGAACTGTCTTTCCTACTCATACCGACCTTTTGTAGTTCAACTCTGCTTATGAAACTGATACAAACCACAGCTCCTCTTACATGAAAGTTCTTTAGTTAATAGTGAGAATCGCGTTGGGTTCGTGAACTGGGAAAAATCATTTGAGCCCAATATTCACTGGGTTTACCAGATATGAACTCTTCCTTTTAGGAAGACACAGATCCTGGGATTTAACTCCGTTTATGAAGGGAAATTCAGAACAGTGTTCTCATCCTTGAAACACACTGAGTTTTACTGCTTGAAGCAAGCTCTCCTTTCTATGGAATCCGTTACAGCAAGAACAATGAGCAGGCCCTAAAAAAAAGAACTGTCTTTCCTACTCATTTGGACAATATGTAGTTCAACTCTGCTTTTGAAACTGATACAAAACACAGCTCCTCTTACATGAATTTTCTTTAGTTAATAGTGAGAATCGCGTTGGAATCTAGATGTGTGTACAATCATTTGAGCCCAAAATTCACTGGGTTTACCAGAAATGAACTCTTGCTTGTAGGAAGACACAGATCGTGGGGTTTAACTCCCTTTCTGAAGCAAAATTCAGACCAGTGTTCTCCTCCAGGAAACCCACTCTCTTTTCACGCAAGAAGCAAGCTCATTTTCCAGCGTCTCCAATACAGCAAGAACAATGAGAATGCCCTGAAATAAATAACTATGTTTCCTACTCAAAAGGACCGTATGTAGTTCAATTCTGATTATGAAACTGATACAAACCACAGCTCCTCTTACATATATTCTGTTTAGTTCATAGTGAGAATCGCGATGGGTTCGTGAACTGTGTAAAATCACTTGAGCCCAAAATTCACTGGATTTACCAGAAATGAACTCTTGCTTGTAGGAATACAGAGAACCTAGGGTTTAACTGCGTTTCTGAAGGGTAATTCAGAACAGTGCTCTCATCAATGAAACACACTCTGTTTAAACGCAAGAAGCAAGCTCTTCTTACTAGTGTCTCCAATACAACAAGAACCATGAGCATGCCCTGAAAAAAAGAACTGTGTTTCCTACTCATACGGACCCTTTGTAGTTCAACTCTGCTTATGACACTGATACAAACCACAGCTCCTCTTACTTAAATGCTTTTTAGTTAATAGAGAGAATCGCGTTGGGTTAGTGAACTGCGAAAAATTATTTGAGCCCAAAATTCACTGGGTTTACCAGAAATGAACTCTTGCTTGTAGAAAGACACAGATCGTGGGGTTTAACTCCGTTTCTGAACCGAAATTCAGACCAGTGTTCTCCACCAGGAAACCCACTCTCTTTTCACGCAAGAAGCAAGCTCTTTTTCCAGCGTCTCCAATACAGCAAGAACAATGAGAATGCCCTGAAATAAATAACTATGTTTCCTACTCATACGGACCTTTTGTAGTTCAACTCTGCTGACTAAATTGATACAAAACACTTACATAACGCTTTTTTGTTAATAGAGAGAATCTTGTTGGGTTTGTGAACTGGGAAAAATCATTTGAGCCCAAAATTCACTGGTTTTTACCAGAAATGAACTGTTGCTTGTAGGAAGACAGAGATCCTGGGATTTAACTCCATTTCTGAAGGGAAATTCAGACCAGTGTTCTCATCGGTGAAACTCTCTCTGTTTTCAGCTAGAAGCAAGCTCTTCTTTCCACAGACTCCATTACAGCAAGAACAATGAGCATGCCCTGAAAAAAAGAACTGTGTTTCCTACTAAAACGGACAATACGTAGTTCAACATTGCTTATGAAACTGATAGAAACCACAGCTCCTCTTACTTAAAAGCTCTTTAGTTAATAGTGAGAATCGCGTTGGGTTCGTGAACTGTGTAAAATCATTTGAGCCCAAAATTCACTGGGTTTACCAGAAATGAACTCTTGCTTGTAGGAAGACACAGATTCTGGGGTTTAACTCCGTTTCTGAAGGGAAATTCAGACCAGTGTTCTCATCCATGAAACACACTCTGTTTTAACGCAAGAAGCAGGCTCTTCTTTACATCATCTCCAGTACAGCAAGAACCATGAGCATGCCCTGAAAAAAAGAACTGTGTTTCCTACTCATACGGACCTTTTGTAGTTCAGCTCTGCTTATGAAATTGATACAAAACACAGCTCCTCTTACATAAATGCTTTTTAGTTAATAGAGAGAATCGCGTTGGGTTCATGAACTGGGAAAAATCATTTGAGCCCAAAATTTACTGGGTTTACATGAAATGAACTGTTGCTTGTAGGAAGACAGAGATCCTGGGGTTTAACTCCGTTTCTGAAGGGAAATTCGGACCAGTGTTCTCATCCATGAAACAAACTCTGTTTTCATGCAAGAAGCGGGCTCTTCTCTCCAGCGTCTTCAATACAACAAGAACAATGTGCATGCCCTAAAAAAAAGAACTGTCTTTCCTACTCCTACGGACCTTTCGTAGTTCAACTCTGCTTATGAAACTGATACAAACCACAGCTCCTCTTACATAAATGCTTTTTAGATAATAGAGGGCATCGCATTGGGTTAGTGAACTGCGAAAAAATTTTTGAGCCCCAAATTCACTGGGTTTACCAGAAATGAACTCTTGCTTGTAGGAAGACACAGATCCTGGGGTTTAACTCCGTTTCTTAAGGGTAATTCAGAACAGTGTTGTCATCCATGAAACACACTCTGTATTAACGCATGAACAAAGTTCTTCCTTCCAGTGTCTCAAATAGAGCAAGAACCATGAGCATGCACTGAAAAAAAGATCTGTTTCCTGCTCATATGGAACCATATGTAGTTCAACTCTGCTTTTGAAACTGATACAAACCACAGCTCCTCTTACATGAATGTTCTTTAGTTAATAGTGAGAATCGCGTTGGAATCTAGAACTGTGTACAATCATTTGAGCCCAAAATTCACTGGGTTTACCAGAAATAAACTCTTGCTTGTAGGAAGACACAGATCGTGGGGTTTAACTCCGTTTCTGAAGCAAAATTCAGACCAGTGTTCTCATCCGGGAAACCAAGTCTCTTTGCACGAAAGTAGCAAGCTCTTTTTCCAGCGTCTCCAATACAGCAAGAACAATGAGAATGCCCTGAAAAAAAGAACTATGTTTCCTACTCATACGGACCTTTGTAGTTCCACTCTGCTTATGAAATTGATACAAAACACAGATCCTCTTACATGAATGCTTTTTAGTTAATAGAGAGAATCTCGTTGGGTTCCGGAACTGGGAAAAATTATTTGAGCCCAAAATTCACTGGGTTTACCAGAAATGAACTCTTGCTTGTAGGAAGACACAGATCCTGGGATTTAACTCCGTTTTTGAAGGGAAATTCAGAACAGTGTTCTCATCCTTGAAACACACTCTGTTTTAACGCTATTGGCAAGTTCTTCTTTCCAGTGACTCCATTAGTGCAAGAACAATGAGCATGCCCTGAAATAAAGGACAGTGTTTTCTACTCATACGGACCATATGTAGTTCAATTCTGCTTACAAAACTGATACAAACCACAGCTCCTCTTACATATATGCTCTTTAGTTCATAGTGAGAATCGCGTTGGAATCTAGAACTGTGTACAATCATTTGAGCCCAAAATTCACTGGGTTTACCAGAAATGAACTCTTGCTTGTAGGAAGATACAGATCCTGGGGTTTAACTCCGTTTCTTAAGGCAAATTCAGACCAGAGTTCTCATCCCTGAAAAACACTCTGTTTTAAGGCAATAATCATCCTGTTCTTTCCAGCGTCTCCAATATAGTAAGAAACATGAGCATGACCGGAAAAAAAAAGAACTGTGTTTCCTACTCATATGGACCATATGTAGTTCAACTCTGGTTTTGAAACTGATACAAACCACTGCTCCTCTTACATGAATTTTCTTTACTTAATAGTGAAAATTGCGTTGGAATCAAGAACTGTGTAAAATCATTTGAGCGCAAAATTCACTGGGTTTACCAGAAATAAACTCTTGCTTGTAGGAAGACACAGATCCTGGGGTTTAACTCCGTTTCTGATGCGAAATTCAGACCAGTGTTCTCATCCAGGAAACCAACTCTCTTTTCACGAAAGAAGCAAGCTCTTTTTCCAGCGTCTCCAATACAGCAAAAACAATGAGAATGCCCTTAAAAATATATCTGTGTTTCCTACTCATACGGACCTTTGTAGTTCAACTCTGCTTATGAAATTGATATAAAACACAGATCCTCTTACATAAATGCTTTTTAGTTGATAGAGAGAATCTCATTGGGTTCCTGAACTGGAAAAAATCATTTGAGCCCAAAATTCACTGGGTTTACCAGAAATGAATTCTTGCGTGTAGGAAGACACAGATCCTGGGGTTTAACTCCGTTTCTGAAGGGAAATTAAGACCAGTGTTCTCGTCCTTGAAACACAATCTGTGTTAATGCTAGAAGCAAGCTCTTCTTTCCAGCGACTCCATTACAACAAGAACAATGAGAATACCCTGAAAAAAAGATCTGTGTTTCCTACTCATAAGGACCATATGTAGTGCAACTCTGCTTATGAAACTGATACAAACCACAGTTCCTCTTACATAAATGCACTTTAGTTAATAGTGAGAATCATGTTTGTTTTGTGAACTGCAACATATCATTTGTGCCCAAAATTCACTGAGTTTACCAGAAATGAACTCTTTCCTGTAGGAAGACACAGACCCTGGGGTTTAACCCCGCTTCTACAGGGAAATTCAGACCAGAGTTCTCTTCCCTGAAACACACTCTGTTTAAACGAAGAAGGAAGCTCTTCTTTCCAGAGTCTAAAAAACAGCAGAACCATGAGTATGGCCTGAAAAAAAGAACTGTGTTTCCTATACATTCGGACCATATGTACTTCAACTATGCATATGAAACTGATACAGACCACACCTCCTCTTACATAAATGCTCTTTCATTAATAGTGAGAATAGCGTTGGGTTCCTGAACTGCGAAAAATCATTTGAGCCCAAAAATTCACTGGGTTTACTAGAACTGAACTCTTGCTTGTAGGAAGACACAGATCCTGGGGTTTAACTCCGTTTCTGAAGGGAAATTCAGACCAGTGTTCTCATCGTTGAAACACTCTCTGTTTTCACGCTAGAAGCTAGCTCTTCCTTCCACAGACTCCATTACAGCAAGAACAATGAGCATGCCCTGAATAAAATGTACTGTGTTTCCTACTCATAGAGATCGTAGGGAGTTCAATTCTGCTTATGAAACTGATACAAACAACAGCTCCTCTTACTTAAAAGCTCTTTAGTTAATAGTGAGAATCACGATGGGTTCGTGAACTGTGTAAAATCATTTGAGCCCAAAATTCACTGGGTTTACCAGAAATGAACTCTTGCTTGTACGAAGACAGAGAACCTGGGGTTTAACTGCGTTTCTGAAGGGTAATTCAGAACCGTGTTCTCATCCATGAAACACACTCTGTTTTAATGCAAAGAGAAGCTCTTCTTACCAGTGTCTCCAATACAACAAGAACCAGGAGCATGCCCTGAAAAAAAGAACTGAGTTTCCTACTCATACGGAACTTTTGTAGTTCAACTCTGCTTATGAAACTGATACAAACCACAGCTCCTCTTACATAAATGCTTTTTAGTAATAGAGGGAATTGCGTTGGGTTAGTGAACTGCGAAAAATCATTTGAGTCGAAAATTCACTGGGTTTACCAGAAATGAACTCTTGCTTGTAGGAAGACACAGATCCTGGGGTTTACCTCCAGTTCTTAAGGGTAATTCAGAACAATGTTCTCATCCAGAAACACACTCTGTTTTAACGCATGAAGCAAGCTCTTCTTTCCAGTTTGTCCAATACAGCAAGAACCATGAGCATGCACTGAAAAAAAGAACTGTTTCCTGCACATATGGAACCATATGTAGTTCAACTCTGCTTTTGAAACTGATACAAACCACAGCTCCTCTTATATGAATGTTCTTTAGTTAATAGTGAGAATCGCGTTGGAATATAGAACTGTGTACAATCATTTGAGCCCAAAATTCACTGGGTTTACCAGAAATGAACTCTTGCTTGTAGAAGACACAGATCGTGGGGTTTAACTCCGTTTCTGAAGCGAAATTCAGACCAGTGTTCTCATCCGGGAAACCAACTCTCTTTTCACGAAAGTAGCAAGCTCTTTTTCCAGCGTCTCCAATACAGCAAGAACAATGAGAATGCCCTGAAAAGAAGAACTGTGTTTCCTACTCATACAGACCATATGTATCTCAACTCTGCTTATGAAACTGATACAAACCACAGCTCCTCTTACATAAATCCTCTTTAGTTAATAGTGAGAATCGCGATGGGTCCGTGAACTGTGTAAAATCATTTGAGCCCAAAATTCACTGGGTTTACCAGAACTGAACTCTTGCTTGTAGGAAGACACAGAACCTGGGGATTAACTCCGTTTCTCCAGATAAATTCAGACCAGAATTCTCAACCCTGAAAAACACTCTGTTTTAAGGCAAGAAGCAAGCACTTCTTTCCAGCGTCTCCAATATAGTAAGAAACATGAGCATGCCCAGAATTAAAGAACTGTGTTTCCTACTCATAAGGACCATATGTAGTTCAACTCTGCTTATGAAATGATACAGACCACAGCTACTCTTGCATAAATGCACTTAAGTTAATAGTGATAATCATGTTTGTTTCGTGAATTGCCAAAAATCCTTTGAGACCAAAATTCACTGGGTTTCCCAGAAATATGCTCTTGCCTGTAGGAAGACACAGTTCCTGGGGTACAACTCCGTTTCTTAAGGGAAATTCAGTCCAGAATTCTCATCCCTGAAAAACACTCTGTTTTAAGGCATGAATCATCCTCTTCTGTCCAGGTTCTCCAATAAAGTAAGAACCATGAGCATGCCAAGAAAAAAAGATCTCTGTTTCCTACTCATACAGACCATATGTAGTCCAACTCTGCTTATGAAACTGATACAAACCACAGCTCCTCTTACATAAATCCTCTTTAGTTAATAGTGAGAATAGCATTGGGTTGGTGAACTGCGAAAAATCATTTTAGCCCAAAATTCACTGGGTTTACCAGAAATGAACTCTTGCTTGTAGGAAGACACAGATCCTGGGGTTTAACTACGTTTCTGAAGGGAAATTGAGACAAGAGTTCTCATCCATGAAACACACTGTGTATTAATGAAAGAAGCAAGCTCTTCTTTCCACAGTCTAAAATACAGCAAGAACCATGAGCATGGCCTGAAAAAAAGAAATGTGTTTCCTAGTCATACGGACCATATGTAGTTCAACTCTGTGTAGGAAAGTGATACTAACCACAGCTTCTCTTACATAAATGCTCTTTAGTTAATAGTGAGAATAGAGTTGGTTCGTGAACTGCCAAAAATCATTTGAGCCCAAAATTCACTTGGTTTACCGGAAATGATCTCTTGCTTGTAGGAAGACAAGGATCCTGGGGTTTAACTCCATTTATGAAGCGAAATTCCCTGAAACACACTCTGTTTTAATGCAAGAAGCAAGCTCTTCTTACCAGAATCTAAAATATAGCAAGAATCATGAGCATACCCTAAAAAAAGGACTGAGTTTCCTACTCATACCAACCATGTGTAGTTCAACACTGCTTATGAAACTGATACAAACCACAGCTCCTCTTACATAAATGCTCTTTTGTTAATAGTGAGAATAGGGTAGGGTTCGTGAACTGTGAAAAATCATTTGAGCCCAAAATTCACTGGGTTTACCAGAAATGAAGTCTTGCTTGTAGGAAGACGCAGATCCTGGGGTTTAACTCCGTTTCTGCAGGGAAATTAAGACCAGAGTTCTCATCCCTGAAACACACTCTGTTTTAAGGCAAGAATCATCCTCTTCTTTCCAGAGTCTCCAATACATTAAGAACCATGAGCATGCCCAGAAAAAAAGAACTGTGTTTCCTACTCATACAGAACATATGTAGTTCAACTCTGCTTATGAAATGATACAGACCACATCTCCTCTTACATAAATGCTCTTTAGTTAATAGTGAAAATCGCGTTGGGTTCTAGAACTGGGTAAAGTCATTTGAGCAGAAAATTCACTTGGTTTACCAGAAATGAACTCTTGCTTGTAGGAAGACGCAGATCCTGGGGTTTAACTCCGTTTCTGTAGGGAAATTCAGACCAGAGGTCTCATCCATGAAACATACACTGTTTTAATGCAAGAAGCAAGCTCTTCTTTCCAGTGTCACCAATACAGCAAGAACCTTGAGCATGCCCAGAATTAAAGAACTGTGTTTCCTACTCATAAGGACCATACGTAGTTCAACTCTGTTTATGAAATGATACAGACCACAGCTACTCTTGCATAAATGCTCCTAAGTTAATAGTGAGAATCATGTTTGTTTCGTGAATTGCCAAAAATCCTTTGAGACCAAAATTCACTGGGTTTCCCAGAAATATACTCTTGCCTGTAGGAAGACACAGTTCCTGGGGTACAACTCCATTTCTTCAGGGAAATTCAGACCAGAATTCTCATCCCTGAAAACACTCTGTTTTAAGGCATGAATCATCCTCTTCTGTCCAGGTTCTCCAATCCAGTAAGAACCATGAGCATGCCAAGAAAAAAAGAACTCTGTTTCCTACTCATACAGACCATATGTAGTCCAACTCTGGTTATGAAACTGATACAAACCTCAGCTCCTCTTACATAAATCCTCTTTAGTCAATAGTGACAATAGCGTAGGGTGCGTGAACTGCGAAAAATCATTTGAGCCCAAAATTCATTGGGTTTACCAGAAATGAACTCTTGCTTGTATGAAGAAACAGATCCTGGGGTTTAACTCCATTTCGGAAGGGTAATTCAAACGAGAGATCTCATCCCTGAAACACACTCTGTTTTAATGATGAAGCAAGCTCTTCTTTCCAGAGTCTAAAATACAGTAAGAAACATGAGCATGGCCTGAAAAAAAGAACTGTGTTTCCTACTCATACAGAACATATGTAGTTCAACTCTTCTTATGAAATGATACAGACCACATCTCCTCTTACATAAATGCTCTTTAGTTAATAGTGATAATCGCGTTGGGTTCTAGAACTGTGTAAAGTCATTTGAGCCGAAAATTCACTTGGTTTACCAGAAATGAACTCTTGCTTGTAGGAAGACGCAGATCCTGTGGTTTAACTCCGTTTCTGTAGGGAAATTCAGACCAGAGGTCTCATCCATGAAACATACCCTGTTTTAATGCAAGAAGCAAGCTCTTCTTTCCAGTGTCACGAATACAGCAAGAACCATGAGCATGCCCTGAATAAAAGAACTGATTTTCCTACTCATACGGACAATATGTAGTTCAACTCTGCTTATGAAACAGATACAAACCAAAGCTCCTCTTACATAAATGCTCTTTAGTTAATAGTGAGAATCATATTGGTTTCGTGAACTGCGAAAAATCATTTGAGCCCATAAATCACTGGGTTTACCAGAAATGAACTCTTGCTTGTAGGAAGACACTGATCCTGGGGTTTAACTCCGTTTCTGAAGACAAATTCAGACCAGAGTTCTCATCCCAGAAAAACACTCTGTTTTAAGGCAAGAATCATCCTCTTCTTTCCAGCGTCTCCAATATAGTAAGAAACATGAGCATGCCCAGAAAAAAAGAACTGTGTTTCCTACTCATACAGTCCATATGTATCTCAACTCTGCTTATGAAACTGATACAAACAACAGCTCCTCTGACGTAAATCCTCTTTCGTTAATAGTGAGAATAGGGTAGGGTTCGTGAATTGCGAAAAATCATTTGAGCCCAAAATTCACTGGGTTTACCAGAAATGAACTCTTACTTGTAGTAAGACACAGATCCTGGGGTTTAACTCCGTTTCAGCAGGGTAATTCCGACCAGAGTTCTCATCCCTGAAAAACACTCTGTTTAAATGAAGAAGCAAGCTCTTCTTTCCAGAGTCTAAATTACAGCAAGAACCGAGAGCATGGCCAGAAAACGAACTGTGTTTCCTACTCATAAGGACAATATGTAGTTCCATTCTGCTTATGAAACTAATACAAGCCACGGTTCCTCTTACATAAATGCACTATAGTTAATAGTGAGAATCATGTTTGGTTTGTGAAATGCGAAAAATCATTTCTGACCAAAATTAACTGGGTTTACCATAACTGAACACTTGCTTGTAGGAAGACACAGAACCTGGGGTTTAACTCCGTTTCTGAATATAAATTCAGACCAGAATTCTCAACCTTGAAAATCACTCTGTTTTAAGGCAAGAATCATCCTCTTCTATCCAAGGTCTCCATTATAGTAAGAAACATTAGCATGCCCAGAAATAAAGAACTGTGTTTCCTACTCAAACAGTCCATATGTATCTCAACTCTGCTTATGAAACTGATACAAACCACAGCTCCTCTGACATAAATCCTCTTTCTTTAATAGTGAGAATAGGGTAGGGTTAGTGAACTGCGAAAATCATTTGAGCCCAAAATTCACTGGGTTTACCAGAAATGAACTCTTGCTTGTAGGAAGACGCAGATCCTGGGGTTTAACTCCGATTCTGCAGGGAAATTCAGACCAGAGTTTTCATCCATGAAACCCAATCTGTTTTAATGCAAGAAGCAAGCTCTTCTTTCCCGCGTCTCCAATACAGCAAGAACCATGAGAATGCCCAGAAAAAAAGAACTGTGTTTCCTACTCATATGGACCATATGTAGTTCAACTCTGCTTATGAAATGATACAGACCACAGCTCCTCTTACATAAATGCTCTTTAGTTAATAGTGAGAATAGCGTTGGGTTCGTGAAGTGTGAAAAATCATTTGAGCACAAAACTCACTGGGTTTACCAGAAATGAACTCTTGCCTGTAGGAACACACAGTTCCTGGGGTTCAACTCCGTTTCTGCAGGGAAATTCATACCAGAATTCTCATACCTGAAAAACACTCTGTTTTAAGGCATGAATCATCCTCTTCTGTCCTGGGTCTGCAATACAGTAAGAACCATGAGCATTGCAAGAAAATAAGAACTGTGTTTCCTACTCATACAGACCATATGTAGTCCAACTCTGATTATGAAAATGATACAAACTACAGTTCCTCTTACATAAATCCTTCTTAGTTAATAGTGAGAATAGCGTTGGTTTTGTGAACTGCGAAAAAACATTGAGCACAAAATTCACTGGTTTTACCAGAAATGAACTCTTGCCTGAAGGAAGACACAGTTCCTGGGTTTCAACTCCGTTTCTGCAGGGAAATTCAGACCAGAGTTCTCATCCCTGAAACACACTCTGTTTTAACGCAAGAAGCAAGCTCTTCTTTCCAGCGTCTCCAATACAACAAGAACCATGAGAATGCCCTGAAACTAAGAACTGTGTTTCCTACTCAAACACACCATATGTAGCGCAACTCTGTTTATGAAACTGATACAAACCACAGCTCCTCTTACATAAATGCTCTTTAGTTTATAGTGAGAATCGCGTTGGGTTTGTGAACTGCAAAAAATCATTTGAGCCCAAAATTCACGGGGTTAACCAGAAATGAACTCTTGCTTGTAGGAAGACACAGATCATGGGGTTTAACTCCGTTTCTCTAGGGAAATTCAGACCAGAGTTCTCATCCATGAAACATAACCCGTTTTAATGCAAGAAGCAAGCTCTTCTTTCCAGCGTCTCCAATATAGCAGGAACCATGAGTATGCCCTGAATAAAAGAATTGTGTTTCCTAGTCATACGGACCATATGTAGTTCAACTCTGCTTATGAAATGATGCAGACCACATCGCCTCTTACATAAATGCTCTTCAGTTAATAGTGATAATAGCGTTGAGTTAAAGTAAAGTCATTTGAGCCCAAAAATCACTGGGTTTACTACAAATGAACTCTTGCTTGTAGGAAGACACTGATCCTGGGGTTTAACTCCGTTTCTGAAGACAAATTCACACCAGAGTTCTCATCCCAGAAAAACACTCTGTTTTAAGGCAAGAATCATCCTCTTCTTTCCAGAGTCTCCAATATAGTAAGAAACATGAGCATTCCCAGAAAACAAGAACTGTGTTTCCTACTCATACAGTCCATATGTATCTCAACTCTGCTTATGAAACTGATGCAAACCACAGCTCCTCTGACATAAATCCTCTTTCGTTAATAGTGAGAATAGGGTAGGGTTCGTGTACTGCGAAAAATCATTTGACCCCAAAATTCACTGGATACCAGAAATGAACTCTTTCTTGTAGGAAGACGCAGATCCTGGGGTTTAACTCCGTTTCTGCAGGGAAATTCAGACCAGAGTTCTCATCCCTGAAACACACTCTGTTTAAATGAAGAAGCAAGCTCTTCTTTCCAGAGTCTAAATTACAGCAAGAACCAAGAGCATGGCCAGAAAAAGAACTGTGTTTCCTACTCATAAGGACCATATGTACTTCCATTCTGCTTATGAAACTGATACAAACCACGGTTCCTCTTACATAAATGCACTTTAGTTAATAGTGAGAATCATGTTTGGTTTGTGAACTGCGAAAAATCATTTCTGCCCAAAATTAACTGGGTTTACCAGAACTGAACTCTTGCTTGTAGGAAGACTCAGAACCTGGGGTTTAACTCCGTTTCTGAATATAAATTAAGACCAGAATTCTCAACCTTGAAAAACACTCTGTTTTAAGGCAAGAATCATCCTCTTCTTTCCAGCGTCTCCAATATAGTAAGAAACATGAGCATGCCCAGAAAAAAAGAACCGTGTTTCCTACTGATACAGTCCATATGTATCTCAACTCTGCTTATGAAACTGATGCAAACCACAGCTCCTCTGACATAAATCCTCTTTCGTTAATAGTGAGAATAGGGTAGGGTTCGTGTACTGCGAAAAATCATTTGAGCCCAAAATTCACTGGATACCAGAAATGAACTCTTGCTTGTAGTAAGACGCAGATCCTGGGGTTTAACTCCGTTTCTGCAGGGAAATTTAGACCAGAGTTCTCATCCCTGAAACACACTCTGTTTAAATGAAGAAGCAAGCTCTTCTTTTCAGTGTCTAAATTACAGCAAGAACCAAGAGCATGGCCAGAAAAAGAACTGTGTTTCCTACTCTTAAGGACCATATGTAGTTCCATTCTGCTTATGAAACTGATACAAACCACGGTTCCTCTTACATAAATGCACTTTAGTTAATAGTGAGAATCATGTTTGGTTTGTGTACTGCGAAAAATCATTTCTGCCCAAAATTACCTGGTTTACCAGAACTGAACTCTTGCTTGTAGGAAGACACAGAACCTGGGGTTTAACTCCGTTTCTGAATATAAATTAAGACCAGAATTCTCAACCTTGAAAAACACTCTGTTTTAAGGCAAGAATCATCCTCTTCTTTCCAGCGTCTCCAATATAGTAAGAAACATGAGCATGCCCAGAAAAAAAGAACCGTGTTTCCTACTGATACAGTCCATATGTATCTCAACTCTGCTTATGAAACTGATACAAACCACAGCTCCTCTGACATAAATCCTCTTTCGTTAATAGTGAGAATAGGGTAGGGTTCGTGTACTGCGAAAAATCATTTGAGCCCAAAATTCACTGGGTTTACCAGAAATGAACTCTTGCTTGTAGTAAGACGCAGATCCTGGGGTTTAACTCCGTTTCTGCAGGGAAATTCAGACCAGAGTTCTCATTCCTGAAACACACTCTGTTCAAATGAAGAAGCAAGCTCTTCTTTCCAGAGTCTTAATTACAGCAAGAACCATGAGCATGGCCAGAAAAAGAACTGTGTTTCCTACTCATAAGGACCATATGTAGTTCCATTCTGCTTATGAAACTGATACAAACCACCGATCCTCTTACATAAATGCACTTTAGTTAATAGTGAGAATCATGTTTGGTTTGTGAACTGCGAAAAATCATTTCTGCCCAAAATTAAGTGGGTTTACCAGAACTGAACTCTTGCTTGTAGGAAGACACTGAACCTGGGGTTTAACTCCGTTTCTGAATATAAATTCAGACCAGAATTCTCAACCTTGAAAAACACTCTGTTTTAAGGCAAGAATCATCCTCTTCTTTCCAGCATCTCCAATATAGTAAGAAACATGAGCATGCCCAGAAAAAAAGAACTGTGTTTCCTACTCATACAGTCCATATGTATCTCAACTCTGCTTATGAAACTGATAGAAACCACAGCTCCTCTGACATAAATCCTCTTTCGCTAATAGTGAGAATAGGGTAGGTTTCGTGAACTGCGAAAAATCATTTGAGCCCAAAATTCACTGGGTTTACCAGAAATGAACTCTTGCTTGTAGGAAGACGCAGATCCTGGGGTTTAACTCCGTTTCTGCAGGGAAATTCAGACCAGAGTTTTCATCCATGAAACACACTCTGATTTAATGCAAGAAGCAAGCTCTTCTTTCCAGCGTCTCCAATACAGCAAGAACCATGAGAATGCCCAGAAAAAAAGAACTGTGTTTCCTACTCATACGGACCATATATAGTTCAACTCTGCTTATGAAATGATACAGACCACAGCTCCTCTTACATAAATGCTCTTTAGTTAATAGTGATAATCGCGTTGGGTTCTAGAAATGTGTAAAGTCATTATAGCCGAAAATTCACTTGGTTTACCAGAAATGAACTCTTGCTTGTAGGAAGACAGATATACTGGTGTTTATCTCCGTTTCTGAAGACAAATTGAGACCAGAATTCTCAACCCTGAAAAACACTCTCTTTTAAGGCAAGAAGCAAGCTCTTCTTTCCAGCGTCTCCAATATAACAAGAACAGTGAGCATGCCCTGAAAAAAAGAACTGTGTTTCCTACTCATACGTACCATATGTACTGCAACTCTACTTATGAAACTGATACAAACCACGGTTCCTCTTACATAAATGCACTTTAGTTAATAGTGAGAATCATGTTTGGTTTGTGAACTGCGAAAAATCATTTCTGCCCAAAATTAACTAGGTTTACCAGAACTGAACTCTTGCTTGTAGGAAGACACAGAACCTGGGGTTTAACTCCGTTTCTGAATATAAATTCAGATCAGAATTCTCAACCTTGAAAAACACTCTGTTTTAAGGCAAGAATCATCCTCTTCTTTCCAGAGTCTCCAATATAGTAAGAAACATGAGCATGCCCAGAAAAAAAGAACCGTGTTTCCTACTCATACAGTCCATATGTATCTCAACTCTGCTTATGAAACTGATACAAACCACAGCTCCTCTGACATAAATCCTCTTTCGTTAATAGTGAGAATAGGTTAGGGTTCATGAACTGCGAAAAATCATTTGAGCCCAAAATTCACTGGGTTTACCAGAAATGAACTCTTGCTTGTAGGAAGACGCAGATCCAGGGGTTTAACTCCGTTTCTGTAGGGAAATTCAGACCAGAGGTCTCATCCATGAAACATACCCTGTTTTAATGCAAGAGGCAAGCTCTTCTTTCCAGTGTCACCAGTACAGCAAGAACCATGAGCATGCCCTGAATAAAAGAACTGTTTTTCCTACTCATACGGACCATATGTAGTTCAACTCTGTTTATGAAACAGATACAAACCACAGCTCCTCTTACATAAATGCTCTTTAGTTAATAGTGAAAATCATATTGGGTTCGTGAACTGCGAAAAATCATTTGAGCCCAAAAATCACTGGGTTTACCAGAAATGAACTCTTGCTTGTAGTAAGACGCAGATCCTGGGGTTTAACTCCGTTTCTGCAGGGAAATTCAGACCAGAGTTCTCATCTGTTTTAATGCAAGAAGCAAGCTCCTCTTTCCAGCGTCTCCAATACAACAAGAACCATAAGCATGCCCTGAAAAAAAGAACTGTGTTTCCGACTCATACGGACCATATGTAGTTCAACTCTGCTTATGAAACTGATACAAACCACAGTGCCAATTACATAAATCCTCTTTAGTTAAAAGTGAGAATAGCATAGGGTTCGTGAGCCTCAAATAATCATTTGAGCCCAATATTCAGTGGGTTAACCAGAAACAAACTCTTTCTTCTAGGAAGACACAGTCCCTGGGGTAAAACTCCGTTTCTGCAGGGAAATTCAGACCAGAATTCTCATCCCTGAAAAACATTCTGTTTTAAGGCATGAATCATCTTCTTCTGTCCAGGGTCTCTGATACAGTAAGAACCAGGAGCATTGCAACAAAATAAGAACTGTGTTTCCTACTCATAGACAAAATATGAAGTCCAACTCTGATTAGGAAAATGATACAAACCACAGCTACTCTTACATAAATCCTCTTTAGTTAATAGTGAGAATAGCGTGGGGTTTGGGAACTGCGAAAAATCATTTGAGTCCAAAATTCACTGGGTTTACCAGAAATGAACTCTTGCTTGTAGGAAGACACAGATCCTGGGGTTTAACTCAATTTCAGAAGGGAAATTCAAACGAGAGTTCTCATCCCTGAAACACACTCTGTTTTAATGAAGAAGCAAGGTCTTCTTTCCAGAGTCTAAAATACAGCAAGAACAATTTGCATGGCCTGAAAAAAAGAACTGTTTTTCCTATTCATATGGACCATAAGTATTTCAACTCTGCTTATGAAACTGATATGGACCACACCTCCACTTAGATAAATGCTCTTTAGTTAATAGTGAGAATAACGTTGGGTTTGTGAACTGAGAAAAATCATTTGAGCACAAAATTCACTGGGTTTACCAGAAATGATCTCTTGCTTGTAGGAAGACACAGATCCTGGGGTTTAACACCATTTCTGAAGGGAAATTCAGACCAGAGTTCTCATCCATGAAACACACTATGTATTAATTCAAGAAGCAAGGTCTTCTTTCCAGTGTCTCTAATACAGCAAGAACCATGAGAATGCCCAGAACAAAAGAACTGTGCTTCCTACTCATACGGACCATATATATTCAACTCTGTTTATGAAACTGATACAAACCACAGCTCCTCTTACATAAATCCTCTTTAGTTAATAGTGAGAATAGCGTAGGGTTCGTGAACTGCGAAAAATCTTTTGAGCCCAGTATTCACTTGGTTTACCAGAAATGAACTCTTGCTTGTAGGAAGACACAGATCATGGGGTTTAACTCCGTTACTGAGGGAAATTCAGACCAGAGTTCTCATCCCTGAAAATCACTATGCTTTAGGGCAAGAATCATCCTCTTCTGCGCAGGGTCTCCAATACAGTAAGAACCATGAGCATGCCAAGAAAAAAAAACTGTGTTTCGTACTCATACAGACCATATGTAGTTCAACTCTGCTTATGAAACTGATACAAACCACAACTCCTCTTACATAAATCCTCTTTAGTTAATAGTGAGAATTGTGTAGGGTTCGTGAAATGCGAAAAATCATTTGAGCCCAAAATTCACTGGGTGTACCAGAAATGAACTCTTGCTTGTAGGAAGACACAGATCCTGGGGATTAACTCCATTTCTGAAGGGAAATTAAAAAGAGAGTTCTCATCCCTGAAACACACTGTTTTAATGAAGAAGCAAGGTCTTCTTTCCAGAGTCTAAAATACACCAAGAACCATGAGCATGGCCTGAATAAAAGAACTGTGTTTCCTATTCATGCGGACCATAAGTAGTTCAACTCTGCTTATGAAACTGATACAGAACCCACCTCCTATTAGATAAATGTTCTTTAGTTAATAGTGATAATTGCGTTGGGTTGTAGAACTGTGTAAAGTCATTTGACCCGAAAATTCACTTGGTTTTCCAGAAATGATCTCTTGCTGGTAGGAAGACACAGATCATGGGGTTTAACTCCGTTTCTGAAGGGAAATTCAGACCAGAGTTCTCATCCCTGAAACACACTCTGTTTAAACAAAGAAGCAAGCTCTTCTTTACAGAGTCTACAATACAGCAAGAAACATGGGCTTGCCCTGACAACAAGAACTGTGTTTCCTATTCATATGGTCCATATGTAGTTCAACTCTGCTTATGAAACTGATACAAACCACAACTCCTCTTACATAAATCCTCTTTAGTTAATAGTGAGAATTGCGTAGGGTTTGTGAAATGCGAAAAATCATTTGAACCCAAAATTCACTGGGTTTACCAGAAATGAACTCTTGCTTGTAGGAAGACTCAGATCCTGGGGTTTAACTCCATTTTGGAAGGGAAGTTCAAACGAGAGTTCTCATCCCTGAAACACACACTGTTTTAATGAAGAAGCAAGCTCTTCTTTCCAGAGTCTAAAATACAGCAAGAACCATGACCATGGCCTGAAAAAAAGAACTGTGTTTCCTATTCATACGGACCATAAGTATTTCAACACTGCTTATGAAACTGATACAGACCACACCTCCACTTAGATAAATGCTCTTTAGTTAATAGTGAGAATAGCGTTGGGTTCGTGAAATGTGAAAAATCATTTGAGCCCAAAATTCACTGTGTTTACCAGAAATGATCTCTTGCTTGTAGGAAGACACAGATCCTGGGGTTTAACTCCGTTTCTGAAGGGAAATTCAGACCAGAGTTCTCATCCATGAAACACACTATGTATTAATGCAAGAAGCAAGCTCTTCTTTCCAGCGTCTCCAATACAGCAAGAACCATGAGAATGACCAGAAAAAAAGAACTGTTTTTCCTACTCATAAGGACCACATGTAGTTCAACTCTGCTTATGCAACTGATACAAACCACAGCTTCTCTTATATAAATGCTCTTTATTTAATAGTGAGAATAGCATCGGGTTTGTGAACTCTGAAAATCATTTGAGCACAAAATTCATTGGGTTAACCAGAAATGAACTCTTGCTTTTAGGAAGACACAGATCCTGGGGTTTAACTCCGTTTCTGAAGGGAAATTCAGACCATAGTTTTCATCCCTGAAATACCCTCTGTTTTAACGAAGAAGCAAGCTCTTCTTTCCAGAGCCTAAATTACAGCAAGAACAATGAGCATGGCCTGAATAAAAGAACAGTGCTTCCTATTCCTACGGACCATAAGTAGTTCAACTCTGCTTATGAAACTGATACAGACCACACCTCCTATTAGATAAATTCTCTTTAGTTAATAGTGATAATCGCGTTGGGTTGTAGAACTCTGTAAAGTCATTTGATCAGAAAATTCACTTTGTTTACCAGAAATGAACTCTTGCTGGTAGGAAGACACAGATCCTGGGGTTTATCTCCGTTTCTGAAGGGAAATTCAGACCAGAGTTCTCATCCATGAAACACACTCTGTTTTAATGCAAGAAACAAGCTCTTCTTTCCGGCGTCTCCAATATAGTAAGAAACATGAGCATGACCAGAAAAAAAGAACTGTGTTTCCTACTCATACAGAACATATGTAGTTCAACTGTGCTTATGAAACTGATACAAACCACAGCTCCTCTTACATAAATCCTCTTTAGATAATAGTGAGAATAACGTAGGGTTCGTGAACTGTGAAAAATCATTTGAGTCCAAAATTCACTGGGTTTACCAGAAATGAACACTTGCTTATAGGAAGACACAGATCTTGGGGTTTAACACGATTTATGGAGGAAATTCAAACGAGAGTTCTCATCCCTGAAACACACTCTGTTTTAATGAAGAAGCAAGCTCATCTTTCCAGAGTCTAAAATACAGTAAGAACCATGAGCATGGCCTGAAAAAAAGAACAGTGTTTCCTATTCATACGGACCATATGAAGTTCAACTCTGCTTATGAAACTGGTACAGACCACACCTCCTCTTACATAAATGCTCTTTAGTTAATAGGGAGAATAGCGTTGGGTTTGTGAAAAGCGAAAAATCATTTGAGCACAAAATTCACCGGGTTTACCAATGAACTCTTGCCTGTAAAAAGACACAGTTCCTGGGGTTCAACTCCGTTTCTGAAGGGAAATTAAGACCAGAATTCTCATCACTGAAAATCACTCTGTTTTAAGGCATGAATCATCCTCTTCTGTCCAGGGTCTCCAATACAGTAAGAACCATGAGTATGCCAAGCAAAAAAGAACTGTGTTTCCTACTCATACGGACCATATCTAGTTCAACTCTCCTTATGAAGCTGATTCAAACCACAGCTCCTCTTACATAAATGCTCTTTATTTAATAGTGAGAATAGCATCGGGTTTGTGAACTCTGAAAATCATTTGAGCACAAAATTCATTGGGTTAACCAGAAATGAACTCTTGCTTTTAGGAAGACACAGATCCTGGGGTTTAACTCCGTTTCTGAAGGGAAATTCAGACCATAGTTCTCATCCCTGAAATACCCTCTGTTTTAACGAAGAAGCAAGCTCTTCTTTCCAGAGCCTAAATTACAGCAAGAACAATGAGCATGGCCTGAATAAAAGAACAGTGCTTCCTATTCCTATGGACCATAAGTAGTTCAACTCTGCTTATGAAACTGATACAGACCACACCTCCTATTAGATAAATTCTCTTTAGTTAATAGTGATAATCGCGTTGGGTTGTAGAACTCTGTAAAGTCATTTGATCGGAAAATTCACTTTGTTTACCAGAAATGAACTCTTGCTGGTAGGAAGACACAGATCCTGGGGTTTATCTCCGTTTCTGAAGGGAAATTCAGACCAGAGTTCTCATCCATGAAACACACTCTGTTTTAATGCAAGAAGCAAGCTCTTCTTTCCGGCGTCTCCAATAGAGTAAGAAACATGAGCATGACCAGAAAAAAAGAACTGTGTTTCCTACTCATACAGAACATATGTAGTTCAACTGTGCTTATGAAACTGATACAAACCACAGCTCCTCTTACATAAATCCTCTTTAGATAATAGTGAGAATAACCTAGGGTTCGTGAACTGTGAAAAATCATTTGAGCCCAAAATTCACTGGGTTTACCAGAAATGAACACTTGCTTATAGGAAGACACAGATCTTGGGGTTTAACACGATTTATGAAGGAAATTCAAACGAGAGTTCTCATCCCTGAAACACACTCTGTTTTAATGAAGAAGCAAGCTCATCTTTCCAGAGTCTAAAATACAGTAAGAACCATGAGCATGGCCTGAAAAAAAGAACAGTGTTTCCTATTCATACGGACCATATGAAGTTCAACTCTGCTTATGAAACTGGTACAGACCACACCTCCTCTTACATAAATGCTCTTTAGTTAATAGGGAGAATAGCGTTGGGTTTGTGAAGAGCGAAAAATCATTTGAGCACAAAATTCACTGGGTTTACCACTGAACTCTTGCCTGTAAGAAGACACAGTTCCTGGGGTTCAACTCCGTTTCTGAAGGGAAATTAAGACCAGAATTCTCATCACTGAAAATCACTCTGTTTTAAGGCATGAATCATCCTCTTCTGTCCAGGGTCTCCAATACAGTAAGAACCATGAGTATGCCAAGAAAAAAAGAACTGTGTTTCCTACTCATACGGACCATATCTAGTTCAACTCTCCTTATGAAACTGATTCAAACCACAGCTCCTCTTACAGAAATCCTCTTTAGTTAATAGTGAAAATCGCGTTGGGTTCGTGAACTGCGAAAATCATTTGAGCACAAAATTCACTGGGTTAACCAGAAATGAATTCTTGCTTGTACGAAGACACAGATGCTGGGGTTTAACTCCGTTTCTGAAGGGAAATTCAGACCAGAGTTCTCATTTCTGAAACACACTCTGTTTAAACGAAGAAGCAAGCTCTTCTTTACAGAGTCTACAATACGGCAAGAAACATGAGCTTGCCCTGAAAACAAGAACTGTGTTTCCTATTCATACGGACCATATGTAGTTCAACTCTGCCTATGAAACTGATACAAACCACAACTCCTCTTACATAAATCCTCTTTAGTTAATAGTGAGAATTGCGTAGGGTTCGGGAACTGCGAAATATCATTTGAGCCCAAAATTCACTGGGTTTACCAGAAATGAACTCTTTCTTGTAGGAAGACACAGATCCTGGGGTTTAACTCCATTTCGGAAGGGAAATTCAAACGACAGTTCTCATCCCTGAAACACACACTGTTTTAATGAAGAAGCAAGCTCTTCTTTCCAGAATCTAAAATACAGCAAGAACCATGAGCATGGCCTGAAAAAAAAACTGTGTTTCCTATTCAGACGGACCATAAGTATTTCAACACTGCTTACGAAACTGATACAGACCACACCTCGACTTAGATAAATGCTCTTTAGTTAATAGTGAGAATAGCGTTGGGTTCGTGAAATGTGAAAAATCATTTGAGCCCAAAATTCACTGGGTTTACCAGAAATGATCTCTTGCTTGTAGGAGGACACAGATCCTGGGGTTTAAATCCGTTTCTGAAGGGAAATTCAGACCAGAGTTCTCATCCATGAAACACACTATGTATTAAGGCAAGAAGCAAGCTCTTCTTTCCAGCGTCTCCAATACAGCAAGAACCATGAGAATGCCCAGAAAAAAAGAACTTTGTTTCCTACTCATACGGACCATATGTACTTCAACTCTGCTTATGCAACTGATACAAACCACAGCTTCTCTTACATAAATGCACCTGAGGTATTAGTGAGAATAGCGTTGGGTTCGTGAACTGCGAAAAAATCATTTCAGCACAAAATTCACTGGGTTGACCAGAAATGAACTCTTGCTTGTAGGAAGGCACAGATCCTGGGGTTTAACTCCGTTTCTGAAGGGAAATTCAGACCAGAATTCTCATCCCTGAAAAACACTCTGTTTAAAGGCATGAATCATCCTCTTCTCTCCAGGGTCTCCAATACAGTAAGAACCATGAGTATGCCAAGAAAAAAGAACTGTGTTTCCTACTCATACAGACCATATGTAGTCCAACTCTGGTGATGAAACTGATACAAACCACAGCTCCTCTTACATAAATCCTCTTTAGTTATTAGTGAGAATAGCGTGGGGTTTGTGAACTGTGAAAAATCATTTGAGCCCAAAATTCAATGGGTTTACCAGAAATGAATCTTGCTTGTAGGAAGACACAGATCCTGGGGTTTAACTCCATTTCGGAAGGTAAATTCAAACGAGAGTTCTCATCCCTGAAACACACTCTGTTTTAATGAAGAAGAAAGCTCTTCTTTCCACAGTCTAAAATACAACAACAACCATGAGCATGCCCTGAAAAAAAGAACTGTGTTTCCTATTCATACGGACCATAAGTATTTCAACTCTGCTTATGAAACTGATACAGATCCCACCTCCACTTAGATAAATGCTCTTTAGTTAATAGTGAGAGTAGCGTTGGGTTCGTGAAATTCAACAAATCATTTGAGCCCAAAATTCACTGGGTTTACCAGAAATGATCTCTTGCTTGTAGGAAGACACAGATCCTGGGGTTTAACTCGGTTTCTGAAGGGAAATTTAGACCATAGTTCTCATCCCTGAAACACACTCTGTTTTAACGAAGAAGCAAGCTCTTCATTCCAGAGCCTATTTTACAGCAAGAACCATGAGCATGGCCTGAATAAAAGAACTGTGCTTCCTATTCATATGGACCATAAGTAGTTCAACTCTGCTTATGACACTGATACAGATGACACCTCCTATTAGATAAATGCTCTTTAGTTAATAGTGATAATCGGGTAGGGTTGTAGAACTGTGTAAAGTCATTTGAGCCGAAAATTCACTTTGTTTACCAGAAATGAACTCTTGCTGGTAGGAAGACACAGATCCTGGGGTTTAACTCCGTTTCTGAAGGGAAATTCAGACAAGAGTTCTCATCCTTGAAACACACTCTGTTTTAATGCAAGAAGCAAACTCTTCTTTCCAGCGTCTCCAATATAGTAAGAAACATGAGCATGACCAGAAAAAAAGAACTGTGTTTCCTACTCATACAGACCATATGTAGTTCAACTGTGCTTATGAAACTGATACAAACCACAGCTCCTCTTTCATAAATCCTCTTTAGTTAATAGTGAGAATAGCATCGGGTTCCTGAACTGTGAAAAATCATTTCAGCCCAAAATTCACTGGGTTTACCAGAAATGAACTCTTGCTTGTAGGAAGACACAGATCCTGGGGTTTAACTCCATGTATGAAGGGAAACTCAAACGAGATATCTCATCCCTGAAACACACTCTGTTTTAATGAAGAAGCAAGCTCATCTTTCCAGAGTCTAAAATACAGTAAGAAACATGAGCATGGCCTGAAAAAAAGAACAGTGTTTCCTATTCATACGGACAATATGAAGTTCAACTCTGCTTTGAAACTGGTATAGACCACACCTCCTCTTACATAAATGCTCTTTAGTTAATAGGGATAATAGCGTTGGGTTTGTGAAGAGCGAAAAATCATTTGAGCACAAAATTCACTGGGTTTACCACTGAACTCTTGCCTGTAAGAAGACACAGTTCCTGGGGTTCAACTGCGTTTCTGAAGGGAAATTAAGACCAGAATTCTCATCACTGAAAATCACTATGTTTTAAGGCATGAATCATCCTCCTCTGTCCAGGGTCTCCAATACAGTAAGAACCATGAGTATGCCAAGCAAAAAAGAACTGTGTTTCCTACTCATACGGACCATATCTAGTTCAACTCTCCTTATGAAACTGATTCAAACCACAGCTCCTCTTACATAAATCCTCTTTAGTTAATAGTGAAAATCGTGTTGGGTTCGTGAACTGCGAAAATCATTTGAGCACAAAATTCACTGGGTTAACCAGAAATGAATTCTGGCTTGTACGAAGACACAGATCCTGGGGTTTAACTCCGTTTTTGAAGGGAAATTCAGACCAGAGTTCTCATCTCTGAAACACACTCTGTTTAAACGAAGAAGCAAGCTCTTCTTTACAGAGTCTACAATATGGCAAGAAACATGAGCTTGCCCTGAAAACAAGAACTGTGTTTCCTATTCATACGGACCATATGTAGTTCAACTCTGCCTATGAAACTAATACAAACCACAACTCCTCTTACATAAATCCTCTTTAGTTAATAGTGAGAATTGCGTAGGGTTCGGGAACTGCGAAAAATCATTTGAGCCCAAAATTCACTGGGTTTACCAGAAATGAACTCTTGCTTGTAGGAAGACACAGATCCTGGGGTTTAACTCCATGTATGAAGGGAAACTCAAACGAGAGTTCTCATCCCTGAAACACACTCTGTTTTAATGAAGAAGCAAGCTCATCTTTCCAGAGTCTAAAATACAGTAAGAAACATGAGCATGGCCTGAAAAAAAAGAACTGTGTTTCCTATTCATACGGACCATTAGTATTTCAACACTGCTTACGAAACGGATACAGACCACACCTCGACTTAGATAAATGCTCTTTAGATAATAGTGAGAATAGCGTTGGGTTCGTGAAATGTGAAAAATCATTTGAGCCCAAAATTCACTGGGTTTACCAGAAATGATCTCTTGCTTGTAGGAAGACACAGATCCTGGGGTTTAAATCCGTTTCTGAAGGGAAATTCAGACCAGAGTTCTCATCCATGAAACACACTATGTATTAAGGCAAGAAGCAAGCTCTTCTTTCCAGCGTCTCCAATACAGCAAGAACCATGAGAATGCCCAGAAAAAAAGAACTTTGTTTCCTACTCATACGGACCATATGTACTTCAACTCTGCTTATGCAACTGATACAAACCACAGCTTCTCTTACATAAATGCACCTGAGGTATTAGTGAGAATAGCGTTGGGTTCGTGAACTGCGAAAAAATCATTTCAGCACAAAATTCACTGGGTTGACCAGAAATGAACTCTTGCTTGTAGGAAGGCACAGATCCTGGGGTTTAACTCCGTTTCTGAAGGGAAATTCAGACCAGAATTCTCATCCCTGAAAAACACTCTGTTTAAAGGCATGAATCATCCTCTTCTCTCCAGGGTCTCCAATACAGTAAGAACCATGAGTATGCCAAGAAAAAAGAACTGTGTTTCCTACTCATACAGACCATATGTAGTCCAACTCTGGTGATGAAACTGATACAAACCACAGCTCCTCTTACATAAATCCTCTTTAGTTATTAGTGAGAATAGCGTGGGGTTTGTGAACTGTGAAAAATCATTTGAGCCCAAAATTCAATGGGTTTACCAGAAATGAATCTTGCTTGTAGGAAGACACAGATCCTGGGGTTTAACTCCATTTCGGAAGGTAAATTCAAACGAGAGTTCTCATCCCTGAAACACACTCTGTTTTAATGAAGAAGAAAGCTCTTCTTTCCACAGTCTAAAATACAACAACAACCATGAGCATGCCCTGAAAAAAAGAACTGTGTTTCCTATTCATACGGACCATAAGTATTTCAACTCTGCTTATGAAACTGATACAGATCCCACCTCCACTTAGATAAATGCTCTTTAGTTAATAGTGAGAGTAGCGTTGGGTTCGTGAAATTCAACAAATCATTTGAGCCCAAAATTCACTGGGTTTACCAGAAATGATCTCTTGCTTGTAGGAAGACACAGATCCTGGGGTTTAACTCGGTTTCTGAAGGGAAATTCAGACCATAGTTCTCATCCCTGAAACACACTCTGTTTTAACGAAGAAGCAAGCTCTTCATTCCAGAGCCTATTTTACAGCAAGAACCATGAGCATGGCCTGAATAAAAGAACTGTGCTTCCTATTCATATGGACCATAAGTAGTTCAACTCTGCTTATGACACTGATACAGATGACACCTCCTATTAGATAAATGCTCTTTAGTTAATAGTGATAATCGGGTAGGGTTGTAGAACTGTGTAAAGTCATTTGAGCCGAAAATTCACTTTGTTTACCAGAAATGAACTCTTGCTGGTAGGAAGACACAGATCCTGGGGTTTAACTCCGTTTCTGAAGGGAAATTCAGACAAGAGTTCTCATCCTTGAAACACACTCTGTTTTAATGCAAGAAGCAAACTCTTCTTTCCAGCGTCTCCAATATAGTAAGAAACATGAGCATGACCAGAAAAAAAGAACTGTGTTTCCTACTCATACAGACCATATGTAGTTCAACTGTGCTTATGAAACTGATACAAACCACAGCTCCTCTTTCATAAATCCTCTTTAGTTAATAGTGAGAATAGCATCGGGTTCCTGAACTGTGAAAAATCATTTCAGCCCAAAATTCACTGGGTTTACCAGAAATGAACTCTTGCTTGTAGGAAGACACAGATCCTGGGGTTTAACTCCATGTATGAAGGGAAACTCAAACGAGATATCTCATCCCTGAAACACACTCTGTTTTAATGAAGAAGCAAGCTCATCTTTCCAGAGTCTAAAATACAGTAAGAAACATGAGCATGGCCTGAAAAAAAGAACAGTGTTTCCTATTCATACGGACAATATGAAGTTCAACTCTGCTTTGAAACTGGTATAGACCACACCTCCTCTTACATAAATGCTCTTTAGTTAATAGGGATAATAGCGTTGGGTTTGTGAAGAGCGAAAAATCATTTGAGCACAAAATTCACTGGGTTTACCACTGAACTCTTGCCTGTAAGAAGACACAGTTCCTGGGGTTCAACTGCGTTTCTGAAGGGAAATTAAGACCAGAATTCTCATCACTGAAAATCACTATGTTTTAAGGCATGAATCATCCTCCTCTGTCCAGGGTCTCCAATACAGTAAGAACCATGAGTATGCCAAGCAAAAAAGAACTGTGTTTCCTACTCATACGGACCATATCTAGTTCAACTCTCCTTATGAAACTGATTCAAACCACAGCTCCTCTTACATAAATCCTCTTTAGTTAATAGTGAAAATCGTGTTGGGTTCGTGAACTGCGAAAATCATTTGAGCACAAAATTCACTGGGTTAACCAGAAATGAATTCTGGCTTGTACGAAGACACAGATCCTGGGGTTTAACTCCGTTTTTGAAGGGAAATTCAGACCAGAGTTCTCATCTCTGAAACACACTCTGTTTAAACGAAGAAGCAAGCTCTTCTTTACAGAGTCTACAATATGGCAAGAAACATGAGCTTGCCCTGAAAACAAGAACTGTGTTTCCTATTCATACGGACCATATGTAGTTCAACTCTGCCTATGAAACTAATACAAACCACAACTCCTCTTACATAAATCCTCTTTAGTTAATAGTGAGAATTGCGTAGGGTTCGGGAACTGCGAAAAATCATTTGAGCCCAAAATTCACTGGGTTTACCAGAAATGAACTCTTGCTTGTAGGAAGACACAGATCCTGGGGTTTAACTCCATGTATGAAGGGAAACTCAAACGAGAGTTCTCATCCCTGAAACACACTCTGTTTTAATGAAGAAGCAAGCTCATCTTTCCAGAGTCTAAAATACAGTAAGAAACATGAGCATGGCCTGAAAAAAAAGAACTGTGTTTCCTATTCATACGGACCATTAGTATTTCAACACTGCTTACGAAACGGATACAGACCACACCTCGACTTAGATAAAGGCTCTTTAGATAATAGTGAGAATAGCGTTGGGTTCGTGAAATGTGAAAAATCATTTGAGCCCAAAATTCACTGGGTTTACCAGAAATGATCTCTTGCTTGTAGGAAGACACAGATCCTGGGGTTTAACTCCGTTTCTGAAGGGAAATTCAGACCAGAGTTCTCATCCATGAAACACACTATGTATTAATGCAAGAAGCAAGCTCTTCTTTCCAGCGTCTCCAATACAGCAAGAACCATGAGAATGCCCAGAAAAAAAGAACTGTGTTTCCTACTCATACGGACCATATGTACTGCAACTCTACTTATGAAACTGATACAAACCACGGTTCCTCTTACATAAATGCACTTTAGTTAATAGTGAGAATCATGTTTGGTTTGTGAACTGCGAAAAATCATTTCTGCCCAAAATTAACTAGGTTTACCAGAACTGAACTCCTGCTTGTAGGAAGACACAGAACCTGGGGTTTAACTCCGTTTCTGAATATAAATTCAGACCAGAATTCTCAACCTTGAAAAACACTCTGTTTTAAGGCAAGAATCATCCTCTTCTTTCCAGAGTCTCCAATATAGTAAGAAACATGAGCATGCCAAGAAAAAAAGAACCGTGTTTCCTACTCATACAGTCCATATGTATCTCAACTCTGCTTATGAAACTGATACAAACCACAGCTCCTCTGACATAAATCCTCTTTCGTTAATAGTGAGAATAGGTTAGGGTTCATGAACTGCGAAAAATCATTTGAGCCCAAAATTCACTGGGTTTACCAGAAAGGAACTCTTGCTTGTAGGAAGACGCAGATCCTGGGGTTTAACTCGGTTTCTGTAGGGAAATTCAGACCAGAGGTCTCATCCATGAAACATACCCTGTTTTAATGCAAGAGGCAAGCTCTTCTTTCCAGTGTCACCAGTACAGCAAGAACGATGAGCATGCCCTGAATAAAAGAACTGTTTTTCCTATTCATACGGACCATATGTAGTTCAACTCTGTTTATGAAACAGATACAAACCACAGCTCCTCTTACATAAATGCTCTTTAGTTAATAGTGAGAATCATATTGGGTTCGTGAACTGCGAAAAATCATTTGAGCCCAAAAATCACTGGGTTTACCAGAAATGAACTCTTGCTTGTAGTAAGACGCAGATCCTGGGGTTTAACTCCATTTCTGCAGGGAAATTCAGACCAGAGTTCTCATCTGTTTTAATGCAAGAAGCAAGCTCCTCTTTCCAGCGTCTCCAATACAGCAAGAACCATGAGAATGCCCAGAAAAAAAGAACTGTGTTTCCTACACATACGGACCATATGTAGTTCAACTCTGCTTATGAAATGATACAGACCACAGCTCCTCTTACATAAATGCTCTTTAGATAATAGTGATAATCGCGTTGGGTTCTTGAACTGCGTAAAGTCATTTTAGCCGAAAATTCACTTGGTTTACCAGAAAAGAACTCTTGCTTGTCGGAAGACAGAGATCCTGGTGTTTATCTCCGTTTCTAAAGACAAATTCAGACCAGAATTCTCAACCCTGAAAAACACTCTCTTTTAAGGCAAGAAGCAAGCTCTTCTTTCCAGCGTCTCCAATACAACAAGAACCATGAGCATGCCCTGAAAAAAAGAACTGTGTTTCCTACTCATACGGACCATATGTAGTTCAACTCTGCTTATGAAACTGATACAAACCACAGCTCCTCTGACATAAATCCTCTTTCGTTAATAGTGAGAATAGGGTAGGGTTCATGAACTGCGAAAAATCATTTGAGCCCAAAATTCACTGGGTTTACCAGAAATGAACTCTTGCTTGTAGGAAGACGCAGAACGTGGGGTTTAACTCCGTTTATGTAGGGAAATTCAGACCAGAGGTCTCATCCATGAACCATACCCTGTTTTAATGCAAGAGGCAAGCTCTTCTTTCCAGTGTCACCAATACAGCAAGAACCATGAGCATGCCTTGAATAAAAGAACGGTTTTTCCTACTCATACGGACCATATGTAGTTCAACTCTGCTTATGAAACTGATACAAACCACAGTGCCAATTACATAAATCCTCTTTAGTTAAAAGTGAGAATAGCATAGGGTTCGTGAGCCTCAAAAAATCATTTGAGCCCAATATTCAGTGGGTTAACAAGAAACGAACTCTTTCTTCTAGGAAGACACAGTTCCTGGGGTAAAACTCCGTTTCTGCAGGGAGATTCAGACCAGAAGTCTCATCCCTGAAAAACACTCTGTTTTAAGGCATGAATCATCTTCTTCTGTCCAGGTTCTCCGATACAGTAAGAACCAGGAGCATTGCAACAAAATAAGAACTGTGTTTCCTACTCATAGACAAAATATGAAGTCCAACTCTGATTAGGAAAATGATACAAACCACAGCTACTCTTACATAAATCCTCTTTAGTTAATAGTGAGAATAGCGTAGGGTTTCGGAACTGCGAAAAATCATTTGAGTCCAAAATTCACTGGGTTTACCAGAAATGAACTCTTGCTTGTAGGAAGACACAGATCCTGGGGTTTAACTCAATTTCAGAAGGGAAATTCAAATGAGAGTTCTCATCACTGAAACACACTCTGTTTTAATGAAGAAGCAAGGTCTTCTTTCCAGAGTCTAAAATACAGCAAGAACAATTTGCATGGCCTGAAAAAAAGAACTGTTTTTCCTATTCATACGGACCATAAGTGTTTCAACTCTGCTTATGAAACTGATATGGACCACACCTCCACTTAGATAAATGCTCTTTAGTTAATAGTGAGAATAGCGTTGGGTTTGTGAACTGAGAAAAATCATTTGAGCACAAAATTCACTGGGTTTACCAGAAATGATCTCTTGCTTGTAGGAAGACACAGATCCTGGGGTTTAACACCATTTCTGAAGGGAAATTCAGACCAGAGTTCTCATCCATGAAACACACTATGTATTAATGCAAGAAGCAAGCTCTTCTTTCCAGCGTCTCCAATACAGCAAGAACCATGAGAATGCCCAGAAAAAAAGAACTGTGTTTCCTACTCATACGGACCATATGTACTGCAACTCTACTTATGAAACTGATACAAACCACGGTTCCTCTTACATAAATGCACTTTAGTTAATAGTGAGAATCATGTTTGGTTTGTGAACTGCGAAAAATCATTTCTGCCCAAAATTAACTAGGTTTACCAGAACTGAACTCTTGCTTGTAGGAAGACACAGAACCTGAAGTTTAACTCCGTTTCTGAATATAAATTCAGACCAGAATTCTCAACCTTGAAAAACACTCTGTTTTAAGGCAAGAATCATCCTCTTCTTTCCAGAGTCTCCAATATAGTAAGAAACATGAGCATGCCCAGAAAAAAAGAACCGTGTTTCCTACTCATACAGTCCATATGTATCTCAACTCTGCTTATGAAACTGATACAAACCACAGCTCCTCTGACATAAATCCTCTTTCGTTAATAGTGAGAATAGGTTAGGGTTCATGAACTGCGAAAAATCATTTGAGCCCAAAATTCACTGGGTTTACCAGAAAGGAACTCTTGCTTGTAGGTAGACGCAGATCCTGGGGTTTAACTCGGTTTCTGTAGGGAAATTCAGACCAGAGGTCTCATCCATGAAACATACCCTGTTTTAATGCAAGAGGCAAGCTCTTCTTTCCAGTGTCACCAGTACAGCAAGAACGATGAGCATGCCCTGAATAAAAGAACTGTTTTTCCTATTCATACGGACCATATGTAGTTCAACTCTGTTTATGAAACAGATACAAACCACAGCTCCTCTTACATAAATGCTCTTTAGTTAATAGTGAGAATCATATTGGGTTCGTGAACTGCAAAAAATCATTTGAGCCCAAAAATCACTGGGTTTACCAGAAATGAACTCTTGCTTGTAGTAAGACGCAGATCCTGGGGTTTAACTCCATTTCTGCAGGGAAATTCAGACCAGAGTTCTCATCTGTTTTAATGCAAGAAGCAAGCTCCTCTTTCTAGCGTCTCCAATACAGCAAGAACCATGAGAATGCCCAGAAAAAAAGAACTGTGTTTCCTACAAATACGGACCATATGTAGTTCAACTCTGCTTATGAAATGATACAGACCACAGCTCCTCTTACATAAATGCTCTTTAGATAATAGTGATAATCGCGTTGGGTTCTTGAACTGCGTAAAGTCATTTTAGCCGAAAATTCACTTGGTTTACCAGAAAAGAACTCTTGCTTGTCGGAAGACAGAGATCCTGGTGTTTATCTCCGTTTCTAAAGACAAATTCAGACCAGAATTCTCAACCCTGAAAAACACTCTCTTTTAAGGCAAGAAGCAAGCTCTTCTTTCCAGCGTCTCCAATACAACAAGAACCATGAGCATGCCCTGAAAAAAAGAACTGTGTTTCCTACTCATACGGACCATATGTAGTTCAACTCTGCTTATGAAACTGATACAAACCACAGCTCCTCTGACATAAATCCTCTTTCGTTAATAGTGAGAATAGGGTAGGGTTCATGAACTGCGAAAAATCATTTGAGCCCAAAATTCACTGGGTTTACCAGAAATGAACTCTTGCTTGTAGGAAGACGCAGAACGTGGGGTTTAACTCCGTTTATGTAGGGAAATTCAGACCAGAGGTCTCATCCATGAACCATACCCTGTTTTAATGCAAGAGGCAAGCTCTTCTTTCCAGTGTCACCAATACAGCAAGAACCATGAGCATGCCTTGAATAAAAGAACGGTTTTTCCTACTCATACGGACCATATGTAGTTCAACTCTGCTTATGAAACTGATACAAACCACAGTGCCAATTACATAAATCCTCTTTAGTTAAAAGTGAGAATAGCATAGGGTTCGTGAGCCTCAAAAAATCATTTGAGCCCAATATTCAGTGGGTTAACAAGAAACGAACTCTTTCTTCTAGGAAGACACAGTTCCTGGGGTAAAACTCCGTTTCTGCAGGGAGATTCAGACCAGAAGTCTCATCCCTGAAAAACACTCTGTTTTAAGGCATGAATCATCTTCTTCTGTCCAGGTTCTCCGATACAGTAAGAACCAGGAGCATTGCAACAAAATAAGAACTGTGTTTCCTACTCATAGACAAAATATGAAGTCCAACTCTGATTAGGAAAATGATACAAACCACAGCTACTCTTACATAAATCCTCTTTAGTTAATAGTGAGAATAGCGTAGGGTTTGGGAACTGCGAAAAATCATTTGAGTCCAAAATTCACTGGGTTTACCAGAAATGAACTCTTGCTTGTAGGAAGACACAGATCCTGGGGTTTAACTCAATTTCAGAAGGGAAATTCAAACGAGAGTTCTCATCCCTGAAACACACTCTGTTTTAATGAAGAAGCAAGGTCTTCTTTCCAGAGTCTAAAATACAGCAAGAACAATTTGCATGGCCTGAAAAAAAGAACTGTTTTTCCTATTCATACGGACCATAAGTATTTCAACTCTGCTTATGAAACTGATATGGACCACACCTCCACTTAGATAAATGCTCTTTAGTTAATAGTGAGAATAGCGTTGGGTTTGTGAACTGAGAAAAATCATTTGAGCACAAAATTCACTGGGTTTACCAGAAATGATCTCTTGCTTGTAGGAAGACACAGATCCTGGGGTTTAACACCATTTCTGAAGGGAAATTCAGACCAGAGTTCTCATCCATGAAACACACTATGTATTATTGCAAGAAGCAAGGTCTTCTTTCCAGTGTCTCTAATACAGCAAGAAACATGAGAATGCCCAGAACAAAAGAACTGTGCTTCCTACTCATACTGACCATATATATTCAACTCTGTTTATGAAACTGATACAAACCACAGCTCCTCTTACATAAATCCTCTTTAGTTAATAGTGAGAATAGCGTAGGGTTTGTGAACTGTGAAAAATCATTTGAGCCCAAAATTCACTGGGTTTACCAGAAATGAACACTTGCTTATAGGAAGACACAGATCTTGGGGTTTAACTCCGTTACTGAGGGCAATTCAGACCAGAGTTCTCATCCCTGAAAATCACTCTGCTTTATGGCAAGAATCATCCTCTTCTGCCCAGGGTCTCCAATACAGTAAGAACCATGAGCATGCCAAGAAAAAAAGAACTGTGTTTCGTACTCATACAGAGCATATGTAGTTCAACTCTGCTTATGAAACTGATACAAACCACAACTCCTCTTACATAAATCCTCTTTAGTTAATAGTGAGAATTGTGTAGGGTTCGTGAAATGCGAAAAATCATTTGAGCCCAAAATTCACTGGGTGTACCAGAAATGAACTCTTGCTTGTAGGAAGACACAGATCCTGGGGATTAACTCCATTTCGGAAGGGAAATTCAAACGAGAGTTCTCATCCCTGAAACACACACTGTTTTAATGAAGAAGCAAGCTCTTCTTTCCAGAGTCTAAAATACACCAAGAACAATGAGCATGGCCTGAATAAAAGAACTGTGTTTCCTATTCATGCGGACCATAAGTAGTTCAACTCTGCTTATGAAACTGATACAGATCCCACCTCCTATTAGATAAATGTTCTTTAGTTAATAGTGATAATTGCGTTGGGTTGTAGAACTGTGTAAAGTCATTTGACCCGAAAATTCACTTGGTTTACCAGAAATGATCTCTTGCTGGTAGGAAGACACAGATCATGGGGTTTAACTCCGTTTCTGAAGGGAAATTCAGACCAGAGTTCTCATCCCTGAAACACACTCTGTTTAAACGAAGAAGCAAGCTCTTCTTTACAGAGTCTACAATACAGCAAGAAACATGGGCTTGCCCTGAAAACAAGAACTGTGTTTCCTATTCATATGGACCATATGTAGTTCAACTCTGCTTATGAAACTGATACAAACCACAACTCCTCTTACATAAATCCTCTTTAGTTAATAGTGAGAATTGCGTAGGGTTTGTGAAATGCGAAAAATCATTTGAACCCAAAATTCACTGGGTTTACCAGAAATGAACTCTTGCTTGTAGGAAGACTCAGATCCTGGTGTTTAACTCAATTTTGGAAGGGAAATTCAAACGAGAGTTCTCATCCCTGAAACACACACTGTTTTAATGAAGAAGCAAGCTCTTCTTTCCAGAGTCTAAAATACACCAAGAACCATGAGCATGGCATGAATAAAAGAACTGTGTTTCCTATTCATGCGGACCATAAGTAGTTCAACTCTGCTTATGACACTGATTCAAACCACAGCTCCTGTTACATAAATGCTCGTTAGTTAATAGTGATAATCGTGTTCGGTTCTAGAACTCTGTAAATTCATTTGAGGCCAAAATTCTGGTGGTTTACCAGAAATGATCCCTTGCTTGTAGGAAGACACAGATCATGGGGTTTAACTCCATTTCTGAAGTGAAATTCAAACCAGAGTTCTCTTCCCTGAAACACACTCTGTTTTAATGATGAAGCAAGCTCTTTTTTTAAGAGTCTAAAATACAGCAAGAACAATGAGCATGGTCTGAAAAATAGCACTGTGTTTCCTATTCATACAGACCATATGTAGTTCAACTCTGCTTATGGAACTGATACAGACCATACCTCCTCTTACATAAATGCTCTTTAGTTAATAGTGAGTATCATGTTGGGTTCGTGAACTGCGAAAAATCATGTGAGCCCAAAATTCACTGGGTTTACCAGAACTGAACTCTTGCTTGTAGGAAGACACAGATCCTGGGGTTTAACTCCATTTATGAAGGGAAATTCACACCAGAGTTCTCATCCATGAAACACACTCTGCTTTAATGCAAGAAGCAAGCTCTTCTTTCCAGTGTCTCCAATACAGCAAGAACCATGAGCATGCCAAGAAAAAAAGAACTGTGTTTCCTACTCATACAGACCATATGTACTTCAACTCTGCTTATGAAACTGATACAAACCACAGCTCCTCTTACATACATGCTCTTTAGTTGATAGTGAGAATCATGTTTAGCTCGTGAACTGCGAGTAATCATTTGAGCACAAAATTGACTGGGTTTACCAGAAATGAACTCTTGCTTGTAGGAAGACACTGATCCTGGGGTTTAACTCCGTTTCTGAAGGCAAATTCAGACCAGAGTTCTCATCCCTGAAAAACACTCTGTTTTAAAGCAGGAATCATCCTCTTCTATCCAGGGTCTCCAATACAGCAAGAACCATGAGCATGCCCTGAAAAAAAGAACTGCGTTTCCTACTCATATGGACCATATGTAGTTCAACTCTGCTTATGAAACTAATACAAACCACGGCTCCTTTTACATAAATGCTCTTTAGTTAATAGTGAGAATCATGTGTGTTTGTGAGCTGCGAAAAATGATTTGAGCCCAAAATTCACTGGGTTTACCAGAAATGAACTCTTGCTTGTAGGAAGACACTTATCCTGGGGTTTAACTCCGTTTCTGAAGGGAAATTCAGACCAGAGTTCTCATCCCTGAAAAACATTCTGTTTTAAGGTAAGAATCATCCTCTTCTTTCCAGCATCTCCAATATAGTAAGAAACATGAGCATGCACAGAAAAAAAGAACTGTGTTTCCTACTCATACAGACGCTATGTAGTTAAGTCTGCTTATGAAACTGATACAAACCCCAGCTCCTCTTACATAAATCCTCTTTAGTTAATAGTGAGAATAGCATAGGGTTCTTGAACTGCGAAAAATCTTTTGAGCCCAAAATTCACTGGGTTTACCAGAAATGAACTCTTGCTTGTAGGAAGACACAGATCCTGGGGTTTAACTCCGTTTCTGAAGGGCAATTCATACCAGAGTTCTCATCCCTGAAACACACTCTGTTTTAACGAAGAAGAAAGCTCTTCTATCCAGAGTCTAAAATACAGCAAGCACCGTGAGCATGGCCTGAAAAAAAGAAATGTGTTTCCTATTCATATGGACCATATGTACTTCAACTCTGCTTATGAAAATGATAAAGACCACACCTCCTCTTACATAAATGCTCTTTACTTCATAGTGAGAACAGCGTTGGGTTCCTGAACTGCGAAAAATCATTTGAGCCTAAAATCACTGGGTTTACCAGAACTGAACTCTTGCTTGTAAGAAGACACAGTTCCTGAGGTTCAACTCTGTTTCTGAAGGGAAATTAAGACCAGAATTCTCATCACTGAAAATCACTCTGTTTTAAGGCAAGAATCCTCCTCTTCTTTCCACCATCTCCAATATATTAAGAAACATGAGCATGCACAGAAAAAAAGAACTGTTTTTCCTACTCAAGCGGAACATATGTAGTTCAGGTCTGCTTATGAAACTGATACAAATCACAGCTCCTCTTACATAAATCCTCTTTAGTTAATAGTGAGAATAGCGTAGGGTTTGTGAACTGCGAATAATTATTGGAGCCCAAATATCTCTTGGTTTACCAGAAATGAACTCTTGCTTGTAGGAAGACAGAGATCCTGGGGTTTAACTCCGTTTCTGAAAGCAAATTCAGACCTGAGTTCTTATGCCTGAAACACACTCTGTTTTAACGCAAGAAGCAAGCTCTTCTTTCCAGAGTCTAAAATACAGCAAGAACAATGAGGATGCCCTGAAAAAAAGAACTGTATTTCCTACTCAGGCGGACCATATGTAGTTCAACTCTGACTATGTAACTGATAAAAACCACAGCTCCTCTTACATAAATGCTCTTTAGTTAATAGTCAGAATCGGCTTGGTTTGGTGAACTTCGAAAAATCACTTGATCCCAAAATTCACTTGGTTTACCAGAAATGAACCCTTGCTTGTAGGAAGACACTGATCCTGGGCTTTAACTCCGTTTCTTAAGGCAAATTCAGACCAGAGTTCTCATCCCTGAAAAACACTCTGTTTTAAGGCAAGAATCCACCTCTTCTTTCCAGCGTCTCCAATATATTAAGAAACATGAGCATGCACAGAAAAAAAGAACTGTTTTTCCTACTCATACAGACCATATGTAGTTTAGCTCTGTTTATGAAACTGATACAAACCACAGGTCCTCTTACATAAATCCTCTTTAGTTAATAGTGAGAATCGCGTTGGGTTCGTGAATTTCGAAAAATCATTTGAGCACAAAATTCACTGGGTTAACCAGAAATGAACTCTTGCTTGTAGGAAGACACTTATCCTGTGGTTTAACTCCGTTTCTGAAGGGAAATTCAGACCAGAGTTTTCATCCCTAAAACACACTCTGTTATAACGACAGAAGCAAGCTCTTCTTTCCAGTGTCTAAAATAAAGCAAGAACCATGAGCATGTCCTGAAAAAAAAAAAAACTGTGTTTCCTACTCATAAAGATTTTTTGTAGTTCAACTCTGCTTATAAAACTGATACAAACAACAGCTCCTCTTACATAATTGCACGTTAGTTAATATTGAGAAGCCAGTTGGGTTGGTGAACTACGAAAAATCATTTGAGCCCAAAATTCACTGGGTTAACCAGAAATGAACTCTTGCTTGTAGGAAGACACTTATCCAGGGGTTTAACTCCGTTTCTGAAGTCAAATTCACACCAGAGTTCTCATCCCTGAAAAACACTCTGTTTTAAGGCAAGTATCATCCTCTTCTTTCCATTGTCTCCAATATAGTAAGAAACATGAGCATGCCCAGAAAAAAATAACTGTGTTTCCTACTCATACGGACCATATGTAGTTCAACTCTGCTTATGAAACTGATACACCACAGCTCCTCTTACATTAATTCTCTTTAGTTAATAGTGAGAATCGGTTTGGGTTGGTGAACTGCGATAAATCATTTGAGCCCAAATTTCTCTTGGTTTACCAGAAATGAACTCTTGCTTGTAGGAAGACACAGATCCTGGGGTTTAACTCCGTTTCTGAAGGGAAATTCAGACCAGAGTTCTCATGCCTGAAACACACTCTATTTTAACGCAAGAAGCAAGCTCTTCTTTCGAGACTCTAACATAGAGCAAGAACCATGAGGATGCCCTGAAAAACAGAACTGTATTTCCTACTCAAACGGACCATATGTAGTTCAACTCTGCCTATGTAACTGATAAAAACCACAGCTCCTCTTACATAAATGCTCTTTCGTTAATAGTCAGAATCGGCTTGGTTTGGTGAACTTCGAAAAATCACTTGATCCCAAAATTCACTTGGTTTACCAGAAATGAACCCTTGCTTGTAGGAAGACACTGATCCTGGGCTTTAACTCCGTTTCTGAAGGCAAATTCAGATCAGAGTTCTCATCCCTGAAAAACACTCTGTTTTAAGGCAAGAATCCTCCTCTTCTTTCCAGCATCTCCAATATATTAAGAAACATGAGCATGCACAGAAAGAAAGAACTGTTTTTCCTACTCATACAGACCATATGTAGTTTAGCTCTGTTTATGAAACTGATACAAACCACAGCTCCTCTTACATAAATCCTCTTTAGTTAATAGTGAGAATAGCGTAGGGTTCGTGAACTGCGAATAATTATTTGAGCCGAAATTTCTCTTGGTTTACCAGAAATGAACTCTTGCTTGTAGGAAGACACAGATCCTGGGGTTTAACTCCGTTTCTGAAGGGAAATTCAGACCAGAGTTCTTATGCCTGAAACACACTATGTTTTAATGCAAGAAGCAAGCTCTTCTTTCCAGAGTCTAAAATACAGCAAGAACCATGAGGATGCCCTGAAAAAAAGAACTGAGTTTCCTTCTCATATGGACCATATGTAGTTCAACTCTGCTTTTGAAGCTGATACAAACCACAGCTCCTCTTACATAAATGCTCTTTAGTTAATAGAATAGCGTTGGGTTTTTGAATAGCGAAAAATCATTTGAGCCCAAAATTCACTGGGTTTACCAGAAATGTACTCTTGCTTGTAGGAAGACACAGATTCTGGGGTTTAACTCTGTTTCTGATGGGAAATTCAGACCAGAGTTCTCATCCCTGAAACACACTCTGTTTTAACGCAGGATGCAAGCTCTTCTTTCCAGAGTCTAAATAGAGCAACAACCATGAGCATGGCCTGAAAAAAAGAACTGTGTTTCCTACTCATACAGACCATATGTATTTCAACTCTGCTTATTAAACTGATACAAACCTCAGCTACTCTTACATAAATGCTCTTTAGTTAATAGTGAGAATAGCGTTTGGTTCCTGAACTGCGAAAAATCATTTGAGCCCCAAATTCACTGGGTTTACCAGAACTGAACTCTTGCTTGTAGGAAGACACAGATCCTGGTGTTTAACTCCGTGTCTGTAGACGAATTCAGACCAGAATTCTCAACTCTGAAATACACTCTGTTTTAAGGCAAGAAGCAAGCTCTTCTTTCCAGCGTCTCCAATACAGCAAGAACCATGAACATGCCCTGAAATAAAAAACTGTGTTTCCTACTCATACGGACCATATGTAGTTCAACTCTGCTTATGCAACTGATACAAACCACAGCTCCTCTTACATAAACGCTCTTTAGTTAATAGTGAAAATACCATTTGGTTCCTTAACTGTGAAAAATCATTTTAGCCCAAAATGCACTGGGTTTACCAGAACTGAACTCTTGCTTGTAGGAAGACACAGATCCTGGGGTTTAACTCTGTTTCTGAAGACGAATTCAGACCAGAATTCTCAAGCCTGAAAAATACTCTGTTTTACGGCAAGAAGCATGCTCTTCTTTCCTGCGTCTCCAATACAGCAAGGACCATGAGCATGCCCTGAAAAAAAGAACTGTGTTTCCTACTCATAGGGACCATATGTAGTTCAACTCTGCTTATGAAACTGATACAAACCACAGCTCCTCTTACATAAATGCTCTTTAGTTAATAGTGAGAATCGCGTTGGGTTCGTGAATTTCGAAAAATCATTTGAGCACAAAATTCACTGGGTTAACCAGAAATGAACTCTTGCTTGTAGGAAGACACTTATCCTGTGGTTTAACTCCGTTTCTGAAGGGAAATTCAGACCAGAGTTTTCATCCCTAAAACACACTCTGTTATAACGACAGGAGCAAGCTCTTCTTTCCAGTGTCTAAAATAAAGCAAGAACCATGAGCATGTCCTGAAAAAAAAAAAAAAACTGTGTTTCCTACTCATAAAGATTTTTTGTAGTTCAACTCTGCTTATAAAACTGATACAAACAACAGCTCCTCTTACATAATTGCACGTTAGTTAATATTGAGAAGCCAGTTGGGTTGGTGAACTACGAAAAATCATTTGAGCCCAAAATTCACTGGGTTAACCAGAAATGAACTCTTGCTTGTAGGAAGACACTTATCCAGGGGTTTAACTCCGTTTCTGAAGTCAAATTCACACCAGAGTTCTCATCCCTGAAAAACACTCTGTTTTAAGGCAAGTATCATCCTCTTCTTTCCATTGTCTCCAATATAGTAAGAAACATGAGCATGCCCAGAAAAAAATAACTGTGTTTCCTACTCATACGGACCATATGTAGTTCAACTCTGCTTATGAAACTGATACACCACAGCTCCTCTTACATTAATTCTCTTTAGTTAATAGTGAGAATCGGTTTGGGTTGGTGAACTGCGATAAATCATTTGAGCCCAAATTTCTCTTGGTTTACCAGAAATGAACTCTTGCTTGTAGGAAGACACAGATCCTGGGGTTTAACTCCGTTTCTGAAGGGAAATTCAGACCAGAGTTCTCATGCCTGAAACACACTCTGTTTTAACGCAAGCAGCAAGCTCTTCTTTCGAGACTCTAACATAGAGCAAGAACCATGAGGACGCCCTGAAAAAAAGAACTGTATTTCCTACTCAAACGGACCATATGTAGTTCAACTCTGCCTATGTAACTGATAAAAACCACAGCTCCTCTTACATAAATGCTCTTTAGTTAATAGTCAGAATCGGCTTGGTTTGGTGAACTTCGAAAAATCACTTGATCCCAAAATTCACTTGGTTTACCAGAAATGAACCCTTGCTTGTAGGAAGACACTGATCCTGGGCTTTAACTCCGTTTCTGAAGGCAAATTCAGATCAGAGTTCTCATCCCTGAAAAACACTCTGTTTTAAGGCAAGAATCCTCCTCTTCTTTCCAGCATCTCCAATATATTAAGAAACATGAGCATGCACAGAAAGAAAGAACTGTTTTTCCTACTCATACAGACCATATGTAGTTTAGCTCTGTTTATGAAACTGATACAAACCACAGCTCCTCTTACATAAATCCTCTTTAGTTAATAGTGAGAATAGCGTAGGGTTCGTGAACTGCGAATAATTATTTGAGCCGAAATTTCTCTTGGTTTACCAGAAATGAACTCTTGCTTGTAGGAAGACACAGATCCTGGGGTTTAACTCCGTTTCTGAAGTCAAATTCACACCAGAGTTCTCATCCCTGAAAAACACTCTGTTTTAAGGCAAGTATCATCCTCTTCTTTCCATTGTCTCCAATATAGTAAGAAACATGAGCATGCCCAGAAAAAAATAACTGTGTTTCCTACTCATACGGACCATATGTAGTTCAACTCTGCTTATGAAACAGATACACCACAGCTCCTCTTACATTAATTCTCTTTAGTTAATAGTGAGAATCGGTTTGGGTTGGTGAACTGCAATAAATCATTTGAGCCCAAATTTCTCTTGGTTTACCAGAAATGAACTCTTGCTTGTAGGAAGACACAGATCCTGGGGTTTAACTCCGTTTCTGAAGGGAAATTCAGACCAGAGTTCTCATGCCTGAAACACACTCTGTTTTAACGCAAGAAGCAAGCTCTTCTTTCGAGACTCTAACATAGAGCAAGAACCATGAGGATGCCCTGAAAAAAAGAACTGAGTTTCCTACTCATACGGACCATATGTAGTTCAACTCTGCTTTTGAAACTGATACAAACCACAGCTCCTCTTACATAAATGATCTTTAGTTAATAGTGAGAATAGCGTTGGGTTTTTGAATTGCGAAAAATCATTTGAGCCCAAAATTCACTGGGTTTACCAGAAATGAACTCTTGCTTGTAGGAAGACACAGATTCTGGGGTTTAACTCTGTTTCTAATGGGAAATTCAGACCAGAGTTCTCATCCATGAAAAACACGCTGTTTTAAGGCAGGAATAATCCTCTTCTTACAGCGTCTCCAGTATAGTTAGAAACATGAGCATGCCCTGAAAAAATGAACTGTGTTTCCTACTCATACAGACCATATGTAGTTCAACTCTGCTTATGAAACTGATACAAACCACAGCTCCTCTTACATAAATGCTCTTTACTTAATAGTGAGAATCGCCTTTGGTTCGTGAAATTCGAAAAATCATTTGAGCCCAAAATTCACTGGGTTAACCAGAACTGAACTCTTGCTTGTAGGAAGACACAGATCCTGGGGTTTAACACCGTTTCTGAAGGCAAATTCAGACCAGAGCTCTCATCCATGAAACATACCCTGTTTTCTTTCCAGCGTCACCAATACAGCAAGAACCATGAGCATTTCTGAAAAAAAGAACTGTGTTTCCTACTCATACAGGCCATATGTAGTTCTACTCTGCTTATAAAACTGATAAAAACCACAGCTCCCCTTACATAAATCCTCTTTAGTAAATAGTGAGCACAGCATAGGGTTCGTGAACTGCGAAAAATCATTTCAGCACAAAATTCACTAGGTTTACCAGAAATGAACTCTCGCATGTAGGAAGACGCAGATCCTGGGGTTTAACTCTGTTTCAGCAGGGAAATTCAGACCAGAGTTCTTATGCCTGAAACACACTATGTTTTAATGCAAGAAGCAAGCTCTTCTTTCCAGAGTCTAAAATACAGCAAGAACCATGAGGATGCCCTGAAAAAAAGAACTGAGTTTCCTTCTCATACGGACCATATGTAGTTCAACTCTGCTTTTGAAGCTGATACAAACCACAGCTCCTCTTACATAAATGCTCTTTAGTTAATAGTGAGAATAGCGTTGGGTTTTTGAATTGCGAAAAATCATTTGAGCCCAAAATTCACTGGGTTTACCAGAAATGTACTCTTGCTTGTAGGAAGACACAGATCCTGGGGTTTAACTCCGTTTCTGATGGGAAATTCAGACCAGAGTTCTCATCCCTGAAACACACTCTGTTTTAACGCAGGATGCAAGCTCTTCTTTCCAGAATCTAAAATAGAGCAAAAACCATGAGCATGGCCTGAAAAAAAGAACTGTGTTTCCTACTCATACAGACCATATGTATTTCAACTCTGCTTATTAAACTGATACAAACCTCAGCTACTCTTACATAAATGCTCTTTAGTTAATAGTGAGAATAGCGTTTGGTTCCTGAACTGCGAAAAATCATTTGAGCCCCAAATTCACTGAGTTTACCAGAACTGAACTCTTGCTTGTAGGAAGACACAGATCCTGGTGTTTAACTCCGTGTCTGTAGACGAATTCAGACCAGAATTCTCAACCCTGAAATACACTCTGTTTTAAGGCAAGAAGCAAGCTCTTCTTTCCAGCGTCTCCAATACAGCAAAAACCATGAACATGCCCTGAAAAAAAAAAACTGTGTTTCCTACTCATACGGACCATATGTAGTTCAACTCTGCTTATGCAACTGATACAAACCACAGCTCCTCTTACATAAACGCTCTTTAGTTAATAGTGAAAATACCATTTGGTTCCTTAACTGTGAAAAATCATTTTAGCCCAAAATGCACTGGGTTTACCAGAACTGAACTCTTGCTTGTAGGAAGACACAGATCCTGGGGTTTAACTCTGTTTCTGAAGACGAATTCAGACCAGAATTCTCAAGCCTGAAAAATACTCTGTTTTACGGCAAGAAGCAAGCTCTTCTTTCCTGCATCTCCAATACAGCAAGAACCATGAGCATGCCCTGAAAAAAAGAACTGTGTTTCCTACTCATAGGGACCATATGTAGTTAATCTCTGCTTAAGAAACTGATACAAACCACAGCACCTCTTACATAAATGCTCTTTAGTTAATAGTGAGAATCGCGTTGGGTTCGTGAATTTCGAAAAATCATTTGAGCACAAAATTCACTGGGTTAACCAGAAATGAACTCTTGCTTGTAGGAAGACACTGATCCTGGGGTTTAACTCCGTTTCTGAAGGGAAATTCAGACCAGAGTTTTCATCCCTATAACACACTCTGTTATAACGACAGAAGCAAGCTATTCTTTCCAGTGTCTAAAATACAGCAAGAACCATGAGCATGTCCTGAAAAAAAAAACTGTGTTTCCTACTCATAAAGATTTTTTGTAGTTCAACTCTGCTTATAAAACTGATACAAACAACGGCTCCTCTTACATAATTGCACTTTAGTTAATATTGAGAAGCCAGTTGGGTTGGTGAACTACGAAAAATCATTTGAGCCCAAAATTCACTGGGTTAACCAGAAATGAACTCTTGCTTGTAGGAAGACACTTATCCAGGGGTTTAACTCCGTTTCTGAAGTCAAATTCACACCAGAGTTCTCATCCCTGAAAAACACTCTGTTTTAAGGCAAGTATCATCCTCTTCTTTCCATTGTCTCCAATATAGTAAGAAACATGAGCATGCCCAGAAAAAAATAACTGTGTTTCCTACTCATACGAACCATATGTAGTTCAACTCTGCTTATGAAACTGATACAAACCACAGCTCCTCTTACATAAATGCTCTTTAGTTAATAGAATAGCGTTTGGTTTTTGAATTGCGAAAAATCATTTGAGTCCAAAATTCACTGGGTTTACCAGAAATGTACTCTTGCTTGTAGGAAGACACAGATTCTGGGGTTTAACTCTGTTTCTGATGGGAAATTCAGACCAGAGTTCTCATCCCTGAAACACACTCTGTTTTAACGCAGGATGCAAGCTCTTCTTTCCAGAGTCTAAAATAGAGCAAAAACCATGAGCATGGCCTGAAAAAAAGAACTGTGTTTCCTACTCATACAGACCATATGTATTTCAACTCTGCTTATTAAACTGATACAAACCTCAGCTACTCTTACATAAATGCTCTTTAGTTAATAGTGAGAATAGCGTTTGGTTCCTGAACTGCGAAAAATCATTTGAGCCCCAAATTCACTGGGTTTACCAGAACTGAACTCTTGCTTGTAGGAAGACACAGATCCTGGTGTTTAACTCCGTGTCTGTAGACGAATTCAGACCAGAATTCCCAACCCTGAAATACACTCTGTTTTAAGGCAAGAAGCAAGCTCTTCTTTCCAGCGTCTCCAATACAGCAAGAACCATGAACATGCCCTGAAATAAAAAACTGTGTTTCCTACTCATACGGACCATATGTAGTTCAACTCTGCTTATGCAACTGATACAAACCACAGCTCCTCTTACATAAACGCTCTTTAGTTAATAGTGAAAATACCATTTGGTTCCTTAACTGTGAAAAATCATTTTAGCCCAAAATGCACTGGGTTTACCAGAACTGAACTCTTGCTTGTAGGAAGACACAGATCCTGGGGTTTAACTCCGATTCTGAAGACGATTTCAGACCAGAATTCTCAATTCTGAAAAATACTCTGTTTTACGGCAAGAAGCAAGCTCTTCTTTCCTGCATCTCCAATACAGCAAGAACCATGAGCATGCCCTGAAAAAAAGAACTGTGTTTCCTACTCATAGGGACCATATGTAGTTCAACTCTGCTTATGAAACTGATACAAACCACAGCTCCTCTTACATAAATGCTCTTTAGTTAATAGTGAGAATCGCGTTGGGTTCGTGAATTTCGAAAAATCATTTGAGCACAAAATTCACTGGGTTAACCAGAAATGAACTCTTGCTTGTAGGAAGACACTGATCCTGGGCTTTACTCCGTTTCTGAAGGGAAATTCAGACCAGAGTTTTCATCCCTATAACACACTCTCTTATAACGACAGAAGCAAGCTCTTCTTTCCAGTGTCTAAAATACAGCAAGAACCATGAGCATGTCCTGAAAAAAAACTGTGTTTCCTACTCATAAAGATTTTTTGTAGTTCAACTCTGCTTATAAAACTGATACAAACAACGGCTCCACTTACATAATTGCACTTTAGTTAATATTGAGAAGCCAGTTGGGTTGGTGAACTACAAAAAATCATTTGAGCCCAAAATTCACTGGGTTAACCAGAAATGAACTCTTGCTTGTAGGAAGACACTTATCCAGGGGTTTAACTCCGTTTCTGAAGTCAAATTCACACCAGAGTTCTCATCCCTGAAAAACACTCTGTTTTAAGGCAAGTATCATCCTCTTCTTTCCATTGTCTCCAATATAGTAAGAAACATGAGCATGCCCAGAAAAAAATAACTGTGTTTCCTACTCATACGGACCATATGTAGTTCAACTCTGCTTATGAAACTGATACAAACCACAGCTCCTCTTACATTAATTCTCTTTAGTTAATAGTGAGAATCGGTTTGGGTTGGTGAACTGCGAAAAATCATTTGAGCCCAAATTTCTCTTGGTTTACCAGAAATGAACTCTTGCTTGTAGGAAGACACAGATCCTGGGGTTTAACTCCGTTTCTGAAGGGAAATTCAGACCAGAGTTCTCATGCCTGAAACACACTCTGTTTTAACGCAAGAAGCAAGCTCTTCTTTCGAGACTCTAACATAGAGCAAGAACCATGAGGATGCCCTGCAAAAAAGAACTGAGTTTCCTACTCATACGGACCATATGTAGTTCAACTCTGCTTTTGAAACTGATACAAACCACAGCTCCTCTTACATTAATGCTCTTTAGTTAATAGTGAGAATAGCGTTTGGTTCCTGAACTGCGAAAAATCATTTGAGCCCAAAATTCACTGGGTTTACCAGAACTGAACTCTTGCTTGTAGGACGACACAGAGCATGGAGTTTAACTCCGATTCTAAATGGAAATTCACAAGAGTGTTCTCCTCCATGAAACCCAGTCTGTTTTAACGCAAGAAGCATCCTCTTCATTCCAGCATCAACAATACGGCAAGAAACATGAGCATGCCCAGAAAAAAAGAACTGTGTTTCCGACTCATAAGGAACATATCTAGTTCAACTCTGCTTATGAAACTAATGCAAACCACATCATCTCTTACATAGATGCTCTTTAATTAATAGTGAAAATCGTATTGGTTTCCTGAACTGTGTAAATTCATTTGAGCCGAAAATAACTGGGTTTACCGGAAATGTACTCTTGCTTGTAGGATGACACAAAGCGTGGAGTTTAACTCCATTTCTGAAGGGAAATTCAGGAGAGTGTTCTCATCCATGAAACACACTCCGTTTTAACGCAAATAGCATGCTCTTCTTTTCAGCGTTTTCAGTACAGCAAGGATCATGAGAATGTCCAGAAAAAAGGAACTGTGTGTCCTACTCATACGCACCATATCTAGTTCAACACTGCTTATGAAACTGATACAAACCACATCATCTCTTACATAGACGGTCTTTAGTTAATATTGAAAATAGTATTGGTTTCATGAACTGTGTAAATTCATTTGAGCCGAAAAATAACTGGGTTTACCGGAAATGAACTCTTGCTTGTAGGAAGACACATAGCATGGAGTTTAACTCCGATTCTAAATGGAAATTGAGCAGAGTGTTCTCCTCCATGAAACACAGTCAGTTTTAACGCAAGAAGCATGCTCTTCTTTCAAGCATCTCTAATACAGCAAGAACCATGAACATGCCCAGAAAAAAGTAACTGTGTTTCCTACTCATAGGGACCATATGTAGTTCAAATCTACGTATGAAACTGATACTAACCACAGCTCCACTTACATAAATGCTCTTTAGTTAATTGTGAGAATCGCGTTGGGGTCGTGAACTGTGTAAAATCATTTGAGACCAAAATTCACTTGGTTTACAAGAAATGAACTCTTGCTTGTAGGAAGAAACAGATCCTGGGCTTTAACTCATTATCTGAAGGGAAATACAGAGCAGTGTTCTCATCCATGAAACACACTCTGTTTTAATGCTAGAAGCATGCCCTTCTTTCGAGTGACTCTAATACAGCAAGAACCATGAGCATGCCCAGAAAAAAGACCTGTGTTTCCTACTCATAAGGACCATATGTAGTTCAACTCTACTTACGAAACTTATACTAACCATAGCTCCACTTACATAAGTGCTCTTTAGTTAATAGAGAGAATCACGTTGGGTTCGGAAACTGTGTAAAATCATTTGAGCCCAAAATTCACTTGGTTTACCAGAAATGAACTCTTGCTTGGCGGAAGACACATATCCTGTGGATTAACTCCGTTTCTGAAGGGAAATTCAGAGCAGTGTTCTCATCCATGGAAAACACTCTGTTTTAATGCAAGAAGCAAGCTCTTCTTTTGAGCGTCTCTAATACACCAAGAACCATGAGAATGCCCAGAAAAAAAGAACAGTGTTTCCTACTCATACGGACCACACGTAGTTCAACTCTGCTTATGAAACTGATACAAACCCTAGCTCCATTTACATAAATGCTCTTTAGTTAATAGTAAGAATCGCGTTGATTTCGGGAACTGTTTAAAATCATTTGAGCCCAAAATTCACTTGGTTTACCAGAAATGAACTCTTGCATGTAGGAAGACACAGATCCTGTGGTTTAACTCCGTTTCTCAAGGGAAAATAAGACCTGTGTTCTCATCCATGGAACACACTATGTTTTAACGCAAGAAGCAAGCTCTTCTTTTGAGCGTCTCTAATACACCAAGAACCATGTGAATGCCCAGAAAAAAAAAGAACTGTATTTCCTACTCATACGGACCATATGTAGTTCAACTGTACTTATGAAACTGATACAAACCACAGCTCCACTTACATAAATGCTCTTTAGTTAATAGTAAGAATCACGTTGGGTTCGGAAACTGTGTAAAATCATTTGAGCCCAAAATTCACTTGGTTTACCAGAAATGAACTCTTGCTTGGAGGAAGACACATATCCTGTGGATTAACTCCGTTTCTGAAGGGAAATTCAGACCAGTGTTCTCATCCTTAAAATACACTCTGTTTTAACACAAGAAGCAAGCTCTTCTTTCGAGCGTCTCTAATACAGCAAGAACCACGAGCATGCCAAGAAAATAAGAACTGTATTAACTACTCATATGAACCATATGTAGTTCAACTCTACTTATGAAACTGGTACAAACCACAGCTCCTCTTATGTAAATGCTCTTTAGTTAATTGTAAGAATCGCTTTGGGTTCCTGACCTGTGTAAAATCATTTGAGCCCAAAATTCACATAGTTTTCCAGAAATGAACTCTTGCTTGTAGCAAGACACAGACCCTGTGGAATAACTCCGTTTCTGAATGGACATTCACAGAAGTGTTCTCATCCATGAAATACACTCTGTTTTAACTCAAGAAGCAAGCTCTTCTTTCCAGCATCGCTAATACAGCAAGAACGATGAGCATGCCGAGAAAAAAAGAACTGTATTTCCTACTCATATGGACCACATGTAGTTCAACTCTGCTTATGAAACTGATACAAACCACAGCTCCACTTACATAAATGCTCTTTAGTTAATAGTGAGATTCGCGTCGGATTCGTGAACTGTGTAAAATCTTTTGATACCCAAATTCACATAGTTTTTCAGAAATGCACTCTTGCCTGTAGGAAGACACAGATCCTGTGGATTAACTCCGTTTCTGAATGGATATTCAGAGCAGTGTTTTCATCCTTGAAACACACTCTGTTTTAACGCAAGAAGCAACCTCTTCTTTCGAGCGTCTCTAATACAGCAAGAACCATATGCATGCCCAGAAAAAAAGAACTGTATTTCCTACTCATACGGACCATATGTAGTTCAACTTTACTTATGAAACTGATACAAACCAAAGCTCTACTTACATAAATGCTCTTTAGTTAATTGTAAGAATCGCTTTGGGTTCCTGAACTGTGTAAAATAATTTGAGCCCAAAATTCACTTGGTTTACCAGAAATGAACTCTTGCTTGTAGGGAGACACAGATCCTGGGCTTTAACTCCGTTTCTGAAGGGAAATTCAAAGCAGTATTCTCATTCATTAAACACACTCTGTTTTAGTGCAAGAAGCAAGCTCTTCTTTCGAGCATCTCTAATACAGCAAGAAACATGAGCATGCCCAGAAAAAAAGAACTGTGTTTCCTACTCATACGGACCACACGTATTTTAACTCTGCTTATGAAACTGATGCAAACCACAGCTCCACTTACAAAAATGCTCTTTAGTTAATAGTGAGAATCGCGTTGGATTCGTGAACTGTGTAAAATCATTTGAGCCCAAAATTCACTTGGTTTACGAGAAATGAACTCTTGCTGTAGGAAGACACAGATCTTGGGCTTCAACTCCGTTTCTGAAGGGAAATTCAGAGCAGTGTTCTCATCCATGAAACACACTCTGTTTTAATGCTAGAAGCATGCTCTTCTTTCGAGCGTCTCTAATACAGCAAGAACCATGAGCATGCCCAGAAAAAAAGACCTGTGTTTCCTACTCATATGGACCATATGTAGTTCAATTCTAATTATGGAACTGATACTAACCACAGCTCCACTTACATAAATGCTCTTTAGTTAATAGTGAGATTTGCGTTGGGTTCCGGAACTGTGCAAAATCATTAGAGTCCAAAATTCATTTGATTTACCAGAAATGAACTATGGCTTGTAGGAAGACACAAATCCTGTGGATTAACTCCGATTCTGAAAGGAAATTCAGACCAGTGTTCTCATCCATGGAACACACTCTGTTGTAACGCAAGAAGCATGCTCTTCTTTCAAGCATCTCTAATACAGCAAGAACCATGAACATGCCCAGAAAAAAGTAACTGTGTTTCCTACTCATAGGGACCATATGTAGTTCAAATCTACTTATGGAACTGATACTAACCACAGCTCCACTTACATAAATGCTCTTTAGTTAATAGTAAGAATCGCGTTGATTTCGGGAACTGTTTAAAATCATTTGAGCCCAAAATTCACTTGGTTTACCAGACATGAACTCTTGCTTGTAGGAAGACACAGATCCTGTGGTTTAACTCCGTTTCTCAAGGGAAAATAAGACCAGTGTTCTCATCCATGGAACACACTCTGTTTTAACGCAAGAAGCAAGCTCTTCTTTCCAGGGTCTCTAATAGAGCAAGAACCATGTGAATGCCCAGAAAAAAAGAACTGTATTTCCTACTCATACGGACCATATGTAGTTCAACTTTACATATGAAACTGATACGAAACCACAGCTCCACTTACATAAATGCTCTTTAGTTAATAGTAAGAATCGCGTTGGGTTCAGAAACTGTATAAAATCATTTGAGCCCAAAATTCACTTGGTTTACCAGAAATGAACTCTTGCTTATAGGAAGACACATATCCTGTGGATTAACTCCGTTTCTGAAGGGAAATTCAGAGCAGTGTTCTCATCCATGGAAAACACTCTGTTTTAATGCAAGAAGCAAGCTCTTCTTTTGAGCGTCTCTAATACACCAAGAACCATGAGAATGCCCAGAAAAAAAGAACAGTGTTTCCTACTCATACGGACCACACGTAGTTCAACTCTGCTTATGAAACTGATACAAACCCTAGCTCCATTTACATAAATGCTCTTTAGTTAATAGTAAGAATCGCGTTGATTTCGGGAACTGTTTAAAATCATTTGAGCCCAAAATTCACTTGGTTTACCAGAACTGAACTCTTGCATGTAGGAAGACACAGATCCTGTGGTTTAACTCCGTTTCTCACGGTAAATAAGACCTGTGTTCTCATCCATGGAACACACTATGTTTTAACGCAAGAAGCAAGCTCTTCTTTTGAGCGTCTCTAATACACCAAGAACCATGTGAATGCCCAGAAAAAAAAAGAACTGTATTTCCTACTCATACGGACCATATGTAGTTCAACTGTACTTATGAAACTGATACAAACCACAGCTCCACTTACATAAATGCTCTTTAGTTAATAGTAAGAATCACGTTGGGTTCGGAAACTGTGTAAAATCATTTGAGCCCAAAATTCACTTGGTTTACCAGAAATGAACTCTTGCTTGGAGGAAGACACATATCCTGTGGATTAACTCCGTTTCTGAAGGGAAATTCAGACCAGTGTTCTCATCCTTGAAATACACTCTGTTTTAACACAAGAAGCAAGCTCTTCTTTCGAGCGTCTCTAATATAGCAAGAACCACGAGCATGCCAAGAAAATAAGAACTGTATTAACTACTCATATGAACCATATGTAGTTCAACTCTACTTATGAAACTGGTACAAACCACAGCTCCACTTACGTAAATGCTCTTTAGTTAATTGTGAGAATCGCTTTGGGTTCCTGACCTGTGTAAAATCATTTGAGCCCAAAATTCACATAGTTTTCCAGAAATGAACTCTTGCTTGTAGCAAGACACAGACCCTGTGGAATAACTCCGTTTCTGAATGGACATTCACAGCAGTGTTCTCATCCATGAAATACACTCTGTTTTAACTCAAGAAGCAAGCTCTTCTTTCCAGCATCGCTAATACAGCAAGAACGATGAGCATGCCGAGAAAAAAAGAACTGTATTTCCTACTCATATGGACCACATGTAGTTCAACTCTGCTTATGAAACTGATACAAACCACAGCCCCACTTACATAAATGCTCTTTAGTTAATAGTGAGATTCGCGTCGGATTCGTGAACTGTGTAAAATCTTTTGATACCCAAATTCACATAGTTTTTCAGAAATGCACTCTTGCCTGTAGGAAGACACAGATCCTGTGGATTAACTCCGTTTCTGAATGGATATTCAGAGCAGTGTTTTCATCCTTGAAACACACTCTGTTTTAACGCAAGAAGCAACCTCTTCTTTCGAGCGTCTCTAATACAGCAAGAACCATATGCATGCCCAGAAAAAAAGAACTGTATTTCCTACTCATACGGACCATATGTAGTTCAACTTTACTTATGAAACTGATACAAACCAAAGCTCTACTTACATAAATGCTCTTTAGTTAATTGTAAGAATCGCTTTGGGTTCCTGAACTGTGTAAAATAATTTGAGCCCAAAATTCACTTGGTTTACCAGAAATGAACTCTTGCTTGTAGGGAGACACAGATCCTGGGCTTTAACTCCGTTTCTGAAGGGAAATTCAAAGCAGTATTCTCATTCATTAAACACACTCTGTTTTAGTGCAAGAAGCAAGCTCTTCTTTCGAGCATCTCTAATACAGCAAGAAACATGAGCATGCCCAGAAAAAAAGAACTGTGTTTCCTACTCATACGGACCACACGTATTTTAACTCTGCTTATGAAACTGATGCAAACCACAGCTCCACTTACAAAAATGCTCTTTAGTTAATAGTGAGAATCGCGTTGGATTCGTGAACTGTGTAAAATCATTTGAGCCCAAAATTCACTTGGTTTACGAGAAATGAACTCTTGCTGTAGGAAGACACAGATCTTGGGCTTCAACTCCGTTTCTGAAGGGAAATTCAGAGCAGTGTTCTCATCCATGAAACACACTCTGTTTTAATGCTAGAAGCATGCTCTTCTTTCGAGCGTCTCTAATACAGCAAGAACCATGAGCATGCCCAGAAAAAAAGACCTGTGTTTCCTACTCATATGGACCATATGTAGTTCAATTCTAATTATGGAACTGATACTAACCACAGCTCCACTTACATAAATGCTCTTTAGTTAATAGTGAGATTTGCGTTGGGTTCCGGAACTGTGCAAAATCATTAGAGTCCAAAATTCATTTGATTTACCAGAAATGAACTATGGCTTGTAGGAAGACACAAATCCTGTGGTTTAACTCCGATTCTGAAAGGAAATTCAGACCAGTGTTCTCATCCATGGAACACACTCTGTTGTAACGCAAGAAGCATGCTCTTCTTTCAAGCATCTCTAATACAGCAAGAACCATGAACATGCCCAGAAAAAAGTAACTGTGTTTCCTACTCATAGGGACCATATGTAGTTCAAATCTACTTATGGAACTGATACTAACCACAGCTCCACTTACATAAATGCTCTTTAGTTAATAGTAAGAATCGCGTTGATTTCGGGAACTGTTTAAAATCATTTGAGCCCAAAATTCACTTGGTTTACCAGAAATGAACTCTTGCTTGTAGGAAGACACAGATCCTGTGGTTTAACTCCGTTTCTCAAGGGAAAATAAGACCAGTGTTCTCATCCATGGAACACACTCTGTTTTAACGCAAGAAGCAAGCTCTTCTTTCGAGGGTCTCTAATAGAGCAAGAACCATGTGAATGCCCAGAAAAAAAGAACTGTATTTACTACTCATACGGACCATATGTAGTTCAACTTTACATATGAAACTGATACGAAACCACAGCTCCACTTACATAAATGCTCTTTAGTTAATAGTAAGAATCGCGTTGGGTTCAGAAACTGTGTAGAATCATTTGAGCCCAAAATTCACTTGGTTTACCAGAAATGAACTCTTGCTTATAGGAAGACACATATCCTGTGGATTAACTCCGTTTCTGAAGGGAAATTCAGAGTAGTGTTCCCATCCTTGAAATACACTCTGTTTTAACGCAAGAAGCAAGCTCTTCTTTCGAGCGTCTCTAATACAGCAAGAACCATGAGCATGCCTAGAAAATAATAACTGTATTAACTACTCATATGAACCATATGTAGTTCAACTCTACTTATGAAACTGGTACAAACCACAGCTCCACTTATGTAAATGCTCTTTAGTTAATTGTGAGAATCGCTTTGGGTTCCTGACCTGTGTAAAATCATTTGAGCCCAAAATTCACATAGTTTTCCAGAAATGAACTCTTGCTTGTAGCAAGACACAGATACTGTGGAATAACTCCGTTTCTGAATGGACATTCAGAGCAGTGTTCTCATCCATGAAATACACTCTGTTTTAACTCAAGAAGCAAGCTCTTCTTTCCAGCATCGCTAATACAGCAAGAACGATGAGCATGCCGAGAAAAAAAGAACTGTATTTCCTACTCATACGGACCACACGTAGTTCAACTCTGCTTATGAAACTGATACAAACCACAGCTCCACTTACATAAATGCTCTTTAGTTAATAGTGAGATTCGCGTCAGATTCGTGAACTGTGTAAAATCTTTTGATACCCAAATTCACATAGTTTTCCAAGAATGAACTCTTGCTTGTAGGAAGACACAGATCCTGTGGCTTAACTCCGTTTCTGAATGGATATTCAGAGCAGTGTTCTCACCCTTGAAACACACTCTGTTTTAACGCAAGAAGCAACCTCTTCTTTCGAGCGTCTCTAATACAGCAAGAACCATATGCATGCCCAGAAAAAAAGAACTGTATTTCCTACTCATACGGACCATATGTAGTTCAACTTTACTTATGAAACTGATACAAACCAAAGCTCTACTTACATAAATGCTCTTTAGTTAATTGTAAGAATCGCTTTGGGTTCCTGAACTGTGTAAAATAATTTGAGCCCAAAATTCACTTGGTTTACCAGAAATGAACACTTGCTTGTGGGAAGACACAGATCCTGGGCTTTAACTCCGTTTCTGAAGGGAAATTCAGAGCAGTATTCTCATTCATTAAACACACTCTGTTTTAGTGCAAGAAGCAAGCTCTTCTTTCGAGCATCTCTAATACAGCAAGAAACATGAGCATGCCCAGAAAAAAAGAACTGTGTTTCTTACTCATACGGACCACACGTAGTTTAACCCTGCTTATGAAACTGATACAAACCACATCTCTTCTTACAAAAATGCTCTTTAGTTAATAGTGAGAATCGCGTAGGATTCGTGAACTGTGTAAAATCATTTGAGCCCAAAATTCACTTGGTTTACCAGAAATGAACTCTTGCTTGTAGGAAGACACAGATCCTGGGCTTTAACTCCGTTTCTGAAGGGAAATTCAGAGCAGTATTCTCATTCATTAAACACACTCTGTTTTAGTGCAAGAAGCAAGCTCTTCTTTCGAGCATCTCTAATACAGCAAGAAACATGAGCATGCCCAGAAAAAAAGAACTGTGTTTCCTACTCATAGGGACCACACGTAGTTTAACTCTGCTTATGAAACTGATACAAACCACAGCTCCACTTACAAAAATGCTCTTTAGTTAATAGTGAGAATCGCGTTGGATTCGTGAACTGTGTAAAATCATTTGAGCCCAAAATTCACTTGGTTTACGAGAAATGAACTCTTGCTGTAGGAAGACACAGATCTTGGGCTTCAACTCCGTTTCTGAAGGGAAATTCAGAGCAGTGTTCTCATCCATGAAACACACTCTGTTTTAATGCTAGAAGCATGCTCTTCTTTCGAGCGTCTCTAATACAGCAAGAACCATGAGCATGCCCAGAAAAAAAGACCTGTGTTTCCTACTCATATGGACCATATGTAGTTCAATTCTAATTATGGAACTGATACTAACCACAGCTCCACTTACATAAATGCTCTTTAGTTAATAGTGAGATTTGCGTTGGGTTTGGGAACTGTGCAAAATCATTAGAGTCCAAAATTCATTTGGTTTACCAGAAATGAACTATGGCTTGTAGGAAGACACAAATCCTGTGGTTTAACTCCGTTTCTGAAAGGAAATTCAGACCAGTGTTCTCATCCATGGAACACACTCTGTTGTAACGCAAGAAGCATGCTCTTCTTTCAAGCATCTCTACTACAGCAAGAACCATGTGAATGCCCAGAAAAAAAAGAACTGTATTTCCTACTCATACGGACCATATGTAGTTCAACTTTACATATGAAACTGATACATACCACAGCTCCACTTACATAAATGCTCTTTAGTTAATAGTAAGAATCGCGTTGGGTTCAGAAACTGTGTAAAATCATTTGAGACCAAAATTCACTTGGTTTACCAGAAATGAACTCTTGCTTGTAGGAAGACAATATCCTGTGGATTAACTCCGTTTCTGAAGGGAAATTCAGAGCAGTGTTCCCATCCTTGAAATACACTCTGTTTTAACGCAAGAAGCAAGCTCTTCTTTCGAGCGTCTCTAATACAGCAAGAACCATGAGCATGACGAGAAAATAAGAACTGTATTAACTACTCATATGAACCATATGTAGTTCAACTCTACTTATGAAACTGGTACAAACCACAGCTCCACTTATGTAAATGCTCTTTAGTTAATTGTGAGAATCGCTTTGGGTTCCTGACCTGTGTAAAATCATTTGAGCCCAAAATTCACATAGTTTTCCAGAAATGAACTCTTGCTTGTAGCAAGACACAGATACTGTGGAATAACTCCGTTTCTGAATGGACATTCAGAGCAGTGTTCTCATCCATGAAATACACTCTGTTTTAACTCAAGAAGCAAGCTCTTCTTTCCAGCATCGCTAATACAGCAAGAACGATGAGCATGCCCAGAAAAAAAGAACTGTGTTTCCTACTCATACGGACCACACTTAGTTTAACTCTGCTTATGAAACTGATACAAACCACATCTCCACTTACAAAAATGCTCTTTAGTTAATAGTGAGAATCGCGTAGGATTCGTGAACTGTGTAAAATCATTTGAGCCCAAAATTCACTTGGTTTACGAGAAATGACCTCTTGCTTCGAGGAAGACACAGATCTTGGGCTTCAACTCCGTGTCTGAAGGGAAATTCAGAGCAGTGTTCTCATCCATGAAACACACTTTGTTTTAATGCTAGAATCATGCTCTTCTTTCGAGCGTCTCTAATACAGCAAGAACCATGAGCATGCCCAGAAAAAAAGACCTGTGTTTCCTACTCATATGGACCATATATAGTTCAATTCTAATTATGGAACTGATACTAACCACAGCTCCACTTACATAAATGCTCTTTAGTTAATAGTGAGATTTGCGTTGGGTTCGGGAACTGTGCAAAATCATTAGAGTCCAAAATTCATTTGGTTTACCAGAAATGAACTATGGCTTGTAGGAAGACAAAAATCCTGTGGTTTAACTCCGTTTCTGAAAGGAAATTCAGACCAGTGTTCTCATCCATGGAACACACTCTGTTGTAACGCAAGAAGCATGCTCTTCTTTCAAGCATCTCTAATACAGCAAGAACCATGAACATGCCCAGAAAAAAATAACTGTGTTTCCTACTCACAGGGACCATATGTAGTTCAAATCTACTTATGAAACTGATACTAACCACAGCTCCACTTACATAAATGCTCTTTAGTTATTTGTGAGAATCGCGTTGGGGGCGTGAACTGTGTAAAATCATTGGAGACCAAAATTCACTTGGTTTACCAGAAATGAACTCTTGCTTGTAGGAACACACGGATCTTGGGCTTCAACTCCGTTTCTGAAGGGAAATTCAGAGCAGAGTTCTCATCCATGAAACACACTCTGTTTTAACGCAAGAAGCAAGCTCTTCTTTCGAGGGTCTCTAATAGAGCAAGAACCATGTGAATGCCCAGAAAAAAAGAACTGTATTTCCTACTCATACGGACCATATGTAGTTCAACTTTACTTATGAAAGTGATACATACCACAGCTCCACTTACATAAATGCTCTTTAGTTAATAGTAAGAATCGCGTTGGGTTCAGAAACTGTGTAAAATCATTTGAGACCAAAATTCACTTGGTTTACCAGAAATGAACTCTTGCTTGTAGGAAGACAATATCCTGTGGATTAACTCCGTTTCTGAAGGGAAATTCAGAGCAGTGTTCCCATCCTTGAAATGCACTCTGTTTTAACACAAGAAGCAAGCTCTTCTTTCGAGCGTCTCTAATACAGCAAGAACGATGAGCATGCCGAGAAAAAAAGAACTGTATTTCCTACTCATACGGACCACACGTAGATCTACTCTGCTTATGAAACTGATACAAACCACAGCTCCACTTACATAAATGCTCTTTAGTTAATAGTGAGATTCGCGTCAGATTCGTGAACTGTGTAAAATCTTTTGATACCCAAATTCACATAGTTTTCCAAGAATGAACTCTTGCTTGTAGGAAGACACAGATCCTGTGGCTTAACTCCGTTTCTGAATGGATATTCAGAGCAGTGTTCTCACCCTTGAAACACACTCTGTTTTAACGCAAGAAGCAACCTCTTCTTTCGAGCGTCTCTAATACAGCAAGAACCATATGCATGCCCAGAAAAAAAGAACTGTATTTCCTACTCATACGGACCATATGTAGTTCAACTTTACTTATGAAACTGATACAAACCAAAGCTCAACTTACATAAATGCTCTTTAGTTAATTGTAAGAATCGCTTTGGGTTCCTGAACTGTGTAAAATAATTTGAGCCCAAAATTCACTTGGTTTACCAGAAATGAACTCTTGCTTGTGGGAAGACACAGATCCTGGGCTTTAACTCCGTTTCTGAAGGGAAATTCAGAGCAGTATTCTCATTCATTAAACACACTCTGTTTTAGTGCAAGAAGCAAGCTCTTCTTTTGAGCATCTCTAATACAGCAAGAAACATGAGCATGCCCAGAAAAAAAGAACTGTGTTTCTTACTCATACGGACCACACGTAGTTTAACCCTGCTTATGAAACTGATACAAACCACATCTCTTCTTACAAAAATGCACTTTAGTTAATAGTGAGAATCGCGTAGGATTCGTGAACTGTGTAAAATCATTTGAGCCCAAAATTCACTTGGTTTACCAGAAATGAACTCTTGCTTGTAGGAAGACACAGATCCTGGGCTTTAACTCCATTTCTGAAGGGAAATTCAGAGCAGTATTCTCATTCATTAAACACACTCTGTTTTAGTGCAAGAAGCAAGCTCTTCTTTCCAGCATCTCTAATACAGCAAGAAACATGAGCATGCCCAGAAAAAAAGAACTGGGTTTCCTACTCATAGGGACCACACGTAGTTTAACTCTGCTTATGAAACTGATACAAACCACAGCTCCACTTACAAAAATGCTCTTTAGTTAATAGTGAGAATCGCGTTGGATTCGTGAACTGTGTAAAATCATTTGAGCCCAAAATTCACTTGGTTTACGAGAAATGAACTCTTGCTGTAGGAAGACACAGATCTTGGGCTTCAACTCCGTTTCTGAAGGGAAATTCAGAGCAGTGTTCTCATCCATGAAACACACTCTGTTTTAATGCTAGAAGCATGCTCTTCTTTCGAGCGTCTCTAATACAGCAAGAACCATGAGCATGCCCAGAAAAAAAGACCTGTGTTTCCTACTCATATGGACCATATGTAGTTCAATTCTAATTATGGAACTGATACTAACCACAGCTCCACTTATATAAATGCTCTTTAGTTAATAGTGAGATTTGCGTTGGGTTCGGGAACTGTGCAAAATCATTAGAGTCCAAAATTCATTTGGTTTACCAGAAATGAACTATGGCTTGTAGGAAGACACAAATCCTGTGGTTTAACTCCGTTTCTGAAAGGAAATTCAGACCAGTGTTCTCATCCATGGAACACACTCTGTTGTAACGCAAGAAGCATGCTCTTCTTTCAAGCATCTCTACTACAGCAAGAACCATGAACATGCCCATAAAAAAATAACTGTGTTTCCTACTCATAGGGACCATATGTAGTTCAAAATCTACTTATGAAACTGATACTAACCACAGCTCCACTTACATAAATGCTCTTTAGTTAATTGTGAGAATCGCGTTGGGGGCGTGAACTGTGTAAAATCATTGGAGACCAAAATTCACTTGGTTTACCAGAAATGAACTCTTGCTTGTAGGAAGACACAGATCTTGGGCTTCAACTCCGTTTCTGAAGGGAAATTCAGACAGAGTTCTCATCCATGAAACACACTCTGTTTTAATGCTAGAAGCATGCTCTTCTTTCGAGTGTCTCTAATACAGCAAGAACCATGAGCATGCCTAGAAAAAAAGACCTGTGTTTCCTACTCATAGGGACCATATGTAGTTCAACTCTACTTACGAAACTTATACTAACCACACCTCCACTTACATAAGTGCTCTTTAGTTAATAGTGAGAATCACGTTGGGTTCGGAAACTGTGTAAAATCATTTGAGCCCAAAATTCTCTTTGTTTACCAGAAATGAACTCTTGCTTGGAGGAAGACACATATCCTGTGGATTAACTCCGTTTCTGAAGGGAAATTCAGAGCAGTGTTCTCATCCATGAAAAACACTCTGTTTTAACGCAAGAAGCAAGCTCTTCTTTCGAGCGTCTCTAATACACCAAGAACAATGAGAATGCTCAGAAAAAAAGAACAGTGTTTCCTACTCATACGGACCACACGTAGTTCAACTCTGCTTATGAAACTGATACAAACCACAGCTCCACTTACATAAATGCTCTTTAGTTAATAGTAAGAATTCGTTGAGTTCGGGAACTGTGTAAAATCATTTGAGCCCAAAATTCACTTGGTTTACCAGAAATGAACTCTTGCTTGTAGGAAGACACAGATCCTGGGCTTTAACTCATTTTCTGAAGGGAAATTCAGAGCAGTATTCTCATTCATTAAAAACACTCTGTTTTAGTGCAAGAAGCAAGCTCTTCTTTCCAGCATCTCTAATACAGCAAGAAACATGAGCATGCCCAGAAAAAAGAACTGGGTTTCCTAGTCATACGGACCACACGTAGTTTAACTCTGCTTATGAAACTGATACAAACCACAGCTCCACTTACATGAATGCTCTTGAGTTAATAGTGAGAATCACGTTGGGTTCGGAAACTGTGTAAAATCATTTGAGCCCAAAATTCACTTGGTTTACCTGAAATGAACTCTTGCTTGGAGGAAGACACATATCCTGTGGATTAACTCCGTTTCTGAAGGGAAATTCAGAGCAGTGTTCTCATCCATGAAAAACACTCTGTTTTAACGAAAGAAGCAAGCTCTTCTTTTGAGCGTCTCTAATACCCCAAGAACCATGAGAATGCCCAGAAAAAAAGAACTGGGTTTCCTACTCATACAGACCACACGTAGTTCAACTCTGCTTATGAAACTGATACAAACCACAGCTCCACTTACATAAATGCTCTTTAGTTAATAGTAAGAATTCGTTGAGTTCGGGAACTGTTTAAAATCATTTGAGCCCAAAATTCACTTGGTTTACCAGAAATGAACTCTTGCTTGTAGGAAGACACTGATCCTGGGGTTTAACTCCTTTTCTCAAGGGAAAATAAGACCAGTGTTCTCATCCATGGAACACACTCTGTTTTAACGCAAGAAGCAAGCTCTTCTTTCGAGGGTCTCTAATAGAGCAAGAAACACGTGAATGCCCAGAAAAAAAGAACTGTATTTCCTACTCATACGGACCATATGTAGTTCAACTTTACTTATGAAAGTGATACAAAACACAGCTCTACTTACATAAATGCTCTTTAGTTAATTGTGAGAATTGCGTTGGGTTCCTAAACTGTTTAAAATCATTTGAGCCCAAAATTCACTTGGTTTACCAGAAATGAACTATTGCTTGTAGGAAGACACAGATCCTGTGGTTTAACTCCGTTTCTAAAGGGAAAATAAGACCAGTGTTCTCATCCATGGAACACACTCTGTTTTAACGCAAGAAGCAAGCTCTTCTTTCGAGCGTCTCTAATACAGCAAGAACCATGAGCATGCCGAGAAAATAAGAACTGTATTAACTACTCATATGAACCATATGTAGTTCAACTCTACTTATGAAACTGGTACAAACCACAGCTCCACTTATGTAAATGCTCTTTAGTTAATTGTGAGAATCGCTTTGGGTTCCTGACCTGTGTAAAATCATTTGAGCCCAAAATTCACATAGTTTTCCAGAAATGAACTCTTGCTTGTAGCAAGACACAGATACTGTGGAATAACTCCGTTTCTGAATGGACATTCAGAGCAGTGTTCTCATCCATGAAATACACTCTGTTTTAACTCAAGAAGCAAGCTCTTCTTTCCAGCATCGCTAATACAGCAAGAACGATGAGCATGCCCAGAAAAAAAGAACTGTGTTTCCTACTCATACGGACCACACGTAGTTTAACTCTGCTTATGAAACTGATACAAACCACATCTCCACTTACAAAAATGCTCTTTAGTTAATAGTGAGAATCGCGTAGGATTCGTGAACTGTGTAAAATCATTTGAGCCCAAAATTCACTTGGTTTACGAGAAATGAACTCTTGCTTGGAGGAAGACATAGATCTTGGGCTTCAACTCCGTGTCTGAAGGGAAATTCAGAGCAGTGTTCTCATCCATGAAACACACTCTGTTTTAATGCTAGAATCATGCTCTTCTTTCGAGCGTCTCTAATACAGCAAGAACCATGAGCATGCCCAGAAAAAAAGACCTGTGTTTCCTACTCATATGGACCATATATAGTTCAATTCTAATTATGGAACTGATACTAACCACAGCTCCACTTACATAAATGCTCTTTAGTTAATAGTGAGATTTGCGTTGGGTTCGGGAACTGTGCAAAATCATTAGAGGCCAAAATTCATTTGGTTTACCAGAAATGAACTATGGCTTGTAGGAAGACAAAAATCCTGTGGTTTAACTCCGTTTCTGAAAGGAAATTCAGACCAGTGTTCTCATCCATGGAACACACTCTGTTGTAACGCAAGAAGCATGCTCTTCTTTCAAGCATCTCTAATACAGCAAGAACCATGAACATGCCCAGAAAAAAATAACTGTGTTTCCTACTCACAGGGACCATATGTAGTTCAAATCTACTTATGAAACTGATACTAACCACAGCTCCACTTACATAAATGCTCTTTAGTTATTTGTGAGAATCGCGTTGGGGGCGTGAACTGTGTAAAATCATTTGAGCCCAAAATTCACTTGGTTTACCAGAAATGAACTCTTGCTTGTAGGAAGACACAGATCTTGGGCTTCAACTCCGTTTCTGAAGGGAAATTCAGAGCAGAGTTCTCATCCATGAAACACACTCTGTTTTAACGCAAGAAGCAAGCTCTTCTTTCGAGCGTCTCTAATACAGCAAGAACCATGAGCATGCCTAGAAAATAAGAACTGTATTAACTACTCATATGAACCATATGTAGTTCAACTCTACTTATGAAACTGGTACAAACCACAGCTCCACTTATGTAAATGCTCTTTAGTTAATTGTGAGAATCGCTTTGGGTCCTGACCTGTGTAAAATCATTTGAGCCCAAAATTCACATAGTTTTCCAGAAATGAACTCTTGCTTGTAGCAAGACACAGATACTGTGGAATAACTCCGTTTCTGAATGGACATTCAGAGCAGTGTTCTCATCCATGAAACACACTCTGTTTTAATGCTAGAAGCATGCTCTTCTTTCGAGCGTCTCTAATACAGCAAGAACCATGAGCATGCCCAGAAAAAAAGACCTGTGTTTCCTACTCATACGGACCATATGTAGTTCAATTCTAATTATGGAACTGATACTAACCACAGCTCCACTTACATAAATGCTCTTTAGTTAATAGTGAGATTTGCGTTGGGTTTGGGAACTGTGCAAAATCATTAGAGTCCAAAATTCATTTGGTTTACCAGAAATGAACTATGGCTTGTAGGAAGACACAAATCCTGTGGTTTAACTCCGTTTCTGAAAGGAAATTCAGACCAGTGTTCTCATCCATGGAACACACTCTGTTGTAACGCAAGAAGCATGCTCTTCTTTCAAGCATCTCTACTACAGCAAGAACCATGTGAATGCCCAGAAAAAAAAGAACTGTATTTCCTACTCATACGGACCATATGTAGTTCAACTTTACATATGAAACTGATACATACCAGAGCTCCACTTACATAAATGCTCTTTAGTTAATAGTAAGAATCGCGTTGGGTTCAGAAACTGTGTAAAATCATTTGAGACCAAAATTCACTTGGTTTACCAGAAATGAACTCTTGCTTGTAGGAAGACAATATCCTGTGGATTAACTCCGTTTCTGAAGGGAAATTCAGAGCAGTGTTCCCATCCTTGAAATACACTCTGTTTTAACGCAAGAAGCAAGCTCTTCTTTCGAGCGTCTCTAATACAGCAAGAACCATGAGCATGCCGAGAAAATAAGAACTGTATTAACTACTCATATGAACCATATGTAGTTCAACTCTACTTATGAAACTGGTACAAACCACAGCTCCACTTATGTAAATGCTCTTTAGTTAATTGTGAGAATCGCTTTGGGTTCCTGACCTGTGTAAAATCATTTGAGCCCAAAATTCACATAGTTTTCCAGAAATGAACTCTTGCTTGTAGCAAGACACAGATACTGTGGAATAACTCCGTTTCTGAATGGACATTCAGAGCAGTGTTCTCATCCATGAAATACACTCTGTTTTAACTCAAGAAGCAAGCTCTTCTTTCCAGCATCGCTAATACAGCAAGAACGATGAGCATGCCCAGAAAAAAAGAACTGTGTTTCCTACTCATACGGACCACACTTAGTTTAACTCTGCTTATGAAACTGATACAAACCACATCTCCACTTACAAAAATGCTCTTTAGTTAATAGTGAGAATCGCGTAGGATTCGTGAACTGTGTAAAATCATTTGAGCCCAAAATTCACTTGGTTTACCAGAAATGAACTCTTGCTTGTAGGAAGACACAGATCCTGGGCTTTAACTCCGTTTCTGAAGGGAAATTCAGAGCAGTATTCTCATTCATTAAACACACTCTGTTTTAGTGCAAGAAGCAAGCTCTTCTTTCGAGCATCTCTAATACAGCAAGAACCATGAACATGCCCAGAAAAAAATAACTGTGTTTCCTACTCACAGGGACCATATGTAGTTCAAATCTACTTATGAAACTGATACTAACCACAGCTCCACTTACATAAATGCTCTTTAGTTATTTGTGAGAATCGCGTTGGGGGCGTGAACTGTGTAAAATCATTTTAGACCAAAATTCACTTGGTTTACCAGAAATGAACTCTTGCTTGTAGGAAGACACAGATCTTGGGCTTCTACTCCGTTTCTGAAGGGAAATTCAGAGCAGAGTTCTCATCCATGAAACACACTCTGTTTTAACGCAAGAAGCAAGCTCTTCTTTCGAGGGTCTCTAATAGAGCAAGAACCATGTGAATGCCCAGAAAAAAAGAACTGTATTTCCTACTCATACGGACCATATGTAGTTCAACTTTACTTATGAAAGTGATACATACCACAGCTCCACTTACATAAATGCTCTTTAGTTAATAGTGAGAATCACGTTGGGTTCGGAAACTGTGTAAAATCATTTGAGCCCAAAATTCACTTGGTTTACCTGAAATGAACTCTTGCTTGGAGGAAGACACTGATCCTGGGGTTTAACTCCGTTTCTCAAGGGAAAATAAGACCAGTGTTCTCATCCATGGAACACACTCTGTTTTAACGCAAGAAGCAAGCTCTTCTTTCGAGGGTCTCTAATAGAGCAAGAACCATGTGAATGCCCAGAAAAAAAGAACTGTATTTCCTACTCATATGGACCATATGTAGTTCAACTTTACTCATGAAAGTGATACAAAACACAGCTCTACTTACATAAATGCTCTTTAGTTAATTGTGAGAATTGCGTTGGGTTCCTAAACTGTTTAAAATCATTTGAGCCCAAAATTCACTTGGTTTACCAGAAATGAACTATTGCTTGTAGGAAGACACAGATCCTGTGGATTAACTCCGTTTCTAAAGGGAAAATAAGACCAGTGTTCTCATCCATGGAACACACTCTGTTTTAACGCAAGAAGCAAGCTCTTCTTTCGAGCGTCTCTAATACAGCAAGAACCATGAGCATGCCGAGAAAATAAGAACTGTATTAACTACTCATATGAACCATATGTAGTTCAACTCTACTTATGAAACTGGTACAAACCACAGCTCCACTTATGTAAATGCTCTTTAGTTAATTGTGAGAATCACTTTGGGTTCCTGACCTGTGTAAAATCATTTGAGCCCAAAATTCACATAGTTTTCCAGAAATGAACTCTTGCTTGTAGCAAGACACAGATACTGTGGAATAACTCCGTTTCTGAATGGACATTCAGAGCAGTGTTCTCATCCATGAAATACACTCTGTTTTAACTCAAGAAGCAAGCTCTTCTTTCCAGCATCGCTAATACAGCAAGAACGATGAGCATGCCCAGAAAAAAAGAACTGTGTTTCCTACTCATACGGACCACACTTAGTTTAACTCTGCTTATGAAACTGATACAAACCACATCTCCACTTACAAAAATGCTCTTTAGTTAATAGTGAGAATCGCGTAGGATTCGTGAACTGTGTAAAATCATTTGAGCCCAAAATTCACTTGGTTTACCAGAAATGAACTCTTGCTTGTAGGAAGACACAGATCCTGGGCTTTAACTCCGTTTCTGAAGGGAAATTCAGAGCAGTATTCTCATTCATTAAACACACTCTGTTTTAGTGCAAGAAGCAAGCTCTTCTTTCGAGCATCTCTAATACAGCAAGAACCATGAACATGCCCAGAAAAAAATAACTGTGTTTCCTACTCACAGGGACCATATGTAGTTCAAATCTACTTATGTAACTGATACTAACCACAGCTCCACTTACATAAATGCTCTTTAGTTATTTGTGAGAATCGCGTTGGGGGCGTGAACTGTGTAAAATCATTTTAGACCAAAATTCACTTGGTTTACCAGAAATGAACTCTTGCTTGTAGGAAGACACAGATCTTGGGCTTCAACTCCGTTTCTGAAGGGAAATTCAGAGCAGAGTTCTCATCCATGAAACACACTCTGTTTTAACGCAAGAAGCAAGCTCTTCTTTCGAGGGTCTCTAATAGAGCAAGAACCATGTGAATGCCCAGAAAAAAAGAACTGTATTTCCTACTCATACGGACCATATGTAGTTCAACTTTACTTATGAAAGTGATACATACCACAGCTCCACTTACATAAATGCTCTTTAGTTAATAGTAAGAATCGCGTTGGGTTCAGAAACTGTGTAAAATCATTTGAGACCAAAATTCACTTGGTTTACCAGAAATGAACTCTTGCTTGTAGGAAGACAATATCCTGTGGATTAACTCCGTTTCTGAAGGGAAATTCATAGCAGTGTTCCCATTCTTGAAATACACTCTGTTTTAACGCAAGAAGCAAGCTCTTCTTTCGAGTGTCTCTAATACAGCAAGAACCATGAGCATGCCTAGAAAATAAGAACTGTATTAACTACTCATATGAACCATATGTAGTTCAACTCTACTTATGAAACTGGTACAAACCACAGCTCCACTTATGTAAATGCTCTTTAGTTAATTGTGAGAATCGCTTTGGGTTCCTGACCTGTGTAAAATCATTTGAGCCCAAAATTCACATAGTTTTCCAGAAATGAACTCTTGCTTGTAGCAAGACACAGATCCTGTGGAATAACTCCGTTTCTGAATGGACATTCAGAGCAGTGTTCTCATCCATGAAATACACTCTGTTTTAACTCAAGAAGCAAGCTCTTCTTTCCAGCATCGCTAATACAGCAAGAACGATGAGCATGCCGAGAAAAAAAGAACTGTATTTCCTACTCATACGGACCACACGTAGTTCAACTCTGCTTATGAAACTGATACAAACCACAGCTCCACTTACATAAATGCTCTTTAGTTAATAGTGAGATTCGCGTCAGATTCGTGAACTGTGTAAAATCTTTTGATACCCAAATTCACATAGTTTTCCAAGAATGAACTCTTGCTTGTAGGAAGACACAGATCCTGTGGAATAACTCCGTTTCTGAAGGGAAATTCAGAGTAGTGTTCCCATCCTTGAAATACACTCTGTTTTAACGCAAGAAGCAAGCTCTTCTTTCGAGCGTCTCTAATACAGCAAGAACCATGAGCATGCCTAGAAAATAATAACTGTATTAACTACTCATATGAACCATATGTAGTTCAACTCTACTTATGAAACTGGTACAAACCACAGCTCCACTTATGTAAATGCTCTTTAGTTAATTGTGAGAATCGCTTTGGGTTCCTGACCTGTGTAAAATCATTTGAGCCCAAAATTCACATAGTTTTCCAGAAATGAACTCTTGCTTGTAGCAAGACACAGATACTGTGGAATAACTCCGTTTCTGAATGGACATTCAGAGCAGTGTTCTCATCCATGAAATACACTCTGTTTTAACTCAAGAAGCAAGCTCTTCTTTCCAGCATCGCTAATACAGCAAGAACGATGAGCATGCCGAGAAAAAAAGAACTGTATTTCCTACTCATACGGACCACACGTAGTTCAACTCTGCTTATGAAACTGATACAAACCACAGCTCCACTTACATAAATGCTCTTTAGTTAATAGTGAGATTCGCGTCAGATTCGTGAACTGTGTAAAATCTTTTGATACCCAAATTCACATAGTTTTCCAAGAATGAACTCTTGCTTGTAGGAAGACACAGATCCTGTGGCTTAACTCCGTTTCTGAATGGATATTCAGAGCAGTGTTCTCACCCTTGAAACACACTCTGTTTTAACGCAAGAAGCAACCTCTTCTTTCGAGCGTCTCTAATACAGCAAGAACCATATGCATGCCCAGAAAAAAAGAACTGTATTTCCTACTCATACGGACCATATGTAGTTCAACTTTACTTATGAAACTGATACAAACCAAAGCTCTACTTACATAAATGCTCTTTAGTTAATTGTAAGAATCGCTTTGGGTTCCTGAACTGTGTAAAATAATTTGAGCCCAAAATTCACTTGGTTTACCAGAAATGAACACTTGCTTGTGGGAAGACACAGATCCTGGGCTTTAACTCCGTTTCTGAAGGGAAATTCAGAGCAGTATTCTCATTCATTAAACACACTCTGTTTTAGTGCAAGAAGCAAGCTCTTCTTTCGAGCATCTCTAATACAGCAAGAAACATGAGCATGCCCAGAAAAAAAGAACTGTGTTTCTTACTCATACGGACCACACGTAGTTTAACCCTGCTTATGAAACTGATACAAACCACATCTCTTCTTACAAAAATGCTCTTTAGTTAATAGTGAGAATCGCGTAGGATTCGTGAACTGTGTAAAATCATTTGAGCCCAAAATTCACTTGGTTTACCAGAAATGAACTCTTGCTTGTAGGAAGACACAGATCCTGGGCTTTAACTCCGTTTCTGAAGGGAAATTCAGAGCAGTATTCTCATTCATTAAACACACTCTGTTTTAGTGCAAGAAGCAAGCTCTTCTTTCGAGCATCTCTAATACAGCAAGAAACATGAGCATGCCCAGAAAAAAAGAACTGTGTTTCCTACTCATAGGGAACACACGTAGTTTAACTCTGCTTATGAAACTGATACAAACCACAGCTCCACTTACAAAAATGCTCTTTAGTTAATAGTGAGAATCGCGTTGGATTCGTGAACTGTGTAAAATCATTTGAGCCCAAAATTCACTTGGTTTACGAGAAATGAACTCTTGCTGTAGGAAGACACAGATCTTGGGCTTCAACTCCGTTTCTGAAGGGAAATTCAGAGCAGTGTTCTCATCCATGAAACACACTCTGTTTTAATGCTAGAAGCATGCTCTTCTTTCGAGCGTCTCTAATACAGCAAGAACCATGAGCATGCCCAGAAAAAAAGACCTGTGTTTCCTACTCATACGGACCATATGTAGTTCAATTCTAATTATGGAACTGATACTAACCACAGCTCCACTTACATAAATGCTCTTTAGTTAATAGTGAGATTTGCGTTGGGTTTGGGAACTGTGCAAAATCATTAGAGTCCAAAATTCATTTGGTTTACCAGAAATGAACTATGGCTTGTAGGAAGACACAAATCCTGTGGTTTAACTCCGTTTCTGAAAGGAAATTCAGACCAGTGTTCTCATCCATGGAACACACTCTGTTGTAACGCAAGAAGCATGCTCTTCTTTCAAGCATCTCTACTACAGCAAGAACCATGTGAATGCCCAGAAAAAAAAGAACTGTATTTCCTACTCATACGGACCATATGTAGTTCAACTTTACATATGAAACTGATACATACCAGAGCTCCACTTACATAAATGCTCTTTAGTTAATAGTAAGAATCGCGTTGGGTTCAGAAACTGTGTAAAATCATTTGAGACCAAAATTCACTTGGTTTACCAGAAATGAACTCTTGCTTGTAGGAAGACAATATCCTGTGGATTAACTCCGTTTCTGAAGGGAAATTCAGAGCAGTGTTCCCATCCTTGAAATACACTCTGTTTTAACGCAAGAAGCAAGCTCTTCTTTCGAGCGTCTCTAATACAGCAAGAACCATGAGCATGCCGAGAAAATAAGAACTGTATTAACTACTCATATGAACCATATGTAGTTCAACTCTACTTATGAAACTGGTACAAACCACAGCTCCACTTATGTAAATGCTCTTTAGTTAATTGTGAGAATCGCTTTGGGTTCCTGACCTGTGTAAAATCATTTGAGCCCAAAATTCACATAGTTTTCCAGAAATGAACTCTTGCTTGTAGCAAGACACAGATACTGTGGAATAACTCCGTTTCTGAATGGACATTCAGAGCAGTGTTCTCATCCATGAAATACACTCTGTTTTAACTCAAGAAGCAAGCTCTTCTTTCCAGCATCGCTAATACAGCAAGAACGATGAGCATGCCCAGAAAAAAAGAACTGTGTTTCCTACTCATACGGACCACACTTAGTTTAACTCTGCTTATGAAACTGATACAAACCACATCTCCACTTACAAAAATGCTCTTTAGTTAATAGTGAGAATCGCGTAGGATTCGTGAACTGTGTAAAATCATTTGAGCCCAAAATTCACTTGGTTTACCAGAAATGAACTCTTGCTTGTAGGAAGACACAGATCCTGGGCTTTAACTCCGTTTCTGAAGGGAAATTCAGAGCAGTATTCTCATTCATTAAACACACTCTGTTTTAGTGCAAGAAGCAAGCTCTTCTTTCGAGCATCTCTAATACAGCAAGAACCATGAACATGCCCAGAAAAAAATAACTGTGTTTCCTACTCACAGGGACCATATGTAGTTCAAATCTACTTATGAAACTGATACTAACCACAGCTCCACTTACATAAATGCTCTTTAGTTATTTGTGAGAATCGCGTTGGGGGCGTGAACTGTGTAAAATCATTTTAGACCAAAATTCACTTGGTTTACCAGAAATGAACTCTTGCTTGTAGGAAGACACAGATCTTGGGCTTCAACTCCGTTTCTGAAGGGAAATTCAGAGCAGAGTTCTCATCCATGAAACACACTCTGTTTTAACGCAAGAAGCAAGCTCTTCTTTCGAGGGTCTCTAATAGAGCAAGAACCATGTGAATGCCCAGAAAAAAAGAACTGTATTTCCTACTCATACGGACCATATGTAGTTCAACTTTACTTATGAAAGTGATACATACCACAGCTCCACTTACATAAATGCTCTTTAGTTAATAGTGAGAATCACGTTGGGTTCGGAAACTGTGTAAAATCATTTGAGCCCAAAATTCACTTGGTTTACTTGAAATGAACTCTTGCTTGGAGGAAGACACTGATCCTGGGGTTTAACTCCGTTTCTCAAGGGAAAATAAGACCAGTGTTCTCATCCATGGAACACACTCTGTTTTAACGCAAGAAGCAAGCTCTTCTTTCGAGGGTCTCTAATAGAGCAAGAACCATGTGAATGCCCAGAAAAAAAGAACTGTATTTCCTACTCATACGGACCATATGTAGTTCAACTTTACTCATGAAAGTGATACAAAACACAGCTCTACTTACATAAATGCTCTTTAGTTAATTGTGAGAATTGCGTTGGGTTCCTAAACTGTTTAAAATCATTTGAGCCCAAAATTCACTTGGTTTACCAGAAATGAACTATTGCTTGTAGGAAGACACAGATCCTGTGGTTTAACTCCGTTTCTAAAGGGAAAATAAGACCAGTGTTCTCATCCATGGAACACACTCTGTTTTAACGCAAGAAGCAAGCTCTTCTTTCGAGCGTCTCTAATACAGCAAGAACCATGAGCATGCCGAGAAAATAAGAACTGTATTAACTACTCATATGAACCATATGTAGTTCAACTCTACTTATGAAACTGGTACAAACCACAGCTCCACTTATGTAAATGCTCTTTAGTTTATTGTGAGAATCGCTTTGGGTTCCTGACCTGTGTAAAATCATTTGAGCCCAAAATTCACATAGTTTTCCAGAAATGAACTCTTGCTTGTAGCAAGACACAGATACTGTGGAATAACTCCGTTTCTGAATGGACATTCAGAGCAGTGTTCTCATCCATGAAATACACTCTGTTTTAACTCAAGAAGCAAGCTCTTCTTTCCAGCATCGCTAATACAGCAAGAACGATGAGCATGCCGAGAAAAAAAGAACTGTATTTCCTACTCATACGGACCACACGTAGTTCAACTCTGCTTATGAAACTGATACAAACCACAGCTCCACTTACATAAATGCTCTTTAGTTAATAGTGAGATTCGCGTCAGATTCGTGAACTGTGTAAAATCTTTTGATACCCAAATTCACATAGTTTTCCAAGAATGAACTCTTGCTTGTAGGAAGACACAGATCCTGTGGCTTAACTCCGTTTCTGAATGGATATTCAGAGCAGTGTTCTCACCCTTGAAACACACTCTGTTTTAACGCAAGAAGCAACCTCTTCTTTCGAGCGTCTCTAATACATCAAGAACCATATGCATGCCCAGAAAAAAAGAACTGTATTTCCTACTCATACGGACCATATGTAGTTCAACTTTACTTATGAAACTGATACAAACCAAAGCTCTACTTTCATAAATGCTCTTTAGTTAATTGTAAGAATCGCTTTGGGTTCCTGAACTGTGTAAAATAATTTGAGCCCAAAATTCACTTGGTTTACCAGAAATGAACACTTAGTTGTGGGAAGACACAGATCCTGGGCTTTAACTCCGTTTCTGAAGGGAAATTCAGAGCAGTATTCTCATTCATTAAACACACTCTGTTTTAGTGCAAGAAGCAAGCTCTTCTTTCGAGCATCTCTAATACAGCAAGAAACATGAGCATGCCCAGAAAAAAAGAACTGTGTTTCTTACTCATACGGACCACACGTAGTTTAACCCTGCTTATGAAACTGATACAAACCACATCTCTTCTTACAAAAATGCTCTTTAGTTAATAGTGAGAATCGCGTAGGATTCGTGAACTGTGTAAAATCATTTGAGCCCAAAATTCACTTGGTTTACCAGAAATGAACTCTTGCTTGTAGGAAGACACAGATCCTGGGCTTTAACTCCGTTTCTGAAGGGAAATTCAGAGCAGTATTCTCATTCATTAAACACACTCTGTTTTATTGCAAGAAGCAAGCTCTTCTTTCGAGCATCTCTAATACAGCAAGAAACATGAGCATGCCCAGAAAAAAAGAACTGTGTTTCCTACTCATAGGGACCACACGTAGTTTAACTCTGCTTATGAAACTGATACAAACCACAGCTCCACTTACAAAAATGCTCTTTAGTTAATAGTGAGAATCGCGTTGGATTCGTGAACTGTGTAAAATCATTTGAGCCCAAAATTCACTTGGTTTACGAGAAATGAACTCTTGCTGTAGGAAGACACAGATCTTGGGCTTCAACTCCGTTTCTGAAGGGAAATTCAGAGCAGTGTTCTCATCCATGAAACACACTCTGTTTTAATGCTAGAAGCATGCTCTTCTTTCGAGCGTCTCTAATACAGCAAGAACCATGAGCATGCCCAGAAAAAAAGACCTGTGTTTCCTACTCATATGGACCATATGTAGTTCAATTCTAATTATGGAACTGATACTAACCACAGCTCCACTTACATAAATGCTCTTTAGTTAATAGTGAGATTTGCGTTGGGTTTGGGAACTGTGCAAAATCATTAGACTCCAAAATTCATTTGGTTTACCAGAAATGAACTATGGCTTGTAGGAAGACACAAATCCTGTGGTTTAACTCCGTTTCTGAAAGGAAATTCAGACCAGTGTTCTCATCCATGGAACACACTCTGTTGTAACGCAAGAAGCATGCTCTTCTTTCAAGCATCTCTACTACAGCAAGAACCATGAACATGCCCATAAAAAAATAACTGTGTTTCCTACTCATAGGGACCATATGTAGTTCAAATCTACTTATGAAACTGATACTAACCACAGCTCCACTTACATAAATGCTCTTTAGTTAATTGTGAGAATCGCGTTGGGGGCGTGAACTGTGTAAAATCATTGGAGACCAAAATTCACTTGGTTTACCAGAAATGAACTCTTGCTTGTAGGAAGACACAGATCTTGGGCTTCAACTCCGTTTCTGAAGGGAAATTCAGACAGAGTTCTCATCCATGAAACACACTCTGTTTTAATGCTAGAAGCATGCTCTTCTTTCGAGTGTCTCTAATACAGCAAGAACCATGAGCATGCCTAGAAAAAAAGACCTGTGTTTCCTACTCATAGGGACCATATGTAGTTCAACTCTACTTACGAAACTTATACTAACCACACCTCCACTTACATAAGTGCTCTTTAGTTAATAGTGAGAATCACGTTGGGTTCGGAAACTGTGTAAAATCATTTGAGCCCAAAATTCACTTGGTTTACCTGAAATGAACTCTTGCTTGGAGGAAGACACTGATCCTGGGGTTTAACTCCGTTTCTGAAGGGAAAATAAGACCAGTGTTCTCATCCATGGAACACACTCTGTTTTAACGCAAGAAGCAAGCTCTTCTTTCGAGGGTCTCTAATAGAGCAAGAACCATGTGAATGCCCAGAAAAAAAGAACTGTATTTCCTACTCATACGGACCATATGTAGTTCAACTTTACTCATGAAAGTGATACAAAACACAGCTCTACTTACATAAATGCTCTTTAGTTAATTGTGAGAATTGCGTTGGGTTCCTGAACTGTTTAAAATCATTTGAGCCCAAAATTCACTTGGTTTACCAGAAATGAACTATTGCTTGTAGGAAGACACAGATCCTGTGGTTTAACTCTGCTTCTAAAAGGAAAATAAGACCAGTGTTCTCATCCATGGAACACACTCTGTTTTAACGCAAGAAGCAAGCTCTTCTTTCGAGCGTCTGTAATACAGCAAGAACCATGAGCATGCCGAGAAATAAGAACTGTATTAACTACTCATATGAACCATATGTAGTTCAACTCTACTTATGAAACTGGTACAAACCACAGCTCCACTTATGTAAATGCTCTTTAGTTAATTGTGAGAATCGCTTTGTGTTCCTGACCTGTGTAAAATCATTTGAGCCCAAAATTCACATAGTTTTCCAGAAATGAACTCTTGCTTGTAGCAAGACACAGATACTGTGGAATAACTCCGTTTCTGAATGGACATTCAGAGCAGTGTTCTCATCCATGAAATACACTCTGTTTTAACTCAAGAAGCAAGCTCTTCTTTCCAGCATCGCTAATACAGCAAGAACAATGAGCATGCCCAGAAAAAAAGAACTGTCTTTCCTACTCATACGGACCACACGTAGTTTAACTCTGCTTATGAAACTGATACAAACCACATCTCCACTTACAAAAATGCTCTTTAGTTAATAGTGAGAATCGCGTAGGATTCGTGAACTGTGTAAAATCATTTGAGCCCAAAATTCACTTGGTTTACGAGAAATGAACTCTTGCTTGGAGGAAGACACAGATCTTGGGCTTCAACTCCGTGTCTGAAGGGAAATTCAGAGCAGTGTTCTCATCCATGAAACACACTCTGTTTTAATGCTAGAAGCATGCTCTTCTTTCGAGCGTCTCTAATACAGCAAGAACCATGAGCATGCCCAGAAAAAAAGACCTGTGTTTCCTACTCATATGGACCATATATAGTTCAATTCTAATTATGGAACTGATACTAACCACAGCTCCACTTACATAAATGCTCTATAGTTAATAGTTAGATTTGCGTTGGGTTCGGGAACTGTGCAAAATCATTAGAGTCCAAAATTCATTTGGTTTACCAGAAATGAACTATGGCTTGTAGGAAGACAAAAATCCCGTGGTTTAACTCCGTTTCGGAAAGGAAATTCAGACCAGTGTTCTCATCCATGGAACACACTCTGTTGTAACACAAGAAGCATGCTCTTCTTTCAAGCATCTCTAATACAGCAAGAACCATGAACATGCCCAGAAAAAAATAACTGTGTTTCCTACTCACAGGGACCATATGTAGTTCAAATCTACTTATGGAACTGATACTAACCACAGCTCCACTTACATAAATGCTCTTTAGTTAATAGTGAGATTTGCGTTGGGTTCGGGAACTGTGCAAAATCATTAGAGTCCAAAATTCATTTGGTTTACCAGAAATGAACTATGGCTTGTAGGAAGACACAAATCCTGTGGTTTAACTCCGTTTCTGAAAGTAAATTCAGACCAGTGTTCTCATCCATGGAACACACTCTGTTGTAACGCAAGAAGCATGCTCTTCTTTCAAGCATCTCTACTACAGCAAGAACCATGTGAATGCCCAGAAAAAAAAGAACTGTATTTCCTACTCATACGGACCATATGTAGTTCAACTTTACATATGAAACTGATACATACCACAGCTCCACTTACATAAATGCTCTTTTGTTAATAGTAAGAATCGCGTTGGGTTCAGAAACTGTGTAAAATCATTTGAGACCAAAATTCACTTGGTTTACCAGAAATGAACTCTTGCTTGTAGGAAGACAATATCCTGTGGATTAACTCCGTTTCTGAAGGGAAATTCAGAGCAGTGTTCCCATCCTTGAAATACACTCTGTTTTAACGCAAGAAGCAAGCTCTTCTTTCGAGCGTCTCTAATACAGCAAGAACCATGAGCATGCCGAGAAAATAAGAACTGTATTAACTACTCATATGAACCATATGTAGTTCAACTCTACTTATGAAACTGGTACAAACCACAGCTCCACTTATGTAAATGCTCTTTAGTTAATTGTGAGAATCGCTTTGGGTTCCTGACCTGTGTAAAATCATTTGAGCCCAAAATTCACATAGTTTTCCAGAAATGAACTCTTGCTTGTAGCAAGACACAGATCCTGTGGAATAACTCCGTTTCTGAATGGACATTCAGAGCAGTGTTCTCATCCATGAAATACACTCTGTTTTAACTCAAGAAGCAAGCTCTTCTTTCCAGCATCGCTAATACAGCAAGAACGATGAGCATGCCGAGAAAAAAAGAACTGTATTTCCTACTCATACGGACCACACGTAGTTCAACTCTGCTTATGAAACTGATACAAACCACAGCTCCACTTACATAAATGCTCTTTAGTTAATAGTGAGATTCGCGTCAGATTCGTGAACTGTGTAAAATCTTTTGATACCCAAATTCACATAGTTTTCCAAGAATGAACTCTTGCTTGTAGGAAGACACAGATCCTGTGGCTTAACTCCGTTTCTGAATGGATATTCAGAGCAGTGTTCTCACCCTTGAAACACACTCTGTTTTAACGCAAGAAGCAACCTCTTCTTTCGAGCGTCTCTAATACAGCAAGAACCATATGCATGCCCAGAAAAAAAGAACTGTATTTCCTACTCATACCGACCATATGTAGTTCAACTTTACTTATGAAACTGATACAAACCAAAGCTCTACTTACATAAATGCTCTTTAGTTAATTGTAAGAATCGCTTTTGGTTCCTGAACTGTGTAAAATAATTTGAGCCCAAAATTCACTTGGTTTACCACAAATGAACACTTGCTTGTGGGAAGACACAGATCCTGGGCTTTAACTCCGTTTCTGAAGGGAAATTCAGAGCAGTATTCTCATTCATTAAACACACTTTGTTTTAGTGCAAGAAGCAAGCTCTTCTTTCGAGCATCTCTAATACAGCAAGAAACATGAGCATGCCCAGAAAAAAAGAACTGTGTTTCCTACTCATAGGGACCACACGTAGTTTAACTCTGCTTATGAAACTGATACAAACCACAGCTCCACTTACAAAAATGCTCTTTAGTTAATAGTGAGAATCGCGTTGGATTCGTGAACTGTGTAAAATCTTTTGATACCCAAATTCACATAGTTTTCCAAGAATGAACTCTTGCTTGTAGGAAGACACAGATCCTGTGGCTTAACTCCGTTTCTGAATGGATATTCAGAGCAGTGTTCTCACCCTTGAAACACACTCTGTTTTAACGCAAGAAGCAACCTCTTCTTTCGAGCGTCTCTAATACAGCAAGAACCATATGCATGCCCAGAAAAAAAGAACTGTATATCCTACTCATACCGACCATATGTAGTTCAACTTTACTTATGACACTGATACAAACCAAAGCTCTACTTACATAAATGCTCTTTAGTTAATTGTAAGAATCGCTTTTGGTTCCTGAACTGTGTAAAATAATTTGAGCCCAAAATTCACTTGGTTTACCAGAAATGAACACTTGCTTGTGGGAAGACACAGATCCTGGGCTTTAACTCCGTTTCTGAAGGGAAATTCAGAGCAGTATTCTCATTCATTAAACACACTCTGTTTTAGTGCAAGAAGCAAGCTCTTCTTTCGAGCATCTCTAATACAGCAAGAAACATGAGCATGCCCAGAAAAAAAGAACTGTGTTTCTTACTCATAAGGACCACACGTAGTTTAACCCTGCTTATGAAACTGATACAAACCACATCTCTTCTTACAAAAATGCTCTTTAGTTAATAGTGAGAATCGCGTAGGATTCGTGAACTGTGTAAAATCATTTGAGCCCAAAATTCACTTGGTTTACCAGAAATGAACTCTTGCTTGTAGGAAGACACAGATCCTGGGCTTTAACTCCGTTTCTGAAGGGAAATTCAGAGCAGTATTCTCATTCATTAAACACACTCTGTTTTAGTGCAAGAAGCAAGCTCTTCTTTGAGCATCTCTAATACAGCAAGAAACATGAGCATGCCCAGAAAAAAAGAACTGTGTTTCCTACTCATAGGGACCACACGTAGTTTAACTCTGCTTATGAAACTGATACAAACCACAGCTCCACTTACAAAAATGCTCTTTAGTTAATAGTGAGAATCGCGTTGGATTCGTGAACTGTGTAAAATCATTTGAGCCCAAAATTCACTTGGTTTACGAGAAATGAACTCTTGCTGTAGGAAGACACAGATCTTGGGATTCAACTCCGTTTCTGAAGGGAAATTCAGAGCAGTGTTCTCATCCATGAAACACACTCTGTTTTAACGCTAGAAGCATGCTCTTCTTTCGAGCGTCTCTAATACAGCAAGAACCATGAGCATGCCCAGAAAAAAAGACCTGTGTTTCCTACTCATACGGACCATATGTAGTTCAATTCTAATTATGGAACTGATACTAACCACAGCTCCACTTACATAAATGCTCTTTAGTTAATAGTGAGATTTGCGTTGGGTTCGGGAACTGTGCAAAATCATTAGAGTCCAAAATTCATTTGGTTTACCAGAAATGAACTATGGCTTGTAGGAAGACACAAATCCTGTGGTTTAACTCCGTTTCTGAAAGGAAATTCAGACCAGTGTTCTCATCCATGGAACACACTCTGTTGTAACGCAAGAAGCATGCTCTTCTTTCAAGCATCTCTACTACAGCAAGAACCATGTGAATGCCCAGAAAAAAAAGAACTGTATTTCCTACTCATACGGACCATATGTAGTTCAACTTTACATATGAAACTGATACATACCACAGCTCCACTTACATAAATGCTCTTTAGTTAATAGTAAGAATCGCGTTGGGTTCAGAAACTGTGTAAAATCATTTGAGACCAAAATTCACTTGGTTTACCAGAAATGAACTCTTGCTTGTAGGAAGACAATATCCTGTGGATTAACTCCGTTTCTGAAGGGAAATTCAGAGCAGTGTTCCCATCCTTGAAATACACTCTGTTTTAACGCAAGAAGCAAGCTCTTCTTTCGAGCGTCTCTAATACAGCAAGAACCATGAGCATGACGAGAAAATAAGAACTGTATTAACTACTCATATGAACCATATGTAGTTCAACTCTACTTATGAAACTGGTACAAACCACAGCTCCACTTATGTAAATGCTCTTTAGTTAATTGTGAGAATCGCTTTGGGTTCCTGACCTGTGTAAAATCATTTGAGCCCAAAATTCACATAGTTTTCCAGAAATGAACTCTTGCTTGTAGCAAGACACAGATACTGTGGAATAATTCCGTTTCTGAATGGACATTCAGAGCAGTGTTCTCATCCATGAAATACACTCTGTTTTAACTCAAGAAGCAAGCTCTTCTTTCCAGCATCGCTAATACAGCAAGAACGATGAGCATGCCGAGAAAAAACGAACTGTATTTCCTACTCATACGGACCACACGTAGTTCAACTCTGCTTATGAAACTGATACAAACCACAGCTCCACTTACATAAATGCTCTTTAGTTAATAGTGAGATTCGCGTCAGATTCGTGAACTGTGTAAAATCTTTTGATACCCAAATTCACATAGTTTTCCAAGAATGAACTCTTGCTTGTAGGAAGACACAGATCCTGTGGCTTAACTCCGTTTCTGAATGGATATTCAGAGCAGTGTTCTCACCCTTGAAACACACTCTGTTTTAACGCAAGAAGCAACCTCTTCTTTTGAGCGTCTCTAATACAGCAAGAACCATATGCATGCCCAGAAAAAAAGAACTGTATTTCCTACTCATACGGACCATATGTAGTTCAACTTTCCTTATCAAACTGATACAAACCAAAGCTCTACTTACATAAATGCTCTTTAGTTAATTGTAAGAATCGCTTTTGGTTCCTGAACTGTGTAAAATAATTTGAGCCCAAAATTCACTTGGTTTACCAGAAATGAACTCTTGCTTGTGGGAAGACACAGATCCTGGGCTGTAACTCCGTTTCTGAAGGGAAATTCAGAGCAGTATTCTCATTCATTAAACACACTCTTTTTTAGTGCAAGAAGCAAGCTCTTCTTTCGAGCATCTCTAATACAGCAAGAAACATGAGCATGCCCAGAAAAAAAGAACTGTGTTTCTTACTCATACGGACCACACGTAGTTTAACCCTGCTTATGAAACTGATACAAACCACATCTCTTCTTACAAAAATGCACTTTAGTTAATAGTGAGAATCGCGTAGGATTCGTGAACTGTGTAAAATCATTTGAGCCCAAAATTCACTTGGTTTACCAGAAATGAACTCTTGCTTGTAGGAAGACACAGATCCTGGGCTTTAACTCCGTTTCTGAAGGGAAATTCAGAGCAGTATTCTCATTCATTAAACACACTCTGTTTTAGTGCAAGAAGCAAGCTCTTCTTTCCAGCATCTCTAATACAGCAAGAAACATGAGCATGCCCAGAAAAAAAGAACTGGGTTTCCTACTCATAGGGACCACACGTAGTTTAACTCTGCTTATGAAACTGATACAAACCACAGCTCCACTTACAAAAATGCTCTTTAGTTAATAGTGAGAATCGCGTTGGATTCGTGAACTGTGTAAAATCATTTGAGCCCAAAATTCACTTGGTTTACGAGAAATGAACTCTTGCTGTAGGAAGACACAGATCTTGGGCTTCAACTCCGTTTCTGAAGGGAAATTCAGAGCAGTGTTCTCATCCATGAAACACACTCTGTTTTAATGCTAGAAGCATGCTCTTCTTTCGAGCGTCTCTAATACAGCAAGAACCATGAGCATGCCCAGAAAAAAAGACCTGTGTTTCCTACTCATATGGACCATATGTAGTTCAATTCTAATTATGGAACTGATACTAACCACAGCTCCACTTATATAAATGCTCTTTAGTTAATAGTGAGATTTGCGTTGGGTTCGGGAACTGTGCAAAATCATTAGAGTCCAAAATTCATTTGGTTTACCAGAAATGAACTATGGCTTGAAGGAAGACACAAATCCTGTGGTTTAACTCCGTTTCTGAAACGAAATTCAGACCAGTGTTCTCATCCATGGAACACACTCTGTTGTAACGCAAGAAGCATGCTCTTCTTTCAAGCATCTCTACTACAGCAAGAACCATGAACATGCCCATAAAAAAATAACTGTGTTTCCTACTCATAGGGACCATATGTAGTTCAAATCTACTTATGAAACTGATAGTAACCACAGCTCCACTTACATAAATGCTCTTTAGTTAATTGTGAGAATCGCGTTGGGTGCGTGAATTGTGTAAAATCATTGGAGACCAAAATTCACTGCGTTTACCAGAAATGAACTCTTTCTTGTAGGAAGACACACAGCATTTGGTTTAACTCCATTTCTGAAGGGAAATTCAGACCTGTGTTCTCATCCATGAAACACACTCTGTTTTAATGCATTAAGCATACTCTTCGTTCCAGATTTTGCAATACAGCATGGAACATGAGCATGCCCAGAAAAAAAGAACTGTATCTCCTACTCATACGAAAAATATCTAGTTCAACTATGCTTCTGAAACTGATGCAAAACAGATCATCTCTTACATAGATGCTCTTTAGTTAATAGTGAAAATCATGTTGGTTTTGTGAACTGTGTAAATTCATGTGAGCCGAAAAATCTGTGGGTTTATTGGAAATGAACTCTTGCTTGTAGGAAGACACAGAGCATTTGGTTTAACACCATTTCTGAAGGGAAATTCAGACCAGTGTTCTCATCCATGAAACACACTCTGTTTTAACGCAAGAAGCATACTCTTTTTTCCGGCATCTGCAATACCGCAAGAATCATGAGCATGGCCAGAAAAAAAGAACAGTGTTTCTGACTCAAATGGACCATATCTAGTTCAACTCTGTGTATGAAACTGATACAGACCTCAGCCTCTCTTACATAGACGCTCTTTAGTTAATAGTGATAAACTTGTTCGGTTTCTGAACTGTGTAAATTCATTTGAGCCGAAAATTCACTGCTTTTACCAAAAATGAACTCTTGCTTGTAGGAAGACACAGACCCTTTGGATAAACTCAGTTTCTCAAGGGAAATTCAGACCAGTGTTCTCATCCATAAAATAAACTCCGTTTTAACGGAAGAAGCATGCTCTTCTTTCCAGCATCTGCAATACAGCAAGGAACATGAGCATGCCCAGAAAAAAAGAACTGTGTTTCCTACTCATAGGGAACATATCTAGTACAACTCTGCTTATGAAATTGATACAAACCACATCATCTCTTACATTGTTGCTCTTTAGTTAACAGTCTAAATACTATAGGGTTCGTGAACTGTGTAAATTCATTTTAGCCGAAAAATAACTGGGTTTACCAGAAATGAACTCTTTCTTGTAGGAAGACACAGAGCATGGCGTTTAACTCTGATTCTAAAGGGAAATTCAGAAAAGTGTTCTCATAAATGGAACACAGTCTGTTTTAATGCAAGAAGCATATTCTTCTTTCCAGCATCTGCAATACAGCAAGAAACATGAGCATGGCCAGAAAAAAAGAACTGTGTTTCCTACTCATAGGGACCATATCTAGTTCCACTCTGCTTATGAAACTGATACAAAACACAGCATCTATTACATAGATACTCTTTAGTTATTATTGAAAAACGTGATGGGTTTGTGTACTGTGTAAATTCATTTGAGTCGAAAATTTCCTGGTTTATCAGAAATGAACTCTTGCTTGTAGGAAGACACAGAGCTTTTGGTTTAACACCATTTCTGAAGGGAAATTCAGACCAGTGTTCTCATCCCTGAAACACAGTCTGTTTTAACGCAAGAAGCATGCTCTTTTTTCTAGCATCTGAAATACAGCAAGAAACATGAGCATGGCCAGAAAAAAAGAACAGTGTTTCTGACTCAAACAGAGCATATCTAGTTCAACTCTGCTTATGAAACTGATACAAACCTCAGCCTCTCTTACATAGACGCTCTTTAGTTAATAGTGATAATCTTGTTCCGTTTCTGAACTGTATAAATTCTTTTGAGACGAAAAATAACTGGGTTTACCGGAAATGAACTCTTGCTTGTAGGAAGACACAGAACATTTGGTTTAACTCCATTTCTGAAGGGAAATTCAGAAGAGTGTTCTCATCCATGAAACACAGAATATTTTAACGCAAGAAGCATGCTCTTTTTTCCAGCATCTACAATACAGCAAGAAAAATGAGCATGGCCAGAAAAAAAGAACGGTGTTTCTGACTCAAACGGACCATATCTAGTTCAACTCTGCTTATGAAACTGATACAAACCACAGCATGTCTTACATAGACGCTCTTTAGTTTATAGTGGTAATCTTATTGGGTTTGTGAATTGTGTAAATTGATATGAGCCGAAAATTCCCTGCCTTTACCAGAAATGAACTCTTGCTTGTAGGAAGACACAGAGCATTTGGTTTAACTCCATTTCTGAAAGGAAATTCAGAAGAGTGTTCTCATCCATGAAACACAGTCTGTTTTAACATAAGAAGCATTCTCTTTTTTCCAGCATCTGCAATACAGCAAGAAACATGAGCATGGCCAGAAAAAAAGAACGGTGTTTCTGACTCAAACGGACCATATCTAGTACAACTCTGCTTATGAAACTGATACAAACCACATCATTTCTTACATAGATGCTCTTTAGTTAACAGTCTAAATACTATAGGGTTCGTGAACTGTGTAAACTCATTTTAGCCGAAAAATAACTGGGTTTACTGGAAATGAACTCTTTCTTGTAGGAAGACACAGAGCATGGCGTTTAACTCTGATTCTAAAGGGAAATTCAGAAAAGTGTTCTCATAAATGAAACACAGTCTGTTTTAATGCAAGAAGCATGCTCTTCTTTCCAGCATCTGCAATAGAGCAAGAAACATGAGCATGGCCAGAAAAAAAGGACTATGTTTCCTAATCATACAGACCATACATAGTTCTACTCTGCTTATGAAACTGATACAAACCTCAGCCTGTCTTACATAGACGCTCTTTAGTTAATAGTGATAATCTTGTTCGGTTTTTGAACTGTGTAAATTCATTTGAGACGAAAAATAACTGGTATTACCGGAAATGAACTCTTGCTTGTAGGAAGACACAGAGCATTTGGTTTAACTCCATTTCTGAAGGGAAATTCAGAAGAGTGTTCTCATCCATGAAACACAGGATATTTTAACGCAAGAAGCGTGCTCTTTTTTCCAGCATCTGCAATACAGCAAGAAAAATGAGCATTGCCAGAAAAAAAGAACGGTGTTTCTGACTCAAACGGACCATATCTAGTTCAACTCTGCTTATGAAACTGATACAAACCACAGCATCTTTTACATAGACGCTCTTTAGTTAATAGTGATAAACTTATTGGGTTTGTGAACTGTAAATTCATATTAGCCGAAAATTCCCTGCCTTTACCCGAAATGAACTCTTGCTTTTAGGAAGACACAGAGCATTTGGTTTAACTCCATTTCTGAAAGGAAATTCTGAAGAGTGTTCTCATCCATGAAACACAGTCTGTTTTAACACAAGAAGCATTCTCTTTTTTCCAGCATATGCAATACAGCAAGAAACATGAGCATGGCCAGAAAAAAAGAACGGTGTTTCTGACTCAAACGGACCATATCTAGTTCAACTCTGCTTATGAAACTGATACAAACCACATCATTTTTTACATAGATGCTCTTTAGTTAACAGTCTAAATACTATAGGGTTCGTGAACTGTGTAAATTCATTTTAGCCGAAAAATAACTGGGTTTACAGGAAATGAACTCTTTCTTGTTGGAAGACATAGAGCATGGCGTTTAACTCTGATTCTAAAGGGAAATTCAGAAAAGTGTTCTCATAAATGAAACACAGTCTGTTTTAATGCAAGAAGCATGCTCTACTTTCCAGCATCTGCAATACAGCAAGAAACATGAGCATGGCCAGAAAAAAAGGACTTTGTTTCCTACTCATACGGACCATACATAGTTCTACTCTGCTTATGAAACTGATACAAACCACAGCATCCCTTACATAGATGCTCTTTAGTTAATAGTAAAAAACCTGTTGGGTTTGTGAACTCTAAATTCATTTGAGCCGAAAAATCCCTGCCTTTACCAGAAATGAACTCTTGCTTATAGGAAGACACAGAGCATGGCGTTTAACTCCATTTCTGAAGGGAAATTCGAACCAGTGTTCTCATCCATGAAACACACTCTGTATTAACGCAAGAAGCATGCTCTTTGTTCCAGCATCTGCAATACAGCAAGAAACATGAGCATGGCCAGAAAAAAAGAACTGTGGTTCTGACTCAAACCGACCATATCTAGTTCAACTCTGCTTATGAAACTGATGCAAACCACAGCATCTCTTACATAGACGCTCTATAGTTAATAGTGATAAACCTGTTGGGTTTGTGAACTGTGTAAATTCATATGAGCTGAAAATTCACTGCGTTTACCAGAAATGAACTCTTGCTTGTAGGAAGACACGGAGCATTTGGGTTAACTCCATTTCTGAAGGGAAATTCAGGCCAGTGTTCTCATCCATGAAACACACTCTGTATTAACGCAAGAAGCATGCTCTTCGTTCCATCATCTGCAAAACAGCAAGGAACATGAGCATGCCAAGAAAAAAAGAACTGTATCTCCTACTCATACAAACAATATCTAGTTCAACTCGGCTTATGAAACTGATACAAACCTGATCATCTCTTATATAGACACTCTTTAGTTAATAGTGAAAATCGTGTTGGGGTCGTGAACTGTGTAAATTCATGTGAGCCGAAAAATCTCTGGGTTTACTGGAAATGCACTCTTGCATGTAGAAAGACACAGACCATGGAGTTTAACTCAGATTCTATAGGGAAATTCAGAAAAGTGTTCTCATCAATGAAACACAGTCTGTTTTAACTCAAGAAGCATGCTCTTCTTTCCAGCGTCTGCAATACAGCAAGGATAATGAGCATATCCAAAAAAAAAGAACTGTGTTTCCTACTCATACGGACCATATCTAGTTCCACTCTGCTTATGACACTGATACAAAACACAGCATCACTTACATAGATGCTCTTTAATTATTATTGAAAACGTGTTGGGTTTGTGAACTGTGTAAATTCATTTGAGCCAAAAATTCCCTGGTTTACCAGAAATGAACTCTTGCTTGTAGGAAGACATAGAGCATTTGGTTTAACTCCATTTCTGAAGGAAATTCAGAAGAATGTTCTCATCCATGAAACACAGGCTGTTTTAACGCAAGAAGCATGCCCTTCTTTCCAGCATCTGCAATACAGCAAGAAACATGAGCATGGCCAGAAAAAAAGAACGGTGTTTCTGACTCAAATGGACCATATCTAGTTCAACTCTGCTTAAGAAACTGATACAAACCACAGCATCTATTACATAGACGCTCTTTAGTTTATAGTGATAAACTTGTTGGGGTGTGAACTGTGTAAATTCATTGGAGCCAAAAATTCACTGCTTTTACCAATAAAGAACTCTTGCTTGTAGGAAGACACAGAGCCTTTCGATAAACTAAGTTTCTCAAGGGAAATTCAGACCAGTGTTCTCATCCATGAAACACACTCCTTTTTAACGGAAGAAGCATGCTCTTCTTTCCAGCGTCTGCAATACAGCAAGGAACATGAGCATGCCCAGAAAAAAAGAACTGTGTTTCCTACTCAAACGGACCATATCTAGTTCAACTCTGATTATGAAACTGATACAAACCACATCATTTCTTACATAGATGCTCTTTAGTTAATAGTCTAAATATTATAGAGTTCGTGAACTTTGTAAATTCATTTTAGCCGAAAAATAACTGGGTTTACCGGAAATGAACTCTTTCTTGTAGGAAGAAACAGCATGGCGTTTAACTCTGATATTAAAGGAAAAGTCAGAAAAGTGTCCTCATAAATGAAACACAGTCTGTTTTAATGCAAGAAGAATGCTCTCCTTTCCAGCATCTGCAATACAGCAAGAAACATGAGCATGGCCAGAAAAAAAGGACTTTGTTTCCTACTCATATGGACCATATCTAGTTCTACTATGCTTATGAAACTGATACAAACCACAGCATCCCTTACATAGATGCTCTTTAGTTAATAGTGAAAATCGTGTTGGTTTTGTGAACTGTGTAAATTCATTTGAGCCCAAAAATAACTGGGTTTACTGGCAATGAATTCTTGCTTGTAGGAAGACACAGAGCATTTGATTTAACTCCATTTCTGAAGGGAAATCCAGAAGAGTGTTCTCATCCATGAAACACAGGCTGTTTTAGCGCAAGAATCATGCCCTCCTTTCCAGCTTCTGCAATACAGCAAGAAACATGAGCATGGCCAGAAAAAAAGAACGGTGTTTCTGAGTAAAACAGACCATATCTAGTTCAACTCTGCTTATGAAACTGATACAAACCACAGCATCTATTACATAGACTCTCTTTAGTTTATAGTGATAAACTTGTTGGGTTTGTGAACTGTGTAAATTCATTGGAGCCGAAAATTCACTGCTTTTACCAATAAAGAACTCTTGCTTGTAGAAAGACACAGAGCCTTTGCTTAAACTCAGTTTCTGAAGGGAAATTCAGACCAGTGTTCTCATCCATGAAACACACTCCTTTTTAACGGAAGAAGCATGCTCTTCTTTCCAGCGTCTGCAATACAGCAAGGAACATGAGCATGCCCAGAAAAAAAGAACTGTGTATACTACTAAAACGGACCATATCTAGTTCAACTCTGCTTATGAAACTGATACAAACCACATCATTTTTTACATAGATGCTCTTTAGTTAATAGTCTAAATACTATAGGGTTCGTGAACTTTGTAAATTCATTTTAGCCGAAAAATAACTGGGTTTACCGGAAATGAACTCTTTCTTGTAGGAAGAAACAGAGCATGGCGTTTAACTCTGATATTAAAGGGAAATTCAGAAAAGTGTTCTCATAAATGAAACACAGTCTGTTTTAATGCAAGAAGAATGCTCTTCTTTCCAGCATCTGCAATACAGCAAGAAACATGAGCATGGCCAGAAATAAAGTACTTTGTTTCCTACTCATACGGACCATATCAAGTTCTACTATGCTTATGAAACTGATACAAACCACAGCATCCCTTACATAGATGCTCTTTAGATAATAGTGAAAAACGTGTTGGGTTTGTGAACTGTGTAAATTCATTTGAGCCGAAAAATCCCTGCCTTTACCAGAAATGAACTCTTGCTTATAGGAAGACACAGAGCATGGCATTTAATTCCATTTCTGAAGGGAAATTCAGAGCAGTGTTCTCATCCGTGAAACACACTCTGTTTTAACGCAAGAAGCATGCTCTTCTTTCCAACTTCTGCAATAGAGCAAGGAACATTACCATGCCCAGAAAAAAAGAACTGTGTCTCCTACTCATACGAACAGTATCTAGTTCAACTCTGCTAATGAAACTGATACAAACCACAGGATCAATTACATAGATGCTCTTTAGTTCGTAGTGAAAAACTTGTTGGGTTTGTGAACTGTGTAAATTCATTTGAGCCGAAAAAAACTGGGTTTACCGGAAATGAACTCTTGCATGTAGGAGGACACAGACCATGGAGTTTAACTCAGATTCTATAGGGAAATTCAGAAAAGTGTTCTTAGCCATGAAACACAGTCTGTTTTAACGCAAGAAGCATACTCTTCTTTCCAGCATCTGCAATACAGCAAGAAAAATGGGCATGGCCAGAAAAAAAGAACTGTGTTTCCTACTCATAGGTACCATATCTAGTACACTCTGCTTATGAAACTGATACAAACCACAGCATCTCTTACATTTATGCTATTTAGTTAATAGTGAAAAACCTGTTGGGTTTGTGAACTGTGTAAATTCATTTGAGCCGAAAATTCACTGTGTTTACAAGAAATGAATTCTTGCTTGTTGGAAGACACAGAGCATTTGGTTTAACTCCCTTTCTGAAGGGAAATTCAGAAAAGTGTTCTCATAAATGAAACACAGTCTGTTTTAATGCAAGAAGAATGCTCTTCTTTCCAGCATCTGCAATACAGCAAGAAACATGAGCATGGCCAGAAAAAAGGACATTGTTTCCTACTCATACGGACCATATCTAGTTCTACTATGCTTATGAAACTGATTCAAACCACAGCATCCCTTACATAGATGCTCTTTAGTTAATAGTGAAAAACGTGTTGGGTTTGTGAACTGTGTAAATTCATTTGGGCCGAAAAATCCCTGCCTTTACCAGAAAAGAACTCTTGCTTATAGGAAGACACAGAGCATGGCGTTTAACTCCAATTCTGAAGGGAAATTCAGAGCAGTGTTCTCATCCATGAAACACACACTGTATTATCGCAAGAAGCATGCCCTTCTTTCCAGCTTCTGCAATACAGCAAGGAACATGAGCATGCCCAGAAAAAAAGAACTGTATCTTCTACTCATACGAACAATATCTTGTTCACCTCTGCTTTTGAAACTGATACAAAACAAATCATCTCTTACATAGATGCTCTTTAGTTAATAGTGAAAATCGTGTTGGTTTCGTGAACTGTGTAAATTCATTTGAGCCCCAAAATAACTGAGATTACTGGCAATGAACTCTTGCTTGTAGGAAGACAGAGAGCATGGCGTTAAACTCCTATTCTAAAGGGAAATTCAGACCAGTGTTCTCATCCATGAAACACACTCTTTTTTAACGCAAGAAGCATGCTCTTTTTTCCGGCATCTTCAATACAGCAAGAAACATGATCATGGCCAGAAAAAAAGAACAGTGTTTCTGACTCAAACGGACCATATCTAGTTCAACTCTGCTTATGAAACTGATACAAACCTCAGCCACTCTTACATAGACGCTCTTTAGTTAATAGTGATAAACTTGTTCGGTTTCTGAACTGTGCACATTTATTTGAGCCGAAAAATAACTGGGTTTACCGGAAATGAACTCTTTCTTGTAGGAAGACACAGAGCATGGCGTTTAACTCTGATTCTAAAGGGAAATTCAGAAAAGTGTTCTCGTAAATGAAACACAGTCTGTTTTAATGCAAGAAGCATGCTCTTCTTTTGAGCATCTGCAATACAGCAAGAAACATGAGCATGGCCAGAAAAAAAGAACTGTGTTTCTGACTCAAACGGACCATATCTAGTTCAACTCTGCTTATGAAACTGATACAAACCACAGCATCTCTTACATAGATGCTCTTTAGTTAATAGTGATAAACCTGTTGGGTTTGTGAACTGTGTAAATTCATTTGAGCCGAAAATTCACTGCGTTTACCAGAAATGAACTCTTGCTTGTAGGAAGACATAGAGCATTTGGTTTAACTCCATGTCTGACGGGAAATACAGACCTGTGTTCTCATCCATGAAACACACTCTGTTTTAACGCAAGAAGCATGCCCTTTGTTCCAGCTTCTGCAATACAGCAAGGAACATGAGCATGCCCAGAAAAAAAGAACTGTATCTCCTACTCATATGAACAATATCTAGTTCAACTCTGCTTATGAAACTGATACAAAACAGATCATCTCTTACATAGATGCTCTTTAGTTAATAGTGAAAATCGTGTTGGTTTCATGAACTGTGTAAATTAATGTGAGCCGAAAATTCCCTGGTTTACCAGAAATGAACTCTTGCTTGTAGGAAGACACAGAGCATTTGGTTTAACTCCATTTCTGAAGGGAAATTCAGAAGAGTGTTCTCATCCATGAAACACAGGCTGTTTTAAAGCAGGAAGCATGCCCTTCTTTCCAGCATCTGCAATACAGCAAGAAACATGAGCATGGCCAGAAAAAAAGAACGGTGTTTCTGACTCAAACGGACCATATCTAGTTCAACTCTGCTTATGAAACTGATACAAACCACAGCATCTATTACATAGACGCTCTTTAGTTTATAGTGATAAACTTGTTGGGTTTGTGAACTGTGTAAATTCATTGGAGACGAAAATTCGCTGCTTTTACCAATAAAGAACTCTTGCTTGAAGGAAGACACAGAGCCTTTGCTTAAACTCAGTTTCTGAAGGGAAATTCAGACCAGTGTTCCCATCAATGAAACACACTCCTTTTTAAAGGAAGAAGCATGCTCTTCTTTCCAGCGTCTGCAATACAGCAAGGAACATGAGCATGCCCAGAAAAAAAGAACTGTGTTTCCTACTCATACGGACCATATCTAGTTCAACTCTGCTTATGAAACTGATACAAACCACATCATTTCTTACATAGACGCTCTTTAGTTAATAGTCTAAATACTATAGGGTTCGTGAACTTTGTAAATTCATTTTAGCCAAAAAATAACTGGGTTTACCGGAAATGAACTCTTTCTTGTAGAAAGACCCAGAGCATGGAGTTTAACTCTGATTCTAAAGGGAAATTCAGAAAAGTGTTCTCATAAATGAAACACAGTCTGTTTTAATGCAAGAAGCATGCTCTTCTTTCCAGCATCTGCAATACAGCAAGAAACATGAGCATGGCCAGAAAAAAAGGACTTTCTTTCCTACTCATACAGACCATATCTAGTTCTACTATGCTTATGAAACTGATACAAACCACAGCATCCCTTACATAGATGCTCTTTAGTCAATAGTGAAAATCGTGTTGGGTTTGTGAACTGTGTAAATTCATTTGAGCCGAAAAATCCCTGCCTTTACCAGAAATTAACTCTTGCTTATAGGAAGACACAGAGCATGGCGTTTAACTCCATTTCTGAAGGGAAATTCAGAGCAGTGTTCTCATCCATGAAACACACTCTGTATTAACGCAAGAAGCATGCTCTTCTTTCCAGCTTCTGCAATACAGCAAGGAATATGAGCATGGCCAGAAAAAAAAAACTGTGTTTCCTACTCATAGGGACTATATTTAGTTCCACTCTGCTTATGAAACTGATACAAAACACAGCATCTCTTACATAGATGCTCTTTAGTTAATAGTGATAAACCTGTTGGGTTTGTGAACTGTGTAAATTCATTTGAGCCGAAAATTCACTGCGTTTACCAGAAATGTACTCTTGCTTGTAGGAAGACACAGAGCATTTGGTTTAACTCCATTTCTGAAGAGAAATTCAGACCTGTGTTCTCATCCATGAAACACACTCTGTTTTAACGCAAGAAGCATGCTCTTCGTCCCAGCTTCTGCAATACAGCAAGAAATATGTGCATGCCCAGAAAAAAAGAACTGTATCTCCTAGTCATAAGAACAATATCTAGTTCAACTCTGCTTATGAAACTGATATAAACCAGATCATCTCTTACATAGATGCTCTTTAGTTAATAGTCAAAATCGTGTTGTTTTCCTGAACTGTGTAAATTAATGTGATCCGAAAATTCCCTGGTTTACCAGAAATGAACTCTTGCTTGTAGCAAGACACAATGCATTTGGTTTAACTTCATTTCTGAAGGGAAATTCAGAAGAGTGTTCTCATCAATGAAACACAGTCTGTTTTAATGCAAGAAGCATGCTCTTCTTTCCAGCATCTGCAATACAGCAAGAAACATGAGCATGGCCAGAAAAAAAAAAAAACTGTGTTGCCTACTCATACGGACCATATCTAGTTCTACTATGCTTATGAAACTGATACAAACCACAGCATCCCTTACATAGATGCTCTTTAGTTAATAGTGAAAAACGTGTTGGGTTTGTGAACTGTGTAAATTCATTTGAGCCGAAAAATCCCTGCCTTTACCAGAAATGAACTCTTGCTTATAGGAAGACACAGAGCATGGCATTTAACTTCATTTCTGAACTGAAATTCAGACCAGTGTTCTCATCCATGAAACACACTCCGTTTTAATGGAAGAAGCATGCTCTTCTTTCCAGCTTCTGCAATACAGCAAGGAACATGAGCATTCGAAAAAAAAGAACTGTATCTCCTACTCATACGAAAAATATCTAGTTCAACTCTGCTTATGAAACTGATACAAACCACATCATCTCTTACATAGATGCTCTTTAGTTAATAGTGATAAAGTTGTTGGGTTTGTGAAATGTGTAAATTCATTTGAGCCGAAAATTCCTGCCTTTACCAGAAATGAACTCTTGCTTGTAGGAAGACACAGAGCATTTGGTTTAACTCCCTTTCTGAAGGGAAATTCAGACCAGTGTTCTCATCCATGAAACACACTCTGTTTTAACGCAAGAAGCATGCTCTTCTTTGCAAGTTCTGCAATAGAGCAAGGAACATTAGCATGCCCAGAAATAAAGAACTGTGTCTCCTACTCATAGGAACAGTATCTAGTTCAACTCTGCTAATGAAACTGATACAAACCACAGGATCAATTACATAGATGCTCTTTAGTTCGTAGTGAAAAACTTGTTGGGTTTGTGAACTGTGTAAATTCATTGGAGCCGAAAAATAACTGGGTTTACCGGGAATGAACTCTTGCATGTAGGAGGACACAAACCATGGAATTTAACTCAGATTCTATAGGGAAATTCAGAAAAGTGTTCTCAGCCATGAAACACAGTCTGTTTTAACGCAAGAAGCATACTCTTCTTTCCAGCATCTGCAATACAGCAAGAAAAATGGGCATGGCCAGAAAAAAAGAACTGTGTTTCCTACTCATAGGTACCATATCTAGTACACTCTGCTTATGAAACTGATACAAACCACAGCTTCTCTTACATTTATGCTATTTTGTTAATATTGAAAAACCTGTTGGTTTTGTGAACTGTGTAAATTCATTTGAGACGAAAATTCACTGTGTTTACTAGAAATGAATTCTTGCTTGTTGGAAGACACAGAGCATTTGGTTTAACTCCCTTTCTGAAGGGAAATTCAGACCTGTGTTCTCATCCATGAAACACACTCTGTTTTAACGCAAGAAGCATGCTCTTCTTTCCATCATCTGCAATACAGCAAGAAACATGAGCATGGTCAGAAAAAAAAAACTGTGTTTCCTACTCATAGGGACTATATTTAGTTCCACTCTGCTTATGAAACTGATACAAAACACACCATCTCTTACATAGATGCTCTTTAGTTATTATTGAAAAATGTGTTGGGTTTGTGAACTGTGTAAATTCATTTTAGCTGAAAATTCCCTGGTTTACCAGAAATGAACTCTTGCTTGTAGGAAGACACAGAGCATTTGGTTTAACACCATTTCTGAATGGAAATTCAGACCAGTGTTCTCATCCATGAAACACACTTTGTTTTAACGCAAGAAGCCTGCTCTTTTTTCCGGCATCTTCAATACAGCAAGAAACATGATCATGGCCAGAAAAAAAGAACAGTGTTTCTGACTCAAACGGACCATATCTAGTTCAACTCTGCTTATGAAACTGATACAAACCTCAGCCACTCTTACATAGACGCTCTTTAGTTAATAGTGATAAACTTGTTCGGTTTCTGAACTGTGCACATTTATTTGAGCCGAAAAATAACTGGGTTTACTGGAAATGAACTCTTTCTTGTAGGAAGACACAGAGCATGGCGTTTAACTCTGATTCTAAAGGGAAATTCAGAAAAGTGTTCTCGTAAATGAAACACAGTCTGTTTTAATGCAAGAAGCATGCTCTTCTTTTGAGCATCTGCAATACAGCAAGAAACATGAGCATGGCCAGAAAAAAAGAACTGTGTTTCTGACTCAAACGGACCATATCTAGTTCTACTCTGCTTATGAAACTGATACAAACCACAGCATCTCTTACATAGATGCTCTTTAGTTAATAGTGATAAACCTGTTGGGTTTGTGAACTGTGTAAATTCATTTGAGCCGAAAATTCACTGTGTTTACAAGGAATGAATTCTTGCTTGTTGGAAGACACAGAGCATTTGGTTTAACTCCCTTTCTGAAGGGAAATTCAGACCTGTGTTCTCATCCATGAAACACACTTCGTTTTAACGGGAGAAGCATGCCCTTTGTTCCAGCTTCTGCAATACAGCAAGGAACAAGAGCATGCCCAGATAAAAAGAACTGAATCTCCTACTCATTCGAACAATATCTACTTCAAATCTGCTTATGAAACTGATACAAACCAGATCATCTCTTACATAGATGCTCTTTAGTTAATAGTGAAAATCGTGTAGGTTTCGTTAACTGTGTAAATTCATTGGAGCCCAAAAATAACTGGGTTTACCAGAAATGAACTCTTGCATGTAGGAAGACACAGACAATGGAGTTTAACTCAGATTCTATAGGGAAATTCAGAAAAGTGTTCTCATCCATGAAACACAGTCTGTTTTAATGCAAGAAGCATGCTCTTCTTTCCAGCATCTGCAATACAGAAAGAAACATGAGCATGGCCAGAAAAAAAGAACTGTGTTTCCTACTCATAGGTACCTTATCTAGTTCACTCTGCTTTTGAAACTGATACAAACCACAACATATCTTACATTGATGCTCTTTAGTTAATAGTAAAAACCTGTTGGGTTTGTGAACTGTGTAAATTCATTTGAGCCGAAAATTCACTGTGTTTACAAGAAATGAATTCTTGCTTGTTGGAAGACACAGAGCATTTGCTTTAACTCCATTTCTGAAGGGAAATTCAGACCAGTGTTCTCATCCATGAAACACACTCCGTTTTACCGGGAGAAGCATGCTCTTGTTTCAAGCTTCTGCAATATTGCAAGAAACAAGAGAATGCCCAGAAAAAAAGAACTGTGTCTCCTACTCATACCAACAATATCTAGTGCAACTCTGCTTATGAAACTGATACAAACCACACGATCAATTACATAGATGCTCTTTAGTTCATAGTGAAAAACTTGTTGGATTTGTGAACTGTGTAAATTCATTTGAGCCGAAAAATAACTGGGTATACCGGAAATGAACTCTTGCATGTAGGAGGACACAGACCATGGAGTTTAACTCAGATTCTATAGGGAAATTCAGAAAAGTGTTCTCATCCATGAAACAAAGTCTGTATTAATGCAGGAAGCATGCTCTTCTTTCCAGCATCTGCAATACAGCAAGAAACATGAGCATGGCTAGAAAAAAAGAACTGTGTTTCCTACTCATAGGTACCATATCTAGTTCACTCTGCTCATGAAACTGATACAAACCGCAGCATCTCTTACATTGATGCTCTTTAGTTAATAGTGAAAAACGTGTTTGGTTATTGAACTGGGTAAATTCATTGGAGCAGAAAATTCACTGCCTTTACAAGAACTGAATTCTTGCTTGTTGGAAGACATAGAGCATTTGGTTTAACTCCATTTCTGAACGGAAATTCAGACCAGTGTTCTCATCCATGAAACACACTCCATTTTAATGGAAGAAGCATGCTCTTCTTTCCAGCTTCTGCAATACAGCAAGTAACATGAGCATTCCCAAAAAAAAGAACTGTATCTCCTACTCATACGAAAAATATCTAGTTCAACTCTGCTTATGAAACTGATACAAACCACATCATCTCTTACATAGATGCTCTTTAGTTAATAGTGATAAACTTGTTGGGTTTGTGAAATGTGTAAATTCATTTGAGCCGAAAATTCCTGCCTAACCAGAAATGAACTCTTCCTTGTAGGAAGACACAGAGCATTTGGTTTAACTCCCATTCTGAAGGGAAATTCAGACCAGTGTTCTCATCCATGAAACACACTCTGTTTTAACGCAAGAAGCATGCTCTTCTTTCCAACTTCTGCAATAGTGCAAGGAACATGAGCATGCTCAGAAAAAAAGAACTGTGTCTCCTACTCATACGAACAGTATCTAGTTCAACTCTGCTAATGAAACTGATACAAACCACAGGATCAATTACATAGATGCTCTTTAGTTCATAGTGAAAATTGTGTTGGTTTCGTGAACTGTGTAAATTCATTTGAGCCCAAAAATAACTGGGTTTACCGGAAATGAACTCTTGCATGTAGGAAGACACAGACCATGGAGTTTAACTCAGATTCTATAGGGAAATTCATAAAAGTGTTCTCATCCATGAAACACAATCTGTTTTAACTCAAGAAGCATGCTCTTTTTTCCAGCATCTGCAATACAGCAAGAAACATGAGCATAGCCAGAAAAAAAGAACTGCTTTTCTGACTAAAATGGACCATATCTAGTTCAACTCTATTTATGACACTTATACAAGACACTCCATCTCTTACACAGATGCTCTTTACTTCATAGTGAAAATCATATTGGTTTCATGAACTGTGTAAACTCAATTGAGCCGAAAAATAACTGGGTTTACCGGAAAAGAACTCTTGCATGTAGGAGGACACAACCATGGAGTTTAACTCAGATTCTATAGGGAAATTCAGAAAAGTGTTCTCATCAATGAAACACAGTCTGTTTTAATGCAAGAAGCGTGCTCTTCTTTCCAGCATCCGCAATACAGCAAGAAACATGAGCATGGCCACAAAAAAAGAACTGTGCTTCAAACTCATAGGGACCATATTTCATTCAACTCTGCTTCTGAATCTGATAGAAAACACAGCGTCTCTTACATAGATGCTCTTTAGTTAATAGTGAAAAACGTGTTGGGTTTGGGAACTGTGTAAATTCATATGAGCCGAAAATTACCTGCCTTTACCAGAGATGAAATCTTGCTTGTAGGAAGACACGGAGCATTTTGTTTAACTCCATTTCTGAATGTAAATTCAGACCTGTGTTCTCATCCATGAAACACAGTCTGTTTTAACGCAAGAAGCATGCTCTTTTTTCCAGCATCTGCAATACAGCAAGAAACATGAGCATGGCCAGAAAAAAAGAACTGCTTTTCTGACTCAAACGGACCATATCTAGTTCAACTCTATTTATGACACTTATACAAGACACATCATCTCTTACACAGATGCTCTTTACTTCATAGTGAAAATCATATTGGTTTCATGAACTGTGTAAACTCATTTGAGCCGAAAAATAACTGGGTTTACCAGAAATGAACTCTTGCATGTAGGAGGACACAGACCATGGACTTTAACTCAGATTCTATAGGGAAATTCAGAAAAGTGTTCTCATCCATGATACACAGTCTGTTTTAATGCAAGAATCATGCTCTTCTTTCCAGCATCTGCAATACAGCAAGAAACATGAGGATGGCTAGAAAAAAAGAACTGTGTTTCCTACTCATAGGTACCATATCTAGTTCACTCTGCTTCTGGAACTGATACAAACCACAGCATCTCTTACATTGATGCTCTTTAGTTAATAGTGATGAACTTGTTGGGTTTGTGAACTGTGTAAATTCATTTGAGCTGAAAATTCTCTGTGTTTACAAGAAATGAATTCTTTCTTGTTAGAAGACACAGAGCATTTGGTTTAACTCCATTTCTGAAGGGAAATGCAGAACAGTGTTCTCATCCATGAAACACACTCTGTTTTACCGCAGGAAGCATGCTCTTCTTTCCAGCTTCTGCAATACAGCAAGGAACATGAGCATGCCCAGAAAAAAAGAACTGTGTCTCCTAATCATACGGACCATATCTAGTTCAACTCTGCTAATGAAACTGATACAAACCACAGGATCAATTACATAGATGCTCTTTAGTTCATAGTGAAAATTGTGTTGGTTTCGTGAACTGTGTAAATTCATTTGAGCCCAAAAATAACTGGGTTTACCGGAAATGAACTCTTGCATGTAGGAAGACACAGACCATGGAGTTTAACTCAGAGTCTATAGGGAAATTCATAAAAGTGTTCTCATCCATGAAACACAGTCTGTTTTAACTCAAGAAGCATGCTATTCTTTCCAGCATCTGCATTACTGCAAGAAACATGAGCATGGCAAGAAAAAGAGAACTTTGTTTCAAACTCATAGGGACCATATTTCGTTCAACTCTGCTCATGAAACTCATACAAACCACAGCATCTCTTACATTGATGCTCTTTAGTTAATAGTGAAAAACGTGTTGGGTTATTGAACTGGGTAAATTCGTTGGAGCCGAAAATGCACTGCCTTTACAAGAAATGAACTCTTGATTGTTGGAAGACATAGAGCATTTGTTTTAAATCCATTTCTGAACGGAAATTCAGACCAGTGTTCTCATCCATGAAACACACTCCGTTTTAATGGAAGAAGCATGCTCTTCTTTCCAGCTTCTGCAATACAGCAAGAAACATGAGCATTCCCAAAAAAAAGAACTGTATCTCCTACTCATACGAAAAATATCTAGTTCAACTGTGCTTATGAAACTGATACAAACCACAGCATCTCTTACATAGATGCTCTTTAGTTAATAGTGATAAACTTGTTGGGTTTGTGAAAGGTGTAAATTCATTTGAGCCGAAAATTCCTGCCTTTACCAGAAATGAACTCTTCCTTGTAGGAAGACACAGAGCATTTGGTTTAACTCCCTTTCTGATGGGAAATTCAGACCAGTGTTCTCATCCATGAAACAAACTCTGTTATAACGCAAGAAGCATGCTCTTCTTTCCAGCTTCTTCAATACAGCAAGGAACATTAGCATGCCCAGAAAAAAAAGAACTCTTTGCCCTAATCATACGGACCATATCTAGTTCAACTCTGTTAATGAAACTGATACAAACCACAGGATCAATTACATAGATGCTCTTTAGTTCATAGTGAAAAACTTGTTGGGGTTTGTGAACTGTGTAAATTCATTTGAGCCGAAAAATAACTGGGTTTACCGGAAATGAACTCTTTCATGTAGGAGGACACAGACCATGGAGTTTAACACAGATTCTATAGGGAAATTCAGAAAAGTGTTCTCATCCATGAAACACAATCTGTTTTAACTCAAGAAGCATGCTCTTTTTTCCAGCATCTGCAATACAGCAAGAAACATGAGCATTCCCAAAAAAAAGAACTGTATCTCCTACTCATACGAAAAATATCTAGTTCAACTGTGCTTATGAAACTGATACAAACCACAGCATCTCTTACATAGATGCTCTTTAGTTAATAGTGATAAACTTGTTGGGTTTGTGAAAGGTGTAAATTCATTTGAGCCGAAAATTCCTGCCTTTACCAGAAATGAACTCTTCCTTGTAGGAAGACACAGAGCATTTGGTTTAACTCCCTTTCTGATGGGAAATTCAGACCAGTGTTCTCATCCATGAAACAAACTCTGTTATAACGCAAGAAGCATGCTCTTCTTTCCAGCTTCTTCAATACAGCAAGGAACATTAGCATGCCCAGAAAAAAAAGAACTCTTTGCCCTAATCATACGGACCATATCTAGTTCAACTCTGTTAATGAAACTGATACAAACCACAGGATCAATTACATAGATGCTCTTTAGTTCATAGTGAAAAACTTGTTGGGGTTTGTGAACTGTGTAAATTCATTTGAGCCGAAAAATAACTGGGTTTACCGGAAATGAACTCTTTCATGTAGGAGGACACAGACCATGGAGTTTAACACAGATTCTATAGGGAAATTCAGAAAAGTGTTCTCATCCATGAAACACAGTCTGTTTTAACGCAGGAAGCATTTTCTTCTTTCCAGCATCTGCAATACAGAAAGAAACATGACCATGGCCAGAAAAAAAGAACTGTGTTTCCTACTCATAGGTACCTTATCTAGTTCACTCTGCTTTTGAAACTGATACAAACCACAGCATCTCTTACATTGATGCTCTTTAGTTAATAGTGAAAAACCTGTTGGGTTTGTGAAATGTGTAAATTCATTTGAGCCGAAAATTCACTGTGTTTACAAGAAATGAATTCTTGCTTGTTGGAAGACACAGAGCATTTGCTTTAACTCCATTTCTGAAGGGAAATTCAGACCAGTGTTCTCATCCATGAAACACACTCCGTTTTACCGGGAGAAGCATGCTCTTGTTTCAAGCTTCTGCAATATTGCAAGAAACAAGAGAATGCCCAGAAAAAAAGAACTGTGTCTCCTACTCATACCAACAATATCTAGTGCAACTCTGCTTATGAAACTGATACAAACCACACGATCAATTACATAGATGCTCTTTAGTTCATAGTGAAAAACTTGTTGGATTTGTGAACTGTGTAAATTCATTTGAGCCGAAAAATAACTGGGTATACCGGAAATGAACTCTTGCATGTAGGAGGACACAGACCATGGAGTTTAACTCAGATTCTATAGGGAAATTCAGAAAAGTGTTCTCATCCATGAAACAAAGTCTGTATTAATGCAGGAAGCATGCTCTTCTTTCCAGCATCTGCAATACAGCAAGAAACATGAGCATGGCTAGAAAAAAAGAACTGTGTTTCCTACTCATAGGTACCATATCTAGTTCACTCTGCTCATGAAACTGATACAAACCACAGCATCTCTTACATTGATGCTCTTTAGTTAATAGTGAAAAACGTGTTTGGTTATTGAACTGGGTAAATTCATTGGAGCAGAAAATTCACTGCCTTTACAAGAACTGAATTCTTGCTTGTTGGAAGACATAGAGCATTTGGTTTAACTCCATTTCTGAACGGAAATTCAGACCAGTGTTCTCATCCATGAAACACACTCCATTTTAATGGAAGAAGCATGCTCTTCTTTCCAGCTTCTGCAATACAGCAAGTAACATGAGCATTCCCCAAAAAAAGAACTGTATCTCCTACTCATACGAAAAATATCTAGTTCAACTCTGCTTATGAAACTGATACAAACCACATCATCTCTTACATAGATGCTCTTTAGTTAATAGTGATAAACTTGTTGGGTTTGTGAAATGTGTAAATTCATTTGAGCCGAAAATTCCTGCCTAACCAGAAATGAACTCTTCCTTGTAGGAAGACACAGAGCATTTGGTTTAACTCCCATTCTGAAGGGAAATTCAGACCAGTGTTCTCATCCATGAAACACACTCTGTTTTAACGCAAGAAGCATGCTCTTCTTTCCAACTTCTGCAATAGTGCAAGGAACATGAGCATGCTCAGAAAAAAAGAACTGTGTCTCCTACTCATACGAACAGTATCTAGTTCAACTCTGCTAATGAAACTGATACAAACCACAGGATCAATTACATAGATGCTCTTTAGTTCATAGTGAAAATTGTGTTGGTTTCGTGAACTGTGTAAATTCATTTGAGCCCAAAAATAACTGGGTTTACCGGAAATGAACTCTTGCATGTAGGAAGACACAGACCATGGAGTTTAACTCAGATTCTATAGGGAAATTCATAAAAGTGTTCTCATCCATGAAACACAATCTGTTTTAACTCAAGAAGCATGCTCTTTTTTCCAGCATCTGCAATACAGCAAGAAACATGAGCATAGCCAGAAAAAAAGAACTGCTTTTCTGACTAAAATGGACCATATCTAGTTCAACTCTATTTATGACACTTATACAAGACACACCATCTCTTACACAGATGCTCTTTACTTCATAGTGAAAATCATATTGGTTTCATGAACTGTGTAAACTCAATTGAGCCGAAAAATAACTGGGTTTACCGGAAAAGAACTCTTGCATGTAGGAGGACACAACCATGGAGTTTAACTCAGATTCTATAGGGAAATTCAGAAAAGTGTTCTCATCAATGAAACACAGTCTGTTTTAATGCAAGAAGCGTGCTCTTCTTTCCAGCATCCGCAATACAGCAAGAAACATGAGCATGGCCACAAAAAAAGAACTGTGCTTCAAACTCATAGGGACCATATTTCATTCAACTCTTCTTCTGAATCTGATAGAAAACACAGCGTCTCTTACATAGATGCTCTTTAGTTAATAGTGAAAAACGTGTTGGGTTTGGGAACTGTGTAAATTCATATGAGCCGAAAATTACCTGCCTTTACCAGAGATGAAATCTTGCTTGTAGGAAGACACGGAGCATTTTGTTTAACTCCATTTCTGAATGTAAATTCAGACCTGTGTTCTCATCCATGAAACACAGTCTGTTTTAACGCAAGAAGCATGCTCTTTTTTCCAGCATCTGCAATACAGCAAGAAACATGAGCATGGCCAGAAAAAAAGAACTGCTTTTCTGACTCAAACGGACCATATCTAGTTCAACTCTATTTATGACACTTATACAAGACACATCATCTCTTACACAGATGCTCTTTACTTCATAGTGAAAATCATATTGGTTTCATGAACTGTGTAAACTCATTTGAGCCGAAAAATAACTGGGTTTACCAGAAATGAACTCTTGCATGTAGGAGGACACAGACCATGGACTTTAACTCAGATTCTATAGGGAAATTCAGAAAAGTGTTCTCATCCATGATACACAGTCTGTTTTAATGCAAGAATCATGCTCTTCTTTCCAGCATCTGCAATACAGCAAGAAACATGAGGATGGCTAGAAAAAAAGAACTGTGTTTCCTACTCATAGGTACCATATCTAGTTCACTCTGCTTCTGGAACTGATACAAACCACAGCATCTCTTACATTGATGCTCTTTAGTTAATAGTGATGAACTTGTTGGGTTTGTGAACTGTGTAAATTCATTTGAGCTGAAAATTCTCTGTGTTTACAAGAAATGAATTCTTTCTTGTTAGAAGACACAGAGCATTTGGTTTAACTCCATTTCTGAAGGGAAATGCAGAACAGTGTTCTCATCCATGAAACACACTCTGTTTTACCGCAGGGAGCATGCTCTTCTTTCCAGCTTCTGCAATACAGCAAGGAACATGAGCATGCCCAGAAAAAAAGAACTGTGTCTCCTAATCATACGGACCATATCTAGTTCAACTCTGCTAATGAAACTGATACAAACCACAGGATCAATTACATAGATGCTCTTTAGTTCATAGTGAAAATTGTGTTGGTTTCGTGAACTGTGTAAATTCATTTGAGCTCAAAAATAACTGGGTTTACCGGAAATGAACTCTTGCATGTAGGAAGACACAGACCATGGAGTTTAACTCAGAGTCTATAGGGAAATTCATAAAAGTGTTCTCATCCATGAAACACAGTCTGTTTTAACTCAAGAAGCATGCTATTCTTTCCAGCATCTGCAATACTGCAAGAAACATGAGCATGGCAAGAAAAAGAGAACTTTGTTTCAAACTCATAGGGACCATATTTCGTTCAACTCTGCTCATGAAACTCATACAAACCACAGCATCTCTTACATTGATGCTCTTTAGTTAATAGTGAAAAACGTGTTGGGTTATTGAACTGGGTAAATTCGTTGGAGCCGAAAATGCACTGCCTTTACAAGAAATGAACTCTTGATTGTTGCAAGACATAGAGCATTTGTTTTAAATCCATTTCTGAACGGAAATTCAGACCAGTGTTCTCATCCATGAAACACACTCCGTTTTAATGGAAGAAGCATGCTCTTCTTTCCAGCTTCTGCAATACAGCAAGAAACATGAGCATTCCCAAAAAAAAGAACTGTATCTCCTACTCATACGAAAAATATCTAGTTCAACTGTGCTTATGAAACTGATACAAACCACAGCATCTCTTACATAGATGCTCTTTAGTTAATAGTGATAAACTTGTTGGGTTTGTGAAAGGTGTAAATTCATTTGAGCCGAAAATTCCTGCCTTTACCAGAAATGAACTCTTCCTTGTAGGAAGACACAGAGCATTTGGTTTAACTCCCTTTCTGATGGGAAATTCAGACCAGTGTTCTCATCCATGAAACAAACTCTGTTATAACGCAAGAAGCATGCTCTTCTTTCCAGCTTCTTCAATACAGCAAGGAACATTAGCATGCCCAGAAAAAAAGAACTCTTTGCCCTAATCATACGGACCATATCTAGTTCAACTCTGTTAATGAAACTGATACAAACCACAGGATCAATTACATAGATGCTCTTTAGTTCATAGTGAAAAACTTGTTGGGGTTTGTGAACTGTGTAAATTCATTTGAGCCGAAAAATAACTGGGTTTACCGGAAATGAACTCTTTCATGTAGGAGGACACAGACCATGGAGTTTAACACAGATTCTATAGGGAAATTCAGAAAAGTGTTCTCATCCATGAAACACAGTCTGTTTTAACGCAGGAAGCATTTTCTTCTTTCCAGCATCTGCAATACAGAAAGAAACATGACCATGGCCAGAAAAAAAGAACTGTGTTTCCTACTCATAGGTACCTTATCTAGTTCACTCTGCTTTTGAAACTGATACAAACCACAGCATCTCTTACATTGATGCTCTTTAGTTAATAGTGAAAAACCTGTTGGGTTTGTGAAATGTGTAAATTCATTTGAGCCGAAAATTCACTGTGTTTACAAGAAATGAATTCTTGCTTGTTGGAAGACACAGAGCATTTGGTTTAACTCCATTTCTGAACGGAAATTCAGACCAGTGTTCTCATCCATGAAACACACTCTGTTTTAACGCAAGAAGCATGCTCTTCTTTCCAGCATCTGCAATACAGCAAGGAACATGAGCATGCCCAGAAAAAAAGAACTGTGTCTCCTAATCATACGTACCATATCTAGTTCAACTCTGCTAATGAAACTGATACAAACCACAGGATCAATTACATAGATGCTCTTTAGTTCATAGTGAAAATTGTGTTGGTTTCGTGAACTGTGTAAATTCATTTGAGCCCAAAAATAACTGGGTTTACCGGAAATGAACTCTTGCATGTAGGAAGACACAGACCATGGAGTTTAACTCAGATTCTATAGGGAAATTCAGAAAAGTGTTCTCGTAAATGAAACACAGTCTGTTTTAATGCAAGAAGCATGCTCTTCTTTCGAGCATCTGCAATACAGCAAGAAACATGAGCATGGCCAGAAAAAAAGAACTGTGTTTCTGACTCAAACCGACCATATCTAGTTCAACTCTGCTTATGAAACTGATACAAACCACATCATCTCTTAGAAAAATGCTCTTTAGTTAATAGTGATAAACCTGTTGGGTTTGTGAACTGTGTAAATTCATTTGAGCCGAAAATTCCCTGGTTTACCATAAATGAACTCTTGCTTGTAGGAAGACACAGAGCATTTGGTTTAACTCCATTTCTGAAGGGAAATTCATGCCAGTGTTCTAATCCAAAAACACAGGCTGTTTTAACACATGAAGCATGCCCTTCTTTCCAGCATCTGCAATACAGCAAGAAACATGAGCATGGCCAGAAAAAAAGAACGGTGTTTCTGACTCTAACGGACCATATCTAGTTCAACTCTGCTTATGAAACTGATACAAACCACAGCATCTATTACATAGACGCTCTTTAGTTTATAGTGATAAACTTGTTGGGTTTGTGAACTGTGTAAATTCATTGGAGACGAAAATTCACTGCTTTTACCAATAAAGAACTCTTGCTTGTAGGAAGACACAGAGCCTTTGCTTAAACTCAGTTTCTGAAGGGAAATTCAGACCAGTGTTCCCATCCATGAAACACACTCCTTTTAAACGGAAGAAGCATGCTCTTCTTTCCAGCGTCTGCAATACAGCAAGGAACATGAGCATGCCCAGATAAAAAGAACTGTGTTTAGAACTCATACGGACCATATCTAGTTCAACTCTGCTTATGAAACTGATACAAACCACATCATTTCTTACATAGATGCTCTTTAGTTAATAGTATAAATACTATAGGGTTCGTGAACTGTGTAAATACATTTTAGCCGAAAAATTACTGGGTTTACCGGAAATGAACTCTTTCTTGTAGGAAGACACAGAGCATGGCGTTTAACTCTGATTCTAAAGGGAAATTCAGAAAAGTGTTCTCATAAATGAAACACAGTCTGTTTTAATGCAAGAAGCATGCTCTTCTTTCCAGCATCTGCAATACAGCAAGAAACATGAGCATGGCCAGAAAAAAAGGACTCTGTTTCCTACTCATACGGACCATATCTAGTTCTACTATGCTTATGAAACTGATACAAACCACAGAATCCCTTACAGAGATGCTCTTTAGTTAATAGTGAAAAACGTGTTGGGTTTGTGAACTGTGTAAATTCATTTGAGCCGAAAAATCGCTGCCTTTACCAGAAATGAACTCTTGCTTATAGGAAGACACAGAGCATGGCGTTTAACTCCATTTCCCAAGGGAAATTCAGAGCAGTGTTCTCATCCATGAAACACACTCTGTATTAATGCAAGAAGCATGCTCTTCTTTCCAGCTTCTGCAATACAGCAAGGAATATCAGCATGGCCAGAAAAAAAAAAAAAACTGTGTTTCCTACTCATAGGGACTATATTTAGTTCCACTCTGCTTATGAAACTGATACAAAACACAGCATCTCTTACATAGATGCTCTTTAGTTATTATTGAAAAACGTGTTGGGTTTGTGAACTGTGTAAATTCATTTGAGCCGAAAATTCCCTGGTTTACCAGAAATGAACTCTTGCTTGTAGGAAGAAACAGAGGATTTGGTTTAACACCATTTCTGAAGGGAAATTCAGACCAGTGTTCTCATCCATGAAACACACTTTGTTTTAACACAAGAAGCATGCTCTTTTTTCCGGCATCTTCAATAAAGCAAGAAACATGAGCATGGCCAGAAAAAAAGAACAGTGTTTCTGACTCAAACGCACCATATCTAGGTCAACTCTGCTTATGAAACTAATACAAACCTCAGCCTCTCTTACATAGACGCTCTTTAGTTAATAGTGATAAACTTGTTCGGGTTTCTGAACTGTGTAAATTAATTTGAGCCGAAAAATAACTGGGTTTACCGGAAATGAACTCTTTCTTGTAGGAAGACACAGAGCTTGGCGTTTAACTCTGATTCTAAAGGGAAATTCAGAAAAGTGTTCTCGTAAATGAAACACAGTCTGTTTTAATGCAAGAAGCATGCTCTTCTTTCGAGCATCTGCAATACAGCAAGAAACATGAGCATGGCCAGAAAAAAAGAACTGTGGTTCTGACTCAAACCGACCATATCTAGTTCAACTCTGCTTATGAAACTGATACAAAACAAATCATCTCTTACATAGATGCTCTTTAGTTAATAGTGAAAATCGTGTTGGTTTCGTGAACTGTGTAAATTCATTTGAGGCCAAAAATAACTGAGAATACTGGCAATGAACTCTTGCTTGTAGGAAGACAGAGAGCATGGCGTTAATCTCTGATTCTAAAGGGAAATTCAGAAAAGTGTTCTCATCCATGAAACACAATCTATTTTAAGGCAAGAAGCATGCTTTTCTTTCGAGCATCTGCAATACAGCAAGAAACATGAGCATGGCCACAAAAAAAGAACTGTGGTTCTGACTAAAACGGACCATATCTAGTTCAACTCTGCTTATTAAACTGATACAAACCACAGCATCTCTTACATAGATGCTCTTTAGTTAATAGTGATAAACCTGTTGGGTTTGTGAACTGTGTAAATTCATTTGAGCCGAAAATTCACTGCGTTTCCCAGAAATGAACTCTTGCTTGTAGGAAGACACAGAGCATTTGGTTTAACTCCATTTCTGAAGGGAAATTCAGACCTGTGTTCTCATCCATGAAACACACTCTGTTTTAACGCAAGAAGCATGCTCTTCTTTCCAGCATCTGCAATACAGCAAGAAACATGAGCATGGCCAGAAAAAAAAAAAACTGTGTTTCCTACTCATAGGGACTATATTTAGTTCCACTCTGTTTATGAAACTAATACAAAACACAGCATCTCTTACATAGATGCTCTTTAGTTATTATTGAAAAACGTGTTGGGTTTGTGAACTGTGTAAATTCATTTGAGCCGAAAATTCCCTGGTTTCCCAGAAATGAACTCTTGCTTGTAGGAAGACACAGAGCATTTGGTTTAACACCATTTCTGAAGGGAAATTCAGACCAGTGTTCTCATCCATGAAACACACTTTGTTTTAACGCAAGAAGCATGCTCTTTTTTCCGGCATCTTCAATACAGCAAGAAACATGAGCATGCCCAGAAAAAAAGAACTGTATCTTCTCCTCATACGAACAATATCTAGTTCAACTCTGCTTATGAAACTGATACAAAACAAATCATCTCTTACATAGATGCTCTTTAGTTAATAGTGAAAATCGTGTTGGTTTCGTGAACTGTGTAAATTCATTTGAGCCCAAAAATAACTGAGATTACTGGCAATGAACTCTTGCTTGTAGGAAGACAGAGAGCATGGCGTTAAACTCCGATTCTAAAGGGAAATTCAGAAAAGTGTTCTCATCCATGAAACACAGTCTATTTTAACGCAAGAAGCATGCTCTTCTTTCGAGCATCTGCAATACAGCAAGAAATATGAGCATGGCCAGAAAAAAAGAACTGTGGTTCTGAATCAAACGGACCATATCTAGTTCAACTCTGCTTATGAAACTGATACAAACCACAGCATCTCTTACATAGATGCTCTTTAGTTAATAGTGATAAACCTGTTGGGTTTGTGAACTGTGTAAATTCATTTGAGCCGAAAATTCACTGCGTTTACCAGAAATGAACACTTGCTTGTAGGAAGACACAGAGCATTTGGTTTAACACCATTTCTGAAGGGAAATTCAGACCAGTGTTCTCATCCATGAAACACACTTTGTTTAAACGCAAGAAGCATGCTCTTTTTTCCGGCATCTTCAATACAGCAAGAAACATGAGCATGGCCAGAAAAAAAGAACAGTGTTTCTGACTCAAACGGACCATATCTAGTTCAACTCTGCTTATGAAACTGATACAAACCACATCATTTCTTACATAGATGCTCTTTAGTTAATAGTCTAAATACTATAGGGTTCGTGAACTTTGTAAATTCATTTTAGCCAAAAAATAACTGGATTTACCGGAAAAGAACTCTTTCTTGTAGGAAGACACAGAGCATGGCGTCTAACTCTGATTCTAAAGGGAAACTCAGAAAAGTGTTCTCATAAATGAAACACAGTCTGTTTTAATGCAAGAAGAATGCTCTTCTTTCCAGCATCTGCAATACAGCAAGAAACATGAGCATGGCCAGAAAAAAGGACTTTGTTTCCTACTCATACGGACCATATCTAGTTCTACTATGCTTATGAAACTGATACAAACCACAGCATCCCTTACATAGATGCTCTTTGTTAATAGTGAAAAACGTGTTGGGTTTGTGAACTGTGTAAATTCATTTGAGCCGAAAAATCCCTGCCTTTACCAGAAATGAACTCTTGCTTATAGGAAGACACAGAGCATGGCGTTTAACTCCATTTCTGAAGGGAAATTCAGAGCAGTGTTATCATCCATGAAACACACTCTGTATTAACGCAAGAAGCATGCTCTTCTTTCCAGCTTCTGCAATACAGCAAGGAACATGAGCATGCCCAGAAAAAAAGAACTGTATCTTCTACTCATACGAACAATATCTAGTTCAACTCTGCATATGAAACTGACACAAAACAAATCATCTCTTACATAGATGCTCTTTAGTTAATAGTGAAAATCGTGTTGGTTTTGTGAACTGTGTAAATTCATTTGAGCCCAAAAATAACTGAGATTACTGGCAATGAACTCTTGCTTGTAGGAAGACAGAGAGCATGGCGTTAAACTCTGATTCTAAAGGGAAATTCAGAAAAGTGTTCTCATCCATGAAACACAGTCTATTTTAACGCAAGAAGCATGCTCTTCTTTTGAGCATCTGCAATACAGCAAGAAATATGAGCATGGCCAGAAAAAAAGAACTGTGGTTCTGACTCAAACGGACCATATCTAGTTCAACTCTGCTTATGAAACTGATACAAACCACAGCATCTCTTACATAGATGCTCTTTAGTTAATAGTGATAAACCTGTTGGGATTGTGAACTGTGTAAATTCATTTGAGCCGAAAATTCACTGTGTTTCCTAGAAATGAACTCTTGCTTGTAGGAAGACACAGAGCATTTGGTTTAACTCCATTTCTGAAGGGAAATTCAGACCTGTGTTCTCATCCATGAAACACACTCTGTTTTAACGCAAGAAGCATGCTCTTCTTTCCAGCATCTGCAATACAGCAAGAAACATGAGCATGGCCAGAAAAAAAAAAAACTGTGTTTCCTACTCATAGGGACTATATTTAGTTCCACTCTGCTTATGAAACTGATACAAAACACAGCATCTATTACATAGATGCTCTTTAGTTATTATTGAAAAACGTGTTGGGTTTGTGAACTGTGTAAATTCATTTGAGCCGAAAATTCCCTGGTTTACCAGAAATGAACTCTTGCTTGTAGGAAGACACAGAGCATTTGGTTAAACAACATTTCTGAAGGGAAATTCAGACCAGTGTTCTCATCCATGAAACACACTTTGTTTAAACGCAAGAAGCATGCTCTTTTTTCAGGCATCTTCAATACAGCAAGGAACATGAGCATGGCCAGAAAAAAAGAACAGTGTTTCTGACTCAAACGGACCATATCTAGTTCAACTCTGCTTATGAAACTGATACAAACCTCAGCCTCTCTTACATAGATGCTCTTTAGTTAATAGTGATAAACTTGTTCGGTTTCTGAACTGTGTAAATTAATTTGAGCCGAAAAATAACTGGGTTTACCGGAAATGAACTCTTTCTTGTAGGAAGACACAGAGAATGGCCTTTAACTCTGATACTAAAGGGAAATTCAGAAAAGTGTTCTCATAAATGAAACACAGTCTGTTTTAATGCAAGAAGCATGCTCTTCTTTCCAGCATCGTCAATACAGCAAGAAACATGAGCATGGCCAGAAAAAAAAAAACTGTGTTTCCTACTCATAGGGACTATATTTAGTTCCACTCTGTTTATGAAACTAATACAAAACACAGCATCTCTTACATAGATGCTCTTTAGTTATTATTGAAAAACGTGTTGGGTTTGTGAACTGTGTAAATTCATTTGAGCCGAAAATTCCCTGGTTTCCCAGAAATGAACTCTTGCTTGTAGGAAGACACAGAGCATTTGGTTTAACACCATTTCTGAAGGGAAATTCAGACCAGTGTTCTCATCCATGAAACACACTTTGTTTTAACGCAAGAAGCATGCTCTTTTTTCCGGCATCTTCAATACAGCAAGAAACATGAGCATGCCCAGAAAAAAAGAACTGTATCTTCTCCTCATACGAACAATATCTAGTTCAACTCTGCTTATGAAACTGATACAAAACAAATCATCTCTTACATAGATGCTCTTTAGTTAATAGTGAAAATCGTGTTGGTTTCGTGAACTGTGTAAATTCATTTGAGCCCAAAAATAACTGAGATTACTGGCAATGAACTCTTGCTTGTAGGAAGACAGAGAGCATGGCGTTAAACTCCGATTCTAAAGGGAAATTCAGAAAAGTGTTCTCATCCATGAAACACAGTCTATTTTAACGCAAGAAGCATGCTCTTCTTTCGAGCATCTGCAATACAGCAAGAAATATGAGCATGGCCAGAAAAAAAGAACTGTGGTTCTGAATCAAACGGACCATATCTAGTTCAACTCTGCTTATGAAACTGATACAAACCACAGCATCTCTTACATAGATGCTCTTTAGTTAATAGTGATAAACCTGTTGGGTTTGTGAACTGTGTAAATTCATTTGAGCCGAAAATTCACTGCGTTTACCAGAAATGAACACTTGCTTGTAGGAAGACACAGAGCATTTGGTTTAACACCATTTCTGAAGGGAAATTCAGACCAGTGTTCTCATCCATGAAACACACTTTGTTTAAACGCAAGAAGCATGCTCTTTTTTCCGGCATCTTCAATACAGCAAGAAACATGAGCATGGCCAGAAAAAAAGAACAGTGTTTCTGACTCAAACGGACCATATCTAGTTCAACTCTGCTTATGAAACTGATACAAACCACATCATTTCTTACATAGATGCTCTTTAGTTAATAGTCTAAATACTATAGGGTTCGTGAACTTTGTAAATTCATTTTAGCCAAAAAATAACTGGATTTACCGGAAAAGAACTCTTTCTTGTAGGAAGACACAGAGCATGGCGTCTAACTCTGATTCTAAAGGGAAACTCAGAAAAGTGTTCTCATAAATGAAACACAGTCTGTTTTAATGCAAGAAGAATGCTCTTCTTTCCAGCATCTGCAATACAGCAAGAAACATGAGCATGGCCAGAAAAAAGGACTTTGTTTCCTACTCATACGGACCATATCTAGTTCTACTATGCTTATGAAACTGATACAAACCACAGCATCCCTTACATAGATGCTCTTTGTTAATAGTGAAAAACGTGTTGGGTTTGTGAACTGTGTAAATTCATTTGAGCCGAAAAATCCCTGCCTTTACCAGAAATGAACTCTTGCTTATAGGAAGACACAGAGCATGGCGTTTAACTCCATTTCTGAAGGGAAATTCAGAGCAGTGTTATCATCCATGAAACACACTCTGTATTAACGCAAAAAGCATGCTCTTCTTTCCAGCTTCTGCAATACAGCAAGGAACATGAGCATGCCCAGAAAAAAAGAACTGTATCTTCTACTCATACGAACAATATCTAGTTCAACTCTGCATATGAAACTGACACAAAACAAATCATCTCTTACATAGATGCTCTTTAGTTAATAGTGAAAATCGTGTTGGTTTTGTGAACTGTGTAAATTCATTTGAGCCCAAAAATAACTGAGATTACTGGCAATGAACTCTTGCTTGTAGGAAGACAGAGAGCATGGCGTTAAACTCTGATTCTAAAGGGAAATTCAGAAAAGTGTTCTCATCCATGAAACACAGTCTATTTTAACGCAAGAAGCATGCTCTTCTTTTGAGCATCTGCAATACAGCAAGAAATATGAGCATGGCCAGAAAAAAAGAACTGTGGTTCTGACTCAAACGGACCATATCTAGTTCAACTCTGCTTATGAAACTGATACAAACCACAGCATCTCTTACATAGATGCTCTTTAGTTAATAGTGATAAACCTGTTGGGATTGTGAACTGTGTAAATTCATTTGAGCCGAAAATTCACTGTGTTTCCTAGAAATGAACTCTTGCTTGTAGGAAGACACAGAGCATTTGGTTTAACTCCATTTCTGAAGGGAAATTCAGACCTGTGTTCTCATCCATGAAACACACTCTGTTTTAACGCAAGAAGCATGCTCTTCTTTCCAGCATCTGCAATACAGCAAGAAACATGAGCATGGCCAGAAAAAAAAAAAAACTGTGTTTCCTACTCATAGGGACTATATTTAGTTCCACTCTGCTTATGAAACTGATACAAAACACAGCATCTATTACATAGATGCTCTTTAGTTATTATTGAAAAACGTGTTGGGTTTGTGAACTGTGTAAATTCATTTGAGCCGAAAATTCCCTGGTTTACCAGAAATGAACTCTTGCTTGTAGGAAGACACAGAGCATTTGGTTAAACAACATTTCTGAAGGGAAATTCAGACCAGTGTTCTCATCCATGAAACACACTTTGTTTAAACGCAAGAAGCATGCTCTTTTTTCAGGCATCTTCAATACAGCAAGGAACATGAGCATGGCCAGAAAAAAAGAACAGTGTTTCTGACTCAAACGGACCATATCTAGTTCAACTCTGCTTATGAAACTGATACAAACCTCAGCCTCTCTTACATAGATGCTCTTTAGTTAATAGTGATAAACTTGTCCGGTTTCTGAACTGTGTAAATTAATTTGAGCCGAAAAATAACTGGGTTTACCGGAAATGAACTCTTTCTTGTAGGAAGACACAGAGAATGGCCTTTAACTCTGATTCTAAAGGGAAATTCAGAAAAGTGTTCTCATAAATGAAACACAGTCTGTTTTAATGCAAGAAGCATGCTCTTCTTTCCAGCATCGTCAATACAGCAAGAAACATGAGCATGGCCAGAAAAAAAGTACTTTGTTTCCTACTCATATGGACCATATCTAGTTCTACTATGCTTATGAAACTGATACAAACCACAGCATACCTTACATAGATGCTCTTTAGTTAATAGTGAAAAACGTGTTGGGTTTGTGAACTGTGTAAATTCATTTGAGCCGAAAAATCCCTGCCTTTACCAGAAATGAACTCTTGCTTATAGGAAGACACAGAGCATGGCGTTTAACTCCATTTCCGAAGGGAAATTCAGAGCAGTGTTTTCATCCATGAAACACACTCTGTATTAACGCAAGAAGCATGCTCTTCTTTCCAGCTTCTGCAATACGGCAAGGAATATGAGCATGGCCAGAAAAAAAAACTGTGTTTCCTACTCATAGGGACTATATTTAGTTCCACTCTGCTTATGAAACTGATACAACACACAGCATCTCTTACATAGATGCTCTTTAGTTATTATTGAAAAACGTGTTGGGTTTGTGAACTGTGTAAATTCATTTGAGCCGAAAATTCCCTGGTTTACCAGAAATGAACTCTTGCTTGTATGAAGACACAGAGCATTTGGTTTAACACCATTTCTGAAGGGAAATTCAGACCAGTGTTCTCATCCATGAAACACACTTTGTTTTAACGCAAGAAGCATGCTCTTTTTTCCGGCATCTTAAATACAGCAAGAAACATGAGCATGGCCAGAAAAAAAGAACAGTGTTTCTGACTCAAACGGACCATATCTAGTTCAACTCTGCTTATGAAACTGATACAAACCTCAGCCTCACTTACATAGACGCTCTTTAGTTAATAGTAATAAATTTGTTCGGTTTCTGAACTGTGTAAATTAATTTGAGCTGAAAAATAACTGGGTTTACCGGAAATGAACTCTTTCTTGTAGGAAGACACAGAGCATGGCGTTAAACTCTGATTCTAAAGGGAAATTCAGAAAAGTGTTCTTGTAAATGAAACACAGTCTGTTTTAATGCAAGAAGCATGCTCTTCTTTGCAGCATCTGCAATACAGCAAGAAACATGAGCATGTCCAGAAAAAAAGAACTGTGGTTCTGTCTAAAACGGACCATATCTAGTTCAACTCTGCTTATGAAACTGATACAAACCACAGCATCTCTTACATAGATGCTCTTTAGTTAATAGTGATAAACCTGTTGGGTTTGTGAACTGTGTAAATTCATTTGAGCCGAAAATTCACTGCGTTTACCAGAAATGAACTCTTGCTTGTAGGAAGACACAGAGCATTTGGTTTTACTCCATTTCTCAAGGGAAATTCAGACTTGTGTTCTCATCCATAAAGCACACTCTGTTTTAATGCAAGAAGCATGCTCTTCTTTTCAGCTTCTGCAATACGGCAAGGAACATGAGCATGCCCAGAAAAGAAGAACTGTATCTTCTACTCATATGAACAATATCTAGTTCAACTCTGCTTATGAAACTGATACAAACCAGATAATCTTACATAGATGCTCTTTAGTTAATAGTGAAAATCGTGTTGGTTTCGTGAACTGTGTAAATTCATTTGAGCCCAAAAATAACTGGGTTTACTGGCAATGAACTCTTGCTTGTAGGAAGACAGAGAGCATGGCGTTAAACTCCGATTCTAAAGGGAAATTCAGAAAAGTGTTCTCATCCATGAAACACAGTCTGTTTTAATGCAAGAAGAATGCTCTTCTTTCCAGCATCTGCAATAAAGCAAGGAACATGAGCATGCCCAGAAAAAAAGAACTGTGTTTCCTATTCATACGGACCATATCTAGTTCAACTCTGCTTATGAAACTGATACAAACCACAGCATCCCTTACATAGATGCTCTTTAGTTAATAGTGAAAAACGTGTTGGGTTTGTGAACTGTGTAAATTCATTTGAGCCGCAAATTCCCTGGTATACCAGAAATGAACTCTTGCTTGTAGGAAGACACAGAGCATTTGGTTTAACACCATTTCTGAAGGGAAATTCAGACCAGTGTTCTCATCCATGAAACACACTTTGTTTTAACACAAGAAGCATGCTCTTTTTTCCGGCATCTTCAATACAGCAAGAAACATGAGCATGGCCAGAAAAAAAGAACAGTGTTTCTGACTCAAACGCACCATATCTAGGTCGACTCTGCTTATGAAACTGATACAAACCTCAGCCTCTCTTACATAGACGCTCTTTAGTTAATAGTGATAAACTTGTTCGGTTTCTGAACTGTGTAAATTAATTTGAGCCGAAAAATAACTGGGTTTACCGGAAATGAACTCTTTCTTGTAGGAAGACACAGAGCATGGCGTGAAACTCTGATTCTAAAGGGAAATTCAGAAAAGTGTTCTCGTAAATGAAACACAGTCTGTTTTAATGCAAGAAGCATGCTCTTCTTTCGAGCATCTGCAATACAGCAAGAAACATGAGCATGGCCAGAAAAAAAGAACTGTGTTTCTGACTCAAACCGACCATATCTAGTTCAACTCTGCTTATGAAACTGATACAAACCACATCATCTCTTAGAAAGATGCTCTTTAGTTAATAGTGATAAACCTGTTGGGTTTGTGAACTGTGTAAATTCATTTGAGCCGAAAATTCACTGCGTTTACCAGAAATGAACTCTTGCTTGTAGGAAGACACAGAGCATTTGGTTTAACTCCGTTTCTGAAGGGAAATTCAGACCTGTGTTCTAATCCATGAAACACACTCTGTTTTAACGCAAGAAGCATGCCCTTCGTTCCAGCATCTGCAATACAGCAAGAAACATGAGCATGGCCAGAAAAAAGGACTTTGTTTCCTACTCATACGGACCATATCTAGTTCTACTATGCTTATGAAACTGATACAAACCACAGCATCCCTTACATAGATGCTCTTTGTTAATAGTGAAAAACGTGTTGGGTTTGTGAACTGTGTAAATTCATTTGAGCCGAAAAATCCCTGCCTTTACCAGAAATGAACTCTTGCTTATAGGAAGACACATAGCATGGCGTTTAACTCCATTTCTGAAGGGAAATTCAGAGCAGTGTTCTCATCCATGAAACACACTCTGTATTAACGCAAGAAGCATGCTCTTCTTTCCAGCTTCTGCAATACAGCAAGGAACATGAGCATGCCCAGAAAAAAAGAACTGTATCTTCTACTCATACGAACAATATCTAGTTCAACTCTGCTTATGAAACTGATACAAAACAAATCATCTCTTACATAGATGCTCTTTAGTTAATAGTGAAAATCGTGTTGGTTTCGTGAACTGTGTAAATTCATTTTAGCCCAAAAATAACTGAGATTACTGGCAATGAACTCTTGCTTGTAGGAAGACAGAGAGCATGGCGTTAAACTCCGATTCTAAAGGGAAATTCAGAAAAGTGTTCTCATCCATGAAACACAGTCTATTTTAACGCAAGTGTAGAGAGCCGCGTGTAGCCGCACCCTAAAGATGGCTCTGGCTTCTACCCTCTGCCTTCCCGATGGCAAACACTCTTTAGGGTAAACAGCTCCTTATTTGGCTATGCCTGGATTCGTGTGTTGCTGGCATATGCGTGAACCTGTGGACAGTGCCCACGTGGCTGCCTGGGGTTGGTTGCCCAGCCCTACTTAGGTGCTGGGAGAGGCTTGCCCGGGGAGAGAGACACAATGTAACTAATCAAAGGTCTGAATAAACTGTAATGAGAAGGATCCCGGTGTCGCGTCTTCCTTGCTGGTCGAGGCGGGCGCGACAAGTGGTGGCCCGTACGGGGACAATTACCACGGCTCTCTCCGGATTCAGAACTCATTTACAGTCAGGCGGTACCGGTAAGTCCTCAGAAAAAACTGGGGATCCGCGACAAAAGCGGGTAACGCTCACCTGTAGAAGGGAGAGCGGGAAAGCAGAGCCGCGACAAGAGCGGACGGATAATTTAATTGGGCCGCGACAAGAGCGGACGGATAATTCAATTGAGCCGCGACTAGAGCGGACGGGTAATTAAAATAACAAGGTCAACAGGTGGGACCTGTTCTGCGACTACAGCAGACGGGTAATTTGCATAACAAAACCCGCGGGTAAAACAAACCAGCAGGTAAAACAAAACAAGCAGGAGCCCGGAGGGCTGGAGCAATTCTGCAAAGGCTCTGAGAAACCTCCGAGAAACTTTTCAAATTGAGGAAAGAAAAAAAAAAAAAGGTATACTAACATGGGCGTCTCCTCCTCGCACCCAATTTTTTTGGCTCTTAACGAGCTGCTTCTCTCTAAGAAACTGAAAATAAAAAAACACACCTTAGAGCGATTTTTGCAACAGTGTGATGTAATTGCTCCTTGGTTTGCAAATTCAGGAAGCCTCACAGTGCCTTCCTGGGAGAAATTGGGAAGAGACCTAGATTTGGATTGCAGGTGCAGATCGCAGTATCATAGCTAGCAAAGATTGGCCTTGAGGTTGGCCTATACAGGCTTCCTCACAAACATTGCAGGGACTGGGTTATGCCAGTGTTCCAAAAGTTAGTGCAAATTTGTTAAATTGGCAAGATTCCGAAGGTCACTCTGGCATTATGCAACCCTATGTCCTTGAGCTTCCAGTGTCCCTCTGGGGGAGGGATCTTATGAAATCCATGGGCTTTCAGTTAAGTAATGAATACTCCAAAGAATCTAAAAATATTATGAAAAACATGGGGTGTCATCCTGATTTTGGCCTGGGAAAATTTTTGCAAGGCAAAAAGGAGCCAATACAAACAGTACCTAGGAAACCCAAACAAGGGTTGGGTTTTTCTTAGGGGCCCTGAGGAGGGCATTCCCATAACCTGGGTAACAGAGGAGCCAGTTTGGGTTCCTCAGTGGCCACTCTCCTCTGAGAAATTACATGCTGCATATCAATTAGTGAAAGAGCAATTGGAGAAAGGGCACATTAAACCCTCTCTTTCTCCCTGGAATACACCCATATTTGTCATCAAGAAGAAATCAGGAAAATGGAGATTGTTACATGATCTTAGAGCTATAAATGAACAAATGAGAATTATGGGACCTGTACAGCGTGGTCTTCCATTGCTGTCAGCCTTGCCTGAAAATTGGCCTATTATTGTGGTAGATATTAAGGACTGCTTCTTTTCCATTCCACTGAATAGCAAAGACAGTGAGAGATTCGCTTTCACTTTACCGTCCACTAATCATGAGGAACCTGATAAAAGATATCAGTGGGTTGTATTGCCACAAGGCATGGCCAACAGTCCTACAATGTGTCAATTATTTGTAGCAACTGCTTTAGAACCTTTGAGAGCATGTTTTCCAGGCTTAAAATGCCTCCATTATATGGATGATATACTGTTAGCAGCTAAAGAAGAGAGCATTCTTCAAGTAGCATATAGCTCACTTGTGGAACTGCTAAAGCAAAAGGGACTCTGTATTGCCCCTGAGAAGGTGCAACAGAGCAGAGTTGTCAATTATCTTGGCTCCAAAATAACTAAACATTATATCATGCCACAAAAGGTAGAGTTAAGGAAGGATCATCTTTGCACATTAAATGATTTTCAGAAATTATTAGGAGATATAAATTGGATAAGAGGAAGTTTAGGAATGGCCAATTATGAGTTAAAACCATTATATGATATTTTAATTGGAGATGTAGCCTTGGATTCACCGAGGCAATTAACCAATGCAGCCCGAGAAGCCTTAACAAAATTAGAAGATAAACTACAAAGAGCTTTTCTTCAAAGAGTGCAAAATAATGAGGATATTACCCTGTGCATTCTGCCTACCCAGTTGCAACCTACGGGAATTTTATGGCAAAAAGGACCCTTGTTATGGATTTATACTAAAATCTCACCTGCAAAATCAATTGAGTATTATCCTGTTGCAGTGGCATTACTTGCGCAACAGGGCATTCAACAATGTTTACAATATTTTGGGACATCACCACAAACGCTAGTTGTTCCTTATGATTCTACTCAAGTCAAGGTATTATGTGCTGCCATAGATGATTGGGCAATACTGCGTTGTACCTATCCAGGACACATAGATTGCCATTATCCTAAACATCCACTATTAACTTTCTTTAAAGAACATCCTGTAGTTTTCCCTAAAGTAACTGCTTCAAAGCCCATTCCAGGAGCAAGTGTTATATTTACAGATGGGTCTAAGACAGGCTGTGGTGCTTATATGGTGGATTCTAATGAACCTGTAAAGCATCAATTCTTGCCAGGTGCACCTCAACAGGTAGAGCTTTCAATAGTTCTTGAAGTTTTCAAGGCTTGTCCATTTGCATTTAATTTAGTGTCAGATTCTAGTTATGTTGTTAATGCTTTAAAAAGCCTTGAATGTGCAGGGCCCATCAAATCTTCTAGCCCGGTTAGCTCATTGTTTGGACAATTACAGAAACTGATCTGGCAACGTAAAAATCCCTTTTTTGTGCAACATATCCATGCACATACTAGTCTGCCAGGTCCATTGGCTAAAGGCAATGATATAGTAGATCAGTGTACTAGACAGGAATGGACGTTTGTGGCTTCTGCCATACAACGAGCACATGATTTCCACAAAGAATTTCATGTTAATGCAAGGACATTACAACAAAAGTTTTCTATCTCACGTGCAGAGGCACGAAAGGTTGTACTAGATTGTTCCCAATGTGTCATTTTTCATCATCCTTCTACATTAGGAGTTAACCCTCGTGGTTTGCTCCCCCTAAAAATATGGCAAATGGATGTTACACATATCTCTGAATTTGGACGTGTCAAATACGTACATGTATCTGTTGATACCTGTTCTGGAATCATTCATGCCACCCCAATGGCAGGAGAAAAAGCCTCTCATGTCATTGCTCATTGCTTAGAAGCTTGGGCAGCATGGGGTAAGCCTCAACAGTTAAAGACAGACAATGGTCCTGCATATACTGGACAGAAGTTCACTTCCTTCTGTTAACAGATGAATGTGCAACTTGTACATGGCCTACCATATAATCCACAAGGTCAAGGCATTGTGGAGTGTGCTCATCGCTCCTTGAAGGAGTTGCTTCAAAAACAAAAAGGGGGAATAGGCTATGGCCGTACCCCTAAGGACAGACTTTCTCTTGCATTATTTACTCTGAATTTTTTGAATTTGGATGCTTCCAATTGTTCTGCTACAAATTTATCTAAAAAGTTGTCTAGTTATCTTTTAGGCAATTGGACCAGAGAGTTTGATAACCTGATGGACCAGCTGAGAGTGGCGATTGTCACAGTGAATTCGACCCGAGTGGATACCGGACTGGTGGAGGGATTGTCTTCCTGGATTGCTACAGCCATGGATCACATGAAGGAGTGGGCGGGAATAGGAGCCCTAGTAGGTTTACTGGTGCTCACCTCCCTAGTATGCTTGTGGTGCATTTGTCGCATTAGGATCTCACAGCGTCGCCATGCAGCCATGATTGTCCAAGCCTTTATGGCCATTGATGCAGGACAGTCTCCCCAAGCCTGGTTGGCTACTTTAAAAGATATTTAGGCACAGGATGTGAGGCCTGTGCACTGCACTTGAGGTTATGATACGCTGACCTCAAGGAGAGCAAGTCTGATTGCATGTGGGTTGGTACCCTAACTCCCACCTCTGTGAAAAGGGTATCGGACGGGTCTAGTGTTCTCTGGGTGGACGACGCCTGGACAAACATTAGTACATGTTCCATTTTAACAGAGATCAGACCTCTACTCTTGCCTGTTGCTTTGTAAAACAAAAAGGGGGAAACTGTAGAGAGCCGCGTGTAGCCGCACCCTAAAGATGGCTCTGGCTTCTACCCTCTGCCTTCCCGATGGCAAACACTCTTTAGGGTAAACAGCTCCTTATTTGGCTATGGCTGGATTCGTGTGTTGCTGGCATATGCGTGAACCTGTGGACAGTGCCCACGTGGCTGCCTGGGGTTGGTTGCCCAGCCCTACTTAGGTGCTGGGAGAGGCTTGCCCGGGGAGAGAGACACAATGTAACTAATCAAAGGTCTGAATAAACTGTAATGAGAAGGATCCCGGTGTCGCGTCTTCCTTGCTGGTCGAGGCGGGCGCGACACGCAAGAAGCATGCTCTTCTTTCGAGCATCTGCAATACAGCAAGAAATATGAGCATGGCCAGAAAAAAAGAACTGTGGTTCTGAATCAAACGGACCATATCTAGTTCAACTCTGCTTATGAAACTGATACAAACCACAGCATCTCTTACATAGATGCTCTTTAGTTAATAGTGATAAACCTGTTGGGTTTGTGAACTGTGTAAATTCATTTGAGCCGAAAATTCACTGCGTTTACCAGAAATGAACTCTTGCTTGTAGGAAGACACAGAGCATTTGGTTTAACACCATTTCTGAAGGGAAATTCAGACCAGTGTTCTCATCCATGAAACACACTTTGTTTAAACGCAAGAAGCATGCTCTTTTTTCCGGCATCTTCAGTACAGCAAGAAACATGAGCATGGCCAGAAAAAAAGAACAGTGTTTCTGACTCAAACGGACCATATCTAGTTCAACTCTGCTTATGAAACTGATACAAACCACATCATTTCTTACATAGATGCTCTTTAGTTAATAGTCTAAATACTATAGGGTTCGTGAACTTTGTAAATTCATTTTAGCCAAAAAATAACTGGATTTACCGGAAAAGAACTCTTTCTTGTAGGAAGACACAGAGCATGGCGTCTAACTCTGATTCTAAAGGGAAACTCAGAAAAGTGTTCTCATAAATGAAACACAGTCTGTTTTAATGCAAGAAGAATGCTCTTCTTTCCAGCATCTGCAATACAGCAAGAAACATGAGCATGGCCAGAAAAAAGGACTTTGTTTCCTACTCATACGGACCATATCTAGTTCTACTATGCTTATGAAACTGATACAAACCACAGCATCCCTTACATAGATGCTCTTTGTTAATAGTGAAAAACGTGTTGGGTTTGTGAACTGTGTAAATTCATTTGAGCCGAAAAATCCCTGCCTTTACCAGAAATGAACTCTTGCTTATAGGAAGACACAGAGCATGGCGTTTAACTCCATTTCTGAAGGGAAATTCAGAGCAGTGTTCTCATCCATGAAACACACTCTGTATTAACGCAAAAAGCATGCTCTTCTTTCCAGCTTCTGCAATACAGCAAGGAACATGAGCATGCCCAGAAAAAAAGAACTGTATCTTCTACTCATACGAACAATATCTAGTTAAACTCTGCATATGAAACTGACACAAAACAAATCATCTCTTACATAGATGCTCTTTAGTTAATAGTGAAAATCGTGTTGGTTTTGTGAACTGTGTAAATTCATTTGAGCCCAAAAATAACTGAGATTACTGGCAATGAACTCTTGCTTGTAGGAAGACAGAGAGCATGGCGTTAAACTCTGATTCTAAAGGGAAATTCAGAAAAGTGTTCTCATCCATGAAACACAGTCTATTTTAACGCAAGAAGCATGCTCTTCTTTCGAGCATCTGCAATACAGCAAGAAATATGAGCATGGCCAGAAAAAAAGAACTGTGGTTCTGACTCAAACGGACCATATCTAGTTCAACTCTGCTTATGAAACTGATACAAACCACAGCATCTCTTACATAGATGCTCTTTAGTTAATAGTGATAAACCTGTTGGGATTGTGAACTGTGTAAATTCATTTGAGCCGAAAATTCACTGTGTTTCCTAGAAATGAACTCTTGCTTGTAGGAAGACACAGAGCATTTGGTTTAACTCCATTTCTGAAGGGAAATTCAGACCTGTGTTCTCATCCATGAAACACACTCTGTTTTAACGCAAGAGGCATGCTCTTCTTTCCAGCATCTGCAATACAGCAAGAAACATGAGCATGGCCAGAAAAAAAAAAAAAAAAAACTGTGTTTCCTACTCATAGGAACTATATTTAGTTCCACTCTGCTTATGAAACTGATACAAAACACAGCATCTATTACATAGATGCTCTTTAGTTATTATTGAAAAACGTGTTGGGTTTGTGAATTGTGTAAATTCATTTGAGCCGAAAATTCCCTGGTTTACCAGAAATGAACTCTTGCTTGTAGGAAGACACAGAGCATTTGGTTAAACAACATTTCTGAAGGGAAATTCAGACCAGTGTTCTCATCCATGAAACACACTTTGTTTAAACGCAAGAAGCATGCTCTTTTTTCAGGCATCTTCAATACAGCAAGGAACATGAGCATGGCCAGAAAAAAAGAACAGTGTTTCTGACTCAAACGGACCATATCTAGTTCAACTCTGCTTATGAAACTGATACAAACCTCAGCCTCTCTTACATAGATGCTCTTTAGTTAATAGTGATAAACTTGTTCGGTTTCTGAACTGTGTAAATTAATTTGAGCCGAAAAATAACTGGGTTTACCGGAAATGAACTCTTTCTTGTAGGAAGACACAGAGAATGGCCTTTAACTCTGATTCTAAAGGGAAATTCAGAAAAGTGTACTCATAAATGAAACACAGTCTGTTTTAATGCAAGAAGCATGCTCTTCTTTCCAGCATCGTCAATACAGCAAGAAACATGAGCATGGCCAGAAAAAAAGTACTTTGTTTCCTACTCATATGGACCATATCTAGTTCTACTATGCTTATGAAACTGATACAAACCACAGCATACCTTACATAGATGCTCTTTAGTTAATAGTGAAAAACGTGTTGGGTTTGTGAACTGTGTAAATTCATTTGAGCCGAAAAATCCCTGCCTTTACCAGAAATGAACTCTTGCTTATAGGAAGACACAGAGCATGGCGTTTAACTCCATTTCCGAAGGGAAATTCAGAGCAGTGTTTTCATCCATGAAACACACTCTGTATTAACGCAAGAAGCATGCTCTTCTTTCCAGCTTCTGCAATACGGCAAGGAATATGAGCATGGCCAGAAAAAAAAACTGTGTTTCCTACTCATAGGGACTATATTTAGTTCCACTCTGCTTATGAAACTGATACAAAACACAGCATCTCTTACATAGATGCTCTTTAGTTATTATTGAAAAACGTGTTGGGTTTGTGAACGGTGTAAATACATTTGAGCCGAAAATTCCCTGGTTTACCAGAAATGAACTCTTGCTTGTATGAAGACACAGAGCATTTGGTTTAACACCATTTCTGAAGGGAAATTCAGACCAGTGTTCTCATCCATGAAACACACTCTGTTTTCACGCAAGAAGCGTGCTCTTTTTTCCGGCATCTTCAATACAGCAAGAAACATGAGCATGGCCAGAAAAAAGAACAGTGTTTCTGACTCAAACGGACCATATCTAGTTCAACTCTGCTTATGAAACTGATACAAACCTCAGCCTCACTTACATAGACGCTCTTTAGTTAATAGTAATAAATTTGTTCGGTTTCTGAACTGTGTAAATTAATTTGAGCCGAAAAATAACTGGGTTTACCGGAAATGAACTCTTTCTTGTAGGAAGACACAGAGCATGGCGTGAAACTCTGATTCTAAAGGGAAATTCAGAAAAGTGTTCTTGTAAATGAAACACAGTCTGTTTTAATGCAAGAAGCATGCTCTTCTTTGCAGCATCTGCAATACAGCAAGAAACATGAGCATGTCCAGAAAAAAAGAACTGTGGTTCTGTCTAAAACGGACCATATCTAGTTCAACTCTGCTTATGAAACTGATACAAACCACAGCATCTCTTACATAGATGCTCTTTAGTTAATAGTGATAAACCTGTTGGGTTTGTGAACTGTGTAAATTCATTTGAGCCGAAAATTCACTGCGTTTACCAGAAATGAACTCTTGCTTGTAGGAAGACACAGAGCATTTGGTTTTACTCCATTTCTCAAGGGAAATTCAGACTTGTGTTCTCATCCATAAAGCACACTCTGTTTTAATGCAAGAAGCATGCTCTTCTTTTCAGCTTCTGCAATACGGCAAGGAACATGAGCATGCCCAGAAAAGAAGAACTGTATCTTCTACTCATATGAACAATATCTAGTTCAACTCTGCTTATGAAACTGATACAAACCAGATAATCTTACATAGATGCTCTTTAGTTAATAGTGAAAATCGTGTTGGTTTCGTGAACTGTGTAAATTCATTTGAGCCCAAAAATAACTGGGTTTACTGGCAATGAACTCTTGCTTGTAGGAAGATAGAGAGCATGGCGTTAAACTCCGATTCTAAAGGGAAATTCAGAAAAGTGTTCTCATCCATGAAACACAGTCTGTTTTAATGCAAGAAGAATGCTCTTCTTTCCAGCATCTGCAATAAAGCAAGGAACATGAGCATGCCCAGAAAAAAAGAACTGTGTTTCCTATTCATACGGACCATATCTAGTTCAACTCTGCTTATGAAACTGATACAAACCACAGCATCCCTTACATAGATGCTCTTTAGTTAATAGTGAAAAACGTGTTGGGTTTGTGAACTGTGTAAATTCATTTGAGCCGAAAATTCACTGCGTTTACCAGAAATGAACTCTTGCTTGTAGGAAGACACAGAGCATTTGGTTTAACACCATTTCTGAAGGGAAATTCAGACCAGTGTTCTCATCCATGAAACACACTTTGTTTTAACACAAGAAGCATGCTCTTTTTTCCGGCATCTTCAATACAGCAAGAAACATGAGCATGGCCAGAAAAAAAGAACAGTGTTTCTGACTCAAACGCACCATATCTAGGTCGACTCTGCTTATGAAACTGATACAAACCTCAGCCTCTCTTACATAGACGCTCTTTAGTTAATAGTGATAAACTTGTTCGGTTTCTGAACTGTGTAAATTAATTTGAGCCGAAAAATAACTGGGTTTACCGGAAATGAACTCTTTCTTGTAGGAAGACACAGAGCATGGCGTGAAACTCTGATTCTAAAGGGAAATTCAGAAAAGTGTTCTCGTAAATGAAACACAGTCTGTTTTAATGCAAGAAGCATGCTCTTCTTTCGAGCATCTGCAATACAGCAAGAAACATGAGCATGGCCAGAAAAAAAGAACTGTGTTTCTGACTCAAACCGACCATATCTAGTTCAACTCTGCTTATGAAACTGATACAAACCACATCATCTCTTAGAAAGATGCTCTTTAGTTAATAGTGATAAACCTGTTGGGTTTGTGAACTGTGTAAATTCATTTGAGCCGAAAATTCACTGCGTTTACCAGAAATGAACTCTTGCTTGTAGGAAGACACAGAGCATTTGGTTTAACTCCGTTTCTGAAGGGAAATTCAGACCTGTGTTCTAATCCATGAAACACACTCTGTTTTAACGCAAGAAGCATGCCCTTCGTTCCAGCATCTGCAATACAGCAAGAAACATGAGCATGGCCAGAAAAAAGGACTTTGTTTCCTACTCATACGGACCATATCTAGTTCTACTATGCTTATGAAACTGATACAAACCACAGCATCCCTTACATAGATGCTCTTTGTTAATAGTGAAAAACGTGTTGGGTTTGTGAACTGTGTAAATTCATTTGAGCCGAAAAATCCCTGCCTTTACCAGAAATGAACTCTTGCTTATAGGAAGACACATAGCATGGCGTTTAACTCCATTTCTGAAGGGAAATTCAGAGCAGTGTTCTCATCCATGAAACACACTCTGTATTAACGCAAGAAGCATGCTCTTCTTTCCAGCTTCTGCAATACAGCAAGGAACATGAGCATGCCCAGAAAAAAAGAACTGTATCTTCTACTCATACGAACAATATCTAGTTCAACTCTGCTTATGAAACTGATACAAAACAAATCATCTCTTACATAGATGCTCTTTAGTTAATAGTGAAAATCGTGTTGGTTTTGTGAACTGTGTAAATTCATTTGAGCCCAAAAATAACTGAGATTACTGGCAATGAACTCTTGCTTGTAGGAAGACAGAGAGCATGGCGTTAAACTCTGATTCTAAAGGGAAATTCAGAAAAGTGTTCTCATCCATGAAACACAGTCTATTTTAACGCAAGAAGCATGCTCTTCTTTCGAGCATCTGCAATACAGCAAGAAATATGAGCATGGCCAGAAAAAAAGAACTGTGGTTCTGACTCAAACGGACCATATCTAGTTCAACTCTGCTTATGAAACTGATACTAACCACAGCATCTCTTACATAGATGCTCTTTAGTTAATAGTGATAAACCTGTTGGGATTGTGAACTGTGTAAATTCATTTGAGCCGAAAATTCACTGTGTTTCCTAGAAATGAACTCTTGCTTGTAGGAAGACACAGAGCATTTGGTTTAACTCCATTTCTGAAGGGAAATTCAGACCTGTGTTCTCATCCATGAAACACACTCTGTTTTAACGCAAGAAGCATGCTCTTCTTTCCAGCATCTGCAATACAGCAAGAAACATGAGCATGGCCAGAAAAAAAAAAAAAAAACTGTGTTTCCTACTCATAGGAACTATATTTAGTTCCACTCTGCTTATGAAACTGATACAAAACACAGCATCTATTACATAGATGCTCTTTAGTTATTATTGAAAAACGTGTTGGGTTTGTGAACTGTGTAAATTCATTTGAGCCGAAAATTCCCTGGTTTACCAGAAATGAACTCTTGCTTGTAGGAAGACACAGAGCATTTGGTTAAACAACATTTCTGAAGGGAAATTCAGACCAGTGTTCTCATCCATGAAACACACTTTGTTTAAACGCAAGAAGCATGCTCTTTTTTCAGGCATCTTCAATACAGCAAGGAACATGAGCATGGCCAGAAAAAAAGAACAGTGTTTCTGACTCAAACGGACCATATCTAGTTCAACTCTGCTTATGAAACTGATACAAACCTCAGCCTCTCTTACATAGATGCTCTTTAGTTAATAGTGATAAACTTGTTCGGATTCTGAATTGTGTAAATTAATTTGAGCCGAAAAATAACTGGGTTTACCGGAAATGAACTCTTTCTTGTAGGAAGACACAGAGAATGGCCTTTAACTCTGATTCTAAAGGGAAATTCAGAAAAGTGTTCTCATAAATGAAACACAGTCTGTTTTAATGCAAGAAGCATGCTCTTCTTTCCAGTATCGTCAATACAGCAAGAAACATGAGCATGGCCAGAAAAAAAGTACTTTGTTTCCTACTCATATGGACCATATCTAGTTCTACTATGCTTATGAAACTGATACAAACCACAGCATCCCTTACATAGATGCTCTTTAGTTAATAGTGAAAAACGTGTTGGGTTTGTGAACTGTGTAAATTCATTTGAGCCGAAAAATCCCTGCCTTTACCAGAAATGAACTCTTGCTTATAGGAAGACACAGAGCATGGCATTTAACTCCATTTCCGAAGGGAAATTCAGAGCAGTGTTTTCATCCATGAAACACACTCTGTATTAACGCAAGAAGCATGCTCTTCTTTCCAGCTTCTGCAATACGGCAAGGAATATGAGCATGGCCAGAAAAAAAAACTGTGTTTCCTACTCATAGGGACTATATTTAGTTCCACTCTGCTTATGAAACTGATACAAAACACAGCATCTCTCACATAGATGCTCTTTAGTTATTATTGAAAAACGTGTTGGGTTTGTGAACTGTGTAAATTCATTTGAGCCGAAAATTCCCTGGTTTACCAGAAATGAACTCTTGCTTGTAGGAAGACACAGAGCATTTGGTTTAACACCATTTCTGAAGGGAAATTCAGACCAGTGTTCTCATCCATGAAACACACTTTGTTTTAACGCAAGAAGCATCCTCTTTTTTCGGGCATCTTCAATACAGCAAGATACATGAGCATGGCCAGAAAAAAAGAACAGTGTTTCTGACTCAAACGGACCATATCTAGTTCAACTCTGCTTATGAAACTGATACAAACCTCAGCCTCACTTACATAGACGCTCTTTAGTTAATAGTAATAAACTTGTTCGGTTTCTGAACTGTGTAAATTAATTTGAGCCGAAAAATAACTGGGTTTACCGGAAATGAACTCTTTCTTGTAGGAAGACACAGAGCATGGCGTGAAACTCTGATTCTAAAGGGAAATTCAGAAAAGTGTTGTCGTAAATGAAACACAGTCTGTTTTAATGCAAGAAGCATGCTCTTCTTTGCAGCATCTGCAATACAGCAAGAAACATGAGCATGTCCAGAAAAAAAGAACTGTGGTTCTGTCTAAAACGGACCATATCTAGTTCAACTCTGCTTATGAAACTGATACAAACCACAGCATCTCTTACATAGATGCTCTTTAGTTAATAGTGATAAACCTGTTGGATTTGTGAACTGTGTAAATTCATTTGAGCCGAAAATTCACTGCGTTTACCAGAAATGAACTCTTGCTTGTAGGAAGACACAGAGCATTTGGTTTTACTCCATTTCTCAATGGAAATTCAGACTTGTGTTCTCATCCATAAAGCACACTCTGTTTTAATGCAAGAAGCATGCTCTTCTTTTCAGCTTCTGCAATACGGCAAGGAACATGAGCATGCCCAGAAAAGAAGAACTGTATCTTCTACTCATATGAACAATATCTAGTTCAACTCTGCTTATGAAACTGATACAAACCAGATAATCTTACATAGATGCTCTTTAGTTAATAGTGAAAATCGTGTTGGTTTCGTGAACTGTGTAAATTCATTTGAGCCCAAAAATAACTGGGTTTACTGGCAATGAACTCTTGCTTGTAGGAAGACAGAGAGCATGGCGTTAAACTCCGATTCTAAAGGGAAATTCAGAAAAGTGTTCTCATCCATGAAACACAGTCTGTTTTAATGCAAGAAGAATGCTCTTCTTTCCAGCATCTGCAATAAAGCAAGGAACATGAGCATGCCCAGAAAAAAAGAACTGTGTTTCCTATTCATACGGACCATATCTAGTTCAACTCTGCTTATGAAACTGATACAAACCACAGCATCCCTTACATAGATGCTCTTTAGTTAATAGTGAAAAACGTGTTGGGTTTGTGAACTGTGTAAATTCATTTGAGCCGCAAATTCCCTGGTATACCAGAAATGAACTCTTGCTTGTAGGAAGACACAGAGCATTTGGTTTAACACCATTTCTGAAGGGAAATTCAGACCAGTGTTCTCATCCATGAAACACACTTTGTTTTAACACAAGAAGCATGCTCTTTTTTCCGGCATCTTCAATACAGCAAGAAACATGAGCATGGCCAGAAAAAAAGAACAGTGTTTCTGACTCAAACGCACCATATCTAGGTCGACTCTGCTTATGAAACTGATACAAACCTCAGCCTCTCTTACATAGACGCTCTTTAGTTAATAGTGATAAACTTGTTCGGTTTCTGAACTGTGTAAATTAATTTGAGCCGAAAAATAACTGGGTTTACCGGAAATGAACTCTTTCTTGTAGGAAGACACAGAGCATGGCGTGAAACTCTGATTCTAAAGGGAAATTCAGAAAAGTGTTCTCGTAAATGAAACACAGTCTGTTTTAATGCAAGAAGCATGCTCTTCTTTCGAGCATCTGCAATACAGCAAGAAACATGAGCATGGCCAGAAAAAAAGAACTGTGTTTCTGACTCAAACCGACCATATCTAGTTCAACTCTGCTTATGAAACTGATACAAACCACATCATCTCTTAGAAAGATGCTCTTTAGTTAATAGTGATAAACCTGTTGGGTTTGTGAACTGTGTAAATTCATTTGAGCCGAAAATTCACTGCGTTTACCAGAAATGAACTCTTGCTTGTAGGAAGACACAGAGCATTTGGTTTAACTCCGTTTCTGAAGGGAAATTCAGACCTGTGTTCTAATCCATGAAACACACTCTGTTTTAACGCAAGAAGCATGCCCTTCGATCCAGCATCTGCAATACAGCAAGAAACATGAGCATGGCCAGAAAAAAAAAACTGTGTTTCCTACTCATAGGGACTATATTTTGTTCCACTCTGCTTATGAGACTGATACAAAACACATCATTTCTTACATAGATGCTCTTTAGTTATTATTGAAAAACGTGTTGGGTTTGTAAACTGTGTAAATTCATTTGAGTCGAAAATTCCCTGGTTTACCATAAATGAACTCTTGCTTGTAGGAAGACACAGAGCATTTGGTTTAACTCCATTTCTGAAGGGAAATTCAGGCCAGTGTTCTCATCCATGAAACACACTCTGTATTAACGCAAGAAGCATGCTCTTCGTTACATCTTCTGCAAAACAGCAAGGAACATGAGCATGCCCAGAACAAAAGAACTGTATCTCCTACTCATACAAACAATATCTAGTTCAACTCTGCTTATAAAACTGATACAAACCTGATCATCTATTATATAGGCGCTCTTTAGTTAATAGTGAAAATCGTGTTGGTTTCGTGAACTGTGTAAATTCATGTGAGCCGAAAAATCTCTGGGTTTACCGGAAATGAACTCTTGCATATAGAAAGACACAGACCATGGAGTTTAACTCAGATTCTATAGGAAAATTCAGAAAAGTGTTCTCACTCATGAAACACAGTCTGTTTTAAATCAAGAAGCATGCTCTTCTCTTCTCTCCAGCGTCTGCAATACAGCAAGGATAATGAGCATATCCAAAAAAAAAAGAACTGTGTTTCTTACTCATACCGACCATATCTAGTTCCACTCTGCTTATGATACTGATACAAAACACAGCATCACTTACATAGATGCTCTTTAATTATTATTGAAAACGCGTTGGGTTTGTGAACTGCGTAAATTCATTTGAGCCAAAAATTCCCTGGTTACCAGAAATGAACTCTTGCTTGTAGGAAAACACAGATCATTTGGTTAAACTCAGTTTCTGTAGGGAAATTCAGACCAGTGTTCTCATCCCTGAAACACACTCCGATTTAATGGATGAAGCTGGTTACCAGAAATGAACTCTTTCTTGTAGGAAGACACAGAGCATTTGGTTTAACTCCATTTCTGAAGGGAAATTCAGAAGAGTGTTCTCATCCATGAAACACAGGCTGTTTTAACGCAAGAAGCATGCCCTTCTTTCCAGCATCTGCAATACAGCAAGAAACATGAGCATGGCCAGAAAAAAAGAACGGTGTTTCTGACTAAAACGGACCATATCTAGTTCAACTCTGCTTATGAATCTGATACAAATCACAGCATCTCTTATATAGATGCTCTTTAGTTAATAGTGAAATTCGTATTGGTTTCGTGAACTGTGTAAATACATTTGAGCCGAATAACAACTGGGTTTACCAGAAATGAACTCTTGCTTATAGGACAACATAGAGCATGGATTTAACTCTGAGTCTAAATGGAAATTCAGAACAGTGATCTCATCCATGAAACACAGTCTGTTTTAACGCAAGAAGCATGCTCTTTTTTCCAGTGTCTGCTATACAGCAAGGAACATGAGAATGTCCAGAAAAAAAGAACTGTGTTTCCTACTCATACGGACGATATCTAGTTCAACACTGCTTATGAAACTGATACAAACCACATCATCTCTTACATAGATGCTCTTTAGTTAATAGTGAAAATCGTATTGGTTTCATGAACTGTGTAAATTCATTTGAGATGAAAAATAACTGGGTTTACCGGAAATGACCTCTTGCTTGTAGGAAGACACAGATCATTTGGTTAAACTCAGTTTCTGAAGGGAAATTCAGACCAGTGTTCTCATCCCTGAAACACACTCCGATTTAATGGATGAGGCATGCTCTACTTTTCACCGTCTGCAATACAGCAAGAAACATGAGCATGGCCAAAAAAAAAAAGAACTGTGTTTCTGACTCAAACCGACCATATCTAGTTCAACTCTGCTTATGAATCTGATACAAATCACAGCATCTCTTATATAGATGCTCTTTAGTTAATAGTGAAATTCGTATTGGTTTCGTGAACTGTGTAAATACATTTGAGCCGAATAACAACTGGGTTTACCAGAAATGAACTCTTGCTTATAGGACAACATAGAGCATGGAGTTTAACTCTGATTCTAAATGGAAATTCAGAACAGTGATCTCATCCATGAAACACAGTCTGTTTTAACGCAAGAAGCATGCTCTTTTTTCCAGTGTCTGCTATACAGCAAGGAACATGAGAATGTCCAGAAAAAAAGAACTGTGTTTCCTACTCATACGGACGATATCTAGTTCAACACTGCTTATGAAACTGATACAAACCACATCATCTCTTACATAGATGCTCTTTAGTTAATAGTGAAAATCGTATTGGTTTCGTGAACTGTGTAAATTCATTTGAGCCGAAAAATTACTGGGTTTACAGGAAATGAACTCTTGCTTGTAGGAAGACACAGAGTCTTTGGTTTAACTCACTCTCTGAAGGAAAATTCAGACCTGTGTTCTCATCCATGAAACACACTCTGTTTTAACGCAAGTTGCATGCTCTTCTTTCCAGCTTTGCAATACAGCAATTAAGATGAGCATGCCCAGAAAAAAAGAACTGTCTCTCCTACTCATATGGACCATATCTAGTTCAACTCTGCTTATGAAACTGATACAAAAGACATCATCTATTACATAGATGCTCTTTAGTTAATAGTGAAAATCGTGTTGGTTTCGTGAACTGTATAAATTCATTTGAGGCGAAAAATACCTGGGTTTACCAGAAATGAACTCTTGCTTGTAGGAAGACACAGAGCATGGCGTTAAACTCCGATTCTAAAGGGAAATTCAGAAGGCTGTTCTCATCAAAGAAACACAGTCTGTTTTAATGCAAGAAGCATGCTCTTCTTTCCAGCATATGCAATACAGCAAGAAACATGAGCATGGCCAGAAAAAGAGAACTGTGTTTCATACTCATATGGATCATATCTAGTTCCACTCTGCTTATGAAACTGATACAAACCCCATCATCTCTTACATAGTTGCTCTTTAGTTAATAGTGTAAATAGTGTTGGTTTCATGAACTGTGTAAATTCATTTGAGCCGAAAAATAACTGGGTTTACCGGAAATGAACTCTTGCTTGTAGGACGTCACAGAGCATGGATTTTAACTCCATTTCCGAAGGGAAATTCAGAAGAGTGTTCTCATCCATGAAAGACACTCCGTTTTAACGGAAGAAGCAGGCTCTTCTTTCCAGCGTCTGCTATACAAAAAGGAACATGAGAATGTCCAGAAAAAAAGAACTGTGTTTCCTACTCATATGGACCATATCTAGTTCAATACTGTTTATGAACCTGATATGAACCACATCATCTCTTACATATATGCTCTTTAGTTAATAGAGATAAACACGTTGGGTTTGTGAACTGATGCTCTTTAGTTAATAGTGAAATTCGTATTGGTTTCATGAACTGTGTAAATTCATTTGAGCCGAAAAATTACTGGGTTTACCGGAAATGAACTCTTGCTTGTAGGACGACATAGAGCATGGAGTTTAACTCTGATTCTAAATGGAAATTCATAAGAGTGATCTCATCCATGAAACACACTCTGTTTTAACGCAAGATGCATGCTCTTCTTTCCAGCTTTGCAATAGAGCAATTAACATGAGCATGCCCAGAAAAAAAGAACTGTCTCTCCTACTCATATGGACCATATCTAGTACAACTCTTCTTATGAAACTGCTACAAATCACATCATCTCTTACATAGATGCTCTTTAGTTAATAGTGAAAATTGTGTTAGTTTCGTGAACTGTATAAATTCATTTGAGGCGAAAAATAACTGGGTTTACCGGAAATTAACTCTTGCTTGTAGGAAGACACAGAGCATGGTGTTAAACTCCGATTCTAAAGGGAATTTCAGAAGACTGTTCTCATCAAAGCAACACAGTCTGTTTTAATGCAAGAAGCATGCTCTTCTTTCCAGCATCTGCAATACAGCAAGAAACATGAGCATGGCCAGAAAAAGAGAACTGTGTTTCCTACTCATACGGATCATATCTAAGTCCACTCTGCTTATGAAACTGATACAAACCACATCATCTCTTACATAGATGCTCTTTAGTTAATAGTGAAAATCGTATTGGTTTAGTGAACCGTGTAAATTCAATTGAGCCAAAAAATAACTGGGTTTACCAGAAATGAACTCTTGCTTGTAGGACGACATAGAGCATGGAGTTTAACTCTGATTCTAAATGGAAATTCAGAAGAGTGTTCTCATCTATGAAACACAGTCTGTTTTTACGCAAGAAGCATGCTCTTCTTTCCAGCATCTGCAATACAGCAAGAAACATGAGCATGGCCAGAATAAAAGAACTGTGTGTCCTACTCATACGGACCATATATAGTTCAACTGTGCTTATGAAATTGATACAAACCACATCATCTCTTACACAGATGCTCTTTAGTTAATAGTGAAAATCATATTGGTTTCATGAACTGTGTAAATTCATTTGAGCCAAAAAATAACTGGATTTACTGGAAATGAACTCTTGCTTGTAGGAAGACACAGATCATTTGGTTAAACTCAGTTTCTGAAGGGAAATTCAGACCAGTGTTCTAATCCGTGAAACACACTCCAATTTAACGGATGAAGCATGCTCTTCTTTTCACCATCTGCAATACAGCAAGGAACATGAGCATGCCCAGAAAAAAAGAACTGTGTTTCCTACTCATACAGACCATATCTAGTTCAACTCTGCTTATGAAACTGATACAAACCACATCATCTCTTACATTGATGCTCTTTAGTTAATAGTGAAAATCGTATTGGTTTAGTGAACCGTGTAAATTCAATTGAGCCAAAAAATAACTGGGTTTACCAGAAATGAACTCTTGCTTGTAGGACGACATAGAGCATGGAGTTTAACTCTGATTCTAAATGGAAATTCAGAAGAGTGTTCTCATCCATGAAACACAGTCTGTTTTTACGCAAGAAGCATGCTCTTCTTTCCAGCATCTGCAATACAGCAAGAAACATGAGCATGGCCAGAAAAAAGAACTGTGTTTCCTACTCATACGGACCATATATAGTTCAACTGTGCTTATGAAATTGATACAAACCACATCATCTCTTACACAGATGCTCTTTAGTTAATAGTGAAAATCATATTGCTTTCGTGAACTGTGTAAATTCATTTGAGCCAAATAATAACTGGATTTACTGGAAATGAACTCTTGCTTGTAGGAAGACACAGATCCTTTGGTTAAACTCAGTTTCTGAAGGGAAATTCAGACCATTGTTCTCATCCATGAAACACACTCCGATTTAATGGAAGAAGCATGCTCTTCTTTCCAGCGTCTGCTATACAGTAAGGAACATGAGAATGTCCAAAATAAAAGAACTTTGTTTTCCTACTCATACGGACCATATCTAGTTCAATACTGGTTATGAAACTGATACAAACCACATCATCTCTTACATAGATGCTCTTTAGTTAATAGTGAAAATCGTATTGGTTTCCTGAACTCTGTAAATTCATTTGAGCCGAAAAATAACTGGGTTTACAGGAAAAGTACTCTTGCTTGTAGGAAGACACAGATCCTTTGGTTTAACTCAGTTTCTGAAGGGAAATTCAGACCAGTGTTCTCATCCATGAAACACAGTCTGTTTTAATGCAAGAAGCATGCTCTTCTTTCCAGCATCTGCAATACAGCAAGAAACATGAGCATGGCTAGAAAAAAAGAACTGTGTTTCTGACTCAATCGGACCCTACCTAGTTTAACTCTGCTTATGAAACTGATACAAACCACATCAACTCTTACAAAGATGCTCTTTTGTTAATATTGATAAACGCGTTGAATTTGTGAACTGTGTAAATTCATTTGAGCCGAAATTCCCTGCTTTAACCAAAAATGAACTCTTGCTTGTAGGAAGACACAGATCCTTTGGTTTTACTCCACTTCTGAAGGGAAATTCAGACCAGTGTTCTCATCCATAAAACACAGTTTGTTTTAACGCAAGAAGCATACTCTTTTTTCCAGCATCTGTAATACAGCAAGAAACATGAGCATGGCCAGAATAAAAGAACTGTGTTTCTGACTCAAACGGACCATATCTATTTCAACTCTGCGTATGAAACTGATACTAACCACAGTATCTCTTACATAGATGCACTTTAGTTAATAGAGATAAACACGTTGGGTTTGTGAACTGTGTAAATTCATTTGAGCCGAAAAACAACTGGGTTTACCAGAAATGAACTCCTGCTTGTAGGAAGACACAGAGCCTTTGGTTTAACTCTCTTTCTGAAGGGAAATTCAGACCTGTGTTCTCATCCATGAAAAACACACTGTTTTAACGCAAGATGCATGCTCTTCTTTCCAGCTTTGCAATACAGCAAGTAACATGAGCATGCCCAGAAAAAAAGAACTGTCTCTCCTACTCATAAGGATCATATCTAGTTCAATTCTCCTTATGAAACTGATACAAACCACAGCATCACTTACATAGATGCTGTTTAGTAAATAGTGAAAATCGTATTGGTTTCATGAACTGTGTAAATTCATTTGAGCCAAATAATAACTGGATTTACTGGAAATGAAATCTTGCTTGTTGGAAGACACAGATCCTTTGGTTATACTCAGCTTCTGAAGGGAAATTCAGACCAGTGTTCTCATCCATGAAACACACTCCAATTTAACGGAAGAAGCATGCTCTTCTTTCCAGCGTCTGCTATACAGTAAGGAACATGAGAATGTCCAGAAAAAAAGAACTGTGTTTCCTACTCATATGGACCATATCTAGTTCAATACTGTTTATGAACCTGATACGAACCACATCATCTCTTACATAGATGCTCTTTAGTTAATAGTGAAATTCGTATTAGTTTCATGAACTGTGTAAATTCATTTGAGCCGAAAAATAACTGGGTTTACAGGAAATGAACTCTTGCTTGTAGGAAGACACAGATCCTTTGGTTTAACTCAGTTTCTGAAGGGAAATTCAGACCAGTGTTCTCATCCATGAAACACAGTCTGTTTTAACGCAAGAAGCATGCTCTTCTTTCCAGCATCTGCAATACAGCAAGAAACATGAGAATGTCCAGAAAAAAAGAACTGTGCTTCCTACTCATAAGGATCATATCTAGTTCAATTCTCCTTATGAAACTGATACAAACCACAGCATCACTTACATAGATGCTCTTTAGTAAATAGTGAAAATCGTATTGGTTTCGTGAACTGTGTAAATTCATTTGAGCCAAATAATAACTGGATTTACTGGAAATGAAATCTTGCTTGTTGGAAGACACAGATCCTTTGGTTATACTCAGTTTCTGAAGGGAAATTCAGACCAGTGTTCTCATCCATGAAACACACTAAGATTTAACGGAAGAGGCATGCTCTTCTTTCCAGCGTCTGCTATACAGTAAGGAACATGAGAATGTACAGAAAAAAAGAACTGTGTTTCCTACTCATATGGACCATATCTAGTTCCACTCTGCTTATAAAACTGATACGAACCACATCATCTTTTACATAGATGCTCTTTAGTTAATAGTGAAATTCGTATTGGTTTCATGAACTGTGTAAATTCATTTGAGCCGAAAATTCACTGCTTTTACCAAAAATGAACTCTTGCTTGTAGGAAGACACAGAGCATTTGGTTTAACTCCATTTGTGAAGGGAAATTCAGACCAGTGTTCTCATCCATGAAACACACTCTGTTTTAACGAAAATAGCATGCTCTTCTTTCCAGCGTCTGCAATACAGCAAGGAACATGAGCATGTCCAGAATAAAATAACTGTGTTTCCTACTCATACGGACCCTATCTAGTTCAACTCTGCTTATTAAACTGATACAAACCACATCATCTCTTACATAGATGCTCTTTAGTTAATAGTGAAAATCGTATTGGTTTCGTCAACTGTGTAAATTCATTTGAGCCGAAAAATAACTGGGTTTACCAGAAGTGTACTCTTGCTTGTAGGACGACATAGAGCTTGGAGTTTAACTCCGATTCTAAATGGAAATTCAGAAGAGTGATCTCATCCATGGAACACAGTCTGTCTTAACGCAAGAAGCATGCTCTTCTTTCCAGCATCTGCAATACAGCTAGAAACATGAGAATGTCCAGAAAAAAAGAACTGTGTTTCCTACTCATATGGACCATATCTAGTTCAATACTGGTTATGAAACTGATCCAAACCACATCATCTCTTACATAGATGATCTTTACTTAATAGTGAAAATCGTAATGGTTTCCTGAACTGTGTAAATTCATTTGAGCCTAAAAATACCTGGGTTTACAGTAAATGAAGTCTTGCTTCTAGGAAGACACAGATCTTTTGGTTTAACTCAGTTTCTGAAGGGAAATTCAGACCAGAGTTCTCATCCATGAAACACAATCCGTTTTATCGGAAGAAGCATGCTCTTCTTTCCAGCGTCTGCAATATAGCAAGGAACATGAGCATGCCCAGAAAAAAAGAACTGTGTTTCCTTCTCATACGGACCATATCTAGTTCCACTCTGCTTATGAAACTGATACAAACCCCATCATCTCTTACATAGATGCCCTTTAGTTAATAGTGTAAATCGTGTTGGTTTCATGAACTGTGTAAATTCATTTGAGCAGAAAAATAAGTGGGTTTACCGGAAATGAACTCTTGCTTGTAGGAAAAAAAAGAGCATTTGGTTTTACTAAGTTTCGGAAGGGAAATTCAGAAGTGTGATCTCATCCATGAAACACAGTCTGTTTTAACACAAGAAGCATGCTCTTTTTTCCAGGGTCTGCTATACAGCAAGGAACATGAGAATATGCAGAAAAAAAGAACTGTGTTTCCTATGCATATGGACCATATCTAGTTCAATACTGTTTATGAACCTGATACGAACCACATCATCTCTTAAATAGATACTCTTTAGTTAATAGTGAAATTCGTATTGGTTTCATGAACTGTGTAAATTCATTTGAGCCGAAAAATAACTGGTATTACAGGAAATGATCTCTTGCATGTAGGAAGACACAGATCCTTTGGTTTAACTCAGTTTCTGAAGGGAAATTCAGACCAGTGTTCTCATCCATGAAACCCACTCCGTTTTATCAGAAGAAGCATGTTCTTCTTTCCAGCGTCTGCAATAGAGCAAGGAACTTGAGCATGTCCAGAAAAAAAGAAGTCTGTTTCCTACTCATACGGACCATATCTAGTTCCAATCTGCTTATGAAACTGATACAAACCCCATCATCTCTTACATAGATGCTCTTTAGTTAATAGTGTAAATCGTGTTGGTTTCGTGAACAGTGTAAATTCATTTGAGCGGAAAATTCACTGCTTTTACCAAAAAAGAACTCTTGCTTATAGGAAGACACAGAGCATTTGGTTTAACTCCATTTGTGAAGGGAAATTCAGACCAGTGTTCTCATCCATGAAACACACTCTGTTTTAACGAAAATAGCATGCTCTTCTTTCCAGTGTCTGCAATACAGCAAGGAATATGAGAATATCCAGAAAAAAAAAACTGTTTTTCCTACTCATACGGACCATATCTAGTTCAACACTGCTTATGAAACTGATACAAACCACATCATCTCTTACATAGATGCTCTTTAGTTAACAGTGAAAATCGTATTGGTTTCATGAACTGTGTAAATTCATTTGAGCCGAAAAATAACTGGGTTTACCGGAAATGAACTCTTGCTTGTAGGAAGACACAGAGCAGTTGGTTTAACTCCATTTCTGAAGGGAAATTCAGACCTGTGTTCTCATCCATGAAACACTCTCTGTTTTAACGCAAGAAGCATGCTCTTCTTTCCAGCATCTGCAATACATTAAGAAACATGAGCATGGCCAGAAAAAAAGGACTGTGTTTCCTACTCATACGTACCATATCTAGTTCAACACTGCTTATGAAACTGATACAAACCACATCATCTCTTACATAGATGCTCTTTAGTTAATAGTGAAAATAGTATTGGTTTCGTGAACGGTGTAAATTCATTTGAGCCGAAAAATAACTGGGTTTACCGGAAATGAACTCTTGCTTGTAGGAAGACACAGATACTTTAGTTAAACTCATTTTCTGAAGGAAAATTCAGACCAGTGTTCTCATCCATGAAACACAATCCGTTTTATCGGAAGAAGCATGCTCTTCTTTCCAGCGTCTGCAATATAGCAAGGAACATGAGCATGCCCAGAAAAAAAGAACTGTGTTTCCTTCTCATACGGACCATATCTAGTTCCACTCTGCTTATGAAACTGATACAAACCCCATCATCTCTTACATAGATGCCCTTTAGTTAATAGTGTAAATCGTGTTGGTTTCATGAACTGTGTAAATTCATTTGAGCAGAAAAATAAGTGGGTTTACCGGAAATGAACTCTTGCTTGTAGGAAAAAAAAGAGCATTTGGTTTTACTAAGTTTCGGAAGGGAAATTCAGAAGTGTGATCTCATCCATGAAACACAGTCTGTTTTAACACAAGAAGCATGCTCTTTTTTCCAGGGTCTGCTATACAGCAAGGAACATGAGAATATGCAGAAAAAAAGAACTGTGTTTCCTATGCATATGGACCATATCTAGTTCAATACTGTTTATGAACCTGATACGAACCACATCATCTCTTAAATAGATACTCTTTAGTTAATAGTGAAATTCGTATTGGTTTCATGAACTGTGTAAATTCATTTGAGCCGAAAAATAACTGGTATTACAGGAAATGATCTCTTGCATGTAGGAAGACACAGATCCTTTGGTTTAACTCAGTTTCTGAAGGGAAATTCAGACCAGTGTTCTCATCCATGAAACCCACTCCGTTTTATCAGAAGAAGCATGTTCTTCTTTCCAGCGTCTGCAATAGAGCAAGGAACTTGAGCATGTCCAGAAAAAAAGAAGTCTGTTTCCTACTCATACGGACCATATCTAGTTCCAATCTGCTTATGAAACTGATACAAACCCCATCATCTCTTACATAGATGCTCTTTAGTTAATAGTGTAAATCGTGTTGGTTTCGTGAACAGTGTAAATTCATTTGAGCGGAAAATTCACTGCTTTTACCAAAAAAGAACTCTTGCTTATAGGAAGACACAGAGCATTTGGTTTAACTCCATTTGTGAAGGGAAATTCAGACCAGTGTTCTCATCCATGAAACACACTCTGTTTTAACGAAAATAGCATGCTCTTCTTTCCAGTGTCTGCAATACAGCAAGGAATATGAGAATATCCAGAAAAAAAAAACTGTTTTTCCTACTCATACGGACCATATCTAGTTCAACACTGCTTATGAAACTGATACAAACCACATCATCTCTTACATAGATGCTCTTTAGTTAACAGTGAAAATCGTATTGGTTTCATGAACTGTGTAAATTCATTTGAGCCGAAAAATAACTGGGTTTACCGGAAATGAACTCTTGCTTGTAGGAAGACACAGAGCAGTTGGTTTAACTCCATTTCTGAAGGGAAATTCAGACCTGTGTTCTCATCCATGAAACACTCTCTGTTTTAACGCAAGAAGCATGCTCTTCTTTCCAGCATCTGCAATACATTAAGAAACATGAGCATGGCCAGAAAAAAAGGACTGTGTTTCCTACTCATACGTACCATATCTAGTTCAACACTGCTTATGAAACTGATACAAACCACATCATCTCTTACATAGATGCTCTTTAGTTAATAGTGAAAATAGTATTGGTTTCGTGAACGGTGTAAATTCATTTGAGCCGAAAAATAACTGGGTTTACCGGAAATGAACTCTTGCTTGTAGGAAGACACAGATACTTTAGTTAAACTCATTTTCTGAAGGAAAATTCAGACCAGTGTTCTCATCCATGAAACACACTCCGTTTTAACGGAAGAAGCATGCTCTTCTTTTCAGCGTCTGCAATACAGCAAGGAACATGAGAATGTCCAGAAAAAAAGAACTGTGTTTCCTACTCATAAGGACCATATCTAGTTCAACACTGCTTATGAAACTGATACAAACCACATCATCTCTTACATAGATGCTCTTAATTATTAGTGAAAATCATATTGGATTCGTGAACTGTGTAAATTCTTTGAGCCAAAAAATAACGGGGTTTACCAGAAATGAACTCTTGCTTGTAGGACGACATTGAGCATGGAGTTTAACTCCGATTCATAATTTAAATTCAGAAGAGTGTTCTCATCCACGAAACACAGTCTGTTTTAACGCCAGAAGTATGCTCTTCTTTCCAGCATCTGTAATACAGCAAGAAACATGAGCATGGCCAGAAAAAAAGGACTGTGTTTCCTACTCATACGGATCATATCCAGTTCAACTCTGCTTATGAAACTGATACAAACCACATCATCTCTTACATAGATGCTCTTAAGTTAATAGTGAAAATCATATTGGTTTCGTGAAATGTGTAAAAGCATTTGAGCCGAAAAATAACTGGGTTTACCGGAAATGAACTCTGTCTTGTCGGAAGACACAGAGCATTTGGTTTAACTCCATTTTTTGAAGGGAAATTCAGACCTGTGTTCTCATCCATGAAACACCCTCTGTTTTAACGCAAGATGCATGCTCTTCTTTCCAGCTTTAAATACAGCAAGGAACATGAGCATGCCCAGAAAAAAAGAACTGTGTCTCCTACTCATACGGACCATATCTAGTTCAACTCTGCCTATGAAACTGATACAAACCACTTCATCTCTTACTTAGATGCTCTTAGTTAATAGTGAAAATCGTATTGGTTTCGTGAACTGTGTAAATTCATTTGAACCAAAAAATAACTGGGTTTACCGGAAATGAACTCTTGCTTGTAGGAAGACACACAGCATGGAGTTTAACTCCATTTCTGAAGGGAAATTCAGAAGAGTGTTCTCATTAATGAAACACAGTCTGTTTTAACGCAAATAGCATGCTCTTCTTTCCAGCGTATGTAATACAGTAAGGAACATGAGATTGTCCAGAATAAAAGAACTGGGTTTCCTACTCATACGGACCATATCCAGTTCAACTCTGCTTATGAAACTGATACAAACCACATTATCTCTTACATAGATTCTCGTTAGTTAATAGTGAAAATCATATTGGTTTCCTGAACTGTGTAAATTCATTTGAGCCGAAAAATAACTAGGTTTACTGGAAATGAACTCTTGCTTGTAGGAAGACACAAATCCTTTGGTTAAACTCAGTTTCAGAAGGGAAATTCAGACCACTGTTCTCATCCATGAAAGACACTCTGTTTTAACGGAAGAAGCATGCTCTTCTTTTCAATGTCTGCAATACATCAAGGAACATGAGCATGCCCAGAAAAAAAGAACTGTGTTTCCTACTCATACGGACCTTATCAAGTTCAATTCTGCTTATGAAACTGATTCCAACCACATCATCTGTTACATAGATGCTCTTTAGTTAATAGTGTAAATCTTGTTGGTTTCGTGAACTGTGTAAATTCATTTTAGCCGAAAAATAACTGGGTTCACCGGAAATGAACTCTTGCTTGTAGGACGACACAGAGCATGGAGTTTAACTCCATTTCTGAAGGGAAATTCAGAAGGGTGTTCTCATCCATGAAACACAGTCTGTTTTAACGGAAATAGCATGCTCTTCTTTCCAGCGTCTGCAATACAGCAAGGAACATGAGAATGTCCAGAAAAAACAACAGGTTTTCCTACTCATACGGACCATATCTAGTTCAATACAGCTTATGAAACTGATACAAACCACATCACCTCTTACATAGATGCTCTTTAGTTAACAGTGAAAATCGTATTGGTTTCGTGAACTGTGTAAATTCATTTGAGCCGAAAAATAACTGGGTTTACCGGAAATGAACTCTTGCTTGTAGGAAGACACAGAGCAGTTGGTTTAACTCCATTTCTGAAGGGAAATTCAGACCTGTGTTCTCATCCATGAAACACTCTCTGTTTTAACGCAAGATGCACGCTCTTCTTTCCAGCATCTGCAATACATTAAGAAACATGAGCATGGCCAGAAAAAAAGGACTGTGTTTCCTACTCATACGTACCATATCTAGTTCAACACTGCTTATGAAACTGATACAAACCACAGCAACTCTTACATAGATGCTCTTTAGTTAATAGTGAAAAACGTGATGGGTTTGTGAACTTTGTAAATTCATTCCGGCCCAAAAATCACTGACCTTTACCGGAAATGAACTCTTGCTTGTAGGAAAACACAGATCATTTGGTTTAACTCAGTTCCTGAACGAAAATTCAGACCAGTGTTCTCATCCATGAAAGACACTCTGTTTTAACGGAAGAAGCATGCTATTCTTTTCAGCATCTGCAATACAGCAAGGAACATGAGCATGTCCAGAAAAAATGAACTGTGTTTCCTACTCATATGCACCATATCTACTTCAGCTCTGCTTATGAAACTGATACTAACCACATCATGTGGTCCATAGATGCTCTTTAGTTAATAGTGAAAATCGTATTGGTTTCGTGAACTGTGTAAATTCATTTTAGCCGAAAAATAACTGGGTTTACTGGAAATGAACTCTTGCTTGTAGGAAGACACAGAGCAGTTGGTTTAACTCCATTTCTGAAGGGAATTTCAGATCTGTGTTCTCATCCATGAAACACTCTCTGTTTTAACACAAGAAACATGCTCTTCTTTCCAGCATCTGCAATACAGCAAGAAATATGAGCATGGCCAGAAAAAAAGAACTGTGTTTCCTACTCATACGGACCATATCTAGTTCAACTATGCCTATGAAACTGATACAAACCACATCATCTCTTACATAGATGCTCTTAAGTTAATAGTGAAAATCATATTGGTTTCGTGAAATGTGTAAAATCATTTAAGCCGAAAAATAACTGGGTTTACCGGAAATGAACTCTTGCTTGTAGGAAGACACAGATCCGTTGGTTAAACTCAGTTTCAGAAGGGAAATTCAGACCAGTGTTCTCATCCATGAAACACACTACCTTTTAACGGAAGAAGCATGCTCTTCTTTTCAGAGTCTGTAATACAGCAAGGAACATGAGCATGCACAGAAAAAAAGAACTGTGTTTCCTACTCATACAGACCATATCTAGGTCAACTCTGCTTATGAAACTGATACAAAACACATTATCTGTTACATAGATGCTCTTTAGTTAATAGTGTAAATCGTGTTGCTTTCATGAAATGTTAAAATTCATTGAGCCGAAAAATATCTGGGTTTACCGGAAATGAACTCTAGCTTGTAGGATGACACAGAGCATGGAGTTTAATACCATTTCTGAATGGAAATTAAGAAGAGTGTTCTCATCCATGAAACAAGCTCACTTTTAACGCAAATAACATGCTCTTCTTTCCAGCGTCTGCAATACAGCAATTAACATGAGAAAGTCCAGAAAAAAAGAACTGCGATTCCTACTCATACGGACCATATCTAGTTCCACTCTGCTTATGAAACTGATACAAACCACATCATCTCTTACATAGATGCTCTTTAGTTAATAGTGAAAATCGTATTGGTTTCGTGAACTGTGTAAATTCATTTGACCGTAAAATAACTGGGTTTACTGGAAATGAACTCTTGCTTGTAGGAAGACACAGATCCGTTGGTTAAACTCAGTTTCTGAAGGGAATTTCAGACCAGTGTTCTCATCCATGAAACACACTCCGTTTTAACGCAAATAGCATGATCTTCTTCCCAGCGTCTGCAATACAGCAAGGAACATGAGCATGCCCAGAGGAAAAGAACTGTGTTTCCTACTCATACGGACCATATCTAGTTCCACTCTGCTTATGAAACTGATATAAACCACATCATCTCTTACAGAGATGCTCTTTAGTCAATAGTGAAAATCGTATTGGTTTCGTGAACAGTGTAAATTCATTTGACCGAAAAATACCTGGGTTTCCCGGAAATGAACTCTTGCTTGTAGGATGACACAGAGCCTTTGGTTAAACTCAGTTTCTGAAGGGAATTTCAGACCAGTGTTCTCATCCATGAAACACACTCCGTTTTAACGCAAATAGCATGATCTTCTTCCCAGCGTCTGCAATACAGCAAGGAACATGAGCATGCCCAGAGGAAAAGAACTGTGTTTCCTACTCATACGGACCATATCTAGTTCCACTCTTCTTATGAAACTGATACAAACCACATCATCTCTTACAGAGATGCTCTTTAGTCAATAGTGAAAATCTTATTGGTTTCGTGAACAGTGTAAATTCATTTGACCGAAAAATACCTGGCTTTCCCGGAAATGAACTCTTGCTTGTAGGATGACACAGAGCATGGAGTTTAATTCCATTTCTGAATGGAAATTCAGAAGAGTGTTCTCATCCATGAAACACACTCCCTATTAATGAACATAGCATGCTCTTCTTTCCAGCTTCTGCAATACACCAAGAACATGAGCATGGCCAGAAAAAGAGAACTGTGTTTCCTACTCATACGGACCATATCTCGTTCAACTCTGCTTATGAAACTGATACAAACCACAGCATCTCTTACATAGATGTTCTTTAGTTAATAGTGAAAATCGTATTTGTTTCGTGAACTGTGTAAATTCATTTGAGCCGAAAAATAACTGGGTTTACCAGAAATGAACTCTGTCTTCTCGGAAGACACAGAGCATTTGGTTTAACTCTATTTCTGAAGGGATATTCAGACCTGTGTTTTCATCCATGAAAAACAGTCTGTTTTAACAGAAATAGCATGCTCTTCTTTCCAGCGTCTGCAATACATCAAGGAACATCAGCATGCCCAGATAAAAAGAACTGTGTTTCCTACTCATACGGACCTTATCAAGTTCAATTCTGCTTATGAATCTGATTCCAACCACATCATCTGTTACATAGATGCTCTTTAGTTAATAGTGTAAATCTTGTTGGTTTCGTGAACTGTGTAAATTCATTTTAGCCGAAAAATAACTGGGTTCACCGGAAATGAACTCTTGCTTGTAGGATGACACAGAGCATGGAGTTTAACTCCATTTCTGAAGGGAAATTCAGAAGGGTGTTCTCATCCATGAAACACAGTCTGTTTTAACGGAAATAGCATGCTCTTCTTTCCAGCGTCTGCAATACTGCAAGGAACATGAATGTCCAGAAAAAACAACAGTTTTTCCTACTCATACGGACCATATCTAGTTCAATACAGCTTATGAAACTGATACAAACCACATCACCTCTTACATAGATGCTCTTTAGTTAACAGTGAAAATCGTATTGGTTTCGTGAACTGTGTAAATTCATTTGAGCCGAAAAATAACTGGGTTTACCGGAAATGAACTCTTGCTTGTAGGAAGACACAGAGCAGTTGGTTTAACTCCATTTCTGAAGGGAAATTCAGACCTGTGTTCTCATCCATGAAACACTCTCTGTTTTAACGCAAGATGCATGCTCTTCTTTCCAGCATCTGCAATACATTAAGAAACATGAGCATGGCCAGAAAAAAAGGACTGTGTTTCCTACTCATACGTACCATATCTAGTTCAACACTGCTTATGAAACTGATACAAACCACATCATCTCTTACATAGATGCTCTTTAGTTAACAGTGAAAATCGTATTGGTTTCGTGAACTGTGTAAATTCATTTGAGCCGAAAAATAACTGGGTTTACCGGAAATGAACTCTTGCTTGTAGGAAGACACAGATACTTTAGTTAAACTCATTTTCTGAAGGAAAATTCAGACCAGTGTTCTCATCCATGAAACACACTCCGTTTTAACGGAAGAAGCATGCTCTTCTTTTCAGCGTCTGCAATACAGCAAGGAACATGAGAATGTCCAGAAAAAAAGAACTGTGTTTCCTACTCATACGGACCATATCTAGTTCAACACTGCTTATGAAACTGATACAAACCACATCATCTCTTACATAGATGCTCTTAATTATTAGTGAAAATCATATTGGATTCGTGAACTGTGTAAATTCTTTGAGCCAAAAAATAACGGAGTTTACCAGAAATGAACTCTTGCTTGTAGGACGACATTGAGCATGGAGTTTAACTCCGATTCATAATTTAAATTCAGAAGAGTGTTCTCATCCACGAAACACAGTCTGTTTTAACGCCAGAAGCATGCTCTTCTTTCCAGCATCTGTAATACAGCAAGAAACATGAGCATGGCCAGAAAAAAAGGACTGTGTTTCCTACTCATACGGACCATATCCATTTCAACTCTGCTTATGAAACTGATACAAACCACAGCATCTCTTACATATATGCTCTTTAGTTAATAGTGAAAAACGTGATGGGTTTGAGAACTGTCTAAATTCATTTGGGCGGAAAAATCACTGACCTTTACCAGAAATGAACTCTTGCTTGGAGGAAAACACAGATCATTTGGTTTAAATCAATTACTGAAGGGAAATTCAGAAGAGTGATCTCATCCATGAAACACACTCTGTTTTAAAGCTAGAAGCATGCTCTTCTTTACAGCATTAGCAATACAGCAAGAAACATGAGCATGGCAAGAAAAAAAGAACTGTATTTCCTACTCATACGGACCATATTTAGTTCAACTTGGCTTATGAAACTGATACAAACCACAGCAACTCTTACATAGATGCTCTTTAGTTAATAGTGAAAAACGTGATGGGTTTGTGAACTTTGTAAATTCATTTCGGCCCAAAAATCACTGACCTTTACCGGAAATGAACTCTTGCTTGTAGGAAAACACAGATCATTTGGTTTAACTCAGTTCCTGAACGAAAATTCAGACCAGTGTTCTCATCCATGAAAGACACTCTGTTTTAACGGAAGAAGCATGCTATTCTTTTCAGCATCTGCAATACAGCAAGGAACATGAGCATGTCCAGAAAAAATGAACTGTGTTTCCTACTCATATGCACCATATCTACTTCAGCTCTGCTTATGAAACTGATACTAACCACATCATGTGGTCCATAGATGCTCTTTAGTTAATAGTGAAAATCGTATTGGTTTCGTGAACTGTGTAAATTCATTTTAGCCGAAAAATAACCGGCTTTACCGGAAATGAACTCTTGCTTGTAGGAAGACACAGAGCAGTTGGTTTAACTCCATTTCTGAAGGGAATTTCAGATCTGTGTTCTCATCCATGAAACACTCTCTGTTTTAACACAAGAAACATGCTCTTCTTTCCAGCATCTGCAATACAGCAAGAAATATGAGCATGGCCAGAAAAAAAGAACTGTGTTTCCTACTCATACGGACCATATCTAGTTCAACTATGCCTATGAAACTGATACAAACCACATCATCTCTTACATAGATGCTCTTAAGTTAATAGTGAAAATCATATTGGTTTCGTGAAATGTGTAAAATCATTTGAGCCGAAAAATAACTGGGTTTACCGGAAATGAACTCTTACTTGTAGGAAGACACAGATCCGTTGGTTAAACTCAGTTTCAGAAGGGAAATTCAGACCAGTGTTCTCATCCATGAAACACACTACCTTTTAACGGAAGAAGCATGCTCTTCTTTTCAGAGTCTGTAATACAGCAAGGAACATGAGCATGCACAGAAAAAAAGAACTGTGTTTCCTACTCATACAGACCATATCTAGGTCAACTCTGCTTATGAAACTGATACAAAACACATTATCTGTTACATAGATGCTCTTTAGTTAATAGTGTAAATCGTGTTGCTTTCATGAAATGTTAAAATTCATTGAGCCGAAAAGTATCTGGGTTTACCGGAAATGAACTCTAGCTTGTAGGATGACACAGAGCATGGAGTTTAATACCATTTCTGAATGGAAATTAAGAAGAGTGTTCTCATCCATGAAACAAGCTCACTTTTAACGCAAATAACATGCTCTTCTTTCCAGCGTCTGCAATACAGCAATTAACATGAGAAAGTCCAGAAAAAAAGAACTGCGATTCCTACTCATACGGACCATATCTAGTTCCACTCTGCTTATGAAACTGATACAAACCACATCATCTCTTACATAGATGCTCTTTAGTTAATAGTGAAAATCGTATTGGTTTCGTGAACTGTATAAATTCATTTGACCGTAAAATAACTGGGTTTACTGGAAATGAACTCTTGCTTGTAGGAAGACACAGATCCGTTGGTTAAACTCAGTTTCTGAAGGGAATTTCAGACCAGTGTTCTCATCCATGAAACACACTCCGTTTTAACGCAAATAGCATGATCTTCTTCCCAGCGTCTGCAATACAGCAAGGAACATGAGCATGCCCAGAGGAAAAGAACTGTGTTTCCTACTCATACGGACCATATCTAGTTCCACTCTGCTTATGAAACTGATACAAACCACATCATCTCTTACAGAGATGCTCTTTAGTCAATAGTGAAAATCGTATTGGTTTCGTGAACAGTGTAAATTCATTTGACCGAAAAATACCTGGGTTTCCCGGAAATGAACTCTTGCTTGTAGGATGACACAGAGCCTTTGGTTAAACTCAGTTTCTGAAGGGAATTTCAGACCAGTGTTCTCATCCATGAAACACACTCCGTTTTAACGCAAATAGCATGATCTTCTTCCCAGCGTCTGCAATACAGCAAGGAACATGAGCATGCCCAGAGGAAAAGAACTGTGTTTCCTACTCATACGGACCATATCTAGTTCCACTCTGCTTATGAAACTGATACAAACCACATCATCTCTTACAGACATGCTCTTTAGTCAATAGTGAAAATCTTATTGGTTTCGTGAACAGTGTAAATTCATTTGACCGAAAAATACCTGGCTTTCCCGGAAATGAACTCTTGCTTGTAGGATGACACAGAGGATGGAGTTTAATTCCATTTCTGAATGGAAATTCAGAAGAGTGTTCTCATCCATGAAACACACTCCCTATTAATGAACATAGCATGCTCTTCTTTCCAGCTTCTGCAATACACCAAGAACATGAGCATGGCCAGAAAAAGAGAACTGTGTTTCCTACTCATACGGACCATATCTCGTTCAACTCTGCTTATGAAACTGATACAAACCACAGCATCTCTTACATAGATGTTCTTTAGTTAATAGTGAAAATCGTATTTGTTTCGTGAACTGTGTAAATTCATTTGAGCCGAAAAATAACTGGGTTTACCAGAAATGAACTCTGTCTTCTCGGAAGACACAGAGCATTTGGTTTAACTCTATTTCTGAAGGGATATTCAGACCTGTGTTCTCATCCATGAAAAACAGTCTGTTTTAACAGAAATAGCATGCTCTTCTTTCCAGCGTCTGCAATACATCAAGGAACATCAGCATGCCCAGAAAAAAAGAACTGTGTTTCCTACTCATACGGACCTAATCAAGTTCAATTCTGCTTATGAATCTGATTCCAACCACATCATCTGTTACATAGATGCTCTTTAGTTAATAGTGTAAATCTTGTTGGTTTCGTGAACTGTGTAAATTCATTTTAGCCGAAAAATAACTGGGTTCACCGGAAATGAACTCTTGCTTGTAGGATGACACAGAGCATGGAGTTTAACTCCATTTCTAAAGGGAAATTCAGAAGAGTGTTCTCATCCATGAAACACTTCTGTTTTAAGGCAAGATGCATGCTCTTCTTTCCAGCTTTGCAATACAGCAAGGAACATGAGCATGCCCTGAAAAAAAGAACTGTGTCTCCTACTCATATGGACCATATCTAGTTCAACACTCCTTATGAAACTGATACAAACCACATCATATCTTACATAGATGCTCTTTAGTTAATAGTGAAGATCGTATTGGTTTCGTGAACTGTGTAAATTCATTTGACCGTAAAATAACTGGGTTTACTGGAAATGAACTCTTGCTTGTAGGGAGACACAGATCCATTGTTTAAACTCAGTTTCTGAAGGGAAATTCACCAGTGTTCTCATCCATGAAACACACTCCGTTTTAACTCAAATAGCATGATCTTCTTTCCAGCGTCTGCAATACAGCAAGGAACATGAGCATGCCTAGAGGAAAAGAACTGTGTTTCCTACTCATACGGACCATATGTAGTTCCACTCTCCTTATGAAACTGATACAAACCACATCATCTCTTACAGAGATGCTCTTTAGTCCATAGTGAAAATCGTATTGGTTTTGTGAACTGTGTAAATTTATTTGAGCCTAAAAATACCTGGGTTTCCCGGAAATGAACTCTTGCTTGTAGGATAACACAGAGCATGGAGTTTAATTCCATTTCTGAACCGAAATTCAGAAGAGTGTTCTCATCCATGAAACACACTCCCTTTTAACACAAATAGCATGCTCTTCTTTCCAGCATCTGCAATACAGCAAGGAACATGAGAATGTCCAGAAAAAAAGAACTGCGATTCCTACTCATACGGACCATATCTAGTTCAACTCTGCTTATGAAACTGATACAAACCACATTATCTCTTACATAGATGCTCTTTAGTTAATAGTGAAAAACGTGTTGGTTTCGTGAACTGTGTAAATTCTTTTGAGCAGAAAAATAACTGGGTTTACCGGAAATGAACTCTGTCATGTCGGTAGACACAGAGCATTTGGTTTAACTCCATTTCTGAAGGAAAATTCAGACCTGTGTTCTCATCCATGAAACAATCTCTGTTTTAACGCAAGATGCATGGTCTTCTTTCCAGCGTCTGCAATACAGCAAGGTACAAGAGCATGTGCAGAAAAAAAGAACTGTGTTTCCCACTCACACGGACCATATCTAGTGCAACTCTGCTTATGAAACTGATACAAACCACATCATCTCTTACATAGATGCTCCTAAGTAATAGTGAAAATCGTATTGGTTTCGTGAACTGTGTAAATATATTTTATCCGAAAAATACCTGGGTTTACCGGAAATGAACTCTTGCTTGTAGGAAGACACAGAGCCTTTGGTTAAACTCAGTTTCTGAAGGGAAATTCAGACCAGTGTTCACATCCATGAATCACACTACCTTTTAACGGAAGAAGCATGCTCTTCTTTTCAGAGTCTGTAATACAGCAAGGAACATGAGCATGCACAGAAAAAAAGAACTGTGTTTCCTACTCATACGGACCATATCTAATTCCACTCTGCTTATGAAACTCATACAAACCACATCATCTCTTACAGAGATGCTCTTAGGTCAATAGTGAAAATCGTATTGGTTTCATGAACTGAGTAAATTCATTTGAGCCGAAAAATAACTGGGTTTACCGGAAATGAACTCTTGATTGTAGGAAGACACAGAGCTTTTGGTTAAACTCAGTTTCTGAAGGGAAATTCAGACCAGTGTTCTCATCCATGAAACACACTACCTTTTAACGGAAGAAGCATGCTCTTCTTTTCAGAGTCTGTAATACAGCAAGGAACATGAGCATGCACAGAAAAAAAGAACTGTGTTTCCTACTCATACAGACCATATCTAGGTCAACTCTGCTTATGAAACTGATCCAAAACACATTATCTGTTACATAGATGCTCTTTAGTTAATAGTGTAAATCGTGTTGCTTTCATGAAATGTTAAAATTCATTGAGCCGAAAAGTATCTGGGTTTACCGGAAATGAACTCTAGCTTGTAGGATGACACAGAGCATGGAGTTTAATACCATTTCTGAATGGAAATTAAGAAGAGTGTTCTCATCCATGAAACAAGCTCACTTTTAACGCAAATAACATGCTCTTCTTTCCAGCGTCTGCAATACAGCAATTAACATGAGAAAGTCCAGAAAAAAAGAACTGCGATTCCTACTCATACGGACCATATCTAGTTCCACTCTGCTTATGAAACTGATACAAACCACATCATCTCTTACATAGATGCTCTTTAGTTAATAGTGAAAATCGTATTGGTTTCGTGAACTGTATAAATTCATTTGACCGTAAAATAACTGGGTTTACTGGAAATGAACTCTTGCTTGTAGGAAGACACAGATCCGTTGGTTAAACTCAGTTTCTGAAGGGAATTTCAGACCAGTGTTCTCATCCATGAAACACACTCCGTTTTAACGCAAATAGCATGATCTTCTTCCCAGCGTCTGCAATACAGCAAGGAACATGAGCATGCCCAGAGGAAAAGAACTGTGTTTCCTACTCATACGGACCATATCTAGTTCCACTCTGCTTATGAAACTGATACAAACCACATCATCTCTTACAGAGATGCTCTTTAGTCAATAGTGAAAATCGTATTGGTTTCGTGAACAGTGTAAATTCATTTGACCGAAAAATACCTGGGTTTCCCGGAAATGAACTCTTGCTTGTAGGATGACACAGAGCCTTTGGTTAAACTCAGTTTCTGAAGGGAATTTCAGACCAGTGTTCTCATCCATGAAACACACTCCGTTTTAACGCAAATAGCATGATCTTCTTCCCAGCGTCTGCAATACAGCAAGGAACATGAGCATGCCCAGAGGAAAAGAACTGTGTTTCCTACTCATACGGACCATATCTAGTTCCACTCTGCTTATGAAACTGATACAAACCACATCATCTCTTACAGACATGCTCTTTAGTCAATAGTGAAAATCTTATTGGTTTCGTGAACAGTGTAAATTCATTTGACCGAAAAATACCTGGCTTTCCCGGAAATGAACTCTTGCTTGTAGGATGACACAGAGGATGGAGTTTAATTCCATTTCTGAATGGAAATTCAGAAGAGTGTTCTCATCCATGAAACACACTCCCTATTAATGAACATAGCATGCTCTTCTTTCCAGCTTCTGCAATACACCAAGAACATGAGCATGGCCAGAAAAAGAGAACTGTGTTTCCTACTCATACGGACCATATCTCGTTCAACTCTGCTTATGAAACTGATACAAACCACAGCATCTCTTACATAGATGTTCTTTAGTTAATAGTGAAAATCGTATTTGTTTCGTGAACTGTGTAAATTCATTTGAGCCGAAAAATAACTGGGTTTACCAGAAATGAACTCTGTCTTCTCGGAAGACACAGAGCATTTGGTTTAACTCTATTTCTGAAGGGATATTCAGACCTGTGTTCTCATCCATGAAAAACAGTCTGTTTTAACAGAAATAGCATGCTCTTCTTTCCAGCGTCTGCAATACATCAAGGAACATCAGCATGCCCAGAAAAAAAGAACTGTGTTTCCTACTCATACGGACCTAATCAAGTTCAATTCTGCTTATGAATCTGATTCCAACCACATCATCTGTTACATAGATGCTCTTTAGTTAATAGTGTAAATCTTGTTGGTTTCGTGAACTGTGTAAATTCATTTTAGCCGAAAAATAACTGGGTTCACCGGAAATGAACTCTTGCTTGTAGGATGACACAGAGCATGGAGTTTAACTCCATTTCTAAAGGGAAATTCAGAAGAGTGTTCTCATCCATGAAACACTTCTGTTTTAAGGCAAGATGCATGCTCTTCTTTCCAGCTTTGCAATACAGCAAGGAACATGAGCATGCCCTGAAAAAAAGAACTGTGTCTCCTACTCATATGGACCATATCTAGTTCAACACTCCTTATGAAACTGATACAAACCACATCATCTCTTACATAGATGCTCTTTAGTTAATAGTGAAGATCGTATTGGTTTCGTGAACTGTGTAAATTCATTTGACCGTAAAATAACTGGGTTTACTGGAAATGAACTCTTGCTTGTAGGGAGACACAGATCCATTGTTTAAACTCAGTTTCTGAAGGGAAATTCACCAGTGTTCTCATCCATGAAACACACTCCGTTTTAACTCAAATAGCATGATCTTCTTTCCAGCGTCTGCAATACAGCAAGGAACATGAGCATGCCTAGAGGAAAAGAACTGTGTTTCCTACTCATACGGACCATATGTAGTTCCACTCTCCTTATGAAACTGATACAAACCACATCATCTCTTACAGAGATGCTCTTTAGTCCATAGTGAAAATCGTATTGGTTTTGTGAACTGTGTAAATTTATTTGAGCCTAAAAATACCTGGGTTTCCCGGAAATGAACTCTTGCTTGTAGGATAACACAGAGCATGGAGTTTAATTCCATTTCTGAACCGAAATTCAGAAGAGTGTTCTCATCCATGAAACACACTCCCTTTTAACACAAATAGCATGCTCTTCTTTCCAGCATCTGCAATACAGCAAGGAACATGAGAATGTCCAGAAAAAAAGAACTGCGATTCCTACTCATACGGACCATATCTAGTTCAACTCTGCTTATGAAACTGATACAAACCACATTATCTCTTACATAGATGCTCTTTAGTTAATAGTGAAAAACGTGTTGGTTTCGTGAACTGTGTAAATTCTTTTGAGCAGAAAAATAACTGGGTTTACCGGAAATGAACTCTGTCATGTCGGTAGACACAGAGCATTTGGTTTAACTCCATTTCTGAAGGAAAATTCAGACCTGTGTTCTCATCCATGAAACAATCTCTGTTTTAACGCAAGATGCATGGTCTTCTTTCCAGCGTCTGCAATACAGCAAGGTACAAGAGCATGTGCAGAAAAAAAGAACTGTGTTTCCCACTCACACGGACCATATCTAGTGCAACTCTGCTTATGAAACTGATACAAACCACATCATCTCTTACATAGATGCTCCTAAGTAATAGTGAAAATCGTATTGGTTTCGTGAACTGTGTAAATATATTTTATCCGAAAAATACCTGGGTTTACCGGAAATGAACTCTTGCTTGTAGGAAGACACAGAGCCTTTGGTTAAACTCAGTTTCTGAAGGGAAATTCAGACCAGTGTTCACATCCATGAATCACACTACCTTTTAACGGAAGAAGCATGCTCTTCTTTTCAGAGTCTGTAATACAGCAAGGAACATGAGCATGCACAGAAAAAAAGAACTGTGTTTCCTACTCATACGGACCATATCTAATTCCACTCTGCTTATGAAACTCATACAAACCACATCATCTCTTACAGAGATGCTCTTAGGTCAATAGTGAAAATCGTATTGGTTTCATGAACTGAGTAAATTCATTTGAGCCGAAAAATAACTGGGTTTACCGGAAATGAACTCTTGATTGTAGGAAGACACAGAGCTTTTGGTTAAACTCAGTTTCTGAAGGGAAATTCAGACCAGTGTTCTCATCCATGAAACACGCTACCTTTTAACGGAAGAAGCATGCTCTTCTTTTCAGAGTCTGTAATACAGCAAGGAACATGAGCATGCACAGAAAAAAAGAACTGTGTTTCCTACTCATACAGACCATATCTAGGTCAACTCTGCTTATGAAACCGATACAAAACACATTATCTGTTACATAGATGCTCTTTAGTTAATAGTGTAAATCGTGTTGCTTTCATGAAATGTTAAAATTCATTGAGCCGAAATATATCTGGGTTTCCCGGAAATGAACTCTTGCTTGTAGGATGACACAGAGCATGGAGTTTAATTACATTTCTGAATGGAAATTAAGAAGAGTGTTCTCATCCATGAAACACACTCCCTTTTAACGAAAATAGCATGCTCTTCTTTCTTGCGTCTGCAATACAGCAAGAAACATGAGCATGGCCAGAAAAAGAGAACTGTGTTTCCTACTCATACAGACCATATCTCGTTCAACTCTACTTATAAAACTGATAGAAACCACAGCATATCTTTCATAGATCCTCTTTAGTTAATAGTGAAAACCGTATTGGTTTCGTGAACTGTGTAAATTCAATTGAGCCGAAAAATAACTGGGTTTACCGGAAATGAACTCTGTCTTGTCGGAAGACACAGAGCATTTGGTTTAACTCCATTTCTGAAGGGAAATTCAGGCCTGTGTTCTCATCCATGAAACACTCTCTGTGTTAACGCAAGATGCATGCTCTTCTTTCCAGCTTTGCAATACAGCAAGGAACAAGAGCATGCCCAGAAAAAAAGAACTCTGTTTCCTACTCATACGGACCATATCTAGTTCAACTCTGCTTATGAAACTGACACAAACCACATCATCTCTTACATAGATGCTCTTTAGGTAATAGTGAAAATCGTATTTGTTTCGTGAACTGTGTAAATTCATTTTATCTGAAAAATAACTGGGTTTACCAGAAATGAACTCTTGCTTGTAGGAAGACACAGAGCCTTTGGTTAAACTCAGTTTCAGAAGGGAAATTCAGACCAGTGTTCTCATCCATGAAACACACTACATTTTAACGGAAGAAGCATGCACTTCTTTTCAGAGTCTGTAATACAGCAAGGAACATGAGCATGCACAGAAAAAAAGAACTGTGTTTCCTACTCATACGGACCATATCTAATTCCACTCTGCTTATGAAACTCATACAAACCACATCATCTCTTACAGAGATGCTCTTAGGTCAATAGTGAAAATCGTATTGGTTTCATGAACTGAGTAAATTCATTTGAGCCGAAAAATAACTGGGTTTACCGGAAATGAACTCTTGATTGTAGGAAGACACAGAGCTTTTGGTTAAACTCAGTTTCTGAAGGGAAATTCAGACCAGTGTTCTCATCCATGAAACACACTACCTTTTAACGGAAGAAGCATGCTCTTCTTTTCAGAGTCTGTAATACAGCAAGGAACATGAGCATGCACAGAAAAAAAGAACTGTGTTTCCTACTCATACAGACCATATCTAGGTCAACTCTGCTTATGAAACCGATACAAAACACATTATCTGTTACATAGATGCTCTTTAGTTAATAGTGTAAATCGTGTTGCTTTCATGAAATGTTAAAATTCATTGAGCCGAAATATATCTGGGTTTACCGGAAATGAACTCTTGCTTGTAGGATGACACAGAGCATGGAGTTTAATTACATTTCTGAATGGAAATTAAGAAGAGTGTTCTCATCCATGAAACACACTCCCTTTTAACGAAAATAGCATGCTCTTCTTTCTTGCGTCTGCAATACAGCAAGAAACATGAGCATGGCCAGAAAAAGAGAACTGTGTTTCCTACTCATACAGACCATATCTCGTTCAACTCTACTTATGAAACTGATAGAAACCACAGCATATCTTTCATAGATCCTCTTTAGTTAATAGTGAAAACCGTATTGGTTTCGTGAACTGTGTAAATTCAATTGAGCCGAAAAATAACTGGGTTTACCGGAAATGAACTCTGTCTTGTCGGAAGACACAGAGCATTTGGTTTAACTCCATTTCTGAAGGGAAATTCAGGCCTGTGTTCTCATCCATGAAACACTCTCTGTGTTAACGCAAGATGCATGCTCTTCTTTCCAGCTTTGCAATACAGCAAGGAACAAGAGCATGCCCAGAAAAAAAGAACTCTGTTTCCTACTCATACGGACCATATCTAGTTCAACTCTGCTTATGAAACTGACACAAACCACATCATCTCTTACATAGATGCTCTTTAGGTAATAGTGAAAATCGTATTTGTTTCGTGAACTGTGTAAATTCATTTTATCTGAAAAATAACTGGGTTTACCAGAAATGAACTCTTGCTTGTAGGAAGACACAGAGCCTTTGGTTAAACTCAGTTTCAGAAGGGAAATTCAGACCAGTGTTCTCATCCATGAAACACACTACATTTTAACGGAAGAAGCATGCACTTCTTTTCAGAGTCTGTAATACAGCAAGGAACATGAGCATGCACAGAAAAAAAGAACTGTGTTTCCTACTCATACGGACCATATCTAATTCCACACTGCTTATGAAACTGATAAAAAACACATCATCTCTTACATAGATGCTCTTAAGGTAATAATGAAAATCGTATTGGTTTCGTGAACTGTGTAAAATCATTTGAGCCGAAAAATAACTGGGTTTACCGGAAATGAACAGTTGTTTGTAGGAAGACACAGAGCATGGCGTAAAAATCCGATTCTAAAAGGAAATTCAGAAAAGTGTTCTCATCAATGAAACACAGTCTGTTTTAATGCAAGAAGCATGCTCTTCTTTCCAGCATCTGCAATACAGCAAGAAACATGAGCTTAGCCAGAAAAAATGAACTGAGTTTCCTACTCATATGGACCATATCTAGTTCAAGTCTGCTTATGAAACTGATACAAAACACATCATCTCTTACATAGATGCTCTTTAGGTAATAGTGAAAATCGTATTGGTTTCGTGAACTGTGTAAATTCATTTTAGCCGAAAAATAACTGGGTTTACCAGAAATGAACTCTTGCTTGTAGGAAGACACAGATCCTTTGGTTAAACTCAGTTTCTGAAGGGAAATTCAGAAGAGTGTTCTCATCCATGAAACATAGTCAGTTTTAACGGAAATAGCATGCTCTTCTTTCCAGCGTCTGCAATACAGCAAGGAACATGAGAAAGTCCAGAAAAGAAGAACTGTGTTTCCTACTCATATGGACCATATCTAGTTCAACACTGCTTATCAAACTGATACAAACCACATCATCTCTTACATAGATGCTCTTAAGTTAATAGTGAAAATCGTATTGGTTTCGTGAACTGTGTCAAATCATTTGAGCCGAAAAATTAACTGGGTTTACCGGAAATGAACTCGGTCTTGTCCGAAAACACAGAGCATTTGGTTTAACCCGATTTCTGAAGGAAAATTCAGACCTGTGTTCTCATCCATGAAACACTCTCTGTTTTAACGCAACATGCATGCTCTTCTTTCCAGCTTTGCAATACAGCAAGCATCATGAGCATGCCCAGAACAAAAGAACTGTGTCACCTAACCTACGGACCATATCTAGTTCAACTCTGCCTATGAAACTGATAAAAACCACATCATCTCTTACTTAGATGCTCTTTAGTTAATAGTGAAAATCGTATAGGTTTCTTGAACTGTGTAAATATATTTGAACAAATAATACCTGGTTTTACCGGAAATGAACTCTTGCTTGTAGGACGACACAGAGCATGGAGTTTAACTCCATTTCTGACCGGAAATTCAGAAGAGTGTTCTCATCCATGAAACACACTCCCTTTTAAAGCAAATAGCATGCTCTTCTTTCCAGCGTCTGCAATACTGCAAGGAACATGAGCATGCCCAGAAAAAAAGAACTGTGTTTCCTACTCATAAGGACGATATCAAGTTCAATTCTGCTTATGAAACTGATTCAAACCACATCATCTGTTACATGGATGCTCATTAGTTAATAGTGTAAATCTTGTTGGTTTCGTGAACTGTGTAAATTAATTTGAGCCGAAAAATAACTGGGATTACCGGAAATGAAATATTGCTTGTAGGAAGACACAGATCCTTTGGTTAAACTCAGTTTCTAAAGGGAAATTCAGACCTGAGTTCTCATCCATGAAACACACTCCATTTTAACACAAGAAGCATGCTCTTCTTTTCAGCTTCTGCAATTCAGCAATGAACATGAGCATGCACAGACAAAAAGAACTGTGTTTACTACTCATACGGACCATATCTAGTTCAACTCTGCTTATGAAACTGATACAAACCACATCATCTCTTACATAGATGCTCGTTAGTTAATAGTGAAAATCCTATTGGTTTCCTGAACTGTGTAAATTCATTTGAGCCAAAAAATAACTGGGTTTACCTAAAATGAACTCTTGCTTGTAGGACGACACAGAGCATGAAGTTTAACTCCATTTCTGAGCGGAAATTCAGAAGAGTGTTCTCATCCATGAAACACACTCCCTTTTAAAGCAAATAGCATGCTCTTCTTTCCAGCGTCTGCAATACAGCAAGGAACATGAGAATGTCCAGAATAAAAGAACTGTGTTTCCTACTCATACAGACCTAATCTACTTCAACTCTGCTTATGAAAATGATACAAACTACATCATCTCTTACATAGAAGCTCTTTAGTTAATAGTGAAAATCGTATTGGTTTCGTGAACTGTGTAAATTCATTTGAGCCGAAAAATAACTGGGTTTACCGGAAATGAACTCTTGCTTGTAGGGAGACACAGATCTTTGGTTAAACTCAGTTTCTGAAGGGAAATTCAGACCAGTGTTCTCATCCATGAAACACACTCCGTTTTAACGGAAGAAGCATGCTCTTCTTTTCAGTGTCTGTAATACAGCAAGAACATGAGCATGCCCAGAAAAAAAGAACTGTGTTTCCTACTCATATGGACCATGTCTAGTTCAACTCTGCTTATGAAACTGATACAATAGTGAAAATCGTTTTGGTTTCGTGAACTGTGTAAATTCATTTGAACCAAAAAATAACTGGGTTTACCGGAAATGAACTCTTGCTTGTAGGACTACACAGAGCATGAAGTTTAACTCCATTTCTGAGCAGAAATTCAGAAGAGTGTTCTCATCCATGAAACACACTCCCTTTTAACGCAAATAGCATGCTCTTCTTTCCAGGGGCTGCAATACAGCAAGGAACATGAGAATGTCCAGAATAAAAGAACTGTGTTTCCTACTCATACGGACCATATCTAGTTCAACTCTGCTTATGAAACTGATACAAACTACATCATCTATTACATAGATGCTCTTTAGTTAATAGTGAAAATCGTATTGGTTTCGTGAACTGTGTAAATTCATTTGAGCCGAAAAATAACTGGGTTTACCGGAAATGAACTCTTGCTTGTAGGGAGACACAGATATTTGGCTAAACTCAGTTTCTGAAGGGAAATTCAGACCAGTGTTCTCATCCATGAAAGACCCTCTGTTTTAACAGAAGAAGCTTGCTCTTCTTTTCAGCGTCTGCAATACAGCCAGGAACATGAGCATGCCCAGAAAAAAAAGAACTGTGTTTCCTACTCATAAGGACCATATCAAGTTCAATTCTGCTTATGAAACTGATTCAAACCACATCATCTGTTACATGGATGCTCATTAGTTAATAGTGTAAATCTTGTTGGTTTCGTGAACTGTGTAAATTAATTTGAGCCAAAAAATAACTGGGATTACCGGAAATGAAATCTTGCTTGTAGGAAGACACAGATCCTTTGGTTAAACTCAGTTTCTAAAGGGAAATTCAAACCTGTGTTCTCATCCATGAAACACACTCCATTTTAACACAAGAAGCATGCTGTTCTTTTCAGCTTCTGCAATTCAGCAACGAACATGAGCATGCACAGACAAAAAGAACTGTGTTTACTACTCATACGGACCATATCTAGTTCAACTCTGCTTATGAAACTGATACAAACCACATCATCTCTTACATAGATGCTCGTTACTTAATAGTTTAAATCGTATTGGTTTCCTGAACTGTGTAAATTCATTTGAGCCAAAAAATAACTGGGTTTACCGGAAATGAACTCTTACTTGTAGGAAGACACAAATCCTTTGGTTAAACTCAGTCTCTGAAGGGAAATTCAGACCAGTGTTCTCATCCATGAAAGACCCTCTGTTTTAACGGAAGAAGCTTGCTCTTCTTTTCAGCGTCTGCAATACAGCAAGGAACATGAGCATGCCCAGAAAAAAGAACTGTGTTTCCTACTCATAAGGACCATATCAAGTTCAATTCTGATTATGAAACTGATTCAAACCACATCATCTGTTACATAGATGCTCATTAGTTAATAGTGTAAATCTTGTTGGTTTTGTGAACTGTGTAAATTAATTTATCCGAAAAATACCTGGGTTCACCGGAAATGAACTCTTGCTTGTAGGACGACACAGAGCATGGAGTTTACCTCCATTTCTGAAGGGAAATTCAGAAGAGTGTTCTCATTCATGAAACACAGTCTGTTTTAACGGAAATAGCATGCTCTTCGTTCCAGCGTCTGCAATACAGCGAGGAACATGAGAATGTCCTGCAAAAAAGAACTGTGTTTCCTACTCATACGGACCATATCTAGTACAACACTGCTCATGAAACTGATACAAACCACATCATCTTTTACATAGATGCTCTTAAGTATAGTGTAAATCGTATTGGTTTCGTGAACTGTGTCAAATCATTTGAGGCGAAAAATAACTGGGTTTACCGGAAATGAACTCTGTCTTGTCGGAAGACACAGAGCATTTGGTTTAACTCCATTTCTGAAGGGAAATTCAGACCTGTGTTCTCATCCATGAAACACTCTCTGTTTTAACGCAAGATGCATTCTCTTTTTCCAGCTTTGCAATACAGCAAGGAACATGAGCATGCCCAGAAAAAAAGAACTGTGTCTGCTACTCATATGGACCATATCTAGTTCAACTCTGCCTATGAAACTGATACAAACCACATCATCTCTTACTTAGATGCTCTTTAGTTAATAGTGAAAATCGTTTTGGTTTCGTGAACTGTGTAAATTCATTTGAACCAAAAAATAACTGGGTTTACCGGAAATGAACTCTTGCTTGTAGGACGACACAGAGCATGAAGTTTAACTCCATTTCTGAGCGGAAATTCAAAAGAGTGTTCTCATCCATGAAACACACTCCTTTTTAACGCAAATAGCATGCTCTTCTTTCCAGGGTCTGCAATACAGCAAGGAACATGAGAATGTCCAGAATAAAAGAACTGTGTTTCCTACTCATACGGACCATATCTAGTTCAACTCTGCTTATGAAACTGATACAAACTACATCATCTCTTACATAGATGCTCTTTAGTTAATAGTGAAAATCGTATTGGTTTCGTGAACTGTGTAAATTCATTTGAGCCGCAAAATAACTGGGTTTACCGGAAATGAACTCTTGCTTGTAGGACTACATGGAGCATGGAGTTAACTCCGTTTCTAAATGGAAATTCAGAAGAGTGTTGTCATCCATGAAACACAGTCTGTTTTAATGCAAGAAGCATGCTCCTCTTTCCAGTATCTGCAATACAGCAAGAAACATGAGCATGGCCAGAAAAAATGAACTGTGTTTCCTACTCATACGGACTATATCTAGTTCAACTCTGCTTATGAAACTGATACAAAGCACAGCATCTATACATAGATGCACTTTAGTTAATAGTGAAAAAGTTGTTGGGTTTGTGAACTGTGTAAATTTATTTGAGCCAAAAATTCACTGCATTTACCAGAAATGAACTATTGCTTGTAGGGAGACACAGATCTTTGGTTAAACTCAGTTTCTGAAGGGAAATTCAGACCAGTGTTCTCATCCATGAAACACACTCCGTTTTAACGGAAGAAGCATGCTCTTCTTTTCAGTGTCTGTAATACAGCAAGAACATGAGCATGCCCAGAAAAAAAGAACTGTGTTTCCTACTCATATGGACCATGTCTAGTTCAACTCTGCTTATGAAACTGATACAATAGTGAAAATCGTTTTGGTTTCGTGAACTGTGTAAATTCATTTGAACCAAAAAATAACTGGGTTTACCGGAAATGAACTCTTGCTTGTAGGACTACACAGAGCATGAAGTTTAACTCCATTTCTGAGCAGAAATTCAGAAGAGTGTTCTCATCCATGAAACACACTCCCTTTTAACGCAAATAGCATGCTCTTCTTTCCAGGGGCTGCAATACAGCAAGGAACATGAGAATGTCCAGAATAAAAGAACTGTGTTTCCTACTCATACGGACCATATCTAGTTCAACTCTGCTTATGAAACTGATACAAACTACATCATCTATTACATAGATGCTCTTTAGTTAATAGTGAAAATCGTATTGGTTTCGTGAACTGTGTAAATTCATTTGAGCCGAAAAATAACTGGGTTTACCGGAAATGAACTCTTGCTTGTAGGGAGACACAGATATTTGGCTAAACTCAGTTTCTGAAGGGAAATTCAGACCAGTGTTCTCATCCATGAAAGACCCTCTGTTTTAACAGAAGAAGCTTGCTCTTCTTTTCAGCGTCTGCAATACAGCCAGGAACATGAGCATGCCCAGAAAAAAAAGAACTGTGTTTCCTACTCATAAGGACCATATCAAGTTCAATTCTGCTTATGAAACTGATTCAAACCACATCATCTGTTACATGGATGCTCATTAGTTAATAGTGTAAATCTTGTTGGTTTCGTGAACTGTGTAAATTAATTTGAGCCAAAAAATAACTGGGATTACCGGAAATGAAATCTTGCTTGTAGGAAGACACAGATCCTTTGGTTAAACTCAGTTTCTAAAGGGAAATTCAAACCTGTGTTCTCATCCATGAAACACACTCCATTTTAACACAAGAAGCATGCTGTTCTTTTCAGCTTCTGCAATTCAGCAACGAACATGAGCATGCACAGACAAAAAGAACTGTGTTTACTACTCATACGGACCATATCTAGTTCAACTCTGCTTATGAAACTGATACAAACCACATCATCTCTTACATAGATGCTCGTTACTTAATAGTTTAAATCGTATTGGTTTCCTGAACTGTGTAAATTCATTTGAGCCAAAAAATAACTGGGTTTACCGGAAATGAACTCTTACTTGTAGGAAGACACAAATCCTTTGGTTAAACTCAGTCTCTGAAGGGAAATTCAGACCAGTGTTCTCATCCATGAAAGACCCTCTGTTTTAACGGAAGAAGCTTGCTCTTCTTTTCAGCGTCTGCAATACAGCAAGGAACATGAGCATGCCCAGAAAAAAGAACTGTGTTTCCTACTCATAAGGACCATATCAAGTTCAATTCTGATTATGAAACTGATTCAAGCCACATCATCTGTTACATAGATGCTCATTAGTTAATAGTGTAAATCTTGTTGGTTTTGTGAACTGTGTAAATTAATTTATCTGAAAAATACCTGGGTTCACCGGAAATGAACTCTTGCTTGTAGGACGACACAGAGCATGGAGTTTACCTCCATTTCTGAAGGGAAATTCAGAAGAGTGTTCTCATTCATGAAACACAGTCTGTTTTAACGGAAATAGCATGCTCTTCGTTCCAGCGTCTGCAATACAGCGAGGAACATGAGAATGTCCTGCAAAAAAGAACTGTGTTTCCTACTCATACGGACCATATCTAGTACAACACTGCTCATGAAACTGATACAAACCACATCATCTCTTACATAGATGCTCTTAAGTATAGTGTAAATCGTATTGGTTTCGTGAACTGTGTCAAATCATTTGAGGCGAAAAATAACTGGGTTTACCGGAAATGAACTCTGTCTTGTCGGAAGACACAGAGCATTTGGTTTAACTCCATTTCTGAAGGGAAATTCAGACCTGTGTTCTCATCCATGAAACACTCTCTGTTTTAACGCAAGATGCATTCTCTTCTTTCCAGCTTTGCAATACAGCAAGGAACATGAGCATGCCCAGAAAAAAAGAACTGTGTCTGCTACTCATATGGACCATATCTAGTTCAACTCTGCCTATGAAACTGATACAAACCACATCATCTCTTACTTAGATGCTCTTTAATTAATAGTGAAAATCGTTTTGGTTTCGTGAACTGTGTAAATTCATTTGAACCAAAAAATAACTGGGTTTACCGGAAATGAACTCTTGCTTGTAGGACGACACAGAGCATGAAGTTTAACTCCATTTCTGAGCGGAAATTCAAAAGAGTGTTCTCATCCATGAAACACACTCCTTTTTAACGCAAATAGCATGCTCTTCTTTCCAGGGTCTGCAATACAGCAAGGAACATGAGAATGTCCAGAATAAAAGAACTGTGTTTCCTACTCATACGGACCTAATCTACTTCAACTCTGCTTATGAAACTGTTACAAACTACATCATCTCTTACATAGATGCTCTTTAGTTAATAGTGAAAATCGTATTGGTTTCGTGAACTGTGTAAATTCATTTGAGCCGCAAAATAACTGGGTTTACCGGAAATGAACTCTTGCTTGTAGGACTACATGGAGCATGGAGTTAACTCCGTTTCTAAATGGAAATTCAGAAGAGTGTTGTCATCCATGAAACACAGTCTGTTTTAATGCAAGAAGCATGCTCCTCTTTCCAGTATCTGCAATACAGCAAGAAACATGAGCATGGCCAGAAAAAATGAACTGTGTTTCCTACTCATACGGACTATATCTAGTTCAACTCTGCTTATGAAACTGATACAAAGCACAGCATCTATACATAGATGCACTTTAGTTAATAGTGAAAAAGTTGTTGGGTTTGTGAACTGTGTAAATTTATTTGAGCCAAAAATTCACTGCATTTACCAGAAATGAACTATTGCTTGTAGGGAGACACAGATCTTTGGTTAAACTCAGTTTCTGAAGGGAAATTCAGACCAGTGTTCTCATCCATGAAACACACTCCGTTTTAAAGGAAGAAGCATGCTCTTCTTTTCAGTGTCTGTAATACAGCAAGAACATGAGCATGCCCAGAAAAAAAGAACTGTGTTTCCTACTCATATGGACCATGTCTAGTTCAACTCTGCTTATGAAACTGATACAATAGTGAAAATCGTTTTGGTTTCGTGAACTGTGTAAATTCATTTGAACCAAAAAATAACTGGGTTTACCGGAAATGAACTCTTGCTTGTAGGACTACACAGAGCATGAAGTTTAACTCCATTTCTGAGCAGAAATTCAGAAGAGTGTTCTCATCCATGAAACACACTCCCTTTTAACGCAAATAGCATGCTCTTCTTTCCAGGGGCTGCAATACAGCAAGGAACATGAGAATGTCCAGAATAAAAGAACTGTGTTTCCTACTCATACGGACCATATCTAGTTCAACTCTGCTTATGAAACTGATACAAACTACATCATCTATTACATAGATGCTCTTTAGTTAATAGTGAAAATCGTATTGGTTTCGTGAACTGTGTAAATTCATTTGAGCCGAAAAATAACTGGGTTTACCGGAAATGAACTCTTGCTTGTAGGGAGACACAGATATTTGGCTAAACTCAGTTTCTGAAGGGAAATTCAGACCAGTGTTCTCATCCATGAAAGACCCTCTGTTTTAACAGAAGAAGCTTGCTCTTCTTTTCAGCGTCTGCAATACAGCCAGGAACATGAGCATGCCCAGAAAAAAAAGAACTGTGTTTCCTACTCATAAGGACCATATCAAGTTCAATTCTGCTTATGAAACTGATTCAAACCACATCATCTGTTACATGGATGCTCATTAGTTAATAGTGTAAATCTTGTTGGTTTCGTGAACTGTGTAAATTAATTTGAGCCAAAAAATAACTGGGATTACCGGAAATGAAATCTTGCTTGTAGGAAGACACAGATCCTTTGGTTAAACTCAGTTTCTAAAGGGAAATTCAAACCTGTGTTCTCATCCATGAAACACACTCCATTTTAACACAAGAAGCATGCTGTTCTTTTCAGCTTCTGCAATTCAGCAACGAACATGAGCATGCACAGACAAAAAGAACTGTGTTTACTACTCATACGGACCATATCTAGTTCAACTCTGCTTATGAAACTGATACAAACCACATCATCTCTTACATAGATGCTCGTTACTTAATAGTTTAAATCGTATTGGTTTCCTGAACTGTGTAAATTCATTTGAGCCAAAAAATAACTGGGTTTACCGGAAATGAACTCTTACTTGTAGGAAGACACAAATCCTTTGGTTAAACTCAGTCTCTGAAGGGAAATTCAGACCAGTGTTCTCATCCATGAAAGACCCTCTGTTTTAACGGAAGAAGCTTGCTCTTCTTTTCAGCGTCTGCAATACAGCAAGGAACATGAGCATGCCCAGAAAAAAGAACTGTGTTTCCTACTCATAAGGACCATATCAAGTTCAATTCTGATTATGAAACTGATTCAAACCACATCATCTGTTACATAGATGCTCATTAGTTAATAGTGTAAATCTTGTTGGTTTTGTGAACTGTGTAAATTAATTTATCCGAAAAATACCTGGGTTCACCGGAAATGAACTCTTGCTTGTAGGACGACACAGAGCATGGAGTTTACCTCCATTTCTGAAGGGAAATTCAGAAGAGTGTTCTCATTCATGAAACACAGTCTGTTTTAACGGAAATAGCATGCTCTTCGTTCCAGCGTCTGCAATACAGCGAGGAACATGAGAATGTCCTGCAAAAAAGAACTGTGTTTCCTACTCATACGGACCATATCTAGTACAACACTGCTCATGAAACTGATACAAACCACATCATCTTTTACATAGATGCTCTTAAGTATAGTGTAAATCGTATTGGTTTCGTGAACTGTGTCAAATCATTTGAGGCGAAAAATAACTGGGTTTACCGGAAATGAACTCTGTCTTGTCGGAAGACACAGAGCATTTGGTTTAACTCCATTTCTGAAGGGAAATTCAGACCTGTGTTCTCATCCATGAAACACTCTCTGTTTTAACGCAAGATGCATTCTCTTTTTCCAGCTTTGCAATACAGCAAGGAACATGAGCATGCCCAGAAAAAAAGAACTGTGTCTGCTACTCATATGGACCATATCTAGTTCAACTCTGCCTATGAAACTGATACAAACCACATCATCTCTTACTTAGATGCTCTTTAGTTAATAGTGAAAATCGTTTTGGTTTCGTGAACTGTGTAAATTCATTTGAACCAAAAAATAACTGGGTTTACCGGAAATGAACTCTTGCTTGTAGGACGACACAGAGCATGAAGTTTAACTCCATTTCTGAGCGGAAATTCAAAAGAGTGTTCTCATCCATGAAACACACTCCTTTTTAACGCAAATAGCATGCTCTTCTTTCCAGGGTCTGCAATACAGCAAGGAACATGAGAATGTCCAGAATAAAAGAACTGTGTTTCCTACTCATACGGACCATATCTAGTTCAACTCTGCTTATGAAACTGATACAAACTACATCATCTCTTACATAGATGCTCTTTAGTTAATAGTGAAAATCGTATTGGTTTCGTGAACTGTGTAAATTCATTTGAGCCGCAAAATAACTGGGTTTACCGGAAATGAACTCTTGCTTGTAGGACTACATGGAGCATGGAGTTAACTCCGTTTCTAAATGGAAATTCAGAAGAGTGTTGTCATCCATGAAACACAGTCTGTTTTAATGCAAGAAGCATGCTCCTCTTTCCAGTATCTGCAATACAGCAAGAAACATGAGCATGGCCAGAAAAAATGAACTGTGTTTCCTACTCATACGGACTATATCTAGTTCAACTCTGCTTATGAAACTGATACAAAGCACAGCATCTATACATAGATGCACTTTAGTTAATAGTGAAAAAGTTGTTGGGTTTGTGAACTGTGTAAATTTATTTGAGCCAAAAATTCACTGCATTTACCAGAAATGAACTATTGCTTGTAGGGAGACACAGATCTTTGGTTAAACTCAGTTTCTGAAGGGAAATTCAGACCAGTGTTCTCATCCATGAAACACACTCCGTTTTAACGGAAGAAGCATGCTCTTCTTTTCAGTGTCTGTAATACAGCAAGAACATGAGCATGCCCAGAAAAAAAGAACTGTGTTTCCTACTCATATGGACCATGTCTAGTTCAACTCTGCTTATGAAACTGATACAATAGTGAAAATCGTTTTGGTTTCGTGAACTGTGTAAATTCATTTGAACCAAAAAATAACTGGGTTTACCGGAAATGAACTCTTGCTTGTAGGACTACACAGAGCATGAAGTTTAACTCCATTTCTGAGCAGAAATTCAGAAGAGTGTTCTCATCCATGAAACACACTCCCTTTTAACGCAAATAGCATGCTCTTCTTTCCAGGGGCTGCAATACAGCAAGGAACATGAGAATGTCCAGAATAAAAGAACTGTGTTTCCTACTCATACGGACCATATCTAGTTCAACTCTGCTTATGAAACTGATACAAACTACATCATCTATTACATAGATGCTCTTTAGTTAATAGTGAAAATCGTATTGGTTTCGTGAACTGTGTAAATTCATTTGAGCCGAAAAATAACTGGGTTTACCGGAAATGAACTCTTGCTTGTAGGGAGACACAGATATTTGGCTAAACTCAGTTTCTGAAGGGAAATTCAGACCAGTGTTCTCATCCATGAAAGACCCTCTGTTTTAACAGAAGAAGCTTGCTCTTCTTTTCAGCGTCTGCAATACAGCCAGGAACATGAGCATGCCCAGAAAAAAAAGAACTGTGTTTCCTACTCATAAGGACCATATCAAGTTCAATTCTGCTTATGAAACTGATTCAAACCACATCATCTGTTACATGGATGCTCATTAGTTAATAGTGTAAATCTTGTTGGTTTCGTGAACTGTGTAAATTAATTTGAGCCAAAAAATAACTGGGATTACCGGAAATGAAATCTTGCTTGTAGGAAGACACAGATCCTTTGGTTAAACTCAGTTTCTAAAGGGAAATTCAAACCTGTGTTCTCATCCATGAAACACACTCCATTTTAACACAAGAAGCATGCTGTTCTTTTCAGCTTCTGCAATTCAGCAACGAACATGAGCATGCACAGACAAAAAGAACTGTGTTTACTACTCATACGGACCATATCTAGTTCAACTCTGCTTATGAAACTGATACAAACCACATCATCTCTTACATAGATGCTCGTTACTTAATAGTTTAAATCGTATTGGTTTCCTGAACTGTGTAAATTCATTTGAGCCAAAAAATAACTGGGTTTACCGGAAATGAACTCTTACTTGTAGGAAGACACAAATCCTTTGGTTAAACTCAGTCTCTGAAGGGAAATTCAGACCAGTGTTCTCATCCATGAAAGACCCTCTGTTTTAACGGAAGAAGCTTGCTCTTCTTTTCAGCGTCTGCAATACAGCAAGGAACATGAGCATGCCCAGAAAAAAGAACTGTGTTTCCTACTCATAAGGACCATATCAAGTTCAATTCTGATTATGAAACTGATTCAAGCCACATCATCTGTTACATAGATGCTCATTAGTTAATAGTGTAAATCTTGTTGGTTTTGTGAACTGTGTAAATTAATTTATCCGAAAAATACCTGGGTTCACCGGAAATGAACTCTTGCTTGTAGGACGACACAGAGCATGGAGTTTACCTCCATTTCTGAAGGGAAATTCAGAAGAGTGTTCTCATTCATGAAACACAGTCTGTTTTAACGGAAATAGCATGCTCTTCGTTCCAGCGTCTGCAATACAGCGAGGAACATGAGAATGTCCTGCAAAAAAGAACTGTGTTTCCTACTCATACGGACCATATCTAGTACAACACTGCTCATGAAACTGATACAAACCACATCATCTCTTACATAGATGCTCTTAAGTATAGTGTAAATCGTATTGGTTTCGTGAACTGTGTCAAATCATTTGAGGCGAAAAATAACTGGGTTTACCGGAAATGAACTCTGTCTTGTCGGAAGACACAGAGCATTTGGTTTAACTCCATTTCTGAAGGGAAATTCAGACCTGTGTTCTCATCCATGAAACACTCTCTGTTTTAACGCAAGATGCATTCTCTTCTTTCCAGCTTTGCAATACAGCAAGGAACATGAGCATGCCCAGAAAAAAAGAACTGTGTCTGCTACTCATATGGACCATATCTAGTTCAACTCTGCCTATGAAACTGATACAAACCACATCATCTCTTACTTAGATGCTCTTTAATTAATAGTGAAAATCGTTTTGGTTTCGTGAACTGTGTAAATTCATTTGAACCAAAAAATAACTGGGTTTACCGGAAATGAACTCTTGCTTGTAGGACGACACAGAGCATGAAGTTTAACTCCATTTCTGAGCGGAAATTCAAAAGAGTGTTCTCATCCATGAAACACACTCCTTTTTAACGCAAATAGCATGCTCTTCTTTCCAGGGTCTGCAATACAGCAAGGAACATGAGAATGTCCAGAATAAAAGAACTGTGTTTCCTACTCATACGGACCTAATCTACTTCAACTCTGCTTATGAAACTGTTACAAACTACATCATCTCTTACATAGATGCTCTTTAGTTAATAGTGAAAATCGTATTGGTTTCGTGAACTGTGTAAATTCATTTGAGCCGCAAAATAACTGGGTTTACCGGAAATGAACTCTTGCTTGTAGGACTACATGGAGCATGGAGTTAACTCCGTTTCTAAATGGAAATTCAGAAGAGTGTTGTCATCCATGAAACACAGTCTGTTTTAATGCAAGAAGCATGCTCCTCTTTCCAGTATCTGCAATACAGCAAGAAACATGAGCATGGCCAGAAAAAATGAACTGTGTTTCCTACTCATACGGACTATATCTAGTTCAACTCTGCTTATGAAACTGATACAAAGCACAGCATCTATACATAGATGCACTTTAGTTAATAGTGAAAAAGTTGTTGGGTTTGTGAACTGTGTAAATTTATTTGAGCCAAAAATTCACTGCATTTACCAGAAATGAACTATTGCTTGTAGGGAGACACAGATCTTTGGTTAAACTCAGTTTCTGAAGGGAAATTCAGACCAGTGTTCTCATCCATGAAACACACTCCGTTTTAAAGGAAGAAGCATGCTCTTCTTTTCAGTGTCTGTAATACAGCAAGAACATGAGCATGCCCAGAAAAAAAGAACTGTGTTTCCTACTCATATGGACCATGTCTAGTTCAACTCTGCTTATGAAACTGATACAATAGTGAAAATCGTTTTGGTTTCGTGAACTGTGTAAATTCATTTGAACCAAAAAATAACTGGGTTTACCGGAAATGAACTCTTGCTTGTAGGACTACACAGAGCATGAAGTTTAACTCCATTTCTGAGCAGAAATTCAGAAGAGTGTTCTCTTCCATGAAACACACTCCCTTTTAACGCAAATAGCATGCTCTTCTTTCCAGGGGCTGCAATACAGCAAGGAACATGAGAATGTCCAGAATAAAAGAACTGTGTTTCCTACTCATACGGACCATATCTAGTTCAACTCTGCTTATGAAACTGATACAAACTACATCATCTATTACATAGATGCTCTTTAGTTAATAGTGAAAATCGTATTGGTTTCGTGAACTGTGTAAATTCATTTGAGCCGAAAAATAACTGGGTTTACCGGAAATGAACTCTTGCTTGTAGGGAGACACAGATATTTGGCTAAACTCAGTTTCTGAAGGGAAATTCAGACCAGTGTTCTCATCCATGAAAGACCCTCTGTTTTAACAGAAGAAGCTTGCTCTTCTTTTCAGCGTCTGCAATACAGCCAGGAACATGAGCATGCCCAGAAAAAAAAGAACTGTGTTTCCTACTCATAAGGACCATATCAAGTTCAATTCTGCTTATGAAACTGATTCAAACCACATCATCTGTTACATGGATGCTCATTAGTTAATAGTGTAAATCTTGTTGGTTTCGTGAACTGTGTAAATTAATTTGAGCCAAAAAATAACTGGGATTACCGGAAATGAAATCTTGCTTGTAGGAAGACACAGATCCTTTGGTTAAACTCAGTTTCTAAAGGGAAATTCAAACCTGTGTTCTCATCCATGAAACACACTCCATTTTAACACAAGAAGCATGCTGTTCTTTTCAGCTTCTGCAATTCAGCAACGAACATGAGCATGCACAGACAAAAAGAACTGTGTTTACTACTCATACGGACCATATCTAGTTCAACTCTGCTTATGAAACTGATACAAACCACATCATCTCTTACATAGATGCTCGTTACTTAATAGTTTAAATCGTATTGGTTTCCTGAACTGTGTAAATTCATTTGAGCCAAAAAATAACTGGGTTTACCGGAAATGAACTCTTACTTGTAGGAAGACACAAATCCTTTGGTTAAACTCAGTCTCTGAAGGGAAATTCAGACCAGTGTTCTCATCCATGAAAGACCCTCTGTTTTAACGGAAGAAGCTTGCTCTTCTTTTCAGCGTCTGCAATACAGCAAGGAACATGAGCATGCCCAGAAAAAAGAACTGTGTTTCCTACTCATAAGGACCATATCAAGTTCAATTCTGATTATGAAACTGATTCAAGCCACATCATCTGTTACATAGATGCTCATTAGTTAATAGTGTAAATCTTGTTGGTTTTGTGAACTGTGTAAATTAATTTATCCGAAAAATACCTGGGTTCACCGGAAATGAACTCTTGCTTGTAGGACGACACAGAGCATGGAGTTTACCTCCATTTCTGAAGGGAAATTCAGAAGAGTGTTCTCATTCATGAAACACAGTCTGTTTTAACGGAAATAGCATGCTCTTCGTTCCAGCGTCTGCAATACAGCGAGGAACATGAGAATGTCCTGCAAAAAAGAACTGTGTTTCCTACTCATACGGACCATATCTAGTACAACACTGCTCATGAAACTGATACAAACCACATCATCTCTTACATAGATGCTCTTAAGTATAGTGTAAATCGTATTGGTTTCGTGAACTGTGTCAAATCATTTGAGCCGAAAAATAACTGGGTTTACCGGAAATGAACTCTGTCTTGTCGGAAGACACAGAGCATTTGGTTTAACTCCATTTCTGAAGGGAAATTCAGACCTGTGTTCTCATCCATGAAACACTCTCTGTTTTAACGCAAGATGCATTCTCTTCTTTCCAGCTTTGCAATACAGCAAGGAACATGAGCATGCCCAGAAAAAAAGAACTGTGTCTGCTACTCATATGGACCATATCTAGTTCAACTCTGCCTATGAAACTGATACAAACCACATCATCTCTTACTTAGATGCTCTTTAGTTAATAGTGAAAATCGTTTTGGTTTCGTGAACTGTGTAAATTCATTTGAACCAAAAAATAACTGGGTTTACCGGAAATGAACTCTTGCTTGTAGGACGACACAGAGCATGAAGTTTAACTCCATTTCTGAGCGGAAATTCAAAAGAGTGTTCTCATCCATGAAACACACTCCTTTTTAACGCAAATAGCATGCTCTTCTTTCCAGGGTCTGCAATACAGCAAGGAACATGAGAATGTCCAGAATAAAAGAACTGTGTTTCCTACTCATACGGACCTAATCTACTTCAACTCTGCTTATGAAACTGTTACAAACTACATCATCTCTTACATAGATGCTCTTTAGTTAATAGTGAAAATCGTATTGGTTTCGTGAACTGTGTAAATTCATTTGAGCCGCAAAATAACTGGGTTTACCGGAAATGAACTCTTGCTTGTAGGACTACATGGAGCATGGAGTTAACTCCGTTTCTAAATGGAAATTCAGAAGAGTGTTGTCATCCATGAAACACAGTCTGTTTTAATGCAAGAAGCATGCTCCTCTTTCCAGTATCTGCAATACAGCAAGAAACATGAGCATGGCCAGAAAAAATGAACTGTGTTTCCTACTCATACGGACTATATCTAGTTCAACTCTGCTTATGAAACTGATACAAAGCACAGCATCTATACATAGATGCACTTTAGTTAATAGTGAAAAAGTTGTTGGGTTTGTGAACTGTGTAAATTTATTTGAGCCAAAAATTCACTGCATTTACCAGAAATGATCTATTGCTTGTAGGGAGACACAGATCTTTGGTTAAACTCAGTTTCTGAAGGGAAATTCAGACCAGTGTTCTCATCCATGAAACACACTCCGTTTTAAAGGAAGAAGCATGCTCTTCTTTTCAGTGTCTGTAATACAGCAAGAACATGAGCATGCCCAGAAAAAAAGAACTGTGTTTCCTACTCATATGGACCATGTCTAGTTCAACTCTGCTTATGAAACTGATACAATAGTGAAAATCGTTTTGGTTTCGTGAACTGTGTAAATTCATTTGAACCAAAAAATAACTGGGTTTACCGGAAATGAACTCTTGCTTGTAGGACTACACAGAGCATGAAGTTTAACTCCATTTCTGAGCAGAAATTCAGAAGAGTGTTCTCATCCATGAAACACACTCCCTTTTAACGCAAATAGCATGCTCTTCTTTCCAGGGGCTGCAATACAGCTAGAATCATGAGCATGGCAAGAAAAAAACAACTGTGTTTCCTCCTCATATGGACCATATCTAGTTCAACTCTGCTCATGAAACTGATACAAACCACAGCATCTCTTACATAGATGCTCTTTAGTTAAAAGGGAAAATCGTATTGGTTTCGTGAACTGTGTAAATTCATTTGAACCGAAAAATAACTGGGATTACGGGAAATGAACTCTTGCTTGTAGGAAGACACAGATCCTTTAGTTAAACTCAGTTTCTGAAGGGAAATTCAGACCAGTGTTCTCATCCATGATACACACTCCGTTTTATTGGAAGAAGCATGCTCTTCATTTCAGCATCTTCAATACAGCAAGGAACATGGGCATGCCCCGGAAAAAAAGAACTGTGATTCCTACTCATACGGACCATATCTCATTCAACTCTGCTTATGAAACTGATTCAAACCACAGCATCTCTTACACAGATGCTCTTTAGTTAATAGTGAAAATTGTATTGGTTTCGTGAACTGTGTAAATTCACTTGAGCCGAAAAATAAGTGGGATTTCGGGAAATGAACTCCTGCTTGAAGGAAGACACAGAGCATGGAGTTTGACTCCGATTCTATAGGGAAATTCAGAAGAGTGTTCTCATCCATGATACACAGTCTGTTTTAACGCAAGGAGCATGCTCTTCTTTACATCATCTTCAATACTGCAAGAAACATGAGCATGGCCAGAAAAAAAGAACTGGGTTTCCTACTCATATGGACCATATCTAGTTCAACTCTGCTTATGAAACTTCGATACAAACCACATCATCTCTTACAGAGATGCTCTTTAGTTAATAGTGAAAATCGTATTGGTTTCGTGAACTGTGTAAATTAATTTGAGCCGAAAAATAACTGGGTTTCTCAGAAATGAACTCTTGCTTGTAGGATGATACAGAGCATGGAGTTTAATTCCATTTATGAAGGGAAATTCAGAAGAGTGTTCTCATCCATGAAACACACTCCCTTTTACCGCAAATAGCATGCTCTTCTTTCTAGCGTCTGCAGTACAGTAAGGAACATGAGAATGTCCAGAATAAAAGAACTGTGTTTCCTACTCATACGGACCATATCTAGTTCAACTCTGCTTATGAAACTGATACAAACCACATCATCTCTTAAATAGATGCTCGTTAGTTAATAGTGAAAATCGTATTGGTTTCCTGAACTGTGTAAATTCATTTGAGCCGAAAAATAACTGGGTTTACCGGAAATGAACTCTTACTTGTAGGAAGACACAAATCTTTGGTTAAACTCAGTCTCTGAAGGGAAATTCAGACCAGTGTTCTCATCCATGAAAGACCCTCTGTTTTAACGGAAGAAGCTTGCTCTTCTTTTCAGCGTCTGCAATACATCAAGGAACATGAGCATGCCCAGAAAAAAAGAACTGTGTTTCCTACTCATAAGGACCATATCAAGTTCAATTCTGCTTATGAAACTGATTCAAACGACATCACCTGTTACATAGATGCTCATTAGTTAATAGTGTAAATCTTGTTGGTTTCGTGAACTGTGTAAATTAATTTATCTGAAAAATACCTTGGTTCACCGGAAATGAACTCTTGCTTGTAGGACGACACAGAGCATGGAGTTTAACTCCATTTCTGAAGGGAAATTCAGAAGAGTGTTCTCATTCATGAAACACAGTCTGTTTTAACGGAAATAGCATGCTCTTCGTTCCAGAGTCTGCAATACAGCAAGGAACATGAGAATGTCCAGCAAAAAAGAACTGTGTTTCCTACTCATAGGGACCATATCTAGTACAACACTGCTTATGAAACTGATACAAACCACATCATCTCTTACATAGATGCTCTTAAGTATAGTGTAAATCGTATTGGTTTCGTGAACTGTGTCAAATCATTTGAGCCGAAAAATAACTTGGTTTACCGGAAATGAACTCTGTCTTGTCGGAAGACACAGAGCATTTGGTTTAACTCCATTTCTGAAGGGAAATTCAGACCTGTGTTCTCATCCATGAAACACTCTCTGTTTTAACACAAGATGCATGCTCTTCTTTCCAGCTTTGCAATACAGCAAGGAACATGAGCATGCCCAGAAAAAAAGAACTGTGTCTTCTACTCATATGGACCATATCTAGTTCAAATCTGCCTATGAAACTGATACAAACCACATCATCTCTTACATAGATGCTCTTTAGTTAATAGTGAAAATCGTATTGGTTTCGTGAACTGTGTAAATTCATATGAACCAAAAAATAACTGGGTTTACCGGAAATGAACTCTTGCTTGTAGGACTACACAGAGCATGAAGTTTAACTCCATTTCTGAGCAGAAATTCAGAAGAGTGTTCTCATCCATGAAACACACTCCCTTTTAACGCAAATAGCATGCTCTTCTTTCCAGCGACTGCAATACAGCAAGGAACATGAGAATGTCCAGAATAAAAGAACTGTGTTTCCTACTCATACGGACCATATCTAGTTCAACTCTGCTTATGAAACTGATACAAACTACATCATCTCTTACATAGATGCTCTTTAGTTAATAGTGAAAATCGTATTGTTTTCGTGAACTGTGTAAATTCATTTGAGCCGCAAAATAACTGGGTTACCGGAAATGAACTCTTGCTTGTAGGGAGACACAGTTCTTTGGTTAAACTCAATGTCTGAAGGGAAATTCAGACCAGTGTTCTCATCCATGAAACACACTCCGTTTAAACGGAAGAAGCATGCTCTTCTTTTCAGTGTCTGTAATACAGCAAGAACATGAGCATGCCCAGAAAAAAAGAACTGTGTTTCCTACTCATACGGACCATGTCTAGTTCAACTCTACTTATGAAACTGATACAAACCACATCATCTCTTACATAGATGCTCTTTAGTTTATATTGAATATCGTATTGGTTTTGTGAACAGTGTAAATTCATTTTAGCCGAAAAATACTGGGTTTACTGAAAATGAAATATTGCTTGTAGGAAGACACAGACCCTTTGGTTAAACTCAGTTTCTAAAGGGAAATTCAGACCAGTGTTCTCATCCATGAAACACACTCCATTTTAACACAAGAAGCATGCTCTTCTTTTCAGCGTCTGCAATACAGCAATGAACATGAGCATGCACAGACAAAAAGAACTGTGTTTCCTACTCATACGGACCATATCTAGTTCAACTCTGCTTATGAAACTGATACAAACCACATCATCTCTTACATAGATGCTCGTTAGTTAATAGTGAAAATCGTATTGGTTTCCTGAACTGTGTAAATTCATTTGAGCCAAAAAATAACTGGGTTTACCGGAAATGAACTCTTACTTGTAGGAAGACACAAATCCTTTGGTTAAACTCAGTGTCTGAAGGGAAATTCAGACCAGTGTTCTCATCCATGAAAGACCCTCTGTTTTAACGGAAGAAGCTTGCTCTTCTTTTCAGCATCTGCAATACAGCAAGGAACATGAGCATGCCCAGAAAAAAGAACTGTGTTTCCAACTCATAAGGACCGTATCAAGTTCAATTCTGCTTATGAAACTGATTCAAACCACATCATCTGTTACATAGATGCTCATTAGTTAATAGTGTAAATCTTGTGGGTTTCGTGAACTGTGTAAATTAATTTATCCGAAAAATACCTGGGTACACCGGAAATGAACTCTTGCTTGTAGGACGACACAGAGCATGGAGTTTAACTCCATTTCTGAAGGGAAATTCAGAAGAGTGTTCTCATTCATGAAACACAGTCTGTTTTAACGGAAATAGCATGCTCTTCGTTCCAGCGTCTGCAATACAGCAAGGAACATGAGAATGTCCAGCAAAAAAGAACTGTGTTTCCTACTCATACGGACCATATCTAGTACAACACTGCTTATGAAACTGATACAAACCACATCATCTCTTACATAGATGCTCTTAAGTAAATAGTGTAAATCGTATTGGTTTCGTGAACTGTGTCAAATCATTTGAGCCGAAAAATAACTTGGTTTACCGGAAATGAACTCTGTCTTGTCGGAAGACACAGAGCATTTGGTTTAACTCCATTTCTGAAGGGAAATTCAGACCTGTGTTCTCATCCATGAAACACTCTCTGTTTTAACACAAGATGCATGCTCTTCTTTCCAGCTTTGCAATACAGCAAGGAACATGAGCATGCCCAGAAAAAAAGAACTGTGTCTTCTACTCATATGGACCATATCTAGTTCAAATCTGCCTATGAAACTGATACAAACCACATCATCTCTTACATAGATGCTCTTTAGTTAATAGTGAAAATCGTATTGGTTTCGTGAACTGTGTAAATTCATTTGAACCAAAAAATAACTGGGTTTACCGGAAATGAACTCTTGCTTGTAGGACTACACAGAGCATGAAGTTTAACTCCATTTCTGAGCAGAAATTCAGAAGAGTGTTCTCATCCATGAAACACACTCCCTTTTAACGCAAATAGCATGCTCTTCTTTCCAGCGACTGCAATACAGCAAGGAACATGAGAATGTCCAGAATAAAAGAACTGTGTTTCCTACTCATACGGACCATATCTAGTTCAACTCTGCTTATGAAACTGATACAAACTACATCATCTCTTACATAGATGCTCTTTAGTTAATAGTGAAAATCGTATTGTTTTCGTGAACTGTGTAAATTCATTTGAGCCGCAAAATAACTGGGTTACCAGAAATGAACTCTTGCTTGTAGGGAGACACAGTTCTTTGGTTAAACTCAATTTCTGAAGGGAAATTCAGACCAGTGTTCTCATCCATGAAACACACTCCGTTTAAACGGAAGAAGCATGCTCTTCTTTTCAGTGTCTGTAATACAGCAAGAACATGAGCATGCCCAGAAAAAAAGAACTGTGTTTCCTACTCATACGGACCATGTCTAGTTCAACTCTACTTATGAAACTGATACAAACCACATCATCTCTTACATAGATGCTCTTTAGTTTATATTGAATATCGTATTGGTTTTGTGAACAGTGTAAATTCATTTTAGCCGAAAAATACTGGGTTTACTGAAAATGAAATATTGCTTGTAGGAAGACACAGACCCTTTGGTTAAACTCAGTTTCTAAAGGGAAATTCAGACCAGTGTTCTCATCCATGAAACACACTCCATTTTAACACAAGAAGCATGCTCTTCTTTTCAGCGTCTGCAATACAGCAACGAACATGAGCATGCACAGACAAAAAGAACTGTGTTTCCTACTCATACGGACCATATCTAGTTCAACTCTGCTTATGAAACTGATACAAACCACATCATCTCTTACATAGATGCTCGTTAGTTAATAGTGAAAATCGTATTGGTTTCCTGAACTGTGTAAATTCATTTGAGCCAAAAAATAACTGGGTTTACCGGAAATGAACTCTTACTTGTAGGAAGACACAAATCCTTTGGTTAAACTCAGTGTCTGAAGGGAAATTCAGACCAGTGTTCTCATCCATGAAAGACCCTCTGTTTTAACGGAAGAAGCTTGCTCTTCTTTTCAGCATCTGCAATACAGCAAGGAACATGAGCATGCCCAGAAAAAAGAACTGTGTTTCCAACTCATAAGGACCATATCAAGTTCAATTCTGCTTATGAAACTGATTCAAACCACATCATCTGTTACATAGATGCTCATTAGTTAATAGTGTAAATCTTGTGGGTTTCGTGAACTGTGTAAATTAATTTATCCGAAAAATACCTGGGTACACCGGAAATGAACTCTTGCTTGTAGGACGACACAGAGCATGGAGTTTAACTCCATTTCTGAAGGGAAATTCAGAAGAGTGTTCTCATTCATGAAACACAGTCTGTTTTAACGGAAATAGCATGCTCTTCGTTCCAGCGTCTGCAATACAGCAAGGAACATGAGAATGTCCAGCAAAAAAGAACTGTGTTTCCTACTCATACGGACCATATCTAGTACAACACTGCTTATGAAACTGATACAAACCACATCATCTCTTACATAGATGCTCTTAAGTAAATAGTGTAAATCGTATTGGTTTCGTGAACTGTGTCAAATCATTTGAGCCGAAAAATAACTTGGTTTACCGGAAATGAACTCTGTCTTGTCGGAAGACACAGAGCATATGGTTTAACTCCATTTCTGAAGGGAAATTCAGACCTGTGTTCTCATCCATGAAACACTCTCTGTTTTAACGCAAGATGCATGCTCTTCTTTCCAGCTTTGCAATACAGCAAGGAACATGAGCATGCCCAGAAAAAAAGAACTGTGTCTGCTACTCATATGGACCATATCTAGTTCAACTCTGCCTATGAAACTGATACAAACCACATCATCTCTTACTTAGATGCTTTTTAGTTAATAGTGAAAATCGTATTGGTTTCGTGAACTGTGTAAATTAATTTGAGCCGAAAAATAACTGGGTTTCTCAGAAATGAACTCTTGCTTGTAGGATGATACAGAGCATGGAGTTTAATTCCATTTATGAAGGGAAATTCAGAAGAGTGTTCTCATCCATGAAACACACTCCCTTTTACCGCAAATAGCATGCTCTGCTTTCTAGCGTCTGCAGTACAGTAAGGAACATGAGAATGTCCAGAATAAAAGAACTGTGTTTCCTACTCATACGGACCATATCTAGTTCAACTCTGCTTATGAAACTGATACAAACCACATCATCTCTTAAATAGATGCTCGTTAGTTAATAGTGAAAATCGTATTGGTTTCCTGAACTGTGTAAATTCATTTGAGCCGAAAAATAACTGGGTTTACCGGAAATGAACTCTTACTTGTAGGAAGACACAAATCTTTGGTTAAACTCAGTCTCTGAAGGGAAATTCAGACCAGTGTTCTCATCCATGAAAGACCCTCTGTTTTAACGGAAGAAGCTTGCTCTTCTTTTCAGCGTCTGCAATACATCAAGGAACATGAGCATGCCCAGAAAAAAAGAACTGTGTTTCCTACTCATAAGGACCATATCAAGTTCAATTCTGCTTATGAAACTGATTCAAACCACATCACCTGTTACATAGATGCTCATTAGTTAATAGTGTAAATCTTGTTGGTTTCGTGAACTGTGTAAATTAATTTATCTGAAAAATACCTTGGTTCACCGGAAATGAACTCTTGCTTGTAGGACGACACAGAGCATGGAGTTTAACTCCATTTCTGAAGGGAAATTCAGAAGAGTGTTCTCATTCATGAAACACAGTCTGTTTTAACGGAAATAGCATGCTCTTCGTTCCAGAGTCTGCAATACAGCAAGGAACATGAGAATGTCCAGCAAAAAAGAACTGTGTTTCCTACTCATAGGGACCATATCTAGTACAACACTGCTTATGAAACTGATACAAACCACATCATCTCTTACATAGATGCTCTTAAGTATAGTGTAAATCGTATTGGTTTCGTGAACTGTGTCAAATCATTTGAGCCGAAAAATAACTTGGTTTACCGGAAATGAACTCTGTCTTGTCGGAAGACACAGAGCATTTGGTTTAACTCCATTTCTGAAGGGAAATTCAGACCTGTGTTCTCATCCATGAAACACTCTCTGTTTTAACACAAGATGCATGCTCTTCTTTCCAGCTTTGCAATACAGCAAGGAACATGAGCATGCCCAGAAAAAAAGAACTGTGTCTTCTACTCATATGGACCATATCTAGTTCAAATCTGCCTATGAAACTGATACAAACCACATCATCTCTTACATAGATGCTCTTTAGTTAATAGTGAAAATCGTATTGGTTTCGTGAACTGTGTAAATTCATATGAACCAAAAAATAACTGGGTTTACCGGAAATGAACTCTTGCTTGTAGGACTACACAGAGCATGAAGTTTAACTCCATTTCTGAGCAGAAATTCAGAAGAGTGTTCTCATCCATGAAACACACTCCCTTTTAACGCAAATAGCATGCTCTTCTTTCCAGCGACTGCAATACAGCAAGGAACATGAGAATGTCCAGAATAAAAGAACTGTGTTTCCTACTCATACGGACCATATCTAGTTCAACTCTGCTTATGAAACTGATACAAACTACATCATCTCTTACATAGATGCTCTTTAGTTAATAGTGAAAATCGTATTGTTTTCGTGAACTGTGTAAATTCATTTGAGCCGCAAAATAACTGGGTTACCGGAAATGAACTCTTGCTTGTAGGAAGACACAGTTCTTTGGTTAAACTCAATGTCTGAAGGGAAATTCAGACCAGTGTTCTCATCCATGAAACACACTCCGTTTAAACGGAAGAAGCATGCTCTTCTTTTCAGTGTCTGTAATACAGCAAGAACATGAGCATGCCCAGAAAAAAAGAACTGTGTTTCCTACTCATACGGACCATGTCTAGTTCAACTCTACTTATGAAACTGATACAAACCACATCATCTCTTACATAGATGCTCTTTAGTTTATATTGAATATCGTATTGGTTTTGTGAACAGTGTAAATTCATTTTAGCCGAAAAATACTGGGTTTACTGAAAATGAAATATTGCTTGTAGGAAGACACAGACCCTTTGGTTAAACTCAGTTTCTAAAGGGAAATTCAGACCAGTGTTCTCATCCATGAAACACACTCCATTTTAACACAAGAAGCATGCTCTTCTTTTCAGCGTCTGCAATACAGCAACGAACATGAGCATGCACAGACAAAAAGAACTGTGTTTCCTACTCATACGGACCATATCTAGTTCAACTCTGCTTATGAAACTGATACAAACCACATCATCTCTTACATAGATGCTCGTTAGTTAATAGTGAAAATCGTATTGGTTTCCTGAACTGTGTAAATTCATTTGAGCCAAAAAATAACTGGGTTTACCGGAAATGAACTCTTACTTGTAGGAAGACACAAATCCTTTGGTTAAACTCAGTGTCTGAAGGGAAATTCAGACCAGTGTTCTCATCCATGAAAGACCCTCTGTTTTAACGGAAGAAGCTTGCTCTTCTTTTCAGCATCTGCAATACAGCAAGGAACATGAGCATGCCCAGAAAAAAGAACTGTGTTTCCAACTCATAAGGACCATATCAAGTTCAATTCTGCTTATGAAACTGATTCAAACCACATCATCTGTTACATAGATGCTCATTAGTTAATAGTGTAAATCTTGTGGGTTTCGTGAACTGTGTAAATTAATTTATCCGAAAAATACCTGGGTACACCGGAAATGAACTCTTGCTTGTAGGACGACACAGAGCATGGAGTTTAACTCCATTTCTGAAGGGAAATTCAGAAGAGTGTTCTCATTCATGAAACACAGTCTGTTTTAACGGAAATAGCATGCTCTTCGTTCCAGCGTCTGCAATACAGCAAGGAACATGAGAATGTCCAGCAAAAAAGAACTGTGTTTCCTACTCATACGGACCATATCTAGTACAACACTGCTTATGAAACTGATACAAACCACATCATCTCTTACATAGATGCTCTTAAGTAAATAGTGTAAATCGTATTGGTTTCGTGAACTGTGTCAAATCATTTGAGCCGAAAAATAACTTGGTTTACCGGAAATGAACTCTGTCTTGTCGGAAGACACAGAGCATTTGGTTTAACTCCATTTCTGAAGGGAAATTCAGACCTGTGTTCTCATCCATGAAACACTCTCTGTTTTAACACAAGATGCATGCTCTTCTTTCCAGCTTTGCAATACAGCAAGGAACATGAGCATGCCCAGAAAAAAAGAACTGTGTCTTCTACTCATATGGACCATATCTAGTTCAAATCTGCCTATGAAACTGATACAAACCACATCATCTCTTACATAGATGCTCTTTAGTTAATAGTGAAAATCGTATTGGTTTCGTGAACTGTGTAAATTCATTTGAACCAAAAAATAACTGGGTTTACCGGAAATGAACTCTTGCTTGTAGGACTACACAGAGCATGAAGTTTAACTCCATTTCTGAGCAGAAATTCAGAAGAGTGTTCTCATCCATGAAACACACTCCCTTTTAACGCAAATAGCATGCTCTTCTTTCCAGCGACTGCAATACAGCAAGGAACATGAGAATGTCCAGAATAAAAGAACTGTGTTTCCTACTCATACGGACCATATCTAGTTCAACTCTGCTTATGAAACTGATACAAACTACATCATCTCTTACATAGATGCTCTTTAGTTAATAGTGAAAATCGTATTGTTTTCGTGAACTGTGTAAATTCATTTGAGCCGCAAAATAACTGGGTTACCAGAAATGAACTCTTGCTTGTAGGGAGACACAGTTCTTTGGTTAAACTCAATTTCTGAAGGGAAATTCAGACCAGTGATCTCATCCATGAAACACACTCCGTTTAAACGGAAGAAGCATGCTCTTCTTTTCAGTGTCTGTAATACAGCAAGAACATGAGCATGCCCAGAAAAAAAGAACTGTGTTTCCTACTCATACGGACCATGTCTAGTTCAACTCTACTTATGAAACTGATACAAACCACATCATCTCTTACATAGATGCTCTTTAGTTTATATTGAATATCGTATTGGTTTTGTGAACAGTGTAAATTCATTTTAGCCGAAAAATACTGGGTTTACTGAAAATGAAATATTGCTTGTAGGAAGACACAGACCCTTTGGTTAAACTCAGTTTCTAAAGGGAAATTCAGACCAGTGTTCTCATCCATGAAACACACTCCATTTTAACACAAGAAGCATGCTCTTCTTTTCAGCGTCTGCAATACAGCAACGAACATGAGCATGCACAGACAAAAAGAACTGTGTTTCCTACTCATACGGACCATATCTAGTTCAACTCTGCTTATGAAACTGATACAAACCACATCATCTCTTACATAGATGCTCGTTAGTTAATAGTGAAAATCGTATTGGTTTCCTGAACTGTGTAAATTCATTTGAGCCAAAAAATAACTGGGTTTACCGGAAATGAACTCTTACTTGTAGGAAGACACAAATCCTTTGGTTAAACTCAGTGTCTGAAGGGAAATTCAGACCAGTGTTCTCATCCATGAAAGACCCTCTGTTTTAACGGAAGAAGCTTGCTCTTCTTTTCAGCATCTGCAATACAGCAAGGAACATGAGCATGCCCAGAAAAAAGAACTGTGTTTCCAACTCATAAGGACCATATCAAGTTCAATTCTGCTTATGAAACTGATTCAAACCACATCATCTGTTACATAGATGCTCATTAGTTAATAGTGTAAATCTTGTGGGTTTCGTGAACTGTGTAAATTAATTTATCCGAAAAATACCTGGGTACACCGGAAATGAACTCTTGCTTGTAGGACGACACAGAGCATGGAGTTTAACTCCATTTCTGAAGGGAAATTCAGAAGAGTGTTCTCATTCATGAAACACAGTCTGTTTTAACGGAAATAGCATGCTCTTCGTTCCAGCGTCTGCAATACAGCAAGGAACATGAGAATGTCCAGCAAAAAAGAACTGTGTTTCCTACTCATACGGACCATATCTAGTACAACACTGCTTATGAAACTGATACAAACCACATCATCTCTTACATAGATGCTCTTAAGTAAATAGTGTAAATCGTATTGGTTTCGTGAACTGTGTCAAATCATTTGAGCCGAAAAATAACTTGGTTTACCGGAAATGAACTCTGTCTTGTCGGAAGACACAGAGCATATGGTTTAACTCCATTTCTGAAGGGAAATTCAGACCTGTGTTCTCATCCATGAAACACTCTCTGTTTTAACGCAAGATGCATGCTCTTCTTTCCAGCTTTGCAATACAGCAAGGAACATGAGCATGCCCAGAAAAAAAGAACTGTGTCTGCTACTCATATGGACCATATCTAGTTCAACTCTGCCTATGAAACTGATACAAACCACATCATCTCTTACTTAGATGCTTTTTAGTTAATAGTGAAAATCGTATTGGTTTCGTGAACTGTGTAAATTCATTTGAACCAAAAAATAACTGGGTTTACCGGAAATGAACTCTTGCTTGTAGGACGACACAGAGCCTGAAGTTTAACTCCATTTCTGAGCGGAAGTTCAGAAGAGTGTTCTCATCCATGAAACACACTCCCTTTTAACGCAAATAGCATGCTCTTCTTTCCAGCGTCTGCAATACAGCAAGGAACATGAGAATGTCCAGAATAAAAGAACTGTGTTTCCTACTCATACGGACCATATCTAGTTCAACTCTGCTTATGAAACTGAAACAAACCACATCATCTCTTACATAGATGCTCGTTAGTTAATAGTGAAAATCGTATTGGTTTCCTGAACTGTGTAAATTCATTTGAGCCAAAAAATAACTGGGTTTACCGGAAATGAACTCTTACTTGTAGGAAGACACAAATCCTTTGGTTAAACTCAGTCTCTGAAGGGAAATTCAGACCAGTGTTCTCATCCATGAAAGACCCTCTGTTTTAACGGAAGAAGCTTGCTCTTCTTTTCAGCGTCTGCAATACAGCAAGGAACATGAGCATGCCCAGAAAAAAGAACTGTGTTTCCTACTCATAAGGACCATATCAAGTTCAATTCTGCTTAAGAAACTGATTCAAACCACATCATCTGTTACATAGATGCTCATTAGTTAATAGTGTAAATCTTGTTGGTTTCGTGAACTATGTAAATTAATTTATCTGAAAAATACCTGGGTACACCGGAAATGAACTCTTGCTTGTAGGACGACACAGAGCATGGAGTTTAACTCCATTTCTGAAGGGAAATTCAGAAGAGTGTTCTCATTCATGAAACACAGTCTGTTTTAACGGAAATAGCATGCTCTTCGTTCCAGAGTCTGCAATACAGCAAGGAACATGAGAATGTCCAGCAAAAAAGAACTGTGTTTCCTACTCATAGGGACCATATCTAGTACAACACTGCTTATGAAACTGATACAAACCACATCATCTCTTACATAGATGCTCTTAAGTATAGTGTAAATCGTATTGGTTTCGTGAACTGTGTCAAATCATTTGAGCCGAAAAATAACTTGGTTTACCGGAAATGAACTCTGTCTTGTCGGAAGACACAGAGCATTTGGTTTAACTCCATTTCTGAAGGGAAATTCAGACCTGTGTTCTCATCCATGAAACACTCTCTGTTTTAACACAAGATGCATGCTCTTCTTTCCAGCTTTGCAATACAGCAAGGAACATGAGCATGCCCAGAAAAAAAGAACTGTGTCTTCTACTCATATGGACCATATCTAGTTCAAATCTGCCTATGAAACTGATACAAACCACATCATCTCTTACATAGATGCTCTTTAGTTAATAGTGAAAATCGTATTGGTTTCGTGAACTGTGTAAATTCATTTGAACCAAAAAATAACTGGGTTTACCGGAAATGAACTCTTGCTTGTAGGACTACACAGAGCATGAAGTTTAACTCCATTTCTGAGCAGAAATTCAGAAGAGTGTTCTCATCCATGAAACACACTCCCTTTTAACGCAAATAGCATGCTCTTCTTTCCAGCGACTGCAATACAGCAAGGAACATGAGAATGTCCAGAATAAAAGAACTGTGTTTCCTACTCATACGGACCATATCTAGTTCAACTCTGCTTATGAAACTGATACAAACTACATCATCTCTTACATAGATGCTCTTTAGTTAATAGTGAAAATCGTATTGTTTTCGTGAACTGTGTAAATTCATTTGAGCCGCAAAATAACTGGGTTACCGGAAATGAACTCTTGCTTGTAGGGAGACACAGTTCTTTGGTTAAACTCAGTTTCTGAAGGGAAATTCAGACCAGTGTTCTCATCCATGAAACACACTCCGTTTAAACGGAAGAAGCATGCTCTTCTTTTCAGTGTCTGTAATACAGCAAGAACATGAGCATGCCCAGAAAAAAAGAACTGTGTTTCCTACTCATACGGACCATGTCTAGTTCAACTCTACTTATGAAACTGATACAAACCACATCATCTCTTACATAGATGCTCTTTAGTTTATAGTGAATATCGTATTGGTTTTGTGAACGGTGTAAATTCATTTTAGCCGAAAAATACTGGGTTTACTGAAAATGAAATATTGCTTGTAGGAAGACACAGACCCTTTGGTTAAACTCAGTTTCTAAAGGGAAATTCAGACCAGTGTTCTCATCCATGAAACACACTCCATTTTAACACAAGAAGCATGCTCTTCTTTTCAGCGTCTGCAATACAGCAACGAACATGAGCATGCACAGACAAAAAGAACTGTGTTTCCTACTCATACGGACCATATCTAGTTCAACTCTGCTTATGAAACTGATACAAACCACATCATCTCTTACATAGATGCTCGTTAGTTAATAGTGAAAATCGTATTGGTTTCCTGAACTGTGTAAATTCATTTGAGCCAAAAAATAACTGGGTTTACCGGAAATGAACTCTTACTTGTAGGAAGACACAAATCCTTTGGTTAAACTCAGTGTCTGAAGGGAAATTCAGACCAGTGTTCTCATCCATGAAAGACCCTCTGTTTTAACGGAAGAAGCTTGCTCTTCTTTTCAGCATCTGCAATACAGCAAGGAACATGAGCATGCCCAGAAAAAAGAACTGTGTTTCCAACTCATAAGGACCATATCAAGTTCAATTCTGCTTATGAAACTGATTCAAACCACATCATCTGTTACATAGATGCTCATTAGTTAATAGTGTAAATCTTGTGGGTTTCGTGAACTGTGTAAATTAATTTATCCGAAAAATACCTGGGTACACCGGAAATGAACTCTTGCTTATAGGACGACACAGAGCATGGAGTTTAACTCCATTTCTGAAGGGAAATTCAGAAGAGTGTTCTCATTCATGAAACACAGTCTGTTTTAACGGAAATAGCATGCTCTTCGTTCCAGCGTCTGCAATACAGCAAGGAACATGAGAATGTCCAGCAAAAAAGAACTGTGTTTCCTACTCATACGGACCATATCTAGTACAACACTGCTTATGAAACTGATACAAACCACATCATCTCTTACATAGATGCTCTTAAGTAAATAGTGTAAATCGTATTGGTTTCGTGAACTGTGTCAAATCATTTGAGCCGAAAAATAACTTGGTTTACCGGAAATGAACTCTGTCTTGTCGGAAGACACAGAGCATTTGGTTTAACTCCATTTCTGAAGGGAAATTCAGACCTGTGTTCTCATCCATGAAACACTCTCTGTTTTAACGCAAGATGCATGCTCTTCTTTCCAGCTTTGCAATACAGCAAGGAACATGTGCATGCACAGACAAAAAGAACTGTGTCTGCTACTCATATGGACCATATCTAATTCAACTCAGCCTAGGAAACTGATACAAACCACATCATCTCTTACTTAGATGCTCTTTAGTTAATAGTGAAAATCATTTTGGTTTTGTGAACTGTGTAAATTCATTTGAACCAAAAAATAACTGGGTTTACCGGAAATGAGCTCTTGCTTGTAGGACTACACAGAGCATGAAGTTTAACTCCATTTCTGAGCAGAAATTCAGAAGAGTTTTCTCATCCATGAAACAAACTGCATTTTTACGGAAGAAGCATGCTCTTCTTTTCAGTGTCTGCAAAACAGCAACGAACATGAGCATGCACAGACAAAAAGAACTGTGTTTCCTACTCATACGGACCATATCTAGTTCAACTCTGCTTATGAAACTGATACAAAACACATCATCTCTTACATAGATGCTCTTTAACTAATAGTGAAAATTGTATTGGTTTCGTGAACTGTGTAAATTCATTTGAACCATAAAATAACTGGGATTACGGGAAATGAACTCTTGCTTGCAGGAAGATACAGATCCTTTGGTTAAACTCAGTTTCTGAAGGGAAATTCACAGCAGTGTTCTCATCCATGAAACATACTCCGTTTTATTGGAAGAAGCATGCTCTTCATTTCAGCATCTGCAATACAGCAAGGGAAATGAGCATGCCCAGAAAAAAAGAACTGTGTTTCCTACTCATACGGACCATGTCTCATTCAACTCTGCTTATGAAACTGATACAAACCACAGCATCTCTTACACAGATGCTCTTTAGTTAATAGTGAAAATCGTGTTGGTTTCGTGAACTGTGTAAATTCATTTGGCGCCGAAAATTCAATGTGTTTACAAGAAATGAACTCTTGCTTGTAGGACGACATAGAGCATGGAGTTTAACTCCAATTATAAATGAAAATTCAGAAGTGTATTCTCATCCATGAAACACAGTCTGTTTTAACTCAAGAAGCATGCTCTTCTTTCCAGCATCTTCAATATAGCAAGAAAGATGAGCATATCCAGAAAAAAAGAACTGTGTTTCCTACTCATACAGACCATATCTCGTTCAACTCTGGTTATGAAACTGATACAAACCACAGCATCTCTTACATAGATGCTCTTTAGTTAATAGTGAAAATCCTGTTGGTTTCGTGAAGTGTGAAAATTCATTTGGTGCTATAAATTCATTTCGTTTACCAGTAATGAACTCTTGCTTGTAGGACTACATGTAGCATGGAGTTAACTCCGTTTCTAAATGGAAATTCAGAAGAGTGTTCTCATCCATGAAACACAGTCTGTTTTAACACAAGAAGCATGCTCTTCTTTCTAGCATCTGCAATACAGCTAGAAACATGAGCATGGCAAGAAAAAAAGAACTGTGTTTCCTACTCATGCGGACCATATCTAATTCAAATCTGCTTATGAAACTGATACAAACCCCAGCATCTCTTACATAGATGCTCTTTTGTTAATAGTGAAAATCGTATTGGTTTCGTGAACTTTGTAAATTCATTTGAGCCGAAAAATAACTGGGATTACCGGAAATGAACGCTTGCTTGTAGGAAGACACAGATCCTTTGGTTAAACTCAGTTTCTGAAGGGAAATTCAGAGCAGTGTTCTCATCCATGAAACACACTCCGTTTTATTGGAAGAAGCATGCTCTTCTTTTCAGCGTCTGCAATACAGCAAGGTTCATGAGCATGCCAGGAAGAAAAGAACTGTGTTTCCTACTCATACGGACCATATCTAGTTCAACTCTGCTTATGAAACTGATACAAAGCACAGCATCTCTTACATAGATGCACTTTAGTTAATATTGTAAAACGTGTTGGGTTTGTGAACTGTGTAAATTTATTTGAGCCGAAAATTCACTGCATTTACCAGAAATGAACTCTTGCTTGTAGGAAAACACAGATCATTTGGTTTAACTCAATATCTGAAGGGAAATTCAGAAGAGAGTTCTCATCCATGAAACACAGTCTGTTTTAACGCTAGAAGCATGCTCTTCTTTCCAGCATCTGCAATACAGCTAGAAACATGAGCATGGCAAGAAAAAAAGAACTGTGTTTCCTACTCATACGGACCATATCTAGTTCAACTCTGCTCATGAAACTGATACAAACCACAGCATCTCTTACATAGATGCTCTTTAGTTAAAAGTGAAAATCGTATTGGTTTCGTGAACTGTGTAAATTCATTTGAACCGAAAAATAACTGGGATTACGGGAAATGAACTCTTGCTTGTAGGAAGACACAGATCCTTTGGTTAAACTCAGTTTCTGAAGGGAAATTCAGAGCAGTGTTCTCGTCCATGATACACACTCCGTTTTATTGGAAGAAGCATGCTCTTCATTTCAGCATCTGCAATACAGCAAGGAACATGAGCATGCCCAGAAAAAAATAACTGTGATTCCTACTCATACGGACCATATCTCATTCAACTCTGCTTATTAAACTGATACAAACTACAGCATCTCTTACACAGATGCTCTTTAGTTAATAGTGAAAATCTTGTTGGTTTCGTGAACTGTGTAAATTCATTTGGCGCCGAAAATTCAATGTGTTTACAAGAAATGAACTCTTGCTTGTAGGACGACATAGAGCATGGAGTTTAACTCCAATTATAAATGAAAATTCAGAAGTGTATTCTCATCCATGAAACACAGTCTGTTTTAACTCAAGAAGCATGCTCTTCTTTCCAGCATCTTCAATATAGCAAGAAAGATGAGCATATCCAGAAAAAAAGAACTGTGTTTCCTACTCATACAGACCATATCTCGTTCAACTCTGGTTATGAAACTGATACAAACCACAGCATCTCTTACATAGATGCTCTTTAGTTAATAGTGAAAATCGTGTTGGTTTCGTGAAGTGTGAAAATTCATTTGGTGCTATAAATTCATTTCGTTTACCAGTAATGAACTCTTGCTTGTAGGAATACATGTAGCATGGAGTTAACTCCGTTTCTAAATGGAAATTCAGAAGAGTGTTCTCATCCATGAAACACAGTCTGTTTTAACGCAAGAAGCATGCTCTTCTTTCTAGCATCTGCAATACAGCTAGAAACATGAGCATGGCAAGAAAAAAAGAACTGTGTTTCCTACTCATGCGGACCATATCTCATTCAACTCTGGTTATGAAACTGATACAAACCACAGCATCTCTTACACAGATGCTCTTTAGTTAATAGTGAAAATCGTATTGGTTTCGTGAAGTGTGTAAATTCATTTGGTGCTAAAAATTCACTGCGTTTACCAGAAATGAACTCTTGCTTGTAGGACGACATGGAGCATGGAGTTAACTCCGATTCTAAATGGAAATTCAGAAGAGTGTTCTCATCCATGAAACATAGTCTGTTTTAACGCAAGAAGCATGCTCCTCTTTCCAGCATCTGCAATACAGCAAGAAACATGAGCATGGCCAGAAAAAATGAACTGTGTTTCCTACTCATACGGACCATATCTAGTTCAACTCTGCTTATGAAACTGATACAAAGCACAGCATCTCTTACATAGATGCACTTTAGTTAATATTGTAAAACGTGTTGGGTTTGTGAACTGTGTAAATTTATTTGAGCCGAAAATTCACTGCATTTACCAGAAATGAACTCTTGCTTGTAGGAAAACACAGATCATTTGGTTTAACTCAATATCTGAAGGGAAATTCAGAAGAGAGTTCTCATCCATGAAACACAGTCTGTTTTAACGCTAGAAGCATGCTCTTCTTTCCAGCATCTGCAATACAGCTAGAAACATGAGCATGGCAAGAAAAAAAGAACTGTGTTTCCTACTCATACGGACCATATCTAGTTCAACTCTGCTTATGAAACTGATACAAACCACAGCATCTCTTACATAGATGCTCTTTAGTTAATAGTGAAAATCGTGTTGGTTTCGTGAAGTGTGTAAATTCATTTGGTGCTAAAAATTCACTGCGTTTACCAGAAATGAACTCTTGCTTGTAGGACGACATGGAGCATGGAGTTAACTCCGTTTCTAAATGGAAATTCAGAAGAGTGTTCTCATCCATGAAACACAGTCTGTTTTAACGCAAGAAGCATGCTCCTCTTTCCAGCATCTGCAATACAGCAAGAAACATGAGCATGGCCAGAAAAAATGAACTGTGTTTCCTACTCATAGGGACCATATCTAGTTCAACTCTGCTTATGAAACTGATACAACGCACAGCATCTCTTACATAGATGCACTTTAGTTAATAGTGAAAAAGGTGTTGGGTTTGTGAACTGTGTAAATTTATTTGAGCCGAAAATTCACTGCATTTCCAGAAATGTACTATTGCTTGTAGGAAAACACAGATCATTTGGTTTAACTCAATTCCTGAAGGGAAATTCAGAAGAGTGTTCTCATCCATGAAACACAGTCTGTTTTAACGCTAGAAGCATGCTCTTCTTTCCAGCATCTGCAATACAGCTAGAAACATGAGCATGGCAAGAAAAAAAGAACTGTGTTTCCTACTCAAACGGACCATATCTAGTTCAACTGTGCTCATGAAACTGATGCAAACCACAGCATCTCTTACATAGATGCTCTTTAGTTAAAAGTGAAAATCCTAATGGTTTCGTGAACTGTGTAAATTCATTTGAACCGAAAAATAACTGGGATTACGGGAAATGAACTCTTGCTTGTAGGAAGACACAGATCCTTTGGTTAAACTCAGTTTCTGAAGGGAAATTCAGAGCAGTGTTCTCATCCATGATACACACTCCGTTTTATTGGAAGAAGCATGCTCTTCATTTCAGCATCTGCAATACAGCAAGGAACATGAGCATGGCCAGAAAAAAAGAACTGTGATTCCTACTCATACGGACCATATCTCATTCAACTCTGCTTATTAAACTGATACAAACCACAGCATCTCTTACACAGATGCTCTTTAGTTAATAGTGAAAATCGTGTTGGTTTCGTGAACTGTGTAAATTCATTTGGCGCCGAAAATTCAATGGGTTTACAAGAAATGAACTCTTGCTTGTAGGAAAACACAGATCATTTGGTTTAACTCAATTCGTGAAGGGAAATTCAGACGAGTGTTCTCATCCATGAAACACAGAATGTTTTAATGCTAGACGCATGCCCTTCTTTCCAGCATCTGCAATACAGCTAGGAACATGAGCATGCCCAGAAAAAAAGAACTGTGTTTCCTACTCATACGGACCATATCTAGTTCAACTCTGCTTATGAATCTGATACAAACCACATCATCTCTTACATAGATGCACTTTAGTTAATAGTGAAAAACGTGTTTTGTTTGTGAACTGTGTAAATGCATTTGAGCCGAAACTTCAGTTCCTTTACCAGAAATGTACTATTGCTTGTAGGAAAACACAGATCATTTGGTTTAACTCAATTCGTGAAGGGAAATTCAGACGAGTGTTCTCATCCATGAAACACAGAATGTTTTAACGCTAGAAGCATGCTCTTCTTTCCAGCATCTGCAATACAGCAAGAAACATGAGCATGGCAATGAAAAAAAGAACTGTGTTTCCTACTCATACGGACCATATCCCGTTCAACTCTGCTTATGAAACTGATACAAACCACAGCATCTCTTACATAGATGCTCTTTAGTTAATAGTGAAAATCGTATTGGTTTCGTGAACTGTGTAAATTCATTTCAGCCGAAAAATAACTGAGTTTACTGGAAATGAACTCTTGCTTGTAGGAAGACACAGATCCTTTGGTTAAACTCAGTTTCTGAAGGGAAATTCAGAGCAGTGTTCTCATCCATGAAACACACTCCGTTTTATTGGAAGAAGCATGCTCTTCTTTTCAGCATCTGCAATACAGCAAGGTTCATGAGCATGCCAGGAAGAAAAGAACTGTGTTTCCTACTCATACAGGCCATATCTAGTTCAACTCTGCTTATGAAACTGATGCAAACCACCCCATCTCTTACATAGATCCTCTTTAGTTAATAGTGAAAATCGTATTGGTTTCGTGAACTGTGTAAATTCATTTGAGCCGAAAAATAACTGAGTTTACCGGAAATGAACTCTTGCTTGTAGGAAGACACAGATCCTTTGGTTAAACTCAGTTTCTGAAGGGAAATTCAGAGCAGTGTTCTCATCCATGAAACACACTCCGTTTTGTTGGAAGAAGCATGCTCTTCTTTTCAGCGTCTGCAATACAGCAAGGTTCATGAGCATGCCAGGAAGAAAAGACCTGTATTTGCTACTCATATGGACCATATCTAGTTCAACACTGCTTATGAAACTGATACAAAACACATCATCTCTTCCATAGATGCTCTTTAGTTAATAGTGAAAATCGTATTGGTTTCGTGAACTGTGTAAATTCATTTGACCCTAAAAATAAAGAGGTTTACCGGAAATGAACTCTTGATTGTAGGACGACATAGAGGATGGAGTTTATATCTGATTCTAAATGGAAATTCAGAAGAGTGTTCTCATCCTTGAAACACAGTCTGTTTTAAAGCAAGAAGCATGCTGTTCTTTCCAGCTTCTGCAATACAGCTAGAAACATGAGCATGGCAAGAAAAAAAGAACTGTGTTTCCTACTCATGCGGACCATATCTAGTTCAACTCTGCTTATGAAACTGATACAAAGCACAGCATCTCTTACATAGATGTACTTTAGTTAACAGTGAAAATCGTATTGGTGTCCTGAACTGTGTAAATTCATTTGAGCTGAAAAATAACTGAGTTTACCGGAAATGAACTCTTGCTTGTAGAAAGACACAGTTCCTTTGGTTACACTCAGTTTCTGAAGGGAAATTCAGAGCAGTGATCTCATCCATGAAACACACTCCGTTTTATTGGAAGAAGCATGCTCTTCTTTTAAGCGTCTGCAATACAGCAAGGTTCATGAGCATGCCAGGAAGAAAAGAACTGTGTTTCCTACTAATACGGACCATATCTAGTTCAACACTGCTTATGAAACTGATACAATCCACATGATCTCGTCCATAGATGCTCTTTACTTAATAGTGAAAATCGTATTGGTTTCCTGAACTGTGTAAATTCATTTGAGCCCAAAAATATCTGGGTTTACCGGAAATGAACTCTTGCTAGTAGGAAGACACAGAGCATGGAGTTTAACTCCGATTCTAAAGGGAAATTCAGAAAAGTGTTCTCATCCATGAAACACATTCTGTTTTAATGCAAGAAGCATGGTCTTCCTTACAGCATCTGCAATACAGCAAGGAACTTGAGCATGCCCAGAAAAAAAGAACTGTGATTCCTACTCATTCGGACCATATCTCATTCAACTCTGCTTATGAAACTGATACAAACCACATCATCTCTTACATAGATGCACTTTAGTTAATAGTGAAAAAGGTGTTGGGTTTGTGAACTGTGTAAATTTATTTGAGCCGAAAATTCACTGCATTTCCAGAAATGTACTATTGCTTGTAGGAAAACACAGATCATTTGGTTTAACTCAATTCCTGAAGGGAAATTCAGAAGACTGTTCTCATCCATGAAACACAGTCTGTTTTAACGCTAGAAGCATGCTCTTCTTTCCAGCATCTGCAATACAGCTAGAAACATGAGCATGGCAAGAAAAAAAGAACTGTGTTTCCTACTCAAACGGACCATATCTAGTTCAACTGTGCTCATAAAACTGATGCAAACCACAGCATCTCTTACATAGATGCTCTTTAGTTAAAAGTGAAAATCCTATTGGTTTCGTGAACTGTGTAAATTCATTTGAACCGAAAAATAACTGGGATTACGGGAAATGAACTCTTGCTTGTAGGAAGACACAGATCCTTTGGTTAAACTCAGTTTCTGAAGGGAAATTCAGGGCAGTGTTCTCATCCATGATACACACTCCGTTTTATTGGAAGAAGCATGCTCTTCATTTCAGCATCTGCAATACAGCAAGGAACATGAGCATGGCCAGAAAAAAAGAACTGTGATTCCTACTCATACGGACCATATCTCATTCAACTCTGCTTATTAAACTGATACAAACCACAGCATCTCTTACACAGATGCTCTTTAGTTAATAGTGAAAATCGTGTTGGTTTCGTGAACTGTGTAAATTCATTTGGCGCCGAAAATTCAATGGGTTTACAAGAAATGAACTCTTGCTTGTAGGAAAACACAGATCATTTGGTTTAACTCAATTCGTGAAGGGAAATTCAGACGAGTGTTCTCATCCATGAAACACAGAATGTTTTAATGCTAGAAACATGCCCTTCTTTCCAGCATCTGCAATACAGCTAGGAACATGAGCATGCCCAGAAAAAAAGAACTGTGTTTCCTACTCATACGGACCATATCTAGTTCAACTCTGCTTATGAAACTGATACAAACCACATCATCTCTTACATAGATGCACTTTAGTTAATAGTGAAAAACGTGTTTTGTTTGTGAACTGTGTAAATGCATTTGAGCCGAAACTTCAGTTCCTTTACCAGAAATGTACTATTGCTTGTAGGAAAACACAGATCATTTGGTTTAACTCAATTCGTGAAGGGAAATTCAGACGAGTGTTCTCATCCATGAAACACAGAATGTTTTAACGCTAGAAGCATGCTCTTCTTTCCAGCATCTGCAATACAGCAAGAAACATGAGCATGGCAATGAAAAAAAGAACTGTGTTTCCTACTCATACGGACCATATCCCGTTCAACTCTGCTTATGAAACTGATACAAACCACAGCATCTCTTACATAGATGCTCTTTAGTTAATAGTGAAAATCGTATTGGTTTCGTGAACTGTGTAAATTCATTTCAGCCGAAAAATAACTGAGTTTACTGGAAATGAACTCTTGCTTGTAGGAAGACACAGATCCTTTGGTTAAACTCAGTTTCTGAAAGGAAATTCAGAGCAGTGTTCTCATCCATGAAACACACTCCGTTTTATTGGAAGAAGCATGCTCTTCTTTTCAGCATCTGCAATACAGCAAGGTTCATGAGCATGCCAGGAAGAAAAGAACTGTGTTTCCTACTCATACAGGCCATATCTAGTTCAACTCTGCTTATGAAACTGATGCAAACCACCCCATCTCTTACATAGATCCTCTTTAGTTAATAGTGAAAATCGTATTGCTTTCGTGAACTGTGTAAATTCATTTGAGCCGAAAAATAACTGAGTTTACCGGAAATGAACTCTTGCTTGTAGGAAGACACAGATCCTTTGGTTAAACTCAGTTTCTGAAGGGAAATTCAGAGCAGTGTTCTCATCCATGAAACACACTCCGTTTTGTTGGAAGAAGCATGCTCTTCTTTTCAGCGTCTGCAATACAGCAAGGTTCATGAGCATGCCAGGAAGAAAAGACCTGTATTTGCTACTCATATGGACCATATCTAGTTCAACACTGCTTATGAAACTGATACAAAACACATCATCTCTTCCATAGATGCTCTTTAGTTAATAGTGAAAATCGTATTGGTTTCGTGAACTGTGTAAATTCATTTGACCCTAAAAATAAAGGGGTTTACCGGAAATGAACTCTTGATTGTAGGACGACATAGAGGATGGAGTTTATATCTGATTCTAAATGGAAATTCAGAAGAGTGTTCTCATCCTTGAAACACAGTCTGTTTTAAAGCAAGAAGCATGCTCTTCTTTCCAGCTTCTGCAATACAGCTAGAAACATGAGCATGGCAAGAAAAAAAGAACTGTGTTTCCTACTCATGCGGACCATATCTAGTTCAACTCTGCTTATGAAACTTATACAAAGCACAGCATCTCTTACATAGATGTACTTTAGTTAACAGTGAAAATCGTATTGGTGTCCTGAACTGTGTAAATTCATTTGAGCTGAAAAGTAACTGAGTTTACCGGAAATGAACTCTTGCTTGTATAAAGACACAGTTCCTTTGGTTACACTCAGTTTCTGAAGGGAAATTCAGAGCAGTGTTCTCATCCATGAAACACACTCCGTTTTATTGGAAGAAGCATGCTCTTCTTTTAAGCGTCTGCAATACAGCAAGGTTCATGAGCATGCCAGGAAGAAAAGAACTGTGTTTCCTACTAATACGGACCATATCTAGTTCAACACTGCTTATGAAACTGATACAATCCACATGATCTCGTCCATAGATGCTCTTTACTTAATAGTGAAAATCGTATTGGTTTCCTGAACTGTGTAAATTCATTTGAGCCCAAAAATATCTGGGTTTACCGGAAATGAACTCTTGCTAGTAGGAAGACACAGAGCATGGAGTTTAACTCCGATTCTAAAGGGAAATTCAGAAAAGTGTTCTCATCCATGAAACACATTCTGTTTTAATGCAAGAAGCATGGTCTTCCTTACAGCATCTGCAATACAGCTAGGAACATGAGCATGCCCAGAAAAAAAGAACTGTGTTTCCTACTCATACGGACCATATCTAGTTCAACTCTGCTTATGAAACTGATACAAACCACATCATCTCTTACATAGATGCACTTTAGTTAATAGTGAAAAACGTGTTTTGTTTGTGAACTGTGTAAATGCATTTGAGCCGAAACTTCAGTTCCTTTACCAGAAATGTACTATTGCTTGTAGGAAAACACAGATCATTTGGTTTAACTCAATTCGTGAAGGGAAATTCAGACGAGTGTTCTCATCCATGAAACACAGAATGTTTTAACGCTAGAAGCATGCTCTTCTTTCCAGCATCTGCAATACAGCAAGAAACATGAGCATGGCAATGAAAAAAAGAACTGTGTTTCCTACTCATACGGACCATATCCCGTTCAACTCTGCTTATGAAACTGATACAAACCACAGCATCTCTTACATAGATGCTCTTTAGTTAATAGTGAAAATCGTATTGGTTTCGTGAACTGTGTAAATTCATTTCAGCCGAAAAATAACTGAGTTTACTGGAAATGAACTCTTGCTTGTAGGAAGACACAGATCCTTTGGTTAAACTCAGTTTCTGAAAGGAAATTCAGAGCAGTGTTCTCATCCATGAAACACACTCCGTTTTATTGGAAGAAGCATGCTCTTCTTTTCAGCATCTGCAATACAGCAAGGTTCATGAGCATGCCAGGAAGAAAAGAACTGTGTTTCCTACTCATACAGGCCATATCTAGTTCAACTCTGCTTATGAAACTGATGCAAACCACCCCATCTCTTACATAGATCCTCTTTAGTTAATAGTGAAAATCGTATTGCTTTCGTGAACTGTGTAAATTCATTTGAGCCGAAAAATAACTGAGTTTACCGGAAATGAACTCTTGCTTGTAGGAAGACACAGATCCTTTGGTTAAACTCAGTTTCTGAAGGGAAATTCAGAGCAGTGTTCTCATCCATGAAACACACTCCGTTTTGTTGGAAGAAGCATGCTCTTCTTTTCAGCGTCTGCAATACAGCAAGGTTCATGAGCATGCCAGGAAGAAAAGACCTGTATTTGCTACTCATATGGACCATATCTAGTTCAACACTGCTTATGAAACTGATACAAAACACATCATCTCTTCCATAGATGCTCTTTAGTTAATAGTGAAAATCGTATTGGTTTCGTGAACTGTGTAAATTCATTTGACCCTAAAAATAAAGGGGTTTACCGGAAATGAACTCTTGATTGTAGGACGACATAGAGGATGGAGTTTATATCTGATTCTAAATGGAAATTCAGAAGAGTGTTCTCATCCTTGAAACACAGTCTGTTTTAAAGCAAGAAGCATGCTCTTCTTTCCAGCTTCTGCAATACAGCTAGAAACATGAGCATGGCAAGAAAAAAAGAACTGTGTTTCCTACTCATGCGGACCATATCTAGTTCAACTCTGCTTATGAAACTTATACAAAGCACAGCATCTCTTACATAGATGTACTTTAGTTAACAGTGAAAATCGTATTGGTGTCCTGAACTGTGTAAATTCATTTGAGCTGAAAAGTAACTGAGTTTACCGGAAATGAACTCTTGCTTGTATAAAGACACAGTTCCTTTGGTTACACTCAGTTTCTGAAGGGAAATTCAGAGCAGTGTTCTCATCCATGAAACACACTCCGTTTTATTGGAAGAAGCATGCTCTTCTTTTAAGCGTCTGCAATACAGCAAGGTTCATGAGCATGCCAGGAAGAAAAGAACTGTGTTTCCTACTAATACGGACCATATCTAGTTCAACACTGCTTATGAAACTGATACAATCCACATGATCTCGTCCATAGATGCTCTTTACTTAATAGTGAAAATCGTATTGGTTTCCTGAACTGTGTAAATTCATTTGAGCCCAAAAATATCTGGGTTTACCGGAAATGAACTCTTGCTAGTAGGAAGACACAGAGCATGGAGTTTAACTCCGATTCTAAAGGGAAATTCAGAAAAGTGTTCTCATCCATGAAACACATTCTGTTTTAATGCAAGAAGCATGGTCTTCCTTACAGCATCTGCAATACAGCAAGGAACATGAGCATGCCCAGAAAAAAAGAACTGTGATTCCTACTCATACGGACCATATCTCATTCAACTCTGCTTATGAAACTGATACAAACCACATCATCTCTTACATAGATGCACTTTAGTTAATAGTGAAAAACGTGTTTTGTTTGTGAACTGTGTAAATTCATTTGAGCCGAAACTTCAGTTCCTTTACCAGAAATGTACTATTGCTTGTAGGAAAACACAGATCATTTGGTTTAACTCAATTCGTGAAGGGAAATTCAGACGAGTGTTCTCATCCATGAAACACAGAATGTTTTAACACTAGAAGCATGCTCTTCTTTCCAGCATCTGCAATACAGCTAGAAACATGAGCATGGCAATGAAAAAAAGAACTGTGTTTCCTACTCATACGGACCATATCCAGTTCAACTCTGCTTATGAAACTGATGCAAACCACATCATCTCTTAAATAGATGCTCTTTAGTTAATAGTGAAAATCGTATTGGTTTCCTGAACTGTGTAAATTCATTTGAGCCAAAAAATAACTCAGTTTACCGGAAATGAACTCTTACTTGTAGGAAGACACAAATCCTTTGGTTAAACTCAGTCTCTGAAGGGAAATTCAGACCAGTGTTCTCATCCATGAAAGACACTCTGTTTTAACGGAAGAAGCATGCTCTTCTTTTCAGCATCTGCAATACAGCAAGGTTCATGAGCATGACAGGAAGAAAAGAACTGTGTTTCCTACTCATACAGACCATATCTGGTTCAACTCTGCTTATGAAACTGATACAAACCACCCCATCTCTTACATAGATCCTCTTTTGTTAATAGTGAAAATCGTGTTGGTTTCGTGTAGTGTGTAAATTCATTTGGTGCTAAAAATTCACTGCGTTTACCAGAAATGAACTCTTGCTTGTAGGATGACATGGAGCATGGAGTTAACTCCGTTTCTAAATGGAAATTCAGAAGAGTGTTCTCATCCATGCAACACAGTCTGTTTTAACGCAAGAAGCATGCTCCTCTTTCAAGCATCTGCAATACAGCAAGAAACATGAGCATGGCCAGAAAAAATGAACTGTGTTTCCTACTCATACGGACCATATCTAGTTCAACTCTGCTTATGAAACTGATACAAAGAACAGCATCTCTTACATAGATGCACTTTAGTTAATAGTGATAAACGTGTTGGGTTTGTGAACTGTGTAAATTTATTTGAGCCGAAAATTCACGGCATTTACCAGAAATGAACTCTTGTTTGTAGGAAAACACAGATCATTTGGTTTAACTCAATTCGTGAAGGGAAATTCAGACGAGTGTTCTCATCCATGAAACACAGAATGTTTTAACGCTAGAAGCATGCTTTTCTTTCCAGCATCTGCAATACAGCTAGGAACATGAGCATGCCCAGAAAAAAAGAACTGTGTTTCCTACTCATACGGACCATATCTAGTTCAACTCTGCTTATGAAACTGATACAAACCACATCATCTCTTACATAGATGCACTTTAGTTAATAGTGAAAAACGTGTTTTGTTTGTGAACTGTGTAAATTCATTTGAGCCGAAACTTCAGTTCCTTTACCAGAAATGTACTATTGCTTGTAGGAAAACACAGATCATTTGGTTTAACTCAATTCGTGAAGGGAAATTCAGACGAGTGTTCTCATCCATGAAACACAGAATGTTTTATCGCTAGAAGCATGCTATTCTTTCCAGCATCTGCAATACAGCTAGAAACATGAGCCTGGCAATGAAAAAAAGAACTGTGTTTCCTACTCATAAGGACCATATCCAGTTCAACTCTGCTTATGAAACTGATGCAAACCACAGCATCTCTTACATAGATGCTCTTTAGTTAATAGTGAAAATCGTATTGGTTTCGTGAACTGTGTAAATTCATTTCAGCTGAAAATTCACTGCATTTACCAGAAATGAACTCTTGCTTGTAGGAAAACAAAGATCATTTGGTTTAACTCAATTCGTGAAGGGAAATTCAGACGAGTGTTCTCATCCATGAAACACAGAATGTTTTAACGCTAGAAGCATGCCCTTCTTTCCAGCATCTGCAATACAGCTAGAAACATGAGCATGGCAATGAAAAAAAGAACTGTGTTTCCTACTCATACGGACCATATCCAGTTCAACTCTGCTTATGAAACTGATACAAACCACAGCATCTCTTACATAGATGCTCTTTAGTTAATAGTGAAAATCGTATTGGTTTCGTGAACTGTGTAAATTCATTTCAGCCGAAAATTCACTGCATTTACAAGAAATGAACTCTTGCTTGTAGGAAGACACAGATCCTTTGGTTAAACTCAGTTTCTGAAGGGAAATTCAGAGCAGTGTTCTCATCCATGAAACACACTCCATTTTATTGGAAGAAGCATGCTCTTCTTTTCAGCATCTGCAATACAGCAAGGATCATGAGCATGCCAGGAAGAACAGAACTGTGTTTCCTACTCATACAGACCATATCTAGTTCAACTCTGCTTATGAAACTGATACAAACCACAGCATCTCTTACATAGATCCTCTTTAGTTAATAGTGAAAATCGTATTGGTTTCGTGAACTGTGTAAATTCATTTGAGCCGAAAAATAACTGAGTTTACCGGAAATGAACTCTTGCTTGTAGGAAGACACAGATCCTTTGGTTAAACTCAGTTTCTGAAGGGAAATTCAGAGCAGTGTTCTCATCCATGAAACACAATCCGTTTTGTTGGAAGAAGCATGCTCTTCTTTTCAGCGTCTGCAATACAGCAAGGTTCATGAGCATGCCAGGAAGAAAAGACCTGTATTTGCTACTCATATGGACCATATCTAGTTCAACACTGCTTATGAAACTGATACAAAACACATCATCTCTTCCATAGATGCTCTTTAGTTAATAGTGAAAATCGTATTGGTTTCGTGAACTGTGTAAATTCATTTGACCCTAAAAATAAAGGGGTTTACCGGAAATGAACTCTTGATTGTAGGACGACATAGAGGATGGAGTTTATATCTGATTCTAAATGGAAATTCAGAAGAGTGTTCTCATCCTTGAAACACAGTCTGTTTTAAAGCAAGAACCATCTCTTCTTTCCAGCTTCTGCAATACAGCTAGAAACATGAGCATGGCAAGAAAAAAAGAACTGTGTTTCCTACTCATGCGGACCATATCTAATTCAAATCTGCTTATGAAACTGATATAAACCACAGCATCTCTTACATAGGTGCTCTTTAGTTAATAGTGAAAATCGTATTGGTTTCGTGAACTGTGTCAATTCATTTGAGCCGAAAAATTACTGAGTTTACCGGAAATGAACACTTGCTTGTAGGAAGACACAGATCCTTTGGTTAAACTCAGTTTCTGAAGGGAAATTCAGAGCAGTGTTCTCATCCATGAAACACACTCCGTTTTATTGGAAGAAGCATGCTCTTCTTTTCAGCATCTGCAATACAGCAAGGTTCATGAGCATGCCAGGAAGAAAAGAACTGTGTTTCCTACTCATATGGACCATATCTAGTTCAACTCTGCTTATGAAACTGATACAAACCACAGCATCTCTTACATAGATCCTCTTTAGTTAATAGTGAAAATCGTATTGGTTTCGTGAACTGTGTAAATTCATTTGCGCCGAAAAATAACTGAGTTTACCGGAAATGAACTCTTGCTTGTAGGAAGACACAGATCCTTTGGTTAAACTCAGTTTCTGAAGGGAAATTCAGAGCAGTGATCTCATCCATGAAACACACTCCGTTTTATTGGAAGAAGCATGCTCTTCTTTCCAGCTTCTGCAATACAGCTAGAAACATGAGCATGGCAAGAAAAAAAGAACTGTGTTTCCTACTCATGCGGACCATATCTAATTCAAATCTGCTTATGAAACTGATATAAACCACAGCATCTCTTACATAGGTGCTCTTTAGTTAATAGTGAAAATCGTATTGGTTTCGTGAACTGTGTAAATTCATTTGAGCCCAAAAATATCTGGGTTTACCGGAAATGAACTCTTGCTTATAGGAAGACACAGAGCATGGAGTTTAACTCCGACTCCAAAGGGAAATTCAGAAAAGTGTTCTCATCCATGAAACACATTCTGTTTTAATGCAAGAAGAATGCTCTTCTTTACAGCATCTGCAATACAACAAGGAACATGAGCATGCCCAGAAAAAAAGAACTGTGTTTCCTACTCATACGGACCATACCTCATTCAACTCTGCTTATGAAACTGACACAAACCACAGCCTCTCTTACACAGATGCTCTTTAGTTAATAGTGAAAATCGTGTTGGTTTTGTGAACTGTGTAAAGTCATTTGGCGCCGAAAATTCACTGCGTTTACCAGAAATTAACTCTTGCTTGTAGGACGACATAGAGCATGGAGTTTAACTCCAATTCTAAATGAAAATTCAGAAGTGTGTTCTCTTCCAGTGTTTCCTAATCATAGGGACCGTATCTCGTTCAACTCTGCTCATGAAACTGATACAAACCACAACATCTCTTACATAGATGCTCTTTAGTTAATAGTCAAAATCGTATTGGTTTCGTGAACTATGTAAAATCATTTGAGCCGAAAAATATCTGGGATTACAGGAAATGAACTCTTGCTTGTAGGAAGACACAGAGACTTGTGTTTAACTCAATTTCTGAAGGGAAATTCAGACCTGTGTTCTCATCCATGAAACACACTCTGTTCTCAAGCAATAAGCATGCCCTTCTATCCAGCTTTGCTATACAGCAAGGAACATGAGCATGCCCAGAAAAAAAGAACTGTGTTTCATACTCATACGGACCATATCTAGTTCAACTCTGCTTATGAAACTGATACAAACCCCATCATCTGTTAAATAGATGTTCTTTAGGTAGTCGTGAAAATCGTGTTGGTTTCGTTAACTGTGTAAATTCATTTGAGCCGAAAAATAACGGGGTTTATCGGAAGTGAACTCTTGCTTGGAGGATGACACAGAGCATGGATTTTAACTCCATTTCTGAAGGGAATTCAGAAGAGTGTTCTCATCCACGAAACACACTCCGTATAAAATGAAGAAGCATGCTCTTCTTTCCAGCGTCTGCTATAGAGCAAGGAACATGAGAATTTCCAGAAAAAAAGAACTGGGTTTCCTACTCATACAGACCATATTTACTTCAACTCTGCTTATGAAACTGATAAAAAACACATCATCTCTTACATAGATGCTCTTTAGTTAATATTGAAAATCGTATTGGTTTCCTTGAACTGTGTAAATTCATTTGAGCCAAAAATAACGGGGTTTACCGGAAATGAACTCTTGCTTGTAGGAAGACTCATAGCATGGAGTTTAACTCCGATTCTAAAGGGAAATTCAGAAAAGTGTTCTCATCCATGAAACACAGTCTGTTTTATCGCAAGAAGCATGCTCTTCTTTCCAGCATCTGCAATACAGCAAGGAACATGAGCATGTCCAGAGAACAAGAACTGTGTTTCCTAATCATAGGGACCATATCTCGTTCAACTCTGCTCATGAAACTGATACAAACCACATCATCTCTTACATAGATACTCTTTAGTTAATAGTGAAAATCGTATTGGTTTCATGAACTATGTAAAATCATTTGAGCCGAAAAATAACTGGGTTTACAGGAAATGAACTCTTGCTTGTAGGCAGACACAGAGCCTTTGGTTTAATTCACTTTCTGAAGGGAAATTCAGACCTGTGTTCTCATCCATGAAACACACTCTGTTCTAACGCAAGAAGCATGCTCTTCTATCCAGCTTTGCAATACAGCAAGGAACATGAGCATGCCCAGAAAAAAAGAACTGTGTCTCCTACTCATATGGACCATATCTATTTCAACTCTGCTTATGAAACTGATACAAACCACATCATCTCTTACATAGATGCTCATCAGTTAATAGTGAAAATCGTATTGGTTTCGTGAACTGTGTAAATTCATTTGATACCAAAAATTCACTGCGTTTTCCAGAAATGAACTCTTGCTTGTAGGACGACACAGAGCATGGAGTTTAACTCCGATTCTAAATGGAAATTCAGCAGAGTGTTCTCCTCCATGAAACACAGTCTGTTTTAAAGCAAGAAGCATCCTCTTCATTCCAGCAGCTACAAAACAGCAAGTAACATGAGCATGCCCAGAAAAAAAGAACTGTGTTTCCGACTCATACAGACCATATCAAGTTCAACTCTGCTTATGAAACTGACATAAACCACAACATTGCTTACAAAGACGATCTTTAGGTAATAGTGAAAATTGTGTTGGTTTTGTGAACTGTGTAAATACATTTGGCCGAAAATTCACTGTTCTTACCAAAAATGTACTCTTGCTTGTAGGAAGACACAGAGCATTTGGTTTAACTCCATTTCTGAAGGGAATTTCAGACCAGTGTCCTCATCCACGAAATACCCTCTGTTTTAATGCAAATAGCCTGCTCTCATTTCCAGGTGTGCAATACAGCAAGGAACATGAGCATGCCCAGAAAAAAAGAACTGTGTTTCCTACTCATACGGAACATATCTAGTTCAACTCTGCTTATGAAACTGATGCAAACCACATCATCTCTTACATAGATGCTCTTTAGTTAATAGTTAAAATTGTGTTGGTTTCGTGAACTGTGTAAATTCATTTTATCCGAAAAATAACTGGGTTTACCGGAAATGAACTCTTCCTTGTAGGAAGACACAGAGCCTTTGGTTAAACTCAGTTTCAGAAGGGAAATTCAGACCTGTGTTTTCATTCATGAAACACACTCCGTTTTAACCGAAGAAGCATGCTTTTCTTTTCAGCATCTATAGTAAAGCAAGGAACATGAGCATGCCCAGAAAAAAAGAACTGTGTCTCCTACTTATATGGATGATATCTATTTCAACTCTTCTTATGAAACTGATACACACCACATCATCTGTTACATAGATGCTCTTTAGTTATAGTAAAAATCGTGATGGTTTCGTGAACTGTGTAAATTCATTTGAGCCAAAAAATAACTGGGTTTCCCGGAAATTACCTCTTGCTTGTAGGATGACACAGAGCATGGAGTTTAACTATGATTCTAAAGGGAAATTCAGAAAAGTGTTCTCATCCATGAAACACAGTCTGTTTTATCGCAAGAGCATGCTCTTCTTTCCAGCATCTGCAATACAGCAAGGAACATGAGCATGTCCAGAAAACAAGAACTGTGTTTCCTAATCATAGGTACCATATCTCGTTCAACTCTGCTCATGAAACTGATACAAACCACATCATCTCTTACATAGATGCTCTTTAGTTAATAGTGAAAATCGTATTGGTTTCATGAACTATGTAAAATCATTTGAGCCGAAAAATAACTGGGTTTACAGGAAATGAACTCTTGCTTGTAGGAAGACATAGAGCCTTTGGTTTAATTCACTTTCTGAAGGGAAATTCAGACCTGTGTTCTCATCCATGAAACACACTCTGTTCTAACGCAAGAAGCATGCTCTTCTATCCAGCTTTACAATACACCAAGGAACATGAGCATGCCCAGAAAAAAAGAACTGTGTCTCCTTCTCATATGGACCATATCTATTTCAACTCTCCTTATGAAACTGATACAAACCACATCATCTCTTACATAGATGCTCATCATTTAATAGTGAAAATCGTATTGGTTTCGTGAACTGTGTAAATTCATTTGATACCAAAAATTCACTGCGTATTCCAGAAATGAACTCTTGCTTGTAGGACGACACAGAGCATGGAGTTTAACTCCGATTCTAGATGGAAATTCAGCAGAGTGTTCACCTCCATGAAACACAGTCTGTTTTAATGCAAGAAGCATCCTCTTCATTACAGCAGCTGCAAAACAGCAAGAAACATGAGCATGGCCAGAAAAAAAGAACTGTGTTTCCGACTCATACAGACCATATCTAGTTCAACTCTGCTTATGAAACTGACATAAACCACAGCATTGCTTACATAGACGCTCTTTAGTTAATAGTGAAAATCGTGTTGGTTTCGTGAACTGTGTAAATACATTTGGCCGAAAATTCACTGTTCTTACCAAAAATGTACTCTTGCTTGTAGGAAGACACAGAGCATTTGGTTTAACTCCATTTCTGAAGGGAATTTCAGACCAGTGTTCTCATCCACGAAATACCCTCTATTTTAATGCAAATAGCATGCTCTCATTTCCAGCGTGTGCAATACAGCAAGGAACATGAGCATGCCCAGAAAAAAAGAACTGTGTTTCCTACTCATACAGAACATATCTAGTTCAACTCTGCTTATGAAACTGATGCAAACCACATCATCTCTTATATAGATGCTCTTTAGTTAATAGTTAAAATTGTGTTGGTTTCGTGAACTGTGTAAATTCATTTTATCCGAAAAATAACTGTGTTTACCGGAAATGAACTCTTGCTTGTAGGAAGACACAAAGCCTTTGGTTAAACTCAGTTTCAGAAGGGAAATTCAGACCTGTGTTTTCATCCATGAAACACACTCCGTTTTAACCAAAGAAGCATGCTCTTCTTTTCAGCGTCTATAATAAAGCAAGGAACATGAGCATGCCCAGAGAAAAAGAACTGTGTCTCCTACTTATATGGATGATATCTATTTCAAGTCTTCTTATGAAACTGATACACACCACATCATCTGTTACATAGATGCTCTTTAGTTAATAGTGAAAATCGTGATGGTTTCGTGAACTGTGTAAATTCATTTGAGCCGAAAAATAACTGGGTTTCCCGGAAATTACCTCTTGCTTGTAGGATGACACAGAGCATGGAGTTTAACTCCATTTCTGAAGGGAAATTCAGAAGAGTGTTCTCATCCATGAAACAAAGTCTGTTTTAACGCAAATAGCATGCTCTTCTTTCCAGCGTTGCAATACAGCAAGGAACATGAGCATGTCCAGAAAACAAGAACTGTGTTTCCTAATCATAGGGACCATATCTCGTTCAACTCTGCTCATGAAACTGATACAAACCACATCATCTCTTACATAGATGCTCTTTAGTTAATAGTGAAAATCGTATTGGTTTCATGAACTATGTAAAATCATTTGAGCCGAAAAATAACTGGGTTTACAGGAAATGAACTCTTGCTTGTAGGAAGACATAGAGCCTTTGGTTTAATTCACTTTCTGAAGGGAAATTCAGACCTGTGTTCTCATCCATGAAACACACTCTGTTCTAACGCAAGAAGCATGCTCTTCTATCCAGCTTTGCAATACTGCAAGGAACATGAGCATGCCCAGAAAAAAATAACTGTGTCTCCTTCTCATATGGACCATATCTATTTCAACTCTTCTTATGAAACTGATACAAACCACATCATCTCTTACATAGATGCTCATCAGTTAATAGTGAAAATCGTATTGGTTTCGTGAACTGTGTAAATTCATTTGATACCAAAAATTCACTGCGTTTTCCAGAAATGAACTCTTGCTTGTAGGACGACACAGAGCATGGAGTTTAACTCCGATTCTAAATGGAAATTCAGCAGAGTGTTCTCCTCCATGAAACACAGTCTGTTTTAATGCAAGAAGCATCCTCTTCATTCCAGCAGCTGCAAAACAGCAAGAAACATGAGCATGGCCAGAAAAAAAGAACTGTGTTTCCGACTCATACAGACCATATTTAGTTCAACTCTGCTTATGAAACTGACATAAACCACAGCATTGCTTACATAGACGCTCTTTAGTTAATAATGAAAATCGTGTTGGTTTCGTGAACTGTGTAAATACATTTGGCCGAAAATTCACTGTTCTTACCAAAAATGTACTCTTGCTTGTAGGAAGACACAGAGCATTTGGTTTAACTCCATTTCTGAAGGGAATTTCAGACCAGTGTTCTCATCCACGAAATACCCTCTATTTTAATGCAAACAGCATGCTCTCATTTCCAGCGTGTGCAATACAGCAAGGAACATGAGCATGACCAGAAAAAAAGAACTGTGTTTCCTACTCATACGGAACATATCTAGTTCAACTCTGCTTATGAAACTGATGCAAAACACATCATCTCTTATATAGATGCTCTTTAGTTAATAGTTAAAATTGTGTTGGTTTCGTGAACTGTGTAAATTCATTTTATCCGAAAAATAACTGGGTTTACCGGAAATGAACTCTTGCTTGTAGGAAGACACAGAGCCTTTGGTTAAACTCAATTTCAGAAGGGAAATTCAAACCTTTGTTTTCATCCATGAAACACACTCCGTTTTAACCAAAGAAGCATGCTCTTCTTTTCAGCGTCTATAATAAAGCAAGGAACATGAGCATGCCCAGAAAAAAAGAACTGTGTCTCCTACTTATATGGATGATATCTATTTCAAGTCTTCTTATGAAACTGATACACACCACATCATCTGTTACATAGATGCTCTTTAGTTAATAGTGAAAATCGTGATGTTTTCGTGAACTGTGTAAATTCATTTGAGCCGAAAAATAACTGGGTTTCCCGGAAATTACCTCTTGCTTGTAGGATGACACAGAGCATGGAGTTTAACTCCATTTCTGAAGGGAAATTCAGAAGAGTGTTCTCATCCATGAAACAAAGTCTGTTTTAACGCAAATAGCATGCTCTTCTTTCCAGCGTCTGCAATATAGTAAGGAACATGAGAATGTCCAGAAAAAAAGAACTGTGTTTCCTACTCATACAGACCTTATCTACTTCAACTCTGCTTAAGAAACTGATATAAATCACATCATCTCTTACAGAGATGCTCTTTAGTTAATAGTGAAAATCGTGTTGGTTTCGTGAACTGTGTAAATTCATTTGGCTGAAAATTCACTGCTTTTACCAGAAATGAACTCTTGCTTGCAGGATGACAGAGAGCATGGAGTTTAACTCAGATTCTAAATGGAAATTCAGAAGTGTGTTCTCCTCCATGAAACACAGTCTGTTTTAACGCAAGAAGCATCCTCTTCATTCCAGCTTCTGCAATACAGCAAGAAACATGAGCATGCACAGAAAAAAAGAACTGTGTTTCCGACTCATTCGGAACATATCTAGTTCAACTCTGCATATGAAACTCATGCAAACCACATCATCTCTTACATAGACGCTCTTTAGTTAATAGTGAAAATAGTATTGGTTTCGTGAACTGTGTAAATTCATTTGAGCCGAAAAATAACTGGGTTTACCGGAAATGATCTCTTGCTTGTAGGAAGAAACAGATCCTTTGGTTAAACTCAGTTTCTGAAGGGAAATTCAGACCAGTGTTCTCATCCATGAAACACACTCCATTTTAACGGAAGAAGCATGCTCTTCTTTCCAGCATCTGCAATAGAGCAAGGAACATGAGCATGCCCAGAAAAAAAGAACTGTGTTTCCTACTCATATGCACCATATCTAGTTCACTTCTGCTTATGAAACTGATACAAACCACATCATCACTTACATAGATGTTCTTTAGTGAATTGTGTAAATCGTGTTGGTTTCATGAACTGTGTAAATTCATTTGAGCCTAAAAATAACTGGGTTTACCGGAAATGAACTCTTGCTTGTAGGAAGACAGAGAGCATGGAGGTTAACTCCGATTCTAAAGGGCAATTCAGAAAAGTGTTCTCATCCATGAAACACAGTCTGTTTTAACGCCAGAAGCATGCTCTTCTTTCCAACATCTGCAATACAGCAAGGAACATGAGCATGTCCAGAAAACAAGAACTGTGTTTCCTAATCATAGGGACCATATCTTGTTCAACTCTGCTCATGAAACTGATACAAACCACATTGTCTCTTACATAGATGCTCTTTAGTTGATAGTGAAAATCGTATTGGTTTCGTGAACTATGTAAAATCATTTGAGCCGAAAAATATCTGGGTTTACAGGAAATGAAGTCTTGCTTGTAGGAAGACACAGAACCTTTGGTTTAACTCACTTTCTGAAGGGAAATTCAGACCTGTGTTCTCATCCATGAAACACACTCTGTTCTAACTCAAGAAGCATGCTCTTCTTTCCAGCTTTGCAATACAGCAAGGAACATGAGCATGCCCAGAAAAAAAGAACTGTGTCTCCTACTCATATGGACCATATCTATTTCAACTCTGCTTATGAAACTGATACAAACCACATCATCTCTTACATAGATGCTCTTCAGTTAATAGTGAAAATCGTTGTGTTTTCGTGAACTGTGTAAATTCATTTGAGCTGAAAAATACCTGGGTTTACTGGAAATGAACTCTTGCTTGAGGAAGACACAGAGCATGGCGTTAAACTCCGATTCTAAAGGGAAATTCAGAAGAGTGTTCTCCTCAAAGAAACACAGTCTGTTTTAATGCAAGAAGCATGCTCTTCTTTCCAACCTCTGCAATACAGCAAGGAACATGAGCATGCCCAGAAAAAAAGAACTGTGTTTCCTACTCATACGGAACATATCTAGTTCAACTCTGATTATGAAACTGATGCAAACCACATCATCTCTTACATAGACGCTCTTTATTTAATAGTGAAATTCGAATTGGTTTGGTGAAATGTGTAAAATCATTTGAGCCGAAAAATAACTGGATTACAGGAAATGAACTCTTGCTTGTAGGAAGATACAGAGCCTTTGGTTAAACTCAGTTTCTGAAGGGAAATTCAGACCTGTTTTCTCATCCATGAAACACACTCCCTTTTAACGCAAATAGCATGCTCTTCTTTCCAGGGTCTGCAATACTGCAAGGAACATGAGAATGTCCAGAAAAAAACAATTGCGTTTCCTACTCATACGGACCATATCTAGTTCAACACTGCTTATGAAACTGATACAAACCACATCAACTCTTACATAGACCCACTTTAGGTAATAGTGAAAATCGTGTTAGTTTCATGAACTGTGTAAATTCATTTGGCCGAAAATTCACTGCTCTTACCTTAAATGTACTCTTGCTTGTAGGAAGACACAGAGCATTTGGTTTAACTCCATTTCTGAAGGGAATTTCAGACCAGTGTTCTCATCCATGAAACACACTCTGTTTTAACGTAAATAGCATGCTCTTCTTTCCAGCGTCTGCAATACAGCAAGGAACAAGAGCATTCCCAGAAAAAAAGAACTGTGTTTCCTACTCATACGGAACATATCTAGTTCAACTCTGCTTATGAAACTGATGCAAACCACATCATCTTTACATAGATGCTCTTTAGTTAATAGTGAAAATCGTATTGGTTTCATGAACTGTGTAAATTCATTTGAGCCGAAAAAAACCTGGGTTTATGGGAAATGAACTCTTGCTTGTAAGAAGACACAGAGCATGGAGTTTAACTACGATTCTAAATTGAAATTCAGAAAAGTGTTCTCATCCATGAACCACAGTCTGTTTTAATGCAAGAAGATGCTCTTCTTTCCAGCATCTGCAATACAACAAGAAAAATGAGCATGGCCAGAAAATGAACTGTGTTTCCTCCTCATACGGACCATATCTAGTACAACTCTGCTTATGAAACTGATACAAACCACATCATCTCTTACATAGATGCTCTTTAGTTAATAGTGAAAATCGTATTGGTTTCATGAACTGTGTAAATTCATTTGAGCCGAAAAATAACTGGGTTTCCTGGAAATGAACTCTTGCTTGTAGGATGACACAGAGCATGGAGTTTAACTCCATTTCCTAAGGGAAATTCAGAAGATTGTTCTCATTAATGAAACACAGTCTGTTTTAACGCAAATAGCATGCTCTTCTTTCCAGCGTCTGCATTACAGTAAGGAATATGAGAATGTCCAGAATAAAAGAAGTGTGTTTCCTACTCATACGGACCATATCTAGTACAACTCTGCTTATGAAACTGATACAAACCACATCATCTCTTACATAGATGCTCTTTAGTTAATAGTGAAAATCGTATTGGTTTCCTGAACTGTGTAAATTCATTTGAGCCGAAAAATAACTGGATTTACCGGAAATGAACTATTACTCGTAGGAAGCCACAAATCCTTTGGTTAAACTCAGTCTCTGTAGGGAAATTCAGACCAGTGTTCTCATCCATGAAAGACCCCCTGTTTTAATGGAAGAAGCATGCTCTTCTTTTCAGCGTCTGCAATACAGCAAGGAACATGAGCATGCCCAGAAAAAAAGAACTGTGTTTCCTACTCATAAGGACTATATCAAGTTCAATTCTGCTTATGAAACTGATTCAAACCACAGCATCTGTTACATAGATGCTCATTAGTTAATAGTGTAAATCTTGTTGGTTTCGTGAACTGTGTAAATTAATTTATCCGAAAAATAACTGGGTTCACCGGAAATGAACTCTTGCTTGTAGGAAGACACAGAGCATGGAGTTTAACTCCATTTCTGAAGGGAAATTCAGAAGACTGTTCTCATTAATGAAACACAGTCTGTTTTAACGCAAATAGCATGCTCTTCTTTCCAGCGTCTGCAATACAGCAAGGAACATGAGAATGTCCAGAAAAAAAGAACTGTGTTTCCTACTCATACGGACCATATCTAGTACAACACTGCTTATGAAACTGATACAAACCACATCATCTCTTCCATTGATGCTCTTAAGTAAATAGTGTAAATCGTATTGGTTTTGTGAACTGTGTCAAATCATTTGAGCCGAAAAATAACTGGGTTTACCGGAAATGAACTCTGTCTTGTCGGAAGACACAGAGCATGTGGTTTAACTCCATTTCTGAAGGGAAATTCAGAAGATGTTCTCATCATGAAACAGTCTCTGTTTTAACGCAAGATGCATGCACTTCTTTTGAGCTTTGCAATACAGCAAGGAACATGAGCATGTCCAGAAAAAAAGAACTGTGTCTCCTACTCATATGGACCATATCTAGTTCAACTCTGCCTATGAAACTGATACAAACCACATCATCTCTTACTTAGATGCTCTTTAGTTAATAGTGAAAATCGTATTGGATTTGTGAACTGTGTAAATTCATTTGACCAAAAAATAACTGGGTTTACTGGAAATGAACTCTTGCTTGTAGGGAGACACAGATCCTTTGGTTAAACTCAGTTTCTGAAGGGAAATTCAGACCAGTGTTCTCATCCATGAAACACACACCGTTTTAACGCAAATAGCATGCTCTTTTTCCAGCGATTGCAATGCAGCAAGGAACATGAGCATGCCCAGAGAAAAGAAGTGTGTTTCCTACTCATACAGACCATATCTAGTTCCACTCTGCTTATGAAACTGATACAAACCACATAATCTCTTACAGAGATGCTCTTTAGTTAATAGTGAAAATCGTATTGGTTTTGTGAACTGTGTAAATTCATTTGAGCCGAAAAATTACTGGGTTTCCTGGAAATGAACTCTTGCTTGTAGGACGACACACAGCATGGATTTTAACTCCATTTCTGAAGGGAAATTCAGAAGAGTGTTCTCATTCATGAAACACAGTCTGTTTTAACGCAAATAACATGCTCTTCTTTCCAGCATCTGCAGTACAGTAAGGAACATGAGACTGTCCAGAATAAAAGAACTGTGTTTCCTACTCCTACGGACCATATCTAGTTCAACTCTGCTTATGAAACTGATGCAAACCACATCATCTCTTACATAGATGCTCTTTAGTTAATAGTGAAAATCGTATTGGTTTCCTGAACTGTGTAAATTCATTTGAGCCGAAAAATAACTGGGTTTACCGGAAATGAACTCTTACTTGTAGGAAGACACAAATCCTTTGGTTAAACTCAGTCTCTGAAGGGAAATTCAGACCAGTGTTCTCATCCATGAAAGACACTCTGTTTTAACGGAAGAAGCATGCTCTTCTTTTCAGCGTCTGCAATACAGCAAGGAACATGAGCATGCCCAGAAAAAAAGAACTGTGTTTCCTACTCATAAGGACCATATCAAGTTCAATTCTGCTTATGAAACTGATTCAAACCACAGCATCTCTTACATAGATGCTCTATAGTTAATAGTGAAAATCGTATTGGTTTCATGAACTGTGTAATTTCATATGAGCCGAAAAATAACTGGGTTTCTCGGAAATGAACTCTTGCTTGTAGGATGATACAGAGCATGGAGTTTAATTCCATTTATGAAGGGAAATTCAGAAGAGTGTTCTCATCCATGAAACAGACTCCCTTTTAACAAAAATAGGATGCTCTTCTTTCCAGCGTCTGCAATACTGCAAGGAACATGAGAATGTCCAGAAAAAAAGAAGGGCTTTTCCTACTCATATGGACCATATCTAGTTCAACACTGCTTATGAAACTGATACAAACCACATCATCTCTTACATAGATGCTCTTTAGTTAATAGTTAAAACCGTATTGGTTTTGTGAACTGTGTAAATTCATTTGAGCCGAAAAATAACTGGGTTTACCGGAAATGAACTCTTGCTTGTAGGGAGACACAGATCCTTTGGTTAAACTCAGTTTCTGAAGGGAAATTCAGACCAGTGTTCTCATCCATGAAAGACCCTCTATTTAAAGGAAGAAGCATGCTCTTCTTTCAAGCGTCTGCAATACAGCAAGGAACATGAGCATGCCCAGAAAAAAAGAACTGTGTTTCCGACCCATATAGACCATATCTAGTTCAACTCTGTTAATGAAATTGATACAAACCACAGCATCTCTTACATAGATGCTCTATAGTTAATAGTGAAAATCGTATTGGTTTTGTGAACTGTGTAAATTCATTTGAGCCGAAAAATAACTGGGTTTCCTGGAAATGAACTCTTGCTTGTAGGACGACTCAGAGCATGGAGTTTAACTCCATTTCCTAAGGGAAATTCAGAAGAGTGTTCTCATTAATGAAACACAGTCTGTTTTAACGCAAATAGCATGCTCTTCTTTCCAGCGTCTGCAATACAGCAAGGAACATGAGAATGTCCAGAAAAAAAGAAGTGTGTTTCCTACTCATACGGACCATATCTAGTACAACACTGCTTATGAAACTGATACAAACCACATCATCTCTTACATAGATGCTCTTAAGTAAATAGTGTAAATCGTATTGGTTTCATGAACTGTGTCAAATCATTTGAGCCGAAAAATAACTGGGTTTACCGGAAATGAAATCTGTCTTGTCGGAAGACACAGAGCATGTGGTTTAACTCCATTTCTGAAGGGAAATTCAGAAGATGTTCTCATCATGAAACAGTCTCTGTTTTAACGCAAGATGCATGCTCTTCTTTTGAGCTTTGCAATACAGCAAGGAACATGAGCATGTCCAGAAAAAAAGAACTGTGTCTCCTACTCATATGGACCATATCTAGTTCAACTCTGCCTATGAAACTGATACAAACCACATCATCTCTTACTTAGATGCTCTTTAGTTAATAGTGAAAATCGTATTGGTTTCGTGAACTGTGTAAATTCATTTGACCAAAAAATAACTGGGTTTACTGGAAATGAACTCTTGCTTGTAGGGAGACACAGATCCTTTGGTTAAACTCAGTTTCTGAAGGAAAATTCAGAGCACTGTTCTCATCCATGAAACACACTCCGTTTTATCGCAAATAGCATGCTCTTCTTTCCAGCGATTGCAATGCTGCAAGGAACATGAGCATGTCCAGAGAAAAAGAACTGTGTTTCCTACTCATACAGACCATATCTAGTTCCACTCTGCTTATGAAACTGATATAAACCACATAATCTCTTACAGAGATGCTCTTTAGTTAATAGTGAAAATCGTATTGGTTTTGTGAACTGTGTAAATTCATTTGAGCCGAAAAATAACTGGATTTACCGGAAATGAACTATTACTCGTAGGAAGCCACAAATCCTTTGGTTAAACTCAGTCTCTGTAGGGAAATTCAGACCAGTGTTCTCATCCATGAAAGACCCCCTGTTTTAATGGAAGAAGCATGCTCTTCTTTTCAGCGTCTGCAATACAGCAAGGAACATGAGCATGCCCAGAAAAAAAGAACTGTGTTTCCTACTCATAAGGACTATATCAAGTTCAATTCTGCTTATGAAACTGATTCAAACCACAGCATCTGTTACATAGATGCTCATTAGTTAATAGTGTAAATCTTGTTGGTTTCGTGAACTGTGTAAATTAATTTATCCGAAAAATAACTGGGTTCACCGGAAATGAACTCTTGCTTGTAGGAAGACACAGAGCATGGAGTTTAACTCCATTTCTGAAGGGAAATTCAGAAGACTGTTCTCATTAATGAAACACAGTCTGTTTTAACGCAAATAGCATGCTCTTCTTTCCAGCGTCTGCAATACAGCAAGGAACATGAGAATGTCCAGAAAAAAAGAACTGTGTTTCCTACTCATACGGACCATATCTAGTACAACACTGCTTATGAAACTGATACAAACCACATCATCTCTTCCATTGATGCTCTTAAGTAAATAGTGTAAATCGTATTGGTTTTGTGAACTGTGTCAAATCATTTGAGCCGAAAAATAACTGGGTTTACCGGAAATGAACTCTGTCTTGTCGGAAGACACAGAGCATGTGGTTTAACTCCATTTCTGAAGGGAAATTCAGAAGATGTTCTCATCATGAAACAGTCTCTGTTTTAACGCAAGATGCATGCACTTCTTTTGAGCTTTGCAATACAGCAAGGAACATGAGCATGTCCAGAAAAAAAGAACTGTGTCTCCTACTCATATGGACCATATCTAGTTCAACTCTGCCTATGAAACTGATACAAACCACATCATCTCTTACTTAGATGCTCTTTAGTTAATAGTGAAAATCGTATTGGATTTGTGAACTGTGTAAATTCATTTGACCAAAAAATAACTGGGTTTACTGGAAATGAACTCTTGCTTGTAGGGAGACACAGATCCTTTGGTTAAACTCAGTTTCTGAAGGGAAATTCAGACCAGTGTTCTCATCCATGAAACACACACCGTTTTAACGCAAATAGCATGCTCTTTTTCCAGCGATTGCAATGCAGCAAGGAACATGAGCATGCCCAGAGAAAAGAAGTGTGTTTCCTACTCATACAGACCATATCTAGTTCCACTCTGCTTATGAAACTGATACAAACCACATAATCTCTTACAGAGATGCTCTTTAGTTAATAGTGAAAATCGTATTGGTTTTGTGAACTGTGTAAATTCATTTGAGCCGAAAAATTACTGGGTTTCCTGGAAATGAACTCTTGCTTGTAGGACGACACACAGCATGGATTTTAACTCCATTTCTGAAGGGAAATTCAGAAGAGTGTTCTCATTCATGAAACACAGTCTGTTTTAACGCAAATAACATGCTCTTCTTTCCAGCATCTGCAGTACAGTAAGGAACATGAGACTGTCCAGAATAAAAGAACTGTGTTTCCTACTCCTACGGACCATATCTAGTTCAACTCTGCTTATGAAACTGATGCAAACCACATCATCTCTTACATAGATGCTCTTTAGTTAATAGTGAAAATCGTATTGGTTTCCTGAACTGTGTAAATTCATTTGAGCCGAAAAATAACTGGGTTTACCGGAAATGAACTCTTACTTGTAGGAAGACACAAATCCTTTGGTTAAACTCAGTCTCTGAAGGGAAATTCAGACCAGTGTTCTCATCCATGAAAGACACTCTGTTTTAACGGAAGAAGCATGCTCTTCTTTTCAGCGTCTGCAATACAGCAAGGAACATGAGCATGCCCAGAAAAAAAGAACTGTGTTTCCTACTCATAAGGACCATATCAAGTTCAATTCTGCTTATGAAACTGATTCAAACCACAGCATCTCTTACATAGATGCTCTATAGTTAATAGTGAAAATCGTATTGGTTTCATGAACTGTGTAATTTCATATGAGCCGAAAAATAACTGGGTTTCTCGGAAATGAACTCTTGCTTGTAGGATGATACAGAGCATGGAGTTTAATTCCATTTATGAAGGGAAATTCAGAAGAGTGTTCTCATCCATGAAACAGACTCCCTTTTAACAAAAATAGGATGCTCTTCTTTCCAGCGTCTGCAATACTGCAAGGAACATGAGAATGTCCAGAAAAAAAGAAGGGCTTTTCCTACTCATATGGACCATATCTAGTTCAACACTGCTTATGAAACTGATACAAACCACATCATCTCTTACATAGATGCTCTTTAGTTAATAGTTAAAACCGTATTGGTTTTGTGAACTGTGTAAATTCATTTGAGCCGAAAAATAACTGGGTTTACCGGAAATGAACTCTTGCTTGTAGGGAGACACAGATCCTTTGGTTAAACTCAGTTTCTGAAGGGAAATTCAGACCAGTGTTCTCATCCATGAAAGACCCTCTATTTAAAGGAAGAAGCATGCTCTTCTTTCAAGCGTCTGCAATACAGCAAGGAACATGAGCATGCCCAGAAAAAAAGAACTGTGTTTCCGACCCATATAGACCATATCTAGTTCAACTCTGTTAATGAAATTGATACAAACCACAGCATCTCTTACATAGATGCTCTATAGTTAATAGTGAAAATCGTATTGGTTTTGTGAACTGTGTAAATTCATTTGAGCCGAAAAATAACTGGGTTTCCTGGAAATGAACTCTTGCTTGTAGGACGACTCAGAGCATGGAGTTTAACTCCATTTCCTAAGGGAAATTCAGAAGAGTGTTCTCATTAATGAAACACAGTCTGTTTTAACGCAAATAGCATGCTCTTCTTTCCAGCGTCTGCAATACAGCAAGGAACATGAGAATGTCCAGAAAAAAAGAAGTGTGTTTCCTACTCATACGGACCATATCTAGTACAACACTGCTTATGAAACTGATACAAACCACATCATCTCTTACATAGATGCTCTTAAGTAAATAGTGTAAATCGTATTGGTTTCATGAACTGTGTCAAATCATTTGAGCCGAAAAATAACTGGGTTTACCGGAAATGAAATCTGTCTTGTCGGAAGACACAGAGCATGTGGTTTAACTCCATTTCTGAAGGGAAATTCAGAAGATGTTCTCATCATGAAACAGTCTCTGTTTTAACGCAAGATGCATGCTCTTCTTTTGAGCTTTGCAATACAGCAAGGAACATGAGCATGTCCAGAAAAAAAGAACTGTGTCTCCTACTCATATGGACCATATCTAGTTCAACTCTGCCTATGAAACTGATACAAACCACATCATCTCTTACTTAGATGCTCTTTAGTTAATAGTGAAAATCGTATTGGTTTCGTGAACTGTGTAAATTCATTTGACCAAAAAATAACTGGGTTTACTGGAAATGAACTCTTGCTTGTAGGGAGACACAGATCCTTTGGTTAAACTCAGTTTCTGAAGGAAAATTCAGAGCACTGTTCTCATCCATGAAACACACTCCGTTTTATCGCAAATAGCATGCTCTTCTTTCCAGCGATTGCAATGCTGCAAGGAACATGAGCATGTCCAGAGAAAAAGAACTGTGTTTCCTACTCATACAGACCATATCTAGTTCCACTCTGCTTATGAAACTGATATAAACCACATAATCTCTTACAGAGATGCTCTTTAGTTAATAGTGAAAATCGTATTGGTTTTGTGAACTGTGTAAATTCATTTGAGCCGAAAAATAACTGGGTTTCCTGGAAATGAACTCTTGCTTGTAGGACGACACACAGCATGGATTTTAACTCCATTTCTGAAGGGAAATTCAGAAGAGTGTTCTCATTAATGAAACACAGTCTGTTTTAACGCAAATAGCATGCTCTTCTTTCCAGCATCTGCAATACAGTAAGGAACATGAGACTGTCCAGACTAAAAGAACTGTGTTTCCTACTCATACGGACCATATCTAGTTCAACTCTGCTTATGATACTGATACAAACCACATCATCTCTTACATAGATGCTCTTTAGTTAATAGTGAAAATCGTATTGGTTTCCTGAACTGTGTAAATTCATTTGAGTCAAAAAATAACTGGGTTTACCGGAAATGAACTCTTACTTGTAGGAAGACACAAATCCTTTGGTTAAACTCAGTCTCTGAAGGGAAATTCAGACCAGTGTTCTCATCCATGAAAGACACTCTGTTTTAACGGAAGAAGCATGCTATTCTTTTCAGCGTCTGCAATACAGCAAGGAACATGAGGATGCCCAGAAAAAAAGAACTGTGTTTCCTACTCATAAGGACCATATCAAGTTCAATTCTGCTTATGAAACTGATTCAAACCACAGCATCTCTTACATAGATGCTCTATAGTTAATAGTGAAAATCGTATTGGTTTCGTGAACTGTGTAAATTCATATGAGCCGAAAAATAACTGGGTTTCTCGGAAATGAACTCTTGCTTGTAGGATGATACAGAGCATGGAGTTTAATTCCATTTATGAAGGGAAATTCAGAAGAGTGTTCTCATCCATGAAACAGACTCCCTTTTAACACAAATAGCATGCTCTTCTTTCCAGCGTCTGCAATACTGCAAGGAACATGAGAATGTCCAGAAAAAAAGAAGGGCTTTTCCTACTCATATGGACCATATCTAGTTCAACACTGCTTATGAAACTGATACAAACCACATCATCTCTTACATAGATGCTCTTTAGTTAATATTAAAACCGTATTGGTTTTGTGAACTGTGTAAATTCATTTGAGCCGAAAAATAACTGGGTTTACCGGAAATGAACTCTTACTTGTAGGAAGACACAAATCCTTTGGTTAAACTCAGCCTCTGAAGGGAAATTCAGACCAGTGTTCTCATCCATGAAAGACCCTCTGTTTTAACGGAAGAAGCATGCTCTTCTTTTCAGCGTCTACAATACAGCAAGAAACATGAGCATGCCCAGAAAAAAAGAACTGTGTTTCCTACTCACACGGACCATATCTAGTTCAACTCTGCTTATGAAACTGATACAAACCACATCATCTCTTACATAGATGCTCTTTAGTTAATAGTGAAAATCATATTGGTATCGTGAACTTTGTAAATTCATTTTTGCCGAAAAAGTACTGGGTTTACTTGAAATGAACTGTTGCTTGTAGGAAGACACAGATCCTTTGGTTAAACTCAGTTTCTAAAGGGAAATTCAGTCCAGTGTTCTCATCCATGAAACACACTCCGTTTTAACGGAAGAAGCATGCTCTTCTTTTCAGTGTCTGCAATACAGCAACGAACATGAGCATGAACAGAAAAAAAGAACTGTGTTTCCTACTCAGACGGAACATACCTAGTACAACTCTGCTTATGAAACTGATACAAATCACATCATCTCTTAAATAGATGCTCTTTAGTTAATTGTGAAAATCGTGTTGGTTTCGTGAACTGTATAAATTCATTTGATGTGAAAAATTACTGGGTTTACCGGAAATGAACTCTTGCTTGTAGGAAGACACAGAGCATGGTGTTAAACTCCGATTCTAAAGGGAAATTCAGAAGAGTGTTCTCATCAAAGAATCACAGTCTGTTTTAATGAAAGAAGCATGCTCTTCTTTCTAGCATCTGCAATACAGCAAAAAACATGAGCATTGCCAGAAGAAGAGAACTGTGTTTCCTACTTATAGGGAATATATCTCGTTCAACTCTGCTTATGAAACTGATACAAACCACAGCATCTCTTATAGATTCTCTTTAGTTAATAGTGAAAATTGTGTTGGTTTCGCGAACTGTGTAAATTCACTTGGCGCCTAAAATTCACAGCGTTTACTGGAATGAACTCTTGCTTGTAGGACGACACAGAGCATTGAGTTTAACTCTGATTCTAAAGGAGAATTTAGAAGAGTTTTCTCCTCCATGAAACACAGTCTGTTTTAACGCAAGATGCATGCTGTTCTTTCCAGCAACTGCAATAAAGCAAGAAACATGACGATGGAGAGAAAAAAGGAACTGTGTTTCCTACTCATAAGGACCATATCTAATTCAAATGTGCTTATGAAATTGAGACAAACCACATCATTTCTTTCATAGATGCTCTTTAATTAATATTGAAAATGGTGTGGTTTTCGTGAACTGTGTAAATTCATTTGAGACGAAAAATATCTGGGTTTCCGGGAAATGACCTCCTGCTTGTAGGAAGACACAGAGCATGGAGTTTAACTCCAATTCTAAAGGGAATTCAGAAAAGTGTCCTCATCCATGAAACAAAGTCTGTTTTAACTCAAGAGGCATGCTTTTCTTTACAGCATCTTCAATACAGCAAGGAACATGAGCATGGCCAGAAAAAAAGAACTGTGTTTCCTACTCATACGGACCATGTCTAGTTCAACTCTGCTTTTGAAACTGATACAAACAACATCATCTGTTACCTTGGTGCTCTTTAGTTAATAGTGTAAATCCTGTTGGTTTCATGAACTGTGTAAATTCATTTGAGCCGAAAAATAACTGGGTTTCCCGGAAATGAACTCTTGCTTTTAGGATGACACAGAGCATGTAGATTAACTACATTTCTGAAGGGAAATTCAGAAGTGTGTTCTCATCCATGAAACACACTCCATTTTAACGCAAATAGCATGCTCTTCTTTCCAGCGTCTGCAATACAGCAAGGAATATGAGAATGTCCAGAAAAAAGGAACTGTGTTTCATACTCATACGGACCATATCTAGTTCAACACTGCTTATGACACTGAAACAAACCACATCATCTCTTACATAGATGCTCTTTAGTTAATAGTGAAAATCATGTTGGTTTTGTGAACTGTATAAATTCATTTGAGGCAAAAAATTACTGGGTTTACCGGAAATGATCTCTTGCTTGTAGGAAGACACAGAGCATGGCGTTAAACTCCGATTCTAAAGGGAAATTCAGAAGAGTGTCCTCATCAAAGAATCACAGTCTGTTTTAATGCAAGAAGCATGCTCTTCTTTCCAGCATCTGCAATACAGCAAAAAACATGAGCATGGCCAGAAAAAGAGAACTGTGTTTCCTACTCATAGGGAACATATCTCGTTAAACTCTGCTTATGAAACTGATACAAACACAAGCATCTCTTATAGATGCTCTTTAGTTAATAGTGAAAATTTTGTTGGTCTCGTGAACTGTGTAAATTCATTTGGTGCCGAAAATTCACTGCGTTTACAGGAATGAACTCTTGCTTGTAGGACGACACAGAGCATGGATTTAACTCTGATTCTAAAGGAGAATTCAGAAGAGTTTTCTCCTCCATGAAACACAGTCTGTTTTAAAGCAAGATGCATGCTGTTCTTTCCAGCATCTGCAATAAAGCAAGAAACATGAGCATGGCCAGAAAAAAGGAACTGTGTTTCCTACTCATAAGGACCGTGTCTAGTTCAACTGTGCTTATTTAAATGAGACAAACCACATCAGTTCTTACATAGATGCTCTTTAATTAATATTGAAAATCGTGTGGGTTTCGTGAACTGTGTAAATTCATTTGAGCCGAAAAATATCTGGGTTTCCGGGAAATGACCTCTTGCTTGTAGGAAGACACAGAGCATGGAGTTTAACTCCACTCCTGAAGGGAAATTCAGAAGAGTGTTCTGATCCAAGAAACACAGTCTGTTTTAACGCAAGAAGCATTCTCTCCTTTCCAGCGTCTGCAACACAGCAAAGAACATGAGCATGCACAAAAAAAAATAACTGTGTTTTGTACTCATCCGGACCATATCTAGTTCAACACTGCTTATGAAACTGATACAAACCACATCATCTCTTAAATATATGCTCTTTAGTTAATAGTGAAAATCGTATTGGTTTTGTGAACTGTGTAAATTGATTTGAGCTGAAAATTCACTGCGCTTACCAGAAATGAACTCTTGCTTGTAGGTTGCCACAGAGTCTTTGGTTTACTTCTGTTTTTGAAGGGAAATTCAGACCAGTGTTGTCATCCATGAAACACACTCTGTTTTAACGCCAATAGCATGCTTTTCTTTCCAGCGTTTGCAATACAGCAAGGAACATGAGCATGTCCAGAAAAACAGAACTTTCTTTCCTACTCATACGGACAATATCTAGTTCAATAATGCTTATGAAACTGAAACAAACCACATCATCTCTTACATAGATGCTCTTTAGTTAATAGTGAAAATCGTATTGGTTTCGTGAACTGTGTAAATTCATTTGAGCCGAAAAATAACTGGGTTTACCGGAAATAAACTCTTGCGTGGAGGAAGACACAGATCTTTTGGTTAAACTCAATTTCTGAATGGAAATTCACACCAGTGTTCTCATCAATGAAACACACTACGTTTTAAGGGAAGAAGCATGCTCTTCTTTTCAGCGTCTGCAATACAGCAAGGAAGATGAGCATGCCCAAAAAAAAAGAACTGTGTTTCCTATTCATACGGACCATAACTAGTTCAACTCTGCTTATGAAACTGATACAAACCACAGCATCTCATACATAGATGCTCTTTAGTTAATAGTGTAAATCGTGTTGGTTTCGTGAACTGTGTAAATTCATTTGAGCCGAAAAATAACTAGGTTTACCGGAAATGAACTCTTGCTTGTAGGATGACACAGAGCATGGAGTTTAACTCCATTTCTGAAGGGAAATTCAGAAGAGTGTTCTCATCCATGAAACACAGTCTGTTTTAACGCAAATACCTTGCTCTTCTTTCCAGCATCTGCAATAAAGCAGAAACATGAGCATGGCCAGAAAAAAAGAACTACGTTTCCTACTCATAGGGACCATATCTAGTTCAACTCTGCTTTTGAAACAGATATAAAACACATCATCTCTTACATAGATGCTCTTTAGTAAATAGTGAAAATCGTGTTGGTTTCGTGAACTGTGAAAATTCATTTAGCCGAAAAATAACTGGGTTTCCCGGAAAGGAACACTTGCTTGTAGGAAGACACAGATCCTTTGGTTAAACTCAGTTTCTGAAGGGAAATACAGACCAGTGTTCTCATCCATGAAACACACTCCAATTTAACGGAAGAAGCATGCTCTTCTTTTCAGCGTCTACAATACAGCAAGGAACATGAGCATGCCCAGAAAAAAAGAACTGTGTTTCCTACTCATACGGACCATATCTAGTTCAACTCTGCTTATGAAACTGATACAAACTATGTCATCTGTTACATAGATGCTCTTTAGTTAATAGTGTAAATCGTGTTGGTATTGTGAACTGTGTAAATTCATTTGAGCCGAAAAATAACTGGGTTTACCGGAAATGAACTCTTGCCTGTAGGATGACACAGAGCATGGAGTTTAACTCCATTTCTGAAGGGAAATTCAGAAGATGTTCTCATCATGAAACACAGTCTGTTTTAATGGAAATATCATGCTCTTCTTTCCAGCGTCTGCAATACAGCAAGGAACATGAGCATGTCCAGAAAAAAAGAACTGTGTTTCCTACTCATACAGACCATATCTAGTTCAACTCTGCTTATGAAACTGATACAAACCACATCACCTCTTACATAGATGCTCTTTAGTTAATAGTGAAAATCGTATTGGTTTCGTGAACTGTGTAAATTCATTTGACCGAAAAATAACTGGGTTTACTGGAAATGAACTCTTGCTTGTAGGGAGACACAGATCCTTTGGTTAAACTCAGTTTCTGAAGGGAAATTCAGACCAGTGTTCTCATCCATGAAACACACTCCGTTTTAACGCAAATAGCATGCTCTTCTTTCCAGCGTCTGTAATACAGCAAGGAACATGAGCATGCCCAGAGAAAAAGAACTGTGTTTCCTACTCATACGGACCATATCTAGTTCCACTCTGCTTATGAAACTGATAAAAACCACATAATCTCTTAAGGAGATGCTCTTTAGTTAATAGTGAAAATCGCATTGGTTTTGTGAACTGTGTAAATTCATTTGAGCCGAAAAATAACTGGGTTTCCCGGAAATGAACTCTTGCCTGTAGGATGACACAGAGAATGGAGTTTAATTCCATTTCTGAACGGAAATTCAGAAGAGTGTTCTCATCCTTGAAACACACTCCCTTTTAACGCAAATAGCATGCTCTTCTTTCCAGCGTCTGTAATATAGCAAGGAACATGAGAATGTCCAGAAAAAAAGAACTGTGATACCTCCTCATACGGACCATATCTAGTTCAACACTGCTTATGAAACTGATACAAACAACATCATCTGTTACATAGATGCTCTTTAGTTAATAGTGTAAATCCTGTTTGTTTCGTGAACTGTGTAAATTCATTTGAGCCGAAAAATAACTGGGTTTCCCGGAAAAGAACTCTTGCTTGTAGGAAGACACAGAGCATGTAGTTTAACTACATTTCTGAAGGGAAATTCAGAAGTGTGTTCTCATCCATGAAACACACTCCATTTTAACGCAAATAGCATGCTCTTCTTTCCAGCGTCTGCAATACAGCAAGGAATATGAGAATGTCCAGAAAAAAGGAACTGTGTTTCATACTCATACGGACCATATCTAGTTCAACACTGCTTATGACACTGAAACAAACCACATCATCTCTTACATAGATGCTCTTTAGTTAATAGTGAAAATCATGTTGGTTTTGTGAACTGTATAAATTCATTTGAGGCGAAAAATTACTGGGTTTACCGGAAATGATCTCTTGCTTGTAGGAAGACACAGAGCATGGCGTTAAACTCCGATTCTAAAGGGAAATTCAGAAGAGTGTCCTCATCAAAGAATCACAGTCTGTTTTAATGCAAGAAGCATGCTCTTCTTTCCAGCATCTGCAATACAGCAAAAAACATGAGCATGGCCAGAAAAAGAGAACTGTGTTTCCTACTCATAGGGAACATATCTCGTTAAACTCTGCTTATGAAACTGATACAAACCACAGCATCTCTTATAGATGCTCTTTAGTTAATAGTGAAAATTGTGTTGGTCTCGTGAACTGTGTAAATTCATTTGGCGCCGAAAATTCACTGCGTTTACAGGAATGTACTCTTGCTTGTAGGACGACACAGAGCATGGATTTAACTCTGATTCTAAAGGAGAATTCAGAAGAGTTTTCTCCTCCATGAAACACAGTCTGTTTTAACGGAAATAGCATGCTCTTCTACCAGCGTCTGCAATACAGCATGGAATATGAGAATGTCCAGAAAAAAAGAACTGTGTTTCCTACTCATACGGACCATATCTAGTTCCACTCTGCTTATGAAACTGATTAAAAACACATAATCTCTTACAGAGATGCTCTTTAGTTAAAAGTGAAAATCGCATTGGTTTTGTGAACTGTGTAAATTCATTTGAGCCGAAAAATAACTGGGTTTCCCGGAAATGAACTCTTGCCTGTAGGATGACACAGAGCATGGAGTTTAATTCCATTTCTGAACGGAAATTCAGAAGAGTGTTCTCATCCTTGAAACACACTGCCTTTTAACGCAAATAGCATGCTCTTCTTTCCAGCGTCTGCAATATAGCAAGGAACATGAGAATGTCCAGAAAAAAAAGAACTGCGATACCTACTCATACGGACCATATCTAGTTCAACACTGCTTATGAAACGGACACAAACCACATCATGTCTTACATAGATGCTATTTATTTTATATTAAAAACCGTATTGGTTTTGTGAACTGAGTAAATTCATTTGAGCCGAAAAATAACTGGGTTTTCCGGAAATGAACTCTTGCTTGTAGGAAGACACAGAGCATGGCGTTAAACTCCGATTCTAAAAGGAAATTCAGAAAAGTGTTCTCATCAATGAAACAAAGTTGTTTTAATGCAAGAAGCATGCTCTTCTTTCCAGCATCTGCAATACAGCAAGAAACATGAGAATGGCCAGAAAAAGAGAACTGTGTTTCTTACTCATACGGACCATATCTCGTTCAACTCTGGTTATGAAATTGATACAAACCACAGCATCTCTTACATAGATGCTCTTTAGTTAATAGTGAAAATCGTGTTGGTTTTCATGAACTGTGTAAATTCATTTGGCGCTAAAAATTCACTCCATTTACCAGAAATGAACTCTTGCTTGTAGGAAGACACAGATCCTTTGGTTAAACTCAGTTTCTGAAGGGAAATTCAGAACAGTGTTCTCATCCATGAAACATACTCCATTTTAACGGAAGAAGCATGCTCTTCTTTCCAGCGTCTGCAATACAGCAAGGAGCATGAGCATGCCCAGAAAAAAAGAACTGTGTTTTGGACCCATATAGACCATATCTAGTTCAACTATGCTTATGAAACTGATATAAACCACAGCATCTCTTACATAGACCCGCTTTAGTTAATAGTGAAAATCGTGTTTTATTCGTGAACTGTGTAAATTCATTTGGCCGAAAATTCACTGCTCTTACCTTAAATGTACTCTTGCTTGTAGGAAGACACAGAACATTTGGTTGAACTCCATTTCTGAAGGGAATTTCAGACCAGTGTTCTCATCCATGAAACACACTCTGTTTTAACGCAAATAGCATGCTCTTCTTTCCAGCGTCTGCTATACAGCAAGGAACATGAGCATGCCCAGAAAAAAAGAACTGTGTTTTCTACTCATACGGAACATATCTAGTTCAACTCTGCTTATGAAACTGATGCAAACCACATCATCTCTTACATAGATGCTCTTTAGTTAATAGTGAAAATCGTATTGGTTTCGTGAACTGTGTAAATTCATTTGGGCCGAAAAATAACTGGGTTTACGGGAAATGAACTCTTGCTTGTAGGAAGACACAGAGCATGGAGTTTAACTCCGATTCTATAGGGAAATTCAGAAAAGTGTTCTCAACCATGATACACAGTCTGTTTTAACGAAAGAAGCATGCTCTTCTTTACAGCATCTGCAGTACTGCAAGAAACATGAGCATGGCCAGAAAAAAAGAACTGTGTTTCCTACTCATAAGGACCATATCTAGTTCAACTCTGCTTATGAAACTGATACAAACCACATCATCTCTTACAGAGATGATCTTTAGTTAATAGTGAAAATCGTATTGGTTTCGTGAACTGTGTAAATTCATTTGAGCCGAAAAATATCTGGGTTTACTGGAAATAAACTCTTGCTTGTAGGGAGACACAGATATTTGGTTAAACTCAGTTTCTGAAGGGAAATTCAGACCAGTGTTCTCATCCATGAAACACACTCCGTTTTAACGGAAGAAGCATGCTCTTCTTTTCAGTGTCTGTAATACAGCAAGAACATGAGCATGCCCAGAAAAAAAGAACTGTGTTTCCCACTCATACGGATCATGTCTAGTTCAACTCTGCTTATGAAACAGATACAAACCACATCATCTCTTACATAGATGCTCTTTAGTTAATAGTGAATATCGTATTGCTTTCGTGAAAGGTGTAAATTCATTTTAGGCGAAAAATACCAGGGTTTACTGAAATTGAACTCTTGCTTGTAGGAAGACACAGATCCTTTGGTTAAACTCAGTTTCTAAAGGGAAATTCAGACCAGTGTTCTCATCCATGAAACACACTCCATTTTAACGGAAGAAGCATGCTCTTCTTTCCAGCGTCTGCAATACAGCAAGGAACATGAGCATGCCCAGAAAAAAAGAACTGTGTTTCCTACTCATAAGGACCATATCAAGTTCAATTCTGCTTATGAAACTGATTCAAACCACATCATCTGTTACATAGATGCTCATTAGTTAATAGTGTAAATCTTGTTGGTTTCGTGAACGCTGTAAATTAATTTATCCAAAAAATAACTGGGTTCACGGGAAATGAACTCTTGCTTGTAGGAAGACACAGAGCATGGAGTTTAACTACATTTCTGAAGGGAAATTCAGAAGAGTGTTCTCGTTCATGAAACACAGTCTGTTTTAACGGAAATAGCATGCTCTTCTACCAGCATCTGCAATAGCAAGGAACATGAGAATGTCCAGAAAAAAAGAACTGTGTTTCCTACTCATACGGACCATATCTAGTACAACACTGCTTATGAAACTGATACAAACCACATCATCTATTACATAGATGCTCTTAAGTAAATAGTGTAAATCGTATTGGTTTCGTGAACTTTGTCAAATCATTTGAGCCGAAAAATAACTGAGTTTACCAGAAATGAACTCTGTCTTGTCGGAAGACACAGAGCATTTGGTTTAACTCCATTTCTGAAGGGAAATTCAGACCTGTGTTCTCATCCATGAAACACACTCCGTTTTAACGCAAGATGCATGCTCTTCTTTCCAGCTTTGCAATACAGCAAGGAACATGAGCATGGCCAGAAAAAAAGAACTGTGTTTCCTACTCATACGGACCATATCTAGTTCAACTCTGTTTATGAAACTGATACAAACCACATCATATCTTACATAGATGCTCTATAGTTAATAGTGAAAATTGAATTGGTTTCGTGAACTGTGTAAATTCATTTCAGCCGAGAAATAATTGGATTTACCGGATATGAACTCTTGCTTGTAGGAAGACACAGATCCATTGGTTAAACTCAGTTTCTGAAGGGAAATTCAGACCTGTGTTCTCATCCCTGAAACACACTCCGTTTTAACGGAAGAAGCATGCTCTTCTTTTCAGCGTCTGCAATACAGCAACGAACATGATCATGAACAGACAAAAAAGAACTGTGTTTCCTACTCATATGGACCATGTCTAGTTCAACTCTGCTTATGAAACTGATACAAAACACATCATCTCTTACATAGATGCTCTTCAATTAATAGTGAAAATCGTATTGGTTTCGTGAACTGTGTAAATTCATTTGAGCCGAAAAATAACTGGGTTTACGGGAAATGAACTCTTGCTTGTAGGAAGACACAGAGCATGGAGTTTAACTCTGATTCTATAGGGAAATTCAGAAAAGTGTTCTCAACCATGATACACAGTCTGTTTTAACGAAAGAAGCATGCTCTTCTTTACAGCATCTGCAGTACTGCAAGAAACATGAGCAAGGCCAGAAAAAAAGAACTGTGTTTCCTACTCATATGGACCATATCTAGTTCAACTCTGCTTACGAAACTGATACAAACCACATCATCTCTTACAGAGATGATCTTTAGTTAATAGTGAAAATCGTATTGGTTTCGTGAACTGTGTAAATTCATTTGAGCCAAAAAATATCTGGGTTTACTGGAAATAAACTCTTGCTTGTAGGGAGACACAGATCTTTGGTTAAACTCAGTTTCTGAAGGGAAATTCAGACCAGTGTTCTCATCCATGAAACACACTCCGTTTTAACGGAAGAAGCATGCTCTTCTTTCCAGCGTCTGCAATACAGCAAGGAATATGAGAATGTCCAGAAAAAAGGATCTGTGTTTCATACTCATACGGACCCTATCTAGTTCAACACTGCTTATGACACTGAAACAAACCACATCATCTCTTACATAGATGCTCTTTAGTTAATAGTGAAAATCATGTTGGTTTTGTGAACTGTATAAATTCATTTGAGGCGAAAAATTACTGGGTTTACCGGAAATGATCTCTTGCTTGTAGGAAGACACAGAGCATGGCGTTAAACTCCGATTCTAAAGGGAAATTCAGAAGAGTGTACTCATCAAAGAATCACAGTCTGTTTTAATGCAAGAAGCATGCTCTTCTTTCCAGCATCTGCAATACAGCAAAAAACATGAGCATGGCCAGAAAAAGAGAACTGTGTTTCCTACTCATAGGGAACATATCTCGTTAAACTCTGCTTATGAAACTGATGCAAACCACAGCATCTCTTATAGATGCTCTTTAGTTAATAGTGAAAATTGTGTTGGTCTCGTGAACTGTGTAAATTCATTTGGCGCCGAAAATTCACTTCCTCTACAGGAATGAACTCTTGCTTGTAGGACGACACAGAGCATGGATTTAACTCTGATTCTAAAGGAGAATTCAGAAGAGTTTTCTCCTCCATGAAACACAGTCTGTTTTGAAGCAAGATGCATGCTGTTCTTTCCAGCATCTGCAATAAAGCAAGAAACATGAGCATGGCCAGAAAAAAGGAACTGTATTTCCTACTCATAAGGACCGTATCTAGTTCAACTGTGCATATTTAAATGAGACAAACCACATCATTTCTTACATAGATGCTCTTCAATTAATATTGAAAATCGTGTGGGTTTCGTGAACTGTGTAAATTCATTTGACCCGAAAAATATCTGGGTTTCCGGGAAATGACCTCTTGCTTGTAGGAACACACAGAGCATGGAGTTTAACTCCACTCCTGAAGGGAAATTCAGAAGAGTGTTCTCATCCAAGAAACACAGTCTGTTTTATCGCAAGAAGCATGCTCTCCTTTCCAGTGTGTGCAATACAGCAAAGAACATGAGCATGCACAAAAAAAAAGAACTGTGTTTTGTACTCATCCGGACCATATCTAGTTCAACACTGCTTATGAAACTGATACAAACCACATCATCTCTTACATAGATGCTCTTTAGTTAATAGTGAAAATCGTATTGGTTTCGTAAACTGTGTAAATTCATTTGAGCTGAAAATTCACTGCGCTTACCAGAAATGAACTCTTGCTTGTAGGTTGCCACAGAGTCTTTGGTTTACTTCTGTTTTTGAAGGGAAATTCAGACCAGTGTTGTCATCCATGAAACATACTCTGTTTTAACGCCAATAGCATGCTTTTCTTTCCAGCGTTTGCAATACAGCAAGGAACATGAGCATGTCCAGAAAAACAGAACTGTCTTTCCTACTCATACGGACCATATCTAGTTCAATACTGCTTATGAAACTGAAACAAACCACATCATATCTTACATAGATGCTCTTTAGTTAATAGTGAAAATCGTATTGGTTTCGTGAACTGTGTAAATTCATTTGAGCCGAAAAATAACTGGGTTTACAGGAAATAAACTCTTGCGTGGAGGAAGACACAGATCTTTTGGTTAAACTCAATTTCTGAATGGAAATTCACACCAGTGTTCTCATCAATGAAACACACTACGTTTTAAGGGAAGAAGCATGCTCTTCTTTTCAGCGTCTGCAATACAGCAAGGAAGATGAGCATGCCCAAAAAAAAGAACTGTGTTTCCTATTCATACGGACCATAACTAGTTCAACTCTGCTTATGAAACTGATACAAACCACATCATATCTTACATAGATGCTCTTAAGTAAATAGTGTAAATCGTATTGGTTTCGTGAACTGTGTCAAATCATTTGAGGCGAAAAATAACTGGGTTTACCAGAAATGAACTCTGTCTTGTCGGAAGACACAGAGCATGTGGTTTAACTCCATTTCTGAAGGGAAATTCAGAAGAGTGTTCTCATCCATGAAACACACTCCGTTTTAACGGAAGAAGCATGCTCTTCTTTTCAGCGTCTGCAATACAGCAATGAACATGAGCATGCACAGACAAAAAGAACTGTGTTTCCTACTCATACGGACCATATCTAGTTCAACTCTGCCTATGAAACTGATACAAAACACATCATATCTTACATAGATGCTCTTTAATTAATAGTGAAAATTGTATTGGTTTCGTGAACTGTGTAAATTCATTTGAGCCGAAAAATAACTGGGTTTATGGGAAATGAACTCTTGCTTGTAGGAAGACACAGAGCATGGAGTTTAACTCCGATTCTATAGGGAAATTCAGAAAAGTGTTCTCATCCATGATACGCAGTCTGTTTTAACGCAAGAAGCATGCTCTTCTTTCCAGCATCTGCAATACTGCAAGAAACATGAGCATGGCCAGAAAAAAAGAACTGTGTTTCCTACTCATATGGACCATATCTAGTTCAGCTCTGCTTATGAAACTGATACAAACCACATCATCTCTTACATAGATGCTCTTTAGTTAATAGTTAAAACCGTATTGGTTTCGTGAACTGTGTAATATCATTTGAGCCCAAAATAACTGGGTTTACCGGAAATGAACTCTGTCTTGTCGGAAGACACAGAGCATTTGGTTTAACTCCATTTCTGAAGGGAAATTCAGACCTGTGTTCTCATCCATGAAACACTCTCTGTTTTAACGCAAGATGCATGCTCTTCTTTCCAGCTTTGCAAAACAGCAAGGAACATAAGCATGGCCAGAAAAAAAGAACTGTGTTTCCTACTCATAGGAACCATATCTAGTTCACCTCTGCTTTTGAAACTGATACAAACCACATCATCTTTTACATAGATGCTCTTTAGTTAATAGTGTAAATCGTGTTGGTTTCGTGAACTATGTAAATTCATTTGAGCCGAAAAATAATTGGTTTTACGGAAATGAACTCTTGTTTTAGGATGACACAGAGCATGGAGTTTAACTCCATTTCTGAAGGGAAATTCAGAAGAGTATTCTCATCCATGAAACACACTCCATTTTAACGCAAATAGCATGTTCTTCTTTCTAGCGTCTGCAATACAGCAAGGAACATGAGAATGTCCAGAAAAAAGGAACTGTGTTTCATACTCATACGAACTATATCTAGTTCAACACTGCTTATGAAACTGATACAATCCACATCATCTCTTATATAGTTCCTCTTTAGTTAATAGTGAAAATCGTATTGTTTTTGTGAACTGTGTAAATTCATTAGAGCCGAGAAATAAATGGGTTTACCGGAAATGAACTCTTGCTTGTAGGAAGACACAGATCCTTTGGTTAAAATCAGTTTCTGAAGGGAAATTCAGACCAGTGTTCTCATCCATGAAACACACTCCGTTTTAACGGAAGAAGCATGCTCTTCTTTTCAGCGTCTGCAATACAGCAACGAACATGAGCATGAACAGACAAAAAAGAACTGTGTTTCCTACTCATATGGACCATGTCTAGTTCAACTCTGCTTATGAAACTGATACAAAACACATCATCTCTTACATAGATGCTCTTTAGTTAATAGTTAAAACCGTATTGGTTTCGTGAACTGTGTAAAATCATTTGAGCCCAAAATAACTGGGTTTAACGGAAATGAACTCTGTCTTGTCGGAAGACACAGAGCATTTGGTTTAACTCCATTTCTGAAGGGAAATTCAGACCTGTGTTCTCATCCATGAAACACTCTCTGTTTTAACACAAGATGCATGCTCTTCTTTCCAGCTTTGCAAAACAGCAAGGAACATGAGCATGGCCAGAAAAAAAGAACTGTGTTTCCTACTCATACGGACCATATCTAGTTCAACTCTGCTTATGAAACTGATACAAACCACATCATATCTTACATAGATGCACTATAGTTAATAGTGGAAATCGTATTGGTTTCGTGAACTGTGTAAATTCATTTCAGCCGAAAAATAATTGGTTTTACCGGAAATGAACTCTTGCTAGTAGGAAGACACAGATCCATTGGTTAAACTCAGTTTCTGAAGGGAAATTCAGACCTGTGTTCTCATCCATGAAACACACTCCGTTTTAACGGAAGAAGCATGCTCTTCTTTTCAGCGTCTGCAATACTCAAGGAACATGAGCATGCCCAGAAAATAAGAACTGTGTTTCCTACTCATACGAACCATATCTAGTTCACCTCTGCTTTTGAAACTGATACAAACCACATCATCTTTTACATAGATGCTCTTTAGTTAATAGTGTAAATCGTGTTGGTTTCGTGAACTATGTAAGTTCATTTGAGCCGAAAAATAATAGGTTTTACGGAAATGAACTCTTGTTTTAGGATGACACAGAGCATGGAGTTTAACTCCATTTCTGAAGGGAAATTCAGAAGAGTGTTCTCATCCATGAAACACACTCCATTTTAACGCAAATAGCATGTTCTTCTTTCTAGCGTCTGCAATACAGCAAGGAACATGAGAATGTCCAGAAAAAAGGAACTGTGTTTCATACTCATACGAACTATATCTAGTTCAACACTGCTTACGAAACTGATACAATCCACATCATCTCTTATATAGTTCCTCTTTAGTTAATAGTGAAAATCGTATTGTTTTCGTGAACTGTGTAAATTCATTAGAGCCGAAAAATAACTGGGTTTACCGGAAATGAACTCTTGCTTGTAGGAAGACACAGATCCTTTGGTTAAACTCAGTTTCTGAAGGGAAATTCAGACCAGTGTTCTCATCCATGAAACACACTCCGTTTTAACGGAAGAAGCAAGCTCTTCTTTTCAGCGTCTGCAATACAGCAACGAACATGAGCATGAACAGACAAAAAAGAACTGTGTTTCCTACTCATATGGACCATGTCTAGTTCAACTCTGCTTATGAAACTGATACAAACCACATCATCTCTTACATAGATGCTCTTTAGTTAATAGTTAAAACCGTATTGGTTTCGTGAACTGTGTAAAATCATTTGAGCCCAAAATAACTGGGTTTAACGGAAATGAACTCTGTCTTGTCGGAAGACACAGAGCATTTGGTTTAACTCCATTTCTGAAGGGAAATTCAGACCTGTGTTCTCATCCATGACACACTCTCTGTTTTAACACAAGATGCATGCTCTTCTTTCCAGCTTTGCAATACAGCAAGGAACATGAGCATGTCCAGAAAAAAAGAACTGTGTTTCCTACTCATACGGACCATATCTAGTTCACCTCTGCTTTTGAAACTGATACAAACCACATCATCTTTTACATAGATGCTCTTTAGTTAATAGTGTAAATCGTGTTGGTTTCGTGAACTATGTAAGTTCATTTGAGCCGAAAAATAATAGGTTTTACGGAAATGAACTCTTGTTTTAGGATGACACAGAGCATGGAGTTTAACTCCATTTCTGAAGGGAAATTCAGAAGAGTGTTCTCATCCATGAAACACACTCCATTTTAACGCAAATAGCATGTTCTTCTTTCTAGCGTCTGCAATACAGCAAGGAACATGAGAATGTCCAGAAAAAAGGAACTGTGTTTCATACTCATACGAACTATATCTAGTTCAACACTGCTTACGAAACTGATACAATCCACATCATCTCTTATATAGTTCCTCTTTAGTTAATAGTGAAAATCGTATTGGTTTCGTGAACTGTGTAAATTCATTTGACCGAAAAATAACTGGGTTTACTGGAAATGAACTCTTGCTTGTAGGAAGACACAGAGCATGGAGTTTAACTCCGATTCTATAGGGAAATTCAGAAAAGTGTTCTCAACCATGATACACAGTCTGTTTTAACGAAAGAAGCATGCTCTTCTTTACAGCATCTGCAGTACTGCAAGAAACATGAGCATGGCCAAAAAAAAGAACTGTGTTTCCTACTCATATGGACCATATCAAGTTCAACTCTGCTTATGAAACTGATACAAACCACATCATCTCTTACAGAGATACTCTATAGTTAATAGTGAAAATCGTATTGGTTTCGTGAACTGTGTAAAATCATTTCAGCCGAAAAATAATTGGATATATCAGAAATGAACTCTTGCTTGTAGGAAGACACAGAGCATGGAGTTTAACTTCGATTCTATAGGGAAATTCAGAAAAGTGTTCTCATCCATGATACGCAGTCTGTTTTAACGCAAGAAGCATGCTCTTCTTTCCAGCATCTGCAATACTGCAAGAAACATGAGCATGTCCAGAAAAAAAGAACTGTGTTTCCTACTCATATGGACCATATCTAGTTCAACTCTGCTTATGAAACTGATACAAACCACATCATCTCTTACATAGATGCTCTTAAGTTAATAGTTAAAACTGTATTGGTTTCGTGAACTGTGTAAAATCATTTGAGCCCAAAATAACTGGGTTTACCGGAAATGAACTCTTGCTTTTAGGGAGACACAGATCCTTTGGTTAAACTCAGTTTCTGAAGGGAAATTCAGACCAGTGTTCTCATCCATGAAACACACTCCATTTTAACGGAAGAAGCATGCTCTTCTTTTCAGCGTCTGTAATACAGCAACAACATGAGCATGCCCAGAAAAAAAGAACTGTGTTTCCCACTCATACGGATCATGTCTAGTTCAACTCTGCTTATGAAACTGATACAAACCACATCATCTCTTACATAGATGCTCTTTAGGTAATAGTGAATATCGTATTTGTTTCGTGAAATGTGTAAATTCATTTTAGCCGAAAAATACCTGGGTTTACTGAAATTGAAATCTTGCTTGTAGGAAGACACAGAACTTCGGTTAAACTCAGTTTCTAAAGGGAAATTCAGACCAGTGTTCTCATCCATGAAACACACTCCATTTTAACGGAAGAAGCATGCTCTTCTTTTCAGCGTCTGCAATACAGCAACGAACATGAGCATGCACAGACAAAAAGAACTGAGTTTCCTACTCATATGGACCATATCTAGTTCAACTCTGCTTACGAAACTGATACAAAACACATCATCTCTTACATAGATGCTCTTTAATTAATAGTGAAAATTGTATTGGTTTCGTGAACTGTGTAAATTCATTTGAGCCGAAAAATAAGTGGGATTATGGGAAATGAACTCTTGCTTGTAGGAAGACACAGAGCATGGAGTTTAACTCCGATTCTATAGGGAAATTCAGAAAAGTGTTCTCATCCATGATACGCAGTCTGTTTTAACGCAAGAAGCATGCTCTTCTTTCCAGCATCTGCAATACTGCAAGAAACATGAGCATGGCCAGAAAAAAAGAACTGTGTTTCCTACTCATATGGACCATATCTAGTTCAACTCTGCTTATGAAACTGATACAAACCAGATCATCTCTTACATAGATGCTCTTTTGTTAATAGTTAAAACCGTATTGGTTTCTTGAACTGTGTAAAATCATTTGAGCCCAAAATAACTGGGTTCACCGGAAATGAACTCTTGCTTGTAGGGAGACACAGATCCTTTGGTTAAACTCAGTTTCTGAAGGGAAATTCAGACCAGTGTTCTCATCCATGAAACACACTCCATTTTAACGGAAGAAGCATGCTCTTCTTTCCAGCGTCTGCAATACAGCAAGGAACATGAGCATGCCCAGAAGAAAAGAACTGTGTTTCCTACTCATAAGGACCATATCAAGTTCAATTCTGCTTATGAAACTGATTCAAACCACATCATCTGTTACATAGATGCTCATTAGTTAATAGTGTAAATCTTGTTGGTTTCGTGAACACTGTAAATTAATTTATCCAAAAAATAACTGGGTTCACCGGAAATGAACTCTTGCTTGTAGGAAGACACAGAGCATGGAGTTTAACTCCATTTCTGAAGGGAAATTCAGAAGAGTGTTCTCGTTCATGAAACACAGTCTGTTTTAACGGAAATAGCATGCTCTTCGTTTCAGCATCTGCAATACAGCAAGGAACATGAGAATGTCCAGAAAAAAAGAACTGTGTATCCTACTCATACGGACCATATCTAGTACAACACTGCTTATGAAACTGATACAAACCATATCATCTCTTACATAGATGCTCTTAAGTAAATAGTGTAAATCGTATTGGTTTCGTGAACTGTGTCAAATCATTTGAGCCGAAAAATAACTGAGTTTACCAGAAATGAACTCTGTCTTGTCGGAAGACACAGAGCATTTGGTTTAACTCCATTTCTGAAGGGAAATTCAGACCTGTGTTCTCATCCATGAAACACTCTCTGTTTTAACGCAAGATGCATGCTCTTCTTTCCAGCTTTGCAATACAGCAAGGAACATGAGCATGCCCAGAAAAAAAGAACTGTGTCTCCTACACATATGGACCACATCTAGTTCAACTCTGCCTATGAAACTAATACAAACCAAATCATCTCTTACTTAGATGCTCTTTAGTTAATAGTGAAAATCGTATTGGTTTCGTGAACTGTGTAAATTCATTTGAACCAAAAAATAAGTGGGTTTACCAGAAATGAACTCTTGCTTGTAGGACGACACAGAGCATGTAGTTTAACTCCATTTCTGAAAGGAAATTTAGAAGAGTGTTCTCATCCATGAAACACAGTCTGTTTTAACGCAAGAAGCATGCTCTTCTTTCCAGCATCTGCAATACACCAAGGAACATGAGAATGGCCAGAAAAAAAGAACTGTGGTTCCTACTCATACGGACCATATCTAGTTCAACTCTGCTTATGAAACTGATACAAACCACATCATATCTTACATAGAAGCTCTATAGTTAATAGTGAAAATCGTATTGGTTTCGTGAACTGTGTAAATTCATTTCAGCCGAAAAATAATTGGTTTTCCCGGAAATGAACTCGTGCTTGTAGGAAGACACAGATCCGTTGGTTAAACTCAGTTTCTGAAGGGAAATTCAGACCTGTGTTCTCATCCATGAAACACACTCCGTTTTAACGGAAGAAGCATGCTCTTCTTTTCAGCGTCTGCAATACTCAAGGAACATGAGCATGCCCAGAAAATAAGAACTGTGTTTCCTACTCATACGAACCATATCTAGTTCACCTCTGCTTTTGAAACTGATACAAACCATATCATCTTTTACATAGATGCTCGTTAGTTAATAGTGTAAATCGTGTTGGATTCGTGAACTATGTAAATTCATTTGAGCTGAAAAAATAATTGGTTTTACAGAAATGAAGTCTTGTTTTAGAATGACACAGAGCATGGAGTTTAACTCCATTTCTGAAGGGAAATTCAGAAGAGTGTTCTCATCCATGAAACACACTCCATTTTAACGCAAATAGCATGTTCTTCTTTCTAGCGTCTGCAATACAGCAAGGAACATGAGAATGCCCAGAAAAAAGGAACTGTGTTTCATACTCATACGAACTATATCTAGTTCAACACTGCTTATGAAACTGATAGAATCCACATCATCTCTTATATAGTTCCTCTTCAGTTAATAGGGAAAATCGTATTGTTTTCGTGAACTGTGTAAATTCATTAGAGCCGAAAAATAACTGGGTTTACCGGAAATGAACTCTTGCTTGTAGGAAGACACAGATCCTTTGGTTAAACTCAGATTCTGAAGGGAAATTCAGACCAGTGTTCTCATCCATGAAACACACTCCGTTTTAATGGAAGAAGCATGCTCTTCTTTTCAGTGTCTGCAATACAGCAACGAACATGAGCATGAACAGACAAAAAAGAACTGTGTTTCCTACTCATACAGACCATATCTATTTCAACTCTGCTTATGAAACTGATACAAAACACATCATCTCTTACATAGATGCTCTTTAATTAATAGTGAAAATCGTATTGGTTTCGTGAACTGTGTAAATTCATTTGAGCCGAAAAATAACTGGGTTTACGGGAAATGAACTCTTGCTTGTAGGAAGACACAGAGCATGTAGTTTAACTCTGATTCAATAGGGAAATTCAGAAAAGTGTTCTCAACCATGATACACAGTCTGTTTTAACGAAAGAAGCATGCTCTTCTTTACAGCATCTGCAGTACTGCAAGAAACATGAGCATGGCCAGAAAAAAGAACTGTGTTTCCTACTCATATGGACCATATCTAGTTCAACTCTGCTTATGAAACTGATACAAACCACATCATCTCTTACATAGATGCTCTTTAGTTAATAGTTAAAACCGTATTGGTTTCGTGAACTGTGTAAAATCATTTGAGCCGAAAATAACTGGGTTTACCGGAAATGAACTCTTGCTTGTAGGGAGACACAGATCCTTTGGTTAAGCTCAGTTTCTGAAGGGAAATTCAGACCAGTGTTCTCATCCATGAAACACACTCCATTTTAACGGAAGAAGCATGCTCTTCCTTCCAGCGTCTGCAATACAGCAAGGAACATGAGCATGCCCAGAAAAAAAGAACTGTGTTTCCTACTCATAAGGACCATATGAAGTTCAATTCTGCTTATGAAACTGATTCAAACCACATCATCTGTTACATAGATGCTCATTAGTTAATAGTGTAAATCTTGTTGGTTTCGTGAACGCTGTAAATTAATTTATCCAAAAAATAACTGGGTTCACCGGAAATGAACTCTTGCTTGTAGGAAGACACAGAGCATGGAGTTTAACTCCATTTCTGAAGGGAAATTCAGAAGAGTGTTCTCGTTCATGAAACACAGTCTGTTTTAACGGAAATAGCATGCTCTTCTTTCCAGCGTCTGCAATACAGCAAGGAACATGAGAATGTCCAGAAAAAAAGAACTGTGTTTCCTACTCATACGGACCATATCTAGTACAACACTGCTTATGAAACTGATACAAACCACATCATCTCTTACATAGATACTCTTAAGTAAATAGTGTAAATCGTATTGGTTTCGTGAACTGTGTCAAATCATTTGAGCAGAAAAATATCTGAGTTTACCAGAAATGAACTCTGTCTTGTCGGAAGACACAGAGCATTTGGTTTAACTCCATTTCTGAAGGGAAATTCAGACCTGTGTTCTTATCCATGAAACACTCTCTGTTTTAACGCAAGATGCATGCTCTTCTTTCCAGCTTTGCAATACAGCAAGGAACATGAGCATGCCCAGAAAAAAAGAACTGTGTCTCCTACACATATGGACCACATCTAGTTCAACTCTGCCTATGAAACTGATACAAACCACATCATCTCTTACTTAGATGCTCTTTAGTTAATAGTGAAAATCGTATTGGTTTCGTGAACTGTGTAAATTCTTTTGATTCAAAAAATAAGTGGGTTTACCAGAAATGAACTCTTGCTTGTAGGACGACACAGAGCATGAAGTTTAACTCCATTTCTGAAAGGAAATTTAGAAGAGTGTTCTCATCCATGAAACACAGTCTGTTTTAACGCAAGAAGCATGCTCTTCTTTCCAGCATCTGCAATACAGCAAGGAACATGAGCATGGCCAGAAAAAAAGAACTGTGTTTCCTACTCATACGGACCATATCTAGTTCAACTCTGCTTTTGAAACTGATACAAACCACATCATCTTTTACATAGATGCACTTTAGTTAATAGTGTAAATCGTGTTGGTTTCGTGAACTATGTAAATTCATTTGAGCTGAAAAATAATTGGTTTTACGGAAATGAACTCTTGTTTTAGGATGACACAGAGCATGGAGTTTAACTCCATTTCTGAAGGGAAATTCAGAAGAGTGTTCTCATCCATGAAACACACTCCATTTTAACGCAAATAGCATGTTCTTCTTTCTAGCGTCTGCAATACAGCAAGGAACATGAGAATGTCCAGAAAAAAGGAACTGTGTTTCATACTCATACGAACTATATCTAGTTCAACACTGCTTATGAAACTGATACAATCCACATCATCTCTTATATAGTTCCTCTTTAGTTAACAGTGAAAATCGTATTGTTTTTGTGAACTGTGTAAATTCATTAGAGCCGAAAAATAACTGGGTTTACCGGAATTGAACTCTTGCTTTTAGGAAGACACAGAGCATGGAGTTTAACTCCGATTCTATAGGGAAATTCAGAAAAGTGTTCTCATCCATGATACGCAGTCTGTTTTAACGCAAGAAGCATGCTCTTCTTTCCAGCATCTGCAATACTGCAAGGAACATGAGAATGTCCAGGAAAAAAGAACTGTGTTTCCTACTCATACGGACGATATCTAGTACAACACTGCTTATGAAACTGATACAAACCACATCATCTCTTACATAGATGCTCTTAAGTAAATAGTGTAAATCGTATTGGTTTCGTGAACTGTGTCAAATCATTTGAGCAGAAAAATAACTGACTTTACCAGAAATGAACTCTGTCTTGTCGGAAGACACAGAGCATTTGGTTTAACTCCATTTCTGAAGGGAAATTAAGACCTGTGTTCTCATCCATGAAACACTCTCTGTTTTAACGCAAGGTGCATGCTCTTCGTTCCAGCTTTGCAATACAGCAAGGAACATGAGCATGCCCAAAAAAAAAAGAACCGTGTCTCCTACTCATATGGACCACATCTAGTTCAACTCTGCCTATGAAACTGATACAAACCACATCATCTCTTACTTAGATGCTCTTTAGTTAATAGTGAAAATCGTATTGGTTTCGTGAACTGTGTAAATTCATTTGAACCAAAAAATAAGTGGGTTTACCAGAAATGAACTCTTGCTTGTAGGACGACACAGAGCATGGAGTTTAACTCCGATTCTATAGGGAAATTCAGAAAAGTGTTCTCATCCATGATACACAGTCTGTTTTAACGCAAGAAGCATGCTCTTCTTTACAGCATCTGCAATACTGCAAGAAACATGAGCATGGCCAGAAAAAAAGAACTGTGTTTCCTACTCATAAGGACCACATCTAGTTCAACTCTGCTTATGAAACTGATACAAACCACATCATCTCTTACAGAGATGATCTTTAGTTAATAGTGAAAATCGTATTGGTTTCGTGAACTGTGTAAATTCATTTGAGCCGAAAAATAACTGGGTTTCCCGGGAATGAACTCTTGCTTGTAGGATGATACAGAGCATGGAGTTTAATTCCATTTATGAAGGGAAATTCAGAAGAGTGTTCTCATCCATGAAACACACTCCCTTTTAACGCAAATAGCATGCTCTTCTTTCCAGCGTCTGCAATACTGCAAGGAACATGAGAATGTCCAGAAGAAAAGAAGTGTGTTTCCTACTCATACGGACCATATCTAGTTCAACACTTCTTATGAACCTGATACAACCACATCATCTCTTACATTGATGCTCTTTAGTTAATAGTTAAAACTGTATTGGTTTTGTGAACTGTGTAAATTCATTTCAGCAAAAATAACTGGGTTTACCGGAATTGAACTCTTGCTTGTAGGGAGACAGAGATCCTTTGGTTAAACTCAGTTTCTGAAGGGAAATTCAGACCAGTGTTCTCATCCATGAGACAGACTCTGTTTTAACGGAAGAAGCATGCTCTTCTTTTCAGTGTCTGCAATACAGCTAGAACATGAGCATGCCCAGAAAAAAATAACTGTTTTTCCTACTCATACGGATCATGTCTAGTTCAACTCTGCTTATGAAACTGATACAAACCACATCATCTCTTACATAGATGCTCTTTAGTTAATAGTGAATATCGTATTGGTTTCGTGAACGGTGTAAATTCATTTTAGCCGAAAAATAACTGGGTTTACTGAAATAGAAATCTTGCTTGTAGGAAGACACAGATCCTTTGGTTAAACTCAGTTTCTAAAGGGAAATTCAGACCAGTTTTCTCATCCATGAAACACACTCCATTTTAAAGCAAGAAGCATGCTCTTCTTTACAGCATCTGCAATACTGCAAGAAACATGAGCATGGCCAGAAAAAAAGAACTGTGTTTCCTACTCATATGGACCATATTAGTTCAACTCTGCTTATGAAACTGATACAAACCACATCATCTCTTACATAGATGCTCTTTAGTTAATAGTTAAAACCGTATTGGTTTCGTGAACTGTGTAAATTCATTTGAGCCGAAAAATAACTGGGTTTACCGGAAATGAACTCTTGCTTGTAGGGAGACACAGATCCTTTGGTTAAACTCAGTTTCTGAAGGGAAATTCAGACCAGTGTTCTCATCCATGAAACACACTCCATTTTAACGGAAGAAGCATGCTCTTATTTACAGCATCTGCAATACTGCAAGAAACATGAGCATGGCCAGAAAAAAAGAACTGTGTTTCCTACTCATATGGACCATATTAGTTCAACTCTGCTTATGAAACTGATACAAACCACATCATCTCTTACATAGATGCTCTTTAGTTAATAGTTAAAACCGTATTGGTTTCCTGAACTGTGTAAATTAATTTATCCGAAAAATAACTGGGTTCACCGGAAATGAACTATTGCTTGTAGGAAGACACAGAGCATGGAGTTTAACTCCACTTCTGAAGGGAAATTCAGAAGAGTGTTCTCGTTCATGAAACACAGTCTGTTTTAACGGAAATAGCATGCTATTCTTTCCAGCTTCTGCAATACAGCAAGGAACATGAGAATGTGCAGAAAAAAAGAACTGTGTTTCCTACTCATACGAACCATATCTACTACAACACTGCTTATGAAACTGATGCAAACCACATCATCTCTTACATAAATGGTCTTAAGTAAATAGTGTAAATCGTATTGGTTTCGTGAACTGCGTCAAATCATTTGAGCCGAAAAATAACTGGGTTTACCGGAAATGAACTCTGTCTTGTCGGAAGACACAGAGCATTTGGTTTAACTCCATTTCTGAAGGGAAATTCAAACCTGTGTTCTCATCCATGAAACACTCTCTGTTTTAACGCAAGATGCATGCTCTTCTTTCCAGCTTTGCAATACAACAAGGAACATGAGCATGCCCAGAAAAAAAGAAATGTGTCTCCTACTCATATCGACCATATCTAGTACAACTCTGCCTATGAAACTGATACAAAACACATCATCTCTTACTTAGGTGCACTTTAGTTAATAGTGAAAATCGTATTGGTTTCATGAACTGTGTAAATTCATTTGAACCAAAAAATAAGTGGGTTTACCAGAAGTGAACTCTTGCTTGTAGGACGACACAGAGCATGAAGTTTATCTCCATTTCTGAAAGGAAATTCAGAAGAGTTTTCTCATCCATGAAACACAGTCTGTTTTAACGCAAGAAGCATGCTCTTTTTTTCAGCATCTGCAATACAGCAAGGAACATGAGCAGGGCCAGAAAAAAAGAACTAGTGAAAATCGTATTGTTTCGTGAACTGTGTAATTTCATTTCAGCCGAAAAAAATCTGGGTTTACCGGAAATGAACTCTTGCTTGTAGGAAGACACAGATCCTTTGGTTAAACTCAGTTTCTGAAGGGAAATTCAGACCAGTGTTCTCATCCATGAAACACACTCCGTTTTAATGGAAGAAGCATGCTCTTCTTTTCAGCGTCTGCAATACAGCAAGGAAGATGAGCATGCCCAGAAAAACGAACTGTGATTCCTACTCATACGGACCATATTTAGTTCAACTCTGCTTTTGAAACTGATACAAACCACATCATCTGTTACATAGATGCTCTTTAGTTAATAGTGTAAATCGTGTTGGTTTTGTGAACTGTGTAAATTCATTGGAGCCGAAAAGTACCTGGGTTTCCCAGAAATGAACTCTTGCTTGTAGGAAGACACAGTTCCTTTGGTTAAACTCAGTTTCTGAAGGGAAATTCAGACCAGTGTTCTCATCCATGAAAGACACTTCGTTTTAACGGATGATGCATGCTCTCCTTTCCAGAGTTTGCAATAGAGCAAGGAACATGAGCATGCCCAGAAAAAAAGAACTGCCTCTCCTACTCATACGGACCTTACCTAGTACAACTCTGCTTATGAAACTGATACAAATCACATCATCTCTTACATAGATGTTCTTTAGTTAATAGTGAAAATCGTGTTGGATTCGTGAACTGTATAAATTCATTTGAGGCAAAAAATTACTGGGTTTACCGGAAATGAACTCTTGCTTGTAGGAAGACACAGAGCATGGCGTTAAACTCCGATTCTAAAGGGAAATTCAGAAGAGTGTTCTCATCAAAGAATCACAGTCTGTTTTAATGCAAGAAGCATGCTCTTCTTTCCAGCATCTGCAATACAGCAAGGAACATGAGCATGGCCAGAAAAAAAGAACTGTGTTTCCTACTCATACGGACCATATCTAGTTCAACTCTGCTTATGAAACTGAAACAAACCACATCATATCTTACATAGATGCTTTATAGTTAATAGTGAAAATCGTATTGGTTTTGTGAACTGTGTAAATTCATTTCAGCCGAAAAATAATTGGTTTTACCGGAAATGAACTCTTGCTTGTAGGAAGACACAGATCCATTGGTTAAACTCAGTTTCTGAAGTGAAATTCAGACCTGTGTTCTCATCCATGAAACATACTCCGTTTTAACGGAAGAAGCATGCTCTTCTTTTCAGCGTCTGCAATACTCAAGGAACATGAGCATGCCCAGAAAATAAGAACTGTGTTTCCTACTCATACGAACCATATCTAGTTCACCTCTGCTTTTGAAACTGATACAAACCACATCATCTTTTACATAGATGCACTTTAGTTAATAGTGTAAATCGTGTTGGTTTCGTGAACTATGTAAATTCATTTGAGCTGAAAAATAATTGGTTTTACGGAAATGAACTCTTGTTTTAGGATGACACAGAGCATGGAGTTTAACTCCATTTCTGAAGGGAAATTCAGAAGAGTGTTCTCATCCATGAAACACACTCCATTTTAACGCAAATAGCATGTTCTTCTTTCTAGCGTCTGCAATACAGCAAGGAACATGAGAATGTCCAGAAAAAAGGAACTGTGTTTCATACTCATACGAACTATATCTAGTTCAACACTGCTTATGAAACTGATACAATCCACATCATCTCTTATATAGTTCCTCTTTAGTTAACAGTGAAAATCGTATTGTTTTTGTGAACTGTGTAAATTCATTAGAGCCGAAAAATAACTGGGTTTACCGGAATTGAACTCTTGCTTTTAGGAAGACACAGAGCATGGAGTTTAACTCCGATTCTATAGGGAAATTCAGAAAAGTGTTCTCATCCATGATACGCAGTCTGTTTTAACGCAAGAAGCATGCTCTTCTTTCCAGCATCTGCAATACTGCAAGGAACATGAGAATGTCCAGAAAAAAAGAACTGTGTTTCCTACTCATACGGACGATATCTAGTACAACACTTCTTATGAAACTGATACAAACCACATCATCTCTTACATAGATGCTCTTAAGTAAATAGTGTAAATCGTATTGGTTTCGTGAACTGTGTCAAATCATTTGAGCAGAAAAATAACTGACTTTACCAGAAATGAACTCTGTCTTGTCGGAAGACACAGAGCATTTGGTTTAACTCCATTTCTGAAGGGAAATTAAGACCTGTGTTCTCATCCATGAAACACTCTCTGTTTTAACGCAAGGTGCATGCTCTTCCTTCCAGCTTTGCAATACAGCAAGGAACATGAGCATACCCAAAAAAAAAAGAACTGTGTCTCCTACTCATATGGACCACATCTAGTTCAACTCTGCCTATGAAACTGATACAAACCACATCATCTCTTACTTAGATGCTCTTTAGTTAATAGTGAAAATCATATTGGTTTCGTGAACTGTGTAAATTCATTTGAACCAAAAAATAAGTGGGTTTACCAGAAATGAACTCTTGCTTGTAGGACGACACAGAGCATGGAGTTTAACTCCGATTCTATAGGGAAATTCAGAAAAGTGTTCTCATCCATGATACACAGTCTGTTTTAACGCAAGAAGCATGCTCTTCTTTACAGCATCTGCAATACTGCAAGAAACATGAGCATGGCCAGAAAAAAAGAACTGTGTTTCCTACTCATAAGGACCACATCTAGTTCAACTCTGCTTATGAAACTGATACAAACCACATCATCTCTTACAGAGATGATCTTTAGTTAATAGTGAAAATCGTATTGGTTTCGTGAACTGTGTAAATTCATTTGAGCCGAAAAATAACTGGGTTTCCCGGGAATGAACTCTTGCTTGTAGGATGATACAGAGCATGGAGTTTAATTCCATTTATGAAGGGAAATTCAGAAGAGTGTTCTCATCCATGAAACACACTCCCTTTTAACGCAAATAGCATGCTCTTCTTTCCAGCGTCTGCAATACTGCAAGGAACATGAGAATGTCCAGAAGAAAAGAAGTGTGTTTCCTACTCATACGGACCATATCTAGTTCAACACTGCTTATGAACCTGATACAACCACATCATCTCTTACATTGATGCTCTTTAGTTAATAGTTAAAACTGTATTGGTTTTGTGAACTGTGTAAATTCATTTCAGCAAAAATAACTGGGTTTACCGGAATTGAACTCTTGCTTTTAGGGAGACAGAGATCCTTTGGTTAAACTCAGTTTCTGAAGGGAAATTCAGACCAGTGTTCTCATCCATGAAACAGACTCTGTTTTAACGGAAGAAGCATGCTCTTCTTTTCAGTGTCTGCAATACAGCTAGAACATGAGCATGCCCAGAAAAAAATAACTGTTTTTCCTACTCATACGGATCATGTCTAGTTCAACTCTGCTTATGAAACTGATACAAACCACATCATCTCTTACATAGATGCTCTTTAGTTAATAGTGAATATCGTATTGGTTTCGTGAACGGTGTAAATTCATTTTAGCCGAAAAATAACTGGGTTTACTGAAATTGAAATCTTGCTTGTAGGAAGACACAGATCCTTTGGTTATACTCAGTTTCTAAAGGGAAATTCAGACCAGTGTTCTCATCCATGAAACACACTCCATTTTAAAGCAAGAAGCATGCTCTTCTTTACAGCATCTGCAATACTGCAAGAAACATGAGCATGGCCAGAAAAAAAGAACTGTGTTTCCTACTCATATGGACCATATTAGTTCAACTCTGCTTATGAACCTGATACAAACCACATCATCTCTTAAATTGATGCTCTTTAGTTAATAGTTAAAACCGTATTGGTTTTATGAACTGTGTAAATTCACTTCAGCAAAAATAACTGGGTTTACCGGAATTGAACTCTTGCTTGTAGGGAGACAGAGATCCGTTGGTCAAACTCAGTTTCTGAAGGGAAATTCAGACCAGTGTTCTCATCCATGAAAGACACTTCGTTTTAACGGATGACGCATGCTCTCCTTTCCAGAGTTTGCAATAGAGCAAGGAACATGAGCATGCCCAGAAAAAAAGAACTGTCTCTCCTACTCGTAAGGACCTTACCTAGTACAACTCTGCTTATGAAACTGATACAAATCACATCATCTCTTACATAGATGTTCTTTAGTTAATAGTGAAAATCGTGTTGGATTCGTGAACTGTATAAATTCATTTGAGGCGAAAAATTACTGGGTTTACCGGAAATGAACTCTTGCTTCTAGGAAGACACAGAGCATGGCGTTAAACTCCGATTCTAAAGGGAAATTCAGAAGAGTGTTCTCATCAAAGAATCACAGTCTGTTTTAATGTGAGAAGCATGCTCTTCTTTCCAGCATCTGCAATACAGCAAAAAACATGAGCATTGCCAGAAAAAGAGAACTGTGTTTCCTACTCATAGGGGACATATCTCGTTCAACTCTGCTTATGAAACTGATACAAACCACAGCATCTCTTATAGATGCTCTTTAGTTAATAGTGAAAATTGTGTTGGTTTCGTGAACTGTGTAAATTCATTTGGCGCCGAAAATTCACTGCGTTTACAGGACTGAACTCTTGCTTGTAGGACGACACAGAGCATGGAGTTTAACTCTGATTCTAAAGGAGAATTCAGAAGAGTTTTCTCCTCCATGAAACACAGTCTGTTTTAACGCAAGATGCATGCTGTTCTTTCCAGCATCTGCAATAAAGCAAGAAACATGAGCATGGAGAGAAAAAAGGAACTGTGTTTCCTACTCATAAGGACCATATCTAATTCAACTGTGCTTATGAAATTGAGACAAACCACATCATTTCTTACATAGATGCTCTTTAATTAATATTGAAAATCGTGTGGGTTTCGTGAACTGTGTAAATTCATTTGAGCCGAAAAATATCTGGGTTTCCGGGAAATGACCTCCTGCTTGTAGGAAGACACAGAGCATGGAGTTTAAATCCATTCCTGAAGGGAATTTCAGAAGAGTGTTCTCATCCATGAAACACAGTCTGTTTTAACGCAAGAAGCATGCTCTTCTTTCCAGCGTCTGCAATACAGCAAAGAACTTGAGCATGCGCAAAAAAAAAGAACTGTGTTTTGTACTCATCCGGACCATATCTAGTTCAACACTGCTTATGAAACTGATACAAACCACATCATGTCTTACATAGATGCTCTTTAGTTAAAAGTGAAAATAGTATTGGATTCATGAACTGTGTAAATTCATATGTGCCGAAAAATAACTGGGTTTACCAGAAATGAACTCTTGCTTGTAGGAAGACACAGATCCTTTGGTTAAACTCAGTTTCTGAAGGGAAATTCAGACCAGTGTTCTCATCCATGAAACACACTCCATTTTAACGGAAGAAGCATACTCTCCTTTCCAGCATCTGCAATACAGCAAGGAACATGAGCATGCCCAGAAAATAAGAACTGTGTTTCCTACTCATACGAACCATATCTCGTTCAACTCTGCTTTTGAAACTGATACAAACAACATCATCTGTTACAAAGATGCTCTTTAGTTAATAGTATAAATGGTGTTGGTTTCATGAACTGTGTAAATTCATTTGAGCCGAAAAATAACTGGGTTTCCCGGAAATGAACTCTTGCTTTTAGGATGACACAGAGCATGGAGTTTAACTACATTTCTGAAGGGAAATTCAGAAGTGTTCTCATCCATGAAACACACTCCATTTTAACGCAAATAGCATGCTCTTCTTTCCAGTGTCTGCAATACAGCAAGGAACACGAGAATGTCCAGAAAAAAGGAACTGTGTTTCATACTCATACGGACCATATCTAGTTCAACACTGCTTATGACACTGAAACAAACCACATCATCTCTTACATAGATGCTCTTTAGTTAATAGTGAAAATCGTATTGGTTTCGTGAACTGTGTATATTCATTTGAGCCGAAAAATAACTGGGTTTACGGGAAATGAACACTTGCTTGTAGGAAAACACATATCCTTTGGTTAAACTCAGATTCTGAGGGGAAATTCAGACCAGTGTTCTCATTCATGAAAGACACTTGGTTTTAACGGATGACGCATGCTCTCCTTTCCAGAGTTTGCAATAGAGCAAGGAACATGAGCATGCCCAGAAAAAAAGAACTGTCTCTCCTACTCATACGGACCATACCTAGTACAACTCTGCTTATGAAACTGATACAAATCACATCATCTCTTACCTAAATGCTCTTTAGTTAATAGTGAAAATCGTGTTGTTTTCCTGAACTGTATAAATTCATTTGAGGCGAAAAATTACTGGGTTTACCGGAAATGAACTCTTGCTTGTAGGAAGACACAGAGCATGGCGTTAAACTCCGAATCTAAAGGGAAATTCAGAAGAGTGTTCTCATCAAAGAATCACAGTCTGTTTTAATGCAAGAAGCATGCTCTTCTTTCCAGCATCTGCAATACAGCAAAAAACATGTGCATGGCCAGAAAAAGAGAACTGTGTTTCCTACTCATAGGGAACATATTTCGTTCAACTCTGCTTATGAAACTGATACAAACCACAGCATCTGTTATAGATGCTCTTTAGTTAATAGTGAAAATTGTGTTGGTTTCGTGAACTGTGTAAATTCATTTGGCGCCGAAAATTCACTGCGTTTACAGGAATGAACTCTTGCTTGTAGGACGACACAGAGCATGGATTTAACTCTGATTCTAAAGGAGAATTCAGAAGAGTTTTCTCCTCCATGAAACACAGTCTGTTTTAACGCAAGATGCATGCTGTTCTTTCCAGCATCTGCAATAAAGCAAGAAACATGAGGATGGCCAGAAAAAAGGAACTGTGTTTCCTACTCATAAGAACCATATCTAGTTCAACTGTGCTTATGAAATTGAGACAAACCACATCATTTCTTACATAGATGCTCTTTAATTAATATTGAAAATCGTGTGGGTTTCGTGAACTGTGTAAATTCATTTGAGCCGAAAAATATCTGGGTTTCCGGGAAATGACCTCTTGCTTGTAGGAAGACACAGAGCATGGAGTTTAACTCCATTCCTGAAGGGAAATTCAGAAGAGTGTTCTCATCCATGAAACACAGTCTGTTTTAACGCAAGAAGCATGCTCTTCTTTCCAGCGTCTGCAATACAGCAAAGAACATGAGAATGCGCAAAAAAAAAAACTGTGTTTTGTACTCATCCGGACCATATCTAGTTCAACACTGCTTATGAAACTGATACAAACCACATCATGTCTTACATAGATGCTCTTTAGTTAAAAGTGAAAATCGTATTGGATTCGTGAACTGTGTAAATTCATTTGAGCCGAAAAATATCTGGGTTTACCGGAAATGAACTCTTGCTTGTAGGAAGACACAGATGCTTTGGTTAAACTCAGTTTCTGAAGGGAAATTCAGAGAGGTGTTCTAATCCATGAAACACAACTGTTTTAATGCAAGAAGCATGCTCTTCTTTCCTGCATCTGCAATACACAAGGAACATGCGCATGCCTAGAAAAAAAGAACTGTGTTTCCTACTCATACAGACCAAATCTCATTCAACTCTGCTTATGAAACTGATACAAACCACAGCATCTCTTACACAGATGCTCTTTAGTTAATAGTGAAAATCTTGTTGGTTTCGTGATCTGTGTAAATTCATTTGGCGCCGAAAATTCACTGTGTTTACCAGAAATGAACTCTTGCTTATAGGACGACATAGAGCATGGAGTTTATCTCTAATTCTAAATGGAAATTTAGAAGAGTGTTCTCATCTATGAAACACAGTCTGTTTTAACGCAAGAAGCATGCTCTTCTTTCCAGCATCTGCAATACAGCAAGAAACATGAGCATGACCAGAAAAAAAGAACTGTGTTTCCTACTCATACAGACCATATCTCGTTCAACTCTGGTTATGAAACTGATACAAACCACAGCATCTCTTAAATAGATGCTATTTAGTTAATAGTGAAATTCATGTTGGTTTCGTGAACTGCGTAAATTCATTTGGTGTGGAAAATTCACTGCTTTTACCAGAAATGAACTCTTGCTTGTAGGATGACATAGAGCATGGAGTTTAACTCTGATTCTAAAAGGAAATTCAGAAGAGTGTTTTCATCCATGAAACACAATCGGTTTAAACGCAAGAGGCATGCTCTTCTTTTCAGCGTCTGCAATTCAGCAGGGAACATGAGCATGCCAGGAAGAAAAGAACTGTGTTTCCTACTCATACGGACCATATCTAGTTCAACATTGCTTATGAAACTGATACAAACCACATAATCTCTTCCATAGATGCTCTTTAGTTAATAGTGAAAATCCTATTGGTTTCGTGAACTGTGTAAATTCATTTGAGCCTAAAAATAACCGGGTTTACCGGAAATGAACTCTTGCTTGTAGGAAGACACAGATCCTTTGGTTAAACTCAGTTTATGAAGGGAAATTCAGAGCAGTGTTTTCATCCATGAAACACACTCCGTTTTATTGGAAGAAGCATGCTCTTCTTTTCAGCGTCTGCAATACAGCAAGGAACATGAGCATGCCCAGAAAAAAAGAACTGTGTTTCCTACTCATAAAGACCAAATCTCATTAAACTCTGCTTATGAAACTGATACAAAGCACAGCATCTCTTACATAGATGCACTTCAGTTAATAGTGAAAAACGTGTAGGGTTTGTGAACTGTGTAAATTCATTTGAGCCGAAAATTCACTGCTTTTACCAGAAATGTACTATTGCTTGTAGGAAAACACAGATCATTTGGTTTGACTAAATTCCTGAAGGGAAATTCAGAAGAGTGTTCCCATCCATGAAACACATCTGTTTTAATGCAAGAAGCATGCTCTTCTTGCCAGCATCTGCAATACAGCAAGAAACATGAGCATGCCCAGAAACAAAGAACTGTGTTTCCTACTCATACGGACCATATCTAGTTCAACTCTGCTTATGAAACTGATACAATCCATATGATCTCTTACATAGATGCTCTTTAGTAAATAGTGAAAATCGTATTGGTTTCGTAAACTGTGTAAATTCATTTGAGCCGAAAAATATCTGGGTTTACCGGAAATGAACGCTTGCTTGTAGGAGGACACAGAGCATGGCGTTAAACTCCGATTCTAAAGCGAAACTCAGAAAAGTGTTCTCATCAAGGTAACACAGTCTGGTTTAATGCAAGAAGCATGCTCTTCTTTCCAGCATCTGCAATACAGCAAGAAACATGAGCATGACCAGAAAAAAAGAACTGTGTTTCCTACTCATACACACCATATCTCGTTCAACTCTGGTTATGAAACTGATACAAACCACAGCATCTCTTACATAGATGCTCTTTAGTTAGTAGTGAAAATCGTGTTGGTTTTGTGAACTGTGTAAATTCATTTGGCGCTGAAAATGCACTGCGTTTGCCAGAAATGAACTCTTGCTTGTAGGACGACATAGAGCATGGAGTTTAACTCCGATTCTAAATGGAAATTCAGAAGAGTGTTCTCTTCCATGAAACACAGTCTGTTATAACGCAAGAAGCATGCTCTTCTTTCCAGCATCTGCAATACAACAAGAAACATGAGCATGGCCAGAAAAAAGAACTGTGTTTTCCACAAATACGGACCATATCTAGTTCAACTCTGCTTATGAACTTGATACAAAGCACAGCATCTCCTACATAGATGCACTTTAGTTAATAGTGAAAAACGTGTTGGGTTTGTGAACTGTGTAAATTCATTTGAGCCGAAAATTCACTGCCTTTACCACAAATGTACTCTTGCTTGTAGGAAAACACAGAACATTTAGTTTAACTCAATTCCTGAAGGGAATTTCAGAGAGGTGTTCTCATCCATGAAACACATATGTTTTAATGCAAGAAGCATGCTCTCCTTGCCAGCATCTGCAATACAACAAGAAACATGAGCATGGCCAGAAATAAAGGACTGTGTTTCCCACAAATACGGACCATATCTAGTTCAACTCTGCTTATGAACTTGATACAAAGCAGAGCATCTCTTATATAGATGCTCTTTAGTTAATAGTGAAAATCGTGTTGGTTTCGTCAACTGAGTAAATTCATGTGGCGCGGAAAATTCACTGCTTTTACCAGAAATGAACTCTTGCTTGTAGGATGACATAGAGCATGGAGTTTAACTCTGATTCTAAAAGGAAATTCAGAAGAGAGTTCTCATCCATGAAACACAGTCGGTTTTAATGCAAGAAGCATGCTCTTCTTTCCAGCATCTGCAATATAGAAAGAAACATGAGCATGGCCAGAAAAAAAGAACTGTGTTTTCTGCTCATACAGACCATATCTAGTTCAACTCTGCTTATGAAACTGATACAAAGCACAGCATCTCTTACATAGATTCACTTTAGTTAATAGTGAAAAACGTGTTGGGTTTGTGAACTGTGTAAATTCATTTGAGCCGAAAATTCACTGCGTTTACCAGAAATGAACTCTTGCTTGGAGGTAGACACAGATCCTTTGGTTAAACTCAGTTTCTCAAGGGAAATTCAGAGCAGTGTTCTCATCCATGAAACACACTCCGTTTTATTGGAAGAAGCATGCTCTTCTTTCCAGCATCTGCAATACAGCAAGGAACATGAGCAGGCGCAAAAAAAAAAAAAAAAAGAAGAACTGTGTTTCCTATTCTTACGGACCATATCTAGTTCAACTCTGCTTATGAAACTGATACAAACCACATCATCTGTTACATAGATTCTCGTTAGTTAATAGTGAAAATCCTATTGGTTTCCTGAACTCTGTAAATTCATTTGAGCCGAAAAATAACTGGGTTTACCGGAAATGAACTCTTGCTTGTAGGAACACACAGATCATGGCGTTTAATTCCGATTGTAAAGGGAAATTCAGAAAAGTGTTCTCATCAATGTAACACAGTCTGTTTTAACGCAAAAAGCATGCTCTTCTTTACAGCGTCTGCAATACAGCAAGGAACATGAACATGCCCAGAAAAAGAGAACTGTGTTTCCTACTCATACGGAGCATATCTAGTTCAACTGTGCTTATGAATCTGATAGAAACCACAGCATCTCTTACATAGATGCTCTTTAGTTAATAGTGAAAAACGTGTTGGGTTTGTGAACTGTGTAAATTAATTTGAGCCGAAATTACACTCCCTTACCAGAAATGAACTCTTGCTTGTTGGAAAACAAAGATCATTTGGTTGAACTCCATTCCCGAAGGGAAATTCAGAAGAGTGTTCTCATCCATGAAACACAGTCTGTTTTAATGCAAGAAGCATCCTTTTCATTCCAGCATCTGCAATACAGCAAAAAACATGAGCATGGCCAGAAAAAAAGAACTGTGTGTCCTACTCATATGGACCATATCTAGTTCAACTCTGCTCATGAAACTGATACAAACCACATCATCTCTTACATAGATGCTCGTTAGTTAATAGTGAAAATCGTATTAGTTTCGTGAACTGTGTAAATTCATTTGAGCTGAAAAATAACTGGGTTTACAGGAAATGACCTGTTACTTGTAGGAAGACACAGCGCATGGAGTTTAACTCCGAATCTAAAGGGAAATTCAGAAAAGTGTTGTCATCCATGAAACACAGTCTGTTTTAACGCAATTAGCATGCTCTTCTTTCCAGGATCTGCAATACAGGAAGAAACATGAGCATGGCCAGAATAAAAGAACTGTGTTTCCTATTCATACGGACCATATCTAGTTCAACTCTGCTTATGAAACTGATACAAACCACAGCAACTCTTACACAGATGCTCTCTAGTTAATAGTGAAAAACGTTTTGGGTTTGTGAACTGTGTAAATTCACTTGAGCCGAAATTTCACTGCCATTACCAGAAATGAACTCTTGCTTGTAGGAAGACACAGTGCATTTGGTTTACTTCTGTTTCTGAAGGGAAATTCTGACCAGTGTTCTCATCCATGAAACACACTCTATTTTAATGCAAAAAGTATGCTCTTCTTTCCAGCGTCTGCAATACAGCAAGGAACATAAACATGCGCAAAAGAAAAAAAGAACTGTGTTTCCTATTCTTATGGACCATATCTAGTTCAACTCTGCTTATGAATCTGATACAAACCACATCATCTGTTACATAGATTCTCGTTAGTTAATAGTGAAAATCGTATTGGTTTCGTGAACTCTGTAAATTCATTTGAGCCGAAAAATAACTGGGTTTACCGGAAAGGAACTCTTGCTTGTAGGAAGACACAGATCATGGCGTTTAATTCCGATTGTAAAGGGAAATTCAGAAAAGTGTTCTCATCAATGTAACACAGTCTGTTTTAACGCAAAAAGCATGCTCTTCTTTACAGCGTCTGCAATACAGCAAGAAACATGAGCATGCCCAGAAAAAAAGAACTGTGTTTCCTACTCATACGGAGCATATCTAGTTCAACTGTGCTTATGAATCTGATAGAAACCACAGCATCTCTTACATAGATGCTCTTTAGTTAATAGTGAAAAACGTGTTGGGTTTGTGAACTGTGTAAATTAATTTGAGCCGAAATTACACTCCCTTACCAGAAATGAACTCTTGCTTGTTGGAAAACAAAGATCATTTGGTTGAACTCCATTCCCGAGGGAAATTCAGAAGAGTGTTCTCATCCATGAAACAGAGTCTGTTTTAACGCAAAAAGCATGCTCTTCTTTACAGCGTCTGCAATACAGCAAACAACATGAGCATGCCCAGAAAAAAATAACTGTGTTTAATACTCATACGGTCCATATCTCGTTCAACTCTGCTTATGAGACTGATACAAATCACAGCATGTCTTACATAGATGCTCTTTATTTAATAGAGATAAACGCGTTGGGTTTGTGAATGGTGTAAATTCATTTGAGCCGAAAATTCACTGATTTTACCAAAAATGAACTCTTGTTGTAGGAAGACACAGAGCTTTTGGTTTAACTCCATTTCTGAAGGGAAATTCAGACCAGAGTTCTCATCCATGAAACACACTCTGTTTTAACACAACAAGTATGATCTTCTTTCCAGCGTCTTCAATACAGCAAGGAACATGAGCATGCACAAAGAAAAAGAACTGTGTTTCCTATTCATACAGACCATATCTAGTTCAACTCTGCTTATGAAACTGATACAAACCACAGCATCTTATACAAAGATGCTCTTTAGTTTATAGTGAAAATCGTATTGGTTTCGTGAACTGTGTAAATTCATTTGAGCCGAAAAATAACTGGGTTTACCGGAAATGAACTCTTGCTTGTAGGAAGACACAGAGCATGGCGTTAAATTCCGATTGTAAAGGGAAATTCAGAAAAGTGTTCTCATCCATTAAACACATTCTGTTTTAACGCAAGAAGCATGCTCTTCTTTCCTGCATCTGCAATACAGCAAGAAACATGAGCATGGCCAGAAAAAAAGAATTGTGTTTCCTTCTCATACGGACCATATCTAGTTCAACACTGCTTATGAAACTGATACAAACCACAGCATCTCTTACATAGATGCTCTCTAGGTAATAGTGAAAAACGTGTTGTGCTTGTGAACTCTGTAAATTCATTTCAGCCCAAATTTCACTGCCATTACTCGAAATGAACTCTTGCTTGTAGGAAGACACAGAGCCTTTGGTTTACTTCTGTTTCTGAAAGGAAATTCAGACCAGTGTTCTCATCCATGAAACACACTCTGTTTTAAGGCTCATAGCATGCTCTTCTTTCCAGCATCTGCAATAGAGCAAGGAACATGAGTATGTCCAGAAAAAAAGAACTGTGTTTCCAAGTCATACAGACAATATTTAGTTCAACTCTGCTTATGACACTGATACAACCCATATCATCTTTCACATAGATGCTCTTTAGTTAATAGTGAAAAACATGTTGGGTTCGTGACCTGTGTAAATTCATTTCAGCCGAAAAATAACTGGGTTTACCGGAAATGAACGCTTGCTTGTAGAAAGACACAGAGCATGGAGTTTAACTCATTTCTAAAGGGAAATTCAAAAAAGTGTTCTCATCAATGAAACACAGTCTGTTTTAACGCAAAAAGCATGCTCTTCTTTACAGCGTCTGCAATACAGCAAGGAACATGACCATGCCCAGAAAAAAATAACTGTGTTTACAACTCATACGGACCATATCTCGTTCAACTCTGCTTATGAGATTGATACAAACCACAGAGCTTTTGGTTTAACTCCATTTCTGAAGGGAAATTCAGACCAGAGTTCTCATCCATGAAACACACTCTGTTTTAACGCAAGAAGCATGCTCTTCTTTCCAGTGTCTGCAATACAGCAAGGAACATGAGCATGCCCAGAAAAAAATAACTGTGTTTACTACTCATACGGACCATATCTCATTCAACTCTGCTTATGAAACTGATACAAACCACAGCAAATCTTACATGGATGCTCTTTAGTTAATAGTGAAAATCGTGTTGGTTTCGTGAACTGTGTAAATTCATTTGGCGCTGAAAATTCAATGCGTTTACCAGAAATGAACTCTTGCTTATAGGCGACACAGAGCATGGAGTTTAACTCTGATTCTAAATGGAAATTCAGTAGAGTGTTCTCATCCATGAAACACATTCTGTTTTAACGCAAGAAGCATGCTCTTCTTTCCTGCATCTGCAATACAGCAAGAAACATGAGCATGGCCAGAAAAAAAGAATTGTGTTTCATTCTCATATGGACCATATCTAGTTCAACACTGCTTATGAAACTGATACAAACCACAGCATCTCTTACATAGATGCTCTCTAGTTAATAGTGAAAAACGTGTTGGGTTTGTGAACTGTGTAAATTCATTTGAGCCGAAATTACAATCCTTTACCAGAAATTAACTCTTGCTTGTTGGAAAACAAAGATCATTTGGTTGAACTCCATTCCCGAAGGGAAATTAGGAAGAGTGTTCTCATCCATGAAATACAGTCTGTTTTAATGCAAGAAGCATCCTTTTCATTCCAGCATCTGCAATACAGCAAAAAACATGAGCATGGCCAGAAAAAAAGAACTGTGTGTCCTACTCATACGGACCATATCAAGTTCAACTCTGCTTATGAAACTGATACAAACCACATCATCTCTTACGTAGATGCTCGTTAGTTAATAGTGAAAATCGTATCAGTTTCGTGAACTGTGTAAATTCATTTGAGCTGAAAAATAACTGGGTTTACAAGAAATGAACTGTTGCTTGTAGGAAGACACAGCGCATGGAGTTTAACTCCGAATCTAAAGGGAAAATCAGAAAAGTGTTGTCATCCATGAAAATCAGTCTGTTTTAACGCAATTAGCATGCTCTTCTTTCCAGGATCTGCAAAACAGGAAGAAACATGAGCATGGCCAGAATAAAAGAACTGTGTTTCCTACTCACACGGAAGATTTCTAGTTCAACTCTGCTTATGAAACTGATACAAACCACAGCATCTCTTACATAGATGCTCTCTAGTTAATAGTGAAAAACATGTTGTGTTTGTGAACTCTGTAAATTCATTTGAGCCGAAATTTCACTGCAATTACTAGAAATGAACTCTTGCTTGTAGGAAGAGACAGAGCCTTTGGTTTACTTCTGTTTCTGAATGGAAATTCAGACCAGTGTTCTCATCCATGAAACACACTCTGTTTTAAGGCTAATAGCATGCTCTTCTTTCCAGCGTCTGGAATACAGCAAGGAACTTGAGCATGGCCAGAAAAAAAAGAACTGTGGTTCCTACTCATACAGACCATATTTATTTGAACTCTGCTTATGAAACTGACACAACCCGTATCATCTTTTACATAGATGCTCTTTAGTTAATAGTTAAAAACCTGTTTGGTTCGTGACCTGTGTAAATTCATTTGATCCAAAAAATAACTGGGTTTACCGGAAATGAACTCTTGCTTTTGGAAAAACACAGAGCATGGATTTTAACTCATTTATAAAGGGAAATTCAAAAAAGTGTTCTTATCAATGAAAAACAGTCTATTTTAACGCAAAAAGCATGCTCCTCTTTCCAGCGTCTGCAATACAGCAAGGAACATGAGCATGCCCAGAAAAAAAGAACTGTGTTTCCTACTCATACGGACCATATCTTGTTCAACTCTGCTTAGGAAACTGATACAAACCACAGCAACTCTTACATAGATGCTCTTTAGTTAATAGTGAAAATCGTGTTGGTTTCGTGAACTGTGTAAATTCATTGGGGCCGCAAATTCAATGCGTTTACCAGAAATGAACTCTTGCTTATAGGACGACACAGAGCATTGAGTTTAACTCTGATTCTAAATGGAAATTCAGAAGAGTGTTCTCATCCATGAAACACAGGCCTTTTTAACGCAAGAAGCATGCTCTTCTTTCCAGCATCTGCAATACAGCAAGAAACATGAGCATGGCCAGAAAAAAAGAACTGTGTCTCCTACTCATACGGACCATATCTAGTTCAACTGTGCTTATGAATCTGATAGAAACCACAGCATCTCTTACATACATGAACTTTAGTTAATAGTGAAAAACGTGTTGGGTTTGTGAACTGTGTAAATTCATTTGAGCCGAAATTACACTCCCTTTACCAGAAATTAACTCTTGCTTGTAGGAAAACACAGAGCATTTGGTTGAATTCCATTCCCGAAGGGAAATTCAGAAGAGTGTTCTCATCCATGAAACACAGTCTGTTTTAACACAAGAAGCATCCTTTTCGTTCCAGCATCTGCAATACAGCAAGAAACATGAGCATGGCCAGAAAAAAAGAACTGTGTTTCCTACTCATACGGACCATATCTAGTTAAACTCTGCTTATGAAACTGATACAAACCACATCATCTCTCATATAGTTGCTCATTAGTTAACAGTGAAAATCGTATTGGTTTCGTGAACTGTGGAAATTCATTTGAGCCGAAAAATACCTGGGTTTACCGGAAATGAACTGTTGCTTGTAGGAAGACACAGAGCATGGAGTATAACTCCGATTCTAAAGGGAAATTGAGAAAAGTGTTCTCATCCATGAAACACAGTCTGTTTTTACGCAATTAGCATGCTCTTCTTTCCAGGATCTGCAATACAGGAAGAAACATGAGCATGGCCACAATAAAAGAACTGTGTTTCCTACTCATACGGACCATTTCTAGTTCAACTCTGCTTATGAAACTGATACAAACCACAGCATCTCTTACATAGATGCTCTCTAGTTAATAGTGAAAAACGTGTTATGTTTGTGAACTCTGTAAATTCATTTGAGCCCAAATTTCACTGCCATTACTAGAAATGAACTCTTGATTGTAGGAAGAGACAGAGCCTTTGGTTTACTTCTGTTTCTGAATGGAAATTCACACCAGTGTTCTCATCCATGAAACACACTCTGTTTAAAGGCTAACAGCATGCTCTTCTTTCCAGCGTCTGCAATACAGCAAGGAACATGAGCATGCCCAGAAAAAAAGAACTGTGTTTACTACTCATACGGACCATATCTCGTTCAACTCTGCTTATGAAACTTATACAAACCACAGCATCAATTATGTAGAAGCTCTTTAGTTAATAGTGAAAAACGTGTTGTGTTTGTGACCCGTGTATATTCATTTGAGATGAAATATAACTGGGTTTACCGGAAATGAACTCTTGCATGTAGGACGACATAGAGCATGTAGTTTAACTCTGATTCTAAATGGAAATTCAGAAGAGTGTTCTCATCCATGAAACACAGGCCTTTTTAACGCAAGAAGCATGCTCTGCTTTCCAGCATCTGCAATACAGCAAGAAACATGAGCATGGCCAGAAAAAAAGAACTGTGTTTCCTACTCATACGGACCATATCTAGTTCAACTGTGCTTATGAATCTGATAGAAACCACAGCATCTCTTACATACATGAACTTTAGTTAATAGTGAAAAACGTGTTGGGTTTGTGAACTGTGTAAATTCATTTGAGCCGAAATTACACTCCCTTTACCAGAAATTAACTCTTGCTTGTAGGAAAACACAGAGCATTTGGTTGAATTCCATTCCCGAAGGGAAATTCAGAAGAGTGTTCTCATCCATGAAACACAGTCTGTTTTAACACAAGAAGCATCCTTTTCGTTCCAGCATCTGCAATAGAGCAAGAAACATGAGCATGGCCAGAAAAAAAGAACTGTGTTTCCTACTCATACGGACCATATCTAGTTAAACTCTGCTTATGAAACTGATACAAACCACATCATCTCTCATATAGTTGCTCATTAGTTAACAGTGAAAATCGTATTGGTTTCGTGAACTGTGGAAATTCATTTGAGCCGAAAAATACCTGGGTTTACCGGAAATGAACTGTTGCTTGTAGGAAGACACAGAGCATGGAGTATAACTCCGATTCTAAAGGGAAATTGAGAAAAGTGTTCTCATCCATGAAACACAGTCTGTTTTAACGCAAGAAGCATGCTCTTCTTTCCAGCATCTGCAATACTGCAAGAAACATGAGCATGGCCAGAAAAAAAGAACTGTGTTTCCTACTCATACGGACCATTTCTAGTTCAACTCTGCTTATGAAACTGATACAAACCACAGCATCTCTTACATAGATGCTCTCTAGTCAATAGTGAAAAACGTGTTGTGTTTGTGAACTCTGTGAATTCATTTGAGCCAAAATTTCACTACCATTACTAGAAATGAACTCTTGATTTTAGGAAGAGACAGAGCCTTTGGTTTACTTCTGTTTCTGAATGGAAATTCACACCAGTGTTCTCATCCATGAAACACACTCTGTTTAAAGGCTAACAGCATGCTCTTCTTTCCAGCGTCTGCAATACAGCAAGGAACATGAGCATGCCCAGAAAAAAAGAACTGTGTTTACTACTCATACGGACCATATCTCGTTCAACTCTGCTTATGAAACTGATACAAACCACAGCAACACTTACATAGATGCTCTTTAGTTAATAGTTAAAATAGTGTTGGTTTCGTGAACTGTGTAAATTCATTTGGAGCCGAAAATTCAATGCGTTTACCAGAAATGAACTCTTGCATATAGGACGACACAGAGCATGTTGTTTAACTCTGATTCGAAATTGAAATTCAGAAGAGTGTTCTCATCCATGAAACACATTCTGTTTTAACGCAAGAAGCATGCTCTTGATTCTAGCATCTGCAGTACAGCAAGAAACACGAGAATGGCCAGAAAAAAAGAACTGTGTTTCCTACTCATAGGGACCATATCTAGTTCAACTCTGCTTATGAAACTGATACAAACCACAGCATCTCTTACATAGATTCACTCTAGTTAATAGTGAAAAACGTGTTTGGTCGTGAACTGTGTAAATTCATTTGAGCCGAAAATTCACTGCGTTTACCAGAAATGAACTCTTGCTTGGAGGAAGGCACAGAGCCTTTGGTTTAACTCAGTTTCTGAAGGGAAATTCAGACCAGTGTTCTCATCCATGAAAAACACTCTGTTTTATCACATGAGCATGCTCTTCTTTCCAGTTCTGGAATACAGCAAGGAACATGAGCATGCCCACAAAAAAAGAACTGTGTTTCCTACTCATACAGACCATATTTAGTTAAACTCTGCTTATGAAACTGACACAACCCATATCATCTTTTACATAGACGATCTTTAGTTAATAGTGAAAAACATGTTCGGTTTGTGACCTGTGTAAAATCATTTGTGCCGAAAAATAAATGGGTTTACCGGAAATGAACTCTTGCTTTTGGAAAGACACAGAGCATGGATTTTAACTCATTTATAAAGGGAAATTCAAAAAAGTGTTCTTATCAATGAAACACAGTCTATTTTAATGCAAAAAGCATGCTCCTCTTTCCAGCGTCTGCAATACAGCAAGGAACATGAGCATGCCCAGAAAAAAAGAACTGTGTTTCCTACTCATACGGACCATATCTTGTTCAACTCTGCTTAGGAAACTGATACAAACCACAGCAACTCTTACATAGATGCTCTTTAGTTAATAGTGAAAATCGTGTTGGTTTCGTGAACTGTGTAAATTCATTGGGGCCGCAAATTCAATGCGTTTACCAGAAATGAACTCTTGCTTATAGGACGACACAGAGCATTGAGTTTAACTCTGATTCTAAATGGAAATTCAGAAGAGTGTTCTCATCCATGAAACACAGTCCATTTTAAGGCAAGAAGCATGCTCTTCTTTCCAGCATCTGTAATACAGCAAGAAACATGAGCATGGCCAGAAAAAAAGAACTGTGTTTCCTACTCATACGGACCATATCTAGTTCAACTGTGCTTATGAATCTGATAGAAACCACTGCATCTCTTACATAGATGCTCTTTAGTTAATAGTGAAAATCGTATTGGTTTCGTGAACTGTGGAAATTCATTTGAGCCGAAAAATAACTGGGTTTACCGGAAATGAACTGTTGCTTGTAGGGAGACACAGAGCATGGAGTATAACTCCGATTCTAAAGGGAAATTGAGAAAAGTGTTCTCATCCATGAAACACAGTCTGTTTTTACGCAATTAGCATGCTCTTCTTTCCAGGATCTGCAATACAGGAAGAAACATGAGCATGGCCAGAATAAAAGAACTGTGTTTCCTACTCATACGGACCATTTCTAGTTCAACTCTGCTTATGAAACTGACACAAACCACAGCATCTCTTACATAGATGCTCTCTAGTTAATAGTGAAAAACGTGTTGTGTTTGTGAACTCTGTAAATTCATTTGAGCCCAAATTTCACTGCCATTACTAGAAATGAACTCTTGATTGTAGGAAGACACAGAGCCTTTGGTTTACTTCTGTTTCTGAATGGAAATTCACACCAGTGTTCTCATCCATGAAACACACTCTGTTTAAAGGCTAACAGCATGCTCTTCTTTCCAGCGTCTGCAATACAGCAAGGAACATGAGCATGCCCAGAAAAAAAGAACTGTGTTTACTACTCATACGGACCATATCTCGTTCAACTCTGCTTATGAAACTTATACAAACCACAGCATCAATTATGTAGAAGCTCTTTAGTTAATAGTGAAAAACGTGTTGTGTTTGTGACCCGTGTATATTCATTTGAGATGAAATATACCTGGGTTTACCGGAAATGAACTCTTGCATGTAGGAAGACACAGAGCATGGAGTTTAACTCATTTCTAAAGGGAAATTCAGAAAAGTGTTCTCATCAATGAAACACAGTCTGTTTTAACGCAAAAAGCATGCTCTTCTTTCCAGCGTATGCAATACAGCAAGGAACATGAGAATGGCCAGAAAAAAAGAACTGTGTTTCCTACTCATACGGACCATATCTAGTTCAACTCTGCTTATGAAATTGATACAAACCACAGCATCTCTTACATAGATGCTCTCTAGTTAATAGTGAAAAACGTGTTGGGTTTGTGAACTGTGTAAATTCATTTGAGCCGAAAATTCACTGCGTTTACCAGAAATGAACTCTTGCTTGGAGGAAGACACAGAGCTTTTGGTTTAATTCAGTTTCTGAAGGGAAATTCAGACCAGTGTTCTCATCAATGAAACACACTCTGTTTTATCGCATGAGCATGCTCTTCTTTCCAGCATCTGGAATACAGCAGGGAACATGAGCATGCCCAGAAAAAAAGAACTGTGTTTCCTACTCATACGGACCATATCTCGTTCACTCTGCTTATGAGACTGATACAAACCACAGTAACTCTTACATAGATGCTCTTTAGTTAATAGTGAAAATCGTGTTGGTTTCCTGAACTGTGTAAATTCATTTGGCGCCGAAAATTCAATGCGTTTACCAGAAATGAACTCTTGCTTATAGGACGACACAGAGCATGGAGTTTAACTCTGATTCTAAATGGAAATTCAGAAGAGTGTTCTCATCCATGAAACACAGGCCGTTTTAACACAGGAAGCATGCTCTTCTTTCCAGCATCTGCAATACAGCAAGAAACATGAGCATGGCCAGAAAAAAAGAACTGTGTTTCCTACTCATACGGACCATATCTAGTTCAACTGTGCTTACGAATCTGATAGAAACCACAGCATCTCTTACATACATGCCCTTTAGTTAATAGTGAAAAACGTGTTGGGTTTGTGAACTGTGTAAATTCATTTGAGCCGAAATTACACTCCCTTTACCAGAAATTAACTCTTGCTTGTAGGAAAACACAGAGCATTTGGTTGAATTCCATTCCCGAAGGGAAATTCAGAAGAGTGTTCTCATCCATGAAACACAGTCTGTTTTAACGTAAGAAGCATCCTTTTCGTTCCAGCATCTGCAATACAGCAAGAAACATGAGCATGGCCAGAAAAAAAGAACTGTGTTTCCTACTCATACGGACCATATCTAGTTAAACTCTGCTTATGAAACTGATACAAACCACATCATCTCTCATATAGTTGCTCATTAGTTAACAGTGAAAATCGTATTGGTTTCGTGAACTGTGGAAATTCATTTGAGCCGAAAAATAACTGGGTTTACCGGAAATGAACTGTTGCTTGTAGGAAGACACAGAGCATGGAGTATAACTCCGATTCTAAAGGGAAATTGAGAAAAGTGTTCTCATCCATGAAACACAGTCTGTTTTAACGCAATTAGCATGCTCTTCTTTCCAGGATCTGCAATACAGGAAGAAACATGAGCATGGCCAGAATAAAAGAACTGTGTTTCCTACTCATACGGACCATTTCTAGTTCAACTCTGCTTATGAAACTGATACAAACCACAGCATCTCTTACATAGATGCTCTCTATTCAATAGTGAAAAACGTGTTGTGTTTGTGAACTCTGTGAATTCATTTGAGCCGAAATTTCACTGCCATTACTAGAAATGAACTCTTGCTTGTAGGAAGAGACAGAGCCTTTGGTTTGCTTCTGTTTCTGAATGGAAATCCACACCAGTGTTCTCATCCATGAAACACACTCTGTTTTAAGGCTAACAGCATGCTCTTCTTTCCAGCGTCTGCAATACATCAAGGAACATGAGCATGCCCAGTATAAAAGAACTGTGTTTACTACTCATACGGACCATACCTCGTTCAACTCTGCTTATGAAACTTATACAAACCACAGCATCAATTATGTAGAAGCTCTTTAGTTAATAGTGAAAAACGTGTTGTGTTTGTGACCTGTGTATATTCATTTGAGCCAAAATATAACTGGGTTTACCGGAAATGAACTCTTGCATGTAGGAAGACACAGAGCATGGAGTCTAACTCATTTCTAAAGGGAAATTCAGAAAAGTGTTCTCATCAATGAAACACAGTCTGTTTTAACGAAAAAAGCATGCTCTTCTTTCCTGCGTGTGAAATACAGCAAGGAACATGAGCATGCCCAGAAAAAAAGAACTGTGTTTCCTACTCATACGGACCATATCTAGTTCAACTCTGCTTATGAAACTGATACAAACCACAGCATCTCTTACATAGATGCTCTCTAGTTAATAGTGAAAAACGTGTTGGGTTTGTGAACTGTGTAAATTCATTTGAGCCGAAAATTCACTGTGTTTACCAGAAATGAACTCTTGCTTGGAGGAAGACACAGAGTCTTTGGTTTAACTCAGATTCTGAAGGGAAATTCAGACCAGTGTTCTCATCCATGAAACACACTCTGTTTTATCGCATGAGCATGCTCTTCTTTCCAGCATCTGGAATACAGCAGGGAACGTGAGCATGCCCAGAAAAAAAGAACTGTGTTTCCTACTCATACGGACCATATCTCGTTCAACTCTGCATATGAGACTGATACGAACCACAGCAACTCTTACATAGATGCTCTTTAGTTAATAGTGAAAATCGTGTTGGTTTCGTGAACTGTGTAAATTCATTTGGCGCCGAAAATTCAATGCGTTTACCAGAAATGAACTCTTGCTTATAGGACGACACAGAGCATGGAGTTTAACTCTGATTCTAAATGGAAATTCAGAAGAGTGTTCTCATCCATGAAACACAGGCCGTTTTAACGCAAGAAGCATGCTCTTCTTTCCAGCATCTGCAATACAGCAAGAAACATGAGCATGGCCAGGAAAAAAGAACTGTGTTTCCTACTCATACAGACCATATCTAGTTCAACTGTGCTTATGAATCTGATAGAAACCACTGCATCTCTTACATAGATGCTCTCTAGTTAATAGTGAAAAACCTGTTGGGTTTGCGAACTGCGTAAATTCATTTGAGCCGAAATTACACTCCCTTTACCAGAAATTAACTCTTGCTTGTAGGAAAACACAGAGCATTTGGTTGAACTCCATTCCCGAAGGGAAATTCAGAAGAGTGTTCTCATCCATGAAACACTGTCTGTTTTAACGCAAGAAGCATCCTTTTCGTTCCAGCATCTGTAATACCGCAAGAAACATGAGCATGGCTAGAAAAAAAGAACTGTGTTTCCTACTCATACGGACCATATCTAGTTAAACTCTGCTTATGAAACTGATACAAACCACATCATCTCTTACGTAGTTGCTCGTTAGTTAACAGTGAAAATCGTATTGGTTTCGTGAACTGTGGAAATTCATTTGAGCCGAAAAATAACTGGGTTTACCGGAAATGAACTGTTGCTTGTAGGAAGACACAGAGCATGGAGTATAACTCCGATTCTAAAGGGAAATTGAGAAAAGTGTTCTCATCCATGAAACACAGTCTGTTTTAACGCAATTAGCATGCTCTTCTTTCCAGGATCTGCAATACAGGAAGAAACATGAGCATGGCCAGAATAAAGGAACTGTGTTTCCTACTCATACGGACCATTTCTAGTTCAACTCTGCTTATGAAACTGATACAAACCACAGCATCTCTTACATAGATGCTCTCTAGTCAATAGTGAAAAACGTGTTGTGTTTGTGAACTCTGTAAATTCATTTGAGCCCAAATTTCACTGCAATTACTAGAAATGACCTCTTGCTTGTAGGAAGAGACAGAGCCTTTGGTTTGCTTCTGTTTCTGAATGGAAATCCACACCAGTGTTCTCATCCATGAAACACACTCTGTTTTAAGGCTAACAGCATGCTCTTCTTTCCAGCGTCTGCAATACAGTAAGGAACATGAGCATGCCCAGAAAAAAAGAACTGTGTTTACTACTCATATGGACCATATCTCGTTCAACTCTGCTTATGAATCTTATACAATCCACAGCATCAATTATGTAGAAGCATTTTAGTTAATAGTGAAAAACGTGTTGTGTTCGTGACCTGTGTATATTCATTTGAGCCGAAATATAACTGGGTTTACCGGAAATGAACTCTTGCATGTAGGAAGACACAGAGCATGGAGTTTAACTCATTTCTAAAGGGAAATTCAGAAAAGTGTTCTCATCAATGAAACACAGTCTGTTTTAACGCAAAAAGCATGCTCTTCTTTCCTGCGTGTGAAATACAGCAAGGAACATGAGCATGCCCAGAAAAACAGAACTGTGTTTCCTACTCATACGGACCATTTCTAGTTCAACTCTGCTTATGAAACTGATACAAACCACAGCATCTCTTACATAGATGCTCTCTAGTTAATAGTGAAAAACGTGTTGGGTGTGTGAACTGTGTAAATTCATTTGAGCCGAAAATTCACTGTGTTTACCAGAAATGAACTCTTGCTTGGAGGAAGACACAGAGCCTTTGGTTTAACTCAGATTCTGAAGGGAAATTCAGACCAGTGTTCTCATCCATGAAACACACCCTGTTTTATCGCATGAGCATGCTCTTCTTTCCAGCATCTGGAATACAGCAGGGAACGTGAGCATGCCCAGAAAAAAAGAACTGTGTTTCCTACTCATACGGACCATATCTCGTTCACTCTGCTTATGAGACTGATACAAACCACAGTAACTCTTACATAGATGCTCTTTAGTTAATAGTGAAAATCGTGTTGGTTTCCTGAACTGTGTAAATTCATTTGGCGCCGAAAATTCAATGCGTTTACCAGAAATGAACTCTTGCTTATAGAACGACACAGAGCATGGAGTTTAACTCTGATTCTAAATGGAAATTCAGAAGAGTGTTCTCATCCATGAAAAACAGGCCGTTTTAACGCAAGAAGCATGCTCTTCTTTCCAGCATCTGCAATACAGCAAGAAACATGAGCATGGCCAGTAAAAAAGAACTGTGTTTCCTACTCATACGGACCATATCTAGTTCAACTGTGCTTATGAATCTGATTGAAACCACAGCATCTCTTACATAGATGCTCTCTAGTTAATAGTGAAAAACGTGATGGGTTTGTGAACTGTGTAAATTCATTTGAGCCGAAATTACACTCCCTTTACCAGAAATTAACTCTTGCTTGTAGGAAAACACAGAGCATTTGGTTGAACTCCATTCCCGAAGAGAAATTCAGAAGAGTGTTCTCATCCATGAATCACAGTCTGTTTTAACGCAAGAAGCATCCTTTTCGTTCCAGCATCTGTAATACAGCAAGAAACATGAGCATGGCTAGAAAAAAAGAACTGTGTTTCCTACTCATACGGACCATATCTAGATAAACTCTGTTTATGAAACTGATACAAACCACATCATCTCTTACATAGTTGCTCATTAGTTAACAGTGAAACTCGTATTTTTTTCGTGAACTGTGGAAATTCATTTGAGCCGAAAAATAACTGGGTTTACCGGAAATGAACTGTTGCTTGTAGGAAGACACAGAGCATGGAGTATAACTCCGATTCTAAAGGGAAATTGAGAAAAGTGTTCTCATCCACGAAACACAGTCTGTTTTTACACAATTAGCATGCTCTTCTTTCCAGGATCTGCAATACAGCAAGAAACATGAGCATGGCCAGAATAAAAGAACTGTGTTTCCTACTCATATGGACCATTTCTAGTTCAACTCTGCTTATGAAATTGATACAAACCACAGCATCTCTTACATAGATGCTCTCTAGTTAATAGTGAAAAACGTGTTGTGTTTGTGAACTCTGTAAATTCATTTGAGCCCAAATTTCACTGCAATTACTAGAAATGAACTCTTGATGTAGGAAGACAGAGAGCCTTTGGTTTAACTCTGTTTCTGAAGGAAAATTCAGTCCAGTGTTCAAATCCATGAAACACTCTCTGTTTTAACAAAAGAAGCATGCTCTTCTTTCTAGCGTGTCCAATACAGCAAGAAACATGAGCATGCCTAGGAAAAAAGAACTGTATTTCCTACTCAAATGGACCGTGTCTAGTTCAACTCTGCTTATGAAACTCATACAAACCTCAGCATCTCTTCACAGATGCTCTTTAGTTAATAGTGGAAATCGTGTTGGGTTCTTGTACTGTGTAAATTCATTTGAGCTGAAAAATCATTGGGCTTACCAGAAATGAACTCTTGCTTGTAGGAAGACACAGAGCCTTTGGTTTAACTCCATTTGGAAAGGCAAATTCAGACCAGTGTTCTCATCCATGAAACACACTCTATTTTAAGGCAAAGAGCATGCTATTCTTTCCAGAGTCTGCAATATAACAAGAAACATGAGCATGCCCAGAAAAAATGACCTGTGTTTCCTACTCATACGGACCATATCTAGTTCAACTCTGCTTATGAAACTGATACAAACCACAGCATCTCTTACATAGATGCTCTCTAGTTAATAGTGAAAAACGTGTTGGGTTCGTGAACTGTCAAAATTCATTTGAGTCAAAAACCACTGGATTTACCGGAAATTAACTCTTGCTTGTAGGAAGAAACAGAGCCTTTGTTTTAACTCCGTTTCTGAAGGAAAATTCAGACCTGTGTTCAAATCCAGGAAACACAATATGTTTTAGCGCAAGAAGCACACTCTTCTTTCCAGCGTCTCCAATACAGCAAGAAATATGAGCATGCCCAGAAAAAAAGAAATGTATTTCCTACTCAAAAGGACCGTGTCTAGTTCAACTCTGCTTATGAAACTCATACAAATCACAGCATCTCTTCACAGATGCTCTTTAGTTAATAGTGAAAAACGTGTTGGGTTCGTGAACTGTGTAAATTCATTTCAACCGAAAAATCACTGGGTTTAATGGAAATGAACTCTTGCTTGTAGGAAGACACAGAGCCTTTGGTTTTACTCCGTTTTTGAAGAGAAATTCAGACCAGCGTTCTAATCCATGAAACACCCTCTGTTTTAACGCAAAAAGCTTCCTACTCTGTCCAGCGTCTCCTATACAGCAAGAAACATGAGCATGACCAGAAAAAAAGAACTGTGTTTCCTACTCATACGGACCATATCTAGTTGAACTCTGCTTATGAAACTGTAACAAACCACAGCATCTTTTACATAGATGCTCTTTAGTAAATAGTGAAAGTCGTGTTGGGTTCGTGATCTGTGTTAATTCATTTGAGCCAAAAAAACACTGGGATTTCCAGAAATGAACTCTTGCATGTAGGAAGACACAGAGCCTTCGGTTTAACTCCGTTTCTGAAGGAAAATTCAGACCAGGGTCCAAATCCATGAAACACACTCTGTTTTAACGCAAGAAGCTTGCTCTTTTTTCCAGCGTCTCTAATACAGCATGAAACATGAGCATGCCCAGAAAAAAAGAACAGTATTTCCTACTCAAAAGGACCAGGTCTATTTCAACTCTGCATATGAAACTCATACAAACCACAGCATCTCTTCACAGATGCTCTTTAGTTAATAATGAAAATCGTGTTGGGTTTGTGAACTGTGTAAATTCATTTGAGCCAAAAAATCAAAGGGTTTACCAGAAATGAACTCTTCATTGTAGGAAGACACAGAACCTTTGGTTTAACTCTGTTTCTGAAGGAAAATTCAGACCAGTGTTCAAATCCATGAAACACACTCTGTTTTGACGCAAGAAGGATGCTCTTCTTTCCAGGGTACCTAATACAGCAAGAAACGTGAGCATGCCCATAAAAAAAGAACTGTATTTCATACTTATACGGACCATATCTAGTTGAACTCTTCTTATGAAACTGTAACAAACCACAGCATCTTTTACATAGATGCTCTTTAGTTAATAGTGAAAATCGTGTTAGGATTGAACTGTGAATATTCATTTGAGCCGAAATATCACAGGATTTACCGGAAATGAACTCTTGCTTGTAGGAAGACAGAGAGACTTTGGTTTAACTCCGTTTCTGAAGGAATATTCAGACCAGTGTTCTCATCCATGAAACACACTCTGTTTTAACACAAGAAGCATTCTGTTCTTCCAGCGTCTCCAATACAGCAAGAAACATGAGCATGCACAGAAAAAAATTACTGTACTTTCTACTCAAAATGACTGTGTCTAGTTCAACTCCTCTTATTAAACTCATACAAAACACAGCATCTCTTCATAGATGATCTTTAGTTAATAGTGAAAATTGTGTTGGCTTCGAGAATTGTGTAAATTCATTAGAGCTGAAAAGTCACTGGGTTTACAGGAAATGAACTCTTGCTTGTAGGAAGACACAGAGCATTTGGTTTAACTCCGTTTGTGAAGGGCAATTCAGACCAGTGTTCTAATCCATGAAACACACTCTGTTTTAACGTGAAGAGCACGCTCTTCTTTCCAGCATCTACAAAACAGCAAGAACCATGAGCATGCCCAGAAATAAAGAACTGTGTTTCATACTCACACGGACCATATGTACTTCAACTCTGCTTATGAAACTGATACAAACCACAGCTCCTCTTACATAAATCCTCTTCAGGTAATAGTGAGAAATGCGTAGGGTTCGTGAACTGCGAAAAATCAGTTGAGCCCAAAATTCTCTTGGTTTACCAGAAATGAACTATTGCTTGTAGGGAGACACAGATCATGGGGTTTAACTCCGTTTCTGAAGGGAAATTCAGACCAGAGTTCTCAACCATGAAACACACTCTGTTTTAAGGCAAGAAGCAAGCTCTTCTTTCCAGCGTCTCCAATACAGTAAGAACCATGAGCATGCCCAGAAAAAAAGAACTGTGTTTCCTACTCATACAGACCATATGTAGTTCATCTCTGCTTATGAAACTGATACAAACCACAGCTCTTCTTACATAAATGCTCTTTAGTTAATAGTGAGAATCGCGTTTGGTTCATGAACTGCAAAAATCATTTGAGCCCGAAATTCACTGGGTTTACCAGAAATCAACTCTTGCTTGTAGGAAGACAGAGATCCTGGGGTTCAACTCCGATTCTGAAGACAAATTCAGACCAGAGTTCTCAACCCTGAAAAAATCTCTGTTTTAAGGCAAGTATCATCCTCTTCTATCCAGCGTCTCAAATAATGTAAGAAACATCTGCATTCCCAGAAAAAAAGAACTGTGTTTCCTACTCATACAGACCATATGTAGTTCATCTCTGCTTATGAAACTGATACAAACCACAGCTCCTCTAACATAAATCCTCTTTAGTTAACAGTGAGAATCACGTTGGGTTCGTGATCTGCGAAAAATCATTTGATCCCAAAGTTCACTGGGTTTACCAGAAATGAACTCTTGCTTGTAGGAAGACACAGATCCTGGGGTTTAACTCCATTTTGAAGTGAAATTCAGACCAGAATTCTCATCCCTGAAGCACACACTGTTTCAACACACGAAGCAAGCTCTTCTATCCAGAGTCTCAAATACAGTAAGAAACATGAGCATTCCCAGAAAAAAAGAACTGTGTTTCCTACTCATACAGACCATATGTAGTTAAACTCTGCTTATGAAACTGATTCAAACCACAGCTCCTATTATATAATTCCTCTTTAGTTAATAGTGAGAATCGCGTTGTGTTTCTGTACTGGGAAAAAATATTTGAGCACAAAATTCACTGGGATTTCCTGAAATGAACTCTGGCTTGTAGGAAGACGCAGATCCTGGGGTTTAACTCCATTTCTGAAGGTAAATTCAACCAGAATTCTCAACCCTGAAATACACTCTGTTTTAAAGCAAGAATCATCCTCTTCTTTCCACGTTCTCCAATACACTAAGAACCATAAGCATGCCCAGAAAAAAAAAAAAACTGTGTTTCCTACTCATACGGACCATATGTAGTTCAACTCTGCTTATGAAATGATACAGACCACAGCTCCTCTTATATGAATGCTCTTTAGTTAATAGTGATAATCGTGTTGGGTTCTAGAACTGTGTAAAATCATTTGAGCCCATAATTCACTTGGTTTACCAGAAATGAACTCTTGCTTGTAGGAAGACAGAGATCCTGGGGTTTAACTCTGTTTCTGAAGGGAAATTCAGACCAGTGTTCTCATCCATGAAACACACTCTGTTTTACTGCAAGAAGCAAGCTCTTCTCTCCAGCGTCTCCACTACAGCAAGAACCATGAGCATGCCCAGAAATAAAGAACTGTGTTTCCTACTCATACGGACCATATGTAGTTCAACTCTGCTTATGAAACTGATACAAACCACAGCTCCTCTTACATAAATCCTCTTCAGGTAATAGTGAGAATTGCGTAGGGTTCGTGAACTGCAAAAAATCATTTGAGTCCAAAATTCTCTTGGTTTACCAGAAATGAACTCTTGCTTGTAGGGAGACACACATCATGGGGTTTAACTCCATTTCTGAAGGGAAATTCAGACCAGAGTTCTCATGCTTGAAACACACTCTGTTTTAAGTCAAGAAGCAAGCTCTTCTTTCCAGCGTCTCCAATGCAGTAAGAACCATGAGCATGCCCAGAAAAAAAGAACTGTATTTCCTACTCATACGGACCATATGTAGTTCAACTCTGCTTATGAAACTGATACAAACCACAGCTCCTCTTAAATAAATGCTCTTTAGTTAATAGTGAGAATCGTGTTGGGTTCGTGAACTGCAAAAAATCATTTGAAACCAAAATTCACTGGGTTTACCAGAAATGAACTCTTCCTTGTAGGAAGATACAGATCCAGGGGTTTAACTCTGTTTCAGAAGGGAAATTCAGATGAGAGTTCTCAACCCTGAAACATATCTGTTTTAACGCAAGAAGCAAGCTCTTCTTTCCAGAGTCTTAAATACAGCAAGAATCATGAGCATGCCCAGAAAAAAAGAACTGTGTTTCCTACTCATACAGACCATATGTAGTTCATCTCTGCTTATGAAACTGATACAAACCACAGCTCCTCTTACATAAATGCTCTTTTGTTAATAGTGAGAATCGCGTTTGGTTCATGAAGTGCGAAAAATCATTTCAGCCCAAAATTCACTGGGTTTAACAGAAATGAACTATTGCTTGTAGGAAGACAGAGATCTTGGGGTTCAACTCGGTTTCTGAAGTCAAATTCAGACCAGAGATCTCAACCCTGAAAAAAACTATGTTTTAAGGCAATAATCATCCTCTTCCATCCAGCGTCTCCAATAATGTAAGAAACATCTGCATTCCCAGAAAAAAAGAACTGTGTTTCCTACTCATACAGACCATATGTAGTTAAACTCTGGTTATGAAACTGATACAAACCACAGCTCCTCTTACATAAATGCTCTTTAGTTAATAGTGAGAATCGCGTTGGGTTTCTGAACTGCGAAAAACCATTTAGGCCCAAAATTCACTGGGTTTACCAGAACTGAACTCTTGCTTGTAGGAAGACACAGATCCTGGGGTTTGACTCAGTTTCTGAAGGGAAATTCAGAACAGAGTTCTAATCCCTGAAAAACACTCTGTTTTAAGCCATGAATCATCCTCTTCTTTCCAGGGTCTCCAATACAGTAAGAACCATGAGCATGCCAAGAAAAAATGAACTGTATTTCCTACTAATACGGACCATATGTAGTCCAACTCTGCTTATGAAACTGATACAGACCACAGCTCCTCTTACATAAATGCTCTTTAGTTAATAGTGATAATCGCGTTGGGTTCTAGAACTGTGTAAAATCATTTGAGCCCATAATTCACTTGGTTTACCAGAAATGAACTCTTGCTTGTAGGAAGACAGAGATCCTGGGGTTTAACTCTGTTTCTGAAGGGAAATTCAGACCAGTGTTCTCATCCATGAAACACACTCTGTTTTACTGCAAGAAGCAAGCTCTTCTCTCCAGCGTCTCCACTACAGCAAGAACCATGAGCATGCCCAGAAATAAAGAACTGTGTTTCATACTCATACGGACCATATGTAGTTCAACTCTGCTTATGAAACTGATACAAACCACAGCTCCTCTTACATAAATCCTCTTCAGGAAATAGTGAGAATTGCGTAGGGTTCGTGAACTGCCAAAAATCATTTGAGTCCAAAATTCTCTTGGTTTACCAGAAATGAACTCTTGCTTGTAGGGAGACACACATCATGGGGTTTAACTCCATTTCTGAAGGGAAATTCAGACCAGAGTTCTCATCCTTGAAACACACTCTGTTTTAAGTCAAGAAGCAAGCTCTTCTTTCCAGCGTCTCCAATACAGTAAGAAACATGAGCATTCCCAGAAAAAAAGAACTGTGTTTCCTACTCATACAGACCATATGTAGTTAAACTCTGCTTATGAAACTGAATCAAACCACAGCTCCTCTTATATAATTCCTCTTTAGTTAATAGTGAGAATCGCGTTGTGTTTCTGTACTGGGAAAAAATATTTGAGCACAAAATTCACTGGGTTTTCCTGAAATGAACTCTGGCTTGTAGGAAGACGCAGATCCTGGAGTTTAACTCCATTTCTGAAGGTAAATTCAACCAGAATTCTCAACCCTGAAAAACACTCTGTTTTAAAGCAAAAATCATCCTCTTCTTTCCACGTTCTCCAATACACTAAGAACCATGAGCATGCCCAGAAAAAAAAAAAAAAAACTGTGATTCCTACTCATACGGACCATATGTAGTTCAACTCTCCTTATGAAATGATACAGACCACAGCTCCTCTTATATGAATGCTCTTTAGTTAATAGTGATAATCGTGTTGGGTTCTAGAACTGTGTAAAATCATTTGAGCCCATAATTCACTTGGTTTACCAGAAATGAACTCTTGCTTGTAGGAAGACAGAGATCCTGGGGTTTAACTCTGTTTCTGAAGGGAAATTCAGACCAGTGTTCTCATCCATGAAACACACTCTGTTTTACTGCAAGAAGCAAGCTCTTCTCTCCAGCGTCTCCACTACAGCAAGAACCATGAGCATGCCCAGAAAAAAGAAGTGTGTTTCCTACTCATACAGACCATATGTAGTTCATCTCTGCTTATGAAACTGATACAAACCACAGCTCCTCTTACATAAATGCTCTTTTTTAATAGTGAGAATCACGTTGGGTTCATGAACTGCAAAAATCATTTGAGCCCGAAATTCACTGGGTTTACCAGAAATCAACTCTTGGTTGTAGGAAGACAGAGATCCTGGGGTTCAACTCCGTTTCTGAAGTCAAATTCAGACCAGAGATCTCAACCCTGAAAAAAACTCTGTTTTAATGCAAGAATCAAGCTCTTCTTTCCAGAGTCTTAAATACAGCAAGAATCATTCGCATGCCCAGAAAAAAAGAACTGTGTTTCCTACTCATACAGACCATATGTAGTTAAACTCTGGTTATGAAACTGATACAAACCACAGCTCCTCTTACATAAATGCTCTTTAGTTAATAGTGAGAATCGCGTTGGGTTTCTGAACTGCGAAAAACCATTTAGGCCCAAAATTCACTGGGTTTACCAGAACTGAACTCTTGCTTGTAGGAAGACACAGATCCTGGGGTTTGACTCCGTTTCTGAAGGGAAATTCAGAACAGAGTTCTCATCCCTTAAAAACACTCTGTTTTAAGCCATGAATCATCCTCTTCTTTCCAGGGTCTCCAATACAGTAAGATCCATGAGCATGACAAGAAAAAAAGAACTGTATTTCCTACTAATACGGACCATATGTAGTCTAACTCTGCTTATGAAACTGATACAGACCACAGCTCCTCTTACATAAATGCTCTTTAGTTAATAGTGATAATCGCGTTGGGTTCTAGAACTGTGTAAAATCATTTGAGCCCATAATTCACTTGGTTTACCAGAAATGAACTCTTGCTTGTAGGAAGACAGAGATCCTGGGGTTTAACTCTGTTTCTGAAGGGAAATATAGACCAGAGTTCTCATCCATGAAACACACACTTTTTTTACTGCAAGAAGCAAGCTCTTCTTTCCAGCGTCTCCACTACAGAAAGAACCATGAGCATGCCCAGAGAAAAAGAACTGTGTTTCATACTCATACGGACCATATGTAGTTCAACTCTGCTTATGAAACTGAAACAAACCACAGCTCCTCTTACATAAATCCTCTTCAGGTAATAGTGAGAATTTCGTAGGGTTCGTGAACTGCAAAAAATCATTTGAGCCCAAAATTCTCTTGGTTTACCAGAAATGAACTCTTGCTTGTAGGAAGATACAGATCCAGGGGTTTAACTCTGTTTCAGAAGGGAAATTCAGAGCAGAGTTCTCAACCCTGAAACATACTCTGTTTTAACGCAAGAAGCAAGCTCTTCTTTCCACAGTCTTAAACACAGCAAGAATCATGAGCATGCCCAGAAAAAAAGAACTGTGTTTCCTACTGATACAGACCATATGTAGTTCATCTCTGCTTATGAAACTGATACAAACCACAGCTCCTCTTACATAAATGCTCTTTTGTTAATAGTGAGAATCGCGTTGGGCTCATGAAGTGCTAAAAATCATTGCAGCCCAAAATTCTCTGGGTTTACCAGAAGTGAACTATTGCTTGTAGGAAGACACAGATCCTGGTGTTTAACTCCGTTTCTGAAGGCAAATTCAGACCAGAGTTCTCAACCCTGAAAAAAACTCTGTTTTAAGGCAAGAATCATCCTCTTCTTTCCAGCATCTCCAAATAGTAAGAACCATGAGCATGCCAAGAAAAAAAGAACTGTGTTTCCTACTCATACAGACCATATGTAGTTCAACTCTGCTTAAGAAACTGATACAAACCACAGCTCCTCTAACATAAATCCTCTTTAGTTAACAGTGAGAATCACTTTGGGTTCGTGATCTGCGAAAAATCATTTGAGCCCAAAGTTCACTGGGTTTACCAGAAATGAACTCTTGCTTGTAGGAAGACACAGATCCTCGGGTTTAACTCCATTTCTGAAGCGAAATTCAGACCAGAATTCTCATCCATGAAGCACACACTGTTTTAACACACGAAGCAAGCTCTTCTATCCAGCGTCTCAAATACAGTAAGAAATATGAGCATTCCTACAAAAATAAACTGTCTTTCCTACTCATACAGATCATATGTAGTTAAACTCTGCTTATGAAACTGATTCAAACCACAGCGCCTCTTACATAATTCCTCTTTAGTTAATAGTGAGAATCGCGTTGGGTTTCTGGACTGGGAAAAAACATTTTAGCACAAAATTCACTGTTTTTTCCTGAAAGAAACTCTTGCTTGTAGGAAGACGCAGATCCTGGGGTTTAACTCCATTTCTGAAGGTAAATTCAACCAGAATTCTCAACTGTGAAATACACTCTGTTTTAAGGCAAGAATCATCCTCTTCTTTCCACCTTCTCCAATACACTAAGAACCATGAGCATGCCCAGAAAAAAAAAAAAAAACTGTGTTTCCTACTCATATGGACCATATGTAGTTCAACTCTGCTTATGAAATGATACAGACCACAGCTCCTCTTATATGAATGCTCTTTATTTCATAGTGATAATCATGGTGGGGTTCTAGAACTGTGTAAAATCATTTGAGCCCAAAATTCACTTGGTTTTCCAGAAATGAACTCTTGCTTGTAGAGAGACACAGATCATGGGGTTTAACTCCGTTTCTGAAGGGAAATTCAGACCAGAGTTCTCATCCATGAAACACACTCTGTTTCAATGCAAGAAGCAAGCTCTTCTTTCCAGCGTCTCCAATATAGCAAGAACAAAGAGCATGCCCAGAAAAAAAGAACTGTGTTTCCTACTCATACAGACCATATGTAGTTCAACTCTGCTAATGAAACTGATACAAACCACAGCTCCTCTTACATAAATGCTCTTTAATTAATAGTGAGAATTGAGTTGTGTTCGTGAACGACGAATAAATATTTGAGCCCAAAATTCACTGGGTTAACCAGAAATGAACTCTTGATGGTAGTGAGACACATATCCTATGGTTTAACTTCTGTTCTGAAGAGAAATTCAAACCAGAAATGTCATCCCTGAAACACACACTGTTTTAACACAAGAAGCAAGCTCTTCTTTCAAGAGCCTAAAATACAGCAAGAACCATGAGCATGCCCTGAAAAAAAGAACTGTGTTTAATACTCATACAGACCATATGTAGTCCAACTCTGCTTATGAAACTGATACAAACCACAGCTACTCTAACATAAATCCTCTTCAGTTAATAGTGACAATATCATTGGGTTCGTGAACTGCGAAAAATCATTTGTGCCCAAAATTCACTTGGTTTAACAGAAATGAACTCTTGAATGTAGGAAGGCACAGATCCTGGGTTTTAACTCTGTTTCTGAAGGGAAATTCAGACCAGAGTTCTCATCCCTGAAACAAACTATGCTTTAATGCAAGAAGCAAGCTCTTCTTTCCAGAGTCTAAAATACAGCAAGCACCATGAGTATACCCTGAAAAAAAAACTGTTTTTCCTACTCATATGGACCATATGTAGTTCAACTGTGCTTATGAAACTGATTCAAACCACAGCTCCTCTTACATAAATGCTCTTTAGTTAATAGTGTTAATCAAGGTTTGGGTTCTAGAACTATGTAAAATCATTTGAGCAGAAAATTCTCTTTGTTTAATAGAAATGAACTCTTGCTGGTAGGAAGACACAGATCCTGGGGTTTAACTCCGTTTCTGAAGGGAAATTCAGACCAGAGTTCTCATCTCTGAAACACACCCTGCTTTAATGCAAGAATCATCCTCTTATTTCGAGTGACTCAAATATAGTAAGAAATATGAGCATGCCCTGAAAAAAAACCTGTTTTTCCCACTCATACAGACCATGTGTAGTTCACCTGTGCTTATGAAACTGATACAAACCACAGCTCCTGTTACATACATGCTCTTTAGTTAATAGTGAGAATCGCGTTGGGTTCTAGAACTGTGTAAAATCATTTGAGTCCATAATTCACTTGGTTTACCAGAACTGAACTCTTGCTTGTAGGAAGACAGAGATCCTGGGGTTTAACTCTGTTTCTGAAGTGAAATTCAGACCAGAGTTCTCATCCATGAAACACACTCTGTTTTACTGCAAGAAGCAAGCTCTTCTTTCCAGCGTCTCCAATATAGCAAGAACAAAGAGCATGCCCAGAAAAAAAGAACTGTGTTTCCTACTCATACAGACCATATGTAGTTCAACTCTGCTAATGAAACTGATACAAACCACAGCTCCTCTTACATAAATGCTCTTTAATTAATAGTGAGAATTGAGTTGTGTTCGTGAACGACGTATAAATATTTGAGCCCAAAATTCACTGGGTTAACCAGAAATGAACTCTTGATGGTAGTGAGACACATATCCTATGGTTTAACTTCTGTTCTGAAGAGAAATTCAAACCAGAAATGTCATCCCTGAAACACACACTGTTTTAACACAAGAAGCAAGCTCTTCTTTCAAGAGCCTAAAATACAGCAAGAACCATGAGCATGCCCTGAAAAAAAGAACTGTGTTTAATACTCATACAGACCATATGTAGTCCAACTCTGCTTATGAAACTGATACAAACCACAGCTACTCTAACATAAATCCTCTTCAGTTAATAGTGACAATATCATTGGGTTCGTGAACTGCAAAAAATCATTTGTGCCCAAAATTCACTTGGTTTAACAGAAATGAACTCTTGAATGTAGGAAGGCACAGATCCTGGGTTTTAACTCTGTTTCTGAAGGGAAATTCAGACCAGAGTTCTCATCCCTGAAACAAACTATGCTTTAATGCAAGAAGCAAGCTCCTCTTTCCAGAGTCTAAAATACAGCAAGCACCATAAGTATACCCTGAAAAAAAAACTGTTTTTCCTACTCATATGGACCATATGTAGTTCAACTGTGCTTATGAAACTGATTCAAACCACAGCTCCTCTTACATAAATGCTCTTTAGTTAATAGTGTTAATCAAGGTTTGGGTTCTAGAACTATGTAAAATCATTTGAGCAGAAAATTCTCTTTGTTTAATAGAAATGAACTCTTGCTGGTAGGAAGACACAGATCCTGGGGTTTAACTCCGTTTCTGAAGGGAAATTCAGACCAGAGTTCTCATCTCTGAAACACACCCTGCTTTAATGCAAGAATCATCCTCTTATTTCGAGTGACTCAAATATAGTAAGAAATATGAGCATGCCGTGAAAAAAAACCTGTTTTTCCCACTCATACAGACCATGTGTAGTTCACCTGTGCTTATGAAACTGATACAAACCACAGCTCCTGTTACATACATGCTCTTTAGTTAATAGTGATAATCGCGTTGGGTTCTAGAACTGTGTAAAATCATTTGAGCCCATAATTCACTTGGTTTACCAGAACTGAACTCTTGCTTGTAGGAAGACAGAGATCCTGGGGTTTAACTCTGTTTCTAAAGTGAAATTCAGACCAGAGTTCTCATCCATGAAACACACTCTGTTTTACTGCAAGAAGCAAGCTCTTCTTTCCAGCATCTCCAATACAGCAAGAACCATGAGTATGCCCAGAAAAAAAGAACTGTGTTTCATACTCATACGGACCATATGTAGTTCAACTCTGCTTATGAAACTGATACAAACCACAGCTCGTCTTACATAAATCATCTTCAGGTAATAGTGAGAATAGCGTAGGGTTCGTGAACTGCAAAAAATCATTTGAACCCAAAATTCACTGGGTTAACCAGAAATGAACTCTTGCTTGTAGGGAGACACAGATCATGGGGTTTAACTCCGTTTCTGAAGGGAAATTCAGAACAGAGTTCTCAACCATGAAACACACTCTGTTTTAAGGCAAGAAGCAAGCTCTTCTTTCCAGCGTCTCCAATACAGTAAGAACCGTGAACATGCCCTGAAAAAAAGAACTGTGTTTCCTACTCATATGTACCATATGTAGTTCAACTCTGCTTATGAAACTGCTACAAACCACAGTTCCTGTTACATACATGCTCTTTAGTTAATAGTGGGAATCGCGTAGGGATCCTGAACTTCGAAAAATCATTTGAGCCCAAAATTCACTGGGTTTACCAGAAATGAACTCTTGCTTGTAGGAAGACACAGATCCTCGGGTTTAACTCCATTTCTGAAGCGAAATTCAGACCAGAATTCTCATCCATGAAGCACACACTGTTTTAACACACGAAGCAAGCTCTTCTATCCAGCGTCTCAAATACAGTAAGAAATATGAGCATTCCTACAAAAATAAACTGTCTTTCCTACTCATACAGATCATATGTAGTTAAACTCTGCTTATGAAACTGATTCAAACCACAGCGCCTCTTACATAATTCCTCTTTAGTTAATAGTGAGAATCGCGTTGGGTTTCTGGACTGGGAAAAAACATTTTAGCACAAAATTCACTGTTTTTTCCTGAAAGAAACTCTTGCTTGTAGGAAGACGCAGATCCTGGGGTTTAACTCCATTTCTGAAGGTAAATTCAACCAGAATTCTCAACTGTGAAATACACTCTGTTTTAAGGCAAGAATCATCCTCTTCTTTCCACCTTCTCCAATACACTAAGAACCATGAGCATGCCCAGAAAAAAAAAAAAAACTGTGTTTCCTACTCATATGGACCATATGTAGTTCAACTCTGCTTATGAAATGATACAGACCACAGCTCCTCTTATATGAATGCTCTTTATTTCATAGTGATAATCATGGTGGGGTTCTAGAACTGTGTAAAATCATTTGAGCCCAAAATTCACTTGGTTTTCCAGAAATGAACTCTTGCTTGTAGAGAGACACAGATCATGGGGTTTAACTCCGTTTCTGAAGGGAAATTCAGACCAGAGTTCTCATCCATGAAACACACTCTGTTTCAATGCAAGAAGCAAGCTCTTCTTTCCAGCGTCTCCAATATAGCAAGAACAAAGAGCATGCCCAGAAAAAAAGAACTGTGTTTCCTACTCATACAGACCATATGTAGTTCAACTCTGCTAATGAAACTGATACAAACCACAGCTCCTCTTACATAAATGCTCTTTAATTAATAGTGAGAATTGAGTTGTGTTCGTGAACGACGAATAAATATTTGAGCCCAAAATTCACTGGGTTAACCAGAAATGAACTCTTGATGGTAGTGAGACACATATCCTATGGTTTAACTTCTGTTCTGAAGAGAAATTCAAACCAGAAATGTCATCCCTGAAACACACACTGTTTTAACACAAGAAGCAAGCTCTTCTTTCAAGAGCCTAAAATACAGCAAGAACCATGAGCATGCCCTGAAAAAAAGAACTGTGTTTAATACTCATACAGACCATATGTAGTCCAACTCTGCTTATGAAACTGATACAAACCACAGCTACTCTAACATAAATCCTCTTCAGTTAATAGTGACAATATCATTGGGTTCGTGAACTGCGAAAAATCATTTCTGCCCAAAATTCACTTGGTTTAACAGAAATGAACTCTTGAATGTAGGAAGGCACAGATCCTGGGTTTTAACTCTGTTTCTGAAGGGAAATTCAGACCAGAGTTCTCATCCCTGAAACAAACTATGCTTTAATGCAAGAAGCAAGCTCTTCTTTCCAGAGTCTAAAATACAGCAAGCACCATGAGTATACCCTGAAAAAAAAACTGTTTTTCCTACTCATATGGACCATATGTAGTTCAACTGTGCTTATGAAACTGATTCAAACCACAGCTCCTCTTACATAAATGCTCTTTAGTTAATAGTGTTAATCAAGGTTTGGGTTCTAGAACTATGTAAAATCATTTGAGCAGAAAATTCTCTTTGTTTAATAGAAATGAACTCTTGCTGGTAGGAAGACACAGATCCTGGGGTTTAACTCCGTTTCTGAAGGGAAATTCAGACCAGAGTTCTCATCTCTGAAACACACCCTGCTTTAATGCAAGAATCATCCTCTTATTTCGAGTGACTCAAATATAGTAAGAAATATGAGCATGCCCTGAAAAAAAACCTGTTTTTCCCACTCATACAGACCATGTGTAGTTCACCTGTGCTTATGAAACTGATACAAACCACAGCTCCTGTTACATACATGCTCTTTAGTTAATAGTGAGAATCGCGTTGGGTTCTAGAACTGTGTAAAATCATTTGAGTCCATAATTCACTTGGTTTACCAGAACTGAACTCTTGCTTGTAGGAAGACAGAGATCCTGGGGTTTAACTCTGTTTCTGAAGTGAAATTCAGACCAGAGTTCTCATCCATGAAACACACTCTGTTTTACTGCAAGAAGCAAGCTCTTCTTTCCAGCGTCTCCAATATAGCAAGAACAAAGAGCATGCCCAGAAAAAAAGAACTGTGTTTCCTACTCATACAGACCATATGTAGTTCAACTCTGCTAATGAAACTGATACAAACCACAGCTCCTCTTACATAAATGCTCTTTAATTAATAGTGAGAATTGAGTTGTGTTCGTGAACGACGTATAAATATTTGAGCCCAAAATTCACTGGGTTAACCAGAAATGAACTCTTGATGGTAGTGAGACACATATCCTATGGTTTAACTTCTGTTCTGAAGAGAAATTCAAACCAGAAATGTCATCCCTGAAACACACACTGTTTTAACACAAGAAGCAAGCTCTTCTTTCAAGAGCCTAAAATACAGCAAGAACCATGAGCATGCCCTGAAAAAAAGAACTGTGTTTAATACTCATACAGACCATATGTAGTCCAACTCTGCTTATGAAACTGATACAAACCACAGCTACTCTAACATAAATCCTCTTCAGTTAATAGTGACAATATCATTGGGTTCGTGAACTGCAAAAAATCATTTGTGCCCAAAATTCACTTGGTTTAACAGAAATGAACTCTTGAATGTAGGAAGGCACAGATCCTGGGTTTTAACTCTGTTTCTGAAGGGAAATTCAGACCAGAGTTCTCATCCCTGAAACAAACTATGCTTTAATGCAAGAAGCAAGCTCCTCTTTCCAGAGTCTAAAATACAGCAAGCACCATAAGTATACCCTGAAAAAAAAACTGTTTTTCCTACTCATATGGACCATATGTAGTTCAACTGTGCTTATGAAACTGATTCAAACCACAGCTCCTCTTACATAAATGCTCTTTAGTTAATAGTGTTAATCAAGGTTTGGGTTCTAGAACTATGTAAAATCATTTGAGCAGAAAATTCTCTTTGTTTAATAGAAATGAACTCTTGCTGGTAGGAAGACACAGATCCTGGGGTTTAACTCCGTTTCTGAAGGGAAATTCAGACCAGAGTTCTCATCTCTGAAACACACCCTGCTTTAATGCAAGAATCATCCTCTTATTTCGAGTGACTCAAATATAGTAAGAAATATGAGCATGCCGTGAAAAAAAACCTGTTTTTCCCACTCATACAGACCATGTGTAGTTCACCTGTGCTTATGAAACTGATACAAACCACAGCTCCTGTTACATACATGCTCTTTAGTTAATAGTGATAATCGCGTTGGGTTCTAGAACTGTGTAAAATCATTTGAGCCCATAATTCACTTGGTTTACCAGAACTGAACTCTTGCTTGTAGGAAGACAGAGATCCTGGGGTTTAACTCTGTTTCTGAAGTGAAATTCAGACCAGAGTTCTCATCCATGAAACACACTCTGTTTTACTGCAAGAAGCAAGCTCTTCTTTCCAGCATCTCCAATACAGCAAGAACCATGAGTATGCCCAGAAAAAAAGAACTGTGTTTCATACTCATACGGACCATATGTAGTTCAACTCTGCTTATGAAACTGATACAAACCACAGCTCGTCTTACATAAATCATCTTCAGGTAATAGTGAGAATAGCGTAGGGTTCGTGAACTGCAAAAAATCATTTGAACCCAAAATTCACTGGGTTAACCAGAAATGAACTCTTGCTTGTAGGGAGACACAGATCATGGGGTTTAACTCCGTTTCTGAAGGGAAATTCAGAACAGAGTTCTCAACCATGAAACACACTCTGTTTTAAGGCAAGAAGCAAGCTCTTCTTTCCAGCGTCTCCAATACAGTAAGAACCGTGAACATGCCCTGAAAAAAAGAACTGTGTTTCCTACTCATATGTACCATATGTAGTTCAACTCTGCTTATGAAACTGCTACAAACCACAGTTCCTGTTACATACATGCTCTTTAGTTAATAGTGGGAATCGCGTAGGGATCCTGAACTTCGAAAAATCATTTGAGCCCAAAATTCACTGGGTTTACCAGAAATGAACTCTTGCTTGTAGGAAGACACAGATCCTGGGTTTGAACTCAGTTTCTGAAGGGAAATTCAGACCAGAGTACACAACCCTGAAACACACTCGGTTTTAACGCAAGAAGCAAGCCCTTCTTTCCAGTGTCTAAAATACACCAAGAACCATGAACATGCCCTGAAAAAAACAACTGTGTTTCCTACTCATACGGACCATATGTAGTTCAACTCTTCCTCTGAAACAGATACACACCACAGCTCCTCTTACAAAAATCCTCTTTAGTTAATAGTGAGAATAGCGTAGGGTTCTTGAACTGCGAAAAATCATTTGAGCCCAAAATTCACTGTGTTTACCAGAAATGAACTCTTGCTTGTAGGAAGACACAGATTCTAGGGTTTAACTCCATTTCTGAAGGTAAATTCAGCCCAGAGTTCTCATCCCTGAAACACACTCTGTTTTGAGGCATGAATCATCCTCTTCTATCAAGGGTCTCCAATACAGTAAGAATCATTAGCATGCCAAGAAAAAAAGAACTGTGTTTCCTACTCATATGGGTCATATGTAGTTCAATTCTGCTTATAAAACTGATACATTCCATATCTCCTCTTACATAAATGCTCTTTAGTTAATAGTGATAATGGCGTTTGGTTCTAGAATTGTGTAAAATTATTTGAGCACAAAATTCACTTCGTTTAGCAGAAATGAACTCTTGCTTGTAGGAAGACACAAATCATGGGGTTTAACTCCGTTTTGGAAGGGAAATTCAGACCAGAGTTCTCATCCATGAAACACACTCTGTTTTAATGCAAGAAGCAAGCTCTTCTTTCCAGCGTCTCCAATATAGCAAGAACAAAGAGCATGCCCAGAAAAAAAGAACTGTGTTTCCTACTCATACGGACCATATGTAGTTCAACTCTGCTAATGAAACTGATACAAACCACAGCTCCTCTTACATAAATGCTCTTTAATTAATAGTGAGAATTGAGTTGTGTTCGTGAACGACGAATAAACATTTGAGCCCAAAATTCACTGGGTTAACCAGAAATGAACTCTTGCTGGTAGGGAGACACATATCCTATGGTTTAACTTCTGTTCTGAAGAGAAATTCAAACCAGAAATGTCATCCCTGAAACACACACTGTTTTAACACAAGAAGCAAGCTCTTCTTTCAAGAGCCTAAAATACAGCAAGAACCATGAGCATGCCCTGAAAAAAAGAACTGTGTTTAATACTCATACAGACCATATGTAGTCCAATTCTGCTTATGAAACTGATACAAACCACAGCTACTCTAACATAAATCCTCTTCAGTTAATAGTGACAATATCATTGGGTTCGTGAACTGCGAAAAATCATTTGAGCCCAAAATTCACTTGGTTTAACAGAAATGAACTCTTGATTGTAGGAAGGCACAGATCCTGGGTTTTAACTCTGTTTCTGAAGGGAAATTCAGACCAGAGTTCTCATCCCTGAAACAAACTATGCTTTAATGCAAGAAGCAAGCTCTTCTTTCCAGAGTCTAAAGTACAGCAAGAACCATGAGTATACCCTGAAAAAAAACTGTTTTTCCTACTCATATGGACCATATGTAGTTCAACTGTGCTTATGAAACTGATACAAACCACAGCTCCTCTTACATAAATGCTCTTTAGTTAATAGTGATAATCAAGGTTGGGTTCTAGAACTATGTAAAATCATTTGAGCAGAAAATTCTCTTTGTTTAATAGAAATGAACTCTTGGTGGTAGGAAGACACAGATCCTGGGGTTTAACTCCGTTTCTGAAGGGAAATTCAGACAAGAGTTCTCATCTCTGAAACACACCCTGCTTTAATGCAAGAATCATCCTCTTATTTCCAGCGACTCCAATATAGTAAGAAATATGAGCATGCCCTGAAAAAAAAGCTGCTTTTCCCACTCATACAGACCATGTGTAGTTCACCTGTGCTTATGAAACTGATACAAACCACAGCTCCTGTTACATACATGCTCTTTAGTTAATAGTGAGAATCGCGTTGGGTTCTAGAACTGTGTAAAATCATTTGAGTCCATAATTCACTTGGTTTACCAGAACTGAACTCTTGCTTGTAGGAAGACACACATAAAGGGGTTTAACTCCGTTTCTGAAGGGAAATTCAGACCAGAGTTCTCATCCTTGAAACACACTCTGTTTTGAGGCATGAATCATCCTCTTCTGTCAAGGGTCTGCAATACAGTACGAACCATGTGCATGCCAAGAAAAAAAGAACTGTGTTTCCTACTCATACGGGTCATATGTAGTTCAACTCTGCTTATGAAACTGATACAGACCATATCTCCTCTTACATAAATGCTCTTTAGTTAATAGTGATAATGGCGTTCGGTTCTAGAACTGTGTAAAATCATTTGAGCACAAAATTCACTTGGTTTACCAGAAATGAACTCTTGCTTGTAGGGAGACACAGATCATGGGGTTTAACTCCATTTCGGAAGGGAAATTCAGACCAGAGTTATCATCCATGAAACACACTCTGTTTTAATGCAAGAAGCAAGCTCTTCTTTCCAGCGTCTCCAATATAGCATGAACAATGAGCATGCCCAGAAAAAAAGAAATGTGTTTCCTACTCATACGGACCATATGTAGTTCAACTCCGTTTATGAAACTGATACAAACCACAGCTCCTCTTACATAAATGCTCTTTAATTAATATTGAGAATCGCGTGGTGTTCGTGAACGATGAATAATCATTTGAGCCCAAAAATCACTGGGTTAACCAGAAATGAACTCTTGCTTGAAGGGAGACACATATCCTGGGGTTTAACTCCGGTTCTGAAGAGAAATTCAGACCAGAGTTCTCATCCCTGAAACAAACTCTGTTTTAGTGCAAGAAGCAAGCTCTTCTTTCCAGAGTCTAAAATATAGCAAGAACCATGAGCATGCCCAGAAAAAAAGAACTGTGTTTCCTACTCATATGGACCATATGTAGTTCAACTCTGCTTATGAAATGATACAGACTACAGCTCCTTTTACATAAATGCTCTTTAGTTAATAGTGATAATCGTGTTGGGTTCTAGAACTGTGTAAAATCATTGGAGCAGAAAATTCTCTTGGTTTGCCAGAAATGAACTTTTGCTGGTAGGAAGACACAGATACTGGGGTTTATCTCTGTTTGTGAAGGCAAATTCAGACCAGTGTTCTCATCCCTGAAACACACTCTGTTTTAACGAAGAAGCAAGCTCTTCTTTCCAGAGTCTAAAATACAGCAAGAACCATGAGCATTGTCTGAAAAAAAGAACTGTGTTTCCTACTTATACGGACCATATGTAGTTCAACTCTGCTCATGAAACTGATACAAACCGCAGCTCCTGTTACATACATGCTCTTTAGTTAATAGTGATAATCACGGTTGGGTTCTAGAACTGTGTAAAATCATTTGAGCAGAAAATTCTATTTGTTTAACAGAAATGAACTCTTGCTGGTAGGAAGACACCAATCCTGGGGTTTAACTCCATTTCTGAAGGGAAATTCAGACCAGAGTTCTCATCCCTGAAACATACTCTGCTTTTGCAAGTATCATCCTCTTCTTTCCATCGACTCCAATATAGTAAGAAACATGAGCATGCCCTGAAAAAAAATTGTTTTTCCTACTCATACAGACCATGTGTAGTTCAACTGTGCTTATGAAACTGATACAAACCACAGCTTCTGTTACATACATGCTCTTTAGTTAATAGTGGGAATCGCGTAGGGTTTGTGAACTGTGAAAAATCATTTGAGCCCAAAATTCACTGGTTTACCAGAAATGAACTCTTGCTTGTAGGAAGAAACAGATCCTGGGGTTTATCTCTGTTTGTGAAGGCAAATTCAGACCAGAGTTCTCATCCCTGAAAAAAACTCTGTTTTAAGGTAAGAATCATCCTCTTCTATCCAGCATCTCCAAAACAGCAAGAACCATGAGAATGCCCAGAAAAAAAGAACTGTGTTTCCTACTCATACGGACCATATGTAGTTCAACTCTGCTTATGAAATGATACAGACTACAGCTCCTCTTACATAAATGCTCTTTAGATGATAGTGAGAATCGCGCTGGGTTCCTGAACAGAAAAAAAAAAAAAACATTTGAGCCCAAAATTCACTGGGTTTACCAGAAATGAACTCTTGCTTGTAGGAAGACAGAGATCCTGGGGTTGAACTCGGTTTCTGAAGGGAAATTCAGACCAGAGTACACAACCCTGAAACACACTCGGTTTTAACGCAAGAAGCAAGCCCTTCTTTCCAGTGTCTAAAATACACCAAGAACCATGAATATGCCCTGAAAAAAAGAACTGTGTTTCCTACTCATATGGACCATATGTAGTTCAACTCTGCTTTTGAAACTGATTCACACCCCAGCTCCTCTTACATAAATCTTCTTCAGTTAATAGTGAGAATAGCCTAGGTTTCGTGAACTGCAAAAAATCATTTGAGCCCAAAATTCACTGGGTTTACCAGAATTGAACTCTTGCTTGTAGGAAGACACAGATTCTAGGGTTTAACTCCATTTCTGAAGGGAAATTCAGACCAGAGTTCTCATCCCTGAAACACACTCTGTTTTGAGGCATGAATCATCCTCTTCTGTCAAGGGTCTCCAATACAGTAAGAACCATGTGCATGCCACGAAAAAAAGAACTGTGTTTCCTACTCATACGGGTCATATGTAGTTCAACTCTGCTTATGAAAATGATACAGACCATATCTCCTCTTACATAAATGCTCTTTAGTTAATAGTGATAATGGCGTTCGGTTCTAGAACTGTGTAAAATCATTTGAGCACAAAATTCACTTGGTTTACCAGAAATGAACTCTTGCTTGTAGGGAGACACATATCATGGGCTTTAACTCCGTTTCAGAAGGGAAATTCAGACCCGAGTTATCTTCCATGAAACACACTCTGTTTTAATGCAAGAAGCAAGCTCTTCTTCCAGCGTCTCCAATATAGCAGGAACAATGAGCATGCCCAGAAAAAAAGAAATGTGTTTCCTACTCATACGGACCATATGTAGTTCAACTCTGCTTATGAAACTGATACAAACCTCAGCTCCTCTTACATAAATGCTCTTTAGTTAATAGTGATAATCAAGTTTGGGTTCTAGAACTATGTAAAATCATTTGAGCAGAAAATTCTCTTTGTTTAACAGAAATGAACTCCTGCTGGTAAGAAGACATAGATCCTGGGGTTTAACTCCGTTTCTGAAGGGAAACTCAGACCAGAGTTCTCATCCCTGAAACATACTCTACTTTACTGCAAGTATCATCCTCTTCTTTCCAGTGACTCCAATATAATAAAAAACATGAGCATGCCCAGAAAAAAAATTGTTTTTCCTACTCATACAGACCATGTGTAGTTCAACTGTGCTTATGAAACTGATACAAAACACAGCTCCTGTTACACACATGCTCTTTAGTTAATAGTGAGAATTGCGTAGGGTTTGTGAACTGTGAAAAATCATTTGAGCCCAAAATTCACTGGGTTTACCAGAAATGAACTCTTGCTTGTAGGAAGACACAGATCCTGTAGTTTAACTCCGTTTCTGAAGGCAAATTCAGACCAGAGTTCTCATCCCTGAAAAAAACTCTGTTTTAAGGCAAGAATCATCCTCTTCTATCCAGCGTCTCCAATACAGCAAGACCCATGAGCATGCACAGAAAAAAAGAACTGTGTTTCCTACTCATATGGACCATATGTAGTTCAACTCTGCTTATGAAATGATACAGACTACAGCTCCTCTTACATAAATGCTCTTTAGTTAATAGTCATAATCGTGTTGGGTTCTAGAACTGTGTAAAATCATTTGAGCCGAAAATTCTCTTGGTTTGCCAGAAATGATCTTTTGCTGGTAGGAAGACACAGATACTGGGGTTTAACTCCGTTTGTGAAGGGAAATTCAGACCAGAGTTCTCATCCGTGAAACACACTATGTTTTAACGAAGAAGCAAGCTCTTCTTTCCAGAGTCTAAAATACAGCAAGAACCATGAGCATGGTCTGAAAAAAAGAACTGTGTTTGCTATTCATAGGGACCATATGTAGTTCAACTCTGCTCATGAAACTGATACAAACCACAGCTCCAGTTACATACATGCTCTTTAGGTAATAGTGATAATCACGGTTGGGTTCTAGAACTGTGTAAAATCATTTGAGCAGAAAATTCTATTTGTATAACAGAAATGAACTCTTGCTGGTAGGAAGACACAGATCCTGGGGTTTAACTCCGTTTCTGAAGGATAATTCAGACCAGAGTTCTCATCCCTGAAACACACTCTGCTTTAATGCAAGAAGTAAGCTCTTCTTTCCAGAGTCAAAAATACAGCAAGAACAAAGAGCATGCCCTGAAAAAAAAACCTGTTTTTCCTACTCATATGGACCATATGTACTTCAACTGTGCTTATGAAACTGATACAAACCACAGCTCCTGTTACATACACACTCTTTAGTTAATATTGAGAATCGCGTAGGATTCGAAAATTGCGAAAAATTATTTGAGCACAAAATTCACTGGCTTTACCAGAAATGAACTCTTGCTTGTAGGAAGACACAGATACTGGGGTTGAACTTCATTTTTGAAGGGAAATTCAGACCAGAGTTCTCATCCCTGAAACACACTCTGTTTTAACGAAAAAGCAAGCTCTTCTTTCAAGAGTCTAAAATACAGCAAGAACAATGAGCATGGTCTGAAAAAAAGAACAGTGTTTCCTTTTCATACGGACCCAATGTAGTTCAACTCTGCTTATGAAACTGATACGGACCACACCTCCTCTTACATAAATGCTCTTTAGTTAATAGTGAGAATCATGTTGGGTTCATGAACTGCAAATAATCATTTGAGCGGAAAATTCACTGGCTTTACCAGAAATGAACTCTTGCTTGTAGGAAGACACAGATACTGGGGTTCAACTTCATTTCTGAAGGGAAATTCAGACCAGAGTTCTCATCCCTGAAACACACTCTGCTTTAATACAAGAAGCAAGCTCTTCTTTCCAGAGTCTAAAAACAGCAAGAACGATGAGCATGCCCAGAAAAAAAACTGTTTTTCCTACTCATATGGACTATATGTAGTTCAACTGTGCTTATGAAACTGATACAAACCATAGCTCCAGTTACATACATGCTCTTTAGTTAATAGTGAGAATCGTGTTGGGTTCCTGAACTGCGAAAAATGATTTGAGCCCAAAATTCACTGGGTTTACCAGAAATGAACTCTTGCTTGTAGAAAGACACAGATCCTGGAGTTTAACTCCGATTCTGAAGGCAAATTCAGACCAGAGTTCTCATCCCTGAAAAAAACTCTGTTTTAAGGCAAGAATCAATCTCTTCTATCCAGCGTCTCCAATACAGTAAGAAACATGAGCATTCCCAGAAAAAAGGAACTGAGTTTCCTACTCATACAGACCATATGTAGTTAAACTCTGCTTATGAAACTGATTCAAACCACAGCTCCTCTTACATAATTCCTCTTTAGTAAATAGTGAGAATCGCGTTGTGTTCTTGAACTGCGAAAAAACATTTGAGCACAAAACTCACTGGGTTTACCTGAAATGAACTCTTGCTTGTAGGAAGACACAGATACTGGTGTTTAACTCCATTTCTGAAGGGAAATTCAGACCAGAATTCTCATCCCTGAAAAACACTCTGTTTTAAGGCATGAATCATCCTCTTCTTTCCAGGTTCTCCAATAAGTAAGAACCATGAACAAGCCAAGAATAAAAGAACTTTGTTTCCTACTCATACGGACCATATGTATTCCAACTCTGCTTATGCAAATGATACAGGCCACAGCTTCTCTTACGTAAATGCTCTTTAGTTAATAGTGATAATCTAGGTTGGGTTCTGGAACTGTGTAAAATCATTTGAGCCCAAAATTCCCTTGGTTTACCAGAAATGAACTCTTGCTTGCAGGGAGACACAGATAATCGGGTTTAACTCCGTTTCTGAAGGGAGATTCAGACCAGAGTTCTCTTCCATGAAACACACTCTGTTTTAATGCAAGAAGCAAGCTCTTCTTTCAAGCGTCTCCAATACAGCAAGAACCATGAGCATGCCCAGAAACAAAGAACTGTGTTTCCTACTCATACTGACCATATGTATTTCAACTCTGCTTATGAAACTAATGCAGACCACAGCTCCTCTTACTTAAATGCTCTTAAGTTAATAGTGATAATCGCCTTGGTTCTAGAACTGTGTAAAGTCATTTTAGCCGAATATTCACTTGGATTACCAGAAATGAACACTTGCTGGTAGGGAGACACAGATCATGGGGTTTAACCCCGTTTGTGAAGGGAAATTCAGACCAGAGTTCTCATCCCTGAAACACACTCCATTTTAACGCTAGAAGCAAGCTCTTCTTTACAGAGTCTAAAATACAGCAAGAACCATGAGCATGCCCTGAAAAAAAGAACTGTGTTTCCTATTCATGCTCACCATATGTAGTTCAACTCTGCTTATGAAACTGATACAAACAACAGCTCTTCTTACATAAATGCTCTTTAGTTAATAGTGAGAATCTTGTTGGGTTCGTAAACTGAGAAAAATAACTTGAGCCCAAAATTCACTGTGTTTACCAGAAATGAACTCTTGCTTGTAGGAAGACATGCATACTGGGGTTTAACTCCATTTGTGAAGGCAAATTGAGACCAGAGTTCTCTTCCCTGAAAAACACTCTGTTTTAAAGCAAGAATCATTCTCTTCTTTGCAGCGTCTCCAATATAGTAAGAAACATGAGCATGCCCAGGAAAAAAGAACTGTGTTTCCTACTCATACAGACCATATGTAGTTCAACTATGCTTATGAAACTGATACAAACAACAGCTCCTCTTCCATAAATGCTCTTTAGTTAATAGTGAGAATCGCGGTGGGTTCATGAACTGCGAAAAATCATTTCAGCCCAAAATGCACTGGGTTTACCAGAAATGAAATCTTGCTTGGAGGAAGGCACAGATCCTGGGGTTTAACTCCGATGCTGAAGAGAAATTCAGACCAGAGTTCTCATCCCTGAAACACACTCAGTTTTAATGCAGAAGCACGCTCTTCTTTTCAGTGTCTAAAATACAGCAAGAACCATGAGCATGCCCTGAAAAGAAGAACTGTGTTTCCTCCTCATACGGACCATATGTAGTTCAACTCTGCTTATGAAACTGATACAAACCACAGCTCTTCTTACATAAATGCTCTTTAGTTAATAGTGAGAATCGTGTTGTATTCGTGAACTGCAAAAAATCATTTGAGCCCAAAATCAGTGGGTTTACCAGAAATGAACTCTTGCTTGTAGGAAGACACTGATACTGGGGTTTAACTCCGTTTCTCATGGCAAAATCAGACCAGAGTTCTCATCCCTGAAAAACACTCTGTTTTAAGGCGAGAATCATCCTCTTCTTTCCAGCGTCTCCAAAATAGTAAGAACCATGATCATGCCAAGAATAAAAGAACTGTGTTTCCTACTCATACGGACCATATGTAGTTCAACTCTACTTATGAAACTGATACAAACCGCAGCTCATCTTACATAAATGCTCTTTAGGTAATAGTGAGAATCATGTTCGTTTCGTGAACTGCGAAAAATCATTTGAGCCCAAAATTCACTGGGTTTACGAGAAATGAACTCTTGCTTGTAGAAGACACAGATCCTGGGGTTTAACTCGGTATCTGAAGGGTAATTCAGACCAGAGTTCTCAACCCTAAAACACACTATGTTATAACGCAAGAAGCAAGCACTTCTTTCCAGAGTCTAAAATAGAGCAAGAATCATGAGCATGCCCTGAAAAAAAGAACTGTGTTTCCTACTCATAAGGACCATATGTAGTTGAACTCTGCTTATGAAACTGATACAAACCACGGCTCCTCTTACATAAATGCTCTTTAGTTAAAAATGATAATCGCGTTGGGTTCTAGAATTTTCTAAAGTCATTTGAGAGGAAAATTCTCTTGGTTTACCAAAAATGAACACTTGTTTGTAGGAAGACACAGATCCTGGGGTTTAACTCCGTTTCTGAAGGGAAATTCAGACCAGAGTTCTCATCCCTGAAACATACTCTGTTTTAACGCAAGAAGCAAGCTCTTCTTTCTAGAGTGTAAAATACAGCAAGAACCATGAGCATGCCCTGAAAAAAAGAACTGTGTTTCCTACTCAGACAGACCATATGGAGTTCAACTCTGCTTATGAAACTGATACAAACCTCAGCTCCTCTTACATAAATGCTCTTTAGTTAATAGTGAGAATCATGTTGGTTTCTTGAACTGCGAAAAATCATTTGGGCCAAAAAAATCACTGGGTTTACCAGAACTAAACTCTTGCTTGTAGGAATACACAGATCCTGGGGTTTAACTCCGTTTCTGAAGGCAAATTCAGAACAGAGTTCTCATCCCTGAAACACACTCTGTTTTATGGCAGGAGAAAGCACTTATTTCCAGAGTCTAATATACAGCAAGAACCATGAGCATGCCCTGAAAAAAAGAACTGTGTTTCCTACTCATACGGACCATATGTAGTTCAACTCTGCTTATGAAACTGATAAAAACAACAGCTCCTCTTACATAAATCCTCTTTAGTTAATAGTGAGAATCGCGTTTGATTCGAGAACTGCAAAAAATCATTTGAGGCCAAAATTCACTTTGTTTACCAGAAATGAACACTTGCTTGTAGGAAGACACAGATCCTGGGGTTTAACTCGGTCTCTGAATGTAAATTCATACCAGTGTTCTCATCCATGAAACACCCACTGTTTTACCGCAAGAGGCAAGCTCTTCTTTCCAGAGTCTAAAATACAGCAAGAACCATGAGCATGCCCTGAAAAAAAAAACTGTGTTTCCTACTTGGACGGACCATATGTAGTTCAACTCTGCTTATGAAAATGATACAAAACACAGCTCCTCTTACATAAATGCTCTTTAGTTAATAGAGAAAGTAGCGTTGGTTCTTGAACTGCAAAAAAAATCATTTGAGCCCAAAATTCACTTGGTTTACCAGAAATGAACTCTTGCTTGTAGGAAGACAAAGATCATGGTGTTTAACTACGTTTGTGAAGGGAAATTCACACCAGAGTTCTCATCCATGAAACAGACCCTGTTTTAATGCAAGAAGCAAGCTCTTCTTTCCAGCGTCACCAATACAGCAAGAACCATGAGCATGCCCTTAAAAAAAGAACTGTGTTTCCTACACATATGGACCATATGTAGTTCAACTATGCTTATAAAACAAATACAAACCACAGCTCCTCTTACATAAATGATCTTTAGTTAATAGTAAGAATATCTTGTTGGGTTCCTGAACTGCGAAAAATCATTTGAGCCCAAAATTCAATGGTTTTACCAGAACTGAACTCTTGCTTGTAGGAAGTCACAGATCCTGGGGTTTAACTCGGTTTCTGAATGTAAATTCATACCAGTGTTCTCATCCAAGAAACACCCACTGTTTTACAGCAAGAGGCAAGCTCTTCTTTCCAGACTCTAATACACAGCAAGAACAATGAGCATGCCCTGAAAAAAAGAACTGTGTTTCCAACTCAGACGGACCATATGTAGTTCATCTCTGCTTATGAAACTGATACAAAACACAGCTCCTCTTACATAAATGCTCTTTAGTTAATAGAGAAAGTAGCGTTGGTTCTGGTACTGCAAAAAAAAAAAATCATTTGAGCCCAAAATTCACTTGGTTTACCAGAAATGAACTCTTGCTGGTAGGAAGACAAAGATCATGGTGTTTAACTACGTTTGTGAAAGGAAATTCACAACAGAGTTCTCATCCATGAAACAGACCCTGTTTTAATGTAAGAAGCAAGCTCTTCTTTCCAGCGTCACCAATACAGCAAGAACCATGAGCATGCCCTTAAAAAAAGAACTGTGTTTCCTACACATACGGACCATATGTAGTTCAACTCTGCTTATAAAACTAATACAAACCACAGCTCCTCTTACATAAATGATCTTTACTTAATAGTAAGAATATCGTTGGGTTCCTGAACTGCGAAAAATCATTTGAGCCCAAAATTCAATGGTTTTACCAGAACTGAACTCTTGCTTGTAGGAAGACACAGATCCTGGGATTTAACTCCGTTACTGACGGCAAATTAGGACCAGAATACTCAACCCTGAAAAACACTCTGTTTTAAGGCAAGAATCATCCTCTTCTTTCCAGCGTCTCAAATATAGTAAGAAACATGAGCATATCCAGAAAAAAAGAACTGGGTTTTCTACTCATACGGACCATATGTAGTTCAACTCCTCTTATGAAACTGATACAAACCACAGCTCCTCTTACATTAAAGCTCTTAGGTTAATAGTGAGAATAAGTTTGGGTTGCTGAACTGCGAAAAATCATTTGAGCCCAAAATTCACTTTGTTTACCAGAAAAGAACACTTGCTTGTAGGAAGACACAGATCCTGGGGTTTAACTCCGTTTCTGAAGGGAAATTCCGACCAGAGTTCTCATCCCTGAAACACACTCTGTTATAACGCAAGAAGGAAGCTCTTCTTTCCAGAGTCTAAAATACAGCAAGAACCATGAGCATGCCCTGAAAAAATGAACTGTGTTTCCTATTCATACATACCATATGTTGTTCAACTCTACTTATGAAACTGATACAGACCACAGCTCCACTTAAATAAATGCTCTTTAGTTAATTGTGAGAATAGCGTTGGGTTCCTGAACTGCGAAAAAACCATTTGAGCACAAAATTCACTGGGTTTACCAGAACTGAACTCTTGCTTGTAGGAAGACACTGATCCTGGGGTTTACTCGGTTTCTGAATGTAAATTCAGACCAGAGTTCTCATCCCTGAAAAACACTCTGTTATAACGCAAGAAGCAAGCTCTTCTTTCCTGAGTCTCCAATACAGCAAGAAACATGAGCATGCCCAGAAAAAAAGAACTGTTTCCAACTCATACAGACAATATGTAGCTCAACTCAGCTTATGAAATTGATACAAAGAACAGCTCCTCTTACATAAATCCTCTTTAGTTAATAGTGAGAATCATGTTGGGTTCGTGAACTATGAAAAATCATTTGAGCCCCCAAATCACTGGGTTTACCAGAAATGAAGTCTTACTTGTAGTAAGACACAGATCCTGGGGTTTAACTCCGTTTATGAAGGCAAATTCAAACCAGAATTCGCAACCCTGAAAAACACTCTGTTTTATCAAAAGAAGCAAGCTCTTATTTCCAGCGTCTAAAATAGAGCAAGAACCAAGCAGTGTGTGTTTCAGGGATGAGAATTCTGGTCTGAATTTCCCTTCAGAAACGTAGTTAAACCCCAGGATCTGTGTCTTCCTACAAGCAAGGGTTCATTTCCGGTAACGCAAGGGAATTTTGCGCTCAAATGATTTTTCACAGTTCACCAACCCAAACAGATTCTCAGTATTAACTAAAGAGAATTTATGTAAGAGGAGCTGTGGTTTGTTTCAGTTTCATAAGCAGAGTTGAACTACATATTGTCCTTATGAGTAGGAGACACAGTTCTTTTTTTCTGGGCATGCTCAAGCTTCTTGCTGTATTGGAGACGCTGGAAAGAAGAGCTTGCTTCCTGCATTTAAACAGACTGTGTTCCATGGATGAGAACACTGGTCTGAATTTCCCTTCAGAAACGGAGTTAAACCCCATGTTCTGTGTCTTCCTACAAGCAAGAGTTCATTTCTGGTAACGCAAGTGAATTTTGGGCTCAAATGATTTTTCACAGTTCACCAACCCAAACAGATTCTCACGATTAACTAAACAGCATTTATGTAGGAGGAGCTGTGGTTTGTTTCAGTTTCATAAGCAGAGTTGAACTACATATTGTCCTTATGAGTAGGAGACACAGTTCTTTTATTCTGGGCATGCTCAAGGTTCTTGTTGTATTGGAGACGCTGGAAAGAAGAGCTTGCTTCTTGCATTTAAACAGACTCTGTTCCATGGATGAGAACACTGGTCCAATTTCCGTTCAGAAACGGAGTTAAACCCCATGATCTGTGTCTTCCTACAAGAAAGTTTTCATTTCTGGTAAACCAAGTAAATTTTCGGCTCAAATGATTTTACACAGTTCTAGAACCCAACGCAATTATCACTATTAACTAAAGAGCATTCATGTAAGAAGAGCTGTGGTCTGTATCAGTTTCATAAGCAGAGGTGGACTACATATTGTCCCTATGAGTAGGAAACACTGTTCCTTTTTTCTTGGCATGCTCATGGTTCTTACTGTATTGGAGACCCTGGAAAGAAGAGGATGATTCATGCCTTAAAACAGAGCGTTTTTCAGGGTTGAGAATTCTGGTCTGAATTTGCCTTCAGAATCGGAGTTAAAGCCAAGAATCTGTGTCTTCCTACAAGCGAGAGTTCTTTTCTGGTAAACCCAGGGATTTTTGGGCTCAAATGATTTTTCGCAGTTCAGGAACTACAACGCGATTCTCACTATTAACTAAAGAGGATTTATGCAAGAGGAGCTGTGGTTTGTATCAGTTTCATGAGCAGAGTTGAAGTACACATGGTCCATATGAGTAGGAAACACAGTTCGTTTTTTCAGGGCATGATCATGGTTCTTGATGTATATTAGCCTCTGGAAAGAAGAGCTTGCTTCTTGTGTTAAAGCAGAGTGTGTTTTAGGGATGAGAACTCTGGTCTGAATTTTCCGTCAGAAACGACCTTAAATCCCAGGATCCCTGTCTTCCTACAAGCAAGAGTTCAATTCAGGTAACCCCAGTGAATTTTGGGCTCAAATGATTAAACACAGTGCAGGACCCAACGAGATTCTCACTATTAACTAAAGAGCTTTTATGTAAGAGGACCTTGGTTTGTATCAGTTGCATAAGCAGAGTTGAACTACATATGGTCCGTATGAGTAGGAAACACAGTTCTTTTTTTCAAGGCATGCTCATTGTTCTTGATATATTTTAGAATCTGGAAAGAAGAGCTTGCTTCTTGCTTTAAATCAGAGTGTGTTTCATGGATGAGAACACTGGTCTGAATTTCCCTTCACAAAAGGAGTTAAACCCCAGGGTCAGTGTCTTCCTACAAGCAAGGGTTCATTTCTGGTTAACCCAGGGAATTTTGGGCTCAAATGACTTTTTGCAGATCACGAAGCCAACGCTATTCTCACTAATAACTAAAGAGGATTTATGCAATTGGAGCTGTGGTTTGTATCAGTTTCATAAGCAGCGTTGAACTACATATGGTCCATATGAGTAGGAAACAGAGTTCTTTTTTTCTGGGCATGCTCATAGTTGTTGCTGTATTGGAGCCACTGGAAAGAGGAGCTTGCCTCCTGCATGAAAACAGAGTGTGTTTCATGGATGAGAACACTGGTCTGAATTCCCCTTCATAAATGACCTTAAATCCCAGGATCTGTGTCTTCCTACAAGCCAGAGTTCATTTCAGATAAATCCAGTGAATTTTGGGTCAAATGATTTTACACAGTTTATGAACCCAACGCGATTCTCACTATTAACTAAGGAGCTTTTATGTAAGAGGAGCTGTGGTTTGTTTCAGTTTCATAAGCAGAGTTTAACTACATATGGTCCATGTAAGTAAGAAACACAGTTGTTTTTTTTCTGGGCATGCTCATGGTTCTTACTGTATTGGAGTCTCTGGAAAGAACAGGATGATTCTTGCCTTAAAACAGAGTGTTTTTCAGGGTTGAGAATTCTGGTCTGAATTTGCCTTCAGAATCGGAGTTAAAGCCCATGATCTGTGTCTTCCTACAAGCAAGAGTTCATTTCTGGTAAACCAAGTGAATTTTAAGCTCAAATGATTTTACACAGTTCTAGAACCCAACACTATTATCACTATTAACTAAAGAGCATATCAATTTCATTAGGACAGTTGAACTACATATGGTCCATATGAATAGGAAAGACAGTTCTTTTTTTCAGGGCATGCTCAGGGTTCTTGCTGTATTGGAGATGCTGGAAAGGAGAGCTTGCTTCTTGCATTTAAACAGAATGTGTTTCATGGATGAGAACTCTGGTCTGAATTTCCCTTCAGAAACGGAGTTACACCCCAGGATCTGTTTCTTCCTACAAGCAAGAGACCATTTCTGGAAAACAAAGTCAATATTGTGGTCAAATGATTTTACACAGTTCACGAACACAACGCGATTCTCTCTATTAACTAAAGAGCATTTATGTAAGAGGAGCTGTTGTTTGTTTCAGTTTCATAAGCATAGTTGAATTACATATGGTCCTTATGGGTAGGAAACACAGTTCTTTTTTTCAGGGCATGCTCATGGTTCTTGCTGTATTGGAGACGCTTTTAAGAAGAGCATGCTTCTTGCATTAAAACAGGATGTGTTTCATGGATGAGTACTGTGGTCTGAATTTCCCATCAGAAACGGAGTTAAATCCCAGGATCTCTTTCTTCCTACAAGCAACAGTTCATTTCTGGAAAACCCAGTGAATTTTGGGCTCAAATGATTTTACACAGTTCATGAATCCAACGAGATTCTCACTATTAACTAAAGAGCATTTATATAAGAGGAGCTGTGTTTTGTATCAGTTCCTTAAGCAGAGTTGAACTACATATGGTCCGTGTGAGTAGGAAACACAGTTCTTTTATTCAGGGCATGCTCATGGTTCTTGCTGTATTTTAGATCTGGAAAGAAGAGCTTGCTTCTTGTGTTAAAACAGAATGTGTTTCAGGGATGAGAACTCTGGTCTGAATTTCCCTTCAGAAACGGAGTTAAACCCCAGGATCTGTGTCTTTCTACAAGCAAGAGTTCATTTCTGTTAAACCAATTGAATTTTGGGCTCAAATGATTTTTCGCAGTTCACCAACCCAAACCGATTCCAACTATTAACTAAAGAGCATTTATGTAAGCGGAGCTGTGGTTTGTTTCAGTTTCATAAGCAGCGTTGAATTATTGGTCCTTATGAGTAGGAAACACAGTTCTTTTATTCTGGGAATGTTCATGATTCTTGCTGTATTGGAGACGCTGGAAAGAAGAGCTTGCTTCTTGCATTAAAACAGGGTGTGTTTCATGGATGAGAACTCTGGTCTGAATTTCCCTTCAGAAACGGAGTTACACCCCAGGATCTGTGTCTTCCTACAAGCAAGAGTTCATTTCTGGAAAACCCAGGGAATTTTGGGCTCAAATGATTTTACACAGTTCATGAACCCAACGCGATTCTCACTATGAAATAAAGAGCATTTATATAAGTCGAGCTGTGGTTTGTTTCAGTTTCATAATCAGAGTTGAATTACATATGGTCCTTATGAGTAGGAAAAACAGTTCTTTTTTTCTGGGCATGCTCATGGTTCTTGCTGTATTTTAGACTCTGGAAAGAAGACCTTGCTTCTTGCGTTAAAACAGATTGTGTTTCAGGGATGAGAACTATGGTCTGAATTTCCCTTCAGAAACGGAGTTAAACCCCAGATCTGTGTCTTCCTACAAGCAAGAGATTATTTCTGGAAAACCAAGTGAATTTTGGGCTCAAATGATTTTTTGCAGTTCACCAACCCAAACCGATTCCCACTATTAACTAAAGAGCATTTATGTAAGAGGAGCTGTGGTTTGTATCAGTTTCATAAGCAGAGTTGAACTACATATGGTCTGTATGAGTAGGAAACACAGTTCTTTTTGTCAGGGCATGCTCATAGTTCTTGTAGTATGAGAGACGCTGGAAAAAGAGCTTGCTTCTTGCATTAAAACAGGGTGTGTTTCATGGATGAGTACTCTGTTCTGAATTTCCCATCAGAAACGGAGTTAAACCCCAAGATATGTGTCTTCCTACAAGCAAGAGTTCATTTCTGGTAAACCAAGTGAATTTTCAGCTCAAATGATTTTACACAGTTCTAGAACCCAACACTATTATCACTATTAACTAAAGAGCAATTATGTAAGAGGAGCTGTGGTCTGTATCAATTGCATTTGCAGAGTTGAACTACATATGGTCCGTATGAGTAGGAAACACAGTTATTTTTTTCAGGTTATGCTCATAGTTCTTGCTGCATTTTAGATTCTGGAAAAGACCTTGCTTCTTACGTTAAAACAGATTGTGTTTCAGGGATGAGAATTTTGGTCTTAATTTCCCTTCAGAAGCAGAGTTAAACCCGAGGGTATGTGTCTTCCTACAAGCAAGAGTTCATTTCTGTTAATCCAAGTGTATTTTGGGCTCAAATGATTTTTCGCAGTTCACCAACCCAAACCGATTCAAACTATTAACTAAAGAGCATTTATGTAAGAGGAGCTGTGGTTTGTATCAGTTTCATAAGCAGAGTTGAACTACATATGGTCCGTATGAGTAGTAAACACAGTTCTTTTTGTCAGGGCATGCTCATAGTTCTTGTAGTATGAGAGACGCTGGAATAAGAGCTTGCTTCTTGCATTAAAACAGGGTGTGTTTCATGGATGAGTACTCTGTTTTGAATTTCCCATCAAAAACGGAGTTAAACCCCATGATATGTGTCTTCTACAAGCAAGAGTTCATTTCTGGAAAACCCAGTGAATTTTGGGCTCAAATGATTTTACACAGTTCATGAACCCAACGTGATTTTCACTATTAAATAAAGAGCAATTATGTAAGAGGAGCTGTGGTTTGTATCAGTTTCATAAGCAGAGTTGAATTACCCATGGTCCTTATGAGTAGGAAACACAGTTCTTTTTTTCAGGGTATGCTCATGGTTCTTGCTGTATTTTAGAATCTGGAAAAGACCTTGCTTCTTACGTTAAAACAGATTGTGTTTCAGGGATGAGAATTTTGGTCTTACTTTCCCTTCAGAAGCAGAGTTAAACCCGAGGGTATGTGTCTTCCTACAAGTAAGAGTTCATTTCTGTTAAACCAAGTGAATTTTGGGCTCAAATGATTTTTCACAGTCACCAACCCAAACCGCTTCCCACTATTAACTAAAGAGCATTTATGTAAGAGGAGCTGTGGTTTGTATCAGTTTCATAAGCAGAGTTGAACTACATATGGTCCGTATGAGTAGGAAACACAGTTCTTTTTGTCAGGGCATGCTCATGGTTCTTGTAGTATGTGAGACGCTGGAAAGAAGAGCTTGCTTCTTGCATTAAAACAGGGTGTGTTTCATGGATGAGAACTCTGTTCTGAATTTCCCATCAGAAACGGAGTTAAACACCATGATATGTGTCTTCCTACAAGCAAGAGTTCATTTCTGGTAAAACAAGTGAATTTTCAGCTCAAATGATTTTACACAGTTCTAGAACCCAACACTATTATCACTATTAACTAAAGAGCATTTATGTAAGAGGAGCTTTGGTCTGTATCAATTTCATTAGCAGAGTTGAACTACATATGGTCCGTATGAGTAGGAAACAAAGTTCTTTTTTTCAGGGTATGCTCATAGTTCTTGCTGCATTTTAGATTCTGGAAACGACCTTGCTTCTTACGTTAAAACAGATTGTGTTTCAGGGATGAGAATTTTGGTCTTAATTTCCCTTCAGAAGCAGAGTTAAACCCGAGGGTATGTGTCTTCCTACAAGCAAGAGTTCATTTCTGTTAAACCAAGTGAATTTTGGGCTCAAATGATTTTTCACAGTCACCAACCCAAACCGCTTCCCACTATTAACTAAAGAGCATTTATGTAAGAGGAGCTGTGGCTTGTATCAGTTTCATAAGCAGAGTTGAACTACATATGGTCCGTATGAGTAGGAAACACAGTTCTTTTTGTCATGGCATGCTCATAGTTCTTGTAGAATGAGAGACGCTGGAAAAAGAGCTTGCTTCTTGCATTAAAACAGGGTGTGTTTCATGGATGAGTACTCTGTTCTGAATTTCCCATCAGAAACTGAGTTAAACCCCATGATATGTGTCTTCCTACAAGCAAGAGATCATTTCTGGAAAATCTAGTGAATTTTGGGCTCAAAAGATTTTACACAGTTCATGAACCCAACGTGATTTTCACTATTAAATAAAGAGCAATTATGTAAGAGGAGCTGTGGTTTGTTTAAGTTTCATAAGCAGAGTTGAATTACCCATGGTCCTTATGAGTAGGAAACACAGTTCTTTTTTTCAGGGTATGCTCTTGGTTCTTGCTGTATTTTAGATTCTGGAAAAGACCTTGCTTCTTACGTTAAAACAGATTGTGCTTCAGGGATGAGAATTTTGGTCTTAATTTCCCTTCAGAAGCAGAGTTAAACCCGAGGGTATGTGTCTTCCCCCCAGCAAGAGTTCATTTCTATTAAACAAAGTGAATTTTGGGCTCAAATGATTTTTCGCAGTCACCAACACAAACCGCGTCAAACTATTAACTAAAGAGCATTTATGTAAGAGGAGCTGTGTTTTGTATCAGTTCCTTAAGCAGAGTTGAACTACATATGGTCCGTATGAGTAGGAAACACAGTTTTTTATTTCTGGGCATGCTCATGGTTCTTACTGTATTGGGGACGGAGGAAAGAAGAGGAGGATTCTTGCCTTAAAACAGAGTGTTTTTCAGGGCTGAGATCTCTGGTCTCAATTTCCCTTGAGAAACGGAGTTAAACCCCAGGATCTGTGTCTTTCTACAAGCAAGAGTTCAATTCTGTTAAACCAAGTGAATTTTGGGCTCAAATGATTTTACACAGTTCAAAAACAACAACACGATTCTCGCTATTAACTAAAGAGCATTTATTTAAGAGGTGCTGTGGTTTGTAACAGTTTCATAAGCAGAGTTGATCTACATATGGTCTGTATGAGTAAGAAACACAGTTCTTTTTTGAGGGCATGCTCATTGTTCTTGCTGTATTGGAGACATTGGAAAGAAGAGCTTGCTTCTTGCATTAAAACAGAGCGTGTTTCATGGATGAGATCTCTGGTCTGAATTTCCCTTCAGAAACGGAGTTAAACCCCAGGATCTGTGTCTTCCAACAAGCAAGAGTTCATTTCATGTAAACCAAGAGAATTTTCGGCTCAAATGATCTTTTGCAGTTCAAAAACAACAACACGATTCTCGCTATTAACTAAGGAGCATTTATTTAAGAGGATCTGTGGTTTGTATCAGTTTCATAAGCAGAGTTGAACTACATATGGTCTGTATGAGTAGGAAACACAGTTCTGTGTTTCAGGGCATGCTCATGGTTCTTGCTGTATTTTAGAATCTGGAAAGAAGAGCTTGCTTCTTGCTTTAAAACAGAGTGTGTTTCAGGGATGAGAACTCTTTTCTGAATTTCCCTTCAGAAACGGAGTTAAACCCCAGGATCTGTGTCTTCCTACAAGCAAGAGTTCATTTCTGGTAAACTCAGTGAAGTTTGGGCTCAAATGATTTTTCCCAGTTCACGAACCCAACGCGATTCTCACTATTAACGAAAGAGAATTTATGTAAGAGGAGTTGTGGGTTGTATCAGCTTCATCAGCAGAGTTGAACTACATATGGTCTGTATGAGTAGGAAACACAGTTCTGTGTTTCAGGGCATGCTCATGGTTCTTGCTGTATTTTAGAATCTGGAAAGAAGAGATAGCTTCTTGCTTTAAAACAGAGTGTGTTTCAGGGATGAGAACTCTGGTCTGAATTTCCCTTCAGAAACGGAGTTAAACCCCAGGATCTGTGTCTTCCTACCAGAAAGAGTTCATTTCTGGTACACCAAGTGAATTTTGGGCTCAAATGATTTTACACAGTTCAAAAACCCAATGCGATTCTCACTATTATCTAAAGATTATTTATTTAAGAGGTGCTGTGGTTTGTATCAGTTTCATACGCAGAGTTGAACTCCATATGGTCCGTATGAGTAGGAAAAACAGTTCTTTTTTTCAGGGCATGCTCATTGTTCTTGCTGCATTTTACAATCTGGAGCTTGCTTCTTGCGTTAAAACAGAGTGTGTTTCAGGGCTGAGAACTCTGGTCTGATTTTCCCTTCAGAAAGGGAGTTAAATCCCAGGATCTCTGTCTTCCTACAAGCAAGAGTTCATTTCTGGTTAACCCAGTGAATTTTGGGCTCAAATGATTTTTCGCAGTTCACGAACCCAATGCTATTCTCACTATTAACTAAAGAGGATTTATGTAAGAGGAGCTGTGGTCTGTATCAGTTTCATCAGCAGAGTTGAACTACATATGGTCCGTATGAGTAGGAAACACAGTTCTTTTTTTCTGGGCATGCTTCTTTTTCTTGCTGTTTTGAAGAGGCTGGAAAGAAGAGCTTGCTTCTTGCATTAAAACAGAGCGTGTTTCATGGATGAGATCTCTGGTCTGAATTTCCCTTCAGAAACGGAGTTAAACCCCAGTATGTGTGTCTTCCTACAAGCAAGAGTTCATTTCTTGTAAACCAAGTGAATTTTCGGCTCAAATGATTTTTCGCAGTTCAAGAACCCAACGTGATTCTCACTATTAACTAAAGAGGATTTATGTAAGAGGAGCTGTGGTTTGTATCAATTTCATCAGCAGAGTTGAACTACATATGGTCCGTATGAATAGGAAACACAATTCTTTGTTTTTCTGGGCATGCTCATTGTTCATGATGTATTTTAGAATCTGGAAAGAAGAGCTTGCTTCTTGCGTGTAAACAGAGTGTGTCATTGATGAGAACACTGCTCTGAATTTCCCTTCAGAAACGGAGTTAAACCCCAGGATCTCTGTCTTCCTACAAGAAAGATTTCATTTCTGGAAAACACAATGAATTTTGGGCTCAAATGATTTTACACAGTTCATGAACCCAACGCGATTCTCACTATTAACTAAAGAACATTTATGTAAGAGGAGCTGTGGTCTGTATCAGTTTCATCAGCAGAGATGAACTACATATGGTCTGTATGAGGAGGAAACACAGTTCTGTGTTTCAGGGCATGCTCATGGTTCTTGCTGTATTTTAGAATCTGGAAAGAAGAGCTTGCTTCTTGCTTTAAAACAGAGTTTGTTTCAGGGATGAGAACTCTTTTCTGAATTTCCCTTCAGAAACGGAGTTAAACCCCAGGATCTGTGTCTTCCTACAAGCAAGAGTTTATTTCTGGTAAACTCAGTGAATTTTGGGCTCAAATGATTTTTCCCAGTTCATGAACCCAACGAGATTCTCACTATTAATGAAAGAGAATCTATGTAAGAGGAGTTGTGGGTTGTATCAGCTTCATCAGCAGAGTTGAACTACATATGGTCTGTATGGGTAGGAAACACAGTTCTGTGTTTCAGGGCATGCTCATGGTTCTTGCTGTATTTTAGAATCTGGAAAGAAGAGATAGCTTCTTGCTTTAAAACAGATTGTGTTCCAGGTATGAGAACTCTGGTCTGAATTTCCCATCAGAAACGCAGTTAAACCCCAGGATCTGTGTCTTCCTACCAGAAAGAGTTCATTTCTGGTAAACCAAGTGAATTTTGGGCTCAAATGATTTTACACAGTTCAAAAACCCAATGCGATTCTCACTATTATCTAAAGATTATTTATTTAAGAGGTGCTGTGGTTTGTATCAGTTTCATACGCAGAGTTGAACTTCATATGGTCCGTATGAGTAGGAAACAAAGTTCTTTTTTTCAGGGCATGCTCATTGTTCTTGCTGCATTTTACAATTTGGAGCTTGCTTCTTGCGTTAAAACAGATTGTGTTTCAGAGATGAGAACTCTGGTCGGAATTTCCCTTCAGAAACAGAGTTAAAACCCCATGATGTGTGTGGTCCTACAAGCAAGAATTCATTTCTGGTAAACAATGTGAATTTTCGGCTCAAATGATTTTACACTGTTCTAGTACCCAACACGATTATCACTAATAACTAAAGAGAATTTATGTAAGAGGAGCTGTGGTCTGTATCAGTTTCATCAGCAGAGTTGAACTACATATGGTCTGTATGAGTAGGAAACACAGTTCTATGTTTCAGGGCATGCTCATGGTTCTTGCTGTATTTTAGAATCTGGAAAGAAGAGCTTGCTTCTTGCCTTAATACAGAGTGTGTTTCAGTGATGAGAACTCTGGTCTGAATTTCCCTTCAGAAAGGGAGTTAAACACCAGGATCTGTGTCTTCCTACAAGCAAGAGTTTATTTCTGGTAAACTCAGTGAATTTTGGGCTCAAATGATTTTTCGCAGTTCACGAACCCACCGCGATTCTCACTATTAACAAAAGAGAATTTATGTAAGAGGAGTTGTTGGTTGTATCAGTTTCATAAGCAGAGTTTAACTACATATGGTCTGTATTAGAAGGAAAAACAGTTCTTTTTTCTGGGACTGCTCATGGTTCTTACTGTATTGGGGACGGGGGAAAGAAGAGGAGGATTCTTGCCTTAAAACAGAGTGTTTTTCAGGGCTGAGATCTCTGGTCTCAATTTCCCTTGAGAAACGGAGTTAAACCCCAGGATCTGTGTCTTTCTACAAGCAAGAGTTCAATTCTGTTAAACCAAGTGAATTTTGGGCTCAAATGATTTTACACAGTTCAAAAACAACAACACGATTCTCGCTATTAACTAAAGAGCATTTATTTAAGAGGTGCTGTGGTTTGTAAGAGTTTCATAAGCAGAGTTGATCTACATATGGTCTGTATGAGTAAGAAACACAGTTCTTTTTTGAGGGCATGCTCATTGTTCTTGCTGTATTGGAGACATTGGAAAGAAGAGCTTGCTTCTTGCATTAAAACAGAGCGTGTTTCATGGATGAGATCTCTGGTCTGAATTTCCCTTCAGATACGGAGTTAAACCCCAGGATCTGTGTCTTCCAACAAGCAAGAGTTCATTTCATGTAAACCAAGAGAATTTTCGGCTCAAATGATTTTTAGCAGTTCAAAAACAACACAACGATTCTCGCTATTAACTAAGGAGCATTTATTTAAGAGGATCTGTGGTTTGTATCAGTTTCATAAGCAGAGTTGAAATACATATGGTCTGTATGAGTAGGAAACACAGTTCTGTGTTTCAGGGCATGCTCATGGTTCTTGCTGTATTTTAGAATCTGGAAAGAAGAGCTTGCTTCTTGCTTTAAAACAGAGTGTGTTTCAGGGATGAGAACTCTTTTCTGAATTTCCCTTCAGAAACGGAGTTAAACCCCAGGATCTGTGTCTTCCTACAAGCAAGAGTTCATTTCTGGTAAACTCAGTGAATTTTGGGCTCAAATGATTTTTCCCAGTTCACGAACCCAATGAGATTCTCACTATTAACGAAAGAGAATTTATGTAAGAGGAGTTGTGGGTTGTATCAGCTTCATCAGCAGAGTTGAACTACATATGGTCTGTATGAGTAGGAAACACAGTTCTGTGTTTCAGGGCATGCTCATGGTTCTTGCTGTATTTTAGAATCTGGAAAGAAGAGATAGCTTCTTGCTTTAAAACAGAGTGTGTTTCAGGGATGAGAACTCTGGTCTGAATTTCCCTTCAGAAACGGAGTTAAACCCCAGGATCTGTGTCTTCCTACCAGAAAGAGTTCATTTCTGGTACACCAAGTGAATTTTGGGCTCAAATGATTTTACACAGTTCAAAAACCCAATGCGATTCTCACTATTATCTAAAGATTATTTATTTAAGAGGTGCTGTGGTTTGTATCAGTTTCATACGCAGAGTTGAACTCCATATGGTCCGTATGAGTAGGAAAAACAGTTCTTTTTTTCAGGGCATGCTCATTGTTCTTGCTGCATTTTACAATCTGGAGCTTGCTTCTTGCGTTAAAACAGAGTGTGTTTCAGGGCTGAGAACTCTGGTCTGATTTTCCCTTCAGAAAGGGAGTTAAATCCCAGGATCTCTGTCTTCCTACAAGCAAGAGTTCATTTCGGGTTAACCCAGTGAATTTTGGGCTCAAATGATTTTTCGCAGTTCACGAACCCAATGCTATTCTCACTATTAACTAAAGAGGATTTATGTAAGAGGAGCTGTGGTCTGTATCAGTTTCATCAGCAGAGTTGAACTACATATGGTCCGTATGAGTAGGAAACACAGTTCTTTTTTTCTGGGCATGCTTCTTTTTCTTGCTGTTTTGAAGAGGCTGGAAAGAAGAGCTTGCTTCTTGCATTAAAACAGAGCGTTTCATGGATGAGATCTCTGGTCTGAATTTCCCTTCAGAAACGGAGTTAAACCCCAGTATCTGTGTCTTCCTACAAGCAAGAGTTCATTTCTTGTAAACCAAGTGAATTTTCGGCTCAAATGATTTTTCGCAGTTCAAGAACCCAACGTGATTCTCACTATTAACTAAAGAGGATTTATGTAAGAGGAGCTGTGGTTTGTATCAATTTCATCAGCAGAGTTGAACTACATATGGTCCGTATGAATAGGAAACCCAATTCTTTTTTTTTTCTGGGCATGCTCATTGTTCTTGATGTATTTTAGAATCTGGAAAGAAGAGCTTGCTTCTTGCGTGTAAACAGAGTGTGTCATTGATGAGAACACTGCTCTGAATTTCCCTTCAGAAACGGAGTTAAACCCCAGGATCTCTGTCTTCCTACAAGAAAGATTTCATTTCTGGAAAACACAATGAATTTTGGGCTCAAATGATTTTACACAGTTCATGAACCCAACGAGATTCTCACTATTAATGAAAGAGAATCTATGTAAGAGGAGTTGTGGGTTGTATCAGCTTCATCAGCAGAGTTGAACTACATATGGTCTGTATGAGTAGGAAACACAGTTCTGTGTTTCAGGGCATGCTCATGGTTCTTGCTGTATTTTAGAATCTGGAAAGAAGAGATAGCTTCTTGCTTTAAAACAGAGTATGTTCCAGGTATGAGAACTCTGGTCTGAATTTCCCATCAGAAACGCAGTTAAACCCCAGGATCTGTGTCTTCCTACCAGAAAGAGTTCATTTCTGGTAAACCAAGTGAATTTTGGGCTCAAATGATTTTACACAGTTCAAAAACCCAATGCGATTCTCACTATTATCTAAAGATTATTTATTTAAGAGGTGCTGTGGTTTGTATCAGTTTCATACGCAGAGTTGAACTTCATATGGTCCGTATGAGTAGGAAACACAGTTCTTTTTTTCAGGGCATGCTCATTGTTCTTGCTGCATTTTACAATTTGGAGCTTGCTTCTTGCGTTAAAACAGAGTGTGTTTCAGTGATGAGAACTCTGGTCGGAATTTCCCTTCAGAAACGGAGTTAAAACCCCATGATGTGTGTGTTCCTACAAGCAAGAATTCATTTCTGGTAAACAATGTGAATTTTCGGCTCATAAGATTTTACACAGTTCTAGTACCCAACACAATTATCACTAATAACTAAAGAGAATTTATGTAAGAGGAGCTGTGGTCTGTATCAGTTTCATCAGCAGAGTTGAACTACATATGGTCTGTATGAGTAGAAAACACAGTTCTATGTTTCAGGGCATGCTCATGGTTCTTGCTGTATTTTAGAATCTGGAAAGAAGAGCTTGCTTCTTGCCTTAATACAGAGTGTGTTTCAGTGATGAGAACTCTGGTCTGAATTTCCATTCAGAAACGGAGTTAAACCCCAGGATCTGTGTCTTCCTGCAAGCAAGAGATTATTTCTGGTAAACTCAGTGAATTTTGGGCTCAAATGATTTTTCGCAGTTCACGAACCCACCGCGATTCTCACTATTAAAAAAAGAGAATTTATGTAAGAGGAGTTGTTGGTTGTATCAGTTTCATAAGCAGAGTTTAACTACATATGGTCTGTATTAGAAGGAAAAACAGTTCTTTTTTCTGGGCATGCTCATGGTTCTTACTGTATTGGGGACGGAGGAAAGAAGAGGAGGATTCTTGCCTTAAAACAGAGTGTGTTCAGGGCTGAGAACTCTGGTCTGAATTGCCCTTCAGAAACGGAGTTAAACCCCTGGATCTGTGTCTTCCTACAAGCAAGAGTTCAATTCTGTTAAACCAAGTGAATTTTGGGCTCAAATGATTTTACAAAGTTCAAAAAAAAAACAACACGATTCTCGCTATTAACTAAAGAGTATTTATTTAAGAGGTGCTGTGGTTTGTATCAGTTTCATAAGCAGAGTTGATCTACATATGGTCTGTATGAGTAAGAAACACAGTTATTTTTTGAGGGCATGCTCATGGTTCTTGCTGTATTGGAGACACTGGAAAGAAGAGCTTGCTTCTTGCATTAAACCAGAGCGTGGTTCATGGATGAGATCTCTGGTCTGAATTTCCCTTCAGAAACGGAGTTAAACCCCAGGATCTGTGTCTTCCAACAAGCAAGAGTTCATTTCATGTAAACCAAGAGAATTTTCGGCTCAAATGATTTTTCGCAGTTCACGTATCCAACGTGATTCTCACTATTAACTAAAGAGGATTTATGTAAGAGGAGCTGTGGTTTGTATCAGTTTCATACGCAGAGTTGAACTCCATATGGTCCGTATGAGTAGGAAAAACAGTTCTTTTTTTCAGGGCATGCTCATTGTTCTTGCTGCATTTTACAATCTGGAGCTTGCTTCTTGCGTTAAAACAGAGTGTTTCAGGGCTGAGAACTCTGGTCTGATTTTCCCTTCAGAAAGGGAGTTAAATCCCAGGATCTCTGTCTTCCTACAAGCAAGAGTTCATTTCTGGTTAACCCAGTGAATTTTGGGCTCAAATGATTTTTTGCAGTTCACGAACCCAATGCTATTCTCACTATTAACTAAAGCGGATTTATGTAAGAGGAGCTGTGGTCTGTATCAGTTTCATCAGCAGAGTTTAACTACATATGGTCCGTATGAGTAGGAAACACAGTTCTTTTTTTCTGGGCATGCTTCTTTTTCTTGCTGTTTTAAAGAGGCTGGAAAGAAGAGCTTGCTTCTTGCATTAAAACAGAGCGTGTTTCATGGATGAGATCTCTGGTCTGAATTTCCCTTCAGAAACGGAGTTAAACCCCAGTATCTGTATCTTCCTACAAGCAAGAGTTCATTTCTTGTAAACCAAGTGAATTTTCGGCTCAAATGATTTTTCGCAGTTCAAGAACCCAACGTGATTCTCACTATAAACTAAAGAGGATTTATGTAAGAGGAGCTGTGGTTTGTATCAATTTCATCAGCAGAGTTGAACTACATATGGTCCGTATGAGTAGGAAACACTATTCTTTTTTTTTCTGGGCATGCTCATTGTTCTTGATGTATTTTAGAATCTGGAAAGAAGAGCTTGCTTCTTGCGTGAAAACAGAGTGTGTCATTGATGAGAACACTGCTCTGAATTTCCCTTCAGAAACGGAGTTAAACCCCAGGATCTGTGTCTTCCTACAAGCAAGAGTTTATTTCTGGTAAACTCAGTGAATTTTGGGCTCAAATGATTTTTCCAGTTCATGAACCCAACGAGATTCTCACTATTAATGAAAGAGAATCTATGTAAGAGGAGTTGTGGGTTGTATCAGCTTCATCAGCAGAGTTGAACTACATATGGTCTGTATGAGTAGGAAACACAGTTCTGTGTTTCAGGGCATGCTCATGGTTCTTGCTGTATTTTAGAATCTGGAAAGAAGAGATAGCTTCTTGCTTTAAAACAGATTGTGTTCCAGGTATGAGAACTCTGGTCTGAATTTCCCATCAGAAACGCAGTTAAACCCCAGGATCTGTGTTTTCCTACCAGAAAGAGTTCATTTCTGGTAAACCAAGTGAATTTTGGGCTCAAATGATTTTACACAGTTCAAAAACCCAATGCGATTCTCACTATTACCTAAAGATTATTTATTTAAGAGGTGCTGTTGTTTGTATCAGTTTCATACGCAGAGTTGAACTTCATATGGTCCGTATGAGTAGGAAACACAGTTCTTTTTTTCAGGGCATGCTCATTGTTCTTGCTGCATTTTACAATTTGGAGCTTGCTTCTTGCGTTAAAACAGAGTGTGTTTCAGTGATGAGAACTCTGGTCGGAATTTCCCTTCAGAAACGGAGTTAAAACCCCATGATGTGTGTGTTCCTACAAGCAAGAATTCATTTCTGGTAAACAATGTGAATTTTCGGCTCAAATGATTTTACACAGTTCTAGTACCCAACACAATTATCACTAATAACTAAAGAGAATTTATGTAAGAGGAGCTGTGGTCTGTATCAGTTTCATCAGCAGAGTTGAACTACATATGGTCTGTATGAGTAGAAAACACAGTTCTATGTTTCAGGGCATGCTCATGGTTCTTGCTGTATTTTAGAATCTGGAAAGAAGAGCTTGCTTCTTGCCTTAATACAGAGTGTGTTTCAGTGATGAGAACTCTGGTCTGAATTTCCCTTCAGAAAGGGAGTTAAACACCAGGATCTGTGTCTTCCTACAAGCAAGAGATTATTTCTGGTAAACTCAGTGAATTTTGGGCTCAAATGATTTTTCGCAGTTCACGAAACCACCGCGATTCTCACTATTAACAAAAGAGAATTTATGTAAGAGGAGTTGTTGGTTGTATCAGTTTCATAAGCAGAGTTTCACTACATATGGTCTGTATTAGAAGGAAAAACAGTTCTTTTTTCTGGGCATGCTCATGGTTCTTACTGTATTGGGGACGGAGGAAAGAAGAGGAGGATTCTTGCCTTAAAACAGAGTGTTTTTCAGGGCTGAGATCTCTGGTCTCAATTTCCCTTGAGAAACGGAGTTAAACCCCAGGATCTGTGTCTTTCTACAAGCAAGAGTTCAATTCTGTTAAACCAAGTGAATTTTGGGCTCAAATGATTTTACACAGTTCAAAAAAAAAAACAACACGATTCTCGCTATTAACTAAAGAGCATTTATTTAAGAGGGGCTGTGGTTTGTATCAGTTTCATAAGCAGAGTTGATCTACATATGGTCTGTATGAGTAAGAAACACAGTTCTTTTTTGAGGGCATGCTCATGGTTCTTGCTGTATTGGAGACACTGGAAAGAAGAGCTTGCTTCTTGCATTAAACCAGAGCGTGTTTCATGGATGAGATCTCTGGTCTGAATTTCCCTTCAAAAATGGAGTTAAACCCCAGGATCTGTGTCTTCCAACAAGCAAGAGTTCATTTCATGTAAACCAAGAGAATTTTCGGCTCAAATGATTTTTCGCAGTTCACGTATCCAACGTGATTCTCACTATTAACTAAAGAGGATTTATGTAAGAGGAGCTGTGGTTTGTATCAGTTTCATAAGCGGAGTTGAACTACATATGGTCTGTATGAGTAGGAAACACAGTTCTGTGTTTCAGGGCATGCTCATGGTTCTTGCTGTATTTTAGAATCTGGAAAGAAGAGCTTGCTTCTTACTTTAAAACAGAGTGTGTTTCAGGGATGAGAACTCTGGTCTGAATTTCCCTTCAGAAACGGAGTTAAACCCCAGGATCTGTGTCTTCCTACAAGCAAGAGTTCATTTCTGGTAAACTCAGTGAATTTTGGGCTCAAATGATTTTTCCCAGTTCACGAACCCAACGCGATTCTCACTATTAACGAAAGAGAATTTATGTAAGAGGAGTTGTGGGTTGTATCAGCTTCATCAGCAGAGTTGAACTCCATATGGTCCGTATGAGTAGGAAACACAATTCTTTTTTTTTCTGGGCATGCTCATTGTTCTTGATGTATTTTAGGATCTGGAAAGAAGAGCTTGCTTCTTGCGTGAAAACAGAGTGTGTTTGATTGATGAGAACACTGCTCTGAATTTCCTTTCAGAAACGGAGTTAACCCCAGGATCTCTGTCTTCCTACAAGCAAGAATTCATTTCTGAAAACAAAGTGAATTTTGGGCTCAAATGATTTTCACAGTTCAAAATTCAATGTGATTCTCACTATTAAATAAAGATTATTTATTTAAGAGTTGCTGTGGTTTGTATCAGTTTCATATGCAGAGTTGAACTACATATGGTCCGTATGAGTAGGAAACACAATTCTTTTTTTTTCTGGGCATGCTCATTTTTCTTGATGTATTTTAGAATCTGGAAAGAAGAGCTTGCTTCTTGCGTGAAAACAGAGTGTGTTTCATTGATGAGAACACTGCTCTGAATTTCCCTTCAGAAACGGAGTTAAACCCCAGGATCTGTGTCTTCCTACAAGCAAGAGTTTATTTCTGGTAAACTCAGTGAATTTTGGGCTCAAATGATTTTTCCCAGTTCATGAACCCAACGAGATTCTCACTAATAACTAAAGAGAATTTATGTAAGAGGAGCTGTGGTCTGTATCAGTTTCATCAGCAGAGTTGAACTACATATGGTCTGTATGAGTAGGAAACACAGTTCTGTGTTTCAGGGCATGCTCATGGTTCTTGCTGTATTTTAGAATCTGGATAGAAGAGCTTGCTTCTTGCCTTAAAACAGAGTGTATTTCAGGGATGAGAACTCTGGTCTGAATTTCCGTTCAGAAATGGAGTTAAACAACTGCATGTATGTCTTCCTACAAGCAAGAGTTCATTTCTGGAGAAACCAGTGAATTTTGGGCTCAAATGATTTTTCGCAGTTCACGAACCCAACGCTATTCTCACTATTAACTAAAGAGCATTTATGTAAGAGGAGCTGTGGTTTGTATCAGTTTTATAAGAGAGTTGAACTACATATGGTCCGTATGAGTAGGAAACACAATTCTTTTTTTTTCTGGGCATGCTCATTGTTCTTGATGTATTTTAGAATCTGGAAAGAAGAGCTTGCTTCTTGCGTGAAAACAGAGTGTGTTTCATTGATGAGAACACTGCTCTGAATTTCCCTTCAGAAACGGAGTTAAACCCCAGGATCTGTGTCTTCCTACAAGCAAGAGTTCATTTCTCATTAACCCAGTGAATTTTGGGCACAAATGATTATTTGCAGTTCACGAACCCAACGTGATTCCACTATTAACAAAAGAGAATTTATGTAAGAGGAGTTGTGGGTTGTATCAGTTTCATAAGCAGAGTTTAACTACATATGGTCTGTATGAGAAGGAAAAACAGTTCTTCTATTCTGGGCATGCTCATGGTTCTTACTGTATTGGGGACTGAGGAAAGAAGAGGAGGATTCTTGCCTTAAAACAGAGTGTGTTCAGGGCTGAGAACTCTGGTTTGAATTTCCCTTCAGAAACGGAGTTAAACCCCAGCATCTGTGTCTTCCTACAAGCAAGAGTTCAATTCTGTTAAACCAAGTGAATTTTGGGCTCAAATGATTTTACACAGTTCAAAAAAAAAACACGATTCTCGCTATTAACTAAAGAGCATTTATTTAAGAGGTGCTGTGGTTTGTATCAGTTTCATAAGCAGAGTTGATCTACATATGGTCTGTATGAGTAAGAAACACAGTTCTTTTTTGAGGGCATGCTCATGGGTCTTGCTGTATTGGAGACACTGGAAAGAAGAGCTTGCTTCTTGCATTAAAACAGAGCGTGTTTCATGGATGAGATCTCTGGTCTGAATTTCCCTTCAGAAACGGAGTTAAACCCCAGGATCTGTGTCTTCCAACAAGCAAGAGTTCATTTCATGTAAACCAAGAGAATTTTCGGCTCAAATGATTTTTCGCAGTTCACGTATCGAATGTGATTCTCACTATTAACTAAAGAGGATTTATGTAAGAGGAGCTATGGTTTGTATCAGTTTCATAAGCAGAGTTGAACTACATATGGTCTGTATGAGTAGGAAACACAGTTCTGTGTTTTAGGGCATGCTCATGGTTCTTGCTGTATTTTAGAATCTGGAAAGAAGAGCTTGCTTCTTGCTTTAAAACAGAGTGTGTTTCAGGGATGAAAACTCTTTTCTGAATTTCCCTTCAGAAACGGAGTTAAACCCCAGGATCTGTGTCTTCCTACAAGCAAGAGTTCATTTCTGGTAAACTCAGTGAATTTTGGGCTCAAATGATTTTTCCCAGTTCACGAACCCAACGCGATTCTCACTATTAACGAAAGAGAATTTATGTAAGAGGAGTTGTGGGTTGTATCAGCTTCATCAGCAGAGTTGAGCTCCATATGGTCCGTATGAGTAGGAAACACAGTTCTTTGTTTCAGGGCATGCTCATTGTTCTTGCTGCATTTTACAATCTGGAGCTTGCTTCTTGCGTTAAAACAGAGTGTGTTTCAGGGCTGAGAACTCTGGTCTGATTTTCCCTTCAGAAACGGAGTTAAATCCCAGGATCTCTGTCTTCCTACAAGCAAGAGTTCATTTCTGGTTAACCCAGTGAATTTTGGGCTCAAATGATTTTTCGCAGTTCACGAACCCAATGCTATTCTCACTATTAACTAAAGAGGATTTATGTAAGAGGAGCTGTGGTCGGTGTCAGTTTCATCAGCAGAGTTGAACTACATATGGTCCGTATGAGTAGGAAACACAGTTCTTTTTTTCTGGGCATGCTTCTTTTTCTTGCTGTTTTGAAGAGGCTGGAAAGAAGAGCTTGCTTCTTGCATTAAAACAGAGCGTGTTTCATGGATGAGATCTCTGGTCTGAATTTCCCTTCAGAAACGGAGTTAAACCCCAGTATCTGTGTCTTCCTACAAGCAAGAGTTCATTTCTTGTAAACCAAGTGAATTTTCGGCTCAAATGATTTTTCGCAGTTCAAGAACCCAACGTGATACTCACTATTAACTAAAGAGGATTTATGTAAGAGGAGCTGTGGTTTGTATCAGTTTCATCAGCAGAGTTGAACTACATATGGTCCGTATGAGTAGGAAACACAATTCTTTTTTTTTCTGGGCATGCTCATTGTTCTTGATGTATTTTAGAATCTGGAAAGAAGAGCTTGCTTCTTGCGTGAAAACAGAGTGTGTTTGATTGATGAGAACACTGCTCTGAATTTCCCTTCAGAAACGGAGTTAACCCCAGGATCTCTGTCTTCCTACAAGCAAGAATTCATTTCTGAAAACAAAGTGAATTTTGGGCTCAAATGATTTTACACAGTTCAAAATTCAATGCGATTCTCACTATTAACTAAAGATTATTTATTTAAGAGTTGCTGTGGTTTCTATCAGTTTCATATGCAGAGTTGAACTACATATGGTCCGTATGAGTAGGAAACAAATTCTTTTTTTTTCTGGGCATGCTCATTGTTCTTGATGTATTTTACAATCTGGAAAGAAGAGCTTGCTTCTTGCGTGAAAACAGAGTGTGTTTCATTGATGAGAACACTGCTCTGAATTTCCCTTCAGAAACGGAGTTAAACCCCAGGATCTGTGTCTTCCTACAAGCAAGTGTTTATTTCTGGTAAACTCAGTGAATTTTGGGCTCAAATGATTTTTCCCAGTTCATGAACCCAACGAGATTCTCACTATTAATGAAAGAGAATTTATGTAAGAGGAGTTGTGGGTTGTATCAGCTTCATCAGCAGGGTTGAACTACATATGGTCTGTATGAGTAGGAAACACAGTTCTGTGTTTCAGGGCATGCTCATGGTTCTTGCTGTATTTTAGAATCTGGAAAGAAGAGATAGCTTCTTGCTTTAAAACAGAGTGTGTTTCAGGTATGAGAACTCTGGTCTGAATTTCCCATCAGAAACGCAGTTAAACCGCAGGATCTGTGTCTTCCTACAAGCAAGAGTTCATTTTTGGTAAACCAAGTGAATTTTGGGCTCAAATGATTTTACACAGTTCAAAAACCCAATGCGATTCTCACTATTATCTAAAGATTATTTATTTAAGAGGTGCTGTGGTTTGTATCAGTTTCATACGCAGAATTGAACTTCATATGGTCCGTATGAGTAGGAAACACAGTTCTTTTTTTCAGGGCATGCTCATTGTTCTTGCTGCATTTTACAATTTGGAGCTTGCTTCTTGCTTTAAAACAGAGTGTGTTTCAGGGATGAGAACTCTGGTCGGAATTTCCCTTCAGAAACGGAGTTAAAACCCCATGATGTGTGTGTTCCTACAAGCAAGAATTCATTTCTGGTAAACAATGTGAATTTTCGGCTCAAATGATTTTCCACAGTTCTAGTACCCAACACGATTATCACTAATAACTAAAGAGAATTTATGTAAGAGGAGCTGTGGTCTGTATCAGTTTCATCAGCAGAGTTGAACTACATATGGTCTGTATGAGTAGGAAACACAGTTCTGTGTTTCAGGGCATGCTCATGGTTCTTGCTGCATTTTAGAATCTGGAAAGAAGAGCTTGCTTCTTGCCTTAAAACAGAGTGTATTTCAGGGATGAGAACTCTGGTCTGAATTTCCGTTCAGAAACGGAGTTAAACAACTGCATGTATGTCTTCCTACAAGCAAGAGTTCATTTCTGGAGAAACCAGTGAATTTTGGGCTCAAATGATTTTTCGCAGTTCACGAACCCAACGCTATTCTCACTATTAACTAAAGAGCATTTATGTAAGAGGAGCTGTGGTTTGTATCAGTTTTATAAGAGAGTTGAACTACATATGGTCCGTATGAGTAGGAAACACAATTCTTTTTTTTTCTGGGCATGCTCATTGTTCTTGATGTATTTTAGAATCTGGAAAGAAGAGCTTGCTTCTTGCGTGAAAACAGAGTGTGTTTCATTGATGAGAACACTGCTCTGAATTTCCCTTCAGAAACGGAGTTAAACCCCAGGATCTGTGTCTTCCTACAAGCAAGAGTTCATTTCTCATTAACCCAGTGAATTTTGGGCACAAATGATTATTTGCAGTTCACGAACCCAACGTGATTCCACTATTAACAAAAGAGAATTTATGTAAGAGGAGTTGTGGGTTGTATCAGTTTCATAAGCAGAGTTTAACTACATATGGTCTGTATGAGAAGGAAAAACAGTTCTTCTATTCTGGGCATGCTCATGGTTCTTACTGTATTGGGGACTGAGGAAAGAAGAGGAGGATTCTTGCCTTAAAACAGAGTGTGTTCAGGGCTGAGAACTCTGGTTTGAATTTCCCTTCAGAAACGGAGTTAAACCCCAGCATCTGTGTCTTCCTACAAGCAAGAGTTCAATTCTGTTAAACCAAGTGAATTTTGGGCTCAAATGATTTTACACAGTTCAAAAAAAAACACGATTCTCGCTATTAACTAAAGAGCATTTATTTAAGAGATGCTGTGGTTTGTATCAGTTTCATAAGCAGAGTTGATCTACATATGGTCTGTATGAGTAAGAAACACAGTTCTTTTTTGAGGGCATGCTCATGGGTCTTGCTGTATTGGAGACACTGGAAAGAAGAGCTTGCTTCTTGCATTAAAACAGAGCGTGTTTCATGGATGAGATCTCTGGTCTGAATTTCCCTTCAGAAACGGAGTTAAACCCCAGGATCTGTGTCTTCCAACAAGCAAGAGTTCATTTCATGTAAACCAAGAGAATTTTCGGCTCAAATGATTTTTCGCAGTTCACGTATCGAATGTGATTCTCACTATTAACTAAAGAGGATTTATGTAAGAGGAGCTATGGTTTGTATCAGTTTCATAAGCAGAGTTGAACTACATATGGTCTGTATGAGTAGGAAACACAGTTCTGTGTTTTAGGGCATGCTCATGGTTCTTGCTGTATTTTAGAATCTGGAAAGAAGAGCTTGCTTCTTGCTTTAAAACAGAGTGTGTTTCAGGGATGAAAACTCTTTTCTGAATTTCCCTTCAGAAACGGAGTTAAACCCCAGGATCTGTGTCTTCCTACAAGCAAGAGTTCATTTCTGGTAAACTCAGTGAATTTTGGGCTCAAATGATTTTTCCCAGTTCACGAACCCAACGCGATTCTCACTATTAACGAAAGAGAATTTATGTAAGAGGAGTTGTGGGTTGTATCAGCTTCATCAGCAGAGTTGAACTCCATATGGTCTGTATGAGTAGGAAACACAGTTCTTTGTTTCAGGGCATGCTCATTGTTCTTGCTGCATTTTACAATCTGGAGCTTGCTTCTTGCGTTAAAACAGAGTGTGTTTCAGGGCTGAGAACTCTGGTCTGATTTTCCCTTCAGAAACGGAGTTAAATCCCAGGATCTCTGTCTTCCTACAAGCAAGAGTTCATTTCTGGTTAACCCAGTGAATTTTGGGCTCAAATGATTTTTCGCAGTTCACGAACCCAATGCTATTCTCACTATTAACTAAAGAGGATTTATGTAAGAGGAGCTGTGGTCGGTGTCAGTTTCATCAGCAGAGTTGAACTACATATGGTCCGTATGAGTAGGAAACACAGTTCTTTTTTTCTGGGCATGCTTCTTTTTCTTGCTGTTTTGAAGAGGCTGGAAAGAAGAGCTTGCTTCTTGCATTAAAACAGAGCGTGTTTCATGGATGAGATCTCTGGTCTGAATTTCCCTTCAGAAACGGAGTTAAACCCCAGTATCTGTGTCTTCCTACAAGCAAGAGTTCATTTCTTGTAAACCAAGTGAATTTTCGGCTCAAATGATTTTTCGCAGTTCAAGAACCCAACGTGATACTCACTATTAACTAAAGAGGATTTATGTAAGAGGAGCTGTGGTTTGTATCAGTTTCATCAGCAGAGTTGAACTACATATGGTCCGTATGAGTAGGAAACACAATTCTTTTTTTTTCTGGGCATGCTCATTGTTCTTGATGTATTTTAGAATCTGGAAAGAAGAGCTTGCTTCTTATGTGAAAACAGAGTGTGTTTGATTGATGAGAACACTGCTCTGAATTTCCCTTCAGAAACGGAGTTAACCCCAGGATCTCTGTCTTCCTACAAGCAAGAGTTCATTTCTGGTAAACCAAGTGAATTTTGGGCTCAAATGATTTTACACAGTTCAAAAACCCAATGCGATTCTCACTATTATCTAAAGATTATTTATTTAAGAGGTGCTGTGGTTTGTATCAGTTTCATACGCAGAATTGAACTTCATATGGTCCGTATGAGTAGGAAACACAGTTCTTTTTTTCAGGGCATGCTCATTGTTCTTGCTGCATTTTACAATTTGGAGCTTGCTTCTTGCTTTAAAACAGAGTGTGTTTCAGGGATGAGAACTCTGGTCGGAATTTCCCTTCAGAAACGGAGTTAAAACCCCATGATGTGTGTGTTCCTACAAGCAAGAATTCATTTCTGGTAAACAATGTGAATTTTCGGCTCAAATGATTTTCCACAGTTCTAGTACCCAACACGATTATCACTAATAACTAAAGAGAATTTATGTAAGAGGAGCTGTGGTCTGTATCAGTTTCATCAGCAGAGTTGAACTACATATGGTCTGTATGAGTAGGAAACACAGTTCTGTGTTTCAGGGCATGCTCATGGTTCTTGCTGCATTTTAGAATCTGGAAAGAAGAGCTTGCTTCTTGCCTTAAAACAGAGTGTATTTCAGGGATGAGAACTCTGGTCTGAATTTCCGTTCAGAAACGGAGTTAAACAACTGCATGTATGTCTTCCTACAAGCAAGAGTTCATTTCTGGAGAAACCAGTGAATTTTGGGCTCAAATGATTTTTCGCAGTTCACGAACCCAACGCTATTCTCACTATTATCTAAAGATTATTTATTTAAGAGGTGCTGTGGTTTGTATCAGTTTCATACGCAGAGTTGAACTCCATATGGTCCGTATGAGTAGGAAACACAGTTCTTTGTTTCAGGGCATGCTCATTGTTCTTGCTGCATTTTACAATCTGGAGCTTGCTTCTTGCGTTAAAACAGAGTGTGTTTCAGGGCTGAGAACTCTGGTCTGATTTTCCCTTCAGAAACGGAGTTAAATCCCAGTATCTCTGTCTTCCTACAAGCAAGAGTTCAATTCTGTTAAACCAAGTGAATTTTGGGCTCAAATGATTTTACACAGTTCAAAAAAAAAAACACGATTCTCGCTATTAACTAAAGAGCATTTATTTAAGAGGTGCTGTGGTTTGTATCAGTTTCATAAGCAGAGTTGATCTACATATGGTCTGTATGAGTAAGAAACACAGTTCTTTTTTGAGGGCATGCTCATGGGTCTTGCTGTATTGGAGACACTGGAAAGAAGAGCTTGATCTTGCATTAAAACAGAGCGTGTTTCATGGATGAGATCTCTGGTCTGAATTTCCCTTCAGAAACGGAGTTAAACCCCAGGATCTGTGTCTTCCAACAAGCAAGAGTTCATTTCATGTAAACCAAGATAATTTTCGGCTCAAATGATTTTACACAGTTCAAAAACCCAATGCGATTCTCACTATTATCTAAAGATTATTTATTTAAGAGGTGCTGTGGTTTGTATCAGTTTCATACGCAGAGTTGAACTCCGTATGGTCCGTATGAGTAGGAAACACAGTTCTCTGTTTCAGGGCATGCTCATTGTTCTTGCTGCGTTTTACAATCTGGAGCTTGCTTCTTGCGTTAAAACAGAGTGTTTCAGGGCTGAGAACTCTGGTCTGATTTTCCCTTCAGAAACGGAGTTAAATCCCAGGATCTCTGTCTTCCTACAAGCAAGAGTTCATTTCTGGTTAACCCAGTGAATTTTGGGCTCAAATGATTTTTCGCAGTTCTCGAACCCAATGCTATTCTCACTATTAACTAAAGAGGATTTATATAAGAGGAGCTGTGGTCTGTATCAGTTTCATCAGCAGAGTTGAATACATATGGTCCCTATGAGTAGGAAACACAGTTCTTTTTTTCTGGGCATGCTTCTTTTTCTTGCTGTTTTGAAGAGGCTGGAAAGAAGAGCTTGCTTCTTGCATTAAAACAGAGCGTGTTTCATGGATGAGATCTCTGGTCTGAATTCCCCTTCAGAAAAGGAGTTAAACACCAGGATCTGTGTCTTCCTACCAGAAAGAGTTCATTTCTGGTAAACCAAGTGAATTTTGGGCTCAAATGATTTTACACAGTTCAAAAACCCAATGCGATTCTCACTATTATCTAAAGATTATTTATTTAAGAGGTGCTGTGGTTTGTATCAGTTTCATACACAGAGTTGAACTTCATATGGTCCGTATGAGTAGGAAACACAGTTCTTTGTTTCAGGGCATGCTCATTGTTCTTGCTGCATTTTACAATTTGGAGCTTGCTTCTTGCGTTAAAACAGAGTGTGTTTCAGGGATGAGAACTCTGGTCGTAATTTCCCTTCAGAAACGGAGTTAAAACCCCATGATGTGTGTGTTCCTACAAGCAAGAATTCATTTCTGGTAAACAATGTGAATTTTCGGCTCATATGATTTTTCGCAGTTCACGAACCCACTACGATTCTCACTATTAACAAAAGAGAATTTATGTAAGAGGAGTTGTTGGTTGTATCAGTTTCATAAGCAGAGTTTAACTACATATGGTCTGTATTAGAAGGAAAAACAGTTCTTTTTTCTGGGTATGCTCATGGTTCTTACTGTATTGGGGACTGAGGAAAGAAGAGGAGGATTCTTGCCTTAAAACAGAGTGTGTTCAGGGCTGAGAACTCTGGTCTGAATTTCCCTTCAGAAACGGAGTTAAACCCCAGGATCTGTGTCTTCCTACAAGCAAGAGTTCAATTCTGTTAAACCAAGTGAATTTTGGGCTCAAATAATTTTACACAGTTCAAAAAAAACAACACGATTCTCGCTATTAACTAAAGAGCATTTATTTAAGAGGTGCTGTGGTTTGTATCAGTTTCATAAGCAGAGTTGATCTACATAGGGTCTGTATGAGTAAGAAACACAGTTCTTTTTTGAAGGCATGCTCATGGTTCTTGCTGTATTGGAGACACTGGAAAGAAGAGATTGCTTCTTGCATTAAAACAGAGCGTGTTTCATGGATGAGATCTCTGGTCTGAATTTCCCTTGAGAAACGGAGTTAAACCCCAGGATCTGTGTCTTCCAACAAGCAAGAGTTCATTTCATGTAAACCAAGAGAATTTTCGGCTCAAATGATTTTTCGCAGTTCACGTATCCAACGTGATTATCACTATTAACTAAAGAGGATTTATGTAAGAGGAGCTGTGGTTTGTATCAGTTTCATAAGCGGAGTTGAACTACATATGGTCCCTATGAGTAGGAAACACAGTTCTTTTTTTCTGGGCATGCTTCTTTTTCTTGCTGTTTTGAAGAGGCTGGAAAGAAGAGCTTGCTTCTTGCATTAAAACAGAGCGTGTTTCATGGATGAGATCTCTGGTCTGAATTTCCCTTCAGAAACGGAGTTAAACCCCAGTATCTGTGTCTTCCTACAAGCAAGAGTTCATTTCTTGTAAACCAAGTGAATTTTCGGCTCAAATGATTTTTCGCAGTTCAAGAACCCAACGTGATACTCACTATTAACTAAAGAGGATTTATGTAAGAGGAGCTGTGGTTTGTATCAGTTTCATCAGCAGAGTTGAACTACATATGGTCCGTATGAGTAGGAAACACAATTCTTTTTTTTTCTGGCCATGCACATTGTTCTTGATATATTTTAGAATCTGGAAAGAAGAGCTTGCATCTTGCGTGAAAACAGAGTGTGTTTGATTGATGAGAACACTGCTCTGAATTTCCCTTCATTAACGGAGTTAACCCCGGGATCTCTGTCTTCCTACAAGCAAGAATTCATTTCTGAAAACAAAGTGAATTTTGGGCTCAAATGATTTTACACAGTTCAAAATTCAATGCGATTCTCACTATTAACTAAAGATTATTTATTTAAGAGTTGCTGTGGTTTGTATCAGTTTCATATGCAGAGTTGAACTACATATGGTCCATATGAGTAGGAAACACAATTCTTTTTTTTTCTGGGCATGCTCATTGTTCTTGATGTATTTTACAATCTGGAAAGAAGAGCTTGCTTCTTGCGTGAAAACAGAGTGTGTTTCATTGATGAGAACACTGCTCTGAATTTCCCTTCAGAAACGGAGTTAAACCCCAGGATCTGTGTCTTCCTACATGCAAGAGTTTATTTCTGGTAAACTCAGTGAATTTTGGGCTCAAATGATTTTTCCCAGTTCATGAACCCAACGAGATTCTCACTATTAATGAAAGAGAATTTATGTAAGAGGAGTTGTGGGTTGTATCAGCTTCATCAGCAGGGTTGAACTACATATGGTCTGTATGAGTAGGAAACACAGTTCTGTGTTTCAGGGCATGCTCATGGTTCTTGCTGTATTTTAGAATCTGGAAAGAAGAGATAGCTTCTTGCTTTAAACAGAGTGTGTTTCAGGTATGAGAACTCTGGTCTGAATTTCCCATCAGAAACGCAGTTAAACCCCAGGATCTGTGTCTTCCTACCAGAAAGAGTTCATTTCTGGTAAACCAAGTGAATTTTGGGCTCAAATGATTTTACACAGTTCAAAAACCCAATGCGACTCTCACTATTATCTAAAGATTATTTATTTAAGAGGTGCTGTGGTTTGTATCAGTTTCATACACAGAATTGAACTTCATATGGTCCGTATGAGTAGGAAACACAGTTCTTTTTTTCAGGGCATGCTCATTGTTCTTGCTGCATTTTACAATTTGGAGCTTGCTTCTTGCTTTAAAACAGAGTGTGTTTCAGGGATGAGAACTCTGGTCGGAATTTCCCTTCAGAAACGGAGTTAAAACCCCATGATGTGTGTGTTCCTACAAGCAAGAATTCATTTCTGGTAAACAATGTGAATTTTCGGCTCAAATGATTTTCCACAGTTCTAGTACCCAACACGATTATCACTAATAACTAAAGAGAATTTATGTAAGAGGAGCTGTGGTCTGTATCAGTTTCATCAGCAGAGTTGAACTACATATGGTCTGTATGAGTAGGAAACACAGTTCTGTGTTTCAGGGCATGCTCATGGTTCTTGCTGCATTTTAGAATCTGGAAAGAAGAGCTTGCTTCTTGCCTTAAAACAGAGTGTATTTCAGGGATGAGAACTCTGGTCAGAATTTCCGTTCAGAAACGGAGTTAAACAACTGCATGTATGTCTTCCTACAAGCAAGAGTTCATTTCTGGAGAAACCAGTGAATTTTGGGCTCAAATGATTTTTCGCAGTTCACGAACCCAACGCTATTCTCACTATTATCTAAAGATTATTTATTTAAGAGGTGCTGTGGTTTGTATCAGTTTCATACGCAGAGTTGAACTCCATATGGTCCGTATGAGTAGGAAACACAGTTCTTTGTTTCAGGGCATGCTTATTGTTCTTGCTGCATTTTACAATCTGGAGCTTGCTTCTTGCGTTAAAATAGAGTGTGTTTCAGGGCTGAGAACTCTGGTCTGATTTTCCCTTCAGAAACGGAGTTAAATCCCAGGATCTCTGTCTTCCTACAAGCAAGAGTTCATTTCTGGTTAACCCAGTGAATTTTGGGCTCAAATGATTTTTCGCAGTTCAAGAACCAAATGCTATTCTTACTATTAACTAAAGAGGATTTATGTAAGAGGAGCTGTGGTCTGTATCAGTTTCATCAGCAGAGTTTAACTACAAATGGTCCGTATGAGTAGGAAACACAGTTCTATTTTTCTGGGCATGCTTCTTTTTCTTGCTGTTTTTAAGAGGCTGGAAAGAAGAGCTTGCTTCTTGCATTAAAACAGAGCGTGTTTCATGTATGAGATCTCTGGTCTGAATTTCCCTTCAGATACGGAGTTAAACCCCAGTATCTGTGTCTTCCTACAAGCAAGAGTTCATTTCTTGTAAACCAAGTGAATTTTCGGATCAAAAGATTTTTCGCAGTTCAAGAACCCAAAGTGATTCTCACTATTAACTAAAGAGGATTTATGTAAGAGGAGCTGTGGTTTGTATCAGTTTCATCAGCAGAGTTGAACTACATATGGTCTGTATGAGTAGGAAACACAGTTCTGTGTTTCAGGGCATGCTCATGGTTCTTGCTGTATTTTAGAATCTGGAAAGAAGAGCTTGCTTCTTGCCTTAAAACTGAGTGTATTTCAGGGATGAGAACTCTGGTCTGAATTTCCGTTCAGAAACGGAGTTAAACAACTGCATGTATGTCTTCCTACAAGCAAGAGTTCATTTCTGGTGAAACCAGTGAATTTTGGGCTCAAATGATTTTTCGCAGTTCAGGAACCCAACGCTATTCTCACTATTAACTAAAGAGCATTTATGTAAGAGGAGCTGTGGTTTGTATCCGTTTTATAAGAGAGTTGAACTACATATGGTCCGTATGAGTAGGAAACACAATTCTTTTTTTTTCTGGGCATGCTCATTGTTCTTGATGTATTTTAGAATTGGAAAGAAGAGCTTGCTTCTTGCGTGAAAACAGAGTGTGTTTGATTGATGAGAACACTGCTCTGAATTTCCCTTCAGAAACGGAGTTAACCCCAGGATCTCTGTCTTCCTAGAAGCAAGAATTCGTTTCTGAAAACAAAGTGAATTTTGGGCTCAAATGATTTTACACAGTTCAAAATTCAATGCGATTCTCACTATTAACTAAAGATGATTTATTTAAGAGTTGCTGTGGTTTGTATCTTTTTCATACGCAGAGTTGAACTACATATGGTCCGTATGAGTAGGAAACACAATTCTTTTTTTTTCTTGGCATGCTCATTGTTCTTGATGTATTTTAGAATCTGGAAAGAAGAGCTTGCTTCTTGCGTGAAAACAGAGTGTGTTTCATTGATGAGAACACTGCTCTGAATTTCCCTTCAGAAACGGAGTTAAACCCCAGGATCTCTGTCTTCCTACAAGAAAGATTTCATTTCTGGAAAATACAATGAATTTTGGGCTCAAATGATTTTACACAGTTCATGAACCCAACGCGATTCTCACTATTAACTAAAGAACATTTATGTAAGAGGAGCTGTGGTCTGTATCAGTTTCATCAGCAGAGATGAACTACATATGGTCTGTATGAGTAGGAAACACAGTTCTGTGTTTCAGGGCATGCTCATGGTTCCTGCTGTATTTTAGAATCTGGAAAGAAGAGCTTGCTTCTTGCTTTAAAACAGAGTGTGTTTCAGGGATGAGAACTCTTTTCTGAATTTCCCTTCAGAAACGGAGTTAAACCCCAGGATCTGTGTCTTCCTACAAGCAAGAGTTTATTTCTGGTAAACTCAGTGAATTTTGGGCTCAAATGATTTTTCCCAGTTCATGAACCCAACGAGATTCTCACTATTAATGAAAGAGAATCTATGTAAGAGGAGTTGTGGGTTGTATCAGCTTCATCAGCAGAGTTGAACTACATATGGTCTGTATGAGTAGGAAACACAGTTCTGTGTTTCAGGGCATGCTCATGGTTCTTGCTGTATTTTAGAATCTAGAAAGAAGAGATAGCTTCTTGCTTTAAAACAGAGTGTGTTTCAGGTATGAGAACTCTGGTCTGAATTTCCCATCAGAAACGCAATTAAACCCCAGGATCTGTGTCTTCCTACAAGCAAGAGTTCATTTCTGGTAAACCAAGTGAATTTTGGGCTCAAATGATTTTACACAGTTCAAAAACCCAATGCGATTCTCACTATTATCTAAAGATTATTTATTTAAGAGGTGCTGTGGTTTGTATCAGTTTCATACGCAGAGTTGAACTTCATATGGTCCGTATGAGTAGGAAACACAGTTCTTTGTTTCAGGGCATGCTCATTGTTCTTGCTGCATTTTACAATTTGGAGCTTGGTTCTTGCATTAAAACAGAGTGTGTTTCAGGGATGAGAACTCTGGTCGGAATTTCCCTTCAGAAACGGAGTTAAAACCCCATGATGTGTGTGTTCCTACAAGCAAGAATTCATTTCTGGTAAACAATGTGAATTTTCGGCTCAAATGATTTTACACAGTTCTAGTACCCAACACAATTATCACTATTAACTAAAGAGCATTTATGTAAGAGGAGCTGTGGTTTGTATCAGTTTTATAAGAGAGTTGAACTACATATGGTCCGTATGAGTAGGAAACACAATTCTTTTTTTTTCTGGGCATGCTCATTGTTCTTGATGTATTTTAGAATCTGGAAAGAAGAGCTTGCTTCTTGCGTGAAAACAGAGTGTGTTTCATTGATGAGAACACTGCTCTGAATTTCCCTTCAGAAACAGAGTTAAATCCCAGGATCTGTGTCTTCCTACAAGCAAGAGTTCATTTCTCATTAACCCAGTGAATTTTGGGCACAAATGATTATTTGCAGTTCACGAACCCAACGCGATTCTCACTATTAACGAAAGAGAATTTATGTAAGAGGAGTTGTGGGTTGTATCAGTTTCATAAGCAGAGTTTAACTACATATGGTCTGTATTAGAAGGAAAAACAGTTCTTTTTTCTGGGCATGCTCATGGTTCTTACTGTATTGGGGACGGAGGAAAGAAGAGGAGGATTCTTGCCTTAAAACAGAGTGTGTTCAGGGCTGAGAACTCTGGTCTGAATTTCCCTTCAGAAACGGTTTTAAACCCCAGGATCTGTGTCTTCCTACAAGCAAGAGTTCAATTCTGTTAAACCAAGTGAATTTTGGGCTCAAATGATTTTACACAGTTCAAAAAAAACAACACGATTCTCGCTATTAACTAAAGAGCATTTATTTAAGAGGAGCTGTGGTTTGTATCAGTTTCATAAGCAGAGTTGAACTACATATGGTCTGTATGAGTAGGAAACACAGTTCTGTGTTTTAGGGCATGCTCATGGTTCTTGCTGTATTTTAGAATCTGGAAAGAAGAGCTTGCTTCTTGCTTTAAAACAGAGTGTGTTTCAGGGATGAAAACTCTTTTCTGAATTTCCCTTCAGAAACGGAGTTAAACCCCAGGATCTGTGTCTTCCTACAAGCAAGAGTTCATTTCTGGTAAACTCAGTGAATTTTGGGCTCAAATGATTTTTCCCAGTTCACGAACCCAACGCGATTCTCACTATTAACGAAAGAGAATTTATGTAAGAGGAGTTGTGGGTTGTATCAGCTTCATCAGCAGAGTTGAACTCCATATGGTCTGTATGAGTAGGAAACACAGTTCTTTGTTTCAGGGCATGCTCATTGTTCTTGCTGCATTTTACAATCTGGAGCTTGCTTCTTGCGTTAAAACAGAGTGTGTTTCAGGGCTGAGAACTCTGGTCTGATTTTCCCTTCAGAAACGGAGTTAAATCCCAGGATCTCTGTCTTCCTACAAGCAAGAGTTCATTTCTGGTTAACCCAGTGAATTTTGGGCTCAAATGATTTTTCGCAGTTCACGAACCCAATGCTATTCTCACTATTAACTAAAGAGGATTTATGTAAGAGGAGCTGTGGTCGGTGTCAGTTTCATCAGCAGAGTTGAACTACATATGGTCCGTATGAGTAGGAAACACAGTTCTTTTTTTCTGGGCATGCTTCTTTTTCTTGCTGTTTTGAAGAGGCTGGAAAGAAGAGCTTGCTTCTTGCATTAAAACAGAGCGTGTTTCATGGATGAGATCTCTGGTCTGAATTTCCCTTCAGAAACGGAGTTAAACCCCAGTATCTGTGTCTTCCTACAAGCAAGAGTTCATTTCTTGTAAACCAAGTGAATTTTCGGCTCAAATGATTTTTCGCAGTTCAAGAACCCAACGTGATACTCACTATTAACTAAAGAGGATTTATGTAAGAGGAGCTGTGGTTTGTATCAGTTTCATCAGCAGAGTTGAACTACATATGGTCCGTATGAGTAGGAAACACAATTCTTTTTTTTTCTGGGCATGCTCATTGTTCTTGATGTATTTTAGAATCTGGAAAGAAGAGCTTGCTTCTTATGTGAAAACAGAGTGTGTTTGATTGATGAGAACACTGCTCTGAATTTCCCTTCAGAAACGGAGTTAACCCCAGGATCTCTGTCTTCCTACAAGCAAGAGTTCATTTCTGGTAAACCAAGTGAATTTTGGGCTCAAATGATTTTACACAGTTCAAAAACCCAATGCGATTCTCACTATTATCTAAAGATTATTTATTTAAGAGGTGCTGTGGTTTGTATCAGTTTCATACGCAGAATTGAACTTCATATGGTCCGTATGAGTAGGAAACACAGTTCTTTTTTTCAGGGCATGCTCATTGTTCTTGCTGCATTTTACAATTTGGAGCTTGCTTCTTGCTTTAAAACAGAGTGTGTTTCAGGGATGAGAACTCTGGTCGGAATTTCCCTTCAGAAACGGAGTTAAAACCCCATGATGTGTGTGTTCCTACAAGCAAGAATTCATTTCTGGTAAACAATGTGAATTTTCGGCTCAAATGATTTTCCACAGTTCTAGTACCCAACACGATTATCACTAATAACTAAAGAGAATTTATGTAAGAGGAGCTGTGGTCTGTATCAGTTTCATCAGCAGAGTTGAACTACATATGGTCTGTATGAGTAGGAAACACAGTTCTGTGTTTCAGGGCATGCTCATGGTTCTTGCTGCATTTTAGAATCTGGAAAGAAGAGCTTGCTTCTTGCCTTAAAACAGAGTGTATTTCAGGGATGAGAACTCTGGTCTGAATTTCCGTTCAGAAACGGAGTTAAACAACTGCATGTATGTCTTCCTACAAGCAAGAGTTCATTTCTGGAGAAACCAGTGAATTTTGGGCTCAAATGATTTTTCGCAGTTCACGAACCCAACGCTATTCTCACTATTATCTAAAGATTATTTATTTAAGAGGTGCTGTGGTTTGTATCAGTTTCATACGCAGAGTTGAACTCCATATGGTCCGTATGAGTAGGAAACACAGTTCTTTGTTTCAGGGCATGCTCATTGTTCTTGCTGCATTTTACAATCTGGAGCTTGCTTCTTGCGTTAAAACAGAGTGTGTTTCAGGGCTGAGAACTCTGGTCTGATTTTCCCTTCAGAAACGGAGTTAAATCCCAGTATCTCTGTCTTCCTACAAGCAAGAGTTCAATTCTGTTAAACCAAGTGAATTTTGGGCTCAAATGATTTTACACAGTTCAAAAAAAAAAACACGATTCTCGCTATTAACTAAAGAGCATTTATTTAAGAGGTGCTGTGGTTTGTATCAGTTTCATAAGCAGAGTTGATCTACATATGGTCTGTATGAGTAAGAAACACAGTTCTTTTTTGAGGGCATGCTCATGGGTCTTGCTGTATTGGAGACACTGGAAAGAAGAGCTTGATCTTGCATTAAAACAGAGCGTGTTTCATGGATGAGATCTCTGGTCTGAATTCCCCTTCAGAAAAGGAGTTAAACACCAGGATCTGTGTCTTCCTACCAGAAAGAGTTCATTTCTGGTAAACCAAGTGAATTTTGGGCTCAAATGATTTTACACAGTTCAAAAACCCAATGCGATTCTCACTATTATCTAAAGATTATTTATTTAAGAGGTGCTGTGGTTTGTATCAGTTTCATACACAGAGTTGAACTTCATATGGTCCGTATGAGTAGGAAACACAGTTCTTTGTTTCAGGGCATGCTCATTGTTCTTGCTGCATTTTACAATTTGGAGCTTGCTTCTTGCGTTAAAACAGAGTGTGTTTCAGGGATGAGAACTCTGGTCGTAATTTCCCTTCAGAAACGGAGTTAAAACCCCATGATGTGTGTGTTCCTACAAGCAAGAATTCATTTCTGGTAAACAATGTGAATTTTCGGCTCATATGATTTTTCGCAGTTCACGAACCCACTACGATTCTCACTATTAACAAAAGAGAATTTATGTAAGAGGAGTTGTTGGTTGTATCAGTTTCATAAGCAGAGTTTAACTACATATGGTCTGTATTAGAAGGAAAAACAGTTCTTTTTTCTGGGTATGCTCATGGTTCTTACTGTATTGGGGACTGAGGAAAGAAGAGGAGGATTCTTGCCTTAAAACAGAGTGTGTTCAGGGCTGAGAACTCTGGTCTGAATTTCCCTTCAGAAACGGAGTTAAACCCCAGGATCTGTGTCTTCCTACAAGCAAGAGTTCAATTCTGTTAAACCAAGTGAATTTTGGGCTCAAATAATTTTACACAGTTCAAAAAAAACAACACGATTCTCGCTATTAACTAAAGAGCATTTATTTAAGAGGTGCTGTGGTTTGTATCAGTTTCATAAGCAGAGTTGATCTACATAGGGTCTGTATGAGTAAGAAACACAGTTCTTTTTTGAAGGCATGCTCATGGTTCTTGCTGTATTGGAGACACTGGAAAGAAGAGATTGCTTCTTGCATTAAAACAGAGCGTGTTTCATGGATGAGATCTCTGGTCTGAATTTCCCTTGAGAAACGGAGTTAAATCCCAGGATCTCTGTCTTCCTACAAGCAAGAGTTCATTTCTGGTTAACCCAGTGAATTTTGGGCTCAAATGATTTTTCGCAGTTCACGAACCCAATGCTATTCTCACTATTAACTAAAGAGGATTTATGTAAGAGGAGCTGTGGTCGGTGTCAGTTTCATCAGCAGAGTTGAACTACATATGGTCCCTATGAGTAGGAAACACAGTTCTTTTTTTCTGGGCATGCTTCTTTTTCTTGCTGTTTTGAAGAGGCTGGAAAGAAGAGCTTGCTTCTTGCATTAAAACAGAGCGTGTTTCATGGATGAGATCTCTGGTCTGAATTTCCCTTCAGAAACGGAGTTAAACCCCAGTATCTGTGTCTTCCTACAAGCAAGAGTTCATTTCTTGTAAACCAAGTGAATTTTCGGCTCAAATGATTTTTCGCAGTTCAAGAACCCAACGTGATACTCACTATTAACTAAAGAGGATTTATGTAAGAGGAGCTGTGGTTTGTATCAGTTTCATCAGCAGAGTTGAACTACATATGGTCCGTATGAGTAGGAAACACAATTCTTTTTTTTTCTGGCCATGCACATTGTTCTTGATATATTTTAGAATCTGGAAAGAAGAGCTTGCATCTTGCGTGAAAACAGAGTGTGTTTGATTGATGAGAACACTGCTCTGAATTTCCCTTCATTAACGGAGTTAACCCCGGGATCTCTGTCTTCCTACAAGCAAGAATTCATTTCTGAAAACAAAGTGAATTTTGGGCTCAAATGATTTTACACAGTTCAAAATTCAATGCGATTCTCACTATTAACTAAAGATTATTTATTTAAGAGTTGCTGTGGTTTGTATCAGTTTCATATGCAGAGTTGAACTACATATGGTCCATATGAGTAGGAAACACAATTCTTTTTTTTTCTGGGCATGCTCATTGTTCTTGATGTATTTTACAATCTGGAAAGAAGAGCTTGCTTCTTGCGTGAAAACAGAGTGTGTTTCATTGATGAGAACACTGCTCTGAATTTCCCTTCAGAAACGGAGTTAAACCCCAGGATCTGTGTCTTCCTACATGCAAGAGTTTATTTCTGGTAAACTCAGTGAATTTTGGGCTCAAATGATTTTTCCCAGTTCATGAACCCAACGAGATTCTCACTATTAATGAAAGAGAATTTATGTAAGAGGAGTTGTGGGTTGTATCAGCTTCATCAGCAGGGTTGAACTACATATGGTCTGTATGAGTAGGAAACACAGTTCTGTGTTTCAGGGCATGCTCATGGTTCTTGCTGTATTTTAGAATCTGGAAAGAAGAGATAGCTTCTTGCTTTAAACAGAGTGTGTTTCAGGTATGAGAACTCTGGTCTGAATTTCCCATCAGAAACGCAGTTAAACCCCAGGATCTGTGTCTTCCTACCAGAAAGAGTTCATTTCTGGTAAACCAAGTGAATTTTGGGCTCAAATGATTTTACACAGTTCAAAAACCCAATGCGACTCTCACTATTATCTAAAGATTATTTATTTAAGAGGTGCTGTGGTTTGTATCAGTTTCATACACAGAATTGAACTTCATATGGTCCGTATGAGTAGGAAACACAGTTCTTTTTTTCAGGGCATGCTCATTGTTCTTGCTGCATTTTACAATTTGGAGCTTGCTTCTTGCTTTAAAACAGAGTGTGTTTCAGGGATGAGAACTCTGGTCGGAATTTCCCTTCAGAAACGGAGTTAAAACCCCATGATGTGTGTGTTCCTACAAGCAAGAATTCATTTCTGGTAAACAATGTGAATTTTCGGCTCAAATGATTTTCCACAGTTCTAGTACCCAACACGATTATCACTAATAACTAAAGAGAATTTATGTAAGAGGAGCTGTGGTCTGTATCAGTTTCATCAGCAGAGTTGAACTACATATGGTCTGTATGAGTAGGAAACACAGTTCTGTGTTTCAGGGCATGCTCATGGTTCTTGCTGCATTTTAGAATCTGGAAAGAAGAGCTTGCTTCTTGCCTTAAAACAGAGTGTATTTCAGGGATGAGAACTCTGGTCAGAATTTCCGTTCAGAAACGGAGTTAAACAACTGCATGTATGTCTTCCTACAAGCAAGAGTTCATTTCTGGAGAAACCAGTGAATTTTGGGCTCAAATGATTTTTCGCAGTTCACGAACCCAACGCTATTCTCACTATTATCTAAAGATTATTTATTTAAGAGGTGCTGTGGTTTGTATCAGTTTCATACGCAGAGTTGAACTCCATATGGTCCGTATGAGTAGGAAACACAGTTCTTTGTTTCAGGGCATGCTTATTGTTCTTGCTGCATTTTACAATCTGGAGCTTGCTTCTTGCGTTAAAATAGAGTGTGTTTCAGGGCTGAGAACTCTGGTCTGATTTTCCCTTCAGAAACGGAGTTAAATCCCAGGATCTCTGTCTTCCTACAAGCAAGAGTTCATTTCTGGTTAACCCAGTGAATTTTGGGCTCAAATGATTTTTCGCAGTTCAAGAACCAAATGCTATTCTTACTATTAACTAAAGAGGATTTATGTAAGAGGAGCTGTGGTCTGTATCAGTTTCATCAGCAGAGTTTAACTACAAATGGTCCGTATGAGTAGGAAACACAGTTCTATTTTTCTGGGCATGCTTCTTTTTCTTGCTGTTTTTAAGAGGCTGGAAAGAAGAGCTTGCTTCTTGCATTAAAACAGAGCGTGTTTCATGTATGAGATCTCTGGTCTGAATTTCCCTTCAGATACGGAGTTAAACCCCAGTATCTGTGTCTTCCTACAAGCAAGAGTTCATTTCTTGTAAACCAAGTGAATTTTCGGATCAAAAGATTTTTCGCAGTTCAAGAACCCAAAGTGATTCTCACTATTAACTAAAGAGGATTTATGTAAGAGGAGCTGTGGTTTGTATCAGTTTCATCAGCAGAGTTGAACTACATATGGTCTGTATGAGTAGGAAACACAGTTCTGTGTTTCAGGGCATGCTCATGGTTCTTGCTGTATTTTAGAATCTGGAAAGAAGAGCTTGCTTCTTGCCTTAAAACTGAGTGTATTTCAGGGATGAGAACTCTGGTCTGAATTTCCGTTCAGAAACGGAGTTAAACAACTGCATGTATGTCTTCCTACAAGCAAGAGTTCATTTCTGGTGAAACCAGTGAATTTTGGGCTCAAATGATTTTTCGCAGTTCAGGAACCCAACGCTATTCTCACTATTAACTAAAGAGCATTTATGTAAGAGGAGCTGTGGTTTGTATCCGTTTTATAAGAGAGTTGAACTACATATGGTCCGTATGAGTAGGAAACACAATTCTTTTTTTTTCTGGGCATGCTCATTGTTCTTGATGTATTTTAGAATTGGAAAGAAGAGCTTGCTTCTTGCGTGAAAACAGAGTGTGTTTGATTGATGAGAACACTGCTCTGAATTTCCCTTCAGAAACGGAGTTAACCCCAGGATCTCTGTCTTCCTAGAAGCAAGAATTCGTTTCTGAAAACAAAGTGAATTTTGGGCTCAAATGATTTTACACAGTTCAAAATTCAATGCGATTCTCACTATTAACTAAAGATGATTTATTTAAGAGTTGCTGTGGTTTGTATCTTTTTCATACGCAGAGTTGAACTACATATGGTCCGTATGAGTAGGAAACACAATTCTTTTTTTTTCTTGGCATGCTCATTGTTCTTGATGTATTTTAGAATCTGGAAAGAAGAGCTTGCTTCTTGCGTGAAAACAGAGTGTGTTTCATTGATGAGAACACTGCTCTGAATTTCCCTTCAGAAACGGAGTTAAACCCCAGGATCTCTGTCTTCCTACAAGAAAGATTTCATTTCTGGAAAATACAATGAATTTTGGGCTCAAATGATTTTACACAGTTCATGAACCCAACGCGATTCTCACTATTAACTAAAGAACATTTATGTAAGAGGAGCTGTGGTCTGTATCAGTTTCATCAGCAGAGATGAACTACATATGGTCTGTATGAGTAGGAAACACAGTTCTGTGTTTCAGGGCATGCTCATGGTTCCTGCTGTATTTTAGAATCTGGAAAGAAGAGCTTGCTTCTTGCTTTAAAACAGAGTGTGTTTCAGGGATGAGAACTCTTTTCTGAATTTCCCTTCAGAAACGGAGTTAAACCCCAGGATCTGTGTCTTCCTACAAGCAAGAGTTTATTTCTGGTAAACTCAGTGAATTTTGGGCTCAAATGATTTTTCCCAGTTCATGAACCCAACGAGATTCTCACTATTAATGAAAGAGAATCTATGTAAGAGGAGTTGTGGGTTGTATCAGCTTCATCAGCAGAGTTGAACTACATATGGTCTGTATGAGTAGGAAACACAGTTCTGTGTTTCAGGGCATGCTCATGGTTCTTGCTGTATTTTAGAATCTAGAAAGAAGAGATAGCTTCTTGCTTTAAAACAGAGTGTGTTTCAGGTATGAGAACTCTGGTCTGAATTTCCCATCAGAAACGCAATTAAACCCCAGGATCTGTGTCTTCCTACAAGCAAGAGTTCATTTCTGGTAAACCAAGTGAATTTTGGGCTCAAATGATTTTACACAGTTCAAAAACCCAATGCGATTCTCACTATTATCTAAAGATTATTTATTTAAGAGGTGCTGTGGTTTGTATCAGTTTCATACGCAGAGTTGAACTTCATATGGTCCGTATGAGTAGGAAACACAGTTCTTTGTTTCAGGGCATGCTCATTGTTCTTGCTGCATTTTACAATTTGGAGCTTGGTTCTTGCATTAAAACAGAGTGTGTTTCAGGGATGAGAACTCTGGTCGGAATTTCCCTTCAGAAACGGAGTTAAAACCCCATGATGTGTGTGTTCCTACAAGCAAGAATTCATTTCTGGTAAACAATGTGAATTTTCGGCTCAAATGATTTTACACAGTTCTAGTACCCAACACAATTATCACTATTAACTAAAGAGCATTTATGTAAGAGGAGCTGTGGTTTGTATCAGTTTTATAAGAGAGTTGAACTACATATGGTCCGTATGAGTAGGAAACACAATTCTTTTTTTTTCTGGGCATGCTCATTGTTCTTGATGTATTTTAGAATCTGGAAAGAAGAGCTTGCTTCTTGCGTGAAAACAGAGTGTGTTTCATTGATGAGAACACTGCTCTGAATTTCCCTTCAGAAACAGAGTTAAATCCCAGGATCTGTGTCTTCCTACAAGCAAGAGTTCATTTCTCATTAACCCAGTGAATTTTGGGCACAAATGATTATTTGCAGTTCACGAACCCAACGCGATTCTCACTATTAACGAAAGAGAATTTATGTAAGAGGAGTTGTGGGTTGTATCAGTTTCATAAGCAGAGTTTAACTACATATGGTCTGTATTAGAAGGAAAAACAGTTCTTTTTTCTGGGCATGCTCATGGTTCTTACTGTATTGGGGACGGAGGAAAGAAGAGGAGGATTCTTGCCTTAAAACAGAGTGTGTTCAGGGCTGAGAACTCTGGTCTGAATTTCCCTTCAGAAACGGTTTTAAACCCCAGGATCTGTGTCTTCCTACAAGCAAGAGTTCAATTCTGTTAAACCAAGTGAATTTTGGGCTCAAATGATTTTACACAGTTCAAAAAAAACAACACGATTCTCGCTATTAACTAAAGAGCATTTATTTAAGAGGTGCTGTGGTTTGTATCAGTTTCATAAGCAGAGTTGATCTACGTATGGTCTGTATGAGTAGGAAACACAGTTCTTTTTTGAGGGTGTGCTCATGGTTCTTGCTGTATTGGAGACACTGGAAAGAAGAGTTTGCTTCTTGCATTAAAACAGAGCGTGTTTTATGGATGAGATCTCTGGTCTGAATTTCCCTTCAGAAACGGAGTTAAACCCCAGGATCTGTGTCTTCCTACAAGCAAGAGTTCATTTCATGTAAACCAAGAGAATTTTCGGCTCAAATGATTTTTTTCGCAGTTCACAAACCCAACGTGATTCTCACCGTTAACTAAAGTGGATTTATGAAAGAGGAGCTGTGGTTTGTATCAGTTTCATAAGGAGAGTTGAACTACATATGGTCCGTATGAGTAGGACACACAATTCTTTTTTTTTTTTCTGGGCATGCTCATTGTTTTTGATGTATTTTAGAATCTGGAAAGAAGAGCTTGCTTCTTGCGTGAAAACAGAGTGTGTTTCATTGATGAGAACACTGCTCTTAATTTCCCTTCAGAAACGGAGTTAAACCCCAGATTCTGTGTCTTCCTACAAGCAAGATTTCATTTCTGGAAAACCCAGTGAATTATGGGCTCATATGATTTTACACAGTTCATGAACCCAATGTGATTGTCACTATTAACTAAGGAGCATTCATGTAAGAGGATCTGTGGTTTGTTTCAGTTTCATAAGCAGAGTTGTATTACATATGGTCCTTATGAGTAGGAAACACAGTTCTTTTTTTCAGGGCATGCTCATGGTTCTTGCTGTATTTTAGAATCTGGAAAGAAGAGCTTGCTTCTTGAGGCAAAACAGAGTGTGTTTTAGGGATGAGAAATCTGGTCGGAATTTCCCTTCAGAAACGGAGTTAAACCCCATGATGTGTGTGTTCCTACAAGCAAGAGTTCATTTCTTGTAAACCAAGTGAATTTTCAGCTCAAATGATTTTTTGCAGTTCAAGAACCCAACGTGATTCTCACTATTAACTAAAGAGGATTTATGTAAGAGGTGTAGTGATATTTTATTTGTATTGAAATGTGATTTTATTTGTATGTCAATAAAGTTGCCTTGAGGTCAGAGCAAGCCAGAGCAGAAGCTGAGCTGTAGTGGGGCACGCCCTTAATCCCAGCACTTGGGAGGCAGAGCTAGGCGGATCTCTGTGTGTTCAAGGACACAGCCAGCATAGCAGACACACGCCTTTAATTTCAATACCAACCATAGAAGACCTGGAGGTCTGTACAAACAGGCAGTGACGAGGAGGTCATGTGGCTGGGTTACAACCAATGAGGGAGGAGAACAGAAAGTCTTTAAATAGACAGGACGCACAGAAGTAGGTCTCTTGCGGAGAAGAGGAACTGCAGAAGCAGTGAAGGGTAAGGTTTTCTGCTTTGGCTCTGACCTCGTGGTTTTTAACTCTGCAACTGGCTCTGTGTTTCTTATTTAACAAGCAGGATACATCTACAATTGGCGCCCAACGTGGCAAGAATTCATTATAAAACCGCTTGCCTTGGCAGTGGGTCCGGCTTCCTGCCTGGGCGGGCCTGCCTCCCTAGCTCCGGCTTAGCCCTGGTCTAACCCAGGCCTAGCTCAGCTTAGGACTCAGGCGCCCCAGCTGGAGTTACTTGCTTAAAAAGCCAGTGCTACAAACAACTCAGGCCTGCGGGTGCTACTGCTAATTGCAGTAGCTACACGCAACTGCAGATAGGCTGCTTTTGGCTGAAACGCCAGTGCACGAGGTCGGTCGGAACTTAAGGAAGCCAGAGCCCAGGCTCGACTCCGCTCAGACCGGAACATTGAAGCGGCTGGATTCAAGATTTTAGCCAGAACGTGGCTACGTTTTCTCTTTCTCTCTTTCTCTCTCTCTCTCTGGATTCCCACCTCGGACGCTAGGTAGCTGTTTGGAAATTCCCTCAGATTTCTACTGTTCTGTGCAGAATTGGTAAGTCATTTATATCAGATATTTTAAAGGAAACTATTTAAAAGAGATTTTTTTCCACATTAAAAAAAAAATGGGTTTTATGTGTACATTGGAAGAAAATTGGGCTTTGTTTGAAATTTTAGGCAGTATGGTAATGGAACAACTATATGAGAAGATTAATGTTGATCGAATTATGTACATTGTTATTCTTCTTATCCATATTTTACACTTTAAAAAGACAGTCAATTTAAGTGCCAGGATAAAAATTTTAGAAAAACTTTTTAAACCTGTTAAAATGAATTAAAGAGAAATTCAGATTCAGACAGAAGAAATTAACAGTGAAGTTATTTCAGGATTGGATTATAAGGTTACAGAAAGAAAGCCTGTTTTCACACAATCACCCTTAATTTATCCGGTAACCATACAACAGCAGCCTGGTCAAATGACTACACAAAATATTTGGACTCCAGTTGAAATGTTAGACTTATGAAGGTTTAAGGAGGCAATAGTATCTTATGGCATGCATTCTCCATATGTAAAACAAATGTTAAACTCCTGGTCGACTTATAATAGAATTATACCACAGGACTGGCGGGAGCTGGCACAGGCGGTTCTAGAACCCGGACAGCAGCTCCAGTGGCAAATGTGGTTCAAACAGGAAGCTAAAACCATAGCAAAACAATGTAGTGATAGAGGTATACAAATCTTCCAGGATCAGCTTGTTGGAGAAGGCCAATATGCTGCAGTACAAACACAATGTTTATATGATATGCAAACTCTAATTCTATGTCGAATGGCAGCCATGAATGCATGGGACAGAGTTGAGGAACCAGGGAAGAAAACTGAGTCATTTACAAAGGTTATACAGGGCCCAAAAGAATCTTTCACAGATTTCTTACAAAGATTGACTTCAGCAGTAAAGAGAATGGTCCCAAATTCAGAAGCTAGCCAGATAATAATTGAATCTTTGGCTTTTGAGAATGCAAATGAAGCATGCAAGAGAATAATCAGGCCGTTAAAGGCGAGATCTGCACCCTTGGAAGATTGGATTAGAGACACGGTTAATGTTGAGGCTCATGATCATGATAATATGTGGGTAGGAGAAGCAATTTCAAGAGGTTTGAGGAATGTTAGATGTTTTGGATGTGGAAAGCAAGGACATTTGAAAAGGGACTGTAAACAGGGCACTTCTAGAAACAATGTTTCTTCAAGGAACAATGGCAACAGAATGCCCCTTCCTTCAGGAGTATGTAGAAGGTGTGGTAAGGGAAGACATTGGACCAATGAATGTAGATCAACAAGGGACAGACAAGGTAATACTTTGCCTCAGTCTTTGGGAAAATCCCAGAGGGGCCTCAGGCAGGCCCCTACAGTGAATCCAGTTCAGACTTTTCCTGCAATCGTAGAGGAGGCCCCTACTCAGAGCAGTTAAATGACCAAATGCCTATTGGAATAAACCAGGCTACTCAGAGTAATGGAACAACTGAGACAGAGAGAACAGAAAATTCAGGAGAGACCATAAAGAAAATTTTTTGGCAAACTTTTATAAATGAACAAAGACCACAATTAACAATAAAAATAAATGGTGTTTTTTTGTCTGGTCTGGTAGACACAGGTGCTGATGTTACCATAATTGCACCAGAATTTTGGCATCCATCTTGGCCTCTTCAGGAGGTAAATGTTCAACTGTTAGGAATTGGAACATTATCTCAAGTTAAATAGAGTGCAAGATGGCTCGAATGTATAGGCCCAGAAGGACAGAGAGGCAGATTAAAACCATATGTGGCTAACATAGCCATGAACCTGTGGGGTCGAGACCTGTTACAACAATGGAATACTCAGATTAACATCCCTCCAACCTCAGAAATAAATAATAAACTAGCACATGTTTCTGAGAGAAATATTAGAAGGTATTATTCTAATGAGTGGTCACCAGCCATCCATATTATACAAGAACAGGGCAGAAAAACTGATGATCTTCCAAAGGCACCAACAGCTCTACCTTTAAAATGGTTAACAGACAAGCCTGTATGGGTTCATCAGTGGCCTTTAACAACAGAGAAACTCCAGGCTTTAGAAGAGCTGGTAGAAGAACAGTTAAATGCTCAGCATATTGAAGAATCTACTAGCCCATGGAATTCTCCTGTATTTGTTATTAAAAAGAAATCTGGTAAATGGAGAATGGTAACAGACCTTAGAGCAATTAACAAAGTAATTCAGCCAATGGGCTCTCTACAATCTGGAATTCCTTTGCCTACTCTGTTACCTAAAGGATGGCCTCTCATAGTTATTGATTTAAAAGACTGTTTCTTTTCAATACCCCTACAAGAAAAAGACAGAGAAAGATTTGCTTTCACAGTGCCTACTTACAATAATTCTCAACCGGTTAGAAGATTTCAATGGAGAGTCCTCCCACAGGGAATGTTGAATAGTCCAACCCTGTGCCAATATTTTGTACAACAGCCCTTGGAAGTGATACGTAAAAAATTTCCTAAATCTATAATTTATCATTATATGGATGATATTTTACTAGCTGACTCAAGTGCAGATACTTTAGAAAGAATGTTTGAAGAAGTAAAGAAAATATTGCCTGGCTGGGGATTACAAATTGCTCCTGAAAAGATACAAAGAGGAGATTCTATTAATTATTTAGGATATAAAATAGAGCTACAAAAAATTAGACCTCAAAAGGTACAAATTAGGAGAGATCGCCTACAGACTCTTAATGACTTTCAAAGATCATTTGGGGACATTTCTCATCTACGAACTATTGTTGGGGTAAAAAATGATGAACTGAATAATTTGTTCAAAACCTTAGAAGGTGACAAGGACTTAAATAGTCCAAGAGAATTATCACCTGAAGCTGAGAAAGAATTGGCCTTGGTAGAAAAAAAAGTACATGAAGGACATGTAGATCGTATTGATCCAAAGCTGGATTGCATTTTGGTTATTTTACCTTCTAGGCATTCTCCTACAGGAATATTAATGCAGAGAGAAGATATTATATTAGAATGGATATTTTTACCAAATAAACCAAATAAAAAATTAAAAACTTAAGTGTAAAAAATCTCTGACTTAATTTTGAAAGGAAAATTGAGACTTCGTCAATTAGCAGGAATAGACCCAGCAGAAATTGTTGTACCTTTAACTAAAGAGGACATTGAAAAATTATGGACAGAAAGTGAACCTTGGCAAAGAGCTTGCAGTAATTTTTTGGGAGAAATTAACAGCAAATATCCTAAAAGCAATAGAATTGATCTTATAAAGAGAGTTGATTGGATCTTGCCTCGAATTGTACGTGAAAAACCCATATCTGGAGTTCGGACATTTTATACAGATGCCAACAAGCAAGGAAAGGCAGGTTACAAATCAGAAAATTTAAGTAAAATGGTTCAAAGTCCTTATAATTCAGTTCAAAAATCAGAATTGTATGCTATTCTGTTGGTATTAATGGATTTTTCAGAACCTCTCAATATAGTTACTGACTCTCAGTATGCTGAAAGAGTGGTATTACATATTGAGACTGCAGAATTTATCCCTGATGCTTCAGAATTAACTTCACTATTTATTCAATTACAAGATACAATCAGGGAAAGGAGTCATCCTTTATATATAACTCACATCCGATCCCATACTGGTCTGCCAGGCCCTCTAGCACAAGGTAATGATGAGATTGATAAATTATTGATAGGAAATGTGCTGGAGGCCTCAGAATTTCATAAGAAACATCATGTCAATAGTGAAGGTTTAAAAAAGGATTTTTCCATAACCTGGCATAAAGCCAAGGAAATTGTAAAGAAATGTCCTACTTGTTCCTTCTACAATCAGACACCATTACCGGCAGGATGTAACCCAAAGGGTACTCAGAGGAATGAAATCTGGCAGATGGATGTGTTTCAATTTGCAGAATTTGGAAAATTGAAATATGTACACCATACTATCGATACTTATTCAGGATTTCAATGGGCAACTGCTTTGAGTTCTGAAAAAGCTGATTCTGTAATCACTCATTTGCTAGAAGTTATGGCCATCATGGGTATACCTGCACAAATTAAAACTGACAATGCTCCAGCATATGTCTCTATTAAAATGAAACAGTTTTTTGCTTATTATAATATAAAGCATATCACAGGTATACCACATAATCCTACAGGCCAAACAGTTATAGAAAGATCCAACAGAACTCTAAAGGACATGATAAATAAACAAAAAGGGGTAACAAAAACCCCCAGAAATAGACTGCACAATGCTCTATTAACTTTGAATTTTCTCAATGCTAATGAGAAAGGAACAACAGCTGCAGAGAGACATTGGTTAATAGAAAAAACAACAGAATTAAATCAGCCTATATACTTCAAGGATGTGCTGACCTCAGAATGGAAACCAGGGCATGTGTTACGTTGGGGACAAGGTTTTGCTTTTGTTTCTGCAGGAGAAGATAAGCTGTGGGTACCATCAAAACTGATAAAGGTTCGATTTGAACAAGAGAGACCTCTTAATTAGAAGAGGTGATAGTTCATCAACCAACATGACCATCCAGTTTAAACTCACTTATACCATTAATACATGCCTTTTCATTTAATCAGATGTAACTTGCCAAAAGGGGACCTCCCCAAAATTAGTCTTGGGGAAGGGTTTTTGTTTTTGTCTTTTAGGAGAATGAAGGCTAAGGAATCTGAAGAACACTGGACAAATGAGACAACTGAAGAAAAAGGACAAATCATCTGTCCAAGGAAAAAGAGTAAAATGGCCTATTGGTATATCATCTACAAAATTTCATAAATCTTTCTAAATGTTTGTTTCTGCTCTTCTCTAAAAAATTAATACTCTTAGTCTTCTTGTAGTCCCAGTTCAATTAAAGTTTCAAGCTGATTTTGGAGTTGGAGAATGGCTCTCTCCTCCTTTAAACTCAAGCATGTTGTTAAAAAGAAAATGAAAACTCCCTGTATCATACCAGAAGAAAGAGCCATCTTCTGACATGGGACAGGAGAAAAAACAAATTAATTAAGGGACTATTCTATTACTAATCTCAATTCTTTGACTCTATTCTGATTCTTTAAACTTTTCTTAAAGTATGAATTTTATATCAGAATTCACAAGATATATATATATATATATTAAACTTTGTTGAGATAATAATGGTCATATGAGTACTAATTAATTTAGAGAAAAGGCTTCGATTAGCTGCCTATACATGTCTTTCTGTTCGAGTCTCTTTTCAGTTTTCTGCAGGAAATCACGGCCAGGCCTAACATCAAATGAAATCTCCAGGAAGAAGATGGGGCCCCACAACGACAATTCCACGTGGAAAATAATATCACTAAGCTGACAAACATCATCTACAGATCAGCTTTGGACTACAAAGTGCTTAGAGCAATTATGAGATGGCTAGCTGAGATGATCCAGTTTCAAAGACTGCTTGAATAAGGACTTGAGATAAACCCTGAACTTTGGCATTATGGATAACAAAGAATATAGTTATCTTTCCTAGAATTTGTCAATTAACCCAAAATTTTCTTTTCAGAATAAAGATAACTTCGCCCATACCCAGCAGGAAGCAATTTTAAGAATTCGACGCCCACATTCCCAAAGGGGTGGTGTGGGGTGGGTGGTTTTTTGGTCTTTTTATGGGTATTGGGTCTGGGATAGTTTTCATTGTTTAGGAGGGTTGGTTACAAGTTGTTGTTAAGGGTTAGGTAAAGGGCTAGGCAAAAGGTGCTTGTTTTAAAAAAAAAAAAGAAGAAAAAAGAAAAAGACATTTACTAGTTTTAAATACTTTACATTCAATTGGATTGTTTTATATTGTATACAAATTATTATTATTGAGATTGAGATTGTTAGAATATACCATATACGTATTTCTAATCTTGTTCGAGATATTGTATTTATACCATTCATTTAACAATGTAATTGCAATTTGCTAATCCTTGAATGTTAGTATTACCAACTATTAGGATATATAGAAATGAAAATTAGTGGTTAGACATTACAATTGAACTTGTAGTCATATTAGGTGTGTTGTCAAGATCAAACAGATATATTTTAGATAGACAGGTCATCTTCAAACCCTTCAGAGATCTACAGAATATGGCATTTAAAATGTTTTAATAACTTAAGAATTTTTCTTTTTTGCTATGACTATGAGACATGACGGCTCCTGGCAGTACCAATCTACTTCAGAGAAAATATGGGCATTGAAGAAACTGCATATGGAACTAACTTTCATTGTTGCAAAAGTCAGCCACTGGACAACAAAGTATCCTTGAATCAACTGCTGACAAACAGGACAGACCGGACATGAAACCAAGGACTACCAATTCTTGCCAAAACAAGTGTGATTGTGGCTTTAACAAAAGGCATCTTCTGAAGCCAGGACAATATGGCACCATCCCTGAAGTGAGTGACCTTTACAATCTGTAAAAGGTACCGTACCGTGCCCTTTTCTTCGAAGGCAACTGAACAGGGAGTGGGCCAATGGCTTCTTATATGCAATGGAACAGCAGATGAAACAGTTATTCTTGAGGAATAACTAAGCTCACCTCTCTCAATAGTAGACTGGCGTTTAATAGAGAGATGTGGAGAAGAACAGGATGCCAAGATGAAGCCACATATACACAGCCAAGAAAAATGGACAGCTGAATTGAAAAGACATCAATAATTTCCAGAATTTAAAATCCTGAATCATAACATGACACTAATGGAATTCAGGTGTTTCTGGTACATGGACTGCTCTCACCAAATGTGAGGTCAAACTGTTGACCTTGTATACATCTTAGTTCACAAAAGAGTCTGTCAGATACGCTAAGCCTGTAGGCTGAAGATGATGCCCCAACACTGTGGAGAAACCTCAGGTGACTGTCCAGGCAGCTGGCTGTTTCTGTCAACTCACATTTTTTTTTTTGAAGCTGCTTGCATGCACTTCTTGTTTTTATTTTTTATTAGGTAGTATTATTTCCTTCTTGGGTCTCTGAGGGAGTTGAAGATCAGTTAGTTATAGTTATAATTATCTTTGTTAAGGATTTCAGAAAAACTCACTAAGAGCTGTAAGTGTATAAATTTGAAAGACGTTATAAGACAGTTCTGTTAGCTATATAAGTTAGGATAAAAAGTGAATCAGGTACATTCTGGACTTACCAAAATAGGATAGATAGTGGAATTATTTTCTCTGAATTTGTCAATTACAAATGGACTAGACATTGTTTAGGTATTTATTGTTTGTATATATGGTATATATAGTTATTGTACTTTTGTATATAGTTTTTCTTATATTAATTATAACTTTTTCCTTTTTTTCTTTTTATTAAAATAGAAAAGGGGAAATATAGTGATATTTTATTTGTATTGAAATGTGATTTTATTTGTATGTCAATAAAGTTGCCTTGAGGTCAGAGCAAGCCAGAGCAGAAGCCAAGCAGTAGTGGGGCACGCCCTTAATCCCAGCACTTGGGAGGCAGAGCTAGGCGGATCTCTGTGTGTTCAAGGACACAGCCAGCATAGCAGACACACGCCTTTAATTTCAATACCAACCATAGAAGACCTGGAGGTCTGTACAAACAGGGAGTGATGAGGAGGTCATGTGGCTGGGTTACAACCAATGAGGGAGGAGAACAGAAAGTCTTTAAATAGACAGGACGCACAGAAGTAGGTCTCTTGCGGAGAAGAGGAACCGCAGAAGCAGTGAAGGGTAAGGTTTTCTGCTTTGGCTCTGACCTCGTGGTTTTTAACTCTGCAACTGGCTCTGTGTTTCTTATTTAACAAGCAGGATACATCTACAAAGAGGAGCTGTTGTTTGTATGAGTTTCATCAGCAGAGTTGAACTACATATGGTCTGTATGAGTAGGAAACACAGTTCTGTGTTTCAGGGCATGCTCATGGTTCTTGCTGTATTTTAGAATCTGGAAAGAAGAGCTTGCTTCTTGCTTTAAAACAGAGTGTGTTTCAGGGATGAGAACTCTGGTCTGAATTTCCCTTCAGAAACGGAGTTAAACCCCAGGATCTGTGTCTTCCTACCAGAAAGAGTTCAGTTCTGGTAATCCAAGTGAATTTTGGGCTCAAATGATTTTACACAGTTCAAAAACCCAATGCGATTCTCACTATTAACTAAAGATTATTTATTTAAGAGGTGCTGTGGTTTGTATCAGTTTCATACACAGAGTTGAACTTCATACGGTCCGTATGAGTAGGAAACACAGTTCTTTTTTTCAGGGCATGCTCATTGTTCTTGCTGCATTTTACAATCTGGAGCTTGCTTCTTGCATTAAAACAGACTGTGTTTCAGGGATGAGAACTCTGGTCGGAATTTCCCTTCAGAAACGGAGTTAAACCCCAGGATCTGTGTCTTCCTACAAGCAAGAGTTCATTTCTGCTAAACTCAGTGAATTTTGGGCTCAAATGATTTTTCGCAGTTCACGAACCCAATACGATTCTCACAATTAACTAAAGGGAATTTATGTATGTGGAGCTGTGGTTTGTATCAGTGTCATAAGCAGAGTATAACTACATATGGTCCCTATGAGTAGGAAACACAGTTCTTTTTTTTCTGGGCATGCTCCTTTATCTTTCTGTTTTGGAGACTCTGGAAAGAAGAGCTTGCTTTTTGCATTAAGACAGAGTGTGTTTCATGGATGAGAACTCTGGACTGAATTTCCCTTCAGAAATGGAGTTAAACACCAGGATCTGTGTCTTCCTACCAGAAAGAGTTCATTTCTGGTAAACCAAGTGATTTTTGGGCTCAAATGATTTTACACAGTTCAAAAACCCAATGCGATTCCCACTATTAACTAATGATTATTTATTTGAGAGGTGCTGTGGTTTGTATCAGTTTCATACGCAGAGTTGAACTTCATACAGTCCGTAGGAGTAGGAAACACAGTTCTTTTTTTCAGGGCATGCTCATTGTTCTTGCTGCATTTTACAATCTGGAGCTTGCTTCTTGCCTTAAAACAGAGTGTGTTTCAAGGATGAGAACTCTGGTCGGAATTTCCGTTCAGAAATGGAGTTAAAACCCCATGATGTGTGTGTTCCTACAAGCAAGAGTTCATTTCTGGTAAACAAAGTGAATTTTTGGCTCAAATGATTTTACACAGTTCTAGAACCCAACACGATTATCACTAATAACTAAAGAGCATTTATGTAGGAGGAGCTGTGGTCTGTATCAGTTTCATCAGCAGAGTTGAACTGCATATGGTCTGTATGAGTAGGAAACATAGTTCTGTGTTTCAGGGCATGCTCATGGTTCTTGCTGAATTTTAGAATCTGGAAAGAAGAGCTTGCTTCTTGCCTTAAAACAGAGTGTGTTTCAGTGATGAGAACTCTGGTCTGGATTTCCCTTCAGAAACGGAGTTAAACCCCAGGATCTGTGTCTTCCTACAAGCAAGAGTTTATTTCTGGTAAACTCAGTGAATTTGGGGCTCAAATGATTTTTCGCAGTTCACGAACCCAACGCGATTCTCACTATTAACGAAAGAGAATTTATGTAAGAGGAGTTGTAGGTTGTATCCGTTTCATAAGCAGAGTTTAACTACATATGGTCTGTATGAGAATGAAAAACAGTTCTTGTTTTCTGGGCATGCTCATGGTTCTTACTGTATTGGGGACGGAGGAAAGATGAGGAGGATTCTTGCCTTAAAACAGAGTGTTTTTCTGGGCTGAGAACTCTGATCTCAATTTCCCTTCAGAAACGGAGTTAAACCCCAGGATCTGTGTCTTCCTACAAGCAAGAGTTCAATTCTGTTAAACCAAGTGAATATTGGGCTCAAATGATTTTTCGCAGTTCACGAATCCAATGTGATTCTCATTATTAACTAAAGAGGATTTATGTAAGAGGAGCTGTGCTTTGTATCAGTTTCATTAGCAGAGTTGAACTACATATGGTCCGTATGAGTAGGAAACAGTGTTTTTTTTTCTGGGCATGCTCCTTTTTCTTGCTGTTTTGGAGACGCTGGAAAGAAGAGCTTGGTTCTTGCATTAAAACAGAGCGTGTTTCATTGTTGAGATCTCTGGTCTTAATTTCCCTTCAGAAACGGAGTTTAACCCCAGGATCTGTGTCTTCCTACAAGCAATAGTTCATTTCTTGTAAACCAAGTGAATTTTTGGCTCAAATGATTTTTTCAGTTCACGAACCCAACGCGATTCTCATTATTAACGAAAGAGAATTTATGTAAGAGGAGTTGTAGGTTGTTTCAGTTTCAAAAGCAGAGTTTAACTACATATGGTCTGTATGAGAAGGAAAAACAGTTCTTTTTTTCTGGGCATGCTCATGGTTCTTACTGTTTTGGGGACGGAGGAAGGAAAAGGAGGATCTTGCCTTAAAACATAGTGTTTTTCAGGGCTGAGAACTCTGGTCTCAATTTCCCTTCAGAAACGGAGTTAAACCCCAGGATCTGTGTCTTCCTACAAAAAGAGTTCAATTCTGTTAAACCAAGAGAATTTTGGGCTCAAATTATTTTACACAGTTCAAAAACAACAACGCGATTCTCGCTATTAACTAAAGAGCATTTATTTAAGAGGTCCTGTGGTTTGTATCAGTTTCATACACAGAGTTGATCTATATATGGTCTGTATGAGTAGGAAACACAGTTCTTTTTTGAGGGCATGCTCATGGTTCTTGCTGTATTGGAGATGCTTCAAAGAAGAGCTTGCTTCTTGCATTAAAACAGAGCGTGTTTCATGGATGAGATCTCTGGTCTCAATTTCCCTTCAGAAACGGAGTTAAACCCCAGGATCCCTGTCTTCCTACAAGCAAGAGTTCATTTCTTGTAAACCAAGAGAATTTGGGGCTCAAATGATTTTTCGCAGTTCACGAACCCAACGTGATTCTCACTATTAACTAAAGAGGATTTATGTAAGAGGAGCTGTGGTTTGTATCAGTTTCATAAGCAGAGTTGAACTACATATTGTCCGTATGAGTCGGAAACACAGTTCTTTTTTTTCTGGGCATGCTCCTTTTTCTTGCTGTTTTGGAGACGATGGAAAGAAGAGCTTGCTTTTTGCATTAAGACAGAGTGTGTTTCATGGATCAGAACACTGGTCTGAATTTTTCCTTCAGATACAGAGTTAAACCCCAGGATCTGTGTCTTCCTACAAGCAAGAGTTCATTTCTGGTAAACCAAGTGAATTTTGGGCTCAAAATATTTTACACAGAGCCAAAACCCAAGCGATTATGACTATAACTAAAGATTATTTATTTAAGAGGTGCTGTGGTTTGTATCAGTTTCTTATGCAGAGTTGAACTTCATATGGTCCATATGAATATGAAACACAGTTCTTTTTTTCAGGGCATGCTCATTTTTCTTCTTGCATTTAAGAATCTGGAGTTTGCTTCTTGCGTTAAAAGAGAGTGTGTTTCAGGGATGAGAACTCAGGTCTGTATTTCCCTTCAGAAACGGAGTTAAACCCCTGCATGTATGTCTTCCTACAAGCAAGAGTTCATTTCTGGTAAAACCAGTGAATTTTGGGCTCAAATGTTTTTTCGCAGTTCACGAACCCAACGCTATTCTCACTATTAACTAAAGAGCATTTATGTAAGAGGAGCTGTGGTTTGTATCAGTTTGATAAGCAGAGTTGAACTACATATGGTCCCTATGAGTAGGAAACACAATTCTTTTTTTTTCTGGGCATGCTCATTGTTCTTGATGTATTTTAGAATCTGGAAAGAAGAGCTTGCTTCTTGAGTGAAAACAGAGTGTGTTTCATTGATGAGAACACTGCTCTGAATTTCCCTTCAGAATCGGAGTTAAACCCGAGGATCTGTGTCTTCCTGCAAGCAACAGTTCATTTCTCATTAACCCAGTGAATTTTGGGCTCAAATGATTATTTGCAGTTCAAGAACCCAACGTGATTCTCACTATTAACTAAAGAGGATTTATGTAAGAGGAGCTGTGGTTTGTATCAGTTTCATCAGCAGAGTTGAACTACATATGGTCTGTATGAGTAGGAAACACAGTTCTGTGTTTCAGGGCATGCTCATGGTTCTTGCTGTATTTTAGAATCTGGAAAGAAGAGCTTGCTTCTTGCCTTAAAACAGAGTGTATTTCAGGGATGAGAACTCTGGTCTGAATTTCCGTTCAGAAACGGAGTTAAACAACTGCATGTATGTCTTCCTACAAGCAAGAGTTCATTTCTGGTGAAACCAGTGAATTATGGGCTCAAATGATTTTACACAGTTCAAAAACCCAATGCGATTCTCACTATTATCTAAAGATTATTTATTTAAGAGGTGCTGTGGTTTGTATCAGTTTCATACGCAGAGTTGAACTTCATATGGTCCGTATGAGTAGGAAACAAAGTTCTTTTTTTCAGGGCATGCTCATTGTTCTTGCTGCATTTTACAATTTGGAGCTTGCTTCTTGCGTTAAAACAGATTGTGTTTCAGAGATGAGAACTCTGGTCGGAATTTCCCTTCAGAAACGGAGTTAAAACCCCATGATGTGTGTGTTCCTACAAGCAAGAATTCATTTCTGGTAAACAATGTGAATTTTCGGCTCAAATGATTTTACACAGTTCTAGTACCCAACACGATTATCACTAATAACTAAAGAGAATTTATGTCAGAGGAGCTGTGGTCTGTATCAGTTTCATCAGCAGAGTTGAACTACATATGGTCTGTATGAGTAGGAAACACAGTTCTATGTTTCAGGGCATGCTCATGGTTCTTGCTGTATTTTAGAATCTGGAAAGAAGAGATAGCTTCTTGCTTTAAAACAGAGTGTGTTTCAGGTATGAGAACTCTGGTCTGAATTTCCCATCAGAAATGCAGTTAAACCCCAGGATCTGTGTCTTCCTACCAGAAAGAGTTCATTTCTTGTAAACCAAGTGAATTTTGGGCTCAAATGATTTTACACAGTTCAAAAACCCAATGCGATTCTCACTATTATCTAAAGATTATTTATTTAAGAGGTGCTGTGGATTGTATCAGTTTCATACGCAGAGTTGAACTTCATATGGTCCGTATGAGTAGGAAACACAGTTCTTTTTTTCAGGGCATGCTCATTGTTCTTGCTGCATTTTACAATTTGGAGCTTGCTTCTTGCGTTAAAACAGAGTGTGTTTCAGGGATGAGAACTCTGGTCGGAATTTCCCTTCAAAAACGGAGTTAAAACCCCATGATGTGTGTGTTCCTACAAGCAAGAATTCATTTCTGGTAAACAATGTGAATTTTCGGCTCAAATGATTTTCCACAGTTCTAGTACCCAACACGATTATCACTAATAACTAAAGAGAATTTATGTAAGAGGAGCTGTGGTCTGTATCAGTTTCATCAGCAGAGTTGAACTACATATGGTCTGTATGAGTAGGAAACACAGTTCTATGTTTCAGGGCATGCTCATGGTTCTTGCTGTATTTTAGAATCTGGAAAGAAGAGATAGCTTCTTGCTTTAAAACAGAGTGTGTTTCAGGTATGAGAACTCTGGTCTGAATTTCCCATCAGAAATGCAGTTAAACCCCAGGATCTGTGTCTTCCTACCAGAAAGAGTTCATTTCTGGTAAACCAAGTGAATTTTGGGCTCAAATGATTTTACACAGTTCAAAAACCCAATGCGATTCTCACTATTATCTAAAGATTATTTATTTAAGAGGTGCTGTGGATTGTATCAGTTTCATACGCAGAGTTGAACTTCATATGGTCCGTATGAGTAGGAAACACAGTTCTTTTTTTCAGGGCATGCTCATTGTTCTTGCTGCATTTTACAATTTGGAGCTTGATTCTTGCGTTAAAACAGAGTGTGTTTCAGGGATGAGAACTCTGGTCGGAATTTCCCTTCAAAAACGGAGTTAAAACCCCATGATGTGTGTGTTCCTACAAGCAAGAATTCATTTCTGGTAAACAATGTGAATTTTCGGCTCAAATGATTTTCCACAGTTCTAGTACCCAACACGATTATCACTAATAACTAAGGAGAATTTATGTAAGAGGAGCTGTGGTCTGTATCAGTTTCATCAGCAGAGTTGAACTACATATGGTCTGTATGAGTAGGAAACACAGTTCTATGTTTCAGGGCATGCTCATGGTTCTTGCTGTATTTTAGAATCTGGAAAGAAGAGCTTGCTTCTTGCCTTAATACAGAGTGTGTTTCAGTGATGAGAACTCTGGTCTGAATTTCCCTTCAGAAACGGAGTTAAATCCCAGGATCCCTGTCTTCCTACAAGCAAGATTTCATTTCTTGTAAACCAAGAGAATTTTGGGCTCAAATGATTTTTCACAGTTCACGAACCCAACGTGATTCTCACTATTAACTAAAGAGGATTTATGTAAGAGGAGCTGTGGTTTGTATCAGTTTCATAAGCAGAGTTGAACTACATATGGTCCGTATGAGTAGGAAACACAATTCTTTTTTTTTTTCTGGGTATGGTTCTTTTTCTTGTTGTTTTGGAGACTCTGGAAAGAAGTGCTTGCTTTTTGAGTTAAGACAGAGTGTGTTTCATGAATGAGAACACTGGTCTGAATTTCCCTAGAATCGGAGTTAAACCCCAGGATCTGTGTCTTCCTACAAGCAAGAGTTCATTTATGGTAAACCAAGTGAATTTTGGGCTCAAATAATTTTACACAGTTCAAAAACCCAATGCGATTATCACTATTAACTAAAGATTATTTATTTAAGAGGTGCTGTGGTTTGTATCAGTTTCATATGCAGAGTTGAACTTCATATGGTCCATATGAATAGGGAACACAGTTCTTTTTTTCAGGGCACGCTCATGGTTCTTGCTGCATTTAAGAATCTGGAGCTTGCTTCTTGCGTTAAAACAGAGTGTGTTTCAGGGATGAGAACTCAGTTCTGAATTTCCCTTCAGAAACGGAGTTAAACCCCTGCATGTATGTCTTCCTACAAGCAAGAGTTCATTTCTGGTGAAACCAGTGAATTTTGGGCTCAAATGATTTTTCGCAGTTCAAAAACCGAACGTGATTCTCACTATTAACTAAAGAGCATTTAAGAAACAGGATGTGTTGTTTGTATCAGTTTCATAAGCACAGTTGAACTACATATGGTCCGCATGATCTCTGTGTTCCTACAAGCAATGGTTCATTTCTGATTAACCCCATGAATTTGGGTCTCAAATGATTTTACACAGTTGTAGAACCCACCACGATTATCACTATTAAGTAAAGAACATTTATGTAAGAGGAGCTGTGGTCTGTAACATTTCATAAGCAGAGTTGAACTACATAAGGTCCGTATAAGTAAGAAACACAGTTCTTGTTTTCTGGGCATGCTCATGGTTCTTACTGATTTGGAGACACTGGAAAGAAGAGGATGATTCTGGCCTTAAAACAGATTGTTTTTCAGGGTTGAGATTCTGGTCTTATTAGACTTCAGAATCGGAGTTAAAGCCCAGGATCTGTGTCTTCCTACAAACAAGAGTTCATTTCTGGAAAACACAGTGAATTTTGGGCTCAAATGATTTTTCGCAGTTCTCGAAGCCAACACTATTCTCACTATTAACTAAAGAGCATTTATGTAAGAGTAGGTGTGTTTTGTATCAGTTTCATAAGCAGAGTCAAAATACATATGGTCCATGTGAGGAGGAAACACAGTTCTTTTTTCAGGGCATGCACATGGTTCTTGCTGTATATTAGATTCTGGAAGAAGAGCTTGCTTCTTGCATTAAAGCAGAGTGTGTTTCAGGGATGAGAACTCTGGCCTGAATTTCCCTTCATAAACGGAGTTAAAGCCCCAGATCATTGTCTTCTTACAAGCAAGAGTTCATTTCTGGTAAACCCAGTGAATATTGGGCTCAAATGATTTTACACTGTACTAGAACCCAACGCGATTATCACTATTAACTAAAGAGCATTTATGTAAGAGGAGCTGTGGTCTGTAACATTTCATAAGCAGAGTTCAACTACATATGGTCCGTACAAGTAAGAAACACAGTTCTTTTTTTCTGGGCATGCTCATGGATCTTACTGTATTGGAGTCGCTGGATAGAAGAGGATTATTCTTGCCTTAAAACAGAATTTTTTTCAGGGATGAGAACTCTGGTATGAATTTGACTTCAGAAACGGAGTTAAACCCCAGGATCTGTGGCTTCCTACAAGCAAGAGTTCATTTCTTGTAAACCCAGTGAATTTTGGGCAGAAATGATTTTTCGCAGTTCAAGAACCCAACACGATTCTCACTATTAACTAAAGAGCATTTATGTAAGAGTAGGTGTGTTTTGTATCAGTTTTATAAGCAGAGTTGAACTACATATGTTCCGCATGAGTAGGAAAACCAGTCTTTTTTTCAGGGCATGCTCATAGTTCTTGCTCTATTTTAGACTCTGGAAAGAAGAGCTTGCTTCTTGGGATAAAACAAAGTGTGTTTCAGGGATGAGAACTCTGGTCTGAATTTTCCTTTGGAAACGAGGTTAAACCCCAGGATCTGTGTCTTCCTCCAAGCAAGAGTTCATTTCTGTTAAACCCAGTGAATTTTGGGCTCAAATGATTTTACACAGTTCATGAACCCAACGCGATTCTCACTATTAACTAAAGAGCATTTATGTAAGAGGAGCTGTGGTCTGCATCAGTTTCATGAGCAGTGTTGAACTACATATGGTCTGTATGAGTAGGAAAACGAGTTCTTTTTTTCTGTGCATGCTCATGGTTCTTGATGTATTGGAGACGCTGGAAAGAAGAGCTTGCTTCTGGCGTGAAAACAGAGTGTGTTTCATGGATGAGAACACTGGTCTGAATTTCCTTCGGAAACAGAGTTAAACCACCAGATCTGTGTCTTCCTACAAGCAAGAGTTCATTTGTGGTAAACCCAGTGAATTTTGGGCTCAAATGATTTTTGGCAGTTCATGAGCGCAACATGATTCTCACTATTAACTAAAGAACATTTATGTAATAGGAACTGTGGTTTTTATCAGTTTCATAAGCAGAGTTGAAATACATATCGTCCATATGAGTAGGAAACAGTTCTTTTTTTCAGGGCATGCTCTTGGTTCTTGCTGTAATTTAGAATCTGGAAAGAAGACCTTTCTTTTGCGTTAAAACAGAGTGTGTTTCAGGGATGAGAACTCTGGTCTGAATTTGCCTTCAGAACCGGAGTTAAACCCCAGGATCTGTGTCTTCCTACCAGGAAGAGTTCATTTCTCGTTAACACAGTGAATTTTGGGCTCAAATGATTATTCACAGTTCAAGAACCCAACGTGATTCTCACTATTAACTAAAGAGGATTTATGTAAGAGGAGCTGTGGTTTGAATCAGTTTCATGAGCAGAGTTGAACTACATATGGTCTTCATGAGTAGGAAACACACTTCTTTTTTTCTAGGAATGCTCATGTTTCTTACTGTATTGGAGACGCTGGAAGTAGAGGATGATTCTTGCCTTAAAACAGAATTTTTTTCACGGATGAGATCTCTGGTCTCAATTTGCCTTCAGAAACGGAGTTAAACCCCAGGATCAGGGTCTTCCTACAAGCAAGAGTTCATTTCTGATAAACCACGTGAATTTGGGCTCAAATGATTTTTCGCAGTTCTCGAACCCAACAAGATTCTCACTATTAACTAAAGAGCATTTATGTAAGAGGAGCTGTGGTTTGTTTCAGTTTCATAAGCAGAGTTGAAATACATATCGTCCGCATGAGTAAGAAACACACTTCTTTGTTTCAAGGCATCCTCATGGTTCTTGTTGCATTTTAGATTCTGGAAGGAAGAGCTTGCTTCTTGCAATAAAAGAGAGTGTGTTACAGGGATGAGAACTCTGGTCGGAATTTCCCTTCAGAAACGGAATTAAACCCCATGATCTGTGTCTTCCTTCAAGAAAGAGTTCATTTCTGGTAAACCAAGTTAATTTTCAGCTCAAATGACTTTACACAGTTGTAGAACCCAACGTGATAAACACTATTAACTAAAGAGCATTTATGTAAGAGGAGCTGTGGTCTGTACCATTTCATAAGCAGAGTTGAACTACAATTGGTCCGTATCAGTAGGAAACACAGTTCTTTTTTTCTGGGCATGCCCATTGTACTTAGTCTTCTGGAGACACTGGAAAGAAGAGGATGATTCTTGCCTTATGACAGAGTTTTGTTTTTCAGGGATGAGAACTCTGCTCTGAATTTGCCTTCAGAAACAGAGTTAAAACCCAGGATCTGTGTCTTCCTACAAGCAAGAGTTCTTTTCTGGTTAAACCAGTGATTTTTGGGCTCAAATGATATGTCGCAATTCATGAACCCAAAACGATTCTTACTATTAACTAAAGAGCATTTATGTAAGAGGAGCTGTGGTTTGTATCAGTTTCATAAGCAGAGTTGAACTACACATGGTCTGTATGAATAGGAAACACAGTTCTTTTTTCTGGGCATGCTCATGGTTCTTGCTGTATTTTAGACTCTGGAAAGAAGAGCTTGCTTCTTGCATTAAACAGAGTGTGTTTCAGGGATGAGAACTCTGGTCTGAATTTGCCTTCAGAAACAGAGTTAAACCCCAGGGTCAGTGTCTCTCTACAGCGAGAGTTCATTTCTGGTATACATGGTGAATTGGGGGCTCAAATGATTTTTGGCAGTTCACGAACCCAACATGATTCTCACTATTAACTAAAGTACATTTATGTAAGAGGAGCTGTGGTTTGTATCAGTTTCATAAGCAGAGTTGAAATATATATCGTCCATATGAGTAGGAAACACAGTCCTTTTTTTCAGGGCATGCTCGTGTTTCTTGCTGTATTTTAGACTCTGGAAAGAAGTGCTTGCTTCTTGCGAAAACACAGAGTGTGTTACTGGGATGACAACTCTGCTCTGAATTTCCCTTCAGAAACAGATTTATACCCCAGTATCTGTGTCTTCCTACAAGCAAGAGTTCTTTTTTGGTAAACCGTGGGAATTTTGGGCTCAAATGATTTTTCACAGTTCAGGAACCCAATGCTATTCTCACTATTAACTAAAGAGCATTTATGTAAGAGGAGCTGTGGTTTGTATCAATTTCATAAGCAGAGTTGAAATACATATCGTCCGTATGAGTAGGAAACACTGTTCTTTTTTTCAAGGCATGCTCATGGTTCTTGCTGTATTTTAGAATCTGGAAAGAAGAGCTTGCTTCTTCGTTAAAACAGAGTGTGTTTCAGGGTTGCGAATTCTGGTCTGAATTTCCCTTCAGAAACGGAGTTAATTCCCAGGATCTGTGTCTTCCTACAAAAAAGAGTTCATTTCAGGTAAACCCAGTGAATTTTGGGCTCAAATGATTTTTCACAGTTCACGAACCCAACACGATTCTCACTATTAACTAAAGAGGATTTATGTAAGAGGAGCTGTGGTTTGAATCAGTTACATAAGCAGAGTTGAACTACATATGGTCCGTATGAGTAGGAAACACAGTTCTTTTTTTCAGGGCATGCTCATGGTTCTTGTTGCATTTTTGATACTGGAAAGAAGAGCTTGCTTCTTGCAATAAAACAGAGTGTGTTACAGGATTGAGAACTCTGGTCTGAATTTCCCTTCAGAAACTGAATTAAACCCCATGATCTGTGTCATCCTACAAGAAAGAGTTCATTTCTGGTAAACCCAGTGAATTTTCAGCTCAAATGACTTTACACAGTTGTAGAACCCAACGCGATAATCACTTTTAACTAAAGAGCATTTATGTTAGAGGAGCAGTGGTCTGTATCATTTCAGAAGCAGAGTTGAACTACAATTGGTCCGTATCAGTAGGAAACACAGTTCTTTTTTTCTGGGCATGCTCATTGTACTTACTCTTCTGGAGACACTGGAAAGAAGAGGATGATTCTTGCCTTATGACAGAGTTTTGTTTTTCAGGGATGAGAACTCTGCTCTGAATTTGCCTTCAGAAACAGAGTTAAAACCCAGGATCTGTGTCTTCCTACAAGCAAGAGTTCATTTCTGGTAAACCCCGTGAATTTGGGGCTCAAATGATATTTCGCAGTTCACGAACCCAACATGATTCTCACTATTAACTAAAGAGCATTTATGTAAGAGGAGCTGTGGTTTGTATCAGCTTCATAAGCAGAGTTGAACTACACATGGTCTGTATGACTAGGAAACACAGTTCTTTTTTTCTGGGCATGCTCATGGTTCTTGCTGTATTTTAGACTCTGGAAAGAAGAGCTTGCTTCTTGCATTAAAACAGAGTATGTTTCAGGGATGAGAACACTGGTCGGAATTTCCCATCAGAAACGGAGTTAAAACCCCATGATGTGTTTGTTCCTTCAAACAAGAGTTCATTTCTGGTAAACAATGTCAATTTTTGGCTCAAATGATTTTACACAGTTCTAGTACCCAACACAATTATCACTATTAACTAAAGAGCATTTATGTAAGAGGAGCTGTGGTTTCTATCAGTTTCATGAGCAGATTTGAACTACATATGGTCCGTATGAGTAGAAAACACGGTTCTTTTGTTCTTGTCATGCTCATGGTTCTTACTGTATTGGAGACCCTGTAAAGAAGAGGATGATTCATGCCGAAAAACAGAGTGTTTTTCAGGTATGAGAATTCTGGTCTGAATTTCCCTTCAGAAATGGAGTTACACCCCAGGAAATGTGTCTTCCTATAAGCAAGAGTTCATTGCTGAAAAACCCAGTGAATTTTGGGCTCAAATGATTTTGGCAGTTCACGAACCCAACGCTATTCTCACTATTAACTAAAGAGGATTTATGTAAGAGGAGCTGTGCTTTGTATCAGTTTCATAAGCAGAGTTGAACTACATATGGTCCGTATGAGTATGAAACACAGTTCTTTTTTTCTGGGCATGCTCATGGTTCTTGCTGTATTTTAGAATCTGGAAAGAAGAGCTTGCTTCTTCGTTAAAACAGAGTGTGTTTCAGGGATGAGAAATCTGGTCTGAATTTCCCTTCACAAACGGAGTTATACCCCATGATTTGTATCTTCCTAAAAGCAAGAGTTCATTTCTGGTAAACCAAGGAAATTTTCAGCTCAAATGACTTTACACAGTTGTAGAACCCAACGCGATAATCACTATTAACTAAAGAGCATTTATGTAAGAGGAGCTGTTGTCTGTATCATTTCATAAGCAGAGTTGAACTACCATTGGTCCGTATCAGTAGGAAACACAGTTCTTTTTTTCTGGGCATGCTCATTGTACTTACTCTTCTGGAGACACTGGAAAGAAGAGGATGATTCTTGCCTTATGACAGAGTTTAGTTTTTCAGGGATGAGAACTCTGCTCTGATTCTCACTATTAACTAAAATACATTTATGTAAGAGGAGCTGTGGTTTGTATCAGTTACATAAGCAGAGTTGAAATATATATCGTCCATATGAGTAGGAAACACAGTTCTTTTTTTCATGGCCTGCTCGTGTTTCTTGCTGTATTTTAGACTCTGGAAAGCAGAGCTTGCTTCTTGCGATAACACAGAGTGTGTTACAGGGATGAGAACTCTGCTCTGAATTTCCCTTCAGAAACAGATTTATACCCCAGTATCTGTGTCTTCCTACAAGCAAGAGTTCTTTTTTGGTAAACCGTGGGAATTTTGGGCTCAAATGATTTTTCGCAGTTCAGGAACCCAACGCTATTCTCACTATTAACTAAAGAGCATTTAGGTAAGTGGTGCTGTGGTTTGTATCAGTTTCATAAGCAGAGTTGAACTACATATGGTCCGTATGAGTAGGAAACACAGTTCTTTTTTCCAGGGCATGCTCATGGTTCTTGCTGTATTGGAGAAGCCGGAAAGAAGAGCTTGCTTCTTGCATTAAAACACAGTGTTTTTCAGGGATGAGAACTCTGGTCTGAATTTGCCTTCAGAAACAGGGTTAAACCCCAGGGTCAGTGTCTCCCTACAGCAAGAGTTCTGGTAAACACGGTGAATTTGAGGCTCAAATGATTTTTGGCAGTTCTCGATCCCAACATGATTCTCACTATTAACTAAAGTACATTTATGTAGGAGGAGCTGTGGTTTGTATCAGTTTCATAATCAGAGTTGAACTACATATGGTCTTCATGAGTAGGAAACACAGTTCTTTTTTTCTGGGAATGCTCATGTTTCTTACTGTATTGGAGACGCTGGAAGATGAGGATGATTCTTACCTCAAAACAGAATTTTTTTCACGGATCAGAACTCTGGTCTCAATTTACCTTCAGAAACGGAGTTAAACTAAATGATCAGTGTCTTCCTACAAGCAAGAGTTCATTTCTGGTAAACCCAGTGAAGTTTGGGATCAAAAGATTTGTCGCAGTTCAGGAACCCAACGCAATTCTCACTATTAACTAAAGAGCATTTATGTAATAGGAGCTGTGGTTTGTATCAGTTTCATAAGCAGAGTTGAACTACACATGGTCTGTATGAGTAGGAAACACAGTTCTTTTTTTCTGGGCATGCTCATGGTTCTTGCTGTATTTTAGACTCTGGAAAGAAGAGCTTGCTTCTTGCACTAAACAGAGTGTGTTTCATGGATGAGAACTCTGGTCTGAATTTACCTTCAGAAACAGATTTATACCCCAGTATCTGTGTCTTCCTACAAGCAAGAGTTCTTCTTTGGTAAACCGTGGGAATTTTGGGCTCAAATGATTTTTCGCAGTTCACGAACTCAACGCTATTCTCACTATTAACTAAAGAGCATTTATGTAATAGGAGGTGTGGTTTGTATCAGTTTCATATTCAGAGTTGAACTACATATGGTTCGTATGAATAGGAAACACAGTTCTTTTTTCCTTGGCATGCTCAGGGGTCTTACTCTTTTGGAGACACTGGAAAGAGGAGGATGATTCTTGCCTTACAACAGAGTGTTTTTTAGGGATGTTAATTCTGGTCTGAATTTGCCTTTAGAGACAGAGTTAAACCCCAGGGTCAGTGTCTTCCTACAAGCAAGAATTCATTTCTGGTAAACCACGTGAATTTCGGGCTCAAATGATTTTTCACAGTTCACGAATCCAACGTGATTCTCACTATTAACTAAAGAGCATTTATGTAAGAGGAGCTGTGGTTTGTATCAGTTTCATAAGCAGAGTTGAAATACATATCGTCCGTATGAGTAGGAAACACAGTTCTTTTGTTCAAGGCATGCTCATGATTCTTGTTGCCTTTTAGATTCTGGAAAGAAGGGCTTGCTTCTTGCACTAAAACAGAGTGTGTTACAGGGATGAGAACTCTGGTCTGAATTACCCTTCAGAAACTGAATTAAACCCCATGATCTGTGTCTTCCTTCAAGAAAGAGTTCATTTCTGGTAAACCCAGTGAATTTTCAGCTCAAATGACTTTACACAGTTGTAGAACCCAACGCGATAATCACTATTAACTAAAGAGCATTTATGTAAGAGGAGCTGTGGTCTGTATCATTTCAGAAGCAGAGTTGAACTACAATTGGTCCGTATCAGTAGGAAACACAGTTCTTTTTATCTGGGCATGCTCATTGTACTTACTCTTTTGGAGACACTGAAAGAAGAGGATGATACTTGCCTTATGCCAGAGTTTTGTTTTTCAGGGATGAGAACTCTGGTCTCAATTTGCCTTCAGAAACGGAGTAAAACCCAGTATCAGTGTCTTCCTACAAGCAAGAGTTCATTTCTGGTAAACCCAGTGAATTTTGGGCTCAAATGATTTTTCGCAGTTCACGACCCAACATCAATCTCACTATTAATTAAAGAGCATTTATGTAATAGGAGCTGTGGTTTGAATCAGTTTCATAAGCAGAGTTGAACTACATATGGTCCGTATGAGTAGGAAAGAACAGTTTTTTTTTTTCAGGGCATGCTCATGGTTCTTGCTGGATTGGAAACGCTGGAAAGAAGAGCTTGCTTCTTGCATTAAAACAGAGTGTGTTTCATGGATGAGAAATCTGGTCTGAATTTCCCTTCACAAACGGAGTTAAACCCCATGATCTGTGTCTTCCTACAAGCAAGAGTTGATTTCTGGTAAACGAAGTGAATTTTCAGCTCAAATGACTTTACACAGTTCTAGACCCCAACATGATAATCACTAGTAACTAAAGAGCATTTATGTAATAGGAGCTGTGGTCTGTATCATTTCAGAAGCAGAGTTGATCTACATATGGTCTGTATGAGTAGGAAACACAGTTCTTTTTTTTCTAGGCATGCTCATGGTTCTTGCTGTATTTTAGACTCTGGAAAGAAGAGCTTGCTTCTTCGTTAAAACAGACTGTGTTTCAGGGATGAGAACTCTGGTCTGAATTTCCCTTCCGAAACGGAGTTAAACCCCAGGATCTATGTCTTCCTACAAGCAAGAGTTCTTTTCTGGTAAACCCAGTGAATTTTGGGCTGAAATGATTTTTCGCAGTTCACGAACCCAACATGATTCTCACTCTTAACTAAAGAGAATTTATGTAAGAGGCGCTGTGGTTTGTATCAGTTTCATAATCAGAGTTGAACTACATATGGTCCGTATGGATAGGAAACACTGTTCTTTTTTTCAGGCTATGCTCATGGTTCTTGCTGCATTTTAGACTCTGGAAAGAAGAGCTTGCTTCTTCGTTAAAACAGAATGTGTTTCAGGGATGAGAACTCTGGTCTGAATTTACCTTCAAAAACGGAGTTATACCCCATGATCTGTGTCTTCCTAAAAGCAAGAGTTCATTTCTGGTAAACCAAGGAAATTTTCAGCTCAACTGACTTTACACAGTTCTAGAACCGAACGCGATAAACACTATTAACTTAAGAGCATTTATGTAAGAGGAGCTGTGGTTAGAATCAGTTTCATAAGCAGAGTTTAACTACATATGGTCTGTATGAGTAGGAAACACAGTTCTTTTTTTCTGGGAATGATCATGTTTCTTACTGTATTTGAGACGCTGGATAGAAGAGCTTGCTTCTTGTGTTAAAACAGTGTGTGTTTCAGGGATGAGAATTCTGGTCTGAATTTCGCTTCAGAAACAGATTTATACCCCAGTATCTTTGTCTTCCTATAAACAAGAGTTCTTTTTTGGTAAACCTTGGGAATTTTGGGCTCAAATGATTTTTCGCAGTTCACGAACCCAACGCTATTCTCACTATTAACTAAAGAGCATTTATGTAAGAGGAGGTGTGGTGTGTATCAGTTTCATATTCAGAGTTGAACTACATATGGTCCGTATGAATAGGAAACACAGTTCTTTTTTTCTTGGCATGCTCATGGTTTTTACTATGTGGGAGATGCTGGAAAGAAGAGGATGATTCTTGCCTTAAAACAGAGTTTTTTTCAGGGTTGCGAACTCTGGTCTGAATTTGCCTTCAGAAACGGATTTAAACCCCAGGATCTGTGTCTTCTTACAAGCAATAGTTCATTTCTGGTAAACCCAGTGAATTTTGGGCTGAAATGATTTTTTGCACATCATGAACCCAACACAATTCTCACTATTAACAAAAGAGCATTTATGTAAGTGGACCTGTGGTTTGTATCAGTTTCATAAGCAGAGATGAACTACATATGGTCTGTATGGGTAGGAAACACAGTTCTTTTTTTCTGGGCATGCTCATGGTTCTTGCTGTATTTAAGACTCTAGAAAGAAGAGCTTGCTTCTTGCATTAAAACAGAGTGTGTTTCAGGGATGAGAACTCTGGTCTGAATTTGCCTTCAGAAACAGAGTTAAACCCCAGGGTCAGTGTCTCCCTACAGCAAGAGTTCATTTCTGGTAAACACGGTGAATTTGGGGCTCAAATGATTTTGGGCAGTTCACGAACCCAACAAGATTCTCACTATTAACTAAAGTACATTTATGTAAGAGGAGCTGTGGTTTGTATCAGTTTCATAAGCAGAGTTGAAATATACATCATCCATATGTGTAGGAAACACAGTTCTTTTTTTCGGGACATGCTCATATTTCTTGCTGTATTTTAGACTCTGGAAAGCAGAGCTTGCTTCTTGCGATAACACAGAGTGTTTTTCAGGGATGAGAACTCTGCTCTGAATTTCCCTTCAGAAACAGAGTTAAACCCCATGATCTGTTTCCTCCTACAAGCAAGAGATCATTTCTGTTAAACTCTGTGAATTTTTATGCTCAAATGATTTTTCACAGTTCAGGAAACCAACGCGATTCTCACTATTAACTAAAGAGCATTTATGTAAGAGGTGCTGTGGTTTGTATCAGTTTCATAAGCAGAGTTGAACTACATATGGTCCGTATGAGTAGGAAAGACAGTTCTTTTTTTCAGGGCATGCTCATGGTTCTTGCTGTATTGGAGAAGCCGGAAAGAAGAGCTTGCTTCTTGCATTAAAACAGAATGTTTTGCAGGGATGAGAACTCTGGTCTGAATTTGAATTCAGAAACGGAGTTAAACCCCATGATCTGAGTCTTCCTACAAGCAAGAGTTCATTTCTGGTAAACCAAGAGAATTTTCAGCTCAAATGACTTTACACAGTTCTAGAACCCAATGCGATAATCACTATTAACTAAAGAGCATATATGTAAGAGGAGCTGTGGTCTGTATCATTTCATAAGCAAGTTGAACTACAAATGGTCCGTATCAGTAGGAAACACAGTTCTTTTTTTCTGGGCATGCTCATGGTTCTTACTCTTTTGGAGACGCTGCAAAGAAAAGTTTGATTCTTGCATTAAAACAAATTTTTTTTCAGGGTTGCGAATTCTGGTCTGAATTTCCCTTCAGAAATGGAGTTAAATCCCAGGATCTGTGTCTTCCTACAAGAAAGAGTTCATTTCAGGTAAACCCAGTGAATTTTGGGCTCAAATGGTTTTTCACAGTTCATGAACCCAACGCGATTCTCACTATTAACTAAAGAGGATTTATGTAAGAAGAGCTGTGGTTTGAATCAGTTTCATAGGCAGAGTTGAACTACATATGGTCTGCATGAGTAGGAAACACACTTCTTTTTTTCTTGGAATGCTCATGTTTCTTACTGTATTGGAGACGCTGGAAGAAGAGGATGATTCTTGCCTTAAAATAGAATTTTTTTCACGGATGAGAACTCTGGTCTCAATTTGCCTTCAGAAACGGAGTTAAACCCAGGATCAGTGTCTTCCTACAAGCAAGAGTTCATTTCTGGTAAACCCAGTGAATTTTGGGCTCAAATGATTTTTCGCAGTTCACGACCCAACATGAATTTCACTATTAATTTAAGAGCATTTATGTAATAGGAGCTGTGGTTTGAATCAGTTTCATAAGCAGAGTTGAACTACATATGGTCCGTATGAGTAGGAAAGAACAGTTTTTTTTTCAGGGCATGCTCATGGTTCTTGCTGTATTGGAAACGCTGGAAAGAAGAGCTTGCTTCTTGCATTAAAACAGAGTGTGTTTCATGGATGAGAAATCTGGTCTGAATTTCCCTTCACAAACGGAGTTAAACACCATGATCTGTGTCTTCCTACAAGCAAGAGTTCATTTCTGGTAAACCAAGTGAATTTTCAGCTCAAATGACTTTACACAGTTCTAGACCCCAACACGATAATCACTATTAACTAAAGAGCATTTATGTAAGAGGAGCTGTGGTCTGTATCATTTCAGAAGCAGAGTTGATCTACATATGGTTTGTATGAGTAGGAAACACAGTTCTTTTTTTTCTGGGCATGCTCATGGTTCTTGCTGTATTTTAGACTCTGGAAAGAAGAGCTTGCTTCTTCGTTAAAACAGACTGTGTTTCAGGGATGGGAACTCTGGTCTGAATTTCCCTTCCGAAACGGAGTTAAACCCCAGGATCTATGTCTTCCTACAAGCAAGGGTTCTTTTCTGGTAAACCCAGTGAATTTTGGGCTGAAATGATTTTTCGCAGTTCACGAACCCAACATGATTCTCACTATTAACTAAAGAGGATTTATGTAAGAGGCGCTTTGGTTTGTATCAGTTTCATAATCAGAGTTGAACTACATATGGTCCATATGGATAGGAAACACAGTTCTTTTTTTCAGGCCATGCTGATGGTTCTTGCTGTATTTTAGACTCTGGAAAAAAGAGCTTGCTTCTTCGTTAAAACTGAGTGTGTTTCAGGGATGAGAACTCTGGTCTGAATTTGCCTTCAGAAACGGAGTTAAACCCCAGGATCTGTGTCTTCCTACGAGCAATAGTTCATTTCTGGTAAACCCAGTGAATTTTTAGCTGAAATGATTTTTCGCACATCATGAACCCATCACGATTCTCACTATTAACAAAAGAGCATTTATGTAAGAGGAGCTGTGGTTTGTATCAGTTTCATAAGCAGAGATGAACTACATATGGTCTGTATGGGTAGGAAACACAGTTCTTTTTTTCTGGGCATGCTGATGGTTCTTGCTGTATTTAAGACTCTGGAAAGAAGAGCTTGCTTCTTGCGTTAAAACAGAGTGTGTTTCAGGGTTGAGAACTCTGATCTGAATTTCCCTTCTGAAATGTTGTTAAACCCCTGAATCTGAATCTTCCTACAAGCAAGAGTTCATTTCTGGTTAACCCAGTGAATTTTGGGTTCAAATGATTTTTCGCAGTTCACAAACACAACGCGATTCTCACTATTAACTAAAGAGGATTTATGTAAGAAGAGCTGTGGTTTGAATCAGTTTCATAAGCAGAGATGAACTACATATGGTCTGTATGGGTAGGAAACACAGTTCTTTTTTTCTGGGCATGCTCATGGTTCTTGCTGTATTGAAGAGGATGGATTGAAGAGGATGAGTCTTGCCTTAAAACCGAGTTTTTTTCAGGTTTGAGAATTGTGGTTGAATTTATCTTCAGAAATGGAGTTAAACCCCAGGATCTGTGTCTTCCTACTAGCAAGAGTTCATTTCAGGAAAACCCATTGAATTTTGTGCGCAAATGTTTTTTCCCAGTACAGAAACCCAACGCGATTCTCACTATTAACTAAAGTGGTATCATGTAAGAGCAGCTGTGGTTTGAATCAGTTTCATAAGCAGAGTTTAACTACATATGGTCTCTATGAGTAGGAAACACAGTTCTTTTTTTCTGGGAATGCTCTTGTTTCTTACTGTATTTGAGACGCTGGATAGAAGAGCTTGCTTCTTGTGTTAAAACAGTGTGTGTTTCAGGGATGAGAATTCTGGTCTGAATTTCGCTTCAGAAACGGAGTTAAACCTCAGGATCTGTGTCTTCCTACAAGCAAGAGTTCATTTCTGGTAAACCCAGTGAACTTTGGGCTCAAATGATTTTTCGCAGTTCACAAACCCAACGTGATTCTCACTGTTAACTAAAGAGGATTTATGTTAAAGGCGCTGTGGTTTGTATCATTTTCATAACCAGAGTTGATCTACATATGGTCTGTATGAGTAGGAAACACAGTTCTTTTTTTCTTGGCATGCTCATGGTTCTTACTATATTGGTGACACTGGAAAGAAGAGTATGATTCTTGCCTTAAAATAGAGTTTTTTTCAGGGTTGAGAACTCTGGTCTGAATTTCTCTTCAGAAACGGAGTTAAACCCCATGATCTGTGTCTTCCTACAAGCAAGAGTTCATTTCTGGTATACACAGTGAATTTTGGGCTCAAATGATATTTTGCAGTTCACGAACCCAACTTGATTCTGACTATTAACTAAAGAGCATTTATGTAAGAGGATCTGTGGTTTGTATCAGTTTCATAAGCAGGGTTGAACTAATTATGGTCCGTATGAGTAGGAAACACAGTTCTTTTTTTCAGGGCATGCTCATGGTTCTTGCTGTATTTTTGACTCTGGAAAGAAGAGCTTCCTTCTTGCATTAAAACAGAGTGTGTTTCAGAGATGAGAACTCTGTTCTGAATTTCCCTTCAGAAACGGAGTTAAACGCCAGGATCTGTGTTGTCCCTGAAGTAGGAGTTCATTTCTGGTAATCAAACTGAATTTTGGGCTCAAATGATTTTACACAGTACACCAACAGAACATGATTCTCACTATAAAATAAAGAGACTTTATGTAATAGGAGCTGTGGTGTGTATCAGTTTCATAAGCAGAGTTGAACTACATATGGTCTGTATGAGTAGGAAACACCGTTCTTTTTTTCTGGGCATGCTCATGGTTCTTGCTGTAACTTAGATTCTGGAAAGAAGAGCTTGCTTCTTCGTTAAATCAGAGTGTGTTTACGGTATGAGAACTCTGTTCTGAATTTCCCTTCAGTAACGTTGTTAAACCCCATGATCTGTGTGTTCCTACAAGCAAGAGTTCATTTCTGGTTACCCCAGTGAATTTTGGGCTCAAATGATTTTTCGCAGTTCACCAACCCAACATGATTCTCACTATTAACTAAAGAGCATTTACGTAAGCAGAGCTGTGGTTTGTATCAGTTTCATGAGCAGAGTTGAAGTATATACGGTCCTTATGAGTAGGAAACACAGTTCTTTTTTTCAGGGCATGCTCATGGTTCTTGCTGTAACTTAGATTCTGGAAAGAAGAGCTTGCTTCTTCGTTAAATCAGAGTGTGTTTCAGAAATGAGAACTCTGTTCTGAATTTCCCTTCAGTAACGTTGTTAAACCCCATGATCTGTGTGTTCCTACAAGCAAGAGTTCATTTCTGGTTACCCCAGTGAATTTTGGGCTCAAATGATTATTTGCAGTTCACGAACCCAACGCTATTCTCACTATTAACTAAAGAGGATTTATGAAAGAGGAGCTGTGGTTTGTATCAGTTTCATAAGGAGAGTTGAACTACATATGGTCCATATGAGTAGGGAACACAGTTCTTTTTTTCCTGGCATGCTCATGCTTCTTACTGTATTGGAGACCCTGGAAAGAAGAGTTTGCTTCTTGCGTTAAAACAGAGTGTGTTTCAGGGATGAGAACTCTGGTCTGAATTACCTTCAGAAACGGAGTTAAACCCCAGGATCTGTGTTGTCCTACAAGCAGGAGATCATTTCTGGTAAACAAAGTGAATTTTGGGCTCAAAAGTTTTTACACAGTACACCAACAGAACATGATTCTCACTATTAACAAAAGAGACTTTATGTAAGAGGAGCTCTGGTTTGTATCAGTTTCGTAAGCAGAGTTGAACTCCATATGGTCCGTAAGTGTAGGAAATACATTTCTTTTTTTCAGGGCATGCTCATGGTTCTTGCTGTATTTTAGACTCTGGAAAGAAGAGCTTGCTTCTTGCGTTAAAACAGGTTGTTTTTCAGGGATGAGAACTCTGTTCTGAATTTCCCTTCAGTAACGGAGTTAAACCCCATGATCTGTGTCTTACTACAATCAAGAGTTCATTTCTGGTAAATCAGGTGAATTTTGGGCTCAAATTATTTTTCGAAGTTCACGAAGTCAACGCAATTCTCACTATTAACTAAAGAGCATTTATGTAAGAGGAGCTGGGGTTTGTATCAGTTTCATAATCAGAGTTCAAATACATATGCACCATATGAGTAGGAAACCCAGTTCTTTTTTTCTGGGCATGCTCATGGTTCTTGCTGTATTTTAGAATCTGGAAAGAAGAGCTTGCTTCTTGCCTTAATACAGAGTGTGTTTCAGTGATGAGAACTCTGGTCTGAATTTCCCTTCAGAAACGGAGTTAAATCCCAGGATCCCTGTCTTCCTACAAGCAAGATTTCATTTCTTGTAAACCAAGAGAATTTTGGGCTCAAATGATTTTTCACAGTTCACGAACCCAACGTGATTCTCACTATTAACTAAAGAGGATTTATGTAAGAGGAGCTGTGGTTTGTATCAGTTTCATAAGCAGAGTTGAACTACATATGGTCCGTATGAGTAGGAAACACAATTCTTTTTTTTTTCTGGGTATGGTTCTTTTTCTTGTTGTTTTGGAGACTCTGGAAAGAAGTGCTTGCTTTTTGAGTTAAGACAGAGTGTGTTTCATGAATGAGAACACTGGTCTGAATTTCCCTAGAATCGGAGTTAAACCCCAGGATCTGTGTCTTCCTACAAGCAAGAGTTCATTTATGGTAAACCAAGTGAATTTTGGGCTCAAATAATTTTACACAGTTCAAAAACCCAATGCGATTATCACTATTAACTAAAGATTATTTATTTAAGAGGTGCTGTGGTTTGTATCAGTTTCATATGCAGAGTTGAACTTCATATGGTCCATATGAATAGGGAACACAGTTCTTTTTTTCAGGGCACGCTCATGGTTCTTGCTGCATTTAAGAATCTGGAGATTGCTTCTTGCGTTAAAACAGAGTGTGTTTCAGGGATGAGAACTCAGTTCTGAATTTCCCTTCAGAAACGGAGTTAAACCCCTGCATGTATGTCTTCCTACAAGCAAGAGTTCATTTCTGGTGAAACCAGTGAATTTTGGGCTCAAATGATTTTTCGCAGTTCACAAACCGAACGTGATTCTCACTATTAACTAAAGAGCATTTAAGAAACAGGATGTGTTGTTTGTATCAGTTTCATAAGCACAGTTGAACTACATATGGTCCGCATGATCTCTGTGTTCCTACAAGCAATGGTTCATTTCTGATTAACCCCATGAATTTGGGTCTCAAATGATTTTACACAGTTGTAGAACCCACCACGATTATCACTATTAAGTAAAGAACATTTATGTAAGAGGAGCTGTGGTCTGTAACATTTCATAAGCAGAGTTGAACTACATAAGGTCTGTATAAGTAAGAAACACAGTTCTTGTTTTCTGGGCATGCTCATGGTTCTTACTGATTTGGAGACACTGGAAAGAAGAGGATGATTCTGGCCTTAAAACAGATTGTTTTTCAGGGTTGAGATTCTGGTCTTATTAGACTTCAGAATCGGAGTTAAAGCCCAGGATCTGTGTCTTCCTACAAACAAGAGTTCATTTCTGGAAAACACAGTGAATTTTGGGCTCAAATGATTTTTCGCAGTTCTCGAAGCCAACACTATTCTCACTATTAACTAAAGAGCATTTATGTAAGAGTAGGTGTGTTTTGTATCAGTTTCATAAGCAGAGTCAAAATACATATGGTCCATGTTAGGAGGAAACACAGTTCTTTTTTCAGGGCATGCTCATGGTTCTTGCTGTATATTAGATTCTGGAAGAAGAGCTTGCTTCTTGCATTAAAGCAGAGTGTGTTTCAGGGATGAGAACTCTGGCCTGAATTTCCCTTCATAAACGGAGTTAAAGCCCCAGATCATTGTCTTCTTACAAGCAAGAGTTCATTTCTGGTAAACCCAGTGAATATTGGGCTCAAATGATTTTACACTGTACTAGAACCCAACGCGATTATCACTATTAACTAAAGAGCATTTATGTAAGAGGAGCTGTGGTCTGTAACATTTCATAAGCAGAGTTCAACTACATATGGTCCGTACAAGTAAGAAACACAGTTCTTTTTTTCTGGGCATGCTCATGGATCTTACTGTATTGGAGTCGCTGGATAGAAGAGGATTATTCTTGCCTTAAAACAGAATTTTTTTCAGGGATGAGAACTCTGGTATGAATTTGACTTCAGAAACGGAGTTAAACCCCAGGATCTGTGGCTTCCTACAAGCAAGAGTTCATTTCTTGTAAACCCAGTGAATTTTGGGCAGAAATGATTTTTCGCAGTTCAAGAACCCAACACGATTCTCACTATTAACTAAAGAGCATTTATGTAAGAGTAGGTGTGTTTTGTATCAGTTTTATAAGCAGAGTTGAACTACATATGTTCCGCATGAGTAGGAAAACCAGTCTTTTTTTCAGGGCATGCTCATAGTTCTTGCTCTATTTTAGACTCTGGAAAGAAGAGCTTGCTTCTTGGGATAAAACAAAGTGTGTTTCAGGGATGAGAACTCTGGTCTGAATTTTCCTTTGGAAACGAGGTTAAACCCCAGGATCTGTGTCTTCCTCCAAGCAAGAGTTCATTTCTGTTAAACCCAGTGAATTTTGGGCTCAAATGATTTTACACAGTTCATGAACCCAACGCGATTCTCACTATTAACTAAAGAGCATTTATGTAAGAGGAGCTGTGGTCTGCATCAGTTTCATGAGCAGTGTTGAACTACATATGGTCTGTATGAGTAGGAAAACGAGTTCTTTTTTTCTGTGCATGCTCATGGTTCTTGATGTATTGGAGACGCTGGAAAGAAGAGCTTGCTTCTGGCGTGAAAACAGAGTGTGTTTCATGGATGAGAACACTGGTCTGAATTTCCTTCGGAAACAGAGTTAAACCACCAGATCTGTGTCTTCCTACAAGCAAGAGTTCATTTGTGGTAAACCCAGTGAATTTTGGGCTCAAATGATTTTTGGCAGTTCATGAGCGCAACATGATTCTCACTATTAACTAAAGAACATTTATGTAATAGGAACTGTGGTTTTTATCAGTTTCATAAGCAGAGTTGAAATACATATCGTCCATATGAGTAGGAAACAGTTCTTTTTTTCAGGGCATGCTCTTGGTTCTTGCTGTAATTTAGAATCTGGAAAGAAGACCTTTCTTTTGCGTTAAAACAGAGTGTGTTTCAGGGATGAGAACTCTGGTCTGAATTTGCCTTCAGAACCGGAGTTAAACCCCAGGATCTGTGTCTTCCTACCAGGAAGAGTTCATTTCTCGTTAACACAGTGAATTTTGGGCTCAAATGATTATTCACAGTTCAAGAACCCAACGTGATTCTCACTATTAACTAAAGAGGATTTATGTAAGAGGAGCTGTGGTTTGAATCAGTTTCATGAGCAGAGTTGAACTACATATGGTCTTCATGAGTAGGAAACACACTTCTTTTTTTCTAGGAATGCTCATGTTTCTTACTGTATTGGAGACGCTGGAAGTAGAGGATGATTCTTGCCTTAAAACAGAATTTTTTTCACGGATGAGATCTCTGGTCTCAATTTGCCTTCAGAAACGGAGTTAAACCCCAGGATCAGGGTCTTCCTACAAGCAAGAGTTCATTTCTGATAAACCACGTGAATTTGGGCTCAAATGATTTTTCGCAGTTCTCGAACCCAACAAGATTCTCACTATTAACTAAAGAGCATTTATGTAAGAGGAGCTGTGGTTTGTTTCAGTTTCATAAGCAGAGTTGAAATACATATCGTCCGCATGAGTAAGAAACACACTTCTTTGTTTCAAGGCATCCTCATGGTTCTTGTTGCATTTTAGATTCTGGAAGGAAGAGCTTGCTTCTTGCAATAAAAGAGAGTGTGTTACAGGGATGAGAACTCTGGTCGGAATTTCCCTTCAGAAACGGAATTAAACCCCATGATCTGTGTCTTCCTTCAAGAAAGAGTTCATTTCTGGTAAACCAAGTTAATTTTCAGCTCAAATGACTTTACACAGTTGTAGAACCCAACGTGATAAACACTATTAACTAAAGAGCATTTATGTAAGAGGAGCTGTGGTCTGTACCATTTCATAAGCAGAGTTGAACTACAATTGGTCCGTATCAGTAGGAAACACAGTTCTTTTTTTCTGGGCATGCCCATTGTACTTAGTCTTCTGGAGACACTGGAAAGAAGAGGATGATTCTTGCCTTATGACAGAGTTTTGTTTTTCAGGGATGAGAACTCTGCTCTGAATTTGCCTTCAGAAACAGAGTTAAAACCCAGGATCTGTGTCTTCCTACAAGCAAGAGTTCTTTTCTGGTTAAACCAGTGATTTTTGGGCTCAAATGATATGTCGCAATTCATGAACCCAAAACGATTCTTACTATTAACTAAAGAGCATTTATGTAAGAGGAGCTGTGGTTTGTATCAGTTTCATAAGCAGAGTTGAACTACACATGGTCTGTATGAATAGGAAACACAGTTCTTTTTTCTGGGCATGCTCATGGTTCTTGCTGTATTTTAGACTCTGGAAAGAAGAGCTTGCTTCTTGCATTAAACAGAGTGTGTTTCAGGGATGAGAACTCTGGTCTGAATTTGCCTTCAGAAACAGAGTTAAACCCCAGGGTCAGTGTCTCTCTACAGCGAGAGTTCATTTCTGGTATACATGGTGAATTGGGGGCTCAAATGATTTTTGGCAGTTCACGAACCCAACATGATTCTCACTATTAACTAAAGTACATTTATGTAAGAGGAGCTGTGGTTTGTATCAGTTTCATAAGCAGAGTTGAAATATATATCGTCCATATGAGTAGGAAACACAGTCCTTTTTTTCAGGGCATGCTCGTGTTTCTTGCTGTATTTTAGACTCTGGAAAGAAGAGCTTGCTTCTTGCGAAAACACAGAGTGTGTTACTGGGATGACAACTCTGCTCTGAATTTCCCTTCAGAAACAGATTTATACCCCAGTATCTGTGTCTTCCTACAAGCAAGAGTTCTTTTTTGGTAAACCGTGGGAATTTTGGGCTCAAATGATTTTTCACAGTTCAGGAACCCAATGCTATTCTCACTATTAACTAAAGAGCATTTATGTAAGAGGAGCTGTGGTTTGTATCAATTTCATAAGCAGAGTTGAAATACATATCGTCCGTATGAGTAGGAAACACTGTTCTTTTTTTCAAGGCATGCTCATGGTTCTTGCTGTATTTTAGAATCTGGAAAGAAGAGCTTGCTTCTTCGTTAAAACAGAGTGTGTTTCAGGGTTGCGAATTCTGGTCTGAATTTCCCTTCAGAAACGGAGTTAATTCCCAGGATCTGTGTCTTCCTACAAAAAAGAGTTCATTTCAGGTAAACCCAGTGAATTTTGGGCTCAAATGATTTTTCACAGTTCACGAACCCAACACGATTCTCACTATTAACTAAAGAGGATTTATGTAAGAGGAGCTGTGTTTGAATCAGTTCCATAAGCAGAGTTGAACTACATATGGTCCTTATGAGTAGGAAACACAGTTCTTTTTTTCAGGGCATGCTCATGGTTCTTGTTGCATTTTTGATACTGGAAAGAAGAGCTTGCTTCTTGCAATAAAACAGAGTGTGTTACAGGATTGAGAACTCTGGTCTGAATTTCCCTTCAGAAACTGAATTAAACCCCATGATCTGTGTCATCCTACAAGAAAGAGTTCATTTCTGGTAAACCCAGTGAATTTTCAGCTCAAATGACTTTACACAGTTGTAGAACCCAACACGATAATCACTTTTAACTAAAGAGCATTTATGTAAGAGGAGCAGTGGTCTGTATCATTTCAGAAGCAGAGTTGAACTACAATTGGTCCGTATCAGTAGGAAACACAGTTCTTTTTTTCTGGGCATGCTCATTGTACTTACTCTTCTGGAGACACTGGAAAGAAGAGGATGATTCTTGCCTTATGACAGAGTTTTGTTTTTCAGGGATGAGAACTCTGCTCTGAATTTGCCTTCAGAAATAGAGTTAAAACCCAGGATCTGTGTCTTCCTACAAGCAAGAGTTCATTTCTGGTAAACCCCGTGAATTTGGGGCTCAAATGATATTTCGCAGTTCACGAACCCAACATGATTCTCACTATTAACTAAAGAGCATTTATGTAAGAGGAGCTGTGGTTTGTATCAGCTTCATAAGCAGAGTTGAACTACACATGGTCTGTATGACTAGGAAACACAGTTCTTTTTTTCTGGGCATGCTCATGGTTCTTGCTGTATTTTAGACTCTGGAAAGAAGAGCTTGCTTCTTGCATTAAAACAGAGTATGTTTCAGGGATGAGAACACTGGTCGGAATTTCCCATCAGAAACGGAGTTAAAACCCCATGATGTGTTTGTTCCTTCAAACAAGAGTTCATTTCTGGTAAACAATGTCAATTTTTGGCTCAAATGATTTTACACAGTTCTAGTACCCAACACAATTATCACTATTAACTAAAGAGCATTTATGTAAGAGGAGCTGTGGTTTCTATCAGTTTCATGAGCAGATTTGAACTACATATGGTCCGTATGAGTAGGAAACACGGTTCTTTTGTTCTTGTCATGCTCATGGTTCTTACTGTATTGGAGACCCTGTAAAGAAGAGGATGATTCATGCCGAAAAACAGAGTGTTTTTCAGGTATGAGAATTCTGGTCTGAATTTCCCTTCAGAAATGGAGTTACACCCCAGGAAATGTGTCTTCCTATAAGCAAGAGTTCATTGCTGAAAAACCCAGTGAATTTTGGGCTCAAATGATTTTGGCAGTTCACGAACCCAATGCTATTCTCACTATTAACTAAAGAGGATTTATGTAAGAGGAGCTGTGCTTTGTATCAGTTTCATAAGCAGAGTTGAACTACATATGGTCCGTATGAGTATGAAACACAGTTCTTTTTTTCTGGGCATGCTCATGGTTCTTGCTGTATTTTAGAATCTGGAAAGAAGAGCTTGCTTCTTCGTTAAAACAGAGTGTGTTTCAGGGATGAGAAATCTGGTCTGAATTTCCCTTCACAAACGGAGTTATACCCCATGATTTGTATCTTCCTAAAAGCAAGAGTTCATTTCTGGTAAACCAAGGAAATTTTCAGCTCAAATGACTTTACACAGTTGTAGAACCCAACGCGATAATCACTATTAACTAAAGAGCATTTATGTAAGAGGAGCTGTTGTCTGTATCATTTCATAAGCAGAGTTGAACTACCATTGGTCCGTATCAGTAGGAAACACAGTTCTTTTTTTCTGGGCATGCTCATTGTACTTACTCTTCTGGAGACACTGGAAAGAAGAGGATGATTCTTGCCTTATGACAGAGTTTAGTTTTTCAGGGATGAGAACTCTGCTCTGATTCTCACTATTAACTAAAATACATTTATGTAAGAGGAGCTGTGGTTTGTATCAGTTACATAAGCAGAGTTGAAATATATATCGTCCATATGAGTAGGAAACACAGTTCTTTTTTTCATGGCCTGCTCGTGTTTCTTGCTGTATTTTAGACTCTGGAAAGCAGAGCTTGCTTCTTGCGATAACACAGAGTGTGTTACAGGGATGAGAACTCTGCTCTGAATTTCCCTTCAGAAACAGATTTATACCCCAGTATCTGTGTCTTCCTACAAGCAAGAGTTCTTTTTTGGTAAACCGTGGGAATTTTGGGCTCAAATGATTTTTCGCAGTTCAGGAACCCAACGCTATTCTCACTATTAACTAAAGAGCATTTAGGTAAGTGGTGCTGTGGTTTGTATCAGTTTCATAAGCAGAGTTGAACTACATATGGTCCGTATGAGTAGGAAACACAGTTCTTTTTTCCAGGGCATGCTCATGGTTCTTGCTGTATTGGAGAAGCCGGAAAGAAGAGCTTGCTTCTTGCATTAAAACACAGTGTTTTTCAGGGATGAGAACTCTGGTCTGAATTTGCCTTCAGAAACAGGGTTAAACCCCAGGGTCAGTGTCTCCCTACAGCAAGAGTTCTGGTAAACACGGTGAATTTGAGGCTCAAATGATTTTTGGCAGTTCTCGATCCCAACATGATTCTCACTATTAACTAAAGTACATTTATGTAGGAGGAGCTGTGGTTTGTATCAGTTTCATAATCAGAGTTGAACTACATATGGTCTTCATGAGTAGGAAACACAGTTCTTTTTTTCTGGGAATGCTCATGTTTCTTACTGTATTGGAGACGCTGGAAGATGAGGATGATTCTTACCTCAAAACAGAATTTTTTTCACGGATCAGAACTCTGGTCTCAATTTACCTTCAGAAACGGAGTTAAACTAAATGATCAGTGTCTTCCTACAAGCAAGAGTTCATTTCTGGTAAACCCAGTGAAGTTTGGGATCAAAAGATTTGTCGCAGTTCAGGAACCCAACGCAATTCTCACTATTAACTAAAGAGCATTTATGTAATAGGAGCTGTGGTTTGTATCAGTTTCATAAGCAGAGTTGAACTACACATGGTCTGTATGAGTAGGAAACACAGTTCTTTTTTTCTGGGCATGCTCATGGTTCTTGCTGTATTTTAGACTCTGGAAAGAAGAGCTTGCTTCTTGCACTAAACAGAGTGTGTTTCATGGATGAGAACTCTGGTCTGAATTTACCTTCAGAAACAGATTTATACCCCAGTATCTGTGTCTTCCTACAAGCAAGAGTTCTTCTTTGGTAAACCGTGGGAATTTTGGGCTCAAATGATTTTTCGCAGTTCACGAACTCAACGCTATTCTCACTATTAACTAAAGAGCATTTATGTAATAGGAGGTGTGGTTTGTATCAGTTTCATATTCAGAGTTGAACTACATATGGTTCGTATGAATAGGAAACACAGTTCTTTTTTCCTTGGCATGCTCAGGGGTCTTACTCTTTTGGAGACACTGGAAAGAGGAGGATGATTCTTGCCTTACAACAGAGTGTTTTTTAGGGATGTTAATTCTGGTCTGAATTTGCCTTTAGAGACAGAGTTAAACCCCAGGGTCAGTGTCTTCCTACAAGCAAGAATTCATTTCTGGTAAACCACGTGAATTTCGGGCTCAAATGATTTTTCACAGTTCACGAATCCAACGTGATTCTCACTATTAACTAAAGAGCATTTATGTAAGAGGAGCTGTGGTTTGTATCAGTTTCATAAGCAGAGTTGAAATACATATCGTCCGTATGAGTAGGAAACACAGTTCTTTTGTTCAAGGCATGCTCATGATTCTTGTTGCCTTTTAGATTCTGGAAAGAAGGGCTTGCTTCTTGCACTAAAACAGAGTGTGTTACAGGGATGAGAACTCTGGTCTGAATTACCCTTCAGAAACTGAATTAAACCCCATGATCTGTGTCTTCCTTCAAGAAAGAGTTCATTTCTGGTAAACCCAGTGAATTTTCAGCTCAAATGACTTTACACAGTTGTAGAACCCAACGCGATAATCACTATTAACTAAAGAGCATTTATGTAAGAGGAGCTGTGGTCTGTATCATTTCAGAAGCAGAGTTGAACTACAATTGGTCCGTATCAGTAGGAAACACAGTTCTTTTTATCTGGGCATGCTCATTGTACTTACTCTTTTGGAGACACTGAAAGAAGAGGATGATACTTGCCTTATGCCAGAGTTTTGTTTTTCAGGGATGAGAACTCTGGTCTCAATTTGCCTTCAGAAACGGAGTAAAACCCAGTATCAGTGTCTTCCTACAAGCAAGAGTTCATTTCTGGTAAACCCAGTGAATTTTGGGCTCAAATGATTTTTCGCAGTTCACGACCCAACATCAATCTCACTATTAATTAAAGAGCATTTATGTAATAGGAGCTGTGGTTTGAATCAGTTTCATAAGCAGAGTTGAACTACATATGGTCCGTATGAGTAGGAAAGAACAGTTTTTTTTTTTCAGGGCATGCTCATGGTTCTTGCTGGATTGGAAACGCTGGAAAGAAGAGCTTGCTTCTTGCATTAAAACAGAGTGTGTTTCATGGATGAGAAATCTGGTCTGAATTTCCCTTCACAAACGGAGTTAAACCCCATGATCTGTGTCTTCCTACAAGCAAGAGTTGATTTCTGGTAAACCAAGTGAATTTTCAGCTCAAATGACTTTACACAGTTCTAGACCCCAACATGATAATCACTAGTAACTAAAGAGCATTTATGTAATAGGAGCTGTGGTCTGTATCATTTCAGAAGCAGAGTTGATCTACATATGGTCTGTATGAGTAGGAAACACAGTTCTTTTTTTTTCTAGGCATGCTCATGGTTCTTGCTGTATTTTAGACTCTGGAAAGAAGAGCTTGCTTCTTCGTTAAAACAGACTGTGTTTCAGGGATGAGAACTCTGGTCTGAATTTCCCTTCCGAAACGGAGTTAAACCCCAGGATCTATGTCTTCCTACAAGCAAGAGTTCTTTTCTGGTAAACCCAGTGAATTTTGGGCTGAAATGATTTTTCGCAGTTCACGAACCCAACATGATTCTCACTCTTAACTAAAGAGAATTTATGTAAGAGGCGCTGTGGTTTGTATCAGTTTCATAATCAGAGTTGAACTACATATGGTCCGTATGGATAGGAAACACTGTTCTTTTTTTCAGGCTATGCTCATGGTTCTTGCTGCATTTTAGACTCTGGAAAGAAGAGCTTGCTTCTTCGTTAAAACAGAATGTGTTTCAGGGATGAGAACTCTGGTCTGAATTTACCTTCAAAAACGGAGTTATACCCCATGATCTGTGTCTTCCTAAAAGCAAGAGTTCATTTCTGGTAAACCAAGGAAATTTTCAGCTCAACTGACTTTACACAGTTCTAGAACCGAACGCGATAAACACTATTAACTTAAGAGCATTTATGTAAGAGGAGCTGTGGTTAGAATCAGTTTCATAAGCAGAGTTTAACTACATATGGTCTGTATGAGTAGGAAACACAGTTCTTTTTTTCTGGGAATGATCATGTTTCTTACTGTATTTGAGACGCTGGATAGAAGAGCTTGCTTCTTGTGTTAAAACAGTGTGTGTTTCAGGGATGAGAATTCTGGTCTGAATTTCGCTTCAGAAACAGATTTATACCCCAGTATCTTTGTCTTCCTATAAACAAGAGTTCTTTTTTGGTAAACCTTGGGAATTTTGGGCTCAAATGATTTTTCGCAGTTCACGAACCCAACGCTATTCTCACTATTAACTAAAGAGCATTTATGTAAGAGGAGGTGTGGTGTGTATCAGTTTCATATTCAGAGTTGAACTACATATGGTCCGTATGAATAGGAAACACAGTTCTTTTTTTCTTGGCATGCTCATGGTTTTTACTATGTGGGAGATGCTGGAAAGAAGAGGATGATTCTTGCCTTAAAACAGAGTTTTTTTCAGGGTTGCGAACTCTGGTCTGAATTTGCCTTCAGAAACGGAGTTAAACCCCAGGATCTGTGTCTTCTTACAAGCAATAGTTCATTTCTGGTAAACCCAGTGAATTTTGGGCTGAAATGATTTTTTGCACATCATGAACCCAACACAATTCTCACTATTAACAAAAGAGCATTTATGTAAGTGGACCTGTGGTTTGTATCAGTTTCATAAGCAGAGATGAACTACATATGGTCTGTATGGGTAGGAAACACAGTTCTTTTTTTCTGGGCATGCTCATGGTTCTTGCTGTATTTAAGACTCTAGAAAGAAGAGCTTGCTTCTTGCATTAAAACAGAGTGTGTTTCAGGGATGAGAACTCTGGTCTGAATTTGCCTTCAGAAACAGAGTTAAACCCCAGGGTCAGTGTCTCCCTACAGCAAGAGTTCATTTCTGGTAAACACGGTGAATTTGGGGCTCAAATGATTTTGGGCAGTTCACGAACCCAACAAGATTCTCACTATTAACTAAAGTACATTTATGTAAGAGGAGCTGTGGTTTGTATCAGTTTCATAAGCAGAGTTGAAATATACATCATCCATATGTGTAGGAAACACAGTTCTTTTTTTCGGGGCATGCTCATATTTCTTGCTGTATTTTAGACTCTGGAAAGCAGAGCTTGCTTCTTGCGATAACACAGAGTGTTTTTCAGGGATGAGAACTCTGCTCTGAATTTCCCTTCAGAAACAGAGTTAAACCCCATGATCTGTTTCCTCCTACAAGCAAGAGATCATTTCTGTTAAACTCTGTGAATTTTTATGCTCAAATGGTTTTTCACAGTTCATGAACCCAACGCGATTCTCACTATTAACTAAAGAGGATTTATGTAAGAAGAGCTGTGGTTTGAATCAGTTTCATAGGCAGAGTTGAACTACATATGGTCTGCATGAGTAGGAAACACACTTCTTTTTTTCTTGGAATGCTCATGTTTCTTACTGTATTGGAGACGCTGGAAGAAGAGGATGATTCTTGCCTTAAAATAGAATTTTTTTCACGGATGAGAACTCTGGTCTCAATTTGCCTTCAGAAACGGAGTTAAACCCAGGATCAGTGTCTTCCTACAAGCAAGAGTTCATTTCTGGTAAACCCAGTGAATTTTGGGCTCAAATGATTTTTCGCAGTTCACGACCCAACATGAATTTCACTATTAATTTAAGAGCATTTATGTAATAGGAGCTGTGGTTTGAATCAGTTTCATAAGCAGAGTTGAACTACATATGGTCCGTATGAGTAGGAAAGAACAGTTTTTTTTTCAGGGCATGCTCATGGTTCTTGCTGTATTGGAAACGCTGGAAAGAAGAGCTTGCTTCTTGCATTAAAACAGAGTGTGTTTCATGGATGAGAAATCTGGTCTGAATTTCCCTTCACAAACGGAGTTAAACACCATGATCTGTGTCTTCCTACAAGCAAGAGTTCATTTCTGGTAAACCAAGTGAATTTTCAGCTCAAATGACTTTACACAGTTCTAGACCCCAACACGATAATCACTATTAACTAAAGAGCATTTATGTAAGAGGAGCTGTGGTCTGTATCATTTCAGAAGCAGAGTTGATCTACATATGGTTTGTATGAGTAGGAAACACAGTTCTTTTTTTTCTGGGCATGCTCATGGTTCTTGCTGTATTTTAGACTCTGGAAAGAAGAGCTTGCTTCTTCGTTAAAACAGACTGTGTTTCAGGGATGAGAACTCTGGTCTGAATTTCCCTTCCGAAACGGAGTTAAACCCCAGGATCTATGTCTTCCTACAAGCAAGGGTTCTTTTCTGGTAAACCCAGTGAATTTTGGGCTGAAATGATTTTTCGCAGTTCACGAACCCAACATGATTCTCACTATTAACTAAAGAGGATTTATGTAAGAGGCGCTTTGGTTTGTATCAGTTTCATAATCAGAGTTGAACTACATATGGTCCATATGGATAGGAAACACAGTTCTTTTTTTCAGGCCATGCTGATGGTTCTTGCTGTATTTTAGACTCTGGAAAAAAGAGCTTGCTTCTTCGTTAAAACTGAGTGTGTTTCAGGGATGAGAACTCTGGTCTGAATTTGCCTTCAGAAACGGAGTTAAACCCCAGGATCTGTGTCTTCCTACGAGCAATAGTTCATTTCTGGTAAACCCAGTGAATTTTTAGCTGAAATGATTTTTCGCACATCATGAACCCATCACGATTCTCACTATTAACAAAAGAGCATTTATGTAAGAGGAGCTGTGGTTTGTATCAGTTTCATAAGCAGAGATGAACTACATATTGTCTGTATGGGTAGGAAACACAGTTCTTTTTTTCTGGGCATGCTGATGGTTCTTGCTGTATTTAAGACTCTGGAAAGAAGAGCTTGCTTCTTGCGTTAAAACAGAGTGTGTTTCAGGGTTGAGAACTCTGATCTGAATTTCCCTTCTGAAATGTTGTTAAACCCCTGAATCTGAATCTTCCTACAAGCAAGAGTTCATTTCTGGTTAACCCAGTGAATTTTGGGTTCAAATGATTTTTCGCAGTTCACAAACACAACGCGATTCTCACTATTAACTAAAGAGGATTTATGTAAGAAGAGCTGTGGTTTGAATCAGTTTCATAAGCAGAGATGAACTACATATGGTCTGTATGGGTAGGAAACACAGTTCTTTTTTTCTGGGCATGCTCATGGTTCTTGCTGTATTGAAGAGGATGGATTGAAGAGGATGAGTCTTGCCTTAAAACCGAGTTTTTTTCAGGTTTGAGAATTGTGGTTGAATTTATCTTCAGAAATGGAGTTAAACCCCAGGATCTGTGTCTTCCTACTAGCAAGAGTTCATTTCAGGAAAACCCATTGAATTTTGTGCGCAAATGTTTTTTCCCAGTACAGAAACCCAACGCGATTCTCACTATTAACTAAAGTGGTATCATGTAAGAGCAGCTGTGGTTTGAATCAGTTTCATAAGCAGAGTTTAACTACATATGGTCTCTATGAGTAGGAAACACAGTTCTTTTTTTCTGGGAATGCTCTTGTTTCTTACTGTATTTGAGACGCTGGATAGAAGAGCTTGCTTCTTGTGTTAAAACAGTGTGTGTTTCAGGGATGAGAATTCTGGTCTGAATTTCGCTTCAGAAACGGAGTTAAACCTCAGGATCTGTGTCTTCCTACAAGCAAGAGTTCATTTCTGGTAAACCCAGTGAACTTTGGGCTCAAATGATTTTTCGCAGTTCACAAACCCAACGTGATTCTCACTGTTAACTAAAGAGGATTTATGTTAAAGGCGCTGTGGTTTGTATCATTTTCATAACCAGAGTTGATCTACATATGGTCTGTATGAGTAGGAAACACAGTTCTTTTTTTCTTGGCATGCTCATGGTTCTTACTATATTGGTGACACTGGAAAGAAGAGTATGATTCTTGCCTTAAAATAGAGTTTTTTTCAGGGTTGAGAACTCTGGTCTGAATTTCTCTTCAGAAACGGAGTTAAACCCCATGATCTGTGTCTTCCTACAAGCAAGAGTTCATTTCTGGTATACACAGTGAATTTTGGGCTCAAATGATATTTTGCAGTTCACGAACCCAACTTGATTCTGACTATTAACTAAAGAGCATTTATGTAAGAGGATCTGTGGTTTGTATCAGTTTCATAAGCAGGGTTGAACTAATTATGGTCCGTATGAGTAGGAAACACAGTTCTTTTTTTCAGGGCATGCTCATGGTTCTTGCTGTATTTTTGACTCTGGAAAGAAGAGCTTCCTTCTTGCATTAAAACAGAGTGTGTTTCAGAGATGAGAACTCTGTTCTGAATTTCCCTTCAGAAACGGAGTTAAACGCCAGGATCTGTGTTGTCCCTCAAGTAGGAGTTCATTTCTGGTAATCAAACTGAATTTTGGGCTCAAATGATTTTACACAGTACACCAACAGAACATGATTCTCACTATAAAATAAAGAGACTTTATGTAATAGGAGCTGTGGTGTGTATCAGTTTCATAAGCAGAGTTGAACTACATATGGTCTGTATGAGTAGGAAACACCGTTCTTTTTTTCTGGGCATGCTCATGGTTCTTGCTGTAACTTAGATTCTGGAAAGAAGAGCTTGCTTCTTCGTTAAATCAGAGTGTGTTTACGGTATGAGAACTCTGTTCTGAATTTCCCTTCAGTAACGTTGTTAAACCCCATGATCTGTGTGTTCCTACAAGCAAGAGTTCATTTCTGGTTACCCCAGTGAATTTTGGGCTCAAATGATTTTTCGCAGTTCACCAACCCAACATGATTCTCACTATTAACTAAAGAGCATTTACGTAAGCAGAGCTGTGGTTTGTATCAGTTTCATGAGCAGAGTTGAAGTATATACGGTCCTTATGAGTAGGAAACACAGTTCTTTTTTTCAGGGCATGCTCATGGTTCTTGCTGTAACTTAGATTCTGGAAAGAAGAGCTTGCTTCTTCGTTAAATCAGAGTGTGTTTCAGAAATGAGAACTCTGTTCTGAATTTCCCTTCAGTAACGTTGTTAAACCCCATGATCTGTGTGTTCCTACAAGCAAGAGTTCATTTCTGGTTACCCCAGTGAATTTTGGGCTCAAATGATTATTTGCAGTTCACGAACCCAACGCTATTCTCACTATTAACTAAAGAGGATTTATGAAAGAGGAGCTGTGGTTTGTATCAGTTTCATAAGGAGAGTTGAACTACATATGGTCCATATGAGTAGGGAACACAGTTCTTTTTTTCCTGGCATGCTCATGCTTCTTACTGTATTGGAGACCCTGGAAAGAAGAGTTTGCTTCTTGCGTTAAAACAGAGTGTGTTTCAGGGATGAGAACTCTGGTCTGAATTACCTTCAGAAACGGAGTTAAACCCCAGGATCTGTGTTGTCCTACAAGCAGGAGATCATTTCTGGTAAACAAAGTGAATTTTGGGCTCAAAAGTTTTTACACAGTACACCAACAGAACATGATTCTCACTATTAACAAAAGAGACTTTATGTAAGAGGAGCTCTGGTTTGTATCAGTTTCGTAAGCAGAGTTGAACTCCATATGGTCCGTAAGTGTAGGAAATACATTTCTTTTTTTCAGGGCATGCTCATGGTTCTTGCTGTATTTTAGACTCTGGAAAGAAGAGCTTGCTTCTTGCGTTAAAACAGGTTGTTTTTCAGGGATGAGAACTCTGTTCTGAATTTCCCTTCAGTAACGGAGTTAAACCCCATGATCTGTGTCTTACTACAATCAAGAGTTCATTTCTGGTAAATCAGGTGAATTTTGGGCTCAAATTATTTTTCGAAGTTCACGAAGTCAACGCAATTCTCACTATTAACTAAAGAGCATTTATGTAAGAGGAGCTGGGGTTTGTATCAGTTTCATAATCAGAGTTCAAATACATATGCACCATATGAGTAGGAAACCCAGTTCTTTTTTTCTGGGCATGCTCATGGTTCTTGCTGTATTTAAGACTCTAGAAAGAAGAGCTTGCTTCTTGCATTAAAACAGAGTGTGTTTCAGGGATGAGAACTCTGGTCTGAAAATCCCTTCAGAAACGGAGTTAAACCCCAGGATCTGTGTCTTCCTACAAGCAAGAGTTCATTTCTGGTTAACCGATTGAATTTTGGGCTCAAATGATTTATTGCAGTTCACGAACCCAATGCTATTCTCACTATTAACTAAAGAGCATTTATGTAAGAGGAGCTGTGGTCTCTTTCAGTTTCATAAGCAGAGTTGAACTACATATGGTCCGTATGAGTAGGAGACACAGTTCTTTTTTTCCTGGCATGCTCATGCTTCTTACTGTATTGGAGACCCTGGAAAGGAGAGGATGATTCATGTCTTAAAACAGAGTGTTTTTCAGGGATGAGAATTCTGGTCTGAATTTCCCTTCATAATCGGAGTTAAACCCCAGGATCTGTGACTTCCTACAAGCAAGTGTTCATTTCTGATAAACCCAGTGAATTTTGGGCTCAAATGATATTTCGCAGTTCACGAAACCAACATGATTATGACTATTAACTAAAGAGCATTTATGTAAGAGGAGCTGTGGTTTGTATCAGTTTCGTTAGCAAAGTTGAACTACATATGGTCCGTATGAGTAGGAAACACAGTTCTTTTTTTCTGGGCATGATCATGGTTCTTGCTCTATTGGTGACGCTGGAAAGAAGAGGATGCTTCTTGTCTTAAAACAGAGTGTGTTACAGGGATGAGAACTCTGGTCTGAATTTCCCTTGAGAAACGGAGTTAAACCCCAGGATCAGTGTCTTCCTTCAAGCAAGAGTTAATTTCTCGTATACCCAGTAAGTTTTGGGCTCAAATGATTTTTCGCAATTCACCAACACAACATGATTCTCACTATTAACTAAAGAGCATTTATGTAAGTGGAGCTGTGGTTTGTTTCAGTTTCATGAGCAGAGTTGAACTATATATGGTCTGTATGAGTAGGAAGCACAGTTCTTTTTTCTGGGCATGCTCATAGTTCTTGCTGTATTGGAAACGCTGGAAAGAAGAGCTTGCTACTTGCGTTAAAACAGAGTGTGTTTCTTGGATGAGAACTCTGGTCTGAATTTCCCTTCAGAAATGGAGTTAAAACCCAAGGTCTGTGTCTTCCTACAAGCAAGAGTTCATTTCTGATAAACCTAGTAAATTTTGGGCTCAAATGATTTTTTGCAGTTCACGAGGCAACGCTATTCTCACTATTAACTAAAGAGGATTTATGTAAGAGGAGGTGTGGTTTGTATCAGTTTCATAAGCAGAGTTGAACTACATATGGTCCGTATGAGTATGAAACACTGTTCTTTTTTTCAGGCCATGCTCATGGTTCTTGCTGTAACTTAGATTCTGGAAAGAAGAGCTTGCTTCTACTTTAAAACAGAGTGTGTTTCACGGATGAGAACTCTGGTCTGAATTACCTTCAGAAACGGAGTTAAACCACAGGATCTGTGTTTTCCTATAAGCAGGAATTCATTTCTGGTTAGCAAAGTGAATTTTGGGCTCAAAAGTTTTTACACAGTACACCAACAGAACATGATTCTCACTATTAACTAAAGAGACTTTATGTAAGAGACACTATGGTTTGTATCAGTTTCATAAGCAGAGTGGAATTCCATATGGTCCGTATGAGTAGGAAACACATTTCTTTTTTTCAGGGCATGCTCATTGTTCTTGCTGTATTTTAGACTCTGGAAAGAAGAGCTTGCTTCTAGCCTTAAAACAGATTGTTTTTCAGGGATGAGAACTGTGGTCTGAATTTCCCTTCAGTAATGGAGTTAAACCACTGGATCTTTGTCTTCCTACAAGCAAGAGTTCATTTCTGGTATACCCAGTGAATTTTGGGCTCAAATGATTGTTCCCAGTTCACGAACCCTATGCTATTCTCATTAATAACAAAAGAGGATTTATGTAAGAGGAGGTGTGGTGTGTATCAGTTTCATAAGCAGAGTTCAACTACATATGGTCCGTATGAATAGGAAACACAGTTCTTTTTTTCAGACCATGCTCATGGTTCTTGCTGTATTTTAGATTCTGGAAAGAAGAGCTTGCTGCTTTTGTTAAAACAGAGTGTGTTTCAGGGATGAGGACTCTGGGCTGAATTTCCCTTCAGAAACGGAGTTAAACCCCAATATCTGTGTATTCCTACAAGCAATAGATCATTTCTGTTAAACCAAGTGAATTTTGGGCTCAAATGATTTTTCGCAGTTCACCAACCCAAACCGATTCTCACTATTAACTAAAGAGCATTTATGTAAGCGGAGCTGTGGTCTGTATCATTTCATAAGCAGAGTTGAACTACATATGGTACGTATGAGTAGGAAACACAGTTCTTTTTTTCTGGTAATGATCATGCTTCTTATTGTACTGGAGACGCTAAAAGAAGAGGATGATTCTTGCCTTAAAACAGAGTGTTTTTCAGAGATAAGAACTCTGGTCTGAATTTCCCTTCAGAAACTGAGTTAAACCCAAGGATCTGTGACTTCCTATAAGCAAGAGTTCATTTCTGGTATACCCAGTGAATTTTGGGCTCAAATGATTTTTCGCAGTTCACGAACCCTATGCTATTCTCACAATTAACTAAAGAGGATTTATGTAAGAGGAGCTCTGGTTTGTATCAGGTTCATAAGCAGAGTTGAACTATATATGGTCCGTATGAGTAGGAAACACAGTTCTTTTTTCAGGACATGCTCATTGTTCTTGCTGTATTGGAGACACTGGAAAGAAGACCTTGCTTCTTGCATTAAAACAGGCTGTGTTTCATGGGTGAGAACTCTGGTCTGAATTTCCCTTCACAAACGGAGTTAAACCCCAGGATCAGTGTCTTCCTACAAGCAAGAGTTCATTTCTGGTATACCCAGTCAGTTTTGGGCTCAAATGATTTTTCGCAGTTCACCAACCCAACATGATTCTCACTATTAACTAAAGAGCATTTATGTAAGCGGAGCTGTGGTTTGTATCAGTTTCATGAGCAGAGTTGAAGTATATATAGTCCGTATGATTAGGAAACACAGTTCTTTTTTTCCGGGCATGCTCAGGGTTCTGGCTGTATTTTAGACTATGGAAAGAAGAGCTTGCTTCTTGCGTTAAAACAGTGTGTGTTTCAGGGATGAGAACTCTGTTCTGAATTTCCCTTCAGAAACGGAGTTAAACCCCAGGATCTGTGTTGTCCCTAAAGCAGGAGTTCATTTCTGGTAAACAAAGTGAATTTTGGGCTCAAATGACTTTACACAGTACACCAACAGAACATGATTCTCACTATTAACTAAAGAGACTTTATGTAAGAGGAGATGTTTTTTGTATCAGTTTCATAAGCAGAGTTGAACTACATATGGTCCGTATGAGTAGGAAACACAGTTCTTTTTTTCCTGGCATGCTCATGCTTCTTACTGTATTGGAGACCCTGGAAAGGAGAGGACGATTCATGCCTTAAAACAGAGTGTTTCTCAGGGATGAGAATTCTGGTCTGAATTTCCCTTCAGAAATGGAGTTAAACCCCAGAATCTGTGTCTTCCTACAAACCAGAGTTCATTTCTGGTAAACCCAGTGAATTTAGGGCCCAATGATTTTTCGCAGTTCACGAACCAAACTCTATTCTCACTATTAACTAAAGAGCATTTATGTAAGAGGAGCTGTGGTCTCTTTCAGTTTCATAAGCAGAGTTGAACTACATATGTTCCGTATGGGTAGGAAACACAGTTCTTTTTCTCCTGGCATGCTCATGCTTCTTACTGTATTGGAGACCCTGGAAAGTAGAGGATGATTCATGCCTTAAAACAGAGTGTGTGTCAGGGATGAGAACTCTGGTCTGAATTTCCCTTCAGAAGTGGAGTTAAACCCCAGGATCTGTGTTGTCCTACAAGCAGGATATCATTTCTGGTAAACGCAGTGAATTTTGGGCTCAAAAGATTTTACACAGTACACCAACAGAACATGATTCTCACTATTAACAAAAGAGACTTTATTTAAGAAGAGCTGTGGTTTGTATCAGTTTCGTAAGCAGATTTGAACTCCATATGGTCCGTATGAGTAGGAAACACATTTCTTTTTTTCAGGGCATGCTCTTGGTTCTTGCTGTATTTTAGAATCTGGAAAGTAGTGCTTTCTTCTTGCGTTAAAGCAGATTGTGTTTCAGTGATGAGAACGCTGGTCTGAATTTTCCTTCACAAACGGAGTTAAACCCCATGATCTGTGTCTTCCTACATGCAAGAGTTCATTTCTGGTAAACCCAGTGAATTTTGGGCTCAAATGATTTTTCGCAGTTCACGAACCCAACGCGATTCTCACTATTAACTAAACAGAATTTATGTATGCGGTGGTGTGGTTTTTATCAGTTTCATAAGCAGAGTTGAACTACATATCGTCCGTATGAGTAGAAAACACATTTCTTTTTTTCAGGGCGTGCTCTTGGTTCATGCTGTATTTTAGAATCTGGAATGAAGTGCTTTCTTCTTGCATTAAAGCAGACTGTGTTTCAGGGATGAGAACACTGGTCTGAATTTCCCTTCACAAACGGAGTTAAACCCCATGATCTGTGTCTTCCTACATGCAAGAGTTCATTTCTGGTAAACCCAGTGAATTTTGGGCTCAAATGATATTTCACAGTTCATGAACCTAACATATTTCTCACTATTAACTAAAGAGCACTTATGTAATAGGAGCTGTGGTCTGCATCATTTTCTTATGCAGAGTTGGACTACACATGGTCAGTATGAGTAATAAACACAGTTCTTTTTTTCTTGGCATGATCATGGATCTTACTGTATTGGAGAAGCTGGAAAGAAGAGGATGATTCTTGCCTTTAAAAAGAGTGTTTTTCAGGGATGAGAATTCTGGTCTGAATTTCCCTTCATTAATGGAGTTAAACCACAGGATCTTTGTCTTCCTACAAGCAAGAGTTCATTTCTGGTATACACAGTGAATTTTGGTCTCAAATGATTGTTCACAGTTCATGAACCATATGCTATTCTAACTATTAACTAAAGAGGATTTATGTAAGAGGAGGTGTGGTGTGTATCAGTGTCATAAGCAGAGTTCAACTACATATGGTCCGTATGAATAGGAAACACAGTTCTTTTTTTAAGACCATGCTCATGGTTATTGCTGTATTTTAGAATCTGGAAAGAAGAGCTTGCTTCTTGCATTAAAGCAGACTGTGTTTCAGGGATGAGAACGCTGGTCTGAATTTTCCTTCACAAATTGAGTTAAACCCCATGATCTGTGTCTTCCTACAAGCAAGAGTTAATTTCTGGAAAACCCAGTGAATTTTGGGCTCAAATGATTTTTCGCAGTTAACGAACCTAACATGATTCTCACTATTATCTAAAGAGCACTTATGTAAGAGAATGTGTGGTCTGTATCAGTTTCATAAGCAGAGTTGAACTACATATGGTCCGTATGAATAGGAAACACTGTTCTTTATTTCATACCATGCTCATGGTTCTTGCTGTGTTTTAGACTCTGGAAAGAAGAGCTTGCTTCTTCATTAAAACAGAGTGTTTTTCAGGGATGAGAACTCTGGTCTGAATTTCCCTTCAGAAACGGAGTTCAACCCAAGTATCTGTGTCTTCCCACAAGCATGAGGTTATTTCTTGTAAACCCAGTGAATTATGGGCTCAAATGATTTTTCGCAGTTCATTAACCCTACGCTATTCTCACTATTAACTAAAGAGGATTTATGTAAGAGGAGATGTGGTTTGTATCAGTTTCATAAGCAGAGTTGAACTACATATGGTCCGTATGAATAGGAAACACAGTTCTTTTTTTCTGGGCATGATCATGGTTCTTGCTGTATTGGTGACGCTGGAAAGAAGAGGATGCTTCTTGTCTTAAAACAGAGTGTGTTTCGGGGATGAGAACTCTGGTCTGAATTTCCCTTCAGAAACGGAGTTAAAACCCTGGATCTGTGTCTTCCTACAAGCAAGTATTCATTTATGGTTACCCCTATGAATTTTGGGTTCAAATGATTTTTCGCAGTTCACGATCCCAACACGATTCTCACTATTAACTAAAGAGCATTTATGAAAGCAGAGCTGTAGTTTGTATCAGTTTCATAAGCATAGTTGAACTCCATATGGTCCGTATGAGTAGGAAACACATGTCTTTTTTTCAGGGCATGCTCATTGTTCTTGCTGTATTTTAGACTCTGGAAAGAAGAGCTTTCTTCTTGCGTTAAAACAGAGTGTGTTTCAGGGATGAGAACTCTGGTCTGAATTTCCCTTCAGAAAGGGAGTTAAACCCCAGGACCTGTGTCTTCCTACAAGCAAGAGTTCATTTCTTATTAACCAAGTGACTTTTCGGCTCGAATGATTTATTGCAGTTCACGAACCCAACGCTATTCTCACTATTAACTAAAGAGCATTTATGTAAGAGGAGCTGTGGTCTCTTTCAGTTTCATAAGCAGAGTTGAACTACATATGGTCCGTATGAGTAGGAAACAAAGTTCTTTTTTTCCTGGCATGCTCATGCTTCTTACTGTATTGGAGACCCTGGAAAGGAGAGGATGATTCATGACTTAAAACAGAGTGTTTTTCAGGGATGAGAATTCTGGTCTGAATTTCCCTTCAGAAACGGAGTTAAACCCCAGGATCTGCGTCTTCCTACAAGCAAGAGTTCATTTCTGGTAAACCCAGTGAATTTTGGGCTCAAATGATATTTCGCAGTTCACGAACCCAACATGATTCTGACTATTAACTAAAGAGCATTTATGTAAGAGGAGCTGTGGTTTGTATCAGTTTCATAAGCAGAGTTGAACTACATATGGTCCGTATGAGTTTGGAATCACAGTTCTTTTTTTCTGGGCATGATCATGGTTCTTGCTGTATTAGTGACGCTGGAAAGAAGAGGATGCTTCCTGTCTTAAAACACAGTGTGTTTCAGGGATGAGAACTCTGGTCTGAATTTCCCTTCAGAAATGGAGTTAAACCCCAGGATCTGTTTCTTCCTACAAGCAAGAGTTCATTTCTGGTATACCCAGTGAATTTTGCGCTCAAATGATTGTTTGCAGTTCATGAACCCTATTCTATTCTCACTAATAACTAAAGAGGATTTATGTAAGAGGAGCTATGGTTGGTATCAGTTTCATAAGCAGAGTTGAACTACATATGTTCCGTATGAGTAGGAAGCACAGTTCTTTTTTCTGGGCATGCTCATGTTTCTTACTATATTGGAGACTCTGGAAAGAAGTGGATGATTCTTGCCTTAAAACAGAGTGTTTTTCAGGGATGAGAACTCTGGTCTGAATTTTCCTTCAGAAACGGAGTTAAAACCAAGGATCAGTTTCTTCCTACAAGCAAGAGTTCATTTCTGGTTACCCAGTGAATTTTTGGCTCAAATGATTTTTCGCAGTTCACAAACCCAACGCGATTCTCACTATTAAACAAAGAGCATTTATGTAAGAGGAGCTGTAGTTTGTATCAGTTTCATAAGCAGAGTTGAACTACATATGGTCCTAATGAGTAGGAAACACAGTTTTTTTTTCAGGGCATGCTCATGGTTCTTGCTGTATTTTAGACTCTAGAATGAAGAGCTTGTTTCTTGCGTTAAAACAGAGTGTGTTTCAGGGATGAGAACTCTGGCCTCAATTTCCCTTCAGAAAAGGAGTTAAACCCCAGGATCTGTGTCTTCCTACAAGCAAGAGTTCATTTCTGGTTATCCAGTGAATTTTCTGCTCAAATGATTTTTCACAGTTCACGAACCATATGCTATTCTCACTATTAACTAAATAGGATTTGTGTAAGAGGAGCTGTGGTTTGTATCAGTTTCATAAGCAGAGTTGAAGTACATATGGTCCGTATGATTAGGAAACACATTTCTTTTTTTCTGGGCATGCTCATGTTTCTTGCTGTATTGGAGACGCTGGAAAGAAGAGCTTGCTTCTTGCCTTAAAACAGAGTGTTTTTCAGGGTTGAGAATTCTGGTCTGAATTTGTCTTCAGAAACGGAGTTAAACCCCAGGATCTGAGTCTTCCTACAAGAAAGAGTTCAGTTCTGGTAAACCCAGTGAATTTTGGGCTCAAATGATTTTTCGAAGTTCATGAACCGAAAGCTATTCTCACTATTAAAAAAAGAGCAATTATGTAAGACAAGGTGTAGTCTGTATCAGTTTCATAAGCAGAGATGAAGTACATATGGTCCGTATGATTAGGAAACACAGTTCTTTTTTTCAGGCCATGCTCATGGTTCTTGCTGTATTTTAGACTCTGGAAAGAAGAGCTTGATTCTTCGTTAAAACAGAGTGTGTTTCAAGGATGAGAACTCTGGTCTGAATTTCCCTGCAGTAACGGAGTTAACCCCAGAATCTGTGTCTTCCTACAATAAGAGGGCATTTCTGGCAAACCCAGTGATTTTTGGGCTCAAATGATTTTTTGCAGTTCACGAACCCTACGCTATTCTCACTATTAACTGAAGAGCATTTATGTAAGAGGAGCTGTGGTTTGTATCAGTTTCATAAGCAGAGTTGAACTACATATTTTCTCTATGAGTCGGAAACACAGTTCTATTTTCTGGGCATGCTCATGTTTCTTACTATATTGGAGACGCTGGAAAGAAGAGGATGATTCTTGCCTTAAAACAGAGTGTTTTTCAGGGATGAGAACTCTGGTCTGAATTTTCCTTCAGAAACGGAGTTAAAACCAAGGATCAGTTTCTTCCTACAAGCAAGAGTTCATTTCTGGTTACCCAGTGAATTTTGGGCTCAAATTATTTTTCGCAGTTCAAGAACCCAACGCGATTCTCAGTATTAACTAAAGAGCATTTATGTAAGAGTAGCTGTAGTTTGTATCAGTTTCATAAGCAGAGATGAACTACATATGGTCCGTATGAGTAGGAAACACAGATCTTTTTTTCTGCGCATGATCATGGTATTTGCTGTATTGTAGACGCTGGAAAGAAGAGCTGGCTTCCTGACTTAAAACAGAGTGTTTTTCAGGGTTGAGAACTCTGGTCTGAATTTGGCTTCAGAAAAGGAGTTAAACCCCAGAATCAGTGTCTTCCTACAAGAAACAGTTCAGTTCTGGTAAACAAAGTGATTTTGGGGCTCAAATGATTTTTCGCATTTCACGCACCATATGTTATTCTCACTAATAACTAAAGAGGATTTATGTAAGAGGAGCTATGGTTGGTATCAGTTTCATAAGCAGAGTTGAACTACATATGTTCCGTATGAGTAGGAAGCACAGTTCTTTTTTCTGGGCATGCTCATAGTTCTTGCTGTATTGGAAACGCTGGAAAGAAGAGCTTGCTTCTTGCGTTAAAACAGAGTGTGTTTCATGGATGAGAACTCTGGTCTAAATTTCCCCTCAGAAATGGAGTTAAACCCCATGATCTGTGTCTTCCTACAAGCAAGAGTTCATTTCTGGTAAACCCAGTGAATTTTGGGCTCAAATGATTTTTTGCCATTCACGAGGCAACGCTATTCTCACTATTAACTAAAGAGGATTTATGTAAGAGGAGGTGTGGTTTGTATCAGTTTCTAAGCAGAGTTGAACTACATATGGTCCGTATGAGTAGGAAACACAGTTCTTTTTTTTCAGGGCATGCTCATGGTTCTTGCTGTATTTTAGAATCTGGAAAGAAGTGCTTGCTTCTTGCGTTGAAGCAGATTGTGTTTCAGGGATGAGAAAGCTGGTCTGAATTTCCCTTCACAAACGGAGTTAAACCTCAGGATCTGTGTTGATCTACAAGCAGGAGATCATTTCTGGTAAACAAAGTGAATTTTGGGCCCAAAAGATTTTACACAGTACACCAACAGAACATGATTCTCACTATTAACTAATGAGACTTTATGTAAGAGGAGCTGTGGTTTGTATCAGTTTCATAAGCAGAGTTGAACTACATATGGTCCGTATGAATAGGAAACACAGTTCTTTTTTTCAGGGCATGCTCAATGTTCTTGCTGTATTTTAGATTCTGGAAAGAAGAGCTTGCTTAATGTATTAAAACAGAGTGTGTTTCATGGATGAGAACACTGGTCTGAATTTCCCTTCAGAAACGGAGTTAAACCCCAAGATCTATGCCTTCCTACAAGCAAGAGTTCATATCTGGTAAACCCAGTGAATTTCGGGCTCAAATGATTTTCGCAGTTCACAAACCCTAAGCTATTCTCACTATTAACTGAAGAACATTTATGTAAGAGTAGCTATGGTTTGTATCAGTTTCATAAGCAGAGTTGAACTATATATTGACTGTAGGAGAAGGAAACACAGTTCTTTTTTTCTGGGCATGCTCATGTTTCTTACAATATTGGAGACCTTGGAAAGAAGAGGATGATTCTTGCCTTAAAACAGAGTGTTTTTCAGGGATGAGAACTCTGGTCTGAATTTGCGTTCAGAAACGGAGTTAAACCCCAGTATCAGTGTCTTCCTACAAGCAAGAGTTCAGTTCTGATAAACCCAGTGAATTTTGGGCTCAAATGATTTTTCGCATTTCACGCACCATATGTTATTCTCACTACTAACTAAAGAGGATTTATGTAAGAGGAGATGTGGTTTGTATCAGTTTCATAAGCAGAGTTGAACTACATAAGGTCTGTAGGAGAAGGAAACACAGTTCTTTTTTTCTGTGCATGCTCATGGTTCTTGCTGTATTGGAGACGCTGGAAAGAAGAGCTTGCTTCCTGCCTTAAAACAGAGTGTTTTTCAGGGTTGAGAATTCTGGTCTGAATTTGTCTTCAGAAACGGAGTTAAACCCCAGGATCTGTGTCTTCCTACAATAAGAGTGCATTTCTGGTAAACCGAGTGAATTTTTGGCTCAAATGATTTTTCGCAGTTCACGAACCCTACACTATTCTCACTATTAACTAAAGAGGATTTATGTAAGAGGAGCTGTCGTTTTTATCAGTTTCATAAGCAGAGTTGAACTACATATTTTCCGTCTGAGTAGGAAACACAGTTTTATTTTTCAGTCATGCTCTTGGTTCTTGCTGTATTTTAGACCTTAGAATGAAGAGCTTGCTTCTTGCTTTAAAACAGAGTGTGTTTCAGGGATGAGAACTCTGGTCTGAATTTGTCTTCAGAAAGGGAGTTAAACCCCAGGATCTGTGTCTTCCTACAAGCAAGAGTTCATTTCTGGTAAACCAAGTGAATTTTTGGCTCAAATGATTTTCCACAATTCTAGAACACAACGAGATTATCACTATTAATTAATGAGCATTTATGTAAGAGTAGCTGTGTTTTGTATCAGTTTCATAAGCAGATTTGAACTACATATCGTCCCTATGAGTAGGAAACACCGTTCTTTTTCTTGTCATGCTTATGGTTCTTTCTGTATTGAAGACCCTGGAAAGAAGAGGATGCTTCTTGTCTTAAAATAGAGTGTGTTTCAGGGATGAGAACTCTGGTCTGAATTTCCCTTCAGAAATGGAGTTAAACCCCAGGATCTGTGTCTTCCTACAAGCAAGAGTTCATTTCTGGTTACCCCAGTGAATTTTGGGCTCAAATGATTTTTCATAGTTCACGAACCCAACGCGATTGTCAATAGTAACTAAACAGCATTTTTATATGCGGAGCTGTGGTTTGTATCAGTTTCATAAGCAGAGTTGAACTACATATGGTCCGTATGAGTAGAAAACGCATTTATTTTTTTCAGGGCATGCTCATGGTTCTTGCTGTATTTTAGAATCTGGAAAGAAGAGCTTGCTTAATGTAATAAAACAGAGTGTGTTTCATGAATGAGAACACTGGTCTGAATTTTCCTTCAGAAACGGAGTTAAACCCCAAGATCTGTGGCTTCCTACAAGCAAGAGTTCATATCTGGTAAACCCAGTGAATTTCGGGCTCAAATGATTTTTCACAGTACACAAACCCTAAGCTATTCTCACTATTAACTGAAGAACATTTATGTAAGAGGAGCTATGGTTTGTATCAGTTTCATAAGCAGAGTTGAACTATATATTGACTGTAGGAGAAGGAAACACAGTTCTTTTTTTCTGGACATGCTCATGTTTCTTACAATATTGGAGACCTTGGAAAGAAGAGAATGATTCTTGCCTTAAAACACAGTGTTTTTCAGGGATGAGAACTCTGGTCAGAATTTGCGTTCAGAAACGGAGTTAAACCCCAGGATCAGTGTCTTCCTACAAGCAAGAGTTCAGTTCTGATAAACCCAGTGAATTTTGGGCTCAAATGATTTTTCGCATTTCAAGAAACATATGTTATTCTCACTACTAACTAAAGAGCATTTATGTAAGAGGAGGTGTGGTCTGTATCAGTTTCATAAGCAGAGTTGAACTACATATTGTCCGTATGAATAGGAAACAGAGTTCAATTTTTCAGGCCATGCTCATGGTTAATGCTGTATTTTAGACTCTGGAAAGAAGATCGTGCTTCTTCGTTTAAACAGAGTGTGTTTCAGGGATGAGAACTTGGTCTGAATTTCCCTGCAGTAAAGGAGTTAAACCCCAGGATCTGTGTCTTCCTACAAGCAAGAGTACATTTCTAGTAAACCCAGTGAATTTTGGGCTCAAATGATTTTTTGCAGGTAATGAACCCTACGCTATTCTCACTATTAACAAATGAGGATATATGTAAGAGCAGCTGTGTTTTGGATCAGTTTCATAAGCAGAGTTGAACTATATATGGTCTGTATGAGTAGGAAACACAGTTCTTTTTTTCTAGGCATGCTCATTTTTCTTACTATATTGGAGAAGCTGGAAAGAAGAGGATGATTCTTGGCCTAAAACAGAGTGTTTTTCAGGGATGAGAACTCTGGTCTGAATTTCCCTGCAGTAACGGAGTTAAGCCCCAGGATCTGTGTCTTCCTACAATAAGAGTGCATTTCTGGTAAACCCAGTGAATTTTGTGCTCAAAGGATTTTTCGCAGTTCACGAACCCTACGCTATTCTCACTATTAACTGAAGAGCATTTATTTAAGAGGAGCTGTGGTTTGTATCAGTTTCATAAGCAGAGTTGAACTACATATTTTCTGTATGAGTCGGAAACACAGTTCTCTTTTCTATGCATGCTCATGTTTCTTACTATATTGGAGACGCTGGAAAGAAGAGGATGATTCTTGCCTTAAAACAGAGTGTTTTTCAAGGATGAGAACTCTGGTCTGAATTTTCCTTCAGAAACGGAGTTAAAACCAAGGATCAGTTTCTTCCTACAAGCAAGAGTTCATTTCTGGTTACCCAGTGAATTTTGGGCACAAATGATTTTTTGCAGTTCACGAACCCAACGCGATTCTCAGTATTAACTAAAGAGCATTTATGTAAGAGTAGCTGTAGTTTGTATCAGTTACATAAGCAGAGATGAACTACATATGGTCCGTATGAGTAGGAATCACAGATCTTTTTTTCTGCGCATGATCATGGTTTTTGCTGTATTGGAGACGCTGGAAAGAAGAGCTGGCTTCCTGCCTTAAAACAGGGTGTTTTTCAGGGTTGAGAACTCTGGTCTGACTTTGGCTTCAGAAAAGGAGTTAAACCCCAGAATCAGTGTCTTCCTACAAGAAACAGTTCAGTTCTGGTAAACAAAGTGATTTTGGGGCTCAAATGATTTTTTGCAGTTCAGTAACCCTATGCTATTCTCACTATTAACTAAAGAGCATTTATGTAAGAGGAGGTGTGGTCTGTATCAGTTTCATAAGCAGAGTTGAACTACATATGGTCCGTATGATTAGGAAACAGATTTCTTTTTTCCAGGCCATGCTCATGGTTATTGCTGTATTTTAGACTCTGGGAAGAAGAGGGTGCTTTATCGTTTAAATAGAGTGTGTTTCAGGGGTGAGAACTCTGGTCTCATTTTCCCTGCAGAAAAGGAGTTAAATCCCAGGATCTGTGTCTTCCTACAAGCAAGAGTTCATTTCAGGTAAACCCAGTGAATTTTGTTCTCAAATGATTTTTCCCAGTTCACAAACCCTATGCTATTCACACTATTAACTAAAGAGGATTTATGTAAGAGGAGCTGTGCTTTGTATCAGTTTCATAAGCAGAGTTGAACTACATATGGTCTGTTGGAGAAGGAAACACAGTTCTTTTTTCTGGGCATGCTCATGTTTCTTAGTATATTGGAGACGCTGGAAAGAATAGGATGATTCTTGCCTTAAAACAGAGTGTTTTTCAGGGATGAGACCTCTGGTCTCACTTTGTCTTCAGAAAAGGAGTTAAACCCCAGGATCAGTGTCTTCCTACAAGTAAGAGTTCATTTCTGGTAAACCCAGTGTTTTTTGGGCTCAAATGATTTTTCGCAGTTAACGGACCCTACGCAATTCTCACTATTAACCACTGAGGATATATGTAAGAGCAGCTGTGTTTTGGATCAGTTTCATAAGCAGAGTTGAACTACATATGGTCTGTATGAGTAGGAAACACAGTTCTTTTTTTCAGGGCATGGTCATGTTTCTTACTATATTGGAGACGCTGGAAATAAGAGGATGATTCTTGCCTTAAAACAGAGTGTTTTTCAGGGATGAGAACTCTGGTCTGAATTTTCCTTCAGGAACGGAGTTAAAACCAAGGATCAGTTTCTTCCTACAAGCAAGAGTTCATTTCTGGTTACCCAGTGAATTTTGTGCTCAAATGATTTTTCGCAGTTCACGAACCCAACGCGATTCTCACTATTAAATAAAGAGCATTTATGTAAGAGGAGCTGTGGTTTGTATCAGTTTCATAAGCAGAGTTGAACTACATATGGTCTGTTGGAGAAGGAAACACAGTTCTTTTTTTCTGCGCATGCTCTTGGTTCTTGCTGTATTGGAGACGCTGGAAAGAGGAGGATGATTCTTGCCTTAAAACAGAGTATTTTTCAGGGATGAGAACTCTGGTCTGAATTTGTCTTCAGAAAAGGAGTTAAACCCCAGGATCAGTGTCTTCCTACAAGAAAGAGTTCAGTTCTGGTAAACCCAGTGATTTTTGGGCTCAAATGATTTTTTGCAGTTCAGTAACCCTACGCTATTCTCACTATTAACTAAAGAGCATTTATGTAAGGGGAGGTGTGGTCTGTATCAGTTTCATAAGCAGAGTTGAACTACATATGGTCCGTATGAATAGGAAACAGAGTTCTTTATTCCAGGCCATGCTCATGGTTATTGCTGTATTTTAGACTCTGGAAAGAAGAGGGTGCTTCATCGTTTAAACAGAGTGTGTTTCAGGGACGAGAACTCTGGTCTGAATTTCCCTGCAGAAAAGGAGTCAAATCCCAGGATCTGTGTCTTCCTACAAGCAAGAGTTCATTTCTGGTTATCCAGTGAATTTTGTTCTCAAATGATTTTTCCCAGTTCATGTACCATATGCTATTCTCACTATTAACTAAAGAGGAATTATGTAAGAGGAGCTGTGGTTTGTATCAGTTTCATAAGCAGAGTTGAAGTACATATGGTCCGTATGATTAGGAAACACAGTTCTTTTTTTCTGGGCATGCTCATGTTTCTTAGTATATTGGAGACGCTGGAAAAAATAGGATGATTCTTGCCTTAAAACAGAGTGTTTTTCAGGGATGAGAACTCTGGTCTCACTTTGTCTTCAGAAAAGGAGTTAAACCCCAGGATCAGTGTCTTCCTACAAGTAAGAGTTCATTTCTGGTAAACCCAGTGTTTTTTGGGCTCAAATGATTTTTCGCAGTTCAGGAAACCTACGCTATTCTCACTATTAACTAAAGAGCATTTTTGTAAGGGGAGGTGTGGTCTGTATCTGTTTCATAAGCAGAGTTGAACTACATATGGTCCGTATGAATAGGAAACACCGTTCTTTTTTTCAGGCCATGCTCATGGTTAATGCTGTATTTTAGACTCTGGAATGATGAGCGTGCTTCTTCGTTTAAACAGAGTGTGTTTCAGCGATGAGAACTCTGGTCTCAATTTTCCTGCAGAAAAGGAGTTAATCCCCAGGATCTCTGTCTTCCTACAAGCAAGAGTACCTTTCTAGTATACGCAGTGAATTTTGGGCTCAAATGATTTTTCGCAGTTAACGAACCCTATGCAATTCTCACTATTAACCACTGAGGATATATGTAAGAGCAGCTGTGTTTTGGATCAGTTTCATAAGCAGAATTGAACTACATAATTTCTGTATGAGTCGGAAACACAGTTCTATTTTCTATGCATGCTCATGTTTCTTACTATATTGCAGACGCTGGAAAGAAGAGGATGATTCTTGCGTTAAAACAGAGTGTTTATCAGGGATGAGAACTCTGGTCTGAATTTTCCTTCAGAAACGGAGTTAAAACCAAGGATCAGTTTCTTCCTACAAGCAAGAGTTCATTTCTGGTTATCCAGTGAATTTTGGGCTCAAATGATTTTTTGCAGTTCACGAACCCTACGCTATTCTCACTATTAACTAAAGAGGATTTATGTAAGAGGAGCTGTGGTTTGTATCAGTTTCATAAGCAGAGTTGAACTACATATTTTCTGTATGAGTCGGAAACACAGTTCTATTTTCTGGGCATGCTCATGTTTCTTACTATATTGTAGACTCTGGAAAGAAGTGGATGATTCTTGCCTTAAAACAGAGTGTTTTTCAGGGATGAGAACTCTGGTCTGAATTTTCCTTCAGAAACGGAGTTAAAACCAAGGATCAGTTTCTTCCTACAAGCAAGAGTTCATTTCTGGTTACCCAGTGAATTTTTGGCTCAAATGATTTTTCGCAGTTCACAAACCCAACGTGATTCTTACTATTAAACAAAGAGCATTTATGTAAGAGGAGCTGTAGTTTGTATCAGTTTCATAAGCAGAGTTGAACTACATATGGTCCTAATGAGTAGGAAACACATTTTTTTTTTCAGGGCATGCTCATGGTTCTTGCTGTATTTTAGACTCTAGAATGAAGAGCTTGTTTCTTGCGTTAAAACAGAGTGTGTTTCAGCGATGAGAACTCTGGCCTGAATTTCCCTTCAGAAAAGGAGTTAAACCCCAGGATCTGTGTCTTCCTACAAGCAAGAGTTCATTTCTGGTTATCCAGTGAATTTTCTGCTCAAATGATTTTTCGCAGTTCACGAACCATATGCTATTCTCACTACTAACTAAATAGGATTTGTGTAAGAGGAGCTGTGGTTTGTATCAGTTTCATAAGCAGAGTTGAAGTACATATGGTCCGTATGATTAGGAAACACATTTCTTTTTTTCTGGGCATGCTCATGTTTCTTGCTGTATTGGAGACGCTGGAAAGAAGAGCTTGCTTCTTGCCTTAAAACAGAGTGTTTTTCAGGGTTGAGAATTCTGGTCTGAATTTGTCTTCAGAAACGGAGTTAAACCCCAGGATCTGAGTCTTCCTACAAGAAAGATTTCAGTTCTGGTAAACCCAGTGAATTTTGGGCTCAAATGATTTTTCGAAGTTCATGAACCGAAAGCTATTCTCACTATTAAAAAAAGAGCAATTATGTAAGACAAGGTGTAGTCTGTATCAGTTTCATAAGCAGAGATGAAGTACATATGGTCCGTATGATTAGGAAACACAGTTCTTTTTTTCAGGCCATGCTCATGGTTCTTGCTGTATTTTAGACTCTGGAAAGAAGAGCTTGATTCTTCGTTAAAACAGAGTGTGTTTCAAGGATGAGAACTCTGGTCTGAATTTCCCTGCAGTAACGGAGTTAACCCCAGAATCTGTGTCTTCCTACAATAAGAGGGCATTTCTGGCAAACCCAGTGATTTTTGGGCTCAAATGATTTTTCGCAGTTCACGAACCCTACGCTATTCTCACTATTAACTGAAGAGCATTTATGTAAGAGGAGCAGTGGTTTGTATCAGTTTCATAAGCAGAGTTGAACTACATATTTTCTCTATGAGTCGGAAACACAGTTCTATTTTCTGGGCATGCTCATGTTTCTTACTATATTGGAGACGCTGGAAAGAAGAGGATGATTCTTGCCTTAAAACAGAGTGTTTTTCAGGGATGAGAACTCTGGTCTGAATTTTCCTTCAGAAACGGAGTTAAAACCAAGGATCAGTTTCTTCCTACAAGCAAGAGTTCATTTCTGGTTACCCAGTGAATTTTGGGCTCAAATTATTTTTCGCAGTTCAAGAACCCAGCGCGATTCTCACTATTAACTAAAGAGCATTTATGTAAGAGGAGCTGTAGTTTGTATCAGTTTCATAAGCAGAGTTGAACTACATATGGTCCTAATGAGTAGGAAACACAGATCTTTTTTTCTGCGCATGCTCATGGTTCTTGCTGTATTGGAGATGCTGGAAAGAAGAGCTTGCTTCCTGCCTTAAAACAGAGTGTTTTTCAGGGTTGAGAATTCTGGTCTGAATTTGTCTTCAGAAACGGAGTTAAACCCCAGGATCTGTGTCTTCCTACAATAATAGAGCATTTCTGGTAAACCCAGTGAATTTTGGGCTCAAATGATTTTTCCCAGTTCACGAACCCTATGCTAATCTCACTATTAACTAAAGAGGATTTATGTAAGAGGAGCTGTGGTTTGTATCAGTTTCATAAGCAGAGTTTAACTACATATTTTCTGTATGAGTAGGAAACACAGTTCTCTTTTGCTGGTCATGCTCATGGTTCTTGCTGTATTTTATAATCTGGAAAGAAGAGCTTGCTTCTTGCATTAAAACAGGGTGTGTTTCATGGATGAGAACTCCGGTCTGAATTTCCCTTCACAAACGGAGTTAAATCCCAGGATCTGTGTCTTCCTATCAGCAAGAGTTCATTTCTGGCAAACCAAGTGAATTTTTGGCTCAAATGACTTTACACTGTTCTAGAACCCAACGCGATTATCACTATTAACTAAAGAGCATTTATGTAAGAGGAGCTGTAGTCTGTATCATTTCATAAGCAGCGTTGAACTACATATGGTCCGTATGAGTAGGAAACAGTTCTTTTTTTCTGGGCATGCTCATGGTTCTTGCTGTATTGGAGACGCTGGATAGAAAAGGATGATTCTTGACTTAAAACAGAGTTTTTTTCAGGGTTGAGAATTCTGGTTGAATTTACCTTCAGAAATGGAGTTAAACCCCAGGATCTGTGTCTTCCTACTAGCAAGAGTTCATTTCAGGAAAACCCAGTGAATTTTGTGCGCAAATGTTTTTTCCAAGTACAGAAACCCAAAGCGATTCTCACTATTAACTAAAGTGGTATTATGTAAGAGGAGCTGTGGTTTGAATCAGTTTCATAAGCAGAGTTTAACTACATATGGTCTGTATGAGTAGGAAACACAGTTCTTTTTTTCTGGGAATGCTCATGTTTCTTACTGTATTTGAGACGCTGGATAGAAGAGCTTGCTTCTTGTGTTAAAACAGTGTGTGTTTCAGGGATGAGAACTCTGGTCTGAATTACCTTCAGAAACGGAGTTAAACCCCAGGATCTGTGTTGTCCTACAAGCAGGAGATCATTTCTGGTAAACAAAGTGAATTTTGGGCTCAAATGATTTTTCGCAGTTCAGAAACCCATCGCGATTCTCACTATTAACTAAAGAGCATTTATGTAAGAGGAGCTGTGGTTTGTATCAGTTTCATAAGCAGAGTTGAACTGCATATGGGGTGTAAGAGGAGGAAACACAGTTATTTTTTTCTGGGCATTCTCATGATTTTTCCTGTATTGGAGATGGAAGAAAGAAGAGGATGCTTCTTGCGTTAAAACAGGATGTGTTTCATGGATGAGAACACTGGTCTGATTTTCCCTTCAGAATCGGAGTTAAACCCGGGGATCTGTGTCTTCCTACAAGCAAGAGTTCATTTCTAGTAAACCCAGGGAATTTTGGGCTCAAATGATTTTTCGCAGTTCACGAACCCAACGCTATTCTCACTATTAACTAAAGAGCATTTATGTAAGAGGAGCTGTGGTCTTTATCAGTTTCATAAGCAGAGTTGAACTACATGTGGTCCGTATGAGTAGGAAACACAGTTCATTCTTTCTGGGCAGACTCATGGTTCTTGTTGTATTGGAGATGCTGCAAAGAAGAGCTTGCTTCTTGTGTTAATAAAAAGTATGTTTCAGGGATGAGAACACTGGTCTGATTTTCCCTTCAGAATCAGAGTTAAACCCGAGGATCTGTGTCTTCCTACAAGCAAGAGTTCATTTCTGGTAAACCCAGGGAATTTTGGGCTCAAATGATTTTTCCAAGTTCACCAACCTATGGCGATTTTCTCTATTAACTAAAGAGCATTTATTTAAGAGGTTCTGTGGTTTGTATCAGTTTTAGAAGCTGAGTTGATTTACATATGGTCTGTATGAGTGGGAAGCACAGTTCTTTTTTGAGGGAATGCTCATGGTTCTTGCTGTATGGAGACCCTGGAAAGAAGAGCTTGCTTCTGGCATTAAAACAGAGTGTGTTTCATGGATGAGAACTCTGGTCTGAATTTCCCTTCAGAAACGGAGTTGAACCCCAGGATCTGTGTCTTCCTACAAGCAAGATTTCATTTCTGGTAAAACGAGTATATTTTCGGCTAAAATGATTATACACAGTTCTAGAACACAACGCGATTATCACTATTAACTAAAGAGCATTTATGTAAGAGGAGCTGTGGTTTGTTTCAGTTTCATAAGCAGAGTTCAACTACATATGGTCCGTATTAGTAGGAAACACAGTTCTTTTTTTCTGGGCATGCTCATGGTTCTTGCTGTATTTTAGACTCTGCAAAGAAGAGCTTGCTTCTTGCATTAAAACAGGCTGTGTTTCAGGGATGAGAACTCTCTTCTGAATTTCCCTTCAGAAACTTAGTTAAACCCCAGGATCTGTGTCTTCCTACCAGCAAGAGTTCATTTCTGGCAAACCAAGTGAATTTTCGGCTCAAATGATTTTACAAAGTCCTAGAACCCAACCGATTATCACTATTAACTAAAGAGCATTTATGTAAGAGGAGCTGTAGTCTGTATCATTTTATAAGCAGAGTTGACCTGCATATGGGGTGTAAGAGGAGGAAACACAGTTCTTTTTTCTGTGCATGATCATGGTTCTTGCTGTATTGGTGACGCTGGAAAGAAGAGGATGCTTCTTGTCTTAAATCACAGTGTGTTTCAGGGATGAGAACTCTGGTCTGAATTTCCCTTGAGAAACGGAGTTAAACCCCAGGATCAGTGTCTTCCTACAAGCAAGAGTTAATTTCTCGTATACCCAGTGAGTTTTGGGCTCAAATGATTTTTCGCAGTTCACCAACCCAACATGATTCTCACTATTAACTAAAGAGCATTTATGTAAGCGGAGCTGTGGTTTGTATCAGTTTCATGAGCAGAGTTGAAGTATATATGGTCCGTATGAGTAGGAAACACAGTTCTTTTATTCCGGGCATGCTCATGGTTCTTGCTGTATTTTAGACTATGGAAAGAAGAGCTTGCTTCTTGCGTTAAAAGAGAGTGTTTTTCAGCGATGTGGACTCTGGTCTGAATTTCCCTTCAGAAACGGAGTTAAACCCCAGGATCTGTGTCTTCCTACAAGCAAGAGTTCATTTCTGGTATACCCAATGAATTTTGGGCTCAAATGATTGTTTGCAGTTCATGAACCCTATTCTATTCTCACTAGTAACTAAAGAGGATTTATGTAAGAGGAGCTATGGTTGGTATCAGTTTCATAAGCAGAGTTGAACTACATATGTTCCGTATGAGTAGGAAGCACAGTTCTTTTTTCTGGGCATGCTCATAGTTCTTGCTATATTGGAAACGCTGGAAAGAAGAGCTTGCTTCTTGCGTTAAAACAGAGTGTGTTTCATGGATGAGAACTCTGGTCTGAATTACCCCTCAGAAATGGAGTTAAACCCCATGATCTGTGTCTTCCTACAAGCAAGAGTTCATTTCTGGTAAACCCAGTGAATTTTGGGCTCAAATGATTTTTTGCAGTTCACGAGGCAACGCTATTCTCACTATTAACTAAAGAGCATTTATGTAAGAGGAGGTGTGGTTTGTATCAGTTTCATAAGCAGAGTTGAACTACATATGGTCCGTATGAGTAGGAAACACAGTTCTTTTTTTCAGGGCATGCTCATGGTTCTTGCTGTATTTTAGACTCTGGAAAGAAGAGCTTGCTTCTAGCCTTAAAACAGATTGTTTTTCAGGGATGAGAACTCTGGTCTGAATTTCCCTTCAGTAACGGAGTTAAACCACAGGATCTTTGTCTTCCTACAAGCAAGAATTCATTTCTGGTATACCCAGTGAATTTTGGGCTCAAATGATTGTTCCCAGTTCACGAACCCTATGCTATTCTCATTAATAACTAAAGAGGATTTATGTAAGAGGAGGTGTGGTGTGTATCAGTTTCATAAGCAGAGTTCAACTACATATGGTCCGTATGAATAGGAATCATAGTTCTTTTTTTCAGACCATGCTCATGGTTCTTGCTGTATTTTAGATTCTGGAAAGAAGAGCTTGCTGCTTTTGTTAAAACAGAGTGTGTTTCAGGGATGAGGACTCTGGGCTGAATTTCCCTTCAGAAACGGAGTTAAACCCCAAGATCTGTGTATTCCTACAAGCAATAGTTCATTTCTGTTAAACCAAGTGAATTTTGGGCTCAAATGATTTTTCGCAGTTCACCAACCCAAACCGATTCTCACTATTAACTAAAGAGCATTTATGTAAGCGGAGCTGTGGTCTGTATCATTTCATAAGCAGAGTTGAACTACATATGCTACGTATGAGTAGGAAACACAGTTCTTTTTTTCTGGGAATGATCATGCTTCTTACTGTATTGGAGACGCTGGAAAGAAGAGGATGATTCTTGCCTTAAAACAGAGTGTTTTTCAGAGATAAGAACTTTGGTCTGAATTTCCCTTCAGAAACTGAGTTAAACCCAAGGATCTGAGACTTCCTAGAAGCAAGAGTTCATTTCTGGTATACCCAGTGAATTTTGGGCTCAAATGATTTTTTGCAGTTCACGAACCCTATGCTATTCTCACTATTAACTAAAGAGGATTTATGTAAGAGGAGCTCTGGTTTGTATCAGGTTCATAAGCAGAGTTGAACTATATATGGTCCGTATGAGTAGGAAACACAGTTCTTTTTTCAGGACATGCTCATTGTTCTTGCTGTATTCTAGACGCTGGAAAGAAGACCTTGCTTCTTGCATTAAAACAGGCTGTGTTTCATGGGTGAGAACTCTGGTCTGAATTTCCCTTCACAAACGGAGTTAAACCCCAGGATCAGTTTCTTCCTACAAGCAGGAGTTAATTTCTCATAAACCCAGTGAGTTTGGGGCTCAAATGATTTTTCGCAGTCCACCAACCCAACATGATTCTCACTATTAACTAAAGAGCATTTATGTAAGCGGAGCTCTGGTTTGTATCAGTTTCATGAGCAGAGTTGAAGTATATATAGTCCGTATGATTAGGAAACACAGTTCTTTTTTTCCGGGCATGCTCATGGTTCTGGCTGTATTTTAGAATATGGAAAGAAGAGCTTGCTTCTTGCGTTAAAACAGTGTGTGTTTCAGGGATGAGAACTCTGTTCTGAATTTCCATTCAGAAACGGAGTTAAACCCCATGATCTGTGTCTTCCTACAAGCAAGAGTTCATTTCTTGTAAACCAAGTGAATTTTGGGCTCAAATGATTTTACACAGTTTTAGAACCCAACGCTATTCTCACTATTAACTAAAGAGCATTTATGTAAGAGGAGCTGTGGTCTTTATCAGTTTCATAAGCAGAGTTGAACTACATATGGTCTGTATTAGTAGGAAACTCATTTCTTTTTTTCCTGGCATGCTCATGCTTCTTACTGTATTGGAGACCCTGGAATGGAGAGGATGATTCATGCCTTAAAACAGAGTGTTTGTATAGGGATGAGAATTCTGGTCTGAATTTCCCTCCAGAAACGGAGTTAAACCCCAGGATCTGTGTCTTCCTACAATCAAGAGTTCATTTCTGGTAAACCCAGTGAATTTTGGGCTCAAATGATATTTCGCAGTTCACGAACACAACATGATTCTGACTATTAACTAAAGAGCATTTATGTAAGAGGAGCTGTGGTTTGTATCAGTTTTATAAGCAGAGTTGAACTACATATGGTCCGTATGAGTAGGAAACACAGTATTTTTTTCAGGGCATGCTCTTGGTTCTTGCTGTATTTTAGACTCTGGAAAGAAGAGCTAGCTTCCTGCATTAAAACAGAGTGTGTTTGAGGGATGAGAACTCTGTTCTGAATTTCCCTTCAGAAACAGAGTTAAACCCCAGGATCTGTGTTGTCCCTAAAGCAGGAGTTCATTTCTGGTAAACAAAGTGAATTTTGGGCTCAAATGACTTTACACAGTACACCAACAGAACATGATTCTCACTATTAACTAAAGAGACTTTATGTAAGAGGAGATGTTGTTTGTGTCAGTTTCATAAGCAGAGTTGATCTAAATATGGTCCGAATGAGTAGGAAACACATTTCTTTTTTTCGTGGCATGCTCGTGCTTCTTGCTGTATTGGAGACCCTGGAAAGGAGAGGATGATTCATGCCTTTAAAACAGAGTGTTTCTCAGGGATGAGAATTCTGGTATGAATTTCCCTTCAGAAACGGACTTAAAGCCCAGGATCTGTGTCTTCCTACAAACAAGAGATCATTTCTGGTAAACCCAGTGAATTTTATGCTCAAATGATTTTTCGCAGTTCACGAACCCAACGCTATTCTCACTATTAACTAAAGAGCATTTATGTAAGAGTAGCTGTGGTCTTTATCAGTTTCATAAGCAGAGTTGAACTACATGTGGTCCGTATGAGTAGGAAACACAGTTCATTCTTTCTGGGCAGACTCATGGTTCTTGTTGTATTGGAGATGCTGCAAAGAAGAGCTTGCTTCTTGTGTTAATAAAAAGTATGTTTCAGGGATGAGAACACTGGTCTGATTTTCCCTTCAGAATCGGAGTTAAACCCGAGGATCTGTGTCTTTCTACAAGCAAGAGTTCATTTCTGGTAAACCCAGGGAATTTTGGGCTCAAATGATTTTTCCAAGTTCACCAACCTATGGCGATTTTCTCTATTAACTAAAGAGCATTTATTTAAGAGGTTCTGTGGTTTGTATCAGTTTTAGAAGCTGAGTTGATTTACATATGGTCTGTATGAGTGGGAAGCACAGTTCTTTTTTGAGGGAATGCTCATGGTTCTTGCTGTATGGAGACCCTGGAAAGAAGAGCTTGCTTCTGGCATTAAAACAGAGTGTGTTTCATGGATGAGATCTCTGGTCTGAATTTCCCTTCAGAAACGGAGTTGAACCCCAGGATCTGTGTCTTCCTACAAGCAAGATTTCATTTCTGGTAAAACGAGTATATTTTCGGCTAAAATGATTATACACAGTTCTAGAACACAACGCGATTATCACTATTAACTAAAGAGCATTTATGTAAGAGGAGCTGTGGTTTGTTTCAGTTTCATAAGCAGAGTTCAACTACATATGGTCCGTATTAGTAGGAAACACAGTTCTTTTTTTCTGGGCATGCTCATGGTTCTTGCTGTATTTTAGACTCTGCAAAGAAGAGCTTGCTTCTTGCATTAAAACAGGCTGTGTTTCAGGGATGAGAACTCTCTTCTGAATTTCCCTTCAGAAACTTAGTTAAACCCCAGGATCTGTGTCTTCCTACCAGCAAGAGTTCATTTCTGGCAAACCAAGTGAATTTTCGGCTCAAATGATTTTACAAAGTCCTAGAACCCAACCGATTATCACTATTAACTAAAGAGCATTTATGTAAGAGGAGCTGTAGTCTGTATCATTTTATAAGCAGAGTTGACCTGCATATGGGGTGTAAGAGGAGGAAACACAGTTCTTTTTTCTGTGCATGATCATGGTTCTTGCTGTATTGGTGACGCTGGAAAGAAGAGGATGTTTCTTGTCTTAAAACACAGTGTGTTTCAGGGATGAGAACTCTGGTCTGAATTTCCCTTGAGAAACGGAGTTAAACCCCAGGATCAGTGTCTTCCTACAAGCAAGAGTTAATTTCTCGTATACCCAGTGAGTTTTGGGCTCAAATGATTTTTCGCAGTTCACCAACCCAACATGATTCTCACTATTAACTAAAGAGCATTTATGTAAGCGGAGCTGTGGTTTGTATCAGTTTCATGAGCAGAGTTGAAGTATATATGGTCCGTATGAGTAGGAAACACAGTTCTTTTATTCCGGGCATGCTCATGGTTCTTGCTGTATTTTAGACTATGGAAAGAAGAGCTTGCTTCTTGCGTTAAAAGAGAGTGTTTTTCAGCGATGTGGACTCTGGTCTGAATTTCCCTTCAGAAACGGAGTTAAACCCCAGGATCTGTGTCTTCCTACAAGCAAGAGTTCATTTCTGGTATACCCAATGAATTTTGGGCTCAAATGATTGTTTGCAGTTCATGAACCCTATTCTATTCTCACTAGTAACTAAAGAGGATTTATGTAAGAGGAGCTATGGTTGGTATCAGTTTCATAAGCAGAGTTGAACTACATATGTTCCGTATGAGTAGGAAGCACAGTTCTTTTTTCTGGGCATGCTCATAGTTCTTGCTGTATTGGAAACGCTGGAAAGAAGAGCTTGCTTCTTGCGTTAAAACAGAGTGTGTTTCATGGATGAGAACTCTGGTCTGAATTACCCCTCAGAAATGGAGTTAAACCCCATGATCTGTGTCTTCCTACAAGCAAGAGTTCATTTCTGGTAAACCCAGTGAATTTTGGGTTCAAATGATTTTTTGCAGTTCACGAGGCAACGCTATTCTCACTATTAACTAAAGAGCATTTATGTAAGCGGAGCTGTGGTTTGTATCAGTTTCATGAGCAGAGTTGAAGTATATATGGTCCGTATGAGTAGGAAACACAGTTCTTTTATTCCGGGCATGCTCATGGTTCTTGCTGTATTTTAGACTCTGGAAAGAAGAGCTTGCTTCTAGCCTTAAAACAGATTGTTTTTCAGGGATGAGAACTCTGGTCTGAATTTCCCTTCAGTAACGGAGTTAAACCACAGTATCTTTGTCTTCCTACAAGCAAGAATTCATTTCTGGTATACCCAGTGAATTTTGGGCTCAAATGATTGTTCCCAGTTCACGAACCCTATGCTATTCTCATTAATAACTAAAGAGGATTTATGTAAGAGGAGGTGTGGTGTGTATCAGTTTCATAAGCAGAGTTCAACTACATATGGTCCGTATGAATAGGAATCATAGTTCTTTTTTTCAGACCATGCTCATGGTTCTTGCTGTATTTTAGATTCTGGAAAGAAGAGCTTGCTGCTTTTGTTAAAACAGAGTGTGTTTCAGGGATGAGGACTCTGGGCTGAATTTCCCTTCAGAAACGGAGTTAAACCCCAAGATCTGTGTATTCCTACAAGCAATAGTTCATTTCTGTTAAACCAAGTGAATTTTGGGCTCAAATGATTTTTCGCAGTTCACCAACCCAAACCGATTCTCACTATTAACTAAAGAGCATTTATGTAAGCGGAGCTGTGGTCTGTATCATTTCATAAGCAGAGTTGAACTACATATGCTACGTATGAGTAGGAAACACAGTTCTTTTTTTCTGGGAATGATCATGCTTCTTACTGTATTGGAGACGCTGGAAAGAAGAGGATGATTCTTGCCTTAAAACAGAGTGTTTTTCAGAGATAAGAACTCTGGTCTGAATTTCCCTTCAGAAACTGAGTTAAACCCAAGGATCTGAGACTTCCTAGAAGCAAGAGTTCATTTCTGGTATACCCAGTGAATTTTGGGCTCAAATGATTTTTCGCAGTTCACGAAGCCTATGCTATTCTCACTATTAACTAAAGAGGATTTATGTAAGAGGAGCTCTGGTTTGTATCAGGTTCATAAGCAGAGTTGAACTATATATGGTCCGTATGAGTAGGAAACACAGTTCTTTTTTCAGGACATGCTCATTGTTCTTGCTGTATTCTAGACGCTGGAAAGAAGACCTTGCTTCTTGCATTAAAACAGGCTGTGTTTCATGGGTGAGAACTCTGGTCTGAATTTCCCTTCACAAACGGAGTTAAACCCCAGGATCAGTTTCTTCCTACAAGCAAGAGTTAATTTCTCGTAAACCCAGTGAGTTTGGGGCTCAAATGATTTTTCGCAGTCCACCAACCCAACATGATTCTCACTATTAACTAAAGAGCATTTATGTAAGCGGAGCTCTGGTTTGTATCAGTTTCATGAGCAGAGTTGAAGTATATATAGTCCGTATGATTAGGAAACACAGTTCTTTTTTTCCGGGCATGCTCATGGTTCTGGCTGTATTTTAGACTATGGAAAGAAGAGCTTGCTTCTTGCGTTAAAACAGTGTGTGTTTCAGGGATGAGAACTCTGTTCTGAATTTCCATTCAGAAACGGAGTTAAACCCCATGATCTGTGTCTTCCTACAAGCAAGAGTTCATTTCTTGTAAACCAAGTGAATTTTGGGCTCAAATGATTTTACACAGTTTTAGAACCCAACGCTATTCTCACTATTAACTAAAGAGCATTTATGTAAGAGGAGCTGTGGTCTTTATCAGTTTCATAAGCAGAGTTGAACTACATATGGTCTGTATTAGTAGGAAACTCATTTCTTTTTTTCCTGGCATGCTCATGCTTCTTACTGTATTGGAGACCCTGAAATGGAGAGGATGATTCATGCCTTAAAACAGAGTGTTTGTATAGGGATGAGAATTCTGGTCTGAATTTCCCTCCAGAAACGGAGTTAAACCCCAGGATCTGTGTCTTCCTACAATCAAGAGTTCATTTCTGGTAAACCCAGTGAATTTTGGGCTCAAATGATATTTCGCAGTTCACGAACACAACATGATTCTGACTATTAACTAAAGAGCATTTATGTAAGAGGAGCTGTGGTTTGTATCAGTTTTATAAGCAGAGTTGAACTACATATGGTCCGTATGAGTAGGAAACACAGTATTTTTTTCAGGGCATGCTCTTGGTTCTTGCTGTATTTTAGACTCTGGAAAGAAGAGCTAGCTTCCTGCATTAAAACAGAGTGTGTTTGAGGGATGAGAACTTTGTTCTGAATTTCCCTTCAGAAACAGAGTTAAACCCCAGGATCTGTGTTGTCCCTAAAGCAGGAGTTCATTTCTGGTAAACAAAGTGAATTTTGGGCTCAAATGACTTTACACAGTACACCAACAGAACATGATTCTCACTATTAACTAAAGAGACTTTATGTAAGAGGAGATGTTGTTTGTGTCAGTTTCATAAGCAGAGTTGATCTAAATATGGTCCGAATGAGTAGGAAACACATTTCTTTTTTTCGTGGCATGCTCGTGCTTCTTGCTGTATTGGAGACCCTGGAAAGGAGAGGATGATTCATGCCTTTAAAACAGAGTGTTTCTCAGGGATGAGAATTCTGGTATGAATTTCCCTTCAGAAACGGACTTAAAGCCCAGGATCTGTGTCTTCCTACAAACAAGAGATCATTTCTGGTAAACCCAGTGAATTTTATGCTCAAATGATTTTTCGCAGTTCACGAACCCAACGCTATTCTCACTATTAACTAAAGAGCATTTATGTAAGAGTAGCTGTGGTCTTTATCAGTTTCATAAGCAGAGTTGAACTACATGTGGTCCGTATGAGTAGGAAACACAGTTCATTCTTTCTGGGCAGACTCATGGTTCTTGTTGTATTGGAGATGCTGCAAAGAAGAGCTTGCTTCTTGTGTTAATAAAAAGTATGTTTCAGGGATGAGAACACTGGTCTGAATTTCCCTTCAGAAACGGAGTTAAACCCCAGGATCTGTGTCTTCATACAAGCAAGAGTTCATTTCTGGTAAACGAAGTAAATTTTTGGCTCAAATGATTTTACACAGTTCTAGAAAACAACGTGATTATCACTATTAACTAAAGAGAATTTACGTAAGAGGAGCAGTGGTTTGTATCAGTTTCATAAGCAGAGTTGAACTACATATGGTCCATATGAGTAGGAAACTCAGCTCTTTTTTCCTGGGCATTCTCATGGTTCTTGCTGTATTGGAAAGGCTGAAAAGAAGATGATGCTTCTTGCGTTAAAACAGCATGTTTTCCATGGATAAAAACACTGGTCTGAATTTTCCTTCAGAAACGGAGTTAAACCCCAGGATCTGTTTCTGCCTACAAGCCGGAGTTCATTTCTGGTAAACCCAGTGAATTTTGGGCTCAAATGATTTTTCGCAGTTCACGAACCCAACACGATTCTCACTATTAAGTAAAGAGCATTTATGTAAGAGGAGCTGTGGTTTGTATCAGGTTCATAAGCAGAGTTGAACTACATATGGTCCGTATGACTAGGAATCAGATTTCTTTTTTTCTGGGCATGCTCCTGGTTCTTGCTGTATTGGAGACGCTGGAAAGCAGAGCATGCTTCTTGCGTGAAAACAGAGTGTGTTTCATGGATGAGAACACTGGTCTGTATTTCCCTTCAGAAACGGAGTTAAACCACAGGATCTGTGTCTTCCTACAAGCATGAATTCATTTCTCGTACACCAAGTGAATTTTGGACTAAAATATTTTTACAAAGTTCAAAAACCCAATGGGATTCTCACTATTAACTAAAGAGCATTTATTTAAGAGGTGCTGTGTTTTGTATCAGTTTCATATGCTGAGTTGAACTACATATGGTCTGTATGAGTGGGAAACACTGTTCTTTTTTGAGGGAATGATCATGGTTCTTGCTGTATTGGAGACGCTGGAAAGAAGACCTTGTTTCTTGCATTAAAACAGGCTGTGTTTCATGGGTGAGAACTCTGGTCTGAATTTCCCTTCACAAACGGAGTTAAACCCCAGGATCAGTGTCTTTCTACAAGCAAGAGTTCATTACTGGTATACCCAGTGAGTTGTGGGCTCAAATGATTTTTCGCAGTTCACCAACCCAACATGATTCTCGCTATTAACTAAAGAGCATTTATGGAAGCGGTGCTGTGGTTTGTATCAGTTTCATAAGCAGAGTTGAACTACATATGGTCCGTATGAGTAGGAAACACAGTTCTTTTTTTTCAGGGCATGCTCATGGTTCTTGCTGTATTTTAGAGTCTGGAAAGAAGAGCTTGCTTCTAGCCTTAAAACAGATTGTTTTTCAGGGATGAGAACTCTGGTCTGAATTTCCCTTCAGTAACGGAGGTAAACCACAGGATCTTGGTCTTCCTACAAGCAAGAGTTCATTTCTGGTATACCCAGTGAATTTTGGGCTCAAATGATTGTTCCCAGTTCACGAACCGAACGCTATTCTCACTATTAAAAAAAGAGCAATTATGTAAGACAAGGTGTAGTCTGTATCAGTTTCATAAGCAGAGATGAAGTACATATGGTCCGTATGATTAGGAAACACAGTTATTTTTTTCAGGCCATGCTCATGGTTCTTGCTGTATTTTAGACTCTGGAAAGAAGAGCTTGATTCTTCGTTAAAACAGAGTGTGTTTCAAGGATGAGAACTCTGGTCTGAATTTCCCTGCAGTAACGGAGTTAACCCCAGAATCTGTGTCTTCCTACAATAAGAGTGCATTTCTGGCAAACCCAGTGATTTTGGGGCTCAAATGATTTTTCGCAGTTCACGAACACTACGCTATTCTCACTATTAACTGAAGAGCATTTATGTAAGAGGAGCAGTGGTTTGTATCAGTTTCATAAGCAGAGTTGAACTACACATTTTCTGTATGAGTCGGAAACACAGTTCTATTTTCTGGGCATGCTCATGTTTCTTACTATATTGGAGACGGTGGAAAGAAGAGGATGATTCTTGCCTTAAAACATAGTGTTTTTCAGGGATGAGAACTCTGGTCTGAATTTTCCTTCAGAAACGGAGTTAAAACCAAGGATCAGTTTCTTCCTACAAGCAAGAGTTCATTTCTGGTTACCCAGTGAATTTTGGGCTCAAATTATTTTTCGCAGTTCAAGAACCCAGCGCGATTCTTACTATTAACTAAAGAGCATTTATGTAAGAGGAGCTGTAGTTTGTATCAGTTTCATAAGCACAGTTGAACTACATATGGTCCTAATGAGTAGGAAACACAGATCTTTTTTTCTGCGCATGCTCATGGTTCTTGCTGTATTGGAGATGCTGGAAAGAAGAGCTTGCTTCCTGCTTTAAAACAGAGTGTTTTTCAGGGTTGAGAATTCTGGTCTGAATTTGTCTTCAGAAACGGAGTTAAACCCCAGGATCTGTGTCTTCCTACAATAATAGAGCATTTCTGGTAAACCCAGTGAATTTTGGGCTCAAATGATTTTTCCCTGTTCACGAACCCTATGCTATTCTCACTATTAACTAAAGAGGATTTATGTAAGAGGAGCTGTGGTTTGTATCAGTTTCATAAGCAGAGTTTAACTACATATTTTCTGTATGAGTAGGAAACACAGTTCTCTTTTGCTGGTCATGCTCATGGTTCTTGCTGTATTTTATAATCTGGAAAGAAGAGCTTGCTTCTTGCATTAAAACAGGGTGTGTTTCATGGATGAGAACTCCGGTCTGAATTTCCCTTCACAAACGGAGTTAAATCCCAGGATCTGTGTCTTCCTATCAGCAAGAGTTCATTTCTGGCAAACCAAGTGAATTTTTGGCTCAAATGACTTTACACTGTTCTAGAACCCAACGCGATTATCACTATTAACTAAAGAGCATTTATGTAAGAGGAGCTGTAGTCTGTATCATTTCATAAGCAGAGTTGAACTACATATGGTCCGTATGAGTAGGAAACAGTTCTTTTTTTCTGGGCATGCTCATGGTTCTTGCTGTATTGGAGACGCTGGATAGAAAAGGATGATTCTTGACTTAAAACAGAGTTTTTTTCAGGGTTGAGAATTCTGGTTGAATTTACCTTCAGAAATGGAGTTAAACCCCACGATCTGTGTCTTCCTACTAGCAAGAGTTCATTTCAGGAAAACCCAGTGAATTTTGTGCTCAAATGTTTTTTCCCAGTACAGAAACCCAACGCAATTCTCACTATTAACTAAAGAGGAGTTATGTAAGAGGAGCTGTGGTTTGAATCAGTTTCATAAGCAGAGTTTAACTACATATGGTCCATATGAGTAGGAAACACAGTTCATTTTTTCTGGGAATGCTCATGTTTCTTACTGTATTTGAGACGCTGGATAGAAGAGCTTGCTTCTTGTGTTAAAACAGTGTGTGTTTCAAGGATGAGAATTCTGGACTGAATTTCGCTTCAGAAATGGAGTTAAACCCCAGGATCTGTGTCTTCCTACAAGCAAGAGTACATTTCTCCTAAACCCAGTGAACTTTGGGCTCAAATGATTTTTCGCAGTTCACGAACCCTACGCGATTCTCACTATTAACTAAAGAGCATGTATGTAACAGGAGCTGTGGTTTGTATCAGTTTCATAAGCACAGTTGAACTACATATGGTCTGTCCGAGTAGGAAAAACAGGTTTTTTTTCAGGGCATGCTCATATTTTTTACTATATTGGAGTCGCTGGAAAGAAGAGGATGATTCTTGCATTAAAGCAGAGTGTGTTTCAGGGATGAGAACTCTGGTCTGAATTTCCCTTCAGAAACGGAGTTAAATCCCAGGATCTGTGTCTTCCTACCAGCAAGAATTCATTTCTGTTAAACAAAGAGAATTTTCTGCTCAAATTATTTTACACAGTTCTAGTAACCAACCGTGATTATCACTATTAACTAAAGATCATGTATGTAACAGGAGCTGTGGTTTGTATCAGTTTCATAAGCAGAGTTGAACTACATATGGTCCGTATGAATAGCAAACACAGTTCTTTTTTTCAGACCATGCTCATGGTTCTTGCTGTATTTTAGACTCTGGAAAGAAGAGCTTGCTTCTTGCATTAAAACAGGGTGTGTTTCATGGATGAGAACTCTGGTCTGAATTTCCCTTCACGAACGGAGTTAAACCCCAGTATCTGTGTCTTCCTACCAGCAAGAGTTCATTTCTGGCAAACCAAGTGAATTTTCGGCTCAAATGATTTTACAAAGTCCTAGAACCCAACCGATTATCACTATTAACTAAAGAGCATTTATGTAACAGGAGCTGTAGTCTGTATCATTTTATAAGCAGAGTTGAACTACATATGGTCTGTATGAATAGGAAACACAGTTCTTTTTTTCTGGGCATGCTCATGGTTCTTGCTGTATTGAAGAAGATGGATGGAAGAGGATGATTCTTGCCTTAAAACAGAGTTTTTTTCAGGGTTGAGTATTGTGGTTGAATTTAACTTCAGAAATGGAGTTAAACCCCAGGATCTGTGTCTTCCTACTAGCAAGAGTTCATTTCAGGAAAACCCAGTGAATTTTGTGCACAGATGTTTTTTCCCAGTATAGAAACCCAATGCGATTCTCACTATTAACTAAAGTGGTATTATGTAAGAGGAGCTGTGGTTTGAATCAGTTTCATAAGCAGAGTTTAACTACATATGGTCTGTATGAGTAGGAAACACAGTTCTTTTTTTCTGGGAATGCTCATGTTTCTTACTGTATTTGAGACGCTGGATAGAAGAGCTTGCTTCTTGTGTTAAAACAGTGTGTGTTTCAGGGATGAGAACTCTGGTCTGAATTACCTTCAGAAACGGAGTTAAACCCCAGGATCTGTGTTGTCCTACAAGCAGGAGATCATTTCTGGTAAACAAAGTGAATTTTGGGCTCAAATGATTTTTCGCAGTTCAGAAACCCATCGCGATTCTCACTATTAACTAAAGAGCATTTATGTAAGAGGAGCTGTGGTTTGTATCAGTTTCATAAGCAGAGTTCAACTGCATATGGGGTGTAAGAGGGGGAAACACAGTTATTTTTTTCTGGGCATTCTCACGATTTTTCCTGTATTGGAGATGGAAGAAAGAAGAGGATGCTTCTTGCGTTAAAACAGGATGTGTTTCATGGATGAGAACACTGGTCTGATTTTCCCTTCAGAATCGGAGTTAAACCCGAGGATCTGTGTCTTCCTACAAGCAAGAGTTCATTTCTGGTAAACCCAGGGAATTTTGGGCTCAAATGATTTTTCCAAGTTCACCAACCTATGGCGATTTTCTCTATTAACTAAAGAGCATTTATTGAAGAGGTTCTGTGGTTTGTATCAGTTTCAGAAACTGAGTTGAATTACATATGGTCTGTATGAGTGGGAAGCACAGTTCTTTTTTGAGGGAATGCTCATGGTTCTTGCTGTATGGAGACCCTGGAAAGAAGAGCTTGCTTCTGGATTTAAAACAGAGTGTGATTCATGGATGAGAACTCTGGTCTGAATTTCCCTTCAGAAACGGAGTTGAACCCCAGGATCTGTGTCTTCCTACAAGCAAGATTTCATTTCTGGTAAAACGAGTATATTTTCGGCTAAAATGATTTTACACAGTTCTAGAACACAACGCGATTATCACTATTAACTAAAGAGCATTTATGTAAGAGGAGCTGTGGTTTGTTTCAGTTTCATAAGCAGAGTTCAACTACATATGGTCCGTATTAGTAGGAAACACAGTTCTTTTTTTCTGGGCATGCTCATGGTTCTTGCTGTATTTTAGACTCTGCAAAGAAGAGCTTGCTTCTTGCATTAAAACAGGCTGTGTTTCAGGGATTAGAACTCTCTTCTGAATTTCCCTTCAGAAACTTAGTTAAACCCCAGGATCTGTTTTTTCCCTCAAGCAGGAGTTCATTTCTGGTAAACAAAGTGAATTTTGGGCTCAAATGATTTTACACAGTACACCAACAGAACATGATTCTCACTATTAACTAAAGAGACTTTATGTAAGAGGAGCTGTGATTTGTATCAGTTTCATAAGCAGAGTTGAACTACATATGGTCCGTATGAGTTTGGAAACACAGTTCTTTTTTTCTGGGCATGATCATGGTTCTTGCTGTATTGGTGACGCTGGAAAGAAGAGGATGCTTCTTGTCTTAAAACACAGTGTGTTTCAGGGATGAGAACTCTGGTCTGAATTTCCCTTGAGAAACGGAGTTAAACCCCAGGATCAGTGTCTTCCTACAAGCAAGAGTTAATTTCTCGTATACCCAGTGAGTTTTGGGCTCAAATGATTTTTCGCAGTTCACCAACCCAACATGATTCTCACTATTAACTAAAGAGCATTTATGTAAGCGGAGCTGTGGTTTGTATCAGTTTCATGAGCAGAGTTGAAGTATATATGGTCCGTATGAGTAGGAAGCACAGTTCTTTTATTCCGGGCATGCTCATGGTTCTTGCTGTATTTTAGACTATGGAAAGAAGAGCTTGCTTCTTGCGTTAAAACAGAGTGTTTTTCAGGGATGTGAACTCTGGTCTGAATTTCCCTTCAGAAACGGAGTTAAACACCGGGATCTGTGTCTTCCTACAAGCAAGAGTTCATTTCTGGTATACCCAGTGAATTTTGCGCTCAAATGATTGTTTGCAGTTCATGAACCCTATTCTATTCTCACTAATAACTAAAGTGGATTTATGTAAGAGGAGCTATGGTTGGTATCAGTTTCATAAGCAGAGTTGAACTACATATGTTCCGTATGAGTAGGAAGCACAGTTCTTTTTTCTGGGCATGCTCATAGTTCTTGCTGTATTGGAAACGCTGGAAAGAAGAGCTTGCTTCTTGCTTTAAAACAGAGTGTGTTTCATGGATGAGAACTCTGATCTGAATTTCCCCTCAGAAAAGGAGTTAAACCCCATGATCTGTGTCTTCCTACAAGCAAGAGTTCATTTCTGGTAAACCCAGTGATTTTTGGTCTCAAATGATTATTCACAGTTCACGAGGCAACGCTATTCTCACTATTAACTAAAGAGGATTTATGTAAGAGGAGGTGTGGTTTGTATCAGTTTCATAAGCAGAGTTGAACTACATATGGTCCGTATGAGTAGGAAACACAGTTCTTTTTTTTCAGGGCATGCTCATGGTTCTTGCTGTATTTTAGACTCTGGAAAGAAGAGCTTGCTTCTAGCCTTAAAACAGATTGTTTTTCAGGGATGAGAACTCTGGTCTGAATTTCCCTTCAGTAACGGAGTTAAACCATGGATCTTTGTCTTCCTACATGCAAGAGTTCATTTCTGGTATACCCAGTGAATTTCGGGCTCAAATGATTGTTCCCAGTTCACGAACCATATGCTATTCTCATTAATAACTAAAGAGGATTTATGTAAGAGGAGGTGTGGTGTGTATCAGTTTCATAAGCAGAGTTCAACTACATATGATCCGTATGAATAGGAATCACAGTTCTTTTTTTCAGACCATGCTCATGGTTCTTGCTGTATTTTAGATTCTGGAAAGAAGAGCTTGCTGCTTTTGTTAAAACAGAGTGTGTTTCAGGGATGAGGACTCTGGGCTGAATTTCCCTTCAGAAACGGAGTTAAACCCCAAGATCTGTGTATTCCTACAAGCAATAGTTCATTTCTGTTAAACCAAGTGAATTTTGGGCTCAAATGATTTTTCGCAGTTCACCAACCCAAACCGATTCTCACTATTAACTAAAGAGCATTTATGTAAGCGGAGCTGTGGTCTGTATCATTTCATAAGCAGAGTTGAACTACATATGGTACGTATGAGTAGGAAACACAGTTCTTTTTTTCTGGGAATGATCATGCTTCTTACTGTATTGGAGACGCTGGAAAGAAGAGGATGATTCTTGCCTTAAAACAGAGTGTTTTTCAGAGATAAGAACTCTGGTCTGAATTTCCCTTCAGAAACTGAGTTAAACCCAAGGATCTGAGACTTCCTATAAGCCAGAGTTCATTTCTGGTATACCCAGTGAATTTTGGGCTCAAATGATTTTTCGCAGTCCACCAACCCAACATGATTCTCTCTATTAACTAAAGAGCATTTATGTAAGCGGAGCTCTGGTTTGTATCAGTTTCTTGAGCAGAGTTGAAGTATATATAGTCCGTATGATTAGGAAGCACAGTTCTTTTTTTCCAGGCATGCTCATGGTTCTGGCTGTATTTTAGACTATGGAAAGAAGAGCTTGCTTCTTGCGTTAAAACAGTGTGTGTTTCAGGGATGAGAACTCTGGTCTGAATTTCCATTCAGAAACGGAGTTAAACCCCATGATCTGTGTCTTCCTACAAGCAAGAGTTCATTTCTTGTAAACCAAGTGAATTTTGGGCTAAAATGATTTTACACAGTTTTAGAACCCAACGCTATTCTCACTATTAACTAAAGAGCATTTATGTAAGAGGAGATGTGGTCTTTATCAGTTTCATAAGCAGAGTTGAACTACATATGGTCTGTATTAGTAGGAAACTCATTTCTTTTTTTCCTGGCATGCTCATGCTTCTTACTGTATTGGAGACCCTGGAATGGAGAGGATGATTCATGCCTTAAAACAGAGTGTTTGTATAGGGATGAGAATTCTGGTCTGAATTTCCCTCCAGAAACAGAGTTAAACCCCAGGATCTGTGTCTTCCTACAATCAAGAGTTCATTTCTGGTAAACCCAGTGAATTTTGGGCTCAAATGATTTTTCGCAGATCACAAACACAACGCTATTCTCACTATTAACTAAAGAGTATTTATGAAAGAGAAGCTGTGGTTTGTATAAGTTTCATAAGCAGAGTTGAACTACATATGATCTATATGAGTAGGAAACACAATTATTTTTTCTTGGCATGCTTATGGTTCTTACTGTATTGGAGACCCTGGAACGAAGAGCTTGCTTCTTGCGTTAAAACAGAGTGTGTGTCAGGGATGAGAACTGTGGTCTGAATTTCCCTTCAGAAATGGAGTTAAACCCCAGGATCTGTGTTGTCCTACAAGCAGGATATCATTTCTGGTAAACACAGTGAATTTTGGGCTCAAACGATTTTACACAGTACAACAACAGAACATGATTCTCACTATTAACAAAAGAGACTTTATGTAAGAAGAGCTGTGGTTTGTATCAGTTTCGTAAGCAGATTTGAACTCCATATGGTCCGTATGAGTAGGAAACAAATTTCTTTTTTACAGGGCATGCTCATTGTTCTTGCTGTATTTTAGACTCTGGAAAGAAGAGCTTTCTTCTTGCGTTAAAACAGAGTGTGTTTCAGGGATGAGAACTCTGGTCTGAATTTCCCTTCAGAAATGGAGTTAAACCCCATGATCTGTGTCTTCCTACAAGCAAGAGTTCATTTCTGGTTACCCCAGTGAATTTTGTTCTCAAATGATTATTCGCAGTTCACGAACCCAACGCTATTCTCACTTAACTAAAGAGGATTTATGTAAGAGGAGCTGTGGTTTGTATCAGTTTCATAAGAGGAGTTGAACTACATATGATCCGTATGAGTAGAAAACACATTTCCCTTTTTCAGGGCATGCTCATGGTTCTTGCTGTATTTTAGAATCTGGAAGGAAGAGCTTGCTTCTTGCGTTAAAGCAGGTTGTGTTTCAGGGTTGAGAACGCTGGTCTGAATTTCCCTTCACAAACGGAGTTAAACCCCAGGATCTGTGTTGTCCTACAAGCAGGAGATCATTTCTGGTAAACAAAGTGAATTTTGGGCTCAAAAGATTTTACACAGTACACCAACAGAACATGATTCTCACTATTAACAAAAGAGACTTTATGGAAGAGGAGCTGTGGTTTGTATCAGTTTCATAAGCAGAGTTGAACTACATATGGTCCGTATGAGTAGGAAACACAGTTCTTTTTTTCTGGGCATGATCATGGTTCTTGCTGTATTGGTGAGGCTGGAAAGAAGAGAATGCTTCTTGTCTTAAAACAGAGTGTGTTTCGGGGATGAGAACTCTGGTCTGAATTTCCCTTCAGGAACTGAGTTAAACCCCAGGATCTGTGTCTTCCTACCAGCAAGAGATCATTTATGGATACCCCAGTGAATCTTGGGCTCAAATTATTTTTCGCAGTTCACAATCCCAACGCGATTCTCACTATTAACAAAAGAGCATTTATGTAAGCAGAGCTGTGGTTTGTATCAGTTTCATAAGCAGAGTTGAACTAGATATGGTTTGTATTAGTATGAAACATATTTCTTTGTTTCAGGGCATGCTCATGGTTCTTGCTGTATATTAGAACCTGGAAAAAAGAGCTTGCTTCTTTTGTTAAAGCAGATTTTGTTTCAGGGATTAGAACGCTGGTCTGAATTTCCCTTCACAAACGGAGTTAAACCCCAGGATCTGAATCTTCCTAGAAGCAAGAGTTCATTTCTGGTTACCCCAGTGAATTTTGGGCTCAAATGATTTTTCACAGTTCACGAACCCAACGCGATTCTCACTATTAACTAAACAGCATTTATTCATGCAGAGCTGTGGTTTGTATCAGTTTCATAAGCATAGTTGAACTACATATGGTCCGTATGATTAGAAAACACATTTCTTTTTTTCAGGGCATCCTCATGGTTCTTCCTGTATTTTAGAATCTGGAAAGAGGAGCTTGCATCTTAGTTAAAACAGAGTGTGTTTCAGGTATGAGAACTCTGGTCTGAATTTCCCGTCAGAAACGGAGTTGAACCCCATGATCTGCGTCTTCCTACAAGCACGAGTTCATTTATGCTAAACCCAGTGAATTTTCAGCTAAAATGATTTTTGGCAGTTCACAAACCCAACGCTATTCTCATTATTAACTACAGAGGATACATGTAAGAGGAGCTGTGGTTTGTATCAGTTTCATAAGCAGAGTTGAACTACATATGGTCCGTATGAATAGGAAACACAGTTCTTTTTTTCTGGGCATGATCATGGTTCTTGCTGTATTGGTGATGCTGGAAAGAAGAGGATGCTTCTTGTATTAAAACAGAGTGTGTTTTGGGGATGAGAACTCTGGTCTGAATATCCATTCAGAAACGGAGTTAAACCCCAGGATCTGTGTCTTCCTACAAGCAAGTATTCATTTATGGTTACCCCAGTGAATTTTGGGCTCAAATGTTTTTTCGCAGTTCACGATCCCAACGCGAGTCTCACTATTAACTAAAGAGCATTTATGTAAGCAGAGCTGTGGTTTATATCAGTTTCATAAGCAGATTTGAAAAACATATGGTCCGTATTAGTAGGAAACATATTTCTTCTATTCAGGGCATGCTCATGGTTCTTGCTGTATTTTAGAATGTGGAAAAAAGAGCTTGCTTCTTTCCCTAAAGCAGATTTTGTTTCAGGGATGAGATCGCTTGTCTGAATTTCCCTTCACAAACGGAGTTAAACCCCAGGATCTGTGCCTTCCCACAAGCGAGAGTTCATTTCTGGTCAATCAATTGAATTTTGGGATCAAATGATTTTTCGCAGTTCACCAACCCAAACCGATTCTCACTATTAACTATAGAGCATTTATGTAAGAGGAGCTGTGGTTTGTATCAGTTTGATAAGCAGAGTTGAACTACATATGGTCTGTATGAGTAGGAAACACATTTCTTTTTTTCAGGGCATGCTCATGGTTCTTGATGTATTTTAGACTCTGGAAAGAAGAGCTTTCCTCTTGCGTTAAAACAGAGTGTGTTTCAGGGATGAGAACTCTGGTCTGAATTTCCCTTCAGAAAGGGAGTTAAACCCCATGATCTGTGTCTTCCTACAAGCAAGAGTTCATTTCTGGTTACCCCAGTGAATTTTGGGCTCAAATGATTATTCACAGTTCACGAACCCAACGTTATTCTCACTATTAACTAAAGAGGATTTATGTAAGAGGATCTGTGGTTTGTATCAGTTTCATAAGAGGAGTTGAACTACATATGATTCGTATGAGTAGAAAACACATTTCTCTTTTTCAGGGCATGCTCATGGTTCTTGCTGTATTTTAGAATCTGGAGGAAGAGCTTGCTTCTTGCGTTAAAGAAGGTTGTGTTTCAGGGTTGAGAACGCTGGTCTGAATTTCCCTTCACAAACGGAGTGAAACCCCAGGATCTGTGTTGTCCTACAAGCAGGAGATCATTTCTGGTAAACAAAGTGAAATTTGGGCTCAAAAGATTTTACACAGTACACCAACAGAACATGATTCTCACTATTAACAAAAGAGACTTTATGGAAGAGGAGTTGTGGTTTGTATCAGTTTCATAAGCAGAGTTGAACTACATATGGTCCGTATGAATAGGAAACACAGTTCTTTTTTTCTGGGCATGATCATGGTTCTTGCTGTATTGGTGAGGCTGGAAAGAAGAGAATGCTTCTTGTCTTAAAACAGAGTGTGTTTCGGGGATGAGAACTCTGGTCTGAATTTCCCTTCAGGAACGGAGTTAAACCCCAGGATCTGTGTCTTCCTACCAGCAAGAGATCATTTATGGATACCCCAGTGAATCTTGGGCTCAAATTATTTTTCGCAGTTCACAATCCCAACGCGATTCTCACTATTAACAATAGAGCATTTATGTAAGCAGAGCTGGGGTTTGTATCAGTTTCATAAGCAGAGTTGAACTAGATATGGTTTGTATTAGTAGGAAACATATTTCTTTGTTTCAGGGCATGCTCATGGTTCTTGCTGTATTTTAGAATGTGGAAAAAAGAGCTTGCTTCTTTCCCTAAAGCAGATTTTGTTTCAGGGATGAGAACGCTGGTCTGAATTTCCCTTCACAAACGGAGTTAAACCCCAGGATCTGTGTCTTCCCACAAGCAAGAGTTCATTTCTGGTCAACCAATTGAATTTTGGGATCAAATGATTTTTCGCAGTTCACGAACCCAACGCGATTCTCACTATTAACTATAGAGCATTTATGTAAGAGGAGCTGTGGTTTGTATCAGTTTGATAAGCAGAGTTGAACTACATATGGTCTGTATGAGTAGGAAACACATTTCTTTTTTTCAGGGCATGCTCATGGTTCTTGATGTATTTTAGACTCTGGAAAGAAGAGCTTTCTTCTTGCGTTAAAACAGAGTGTGTTTCAGGGATGAGAACTCTGGTCTGAATTTCCCTTCAGAAAGGGAGTTAAACCCCAGGATCTGTGTCTTCCTACAAGCAAGAGTTCATTTCTTGTAAACCAAGTGAATTTTCGGCTCAAATGTTTTTCCATAATTCTAGAACACAACGCGATTATCACTATTAATTAATGAGCATTTATGTAAGAGGAGCTGTGGTTTGTATCTGTTTCATAAACAGATTTGTACTATATATCGTCCCTATGAGTAGGAAACACCGTTCTTTTTTCTTGGCATGCTTATGGTTCTTACTGTATTGAAGACCCTGGAAAGAAGAGGATGCTTCTTGTCTTAAAATAGAGTGTGTTTCAGGGATAAGAACTCTGGTCTGAATTTCCCTTCAGAAATGGAGTTAAACCCCAGGATCTGTGTCTCTCTACAAGCAAGAGTTCATTTCTGGTTACCCCAGTGAATTTTGGGCTCAAATGATTTTTAGCAGTTCACGATCCCAACTCGATTCTCACTATTAATTAAAGAGCATTTATGTAAGCAGAGCTGTGGTTTGTATCAGTTTCATAAGCAGAGTTGAACTACATATGGTCCGTATGAGGAGGAAACACAGTTATTTAATATTATTATTTTTTTTTGGTTGCTCATGGTTCTTACTGTTTTGGAGACCCTGGAAAGAAGAGGATGATTCATGCCTTAACACAGAGTGTTTTTCAGGTATGAGAATTCTGGTCTGAACTTCCCTTCAGAAACAGAGTTAAACCCCAGTATCTGTGTCTTCCTACAAGCAAGAATTCATTTATGGTTACCCCAGTGAATTTTGGGCTCAAATGATTTTTTGCAATTCACAAACCCAACGCGATTCTCACTATTAACTAAAGAGCATTTATGTAAGCAGAGCTGTGGTTTGTATCAGTTTCATAAGCAGAGTTGAACTCCATATGGTCCGTATGAGTAGGAAACACATTTTTTTTCAGGGCATACTCATCGTTCTTGCTGTATTTTAGACTCTGGAAAGAAGAGCTTTCTTCTTGCGTTAAAACAGAGTGTGTTTCAGGGATGAGAACTCTAGTCTGAATTTCCCTTCAGAAAGGGAGTTAAACCCCAGGATCTCTGTCTTCCTACAAGCAAGAGTTAATTTCTGGTAAACCAAGTGAATTTTCGGCTCAAATGATTTTCCACAGTTCTAGAACAGAACGTGATTATCACTACTAATTAATGAGCATTTATATAAGAGGAGCTGTGTTGTGTATTAGTTTCATAAGAAGATTTGAACTACATATCGTCCCTATGAGTAGGAAACACCGTTCTTTTTTCTTGGCATGCTTATAGTTCTTACTGTATTGAAGACCCTGGAAAGAAGTGGATGCTTCTTGACTTAAAATAGAGTGTGTTTCAGGGATGAGAACTCTGGTCTGAATTTCCCTTCAGAAATGGAGTTAAACCCCAGGATCTGTGTCTTCCTAAAAGCAAGAGTTCATTTCTGGTTACCCCAGTGAATTTTGGGCTCAAATGATATTTCGCAGTTCACGAACCCAACGTGATTCTCACTATTAACGAAACAGCACTTATGTATGTGGAGCTGTGGTTTGTATCAGTTTCATAAGCAGCGTTGAACTACATATGGTCTGTATGAGTAGAAAACACATTTCTTTTTTTCAGGGAATGGTCATGGTTCTTGCTGTATTTTAGAATCTGGAAAGAAGAGCTTGCTTCTTGCTTTAAAACAGAGTGTGTTTCAGGGATGAGAACACTGGTCTGAATTTGTCTTCAGAAATGGAGTTAAACCCCAGGATCTGTGTTGTCCTACAAGCAGGAGATCATTTCTGTTAAACAAAGTGAATTTTGGGCTCAAAAGATTTTACACAGAACACCAACAGAACATGATTCTCACTATTAACAATAGAGACTTTATGTAAGAGGAGCTGTGGTTTGTATCAGTTTCATAAGCAGAGTTGAACTACATATGGTCCGTATGAGTAGGAAACACAGTTCTTTTTTTCTGGGCATGATCATGGTTCTTGCTGTATTGGTGACGCTGGAAAGAATTGGATGCTTCTTGTCTTAAAACAGAGTGTGTTTCGGGGATAGGAACTCTGGTCTGAATTTCCCTTCAGAAACGGAGTTAAACCCCAGGATCTGTGTCTTCCTACAAGCAAGTATTCATTTATGGTTACCCCAGTGAATTTTGGGCTCAAATGATTTTTGGCAGTTCACGATCCCAACACGATTCTCACTATTAACTAAAGAGCATTTATGAAACCAGAGCTGTGGTTTGTATCAGTTTCAAAAGTATAGTTAAACTCCATATGGTCCGTATGAGTAGGAAACACATTTCTTTTTTTCAGGGCATGCTCATTGTTCTTGCTGTATTTTAGACTCTGGAAAGAAGAGCTTTCTTCTTGCGTTAAAACAGAGTGTGTTTCAGGGATGAGAACTCTGGTCTGAATTTCCCTTCAGAAAGGGAGGTAAACCCCAGGATCTATGTCTTCCTACAAGCAAGAGTTCATTTCTTATTAACCAAGTGAATTTTCGGCTCAAATGATTTTCCACAGTTCTAGAACACAACGTGATTATCACTATTAATTAATGAGCATTTATGTAATAGGAGCTGTGTTGTGTATCAGTTTCATAAGCAGATTTGAACTACATATCATCCGTATGAGTAGGAAACACCGTTTTTTTTCTTGGCATGCTTATGTTTCTTACTGTATTGAAGATACTGGAAAGGAGAGGATGCTTCTTGTCTTAAAATAGAGTGTGTTTCAGGGATAAGAACTCTGGTCTGAATTTCCCTTCAGAAATGGAGTTAAACTCCAGGATCTGTGTCTTCCTACAAGCAAGAGTTCATTTCTGGTTACCCCAGTGAATTTTGGGCTCAAATGATTATTCGCAGTTCACGAACCCAACGCTATTCTCACTATTAACTAAACAGGATTTATGTAAGAAGAGCTGTGGTTTGTATCAGTTTCATAAGAGGAGTTGAACTACATATGATCCGTATGAGTAGAAAACACATTTCTCTTTTTCAGGGCATGCTCATGGTTCTTGCTGTATTTTAGAATCTGGAAGGAAGAGCTTGCTTCTTGCGTTAAAGCAGATTGTGTTAAAGGGATGAGAACGCTGGTCTTTATTTCCCTTCACAAACGGAGTTAAACCCCAGGATCTGTGTTGTCCTACAAGCAGGAGATCATTTCTCGTAAACAAAGTGAATTTTGGGCTCAAAAGATTTTACACAGTACACCAACAGAACATGATTCTCACTATTAACAAAAGAGACTTTATGGAAGAGGAGCTGTGGTTTGTATCAGTTTCATAAGCAGAGTTGAACTACATATGGTCCGTATGAGTAGGAAACACAGTTCTTTTTTTCTGGGCATGATCATGGTTCTTGCTGTATTGGTGAGGCTGGAAAGAAGAGAATACTTCTTGTCTTAAAACAGAGTGTCTTTCAGGGATGAGAACTCTGGTCTGAATATCCCTTCAGAAACGGAGTTAAACCCCAGGATCTGTGTCTTCCTACCAGCAAGAGATCATTTATGGATACCCCAATGAATCTTGGGCTCAAATTATTTTTCGCAGTTCACAATCCCAACGCGATTCTCACTATTAACAAAAGAGCATTTATGTAAGCAGAGCTGTGGTTTGTATCAGTTTCATAAGCAGAGTTGAACTAGATATGGTTTGTATTAGTAGGAAACATATTTCTTTGTTTCAGGGCATGCTCATGGTTCTTGCTGTATTTTAGAACCTGGAAAAAAGAGCTTGCTTCTTGCATTAAAGCAGATTTTGTTTCAGGGATAAGAACGCTGGTCTGAATTTCCCTTCACAAACGGAGTTAAACCCCAGGATCTGAATCTTCCTACAAGCAAGGGTACATTTCTGGTTACCCCAGTGAATTTTGGGCTCAAATGATTTTTCGCAGTTCACGAACCCAACGCGATTCTCACTATTAACTAAACAGCATTTATTTATGCAGAGCTTGGTTTGTATCAGTTTCATAAGCATAGTTGAACTACATATGGTCCGTATGATTAGAAAACACATTTTTTTTTCAGGGCATGCTCATGGTTCTTGCTGTATTTTAGAATCTGGAAAGAGGAGCTTGCATCTTAGTTAAAACAGAGTGTGTTTCAGGTATGAGAACTCTGGTCTGAATTTCCCTTCAGAAACGGAGTTGAACCTCATGATCTGCGTCTTCCTACAAGCAAGAGTTCATTTATGTTAAACCCAGTGAATTTTCAGCTCAAATGATTTTTGGCAGTTCACAAACCCAACGCTATTCTCACTATTATCTACAGAGGATTTATGTAAGACGAGCTGTAGTTTCTATCTGTTTCATAAGCAGAGTTGAACTACATATGGTCCGTATGAATAGGAAACAGAGTTCTTCTTTTCAGTGCATTCTCATGGTTCTTGCTATATTAGACTCTGGAAAGAAGGGCTTGCTTCTAGCGTTAAAACAGAGTGCGTTTCAGGGATAAGACCTCTGGTCTGAATTTCCCTTCAGAAACGGAATTAAACCCCAGGATCTGTGTTGTCCTACAAGCAGGATATCATTTCTGGTAAACAAAGTGAATTTTGGGCACAAAAGGTTTTACACAGTACACCAACAGAACATGATTCTCACTATTAACTAAAGAGCATTTATGTAAGAGGAGCTGTGGTTTGTATCAGTTTCATAAGCAGAGTTGAACTACATATTTTCTGTATGAGTCGGAAACACAGTTCTATTTTCTGTGCATGCTCATGTTTCTTACTATATTGGAGACGCTGGAAAGAAGAGGATGATTCTTGCCTTAAAACAGAGTGTTTTTCAGGGATGAGAACTCTGGTCTCAATTTGCCTTCAGAAACGGAGATAAACCCCAGGATCAGTGTCTTCCTACAAGCAAGAGTTCATTTCTGGTAAACCCAGTGATTTTTTGGCCCAAATGATTTTTCGCAGTTCCTGAAACCAACATGATTCTCACTATTAACTAAAGAGAATTTATGTAAGAGGAGCTGTGTTTTTTATCAGTTTCATAAGCAGAGTTGAACTACATATGGTCTATCTTAGTAGGAAACACATTTTTTATTTCATGGCATGCTCATGGTTCTTGCTGTATTTTAGACTCTAGAATGAAGAGCTTGCTTCTTGCGTAAAAGCAGAGTGTGTTTCAGGGATGAGAACTCTGGTCTGTATTTGAATTCAGTAACGGAGTTAAACACCAGGATCAGTGTCTTCCTACAAGCAAGAGTTCAGTTCTGGTAAACCCTGTGAATTTTGGGCTCAAATGATTTTTCCCAGTTCACGAACCATACGCTATTCTCACTATTAACTAAAGAGGATTTATGTAAGAGGAGCTGTGGTTTGTATCAGTTTCATGAGCAGAGTTGAACTACATATGGTCCGTATGAGTAGGAAACACAGATCTTTTTTTCTGCGCATGCTCATGGTTCTTGCTGTATTGGAGACGCTGGAAAGAAGAGCTTGCTTCCTGCCTTAAAACAGAGTGTTTTTCAGGTTTGAGAATTCTGGTCTGAATTTGTCTTCAGAAACGGAGTGAAACCCCAGGATCTGTGTCGTCCTACAATATGATTGCATTTCTGGTAAACCTAGTGAATTTTGGGCTCAAATAATTTTTCCCAGTTCAGGAACCCTAGGCTATTCTCACTATTAACTAAAGAGGATTTATGTAAGAAGAGCTGTGGTTTGTATCAGTTTCATAAGCAGAGTTGAACTACATATTTTCTGTATTAGTAGGAAACACAGTTCTTTTTTTCTGGGCATGCTCATGTTTCTTACTATATTGGATACACTGGAAAGAAGAGGATGATTCTTGCCTTAAAACAGAGTGTTTTTCAGGGATGAGATCTCTGGTCTGAATTTGTCTTCAGAAAAGGAGTTAAACCCCAGGATCAGTGTCTTCCTACAAGCAAGAGTTCATTTATGGTAAACCCAGTGATTTTTGGGCTCAAATGATTTTTAGGAGTTCAGGAACCCTACACTATTCACACTATTACCGAAAGAGAATTTATTTAAGAGGAGCTGTGGTTTTTATCAGTTTCATAAGCAGAGTTGAACTACATATGGTCCGTCTGAGTAGGAAACACAGTTTTTTTTTTTCTGGGAATGCTCATGGTTCTTGCTGTATTAGAGACGCTGGAAAGAAGAGCTTGCTTCTTGCCTTAAAACAGAGTGTTTTTCCGGGTTGAGAATTCTGGTCTGAATTTGTCTTCAGAAACGGAGTTAAACCCCAGGATCTGTGTCTTCCTACAAGAAAGAGTTCAGTTCTGGTAAACCCAGTGAATTTTGGGCTCAAATGATTTTTCGCTGTTCATGAACTGAACGCTATTCTCACTATTAAAAAAAGAGCAATTATGTAAGACGAGGTGTAGGATGTATCAGTTTCATAATCATAGTTGAACTAAATATGGTCCGTATGATTAGGAAACACAGTTCTTTTTTTCAAGCCATGCTCATGGTTCTTGCTGTATTTTAGACTCTGGAAAGAATAGCTTGCCTCTTCGTTAAAACAGAGTGTGTTTCAAGGATGAGAACTCTGGTCTGAATTTCCCTGAAGTAACTGAGTTAAGCCCCAGGATCTGTGTCTTCCTACAATAAGAGTGCATTTCTGGTAAACCCAGTGAATTTTGTGCTCAAATAATTTTTCACAGTTCACGAACCCTACGCTATTCTCACTATTAACTGAAAAGCATTTATTTAGGAGGAGCTGTGGTTTGTATCAGTTTCATAAGCAGAGTTGAACTACATATTTTCTGTATGAGTCGGAAACAGAGTTCTATTTTCTATGCATGCACATGTTTCTTACTATATTGGAGACACTGGAAAGAAGAGGATGATTCTGGCCTTAAAACAGAGTGTTTTTCAGGGATGAGAACTCTGGTCTGAACTTTCCTTCAGAAACGGAGTTAAAACCAAGGATCAGTTTCTTCCTACAAGCAAGAGTTCATTTCTGGTTACCCAGTGAATTTTGGGCTCAAATGATATTTTGCACTTCACGAACCCAACGCGATTCTCAGTATTAACTAAAGAGCATTTACGTAAGAGTAGCTGTAGTTTGTATCAGTTTCATAAGCAGAGTTGAACTACATATGGTCCGTATGAGTAGGAAACACAGATCTTTTATTCTGCGCATGCTCATGGTTCTTGCTGTATTGGAGACGCTGGAAAGAAGAGCTTGCTTCCTACCTTAAAACAGAGTGTTTTTCAGGGTTGAGAATTCTGGTCTGAATTTGTCTTCAGAAACGGAGTTAAACCCCAGGATCTGTGTCTTCCTACAATAAGAGCGCATTTCTGATAAACCTAGTGAATTTTGGGCTCAAATAATTTTTCCCAGTTCACGAACCCTACGCTATTCTCACTATTAACTAAAGAGGATTTATGTAATAGGAGCTGTGGTTTGTATCAGTTTCATAAGCAGAGTTGAACTACATATTTTCTGTATAAGTTGGAAACACAGTTCTATTTTCTGGGCATGCTCATGTTTCTTACTATATTGGAGACGCTGGAAAGAAGAGGATGATTCTTGCCTTTAAACAGAGTGTTATTCAGGGATGAGAACTCTGGTCTGAATTTGTCTTCAGAAAAGGAGTTAAACCCCAGGATCAGTGTCTTCCTACAAGAAAGAGTTCAGTTCTGGTAAACCCAGTGATTTTTGGGCTCAAATGATTTTTTGCACTTCAGTAACTCTACGCTATTCTCACTATTAACTAAAGAGCATTTATGTAAGAGGAGGTGTGGTCTGTATCAGTTTCATAAGCAGAGTTGAACTACATATGGTCCGTAAGAATAGGAAACAGAATTCTTTTTTCCAGGCCATGCTCATGGTTAATGCTGTATTTTAGACTCTGGAAAGAAGAGCGTGCTTCATCGTTTAAATAGAGTGTGTTTCAGGGATGAGAACTCTGCTCTCAATTTCCCTGCAGAAAAGGAGTTAAATCCCAGGATCTGTGTCTTCCTACAGCAAGAGTTCATTTCTGGTAAACCCAGTGAATTTTGTTCTCAAATGATTTTTCCCATTTCACGAACCCTATGCTATTCACACTATTAAGTAAAGAGGATCTTTGTAAGAGGAGCTGTGATTTGTATCAGTTTAATAAGCAGAGTTGAACTACATATGGTCTGTAAGAGAAGAAAACACAGTTATTTTTTTCTGGGCATGCTCATGTTTCTTAGTATATTGGACACGCTGGAAAGAATAGGATGATTCTTGCCTTAAAACAGAGTGTTTTTCAGGGATGGGAACTCTGGTCTCACTTTGTCTTCAGAAAAGGAGTTAAACCCCACGATCAGTGTCTTCCTACAAGTAAGAGTTCATTTCTGGTAAACCCAGGGTTTTTTGGGCTCAAATGATTTTTCGCAGTTCAGGAACCATACGCTATTCTCACTATTAACCAATGAGGATTTATGTAAGAGCAGCTGTGCTTTATATCAGGTTCATAAGCAGAGTTGAACTACATATGGTATGTATGAGTGGGAAACACAGTTCTATTTTCTATGCATGCTCATGTTTCTTACTATATTGGAGACGCTGGAAAGAAGAAGATGATTCTTGCCTTAAAACAGAGTGTTTTTCAGGGATGAGAACTCAGGTCTGAATTTTCCTTCAGTAACGGAGTTAAAACCAAGGATCAGTTTCTTCCTACAAGCAAGAGTTCATTTCTGGTTACCCAGTGAATTTTGGGCTCAAAACATTTTTTGCAGTTCACAAACCCTACGCTATTCTCACTATTAACTAAAGAGGATTTATGTAAGAGGAGCTGTGGTTTGTATCAGTTTCATAAGCAGAGTTGAACTACATATTTTCTGTATGAGTCGGAAACACAGTTCTATTTTCTGGGCATGCTCATGTTTCTTACTATATTGGAGACGCTGGAAAGAAGAGGATGATTCTTGCCTTAAAACAGAGTGTTTTTCAGGGATGAGAACTCTGGTCTGAATTTTCCTTCAGAAATGGAGTTAAAACCAAGGAACAGTTTCTTCCTACACACAAGAGTTCATTTCTGGTTACCCAGTGAATTTTGGGCTCAAATGATTTTTCGAAGTTCATGAACCGAACGCTATTCTCACTATTAAAAAAAAGAGCAATTATGTAAAACAAGGTGTAGTCTGTATCAGTTTCATAAGCAGAGTTGAACTAAATATGGCCCGTATGAATAGGAAACACAGTTCTTTTTTTCAGGCCATGCTCATGGTTCTTGCTGTATTTTAGACTCTGGAAAGAAGAGCTTGCTTCTTCGTTAAAACAGAGTGTTTTTCAGGGTTGAGAATTCTGGTCTGAATTTGTCTTCAGAAACGGAGTTAAACCCCAGGATCTGTGTCTTCCTAGAATAAGAGTGGATTTCTGGTAAACCTAGTGAATTTTGGGCTCAAATGATTTTTCCCAGTTCACGAACCCTATGCTATTCTCACTATGAACTAAAGAGGATTTATGTAAGAGGAGCTGTGGTTTGTATCAGTTTCATAAGCAGAGTTGAACTACATATGGTCCGTATGAATAGGAAACACAGTTCTTTTTTTCTGGGCATGCTCATGGTTCTTGCTGTATTCGAGACGCTGGAAGGAGGAGCTTGCATCTTGCCATAAAACAGAGTGTTTTTCAGGCTTGAGAATTCTAGTCTGAATTTGACTTCAGAAACGGAGTTAAACCCCAGGATCTGTGTCTTCCTATAAGAAAGAGTTCAGTTCTGGTAAACCCTGTGAATTTTGGGCTCAAATGATTTTTCGAAGTTCATGAACCGAACGCTATTCTCACTATTAAAAAAAGAGCAATTTTGTAAGACAATGTGTAGTCTCTATCATTTTCATTAGCAGAGTTGAAGTACATATGATCCGTATGATTAGGAAACACAGTTCTTTTTTTCAGGCCATGCTCATGGTTCTTGCTGTATTTTAGAATCTGGAAAGAAGAGCTTGCTTCGTTGTTAAAACAGAGTGTGTTTCAGGGATGAGAACTCTGGTCTGAATTTCCCTGCAGTAACGGAGGTAAACCCCAGGATCTGTGTCTTCCTACAATAAGAGTGCATTTCTGGTAAACCCAGTGAATTTTGGGCTCAAATGATTTTTCGCAGTTCACGAACCATATACTATTCTCACTATTAACTGAAGAGCATTTATGTAAGAGGAGCTGTGGTTTGTATCAGTTTCATAAGCAGAGTTGAACTACATATGGTCCGTCTGAGTAGGAAACACAGTTTTTTTTTTTTTTTCATGGCATGCTCATGGTTCTTGCTGTATTTTAGACTCTAGAATGAAGAGCTTGCTTCTTGCGTTAAAACAGAGTGTGTTTCAGGGATGAGAATTCTGGTCTGAATTTACCTTCAGAAACGGAGTTAAACCCCAGGATCAGTGTCTTCCTACAAGCAAGAGTTCATTTCTGGTTATCCAGTGAATTTTGTTGTCAAATGATTTTTCCCAGTTCATGAACCATACGCTATTCTCACTATTAAAAAAAGAGGATTTATGTAAGAGGAGCTGTGGTTTGTATCAGTTTCATAAGCAGAGTTGAACTACATGTGGTCCGTATAAGTAGGAAACGCAGTTCTTTTTTTCTGGGCATGCTCATGTTTTTTACTATGTTGGAGACGCTGGAAAGAATAGGATGATTCTTGCCTTAAAACAGAGTGTTTTTCAGGGATGAGATATCTGGTCTGAATCTTTCTTCAGAAAAGGAGTTAAACCCTAGGATCAGTGTCTATCTACAAGGAAGAGTTCTTTTCTGGTAAACCCAGTGATTTTGGGGCTCAAATGATTTTTCGCAGTTCAGTAACCCTACGCTATTCAAACTATTAACTAAAGAGCGTTTATGTAAGAGGAGGTGTGGTCTGTATCAGTTTCATAAGCAGAGTTGAACTACATATGGTCCGTACGAATAGGAAACAGAGTTCTTTTTTCCAGGCCATGCTCATGGTTATTGCTGTATTTTAGACTCTGGAAAGAAGAGCATGCTTCTTCGTTTAAACAGAGTGTGTTTCAGGGATGAGAACTCTGGTCTGAATTTTCCTGCAGAAAAGGAGTTAAACCCCAGGATCTGTGTTTCCTACAAGCAAGAGTACATTTCTGGTAAATCCAGTGAATTTTGGGCTCAAATGATTTTTCGCAGTTAACGAACCATACGCTATTCTCACTATTAGCCAATGAGGATTTATGTAAGAGCAGCTGTGCTTTGAATCAGGTTCATAAGCAGAGTTGAACTACATATGGTCTGTATGAGTAGGAAACACAGTTCTTTTTTTCTGGGCATGCGCATGTTTCTTACTATATTGGAGACGCTGGAAAGAAGAGGATGATTCTTGCCTTAAAACAAAGTGTTTTTTAGGGATGAGAACTCTGGTCTGAATTTGCCTTCAGAATCGGAGTTAAACCCCAGAATCAGTGTCTTCCTACAAGCAAGAGTTCATTTCTGGTAAACCCAGTGAATTTTGGGCTCAAATGATTTTTCGCAGTTCATGAACCATAAGCTATACTCACTATTAACTCAAGAGGATTTATGTAAGAGGAGCTGTGGTTTGTATCAGTTTCATAAGCAGAGTTGAACTACATATGTTCCGTCTGAGTAGGAAACACAATTTTTTTTTCAGGGCATGCTCATGGTTCTTGCTGTATTGGAGACGCTGGAATGAAGAGCTTGCTTCTTGCCTTAAAACAGAGTGTTTTTCAGGGTTGAGAATTCTGGTCTGAATTTGTCTTCAGAAACAGAGTTAAACCCCAGGATCTGTGTCTTCCTACAAGAAAGAGTTCAGTTCTGGTAAACCCAGTGAATTTTGGCTCAAATGATTTTTCGAAGTTCATGAACCGAACGCTAATCTCATTATTAAAAAAAGAGCAATTATGTAAGACGAGGTGTGGTCTGTATCAGTTTCATAAGCAGAGTTGAACTAAATATGGTCCGTATGAATAGGAAAAACAGTTTTTTTTTTCAGGCCATGCTCATGGTTCTTGCTGTATTTTATACTCTGGAAAGAAGAGCTTGCTTCTTCGTTAAAACAGAGTGTGTTTCAGGGATGAGAACTCTGGTCTGAATTTCCCTGCAGAAATGGAGTTAATCCCCAGGATCTGTGTCTTCCTACAATAAAAGTGCATTTCTGGTAAACCCTGTGAATTTTGGGCTCAAATGATTTTTCCCAGTTCACGAACCCTACTCTATTCTCACTATTAACTGAAGAGCATTTAAGTAAGAGGAGTTGTGGTTTGTATCAGTTTCATAAGCAGAGTTGAACTACATATTTTCTGTATGAATCGTAAACACAGTTCTTTTTTTCTAGGCATGCTCATGTTTCTTATCATAATCGAGACCCTCGAAAGAAGAGGATGATTCTTCACTTAAAACAGAGTGTTTTTCAGGGATGAGAACTCTGGTCTGAATTTGTCTTCAGAAAAGGAGTTAAACCCCAGCATCAGTGTCTTCATACAAGCAAGAGTTCATTTCTGGTAAACCCGGTGATTTTTGGGCTCAAATGATTTTTCGCAGTTCAGGAACCCTACGATATTCAAACTAATAACTAAAGAGGATTTATGTAAGAGGTGCTGTGGTTTGTATCAGTTTCATAAGCAGAGTTGAACTACATATGTTCTGTATGAGTCGGAAACACAGTTCTTTTTTTCTGGGCATGCTCATGTTTCTTACTATATTGGAGATGCTGGAAGGAAGAGGATGATTCTTGCCTTTAAACAGAGTGTTTTTCAGGGATGAGAACTCTGATCTCAATTTGCTTTCAGAAATGGTGTTAAACCCCAGGATCAGTGCCTTCCTACAAGCAAGAGTTTATTTCTTTTAAACCCAGTGATTTTTTGGCCCAAATGATTTTTCGCAGTTCACGAACCCAACATGATTCTCACTATTAACAAAAGAGAATTTATGGAAGAGGAGCTGTGGTTTTTATCAGTTTCATAAGCAGAGTTGAACTACATATGTTCCGTCTGAGTAGGAAACACAGTTTTTTTTTTTCAGGGCATGCTCATGGTTCTTGCTCTATTTTAGACTCTAGAATGAAGAGCTTGCTTCTTGCGTTAAAACAGAGTGTGTTTCAGGGATGAGAATTCTGGTCTGAATTTCCCTTTAGAAAAGGAGTTAAACCCCAGGATCTGTGTCTTCCTACAAGCAAGAGTTCATTTCTGGTAAACCCAGTGAATTTTGGGCTCCAATGATTTTTCGCAGTTCAAGAACCATACGCTATTCTCACTATTAACTAAAGAGGATTTATGTAAGAGGAGCTGTGGTTTGTATCAGTTTCATAAGCAGAGTTGAACTACATATGTTCCGTCCGAGTAGGAAACACAGTTTTTTTTCAGTGCATGCTCATGGTTCTTGCTGTATTTTAGACACTAGAATGAAGAGCATGTTTCTTGCTGTTAAAACAGAGTGTGTTTCAGGGATGAGAACTCTGGTCTGAATTTCCCTTCAGAAAAGGAGTTAAACCCCAGGATCTGTGTGTTCCTCCAAGCAAGAGTTCATTTCTGGTAAACCCAGTGAATTTTGGGCTGAAATGATTTTTCGCAGTTCACGAACCATACGCTATACTCACTATTAACTAAAGAGGATTTATGTAAGAGGAGCTGTGGTTTGTATCAGTTTCATAAGCAGAGTTGAACTACATATGGTCTGTATGAGAAGGAAACAGATTTCTTTTTTTCAGGCCATGCTCATGGTTATTGCTGTATTTTAGAATCTGGAAAGAAGAGCGTGCTTCTTCGTTTAAACAGAGTGTGTTTCAGGGATGAGAACTCTGGTCTGAATTTCCCTGCAGAAAAGGAGTTAAACCCCAGGATCTGTGTCTTCTTACAAGCAAGTGTTGATTTCTGGTAAACCCAGTGATTTTTTGGACCAAATGATTTCTCACAGTTCAAGAACCCAACATGATTCTCACTATTAACTAAAGAGAATTTATGTAAGAGGAGCTGTGGTTTTTATCAGTTTCATAAGCAGAGTTGAACTACATATGGTCCGTCTGAGTAGGAAACACAGTTGTTTTTTTTTTCAGTGCATGCTCATGGTTCTTGCTGTATTTTAGACTCTAGAATGAAGAGGTTGTTTCTTGCATTAAAACAGAGTGTGTTTCAGGGATGAGAACTCTGGTCTGAATTTTCCTTCAGAAAAGGAGTTAAACCCCAGGATCAGTGTCTTCCTACAGGCAAGAGTTCATTTCTGGTAAACACAGTGAATTTTGGGCTCAAATGTTTTTTCGCAGTTCACGATCCATACGCTATTCTCACTATTAACCAATGAGGATTTATGTAAGAGCAGCTGTGCTTTGTATCAGGTTCATAAGCAGAATTGAACTACATATGTTCTGTATGAGTAGGAAACACAGTTCTTTTTTTCTGGGCATGCTCATGTTTCTTACTATATTGGAGATGCTGGAGAGAAGAGGATGATTCTTGCCTTAAAACAGAGTGTTTTTCAGGGATGAGAACTCTGGTCTGAATTTGCCTTCATTAACAGAGTTAAATCCCATGATCATTGTCTTCCTACAAGCAAGAGTTCATTTCTGTTTACCCAGTGAATTTTGTCCTCAAATAATTTTTTCCCAGTTCAGGAACCATACGCTTTTCTCACTATTAACTAAAGAGGATTTATGTAAGAGGAGCTGTGGTTTGTATCAGTTTCATAAGCAGAGTTGAACTACATGTGGTCCGTATGAGTAGGAAAGACAGTTCTTTTTTTCTGGGCATGCTCATGTTTCTTACTATATTGGAGACGCTGGAAAGAAGAGGATGATACTTGCCTTAAAACAGAGTGTTTTTTAGGGATGAGAACTCTGGTCTGAATTTGTCTTCAGAAAAGGAGCTAAACCCCAGGACCAGTGTCTTCCTACAAGCAAGAGTTCATTTCTGGTAAACCCAGTGATTTTTGGGCTCAAATGATTTTTCGCAGTTCAGGAACCCTACGCTATTCACACTAATAACTAAAGAGGATTTATGTAAGAGGAGCTGTGGTTTGTATCAGTTTCATAAGCAGAGTTGAACTACATGTGGTCCGTATGAGTAGGAAACACAGTTCTTTTTTTCTGGGCATGCTCATGTTTCTTACTATATTGGAGACGCTGTAAAGAAGAGGATGATTCTTGCCTTAAAACAGAGTGTTTTTTAGGGATGAGAACTCTGGTCTGAATTTGCCTTCAGAAAAGGAGTTAAACCACATGATCTGTGTCTTCCTACATGCAAGAGTTCATTTCTGGTAAACCCAGTGAATTTTTGCCTCAAATGATTTTTCACAGTTCACGAACCATACGCTATTCTCACTATTAACTCAAGAGGATTTATGTTAGAGGAGCTGAGGTTTGTATCAGTTTCATAAGCAGAGTTGAACTACATATGGTCTGTAAGAGAAGGAAACACAGTTCTTTTATTCTGGGCATGCTCATGTTTCTTATTATATTGGAGACCCTGGAAAGAATAGAATGGTTCTTGCCTTAAAACAGAGTGTTTTTCAGGGATGAGAACTCTGGTCTGAATTTCTCTTCAGAAAAAGGAGTTAAACCCCAGGATCAGTGTCTTCCTACAAGCAAGAGTTCATTTCTGGTAAACCCAGTGATTTTCGACTCAAATGATTTTTTGCAGTTCAGGAAACCTATGCTATTCACACTATTAACTAAAGAGGATTTATGTAAGAGGAGCTGTGGTTTGTATCAGTTTCATAAGCAGAGTTGAACTACATATGGTCCGTATTAGTAGGAAACACAGTTCGATTTTTCTGGGCATGCTCATGGTTCTTGCTGTATTTTAGACTCTAGAATGAAGAGCTTGCTTCTTGCTTTAAAACAGAGTGTGTTTCAGGGATGAGAACTCTGGTCTGAATTTCCCTTCAGAAAAGGAGTTAAACCCCAGGATCAGTGTCTTTCTACAAGCAAGAGTTCATTTCTGGTAAACCCAGTGATTTTTCGGCTCAAATGATTTTTCGCAGTTCAGGAACCCTACGATATTCACACTAATAACTAAAGAGGATTTATGTAAGAGGAGCTGTGGTTTGTATCAGTTTCATAAGCAGAGTTGAACTACATATTTTCTATATGAGTCGGAAACACAATTCTTTATTCTGGGCATGCTCATGTTTCTTACTATATTGGAGATGCTGGAAAGAAGGGGATGATTCTTGCCTTAAAACAGAGTGTTTTTCAGGGATGAGAACTCTGGTCTCAATTTGCCTTCAGAAACGGAGTTAAACCCCAGGATCAGTGTCTTCCTACAAGCAAGAGTTTACTTCTTTTAAACCCAGTGATTTTTTGGCCCAAATGATTTTTCGCAGTTCACGAACCCAACATGATTCTCACTATTAACAAAAGAGAATTTATGGAAGAGGAGCTGTGGTTTTTATCAGTTTCATAAGCAGAGTTGAACTACATATGGTCCGTCTGAGTAGGAAACACAGTTTTTTTTTTTTTTCAGGGCATGCTCATGGTTCTTGCTGTATTGGAGACGCTGGAATGAAGAGCTTGCTTCTTGCCTTAAAACAGAGTATGTTTCAGGTATGAGAACTCTGGTCTGAAATTCCCTTCAGAAACGGAGTTAAACGCCAGGATCTGTGTCTTCCTACAAGCAAGAGTTCATTTCTGGTAAACCCAGTGATTTTTTGGACCAAATGATTTCTCACAGTTCAAGAACCCAACATGATTCTCACTATTAACTAAAGAGAATTTATGTAAGAGGAGCTGTGGTTTTTATCAGTTTCATAAGCAGAGTTGAACTACATATGGTCCGTCTGAGTAGGAAACACAGTTGTTTTTTTTTTTCAGTGCATGCTCATGGTTCTTGCTGTATTTTAGACTCTAGAATGAAGAGGTTGTTTCTTGCATTAAAACAGAGTGTGTTTCAGGGATGAGAACTCTGGTCTGAATTTCCCTTCAGAAATGTAGTTAAACCCCAGGATCTGTGTCTTCCTACAAGCAAGAGTTCATTTCTGGTAAACACAGTGAATTTTGGGCTCAAATGTTTTTTCGCAGTTCACGAACCATACGCTATTCTCACTTTTAACTAAAGAGGATTTATGTAAGAGGAGCTGTGGTTTGTATCAGTTTCATAAGCAGAGTTGAACTACATGTGGTCCGTATGAGTAGGAAACACAGTTCTTTTTTTCTGGGCATGCTCATGTTTCTTACAATATTGGAGACGCTGGAAAGAAGAGGATGATTCTTGCCTTAAAACAGAGTGTTTTTTAGGGATGAGAACTCTGGTCTGAATTTGTCTTCAGAAACGGAGTTAAACCCCAGGATCAGTGTCTTCCTAAAAGCAAGAGTTTATTTCTTTTAAACCCAGTGATTTTTTGGCCCAAATGATTTTTCGCAGTTCAAGAACCCAACATGATTCTCACTATTAACAAAAGAGAATTTATGTAAGAGGAGCTGTGGTTTTTATCAGTTTCATAAGCAGAGTTGAACTACATATGGTCCGTCTGAGTAGGAAACACAGGTTTTTTTTTTTTTCAGGGCATGCTCATGGTTCTTGCTGTATTTTAGACTCTAGAATGAAGAGCTTGCTTCTTGCGTTAAAACAGAGTGTGTTTCAGGTATGAGAACTCTGGTCTGAATTTCCCTGCAGAAAAGGAGTTAAACCCCAGGATCTGTGTCTTCATAGAAGCAAGAGTTCATTTCTGGTAAACCCAGTGAATTTTGGGCTCAAATGATTTTTCGCAGTTCACGAACCATACGCTATACTCACTATTAACTAAAGAGGATTTATGTAAGAGGAGCTGTGGTTTGTATCAGTTTCATAAGCAGAGTTGAACTACATATGGTCTGTATGAGAAGGAAACACAGTTCTTTTTTTCTGGGCATGCTCATGTTTCTTACTATATTAGAGACACTGGAAAGAAGAGGATAATTCTTGCCTTAGGACAGAGTGTGTTTCAGGGATGAGAACTATGGTCTGAATTTGTCTTAAAAAAAGGAGTTAAACCCCAGGATCAATGTCTTCCTACAAGCAAGAGTTCATTTCTGGTAAACCCAGTGATATTTGGGCTCAAATGATTTTTGGCAGTTCAGGAACCCTACGCTATTCACACTATTAACTAAAAAGCATTTATGTAAGAGGAGGTGTGGTCTGTATCAGTTTCATAAGAAGAGTTGAACTACATATGGTCCGTATGAATAGGAAACAGATTTCTTTTTTTCAGGCCATGCTCATGGTTATTGCTGTATTTTAGAATCTGGAAAGAAGAGCGTGCATCTTCGTTTAAACAGAGTGTGTTTCAGGGATGAGAACTCTGGTCTGAATTTCCCTGCAGAAAAGGAGTTAAACCCCAGGATCAGTGTCTTCCTACAAGCAAGAGTTCATTTCTGGTAAACCCAGTGATTTTTTGGACCAAATGATTTCTCGCAGTTCAAGAACCCAACATGATTCTCACTATTAACTAAAGAGAATTTATGTAAGAGGAGCTGTGGTTTTTATCAGTTTCATAAGCAGAATTGAACCACATATGGTCCGTCTGAGTAGGAAACACAGTTTTTTTTTTCAGTGCATGCTCATGGTTCTTGCTGTATTTTAGAATCTAGAATGAAGAGCTTGTTTTGCATTAAAACAGAGTGTGTTTCAGGGATGAGAACTCTGGTCTGAATTTCCCTTCAGAAAAGGAGTTAAACCCCAGGATCTGTGTCTTCCTACAAGCAAGAGTTCATTTCCGGTAAACCCAGTGAATTTTGGCCTCAAATGATTTTTCACAGTTCACGAAACCTACCCTATTCTCACTATTAACCAATGAGGATTTATGTAAGAGCAGCTGTGCTTTGTATCAGGTTCATATGCAGAATTGAACTACATATGTTCTGTAGGAGTAGGAAACACAGTTCTTTTTTTCTGGGCGTGCTCATGTTTCTTACTAATTGGAGACGCTGGAGAGAAGAGGATGATTCTTGCCTTAAAACAGAGTGTATTTCAGGGATGAGAACTCTGGTCTGAATTTGCCTTCATAAACAGAGTTAAATCCCATGATCAATGTCTTCCTACAAGAAAGAGTTCATTTCTGTTTACCCAGTGAATTTTGTTCTCAAATGATTTTTCTCAGTTCACGAACCATACGCTATTCTCACTATTAACTAAAGAGGATTTATGTAAGAGGAGCTGTGGTTTGTATCAGTTTCATAAGCAGAGTTGAACTACATGTGGTCCGTATGAGTAGGAAACACAGTTCTTTTTTTCTGGGCATGCTCATGTTTCTTACTATATTGGAGACGCTGAAATTAAGAGGATGATTCTTGCCTTAAAACAGAGTGTTTTTTAGGGATGAGAACTCTGGTCTGAATTTGCCTTCAGAAAAGGAGTTAAACCCCAGGATCTGTGTCTTCCTACAAGCAAGAGTTCATTTCTGGTAAACCCAGTGATTTTTTGGCCCAAATGATTTTTCGCAGTTCACGAACCCAACATGAGTCTCACTATTAACTAATGAGAATTTATGTAAGAGGAGCTGTGGTTTTTATCAGTTTCATAAGCAGAGTTGAACTACATATGTTCCGCCTGAGTAGGAAACACAGTTTTTTTTTTTTTTTTTTTTCAGGGCATGCTCATGGTTCTTGCTGTATTTTAGACTCTAGAATGAAGAGCTTGCTTCTTGCGTTAAAACAGAGTGTTTTTCAGGGTTGAGAATTCTGGTCTGAATTTGTATTCAGAAACAGATTTAAACCCCAGGATCTGTGTCTTCCTACAAGCAATAGTTCATTTCTGGTAAACCCAGGGATTTTTTTGGACCAAATGATTTCTCACAGTTCAAGAACCCAACATGATTCTCACTATTAACTAAAGAGAATTTATGTAAGAGGAGCTGTGGTTTTTATCAGTTTCATAAGCAGAGTTGAACTACATATGGTCTGTCTGAGTAGGAAACACAGTTTTTTTTTTTCAGTGCATGCTCATGGTTCTTGCTGTATTTTAGACTCTAGAATGAAGAGGTTGTTTCTTGCATTAAAACAGAGTGTGTTTCAGGGATGAGAACTCTGGTCTGAATTTCCCTTCAGAAAAGGAGTTAAACCCCAGGATCTGTGTCTTCCTACAAGCAAGAGTTCATTTCTGGTAAACACAGTGAATTTTGGGCTCAAATGTTTTTTCGCAGTTGACGAACCATACGCTATTCTCACTATTAACCAATGAGGATTTATGTAAGAGCAGCTGTGCTTTGTATCAGGTTCATAAGCAGAATTGAACTACATATGTTCTGTAGGAGTAGGAAACACAGTTCTTTTTTTCTGGGCATGCTCATGTTTCTTACTATATTGGAGACGCTGGAGAGAAGAGGATGATTCTTGCCTTAAAACAGAGTGTTTTTCAGGGATGAGAACTCTGGTCTGAATTTGCCTTCATTAACAGAGTTAAATCCCATGATCATTGTCTTCCTACAAGCAAGAGTTCATTTCTGTTTACCCAGTGAATTTTGTTCTCAAATAATTTTTTCCCAGTTCAGGAACCATACGCATTTCTCACTATTAACTAAAGAAGATTTATGTAAGAGGAGCTGTGGTTTGTATCAGTTTCATAAGCAGAGTTGAACTACATGTGGTCCGTATGAGTAGGAAACACAGTTCTTTTTTTCTGGGCATGCTCATTTTTCTTACTATATTGGAGACGCTGAAAATAAGAGGATGATTCTTGCCTTAAAACAGAGTGTTTTTTAGGGATGAGAACTCTGGTCTGAATTTGCCTTCAGAAAAGGAGTTAAACCCCAGGATCAGTGTCTTCCTACAAGCAAGAGTTCATTTCTGTTAAACCCAGTGATTTTTTGGCCCAAATGATTTTTCCCAGTTCACGAACCCAACATGAGTCTCACTATTAACTAATGAGAATTTATGTAAGAGGAGCTGTGGTTTTTATTAGTTTCATAAGCAGAGTTGAACTACATATGTTCCGCCTGAGTAGGAAACACAGTTTTTTTTTTTTTCAGGGCATGCTCATGGTTCTTGCTGTATTTTAGACTCTAGAATGAAGAGCTTGCTTCTTGCGTTAAAACAGAGTTAAACCCCAGGATCAGTGTCTTCCTACAAGCAAGAGTTCAGTTCTGGTAAACCCAGTGAATTTTGGTCTCAAATGATTTTTCGAAGTTCATGAACCGAACGCTATTCTCACTATTAAAAAAAAGAGCAATTATGTAAGACGAGGTGTGGTCAGTATCAGTTTCATAAGCAGAGTTGAACTAAATATGGTCCGTATGAATAGGAAACACAGTTCTTTTTTTCAGGCCATGCTCATGGTTCTTGCTGTATTTTAGACTCTGGAAAGAAGAGCTTGCTTCTTCGTTAAAACAGAGTGTGTTTCAGGGATGAGAACTCTGGTCAGAATTTCCCTTCAGAACAGGAGTTAATCCCCAGGATCTGTGTCTTCCTACAAGCAAGAGTTCATTTATGGTAAACCCAGTGATTTTTGGGCTCAAATGATTTTTCGCAGTTCACGAAACATACGCTATTCTCACTATTAACTAAAGAGGATTTATGTAACAGGAGCTGTGGTTTGTATCAGTTTCATAAGCAGAGTTGAACTACATATGGTCCGTATGAGAAGGAAACACAGTTCTTTTTTTCTGGGCATGCTTATGTTTCTTACTATATTGGAGACGCTGGAAAGAATAGGATGATTCTGGCCTTAAAACAGAGTGTTTTTCAGGGATGAGATCTCTGGTCTGAATCTGTCTTCAGAAAAGGAGTTAAACCCGAGGATCAGTTTCTTTCTACAAGCAAGAGTTCATTTCTGGTAAACCCAGTGATTTTTGGGCTCAAATGATTTTTCACAGTACAGTAACCCTACGCTATTCAAACTATTAACTAAAGAGCATTTATGTAAGAGGAGGTGTGGTCTGTATCACTTTCATAAGGAGATTTGAACTACATATGGTCCGTATGAATAGGAATCAGTGTTCTTTTTTCCAGGCCATGCTCATGGTTATTGCTGTATTTTAGACTCTGGAAAGAAGAGCATGCTTCTTCGTATAAACAGAGTGTGTTTCTGGGATGAGAATTCTGGTCTGAATTTCCCTGCAGAAAAGGAGTTAAACCCCAGGATCTGTGTCTTCCTACAAGCCAGAGTACATTTCTGGTAAACCCAGTGAATTTTGGGCTCAAATGATTTTTCGCAGTTAACGAACCATACGCTATTCTCACTATTAACCAATGAGGATTTATGTAAGAGCAGCTGTGCTTTATATCAGGTTCATAAGCAGAGTTGAACTACATATGGTCTGTATGAGTAGGAAACACAGTTCTTTTTTTCTGGGCATGCTCATGTTTCTTACTATATTGGAGACGCTGGAAAGAAGAGGATGATTCTTGCCTTAAAACAGAGTGTTTTTTAGGGATGAGAACTCTGGTCTGAATTTGTCTTCTGAAAAGGAGTAAAACCCCAGGATCAGTGTCTTCCTACAAGCAAGAGTTCATTTCTGGTAAACCCAGTGATTTTTGGGCTCAAATGATTTTTCGCAGTTCAAGAACCCAACATGATTCTCACTATTAACAAAAGAGAATTTATGTAAGAGGAGCTGTGGTTTTTATCAGTTTCATAAGCAGAGTTGAACTACATATGGTCCGTCTGAGTAGGAAACACAGGTTTTTTTTTTTTTTCAGGGCATGCTCATGGTTCTTGCTGTATTTTAGACTCTAGAATGAAGAGCTTGCTTCTTGCGTTAAAACAGAGTGTGTTTCAGGTATGAGAACTCTGGTCTGAATTTCCCTGCAGAAAAGGAGTTAAACCCCAGGATCTGTGTCTTCCTACAAGCAAGAGTTCATTTCTGGTAAACCCAATGAATTTTGGGCTCAAATGATTTTTCGCTGTTCACAAACCATACGCTATACTCACTATTAAGTAAAGAGGATTTATGTAAGAGGAGCTGTGGTTTGTATCAGTTTCATAAGCAGAGTTGAACTACATATGGTCTGTATGAGAAGGAAACACAGTTCTTTTTTTCTGGGCATGCTCATGTTTCTTACTATATTAGAGACACTGGAAAGAAGAGGATGATTCTTGCCTTAGGACAGAGTGTGTTTCAGGGATGAGAACTATGGTCTGAATTTGTCTTAAAAAAAGGAGTTAAACCCCAGGATCAATGTCTTCCTACAAGCAAGAGTTCATTTCTGGAAAACCCAGTGATTTTTGGGCTCAAATAATTTTTGGCTGTTCAGGAACCCTACGCTATTCACACTATTAACTAAAAAGCATTTATGTAAGAGGAGGTGTGGTCTGTATCAGTTTCATAAGAAGAGTTGAACTACATATGGTCCGTATGAATAGGAAACAGATTTCTTTTTTTCAGGCCATGCTCATGGTTATTGCTGTATTTTAGAATCTGGAAAGAAGAGCGTGCTTCTTCGTTTAAACAGAGTGTGTTTCAGGGATGAGAACTCTGGTCTGAATTTCCCTGCAGAAAAGGAGTTAAACCCCAGGATCTGTGTCTTCCTACAAGCAAGAGTTCATTTCTGGTAAACCCAGTGATTTTTTGGACCAAATGATTTCTCGCAGTTCAAGAACCCAACATGATTCTCACTATTAACTAAAGAGAATTTATATAAGAGGAGCTGTGGTTTTTATCAGTTTCATAAGCAGAGTTGAACTAAGTATGGTTCGTCTGAGTAGGAAACACAGTTTTTTTTTTTCAGTTCATGCTCATGGTTCTTGCTGTATTTTAGAATCTAGAATGAAGAGCTTGTTTTGCATTAAAACAGAGTGTGTTTCAGGGATGAGAACTCTGGTCTGAATTTCCCTTCAGAAAAGGAGTTAAACCTCAGGATCTGTGTCTTCCTACAAGCAAGTGTTCATTTCCGGTAAACCCAGTGAATTTTGGCCTCAAATGATTTTTCACAGTTCACGAAACATACGCTATTCTCACTATTAACCAATGAGGATTTATGTTAGAGGAGCTGTGGTTTGTATCAGTTTCATAAGCAGAGTTGAACTACATGTGGTCCGTATGAGTAGGAAACACAGTTCTTTTTTTCTGGGCATGCTCATGTTTCTTACTATATTGGAGACACTGAAAAGAAGAGGATGATTCTTGCCTTAAAACAGAGTGTTTTTTAGGGATGAGAACTCTGGTCTGAATTTGCCTTCAGAAACGGAGTTAAACCCCAGGATCATTGTCTTCCTACAAGCAAGAGTTTATTTCTTTTAAACCCAGTGATTTTTTGGCCTAAATGATTTTTCGCAGTTCTAGAACCCAACATGATTCTCACTATTAACAAAAGAGAATTTATGTAAGAGGAGCTGTGGTTTTTATCAGTTTCATAAGCAGAGTTGAACTACATATGGTCCGTCTGAGTAGGAAACACAGGTTTTTTTTTTTTTTTTTCAGGGCATGCTCATGGTTCTTGCTGTATTTTAGACTCTAGAATGAAGAGCTTGCTTCTTGCGTTAAAACAGAGTGTGTTTCAGGTATGAGAACTCTGGTCTGAATTTCCCTGCAGAAAAGGAGTTAAACCCCAGGATCTGTGTCTTCCTACAAGCAAGAGTTCATTTCTGGTAAACCCAGTGACTTTTGGGCTCAAATGATTTTTCGCAGTTCACGAACCATACGCTATACTCACTATTAACTAAAGAGGATTTATGTAAGAGGAGCTGTGGTTTGTATCAGTTTCATAAGCAGAGTTGAACTACATATGGTCTGTATGAGAAGGAAACACAGTCCTTTTTTCCAGGGCATGCTCATGTTTCTTACTATATTAGAGACACTGGAAAGAAGAGGATGATTCTTGCCTTAGGACAGAGTGTGTTTCAGGGATGAGAACTATGGTCTGAATTTGTCTTAAAAAAAAGGAGTTAAACCCCAGGATCAATGTCTTCCTACAAGCAAGAGTTCATTTCTGGTAAACCCAGTGATTTTTGGGCTCAAAAGATTTTTGGCAGTTCAGGAACCCTACGCTATTCACACTATTAACTAAAAAGCATTTATGTAAGAGGAGGTGTGGTCTGTATCAGTTTCATAAGAAGAGTTGAACTACATATGGTCCGTATGAATAGGAAACAGATTTCTTTTTTTCAGGCCATGCTCATGGTTATTGCTGTATTTTAGTATCTGGAAAGAAGAGCGCGCTTCTTCATTTAAACAGAGTGTGTTTCAGGGATGAGAACTCTGGTCTGAATTTCCCTGCAGAAAAGGAGTTAAACCCCAGGACCTGTGTCTTCCTACAAGCAAGAGTTCATTTCTGGTAAACCCAGTGATTTTTTGGACCAAATGATTTCTCGCAGTTCAAGAACCCAACATGATTCTCACTATTAACTAAAGAGAATTTATGTAAGAGGAGCTGTGGTTTTTATCAGTTTCATAAGCAGAGTTGAACTACATATGGTCCGTCTGAGTAGGAAACACAGTTTTTTTTTTCAGTGCATGCTCATGGTTCTTGCTGTATTTTAGAATCTAGAAAGAAGAGCTTGTTTTGCATTAAAACAGAGTGTGTTTCAGGGATGAGAACTCTGGTCTGAATTTCCCTTCAGAAAAGGAGTTAAACCCCAGGATCTGTGTCTTCCTACAAGCAAGAGTTCATTTCCGGTAAACCCAGAGAATTTTGGCCTCAAATGATTTTTCACAGTTCACGAAACTTACGCTATTCAACTATTAACCAATGAGGATTTATGTAAGAGCAGCTGTGCTTTGTATCAGGTTCATATGCAGAATTGAACTACATATGTTCTGTAGGAGTAGGAAACACAGTTCTTTTTTTCTGGGCATGCTCATGTTTCTTACTAATTGGAGACGCTGCAGAGAAGAGGATGATTCTTGCCTTAAAACAGAGTGTTTTTCAGGGATGAGAATTCTGGTCTGAATTTGCCTTCATAAACAGAGTTAAATCCCATGATCATTGTCTTCCTACAAGCAAGAATTCATTTCTGTTTACCCAGTGAATTTTGTTCTCAAATGATTTTTCTCAGTTCACGAACCATACGCTTTTCTCACTATTAACTAAAGAGGATTTATGTAAGAGGAGCTGTGGTTTGTATCAGTTTCATAAGCAGAGTTGAACTACATGTGGTCCGTATGAGTAGGAAACACAGTTCTTTTTTTCTGGGCATGCTCATGTTTCTTACTATATTGGAGACGCTGAAAATAAGAGGATGATTCTTGCCTTAAAACAGAGTGTTTTTTAGGGATGAGAACTCTGGTCTGAATTTGCCTTCAGAAAAGGAGTTAAACCCCAGGATCAGTGTCTTCCTACAAGCAAGAGTTCATTTCTGGTAAACCCAGTGATTTTTTGGCCCAAATGATTTTTCGCAGTTCACGAACCCAACATGAGTCTCACTATTAACTAATGAGAATTTATGTAAGAGGAGCTGTGGTTTTTATGAGTTTCATAAGCAGAGTTGAACTACATATGTTCTGCCTGAGTAGGAAACACAGTTTTTTTTTTTTTTTCAGGGCATGCTCATGGTTCTTGCTGTATTTTAGACTCTAGAATGAAGAGCTTGCTTCTTGCGTTAAAACAGAGTGTTTTTCAGGGTTGAGAATTCTGGTCTGAATTTGTCTTCAGAAACAGAGTTAAACCCCAGGATCTGTGTCTTCCTACAAGAAAGAGTTCAGTTCTGGTAAACCCAGTGAATTTTGGGCTCAAATGATTTTTCGAAGTTCATGAACCGAACGCTATTCTCACTTTTAAAAAAAAGAGCAATTATGTAAGACGAGGTGTGGTCTGTATCAATTTCATAAGCAGAGTTGATCTAAATATGGTCCGTATGAATAGGAAACACAGTTCTTTTTTTCAGGCCATGCTCATGGTTCTTGCTGTATTTTAGACTCTGGAAAGAAGAGCTTGCTTCTTCGTTAAAACAGAGTGTGTTTCAGGGATGAGAACTCTGGTCAGAATTTCCCTTCAGAAAAGGAGTTAAACCCCAGGATCTGTGTCTTCCTACAAGCAAGAGTTCATTTATGGTAAACCCAGTGATTTTTGGGCTCAAATGATTTTTCGCAGTTCACGAACCATACGCTATTCTCACTATTAACTAAAGAGGATTTATGTAACAGGAGCTGTGGTTTGTATCAGTTTCATAAGCAGAGTTAAACTACATATGGTCCGTATGAGAAGGAAACACAGTTCTTTTTTTCTGGGCATGCTTATGTTTCTTACTATATTGGAGACGCTGGAAAGAATAGGATGATTCTTGCCTTAAAACAGAGTGTTTTTCAGGGATGAGATCTCTGGTCTGAATCTGTCTTCAGAAAAGGAGTTAAACCCGAGATTCAGTTTCTTTCTACAAGCAAGAGTTCATTTCTGGTAAACCCAGTGATTTTTTGGCCCAAATGATTTTTCGCAGTTCACGAACCCAACATGAGTCTCACTATTAACTAAAGAGAATTTATGTAAGAGGAGCTGTGGTATTTATCAGTTTCATAAGCAGAGTTGAACTACATATGGTCCGTATGAATAGGAAACACAGTTCTTTTTTTCAGGCCATGCTCATGGTTCTTGCTGTATTTTAGACTCTGGAAATAAGAGCTTGCTTCTTCGTTAAAACAGAGTGTGTTTCAGGGATGAGACCTCTGGTCTGAATTTCCCTTCAGAAAAGGAGTTAATCCCAAGGATCTGTGTCTTCCTACAAGCAAGAGTTCATTTCTGGTAAACCCAGTGAATTTTGGGCTCAAATGATTTTTCACAGTTCACGAACCCTACTCTATTCTCACTATTAACTAAAGAGGATTTATGTAACAGGAGCTGTGGTTTGTATCAGTTTCATAAGCAGAGTTGAACTACATATGGTCCGTATGAGAAGGAAACACAGTTCTTTTTTTCTGTGCATGCTTATGATTCTTACTATATTGGAGACGCTGGACAGAATAGGATGAATCTTGCCTTAAAACAGAGTGTTTTTCAAGGATGAGAACTCTGGTCTGAATTTGCCTTCAGAAAGAGAGTTAAACCCCACGATCATTGTCTTCCTACAAGCAAGAGTTCATTTCTGGTAAACCCAGTGATTTTTTGGCCCAAATGACTTTTCGCAATTCACGAACCATACGCTATTCTCACTATTAACTCAAGAGGATTTATGTAAGAAGAGCTGAGGTTTGTATCAGTTTCATAAGCAGAGCTGAACTACATATGGTCTGTAAGAGAAGGAAACACAGTTCTTTTTTTCTGGTCATGCTCATGTTTCTTATTATATTGGAGACGCTGGAAAGAATAGGATGATTCTTGCCTTAAAACAGAGTGTTTTTCATGGATGAGAACTCTGGTCTAAATTTGTCTTCAGAAAAGCAGTTAAACCCAAGGATCAGTGTCTTCCTACAAGCAAGAGTTCCATTCTGGTAAACCCAGTGATTTTTTGGGCTCAAATGATTATTTGCAATTCAGGAACCCTACGCTATTCACACTATTAACTAAAGAGGATTTATGTAAGAGGAGCTGTGGTTTGTATCAGTTTCATAAGCAGAGTTGAACTACATGTGGTCCGTATTAGTAGGAAACACAGTTCTTTTTTTCTGGGCATGCTCATGGTTCTTGCTGTATTGGAGCCGCTGGAATGAAGAGCTTGCTTCTTGCCTTAAAACAGAGTGTTCTTCAGGGTTGAGAATTCTGGTCTGAATTTGTCTTCAGAAACAGAGTTAAACCCCAGGATCTGTGTCATCCTACAAGAAAGAGTTCAGTTCTGGTAAACCCAGTGAATTTTGGGCTCAAATGATTTTTCGAAGTTCATGAACCGAACGCTATTCTCACTATTTAAAAAAAGAGCAATTATGAAAGACGAGGTGTGGTCTGTATCAGTTTCATAAGCAGAATTGAACTAAATATGTTCCGTATGAATAGGAAACACAGTTCTTTTTTTCAGGCCATGCTCATGGTTCTTGCTGTATTTTAGACTCTGGAAAGAAGAGCTTGCTTCTTCGGTAAAACAGAGTGTGTTTCAGGGAGGAGAACTCTGGTCTGAATTTCCCTGCAGAAAAGGAGTTAACCCCCAGGATCTGTGTCTTCCTACAATAAGAGTGCATTTCTGGTAAACCCAGTGAATTTTGGGCTCAAATGATTTTTCGCAGTTCACGAACCCTACTCTATTCTCACTATTAACTGAAGAGCATTTATGTAAGAGGAGCTGTGGTTTGTATCAGTTTCATAAGCAGAGTTGAACTACATGTGTTCCGTATAAGTAGGAAACGCAGTTCTTTTTTTCTGGGCATGCTCATGTTTCTTACTATATTGGAGACGCTGGACAGAATAGGATGATTCTTGCCTTAAAACAGAGTGTTTTTCAAGGATGAGAACTCTGGTCTGAATTTGCCTTCAGAAAGAGAGTTAAACCCCACGATCATTGTCTTCCTACAAGCAAGAGTTCATTTCTGGTAAACCCAGTGATTTTTGGGCTCAAATGGTTTTTTGCAATTCAGGAACCCTACGCTATTCACACTATTAACTAAAGAGGATTTATGTAAGAGGAGCTGTGGTTTGTATCAGTTTCATAAGCAGAGTTGAACTACATATGGTCCGTATTAGTAGGAAACACAGTTCTTTTTTTCTGGGCATGCTCATGGTTCTTGCTGTATTGGAGCCGCTGGAATGAAGAGCTTGCTTCTTCGTTAAAACACAGTGTGTTTCAGGGAGGAGAACTCTGGGCTGAATTTCCCTGCAGAAAAGGAGTTAACCCCCAGGATCTGTGTCTTCCTACAATAAGAGTGCATCTCTGGTAAACCCAGTGAATTTTGGGCTCAAATGATTTTTCGCAGTTCACGAACCCTACTCTATTCTCACTATTAACTGAAGAGCATTTATGTAAGAGGAGCTGTGGTTTGTATCAGTCTCATAAGCAGAGATGGACTACACATTTTTTGTATGAGTAGGAAACACAGTTCTTTTTTTCTGGTCATGCTCATGTTTCTTACTATATTGGAGATGCTGGAAAGAAGAGGATGATTCTTGCCTTTAAACAGAGTGTTTTTCAGGGATGAGAACTCTGGTCTCAACTTGTCTTCACAAATGGAGTTAAACCGCAGGATCTGTGTCTTCCTACAATAAGAGTGCATCTCTGGTAAACCCAGTGAATTTTGGGCTCAAATGATTTTTCGCAGTTCACGAACCCTACTCTATTCTCACTATTAACTGAAGAGCATTTATGTAAGAGGAGCTGTGGTTTGTATCAGTCTCATAAGCAGAGATGGACTACACATTTTTTGTATGAGTAGGAAACACAGTTCTTTTTTTCTGGTCATGCTCATGTTTCTTACTATATTGGAGATGCTGGAAAGAAGAGGATGATTCTTGCCTTTAAACAGAGTGTTTTTCAGGGATGAGAACTCTGGTCTCAACTTGTCTTCACAAATGGAGTTAAACCGCAGGATCAGTGTCTTCCTACAAGCAAGAGTTTATTTCTTTTAAACCCAGTGATTTTTTGGCCCAAATAATTTTTCGCAGTTCACGAACCCAACATGATTCTCACTATTAACTAAAGAGAATTTATGTAAGAGGAGCTGTGGTTTTAATCAGTTTCATAAGCAGAGTTGAACTACATACGTTCCATTTGAGTAGGAAACACAGTTTTTTTTTTTCAGGGCATGCTCATGGTTCTTGCTGTATTTTAGACTCTAGAGTGAAGAGCTTGTTTCTTGCTGTTAAAACAGAGTGTGGTTCTGGGTTGAGAACTCTGGTCTGAATTTCCCTTCAGAAAAGGAGTTAAACCCCAGGATCTGTGTCTTCCTACAAGCAAGAGTTCATTTCTGGTAAACCCAGTGATTTTTGGGCTCAAATGATTTTTTCGCAGTTCAGGAACCCTACGCTATACACACTATTAACTAAAGAGGATTTATGTAAGAGGAGCTGTGGTTTGTATCAGTTTCATAAGCAGAGTTGAACGGAATATGGTCCGTATTAGTAGGAAACACAGTTCTTTTTTTCTGGGCATGCTCATGGTTCGTGCTGTATTGGAGACGCTGGAATGAAGAGCGTGCTTCTTGCTTTAAAACAGAGTGTTTTTCAGGGTTGACAACTCTGGTCTGAATTTGTCTTCAGAAACAGAGTTCATCCCCAGGATCTGTGTCTTCCTACAAGAAAGAGTTCAGTTCTGGTAAACTCAGTGAATTTTGGGCTCAAATGATTTTTCGAAGTTCATGAACCGAACGCTATTCTCACTATTAAAAAAAAGAGCAATTATGTAAGACGAGGTGTGGTCTGTATCAGTTTCATAAGCAGAGTTGAACGAAATATGGTCCATATGAATAGGAAACACAGTACTTTTTTTCAGGCCATGCTCATGGTTCTTGCTGTATTTTAGACTCTAAAATGAAGAGCTTGTTTCTTGCTGTTAAAACAGAGTGTGTTTCAGGGGTGAGAACTCTGGTCTGAATTTCCCTGGAGAAAAGGAGTTAAACCCCAGGATCTGTGTCTTCCTACAAGCAAGAGTTCATTTCTGGTAAACCCAGTGAATTTTGTGCTCAAATGATTTTTTGCAGTTCACGAACCCTACGCTATACACACTATTAAGTAAAGAGGATTTATGTAAGAGGAGCTGTGGTTTGTATCAGTTTCATAAGCAGAGTTGAACTGCATATGGTCCGTATTAGTAGGAAACACAGTTCTTTTTTTCTGGGCATGCTCATGGTTCTTGCTGTATTGGAGACGCTGGAATGAAGAGCTTACTTCTTGCCTAAAAACAGAGTGTTTTTCAGGGTTGAGAATTCTGGTCTGAATTTGTCTTCAGAAACAGAGTTAAACCCCAGGATCTGTGTCTTCCTACAAGAAAGAGTTCACTTCTGGTAAACCCAGTGAATTTTGGGCTCAAATGATTTTTCGAAGTTCATGAACCAAACGCTATTCTCACTATTAAAAAAAAGAGCAATTATGTAATACGAGGTGTGGTCTGTATCAGTTTCATAAGCAGAGTTGAACGAAATATGGTCCGTATGAATAGGAAACACAGTTCTTTTTTCAGGCCATGCTCATGGTTCTTGCTGTATTTTAGAGTCTGGATAGAAGAGCTTGCTTCTTTGTTAAAACAGAGTGTGTTTCAGGGATGAGAACTCTAGTCTGAATTTCCCTGCAGAAAAGGAGTTAACCCCCAGTATCTGTGTCTTCCTACAATAAGAGTGCATTTCTGGTAAACCCAGTGAATTTTGGGCTCAAATGATTTTTCGCAGTTCATGAACCATACGCTATTCTCACTATTAACTAAAGAGGATTTATGTAACAGGAGCTGTGGTTTGTATCAGTTTCATAAGCAGAGTTGAACTACATATGGTCCGTATGAGAAGGAAACACAGTTCTTTTTTTCTGGGCATGCTTATGTTTCTTACTATATTGGAGACGCTGGAAAGAATAGGATGATTCTTGCCTTAAAACAGAGTGTTTTTCAGGGATGAGATCTCTGGTCTGAATCTGTCTTCAGAAAAGGAGTTAAACCCGAGGATCAGTTTCTTTCTACAAGCAAGAGTTCATTTCTGGTAAACCCAGTGATTTTTGGGCTCAAATGATTTTTCACAGTACAGTAACCCTACTCTATTCAAACTATTAACTAAAGAGCATTTATGTAAGAGGAGCTGTGGTCTGTATCACTTTCATAAGGAGAGTTGAACTACATATTGTCCGTATGAATAGGAATCAGAGTTCTTTTTTCCAGGCCATGCTCATGGTTATTGCTGTATTTTAGACTCTGGAAAGAAGAGCATGCTTCTTCGTATAAACAGAATGTGTTTCTGGGATGAGAACTCTGGTCTGAATTTCCCTGCAGAAAAGGAGTTAAACCCCAGGATCTGTGTCTTTCTACAAGCCAGAGTACATTTCTGGTAAACCCAGTGAATTTTGGGCTCAAATGATTTTCGCAGTTAACGAACCATACGCTATTCTCACTATTAACCAATGAGGATTTATGTAAGAGCAGCTGTGCTTTATATCAGGTTCATAAGCAGAGTTGAACTACATATGGTCTGTATGAGTAGGAAACACAGTTCTTTTTTTCTGGGCATGCTCATGTTTCTTACTATATTGGAGACGCTGGAGAGAAGAGGATGATTCTTGCCTTAAAACAGAGTGTTTTTCAGGGATGAGAACACTGGTCTGAATTTGCCTTCAGAAACAGAGTTAAACCCCATGATCATTGTCTTCCTACAAGCAAGAGTTCATTTCTGTTTACCCAGTGAATTTTGTTCTCAAAAGATTTTTCCCAGTTCACGAACCATACACTATTCTCACTATTAATTAAAGAGGATTTATGTAAGAGGAGCTGTGGTTTGTATCAGTTTCATAAGCAGAGTTGAACTACATGTGGTCCGTATGAGTAGGAAACACAGTTCTTTTTTTCTGGGCATGCTCATGTTTCTTACTATATTGCAGACGTTTTAAAGAAGAGGATGATTCTTGCCTTAAAACAGAGTGTTTTTTAGGGATGAGAACTCTGGTCTGAATTTGCCTTCCCAAACAGAGTTAAACCCCAAGATCAGTGTCTTCCTACAAGCAAGAGTTCATTTCTGGTAAACCCAGTGATTTTTTGGCCCAAATGATTTTTCGCAGTTCACGAACCCAACATGAGTCTCACTATTAACTAAAGAGAATTTATGTAGGAGGAGCTGTGGTATTTATCAGTTTCATAAGCAGAGTTGAACTACATATGGTCCGTATGAATAGGAAACACAGTTCTTTTTTTCAGGCCATGCTCATGGTTCTTGCTGTATTTTAGACTCTGGAAATAAGAGCTTGCTTCTTCGTTAAAACAGAGTGTGTTTCAGGGATGAGACCTCTGGTCTGAATTTCCCTTCAGAAAAGGAGTTAATCCCAAGGATCTGTGTCTTCCTACAAGCAAGAGTTCATTTCTGGTAAACCCAGTGAATTTTGGGCTCAAATGATTTTTCACAGTTCACGAACCCTACTCTATTCTCACTATTAACTAAAGAGGATTTATGTAACAGGAGCTGTGGTTTGTATCAGTTTCATAAGCAGAGTTGAACTACATATGGTCCGTATGAGAAGGAAACACAGTTCTTTTTTTCTGGGCATGCTCATGTTTCTTACTATATTGTAGACGCTGGAAAGAAGAGGATGATTCTTGCCTTAAAACAGAGTGTTTTTCAAGGATGAGAACTCTGGTCTGAATTTGCCTTCAGAAAGAGAGTTAAACCCCAGGATCTGTGTCTTCCTACAAGAAAGAGTACAGTTCTGGTAAACCCAGTGAATTTTGGGCTCAAATGATTTTTTGAAGTTCATGAACCAAACGCTATTCTCACTATTTAAAAAAAGAGCAATTATGTAAGACGAGGTGTGGTCTGTATCAGTTTCATAAGCAGAGTTGAACGAAATATGGTCCATATGAATAGGAAACACAGTTCTTTTTTTTAGGCCATGCTCATGGTTCTTGCTGTATTTTAGACTCTAAAATGAAGAGCTTGTTTCTTGCTGTTAAAACAGAGTGTGTTTCAGGGGTGAGAACTCTGGTCTGAATTTGTCTTCAGAAAAGGAGTTAAACCGCAGGATCTGTGTCTTCCTACAAGCAAGAGTTCATTTCTGGTAAACCCAGTGAATTTTGGGCTCAAATGATTTTTCGCAGTTCACGAACTATACGCAATTCTCACTATTAACTCAAGAGGATTTATGTAAGAGGAGCTGAGGTTTGTATCAGTTTCATAAGCAGAGTTGAACTACATATGGTCTGTATGAGAAGGAAACACAGTTCTTTTTTTCTGGGCATGCTCATGTTTCTTATTATATTGGAGACCCTGGAAAGAATAGGATGATTCTTGCCTTAAAACAGAGTGTTATTCAGGGAAGAGAACTCTGGTCTGAATTTGTCTTCAGAAAAGGAGTTAAACCGCAGGATCAGTGTCTTCCTACAACAAAGAGTTCAGTTCTGGTAAACCCAGTGATTTTTGGGCTCAAATGATTTTTTGCAGTTCAGGAACCCTACGCTATACACACTATTATGTAAAGAGGATTTATGTAAGAGGAGCTGTGGTTTGTATCAGTTTCATAAGCATTGTTGAACTGCATATGGTCCATATTAGTAGGAAACACAGTTCTTTTTTTCTGGGCATGCTCATGGTTCTTGCTGTATTGGAGACGCTGGAATGAAGAGCTTGCTTCTTGCCTTAAAACAGAGTGTTTTTCAGGGTTGAGAATTCTGGTCTGAATTTGTCTTCAGAAACAGAGTTAAACCCCAGGATCTGTGTCTTCCTACAAGAAAGAGTTCACTTCTGGTAAACCCAGTGAATTTTGGGCTCAAATGATTTTTCGAAGTTCATGAACCGAACGCTATTCTCACTATTAAAAGAAAGAGCAATTATGTAATACAAGGTGTGGTCTGTATCAGTTTCATAAGCAGAATTGAACGAAATATGGTCCGTATGAATAGGAAACACAGTTCTTTTTTTCAGGCCATGCTCATGCTTCTTGCTGTATTTTAGAGTCTGGATAGAAGAGCTTGCTTCTTCGTTAAAACAGAGTGTGTTTCAGGGATGAGAACTCTGGTCTGAATTTCCCTGCAGAAAAGGAGTTAACCCCCAGGATCTGTGTCTTCCTACAATAAGAGTGCATTTCTGGTAAACCCAGTGAATTTTGGGCTCAAATGATTTTTCGCAGTTCACGAACCCTACTCTATTCTCACTATTAACTGAAGAGCATTTATGTAAGAGGAGCTGTGGTTTGTATCAGTTTCATAAGCAGAGTTGAACTACATATTTTCTGTATGAGTCGGAAACACAGTTCTTTTTTTCTGGGCATGCTCATGTTTCTTACTATATTGTAGACGCTGGAAAGAAGAGGATGATTCTTGCCTTAAAACAGAGTGTTTTTCAAGGATGAGAACTCTGGTCTGAATTTGCCTTCAGAAAGAGAGTTAAACCCCACGATCATTGTCTTCCTACAAGCAAGAGTTCATTTCTGTTTACCCAGTGAATTTTGTTCTTAAATGATTTTTCCCAGTTCACGAACCATACACTATTCTCACTATTAATTAAAGAGGATTTATGTAAGAGGAGCTGTGGTTTGTATCAGTTTCATAAGCAGAGTTGAACTACATGTGTTCCGTATAAGTAGGATACACAGTTCTTTTTTTCTGGGCATGCTCATGTTTCTTACTATATTGGAGACGCTGGACAGAATAGGATGAATCTTGCCTTAAAACAGAGTGTTTTTCAAGGATGAGAACTCTGGTCTGAATTTGCCTTCAGAAAGAGAGTTAAACCCCACGATCATTGTCTTCCTATAAGCAAGAGTTCATTTCTGGTAAACCCAGTGATTTTTTGGCCCAAATGACTTTTCGCAATTCACGAACCATACGCTATTCTCACTATTAACTCAAGAGGATTTATGTAAGAAGAGCTGAGGTTTGTATCAGTTTCATAAGCAGAGCTGAACTACATATGGTCTGTAAGAGAAGGAAACACAGTTCTTTTTTTCTGTGCATGCTCATGTTTCTTATTATATTGGAGACGCTGGAAAGAATAGGATGATTCTTGCCTTAAAACAGAGTGTTTTTCAGGGATGAGAACTCTGGTCTGAATTTGTCTTCAGAAAAGCAGTTAAACCCAAGGATCAGTGTCTTCCTACAAGCAAGAGTTCCATTCTGGTAAACCCAGTGATTTTTTGGGCTCAAATGATTTTTTGCAATTCAGGAACCCTACGCTATTCACACTATTAACTAAAGAGGATTTATGTAAGAGGAGCTGTGGTTTGTATCAGTTTCATAAGCAGAGTTGAACTACATGTGGTCCGTATTAGTAGGAAACACAGTTCTTTTTTTCTGGGCATGCTCATGGTTCTTGCTGTATTGGAGCCGCTGGAATGAAGAGCTTGCTTCTTGCCTTAAAACAGAGTGTTCTTCAGGGTTGAGAATTCTGGTCTGAATTTGTCTTCAGAAACAGAGTTAAACCCCAGGATCTGTGTCATCCTACAAGAAAGAGTTCAGTTCTGGTAAACCCAGTGAATTTTGGGCTCAAATGATTTTTCGAAGTTCATGAACCGAACGCTATTCTCACTATTTAAAAAAAGAGCAATTATGAAAGACGAGCTGTGGTCTGTATCAGTTTCATAAGCAGAATTGAACTAAATATGTTCCGTATGAATAGGAAACACAGTTCTTTTTTTCAGGCCATGCTCATGGTTCTTGCTGTATTTTAGACTCTGAAATGAAGAGCTTGTTTCTTGCTGTTAAAACAGAGTGTGTTTCAGGGGTGAGAACTCTGGTCTGAATTTCCCTGGAGAAAAGGAGTTAAACCCCAGGATCTGTGTCTTCCTACAAGCAAGAGTTCATTTCTGGTAAGCCAAGTGAATTTTGGGCTCAAATGATTTTTCGCAGTTCACGAACCCTACTCTATTCTCACTATTAACTGAAGAGCATTTATGTAAGAGGAGCTGTGGTTTGTATCAGTTTCATAAGCAGAGTTGAACTACATGTGTTCCGTATAAGTAGGAAACGCAGTTCTTTTTTTCTGGGCATGCTCATGGTTCTTGCTGTATTGGAGACGCTGGAATGAAGAGCTTGCTTCTTGCCTTAAAACAGAGTGTTTTTCAGGGTTGAGAATTCTGGTCTGAATTTGTCTTCAGAAACAGAGTTAAACCCCAGGATCTGTGTCTTCCTACAAGAAAGAGTTCACTTCTGGTAAACCCAGTGAATTTTGGGCTCAAATGATTTTTCGAAGTTCATGAACCAAACGCTATTCTCACTATTAAAAAAAAGAGCAATTATGTAATACGAGGTGTGGTCTGTATCAGTTTCATAAGCAGAGTTGAACGAAATATGGTCCGTATGAATAGGAAACACAGTTCTTTTTTCAGGCCATGCTCATGGTTCTTGCTGTATTTTAGAGTCTGGATAGAAGAGCTTGCTTCTTTGTTAAAACAGAGTGTGTTTCAGGGATGAGAACTCTAGTCTGAATTTCCCTGCAGAAAAGGAGTTAACCCCCAGTATCTGTGTCTTCCTACAATAAGAGTGCATTTCTGGTAAACCCAGTGAATTTTGGGCTCAAATGATTTTTCGCAGTTCATGAACCATACGCTATTCTCACTATTAACTAAAGAGGATTTATGTAACAGGAGCTGTGGTTTGTATCAGTTTCATAAGCAGAGTTGAACTACATATGGTCCGTATGAGAAGGAAACACAGTTCTTTTTTTCTGGGCATGCTTATGTTTCTTACTATATTGGAGACGCTGGAAAGAATAGGATGATTCTTGCCTTAAAACAGAGTGTTTTTCAGGGATGAGATCTCTGGTCTGAATCTGTCTTCAGAAAAGGAGTTAAACCCGAGGATCAGTTTCTTTCTACAAGCAAGAGTTCATTTCTGGTAAACCCAGTGATTTTTGGGCTCAAATGATTTTTCACAGTACAGTAACCCTACTCTATTCAAACTATTAACTAAAGAGCATTTATGTAAGAGGAGCTGTGGTCTGTATCACTTTCATAAGGAGAGTTGAACTACATATTGTCCGTATGAATAGGAATCAGAGTTCTTTTTTCCAGGCCATGCTCATGGTTATTGCTGTATTTTAGACTCTGGAAAGAAGAGCATGCTTCTTCGTATAAACAGAATGTGTTTCTGGGATGAGAACTCTGGTCTGAATTTCCCTGCAGAAAAGGAGTTAAACCCCAGGATCTGTGTCTTTCTACAAGCCAGAGTACATTTCTGGTAAACCCAGTGAATTTTGGGCTCAAATGATTTTCGCAGTTAACGAACCATACGCTATTCTCACTATTAACCAATGAGGATTTATGTAAGAGCAGCTGTGCTTTATATCAGGTTCATAAGCAGAGTTGAACTACATATGGTCTGTATGAGTAGGAAACACAGTTCTTTTTTTCTGGGCATGCTCATGTTTCTTACTATATTGGAGACGCTGGAGAGAAGAGGATGATTCTTGCCTTAAAACAGAGTGTTTTTCAGGGATGAGAACACTGGTCTGAATTTGCCTTCAGAAACAGAGTTAAACCCCATGATCATTGTCTTCCTACAAGCAAGAGTTCATTTCTGTTTACCCAGTGAATTTTGTTCTCAAAAGATTTTTCCCAGTTCACGAACCATACACTATTCTCACTATTAATTAAAGAGGATTTATGTAAGAGGAGCTGTGGTTTGTATCAGTTTCATAAGCAGAGTTGAACTACATGTGGTCCGTATGAGTAGGAAACACAGTTCTTTTTTTCTGGGCATGCTCATGTTTCTTACTATATTGCAGACGTTTTAAAGAAGAGGATGATTCTTGCCTTAAAACAGAGTGTTTTTTAGGGATGAGAACTCTGGTCTGAATTTGCCTTCCCAAACAGAGTTAAACCCCAAGATCAGTGTCTTCCTACAAGCAAGAGTTCATTTCTGGTAAACCCAGTGATTTTTTGGCCCAAATGATTTTTCGCAGTTCACGAACCCAACATGAGTCTCACTATTAACTAAAGAGAATTTATGTAGGAGGAGCTGTGGTATTTATCAGTTTCATAAGCAGAGTTGAACTACATATGGTCCGTATGAATAGGAAACACAGTTCTTTTTTTCAGGCCATGCTCATAGTTCTTGCTGTATTTTAGACTCTGGAAATAAGAGCTTGCTTCTTCGTTAAAACAGAGTGTGTTTCAGGGATGAGACCTCTGGTCTGAATTTCCCTTCAGAAAAGGAGTTAATCCCAAGGATCTGTGTCTTCCTACAAGCAAGAGTTCATTTCTGGTAAACCCAGTGAATTTTGGGCTCAAATGATTTTTCACAGTTCACGAACCCTACTCTATTCTCACTATTAACTAAAGAGGATTTATGTAACAGGAGCTGTGGTTTGTATCAGTTTCATAAGCAGAGTTGAACTACATATGGTCCGTATGAGAAGGAAACACAGTTCTTTTTTTCTGGGCATGCTCATGTTTCTTACTATATTGTAGACGCTGGAAAGAAGAGGATGATTCTTGCCTTAAAACAGAGTGTTTTTCAAGGATGAGAACTCTGGTCTGAATTTGCCTTCAGAAAGAGAGTTAAACCCCAGGATCTGTGTCTTCCTACAAGAAAGAGTACAGTTCTGGTAAACCCAGTGAATTTTGGGCTCAAATGATTTTTTGAAGTTCATGAACCAAACGCTATTCTCACTATTTAAAAAAAGAGCAATTATGTAAGACGAGGTGTGGTCTGTATCAGTTTCATAAGCAGAGTTGAACGAAATATGGTCCATATGAATAGGAAACACAGTTCTTTTTTTTAGGCCATGCTCATGGTTCTTGCTGTATTTTAGACTCTAAAATGAAGAGCTTGTTTCTTGCTGTTAAAACAGAGTGTGTTTCAGGGGTGAGAACTCTGGTCTGAATTTGTCTTCAGAAAAGGAGTTAAACCGCAGGATCTGTGTCTTCCTACAAGCAAGAGTTCATTTCTGGTAAACCCAGTGAATTTTGGGCTCAAATGATTTTTCGCAGTTCACGAACTATACGCAATTCTCACTATTAACTCAAGAGGATTTATGTAAGAGGAGCTGAGGTTTGTATCAGTTTCATAAGCAGAGTTGAACTACATATGGTCTGTATGAGAAGGAAACACAGTTCTTTTTTTCTGGGCATGCTCATGTTTCTTATTATATTGGAGACCCTGGAAAGAATAGGATGATTCTTGCCTTAAAACAGAGTGTTATTCAGGGAAGAGAACTCTGGTCTGAATTTGTCTTCAGAAAAGGAGTTAAACCGCAGGATCAGTGTCTTCCTACAACAAAGAGTTCAGTTCTGGTAAACCCAGTGATTTTTGGGCTCAAATGATTTTTTGCAGTTCAGGAACCCTACGCTATACACACTATTATGTAAAGAGGATTTATGTAAGAGGAGCTGTGGTTTGTATCAGTTTCATAAGCATTGTTGAACTGCATATGGTCCATATTAGTAGGAAACACAGTTCTTTTTTTCTGGGCATGCTCATGGTTCTTGCTGTATTGGAGACGCTGGAATGAAGAGCTTGCTTCTTGCCTTAAAACAGAGTGTTTTTCAGGGTTGAGAATTCTGGTCTGAATTTGTCTTCAGAAACAGAGTTAAACCCCAGGATCTGTGTCTTCCTACAAGAAAGAGTTCACTTCTGGTAAACCCAGTGAATTTTGGGCTCAAATGATTTTTCGAAGTTCATGAACCGAACGCTATTCTCACTATTAAAAGAAAGAGCAATTATGTAATACAAGGTGTGGTCTGTATCAGTTTCATAAGCAGAATTGAACGAAATATGGTCCGTATGAATAGGAAACACAGTTCTTTTTTTCAGGCCATGCTCATGCTTCTTGCTGTATTTTAGAGTCTGGATAGAAGAGCTTGCTTCTTCGTTAAAACAGAGTGTGTTTCAGGGATGAGAACTCTGGTCTGAATTTCCCTGCAGAAAAGGAGTTAACCCCCAGGATCTGTGTCTTCCTACAATAAGAGTGCATTTCTGGTAAACCCAGTGAATTTTGGGCTCAAATGATTTTTCGCAGTTCACGAACCCTACTCTATTCTCACTATTAACTGAAGAGCATTTATGTAAGAGGAGCTGTGGTTTGTATCAGTTTCATAAGCAGAGTTGAACTACATATTTTCTGTATGAGTCGGAAACACAGTTCTTTTTTTCTGGGCATGCTCATGTTTCTTACTATATTGTAGACGCTGGAAAGAAGAGGATGATTCTTGCCTTAAAACAGAGTGTTTTTCAAGGATGAGAACTCTGGTCTGAATTTGCCTTCAGAAAGAGAGTTAAACCCCACGATCATTGTCTTCCTACAAGCAAGAGTTCATTTCTGTTTACCCAGTGAATTTTGTTCTCAAAAGATTTTTCCCAGTTCACGAACCATACACTATTCTCACTATTAATTAAAGAGGATTTATGTAAGAGGAGCTGTGGTTTGTATCAGTTTCATAAGCAGAGTTGAACTACATGTGTTCCGTATAAGTAGGATACACAGTTCTTTTTTTCTGGGCATGCTCATGTTTCTTACTATATTGGAGACGCTGGACAGAATAGGATGAATCTTGCCTTAAAACAGAGTGTTTTTCAAGGATGAGAACTCTGGTCTGAATTTGCCTTCAGAAAGAGAGTTAAACCCCACGATCATTGTCTTCCTATAAGCAAGAGTTCATTTCTGGTAAACCCAGTGATTTTTTGGCCCAAATGACTTTTCGCAATTCACGAACCATACGCTATTCTCACTATTAACTCAAGAGGATTTATGTAAGAAGAGCTGAGGTTTGTATCAGTTTCATAAGCAGAGCTGAACTACATATGGTCTGTAAGAGAAGGAAACACAGTTCTTTTTTTCTGTGCATGCTCATGTTTCTTATTATATTGGAGACGCTGGAAAGAATAGGATGATTCTTGCCTTAAAACAGAGTGTTTTTCAGGGATGAGAACTCTGGTCTGAATTTGTCTTCAGAAAAGCAGTTAAACCCAAGGATCAGTGTCTTCCTACAAGCAAGAGTTCCATTCTGGTAAACCCAGTGATTTTTTGGGCTCAAATGATTTTTTGCAATTCAGGAACCCTACGCTATTCACACTATTAACTAAAGAGGATTTATGTAAGAGGAGCTGTGGTTTGTATCAGTTTCATAAGCAGAGTTGAACTACATGTGGTCCGTATTAGTAGGAAACACAGTTCTTTTTTTCTGGGCATGCTCATGGTTCTTGCTGTATTGGAGCCGCTGGAATGAAGAGCTTGCTTCTTGCCTTAAAACAGAGTGTTCTTCAGGGTTGAGAATTCTGGTCTGAATTTGTCTTCAGAAACAGAGTTAAACCCCAGGATCTGTGTCATCCTACAAGAAAGAGTTCAGTTCTGGTAAACCCAGTGAATTTTGGGCTCAAATGATTTTTCGAAGTTCATGAACCGAACGCTATTCTCACTATTTAAAAAAAGAGCAATTATGAAAGACGAGCTGTGGTCTGTATCAGTTTCATAAGCAGAATTGAACTAAATATGTTCCGTATGAATAGGAAACACAGTTCTTTTTTTCAGGCCATGCTCATGGTTCTTGCTGTATTTTAGACTCTGAAATGAAGAGCTTGTTTCTTGCTGTTAAAACAGAGTGTGTTTCAGGGGTGAGAACTCTGGTCTGAATTTCCCTGGAGAAAAGGAGTTAAACCCCAGGATCTGTGTCTTCCTACAAGCAAGAGTTCATTTCTGGTAAGCCAAGTGAATTTTGGGCTCAAATGATTTTTCGCAGTTCACGAACCCTACTCTATTCTCACTATTAACTGAAGAGCATTTATGTAAGAGGAGCTGTGGTTTGTATCAGTTTCATAAGCAGAGTTGAACTACATGTGTTCCGTATAAGTAGGAAACGCAGTTCTTTTTTTCTGGGCATGCTCATGGTTCTTGCTGTATTGGAGACGCTGGAATGAAGAGCTTGCTTCTTGCCTTAAAACAGAGTGTTTTTCAGGGTTGAGAATTCTGGTCTGAATTTGTCTTCAGAAACAGAGTTAAACCCCAGGATCTGTGTCTTCCTACAAGAAAGAGTTCACTTCTGGTAAACCCAGTGAATTTTGGGCTCAAATGATTTTTCGAAGTTCATGAACCAAACGCTTTTCTCACTATTAAAAAAAAGAGCAATTATGTAATACGAGGTGTGGTCTGTATCAGTTTCATAAGCAGAGTTGAACGAAATATGGTCCGTATGAATAGGAAACACAGTTCTTTTTTCAGGCCATGCTCATGGTTCTTGCTGTATTTTAGAGTCTGGATAGAAGAGCTTGCTTCTTTGTTAAAACAGAGTGTGTTTCAGGGATGAGAACTCTAGTCTGAATTTCCCTGCAGAAAAGGAGTTAACCCCCAGGATCTGTGTCTTCCTACAATAAGAGTGCATTTCTGGTAAACCCAGTGAATTTTGGGCTCAAATGATTTTTCGAAGTTCACGAACCCTACTCTATTCTCACTATTAACTGAAGAGCATCTATGTAAGAGGAGCTGTGGTTTGTATCAGTCTCATAAGCAGAGTTGAACTACATATTTTCTGTATGAGTCGGAAACACAGTTCTTTTTTTCTGGGCATGCTCATGTTTCTTACTATATTGGAGACGCTGGAAAGAAGAGGATGATTCTTGCCTTTAAACAGAGTGTTTTTCAGGGATGAGAACTCTGGTCTCAATTTGCCTTCAAAAATGGAGTTAAACCGCAGGATCAGTGTCTTCCTACAAGCAAGAGTTTATTTCTTTTAAACCCAGTGATTTTTTGGCCCAAATGATTATTCGCAGTTCACGAATCCAACATGATTCTCACTATTAACTAAAGAGAATTTATGTGAGAGGAGCTGTGGTTTTAATCAGTTTCATAAGCAGAGTTGAACTACATATGTTCCCTCTGAGTAGGAAACACAGTTTTTTTTTTCAGGGCATGCTCATGGTTCTTGCTGTATTTTAGACTCTAGAGTGAAGAGCTTGTTTCTTGCTGTTAAAACAGAGTGTGTTTCAGGGATGAGAAATCTGGACTGAATTTCCCTTCAGAAAAGGAGTTAAACCCCAGGATCTGTGTCTTCCTACAAGCAAGAGTTCATTTCTGGTAAACCCAGTGATTTTAGGGCTCAAATGATTTTTCGCAGTTCAGGAACCCTATGCTATACACACTATTAACTAAAGAGGATTTATGTAAGAGGAGCTGTGGTTTGTATCAGTTTCATAAGCAGAGTTGAACTGCATATGGTCCGTATTAGTAGGAAACACAGTTCTTTTATTCTGGGCATGCTCATGGTTCTTGCTGTATTGGAGACGCTAGAATGAAGAGCTTGCTTCTTGCCTTAAAACAGAGTGTTTTTCAAGGATGAGAACTCTGGTCTGAATTTGCCTTCAGAAAGAGAGTTAAACCCCACGATCATTGTCTTCCTACAAGCAAGAGTTCATTTCTGGTAAACCCAGTGATTTTTTGGCCCAAATGATTTTTCGCAATTCACGAACCATAAGCTATTCTCACTATTAACTCAAGATGATTTATGTAAGAGGAGCTGAGGTTTGTATCATTTTCATAAGCAGAGATGAACTACATATGGTCTGTAAGAGAAGGAAACACAGTTCTTTTTTTCTGGGCATGCTCATGTTTCTTATTATATTGGAGACCCTGGAAAGAATAGGATGATTCTTGCCTTAAAACAGAGTGTTTTTCAGGGATGAGAACTCTGGTCTGAATTTGTCTTCAGAAAAAGAGTTAAACCCAAGGATCAGTGTCTTCCTACAAGCAAGAGTTCATTTCTGGTAAACCCAGTGATTTTTGGGCTCAAATGATTTTTTGCAATTCAGGAACCCTACGCTATTCACACTATTAACTAAAGAGGATTTATGTAAGAGGAGCTGTGCTTTGTATCAGTTTCATAAGCAGAGTTGTACTACATATGGTCCGTATTAGTAGGAAACACAGTTCTTTTTTTCTGGGCATGCTCATGGTTCTTGCTGTATTGGAGACGCTGGAATGAAGAGCTTGCTTCTTGCTTTAAAACAGAGTGTTTTTCAGGGTTGAGAACTCTGGTCTGAATTTGTCTTCAGAAACAGAGTTAAACCCCAGGATCTGTGTCTTCCTACAAGAAAGAGTACAGTTCTGGTAAACCCAGTGAATTTTGGGCTCAAATGATTTTTTGAAGTTCATGAACCAAACGCTATTCTCACTATTTAAAAAAAGAGCAATTATGTAAGACGAGGTGTGGTCTGTATCAGTTTCATAAGCAGAGTTGAACGAAATATGGTCCATATGAATAGGAAACACAGTTCTTTTTTTTAGGCCATGCTCATGGTTCTTGCTGTATTTTAGACTCTAAAATGAAGAGCTTGTTTCTTGCTGTTAAAACAGAGTGTGTTTCAGGGGTGAGAACTCTGGTCTGAATTTCCCTTCAGAAAAGGAGTTAAACCCCAGGATCTGTGTCTTCCTACAAGCAAGAGTTCATTTCTGGTAAACCCAGTGAATTTTGGGCTCAAATGATTTTTCGCAGTTCACGAACTATACGCAATTCTCACTATTAACTCAAGAGGATTTATGTAAGAGGAGCTGAGGTTTGTATCAGTTTCATAAGCAGAGTTGAACTACATATGGTCTGTATGAGAAGGAAACACAGTTCTTTTTTTCTGGGCATGCTCATGTTTCTTATTATATTGGAGACCCTGGAAAGAAGAGGATGATTCTTGCCTTAAAACAGAGTGTTATTCAGGGATGAGAACTCTGGTCTGAATTTGTCTTCAGAAAAGGAGTTAAACCGCAGGATCAGTGTCTTCCTACAACAAAGAGTTCAGTTCTGGTAAACCCAGTGATTTTTGGGCTCAAATGATTTTTTGCAGTTCAGGAACCCTACGCTATACACACTATTAAGTAAAGAGGATTTATGTAAGAGGAGCTGTGGTTTGTATCAGTTTCATAAGCATTGTTGAACTGCATATGGTCCGTATTAGTAGGAAACACAGTTCTTTTTTTCTGGGCATGCTCATGGTTCTTGCTGTATTGGAGACGCTGGAATGAAGAGCTTGCTTCTTGCCTTAAAACAGAGTGTTTTTCAGGGTTGAGAATTCTGGTCTGAATTTGTCTTCAGAAACAGAGTTAAACCCCAGGATCTGTGTCTTCCTACAAGAAAGAGTTCACTTCTGGTAAACCCAGTGAATTTTGGGCTCAAATGATTTTTCGAAGTTCATGAACCGAACGCTATTCTCACTATTAAAAGAAAGAGCAATTATGTAATACAAGGTGTGGTCTGTATCAGTTTCATAAGCAGAATTGAACGAAATATGGTCCGTATGAATAGGAAACACAGTTCTTTTTTTCAGGCCATGCTCATGCTTCTTGCTGTATTTTAGAGTCTGGATAGAAGACCTTGCTTCTTCGTTAAAACAGAGTGTGTTTCAGGGATGAGAACTCTGGTCTGAATTTCCCTGCAGAAAAGGAGTTAACCCCCAGGATCTGTGTCTTCCTACAATAAGAGTGCATTTCTGGTAAACCCAGTGAATTTTGGGCTCAAATGATTTTTCGCAGTTCACGAACCCTACTCTATTCTCACTATTAACTGAAGAGCATTTATGTAAGAGGAGCTGTGGTTTGTATCAGTTTCATAAGCAGAGTTGAACTACATATTTTCTGTATGAGTCGGAAACACAGTTCTTTTTTTCTGGGCATGCTCATGTTTCTTACTATATTGTAGACGCTGGAAAGAAGAGGATGATTCTTGCCTTAAAACAGAGTGTTTTTCAAGGATGAGAACTCTGGTCTGAATTTGCCTTCAGAAAGAGAGTTAAACCCCACGATCATTGTCTTCCTACAAGCAAGAGTTCATTTCTGTTTACCCAGTGAATTTTGTTCTCAAATGATTTTTCCCAGTTCACGAACCATACACTATTCTCACTATTAATTAAAGAGGATTTATGTAAGAGGAGCTGTGGTTTGTATCAGTTTCATAAGCAGAGTTGAACTACATGTGTTCCGTATAAGTAGGATACACAGTTCTTTTTTTCTGGGCATGCTCATGTTTCTTACTATATTGGAGACGCTGGACAGAATAGGATGAATCTTGCCTTAAAACAGAGTGTTTTTCAAGGATGAGAACTCTGGTCTGAATTTGCCTTCAGAAAGAGAGTTAAACCCCACGATCATTGTCTTCCTATAAGCAAGAGTTCATTTCTGGTAAACCCAGTGATTTTTTGGCCCAAATGACTTTTCGCAATTCACGAACCATACGCTATTCTCACTATTAACTCAAGAGGATTTATGTAAGAAGAGCTGAGGTTTGTATCAGTTTCATAAGCAGAGCTGAACTACATATGGTCTGTAAGAGAAGGAAACACAGTTCTTTTTTTCTGTGCATGCTCATGTTTCTTATTATATTGGAGACGCTGGAAAGAATAGGATGATTCTTGCCTTAAAACAGAGTGTTATTCAGGGATGAGAACTCTGGTCTGAATTTGTCTTCAGAAAAGGAGTTAAACCGCAGGATCAGTGTCTTCCTACAACAAAGAGTTCAGTTCTGGTAAACCCAGTGATTTTTGGGCTCAAATGATTTTTTGCAGTTCAGGAACCCTACGCTATACACACTATTAAGTAAAGAGGATTTATGTAAGAGGAGCTGTGGTTTGTATCAGTTTCATAAGCATTGTTGAACTGCATATGGTCCGTATTAGTAGGAAACACAGTTCTTTTTTTCTGGGCATGCTCATGGTTCTTGCTGTATTGGAGACGCTGGAATGAAGAGCTTGCTTCTTGCCTTAAAACAGAGTGTTTTTCAGGGTTGAGAATTCTGGTCTGAATTTGTCTTCAGAAACAGAGTTAAACCCCAGGATCTGTGTCTTCCTACAAGAAAGAGTTCACTTCTGGTAAACCCAGTGAATTTTGGGCTCAAATGATTTTTCGAAGTTCATGAACCGAACGCTATTCTCACTATTAAAAGAAAGAGCAATTATGTAATACAAGGTGTGGTCTGTATCAGTTTCATAAGCAGAATTGAACGAAATATGGTCCGTATGAATAGGAAACACAGTTCTTTTTTTCAGGCCATGCTCATGCTTCTTGCTGTATTTTAGAGTCTGGATAGAAGAGCTTGCTTCTTCGTTAAAACAGAGTGTGTTTCAGGGATGAGAACTCTGGTCTGAATTTCCCTGCAGAAAAGGAGTTAACCCCCAGGATCTGTGTCTTCCTACAATAAGAGTGCATTTCTGGTAAACCCAGTGAATTTTGGGCTCAAATGATTTTTCGCAGTTCACGAACCCTACTCTATTCTCACTATTAACTGAAGAGCATTTATGTAAGAGGAGCTGTGGTTTGTATCAGTTTCATAAGCAGAGTTGAACTACATATTTTCTGTATGAGTCGGAAACACAGTTCTTTTTTTCTGGGCATGCTCATGTTTCTTACTATATTGTAGACGCTGGAAAGAAGAGGATGATTCTTGCCTTAAAACAGAGTGTTTTTCAAGGATGAGAACTCTGGTCTGAATTTGCCTTCAGAAAGAGAGTTAAACCCCACGATCATTGTCTTCCTACAAGCAAGAGTTCATTTCTGTTTACCCAGTGAATTTTGTTCTCAAAAGATTTTTCCCAGTTCACGAACCATACACTATTCTCACTATTAATTAAAGAGGATTTATGTAAGAGGAGCTGTGGTTTGTATCAGTTTCATAAGCAGTGTTGAACTACATGTGTTCCGTATAAGTAGGATACACAGTTCTTTTTTTCTGGGCATGCTCATGTTTCTTACTATATTGGAGACGCTGGACAGAATAGGATGAATCTTGCCTTAAAACAGAGTGTTTTTCAAGGATGAGAACTCTGGTCTGAATTTGCCTTCAGAAAGAGAGTTAAACCGCATGATCATTGTCTTCCTATAAGCAAGAGTTCATTTCTGGTAAACCCAGTGATTTTTTGGCCCAAATGACTTTTCGCAATTCACGAACCATACGCTATTCTCACTATTAACTCAAGAGGATTTATGTAAGAAGAGCTGAGGTTTGTATCAGTTTCATAAGCAGAGCTGAACTACATATGGTCTGTAAGAGAAGGAAACACAGTTCTTTTTTTCTGTGCATGCTCATGTTTCTTATTATATTGGAGACGCTGGAAAGAATAGGATGATTCTTGCCTTAAAACAGAGTGTTTTTCAGGGATGAGAACTCTGGTCTGAATTTGTCTTCAGAAAAGCAGTTAAACCCAAGGATCAGTGTCTTCCTACAAGCAAGAGTTCCATTCTGGTAAACCCAGTGATTTTTTGGGCTCAAATGATTTTTTGCAATTCAGGAACCCTACGCTATTCACACTATTAACTAAAGAGGATTTATGTAAGAGGAGCTGTGGTTTGTATCAGTTTCATAAGCAGAGTTGAACTACATGTGGTCCGTATTAGTAGGAAACACAGTTCTTTTTTTCTGGGCATGCTCATGGTTCTTGCTGTATTGGAGCCGCTGGAATGAAGAGCTTGCTTCTTGCCTTAAAACAGAGTGTTCTTCAGGGTTGAGAATTCTGGTCTGAATTTGTCTTCAGAAACAGAGTTAAACCCCAGGATCTGTGTCATCCTACAAGAAAGGGTTCAGTTCTGGTAAACCCAGTGAATTTTGGGCTCAAATGATTTTTCGACGTTCATGAACCGAACGCTATTCTCACTATTTAAAAAAAGAGCAATTATGAAAGACGAGGTGTGGTCTGTATCAGTTTCATAAGCAGAATTGAACTAAATATGTTCCGTATGAATAGGAAACACAGTTCTTTTTTTCAGGCCATGCTCATGGTTCTTGCTGTATTTTAGACTCTAAAATGAAGAGCTTGTTTCTTGCTGTTAAAACAGAGTGTGTTTCAGGGGTGAGAACTCTGGTCTGAATTTCCCTGGAGAAAAGGAGTTAAAACCCAGGATCTGTGTCTTCCTACAAGCAAGAGTTCATTTCTGGTAAGCCCAGTGAATTTTGGGCTCAAATGATTTTTCGCAGTTCACGAACCCTACTCTATTCTCACTATTAACTGAAGAGCATTTATGTAAGAGGAGCTGTGGTTTGTATCAGTTTCATAAGCAGAGTTGAACTACATGTGTTCCGTATAAGTAGGAAACGCAGTTCTTTTTTTCTGGGCATGCTCATGGTTCTTGCTGTATTGGAGACGCTGGAATGAAGAGCTTGCTTCTTGCCTTAAAACAGAGTGTTTTTCAGGGTTGAGAATTCTGGTCTGAATTTGTCTTCGGAAACAGAGTTAAACCCCAGGATCTGTGTCTTCCTACAAGAAAGAGTTCACTTCTGGTAAACCCAGTGAATTTTGGGCTCAAATGATTTTTCGAAGTTCATGAACCAAACGCTATTCTCACTATTAAAAAAAAGAGCAATTATGTAATACGAGGTGTGGTCTGTATCAGTTTCATAAGCAGAGTTGAACGAAATATGGTCCGTATGAATAGGAAACACAGTTCTTTTTTCAGGCCATGCTCATGGTTCTTGCTGTATTTTAGAGTCTGGATAGAAGAGCTTCCTTCTTCGTTAAAACAGAGTGTGTTTCAGGGATGAGAACTCTAGTCTGAATTTCCCTGCAGAAAAGGAGTTAACCCCCAGGATCTGTGTCTTCCTACAATAAGAGTGCATTTCTGGTAAACCCAGTGAATTTTGGGCTCAAATGATTTTTCGCAGTTCACGAACCCTACTCTATTCTCACTATTAACTGAAGAGCATCTATGTAAGAGGAGCTGTGGTTTGTATCAGTCTCATAAGCAGAGTTGAACTACATATTTTCTGTATGAGTCGGAAACACAGTTCTTTTTTTCTGGGCATGCTCATGTTTCTTACTATATTGGAGACGCTGGAAAGAAGAGGATGATTCTTGCCTTTAAACAGAGTGTTTTTCAGGGATGAGAACTCTGGTCTCAATTTGCCTTCAAAAATGGAGTTAAACCGCAGGATCAGTGTCTTCCTACAAGCAAGAGTTTATTTCTTTTAAACCCAGTGATTTTTTGGCCCAAATGATTATTCGCAGTTCACGAATCCAACATGATTCTCACTATTAACTAAAGAGAATTTATGTAAGAGGAGCTGTGGTTTTAATCAGTTTCATAAGCAGAGTTGAACTACATATGTTCCCTCTGAGTAGGAAACACAGTTTTTTTTTTCAGGGCATGCTCATGGTTCTTGCTGTATTTTAGACTCTAGAGTGAAGAGCTTGTTTCTTGCTGTTAAAACAGAGTGTGTTTCAGGGATGAGAAATCTGGACTGAATTTCCCTTCAGAAAAGGAGTTAAACCCCAGGATCTGTGTCTTCCTACAAGCAAGAGTTCATTTCTGGTAAACCCAGTGATTTTTGGGCTCAAATGATTTTTCGCAGTTCAGGAACCCTATGCTATACACACTATTAACTAAAGAGGATTTATGTAAGAGGAGCTGTGGTTTGTATCAGTTTCATAAGCAGAGTTGAACTGCATATGGTCCGTATTAGTAGGAAACACAGTTCTTTTATTCTGGGCATGCTCATGGTTCTTGCTGTATTGGAGACGCTAGAATGAAGAGCTTGCTTCTTGCCTTAAAACAGAGTGTTTTTCAAGGATGAGAACTCTGGTCTGAATTTGCCTTCAGAAAGAGAGTTAAACCCCACGATCATTGTCTTCCTACAAGCAAGAGTTCATTTCTGGTAAACCCAGTGATTTTTTGGCCCAAATGATTTTTCGCAATTCACGAACCATAAGCTATTCTCACTATTAACTCAAGATGATTTATGTAAGAGGAGCTGAGGTTTGTATCATTTTCATAAGCAGAGATGAACTACATATGGTCTGTAAGAGAAGGAAACACAGTTCTTTTTTTCTGGGCATGCTCATGTTTCTTATTATATTGGAGACGCTGGAAAGAATAGGATGATTCTTGCCTTAAAACAGAGTGTTTTTCAGGGATGAGAACTCTGGTCTGAATTTGTCTTCAGAAAAAGAGTTAAACCCAAGGATCAGTGTCTTCCTACAAGCAAGAGTTCATTTCTGGTAAACCCAGTGATTTTTGGGCTCAAATGATTTTTTGCAATTCAGGAACCCTACGCTATTCACACTATTAACTAAAGAGGATTTATGTAAGAGGAGCTGTGGTTTGTATCAGTTTCATAAGCAGAGTTGTACTACATATGGTCCGTATTAGTAGGAAACACAGTTCTTTTTTTCTGGGCATGCTCATGGTTCTTGCTGTATTGGAGACGCTGGAATGAAGAGCTTGCTTCTTGCTTTAAAACAGAGTGTTTTTCAGGGTTGAGAACTCTGGTCTGAATTTGTCTTCAGAAACAGAGTTAAACCCCAGGATCTGTGTCTTCCTACAAGAAAGAGTACAGTTCTGGTAAACCCAGTGAATTTTGGGCTCAAATGATTTTTTGAAGTTCATGAACCAAACGCTATTCTCACTATTTAAAAAAAGAGCAATTATGTAAGACGAGGTGTGGTCTGTATCAGTTTCATAAGCAGAGTTGAACGAAATATGGTCCATATGAATAGGAAACACAGTTCTTTTTTTTAGGCCATGCTCATGGTTCTTGCTGTATTTTAGACTCTAAAATGAAGAGCTTGTTTCTTGCTGTTAAAACAGAGTGTGTTTCAGGGGTGAGAACTCTGGTCTGAATTTGTCTTCAGAAAAGGAGTTAAACCGCAGGATCTGTGTCTTCCTACAAGCAAGAGTTCATTTCTGGTAAACCCAGTGAATTTTGGGCTCAAATGATTTTTCGCAGTTCACGAACTATACGCAATTCTCACTATTAACTCAAGAGGATTTATGTAAGAGGAGCTGAGGTTTGTATCAGTTTCATAAGCAGAGTTGAACTACATATGGTCTGTATGAGAAGGAAAAACAGTTCTTTTTTTCTGGGCATGCTCATGTTTCTTATTATATTGGAGACCCTGGAAAGAATAGGATGATTCTTGCCTTAAAACAGAGTGTTATTCAGGGATGAGAACTCTGGTCTGAATTTGTCTTCAGAAAAGGAGTTAAACCGCAGGATCAGTGTCTTCCTACAACAAAGAGTTCAGTTCTGGTAAACCCAGTGATTTTTGGGCTCAAATGATTTTTTGCAGTTCAGGAACCCTACGCTATACACACTATTAAGTAAAGAGGATTTATGTAAGAGGAGCTGTGGTTTGTATCAGTTTCATAAGCATTGTTGAACTGCATATGGTCCGTATTAGTAGGAAACACAGTCTTTTTTTCTGGGCATGCTCATGGTTCTTGCTGTATTGGAGACGCTGGAATGAAGAGCTTGCTTCTTGCCTTAAAACAGAGTGTTTTTCAGGGTTGAGAATTCTGGTCTGAATTTGTCTTCAGAAACAGAGTTAAACCTCAGGATCTGTGTCTTCCTACAAGAAAGAGTTCACTTCTGGTAAACCCAGTGAATTTTGGGCTCAAATGATTTTTCGAAGTTCATGAACCGAACGCAATTATCACTATTAAAAGAAAGAGCAATTATGTAATACAAGGTGTGGTCTGTATCAGTTTCATAAGCAGAATTGAACGAAATATGGTCCGTATGAATAGGAAACACAGTTCTTTTTTTCAGGCCATGCTCATGCTTCTTGCTGTATTTTAGAGTCTGGATAGAAGAGCTTGCTTCTTCGTTAAAACAGAGTGTGTTTCAGGGATGAGAACTCTGGTCTGAATTTCCCTGCAGAAAAGGAGTTAACCCCCAGGATCTGTGTCTTCCTACAATAAGAGTGCATTTCTGGTAAACCCAGTGAATTTTGGGCTCAAATGATTTTTCGCAGTTCACGAACCCTACTCTATTCTCACTATTAACTGAAGAGCATTTATGTAAGAGGAGCTGTGGTTTGTATCAGTTTCATAAGCAGAGTTGAACTACATATTTTCTGTATGAGTCGGAAACACAGTTCTTTTTTTCTGGGCATGCTCATGTTTCTTACTATATTGGAGACGCTGGAAAGAAGAGGATGATTCTTGCCTTTAAACAGAGTGTTTTTCAGGGATGAGAACTCTGGTCTCAATTTGCCTTCAAAAACGGAGTTAAACTGCAGGATCAGTGTCTTCCTACAAGCAAGAGTTTATTTCTTTTAAACCCACTGATTTTTTGGCCCAAATGATTATTCGCAGTTCACGAATCCAACATGATTCTCACTATTAACTAAAGAGAATTTATGTAAGAGGAGCTGTGGTTTTAATCAGTTTCATAAGCAGAGTTGAACTACATATGTTCCCTCTGAGTAGGAAACACAGTTTTTTTTTTCAGGGCATGCTCATGGTTCTTGCTGTATTTTAGACTCTAGAGTGAAGAGCTTGTTTCTTGCTGTTAAAACAGAGTGTGTTTCAGGGATGAGAACTCTGGTCTGAATTTCCCTTCAGAAAAGGAGTTAAACCCCAGGATCTGTGTCTTCCTACAAGCAAGAGTTCATTTCTGGTAAACCCAGGGATTTTTGGGCTCAAATGATTTTTCGCAGTTCAGGAACCCTACGCTATACACACTATTAACTAAAGAGGATTTATGTAAGAGGAGCTGTGGTTTGTATCAGTTTCATAAGCAGAGTTGAACTGCATATGGTCCGTATTAGTAGGAAACACAGTTCTTTTTTTCTGGGCATGCTCATGGTTCTTGCTGTATTGGAGACCCAGGAATGAAGAGCTTGCTTCTTGCCTTAAAACAGTGTGTTTTTCAGGGTTGAGAATTCTGGTCTGAATTTGTCTTCAGAAACAGAGTTAAACCCCAGGATCTGTGTCTTCCTACAAGAAAGAGTTCAGTTCTGGTAAACCCAGTGAATTTTGGGCTCAAATGATTTTTCGAAGTTCATGAACCGAACGCTATTCTAACAATTAAAAAAAAGAGCAATTATGTAAGACGAGGTGTGGTCTGTATCAGTTTCATAAGCAGAGTTGAACGAAATATGGTCCATATGAATAGGAAACACAGTTCTTTTTTTCAGGCCATGCTCATGGTTCTTGCTGTATTTTAGAGTCTGGATAGAAGAGCTTGCTTCTTCGTTAAAACAGAGTATGTTTCAGGGGTGAGAACTCTGGTTTGAATTTCCCTTCAGAAAAGGAGTTAAACCCCATGATCTGTGTCTTCCTACAAGCAAGAGTTCATTTCTGGTAAACCCAGTGAATTTTGGGCTCAAATGATTTTTCGCAGTTCACAAACTATACGCTATTCTCACTATTAACTCAAGATGATTTATGTAAGAGCAGCTGAGGTTTGTATCAGTTTCATAAGCAGAGTTGAACTACATATGGTCTGTATGAGAAGGAAACACAGTTCTTTTTTTCTGGGCATGCTCATGTTTCTTATTATATTGGAGACCATGGAAAGAATAGGATGATTCTTGCCTTAAAACAGAGTGTTATTCAGGGATGCGAACTCTGGTCTGAATTTGTCTTCAGAAAAGGAGTTAAACCGCAGGATCAGTGTCTTCCTACATCAAAGAGTTCAGTTCTGGTAAACCCAGTGATTTTTGGGCTCAAATGATTTTTTCGCAGTTCAGGAACCCTACACTATACACACTATTAACTAAAGAGGATTTATGTAAGAGGAGCTGTGGTTTGTATCAGTTTCATAAGCAGAGTTGAACTGCATATGGTCCGTATGAATAGGAAACAGAGTTCTTTTTTTCAGGCCGTGCTCATGGTTATTGCTGTATTTTACAATCTGGAAAGATGAGCGTGCTTCTTCATTTAAACAGAGTGTGTTTCAGGGATGAGAACTCTGGTCTGAATTTCCCTGGGGAAAAGGAGTTAAACCCTAGGATCTGTGTCTTCCTACAAGCAAGAATTCATTTCTGGTAAACCTAGTGATTTTTGGGCTCAAATGATTTTTGCAGTTACCGAACCTTAAGCTATTCTCACTATTAACCAATGAAGATTTATGTAAGAACAGCTGTGCTTTGTATCAGCTTCATAAGCAGAGTTGAACTACATATGGTCTGTATGACTAGGAAACACAGTTCTTTTTTTCAGGGCACTCTCATAGTTCTTGCTGTATTGGTGACACTGGAAAGAAGAGCTTGATTCTTGCATTGAAACAGGGTATGTTTCATGGATGAGACGACTGGTCTGAATTTCTCTTCACAAACGGAGTTAAACACCATGATCTGTGTCTTCCTACCAGCAAGAGTTCATTTCTGGTAAAACAAGTGAATTTTTGGCTCAAAAGACTTTACAATGTATTAGAATCCAACACGATTATCACTATTAAATAAAGAGCATTTTTGTAAGAGGAGCTGTGGTCTGTATCATTTCATACGCAGAGTTGAACTACATATGGTCTGTATGAGTAGTAATCACAATTCGTTTTTTCAGTTCATGTTCATGGTTCTTGCTGTATTTTAGACTCTGGAAAGAAGAGGATGATTGTTACCTTAAAACAGAGTGTGTTTCAGGGATGAGAACTCTGGTCTGAATTACCCTGTGGAAGCGGAGTTAAACCCCAGGATCAGTGTCTTCCTACAAGCAAGAGTTAATTTCTGGTAAACCCAGTGAATTTTGAGCTCAAATGATTTTTCAAAGTTCATGAACCGAACGCTATTCTCACTATTAAAAAAAAGAGCAATTATGTAAGACGAGGTGTGGTCTGTATCAGTTTCATAAGCAGAGTTGAACTAAATATGGTCCGTATGAATAGGAAACACAGTTCTTTTTTTCAGGCCATGCTAATGGTTCTTTCTGTATTTTAGACTCTGGAAAGAAGAGCTTGCTTCTTCGTTAAAACAGAGTGTGTTTCAGGGATGAGAACTCTGGTCTGAATTTCCCTGCAGAAAAGGAGTTAACCCCCAGGATCTGTGTCTTCCTACAATAAGAGTGCATTTCTGGTAAACCCAGTGAATTTTGGGCTCAAATGATTTTTCGCAGTTCACGAACCCTACTCTATTCTCACTATTAACTGAAGAGCATTTATGTAAGAGGAGCTGTGGTTTGTATCAGTCTCATAAGCAGAGTTGAACTACATATTTTCTGTATGAGTTGGAAACAGTTCCTTTTTTCTGGGCATGCTCATGTTTCTTACTATATTGGAGACGCTGGAAAGAAGAGGATGATTCTTGCCTTTAAACAGAGTGTTTTTCAGGGATGAGAACTCTGGCCTCAATTTGACTTCAAAAACGGAGTTAACCGCAGGATCAGTGTCTTCCTACAAGCAAGAGTTTATTTCTTTTAAACCCAGTGATTTTTTGGCCCAAATGATTTTTCGCAGTTCACGAACCCAACATGATTCTAACTAGTAACTAAAGAGAATTTATGTAAGAGGAGCTGTGGTTTTAATCAGTTTCATAAACAGAGTTGAACTACATATGTTCCGTCTGAGTAGGAAACACAGTTTTTTTTTTTCAGGGCATGCTCATGGTTCTTGCTGTATTTTAGACTCAAGAATGAAGAGCTTGTTTCTTGCTGTTAAAACAGAGTGTGTTTCAGGGATGAGAACTCTGGTCTGAATTTCCCTGCAGAAAAGGAGTTAAACCCCAGGATCTGTGTCTTCCTACAAGCAAGAGTTCATTTCTGGTAAACCCAGTGATTTTTGGGCTCAAATGATTTTTCACAGTTCACGAACCCTACTCTATTCTCACTATTAACTGAAGAGCATTTATGTAAGAGGAGCTGTGGTTTGTATCAGTCTCATAAGCAGAGTTGAACTACATATTTTCTGTATGAGTCGGAAACACAGTTCTTTTTTTCTGGGCATGCTCATGTTTCTTCCTATATTGGAGACGCTGGAAAGAAGAGGATGATTCTTGCCTTTAAACAGAGTGTTTTTCAGGGATGAGAACTCTGGTCTCAATTTGCCTTCAAAAACGGAGTTAAACCGCAGGATCAGTGTCTTCCTACAAGCAAGAGTTTATTTCTTTAAACCCAGTGATTCTTGGGCCCAAATGATTTTTCGCAGTTCACGAACCCAACATGATTCTCACTATTAACTAAAGAGAATTTATGTAAGAGGAGCTGTGGTTTTAATCAGTTTCATAAGCAGAGTTGAACTACATATGGTCCGTATTAGTAGGAAACACAGTTCTTTTTTTCTGGGCATGCTCATGGTTCTTGCTGTATTTGAGCCGCTGGAATGAAGAGGTTGCTTCTTGTCTTAAAACAGAGTGTTTTTCAGGGTTGAGAATTCTGGTCTGAATTAGTCTTCAGAAACAGAGTTAAACCCCAGGATCAGTGTCTTCCTACAAGCAAGAGTTTATTTCTTTAAACCCAGGGATTTATTGGCCCAAATGATTTTTCGCAGTTCACGAACCATATGCTATTCACACTATTAACTAAAGAGCATTTATGTAAGAGGAGTTGTGGTCTGTATCAGTTTCATAAACAGAGTTGAACTACTTATGGTCCGTATGAATATTAGACAGAGTTCTTTTTTCAGGCCGTGCTCATTGTTATTGCTGTATTTTAAAATCTGTAAAGATGAGCGTGCTTCTTCGTTTAAACAGAGTGTGTTTCAGCGATGAGAACTCTGGTCTGAATTTCCCTGGAGAAAAGGAGTTAAACCCCAGGATCTGTGTCTTCCTACAAGCAAGAGTTCATTTCTGGTAAACCCAGTGATTTTTGGGCTCAAATGATTTTCGCAGTTCACGAACCCTATGCTATTCTCACTATTAACCAATGAGGATTTATGTAAGAGCAGCTATGCTTTGTATCAGCTTCATAAGCAGAGTTGAACTAAATATGGTCCGTATGACTAGGAAACACAGTTCTTTTTTTCAGGGCATGCTCATGGTTCTTGCTGAATTGGTGACACTGGAAAGAAGAGCTTGCTTTTTGCATTGAAACAGGGTGTGTTTCATGGATGAGACGACTGGTCTGAATTTCTCTTCACAAACGGAGTTAAACACCATGATCTGTGTCTTCCTACCAGCAACAGTTCATTTCTGGTAAACCAAGTGAATTTTTGGCTCAAAAGACTTTACACAGTATTAGAATCCAACGCGATTATCACTATTAACTAAAGAGCATTTTTGTAAGAGGAGCTGTGGTCTGTATCATTTCATAAGCAGAGTTGAACTACATATGGTCCGTATGAGTAGTAATCACAATTCGTTTTTTCATTCCATGCTCATGGTTCTTGCTGTATTTTAGACTCTGGAAAGAAGAGGATGATTGTTGCCTTAAAACAGAGTGTGTTTCAGGGATGAGAACTCTGGTCTGAATTTCCCTGTGGAAGCAGAGTTAAACCCCAGGATCTGTGTCTTCCTACATTCAAGAGTTAATTTGTGGTAAACCCAGTGAATTTTGGGCTCAAATGATTTTCGCAGTTCACGAACCCTACGCTATTCTCACTATTAACCAAAGAGGATTTATGTAAACGGAGCTGTGGTTTGTATCAGTTTCATAAGCAGAGTTGAACTACATATGGTCCGTATGATTAGGAATCATAGTTCGTTTTTTCAGGCCATGCTCAAGGTTCATGCTGTATTTTAGAATCTGGAAAGAAGAGCTTGCTTCTTGCGTTAAACGAGAGTGTGTTTCAGGGATGAGAACTCTGGTCTGAATTTGCCTTCAGAAATGGAGTTAAATCCCAGGATCAGTGTCTTCCTACAAGCAAGAGTTCATTTCTGGTTACCCAGTGAATTTTGGGCTCAAATGATTTTTCGCAGTTCACGAACCCAAGGCGATTCAAACTATTAACTAAAGAGCATTTATGTAAGAGGAGCTGTGGTTTGTATCAGTTTCATAAGCAGAGTTGAACTACATATGGTCCGTATGAGTAGGAAACGCAGTTCTTTTTTTCTGGGCATGCCCATGGTTCTTGCTGTTTTGGAGACGCTGGAATGAAGAGTTTGCTTCTTGCCTTAAAAATTGTGTTTTTCAGGGTTGAGAATTCTGGTCTGAATTTGTCTTCAGAAATGGAGTTAAACCCCAGGATCTGTTTCTTCCTGCAAGCAAGAGTTCATTTCTGGTAAACCCAGTGAATTTTGGGCTCAAATGATTTTTCGAAGTTCAGAAACCGAACGCAATTATCACTATTAAAACAAGAGCAATTATGTAAGACGAGGTGTGGTCTGTATCTGTTTCATAAGCAGAGGTGAACTAAATATGGTCCGTACGTATAGGATACAAAGTTCTTTTTTTCAGGCCATGCTCATGGTTCTTTCTGTATTTTAGACTCTGGAAAGAAGAGCTTGCTTCTTCGTTAAAACAGAGTGTGTTTCAGGGATGAGAACTCTGGTCTGAATTTCCCTGCAGAAAAGGAGTTAACCCCCAGGATCTGTGTCTTCCTACAAGCAAGAGTTCATTTCTGGTAAACCCAGTGAATTTTGGGCTCAAATGATTTTTCGCAGTTCACGAACCCTACTCTAATCTCACTATTAACTGAAGAGCATTTATGTAAGAGGAGCTGTGGTTTGTATCAGTCTCATAAGCAGAGTTGAACTACATATTTTCTGTATGAGTCGGAAACACAGTTCTTTTTTTCTGGGCATGCTCATGTTTCTTCCTATATTGGAGACGCTGGAAAGAAGAGGATGATTCTTGCCTTTAAACAGAGTGTTTTTCAGGGATGAGAACTCTGGTCTCAATTTGCCTTCAAAAACGGAGTTAAACCGCAGGATCAGTGTCTTCCTACAAGCAAGAGTTTATTTCTTTTAAACCCAGTGATTTTTTGGCCCAAATGATTTTTCGCAGTTCACGAACCCAACATGATTCTCACTATTAACTAAAGAGAATTTATGTAAGAGGAGCTGTGGTTTTAATCAGTTTCATAAGCAGAGTTGAACTACATATGGTCCGTATTAGTAGGAAACACAGTTCTTTTTTTCTGGGCATGCTCATGGTTCTTGCTGTATTTTAGACTCTGGAAAGAAGACTTTGCTTCTTGCGTTAAAAAAGAGTGTGTTTCAGTGAAGAGAACTCTGGTCTGCATTTCCCTTCAGAAACAGAGTTAAACCCCAGGTTCTGTGTCTTCTTACAAGCAAGAGTTCATTTCTGGTTAACCTAGTGAATTTTGGGCTCAAATGATTTTTCGCAAGTTCAGGAACCCAGCACGATTCTCAAAATTAACTAAAGAGCATTTATGTAAGAGGAGCTGTGGTTTTCATCAGTTTCGTAATCAGAGTTCAACTACATATGGTCCGTATGAGTAGGAAACACAGTTCTTTTTTTCTGGGGCTGCTCAAGGTTCTTAATATATTTTAGACTCTGGAAAGAAGAGCTTGCTTCTTGCATTAAAACAGAGTGTGTTTCAGGGATAAGAACTCTGGTCTGAATTTCCTTTCAGAAACGGAGCTAAACCCCAGGATCTTTGTCTTCCTATAAGCAGGAGTTCATTTCTGGTAAACAAAGTGCATTTTGGGCTCAAATTATTTTACACATTTCACAAACCCATCGCTATTCTCAATATTAACTCAAGAATATTAATGTAAAGGAGCTATGGTTTTTGTCCGTTTCATATGCAGAGTTGATCTACATATGGTCCCTATGAGTTGGAAACACAGTTCTTTTTTTGAGGGCATGCTCATTGTTCTTGCTGTATTGGAAAAGTTGGAAAGATGAGCTTGCTACTTGTGTTAAAACAGAGTATGTTACATGGATGAAAACTTCAGTCTGAATTTCCCTTCAGAAACTGAGTTAAACCCCAGGGTCTGTGTCTTCCTACAAGCAAGAGTTCATTTCTGGTAAACAAAGTGAAATTTGGGCTAAAATGATTTTACACAGTACAAAAAAATACACGATTCTCACTATTAACTAAAGAGCCTTTAGTAAGAGGAGCTGTTGTTTATATCAGTTTCATGGGCAGAGATGAACTACATATGGTCTGTATGAGTAGGAAACAAAGTTCTTTTTTTCTGGACATGATCATGGTTCTTGCTGTATTGGAGACGCTGGAAAGAAGAGGATGGTTATGCCTTAAAACCGAGTGAGTTTCATTGTTGAGATCTCTTGTCTGAATTTCCCTTCAGAAACGGAGTTAAAGCCCAGGATCTGTGTCTTCATACAAGCAAGAGTTCATTTCTGGTAAACAAAGTGAATTTTGGGCTCAAATGATTTTACACAGTTCTAGAACCCAACACGGTTATCACTATTAACTAAAGAGCATTTATGTAAGAGGAGCTGTGTTCTGTATCAGTTTCATAAGCAGAGTTGAACTACATATGGTCCCTATGAGTAGAAAACACAGTTCTTTTTTTTCGGGGCATGTTCATGCTTCTTGCTGTATTTTAGACTCTGGAAAGAAGAGCTTGCTTCTTGCGATAAAACAGAGTGTGATTCAGGAATGACATCTCTGGTCTGAATTTCCCTTCAGAAACGGGGTTAAACCACAGGATCTGTGTCTTCCTACAAGCAAGAGTTCATTTCTGTTAAACCCAGTGAATTTTGAGCTCAAATGATTTTTCACAGTTCTAGAACCCAACGCGATTCTCACTATTAACTAAAGATCATTTATGTAAGAGGGGCTGTGGTTTGTATCAGTTTCATATGCAGAGTTGAACTACATATCCTCCGCATGAATAGGAAACTCAGTTCTTTTTTTCTGGTCATGCTCATGGTTCTTGCTGTATTGGAGACGCTGAAAAGAGGAGGATGCTTCTTGCCTTAAAACCGAGTGAGTTTCATGGATGAGATCTCTGGTCTGAATTTCCCTTCAGAAACGGAGTTAAACCCCAGGATCTGTGTCTTCCTGCAATCAAGAGTTCATTTCTGGTAAACAAAGTGAAATTTGGGCTCAAATGATTTTACACAGTTCACAAACACATCGCGATTCTCACTATAAACATAAGAGCATTTATGTAAGAGGAGCTGTGGTTTGTATCAGTTTCTTCTGCAGAGTTGATCAACATATGGTTTGTATGAATAGGAAACACAGTTCTTTTTTGAAGGCATTATCATGGTTCTTACTGTATTGGAGACGCTGGAATGAAGAGTTTGCTTCTTGAATTAAAACAGAGTGTGTTTCATGGATGAGAACTCTAGTCTGAATTTTCCTTCAGAAACAGAGTTAAATCACAGGATCTGTGTCTTCCTACAATCAAGAGTTCATTTCTGGTAAACACCATGAATTTTTGGCTCAAATGATTTTTCGCCGTTCAGAAATGCATCGTTATTCTCACTATTAACCTAAGAGCATTTATGTAAGAGGAGCTGTGGTTTGTATCAGTTTCATAATCAGACTTGAACAACATATGGTCCATATGAGTAGGAAACAGTTCTTTTTTTCTGGGCATGCTCATGTTTCTTGTTGTATTGGAGACGCTACCAAGAAGAGCTTGCTTCTTATGTTAATACAACGTATGTTTCATGGATGAGAACACTAGTCTGAATTTCCCTTCAAAAATGGAGTTAAACCTCAAGATTTGTGTCTTCCTACAAGCAAGAGTTCATTTCTGGTAAACCAAGTGAATTTTGGGCTCAAATGATTTTACACAGTTCAAAAACCCAATATGATTCTCACTATTAACTAAAAAGCTTTTATTTAAGAGGAGCTGTGGTTTGTATCAGTTTTATAAGCAGAGTTGAAATACATATGGTCCATATAAGAAGGAAACACAGTTTTTTTTTCTGGGCATGTTTATGGTTCTTGTTGTATTGGATACTCTGCAAAGAAGAGCTTGCTTCTTGTGTTAATACAAAGTATGTTTCATGGATGAGAACACTGGTCTGAATTTCCCTTCAGAAACGGAGTTAAACCCCAGGATTTGTTTCTTCCTACAAGCAAGAGTTCATTTCTGGTAAACCAAGTGAATTTTGGGTTCAAATGATTTTACACAGTTCAAAAAAACCCAATGCGATTCTCACTATTATCTAAAAAGCTTTTATTTAAGAGCAGCTGTGGTTTGTATCAGTTTTATAAGCAGAGTTGAACTACATATGGTCCATATGAGTAGGAAACACAGTTCTTTTTTTCAGGGCCTGCTCATGGTTCTTACTCTATTGGAGACTCTGGAAAGAAGAGCTTGCTTCTTGCGTTAAAACAGAATGTGTTTCAGGGATGAGAACTCTGGTCTGTATTTCCCTTCAGAAACGGAGTTAAACCACAGGATCTGTGTCTTTCTACAAGCAAGAGTACATTTCTGGTAAACCTAGTGAATTTTGGGCTCAAATGATTTTACACAGTGCACGAATACAAAGCGATTCTAACTATTAACTAAAGAGCATTTATGTAAGAGGAGCTGTGGTTTGTTTCAGTTTCATAAGCAGAGTTGAACTACATAAAGTCCGTATGATTAGCAAACACAGTTCTATTTTTCTGGGCATGCTCATGGTACTTGTTTTATTGGAGACGCTGGAAAGAAGAGCTTGCTTCTTGCATTAAAACAGGGTGTGTTTCATAGATGAGAACACTGGTCTGAATTTCCCTTCAGAAACAGGATTAAACCCCAGGATCCGTGTCTTCCTAAAAGCAAGAGTTCATTTCTGGTAAACCCAGGGAATTTTGGGCTCAAATGGTTTTTCACAGTTCACAAAGCCAACGCATTCTCACTATTAACTAAAGAGCATTTATGTTAGAGGTGCTGTGGTTTGTATCAGTTTCATAATCAGAGTTGAACTACATATGGTCCGTATGAGTAGGAAACACAGTTATTTTTTTCTGGGGATCCTCATGGTTCTTACTGTATTTTAGACTCTGGAAAGAAGAGCTTGCTTCTTTGGGTAAAACAGAGTGTGTTTCAGGGTTGAGAACACTGGTCTGATTTTCCATTCTGAAACGGAGTTAAACTACAGCATCTCTGTCAGCCTACAAGCAAGATTACATTTCTGGTAAAAAAAAAAAAAGTGAATTTTGAGCTCAAATGATTTTTGCAGTTCAGGAACCCAATGCGATTCTAAAAATTAACTAAAGAGCATTTATGTAAGAGGAGCTGTGGTTTGTATCAGTTTCATAAGCATAGTTGATCTACATATGGTACGTATGAGTAGGAAACAGTTCTTTTTTTCAGGGCAAGCTCATGGTTCTTGCTGTATTTTAGAATCAGGCAAGAAGAGCTTGCTTCTTTCGTTAAAACAGAGTGTGTTTCAGGGATGAGAACTCTGGTCTGCATTTCCCTTCAGAAACGGAGTTAAACCCCAGGATCTGTGTCTTCCTACAAGCAAGAGTTCATTTCTTGTTAACCTAGTGAATTTTGGGCTGAAATGATTTTTCGCAAGTTCAGGAAACCAACACGATTCTCACTATTAACTAAAGAGCATTTATGTAAGAGGAGCTGTGGTTTTTATCAGTTTCATAATGAGAGATCAACTACATATGGTCCGTATGAGTAGGAAACACAGTTCTTTTTTTCTGGGGATCCTCATGGTTCTTACTGTATTTTAGACTCTGGAAAGAAGAGCTTGCTTCTTGCTTTAAAACAGAGTGTGTTTCATGGATGAGAACACAGGTCTGTATTTCCCTTCTGAATGGAGTTAATTCCAGGGTCCTTGTCTTCCTACAAGCAAGAGTTGATTTCTTGTAAACCCACTGAATTTTGGGCTCAAATGAATTTACAAAGTTCACAAACACAACGCGTTTCTGACTATTAACAAAGGACCATTTATTTAACATATGCTTTGGTTTTCTTCAGTTTCACAAGCAGAGTTGAACTAGATATGGTCCGTATAAGTAGGAAACACAGTTCTTTTTTTCTGGGCTTCCGCATGTTTCCTGTTGTATTGGGGATGCTGGAAAGAAGAGCATGCTTCTTGCGATAAAACTGAGTGTGTTTCATGGATGAGAACACAGGTCTGAATTTCCCTTCTGAAATGGATTTAACCTCCAGGATCTCTGTCTTCCTACTAGCAAGTCATTTATGTTAAACCCACTGAATTTTGGGCTCAAATGAATTTACACAGGTCACAAACCCAACACGTTTCTCACTATTAACTAAAGAGCATTTATTTAACAGGAGCTGTGGTTTGTATCAGTTTCATAAGCAGAGTTGAACTAGATATGATCATCATGAGTATGAAACAATTATTTTATTCTGGGCTTGCTCATGTTTTTTGCTGTATTGGAGACGCTGTAAAGAAGAGCATGGTTTTTGCTTTAACACTGAGTGTGTTTGATGGATGAGAATACTGGTCTGAATTTCCCTACTCAAATGTAGTAAAACCACAGGATCTGTGTCTTCCTACAAGCAAAACGTCATTTGTGGTAAACCCAGTGAATTTGTTGTCCAAATGAATTTACACTGTACACAAACGCAACGCGTTTCTCACAATTAAATAAAGAGCATTTATGTAAGAGAATCTGTGGTTTGTATCAGTTCAATAATCAGAGCTGAAATAGATATGATGCCTATGAGTAGGAAACACAGTTCTTTTTTGGGGGTGCTCATATTTCTTGCTGTATTGGAGACACTGAAAAGAAGAGCATGCTTCTTGTGTTAAAACAGAGTGTGTTTCATGGAAGAGGACACTGGTCTGAATTTCCCTTCTGAAATGGATTTAAGGTCCAGGATCTGTGTCTTTCTACAAACAAGATGTCATTTCTGGTAAACCCACAGAATTTTGGTCTCAAATGAATTTACACAGTTCACAAACCCAACGCGTTTCTCACTATTAACTAAAGAGCATTTATTTAACAGGAGCTGTGGTTTGTATCAGTTTCATAAGCAAAGTTAAACTAGAAATGGTCTGTATGAGTAGGAAACACAGTTCTTTTATTAGGGGCTTGATCATGTTTCTTGCTGTATTGGAGACACTGTAAAGAAGAGCATGCTTCTTGCGATAAAACAGAGTGTGTTTCATAGAAGAGGACACTGGTCTAAATTTCCCTTCTGAAATGAATTTAAGGTCCAGGATCTGAGTCTTCCTACAAGCAAGAGGTCATTTCTGGTAAACCCAGTCAATTTGTGGCTCAAATGAATTTACACAGAACACAAACCCAACGCGTTACTCACTATTAACTAAAGAGCATTTATTGAACAGGAGCTGTGGTTTGTATCAGTTCCATAATCAGAGCTGAAATAGATATGATGCCTATGAGTAGGAAACACAGTTTTCTTTTCGGGGCTTGCTCATATTTCTTGCTGTATTGGAGTCACTGAAAAGAAGAGCATGCTTCTTGCGTTAAAACAGAGTGTGTTTCATGGAATAGGACTCTGGTCTGAATTTCCCTTCTGAAATGGATTTAAGGTCCGGGATATGTGTCTTTTTACTAGCAACATGTCATTTCTGGTAAACCCACAGAATTTTGGGCTCAAATGAATTTACAGTGTTCACAAACCCAACGAGTTTCTCACTATTAACTAACGAGCATTTATTTAACAGGAGCTATGGTTTGTATCACTTTCATAAGCAGAGTTGAACTAGATATGTTCCATATGAGTAGGAAACACATTTCTTTTTTTCTGGGATCGATCAGGTTTCTTGGTCTATTGGAGACGCTTGAAAGAAGAGCATGCTTCTTGGCTTAAAACAGAGTTTGTTTCATGGAAGAGAACACCCGTCTGAATTTCCGTTCGGATATGGAGTTAAACCACAGGATCTGTGTCTTCCTACAAGCAAGAGGTCATTTCTGGTAAACCCACAGAATTTTGGGCTCAAATGATTTTACACAGTTCAAAAACCCAACGCGTTTCTCACTATTAACTAAAGAGCATTTATTTAACATGAACTGTGTTTTGAATCAGTTTCATAAGCACAGATGAACTAGATATGATCCGTATGAATAGCAAACACAGTTCTTTTATTCTGGGCTTACTCATGTTTCTTGCTGTATTGGAAACACTGGACAGAAGAGCATGCTTCTTTTGTTAAAACACACTGTGTTTCATGGAAGAGAACACTGTTCTGAATTTGCCTTCAGAAATGGAGTTAAACCAACGGATCTGTATCTTCCCACAAACAAGAGGTCATTTCTGGCAAACCTACTGAATTTTGCGCTCAATGAATTTACATAGTTCACAAACCCAACTCGTTTCTCACTATTAACTAAAAAGCATTTATTTAACAGTTGCTGTGGTTTGCTCAGTTTCACAATGAGAGTTGAACTAAATATGTTCCATATCAGTAGGATACACATTAATTTTTTTCTGGGATTACTCACGTTACTTGCTATATTGCAGAAGCTGGAAAGAAGTGCATGCTTTTTGCGTTAAAACAAAGTGTGTTTCATGGATGAGAAGACATGTCTGAATTTCGCTTCTCAAGTGGATTTAAACCTATGGATCTGTGTCTTCCTACAAGCAATAGGTCATTTCTGGCAAATCCACTGAATTTTAGGCTCAATGAATTTACACAGTTCACAAATCCAACGTGTTTCTCACTATTAACTAAAGCGCATTTACTTAACAGGACCTGTGGTTAGTATCAGTTTTATAAGTAGAGTTGAACTAGATATGGTCCGTATGAGTAGGAAACACAGTTCTTTTTTTCTGGGCTTGTGCATGTTTCCTGCTGTATCGGGGACGCTGGAAAGAAGAGCATGCTTCTTGCGATAAAACTGAGTGTGTTTCATGGTTGAGAACACAGATCTGAATTTCCCTTCTGAAATGGATTTAACCTCCAGGATCTGTGTCTTCCTACAATCAAGAGGTCATTTATGTTAAACCCACTGAATTTTGGGCTCAAATGAATTTACACAGTTCACAAACCCAACGTGTTTCTCACTATTAACTAAAGAGCATTTATTTAACAGGAGCTGTGGTTTGTATCAGTTTCATAAGCAGAGTTCAACTAGATATGATCATTATGAGTACGAAACACAGTTATTTTTTTCTGGGCTTGCTCATGTTTTTTGCTGTATTGGAGACGCTGGAAAGAAGAGCATGGTTTTTGCTTTAGCACTGAGTGTGTTTCATGGATGAGAATACTGGTCTGAATTTCCCTAATGAAACATAGTAAACCCACAGGATCTGTGTCTTCCCACAAGCAAGCGGTCATTTCTGGTAAACCCAGTATATTTGTTGTCCAAATGTATTTACACTGTTCCCAAACGCAACGCCTTTCTCACAATTAACTAAAGAGCATTTATGTAAGAGGAGCTGGCGTTTGTATCAGTTTCAAGAGCAGAGTTGAACTAGATATGGTCCGTATGAGTAGTAAATACATTTCTTTTTTCTTGGCTTGCTCATGTTTCTGGCTGTATTGGAGAATCTGGAAAGAAGAGCATGTTTCTTGCGTTAAAACTGAGTGTGTTTCATGGATGTGAACACAGGTCTGAATTTCCCTTCTGAAATGGATTTAAGGTCCAGGATCTGTGTCTTACTACAAGCAAGAGGTCATTTCTGGTAAACACAGTGAATTTGAGGCTCAAATGAATTTACACAGAACACAAACCCAAAGCATTTCAAACTATTAACTAGAGGCCATTTATGTAAGAGGTGCTGTGGTTTGTACGAGTTTCTTAAGGAGAGTTGAACTAGATATGGTCTGTATGAGTAGGAAACACAGTTCTTTTTTTCTGGGCATGCTCATGTTCCTTCCTGTATTGGAGACGCTGGAAAGGATAGCATGCTTCTTGCGTTAAAACAGAGTGTGTTTCATGTATGAGTACACTGGTCTAAAAATTAAATTCTGAAATGGATTTAAGATCCAGGATCTGTTTATTCCTACAAGTAAGAGAGCACTTCTTGTAAATCCAGTGAAATTGTGCCTCAAATAAATTTACACAGTTCACGAACCCAACGCATATCTCACATTTAAAAAGAGCGTTTATGTAAGAGGAGCTGTGGTTTATATCAGTTTCACGAACAGAATTGAACTAGATATGATCCGTATGAGAAGGATACACAGTTCTTTTTTTTTTGGGCTTCCTCATGTTTCTTGCTGTATTGGAGACTCAGGAAAGAAGAGCATGCTTCTTGCATTAAAACAGAGTGTGTTTCATGGATGAGACACTGGTCTGGATTTCCCTTCTGAAATGGATTTAAGATCCAGGATCTGTGTCTTCCTATAAGCAAGAGTGCATTTCTGGAAAAACCATTGAATTTGCGGCTCAAATGTATTTACAAAGTTCACAAACCCAACACATTTCACACTATTAACAAGAGAGCATTTATGTAAGAGGAGCTGTGGTTTGTATGAGTTTCATAAGCAGAGTTGAACTAGATATGGTCTGTATGAGTAGGAAACACAGGTCTTTTATTCTGGGCATGCTCATGTTCCTTGCTGTAGGGAGACAATGGAAAGAAGAGCATGCTTCTTGCATAAAACAAAGTGTGTTTAAAGGATGAAAACAATGATCTGAATTTTCCTTCAGAAACGGAGTGAAACCACAGGAACTGTGTCTTCCTACAAGCAAGAGTTCATTTCCAGTAAACCCAGTGATTTTTCAGGTCAAATGAATTTACACAGTTCATGAACCCAACATGAATTTCACTATTAACTAAAGAGCATCTATGTAAGAGATGCTGTGGTTTGTTACAGTTTCATGAGGAGAGTTCAAATAGATATGGTCCCTATAAGTAGGAAACACAGTTCTTTTTCTCTGGACATGCTCATGTTTCTTGCTGTAATAGAGATGCTGGAAAGAAGAGCACGCTCTTTTCGTTAAAACAGAGTGTGTTTCATGGATGAGAACACTGGTCTGAATTTTCCTTCAAATATGGAGTTAAACCAAAGGCTCTGTGTCTTCCTACAAGCAAGAGGTTATTTATGGTAAACCCAATGTGTTTGCTGCTCAAATGAATTTACACAGTTCACGAACCCAACGCGTTTCTAACTATTAACTAAAGAGCATTTATGTTATAAGAGCTGTGGTTTGTATCAGTTTCATGAGGAGAATTGAACAAGATATGGTCCGTAGGAATAGGAAACACAGTTCTTTTTTTCGGGGCTTGCTGATGTTTCTTGCTGTATTGGAGTCTCTGGAAAGAAGAGCATGCTTCTTGCATTAAAACAGAGTGTGTTTCATGCATGAGAACACTGGTCTGAATTTTCCTTCAGAAATGGAGTTAAACCACAGGATCAGTGTCTTCCTACAAGCAAGAGGTCATTTCTGGTAAACCCAGTGAATTTGTGGCTCAAATGAATTTACAAGGTCCACAAACCCAACACGTTTCTCACATTTAATAGGAGCATTTATGTCAGAGGAGCTGTGGTTTTTATCAGTTTCATGAACAGAGTTGAAATAGATATGGTCTGTATAATAGGAAACACAGATCTTTTTTTTCTGAGTTTGCTCATGTTTCTTGATGTATTGGAGACTCTGGAAAGAAGAGCATGCTTCTTGCGTTAAAACAGAGTGTGTTTCATGTATGAGTACACTGGTCTAAAAATTAAATTCTGAAATGGATTTAAGATCCAGGATCTGTTTATTCCTACAAGTAAGAGAGCACTTCTTGTAAATCCAGTGAAATTGTGCCTCAAATAAATTTACACAGTTCACGAACCCAACGCATATCTCACATTTAAAAAGAGCGTTTATGTAAGAGGAGCTGTGGTTTATATCAGTTTCACGAACAGAATTGAACTAGATATGATCCGTATGAGAAGGAAACACAGTTCTTTTTTGGGGGCTTCCTCGTGTTTCTTGCTGTATTGGAGACTCAGGAAAGAAGAGCATGCTTCTTGCATTAAAACAGAGTGTGCTTCATGGATGAGACACTGGTCTGGATTTCCCTTCTGAAATGGATTTAAGATCCAGGATCTGTGTCTTCCTATAAGCAAGAGTGCATTTCTGGAAAAACCATTGAATTTGCGGCTCAAATGTATTTACAAAGTTCACAAACCCAACACATTTCACACTATTAACTAGAGAGCATTTATGTAAGAGGAGCTGTGGTTTGTATGAGTTTCATAAGCAGAGTTGAACTAGATATGGTCTGTATGAGTAGGAAACACAGGTCTTTTATTCTGGGCATGCTCATGTTCCTTGCTGTAGGGAGACAATGGAAAGAAGAGCATGCTTCTTGCATAAAACAAAGTGTGTTTAAAGGATGAAAACAATGATCTGAATTTTCCTTCAGAAACGGAGTGAAACCACAGGAACTGTGTCTTCCTACAAGCAAGAGTTCATTTCCAGTAAACCCAGTGATTTTTCAGGTCAAATGAATTTACACAGTTCATGAACCCAACATGAATTTCACTATTAACTAAAGAGCATCTATGTAAGAGATGCTGTGGTTTGTTACAGTTTCATGAGGAGAGTTCAAATAGATATGGTCCCTATAAGTAGGAAACACAGTTCTTTTTCTCTGGACATGCTCATGTTTCTTGCTGTAATAGAGATGCTGGAAAGAAGAGCACGCTCTTTTCGTTAAAACAGAGTGTGTTTCATGGATGAGAACACTGGTCTGAATTTTCCTTCAAATATGGAGTTAAACCAAAGGCTCTGTGTCTTCCTACAAGCAAGAGGTTATTTATGGTAAACCCAATGTGTTTGCTGCTCAAATGAATTTACACAGTTCACGAACCCAACGCGTTTCTAACTATTAACTAAAGAGCATTTATGTTATAAGAGCTGTGGTTTGTATCAGTTTCATGAGGAGAATTGAACAAGATATGGTCCGTAGGAATAGGAAACACAGTTCTTTTTTTCGGGGCTTGCTGATGTTTCTTGCTGTATTGGAGTCTCTGGAAAGAAGAGCATGCTTCTTGCATTAAAACAGAGTGTGTTTCATGCATGAGAACACTGGTCTGAATTTTCCTTCAGAAATGGAGTTAAACCACAGGATCAGTGTCTTCCTACAAGCAAGAGGTCATTTCTGGTAAACCCAGTGAATTTGTGGCTCAAATGAATTTACAAGGTCCACAAACCCAACACGTTTCTCACATTTAATAGGAGCATTTATGTCAGAGGAGCTGTGGTTTTTATCAGTTTCATGAACAGAGTTGAAATAGATATGGTCTGTATAATAGGAAACACAGATCTTTTTTTTCTGAGTTTGCTCATGTTTCTTGATGTATTGGAGACTCTGGAAAGAAGAGCATGCTTCTTGCGTTAAAACAGAGTGTGTTTCATGTATGAGTACACTGGTCTAAAAATTAAATTCTGAAATGGATTTAAGATCCAGGATCTGTTTATTCCTACAAGTAAGAGAGCACTTCTTGTAAATCCAGTGAAATTGTGCCTCAAATAAATTTACACAGTTCACGAACCCAACGCATATCTCACATTTAAAAAGAGCGTTTATGTAAGAGGAGCTGTGGTTTATATCAGTTTCACGAACAGAATTGAACTAGATATGATCCGTATGAGAAGGAAACACAGTTCTTTTTTGGGGGCTTCCTCGTGTTTCTTGCTGTATTGGAGACTCAGGAAAGAAGAGCATGCTTCTTGCATTAAAACAGAGTGTGCTTCATGGATGAGACACTGGTCTGGATTTCCCTTCTGAAATGGATTTAAGATCCAGGATCTGTGTCTTCCTATAAGCAAGAGTGCATTTCTGGAAAAACCATTGAATTTGCGGCTCAAATGTATTTACAAAGTTCACAAACCCAACACATTTCACACTATTAACTAGAGAGCATTTATGTAAGAGGAGCTGTGGTTTGTATGAGTTTCATAAGCAGAGTTGAACTAGATATGGTCTGTATGAGTAGGAAACACAGGTCTTTTATTCTGGGCATGCTCATGTTCCTTGCTGTAGGGAGACAATGGAAAGAAGAGCATGCTTCTTGCATAAAACAAAGTGTGTTTAATGGATGAAAACAATGATCTGAATTTTCCTTCAGAAACGGAGTGAAACCACAGGATCTGTGTCTTCCTACAAGCAAGAGTTCATTTCCGGTAAACCCAGTGATTTTTCAGGTCAAATGAATTTACACAGTTCATGAACCCAACATGAATTTCACTATTAACTAAAGAGCATCTATGTAAGAGATGCTGTGGTTTGTTACAGTTTCATAAGGAGAGTTCAAATAGATATGGTCCCTATAAGTAGGAAACACAGTTCTTTTTTTCTGGACATGCTCATGTTTCTTGCTGTAATAGAGACGCTGGAAAGAAGAGCACGCTCTTTTCGTTAAAACAGAGTGTGTTTCATGGATGAGAACACTGGTCTGAATTTTCCTTCAAATATGGAGTTAAACCAAAGGCTCTGTGTCTTCCTACAAGCAAGAGGTTATTTATGGTAAACCCAGTGTGTTTGCTGCTCAAATGAATTTACACAGTTCACGAACCCAACGCGTTTCTAACTATTAACTAAAGAGCATTTATGTTATAAGAGCTGTGGTTTGTATCAGTTTCATGAGGAGAATTGAACTAGATATGGTCCGTAGGAATAGTAAACACAGTTCTTTTTTTCGGGGCTTGCTCATGTTTCTTGCTGTATTGGAGTCTCTGGAAAGAAGAGCATGCTTCTTGCATTAAAACAGAGTGTGTTTCATGCATGAGAACACTGGTCTGAATATCCCTTCAGAGACGGAGTTAAACCACAGGATCTCTGTCTTCCTACAAGCAAGAGGTCATATCTGGTAAACCCAGTGAATTTGTGGCTCAAATGAATTTACACATTTCACGAACCCAACACGTTTCTCACATTTAATAAGAGCGTTTATGTAAGATGAGCTGTGGTTTGTATCAGTTTTATTAACAGAGCTGAAATGGATATGGTCTGTATGAATAGGAAACACAGTTCTTTATTTCTGAGTTTGCTCATGTTTCTTGCTGTATTGGAGATTCTGGAAAGAAGAGCATGCTTCTTGCATTAAAACAGAGTGTGTTTCATGGAAGAGAACACTGGTCTGAAAATTCAATTCTGAAATGGATTTAAGATCCAGGATCTGCTTATTCCTACAAGTAAGAGAGCACTTCTTTTAAACCCAGTGAATTTGTGCCTCAAATGAATTTACACAGTTAAAGAACCCAACGTGTTTCTCACATTTAAAAATAGCGTTTATGTAAGAGGAATCGTCGTTTATATCAGTTTCATGAACAGAGTTGAACTTGATATGATCCGTATGAGAAGGAAACACAGTTCTTTTTTTTTGGGCTTCCTCATGTTTCTTGCTGTATTGGAGACTATGGAAAGAAGAGCATGCTTTTTGCGTTAAAACAGAGTGTGTTTCATGGATGAGAACACAGGTCTGAATTTCCCTTCTGAAATGGATTTAAGATCCAGGTTCTGTTTATTCCTACAAGCAAGAGAGCATTTCTGGTAAAACGAGTGAATTTGCGGCTCAAATGAAATTACACAGTTCCCACCCCAAAGCTTTTCACACTATTAACTAAAGAGCATTTATTTACAGGAGCTGTGGTTTGTATCAATTTCATAAGCAGAGCTGAACTAGATATTATGCATATGAGTGGGAAACACAGTTCTTTTTGTCTGGGCTTGGAATGTTTCTTGCTGTATTGGAGACGCTGGAAAGAAGAGCATGTTTCTTTCTTTAAAACAGAGTGTGTTTCATGGATGAGAACACTGGTCTGAATGTCCCTTCAGAAACAGAGTTAAACCACAGGATCTGTGTCTTCCTACAAGCAAGAGGTCATTTCGGGTAAACTCAGTGAAATTGTGACTCTAATGAATTCATACAGTTCACGAACCCAACGCGTTTCTCACATTTAACTAAAGAGCTTTTATGTAATAGAAACTGTGGTTTGTATCACTTTCATGAGCAGCGTTGAACTAGATATAGTCTGTATGAGTAGGAAACACAGTTCTTTTTTTCTGGGCTTGCTCATGTTTCTTGCTGCATTGGAGACCCTGGAATGGAGAGCATGCTTCTTGCGTTAAAACAGAGTGTGTTTCAGGGATTAGAACACTGGTCTTCTGAATTTTCCTTCAGAAACGGAGTTAAAGCACAAGATCTGGGTCTTCCTACACGCAAGAGGTCATTTATGTGAAACCCAATGAATTTTGGCTTAAATGCATTTACACAGCTCAAGAACACAAAACGTTTGTCACTATTAACTAAAGAGCATTTATTTAAGAGGAGCTGTGCTTTGTATCAGTTTCATGAGCAGAGTTAAACTATATATGGTCTGTATGAGTAGTAAACACAGTTCTTTTTTTCTGGGCTTGCTCATGTTTCTTGATGTATTGGAGACGCTGGAAAGAAGAGCATGCTTCTTGCGTTAAAACAGAGTGTGTTTCACAGAAGAGAACACTAGTCTGAATTTCCCTTCAGAAATGGAGTTAAACCACAGGATCTGTGTCTTCCTACAAACAAGAAGTCAGATCTGGTAAACCAAGGGAATTTGCGGCACAAATGAATTTACACAATGCACAAACCCACCGCATTTCTCACTATTAACTTAAGAGCATTCATTTAACATGAGCTGTGGTTTGTATCAGTTTCATAAGCAGAGTTGAACTAGATATGATCCGTATGAGAAGGAAACACAGTTCTTTTTTTGGGGGCTTCCTCATGTTTCTTGCTGTATTGGAGACTCAGGAAAGAAGAGCATGCTTTTTGCGTTAAAACAGAGTGTGGTTCATGGATGAGAACACTGGTCTGAATTTCCCTTCTGAAATGGATTTAAGATCCAGGATCTATGTCTTCCTATAAGCAAGAGTGCATTTCTGGAAAATCCATTGAATTTGCAGCTCAAATGTGTTTACGAAATTCACAAACCAAACACATTTCACACTATTAACTAGAGAGCATTTATGTAAGAGGAGCTGTGGTTTGTATGAGTTTCATAAGCAGAGTTGAACTACATATGGTCTGTATGAGTAGGAAACACTGGTCTTTTATTCTGTGCATGCTCATGTTCCTTGCTGTACTGGTGACTCTGGAAAGAAGAGCATGCTTCTTGCATAAAACAAAGTGTGTTTAATGGATGAAAACAATGATCTGAATCTTCCTTCAGAAATGGAGTGAAACCACAGGAATTGTTCCTTCCTAAAAGCCAGAGGTTATTTCTGGTAAACCTCGTGTTTTTGCTGCTCAAATGAATTTACACAGTTCACGAACCCAACGCGTTTCTAACTATTAACTAAAGAGAATTTATTTAACATGAGCTGTGGTATGTATAAGTTTCATAAACAGAGTTGAACTACATAGGGTCTGTATGAGTAGGAAATACAGGTCTTTTATTCTGGGCATGCTCATGTTCCTTGCTGTATTAGAGACCCTGGAAAGAAGAGCGTGCTTCTTGCGTTAAAACAGAGTGTATTTCATGCATGAGAACACTGGTCTGAATATCCCTTCAGAAACGGAGTTAAACCACAGGATCTGTGTCTTCCTACAAGCAAGAGGTCATATCTGGTAAAACTAGTGAATTTGTGGTCAAATGAATTTACACAGTTCACAAACCCAACACGTTTCTCACATTTAGTAAAGAGCATTTATGTAAGAGGAGCTGTGGTTTGTATCAGTTTCATTAACAGAGCTGAAATGTATATGGTCTGTATGAATAGGAAACACAGTTCTTTTTTTCTGAGTTTGCTCATGTTTCTTGCTGTATTGGAGAATCTGGAAAGAAGAGCATGCTTCTTGCATTAAAACAGAGTGTGTTTCATGGATGAGAACCCAGGTCTGAATTTACCTTCTGAAATGGATTTAAGATCCCGGATCTGTTCACTCTTACAAGCAAGAGAGCATTTCTGGTAAAACCAGTGAATTTGCGCCTCAATTGAAATTACACAGTTCACAAACCCAAAGCATTTCACACTATTAAAAGAAGAGCATTTATTTACAGTAGCTGGGGTTTGTATCAGTTTCATAAGCAGAGTTGAAGTAGATATTATGCTTATGAGTGGGAAACACAGTTCTTTTATCTGGGCTTGGAATGTTTCTTGCTGTATTGGAATTTCCCTTCTGAAGTGGGTTTAAGATCCAGGATCTGGGTCTTCCTACAAGCAACAGAGCATTTCTGGTAATACCAGTGAATTTAGGTCTCAAATGAATTTACACAGAACACAAACATAAGGCGTTTCTCACTATTAACTAAACAGCATTTTTTTAACATAAGTTGTGGTTTGTATCAGTTTCATAAGCAGAGTTGAACTAGATATGATCCGTTTGAGTAGGAAACACAGTTTTTTTATTCGGGGCTTCCTCATGTTTCTTGCTGTATTGGAGACGCTGAAAAGAAGATCATGCTTCTTGCTTTTAAACAGAGTTTGTTTCATGGATGAGAACATAGGTCTGAATTTCCCTTCAGAAACGGATTTTAGATCCAGGATCTGTGTCTTCCTAAAAGCAAGAGTGCATATCTGGTAAAACCATTGAATATGCGGCTCAAATTAATTTACACTGTTCATGAATCCAACACGTTTCTCACTATTAACTAAAGAGCATTTATGTAAGAGGAGCTGAGGTTTGTATCTGTTTCATGAGCAAAGTTGAACTAGATATTGTCCGTATGAATAGGAAACACAGTTCTTTTTTTCTGAGTTTCCTGATGTTTCTTGCTGTATTGGACACTCTGGAAAGAAGAGAATGCTTCCTGCATTAAAACAGAGTGTGTTTCATGTATGAGAACACTGGTCTGAAAATTCAATTCTGAAATGGCTTTAAGATCCAGGATGTCTTTATTCCTACAACCAGGAGAGCATTTCTGGTAAAACCAGTGAATTTGGGCCTCAAATGAAATTACACAATTCACAAACCCAAAACATTTCACACTATTAACTAAAGAGCATTTAGTTAACTGGATCTGTGTCTTCCTACAAGCAAGAGTTCATTTATGTTATACCCAGCGAATTTGCGGCCCACATGAATTTACACTATTCACAAACCCACCGCATTTCTCACTATTAACTAAAGAGCATTTATTTAACATGAGCTATGGTTTGTATCAGTTGCATAAGCAGAGTTGAACTAGAAATCATCCCTATGAGTAAGAAACACAGTTCTTTTATTCGTGGGTTGCTCATATTTTTTGCTGTATTGGAGACGCTGGAAAGAAGAGCATGCTTCTTTCATTAAAACAGAGTGTATTTCATAGATGAGAACACAGGTAAGAATTTCCCTTCTGAAATGGATTTGAGATCCAGGATCTGTGTCTTCCTACAAGCAAGAGAGCATTTCTTTTAAAACCAGTGAATTTGCATCTCAAATGTATTTACACAGAACACAAACCAACGCGTTTGTCACTGTTAATTAAAGAGCAATTAGGTAAGAGGAGCTGTGGTTTGTATCAGTTTCAAGAGCAGAGTTGAACTAGATATGGTCTGTATGAGTAGAAAACAGAGTTTTTTTTTTTTTTCTGGGCTTGCTCATGTTTCTTGCTGTATTGGAGACGCTTGAAAGAAGTGCAAGCCTCTTGCTTTAAAACAGAGTGTGTTTCATGGAAGAGAACACTGGTCTGAACATCCCTTCAGAAATGGAGTTAAACTACAGGATCTGTGTCTTCCTACAAGCAAGAGCTCATTTTTGGTAAACCCAGTGAATTTGTGGCTCAAATGAATTTACACAGTTCACGAACCCAACACGTTTCTAACATTTAACTAAAGAGCGTTTATGTAAGAGGAGCTGTGGTTTGTATCAGTTTCAAGAGCAGATATGAACTAGATATGGTCCGTATGAGTGGGAAACACAGTTCTATTTTTCTGGTATTGCTCATGTTTCTTGCTGTATTGGAGACACTAGAAGAAGAGCATGCTTCTTGCGTTTAAACAGAGTATGTTTCATGGATGAGAAAACAACTCTGAATTTCCCTTCTGAAGTGGGTTTAAGATCCACGGTCTGTGTCTTCCTACAAGCAACAGAACATTTCTGGTAAAACCAGTGAATTTAGGTCTCAAATGAATTTACACAGAACACAAACCTAACGCGTTTCTCATTATTAACTAAACAGCATTTTTTTAACATGAGCTGTGGTCTGTATCAGTTTCTTAAGCAGAGTTGAACTAGATATTTTCCGTATGAATAGGAAACACAGTTCTTTTTTTTCTGAATTTGCTCATGTTTCTTGCTGTATTGGAAACTCTGGAAAGAAGAGCGTGCTTCCTGCATTAAAACAGAGTGTGTTTCATGGATGAGAACACTGGTCTGAAAATTCAATTCTCAAATGGATTTAAGATCCAGGATGTGTTTCTTCCTGCAAGCAGGAGAGCATTTCTTGTAGAACCACTGAATTTGCGTCTAAAATGAAATTACACAGTGAACAATCCCAAAACATTTCACGCTATTAACTAAAGAGCATTTAGTTAACAGGAGCTGTGGTTTGTATCAGTTTCATAAGCAGAGTTGAACTAGATAAGATCCCTATGAGTGGGAATCACAGTTCTTTTTTTCTGGGCTTGCTCATGTATCTTGCTATATTGGAGACCCTGGAAAGAAGAGCATGCTTCTTGCGTTAAAACAGAGTGTGTTTCATGGAAGAGAACACTGGTCTGAATTTCCCTACAGAAACGGAGTTAAACCACTGGTTCTGTGTCTTCCTACAAACAAGAGGTCATTTCTGGTTAACCCAGGGAATTTGCGGCACAAATGAATTTACACAGTTCACGAAACCAATGCATTTCTCACATCTAACTGAAGAGCGTTTATGTAAGAGGAGCTGTGGTTTGTATCAGTTTTACGAGCAGAGTGAACTAGATATGGTCTGTATGAGTAGGAAACACAGTTATTTTTTCTGGGCTTGCCAATGTTTCTTGCTGTATTGGAAACACTCGAAAGAAGAGCATGCTTTTTGCTTTAAAACAGAGTTTGTTTCATGGATGAGAACATAGGTCTGAATTTCCCTTCATAAACGGATTTGAGATCCAGGATCTGTGTCTTCCTACAAGCAAGAGTGCATATCTGGTAAAACCATTGACTTTGCGGCTCAAATGAATTTACACAGTTCACGAACCCAACATGTTTCTCACTATTAACTAAAGAGCATTTATTTAAGAAGAGCTGTTGTTTGTATCATTTTCATGAGCAAAGTTGAACTAGATATGGTCCGTATGAATAGGAAACTCAGTTCTTTTTTTTCTGATTTGCTCATGTTTCTTGCTGTATTGGAGACGCTGGAAAGAAGAGCATGCTTCTTGCATTAAAACAGAGTGTGTTACATGGAAGAGATCACTGGTCTGATTTTCCCTTCAGAAACGGAATTAAACCACAGGATCTGTGTCTTCCTATAAACAAGAGGTCATTTCTGGTAAACCCAGTGAATTTGTGCTTCAAATGATTTTACACAGTTCACGAACCCAAAGCATTTCACACTATTAACTAGAGGGCATTTTTGTAAGAGGAGCTTTGGTTTGTATCATTTTCATGAGCAGAGTTGAACTAGATATGGTCTGCATGAATAGGAAACACAGTTCTTTTTTTCTGGGCTTGCTCATGTTTCTTGTGTATTGGATGCTCTGGAAAGAAGAGCATGCTTCTTGCGTTAAAACAGAGTGTGTTTCATAGATGAGAACACAGGTTGGAATTTCCCTTCTTAAATGGATTTGAGATCCAGGATCTGTGTCTTCCTACAAGCAAGAGAGCATTTCTTGTAAAACCAGTGAATTTGCGTCTCAAATGAATTTACACAGAACACAACCCAACGTGTTTTCACAGTTAATTAAAGAGCAATTATGTAAGAAGAGCTGTGGTTTGTATCAATTTCATGAGAAGAGTTGAACTAGATATGGTCTGTATGAGTAGAAAACACAGTTTTTTTTTTTTCTGGGCTTGCTCATGAATCTTGCTGTATTGGAGACGCTGCAAAGAAGTGCATGCTTTTTGCTTTAAATCAGAGTTTGTTTAATGGATGAGAACACAAGTCTGAATTTCCCTTCAGAAACGGATTTAAGATCCAGGATCTGTGTCTTCCTACAAGCAAGAGTGCATTTCTGATAAAACTATTGAATTTGCGGCTTAAATGAATTTACACAGTTCACAAACCCAAAGAATTTCACAATATTAACTAGAGAGCATTTATGTAATAGGAGCTGTGGTTTTTATTAGTTTCATGAGAAGAGTTGAATTAGATATTGTCTGTATGAGTAGGAAACACAGTTCTTTTATTCTGGGCATGCTCATGTTCCTTCTTGTATTGGAAACACAATTCTATGTTTCTGGGATTGCTCATGTTTCTTGCCGTATTGGAGACACAGGAAGAAGAGCATGCTTCTTGCGTTAAAACAGAGTATGTTTCATGGATGAGAACACAGGTCTGAATATCCTTTCTGAAGTGGGTTTAAGATCCACGGTCTGTGTCTTCCTACAAGCAACAGAGCTTTTCTGGTAAAACCAGTGAATTTAGGTCTCAAATGAATTTACACAGAAAACACACCTAACGTGTTTCTCACTATTAACTAAACAGCATTTTTTTAACTTCAGCTGTGTTTTGTATCAGTTTCTTAAGCAGAGTTGAACTAGATATGACCATTTGAGTGGGAAACACAGTTCTTTTATTCGGGGCTTTCTCATGTTTCTTGCTATATTGGAGAACCTGGAAAGAAGAGCATGCTTCTTGCGTTAAAACAGAGTGTGTTACATGGAAGAGAACACTGGTCTGAATTTCCCTTCAGAAATGGAGTTAAACCACAGGATCTGTGTCTTCCTACAAACAAGAGGTCATTTCTGGTAAACCCAGTGAATTTGTTCTTCAAATGAATTTACTCAGTTCACGAACCCAACGCGTTTCTCACATTTAACTAAAGAGCGTTTATGTAAGAGGAGCTGTGGTTTGTATAATTTTCAAGAGCAAAGTATAACTAGATATGGTCTGTATGAATAGGAAACACAGTTCATTTTTTTCTAAATTTGCTCCTGTTTCTTGCTGTATTGGTGACGCTGGAAAGAATAGCATGGTTCTTGCATTAAACAGAGTGTGTTACATGGAGGAGAACACAGGTCGGAATTTCCCTTCAGAAACGGATTTAAGATCCAGGATCTGTGTCTTCCTACAAGCAAGAGTGCATTGCTGATAAAACTATTGAATTTACGGCTCAAATGAATTTACACAGTTCACAAACACAAAGAATTTCACAATATTAACTAGAGAGCATTTATGTAAGAGGAGCTGTGGTTTTTCTAGTTTCATGAGCAGAGTTGAATTAGATATTGTCTGTATGAGTAGGAAACACAGTTCTTTTATTTTGGGCATGATCATGTTCCTTCCTGTATTGGAGACGAAGGAAAGAAGAGCATTCTTTTGCGTTAAAACAGAGTGTGTTTCACGGAAGAGAACACTGGTCTGAATTTCCATTCAGAAATGGAGTTAAACTACAGGATCTGTGACTTCCTACAAGCAACAGCTCATTTTGGTAAACCCAGTGAATTTGCGGCTCAAATGAATTTACACAGTTCACGAACCCAACACGTTTCTCACATTTAACTAAAGAGCGTTTATGTAAGAGGAGCTGTGGTTTGTATCAGTTTCAAGAGCAGATTTGAACTAGTTATGGTCCGTATGAGTGGGAAACACAGTTCTATTTTTCTGGTATTGCTCATGTTTCTTGCTGTATTGGAGACACTGGAAGAAGAGCATGCTTCTTGCGTTTAAACAGAGTATGTTTCATGGATGAGAACACAATTCTGAATTTCCCCTCTGTAGTGGGTTTAAGATCCAAGGTCTCTGTCTTCCTACAAGCAACAGAGCATTTCTGGTAAAACCAGTGAATTTAGGTCACAAATGAATTTACACAGAACACAAACCTAATGCGTTTCTCACTATTAACTAAACAGCATTTCTTTAACATGAGCTATGTTTTGTATCAGGTTCTTAAGTAGAGTTGAACTAGATATGATCCGTTTGAGTAGGACACAGTTCTTTTATTTGGGGCTTCCTCATGTTTCTTGCTGTATTGGAGACGCTGGAAAGAAGAGCTTGCATTAAAACAGAGTGTGTTACATGGAAGAGAACACTGGTCTGAATTTCCCTTCAGAAACGGAGTTAAACCACAGCATCTGTGTCTTTCTACAAACAAGAGGTCATTTCTGGTAAACCCACCGAATTTTTGGCTCAAATGAAATTACACAGTTCACGAACCCAACGCGTTTCTCACTTTTAACTAAAGAGCATTTATGTAAGAGGATCTGTGGTTTGTATCATTTTCATGAGCAGAGTTGAACTAGATATGGTCTGTATGAGTAGGAAACACATTTCTTTTTTTCTGAATTTGCTCATGTTTCTTGCTGTATTGAAGACTCTGGAAAGAAGAGCAAGCTTCTTGAGTTAAAACAGAATGTGTTTCATGGATGAGAACACTGGACTGAAAATTCAATTCTGAAATGGATTTAAGATCCAGGATCTGTTTATTCCAGCAAGCAGGATAGCATTTCTGTTAGAACCAGTGAATTTGCAGCTCAAATGAAATTACACAGTAAACAAACCGAAAGCATTTCACGCTATTAACTAAAGAGCATTTAGTTAAAAGGAGCTGTGGTTTGTATCAGTTTCATAACCAGAGCTGAACTAGATATGATCTTTATGATTGGGAATCACAGTTCTTTTTTTCTGGGCTTGCTCATGTTTCTTGCTGTATTGGAGACCCTGGAAAGAAGAGCATGCTTCTTGCGTTAAAACAGAGTGTGTTTCATGGAAGAGAACACTGGTCTGAATTTCCATTCAGAAACGAAGTTAAGCCCCAGGATCTGTGTCTTCCTACAACCAAGAGGTCATTTCTGGTAAAACCAGCGAATTTGCGGCACAAATGAATTTACACTATTCATGAACCCAACGCGTTTCTCACATTTAACTAAAGAGCGTTTATGTAAGAGGAGCTGTGGTTTGTATCAGTTTCATGAGCAGAGTTGAACTAGAAATGGTCTGTATGAGTAGGAAACACAGTTCTTTATTTCTGGGCTTGCTCATGTTTCTTGCTGTATTGGAGACGCTAGAAAGAAGAGCTTGCTTCTTGCTTTAAACAGAGTTTGTTTCATGGATGAGAACACAGGTCTTTATTTCCCTTCAGAAACGTATTTAAGATCCAGGATCTGTGACTTCCTACAAGCAAGAGTCCATTTCTGGTAAAACCATTGAATTTGTGGCTCAAATGAATTTACACAGTTCACAAACCCAAAGCATTTCACACTATTAACTACAGAGCATTTGTGTAAGAGGGGCTTTGGTTTGTATCAGTTTCATGAGCAGAGTTGAACTAGATATGGTCTGCATGAATAGGAAACACAGTTCATTTTTCTGGGCTTGCTCATGTTTTTGTGTATTGGAAACTCTGGAAAGAAGAGCATGCTTCTTGCGTTAAAACAGAGTGTGTTTCATAGATGAGAACACAGGTCGGAATTTCCCTTCTGAAATGGATTTGAGATCCAGGATCTGTGTCTTCCTACAAACAAGAGAGCATTTATGTAAAACCAGTGAATTTGCATCTCAAATGAATTTACACAGAACACAAACCAATGCATTTCTCACTGTTTACTATAGAGCAATTATGTAAGAGGAGCTGTGGTTTGTATCAGTTTCATGAGAAGAGTTGAACTAGATATGGTCTGTATGAGTAGAAAACACAGTTTTTTTTTTTCTGGGCTTGCTCATGTTTCTTGCTGTATTGGAGACGCTGGACAGAAGTGCATGCTTTTTGCTTTAAATCAGAGTTTGTTTAATGGATGAGAACACAGGTCTGAATTTCCCTTCAGAAACGGATTTAAGATCCAGGATCTGTGTCTTCCTACAAGCAAGAGTGCATTGCTGATAAAACTATTGAATTTGAGGCTCAAATGAATTTACACAGTGCACAAACACAAAGATTTCACAATATTTACTAGAGAGCATTTATGTAAGAGGAGATGTGGTTTTTATTAGTTTCATGAGCAGGGTTGAATTTGATATTGTCTGTATGAGTAGGAAACACAGTTCTTTTTTTCTGGGCATGCTCATGTTCCTTCCTGTATTGGAGACTCTGGAAAGAAGAGCATGCTTTTGCGTTAAAACAGAGTGTGTTTCATGGAAGAGAACACTGGTCTGAACATCCCTTCAGAAATGGAGTTAAACTACAGGATCTGTGTCTTCCTACACGCAAGAGCTCATTTTTGGTAAACCCAGTGAATTTGCGGCTCAAATGAATTAACACAGTTCATGAACACAACACGTTTCTCACATTTAACTAAAGAGCCTTTATGTAAGAGGAACTGTGGTTTGTATCAGTTTCAAGAGCAGATTTGAACTAGATATGGTCTGTATGAGTGGGAAACACAGTTCTTTTTTTCTGGGCTTGCTCATGTTTCTTGCTGTATTGGAGACGCTAGAAAGAAGATCTTGCTTCTTGCTTTAAACAGAGTTTGTTTCATGGTTGAGAACACAGGTCTGAATTTCCCTTCAGAAACGTATTTAAGATCCAGGATATGTGACTTCCTACAAGCAAGTGTGCATTTGTGGTAAAACCATTGAATTTGTTGCTCAAATAAATTTACACAGTTCACAAACCCAAAGCATTTCACACTATTAACTAGAGAGCATTTTTGTAAGAGGAGCTGTGGTTTGTATGATTTTCATGAGCAGAGTTGTAGTAGATATGGTCTGTATGATTAGAAAACACTGATCTTTTATTCTGGGCATACTCATGTTCCTTGCTTTATTGGAGATGCTTGAAAGAAGATCATGCTTCTTGCATTAAAACAGAGTTTGTTTAATGGAAGAGAACACTGGTCTGAATTTCCCTTCAGAAAGGGAGTAAAACCTCAGGATCTGTGTCTTCCTACAAGCAAGAGTTCATTTCTGGTAAACCCAGGGAATTTGCTGCTCAAATGAATTTACACAGTTCACGAACCCAACGCGTTTCTAACTATTAACTAAAGGGCATTTATGTAAGAGGAGCTTTGGTTTGTATCAGTTCCAGGAGCAGAGTAGAACTAGATATGGTCTGCATGAATAGGAAACACAGTATTTTTTTTTCTGGGCTTGCTCATGTTTCTTGTGTATTGGAGAATCTGGAAAGAAGAGCATACTTCTTGCGTTAAAACAGAGTGTGTTTCATAGATGAGAACACAGGTCGGAATTTCCCTTCTGAAATGGATTTGAGATCCAGTATCTGTGTCTTCCTACAAGCAAGAGAGCATTTCTTGTAAAACCAGTGAATTTGTGTCTCAAATGAATTTACACAGAACACAAAACAACTGGTTTCTCACTGTTAAATAAAGAGCAATTATGTAAGAGGAGCTGTGGTTTGTATCAGTTTCATGAGCCAAGTTGAACTAGATATCGTCTGTTTGAGTACAAAACACAGTTTTTTTTTTTCTGGGCTTGCTCATATTTCTTGCTGTATTGGAGACGCTGGAAAGAAGTGCATGCTTCTTGCTTTAAAACAGAGTTTGTTTCATGGATGAGAACGCAGGTCTGAATTTCCCTTCAGAAACGGATTTAAGATCCAGGATCTGTGTCTTCCTACAGCAAGAGTGCATTTCTGATAAAACTATGGATTTTGCGGCACAAATGAATTTACACAGTTCACAAACCCAAAGCATTTCACACTATTAACTAGAGAGCATTTACATAAGAGGAGCTGTGGTTTTTATTAGTTTCATGAGCAAAGTTGAATTAGATATTGTCTGTATGAGTAGGAAACACAGTTCTTTTATTCTTGGCATGCTCATGTTCCTTCCTGTATTGGAGACCCTGGAATGAAGAGCAAGCTTTTGCGTAAAAACAGAGTGTGTTTCATGGAAGACAACATTGGTCTGAATTTCCCTTCAGAAATGGAGTAAACTACAGGATCTGTGTCTTCCTACAAGCAAGAGCTCATTTTTGGTAAACCCATTGAATTTGCGGCTCAAATGAATTTACACAGTTCACGAACCCAACACGTTTCTTACATTTAACTAAATAGCGTTTATGTAAGAGGAGCTGTGGTTTGAATCAGTTTCAAGAGCAAATTTGAACTAGATATGGTCCGTATGAGTGGGAAACACAGTTCTTTTTTCCTGGCTTGCTCATGTTTCTTGCTGTATTGGAGACGCTGGAAGAAGAGCATGCTTCTTGCGTTAAAACACAGTATGTTTCATGGATGAGAACACAGGTCTGAATTTCCCTTCTGAAGTGGGTTTAAGATCCACGGTCTGTGTCTTCCTACAAGCCACAGAGCATTTCTGCTAAAACCAGTGAATTTAGGTCTCAAATGAATTTACACAGAACACAAACCTAACTTGTTTCTCACTATTAACTAAACAGCATTTTTTTAACATGAGCAGTGGTTTGTATCAGTTTCTTAAGCAGAGTTGAACTAGATACTATCTGTTTCATTAGGAAACACAGTTCTTTTTTTCGGGGCTTTCTCATGTTTCTTGCTGTATTGGAGACTCTGGAAAGAAGAGATACTTCCTGCATTAAAACAGAGTGTGTTTCATGAATGAGAACACTGGTCAGAAAATTCAATTCTGAAATGGATTTAAGATCCAGGATCTGTTTATTCTTGAAAGCAGGAGAGCATTTCTGGTAGAACCAGTGAATTTTCGACTCAAATGAAATTACACAGTAAACAAACCCAAAGCATTTCACGCTATTAACTAAGGAGCATTTAGTTAACAGGAGCTGTGGTTTGTATCAGTTTCATAAGCAGAGTTGAACTAGATATGATCCGTATGAGTGGGAATCACAGTTCTTTTTTTCTAGGCTTGCTCATGTTTCTTGCTGTATTGGAGACGCTGGAAAGAAGAGCATGCTTCTTGCATTAAAACAGATTGTGTTACATGGAAGAGAGCACTGGTCTGAATTTCCCTTCAGAATCGGAGTTAAACCACAGGTTGTGCGTCTTCCTACAAACAAGAGATCATTTCTGGTAAACATAGTGAATTTGTGCCTCAAATGAATTTACACAGTTCACGACCCCAATTCGTTTCTCACATTTAACTAAAGAGCGTTTATGTAAGCGGAGCTGTGGTTTGTTTCAGTTTCATGAGCAGAGTGAACTAGATATGGTCTGTATGAGTAGGAAACAAAGTTATTTTTTCTGGGCTTGCTCATGTATCTTGCTGTATTGGAGATGCTCAATAGAAGAGCATGCTTCTTGCTTTAAAACAGAGTTTGTTTCATGCATGAGAACATAGGTCTGAAATTCCCTTCAGAAATGGATTTTACATCCAGGATCAGTGTCTTCCTACAAGCAAGAGCGAATATCTGGTAAAACCATTGAATTTGCGGCTCAAATGAATTTACACAGTTCACAAACCCAACGCGTTTCTCACTATTAAGAAAAGAGCATTTATTTAAGAGGAGCTGTGGTTTGTATCATTTTCATGAGAAAAGTTGAACTAGATATGGTCCGTATGAATAGGAAACACAGTACTTTTTTTTCTGAATTTGCTCATGTTTCTTGGTGTATTGGAGACGCTGGAAAGAAGAGCATGCTTCTTGCCTTAAAACAGAGTGTGTTTCATGGATGAGAACACTGGTCTGAATTTCCCTTCTGATATGGATTTAAGATTCAAGAATTGTTTCTTCCTACAAGCAAGAGAGCATTTCTGGTAAACCCAGCGAATTTTTGGCTCAAATGAAATTACACAGTTCACGAACCCAACGTGCTTCTCACTTTTAAGTAAAGAGCATTTATGTAAGAGGATCTGTGGTTTGTATCAGTTTCAAGAGCAGAGTTGAACTAGATATGGTCTGTATGAGTAGGAAACACAGTTCATTATTTCTGGGCTTACTCATGTTTCTTGCTGTATTGCAGACGCTGGAAAGAAGAACATGTTTCTTGCGTTAAAACAGAGTGTGTTACATGGAAGAGAACACTGGTCTGAGTTTCCCTTCAGAAACAGAGTTAAACCACAGGTTCTGTGTTTTCCTACAAACAAGAGGTCATTTCTGGTTAACCCTGGGAATTTGTGCCTCAAATGAATTTACACTGTTCACGAACCCAACGCATTTCTCATATCTAACTAAAGAGCGTTTATGTAAGAGGATCTGTGGTTTGTATCAGTTTCACGAGCAGATTGAACTAGATATGGTCTGTATGAGTAGGAAACACAGTTATTTTTTCTGGGCTTGCTCATATTTCTTGCTGTATTGGAGATACTCGAAAGAAGAGCATGCTTTTTGATTTAAAAGAGAGTTTGTTTCATGGATGAGAACATAAGTCTGAATTTCCCTTCATAAACGGATTTTAGAGCCAGAATCAGTGTCTTCCTACAAGCAAGAGTGCATATCTGGTAAAACCATTGAATTTGCGGCTTAAATGAATTTACACAGTACACGAACCCAACACGTTTCTCACTATTAACTAAAGAGCATTTATGTAAGAGGAGCTGTGATTTGTATCATTTTCATGAGCAAAGTTGAACTAGATATGGTCTGTATGAATAGGAAACACAGTTCTTTTTTTTTTCTGAATTTGCTCATGTTGCTTGCTGTATTGGAGACTCTGGAAAGAAGAGCAAGCTTCTTGCGTTAAAACAGAGTTTGTTTCATGGATGAGAACACTGGTCTGAAAATTCAATTCTGAAATGGATTTAAGATCCAGGATCTGTTTAAACCTGCAAGCAGGAGAGCATTTCTGGTAGAACCAGTGAATTTGCAGCTCAAATGAAATTACACAGTAAACAAACCCAAAGAATTTCACACTATTAACTAAAGAGCATTTAGTTAACAAGATCTGTGGTTTGTATCAGTTTCATAAGCAAAGTTGAACTAGATATGGTCTGTATGAGTGGGAATAACAGTTCTTTTTTTCTGGGCTTGCTCATGTTTCTTGCTGTATTGGAGACCCTGGAAAGAAGAGCATGCTTCTTGCGTTAAAACAGAGTGTGTTTCATGGAAGAGAACACTGGTCTGAATTTCCCTTCAGAAATGAAAGAAAGCCCCAGGATCGGTGTCTTCCTACAAGCAAGAGGTCATTTCTGGTTAACCCCGCGAATTTGCGGCACAAATGAATTTACACAGTTCACGAACCCAACGCGTTTCTCACATTTAACTAAAAAGCGTTTATGTAAGAGGAGCTTTGGTTTGTATCAATTTCACGAGCAGAGTTGAACTAGATATGGTCTGCATGAATAGCATACACAGTTCTTTTTTTCTGGGCTTGCTCATGTTTCTTGTGTTTTGGATACTCTGGAAAGAAGAGCATTCTTCTTGTGTTAAAACAGAGTGTGTTTCATAGATGAGAACACAGGTCGGAATTTCCCTTCTGAAATGGATTTGATATCCAGGATCTGTGTCTTCCTACAAACAAGAGAGCATTTCTTGTAAAACCAGTGAAATTGCGTCTCAAATTAATTTACACAGACACAAAACAACGCGTTGCTAACTGTTAACTAAAGAGCAATTATGTAAGAGGAGCTGTGGTTTGTATAAGTTTCATGAGAAGAGTTGAACTAGATATGGTCTGTATGAGTAGAAAACACAGTTTTTTTTTTCTGGGCTTGCTCATGATTCTTGCTGTATTGGAGACGCTGGAAAGAAGTGCATGCTTTTTGCTTTAAATCAGAGTTGTTTTAATGGATGAGAACACAGGTCTGAATTTCCCTTCAGAAACGGATTTAAGATCCAGGATCTGTGTCTTCCTACAAGCAAGAGTGCATTGCTGATAAAACTATTGAATTTACGGCTCAAATGAATTTACACAGTTCACAAACACAAAGAATTTCACAATATTAACTAGAGAGCATTTATGTAAGAGGAGCTGTGGTTTTTCCAGTTCATGAGCAGAGTTGAATTAGATATTGTCTGTATGAGTAGGAAACATTGTTCTTTTATTCTGGGCATGCTCATGTTAATTCCTGTATTGGAGACAATGGAAAGAAGAGCATGCTTTTGCGTTAAAACAGAGTGTGTTTCACGGAAGAGAACACTGGTCTGAATTTCCATTCAGAAATGGAGTTAAACTACAGGATCTGTGTCTTCCTACAAGCAAGAGCTCATTTTTGGTAAACCCAGTGAATTTGCGGCTCAAATGAATTTACACAGTTCACGAACCCAACACGTTTCTCACATTTAACTAAAGAGCATTTATGTAAGAGGAGCTGTGGTTTGTATCAGTTTCAAGAGCAGATTTGAACTAGATATGGTCTGTATTAGTGGGAAACACAGTTCTATTTTTCTGGTATTGCTCATGTTTCTTGCTGTATTGGAGACACTGGAAGAAGAGCATGCTTCTTGCCTTTAAAAGGAGTATGTTTCATGGATGAGAAAACAACTCTGAATTTCCCTTCTGAAGTGGGTTTAAGATCCACAGTCTGTGTCTTCCTACAAGCAACAGAACATTTCTGGTAAAACCAGTGAATTTAGGTCTCAAATAAATTTACACAGAACACAAACCTAATGCGTTTCTCACTATTAACTAAACAGCATTTCTTTAACATGAGCTGTGTTTTGTATCAGTTTCTTAAGCAGAGTTGAACTAGATATGATCCGTTTGAGAAGGACACAGTTCTTTTATTTGGGGCTTCCTCATGTTTCTTGCTGTATTGGAGACGCTGGAAAGAATAGCATGCTTCTTGCATTAAAACAGAGTGTGTTACATGGAAGAGAACACTGGTCTGAATTTCCCTTCAGAAACGGAGTTAAACCACAGGATCTGTGTCTTCCTACAAACAAGAGGTCATTTCTGGTAAACCCAGCGAATTTTTGGCTCAAATGAAATTACACAGTTCACGAACCCAACGCGTTTCTCACTTTTAACTAAAGAGCATTTATGTAAGAGGATCTGTGGTTTGTATCAGTTTCATGAGCAGAGTTGAACTAGATATGGTCTGTATGAGTAGGAAACACAGTTCTTTTTTTCTGAATTTGCTCATGTTTCTTGCTGTATTGGAGACTCTGGAAAGAAGAGCATGCTTCTTGCGTTAAAACAGAGTGTGTTTCATGGAAGAGAACACTGGTCTGAATTTCCCTTCAGAAATGAAAGAAAGCCCCAGGATCGGTGTCTTCCTACAAGCAAGAGGTCATTTCTGGTTAACCCCGCGAATTTGCGGCACAAATGAATTTACACAGTTCACGAACCCAACGCGTTTCTCACATTTAACTAAAAAGCGTTTATGTAAGAGGAGCTTTGGTTTGTATCAATTTCACGAGCAGAGTTGAACTAGATATGGTCTGCATGAATAGCATACACAGTTCTTTTTTTCTGGGCTTGCTCATGTTTCTTGTGTTTTGGATACTCTGGAAAGAAGAGCATTCTTCTTGCGTTAAAACAGAGTGTGTTTCATAGATGAGAACACAGGTCGGAATTTCCCTTCTGAAATGGATTTGATATCCAGGATCTGTGTCTTCCTACAAACAAGAGAGCATTTCTTGTAAAACCAGTGAAATTGCGTCTCAAATTAATTTACACAGACACAAAACAACGCGTTGCTAACTGTTAACTAAAGAGCAATTATGTAAGAGGAGCTGTGGTTTGTATAAGTTTCATGAGAAGAGTTGAACTAGATATGGTCTGTATGAGTAGGAAACACAGTTCTTTTTTTCTGAATTTGCTCATGTTTCTTGCTGTATTGGTGACTCTGGAAAGAAGAGCAAACTTCTTGTGTTAAAACAGAGTGTGTTTCATGGATGAGAACAATGGACTGAAAATTCAATTCTGAAATGGATTTAAGATCCAGGATCTGTTTATTCCTGCAAGCAGGAGATCATTTCTGGTAGAACCAGTGAATTTGAAGCTCAAATGAAATTACACAGTAAACAAACCCAAAGCATTTCACGCTATTAACTAAAGAGCATTTAGTTAACAGGAGCTGTGATTTGTATCAGTTTCATAACCAGAGTTGAACTAGGTATGATCCGTATGAGTGGGAATCACAGTTCTTTTTTTCTGGGCTTGCTCATGTTTCTTGCTGTATTGGAGACCCTGGAAAGAAGAGCATGCTTCTTGCATTAAAACAGAGTGTGTTACATGGAAGAGAACACTGGTCTGAATTTCCCTTCAGAAACGGAGTTAAACCACAGGATCTGTGTCTTCCTACAAACAAGAGGTTATTTCTGGTAAACCCAGCGAATTTTTGGCTCAAATGAAATTACACAGTTCACGAACCCAACGCGTTTCTCACTTTTAACTAAAGAGCATTTATGTAAGAGGATCTGTGGTTTGTATCAGTTTCATGAGCAGAGTTGAACTAGATATGGTCTGTATGAGTAGGAAACACAGTTCTTTTTTTCTGAATTTGCTCATGTTTCTTGCTGTATTGGAGACCCTGGAAAGAAGAGCATGCTTCTTGCGTTAAAACAGAGTGTGTTTCATGGAAGAGAACACTGGTCTGAATTTCCCTTCAGAAATGAAAGAAAGCCCCAGGATCGGTGTCTTCCTACAAGCAAGAGGTCATTTCTGGTTAACCCCGCGAATTTGCGGCACAAATGAATTTACACAGTTCAGGAACCCAACGCGTTTCTCACATTTAACTAAAAAGCGTTTATGTAAGAGGAGCTTTGGTTTGTATCAATTTCACGAGCAGAGTTGAACTAGATATGGTCTGCATGAATAGCATACACAGTTCTTTTTTTCTGGGCTTGCTCATGTTTCTTGTGTTTTGGATACTCTGGAAAGAAGAGCATTCTTCTTGCGTTAAAACAGAGTGTGTTTCATAGATGAGAACACAGGTCGGAATTTCCCTTCTGAAATGGATTTGATATCCAGGATCTGTGTCTTCCTACAAACAAGAGAGCATTTCTTGTAAAACCAGTGAAATTGCGTCTCAAATTAATTTACACAGACACAAAACAACGCGTTGCTAACTGTTAACTAAAGAGCAATTATGTAAGAGGAGCTGTCGTTTGTATAAGTTTCATGAGAAGAGTTGAACTAGATATGGTCTGTATGAGTAGGAAACACAGTTCTTTTTTTCTGAATTTGCTCATGTTTCTTGCTGTATTGGAGACTCTGGAAAGAAGAGCAAGCTTCTTGTGTTAAAACAGAGTGTGTTTCATGGATGAGAACAATGGATTGAAAATTCAATTCTGAAATGGATTTAAGATCCAGGATCTGTTTATTCCTGGAAGCAGGAGATCATTTCTGGTAGAACCAGTGAATTTGCAGCTCAAATGAAATTACACAGTAAACAAACCCAAAGCATTTCACGCTATTAACTAAATAGCATTTAGTTAACAGGAGCTGTGATTTGTATCAGTTTCATAACCAGCGTTGAACTTGGTATGATCCGTATGAGTAGGAATCACAGTTCTTTTTTTCTGGGCTTGCTCATGTTTCTTGCTGTATTGGAGACCCTGGAAAGAAGAGCATGCTTCTTGCGTTAAAACAGAGTGTGTTTCATGGAAGAGAACACTGGTCTGAATTTCCATTTAGAAACGAAGTTAAGCCCCAGGATCTGTGTCTTCCTACAAGCAAGAGGTCATTTCTGGTAAACCCCTGCGAATTTGCGGCACAAATGAATTTACACTATTCACGAACCCAACGCGTTTCTCACATTTAACTAAAGAGCGTTTATGTAAGAGGAGCTGTGGTTTGTATCAGTTTCATGAGCAGAGTTGAACTAGATATGGTCTGTATGAGTAGGAAACCCAGTTCTTTATTTCTGGGCTTGCTCATGTTTCTTGCCGTATTGGAGACGCTAGAAAGAAGAGCTTGCTTCTTGCTTTAAACAGAGTTTGTTTCATGGATGAGAACACAGGTCTTTATTTCCCTTCAGAAACGTATTTAAGATCCAGGATCTGTGACTTCCTACAAGCAAGAGTCCATTTATGGTAAAACCATTGAATTTGTGGCTCAAATGAATTTACACAGTTCACAAACCCAAAGCATTTCACACAATTAACGAGAGAGCATTTGTGTAAAAGGGGCTTTGGTTTGTATCAGTTTCACGAGCAGAGTTGAACTAGATATGGTCTGCATGAATAGGAATCACAGTTCTTTTTTTCTGGGCTTGCTCATGTTTCTTGCTGTATTTGAGACGCTAGAAAGAAGAGCTTGCTTCTTGCTTTAAACAGACTTTGTTTCATGGTTGAGAACACAGGTCTGAATTTCCCTTCAGAAACGTATTTAAGATCCTGGATATGTGACTTCCTACAAGCAAGAGTGCATTTGTGGTAAAACCATTGAATTTGTTGCTCAAATAAATTTACACAGTTCACAAACCCAAAGCATTTCACACTATTAACTAGAGAGCATTTTTGTAAGAGGAGCTGTGGTTTGTATGAGTTTCATGAGCAGAGTTGTACTAGGTATGGTCTGTATGATTAGAAAACACAGATCTTTTATTCTGGGCATACTCATGTTCCTTGCTTTATTGGAGATGCTGGAAAGAAGAGCATGCTTCTGGCATTAAAACTGAGTGTGTTTAATGGATGAGAACACTGGTCTGAATTTCCCTTCAGAAAGGGAGTAAAACCACAGGATCTGTGTCTTCCTACAAGCAAGAGTTCATTTCTGGTAAACCCAGGGAATTTGCTGCTCAAATGAATTTACGAAGTTCACGAACCCAACGCGTTTCTAACTATTAACTAAAGGGCATTTATGTAAGAGGAGCTTTGGTTTGTATCACTTTCACGAGCAGAGTTGAACTAGATATGGTCTGCATGAATAGGAAACACAGTATTTTTTTTCTGGGCTTGCTCATGTTTCTTGTGTATTGGAGACTCTGGAAAGAAGAGCATACTTCTTCTGTTAAAACAGAGTATGTTTCATAGATGAGAACGCTGGTCGGAATTTCCTTTCTGAAATGAATTTGAGATCCAGTATCTGTGTCTTCCTATAAGCAAGAGAGCATTTCTTGTAAAACCTGTGTATTTGCATCTCAAATGAATTTACACAGAACACAAACCAACTGGTTTCTCACTGTTAAATAATGAGCAATTATGTAAGAGGAGCTGTGGTTTGTATCAGTTTCATGAGCCAAGTTGAACTAGATATGGTCTGTTTGAGTGGGAAACACAGTTTTTTTTTTCTGGGCTTGCTCATGTTTCTTTCTGTATTGGAGACGCTGGAAAGAAGTGCATGCTTTTTGCTTTAAATCAGAGTTTGTTTAATGGATGAGAACACAGGTCTGAATTTCCCTTCAGAAACGGAGTTAAGATCCAGGATCTGTGTCTTCCAACAGCAAGAGTGAATTTCTGATAAAACTATTGATTTTGCGGCACAAATGAATTTACACAGTTCACAAACCCAAAGCATTTCACACTATTAACTAGAGAGCATTTACGTAAGAGGAGCTGTGGTTTTTATTAGTTTCATGAGCAGAGTTGAATTAGATATTGTCTGTATGAGTAGGAAACACAGTTCTTTTATTCTTGGCATGCTCATGTTCCTTCCTGTATTGGAGACTCTGGAAAGAAGAGCAAGCTTTTGCGTAAAAACAGAGTGTGTTTCATGGAAGAGAACACTGGTCTGAACATCCCTTCTGAAGTGGGTTTAAGATCCAGGGTCTGTGTCTTCCTATAAGCAACAGAGCATTTCTGGTAAAACCAGTGAATTTAGGTCTCAAATGAATTTACACAGAACACAAACCTAACGTGTTTCTCACTATTAACTAAACAGCATTTTTTTAACATGAGCTGTTGTTTGTATCAGTTTCTTAAGCATAGTTGAACTAGATATGATCTGTTTCATTAGGAAACACAGTTCTTTTTTCGGGGCTTCCTCATGTTTCTTGCTGAATTGGAGACTCTGGAAAGAAGAGATGCTTCCTGCATTAAAACAGAGTGTGTTTCATGAATGAGAACACTGGTCAGAAAATTCAATTCTGAAATGGATTTAAGATCCAGGATCTGTTTATTCTTGAAAGCAGGAGAGCATTTCTGGTAGAACCAGTGAATTTTCGGCTCAAATGAAATTAAACAGTAAACAAACCCAAAGCATTTCACGCTATTAACTAAGGAGCATTTAGTTAACAGGAGCTGTGGTTTGTAGCAGTTTCATGAGCAGAGTTGAACTAGATATGGTCTGTATGAGTAGGAAACACAGTTCTTTTTTTCTGAATTTGCTCATGTTTCTTGCTGTATTGGAGACTCTGGAAAGAAGAGCAAGCTTCTTGCGTTAAAACAGAGTATGTTTCATGGATGAGAACACTGGACTGAAAATTCAATTCTGAAATGGATTTAAGATCCAGGATCTGTTTATTCCTGCAAGCAGGAGAGCATTTCTGGTAGAACCAGTGAATTTGCAGCTCAAATGAAATTACACAGTAAACAAACCCAAAGCATTTCACGCTATTAACTAAAGAGCATTTAGTTAACAGGAGCTGTGGTTTGTAGCAGTTTCATGAGCAGAGTTGAACTAGATATGGTCTGTATGAGTAGGAAACACAGTTCTTTTTTTCTGAATTTGCTCATGTTTCTTGCTGTATTGGAGACTCTGGAAAGAAGAGCAAGCTTCTTGCGTTAAAACAGAGTATGTTTCATGGATGAGAACACTGGACTGAAAATTCAATTCTGAAATGGATTTAAGATCCAGGATCTGTTTATTCCTGCAAGCAGGAGAGCATTTCTGGTAGAACCAGTGAATTTGCAGCTCAAATGAAATTACACAGTAAACAAACCCAAAGCATTTCACGCTATTAACTAAAGAGCATTTAGTTAACAGGAGCTGTGATTTGTATCAGTTTCATAACCAGAGTTGAACTAGATATGATCCGTATGAGTGGGAATCACAGTTCTTTTTTTGTGGGCTTGCTCATGTTTCTTGCTGTATTGGAGACCTTGGAAAGAAGAGCATGCTTCTTGCATTAAAACAGAGTGTGTTTCATGGAAGAGAACACTGGTCAGAAACAAAGTTAAGTCCCAGGATCTGTGTCTTCCTACAAGCAAGAGGTCATTTCTGGTAAACCCAGCGAATTTGCGGCACAAATGAATTTACACTATTCACGAACCCAACGCGTTTCTCACATTTAACTAAAGAGCATTCATGTAACAGGAGCTGTGGTTTGTATCAGTTTCATGAGCAGAGTTGAACTAGATATGGTCTGCATGAATAGGAAACACAGTTCTATTTTTCTGGGCTTGCTCATGTTTCTTGTGTATTGGAAACTCTGGAAAGAAGAGCATGCTTCTTGCGTTAAAACAGAGTGTGTTTCATAGATGAGAACACAGGTCTGAATTTCCCTTCAGAAACGTATTTAAGATCCAGGATCTGTGACTTCCTACAAGCAAGAGTGCATTTGTGGTAAAACCATTGAATTTGTTGCTCAAATATATTTACACAGTTCACAAACCCAAAGCATTTCACACTATTAACTAGAGAGCATTTTTGTAAGAGGAGCTGTGGTTTGTATGAGTTTCATGAGCAGAGTTGTACTAGATATTGTCTGTATGATTAGTAAACACAGATCTTTTATTCTTGGCATACTCATGTTCCTTGCTTTATTGGAGATGCTAGAAAGAAGAGCATGCTTCTTGCATTAAAACAGAGTGTTTTTAATTGATGAGAACACTGGTCTGAATTTCCCTTCAGAAAGGGAGTAAAACCACAGGATCTGTGTCTTCCAACAAGCAAGAGTTCATTTCTGGTAAACCCAGGGAATTTGCTGCTCAAATGAATTTACACAGTTCACGAACCCATCGCGTTTCTAACTATTAACTTAAGGGTATTTATGTAAGAGGAGCTTTGGTTTGTATCAGTTTCACGAGCAGAGTTGAACTATATATGGTCTGCATGAATAGGAAACACAGTAATTTTTTTTTCTGTGCTTGCTCATGTTTCTTGTGTATTGGAGACTCTGGAAAGAAGAGCATACTTCTTGCGTTAAAACAGAGTTTGTTTCATGGATGAGAACACAGGTCTGAATTTCCCTTCAGAAACGGAGTTAAGATCCAGGATCTGTGTCTTCCTACAGCAAGAGTGCATTTCTGATAAAACTATTGATTTTGCGGCCCAAATGAATTTACACAGTTCACAAACCCAAAGCATTTCACACTATTAACTAGAGAGCATTTATGTAAGAGGAGCTGTGGTTTTTATTAGTTTTATGAGCAGAGTTGAATTAGATATTGTCTGTATGAGTAGGAAACACAGTTCTTTTATTCTTGGCATGCTCATGTTCCTTCCTGTATTGGAGACTCTGGAAAGAAGAGCAAGCTTTTGTGTAAAAACAGAGTGTGTTTCATGGAAGAGAACACTGGTCTGAATTTCCCTTCATAATCTGAGTTAAACCACAGGATCTGTGTCCTCCTACAAAGAAGAGGTCATTTCTGGTAAAGCCAGTGAATTTGTGCCTCAAATGAATTTACACAGTTCACGAACCCAACGTGTTTCTCACTTTTAACTAAAGAGCGTTTATGTAAGCGGAGCTGTGGTTTTTATCAGTTTCATGAGCAGAGTGAACTAGATATGGTCTGTATGAGTAGGAAACACAGATCTTTTATTCTTGACATACTCATGTTCCTTGCTTTATTGGAGATGCTAGAAAGAAGAGCATGCTTCTTGCATTAAAACAGAGTGTGTTTAATTGATGAGAACACTGGTCTGAATTTCCCTTCAGAAAGGGAGTAAAACCACAGGATCTGTGTCTTCCAACAAGCAAGAGTTCATTTCTGGTAAACCCAGGGAATTTGCTGCTCAAATGAATTTACACAGTTCACGAACCCAACGCGTTTCTAACTATTAACTTAAGGGTATTTATTTAAGAGGAGCTTTGGTTTGTATCAGTTTCACGAGCAGAGTTGAACTATATATGGTCTGCATGAATAGGAAACACAGTAATTTTTTTTTCTGTGCTTGCTCATGTTTCTTGTGTATTGGAGACTCTGGAAAGAAGAGCATACTTCTTGCGTTAAAACAGAGTTTGTTTCATGGATGAGAACACAGGTCTGAATTTCCCTTCAGAAACGGAGTTAAGATCCAGGATCTGTGTCTTCCTACAGCAAGAGTGCATTTCTGATAAAACTATTGATTTTGCGGCCCAAATGAATTTACACAGTTCACAAACCCAAAGCATTTCACACTATTAACTAGAGAGCATTTATGTAAGAGGAGCTGTGGTTTTTATTAGTTTTATGAGCAGAGTTGAATTAGATATTGTCTGTATGAGTAGGAAACACAGTTCTTTTATTCTTGGCATGCTCATGTTCCTTCCTGTATTGGAGACTCTGGAAAGAAGAGCAAGCTTTTGTGTAAAAACAGAGTGTGTTTCATGGAAGAGAACACTGGTCTGAATTTCCCTTCAGAAATGGAGTAAACTACAGGATCTGTGTCTTCCTACAAGCAAGAGCTCATTTTTGGTAAACCCATCGAATGTGCGGCTCAAATGTATTTACACAGTTTACGAACCCAACACGTTTATCACATTTAACTAAAGAGCGTTTATGTAAGAGGAGCTGTGGTTTGTATCAGTTTCAAGAGCAGATTTGAACTAGATATGGTCCGTATGAATAGGAAACACAGTTCTTTTTTTTCTGAATTCGCTCATGTTTCTTGCTGTATTGGAGACGCTGGAAAGAAGAGCATGCTTCTTGCCTTAAAACAGAGTGTGTTCCATGTATGAGAACACTGGTCTGAAAATTCAATTCTGAAATGGATTTAAGATCCAGGATCTGTTTATTTCTGCAAGCAGGAGAGCATTTCTGGTAGAACCACTGAATTTGTAGCTCAAATGAAATTACACAGTTCACGAACCCAACGCGCTTCTTACTTTTAACTAAAGAGTATTTAGTTAACAGGAGCTGTGGTTTGTATCAGTTTCATAAGCAGAGTTGAACTAGATATGGTCTGTATGAGTGGGAATCACAGTTCTTTTTTTCTGGGCTTGCTCATGCTTCTTGCTGTATTGGAGACGCTGGAAAGAAGAGCATGCTTCTTGCATTAAAACAGAGTGTGTTTCATGGAAGAGAACACTGGTCTGAATTTCCATTCAGAAACGAAGTTAAGCCCCAGGATCTGTGTCTTCCTACAAGCAAGAGGTCATTTCTGGTAAACCCAGCGAATTTGCGGCACAAATGAATTTACACTATTCACGAACCCAACCGTTTCTCACATTTATCTAAAGAGCGTTTATGTAAGAGGAGCTGTGGTTTGTATCAGTTTCATGAGCAGAGTTGAACTAGATATGGTCTGTATGAGTAGGAAACACAGTTCTTTATTTCTGGGCTTGCTCATGTTTCTTGCTGTATTGGAGACGCTAGAAAGAAGAGCTTGCTTCTTGCTTTAAACAGAGTTTGTTTCATGGATGAGAACACAGGTCTTTATTTCCCTTCAGAAACGTATTTAAGATCCAGGATCTTTTACTTCCTACAAGCAAGAGTCCATTTCTGGTAAAACCATTGAATTTGTGGCTCAAATGAATTTACACAGTTTACAAACCCAAAGCATTTCACACTATTAACTAGAGAGCATTTGTGTAAGAGGGGCTTTGGTTTGTATCCGTTTCACGAGCACAGTTGAACTAGATATGGTCTGTATGAGTAGGAAACACAGTTCTTTATTTCTGGGCTTGCTCATGTTTCTTGCTGTATTGGAGACGCTAGAAAGAAGAGCTTGCTTCTTGCTTTAAACAGAGTGTGTTTCATGGATGAGAACAAAGGCCTTTATTTCCCTTCATAAACGTATTTAAGATCCAGGATCTGTGACTTCCTACAAGCAAGAGTCCATTTCTGGTAAAACCATTGAATTTGTGGCTCAAATGAATTTACACAGTTCACAAACCCAAAGCATTTCACACTATTAACTAGAGAGCATTTGTGTAAGAGGGGCTTTGGTTTGTATCAGTTTCACGAGCAGAGTTGAACTAGATATGGTCTGCATGAATAGGAAACACAGTTCTTTTTTTCTGGGCTTGCTCATGTTTCTTGCTGTATTGGAGACGCTGGAAGAAGAGAATGCTTCTTGCGTTAAAACACAGTATGTTTCATGGATGAGAACACAGGTCTGAATTTCCCTTCTGAAGTGGGTTTAAGATCCAGGGTCTGTGTCTTCCTATAAGCAACAGAGCATTTCTGGTAACACCAGTGAATTTAGGTCTCAAATAAATTTACACAGAACACAAACCTAACGTGTTTCTCACTATTAACTAAACAGCATTTTTTTAACATGAGCTGTGGTTTGTATCCGTTTCTTAAGCAGAGTTGAACTAGATATGATCTGTTTCATTAGGAAACACAGTTCCTTTTTTCGGGGCTTCCTCATGTTTCTTGCTGTATTGGAGACTCTGGATAGAAGAGATGCTTCCTGCATTAAAACAGAGTGTGTTTCATGGAAGAGAACACTGGTCTGAATTTCCCTTCAGAAATGGAGTAAACAACAGGATCTGTGTCTTCCTACAAGCAAGAGCTCATTTTTGGTAAACCCATGGAATGTGCGGCTCAAATGTATTTACACAGTTCACGAACCCAACACGTTTATCACATTTAACTAAAGAGCGTTTATGTAAGAGGAGCTGTGGTTTGTATCAGTTTCAAGAGCAGATTTGAACTAGATATGGTCCGTATGAATAGGAAACACAGTTCTTTTTTTTCTGAATTTGCTCATGTTTCTTGCTGTATTGGAGACGCTGGAAAGAAGAGCATGCTTCTTGCCTTAAAACAGAGTGTGTTGCATGTATGAGAACACTGGTCTGAATTTCCCTTCTGAAATGGTTTTAAGATCCAGGAACTGTTTCTTCCTCCAAGCAAGAGAGCATTTCTGGTAAAACCAGCGAATTTTTGGCTCAAATGAAATTACACAGTTCACGAACGCAACGCGCTTCTTACTTTTAACTAAAGAGCATTTATGTAAGAGGAGCTGTGGTTTGTATCATTTTCATGAGCAAAGTTGAACTAGATATGGTCCGTATGAATAGGAAACACAGTTCTTTTTTTTCTGAATTTGCTCATGTTTCTTGCTGTATTGGAGACTCTGGAAGGAAGAGAATGCTTCTTGCCTTAAAACAGAGTGTGTTTCATGGATGAGAACACTGGTCTGAAAATTCAATTCTGAAATGGATTTAAGATCCAGGATCTGTTTATTTCTGCAAGCAGGAGAGCATTTCTGGTAGAACCACTGAATTTGTAGCTCAAATGAAATTACACAGTAAACAAACCCAAAGCATTTCACGCTATTAACTAAAGAGTATTTAGTTAACAGGAGCTGTGGTTTGTATCAGTTTCATAAGCAGAGTTGAACTAGATATGATCCGTATGAGTAGGAAACACAGTTCTTTATTTCTGCGCTTGCTCATGTTTCTTGCTGTATTGCAGACGCTGGAAAGAAGAGCATGCTTCTTGCGTTAAAACAGAGTGTGTTTCATGGAAGAGAACACTGGTCTGAATTTCCATTCAGAAACGAAGTTAAGCCCCAGGATCTGTGTCTTCCTACAAGCAAGAGGTCATTTCTGGTAAACCCAGCGAATTTGCGGCACAAATGAATTTACACTATTCACGAACCCAACCGTTTCTCACATTTATCTAAAGAGCGTTTATGTAAGAGGAGCTGTGGTTTGTATCAGTTTCATGAGCAGAGTTGAACTAGATATGGTCTGCATGAGTAGGAAACACAGTTCTTTATTTCTGGGCTTGCTCATGTTTCTTGCTGTATTGGAGACGCTAGAAAGAAGAGCTTGCTTCTTGCTTTAAACAGAGTTTGTTTCATGGATGAGAACACAGGTCTTTATTTCCCTTCAGAAACGTATTTAAGATCCAGGATCTTTTACTTCCTACAAGCAAGAGTCCATTTCTGGTAAAACCATTGAATTTGTGGCTCACATGAATTTACAGTTTACAAACCCAAAGCATTTCACACTATTAACTAGAGAGCATTTGTGTAAGAGGGGCTTTGGTTTGTATCAGTTTCACGAGCAGAGTTGAACTAGATATGGTTTGCATGAATAGCAAACACAGTTCTTTTTTTCTGGGCTTGCTCATGTTTCTTGTGTTTTGGATACTCTGGAAAAAAAAGCATGCTTCTTGCATTAAAACAGAGTGTGTTTCATAGATGAGAACACAGGTCGGAATTTCCCTTCTGAAATGGATTTGAGATCCAGGATCTGTATCTTCCTACAAGCAATAGAGCATTTCTTGTAAAACCAGTGAATTTGCGTCTCAAGTGAATTTACACTGAACACAAAACAACGTGTTGCTAACTGTTAACCAAAGACCAATTATGTAAGAGGAGCTGTGGTTTGTATCAGTTTCATGAGAAGAGTTGAACTAGATATGGTCTGTATGAGTAGAAAACACAGTTTTTTTTTTTTTCTGGGCTTGCTCATGTTTCTTGCTGTATTGGAGACGCTGGAAAGAAGTGCATGCTTTAAATGAGAGTTTGTTTAGTGGATGAGAACACAGGTCTGAATTTCCCTTCAGTAACAGATTTAAGATCCAGGATCTGTGTCTTCCTACAAGCAAGAGTGCATTACTGATAAAACTATTGAATTTGCGGCTCAAATGAATTTACACAGTTCACAAACCCAAAGAATTTCTCAATATTAACTAGAGAGCATTTATGTAAGAGCAGCTGTGGTTTTTATTAGTTTCATGAGCAGAGTTGAATTAGATATTGCGTGTAGGAGTAGGAAACAGTTCTTTTATTCTGGGCATGCTCATGTTCCTTTCTGTATTGGAGACTCTGGAAAGAAGAGCATGCTTTTGCGTTAAAACAGAGTGTGTTTCATTGAAGAGAACACTGGTGTTAATTTCCCTTCCGAAATGGAGTTAAACTACAGGATCTGTGTCTTCCTATAAGCAAGAGCTCATTTTTGGTAAACCCAGTGAATTTGCGGCTCAAAAGAATTTACACAGTACACGAACCCAACACGTTTCTCACATTTAACTAAAGAGCGTTTATGTAAGAGGATCTGTGGTTTGTTTCAGTTTCAAGAGCAGATTTGAACTAGATATGGTCCGTATGAGTGGGAAACACAGTTCTTTTTTTCTGGGCTTGCTCATGTTTCTTGCTGTATTGGAGACACTGGAAGAAGAGCATGCTTCTTGCGTTAAAACAGAGTATGTATCATGGATGAGAACACAGGTCTGAATTTCCCTTCTGAAATGGGTTTAAGGTTCACGGTCTGTGTCTTCCTACAAGCAACAGAGCATTTCTGTTAAAACCAGTGAATTTAGGTCTCAAATAAATTTACACAGAACACAAACCTAATAGTTTCTCACTATTAATTAAACAGAATTTTTTAAACATGAGCTGAGTTTTGTATCAGTTTCTTAAGCAGAGTTGAACTAGATATGATCCGTTTGAGTAGGAAACACAGTTCTTTTATTCGGGGCTTCCTCATTTTTCTTGCTTTATTTGAGACACTTGAAAGAAGAGCATGCTTCTTGCATTAAAACAGAGTGTGTTACATGGAAGAGAACACTGGTCTGAATTTCCCTTCAGAAACGGAGTGAAACCACAGGATCTGTGTCTTCCTACAAAAAAGAGGTCATTTCTGGTAAACCCAGTGAATTTGTGCTTCAAATGAATTTACACAGTTCACGAACTCAACGCGTTACTCACATTTAACTAAAGAGCGTTTATGTAATAGGAGCTGTAGTTTGTATCATTTTCATGAGCAAAGTTGCAGTAATTATGGTCCGTATGAATAGGAAACAATGTTCTTTTTTTTTCTGAATTTGCTCATGTTTCTTGCTGTATTGGAGACGCTGGAAAGAAGAGCATGCTTCTTGCTTTAAAACAGAGTTTGTTTCATGGATAAGAACATAGGTCTGAATTTCCTTTCATAAACGGATTTTAGATCCAGGATCTTTGTCTTCCTACAAGCAAGAGTGCATATCTGGTAAAACCATTGAATTTGCGGCTCAAATGAATTTACACAGTTCACGAACACAACACGATTCTCACTATTAACTAAAGAGCATTTATGTAACAGGAGTTCTGGTTTGTATCATTTTCATGAGCAAAGTTGAACTAGATATGATCCCTATGAGTGGGAATCACATTTCTGTTTTTCTGAGCTTACTCATGTTTCTTGCTGTATTGGAGACCCTGGAAAGAAGAGCATGCTTCTTGCGTTAAAACAGAGTGTGTTTCACGGAAGAGAACACTGGTCTGAAATTCCATTCAGAAACGAAGTAAAGCCCCAGGATCTGTGTCTTCCTACAAGCAAGAGGTCATTTCTGGTAAACCCAGCGAATTTGCGGCACAAATGAATTTACACAGTTCACAAACCCAAAGAATTTCACAATATTAACTAGAGAGCATTTATGTAAGAGGAGCTGTGGTTTTCATTATTTTCATGAGCAGAGTTGAATTAGATATTGTCTGTATTAGTAGGAAACACAGTTCTTTTATTCTGGGCATGCTCATGTTCCTTCCTGTATTGGAGACAATGGAAATAAGAGCATGCTTTTGCATTAAAACAGAGTGTGTTTCATGGAAGAGAACACTGATCTGAATTTCCCTTCAGAAATGGAGTTAAACTACAGGATCTGTGTCTTCCTACAAGCAAGAGCTCATTTTTGGTAAACCCAGTGAATTTGCGGCTCAAATGAATTTACACAGTTCATGAACCCAACACGTTTATCACATTTAACTAAAGAGCGTTTATGTAAGAGGATCTGTGGTTTGTTTCAGTTTCAAGAGCAGATTTGAACTAGATATGGTCCGTATTAGTGGGAAACACAGTTCTTTTATTCTTGGCTTCCTCGTGTTTCTTGCTGTATTGGAGACGCTGGAAAGAAGAGCATGCTTCTTGCATTAAAACAGAGTGTGTTACATAGAAGAGAACACTGGTCTGAATTTCCCTTCAGAAACGGAGTTAACCCACAGGATCTGTGTCTTCCTACAAGCAAGAGCTCATTTTTGGTAAACCCAGTGAATTTGCGGCTCAAATGAATTTACACAGTTCACGACCCAAATTCGTTTCTCACATTTAACTAAAGAGCGTTTATGTAAGAGGAGCTGTGGTTTGTATCAGTTTCACGAGCAGAGTGAACTAGATATTGTCTGTAAGAGTAGGAAACACAGTTCTTTTTTTCTGGGCTTGCTCATGTTTCTTGCTGTATTGGAGACGCTCAAAAGAAGAGCATGCTTCTTGCTTTAAAACAGAGTTTGTTTCATGGATGAGAACATAGGTCTGAATTTCCCTTCAGAAACGGATTTTAGATCCAGGATCTGTGTATTCCTACAAGCAAGAGTGCATACCTGGTAAACCATGGAATTTGCGGCTCAAATGAATTTACACAGTAAACGAACCCAACACGTTTCTCACTATTTACTAAAGAGCATTCATGTAAGAGGAGCTGGGGTTTGTATCATTTTCATGAGCAAGGTTGAAGTAGATATGGACCGTATGAATAGGAAACACGGTTCTTTTTTTTCTGAATTACTCATGTTTCTTGCTGTATTAGACACTCGGGAGAGAAGAGCATGCTTCCTGCGTTAAAACAGAGTGTGTTTCATGGATGAGAACACTGGTCTGAAAATTCAATTCTGAAATGGATTTAAGATCCAGGATCTGTTTCTTCCTGCAAGCTGGAGAGCATTTCTGGTAGAACCAGTGAATTTGCAGCTCAAATAAAATTACACAGTAAACAAACCCAAAGCATTTCACGCTATTAACTAAAGAGCATTTAGTTAACAGGAGCTGTGGTTTGTATCAGTTGCATAAGCAGAGTTGAACTAGATATGATCTGTATGAGTGGAAATCACAGTTCTTTTTTTATGGGCTTGCTCATGTTTCTTGCTGTATTGGAGACCTTGGAAAGAAGAGCATGCTTTTTGCGTTAAAACAGAGTGTGTTTCATGGAAGAGAACACTGGCCTGAATATCCCTTCAGAAACGAAGGAAAGCCCCAGGTTCTGTGTCTTCCTACAAGCAAGAGGTCATTTCTGGTAAACCCAGAGAATTTGAGGCACAAATGAATTTACACAGTTCACGAACCCAACTCGTTTCTCACATTTAACTAAAGAGCGTTTATGTAAGAGGAGCTGTGGTTTGTATCAGTTTCATGAGAAGGGTTGAACTGGATATGGTCTGTATGAGTAGGAAACACAGTTCTTTTTTTTCTGAATTTGCTCATTTTACTTGCTGTATTGGAGACTCTGGAAAGAAGAGCATGCCCCTTGCATTAAAACAGACTGTGTTTCAAGGATGAGAACACTGGTCTGAATTTCCCTTCTGAAATGGATTTAAGATCCAGGATCTGTTTCTTCCCAAAAGCAAGAGAGCAGTTATGGTAAAAGCAGTGAATTTTCGGCTCGAATGAATGTACACAGTTCACGAACACAACGTGTTTCTCACTATTAACTAAAGAGCATTTATTTTATAAGAGCTGTGGTTTGTATCAGTTTCATGAGCAGAATTGAACTAGATATGGTCCGTATAAGTGGGAAACACAGTTTTTTTTTCTGGGCTTGCTCATGTTTCTTGCTGTATTGGAGACGCTGCAAAGAAGTGCATACTTTTTGCATAAATCAGAGTTTGTTTAATGGATGAGAACACAGGTCTGAATTTCCCTTCAGAAACGGATTTAAGATCCAGGATCTGTGTCTTCCTACAAGCAAGAGTGCATTTCTGATAAAACTATTGAATTTGAGGCTCAAATGAATTTACACATTTCACAAACACAAAGATTTCACAATATTAACTTGAGTGCATTTATGTAAGAGGAGATGTGGTTTTTATTAGTTTCATGAGCAGGGTTGAATTTGATATTGTCTGTATGAGTAGGAAACACTGTTCTTTTTTTCTGGGCATGCTCATGTTCCTTCCTGTATTGGAGACTCTGGAAAGAAGAGCATGCTTTTGCGTTAAAACAGAGTGTGTTTCATGGAAGAGAACACTGGTCTGAACATCCCTTCAGAAATGGAGTTAAACTACAGGATCTGTGTCTTCCTACAAGCAAGAGTTCATTTTTGGTAAACCCAGTGAATTTGCGGCTCAAATGAATTTACAAAGTTCACGAACCCAACACGTTTCTCACATTTAACTAAAGAGCCTTTATGTAAGAGGAGCTGTGGTTTGAATCAGTTTCAAGAGCAGATTTGAACTAGATATGGTCTGTATGAGTGGGAAACACAGTTCTTTTTTTCTGGGCTTGCTCATGTTTCTTGCTGTATTGGAGAAGCTAGAATGAAGAGCATGCTTCTTGCTTTAAACAGAGTTTGTTTCTTGGTTGAGAACAAAGGTCTGAATTTCCCTTCAGAATCGTATTTAAGATCCAGGATCTGTGACTTCCTACAAGTAAGAGTGCATTTGTGGTAAAACCATTGAATTTGTTGCTCAAATAAATTTACACAGTTCACAAACCCAAAGCATTTCACACTATTAACTAGAGAGCATTTTTGTAAGAGGAGCTGTGGTTTGTATGAGTTTCATGAGCAGAGTTGAACTAGATATGGTCTGTATGAGTAGGAAACACAGTTCCTTTTTTTTCTGAATTTGCTCATGTTTCTTGCTGTATTGGAGACGCTGGAAAGAAGTGCATGCTTCTTCCGTTAAAACAGAGTATGTATCATGGATGAGAACACAGGTCTGAATTTCCCTTCTGAAGTGGGTTTAAGGTCCACGGTCTGTGTCTTCCTACAAGCAACAGAGCATTTCTGTTAAAACCAGTGAATTTAGGTCTCAAATGAATTTACACAGAACACAAACCTAATGCGTTTCTCACTATTAATTAAACAGCATTTTTTTAACACGAGCTGAGTTTTGTATCAGTTTCTTAAGCAGAGTTGAACTAGATATGATCCGTTTGAGTAGGAAACACAGTTCTTTTATTAGGGGCTTCCTCATTTTTCTTGCTGTATTTGAGACACTTGAAAGAAAAGCATGCTTCTTGCATTAAAACAGAGTGTGTTACATGGAAGAGAACACTGGTCTGAATTTCCCTTCAGAAACGGAGTGAAACCACAGGATCTGTGTCTTCCTACAAAAAAGAGGTCATTTCTGGTAAACCCAGTGAATTTGTGCTTCAAATGAATTTACACAGTTCACGAACCCAACACGTTTCTCACATTTAACTAAAGAGCGTTTATGTAATAGGAGCTGTAGTTTGTATCATTTTCATGAGCAAAGTTGAAGTAGATATCGTCCATATGAATAGGAAACAAAGTTCTTTTTTTCTGAATTTGCTCATGTTTCTTGCAGTACAGGAGACGCTGTAAAGAAGAGCATGCTTCTTGCTTTAAAACAGAGTGTGTTTCATGGATGAGAACACTGGTCTGAATTTCACTTCTGAAATGGATTTAAGATCCAGGAACTTTGTCTTCCTACAAGGAGGAGAGCATTTCTGGTAGAACCAGTGAATTTGCAGCTCAAATAAAATTACACAGTTAACAAACCCAAAGCATTTCACGCTATTAACGAAAGAGCATTTAGTTAACAGGAGCTGTGGTTTGTATCAGTTTCATAAGCAGAGTTGAACTAGATATGATCTGTATGAGTGGGAATCACAGTTCTTTTTTTATGGGCTTGCTCATGTTTCTTGCTGTATTGGAGACCTTGGAAAGAAGAGCATGCTTTTTGCGTTAAAACAGAGTGTGTTTCATGGAAGAGAACACTGGCCTGAATATCCCTTCAGAAACGAAGGAAAGCCCCAGGATCTGTGTCTTCCTACAAGCAAGAGGTCATTTCTGGTAAACCCAGAGAATTTGCGGCACAAATGAATTTACACAGTTCACGAACCCAACGCATTTCTCACATTTAACTAAATAGCGTTTATGTAAGAGGAGCTGTGGTTTGTGTCAGTTTCATGAGCAGAGTTGAACTAGATATGGTCTGTATGAGTAGGAAACACAGTTCTTTTTTTTCTGAATTTGCTCATGTTTCTTGCTGTATTGGAGTCGCTTGAAAGAAGTGCATGCTTTTTGCTTAAATCAGAGTTTGTTTAATGGCTGAGAACACAGGTCTGAATTTCCCTTCATAAACGGATTTAAGATCCAGGATCTGTGTCTTCCTATAAGCAAGAGAGTATTTCTGGTAAAAGCAGTGAATTTGCATCTCAAATGAATTTACACAGAACACAAACCCAATGCGTATCTCACTATAAACTAAAAAGCATTTATGATATAATTGCTGTGGTTTGTATCAGTTTCACGAGGAGAATTGAACTAGATATGGTCAGTATGAATAGGAAACACAGTTCTTTTTTTCGGGGCTTGCTCATGTTTCTTGCTGTATTGGAGACTCTGGAAAGAAGAGCATGCTCCTTGCGTTAAAACAGACTGTGTTTCAAGGATGAGAACAATGGTCTGAATTTCCCTTCTCAAATGGATTTAAGATCCAGGATCTGTTTCTTCCCAAAAGCAAGAGAGCAGTTATGGTAAAAGCAGTGAATTTTCGGCTCAAATGAATTTACATAGTTCACGAACCCAACGTGTTTCTCACTATTAACTAAAGAGCATTTATTTTATAAGAGCTGTGGTTTGTATCAGTTTCATAATCAGCGTTGAACTGGATATGATCCGTATGAGTAGGAAACACAGTTCTTTTTTTCTGGGCTTGTTCATGTTTCTTGCTGTATTGGAGACTCTGGAAAGAAGAGCATTCTTCTTGCGTTAAAACAGAGTATGTTTCATGGATGAGAACATAGGTTTGAATTTCCCTTCTGAAGTGGATTTAAGATCCAGGATCTGTGTCTTCCCACAGGCAAGCGTGTATTTTTGGTAAAACAAGTGAATTTGTGTCTCAAAGGAATTTACACAGAACACAAACCCAACACGTTTCTAGCTATAAACTAAAGAGCATTTATTTAACAGGAGCTGTGGTTTGTATCAGTTTCATAATCAGCGTTGAACTAGATATGATCCGTATGAGTAGGAAACACAGTTCTTTTATTTGAAGCTTGCTCATATTTCTTGTTGTTCTGGAGACGCTGGAAAGAAGAGCATGCTTCTTGCGTTAAAACAGATTGTGTTGCATGGAAGAGAACACTGGTCTGAATTCAACTTCAGAAACGTTATTAAACCACACGATCTGTGTCTTCCTACAAGCAAGAGGTCATTTCTGGTAAACCCAGTAAATTTGCGGCTCAATTGAATTTACATAGATCACCAACCCAACGCGTTACTCACTATTAACTAAAGAGCATTTATGTTATAAGAGCTGTGGTTAGTACCAGTTTCATGTGCAGAATTGAACTAGATATGGTCTGTAGGAATAGGAAACAGAGTTCTTTTTTTTCGGGGCTTGCTTATGATTCCAGCTGTATTTGAGTCTCTGGAAAGAAGTGCATGCTTCTTGCGTTAAAACAAAGTCTGTTTCATGGATGAGAACACTGGTCTGAATTTCCCTTCTGAAATGGATTTAAAATCCAGGATCTGTTTCTTTCCACAAGCAAGAGTGAAGTTATGGTAAAAGCAGTGAATTTTCGGCTAAAATGAATTTACATAGTTCACAACCCAACGCATTTCTCAACATTAACTAAAGAGTGTTTATATAAGAGGAGCTGTTGTTTGTATCAGTTTCATGAGCAGAGTTGAAGTAGATATGGTCCGTATAATTGGGAAAAACAGTTCTTTTTTTCTGGGCTTGCTCATGTTTCTTGCTGTATTGGAGATTCTGGAAAGAAGAGCATTCTTCTTGCGTTAAAACAGAGTATGTATCATGGATGAGAACACAGGTTTGATTTTCCCTTCTGAAATGGATTTAAGATCCAGGATCTGTGTCTTCCTACAAGCAAGAGAGTATTTCTGGTAAAAACAAGTGAATTTTCGTCTCAAATGATTTTACACAGAACACAAACCCAACGCGTTTCTAGCTATGAACTAAAGAGCATTTATTTAACATGAGCTGTGGTTTGTATCAGTTTTATAATCAGTGTTGAACTAGATAGGATCCGTATGTGTAGGAAAGACAGTTCTTTTATTTGTGGCTTGCTCATATTTCTTGCTGTATTGGAGACGCTGGAAAGAAGAGCATGCTCCTTGCGTTAAAACAGATTGTGTTGCATGGAAGAGAACAATGGTCTGAATTTCCCTTCATAAACTGAATTAAACCACAATATCTGTGTCTTCCTACAAGCAAGAGGTCATTTCTGGTAAACCCAGTGAATTAGCGGCTCAAATGAATTTACACAGTTCACGAACCCAACGCTTTTCACACTATTAAATAAAGAGCATTTATGTTATAAGAGCTGTGGTTTGTATCAGTTTCATGAGGAGAATTGAACTAGATATGGTCCGGAGGAATAGGAAACACAGTTCTTTTTTTCGGGGCTTGCTCATGTTTCTTGCTGTATTGGAGTCTCTGGAAAGAAGAGCATGCTTCTTACGTTAAAAGAGAGTGTGTTTCATGGATGAGAACACTGGTCTGATTTTCCCTTCTGAAATGGATTTAAGATCCAGGATCTGTTTCTTTCCACAAGCAAGAGTGCAGTTATGGTAAAAGCAGTGAATTTTTGGCTCAAATGAATTTACACAGTTCACAAACCCAACGCATTTCTCAACATTAACTAAAGAGTGTTTATGTAAGGGGAGCTGTTGTTTGTATCAGTTTCATGAGCAGAGTTGAAGTAGATATGGTCCGTATAAGCGGGAAACACAGTTGTTTTTTTCTGGGCTTGCTCATGTTTCTTGCTGTATTGGAGACTCTGGAAAGAAGAGCATTCTTCTGCTTTAAAACAGAGTATGTTTCATGGATGATAACACAGGTTTGAATTTCCCTTCTGAAATGTATTTAATATCCAGGATCTGTGTCTTCCTACAAGCAAGAGAGTATTTCTGGTAAAACCAGTGATTTTGCATCTTATTAATAGGAAACACAGTTCATTTTTTCGGGGCTTGCACATGTTTCTTGCTGTATTGGAGACGCTGGAAAGAAGAGCATGCTTCTTGCGTTAAAACAGATTGTGTTGCATGGAAGAGAACAGTGGTCTGAATTTCTCTTCAGAAACTGAATTAAACCACAGCATCTGTGTCTTCCTACAAGCAAGAGGTCATTTCTCGTAAACCCAGTGAATTTGCATCTCAAATGAATTTACACAGTTGACGAACCCAACGCGTTTCACACTATTAACTAAAGAGCATTTATGCTATAAGAGCTGTGGTTTGTATCAGTTTCATGAGCAGAATTGAACTAGATATGGTAGGTAAGAATAGGAAACACAGTTCTTTTTTTCGGGGCTTGTTCATGTTTCTTGCTGTATTGGAGATTCAGGAAAGAAGAGCATGCTTCTTGCGTTAAAACAGACTGTGTTTCATGGATGAGAATAATCGTCTGACTTGCCCTTCTGAAAGGGATTTAAGATCCAGGATCTGTTTCTTCCCACAAGCAAGAGAGCAGTTATGGTAAAAGCAGTGAATCTTCGGCTAAAAGGAATTTACACAGTTCACAAGCCCAATGTATTTCTCAACATTAACAAAGAGTGTTTATGTAAGAGGAGCTGTTGTTTGTATCAGTTTCATGAGCAGAGTTGAAGTAGATATGGTCAGTATAAATGGGAAACACAGTTTTTTTTTTCTGGGCTTGCTCATGTTTCTTGCTACATTGGAGACTCTGGAAAGAAGAGCATTCTTCTTGTGTTAAAACGGACTGTGTTTCATGGATGAGAACAGTGGTCTGAATTTCCCTTCTGAAATGGATTTAAGATCCAGAATCTGTTTCTTCCAACAAGCAAGAGAGCAGTTATGGTAAAAGCAGTGAATTTGCGGCTGAAATGAATTTACACAGTTCACGAACCCAACGCTTTTCTCACTATTAACTAAAGAGCATTTATGTTATAAGAGCTGTGGGTTGTATCAGTTTCATGAGCAGAATTGAACTAGATATGGTCCGTATGAATAGGAAACACAGTTCTTTTTTTCAGGGCTTGCTCATGTTTCTTGCTGTATTGGACACGCTGGAAAGAAGAGCATACTTCTTGCGTTAAAACAGAGTGTGTTACATGGAAGAAAACACTGGTCTGAATTTCCCTTCTGAAATGGATTAAGATCCAGGATCTGTTTCTCCCCACAAGCAAGAGAGCAGTAATGGAAAAAGCAGTGAATTTTCGGCTCAAATGAATTTACATAGTTCAGGAACCCAAGGCCTTTCACACTATTAACTAAAATGCGTTTATGTAAGAGTAGCTGTGGTTTGTAACAGCTTCATGAGCAGAGTTGAAGTAGATATGGTCAGTATAAATGGGAAACACAGTTTTTGTTTCTGGGCTTGTTCATGTTTCTTCCTGTATTGGAGACTCTGGAAAGAAGAGCATTCTTCTTGCGTTAAAACAGAGTGTGTTTCATGGATGAGAACACAGATTGGAATTTCCCTTCTGAAATGGATTTAAGATCCAGGATCTGTGTCTTCCTACAAGCAAGAGAGTATTTCTGGTAAAACCAGTGAATTTGCGTCTCAAATGAATTTACACAAAACACAAACCCAACGCGTTTCTAGCCATAAACTAAAGAGCATTTATTTAACATGAGCTGTGGTTTGTATCAGTTTCATAATCATCCTTGAACTAGATATGATCCGTATGACTAAGAAACACAGTTCTTTTATTTGTGGCTTGCTCATATTTCTTGTTGTATTGGAGACGCTGGAAAGAAGAGCATGCTTCTTGCGTTAAAACAGATTGTGTTGCATGGAAGAGAACACTGGTCTGAATTTCCCTTCAGAAACTGAATTAAACCACATGATCTGTGTCTTCCTACAAGCAAGAGTTCATTTCTGGTAAAACCAGTGAATTTGCGGCTCAAATGTATTTACAGAGTTCACGAACCCAACATGTTTCACACTATTAACTAAAGAGCCTTTATGTTATAAGAGCTGTGGTTTGTATCAGTTTCATGAGCAGAATTGAACTAGATATGGTCTGTAGGAATAGGAAACACAGTTCTTTTTTTCTGGGCTTGCTCATGTTTCTTCCTGTATTGGAGACTATGGAAAGAAGTGCATGCTTCTCGCGTTAAAACAGAGTGTGTTTCATGGATGAGAACACTGGTCTGAATTTCCCTTCTGAAGTGGATTAAAGATCCAGGATCTGTTTCTTCCCACAAGCAAGAGAGCAGTTATGGTAAAAGCAGTAAATTTGCGGCTGAAATGAATTTACACAGTTCACAAACCCAACACTTTTCTCAACATTAACTAAAGAGTGTTTATGTAAGAGTAGCTGTTGTTTGTATCAGTTTCATGAACAGAGTTGAAGTAGATATGGTCCGTATAAGTGGGAAACACAGTTATTTTTTTCTAGGCTTGCTCATGTTTCTTGCTGTATTGGAGACTCTGGAAAGAAGAGCATGCTTCTTGCGTTAAAACAGATTGTGTTGCATGAAAGAGAACACTGGTCTGAATTTCCCTTCAGATACTGAATTAAACCACAGGATCTGTGTCTTCCTATAACAAGAGGTCATTTCTGGTAAAACCAGTGAATTTGTGGCTCAAATGAATTTACACAGAACACAAACCCAACGTGTTTCTCAGTATAAAGAAAGAGCATTTATTTAACATGAGCTGTGGTTTGTATCAGTTTCATAATGAGCGTTGAACTAGATATGATCAGGATGAGTAGGAAGCACAGTTCTTTTATTCGGGGCTTGCTCATGTTTCTTGCTGTATTGGAGACACTGGAAAGAAGAGCAGGCTTTTTGTGTTACAACAGATTGTGTTTCATGGAAGAGAACACTGGTCTGAATTTCCCTTCAGAAATGGATGTTAAACCACAGGAACTGTCTCTTCCTACATGCAAGAGGTCATTTCTGGTAAACCCAGTGAATTTGCGGCTCAAATGAATTTACGCAGTTCATGAACTTAACACGTTTCTCCCCATTAACTAAAGAACATTTATGTAAAAAGAGCTGTGGTTTATATCAGTTTGAACTAGAAATGAGCAGAAATGAACTAGATATGGTCTGTATGAGTAGGAAACACAGTTCTTTTTTTCTCAGCTTGCTCATGTTTCGTGCTGTATTGGAGAGTCTGGAAAGAAGAGCATTCTTCTTGCGTTAAAACAGAGTGTGTTTCATGGATGAGAACACAGGTTTGAATTTCCCTTCTGAAATGGATTTGAGATCCACGAGCTGTGTCTTCCTACAAGCAAGGGAGAATTTATGGTAAAACCAGTGATTTTTCCTCTCAAATGAATTTACACAGAACCCAAACCTAACGAGTTTCTCACTATAAAGAAAGAGCATTTATTTACCATGCGCTGTGGCTTGGATCAGTTTCTTGATCAGCGTTGAATTACATATGATCCGTATGTGTAGGAAACACAGTTCTTTTATTCGGGGCTTGTTCATGTTTCTTGATATATTGGACACAGGAAAGAAGAGCATACTTCTTGCGTTAAAACAGATTGTGTTTCATGGAAGAGAACAATAGTATGAATTTCCCTTCAGAAACAGAGTTAAACCACAGGATCTGTTTATTCCTACAAGCAAGAGGTCATTTCTGGTAAACCCATTGAATTTGCGGCTCAAATGAATTTACACAGTTCACGAACCCAACGCCTTTCACACTATTAACTAAAGAGCGTTTATGTAAGAGTAGCTGTGGTTTGTATCAGTTTCATGAGCAGAATTGAACTAGATACGGACCGTATGAGTGGGAAACACAGTTCTTTTTTTCGGGGCTTGCTCATGTTTCTTGCTGTATTGGAGACTCTGGAAAGAAGAGCAAGCTTCTTGCGTTAAAACAGAGTGTGTTTCATGTATGAGAACACTGGACTGAAAATTAAATTCTGAAATGGATTTAAGATCCAGGATCTGTGTCTTCCTACAAGCAAGAGAGCATTTCTGGTGAAACCAGTGTATTTGTGTCCTAAATGAATTTACACAGAACGCAGATCCAACGCGTTTCTCACTATAAAGAAAGAGCATTTATTTAACATGAGCTGTGGTTTGTATCAGTTTCATAATCAGCGATGAACAAGATATGATCAGTTTGAGTAGGAAGCACAGTTCTTTTATTCGGGCCTTGCTCAAGATTCTTCCTGTGTTAGAGATGCTTGAAAGAAGAGCATGCTTACTGCGTTTAAACAGAGTGTGTTACATGGCAGAGAACACTGGTCTGAATTTCACTTCTGAAATGGATTTAAGATCCAGGATCTGTTTCTTCCTGCAAGCAGGAGAGCATTTCTGGTAGAACCAGTGAATTTGCAGCTCAAATGAAATTACACAGTAAACAAACCCAAAGCATTTCACGCTATTAACTAAAGAGCATTTATTTAACAGGAGCTGTGGTTTGTATCAGTTTCATAAGCAGAGTTGAACTAGATATGAGCCGTATGAGTAGGAAACACAGTTCTTTTATTTAGTGCTTGCTCATGTTTCCTGCTCCATTGGAGACGCTGGAAAGATGAGCATGCTTCTTGCGTTAAAACCGAGTCTGTTTCATGGATGAGAACACTAGTCTGAATTTCCCTTCAGGAACGGAGTTAAACCACAGGATCTGTGTCTTCCTACAAGCAAGAGGTCATTTCTGGTAAACCCAGGGAATTTTCGGCTCAAATGATTTTACACAGTACATGAACCCAACGCGTTTCACACTAATAACTAATGAGCTTTTATGTAAGAGGAGCTGTGGGTTTTATCAGCTTCATGAGCAGAGATGAACTAGATATGTTCTGTATGAGTGGGAAACACAGTTCTTTTTTTTCTGGGCTTGCTCATGTTTCTTGTTGTATTGGATACTCTGGAAAGAAGAGCATTCTTCTTGCGTTAAAACAGAGTGTGGTTCATGGATGAGAACACAGGATTGAATTTCTCTTCTGAAATGGATTTAAGATCCAGGATCTGTTTCTTCCTACAATGAATACAGCATTTATGATAAAACCAGTGAATTTGCGGCTCAAATGAATTTACACAGTTCACAAACCCAAAGAAATTCACACTATCAACTAAAGAGCATTTATTTAACAGGAGCAGTGGTTTGTATCAGTTTCATAAGCAGAGTTGAACTAGATATGTGCTATATGAGTAGGAAACACAGTTTTTTTATTTGGAGCTTGCTCATGTTTCTTGCTCTATTGGAGACACTGGAAAGATCAGCATGCTTCTTGCGTTAAAACAGAGGGTGTTTCATGGATGAGAACACTGGTCTGAATTTCCATTCAGTAACGGAGTTCAACCACAAGATCTGTGTATTCCTACAAGCAAGAGGTCATTTCAGGTAAAACCAGAGAATTTGTTGCTCAAAGGTATTTACACAGTTCACGAACCCAACGCATTTCTCACTATAAACGAACGAGCATTTTTTTCAAATGTGCTGTGGTTTGTATCAGTTTCATGAGCATAATTGAACTAGATAAGGTCCGTATGAATAGGAAACACAGTTCTTTTTTCCTGGGCATTTTCATGTTTCTTGCTATATTGGAGACTCTGGAAAGAAGATCATGCTTAATACATTAAAACAGAGTGTACTTCAAAGGATGAGAACACTGGTCTGAATTTCCCTTCTGAAATGGATTTAAGATCCGGTATGTGTGTCTTCCTACAAGCAAGAGAGCATTTATGGTAAAACCAGTCAATGTGAGTATGAAGTGAATTTACAAAGAACACAAACCCAACGCGTTTCTCACTATAAACTAAAGAGCTTTTATTTAACATTAGCTGTGGTTTGTATCACTTTCATAATTAGCATTGAACTAGATATGATCCGTATGAGTAGGAAACACAGTTCTTTTATTCGTGGTTTGCTCATGTTTCTTGCTGTATTGGAGACACTGGAAAGAAGATCATGCTTCTCGCGTTAAAACAGATTACGTTCCATGGAAGAGAACACTGGTCTGAATTTTCCTTTAGAAACGGAGTTAAACCACAGGATCTCTGTGTTCCTACAAGCAAGAGGTCATTTCTGATAAACCCCATGAATTTGCGGCTCACATGAATTTAAACAGTTTACGAACCCAAGGCATTTCTCACTATAAACTAACGAGCATTTATTTCGCATGAGCTATGGTTTGTATCAGTTTCATGAGCAGAATTGAACTAGATATGATCCGTATGAGTAGGAAACACAGTTCTTTTTTTTCCTGGCTTGCTCATGTTTCCTGCAGGATTGCAGAGGCTGGTAAGAAGAGCATCCTTCTTGCGTAAAAACAGATTGGGTTTCATGGTAGAGAACATTGGTCTGAATTTCCCTTCAGAAACTGAGTTAAACCACAGGATCTGTGTCTTCCTACAAGCAACAGGTCATTTCTGGTAAACCCAGTAAATTGGCAGCTCAAATGAATTTACACATTTCAGCATCCCAACGCGTTTCTCACTATTAAGCAAAGAGCATTTATGTAAGAACTGTGGTTTGTATCCGTTTCATGAGCAGAATTGAACTAGATATGGTCCGTATGATTAGGTAACACAGTTCTTTTTTTCTCTCCTTGCTCATGTATCTTGCTGTATTGGAGACTCTGGATAGAAGAGTATTCTTCTTGCGTTAAAACAGAGTGTGTTTCATGGAGGAGAACACTGATCTGAATTTCCCTTCACAGACAGAGTTAAACCACAGGATCTGTGTCTTCCTACAAGTAAGAGGTCATTTCTGGTAAACCCCGTGAATTTGCGGAACAAATGAATTTACACAGTTCACGAACCCAACGCGTTTCTAGAGTGTGTTTCATGGAGGAGAACACAGGTTCGAATTTTCCTTCTGAAATGGATTTAAGATGCAGGATCTATGTCTTCCTAGAAGCTAGAGAGCATTTCTGGTAAATGCAGTGAATTTGCGTCTCAAATGTATTTACAAAGAACAAAAACCCAACGCATTTCTCACTATAAACTAAAGAGTATTTATTTAACATGAGCTGTGGTTTGTATCAGTTTCATAATCAGCGTTGAACTAGATATGATCCGTATGAGTAGGAAACACAGTTCTTTTATTAGTGGCTTGCTCATGTTTCTTGCTGTATTGGAGACACTGGAAAGAAGAGCATGCTTCTTGCAGTAAAACGCATGGTGTTTCATGGATGAGAACACTGGACTGAATTTCCCTTCAGAAACAGAGATAAACCACAGGATCTGTGTCTTCCTACAAGCACGAGGTCATTTCTGGTAAACCCCAAGAATTTGCGGCTCAAAGGAATTTACACATTTCACGAACCCAAAGCATTTCGCACTATAAACTAACGAGCATTTATTTCACATGAGCTGTGGTTTGTATCAGTTTCATTAGCATAATTGAACTAGATATGATCCGTATGTGTAGGAAACACAGTTCTTTTATTCGTGTCTTGATCATGTTTCTTGCTGTATTGCAGAGGCTGGAAAGAAGAGCATGCTTTTGGGTTAAAACAGATTGTGTTTCATGGAAGAGAACACAGGTTTGAATTTCCTTTCAGAAACTGAGTTAAACCACAGGATCTGTGTCTTCCTATAAGCAAGAGGTCATTTCTGGTAAACCCAATGAATTGGCGTCTCAAATTTATTTACACAGTTCAGGAACCCAACGCGTTTCTCACTATTAACTAAAGAGCATTTATGTAAGAAGAGCTATGGTTTGTATAAGTTTCATGAGCAAATTGAACTCGATATGGTCTGTATGAGTGGGAAATACAGTTCTTTTTTTCTGGGCTTGCTCATGTTTCTTGGTGTATTGGAGACAGTGGAAAGAAGAGCATGCTTCTTGCGTTAAAACACAGTGTGTTTCATGGATGAGAACACTGGTCTTTATTTCCCTTTGAAATGGATTTAAGATCCAGGATCTGTGTCTTCCTACAAGCAAGAGAGCATTTCCGGTAAAACCAGTGAATTTGCGTAATAAATGAATTTACACAGAACACAAACCCAACGCATATCTCACTATAAACTAAAGAGCAATTATTTAACATGAGCTTTGGTGTTTAACAGTTTCATAATCAGCATTGAACTAGATATGAGCAATATGAGTAGAAAACACAGTTCTTTTATTTGGGGCTTGCTCATGTTTCTTACTCTATTGGAGACGCTGGAAATGTCAGTAGGCTTCTTGTGTTAAAATGCACGGTGTTTCATGGATGAGAACACTGGACTGAATTTCCCTTCAGAAACGGAGTTAAACCACAGGATCTGTGTCTTCCTACAAGCAAGAGGTCATTTCTGGTAAACCCAGTGAATTGGCGGCTCAAATAAATATACACAGTTCACGAACCCAATGCGTTTCTCATTATTAACTAAAGAGTATTTATGTAAGAAGACCTGTGGTTTGTATCAGTTTCATGAGCAGAATTGAACTAGATATGATCTGTATGAGTAGGAAACACAGTTCTTTTATTCGTGGCTTGCTCATGTTTCCTGCTGTAGTGCACAGGCTGGAAAGAAGAGCATGCTTCTTGCGTTAAAACAGATAGTGTTTCATGGAAGAGAACAATGGTCTGAATTTCCCTTCAGAAACTGAGTTAAACCACAGGATCTGTGTCTTCCTACAAGCAAAAGGTCATTTCTGGTAAACCCAGTGAATTGGCGGCTCAAATGAATTTACACAGTTCAGGATACCAACGAGTTTCTCACTATTAACTAAAGAGAATTTATGTAAGAAGAGCTGTGGTTTGTATCAGTTTAATGAGCACTATTGAACTAGATATGGTCCATGTGAATAGGAAACACAGTTCTATTTTTCGGGGCTTGCTCATGTTTCTTGCTGTATTGGAGACTCTTGAAAGAAGAGCATGCTCCTTGCGTTAAACTGATTGTGTTTCATGGAAGAGAACACTGGTCTGAAATTCCCTTTTGATAGGGATAAGATCCAGAATCTGGTTCTTCCTACAAGCAAGAGAGCATTTATGGTAAAAGCAGTGAATTTGCGTCTCAAATGAATTTACAAAGAACACAAATCCAACGCTTTTCTCACTATAAACTAAAGCGCATTTATTTAACAGGAGCTGTGGTTTGTATCAGTTTCATAATCAGCGTTGAACTAGATATGATCCATATGAGTAGGAAACAGAGTTCTTTTATTTGTTGCTTGCTCATGTTTCTTGCTTTCTTGGTGATGCTGGAAAGAAGAGCATGCTTCTTGCGTTAAAACAGATTGTGTTTCATGGAAGAGAACACTGGTCTGAATTTCCCTTCAGAAACAGAGATAAAGCACAGGATCTGTGTGATCCTACAAGCAAGAGGTCATTAATGGTAAACACAGTGAATTGGCAGCTCAAATGAATTTACACAGTTCACGAACCCAACGCGTTTCTCACTATTAACTAAAGAGCATTTATGTAAGAATAGCTGTGGTTTGTATCAGTTTCATGAGAAGAATTGAACTAGATATGGTCCGTATGAATAGGAAAGACGGTTCCTTTTTTCTGGGCTTTCTCATGTTTCTTGCTGTATTGGAGACTCTGGAAAGAAGAGCATGCTTCTTGCATTAAAACAGAGTGTGTTTCATGGATGAGAACACTGGTCTGAATTTCCCTTCTGATATGGATTTAAGATCCAGGATCTGTTTCTTTCTACAAGCAAGAGAGCATTTATGGTAAATCCAGTGAATTTGCGGATCAAATGAGTTTATACAGTTCACAAACCCAAAGCATTTCACACTATTACCTACAGAGTATTTATTTAAGAGGAGCTGTGGTTTGTATCAGTTTCATAAGCAGAGTTGAACTAGATATGATACTTATGAGTAGGAAACAGTTCTTTTATTCGTGGCTCTCTCAAGTTTCTTGCTGTATTGGAGACGCTGGAAATACCAGTAGGTTTCTTACGTTTAAACGCACGGTGTTTCATGGATGAGAACACTGGACTGAATTTCCCTTCAGAAACAGAGATAAACCACAGGGTCTGTGTCTTCCTACAAGCACGAGGTCATTTCTGGTAAACCCCGAGAATTTGCGGCTCAAAGGAATTTACACAGTTCACGAACCCAAAGCATTTCGCACTATAAACTAACGAGCATTTATTTCACATGAGCTGTGGTTTGTATCAGTTTCATGAGCGTAATTGAACTAGATATGATCCGTATATGTAGGAAACACAGTTCTTTTATTCGTGTCTTGATCATGTTTCTTGCTGTATTGCAGAGGCTGGAAAGAAGAGCATGCTTCTTGGGTTAAAACAGATTGTGTTTCATGGAAGAGAACACAGGTCTGAATTTCCTTTCAGAAACTGAGTTAAACCACAGGATCTGTGTCTTCCTATAAGCAAGAGGTCATTTCTGGTAAACCCAATGAATTGGCGTCTCAAATTTATTTACACAGTTCAGGAACCCAACGCGTTTCTCACTATTAACTAAAGAGCATTTATGTAAGAAGAGCTATGGTTTGTATAAGTTTCATGAGCAAATTGAACTAGATATGGTCTGTATGAGTAGGAAACACAGTTCTTTTATTCGTGGCTTGCTCATGTTTCCTGCTGTAGGGCACAGACTGGAAAGAAGAGCATGGTTCTTGCGTTAAAACAGATTGTATTTCATGGAAGAGAACAATGGTCTGAATTTCCCTTCAGAAACTGAGTTAAACCACAGGATCTGTGTCTTCCTACAAGCAAAAGGTCATTTCTGGTAAACCCAGTGAATTGGCGGCTCAAATGAATTTACACAGTTCAGGATACCAACGAGTTTCTCACTATTAACTAAAGAGAATTTATGTAAGAAGAGCTGTGGTTTGTATCAGTTTAATGAGCACTATTGAACTAGATATGGTCCATGTGAATAGGAAACACAGTTCTATTTTTCGGGGCTTGCTCATGTTTCTTGCTGTATTGGAGACTCTTGAAAGAAGAGCATGCTCCTTGCGTTAAACTGATTGTGTTTCATGGAAGAGAACACTGGTCTGAAATTCCCTTTTGATAGGGATAAGATCCAGAATCTGGTTCTTCCTACAAGCAAGAGAGCATTTATGGTAAAAGCAGTGAATTTGCGTCTCAAATGAATTTACAAAGAACACAAATCCAACGCTTTTCTCACTATAAACTAAAGCGCATTTATTTAACAGGAGCTGTGGTTTGTATCAGTTTCATAATCAGCGTTGAACTAGATATGATCCGTATGAGTAGGAAACAGAGTTCTCTTATTTGTGGATTGCTCATGTTTCTTGCTTTCTTGGTGATGCTGGAAAGAAGAGCATGCTTCTTGCGTTAAAACAGATTGTGTTTCATGGAAGAGAACACTGGTCTGAATTTCCCTTCAGAAACGGAGATAAAGCACAGGATCTGTGTGATCCTACAAGCAAGAGGTCATTAATGGTAAACACAGTGAATTGGCAGCTCAAATGAATTTACACAGTTCACGAACCCAACGCGTTTCTCACTATAAACTAAAGAGCATTTATTTAACATGAGCTGTGGTTTGTAACAGTTTCATAATCAGCATTGAACTAGATATGAGCAATATGAGTAGAAAACACAGTTCTTTTATTTGGGGCTTGCTCATGTTTCTTACTCTATTGGAGACGCTGGAAATGTCAGTAGGCTTCTTGTGTTAAAATGCACGGTGTTTCATGGATGAGAACACTGGACTGAATTTCCCTTCAGAAACGGAGTTAAACCACAGGATCTGTGTCTTCCTACAAGCAAGAGGTCATTTCTGGTAAACCCAGTGAATTGGCGGCTCAAATAAATATACACAGTTCACGAACCCAATGCGTTTCTCATTATTAACTAAAGAGTATTTATGTAAGAAGACCTGTGGTTTGTATCAGTTTCATGAGCAGAATTGAACTAGATATGATCTGTATGAGTAGGAAACACAGTTCTTTTATTTGTGGCTTGCTCATGTTTCCTGCTGTAGTGCACAGGCTGGAAAGAAGAGCATGCTTCTTGCGTTAAAACAGATAGTGTTTCATGGAAGAGAACAATGGTCTGAATTTCCCTTCAGAAACTGAGTTAAACCACAGGATCTGTGTCTTCCTACAAGCAAAAGGTCATTTCTGGTAAACCCAGTGAATTGGCGGCTCAAATGAATTTACACAGTTCAGGATACCAACGAGTTTCTCACTATTAACTAAAGAGCATTTATGTAAGAATAGCTGTGGTTTGTATCAGTTTCATGAGAAGAATTGAACTAGATATGGTCCGTATGAATAGGAAAGACAGTTCCTTTTTTCTGGGCTTGCTCATGTTTCTTGCTGTATTGGAGACTCTGGAAAGAAGAGCATGCTTCTTGCGTTAAAACAGAGTGTGTTTCATGGATGAGAACACTGGTCTGAATTTCCCTTCTGATATGGATTTAAGATCCAGGATCTGTTTCTTTCTACAAGCAAGAGAGCATTTATGGTAAATCCAGTGAATTTGCGCCTCAAATGAGTTTACACAGTTCACAAACCCAAAGCATTTCACACTATTACCTACAGAGCATTTATTTAAGAGGAGCTGTGGTTTGTATCAGTTTCAAAAGCAGAGTTGAACTAGATATGATACTTATGAGTAGGAAACACAGTTCTTTTATTCGTGGCTTGCTCATGTTTCTTGCTGTATTGGAGACACTGGATAGAAGAGCATGCTTCTTGCTTTAAAACAGATTGTGTTTCATAGAAGAGAACACTTGTCTGAATTTCCCTTCAGAAACAGAGTTAAACCACAGGATCTGTGTCTTCCTACATGTACGAGGTCATTTCTGGTAAACCCCGTGTATTTGCGGCTCAAAAGAATTTACAAAGTTCACGAACCCAACGTGTTTCTCACTATTAACTAAGGAGCATTTATGTAAGAAGAGCTGTGGTTTGTACCAGTTTCATGAGCATAATTGAATTAGATATGGTCTGTATGAGTGGGAAATTCAGTTCTTTTTTTCTTGGCTTGCTCATGTTTCTTGCTGTATTGGAGACTCTGGATAGAAGAGCATTCTTCTTGTGTTAAAACAGAGTGTGTTTCATGGAGGAGAACACGGGTTTGAATTTTCCTTCTGAAATGGAATCAAGATCCAGGATCTGTGTCTTCCTACAAGCTAGAGAGCACTTCTGGGAAAAGCAGTGAATTTGTGTCTCAAATGAATTCACACAGAACACAAACCCAACGCATTTCTCACTATAAACTAAAGAGCACTGATTTAACATGAGCTGTGGTTTGTATCAGTTTCATAATCAGCGTTGAACTAGATATGAGCAATATGAGTAGGAAACACAGTTCTTTTAATTGGGGCTTGCTCATGTTTCTTGCTCTATTCGAGACGCTGGAAATACCAGCAGGTTTCTTGCGTAAAAATGCATGGTGTTTCATGGATGAGAACACTGCCCTGAATTTCCCTTCAGAAACAGAGTTAAACCACAGGATCTGTGTCTTCCTACAAGCACGAGGTCATTTCTGGTAAACCCCGAGAATTTGGGGCTCAAAGGAATTTAGACAGTTCACGAACCCAACGCATTTCGCACTATAAACTAATGAGCATTTATTTCACATGAGCTGTGGTTTGTATCAGTTTCATGAGCATAATTGAACTAGATATGATGCGTATGCGTAGGAAACACAGATCTTTTATTCGTGTCTTGATCATGTTTCTTGCTGTATTGCAGAGGCTGGAAAGAAGAGCATGCTTCTTGGGTTAAAACAGATTGTGTTTCATGGAAGAGAACACAGGTCTGAATTTCCTTTCAGAAACTGAGTTAAACCACAGGATCTGTGTCTTCCTATAAGCAAGAGGTCATTTCTGGTAAACCCAATGTATTGGCGGCTCAAATTTATTTACACAGTTCACGAACCCAACACGTTTCTCACTATTAACTAAAGAGCAATTATGTAAGAAGAGCTATGGTTTGTATAAGTTTCATGAGCAGAATTGAACTAGATATGGTCTGTATGAGTGGGAAATACAGTTCTTTTTTTCTTGGCTTGCTCATGTTTCTTGCTGTGTTGGAGACTCTGGATAGAAGAGCATTCTATTTGCATTAAAACAGAGTGTGTTTCATGGAGGAGAACACAGGTTTGAATTTTCCTTCTGAAATGGATTTAAGATCCAGGATCTGTGTATTCCTACATGCTAGAGAGCATTTCTGGTAAAACCAGTGAATTTGCGTCTCAAATGAATTTACACAGAACACAAACCCAACGCGTTTCTCACTATAAACTAAAGAGCATTTATTTAACATGAGCTGTGGTTTGTAACAGTTTCATAATCAGCATTGAACTAGATATGAGCAATGTGAGTAGAAAACACAGTTCTTTTATTTGGGGCTTGCTCATGTTTCTTACTCTATTGGAGACGCTGGAAATGTCAGTAGGCTTCTTGCGTTAAAATGCACGGTGTTTCATGGATGAGAACACTGGACTGAATGTCCCTTCAGAAACGGAGTTAAACCACAGGATCTGTGTCTTCCTACAAGCAAGAGGTCATTTCTGGTAAACCCAGTGAATTGGCGGCTCAAATAAATATACACAGTTCACGAACCCAATGCGTTTCTCATTATTAACTAAAGAGTATTTATGTAAGAAGACCTGTGGTTTGTATCAGTTTCATGAGCAGAATTGAACTAGATATGATCTGTATGAGTAGGAAACACAGTTCTTTTATTCGTGGCTTGCTCATGTTTCCTGCTGTAGTGCACAGGCTGGAAAGAAGAGCATGCTTCTTGCGTTAAAACAGATAGTGTTTCATGGAAGAGAACAATGGTCTGAATTTCCCTTCAGAAACTGAGTTAAACCACAGGATCTGTGTCTTCCTACAAGCAAAAGGTCATTTCTGGTAAACCCAGTGAATTGGCGGCTCAAATGATTTTACAAAGTTCAGGATACCAACGAGTTTCTCACTATTAACTAAAGAGAATTTATGTAAGAAGAGCTGTGGTTTGTATCAGTTTAATGAGCACTATTGAACTAGATATGGTCCATGTGAATAGGAAACACAGTTCTATTTTTCGGGGCTTGCTCATGTTTCTTGCTGTATTGGAGACTCTTGAAAGAAGAGCATGCTCCTTGCGTTAAAACTGATTGTGTTTCATGGAAGAGAACACTGGTCTGAAATTCCCTTTTGATAGGGATAAAATCCAGGATCTGGTTCTTCCTACAAGCAAGAGAGCATTTATGGTAAAAGCAGTGAATTTGCGTCTCAAATGAATTTACAAAGAACACAAATCCAATGCTTTTCTCACTATAAACAAAAGAGCATTTATTTAACAGGAGCTATGGTTTGTATCAGTTTCATAATCAGCGTTGAACTAGATATGATCCGTATGAGTAGGAAACAGAGTTCTTTTATTTGTGGCTTGCTCATGTTTCTTGCTCTATTGGAGACGTTGGAAAGATCATCATGATTCTTGCGTTAAAACGGAGGGTGTTTCATAACTGAGAACACTGTTTTGAATTTCCCTTCAGAAACGGAGTTAAACCAAACGATCTGTGTCTTTCTCCAAGTAATAGGTCATTTCTTGTAAACCCCGTGAATTTGTGGCTCAAATGAATTTACACACTTCACGAACCTAACGCGTTTCTCAATATTAACAAAGGAGCACTTATGTAAGAAGAGCTGTGGTTTGTATCATTTTCCTGAGCAGAATTGAACTAGATATGGTCCGTATGAATAGGAAACACAGTTTTTTTTTTTTTTTCTGGGCTTGCTCATGTTTGTTGCTGCATTTGAGACTCTGGAAAGCAGAGCATGCTTCTTGCGTTATAACAGAGTGTGTTTCATGGATGAGAACACTGGTCTGAATTTCCCTTCTGAAATGGATTTAGGATCCAGGACCTGTTTCTTCCTACATGAAAGAGAGCATTTATGGTAAATCCAGTGAATTTGCGGCTCAAATGAATTAACACAGTTCACAAACCCAAAGCATTTCACACTATTAACTAAAGAGCATTTATTTAACATGAGCTGTTGTTTGTATCAGTTTAATAATCAGCGTTGAACTAGATATGATCCCTAAGAGTAGGAAACACAGTTCTTTTATTCGTGGCTTGCTCATGTTTCCTGCTGCATTGGAGACGCTGGAAAGAAGAGCATGCTTCTTGCATTAAAACAGATTGTGTTTCATGGAAGAGAACACTTGTCTGAATTTCCCTTCAGAAACTGAGTTAAACCACTGGGTCTGTGTCTTCCTACAAGCAAGAGGTCATTTCTGGTAAACCCAGTGAATTTGCGGCTCAAATGAATTTACACAGTTCACGAACCCAACGCGTTTCTCACTATTAACTCAAGAGCACTTATGTAAGAAGAGCTGTTTTTTGTATTAGGTTCATGAGCAGAATTGCACTAGATATTTTCCGTATGAATAGGAAAAACAGTTCTTTTTTTGTGGGCTTGCTCATGTTTCTTGCTGTATTGGAGACGCTGGAAAGAAGAGCATGTTTCTTGCGTTAATACAGAGTGTGTTTCATGGATGAGAAGACTGGTCTGAATTTCCCTTTGAATCGGATTTAAGATCCAGGATCGGGTTCTTCCTAGAAGCAAGAGAGCATTTATGGTAAAACCAGTGAATTTGTGTCTCAAATGTATTTCCACAGTTTATAAACCCAAAGCATTTCACATTATTAACTAAAGAGCATTTATTTAACAGGAGTTTGGTTTGTATCAGTTCCATAAGCAGAGTTGAACTAAATATGATCCATATGAGTAGGAAACACAGTTCTTTTATTTGGGGCTTGCTCATGTTTCTTGCTCTATTGGAGACGCTGGAAAGATCATCATGATTCTTGCGTTAAAACAGAGGATGTTTCATATCTGAGAACACTGTTCTGAATTTCTCTTCAGAAATGGAGTTAAACCATAGGATCTGTGTCTTCCTCCAAGCAAGAGAGCATTTCTGGTAAAACCAGTGAAATTGCATCTCAAATGAATTTACACAGTTCACAAACCCAACATGTTTCTCACTATATACTAATGAGCATTTATTTAACAGGAGCTGTGGTTTGTATCAGTTTCATAATCAGCATTGAACTAGATATGATTGGTATGAGTAGGAAACACAGTTCTTTTATTTGTGGCTTGCTCATGTTTCCTGCTGTATTGGAGATTCTGGAAAGAAGAGCATGTTTTTGCATTAAAACAGATTGTGTTTCATGGAAGAGAACACTTGTCTGAATTTCCCTTCAGAAACTGAGTTAAACCACAGAGTCTGTGTCTTCCTACAAGCAAGAGGTCATTTCTGGTAAACCCAGTGAATTTGTGGCTCAAATGAATTTACACAGTTCACGAACCCAACGCGTTTCTCACTGTTAACCCAAGAGCACTTATGTAAGAAGAGCTTTTTTTTTGTATTAGTTTCATGAGCAGATTTGCACTAGATATTTTCCATATGAATAGGAAACACAGTTCTTTTTATCTGGGCTTGCTCATATTTCTTGCTGTATTGGAGACGCTGGAAAGAAGAGCATGTTTCTTGCGTTAATACAGAGTGTATTTCATGGATGAGAACACTGGTCTGAATTTCCCTTCTGAAATGGATTTAAGATTCACGATCTGTTTCTTCCTACATGCAAGAGAGCATTTATGGTAAATCCAGTGAATTTGCGGCTCAAATGAATTTACACAGTTCACAAACCCAAAGCATTTCACACTATTAACTAAAGAGCATTTATTTAACAGGAGCTGTGGTTTGTATCAGTTTCATAATCAGCGTTGAACTAGATATCGTCCGTGTGTGTGGGAAATACAGTTCTTTTATTTGGGGCTTGCTCATGTTTCTTGCTCTATTGGAGACGCTGGAAAGATCAGCATGATTCTTGCTTTAAAACAGAGGGTGTTTCATGGATGAGAACACTGGTCTGAATTTCACTTCAGAAACGCAGTTAAACCAAAGGATCTGTGTCTTTCTACAAGCAAGAGGTCAATTCTCGTAAACCCAGTGATTTTTCGCCTCAAATGAATTTACGCAGTTCACGAACCCAACGCGTTTCACACTATTAACTAAAGAGCATTTATGTAAGAGGAGCTGTAGTTTGTATCAGCTTCATGAGCAGAGTTGAACCAGATATGGTCCGTATGAGTAGGAAACACAGTTATTTTTTCTGGGCTTGCTCATGTTTCTTGCTGTATTGGAGGCTCTGGATAGAAGAGCAATCTTCTTGCGATAAAACAGAGTGTGTTTCATGGAGGAGAGCACATGTTCGAATTTTTCTTCTGAAATGGATTTAAGATGCAGGATCTGTGTCTTCCTACAAGCTAGAGAGCATTTCTGGTAAAAGCAGTGAATTTGCGTCTCACATGTATTTACACAGAACACAAACCCAACGTGTTTCACACTATAAACTAAAGAGAATTTATTTAACATGAGCTGTGGTTTGTATCAGTTTCAATTTCAGCGTTGAACTATATATGATCTGTATGAGTAGGAAACACAGTTCTTTTATTTGTGGCTTGCTTATGTTTCTTGCTGTATTGGAGACGCTGGAAAGAATAGCATGTTTTTTGCGTTAAAACAGAATTTGTTTCATGGAAGAGAACACTGGTCTGAATTTCCCTTCAGAAACGGAGTTAAACCATAGGATCTGTGTCTTCCTACAAGCAAGTGGTCATGTCTGGTAAACCCAGTCAATTGGCGGCTCAAATGAATTTACACTGTTCATGAACCCAACGCGTTGCTCACTATTAACTATGGAGCATTTATGTAAGAAGAGCTGAGGTTTGTATCACTTTCATGAGCAGAATTGAACTAGATATGTTCCGTATGAGTGGGATACACATTTCTTTTTTTCTGGGCTTGGTCATGTTTCTTGCTGTATTGAGACTCTGGATAGAAGAGCATTCTTCTTGCGTTAAAACAGAGTGTGTTATATGGAGGAGAATACAGGTTCAAATTTTCCTTCTTAAATGGATTTAAGATGCAGGATCTGTGTCTTCTACAATCTAGAGAGCATTTCTGTTAAAACCAGTGAATTTGCGTCTCAAATGAATTTACACAGAACACAAACCCAACGCGTTTCTCACTATAAACTAAAGAGCATTTATATAACATGAGCTGTGGTTTGTATCAGTTTCATAATCAGCATTGAACTAGATACTGTCCGTATGAGTAGGAAACACAGTTCTTTTATTCGTGGCTTGCTCATGTTTCTTGCTGTATTGGAGACACTGGAAAGAAGAGCATGCTTCTTGCGTTAAAACAGATTATGTTTCATGGAAGAGAACACTGGTCTGAATTTCCCTTCAGAAAGGGAGTTAAACCACAGGATCTGTTTTTCCTACAAGCAAGAGGTCAATTCTGGTAAACCCCGTGATTTTGCGGCTCAAATGCATTTACACAGTTCACGAACCCAACCCATTTCTCACTATTAACCCAAGAGCATTTATGTAAGAAGAGCTGTAGTTTGTATTAGTTTCATGAGCAGAATTGAATTAGATATGGTCCGTGGGAGTGGGAAACACAGTTCTTTTTTTCTGGGCTTGCTCATGTTTCTTGCTGTATTGGAGACGCTGGAAAGAAGAGCATGTTTCTTGCGTTAATACAGAGTGTATTTCATGGATGAGAAGACTGGTCTGAATTTCCCTTTGATATGGATTTAAGATCCAGGATCTGGTTCTTCCTACACGCAAGAGAGCATTTATGGTAAAACCAGTGAATTTGCGTCTCAAATGTATTTACACAGTTTACAAACCCAAAGCATTTCACATTATTAACTAAAGATCATTAATTTAACAGGAGTTTGGTTTGTGTCAGTTCCATAAGCAGAGTTGAACTAAATATGATCCATATGAGTAGGAAACACAGTTCTTTTATTTGGGGCTTGCTCATGTTTCTTGCTCTAATGGAGACGCTGGAAAGATCATCATGATTCTTGCATTAAAACAGAGGATGTTTCATAACTGAGAACACTGTTCTGAATTTCCCTTCAGAAATGGAGTTAAACCATAGGATCTGTGTCTTCCTCCAAGCAAGAGAGCATTTCTGGTAAAACCAGTGAAATTGCGTCTCAAATGAATTTACACAGTTCACAAACCCAACGTGTTTCTCACTATATACTAATGAGCATTTATTTAACATGATCTGTGGTATGTATCAGTTTCATAATTAGCGTTGAACTAGATATGATCCGTATGAGCATGAAACACAGGACTTTTATTCATGGCTTGCTCATGTTTCTTGCTGTATTGGAGACAATGTTAAGAAGAGCATGCTTCTTGCGTTAATCATATTGTGTTTCATGGAAGAGAACAAGGGTCTGAATTTCCCTTCAGAATCAGAGTTAAACCACAGGATCTGTGTATTCCTACAAGCAAGAGGTCATTTCTGATAAACCCAGGGAATTTTCAGCTCAATTGAATTTTCACAGTTCACCACCCATCTGCTTTCTCACTATTAACTAAAGAGCATTTATGTAAGAAGAGCTGTGGTCTGTATCAGTGTCATGAGCAGAATTGAACTAGACATGGTCTGTGTTAGTGGGAAACATGGTTCTTTTATTCTGTGGTTACTCATGTTCTTGCTGTATTAGAGACTCTGGAAAGAAGAGCATGCTTCTTAACTTAAAACAGTTTGTGTTTCATGGATGAGAACACTGGTCTGAATTTCCCTTTTGAAAATTATTTCAGTTCCAGGATCTGTTTCTACCTACAAGCAAGAGAGCATTTATGGTAAAACTAATGAATTTGCGGCTCAAATGAATTTACACTGTTTACAAACCCAAAGCATTTCAACTATTAACTAAAGAGCATTTATTTAACAGGAGCAGTGGTTTGTATCAGTTTCATAAGCAGAGTTGAACTACATATGAGCCGTATGAGTTGGAAACACAGTTCTTTTATTTGGGGCATGCTCATGTTTCTTGCTCTATTAGTGACACAGGAAAGATGAGCATGCTTCTTGTGTTAAAACAGAGTGTGTTTCATGGATGAGAACACTGGTCTGATTATCCCTTCAGAAACGGAGTTAAACCACAGGATCTGTGTCTTCCTACAAGCAAGAGGTCATTTCTGGTAAACGAAGGGAATTTTCAGCTCAAATGAATTTACAGAGTTCACGAACCCAACGCGTTTCACACTATTAACTAAAGAGCGTTTATGTAAGAGGAGCTGTGGTTTGTATAAGGTTCATGAGCAGAGTTGTTCTAGATATGGTCCGTATGAGTGGGAAACACAGTTCATTTTTTCTGGGCTTGCTCATGTTTCTTGCTGTATTATAGACTCTGGAAAGAAGAGCATTCTTCTTGCGTTAAAACAGAGTGTGTTTCATGGGTGAGAACACAGGTTTGAATTTCCCTTCTTAAATGGATTTAAGATCCAGGATCTATGTCTTCCTACATGTAAGAGAGCATTTCTGGTAAAACCAGTGAATTTGCGTCTCAAATGAATTTACACAGAACACAACCCAACGCGTTTCTCACTATAAACTAAAGAGCATTTATTTAACAGGAGCTGTCGTTTCTATCAGTTTCATAATCAGCGTTGAACTAGATATGATCCGTATGAGTTGGAAACATAGTTATTTATTGCTCATATTTCTTGCTGTATTGGAGAAACTGGAAAGAAGAGCATGCTTCTTGCATTAAAACAGATTGTGTTTCATGGAAGATAACACTGGTCAGAATTTCCCTTCAGATACGGAATTAAACCACAGGATCTGTGTCTTCCTACAAGCAAGAGGTCATTTATGACAAACCCAGGGAATTTTTTGCTCAAATGAATTTACACAGTTCAGGAACCCAACGCGTTTCTCACTATAAACTAAAGAGCATTTATGTAAGAAGAGCAGTGGTTTGTGTCAGTTTCATGAGCAGAACTGAACTAGATATGGTCCGTATGAGTGGGAAACACAGTTCTTTTATTTGTGGCATGCTCATGTTTCTTGCTCTATTAGATGAGCATGTTTCTGGCGTTAAAACAGAGTGTGTTTCATGGATGAGAACACAGGTCTGAATTACCCTTCTGAAGTGGATTTAAGGTCCAGGATCTGTGTCTTCCTACACACAAGAGGTCTGTTCTGTTAAACCCTGTGAATTTGCGGCTCAAATGAATTTACCCATAGCACACACCCAAAGCGTTTCTCACTATTAACTAAAGAGCATTTATTTAACTTGAGCTGTGGTTTGTATCAGTTTCATAAGCAGCGTTGAACTAGATATGATCTGTATGTGTAGGAAACACACTTCTTTTATTCGGGGCTTGCTCATGTTTTTTGCTGTATTGGAGACGCTGGAAAGAAGAGCATGCTTCTTGCGTTAAAACAGAGTGTGTTTCATGGATAAGAACAATGGTCCGAAATTCCCTTCAGTAATGGAGTTAAACCACAGGATCTGTGTCTTCCTACAAGCAAGAGGTCATTTATGGTAAACCCAGTGAATTTGTGGTTCTAATGAATTTACACTGTTCACAAACCCAACGCATTTCTCACAATTAACTAAAGAGTATTTATGTAAGAGGTGCTGTGGTTTGTATCAGTTTCATGAGCAGAGTTGAACTAGATATGGTCCATATGAGTATGAAACACCATTAGTTATTCAGGCTTGCTCATGTTTCTGGCTGTATTGGAGACGCTAGAAAGAAGATCATGCTTCTTGCATTAAAACAGAGTGTGTTTCATGGAAGAGCACACTGGTCTGAATTTCCCTTCAGAAACGGAGTTAAACTACAGGATCTGTGTCTTCCTACAAACAAGAGGTCATTTCTGGTAAACCCAGTAAATTTGCGGCTCAAATGAATTTACACAGAACCCAAACCCTACGCGTTTCTCACTATTAACTAAAGATCATTTATATAACATGAGCTGTAGTTTGTATCATTTTCAAGCAGAGTTGAACTAGATAGGATCCGTATGATTAGGATACACAGTTCTTTTATTCTGGGCTTGCTCATGTTTCTTGCTGTATTGGAGATGGTGGAAAGTAGAGCATGCTTCTTGCATTAAAACAGAGTGTGTTTCATGGAAGAGAACACTGGTCTGAAATTACATTCAGTAACAGAGTTAAACCACAGGATCTGTGTCTTCCTACAAGCAAGAGGTCGTTTCTGGTAAACCCAGTGAATTAGTGGTTCAAATGAATTTACACTGTTCACAAACACAACGCATTTCTCACTAAAAACTAATGAGCATTTTTTTAACATGAGCGGTGGTTTGTATCAGTTTCATAATCAGCGTTGAACTAGATATGATCCGTATGAGCATGAAACACAGTACTTTTATTCGTGGCTTGCTCATGTTTATTGCTGTATTGGAGACAATGTTGAGAAGAGCATGCTTCTTGCGTTAATCAGATTGTGTTTCATGGAAGAGAACACTGTTCTGAATTTGCCTTCAGAAACGGAGTTAAACCAAAGGATCTGTATCTTCCCACAAACAAGAGGTCATTTCTGGGAAACCTACTGTACTTTCCGCTCTATGAATTTACATAGTTCACAAACCCAACCGGTTTCTCACTATTAACTAAAAAAACATTTATATAACAGGTGCTGTGGTTTGCATCAGTTTCAGAATCAGAGTTGAACTAAATATGTTCCACATGAGTAGGAAACACATTACTTTTTTTCTTGGCTTGCTCATGTTTCTGGCTGTATTGGAGAATCTGGAAAGAAGAGCATGTTTCTTGCATTAAAACAGAGTGTGTTTCACGACAGAGAACACTGGTCTGAATTTCCCTTCAGAAACGGAGTCAAACCACAGGATCTGTGTCTTCCTACAAGCAAGAGGTCATTTCTGGTAAACCCAGTGAATTTGCGGCACAAATGAATTTACACAGTTCAAAAACCCAACGCGTTTTTCAATGTTACCTAAACCGCTTTTATATAACAGGAGCTGTGGTTTGTATCAGTTTCGTTAGCAGACTTGAAGTAGAAATGGTCTGTATGAGTATGAAACACCATTCTTTTATTCAGGGCTTGCTCATGTTTCTTACTGTATTGGAGACGCTGGAAAGACGATCATTCTTCTTGAGTGAAACCCAGTGTGTTTCATGGATGAGAATAAAGGTCTGAATTTCCCTTCAGAAACAGAGTTAAACCACAGGATCTGTGTCTTTCTACAAGCAAGAGGTCATGTATGGTAAACTCACTGAATTTTGGGCTCAAATGAATTTACACATCTCACCAACCCAACGCGTTTCTCACTATTAACTAAAGAACATTTATTTAACAGCAGGTGTGGTTTGTATCAGTTTCATAAGTAGAGTTGAACTACATACGGTCCTTATGAGTAGGAAACACTGTTCTTTTATGTTGGGCTTGCTCATGTTTGTTGCTGTTTTGAAGACGCTGGAAAGAAGAGCATGATTTTTGCTTTAACACAGAGTGTGTTCCATGGAGGAGAAGACTGATCTGTATTTCCCATCAAAATTGTAGTAAAACCACAGGATCTGTGTCTTCTTACAGGCAAGAGGTCATTTCTGTATACCCAGTGAATTTGTGGCTCAAATTAATTTACACAGAACACAAACCCAAAGTATTTCTCACTATTGACTAAAGAGCATTTATATAACATGAGCTGTGGTTTGTATCACTTTCATTAGCAGACTTGAACTACATATGATCTGTATGAGTAGGAAACACAGTTCTTTTATTCTGGGCTTGCTCATGTTTCTTGGTGTATTGGAGACAGTGGAAAGTAGAGCATGCTACTTGCATCAAAACAGAGTGTGTTTCATGGAAGAGAACAGTGGTCTGAATTTCCCTTCAGAAGTGGAGCCAAACCACAGGATCTTTGTCTTCCTACAAGCAAGAGTTCATTTCTGGTAAAAACAGTGAATTTGAGGCACAAATGAATTTATACAGTTCAAAAACCCAACGCGTTTCTCAATATTAACTAAAGAGCATTTATTTAACAGGAGCTGTGGTTTGTATCAGTTTCATAAGCAGAGTTGAAGTAGAAATCGTCCGTATGAGTATGAAACACCATTCTTTTATTCGGGGCTTGCTCATGTTTCTTGCTGTATTGGAGATGCTGGAAAGAAGATCATGCTCCTTGCGTAAAACCCAGTGTGTTTCATGGATGAGAACACTGATCTGAATTTCCCTTCAGAAACGGAGTTAACCCACATGATCTGTGTCTTTCTACAAGCAAGATGACATTTATGGTAATCCCACTGTATTTTGGGCTCAAATGAATTTGCACAGCTCACCAACCCAACGTGTTTCTCACTATTAACTACAGAGCATTTATTTAACAGGAGCTGTGGTTTGTATCAGTTGCATAAGCAGAGTTGAACTAGAAATGGTCCTTATGAGTAGGAAACACAGTTCTTTTTTCTGGGCTTGCTCATGTTTCCTGCTATATTGAGGATCCAGGAAAGAAGATCATGCTTTTGCATAAAACCAAGTGTGTTTCATGGAAGAGAACACTGGTCTTAATTTCCCTTCAGAAACGGAGTCAAATCACAGGATCTGTGCCTTCCTACAAGCAAGAGGTCTTTTATGGTAAACCCAGTGAATTTGCGGCACATATGAATTTACACAGTTCACAAACCCAACGCGTTTCACAATATTAACTAAAGAGCATTTATTTAACAGGAGCTGTGGTTTATATCAGTTTCATTAGCAGAGTTGAACTAGATATGTTCTATATGAGTAGGAAACACCTTTCTTTTTTTCTGGGCTTGCTCATGTTTCTTGGTGTATTGGAGACGGTGGAAAGTAGAGCATGTTTCTTGCATCAAAACAGAGTGTGTTTCATGGAGCAGAACAGTGGTCTGAATTTCCCTTCAGAAACGGAGTTAAACCACAGGATCTGTGTCTTTCTACAAGCAAGAAGTCATTTATGGTAATCTCACTGAACTTTGGGCTCAAATGAATTTACACAGCTCACGAACCCAACGCGTTTCTCATTATTAACTACAGAGCATTTATTTAACAGTAGCTGTGGTTTGTTTCAGTCTTAAGCAGAGTTGAACTAGAAATGGTCTATATGTGTATGAAACACCATTATTTTATTCGGGCTTGCTCATGTTTCTTGCTGTATTGGAGATGATGGAAAGAAGATCATGCTTCTTGCGTCAAACCCAGTGTGTTTCATGGATAAGAACACTGATCTGAATTTCCCTTCAGAAACGGTGTTAACCCTCAGGATCTGTGTCTTTCTACAAGCAAGAGGTCATTTATGGTAAACCCACTGTATTTTGGGCTCAAATGAATTTTCACAGCTCATGAACCCAATGTCTTTCTCACTATTAACTACAGAGCATTTATTTAACAGGGGCTGTGGTTTGTATCAGTTTGAAGCAGAGTTGAACTAGAAATGGTCCATATGAGTAGGAAACACAGTTCTCTTTTTCCGGGCTTGCTCATGTTTCTTGCTGTATTGGAGACTCTGGAAAGAAGAGCATGCTTCTTGCGTTAAAACGGAGTGTGTTTCATGGAAGAGGACACTGGTCTGAATTTCCTTCAGAAACGGAGTGAAACCACAGGATATGTGTCTTCTGAGAAGAAAGAGGTCATTTATGGTAAACAAAGTGAATTTGCGGATGAAAAGAATTTACACAGTTCAAGAAACCATCCGTTTTCTCACAATTAACTATAGAGCATTTTTTTTAAGGGGAGCTATGGTTTGTATCAGTTTCATGAGCAGAGTTGAACTAGATATGGTCCGTATGAGTAGGAAACACAGTTCATTTTTGCTGGGCTTGCTCATGTTTCTTGCTGTATTGGAGACTCTGGAAAGAAGAGCATGCTTCTTGCGTTAAAACAGAGTGTGTTTCATGGATGCTGCTCTGAATTTCCCTTCAGAAACGGAGTTAAACCACAGGATCTGTGTCTTCCTACAAGCAAGAGGTCATTTATAGTAAACCCACTGAACTTTGGGCTCAATTGAATTTACACAGCTCACAACCCAACGCGTTTCTCACTATTAACTAAAGAGCATTTATTTAACAGGAGCTGTGGTTTGCATCAGTTTCTTTAGCAGAGTTGAACTAGATATGTTCCATATGAATAGGAAACACCTTTCTTTTTACTTGGCTTGCTCATGTTTCTTGCTCTATTGTAGACCCTTGAAAGAAGAGCATGCTTCTCTTGTTAAAATAGAGTGTGTTTCATGGATAGGAACTCTGGTCTGAATTTCCTTTCAGAAATGGAGTTAAACCACAGGATCTGTGTCTTTCTACAAGCAAGAAGTCATTTATGGTAATCTCACTGAACTTTGGGCTCAAATGAATTTACACAGCTCACAAACTCAACGCGTTTCTCACTATTAACTACATAGCATTTATTTAACAGGAGCTGTGGTTTGTTTCAGTCTGAAGCAGAGTTGAACTAGAAATGGTCTGTATGTGTATGAAACACCATTATTTTATTCGGGCTTGCTCATGTTTCTGTCTGTATTGGAGACGCTGGAAAGAAGATCATGCTTCTTGCGTCAAACCCAGTGTGTTTCATGGATGAGAACACTGATCTGAATTTCCCTTCAGAAATGGAGTTAACCCTCAGGATCTGTGTCTTTCTACAAGCAATAGGTCATTTATGGTAAACCCACTGTATTTTGGGCTCAAATGAATTTGCACATCTCAAGAACCCAACGTGTTTCTCACTATTAACTACAGAGCATTTATTTAACAGGAGCTGTGGATTGTATCAGTTTGAAGCTGAGTTGAACTAGAAATGGTCCATATGAGTTGGAAACACAGTTCTCTTTTTCCGGGCTTGCTCATATTTCTTGCTGATATGGAGACTCTGGAAAGAAGAACATGTTTCTTGCGTTAAAATAGACTGTGTTTCATTGAAGAGGACACTGGTCTGAATTTCCCTTCAGAAATCGATTTAAGGTCCAGGATCTGTGTCTTTTTACATGCACGAGGTCATTTCTGGTAAAACCAGTCAATTTGCACTCAAATGAATTTACACAGAACACAAACCCAACGCGTTTCTCACTATTAACTACAGAGGATTTATTTAACAGGAGCTGTGGTTTGTATCAGTTTGAAGCAGAGTTGAACTAGAAATGGTCCGTATGAGTAGGAAACACAGTTCTCTTTTTCTGGGCTTGCTCATGTTTCTTGGTGTATTGGAGACAGTGGAAAGTAGAGCATGCTACTTGCATCAAAACAGAGTGTGTTTCATGGAAGAGAACAGTGGTCTGAATTTCCCTTCAGAAGTGGAGCCAAACCACAGGATCTTTGTCTTCCTACAAGCAAGAGTTCATTTCTGGTAAAAACAGTGAATTTGAGGCACAAATGAATTTACACAGTTCAAAAACCCAACGCGTTTCTCAATATTAACTAAAGAGCATATATTTAACAGGAGCTGTGGTTTGTATCAGTTTCATAAGCAGAGTTGAAGTAGAAATCGTCCGTATGAGTATGAAACACCATTCTTTTATTCGGGGCTTGCTCATGTTTCTTGCTGTATTGGAGATGCTGGAAAGAAGATCATGCTCCTTGCGTAAAACCCAGTGAGTTTCATGGATGAGAACACTGATCTGAATTTCCCTTCAGAAACAGAGTTAACCCACATGATCTGTGTCTTTCTACAAGCAAGATGACATTTATGGTAATCCCACTGTATTTTGGGCTCAAATGAATTTGCACAGCTCACCAACCCAACGTGTTTCTCACTATTAACTACAGAGCATTTATTTAACAGGAGCTGTGGTTTGTATCAGTTTCATAAGCAGAGTTAAACTAGATACGTTCCATATGAGTAGGAAACACACTTCTTTTTTTCTGGGCTTGCTCAAGTTTCTTGCTCTATTGGAGACATTTGAAAGAAGAACATGCTTCTTGCGTTAAAACCGAGTGTATTTCATGGATAGGAACACTGGTCTGAATTTCCTTTCAGAAATGGAGTTAAACCACAGGATCTTTGTCTTTCTACAAGCAAGAAGTCATTTATGGTAATCTCACTGAACTTTGGGCTCAAATGAATTTACACAGCTCACGAACCCAACGCGTTTCTCACTATTAACTACATAGCATTTATTTAACAGGAGCTGTGGTTTGTTTCAGTCTGAAGCAGAGTTGAACTAGAAATGGTCTGTATATGTATGAAACACCATTATTTTATTCGGGCTTGCTCATGTTTCTGGCTGTATTGGAGACGCTAGAAAGAAGATCATGCTTCTTGCGTCAAACCAAGTGTGTTTCATGGATGAGAACACTGATCTGAATTTCCATTCAGAAATGTAGTTAACCCTCAGGATCTGTGTCTTTCTACAAGTAATAGGTCATTTATGGTAAACCCACTGTATTTTGGGCTCAAATGAATTTGCACATCTCACGAACCCAACGTGTTTCTCACTATTAACTACAGAGCATTTATTTAACAGGAGCTGTGGATTGTATCAGTTTGAAGCTGAGTTGAACTAGAAATGGTCCATATGAGTTGGAAACACAGTTCTCTTTTTCCGGGCTTGCTCATATTTCTTGCTGATATGGAGACCCTGGAAAGAAGAACATGCTTCTTGCGTTAAAATAGACTGTGTTTCATGGAAGAGGACACTGGTATGAATTTCCCTTCAGAAATCAATTTAAGGTCCAGGATCTGTGTCTTTTTACATGCACGAGGTCATTTCTGGTAAACCCAGTCTATTTACGGCTCAAATGAATTTACACAGAACACAAACCCAACGCCTATCTCACTATTAAAAAAAGAGCATATATTTAACATGAGCTGTGGTTTGTATCACTGTCATAAGCAGAGTTGAACTAGATATGGTCTGAATGAAATGGAAACACAGTTCTTTTTTTCTGGGCTTGCTCATGTTTCTTGCTGTATTGCAGACTCTGGAAAGAAGAGCATGCGTCTTGCGTTAAAACAGAGTTTGTTTCATGGATGAGAACACAGGTCTGATTTCTATTCTGAAATGGAGTTAAGGTCCAGGATCTGTGTTTTCCTACAAACAAGAGGTCATTTCTGGTAAACCCTCTGAATTTTTGGGCTCAAATAATTTACACAGTTTACAAACCCAACGCGTTTCTCTCCATTAACTAAAGAGCATTTATTTAACAGGAGCTGTGGTTTGTATCAGTTTCATAAGCAGAGTTGAACTAGATAAGTCGCCTATGAGTAGGAAACAGAGTTCTTTTATTTTGGGCTTGCTTATGTTTCTTGCTGTATTGGAGACGCTGGAAAGAAGAGCATGCTTCTGGCGTTAAAACATAGTGTGTTTCATGGAAGAGAACACTGGTCTGAATTTCCCTTCAGAAACGGAGTTAAAACCCAGGATCTGTGTCTTACCCAAGCAAGAGTCCATTTCTGGTAAACCCAGTGAATTTGCAGCTCAAATGAATTTACACAGTTCACAAACCCAAAGCATTTCACACATTTAGGTAAAGAGAATTTATGTAACTGGAGCTGTGATTTGTATCAGTTTCATAAGCAGAGTTGAACTAGATATGATCCGTATGAGTAGGAAGCACAGTTCTTTTATTTGGGGCTTGCTCATGTTTCTTGCTGTATTGGAGACTCTGGAAAGAAGAGCATGCTTCTTGTGTTAAAACAGAGTGTGTTTCATGGATGAGAACACTGGTCTGAATTTCCCTCAGAAACGGAGTAAAACCACAGCATCTGTGTCTTGCCACAAGCTAGAGGTCATTTCTGGTAAAGCCAGTGAATTTGTGGCTCAAATGAATTTATACAGTTCACGAACCCAACGTGTTTCTCACATTTAACTTAAGAGCATTTTATTACCATGAGCTGTGGTTTGCATCAGTTTCATAAGCAGAGTTGAACTAGATATGATCCGTATGAGAAGGAAAAACAGTTATTTTATTCGTGGCTTCTTGCTATATTGGAGACGCTGCAAAGAAGAGCATGCTTCTTGCATTAAAACAGAGTTTGTTTCATGGATGAGAACACTTGTCTGAATTTCCCTTCAGAAAGGGATTTAAGATCCAGGATCTGTGTTTTCCTACACGTAAGAGGGCATTTCTGGTAAAACATTGAATTTGCAGCTCAAAAGAATTTACACAGTTTACAAACCCATAGCATTTCACACTATTAACTAGAGAGTATTTATGTAAGAGGAGATGTGGTTTTTATGAGTTACATAAGCAGAGTTGAATTAGATATAGTCTGTATGAGTAGGAAACTCAGTTCTTTTATTCTGGGCATGCACATGTTCCTTGCTGTATTGGAGACGCTGGAAAGAGGAGCATGTTTCTTGCATTAAAACAGAGTGTGTTTAAAGGATGAGAACACTGATATGAAATTCCCTTCAGACACGGAGTAAAACCACAGGATCTGTGTCTTCTTACAAGCAAGAGGTCATTTCTGGTAAACCCAGTGAATTTGCGGCTCAAATGAATTTGTACAGTTCACGATCCCAACATGTTTCTCACTATTAACTAAAGAGCATTTATGTAAGAGGACCTGTGGTTTGTATCAGTTTCATGAGCAGAGTTGAACTAGATATGGTCCGTATGAATAGGAAACTCAGTTCTTTTTTCTGAGTTTGCTCATATTTCTTGCTGTATTGGAGATTCTGGAAAGAAGAGCATGCTTCTTGCGTTAAAAGAGAGGGTGTTTCATGGATGAGAACACTGGTCTGAATTTCAATTCTGAAATGGATTTAAGGTCCAGGATCTGTTTATTCCTACAAGCAACAGAGCACTTCACGTAAATCCAGTGATTTTGCGGCTCAAATGAAATTACACAGTTCACACCCCATCGTGTTTCTCACAATTAACAAAGGAGCATTTATTTAACAGGAGCTGTGGTTTTTATCTGTTTCATAAGCAGAGTTCAAATATATATGATCCGTATGAGTAGGAAACATAGTTCTTTTATTTCGTGCTTGCTCATTTTTCTTGAAGTATTGGAGACGCTGGAAAGAAGAGCATGCTTCTTGCGTTAAAACAGAGTTTTTTTCATGGAAGAGAACTCAGGTCTGAATTTCCCTTCAGAAACGGATTTAAACCATAGCATCTGTGTCTTCCTACAAGCAAGAGTGCATTTCCTGTAAAACCATTGAATTTGCGTTTCAAATGAATTTACAAAGTTCACAAAACCAAAGCATTTCACATTATTAACTAGAGAGCATTTATGTAAGTGGAGCTGTGGTTTGTATGAGTTTCATAAGCAGAGTTGAAGTAGATATGGTCTGGATGAGTCTGAAACACAGTTGTTTTATTCTGGGCATACACATGTTCCATGATGTATTGGAGACGCTGGAAAGAAGAGCATGCTTCTTGCATTAAAACAGAGAGTGTTTAATGGATGAGAACACTGCTCTGAATTTTCCTTCTGAAAGGGGCTATAACCACAGAATCTGTGTCTTCCTACAAGCAAGAGTCCATTTCTGGTAAACCCAGTGAATTTGCAGCTCAAATGAATTTACACAGTTCACAAACCCAAAGCATTTCACACATTTAGGTAAAGAGAATTTATGTAACTGGAGCTGTGATTTGTATCAGTTTCATAAGCAGAGTTGAACTAGATATGATCCGTATGAGTAGGAAGCACAGTTCTTTTATTTGGGGCTTGCTCATGTTTCTTGCTGTATTGGAGACTCTGGAAAGAAGAGCATGCTTCTTGTGTTAAAACAGAGTGTGTTTCATGGATGAGAACACTGGTCTGAATTTCCCTCAGAAACGGAGTAAAACCACAGCATCTGTGTCTTGCCACAAGCTAGAGGTCATTTCTGGTAAAGCCAGTGAATTTGTGGCTCAAATGAATTTATACAGTTCACGAACCCAACGTGTTTCTCACATTTAACTTAAGAGCATTTTATTACCATGAGCTGTGGTTTGCATCAGTTTCATAAGCAGAGTTGAACTAGATATGATCCGTATGAGAAGGAAAAACAGTTATTTTATTCGTGGCTTCTTGCTATATTGGAGACGCTGCAAAGAAGAGCATGCTTCTTGCATTAAAACAGAGTTTGTTTCATGGATGAGAACACTTGTCTGAATTTCCCTTCAGAAAGGGATTTAAGATCCAGGATCTGTGTTTTCCTACACGTAAGAGGGCATTTCTGGTAAAACATTGAATTTGCAGCTCAAAAGAATTTACACAGTTTACAAACCCATAGCATTTCACACTATTAACTAGAGAGTATTTATGTAAGAGGAGATGTGGTTTTTATGAGTTACATAAGCAGAGTTGAATTAGATATAGTCTGTATGAGTAGGAAACTCAGTTCTTTTATTCTGGGCATGCACATGTTCCTTGCTGTATTGGAGACGCTGGAAAGAGGAGCATGTTTCTTGCATTAAAACAGAGTGTGTTTAAAGGATGAGAACACTGATATGAAATTCCCTTCAGACACGGAGTAAAACCACAGGATCTGTGTCTTCTTACAAGCAAGAGGTCATTTCTGGTAAACCCAGTGAATTTGCGGCTCAAATGAATTTGTACAGTTCACGATCCCAACATGTTTCTCACTATTAACTAAAGAGCATTTATGTAAGAGGACCTGTGGTTTGTATCAGTTTCATGAGCAGAGTTGAACTAGATATGGTCCGTATGAATAGGAAACTCAGTTCTTTTTTCTGAGTTTGCTCATATTTCTTGCTGTATTGGAGATTCTGGAAAGAAGAGCATGCTTCTTGCGTTAAAAGAGAGGGTGTTTCATGGATGAGAACACTGGTCTGAATTTCAATTCTGAAATGGATTTAAGGTCCAGGATCTGTTTATTCCTACAAGCAACAGAGCACTTCACGTAAATCCAGTGATTTTGCGGCTCAAATGAAATTACACAGTTCACACCCCATCGTGTTTCTCACAATTAACAAAGGAGCATTTATTTAACAGGAGCTGTGGTTTTTATCTGTTTCATAAGCAGAGTTCAAATATATATGATCCGTATGAGTAGGAAACATAGTTCTTTTATTTCGTGCTTGCTCATTTTTCTTGAAGTATTGGAGACGCTGGAAAGAAGAGCATGCTTCTTGCGTTAAAACAGAGTTTTTTTCATGGAAGAGAACTCAGGTCTGAATTTCCCTTCAGAAACGGATTTAAACCATAGCATCTGTGTCTTCCTACAAGCAAGAGTGCATTTCCTGTAAAACCATTGAATTTGCGTTTCAAATGAATTTACAAAGTTCACAAAACCAAAGCATTTCACATTATTAACTAGAGAGCATTTATGTAAGTGGAGCTGTGGTTTGTATGAGTTTCATAAGCAGAGTTGAAGTAGATATGGTCTGGATGAGTCTGAAACACAGTTGTTTTATTCTGGGCATACACATGTTCCATGATGTATTGGAGACGCTGGAAAGAAGAGCATGCTTCTTGCATTAAAACAGAGAGTGTTTAATGGATGAGAACACTGCTCTGAATTTTCCTTCTGAAAGGGGCTATAACCACAGAATCTGTGTCTTCCTACAAGCAAGAGTCCATTTCTGGTAAACCCAGTGAATTTGCAGCTCAAATGAATTTACACAGTTCACAAACCCAAAGCATTTCACACATTTAGGTAAAGAGAATTTATGTAACTGGAGCTGTGATTTGTATCAGTTTCATAAGCAGAGTTGAACTAGATATGATCCGTATGAGTAGGAAGCACAGTTCTTTTATTTGGGGCTTGCTCATGTTTCTTGCTGTATTGGAGACTCTGGAAAGAAGAGCATGCTTCTTGTGTTAAAACAGAGTGTGTTTCATGGATGAGAACACTGGTCTGAATTTCCCTCAGAAACGGAGTAAAACCACAGCATCTGTGTCTTGCCACAAGCTAGAGGTCATTTCTGGTAAAGCCAGTGAATTTGTGGCTCAAATGAATTTATACAGTTCACGAACCCAACGTGTTTCTCACATTTAACTTAAGAGCATTTTATTACCATGAGCTGTGGTTTGCATCAGTTTCATAAGCAGAGTTGAACTAGATATGATCCGTATGAGAAGGAAAAACAGTTATTTTATTCGTGGCTTCTTGCTATATTGGAGACGCTGCAAAGAAGAGCATGCTTCTTGCATTAAAACAGAGTTTGTTTCATGGATGAGAACACTTGTCTGAATTTCCCTTCAGAAAGGGATTTAAGATCCAGGATCTGTGTTTTCCTACACGTAAGAGGGCATTTCTGGTAAAACATTGAATTTGCAGCTCAAAAGAATTTACACAGTTTACAAACCCATAGCATTTCACACTATTAACTAGAGAGTATTTATGTAAGAGGAGATGTGGTTTTTATGAGTTACATAAGCAGAGTTGAATTAGATATAGTCTGTATGAGTAGGAAACTCAGTTCTTTTATTCTGGGCATGCACATGTTCCTTGCTGTATTGGAGACGCTGGAAAGAGGAGCATGTTTCTTGCATTAAAACAGAGTGTGTTTAAAGGATGAGAACACTGATATGAAATTCCCTTCAGACACGGAGTAAAACCACAGGATCTGTGTCTTCTTACAAGCAAGAGGTCATTTCTGGTAAACCCAGTGAATTTGCGGCTCAAATGAATTTGTACAGTTCACGATCCCAACATGTTTCTCACTATTAACTAAAGAGCATTTATGTAAGAGGACCTGTGGTTTGTATCAGTTTCATGAGCAGAGTTGAACTAGATATGGTCCGTATGAATAGGAAACTCAGTTCTTTTTTCTGAGTTTGCTCATATTTCTTGCTGTATTGGAGATTCTGGAAAGAAGAGCATGCTTCTTGCGTTAAAAGAGAGGGTGTTTCATGGATGAGAACACTGGTCTGAATTTCAATTCTGAAATGGATTTAAGGTCCAGGATCTGTTTATTCCTACAAGCAACAGAGCACTTCACGTAAATCCAGTGATTTTGCGGCTCAAATGAAATTACACAGTTCACACCCCATCGTGTTTCTCACAATTAACAAAGGAGCATTTATTTAACAGGAGCTGTGGTTTTTATCTGTTTCATAAGCAGAGTTCAAATATATATGATCCGTATGAGTAGGAAACATAGTTCTTTTATTTCGTGCTTGCTCATTTTTCTTGAAGTATTGGAGACGCTGGAAAGAAGAGCATGCTTCTTGCGTTAAAACAGAGTTTTTTTCATGGAAGAGAACTCAGGTCTGAATTTCCCTTCAGAAACGGATTTAAACCATAGCATCTGTGTCTTCCTACAAGCAAGAGTGCATTTCCTGTAAAACCATTGAATTTGCGTTTCAAATGAATTTACAAAGTTCACAAAACCAAAGCATTTCACATTATTAACTAGAGAGCATTTATGTAAGTGGAGCTGTGGTTTGTATGAGTTTCATAAGCAGAGTTGAAGTAGATATGGTCTGGATGAGTCTGAAACACAGTTGTTTTATTCTGGGCATACACATGTTCCATGATGTATTGGAGACGCTGGAAAGAAGAGCATGCTTCTTGCATTAAAACAGAGAGTGTTTAATGGATGAGAACACTGCTCTGAATTTTCCTTCTGAAAGGGGCTATAACCACAGAATCTGTGTCTTCCTACAAGCAAGAGGTCATTTCTGGTAAACCCAGTGAATTTGTGGCTCATATGAATTTACAGAGTTCAAAAACCCAACACGTTTCTCACTATTAACTAAGGAGCTTTTATGTAAGAGGAGCTGTGGTTTGTATCAGTTTCATGAGCAGAGTTGAACTAGATATGGTCCGTATGAATAGGAAACACAGTTCTTTTTTTTTCTGAGTTTGCTCATGTTTTTGCTGTATTGGAGACTCTGGACAGAAGAGCATGCTTCTTGCGTTAAAACAGAGTGTGTTTCATGGATAAGAACACTGGTCTGAATTTCAAATCTGAAATGGATTTAAGATCCAGGATCTGTTTATTCCTACAAGCAAGAGAGCATTTTTGGTAAAGCCAGTGAATTTGCGGCTCAAATGAAATTACACAGTTCACAACACCATCACGTTTCTCACTATTAACTTAAGAGCATTTATTTAACAGGAGCTGTGTTTTTTATCAGTTTCAAATGCAGAGTTGAAATGGATATGATCCGTATGAGTAGGAAACACAATTCTTTTATTTGGGGCTTGCTCATGTTTCTTGAAGTATTGGAGACGCTGGAAAGAAGAGCATGCGTCTTGCGATAAAACAGAGTGGGTTTAAAGGATGAGAACACTGATCTGAATTTCCCTTCAGAAACGGACTTAAATCACAGCATCTGTGTCTTCCAATAAGCAAGAGGTCATTTCTGGTAAATCCAGTGAATTTGCGGCACAAATGTATTTACACAATTCACAAACCCAACTCGTTTCCCACATTTAACTAAAGAGCGTTTATGTAAGAGGAGCTGAGGTTTGTATCAATTTCATGAGCAGAGTTGAACTAGATATGATCCGTATGAGAAGGAAACACAGTTCTTTTATTCTTGGCTTGCTCATGTTTCTTGTGTATTGGAGATGCTGGAAATAAGAGCATGCTTCTTGCGTTAAAACAGAGTGTGTTCCATGGATGAAAACACAGGTCTGAATTTCCCTTCAGAAACGGAGTTAAACCACATGATCTATGTCTTCCTACAAGCAAGAAGTCCTTTCATCGTAACCCAGTGAATTTGCGCACAAATGAATTTACACTATTCACAAAGCCACCATAATTCTCACTATTAACTAAAGAACATTTATTTAACATGAGCTGTGGTTTGTATCAGTTTTATAAGCAAAGTTGAACTAGATATGATCCGTATGAGTAGGAGACACAGTTCTTTTATTTGGGGCTTGTTCACATTTCTTGCTGTATTGGAGACGCTAGAAAGAAGACCATGCTTCTTGCATTAAAACAGAGTGTGTTTCATGCATGAGAACACTGGTCTGAATTTCCCTTCAGAAACGGAGGTAAACCACAGGATCTGTGTCTTCCTACAAGCAAGAGGTCATTTCTGGTAATACAATTGAATTTGTGGCTCAAATGAATTTACACAGTTCCCGAACCCAACACGATTCTCACTTTTAACTAAAGAGCATTTATGTATGATGAGCTGTGGTTTTGTATAAGTTTCATGAGCAGAGTTGAACTAGATATGGTCCGTATGAATAGGAAACACAGTTCTTTTTTTCTGAGTTTGCTCATGTTTTTGCCGATTGGAGACTCTGGAAAGAAGAGCATGCTTCTTGCGTTAAAACAGAGTGTGTTTTATGGATGAGTACCCTGGTTTGAATTTCAATTCTGAAATGGATTTAACATCCAAGATCTATTTATTCCTACAAAGAAGAGAGCATTTCTGGTAAAACCAATGAATGTGCGTCTCAAATGAAATTACACGGTTCACAAACACAAAGCATTTCTCACTATTAACTAAAGAGCATTTATTTAAGAGGAGCTGTGGTTTGTATCAGTTTTATAAGCAGAGTTGAACTAGATATGATCCGTATGTGTGGGAAACACAGTTCATTTTTCCTGGCTTGCTAATTTTTCTTGCTGTATTGGAGACTCTGGAAAGAAGAGCATGCTTCTTGCATTAAAACAGAGTGTGTTTCATGGATGAGAACACTGGTTTGAATTTCAATTCTGAAATGGATTTAACATCCAAGATCTGTTTATTCCTACAAGCAAGAGAGCATTTCTGGTAAAACCAATGAATGTGCGTCTCAAATGAAATTACACGGTTCACAAACACAAAGCATTTCTCACTATTAACTAAAGAGCATTTATTTAAGAGGAGCTGTGGTTTGTATCAGATTTATAAGCAGAGTTGAACTAGATATGATCCGTATGTGTGGGAAACACAGTTCATTTTTCCTGGCTTGCTAATTTTTCTTGCTGTATTGGAGACTCTGGAAAGAAGAGCATGCTTCTTGCATTAAAACAGAGTGTGTTTCATGGATGAGAACACTGGTCTGAATTTCCCTCAGAAACGGAGTAAAACCACAGCATCTGTGTCTTCCCACAAGCTAGAGGTCATTTCTGGTAAAGCCAGTGAATTTGTGGCTCAAATGAATTTATACAGTTCACGAACCCAACGTGTTTCTCACATTTAACTAAAGAGGGTTTTATTACCATGAGCTGTGGTTTGTATCAGTTTCATAAGCAGAGTTGAACTAGATATGATCCGTATGAGAAGGAAAAACAGTTCTTTTATTCGTGTCTTGCTCATGTTTCTTGCTTTATTGGAGACGCTGGAAAAAAGATCATGCTTCTTGCATTAAAACAGAGTTTGTTTCATGGATGAGAACACTTGTCTGAATTTCCCTTTAGAAAGGGATTTAAGATCCAGGATCTGTGTTTTCCTACAAGTAAGAGGGCATTTCTGGTAAAACCATTGAATTTGCAGCTCAAAAATATTTACACAGTTTACAAACCCATAGCATTTCACACTATTAACTAGAGAGCATTTATGTAAGAGGAGCTGTGGTTTTTACGAGTTACATAAGCAGAGTTTAACTAGATATAGTCTGTATGAGTAGGAAACTCAGTTCTTTTATTCTGGGCATGCTCATGTTCCTTGCTGTATTGGAGACGCTGGAAAGAGGAGCATGTTTCTTGCATTAAATAGAGTGTGTTTAAAGGATGAGAACACTGATATGAAATTCCCTTCAGACACGGAGTAAAACCACAGGATCTGTGTCTTCTTACAAGCAAGAGGTCATTTCTGGTAAACCCAGTGAATTTGCGGCTCCAATGAATTTGTACAGTTCACGATCCCAACATGTTTCTCACTATTAACTAAAGAGCATTTATGTAAGAGGACCTGTGGTTTGTATCAGTTTCATGAGCAGAGTTGAACTAGATATGGTCCGTATGAATAGGAAACTCAGTACTTTTTTCTGAGTTTGCTCATGTTTCTTGCTGTATTGGAGATTCTGGAAAGAAGAGCATGCTTCTTGCGTTAAAAGAGAGGGTGTTTCATGGATGAGAACACTGGTCTGAATTTCAATTCTGAAATGGATTTAAGGTCCAGGATCTGTTTATTCCTACAAGCAACAGAGCATTTCACGTAAATCAAGTGATTTTGCGGCTCAAATGAAATTACAGTGTTCACACCCCTTCGTGTTTCTCACAATTAACAAAAGAGCATTTATTTAACAGGAGCTGTGGTTTTTATCTGTTTCATAAGCAGAGTTCAAATATATATGATGCGTATGAGTAGGAAACATAGTTCTTTTATTTCGTGCTTGCTCATTTTTCTTGAAGTATTGGAGACGCTGGAAAGAAGAGCATGCTTCTTGCGTTAAAACAGTTTTTTTCATGGAAGAGAACTCAGGTCTGAATTTCCCTTCAGAAACGGAGTTAAACCACAGTATCTGTGTCTTCCTACAAGCAAGAGTGAATTTCCTGTAAAATCATTGAATTTGCGTTTCAAATGAATTTACAAAGTTCACAAAACCAAAGCATTTCACATTATTAACTAGAGAGCATTTATGTAAGTGGAGCTGTGGTTTGTATGAGTTTCATAAGCAGAGTTGAAGTAGATATGGTCTGGATGAGTATGAAACACAGTTGTTTTATTCTGGGCATACACATGTTCCATGATGTATTGGAGACGCTGGAAAGAAGAGCATGCTTCTTGCATTAAAACAGAGAGTGTTTAATGGATGAGAACACTGCTCTGAATTTTCCTTCTGAAAGGCGCTATAACCACAGAATCTGTGTCTTCCTACAAGCAAGAGGTCATTTCTGGTAAACCCAGTGAATTTGTGGCTCATATGAATTTACAGAGTTCAAAAACCCAACACGTTTCTCACTATTAACTAAGGAGCTTTTATGTAAGAGGAGCTGTGGTTTGTATCAGTTTCATGAGCAGAGTTGAACTAGTGTGGTCCGTATGAATAGGAAACACAGTTCTTTTTTTTCTGAGTTTGCTCATGTTTTTGCTGTATTGGAGACTCTGGACAGAAGAGCATGCTTCTTGCGTTAAAACAGAGTGTGTTCCATGGATGAAAACACAGGTCTGAATTTCCCTTCAGAAACGGAGTTAAACCACAGGATGTGTCTTCCTATAAGCAAGAAGTCCTTTCATCGTAACCCAGTGAATTTGCGCACAAATGATTTTACACTATACACAAACCCACCGCAATTCTCACTATTAACTAAAGAGCATTTATTTAACATGCGCTGTGGTTTGTATCAGTTTCATAATCAGCATTGAACTAGATATGATACGTATGAGTAGGAAGCACAGTTCTTTTATTCGTGGTTTCCTCATTTTTCTTGCTGTATTCGAGACGCTGGAACGACGAGCATGCTTCTTGCGTTAAAACAGATTGTGTTTCATGGAAGAGAACAGGGTCTGAATTTCCCACAGAAACTGAATTAACCCTCAGGATCTGTGTCTTTCTACAAGCAAGACGTCATTTCTGGTAAACCCAGTGAATTTGTGGCTCAAAGGAATTTACACAGTTCACGAACCCAATGCGTTTCACACTATTAACTAAAGAGCATTTATGTTATAACAGCTGTGGTTTGTATCAGTTTCATGAGCAGAATTGATCTAGATATGGTCCGTATGAATAGGAAATACAGTTCTTTTTTTCGGGGCTTGCTCATGTTTCTTGCTGTATTGGATTCTCTGGAAAGAAGAGCATGCTTCTTGCATTAAAACAGAGTGTGTTTCATGGATGAGAACACTGGTCTGAATTTCCCTTCTGAAATGGATTTAAGATCCAGGATCTGTTTCTTCCCAGAAGCAAGAGAGCAGTTATTGTAAAAGCAGTGAATTTTCAGCTCAAATGAATTTACACAGTTCACGAACCCAACGCCTTTCACACTATTAAGTATAGAGCGTTTATGTAAGAGTAGCTGTGGTTTTTAACAGCTTCATGAGCAGAGTTGAACTAGATATGGTCCGTATAAGTGGGAAACACAGTTCTTTTTTTCTGGGCTTGCTCATGTGTCTTCCTGCATTGGAGACTGTGGAAAAAAGAGCATTCTTCTTGCGTTAAAACAGAGTGTGTTTCATGGATGAGAACACAGGTTTGAATTTCCCTTCTAAAATGGATTTAAGATCCAGGATCTATGTCTTCCTACAAGCAAGAGAGTATTTCTGGTAAAACCAGTGAATTTGCGTCTCAAATGAATTTATACAGTTCACAAACCCAACGCATTTCTCAAATTAACTAAAGAGTGTTTATGTAACAGGAGCTTCTGTTTGTATCAGTTTCATGCACAGAGTTGATGTAGATATGGTCCGTATAAGTGGTAAACACAGTTCTTTTTTTCTGGGCTTGCTCATGTTTCTTGCTGTATTTGAGAAGCTTGAAAGATGAGGATGCTTCTTGCGTTAAAACAGAGTGTGTTTCATGGATGATAACACTGGTCTGAAGATTCCTTCAGAAACGGAGTTAAAACACAGGATCAGTGTCTTCCTACAAGCAAGAGGTCATTTCAGGGAAACCCAGTGATTTTGGAGGACAAATGAATTTACACAATTCCCAAACCCACCGAGTTTCTCACTATTAACAAAAGAGCATTTATTTAACATGAGATGTGGTTTGTGTCAGTTTCATAAGCAGAGTTGAACTAGATATGGTCCGTATGAGTACGAAACACAGTTCTTTTATTCTGGGCTTACTCATGTTTCTTGCTGTATTTGAGATGCTGGAAAGAAGAGCATGCTTCTTGCGTTCAAACCGAGTGTGTTTCATGGATGAGAACACTCGTCTGACTTTCCCTTCCAACACGGAGTAAAACCACAGGATATGTGTCTTCTTACAAGCAAGAGGTCATTTCTGGTAAAACCAGTGAATTTGCGGCTCAATTGAATTTACACATCACGAACCCAAAGCAGTTCACACTATTATATAGAGAGCACATATGTAGGAGGAGCTGTGGTTTTTATGAGTTTCATAAGCAGAGTTGAACTAGATATTGTCCGTATGAATAGGAAACACAGTTCTTTTTGTCTGGGTTTGCTCATGTTTATTGCTGTATAGGAGACTCTGGAAAGAAGAGCATGCTTCTTGCGTTAAAACAGAGTTTGTTTCATGCATGAGAACACTGGTCTGTATTTCCATTCGGAAGTGGATTTAAAATCCAGGATCTTTTTCTTCCCACAAGCAAGAAAGCTGTTTGTGTTAAAGCAGTGAATTTTCTGCTCAAATGAATATACACAGTTCTCAAATTCAACGCCTTTCACACTATTAACTAAAGAGCGTTTATATAAGAGTAGCTGTGGTTTGTAACAGCTTCATTAGCAGAGTTGAACTACATATGGTCTGTATGAGTGGGAAACACAGTCCTTTTTTTCTGGGCTTGCTCATGTGTCTTGCTGCATTGGAGACTCTGGAAAGAAGAGCATTCTTCTTGCGTTAAAACAGAGTGTGTTTCATGGATGAGAACACAGGTTTGAATTTCCCGTCTGAAATTTATTTAAGATCCAGGATCTTCGTCTTCCTACAAACAAGAGAGTATTTCTGGTAAAACCAGTGAATTTGCGTCTCAAATGAATTTACACAGAACAAAAACCCAACGTGATTCTCAGTATAAACTAAAGAGCATTTATTTAACATGAGCTGTGGTTTGTATCAGTTTCATGATCAGCGTTGAACTATATATGATCCCTAAGAGTAGGAAACACAGTTCTTTTATTCCTGGCTTGCTCATTTTTCTTGCTGTATTAGAGACGCTGGAAAGAAGAGCATGCTTCTTGCGTTAAAACAGATTGTGTTTCATGGAAGAGAACACTGGTCTGAATTTCACTTCAGATACTGAATTAAACCTCAGGATCTGTGTCTTCCTACATGCAAGAGGTCAGTTCTGGTAAACCCAGTGAATTTGCGGCTCAAATGAATTTACACAGTTCACGAAACCAATGCGTTTCTCACTATTAACTAAAGAGCATTTATATTATAAGAGCTGTGGTTTGTATCAGTTTCATGAGCAGAATTGAACTAGATATGGTCCCTATGAATAGGAAACACAGTTCTTTTTTTCTGGGCTTGCTCATGTTTCTTGCTGTATGGTATTCTATGGAAAGACGAGCATGCTTCCTGCGTTAAAACATGGTGTGTTTCATGGATGAGAAAACTGGTCTGAAATTCCCTTCTGAAATGGATTTAAGATCCTGGATCTGTTTCTTTCCACAAGCAAGAGAGGAGTTATGGTAAAAGCAGTGAACTTGCGGCTCAAATGAATTTACACAGTTCACAAACCCAATGCATTTCTCAAAATTAACTAAAGAGTGTTTATATAAGAGGAGCTGTTGTTTGTATCAGTTTCATGAGGAGATTTGAAGTAGATAAGGTCCGTATAAGAGGGAAACACAGTTCTTTTTTTCTGGGCTTGCTCATGTTTCTTGCTGTATTGGAGACTCTGGAAATAAGAGCATTCTTCTTGCGTTAAAACAGAGTGTGTTTCATGGATGAGAACACTGGTCTGACTATCCCTTCCGAAACAGAGTTAAACCACAGGATCTGTGTCTTCCTACAAGCAAGAGGTCATTTCTGGTAAACCCAGTGAATTTTCAGCTCAAATGAATTTACACAGTTCACGAACCCAACGCCTTTCACACTATTAACTAAAGAGCGTTCATGTAAGAAGAGCTGTGGTTTGTAACAACTTCATGAGCAGAGTTGAACTAGATATGGTCCGTATGAGTGGGAAACACAGTTCTTTTTTTTGGGCTTGCTCATATGTCTTGCTGCATTGGAGACTCTGGAAAGAAGAGCATTCTTCTTGCCTTTAAACAGAGTGTGTTTCATGGATGAGAACACAGGTTTGAATTTCCCTTCTGAAATGGATTTAAGATCCAGGATATTTGTCTTCCTACAAGCAAGAGGTCATTTCTGGTAAACCCAGTGAATTTGCGGCTCAAATGAATTTACAAAGTTCACGAACCATACGCGTTTCTCACTATTAACTAAAGAGCATTTATGTTATTAGAGCTGTGGTTTGTATCAGTTTCATGAGCAGAATTGAACTAGATATGGTCCATATGAATAGGAAACACAGTTCTTTTTTTCGATGCTTGCTCATGTTTCTTGCTGTATTGGAGACGCTGGAAAGAAGAGCATGCTTCTTGCGTTAAAACAGAGTGTGTTACATGGAAGAGAACACTGGTCTGAATTTCCCTTCTGAAATGGATTAAGATCCAGGATCTGTTTCTCCCAACAAGCAAGAGAGCAGTAATGGAAAAAGCAGTGAATTTTCGGCTCAAATGAATTTACACAGTTCATGAACCCAACACGTTTCTCACTATTAATTAAAGAGCATTTATTTAACAGGAGCTGTGGTTTGTATCAGTTTCATGAGCAGAGTTGAACTTGATATGGTCCGTATGAGTGGGAAACACAGTTCTTTTTTTCTGTCCTTGCTCATTTTTCTTGCTGTATTGGAGACTCTGGAAAGATGAGCATGCTTCTTGTGACAAAACAGAGTGTGTTTCATGGAAGAGCACACTGGTCTGAATTTCCCATCAGAAACTCAGTTAAACCACGGGATCTGTGTCTTCCTACAAGCAAGAAGTCAGTTCTCGTAAACCCAGGAAATTTTCGGCTCAAATGAATTTACACAGTTCACGAACCCAACGTGTTTCACACTTAAATAAAGCGCGTTTATGTAAGAGGAGTTGTGGTTTGTATCAGTTTCATGAGCAGAGTTGAACTAGATATGGTCCGTATGAGTGGGAAACACATTTCTTTTTTCTGGGCTTGCTCATGTTTCTTGCTGTATTGGAGACTCTGGAAAGAAGAGCATGCTTCTTGCATTAAAACAGAGTGTGTTTCATGGATGAGAACACTGGTCTGAATTTCCCTTCTGAAATGGATTTAAAATCCAGGATCTGTTTCTTCCTACAAGCAAGAGAGGATTTATGGTAAAACCAGTGAATTTGCTTCTCAAATGTGTTTACACAGAACACAACCCCATCACGTTTCTCACTATAAACTAAAGAGCATTTATTTAACATGAGCTGTGGTTTATATCAGTTTCATAATCAATGTTGAACTAGATGTGATCCGTATGAGTAGGAAACACAATTCTTTTATTCGTGGCTTGCTGATGTTTCTTGCTGTATTGGAGACGCTAGTAAGAACAGCATTCATCTTGCGTTAAAACAGAGTGTGTTTCATGGAATAGAACACTGGTCTGAATTTCCCTTCAGAATCGGAGTTAAACCACAGGATCTGTGTCTTCCTACAATCAAGAGGTCATTTCTGGTAAACCCAGTGATTTTGGAGGCTCAAATGTATTTACACAGTTCACGAATCCAACGCGATTCTCAGTATTAACTAAAGAGCATTTATGTAAGAGGAGCTGTGTTTTGTATCAGTTTCATGAGCAGAATTGAACTAGATATAGTCCGCATGAATAGGAAACACAGTTCTTTTTTTCTGGGCTTTTTCATGTTTCTAGCTGTATTGGTGATTCTGGAAAGAAGAGCATGATTCTTGCATTAAAACAGAGTGTGTTTCATGGATGAGAACACTGGTCTGAATTTTCCTTCTGAAATGGATTTAAGATCCAGGATGTGTTTCTTCCTACAAGCAGGAGAGAATTTATGGTAAAACCAGTGAATTTGCAGCTCTAATGAATTTACACAGTTTACAAAAGCAAAGCATTTCACACTATTAATTAAAGAGCATTTATTTAACAGGAGCTATGGTTTATATCAGTTTCGGTGGCAGAGTTTAAATAGATATGATCCGCATGAGTAGGAAACACAGTTCCTTTATTTGAGGCTTGCTCATGTTTCTTGCTCTATTGGAGAGGCTGTTAAGATCAGCATGCTTCTTGCGATAAAACAGAGGGTGTTTCATGGATGAGAACACTGGTCTGAATTTCCCTTCAGAAACTCAGTTAAACCACAGGATCTGTGTCTTCCTACAAGCAAGAGGTCATTTCTCGTAAACCCAGTGAATTTTTGGCTCTAAAGAATTTACACAGTTCATGAACCCAACGCATTTCGCACTATTAACTAAGGAGCGTTTATGTAAAAGGAGCTGTGGTTTGTATCAGCTTCATGAGCAGTGTTGACCTAGATATGGTCTGTATGAGTGGGAAACACAGTTCTTTTATTCTGGGCTTGCTCATGTTTCTTGCTGTATTGGAGACTTTGGAAAGAAGAGATTCTTCTTGCGTTAAAACATAGTGTGTTTCATGGATGAGAACACATGTTTGAATTTTCCTTCCGAAATGGATTTAAGATCCATGATCTGTGTCTTCCTAGAAGCAAGAGAGGATTTCTGGTAAAACCAGTGAATTTGTGTCTCAAATGAATTTACACAGAACACAAACCCAACGCGTTTCTCACTATAAAGAAAGAGCATTTATTTTACTTGAACAGTGGTTTCTATCAGTTTCATAATCAGCGTTGAACTAGATATGATCCATATGAGTAGGAAACACAGTTCTTTTATTCCTGGCTTGCTCATGTTGCTTGCTGTATTGGAGACGCTGGAAAGATCAGCATGCTTCTTGCGTTAAAACATTGTGTGTTTCATGGATGAGAACACTGGACTGAATCTCCTCTCAGAAACTCAGTTAAACCACAGGATCTGTGTCTTCCTACAAGCAAGAGGTCTTTTCTGGTACCCAGGGAATTTTCGCCTCAAATGAATTTACACAGTTCACAAACCCAACACGTTTCACACTATTAACTAAAGAGAGTTTATGTAAGGGGAGCTGTGGTTTGTATCAGCTTCATGAGCAGAGTTGAACTAGTTATGGTCAGTATGAGTGGAAAAACACAGTTCTTTTTTTCTGTGCTTGCTCATGTTTCTTGCTGTATTGGAGACTCTGTAAAGAAGAGCATGCTTCTTGCGTTAAAACAGAGTGTGGTTCATGGATGAGAACACTGGTCTGAATTTCCCTTCTGAATTGGATTTAAGGTCCAGGATCTGTTTCTTCCTACAAGCAAGAGATCAGTTATGGTAAAACCAGTGAATTTGTGTCTCAAATGAATTTACACAGAACACAAACCCAACGCGTTTCTCACTATAAACTAAAGAGCATTTATGTAAGAAGAGCCGTGGTTTTTGTCAGTTTCATAATCAGTGTTGAACTAGATAGGATCCGTATGAGTTGGAAACACAGTTCTTTTTTTCTGGGCTTGCTCATGTGTCTTGCTGTATTGGAGACTCTGTAAATAAGAGATTCTTCCTGCGTTAAAACAGATTGTGTTTCATGGATGAGAACACATGTTTGAATTTCCCTTCAGAAATGGATTTAAGATCCAGGATGTATTTCTTCCTACAAGCAAGAGAGCATTTATGGTAAAAACCAGTGATTTTGCGTCTCAAATTAATTTACACAGAACACAAACCCAACGCGTTTCTCACTATAGAGAAAGAGCTTTTATTTAACATGAGGTCTGGTTTGTATCAGTTTCATAATCAGTGTTGAAATAGATATGATCCATATGAGTAGGAAGCACATTTCTCTTATTTGGGGTTGTTCATGTTTCTTGCTGTATTGGAGACTCTGGAAAGAAGAGCATGCTTCTTGCATTAAAACAGAGTGTGTTTCATGGATGAGAACACTGGTCTGAATTTCCCTTCTGAAATGGATTTAAGATCCAGGATCTGACTTTTCCTACAAGCAAGAGAGCATTTCTGGTAAAACCAGTGAATTTGCTTCTCAAATGTGTTTACACAGAACACAAACCCAACACGTTTCTCACTATAAACTAAAGAGCATTTATTTAACATGAGCTGTGGTTTGTATCAGTTTCATAATCAACGTTGAACTAGATATGATCCGTATGAGTAGGAAAAACAGTTCTTTTATTTGAGGCTTGCTCATGTTTCTTGCTCTATTGGAGAGGCTGTTAAGATCAGCATGCTTCTTGCGATAAAACAGAGTGTGTTTCATGGAAGAGCACACTGGTCTGAATTTCCCTTCAGAAACTCAGTTAAATCACGGGATCTGTGTCTTCCTACAAGCAAGAGGTCATTTCTTGTAAACCCAGTGAATTTCGGCTCTAAAGAATTTACACAGTTCATGAACCCAACGGATTTCGCACTATTAACTAAGGAGCGTTTATGTAAAAGGAGCTGTGGTTTGTATCAGTTTCATAAGCAGAGTTGAACTGCATATGGTCTGTATGAGTGGGAAACACAGTTCTTTCATTCTGGGCTTGCTCATGTTTCTTGCTGTATTGGAGACTTTTGAAAGAATAGTTACTTCTTGCATTAAAACATAGTGTGTTTCATGGATGAGAACACATGTTTGAATTTCGCTTCTGAAATAGATTTACGATCCAGGATCTGTGTATTCCTACAAGCAAGAGAGCATTTCTGGTAAAACCGTTGAATTTGCGTCTCAAATGAATTTACACAGAACACAAACCCAACGTGATTCTCACTATTAACTAAAGAGCACTTATTTAAGAAGAGCTGTGGTTTGTATCAGATTCATGAGCAGAATTGAACTACATATGGTCTGTATGAGTAGGAAACACAGTTCTCTTTTTCTGGGATTTCTCATGTTTCTTGCTGTATTGGAGACTCTGGAAAGAAGAGCATGCATCTTGCATTAAAACAGAGTGTGTTCCATGGTTGTGAACACTGGTCTGAATTTCCTTTCTGAAATGGATTTAAGATCCACGATCGGTTTCTTCCTACCAGCAAGACTGCATTTATGGTAGAACCAGTGAATTTGTGGCTCAAATGAATTTGCACAGTTCACAAACCCAAAGCATTTCACACTATTAACAAAAGAGCATTTATTTAACAGGAGCTGTGGTTTGTATCAGTTTCATAAACAGAATTGAACTAGATAAGAGCCGTATGAGGAGGAAACACAGTTCTTTTATTTGGGTCTTGCTCATGTTTCTTGCTATATTGGAGACGCTGGAAAGATCAGAATGCTTCTTGCGTTAAAACAGAGTGTGATTCATGGATGAGAACACTGGTCTGAATTTCCCTTCAGAAACTCAGTTAAAACAGAGGATCTGTGTCTTCCTACAAGCAAGAGGTCATTTCTGATAAACCCAGGGAATTTTCGGCTCAAATGATTTTACACAGTTCACGAACCCAACGCGTTTCTCACTGTTAACTAAAGAGCATTTATTTAACATGAGCTGTGGTTTGTATCAGTTTCATAATCAACGTTGAACTAGATATGATCCGTATGAGTAGGAAACACAGTTCTTTTATTCATGGCTTGCTCATGTTTATTGCTGTATTGGAGACACTGGAAAGAAGAGCATGCTTCTCGCTTTAAAACAGATTGTGTTTCATGGAAAAGACAATGGTCTGAATTTCCCTTCGGAAACAGTGTTAAACCACAGGATCTGTGTATTCCTACCAGCAAGAGGTCATTTCTGGTAAACCCAGGGAATTTTCGGCTCAATTGAATTTACACAGTTCACCACCCAACGCGTTTCTCACTATTAACTAAAGAGCGTTTATGTAAGAGGAGCTGTGGTTTGTATCAGCTTCATGAACAGAGTTGAACTAGATATGGTCTGTATGATGGGGAACACAGTTCTTTTATTCGTGGCTTGCACATGTTTCTTTCTGTATTGGACACGCTGGAAAGAAGAGCTTGCTTCTTGCATAAAAACATAGTGAGTTTCATGTATGAGAACACTGGTCTGAATTTCCCTTCAGAAACGGAGTGAAAGCCCAGGATTTGTTTCTTCCTACAAGAAAGAGTTCATTTCTGGTAAACCTAGTGAATTTGGGGCTCAAATGGTTTTACACAGTTCATGAACACAATGCAATTCTCACTATTCACTAAAAAGCATTTATGTAAGAGGATCTGTGGCTTGTATCAGTTTTATAAGCAGAGTTGTACCTCATATAGTCCGATGAGTAGGAAACGCAGTTCTTTTTTTCTGGGCATGCTCATGGTTCTTGCTGTATAGTAGACGCTGGAAACAAGAGGATGCTTCTTGCGTTAAAACAGCATGTGTTTCATGGATGAGAACACTGGTCTGAATATCTCTTCAGAAACGGAGTTAAACCACTGGATATGTGTATTCCTAAAAGCAACAGTTCATTTCTGGTAAACAAAGTGAATTTTGGTCTCAAATGATTTTAAACAGCTCACGAAACCAACTCGATTCTCACTATTACCTAAAGAGCATTTATGTAAGAGGAGCTGTGGTTTATATCAGTTTCATAAGCAGAGTTTAACTAGACATGGTCCGTATTAGTAGGAAACACAGTTCTTTTTTTCTGGGCATGCACATTTTTCTTGCTATATTGGAGACGCTGGAAAGAAGACCTTGCTTTTTGGTTTAAAACAGAGTATGTTTCATGGATGAGAACTCTGGTCTGCATTTCCCTTCAGAAACTGAGTTAAAGCCCCAGATCTGTGACTTCCTACAAGCAAGAGTTCATTTCTGGTAAACCCAATGAATTTTGGGCTCAATTGATTTTACACAGTTCATGAATCCAACACGATTCTCAATATTAACTAAAGAGAATTTACATAAGAGGAGCTGTGGTTTGTATCAGTTTTATAAGTAGAGTTGAACTAATTATGGTCTGTATGTGTAGGAAACACAGTTCTTTTTTTCTGGCCATGCTAATGGTTCTTGCTGTATTGGATAAGCTAGAAAGAAGAGGATGCTTCTTGGGTTAAAACAGCATGTGTTTCATGGATGAGAACACTGGTCTGTATTGCCCTTCAGAAACGGAGTTAAACCCCATGATCTGTGTCTTCCTACTAGAAAGAGTTCATTACTGGTAAACCCAGGGAATTTTGGGCTCAAATAATTTTACACAGTTCAAGAACCCAACGCAATTCTCACTATTAACTAAAGAGCATTTATGTAAGAGGAGCTGTGGTTTGTATCAGTTTCATAAGCAGAGTTGAACGACTTATCGTCTGTATGAGTAGGAATCCCAGTTCTTTTTTTCCGGGCATGCTCATGGTTCTTGCTGTATCGGAGACCCTGGAAAGAAGAGGATGCTTCTTGCATTAAAAAAAGCATGAGTTTCATGGATGAGAACACTGGTCTGAATTTCCCTTCAGAAACGGAGTTAGACCCCAGGATCAGTGTCTTCCTAAAAGCAACAGTTCATTACAGATAAACAATGTGAATTTTGGGCTCAAATCATTTTACACAGGTCACGAACCCAACGCGATTCTCACTATAGACTAAAGAGAATTTACATAAGAGAATGTGTGGTTTGTATCAGTTTCATGAGCATAATTGAACTACATATGATCCATTTGAGAAGGAAACTCAGTTTTTTTTTTCTGGGTAGGCTCATATTTCTTGCTGTATTAGAGAAACTGGAAAGAAGAGCATGCTTCTGGCATTAAAATTTCGTGTGTTTCATAAATGAGAACACTGGTCTGAATTTCCCTTCAGAAACGAAGTTAAACCCCAGGATCTGTGTCTTCCTACAAAAAAGAGTTCGTTTCTGGTAAAAAAAAGTGAGTTTTGTGCTCAAATGATTTTACACAGATCACGAACCCAACGCGATTCTCACTATTAACTAAAGAGAATTTACATAAGAGGAGCTGTGATGGTTATCAGTTTCATAAGCAGAGTTGAATTAATTGGTCTGTATGTGTAGGAAACACAGTTCTTTTTTTCTGGGCATGATCATGGTTCTTGCTGTATTGGAGACTCTGGAAAGAAGAGCTTGTTTCTTGCGTTAAAACAGAGTGTGTTTCATGGATGAGAACTCTGGTCTGAATTTCCCTTCAAAAACGGAGTTAAAGCCCTGCATCTGTTTCTTAATACAAGGAAGAATTCATTACTGATAAACCAAGAGAAATCTAGGATCAAATGATTTACACAATTCACGAACCCAACACTATTCTCACTATTAACTAAAGAGCATTTATGTACGAGGAACAGTGGTTCGTATCAGTTTCATAAGCAGAGTTGAACTACTTATGGTCTGTATGAGTAGGAAACCCAGTTCTTTTTTTCTGGGCATGCTCATTGTTTTTGCTGTATTGGAGAGGCAGGAAAGAAGAGGATGCTTACTGGGTTAAAACAGCATGCGTTTCATGGATGAGAATACTGGTCTGAATTTCCCTCCCGAAACGGAGTTAAACCCCAGGATCTGTGTCTTCCTACAAGCAATACTTCATTTCTGGTAAACCCAGTGAATTTTGGGCTCCAATGATTTTACACAGTTCACGAACCCAACACGATTCTCCCTATTGACTAGAGAGAATTTATGTAAGTGTAGCTGTGGTTTGTATCAGTTTCATAAGCAGAGTTGAAGTACATATTTTTCGTATGAGTAGGAAACACAGTTATTTTATTCTGGGCAGGCTCATATTACTTGATGTATTGGAGACGATGGAAAGAAGAGCTTGCTTCTTGCATAAAAACATAGTGTGTTTCATGGATGAGAACACTGGTCTGAATTTCACTTCAGAAACGGAGTTAAAGCCCAGGATTTGTTTCGTCCTACAAGAAAGAGTTCATTTCTGGTAAACCTAGTGAATTTTGGGCTCAAATGGTTTTACACTGTTCAAGAACCTAACGCAATTCTCACTATTCACTAAAAAGCATTTATGTGAGAGGATCTGTGGCTTGTATCAGTTTCATAAGCAGAGTTAAACTAATTATGGTCTGTATGTATAGGAAACATAGTTCTTTTTTTCTGGGTATGCTCATGGTTCTTGCTGTATTGGAGACGCTGGAAGGAAGAAAATGCTTCTTGCATTAAAACAGCATGTGTTTCATGGATGAGAACACTGGTCTGTATTGCCTTTCAGAAATGGAGTTAAACCCCAGGATATGTGTCTTCCTACTAGAAAGAATTCACTTTTGGTAAACCCAGTGAATTTTAGGCTCAAATGATTTACACAGTTTAAGACCCAATGCAATTCTCACTATTAACTAAAGAGCATTTATGTAGGAGGAGCTGTGGTTTGTATCAGTTTCATAAGCAGAGTTGAACTCCATACGACCCGTTTGAGTAGGAAACACAGTTCTTTTATTCTGGGCAGGCTCATATTTCTTGCTGTATTAGAGACACTGGAAAGAAGAGCATGCTCCTTGCGTTAAAATGTAGTGTGTTTCATGAATAAGAACACCTGTGTGAATTTCGCTTAAGAAATGGAGTTAAACCCCAGGATCTGTGTCTACCTACAGGAAAGAGTTCATTTCTGGGAAACAAAGTGAATTCGGGGCTCAAATGATTTTTCAAAGTTCAAAAACCCAACGGGATTCTCACTATTAACTAAAGAGCATTTATGTAAGAGGTGCTGGGGTATGTATCAGTTTCATAAGCAGAGTTGAACTACATATGGTCTGTATCAGTAAGAAACCCAGTTCTTTTTTTCTGGGCATGCTCAGGGTTCTTGCTGTTTTGGAGACACTGGAAAGAAGAGGATGCTTCTTGCATTAAAACAGGATGTGTTTCATGGATGAGAACACTGGTCTGTATTGCCCTCAGGAACGGAGTTTAATTCCAGGATCTGTGTCTTCCTACAAGCAAGTGTTCATTTCTGGTAAACGCAGTGAATTTCAGGCTCAAATATTTTACACAGTCCGCGAACCCAACGTGATTCTCACTATTGACTAAATAACATTTATATAATACAAGCTGTGGTTTGTATCGGTTTCATAAGCAGAGTTGAACTACATATTATCCATTTGAGTAGGAAACACAGTTCTTTTTTCTGGGCAGGTTCATATTTCTTGTTGAATTAGAGACTCTGCAAAGAAGAGCATGCTTCTTGCGTTAAAACGTAGTGTGTTTCATGAATGAGAACACTGGTCTGAATTTCCCTTCAGAAACGGAGTTCAACCCCAGGATCTGTGTCTTCCTACAAGAAAGAGTTCATTTCTGGTAATCCCAGTGAATTTTGGGTTCAAATTATTTTTCGTATTTCTCGAACCCAATGCGATTCTCACTATTAACTAAAGAGCATTTATGTAAGAGGAGCTATTGTTTGTATCAGTTTCATAAGCAGAGTTCAACTGCATATGGTCTGTATGAGTGGAAACACAGTCCATTTTTTCTGGGCATGCTCATGGTTCTGGATGTATTGGAGCCGCTAGAAAGAAGTGCTTGCCTCTTGCGTGAAAACAGAGTGTGTTTCATGGATGAGAACACTGGTCCTAATTTCCCTTCAGAAACGGAGTTAAACCCCAGGATCTGTGTCTTCCTACAAGCAAGAGTTCATTTCTGTTAAACCAGAGAATTTTGGGCTCAAATGATTTTACACAGTTCAAAAACCAAATGTGATTCTCACTTTCAACTAAAGAGCATTTATGTAAGTGGAGCTGTGGTTTGTATCAGTTTCATAAGCACAGTTAAACTACATATGGTCCGTATGAGTAGGAAACACAGTTCTTTTTCTCAGGGAATGCTCATGGTCTTGATGTATTGGAGACGCTGGAAAGAAGAGCTTGCTACTTGCTTTAAAACAGAGTGTGTTTTTTGGATGAAAACATTGGTCTCAATTTCCCTTCAGGAACGGAGTGAAACCACAGGATCTGAGTCTTCCTACAAGCAACAGTTCATTTCTGGTAAACCCAGTGAATTTTGGGTTCAAATGATTTTTCGCAGTTCTCGAACCCAACGTGATTCTCACTATTAACTAAAGAGCATTTATGTAAGTGGAGCTGTGCTTTTTATCAGTTTCATGAGCAGAGTTGAACTACATATGGTCCATATGAGTAGAAAACCCAGTGCTTTGTTTCAGGGCATGCTCATGGTTCTTGCTGTATTTTAGACTCTGGAAAATAGAGCTTGCTTCTTGCTTTAAAGCAGAGTGTGTTTCAGGGATGAGAACTTAGGTCTGAATTTACCTTCAGAAACGGAGTTAAGCCCCAGGTTCTTTGTCTTCCTACAAGCAAGAGTTCTTTTGTGGAAACCCAGGGAATATTGGGCTCAAATGTTTTTTCGCAGTTCACGAACCAAAACGCGATTCTCACTATTAACTAAAGAGGATTTAGGTAAGAGGAGCTGTTGTTTGTATCAGTTTCTTAAGCAGAGTTGAACTACATATGGTCCGTATGAGTGGAAACACAGTTCTTTTTTTCTCGTCATGCTCATGGTTCTTGATGTATTGGAGCCACTGGAAAGAAGAGCTTGCTTCTTGCATGTGTTTCATGGATGAGAACACTGGACTGAATTTCCCTTCAGAAACGGAGTTAAACCCCAGGATCTGTGTCTTACTACAAGCAAGAGTTCATTTCTGGTGAACCCAGTGAAAATTGGGCTCAAATGATTTTTCACAAATCACCAACCCAACGCGATTCTCACTATTAACTAAAGAGGATTTATGTAAGAGGAGCTGTGGTTTGTATCAGTTTCATAAGCAGAGTTGAACTACATATCGTCTGTATGAGTAGATAACACAGTTCTTTTTTTCTGGTAATGCTCATGGTTCTTAATGTATTGGAGAAGCTTGAAAGAAGAGGATGATTCGTGCCTTAAAACAGAGTGTTTTCAGGGATGAGAACTCTGGTCTGAATTTCCCTTCAGAAATGGAGTTAAACCCCAGGATCTGTGTCTTCCTAAAAGCAAGAGTTCATATCTGGTTAACACAGTGAATTTTGGGCTCAAATGATTTTTCGAGGTTGACAAACCCAACGCGATTATCACTATTAACTAAAGAGCATTTATGTAAGCGGAGCTGTTGTTTGTATCAGTTTCATAAGCAGAGTTGAACTACATATGGTCCGTATGAGTAGGAAACACAGTCCTTTTTTACAGGGCATGCTCATGGTTCTTGCTGTATTTTAAACTCTGGAAAGAAGAGATTGTGTCTTGCGTTAAAGCAGAGTGTGTTTCATGGATGAGAATTCTGGTCTGAATTTCCCTTCAGAAACGTAGTTAAACCCCAGGATCTGTGTCTTACTACAAGCAAGAGTTCATTTCTGGTGAACCCAGTGAATATTGGGCTCAAATGATTTTACACAAATCACCAACCCAACACGATTCTCAATATTAACTAAAGAGCATTTATGTAAGGGGAGCTGTGGTTTGTTTCAGTTTCATAAGCAGAGTTGAACTACATATGGTCCGTATGAGCAGGAACACAGTTCTTTTTTTCTGGGCATGCTCATGGTTCTGGATGTATTGGAGCCGCTCGAAAGAAGAGCTTGCTTCTTGCGTCAAAACAGAGTGTGTTTCATGGATGAGAACACTGGTCCGAATTTTCCTTCAGAAACGGAGTTAAACCCCAGGATCTGTGTCTTCCTACAAGCAAGAGTTCTTTTCTGGTAAACCCAGTGAATTTTGGGCTCAAATGATTTTACACATTACAGGAACCCAACGCGATTCTCACTATTAACTAAAGAGCATTTATGTAAGAAGAGCAGTGGTTTGTTTCTGTTTCATATGCAGAGTTGAACTAAATATGGTCTGTATGAGTAGGAAACACAATTCTTTATTTCTAGGCATGCTCATGCTTCTTGCTGTATTGGTGAAGCTGGAAAGAAATGCCTGCTACTTGCTTTAAAACAGAGTGTGTTTTTTGGATGAAAACTTTGGTCTCAATTTCCCTTCAGAAACGGAGTTAAACCCCAGGATCTGTGTCTTCCTACAAGCAAGAGTTCATTTCTGGTAAACCCAGTGAATTTTGGGCTCAAATGATTTTACACAGTTCACGAACCCAACGCGATTCTCACTATTAACTAAAGAGCATTTATGTAAGAGGAGCTGTGGTTTGTTTCGGTTTCATAAGCAGAGTTGAACTAAATATGATCTGTATGAGTAGGAAACACAATTCTTTATATCTAGGCAGGCTCATGGTTCTTGCTGTATTGGAGACGCTGGAAAGAAGAGCTTGCTACTTGCTTTAAAACAGAGTGTGTTTTTTGGATGAAAACATTGGTCTCAATTTAACTTCAGAAACGGAGTGAAACCACAGGATCTGAGTCTTCCTACAAGCAACAGTTCATTTCTGGTAAACCCAGTGAATTTTGGGTTCAAATGATTTTTCGCAGTTCTCAAACCCAACGTGATTCTCACTATTAACTAAAGAGCATTTATGTAAGTGGAGCTGTGCTTTTTATCAGTTTCATGAGCAGAGTTGAACTACATATGGTCCGTATGAGTAGAAAACCCAGTGCTTTGTTTCAGGGCATGCTCATGGTTCTTGCTGTATTTTAGACTCTGGAAAATAGAGCTTGCTTCTTGCTTTAAAGCAGAGTGTGTTTCAGGGATGAGAACTTAGGTCTGAATTTACCTTCAGAAACGGAGTTAAGCCCCAGGTTCTTTGTCTTCCTACAAGCAAGAGTTCTTTTGTGGAAACCCAGGGAATATTGGGCTCAAATGTTTTTTCGCAGTTCACGAACCAAAACGCGATTCTCACTATTAACTAAAGAGGATTTAGGTAAGAGGAGCTGTTGTTTGTATCAGTTTCTTAAGCAGAGTTGAACTACATATGGTCCGTATGAGTGGAAACACAGTTCTTTTTCTCGTCATGCTCATGGTTCTTGATGTATTGGAGCCACTGGAAAGAAGAGCTTGCTTCTTGCATGTGTTTCATGGATGAGAACACTGGACTGAATTTCCCTTCAGAAACGGAGTTAAACCCCAGGATCTGTGTCTTACTACAAGCAAGAGTTCATTTCTGGTGAACCCAGTGAATATTGGGCTCAAATGATTTTTCACAAATCACCAACCCAACGCGATTCTCACTATTAACTAAAGAGGATTTATGTAAGAGGAGCTGTGGTTTGTTTCAGTTTCATAAGCAGAGTTGAACTATATATGGTCCGTATGGGCAGGAACACAGTTCTTGTTTTCTGGGCATGCTCATGGTTCTTGATGTATTGGAGCCACTGGAAAGAAGAGCTTGCTTCTTGCATGTGTTTCATGGATGAGAACACTGGACTGAATTTCCCTTCAGAAACGGAGTTAAACCCCAGGATCTGTGTCTTACTACAAGCAAGAGTTCATTTCTGGTGAACCCAGTGAAAATTGGGCTCAAATGATTTTTCACAAATCACCAACCCAACGCGATTCTCACTATTAACTAAAGAGGATTTATGTAAGAGGAGCTGTGGTTTGTATCAGTTTCATAAGCAGAGTTGAACTACATATCGTCTGTATGAGTAGATAACACAGTTCTTTTTTTCTGGTAATGCTCATGGTTCTTAATGTATTGGAGAAGCTTGAAAGAAGAGGATGATTCGTGCCTTAAAACAGAGTGTTTTCAGGGATGAGAACTCTGGTCTGAATTTCCCTTCAGAAATGGAGTTAAACCCCAGGATCTGTGTCTTCCTAAAAGCAAGAGTTCATATCTGGTTAACACAGTGAATTTTGGGCTCAAATGATTTTTCGAGGTTGACAAACCCAACGCGATTATCACTATTAACTAAAGAGCATTTATGTAAGCGGAGCTGTTGTTTGTATCAGTTTCATAAGCAGAGTTGAACTACATATGGTCCGTATGAGTAGGAAACACAGTCCTTTTTTACAGGGCATGCTCATGGTTCTTGCTGTATTTTAAACTCTGGAAAGAAGAGATTGTGTCTTGCGTTAAAGCAGAGTGTGTTTCATGGATGAGAATTCTGGTCTGAATTTCCCTTCAGAAACGTAGTTAAACCCCAGGATCTGTGTCTTACTACAAGCAAGAGTTCATTTCTGGTGAACCCAGTGAATATTGGGCTCAAATGATTTTACACAAATCACCAACCCAACACGATTCTCAATATTAACTAAAGAGCATTTATGTAAGGGGAGCTGTGGTTTGTTTCAGTTTCATAAGCAGAGTTGAACTACATATGGTCCGTATGAGCAGGAACACAGTTCTTTTTTTCTGGGCATGCTCATGGTTCTGGATGTATTGGAGCCGCTCGAAAGAAGAGCTTGCTTCTTGCGTCAAAACAGAGTGTGTTTCATGGATGAGAACACTGGTCCGAATTTTCCTTCAGAAACGGAGTTAAACCCCAGGATCTGTGTCTTCCTACAAGCAAGAGTTCTTTTCTGGTAAACCCAGTGAATTTTGGGCTCAAATGATTTTACACATTACAGGAACCCAACGCGATTCTCACTATTAACTAAAGAGCATTTATGTAAGAAGAGCAGTGGTTTGTTTCTGTTTCATATGCAGAGTTGAACTAAATATGGTCTGTATGAGTAGGAAACACAATTCTTTATTTCTAGGCATGCTCATGCTTCTTGCTGTATTGGTGAAGCTGGAAAGAAATGCCTGCTACTTGCTTTAAAACAGAGTGTGTTTTTTGGATGAAAACTTTGGTCTCAATTTCCCTTCAGAAACGGAGTTAAACCCCAGGATCTGTGTCTTCCTACAAGCAAGAGTTCATTTCTGGTAAACCCAGTGAATTTTGGGCTCAAATGATTTTACACAGTTCACGAACCCAACGCGATTCTCACTATTAACTAAAGAGCATTTATGTAAGAGGAGCTGTGGTTTGTTTCGGTTTCATAAGCAGAGTTGAACTAAATATGATCTGTATGAGTAGGAAACACAATTCTTTATATCTAGGCAGGCTCATGGTTCTTGCTGTATTGGAGACGCTGGAAAGAAGAGCTTGCTACTTGCTTTAAAACAGAGTGTGTTTTTTGGATGAAAACATTGGTCTCAATTTAACTTCAGAAACGGAGTGAAACCACAGGATCTGAGTCTTCCTACAAGCAACAGTTCATTTCTGGTAAACCCAGTGAATTTTGGGTTCAAATGATTTTTCGCAGTTCTCAAACCCAACGTGATTCTCACTATTAACTAAAGAGCATTTATGTAAGTGGAGCTGTGCTTTTTATCAGTTTCATGAGCAGAGTTGAACTACATATGGTCCGTATGAGTAGAAAACCCAGTGCTTTGTTTCAGGGCATGCTCATGGTTCTTGCTGTATTTTAGACTCTGGAAAATAGAGCTTGCTTCTTGCTTTAAAGCAGAGTGTGTTTCAGGGATGAGAACTTAGGTCTGAATTTACCTTCAGAAACGGAGTTAAGCCCCAGGTTCTTTGTCTTCCTACAAGCAAGAGTTCTTTTGTGGAAACCCAGGGAATATTGGGCTCAAATGTTTTTTCGCAGTTCACGAACCAAAACGCGATTCTCACTATTAACTAAAGAGGATTTAGGTAAGAGGAGCTGTTGTTTGTATCAGTTTCTTAAGCAGAGTTGAACTACATATGGTCCGTATGAGTGGAAACACAGTTCTTTTTCTCGTCATGCTCATGGTTCTTGATGTATTGGAGCCACTGGAAAGAAGAGCTTGCTTCTTGCATGTGTTTCATGGATGAGAACACTGGACTGAATTTCCCTTCAGAAACGGAGTTAAACCCCAGGATCTGTGTCTTACTACAAGCAAGAGTTCATTTCTGGTGAACCCAGTGAATATTGGGCTCAAATGATTTTTCACAAATCACCAACCCAACGCGATTCTCACTATTAACTAAAGAGGATTTATGTAAGAGGAGCTGTGGTTTGTTTCAGTTTCATAAGCAGAGTTGAACTATATATGGTCCGTATGGGCAGGAACACAGTTCTTGTTTTCTGGGCATGCTCATGGTTCTTGATGTATTGGAGCCACTGGAAAGAAGAGCTTGCTTCTTGCATGTGTTTCATGGATGAGAACACTGGACTGAATTTCCCTTCAGAAACGGAGTTAAACCCCAGGATCTGTGTCTTACTACAAGCAAGAGTTCATTTCTGGTGAACCCAGTGAAAATTGGGCTCAAATGATTTTTCACAAATCACCAACCCAACGCGATTCTCACTATTAACTAAAGAGGATTTATGTAAGAGGAGCTGTGGTTTGTATCAGTTTCATAAGCAGAGTTGAACTACATATCGTCTGTATGAGTAGATAACACAGTTCTTTTTTTCTGGTAATGCTCATGGTTCTTAATGTATTGGAGAAGCTTGAAAGAAGAGGATGATTCGTGCCTTAAAACAGAGTGTTTTCAGGGATGAGAACTCTGGTCTGAATTTCCCTTCAGAAATGGAGTTAAACCCCAGGATCTGTGTCTTCCTAAAAGCAAGAGTTCATATCTGGTTAACACAGTGAATTTTGGGCTCAAATGATTTTTCGAGGTTGACAAACCCAACGCGATTATCACTATTAACTAAAGAGCATTTATGTAAGCGGAGCTGTTGTTTGTATCAGTTTCATAAGCAGAGTTGAACTACATATGGTCCGTATGAGTAGGAAACACAGTCCTTTTTTACAGGGCATGCTCATGGTTCTTGCTGTATTTTAAACTCTGGAAAGAAGAGATTGTGTCTTGCGTTAAAGCAGAGTGTGTTTCATGGATGAGAATTCTGGTCTGAATTTCCCTTCAGAAACGTAGTTAAACCCCAGGATCTGTGTCTTACTACAAGCAAGAGTTCATTTCTGGTGAACCCAGTGAATATTGGGCTCAAATGATTTTACACAAATCACCAACCCAACACGATTCTCAATATTAACTAAAGAGCATTTATGTAAGGGGAGCTGTGGTTTGTTTCAGTTTCATAAGCAGAGTTGAACTACATATGGTCCGTATGAGCAGGAACACAGTTCTTTTTTTCTGGGCATGCTCATGGTTCTGGATGTATTGGAGCCGCTCGAAAGAAGAGCTTGCTTCTTGCGTCAAAACAGAGTGTGTTTCATGGATGAGAACACTGGTCCGAATTTTCCTTCAGAAACGGAGTTAAACCCCAGGATCTGTGTCTTCCTACAAGCAAGAGTTCTTTTCTGGTAAACCCAGTGAATTTTGGGCTCAAATGATTTTACACATTACAGGAACCCAACGCGATTCTCACTATTAACTAAAGAGCATTTATGTAAGAAGAGCAGTGGTTTGTTTCTGTTTCATATGCAGAGTTGAACTAAATATGGTCTGTATGAGTAGGAAACACAATTCTTTATTTCTAGGCATGCTCATGCTTCTTGCTGTATTGGTGAAGCTGGAAAGAAATGCCTGCTACTTGCTTTAAAACAGAGTGTGTTTTTTGGATGAAAACTTTGGTCTCAATTTCCCTTCAGAAACGGAGTTAAACCCCAGGATCTGTGTCTTCCTACAAGCAAGAGTTCATTTCTGGTAAACCCAGTGAATTTTGGGCTCAAATGATTTTACACAGTTCACGAACCCAACGCGATTCTCACTATTAACTAAAGAGCATTTATGTAAGAGGAGCTGTGGTTTGTTTCGGTTTCATAAGCAGAGTTGAACTAAATATGATCTGTATGAGTAGGAAACACAATTCTTTATATCTAGGCAGGCTCATGGTTCTTGCTGTATTGGAGACGCTGGAAAGAAGAGCTTGCTACTTGCTTTAAAACAGAGTGTGTTTTTTGGATGAAAACATTGGTCTCAATTTAACTTCAGAAACGGAGTGAAACCACAGGATCTGAGTCTTCCTACAAGCAACAGTTCATTTCTGGTAAACCCAGTGAATTTTGGGTTCAAATGATTTTTCGCAGTTCTCAAACCCAACGTGATTCTCACTATTAACTAAAGAGCATTTATGTAAGTGGAGCTGTGCTTTTTATCAGTTTCATGAGCAGAGTTGAACTACATATGGTCCGTATGAGTAGAAAACCCAGTGCTTTGTTTCAGGGCATGCTCATGGTTCTTGCTGTATTTTAGACTCTGGAAAATAGAGCTTGCTTCTTGCTTTAAAGCAGAGTGTGTTTCAGGGATGAGAACTTAGGTCTGAATTTACCTTCAGAAACGGAGTTAAGCCCCAGGTTCTTTGTCTTCCTACAAGCAAGAGTTCTTTTGTGGAAACCCAGGGAATATTGGGCTCAAATGTTTTTTCGCAGTTCACGAACCAAAACGCGATTCTCACTATTAACTAAAGAGGATTTAGGTAAGAGGAGCTGTTGTTTGTATCAGTTTCTTAAGCAGAGTTGAACTACATATGGTCCGTATGAGTGGAAACACAGTTCTTTTTCTCGTCATGCTCATGGTTCTTGATGTATTGGAGCCACTGGAAAGAAGAGCTTGCTTCTTGCATGTGTTTCATGGATGAGAACACTGGACTGAATTTCCCTTCAGAAACGGAGTTAAACCCCAGGATCTGTGTCTTACTACAAGCAAGAGTTCATTTCTGGTGAACCCAGTGAATATTGGGCTCAAATGATTTTTCACAAATCACCAACCCAACGCGATTCTCACTATTAACTAAAGAGGATTTATGTAAGAGGAGCTGTGGTTTGTTTCAGTTTCATAAGCAGAGTTGAACTATATATGGTCCGTATGGGCAGGAACACAGTTCTTGTTTTCTGGGCATGCTCATGGTTCTTGATGTATTGGAGCCGCTGGAAAGAAGAGCTTGCTTCTTGCGTGAAAACAGAGTGTGTTTCATGGATGAGAACACAGGTCCGAATTCCCTTCAGAAACGGAGTTAAACCCCAGGATCTGTGTCTTCCTACAAGCAAGAGTTCATTTCTGGTAAACCCAGGGAATTTTGGGCTCACAGGTTTTTTTGCAGTTCACGAACCTAAACGCGATTCTCACTATTAACTAAAGAGCATTTATGTAAGAGGAGCTGTGGTTTGTATCAGTTTCATAAGCAGAGTTGAACTACATATCGTCTGTATGAGTAGATAACACAGTTCTTTTTTTCTGGTAATGCTCATGGTTCTTAATGTATTGGAGAAGCTTGAAAGAAGAGGATGATTCGTGCCTTAAAACAGAGTGTTTTCAGGGATGAGAACTCTGGTCTGAATTTCCCTTCAGAAATGGAGTTAAACCCCAGGATCTGTGTCTTCCTAAAAGCAAGAGTTCATATCTGGTTAACACAGTGAATTTTGGGCTCAAATGATTTTTCGAGGTTGACAAACCCAACGCGATTATCACTATTAACTGAAGAGCATTTATGTAAGCGGAGCTGTTGTTTGTATCAGTTTCATAAGCAGAGTTGAACTACATATGGTCCGTATGAGTAGGAAACACAGTCCTTTTTTACAGGGCATGCTCATGGTTCTTGCTGTATTTTAAACTCTGGAAAGAAGAGATTGTGTCTTGCGTTAAAGCAGAGTGTGTTTCATGGATGAGAATTCTGGTCTGAATTTCCCTTCAGAAACGTAGTTAAACCCCAGGATCTGTGTCTTACTACAAGCAAGAGTTCATTTCTGGTGAACCCAGTGAATATTGGGCTCAAATGATTTTACACAAATCACCAACCCAACACGATTCTCAATATTAACTAAAGAGCATTTATGTAAGGGGAGCTGTGGTTTGTTTCAGTTTCATAAGCAGAGTTGAACTACATATGGTCCGTATGAGCAGGAACACAGTTCTTTTTTTCTGGGCATGCTCATGGTTCTGGATGTATTGGAGCCGCTCGAAAGAAGAGCTTGCTTCTTGCGTCAAAACAGAGTGTGTTTCATGGATGAGAACACTGGTCCGAATTTTCCTTCAGAAACGGAGTTAAACCCCAGGATCTGTGTCTTCCTACAAGCAAGAGTTCTTTTCTGGTAAACCCAGTGAATTTAGGGCTCAAATGATTTTACACATTACAGGAACCCAACGCGATTCTCACTATTAACTAAAGAGCATTTATGTAAGAAGAGCAGTGGTTTGTTTCTGTTTCATATGCAGAGTTGAACTAAATATGGTCTGTATGAGTAGGAAACACAATTCTTTATTTCTAGGCATGCTCATGCTTCTTGCTGTATTGGTGAAGCTGGAAAGAAATGCCTGCTACTTGCTTTAAAACAGAGTGTGTTTTTTGGATGAAAACTTTGGTCTCAATTTCCCTTCAGAAACGGAGTTAAACCCCAGGATCTGTGTCTTCCTACAAGCAAGAGTTCATTTCTGGTAAACCCAGTGAATTTTGGGCTCAAATGATTTTACACAGTTCACGAACCCAACGCGATTCTCACTATTAACTAAAGAGCATTTATGTAAGAGGAGCTGTGGTTTGTTTCGGTTTCATAAGCAGAGTTGAACTAAATATGATCTGTATGAGTAGGAAACACAATTCTTTATATCTAGGCAGGCTCATGGTTCTTGCTGTATTGGAGACGCTGGAAAGAAGAGCTTGCTACTTGCTTTAAAACAGAGTGTGTTTTTTGGATGAAAACATTGGTCTCAATTTAACTTCAGAAACGGAGTGAAACCACAGGATCTGAGTCTTCCTACAAGCAACAGTTCATTTCTGGTAAACCCAGTGAATTTTGGGTTCAAATGATTTTTCGCAGTTCTCAAACCCAACGTGATTCTCACTATTAACTAAAGAGCATTTATGTAAGTGGAGCTGTGCTTTTTATCAGTTTCATGAGCAGAGTTGAACTACATATGGTCCGTATGAGTAGAAAACCCAGTGCTTTGTTTCAGGGCATGCTCATGGTTCTTGCTGTATTTTAGACTCTGGAAAATAGAGCTTGCTTCTTGCTTTAAAGCAGAGTGTGTTTCAGGGATGAGAACTTAGGTCTGAATTTACCTTCAGAAACGGAGTTAAGCCCCAGGTTCTTTGTCTTCCTACAAGCAAGAGTTCTTTTGTGGAAACCCAGGGAATATTGGGCTCAAATGTTTTTTCGCAGTTCACGAACCAAAACGCGATTCTCACTATTAACTAAAGAGGATTTAGGTAAGAGGAGCTGTTGTTTGTATCAGTTTCTTAAGCAGAGTTGAACTACATATGGTCCGTATGAGTGGAAACACAGTTCTTTTTCTCGTCATGCTCATGGTTCTTGATGTATTGGAGCCACTGGAAAGAAGAGCTTGCTTCTTGCATGTGTTTCATGGATGAGAACACTGGACTGAATTTCCCTTCAGAAACGGAGTTAAACCCCAGGATCTGTGTCTTACTACAAGCAAGAGTTCATTTCTGGTGAACCCAGTGAATATTGGGCTCAAATGATTTTTCACAAATCACCAACCCAACGCGATTCTCACTATTAACTAAAGAGGATTTATGTAAGAGGAGCTGTGGTTTGTTTCAGTTTCATAAGCAGAGTTGAACTATATATGGTCCGTATGGGCAGGAACACAGTTCTTGTTTTCTGGGCATGCTCATGGTTCTTGATGTATTGGAGCCGCTGGAAAGAAGAGCTTGCTTCTTGCGTGAAAACAGAGTGTGTTTCATGGATGAGAACACAGGTCCGAATTCCCTTCAGAAACGGAGTTAAACCCCAGGATCTGTGTCTTCCTACAAGCAAGAGTTCATTTCTGGTAAACCCAGGGAATTTTGGGCTCACAGGTTTTTTTGCAGTTCACGAACCTAAACGCGATTCTCACTATTAACTAAAGAGCATTTATGTAAGAGGAGCTGTGGTTTGTATCAGTTTCATAAGCAGAGTTGAACTACATATCGTCTGTATGAGTAGATAACACAGTTCTTTTTTTCTGGTAATGCTCATGGTTCTTAATGTATTGGAGAAGCTTGAAAGAAGAGGATGATTCGTGCCTTAAAACAGAGTGTTTTCAGGGATGAGAACTCTGGTCTGAATTTCCCTTCAGAAATGGAGTTAAACCCCAGGATCTGTGTCTTCCTAAAAGCAAGAGTTCATATCTGGTTAACCCAGTGAATTTTGGGCTCAAATGATTTTTCGAGGTTGACGAACCCAACGCGATTATCACTATTAACTAAAGAGCATTTATGTAAGCGGAGCTGTTGTTTGTATCAGTTTCATAAGCAGAGTTGAACTACATATGGTCCGTATGAGTAGGAAACACAGTTCTTTTTTACAGGGCATGCTCATGGTTCTTGCTGTATTTTAAACTCTGGAAAGAAGAGATTGTGTCTTGCGTTAAAGCAGAGTGTGTTTCATGGATCAGAATTCTGGTCTGAATTTCCCTTCAGAAACATAGTTAAACCCCAGGATCTGTGTCTTACTACAAGCAAGAGTTCATTTCTGGTGAACCCAGTGAATATTGGGCTCAAATGATTTTACACAAATCACCAACCCAACACGATTCTCAATATTAACTAAAGAGCATTTATGTAAGGGGAGCTGTGGTTTGTTTCAGTTTCATAAGCAGAGTTGAACTACATATGGTCCGTATGAGCAGGAACACAGTTCTTTTTTTCTGGGCATGCTCATGGTTCTGGATGTATTGGAGCCGCTCGAAAGAAGAGCTTGCTTCTTGCGTCAAAACAGAGTGTGTTTCATGGATGAGAACACTGGTCCGAATTTTCCTTCAGAAACGGAGTTAAACCCCAGGATCTGTGTCTTCCTACAAGCAAGAGTTCTTTTCTGGTAAACCCAGTGAATTTTGGGCTCAAATGATTTTACACATTACAGGAACCCAACGCGATTCTCACTATTAACTAAAGAGCATTTATGTAAGAAGAGCAGTGGTTTGTTTCTGTTTCATATGCAGAGTTGAACTAAATATGGTCTGTATGAGTAGGAAACACAATTCTTTATTTCTAGGCATGCTCATGCTTCTTGCTGTATTGGTGAAGCTGGAAAGAAATGCCTGCTACTTGCTTTAAAACAGAGTGTGTTTTTTGGATGAAAACTTTGGTCTCAATTTCCCTTCAGAAACGGAGTTAAACCACAGGATCTGAGTCTTCCTACAAGCAAGAGTTCATTTCTGGTAAACCCAGTGAATTTTGGGTTCAAATGATTTTTCGCAGTTCTCGAACCCACAGCGATTCTCACTATTAACTAAAGAGCATTTATGTAAGAGGAGCTGTGGTTTGTTTCGGTTTCATAAGCAGAGTTGAACTAAATATGGTCCGTATGAGTAGGAAACCCAGTGCTTTGTTTCAGGGCATGTTCATGGTTCTTGCTGTATTTTAGACTCTGGAAAATAGAGCTTGCTTCTTGCTTTAAAGCAGAGTGTGTTTCAGGGATGAGAACTTTGGTCTGAATTTACCTTCAGAAACGGAGTTAAACCCCAGCATCTGTGTCTTACTACAAGCAAGAGTTCATTTCTGGTGAACCCAGTGAATATTGGGCTCAAAGGATTTTACACAAATCACCAACCCAACGCGATTCTCAATATTAACTAAAGAGGATTTAGGTAAGAGGAGCTATTGTTTGTATCAGTTTCTTAAGCAGAGTTGAACTACATATCATCTGTATGAGTAGGAAACACCGTTCTTTTTTTCTGGGCATGCTCATTGTTCTTACTGTATTGGAGACACTGGAAAGAATAGGATGATTCTTGCCTTAAAACGGAGTTTTTCTCAGGGATGAGAATTTTGTTCTGAAGTTGTCTTCAAAATCAGAGTTAAACCCCAGGATCTGTGTCTTCCAACAAGCAAGAGTTCATTTCAGGTAAAGCCAGTGAATTTTGGGCTCAAATGTTTTTTCGAAGTTCATGAACCCATACGGGATTCTCACTATTAACTAAAGAGGATTTTTGTAAGAGGAGCTGTGGTTTGTATAAGTTTCATAAGCAGAGTTGAACCACATATGGTCCGTATGAGTAGGAAACACAGTTCTTTTTTTCCAGGGCATGCTCATGGTTCTTGATGTATTGGAGCCGCTGGAAAGAAGAGCTTGCTTCTTGCGTGAAAACGGAGTGTGTTTCATGGATGAGAACACAGGTCTGAATTTCCCTTCAGAAACGGAGTTAAACCCCAGGATCTGTGTCTTCCTACAAGCAAGAGTTCATTTCTGGTAAACCCAGTGAATTTTGGGCTCAAATGATTTTACACAGTTCACGAAACCAACGCGATTCTCACTATTAACTAAAGAGCATTTATGTAAGAGGAGCTGTGGTTTGTTTCGGTTTCATAAGCAGAGTTGAACTAAATATGATCTGTATGAGTAGGAAACACAATTCTTTATATCTAGGCAGGCTCATGGTTCTTGCTGTATTGGAGACGCTGGAAAGAAGAGCTTGCTTCTTGCGTAAAAATAGAGTGTTTCATGGAGGAGAACTCTGGTCAGAATTTGACTTCAGAAACGGAGTGAAACCCCAGGATCAGTGTCTTCCTACAAGCAAGAGTTCAATTCTGGTAAACCAAGGGAATTTTTTGCTCAAATGTTTTTACATAGTACAAAAACCCAATGTGATTCTCACTATTAACTAAAGAGTATTTATTTAAGAGGTGCTCTGGTTTGTATCAGTTTCATAAGCTGAGTTTATCTACATATCGTCTGTATGATTAGGAAACACTGTTCTTTTTTCAGGGCATGCTCATGGCTCTTGCTGTATTGGAGACGCTGGAAAGAAGAGCTTGCTTCTTGCGTAAAAATAGAGTGTGTTTCATGGAGGAGAACATGGTCTGAATTTACCTTCAGAATAGGAGTTAAAATCTAGGAACTGTGTCTTCCTGCATGGAAGAGTTCATTTCTGGTAAACCAAGTGTCCTTTGGACTCAAACAATTTTTCAAAGTTCAAAAACCCAATGCGATTCTCAGTATTAACTAAACAGCAATTATTTAAGTGGTGCTGTGCTTTGTATCAGTTTCATAACCAGATTTGATCTACATATAGTCTATATGAGTAGGAAACACAGTTCTTTTTTCTGGGCATGCTCATTGTTCTTACTGTATTGGAGACACTGGAAAGAAGAGGATGATCCTTGCCTTAAAACAGAGTGTTTTTCAGGGATGAGAAATGTGGTCTGAATTTACCTGCAGAAACGGAGTTAAGCCCCACGATCTGTGTCTTCCTACAAGCAAGAGTTCTTTTCTGGAAACCCAGGGAATTTTGGGCTCAAATTTTTTTTCGCATTTCACGAACCAAAACGCGATTCTCACTATTAACTAATGAGCATTCATGTAAGAGGAGCTGTTGTTTGTATCAGTTTCATAAGCAGAGGTGAACTACATATGGTCCGTATGAGTAGGAAACACAGTTCTTTTTTTCAGGGCATGCTCATGCTTCTTGCTGTATTTTAGACTCTGGAAAGAAAAGCTTGCTTCTTGCTTTAAGCAGAGTGTGTTTCAGGGATGAGAACTTTGGTCTGAATTTACCTTCAGAAATGGAGTTAAGCCCCAGGATCTGTGTCTTCCTACAAGCAAGAGTTCTTTATTGGAAACCCAGGGAAATTTGGGCTCAAATGTTTTTTCTCAGTTCACGAACAAAAAAGCAATTCTCACTATTAACTAAAGAGGATTTTTGTAAGAGGACCTGTGTTTTGTATGAGTTTCATAAGCAGAGTTGAACTACATATCATCTGTATGAGTAGGAAACACAGTTCTTTTTTTTCTGGGCATGCTCATGGTTCGTAGTGTATTGGAGCAGCTGGAAAGAAGAGGATGATTCTTGCCTTAAAACAGAGTGTTTTTCAGGGATGAGAACTCTGGTCTGAATTACCCATCAGAAATAAAGTTAAACCCCAGGATTTGTGTCTTCCTACAAGCAAGAGTTCATTTCTGGTTAACCCAGTGAATTTTCGGCTCAAATAATTTTTTGCAGTTCAGTAACCCAACGCGATTCAAATTAGTAATTAAAGAGCATTTATGTAAGAGGAGCTGTGGTTTGTATCAGTTTCATAAGCAGAGTTGAACTACATCTGGTCCTTATGTGTAGGAAACACAGTTCTTTTTTTTAGGACATGCTTATGGTTCTTGCTGAATTTTAGAATCTGGAAAGAAGAGATTGCTTCTTGTGCTAAAGCAGAGTGTGCTTCACGGATGAGAACTCTGGTCTGAATTTCCCTTCAGAAAAGGAGTTAAACCCCAAGATCTGTGTCTTCCTACAAGCAAGAGTTCTTTGCTAGAAACCCAGGGAATTTTGGTCTCAAATGTTTTTGATCAGTTCACGAACCAAAACGCGATTCTCACTATTAACTAAAGAGGATTTATGTAAGAGGAGCTGTGGTTTGTATCAGTTTCATAAGCAGAGTTGAACTACATATCATCTGGATGAGTAGGAAACACAGTTCTTTTTTTCTGGGCATGCTCATGGTTCTTACTGTATTGGAGAAGCTGGAAAGAAGAGGATGATTCTTGCCTTAAAACAGAGTGTTTTTCAGGGCTGAGAACTCTGGTCTGAATTTCCCTTCAGAAATGGAGTTAAACCCCAGGATCTGTGTCTTCCTACAAGCAAGAGTTCATTTCTGGTTACCTCAGTGAATTTTGGGCTCCTATGATTTTTCGCAGTTCTCAAATCCAATACGATTCTCACTATTAACTAAAGAGCATTTATGTAAGAGGAGCTGTGGATTGTATCAGTTTCATGAGCAGAGTTGAACTACTTATGGTCCGTATAAGTAGGAAACCCAGTTCTTTTTTTCAAGGCATGCTCATGGTTCTTGCTGTATTTTAGACTCTGGAAAGAAGTGCTTGCTTCTTGCGTTAAATCAGAGTGTGTTTCAGGCCTAAGAACTCTGGTCTGAATTTGACTTCAGAAACGGAGTTAAACAGCAGGATCTGTGTCTTCCTACAAGCAAGAGTTCAATTCTGGTAAACCAAGTGAATTTTTTGCTCAAATACTTTTACACAGTACAAAAACCCAATGTGATTCTCACTATTAACTAAACAGCATTCATTTAAGAGGTGCTGTGGTTTGTATCAGTTTCATAAGCTGAGTTGATCTACATATGGTCTTTATGAGTAGGAAACACTGTTCTTTTTTCAGGGCATGCTCCTTGTTCTTGCTCTATTGGAGACGCTGGAAAGAAGAGCTTGCTTCTTTGTAAAAATAGAGTGTGTTTCATGGATGAGAACATGGTCTGAATTTTCCTTCAGAATAGGAGTTAAAATCCAGGAACTGTGTCTTCCTACATGGAAGAGTTCATTTCTGGTAAGCCATGTGACCTTTGTTCTCAAATGATTTTACACAGTTCAAAACCCCAATGCGATTCTCACTATTAACTAAACAGTGTTTTTTTAAGAGGTGCTGTGGTTTGTATCAGTATCATAACCAGAGTTGATCTACATATAGTCTATATGAGTAGCAAACACAGTTCTTTTTTTCTGGGCATGCTCATTGTTCGTACTGTATTGGAGACAATGGAAAGAAGAGGATGATTCTTGCCTTAAAACAGAGTGTTTTTCAGGGATGAGAATTCTGGTCTTAATTTGCCTTCAGAAACGGAGTTAAACCCCAGAATCTGAGTCTTCCTACAAGCAAGATTTCATTTCAGGTAAACACTGTGAATTTTGGGCTCAAATGATTTTTCACAGTTCACGAACCAAACGCGATTCTCACTATTAACTAAAGAGGATTTTTGTAAGAGGAGCTGTGGTTTGTATCAGTTTCATAAGCAGAGTTGAACTACATATGGTCCGTATGAGTAGGAAACACAGTTCTTTTTTTCAGGGCATACTCATGGATCTTGCTGTATTTTAGTATCAGGAAAGAAGAGATTGCTTCTTGCGTTAAAGCAGAGTGTGTTTCATGGATGACAACTCTGGTCTGAATTTCCCTTCAGAAACAGAGTTAAACCCCAGGATCTGTGTCTTCCTACAAGCACGCGTTCACTTGTGGTATACCAAGTGAATTTTGGGCTCAAATGATTTTTCAAAGTTCACCAACCCAAACCGAATCTCACTATTAACTAAACAGCAGTTATGTAAGATGAGCTTTGGTTTTTATCAGTTTCATAAGCAGAGTTGAACTACATATTGTCCGTATGAGTAGGAAACACAGTTCTTTTTTTCAGTGCATGCTCATGCTTCTTGCTGTATTTTAGACTCTGGAAAGAACAGCTTGCTTCTTTCATTAAAGCAGAGTGTGTTGCAGGGATGAGTACTTTGGTCTGAATTGACATTCAGAAACTGAGTTAAGCCCAAGGATCTGTGTCTTCCTACAAGCAAGAGTTCTTTTCTGGAAACCCAGGGAATGTGGGGCTCAAAGGTTTTTTCGCAGTTCACGAACCAAAACGACATTATCACTATTAACTAAAGAGGATTTATGTAAGAGGAGCTGTGGTTTGTATCAGTTTCATAAGCAGAGTTGAACTACATATCGTCTGTATGAGTAGGAAACACAGTTCTTTTTTTTCTGGGCATGCTCATGGTTCTTACTGTATTGGAGAAGCTGGAAAGAAGAGGATGATTCTTGCCTTAAAACAGAGTGTTTTTCAGGGATGAGAACTCTGGTCAGAATTTCCCTTCAGAAATGGAGTTTAACCCCTGGATCTGTGTGTTCCTACAAGCAAGAGTTCAATTCTGGAAAACCAGGTGAATTTTTTGCTCAAATGCTTTTACACACTACAAAAACCCAATGTGATTCTCACTATTAACTAAAGAGCATTTATTTACGATGTGCTGTGTTTTGTTTCAGTTTCATAAGCTGAGTTTATCTACATATGGTCTGTATGATTAGGAAACACTGTTCTTTTTTCAGGGCATGCTCATGGTTCTTGCTGTATTGGAGATGCTAGAAAGAAGAGCTTGCCTCTTGCGTAAAAATAGAGTGTGTTTCATGGATGATAACATGGTATGAATTTACCTTCATAATAGGAGTTAAAATCCAGGAACTGTGTCTTCCTACATGGAAGAGTTCATTTCTTGTAAACCAAGTGTCCTTTGGACTCAAACGATTTTACTCAGTTCAAAAACCAAATGCGATTCTCACTATTAACTAAAGAGCATTTATTTAAAAGGTGCTGTTGTTTTTATCAGTTTCATAACCAGAATTGATCTACATATAGTCTATATGAGTAGGAAACACAGTTCTTTTTTTCTGGGCATGCTCATGGTTCTTGATGTATTGGAGCCGCTTGAAAGAAGAGCTTGCTTCTTTTGTGAAAACAGAATGTGTTTCATCGATGAGAACACTGGACTGAATTTCCCTTGAGAAACGGAGTTAGACCCCAGGATCTGTGTCTTCCTACAAGCAAGCGTTCTTTTCTTGAAACCCAGGGAATTTTAGGCTCAAATGTATTTTCGCAGTTCACGAACCAAAACGCTATTCTCACTATTAACTAAAGAGCATTTATGAAAGAGGATCTGTGGTTTGTATCAGTTTCATAAGCACAGTTGAACTCCATATGGTCCCTATGAGTAGGAAACACAAATCTTTTTTTCAGGGCATGCTCATGGTTCTTGCTATATTTTAGACCCTGGAAAGAAGATATTGCTTCTTGTGTGAAAACAGAATGTGTTTCATGGATGAGAACACTGGACTGAATTTCCCTTGAGAAACGGAGTTAAACCCCAGGATCTGTGTCTTCCTACAAGCAAGAGTTCATTTACCGTAAACACAGTGAATTTTGGCTCAAATGATTTTACACAGTTCACGAACCCAAACCGATTCTCACTATTAACTAAAGAGCATTCCTGTAAGAGGAGCTATGGTTTGTATCAGTTTCTTAAACAGAGTTGAACTGCATATGGTCCGTATGAGTAGGAAGCGCAGTTCTTTTTTTCTGGGCATGCTCATGGTTCTTGATGTATTGGAGCTGCTGGAACGAAGAGCTTGATTCTTGCGTGAAAACAGAGTGTGTTTCATGTATGAGAACACCGGTCTGAAATTTCCCTTCAGAAACGGAGTTAAACCACAGGATCTGTGTATTCCTACAAGCAAGCGTTTTTTTCTGGTAAACAACGTGAATTTTGGGCTACAATGATTTTTCACAGTTTAAAAACCCAATGAGATTCTCACTATTAACTAAAGATTATTTATTTAAGAGGGGCTCTGGTTTGTATCAGTTTCATAAACAGAGTTGAACTACATATGGTCCGTATGAGAGGGAACACAGTGCTTTTTTTTAAGGGCAAGCTCATGTTTCTTGCTGAACTTTAGACTCAAGAGCTCGCTTCTTGTTTTAAACAGAGTGTGTTTTTTGGATGGAAACACTGGTCTGAATTTCCCTTCAGAAACGGAGTTAAACCACAGGATCTGTGTCTTCCTACAAGCAAGAGTTCATTTCTGCTAAACCAAGTGAATTTTGTGCTCAAATGCTTTTACACAGTTCAAAAACCCAATGTGATTCTCACTATTAACTAAAGAGCATTCATGTAAGAGGAGCTGTTGTTTGTATCAGTTTCATAAGCAGAGTTGAAGTACATATGGTCCAAATGAGTAGGAAACACAGTTCTTTTTTTCAGTGCATGCTCATGCTTCTTGCTGTATTTTAGACTCTGGAAAGAAGAGCTTGCTTCTTGCTTTAAGCAGAGTGTGTTTCAGGGATAAGAACTTTGGTCTGAATTCACCTTAAGAAACAGAGTTAAGCCCCAGGATCTGTGTCTTCCTACAAGCAAGAGTTCATTTCAGGTTAACCAAGTGAATTTTCGGCTCAAATGATTTTTGCCGGTCACGAAACCAACGCGATTCTCACTATTAACTAAAGAGGATTTATGTAAGAGGAGCTGTGGTTTGTATCAGTTTCATAAGCAGAGTTGAACTACATATGGTCCGTATGAGTAGGAAACACAGTTCTTTATTTTCTGGGCATGCTCTTTATTCTTGCTGTATTGGACAGGCTGGAAAGAAAAGCTTGCTTCTTGCGTGAAAACAGAGTGTGTTTCATGGATGAGAACACTGGTCTGAATGTCCCTTCAGAAAGGGTGTTAACCAACAGTATCTGTGTCTTCCTACAAGCAAGAGTTCATTTCTGGTAAACCAAGTGAATTGTGTGCTCAAATGCTTTTACACAGTTCAAAAACCCAATGTGATTCTCACTATTAACTAAAGAGCATTTATTTAAGAGGTGCGGTGGTTTGTATCAGTTTCATAAGCAGAGGTGAACAACATATGGTCCCTATGAGTAGGAAACACCGTTCTTTTTTTCAGGGCATGCTAATGGTTCTTGCTGTATTAGAGAAGCTAGAAAGAAGCGCTTGCTTCTTGTGTTAAAACAGAGTGATTTTAGGATGAAAACACTCGTCTGAATTTCCCTTCAGAAAAAGAGTTAAACCACAGGATCTGTGTCTTCCTACAAGCAGGAGTTCATTTCTGGTAAACCCAGTGAATTTTGGCCTCAAATGATTTTTCGCAGTTCATAAACCCAATGCGATTCTCACTATTAACTAAAGAGCATTCATGTAAGAGGAGCTGTTGTTTGTGTCAGTTTCATAAGCAGAGTTGAACTACATATGGTCCGTATGAGTAGTAAACACAGTTCTTTTTTTCGGGGCATGCTCATGCTTCTTGCTGTATTTTAGACTCTGGAAAGAAGAGCTTGCTTCTTGCATTAAAGGAGAGTGTGTTTCAGGGTTGAGAACGTTGGTCTGAATTTACCTTCAGAAACGTAGTTAAGCCCCAGGATCTGTGTCTTCCTACAAGCAAGAGATCTTTTCTGGAAACCCAGTGATTTTTGGGCTCAAATGATTTTTCGCAGTTCACGAACCCAACGTGATTCTCACTATTAACTAAAGAGGATTTATGTAACAGGAGCTGTGGTTTGTATCAGTTTCAAAAGCAGAGTTGAACTACATATCGTCCGTATGAGTAGGAAACACAGTTCTTTTTTTCTGGGCATGCTCATGTTTCTTGATGTATTGGAGATGCTGTAAAGAATAGCTTGCTTCTTCTGTGAAAACAGAGTGTGTTTCAGGGATGAGTACACTGGACTGAATTTCCCTTCAGAAATGGAGTTAAACCCCAGGATCTGTGTCTATCTACAAGAAAGAGTTCATTTCTGGTAAACCAAGTGAAATTTGTGCTCAAATGCTTTTACACAGTTCAAAAACCCAATGAGATTCTCACTGTTAACTAAAGAGCATTTATTTAAGAGGTGCTGTGGTTTATATCAGTTTCATAAGCAGAGTTGATCTACATATGGTCTGTATGAGTAGGAAACCCAGGTCATTTTTTCAGGGCATGCTCATGGTTCTTGCTGCATTTTAGACTCTGGAGCTTGCATCTTGCGTTAAAACAGAGTGTGTTTCAGGGATGTGATCCCTGGTCTGAATTTCCCTTCACAAAGGGAGTTAAAACCCAGGATCTGTGTCTATCTACAAGCAAGCGTTCATTTCTGGTTAACCAAATGAATTCTGGGCTCAAATGATTTTTCGCAGTTAACGAACCCAACGTGATTCACACTATTAACTAAAGAGCATTTATGTAAGAGGAGCTGTGGTTTGTATCAGTTTCATAAGAAGATTGAACTACATATGGTATGTATGAGTAGAAAACACAGTTCTTTTTTTCTGGGAATGCTCATGGTTCTTACTGTATTGGAGCCGCTGGAAAGAAGAGCTTGCTTCTTGGTGTAAACAGAGTGTGTTTCGTGGATGAGAACACTGGATTGAATTTCCCTTCAGAAACGGAGTTAAACCCCAGAATCTGTGTCTTCCTACAAGAAAGAGTTCATTTCTGGTAAACCCAGTGAATTTTGAGCTCATATGATTTTTCGCAGTTCATGAACCGAACGCGATTCTCACTATTAACTAAAGATTATTTAATTAAGTGGTGCTCTGGTTTGTATCAGTTTCATAAGCAGAGTTGAACTACATATGGTCCGTATGAGTAGGAAACACAGTGCTTTTTTTCAGGACATGCTCATGGTTCTTGCTGAATTATAGACTCTGGAGCTTGCTTCTCGCGTTAAAACAGTGTGTGTTTCAGGGATGAGGTCTCTGGTCTGTATTTCCCTTCACAAACGAAGTTAAACCCCAGGTTCTGTGTCTTCCTACAAGCAAGCCTTCATTTCTGGTTAACCCAGTGAATTCTGGGCTCAAATGATTTTTCACAGTTCACGAACCCAACGCGATTCTCACTATTAACTAAAGAGCATTTATGTAAGAGGAGCTGTGGTTTGTATCAGTTTCATAAAAAGAGTTGAACTACATATGGTATGTATGAGTAGGAAACACAGTTCTTTTTCTCAGGGCATGCTCATTGTTATTGTGGTATTTTAGACTCTGGAAGGAAGAGCTTGCTTCTTGCATTAAATCAGAGTATGTTTCAGGGATGAGAACTCTGGTCTGAATTTCCCTTCAGTAACGGAGTAAAAGACCAGGATCTGTGACTTCCTACAAGCAAGAGTTCATTTCTGGTAAACCAATGTATTTTGTGCTCAAATGATTTTACACAGTTAAAAAGCCAATTTGATTCTCACTTTCAACTAAAGAGCATTTATGTAAGTGGAGCTGTGGTTTGTATAAGTTTCATAAGCACAGTTGAACAACATATGGTCCCTATGAGTAGGTAACACAGTTCTTTTTTTCAGGGCATGCTAATGGTTCTTGCTGTATTGGAGACACTGGAAAGAAGAGCTTGCTTCTTGAGTTAAAACACAGTGTGTTTTTAGGATGAAAACACTGGTGTGATTTCCCTTCAGAAACGGAGTTAAACCACAGGATCTGTGTCTTCCTACAAGCAAGAATTCATTTCTGGTAAACCCAGTGAATTTTGGCCTCAAATGATTATTCCTAGTTCTCGAACCCAACACAATTTTCACTATTAACTATAGAGCATTTATGTAGGAGGAGCTTTGGTTTGTATCAGTTTCATGAGCAGAGTTGAACTACATATGGTCCGTGTGAGTAGGAAACCCAGTTCTTTTTTTCAGGGCATGCTCATGGTTCTTGCTGTATTTTAGACTCTGGGAAGAAGTGCTTGCTTCTTGCTTTAAATCAGAGTGTGTTTCAGGGCGAAGCACTTTGGTCTGAATTTGACTTCAGAAACAGAGTTAAACCCCCGGATCAGTGTCTTCCTACAAGCAAGAGTTCAATTCTGGTAAACCAAGTGAATTTTTTGCTCAAATGCTTTTACACAGTGCAAAAACCCAATGTGATTCTCACTATTAACTAAAGAGCATTTATTTAAGAGGTGCTGTGGTTTGTATCAGTTTCATAAGCAGAGTTGATCTCCATATGGTCTGTATGAGTAGTAAACACAGTTCTTTTTGAGGGCATGCTCATGGTTCTTGCTGTATTGGAGACGCTGGAAAGAAGAGCTTGCTTCTTGCATTAAAACAGAGCATGTTTCATGGATGAGAACTCTGGTCTGAATTTCCCTTCAGAAACGGAGTTAAACACCAAGATCAGTGTCTTCCTACAAGCAAGAGTTATTTCTTATAAACCAAGTGAATATTCAGCTCAAATGATTTTTCGCAGTTCAGGAACCCAATGTGAATCTCACTATTACTAAAGATCACTTATGTAAGAGGAGCTGTGGTTAGTATCAGTTTCATAAGCAGAGTTGAACTACATATGGTATGTATGAGTAGGAAACTCATTTCTTTATTTCTGGGAAGGCTCATGGTTCTTACTGTATTGGAGACGATGGAAAGAAGAGGATGATTCTTGCCTTAAAACAGAGTGTTTTTCAGGGATGAGAACTCTGGTCTGAATTTGCCTTCAGAAACGGAATTAAACGCCAGGATCTGTGTCTTCCTACAAGCAAGAGTTCATTTCTGGTAAACCCAGTGAATTTTGGCCTCAAATGATTTTTCAAAGTTCATAAACCCAACGCGATTCTCACTATTAACTAAAGAGCATTCATGTAAGAGGAGCTGTTGTTTGTGTCAGTTTCATAAGACGAGTTGAACTACATATGGTATGTATGAGTAGGAAACACAGTTCTTTTTCTCAGGGCATGCTCATTGTTATTGCGGTATTTTAGACTCTGGAAGGAAGAGCTTGCTTCTTGCATTAAATCAGAGTATATTTCAGAGATGAGAACTCTGGTCTGAATTTCCCTTCAGTAACGGAGTAAAAGACCAGGATCTGTGACTTCCTACAAGCAAGAGTTCATTTCTGGTAAACCAATGTATTTTGGGCTCAAATGATTTTACACAGTTAAAAAGCCAATTTGATTCTCACTTTCAACTAAAGAGCATTTATGTAAGTGGAGCTGTGGTTTGTATAAGTTTCATAAGCACAGTTCAACAATATATGTTCCCTATGAGTAGGAAACACAGTTCTTTTTTTTCAAGGCATGCTAATGGTTCTTGCTATATTGGAGACGCTGGAAAGAAGAGCTTGCTTCTTGAGTTAAAACACAGTGTGTTTTTAGGATTTAAACACTGGTCTGAATTTCCCTTCAGAAACGGAGTTAAACCACAGGATCTGTGTCTTCCTTCAAGCAAGAATTCATTTCTGGTAAACCCAGTGAATTTTTTCCTCAAATGATTATTCGCAGTCCTCAAACCCAACACAATTCTCACTATTAACTAAAGAGGATTTATGTAAGAGGAGCTGTGGTTTGTATCAGTTTCATAAGCAGAGTTGAACTACATATGGTCCGTATGAGTAGGAAACACAGTTCTTTATTTTCTGGGCATGCTCTTTGTTCTTGCTGTATTGGACAGGCTGGAAAGAAAAGCTTGCTTCTTGCGTGAAAACAGAGTGTGTTTCATGGATGAGAACACTGGTCTGAATGTCCCTTCAGAAAGGGTGTTAACCAACAGTATCTGTGTCTTCCTACAAGCAAGAGTTCATTTCTGGTAAACCAAGTGAATTGTGTGCTCAAATGCTTTTACACAGTTCAAAAACCCAATGTGATTCTCACTATTAACTAAAGAGCATTTATTTAAGAGGTGTGGTGGTTTGTATCAGTTTCATAAGCAGAGGTGAACAACATATGGTCCCTATGAGTAGGAAACACCGTTCTTTTTTTCAGGGCATGCTAATGGTTCTTGCTGTATTAGAGAAGCTAGAAAGAAGCGCTTGCTTCTTGCGTTAAAACAGAGTGATTTTAGGATGAAAACACTCGTCTGAATTTCCCTTCAGAAAAAGAGTTAAACCACAGGATCTGTGTCTTCCTACAAGCAGGAGTTCATTTCTGGTAAACCCAGTGAATTTTGGCCTCAAATGATTTTTCGCAGTTCATAAACCCAATGCGATTCTCACTATTAACTAAAGAGCATTCATGTAAGAGGAGCTGTTGTTTGTGTCAGTTTCATAAGCAGAGTTGAACTACATATGGTCCGTATGAGTAGTAAACACAGTTCTTTTTTTTCGGGGCATGCTCATGCTTCTTGCTGTATTTTAGACTCTGGAAAGAAGAGCTTGCTTCTTGCATTAAAGGAGAGTGTGTTTCAGGGATGAGAACGTTGGTCTGAATTTACCTTCAGAAACGTAGTTAAGCCCCAGGATCTGTGTCTTCCTACAAGCAAGAGATCTTTTCTGGAAACCCAGTGATTTTTGGGCTCAAATGATTTTTCGCAGTTCACGAACCCAACGTGATTCTCACTATTAACTAAAGAGGATTTATGTAACAGGAGCTGTGGTTTGTATCAGTTTCAAAAGCAGAGTTGAACTACATATCGTCCGTATGAGTAGGAAACACAGTTCTTTTTTTCTGGGCATGCTCATGTTTCTTGATGTATTGGAGATGCTGTAAAGAATAGCTTGCTTCTTCTGTGAAAACAGAGTGTGTTTCAGGGATGAGTACACTGGACTGAATTTCCCTTCAGAAATGGAGTTAAACCCCAGGATCTGTGTCTATCTACAAGAAAGAGTTCATTTCTGGTAAACCAAGTGAAATTTGTGCTCAAATGCTTTTACACAGTTCAAAAACCCAATGAGATTCTCACTGTTAACTAAAGAGCATTTATTTAAGAGGTGCTGTGGTTTATATCAGTTTCATAAGCAGAGTTGATCTACATATGGTCTGTATGAGTAGGAAACCCAGGTCATTTTTTCAGGGCATGCTCATGGTTCTTGCTGCATTTTAGACTCTGGAGCTTGCATCTTGCATTAAAACAGAGTGTGTTTCAGGGATGTGATCCCTGGTCTGAATTTCCCTTCACAAAGGGAGTTAAAACCCAGGATCTGTGTCTATCTACAAGCAAGCGTTCATTTCTGGTTAACCAAATGAATTCTGGGCTCAAATGATTTTTCGCAGTTAACGAACCCAACGTGATTCACACTATTAACTAAAGAGCATTTATGTAAGAGGAGCTGTGGTTTGTATCAGTTTCATAAGAAGATTGAACTACATATGGTATGTATGAGTAGAAAACACAGTTCTTTTTTTCTGGGAATGCTCATGGTTCTTACTGTATTGGAGCCGCCGGAAAGAAGAGCTTGCTTCTTGGTGTAAACAGAGTGTGTTTCGTGGATGAGAACACTGGATTGAATTTCCCTTCAGAAACGGAGTTAAACCCCAGAATCTGTGTCTTCCTACAAGAAAGAGTTCATTTCTGGTAAACCCAGTGAATTTTGAGCTCATATGATTTTTCGCAGTTCATGAACCGAACGCGATTCTCACTATTAACTAAAGATTATTTAATTAAGTGGTGCTCTGGTTTGTATCAGTTTCATAAGCAGAGTTGAACTACATATGGTCCGTATGAGTAGGAAACACAGTGCTTTTTTTCAGGACATGCTCATGGTTCTTGCTGAATTATAGACTCTGGAGCTTGCTTCTCGCGTTAAAACAGTGTGTGTTTCAGGGATGAGGTCTCTGGTCTGTATTTCCCTTCACAAACGAAGTTAAACCCCAGGTTCTGTGTCTTCCTACAAGCAAGCCTTCATTTCTGGTTAACCCAGTGAATTCTGGGCTCAAATGATTTTTCACAGTTCACGAACCCAACGCGATTCTCACTATTAACTAAAGAGCATTTATGTAAGAGGAGCTGTGGTTTGTATCAGTTTCATAAAAAGAGTTGAACTACATATGGTATGTATGAGTAGGAAACACAGTTCTTTTTCTCAGGGCATGCTCATTGTTATTGTGGTATTTTAGACTCTGGAAGGAAGAGCTTGCTTCTTGCATTAAATCAGAGTATGTTTCAGGGATGAGAACTCTGGTCTGAATTTCCCTTCAGTAACGGAGTAAAAGACCAGGATCTGTGACTTCCTACAAGCAAGAGTTCATTTCTGGTAAACCAATGTATTTTGGGCTCAAATGATTTTACACAGTTAAAAAGCCAATTTGATTCTCACTTTCAACTAAAGAGCATTTATGTAAGTGGAGCTGTGGTTTGTATAAGTTTCATAAGCACAGTTCAACAATATATGTTCCCTATGAGTAGGAAACACAGTTCTTTTTTTTCAAGGCATGCTAATGGTTCTTGCTATATTGGAGACGCTGGAAAGAAGAGCTTGCTTCTTGAGTTAAAACACAGTGTGTTTTTAGGATTTAAACACTGGTCTGAATTTCCCTTCAGAAACGGAGTTAAACCACAGGATCTGTGTCTTCCTTCAAGCAAGAATTCATTTCTGGTAAACCCAGTGAATTTTTTCCTCAAATGATTATTCGCAGTCCTCGAACCCAACACAATTCTCACTATTAACTAAAGAGGATTTATGTAAGAGGAGCTGTGGTTTGTATCAGTTTCATAAGCAGAGTTGAACTACATATGGTCCGTATGAGTAGGAAACACAGTTCTTTATTTTCTGGGCATGCTCTTTGTTCTTGCTGTATTGGACAGGCTGGAAAGAAAAGCTTGCTTCTTGCGTGAAAACAGAGTGTGTTTCATGGATGAGAACACTGGTCTGAATGTCCCTTCAGAAAGGGTGTTAACCAACAGTATCTGTGTCTTCCTACAAGCAAGAGTTCATTTCTGGTAAACCAAGTGAATTGTGTGCTCAAATGCTTTTACACAGTTCAAAAACCCAATGTGATTCTCACTATTAACTAAAGAGCATTTATTTAAGAGGTGTGGTGGTTTGTATCAGTTTCATAAGCAGAGGTGAACAACATATGGTCCCTATGAGTAGGAAACACCGTTCTTTTTTTCAGGGCATGCTAATGGTTCTTGCTGTATTAGAGAAGCTAGAAAGAAGCGCTTGCTTCTTGCGTTAAAACAGAGTGATTTTAGGATGAAAACACTCGTCTGAATTTCCCTTCAGAAAAAGAGTTAAACCACAGGATCTGTGTCTTCCTACAAGCAGGAGTTCATTTCTGGTAAACCCAGTGAATTTTGGCCTCAAATGATTTTTCGCAGTTCATAAACCCAATGCGATTCTCACTATTAACTAAAGAGCATTCATGTAAGAGGAGCTGTTGTTTGTGTCAGTTTCATAAGCAGAGTTGAACTACATATGGTCCGTATGAGTAGTAAACACAGTTCTTTTTTTTCGGGGCATGCTCATGCTTCTTGCTGTATTTTAGACTCTGGAAAGAAGAGCTTGCTTCTTGCATTAAAGGAGAGTGTGTTTCAGGGATGAGAACGTTGGTCTGAATTTACCTTCAGAAACGTAGTTAAGCCCCAGGATCTGTGTCTTCCTACAAGCAAGAGATCTTTTCTGGAAACCCAGTGATTTTTGGGCTCAAATGATTTTTCGCAGTTCACGAACCCAACGTGATTCTCACTATTAACTAAAGAGGATTTATGTAACAGGAGCTGTGGTTTGTATCAGTTTCAAAAGCAGAGTTGAACTACATATCGTCCGTATGAGTAGGAAACACAGTTCTTTTTTTCTGGGCATGCTCATGTTTCTTGATGTATTGGAGATGCTGTAAAGAATAGCTTGCTTCTTCTGTGAAAACAGAGTGTGTTTCAGGGATGAGTACACTGGACTGAATTTCCCTTCAGAAATGGAGTTAAACCCCAGGATCTGTGTCTATCTACAAGAAAGAGTTCATTTCTGGTAAACCAAGTGAAATTTGTGCTCAAATGCTTTTACACAGTTCAAAAACCCAATGAGATTCTCACTGTTAACTAAAGAGCATTTATTTAAGAGGTGCTGTGGTTTATATCAGTTTCATAAGCAGAGTTGATCTACATATGGTCTGTATGAGTAGGAAACCCAGGTCATTTTTTCAGGGCATGCTCATTGTTCTTGCTGCATTTTAGACTTTGGAGCTTGCATCTTGCATTAAAACAGAGTGTGTTTCAGGGATGTGATCCCTGGTCTGAATTTCCCTTCACAAAGGGAGTTAAAACCCAGGATCTGTGTCTATCTACAAGCAAGCGTTCATTTCTGGTTAACCAAATGAATTCTGGGCTCAAATGATTTTTCGCAGTTAACGAACCCAACGTGATTCACACTATTAACTAAAGAGCATTTATGTAAGAGGAGCTGTGGTTTGTATCAGTTTCATAAGAAGATTGAACTACATATGGTATGTATGAGTAGAAAACACAGTTCTTTTTTTCTGGGAATGCTCATGGTTCTTACTGTATTGGAGCCGCCGGAAAGAAGAGCTTGCTTCTTGGTGTAAACAGAGTGTGTTTCGTGGATGAGAACACTGGATTGAATTTCCCTTCAGAAACGGAGTTAAACCCCAGAATCTGTGTCTTCCTACAAGAAAGAGTTCATTTCTGGTAAACCCAGTGAATTTTGGGCTCATATGATTTTTCACAGTTCATGAACCAACCGCGATTCTCACTATTAACTAAAGATTATTTAATTAAGTGGTGCTCTGGTTTGTATCAGTTTCATAAGCAGAGTTGAACTACATATGGTCCGTATGAGTAGGAAACACAGTGCTTTTTTTCAGGACATGCTCATGGTTCTTGCTGAATAATAGACTCTGGAGCTTGCTTCTTGCGTTAAAACAGTGTGTGTTTCAGGGATGAGGTCTCTGGTCTGTATTTCCCTTCTCGAACGAAGTTAAACCCCAGGAACTGCTTCTTCCTACAAGCAAGCCTTCATTTCTGGTTAACCCAGTGAATTCTGGGCTCAAATGATTTTTCACAGTTCACGAACCCAACGCGATTCTCACTATTAACTAAAGAGCATTTATGTAAGAGGAGCTGTGGTTTGTATCAGTTTCATAAAAAGAGTTGAACTACATATGGTATGTATGAGTAGGAAACACAGTTCTTTTTCTCAGGGCATGCTCATGGTTATTGTGGTATTTTAGACTCTGGAAGGAAGAGCTGGCTTCTTGTATTAAATCAGAGTATGTTTCAGGGATGAGAACTCTGGTCTGAATTTCCCTTCAGTAACGGAGTAAAAGACCAGGATCTGTGACTTCCTACAAGCAAGAGTTCATTTCTGGTAAACCAATGTATTTTGGGCTCAAATGATTTTACACAGTTAAAAAGCCAATTTGATTCTCACTTTCAACTAAAGAGCATTTATGTAAGTGGAGCTGTGGTTTGTATAAGTTTCATAAGCACAGTTGAACAACATATGGTCCCTATGAGTAGGTAACACAGTTCTTTTTTTCAGGGCATGCTAATGGTTCTTGCTGTATTGGAGACGCTGGAAAGAAGAGCTTGCTTCTTGAGTTAAAACACAGTGTGTTTTTAGGATGAAAACACTGGTGTGATTTCCCTTCAGAAACGGAGTTAAACCACAGGATCTGTGTCTTCCTACAAGCAAGAGTTCATTTCTGGTAAACCCAGTGAATTTTGGCCTCAAATGATTATTCCTAGTTCTCGAACCCAACACAATTTTCACTATTAACTATAGAGCATTTATGTAGGAGGAGCTTTGGTTTGTTTCAGTTTCATGAGCAGAGTTGAACTACATATGGTCCGTGTGAGTAGGAAACCCAGTTCTTTTTTTCAGGGCATGCTCATGGTTCTTGCTGTTTTTTAGATTCTGGGAAGAAGTGCTTGCTTCTTGCTTTAAATCAGAGTGTGTTTCAGGGCGAAGAACTTTGGTCTGAATTTGACTTCAGAAACGGAGTTAAACCCCCGGATCAGTGTCTTCCTACAAGCAAGAGTTCAATTCTGGTAAACTAAGTGAATTTTTTGCTCAAATGCTTTTACACAGTACAAAAACCCAATATGATTCTCACTATTAACTAAAGAGCATTTATTTAAGAGGTGCTGTGGTTTGTATCAGTTTCATAAGCAGAGTTGATCTCCATATGGTCTGTATGAGTAGTAAACACAGTTCTTTTTGAGGGCATGCTCATGGTTCTTGCTGTATTGGAGACGCTGGAAAGAAGAGCTTGCTTCTTGCATTAAAACAGAGCATGTTTCATGGATGAGAACTCTGGTCTGAATTTCCCTTCAGAAATGGAGTTAAACACCAAGATCAGTGTCTTCCTACAAGCAAGAGTTATTTCTTATAAACCAAGTGAATATTCGGCTCAAATGATTTTTCGCAATTCAGGAACCCAATGTGAATCTCACTATTACTAAAGATCACTTATGTAAGAGGAGCTGTGGTTAGTATCAGTTTCATAAGCAGAGTTGAACTACATATGGTATGTATGAGTAGGAAACTCATTTCTTTATTTCTGGGAAGGCTCATGGTTCTTACTGTATTGGAGACGATGGAAAGAAGAGGATGATTCTTGCCTTAAAACAGAGTGTTTTTCAGGGATGAGAACTCTGGTCTGAATTTGCCTTCAGAAACGGAATTAAACGCCAGGATCTGTGTCTTCCTACAAGCAAGAGTTCATTTCTGGTAAACCCAGTGAATTTTGGCCTCAAATGATTTTTCAAAGTTCATAAACCCAACGCGATTCTCACTATTAACTAAAGAGCATTCATGTAAGAGGAGCTGTTGTTTGTGTCAGTTTCATAAGAAGAGTTGAACTACATATGGTATGTATGAGTAGGAAACACAGTTCTTTTTCTCAGGGCATGCTCATTGTTATTGCGGTATTTTAGACTCTGGAAGGAAGAGCTTGCTTCTTGCATTAAATCAGAGTATATTTCAGAGATGAGAACTCTGGTCTGAATTTCCCTTCAGTAACGGAGTAAAAGACCAGGATCTGTGACTTCCTACAAGCAAGAGTTCATTTCTGGTAAACCAATGTATTTTGGGCTCAAATGATTTTACACAGTTAAAAAGCCAATTTGATTCTCACTTTCAACTAAAGAGCATTTATGTAAGTGGAGCTGTGGTTTGTATAAGTTTCATAAGCACAGTTGAAAAACATATGGTCCCTATGAATTGGAAACACAGTTCTTTTTTTCAGGGCATGCTAATGGTTCTTGCTGTATTGGAGACGCTGGAAAGAAGAGCTTGCTTCTTGAGTTAAAACACAGTGCGTTTTTAGGATTTAAACACTGGACTGAATTTCCCTTCAGAAACGGAGTTAAACCACAGGATCTGTGTCTTCCTTCAAGCAAGAATTCATTTCTGGTAAACCCAGTGAATTTTTTCCTCAAATGATTATTCGCAGTCCTCGAACCCAACCCAATTTTCACTATTAACTAAAGAGCATTTATGTAAGAGGAGCTGTGGTTTGTGTCAGTTCCATAAGCAGAGTTGAACTACATATGGTCCGTATGAGTAGGAAACACAGTTCTTTTTTTCAGGGCATGCTCATGCTTCTTGCTGTATTTTAGACTCTGGAAAAAGAGCTTGCTTCTTGCTTTAAAGCAGAGTGTGTTTCAGGGATGAGAACTCTGGTCTGAATTTACCATCAGAAACGGAGTTAAGCTCCAGGATCTGTGTCTTCCTACAAGCAAGAGTTCTTTTCTGGAAACCCAGGGTATTTTGGGCTGAAATGTTTTTTCGCAGTTCACGAACCAAAACGCGATTCTCACTATTAACTAAAGAGGATTTTTTTAAGCGGAGCTGTGGTTTGTATCAGTTTCATAAGCTGAGTTGAACTACATATCGTCTGTATGAGTAGGAAACACAGTTCTTTTTTGCTGGGCATGCTCATGGTGTTTACTGTATTGGAGAAGCTAGAAAGAAGAGGATGATTCTTGCTGTAAAACAGAGTGTTTTTCAGGGATGAGAACTCTGGTCTGAATTACCCATCAGAAATTTAGTTTAACCCCAGGATATGTGTCTTCCTACAAACAAGAGTTCATATCTGGTTAAGTCAGTGAATTTTGGGCTCAAATGATTTTTTGCAGTTCCCAAACCCAACGCGATTCTCACTTTTAACTAAAGAGCATTTATGTAAGAGGAACTGTGGTTTGTTTCAGTTTCATAAGCACAGTTGAACTACATATGGTCCGTATGAGTAGGAAACACAGTTCTTTTTTTCAGGGCATGCTCATGGTTCTTGCTGTATTTGAGATGCTGGAAAGAAGAGCTTGCTTCTTGCGTTAAAACAGAGTGTGTTTTTTGATGAAAACACTGGTCTGAATTTCCCTTCAGAAACGGAGTTAAATCACAGGATCTGTGTCTTCCTACAATCAAGTGCTCATTTCTGGTAAACCAAGAGAATTTTGTGCTCAAATGCTTTTACACAGTTCAAAAACCCAATGTGATTCTCACAATTAACTAAAGAGCATTTATTTAAGAGGTGCTGTAGTTTGTATCATTTTCATAAGCAGAGTTGCTCTACATATGGTGTGTATGAGTAGGAAACACAGTTCTTTTTTGAGGGCATGTTCATGGTTCTTGCTATATTGGAGATGCTGCAAAGAAGAATTGGCTTGTTGCATTAAAACAGAGTGTGTTTCATGGATGAGAACTCTGGTCTGAATTTCCCTTCAGAAACGGAGTTAAACCACAGGATCTGTGTCTTCCTACAATCAAGTGCTCATTTCTGGTAAACCAAGTGAATTTTGTGCTCAAATGCTTTTACACAGTTCAAAAACCCAATGTGATTCTCACTATTAACTAAAGAGCATTTATTTAAGAGGTGCTGTGGTTTGTATCATTTTCATAAGCAGAGTTGATCTACATATGGTCTGTATGAGTAGGAAACACAGTTCTTTTTTGAGGGCCTGTTCATGGTTCTTGCTGTATTGGAGACGCTACAAAGAAGAATTGGCTTGTTGCATTAAAACAGAGTGTGTTTAACGGATGAGAACTCTGGTCTGAATTTCCCTTCAGAAACGGGGTTAAAACCCAGCATCTGTGTCTTCCTAGAAGCAAGAGTTCATTTCTGATTAACCAAGTGAATTTTCGACTCAAATGATTTTTGCAGTTCACGAAGCCAACGCGATTCTCACTATTAACTAAAGAGGATTTATGTAAGAGGAGCTGTGGTTTGTATCAGTTTCATAAGCAGAGTTGAACTACATATGGTCCGTATGAGTTGGAAACACAGTTCTTTTTTTTTCTGGGCATGCTCTTTGTTCTTGCTGTATTGGACACGCTGGAAAGAAAAGCTTGCTTCTTGCGTGAAAACAGAGTATGTTTCATGGATGAGAACACTGGTCTGAATTCCCTTCAGAAAAGGAGTCAACCAACAGTATCTGTGTCTTCCTACAAGCAAGAGTTCATTTCTGGTAAAACAAGTGAATTTTGTGCTCAAATGCTTTTACACAGTTCGAAATCCCAATGTGATTCTCACTATTAACTACAGATTATTTATTTAAGAGGGGCTCTGGTTTTTATCAGTTTCATAAGCAGAGTTGAACTACATATGGTCCGTATGAGAGGGCACACAGTGTTTTTTTTCAGGGCATGCTCATGGTTCTTGCTGAATTTTAGACTCAAGAGCTCGCTTCTTGTTTTAAACAGAGTGTGTTTTTTGGATGGAAACACTGGTCTGAATTTCCCTTCAGAAACGGAGTTAAACCACAGGATCTGTGTCTTCCTACAAGCAAGAGTTCATTTCTGGTAAAACAAGTGAATTTTGTGCTCAAATGCTTTTACACAGTTCGAAATCCCAATGTGATTCTCACTATTAACTACAGATTATTTATTTAAGAGGGGCTCTGGTTTTTATCAGTTTCATAAGCAGAGTTGAACTACATATGGTCCGTATGAGAGGGCACACAGTGTTTTTTTTCAGGGCATGCTCATGGTTCTTGCTGAATTTTAGACTCAAGAGCTTGCTTCTTGTTTTAAACAGAGTGTGTTTTTTGGATGGAAACACTGGTCTGAATTTCCCTTCAGAAACGGAGTTAAACCACAGGATCTGTGTCTTCCTACAAGCAAGAGTTCATTTCTGCTAAACCAAGTGAATTTTGTGCTCAAATGCTTTTACACAGTTCAAAAACCCAATGTGATTCTCACTATTAACTAAAGAGCATTCATGTAAGAGGAGCTGTTGTTTGTATCAGTTTCATAAGCAGAGTTGAACTACATATGGTCTGTATGAGTAGGAAACACAGTTCTTTTTTTCAGGGAATGCTCATGCTTCTTGCTGTATTTTAGACTCTGGAAAGAAGAGCTTACTTCTTGCATTAAAGCAGAGTGTGTTGCAGGGATGAGAACTTCGGTCTGAATTTCCCTTCAGAAACGGAGTTAAACACCAGGATCTGTGTCTTCCTACAAGCCAGAGCTATTTCTGGTAAACCAAGTGAATCTTCGGCTCAAATGATTTTTTGGAGTTCACGAACCCAACGTGAATCTCACTATTACTAAAGACCATTTATGTAAGAGGAGCTGTGGTTTGTATCAGTTTCATGAGCAGAGTTGACCTACATATGGTATGTATGAGTAGGAAACACAGTTCTTTATTTCTGGGAAGGCTCATGGTTCTTACTGTATTGGAGATGATGGAAAGAAGAGGATGATTCTTGCCGTAAAACAGAGTGTTTTTCAGGGAGGAGAACTCTGGTCTGAAGTACCCATCAGAAATTAAGTTTAACCCCAAGATATGTGTATTCCTACAAGCAAGAGTTCATTTCTGGTTAAGCCAGTGAATTTTGGGCTCAAATGATTTTTTGCAGTTCCCAAACCCAACGCGATTCTCACTTTTAACTAAAGAGCATTTATGTAAGAGGAACTGTGGTTTGTTTCAGTTTCATAAGCACAGTTGAACTACATATGGTCCGTATGAGTAGGAAACACAGTTCTTTTTTTCAGGGCATGCTCATGGTTCTTGCTGTATTTGAGATGCTGGAAAGAAGAGCTTGCTTCTTGCGTTAAAACAGAGTGTGTTTTTTGATGAAAACACTGGTCTGAATTTCCCTTCAGAAACGGAGTTAAATCACAGGATCTGTGTCTTCCTACAATCAAGTGCTCATTTCTGGTAAACCAAGAGAATTTTGTGCTCAAATGCTTTTACACAGTTCAAAAACCCAATGTGATTCTCACAATTAACTAAAGAGCATTTATTTAAGAGGTGCTGTAGTTTGTATCATTTTCATAAGCAGAGTTGCTCTACATATGGTGTGTATGAGTAGGAAACACAGTTCTTTTTTGAGGGCATGTTCATGGTTCTTGCTATATTGGAGATGCTGCAAAGAAGAATTGGCTTGTTGCATTAAAACAGAGTGTGTTTCATGGATGAGAACTCTGGTCTGAATTTCCCTTCAGAAACGGAGTTAAACCACAGGATCTGTGTCTTCCTACAATCAAGTGCTCATTTCTGGTAAACCAAGTGAATTTTGTGCTCAAATGCTTTTACACAGTTCAAAAACCCAATGTGATTCTCACTATTAACTAAAGAGCATTTATTTAAGAGGTGCTGTGGTTTGTATCATTTTCATAAGCAGAGTTGATCTACATATGGTCTGTATGAGTAGGAAACACAGTTCTTTTTTGAGGGCATGTTCATGGTTCTTGCTGTATTGGAGACGCTACAAAGAAGAATTGGCTTGTTGCATTAAAACAGAGTGTGTTTTATGGATGAGAACTCTGGTCTGAATTTCCCTTCAGAAACGGGGTTAAAACCCAGCATCTGTGTCTTCCTAGAAGCAAGAGTTCATTTCTGATTAACCAAGTGAATTTTCGACTCAAATGATTTTTGCAGTTCACGAAGCCAACGCGATTCTCACTATTAACTAAAGAGGATTTATGTAAGAGGAGCTGTGGTTTGTATCAGTTTCATAAGCAGAGTTGAACTACATATGGTCCGTATGAGTTGGAAACACAGTTCTTTTTTTTTCTGGGCATGCTCTTTGTTCTTGCTGTATTGGACACGCTGGAAAGAAAAGCTTGCTTCTTGCGTGAAAACAGAGTATGTTTCATGGATGAGAACACTGGTCTGAATTCCCTTCAGAAAAGGAGTCAACCAACAGTATCTGTGTCTTCCTACAAGCAAGAGTTCATTTCTGGTAAAACAAGTGAATTTTGTGCTCAAATGCTTTTACACAGTTCGAAATCCCAATGTGATTCTCACTATTAACTACAGATTATTTATTTAAGAGGGGCTCTGGTTTTTATCAGTTTCATAAGCAGAGTTGAACTACATATGGTCCGTATGAGAGGGCACACAGTGTTTTTTTTCAGGGCATGCTCATGGTTCTTGCTGAATTTTAGACTCAAGAGCTCGCTTCTTGTTTTAAACAGAGTGTGTTTTTTGGATGGAAACACTGGTCTGAATTTCCCTTCAGAAACGGAGTTAAACCACAGGATCTGTGTCTTCCTACAAGCAAGAGTTCATTTCTGCTAAACCAAGTGAATTTTGTGCTCAAATGCTTTTACACAGTTCAAAAACCCAATGTGATTCTCACTATTAACTAAAGAGCATTCATGTAAGAGGAGCTGTTGTTTGTATCAGTTTCATAAGCAGAGTTGAACTACATATGGTCTGTATGAGTAGGAAACACAGTTCTTTTTTTCAGGGAATGCTCATGCTTCTTGCTGTATTTTAGACTCTGGAAAGAAGAGCTTACTTCTTGCATTAAAGCAGAGTGTGTTGCAGGGATGAGAACTTCGGTCTGAATTTCCCTTCAGAAACGGAGTTAAACACCAGGATCTGTGTCTTCCTACAAGCCAGAGCTATTTCTGGTAAACCAAGTGAATCTTCGGCTCAAATGATTTTTTGGAGTTCACGAACCCAACGTGAATCTCACTATTACTAAAGACCATTTATGTAAGAGGAGCTGTGGTTTGTATCAGTTTCATGAGCAGAGTTGACCTACATATGGTATGTATGAGTAGGAAACACAGTTCTTTATTTCTGGGAAGGCTCATGGTTCTTACTGTATTGGAGATGATGGAAAGAAGAGGATGATTCTTGCCGTAAAACAGAGTGTTTTTCAGGGAGGAGAACTCTGGTCTGAAGTACCCATCAGAAATTAAGTATAACCCCAAGATATGTGTATTCCTACAAGCAAGAGTTCATTTCTGGTTAAGCCAGTGAATTTTGGGCTCAAATGATTTTTTGCAGTACACGAACCCAACGCAATTCTCACTATTAACTAAAGAGCATTTATGTAAGAGGAGATGTGGTTTGTTTCAGTTTCATAAGCACAGTTGAACTACATATGGTCCGTATGAGTAGGAAACACAGTTCTTTTTTTCAGGGCATGCTCATGGTTCTTGCTGTATTTGAGATGCTGGAAAGAAGAGCTTGCTTCTTGCGTTAAAACAGAGTGTGTTTTTTGATGAAAACACTGGTCTGAATTTCCCTTCAGAAACGGAGTTAAATCACAGGATCTGTGTCTTCCTACAATCAAGTGCTCATTTCTGGTAAACCAAGAGAATTTTGTGCTCAAATGCTTTTACACAGTTCAAAAACCCAATGTGATTCTCACAATTAACTAAAGAGCATTTATTTAAGAGGTGCTGTAGTTTGTATCATTTTCATAAGCAGAGTTGCTCTACATATGGTGTGTATGAGTAGGAAACACAGTTCTTTTTTGAGGGCATGTTCATGGTTCTTGCTATATTGGAGATGCTGCAAAGAAGAATTGGCTTGTTGCATTAAAACAGAGTGTGTTTCATGGATGAGAACTCTGGTCTGAATTTCCCTTCAGAAACGGAGTTAAAACCCAGCATCTGTGTCTTCCTAGAAGCAAGAGTTCATTTCTGGTAAACCGAGTGAATTTTGGCCTCAAATGATTTTTCGCAGTTCATAAACCCAATGCGATCCTCACTATTAACTAAAGAGCATTCTTGTAAGAGGAGCTGTTGTTTGTGTCAGTTTCATAAACAGAGTTGAACTACATATGGTCCGTATGAGTAGTAAACACAGTTCTTTTTTTCGGGGCATGCTCATGCTTCTTGCTGTATTTTAGACTCTGGAAAGAAGAGCTTGCTTCTTGCATTAAAGGAGAGTGTGTTTCAGGGATGAGAACGTTGGTCTGAATTTACCTTCAGAAACATAGTTAAGCCCCAGGATCTGTGTCTTCCTACAAGCAAGAGATCTTTTCTGGAAACCCAGTGATTTTTGGGCTCAAATGATTTTTCGCAGTTCACGAACCCATCGTGATTCTCACTATTAACTAAAGAAGATTTATGTAACAGGAGCTGTGGTTTGTATCAGTTTCAAAAGCAGAGTTGAACTACATATCGTCCGTATGAGTAGGAAACACAGTTCTTTTTTTCTGGGCATGCTCATGTTTCTAAATGTATTGGAGATGCTATAAAGAATAGCTTGCTTCTTCTGTGAAAACAGAGTGTGTTTCAGGGATGAGTACACTGGACTGAATTTCCCTTCAGAAACGGAGTTAAACCCCAGGATCTGTGTCTATCTACAAGAAAGAGTTCATTTCTGGTAAACCAAGTGAAATTTGTGCTCAAATGCTTTTACACAGTTCAAAAACCCAATGAGATTCTCACTGTTAACTAAAGAGCATTTATTTAAGAGGTGCTGTGGTTTATATCAGTTTCATAAGCAGAGTTGATCTACATATGGTCTGTATGAGTAGGAAACCCAGGTCATTTTTTCAGGGCATGCTCATGGTTCTTGTTGCATTTTAGACTCTGGAGCTTGCATCTTGCGTTAAAACAGAGTGTGTTTCAGGGATGTGATCCCTGGTCTGAATTTCCCTTCACAAAGGGAGTTAAAACCCAGGATCTGTGTCTATCTGCAAGCAAGCGTTCATTTCTGGTTAACCAAATGAATTCTGGGCTCAAATGATTTTTCGCAGTTCACGAACCCAACGTGATTCACACTATTAACTAAAGAGCATTTATGTAAGAGGAGCTGTGGTTTGTATCAGTTTCATAAGAAGATTGAACTACATATGGTATGTATGAGTAGAAAACACAGTTCTTTTTTTCTGGGAATGCTCATGGTTCTTACTGTATTGGAGCCACCGGAAAGAAGAGCTTGCTTCTTGGTGTAAACAGAGTGTGTTTCGTGGATGAGAACACTGGATTGAATTTCCCTTCAGAAACGGAGTTAAACCCCAGAATCTGTGTCTTCCTACAAGAAAGAGTTCATTTCTGGTAAACCCAGTGAATTTTGGGCTCATATGATATTTCGCAGTTCATGAACCGAACGCGATTCTCACTATTAACTAAAGATTATTTAATTAAGTGGTGCTCTGGTTTGTATCAGTTTCATAAGCAGAGTTGAACTACATATGGTCCGTATGAGTAGGAAACACAGTGCTTTTTTTCAGGACATGCTCATGGTTCTTGCTGAATTATAGACTCTGGAGCTTGCTTCTCGCGTTAAAACAGTGTGTGTTTCAGGGATGAGGTCTCTGGTCTGTATTTCCCTTCACAAACGAAGTTAAACCCCAGGATCTGTGTCTTCCTACAAGCAAGCCTTCATTTCTGGTTAACCCAGTGAATTCTGGGCTCAAATGATTTTTCACAGTTCACGAACCCAACGCGATTCTCACTATTAACTAAAGAGCATTTATGTAAGAGGAGCTGTGGTTTGTATCAGTTTCATAAAAAGAGTTGAACTACATATGGTATGTATGAGTAGGAAACACAGTTCTTTTTCTCAGGGCATGCTCATTGTTATTGTGGTATTTTAGACTCTGGAAGGAAGAGCTTGCTTCTTGCATTAAATCAGAGTATGTTTCAGGGATGAGAACTCTGGTCTGAATTTCCCTTCAGTAACGGAGTAAAAGACCAGGATCTGTGACTTCCTACAAGCAAGAGTTCATTTCTGGTAAACCAATGTATTTTGTGCTCAAATGATTTTACACAGTTAAAAAGCCAATTTGATTCTCACTTTCAACTAAAGAGCATTTATGTAAGTGGAGCTGTGGTTTGTATAAGTTTCATAAGCACAGTTGAACAACATATGGTCCCTATGAGTAGGTAACACAGTTCTTTTTTTCAGGGCATGCTAATGGTTCTTGCTGTATTGGAGACGCTGGAAAGAAGAGCTTGCTTCTTGAGTTAAAACACAGTGTGTTTTTAGGATGAAAACACTGGTGTGATTTCCCTTCAGAAACGGAGTTAAACCACAGGATCTGTGTCTTCCTACAAGCAAGAGTTCATTTCTGGTAAACCCAGTGAATTTTGGCCTCAAATGATTATTCCTAGTTCTCGAACCCAACACAATTTTCACTATTAAGTATAGAGCATTTATGTAGGAGGAGCTTTGGTTTGTATCAGTTTCATGAGCAGAGTTGAACTACATATGGTCCGTGTGAGTAGGAAACCCAGTTCTTTTTTTCAGGGCATGCTCATGGTTCTTGCTGTATTTTAGACTCTGGGAAGAAGTGCTTGCTTCTTGCTTTAAATCAGAGTGTGTTTCAGGGCTAAGAACTTTGGTCTGAATTTGACTTCAGAAACGGAGTTAAACCCCCGGATCACTGTCTTCCTACAAGCAAGAGTTCAATTCTGGTAAACCAAGTGAATTTTTTGCTCAAATGCTTTTACACAGTACAAAAACCCAATGTGATTCTCACTATTAACTAAAGAGCATTTATTTAAGAGGTGCTGTGGTTTGTATCAGTTTCATAAGCAGAGTTGATCTCCATATGGTCTGTATGAGTAGTAAACACAGTTCTTTTTGAGGGCATGCTCATGGTTCTTGCTGTATTGGAGACGCTGGAAAGAAGAGCTTGCTTCTTGCATTAAAACAGAGCATGTTTCATGGATGAGAACTCTGGTCTGAATTTCCCTTCAGAAACGGAGTTAAACACCAAGATCAGTGTCTTCCTACAAGCAAGAGTTATTTCTTATAAACCAAGTGAATATTCGGCTCAAATGATTTTTCGCAGTTCAGGAACCCAATGTGCATCTCACTATTACTAAAGATCACTTATGTAAGAGGAGCTGTGGTTAGTATCAGTTTCATAAGCAGAGTTGAACTACATATGGTATGTATGAGTAGGAAACTCATTTCTTTATTTCTGGGAAGGCTCATGGTTCTTACTGTATTGGAGACGATGGAAAGAAGAGGATGATTCTTGCCTTAAAACAGAGTGTTTTTCAGGGATGAGAACTCTGGTCTGAATTTGCCTTCAGAAACGGAATTAAACGCCAGGATCTGTGTCTTCCTACAAGCAAGAGTTCATTTCTGGTAAACCCAGTGAATTTTGGCCTCAAATGATTTTTCAAAGTTCATAAACCCAACGCGATTCTCACTATTAACTAAAGAGCATTCATGTAAGAGGAGCTGTTGTTTGTGTCAGTTTCAAAAGAAGAGTTGAACTACATATGGTATGTATGAGTAGGAAACACAGTTCTTTTTCTCAGGGCATGCTCATTGTTATTGCGGTATTTTAGACTCTGGAAGGAAGAGCTTGCTTCTTGCATTAAATCAGAGTATATTTCAGAGATGAGAACTCTGGTCTGAATTTCCCTTCAGTAACGGAGTAAAAGACCAGGATCTGTGACTTCCTACAAGCAAGAGTTCATTTCTGGTAAACCAATGTATTTTGTGCTCAAATGATTTTACACAGTTAAAAAGCCAATTTGATTCTCACTTTCAACTAAAGAGCATTTATGTAAGTGGAGCTGTGGTTTGTATAAGTTTCATAAGCACAGTTCAACAATATATGTTCCCTATGAGTAGTAAACCCAGTTCTTTTTTTTCAAGGCATGCTAATGGTTCTTGCTATATTGGAGACGCTGGAAGAAGAGCTTGCTTCTTGAGTTAAAACACAGTGTGTTTTTAGGATTTAAACACTGGTCTGAATTTCCCTTCAGAAACGGAGTTAAACCACAGGATCTGTGTCTTCCTTCAAGCAAGAATTCATTTCTGGTAAACCCAGTGAATTTTTTCCTCAAATGATTATTCGCAGTCCTCGAAGCCAACACAATTCTCACTATTAACTAAAGAGCATTTATGTAAGAGGAGCTGTGGTTTGTGTCAGTTCCATAAGCAGAGTTGAACGACTTATCGTCTGTATGAGTAGGAAACACAGTTCTTTTTTTCAGGGCATGCTCATGCTTCTTGCTGTATTTTAGAATCTGGAAAAAGAGCTTGCTTCTTGCTTTAAAGCAGAGTGTGTTTCAGGGATGAGAACTCTGGTCTGAATTTACCATCAGAAACGGAGTTAAGCCCCAGGATCTGTGTCTTCCTACAAGCAGGAGTTCTTTTCTGGAAACCCAGGGTATTTTGGGCTGAAATGTTTTTTCGCAGTTCATGAACCAAAACGCGATTCTCACTATTAACTAAAGAGGATTTTTTAAAGCGGAGCTGTGGTTTGTATCAGTTTCATAAGCTGAGTTGAACTACATATCGTCTGTATGAGTAGGAAACACAGTTCTTTTTTGCTGGGCATGCTCATGGTGCTTACTGTATTGGAGAAGCTGGAAAGAAGAGGATGATTCTTGCCGTAAAACAGAGTGTTATTCAGGGATGAGAACTCTGGTCTGAATTACCCATCAGAAATTTAGTTTAACCCCAGGATATGTGTCTTCCTACAAACAAGAGTTCACATCTGGTTAAGTCAGTGAATTTTGGGCTCAAATGATTTTTTGCAGTTCCCAAACCCAACGCGATTCTCACTTTTAACTAAAGAGCATTTATGTAAGAGGAACTGTGGTTTGTTTCAGTTTCATAAGCACAGTTGAACTACATATGGTCCGTATGAGTAGGAAACACAGTTCTTTTTTTCAGGGCATGCTCATGGTTCTTGCTGTATTTGAGATGCTGGAAAGAAGAGCATGCTTCTTGCGTTAAAACAGAGTGTGTTTTTTGATGAAAACACTGGTCTGAATTTCCCTTCAGAAACGGAGTTAAACCACAGGATCTGTGTCTTCCTACAATCAAGTGCTCATTTCTGGTAAACCAAGTGAATTTTGTGCTCAAATGCTTTTACACAGTTCAAAAACCCAATGTGATTCTCACTATTAACTAAAGAGCATTTGTTTAAGAGGTGCTGTGGTTTGTATCATTTTCATAAGCAGAGTTGATCTACATATGGTCTGTATGAGTAGGAAACACAGTTCTTTTTTGAGGGCATGTTCATGGTTCTTGCTGTATTGGAGACGCTACAAAGAAGAATTGGCTTGTTGCATTAAAACAGAGTGTGTTTCATGGATGAGAACTCTGGTCTGAATTTCCCTTCAGAAACGGGGTTAAAACCCAGCATCTGTGTCTTCCTAGAAGCAAGAGTTCATTTCTGATTAACCAAGTGAATTTTCGACTCAAATGATTTTTGCAGTTCACGAAGCCAACGCGATTCTCACTATTAACTAAAGAGGATTTATGTAAGAGGAGCTGTGGTTTGTATCAGTTTCATAAGCAGAGTTGAACTACATATGGTCCGTATGAGTTGGAAACACAGTTCTTTTTTTTTTCTGGGCATGCTCTTTGTTCTTGCTGTATTGGACACGTTGGAAAGAAAAGCTTGCTTCTTGCGTGAAAACAGAGTATGTTTCATGGATGAGAACACTGGTCTGAATTCCCTTCAGAAAAGGAGTCAACCAACAGTATCTGTGTCTTCCTACAAGCAAGAGTTCATTTCTGGTAAACCAAGTGAATTTTGTGCTCAAATGCTTTTACACAGTTCGAAAACCCAATGTGATTCTCACTATTAACTACAGATTATTTATTTAAGAGGGGCTCTGGTTTTTATCAGTTTCATAAGCAGAGTTGAACTACATATGGTCCGTATGAGAGGGCACACAGTGTTTTTTTTCAGGGCATGCTCATGGTTCTTGCTGAATTTTAGACTCAAGAGCTCGCTTCTTGTTTTAAACAGAGTGTGTTTTTTGGATGGAAACACTGGTCTGAATTTCCCTTCAGAAACGGAGTTAAACCACAGGATCTGTGTCTTCCTACAAGCAAGAGTTCATTTCTGCTAAACCAAGTGAATTTTGTGCTCAAATGCTTTTACACAGTTCAAAAACCCAATGTGATTCTCACTATTAACTAAAGAGCATTCATGTAAGAGGAGCTGTTGTTTGTATCAGTTTCATAAGCAGAGTTGAACTACATATGGTCTGTATGAGTAGGAAACATAGTTCTTTTTTTCAGGGAATGCTCATGCTTCTTGCTGTATTTTAGACTCTGGAAAGAAGAGCTTACTTCTTGCATTAAAGCAGAGTGTGTTGCAGGGATGAGAACTTCGGTCTGAATTTCCCTTCAGAAACGGAGTTAAACACCAGGATCAGTGTCTTCCTACAAGCCAGAGCTATTTCTGGTAAACCAAGTGAATCTTCGGCTCAAATGATTTTTTGGAGTTCACGAACCCAACGTGAATCTCACCTTTACTAAAGACCATTTATGTAAGAGGAGCTGTGGTTTGTATCAGTTTCATGAGCAGAGTTGACCTACATATGGTATGTATGAGTAGGAAACACAGTTCTTTATTTCTGGGAAGGCTCATGGTTCTTACTGTATTGGAGATGATGGAAAGAAAAGGATGATTCTTGCCGTAAAACAGAGTGTTTTTCAGGGAGGAGAACTCTGGTCTGAAGTACCCATCAGAAATTAAGTTTAACCCCAGGATATGTGTATTCCTACAAGCAAGAGTTCATTTCTGGTTAAGCCAGTGAATTTTGGGCTCAAATGATTTTTTGCAGTTCACTAACCCAACGCAATTCTCACTATTAACTAAAGAGCATTTATGTAAGAGGAGCTGTGGTTTGTTTCAGTTTCATAAGCACAGTTGAACTACATATGGTCGGTATGAGTAGGAAACTCAGTTCTTTATTTCTGGGAAGGCTCATGGTTCTTACTGTATTGGAGACAATGGAAAGAAGTGGATGATTCTTGCCTTAAAACAGAGTGTTTTTCAGGGATGAGAACTCTAGTCTGAATTTGCCTTCAGAAACGGAATTAAACGCCAGGATCTGTGTCTTCCTACAAGCAAGAGTTCATTTCTGGTAAACCCAGTGAATTTTGGCCTCAAATGATTTTTCGCTGTTCATAAAACCAAGGCGATTCTCACTATTAACTAAAGAGCATTCATGTAAGAGCAGCTGTTGTTTGTATCAGTTTCATAAGCAGAGTTCAACTACATATGGTCCGTATGAGTAGGAAACACAGTTCTTTTTTTCAGTGCATGCTCATGCTTCTTGCTATATTTTAGACTCTGGAACGAAGAGCTTGCTTCTTGCTTTAAAGCAGAGTGTGTTTCAGGGATGAGAACTTTGGTCTGAATTCACCTTAAGAAACGGAGTTAAGCCCCAGGATCTGTGTCTTCGTACAAGCAAGGGTACTTTTCTGGAAACACGGGGAATTTTGGGCTCAAATGTTTTTTCGCAGTTCACGAACCAAAACACGATTCTTACTATTAACTAAAGAGGATTTTTGTAAGAGGAGCTGTGGTTTGTATCGGTTTCAAAAGCAGAGTTGAACTACATATCATCTGTATGAGTAGGAAACATACTTCTTTTTCTGGCTATCCTCATGGTGCTTACTGTATTGGAGAAGCTGGAAAGAAGAGGATGATTCTTGCCGTAAAACAGAGTGTTTTTCAGGGATGAGAACTCTGGTCTGAATTACCCATCAGAAATTTAGTTTAACCCCAGGATATGTGTCTTCCTACAAGCAAGAGTTCATTTCTGGTTAAGCCAGTGAATTTTGGGCTCAAATGATTTTTTGCAGTTCACGAACCCCAACGCGATTCTCACTATTAACTAAAGCCCATTTATGTAAGAGTAGCTTGGTTTGTTTCAGTTACATAAGCACAGTTGAACTACATATGGTCCGTATGAGTAGGAAACACAGTTCTTTTTTTCAGTGCATGCTCATGGTTCTTGCTGTATTTGAGATGCTGGAAAGAAGAGCTTGCTTCTTGCGTTAAAACAGAGTGTGTTTTTTGATGAAAACACTGGTCTGAATTTCCCTTCAGAAACGGAGTTAAACCACAGGATCTGTGTCTTCCTACAATCAAGTGCTCATTTCTGGTAAACCAAGTGAATTGTGTGCTCAAATGCTTTTACACAGTTCAAAAACCCAATGTGATTCTCACTATTAACTAAAGATTATTTATTTAAGAGGTGCTGTGGTTTGTATCAGTTTCGTAAGCAGAGTTGAACAACATATGGTCCCTATGAGTAGGATACACAGTTCTTTTTTTCAGGGCATGCTAATGGTTCTTGCTGTATTGGAGAAGCTGGAAAGAAGAGCTTGCTTCTTGCGTTAAAATAGAGTGTGTTTTTTGGATGAAAACACTGGTCTGAATTTCCCTTCAGAAACAGAGTTAAACCACAGGATCTGTGTCTTCCTACAAGCATTAGTTCATTTCTGGTAAACCCAGTGAATTTTGGCCTCAAATGATTATTCGCAGTTCTTGAACCCAACACAATTCTCACTATTAGCTAAAGAGCATTTATGTAAGAGGAGCTGTGGTTTGTATCAGTTTCATAAGCAGAGTTGAACTACATATGGTCCGTATGAGTTGGAAACACAGTTCTTTTTTTTTCTGGGCATGCTCTTTGTTCTTGCTGTATTGGACACGCTGGAAAGAAAAGCTTTCTTTTTGCGTGAAAACAGAGTGTGTTTCATGGATGAGAACACTGGTCTGAATTCCCTTCAGAAACGGAGTCAACCAACAGTATCTGTGTCTTCCTACAAGCAAGAGTTCATTTCTGGTAAACCAAGTGAATTTTGTGCTCAAATGCTTTTACAAGTTCGAAAACCCAATGTGATTCTCACTATTAACTACAGATTATTTATTTAAGAGGGGCTCTTGTTTTTATCAGATTCATAATCAGAGTTGAACTACATATGGTCCGTATGAGAGGGAACACAGTGTTTTTTTTCAGGGCATGCTCATGGTTCTTGCTGAATTTTAGACTCAAGAGCTTGCGTCTTGTTTTAAACAGAGTGTGTTTTTTGGATGGAAACACTGGTCTGAATTTCCCTTCAGAAACGGAGTTAAACCACAGGATCTGTGTCTTCCTACAAGCAAGAGTTCATTTCTGCTAAACCAAGTGAATTTTGTGCTCAAATGCTTTTACACAGTTCAAAAACCCAATGTGATTCTCACTATTAACTAAAGAGCATTCATGTAAGAGGAGCTGTTGTTTGTATCAGTTTCATAAGCAGAGTTGAACTACATATGGTCCTTATGAGTAGGAAACACAGTTCTTTTTTTCAGGGAATGCTCATGCTTCTTGCTGTATTTTAGACTCTGGAAAGAAGAGCTTACTTCTTGCATTAAAGCAGAGTGTGTTGCAGGGATGAGAACTTCGGTCTGAATTTCCCTTCAAAAACGGAGTTAAACACCAGGATCAGTGTCTTCCTACAAGCCAGAGCTATTTCTGGTAACCCAAGTGAATATTCGGCTCAAATGATTTTTTGGAGTTCACGAACCCAACGTGAATCTCACTATTACTAAAGATCATTTATGTAAGAGGAGCTGTGGTTTGTATCAGTTTCATGAGCAGAGTTGACCTACATATGGTATGTATGAGTAGGAAACACAGTTCTTTATTTCTGGGAAGGCTCATGGTTCTTACTGTATTGGAGATGATGGAAAGAAAAGGATGATTCTTGCCGTAAAACAGAGTGTTTTTCAGGGAGGAGAACTCTGGTCTGAAGTACCCATCAGAAATTAAGTTTAACCCCAGGATATGTGTATTCCTACAAGCAAGAGTTCATTTCTGGTTAAGCCAGTGAATTTTGGGCTCAAATGATTTTTTGCAGTTCACTAACCCAACGCAATTCTCACTATTAACTAAAGAGCATTTATGTAAGAGGAGCTGTGGTTTGTTTCAGTTTCATAAGCACAGTTGAACTACATATGGTCGGTATGAGTAGGAAACTCAGTTCTTTATTTCTGGGAAGGCTCATGGTTCTTACTGTATTGGAGACAATGGAAAGAAGTGGATGATTCTTGCCTTAAAACAGAGTGTTTTTCAGGGATGAGAACTCTAGTCTGAATTTGCCTTCAGAAACGGAATTAAACGCCAGGATCTGTGTCTTCCTACAAGCAAGAGTTCATTTCTGGTAAACCCAGTGAATTTTGGCCTCAAATGATTTTTCGCTGTTCATAAAACCAAGGCGATTCTCACTATTAACTAAAGAGCATTCATGTAAGAGCAGCTGTTGTTTGTATCAGTTTCATAAGCAGAGTTCAACTACATATGGTCCGTATGAGTAGGAAACACAGTTCTTTTTTTCAGTGCATGCTCATGCTTCTTGCTATATTTTAGACTCTGGAACGAAGAGCTTGCTTCTTGCTTTAAAGCAGAGTGTGTTTCAGGGATGAGAACTTTGGTCTGAATTCACCTTAAGAAACGGAGTTAAGCCCCAGGATCTGTGTCTTCGTACAAGCAAGGGTACTTTTCTGGAAACACGGGGAATTTTGGGCTCAAATGTTTTTTCGCAGTTCACGAACCAAAACACGATTCTTACTATTAACTAAAGAGGATTTTTGTAAGAGGAGCTGTGGTTTGTATCGGTTTCAAAAGCAGAGTTGAACTACATATCATCTGTATGAGTAGGAAACATACTTCTTTTTCTGGCTATCCTCATGGTGCTTACTGTATTGGAGAAGCTGGAAAGAAGAGGATGATTCTTGCCATAAAACAGAGTGTTTTTCAGGGATGAGAACTCTGGTCTGAATTACCCATCAGAAATTTAGTTTAACCCCAGGATATGTGTCTTCCTACAAGCAAGAGTTCATTTCTGGTTAAGCCAGTGAATTATGGGCTCAAATGATTTTTTGCAGTTCACGAACCCCAACGCGATTCTCACTATTAACTAAAGCCCATTTATGTAAGAGTAGCTTGGTTTGTTTCAGTTACATAAGCACAGTTGAACTACATATGGTCCGTATGAGTAGGAAACACAGTTCTTTTTTTCAGTGCATGCTCATGGTTCTTGCTGTATTTGAGATGCTGGAAAGAAGAGCTTGCTTCTTGCGTTAAAACAGAGTGTGTTTTTTGATGAAAACACTGGTCTGAATTTCCCTTCAGAAACGGAGTTAAACCACAGGATCTGTGTCTTCCTACAATCAAGTGCTCATTTCTGGTAAACCAAGTGAATTGTGTGCTCAAATGCTTTTACACAGTTCAAAAACCCAATGTGATTCTCACTATTAACTAAAGATTATTTATTTAAGAGGTGCTGTGGTTTGTATCAGTTTCGTAAGCAGAGTTGAACAACATATGGTCCCTATGAGTAGGATACACAGTTCTTTTTTTCAGGGCATGCTAATGGTTCTTGCTGTATTGGAGAAGCTGGAAAGAAGAGCTTGCTTCTTGCGTTAAAATAGAGTGTGTTTTTTGGATGAAAACACTGGTCTGAATTTCCCTTCAGAAACAGAGTTAAACCACAGGATCTGTGTCTTCCTACAAGCATTAGTTCATTTCTGGTAAACCCAGTGAATTTTGGCCTCAAATGATTATTCGCAGTTCTTGAACCCAACACAATTCTCACTATTAGCTAAAGAGCATTTATGTAAGAGGAGCTGTGGTTTGTGTCAGTTTTATGACCAGAGTTGAACTACATATGGTCCGTATGAGTAGGAAACCCAGATCTTTTTTTCCGGGCATGCTCATGGTTCTTGCTTTTTTTAGACTCTGGAAAGTAGTGCTTGCTTCTTGCTTTAAATCAGCGTGTGTTTCAGGGCTAAGAACTTTGGTCTGAATTTGACTTCAGAAACGGAGTTAAACCCCCGGATTAGTGTCTTCCTACAAGCAAGAGTTCAATTCTGGTAAACTAAGTGAATTTTTTGCTCAAATGCTTTTACACAGTACAAAAACCCAATGTGATTCTCACTATTAACTAAAGAGCATTTATTTAAGAGGTGCTGTGGTTTGTATCAGTTTCCTAAGCAGAGTTGATCTACATATGGTCTGTATGAGTAGGAAACACAGTTCTTTTTTGAGGGCATGCTCATGGTCCTTGCTGTATTGAAGATGCTGGAAAGAAGAGCTTGCTTCTTGCATTAAAACAGAGCATGTTTCATGGATGAGAACTCTGGTCTGAATTTCCCTTCAGAAACGGAGTTAAACACCAAGATCAGTGTCTTCCTACAAGCAAGAGTTATTTCTTATAAACCAAGTGAATATTCGGCTCAAATGATTTTTCGCAGTTCAGGAACCCAATGTGAATCTCACTATTTTTAAAGATCACTTATGTAAGAGGAGCTGTGGTTAGTATCAGTTTCATAAGCAGAGTTGAACTACATATGGTATGTATGAGTAGGAAACTCATTTCTTTATTTCTGGGAAGGCTCATGGTTCTTACTGTATTGGAGACGATGGAAAGAAGAGGATGATTCTTGCCTTAAAACAGAGTGTTTTTCAGGGATGAGAACTCTGGTCTGAATTTGCCTTCAGAAACGGAATTAAACGCCAGGATCTGTGTCTTCCTACAAGCAAGAGTTCATTTCTGGTAAACCCAGTGAATTTTGGCCTCAAATGATTTTTCAAAGTTCATAAACCCAACGCGATTCTCACTATTAACTAAAGAGCATTCATGTAAGAGGAGCTGTTGTTTGTGTCAGTTTCAAAAGAAGAGTTGAACTACATATGGTATGTATGAGTAGGAAACACAGTTCTTTTTCTCAGGGCATGCTCATTGTTATTGCGGTATTTTAGACTCTGGAAGGAAGAGCTTGCTTCTTGCATTAAATCAGAGTATATTTCAGAGATGAGAACTCTGGTCTGAATTTCCCTTCAGTAACGGAGTAAAAGACCAGGATCTGTGACTTCCTACAAGCAAGAGTTCATTTCTGGTAAACCAATGTATTTTGGGCTCAAATGATTTTACACAGTTAAAAAGCCAATTTGATTCTCACTTTCAACTAAAGAGCATTTATGTAAGTGGAGCTGTGGTTTGTATAAGTTTCATAAGCACAGTTCAACAATATATGTTCCCTATGAGTAGTAAACCCAGTTCTTTTTTTTCAAGGCATGCTAATGGTTCTTGCTATATTGGAGACGCTGGAAGAAGAGCTTGCTTCTTGAGTTAAAACACAGTGTGTTTTTAGGATTTAAACACTGGTCTGAATTTCCCTTCAGAAACGGAGTTAAACCACAGGATCTGTGTCTTCCTTCAAGCAAGAATTCATTTCTAGTAAACCCAGTGAATTTTTTCCTCAAATGATTATTCACAGTCCTCGAACCCAACACAATTCTCACTATTAACTAAAGAGCATTTATGTAAGAGGAGCTGTGGTTTGTGTCAGTTCCATAAGCAGAGTTGAACGACTTATCGTCTGTATGAGTAGGAAACACAGTTCTTTTTTTCAGGGCATGCTCATGCTTCTTGCTGTATTTTAGAATCTGGAAAAAGAGCTTGCTTCTTGCTTTAAAGCAGAGTGTGTTTCAGGGATGAGAACTCTGGTCTGAATTTACCATCAGAAACGGAGTTAAGCCCCAGGATCTGTGTCTTCCTACAAGCAGGAGTTCTTTTCTGGAAACCCAGGGTATTTTGGGCTGAAATGTTTTTTCGCAGTTCATGAACCAAAACGCGATTCTCACTATTAACTAAAGAGGATTTTTAAAAGCGGAGCTGTGGTTTGTATCAGTTTCATAAGCTGAGTTGAACTACATATCGTCTGTATGAGTAGGAAACACAGTTCTTTTTTGCTGGGCATGCTCATGGTGCTTACTGTATTGGAGAAGCTGGAAAGAAGAGGATGATTCTTGCCGTAAAACAGAGTGTTTTTCAGGGATGAGAACTCTGGTCTGAATTACCCATCAGAAATTTAGTTTAACCCCAGGATATGTGTCTTCCTACAAACAAGAGTTCACATCTGGTTAAGTCAGTGAATTTTGGGCTCAAATGATTTTTTGCAGTTCCCAAACCCAACGCGATTCTCACTTTTAACTAAAGAGCATTTATGTAAGAGGAACTGTGGTTTGTTTCAGTTTCATAAGCACAGTTGAACTACATATGGTCCGTATGAGTAGGAAACACAGTTCTTTTTTTCAGGGCATGCTCATGGTTCTTGCTGTATTTGAGATGCTGGAAAGAAGAGCTTGCTTCTTGCGTTAAAACAGAGTGTGTTTTTTGATGAAAACACTGGTCTGAATTTCCCTTCAGAAACGGAGTTAAACCACAGGATCTGTGTCTTCCTACAATCAAGTGCTCATTTCTGGTAAACCAAGTGAATTTTGTGCTCAAATGCTTTTACACAGTTCAAAAACCCAATGTGATTCTCACTATTAACTAAAGAGCATTTGTTTAAGAGGTGCTGTGGTTTGTATCATTTTCATAAGCAGAGTTGATCTACATATGGTCTGTATGAGTAGGAAACACAGTTCTTTTTTGAGGGCATGTTCATGGTTCTTGCTGTATTGGAGACGCTACAAAGAAGAATTGGCTTGTTGCATTAAAACAGAGTGTGTTTCATGGATGAGAACTCTGGTCTGAATTTCCCTTCAGAAACGGGGTTAAAACCCAGCATCTGTGTCTTCCTAGAAGCAAGAGTTCATTTCTGATTAACCAAGTGAATTTTCGACTCAAATGATTTTTGCAGTTCACGAAGCCAACGCGATTCTCACTATTAACTAAAGAGGATTTATGTAAGAGGAGCTGTGGTTTGTATCAGTTTCATAAGCAGAGTTGAACTACATATGGTCCGTATGAGTTGGAAACACAGTTCTTTTTTTTTTCTGGGCATGCTCTTTGTTCTTGCTGTATTGGACACGTTGGAAAGAAAAGCTTGCTTCTTGCGTGAAAACAGAGTATGTTTCATGGATGAGAACACTGGTCTGAATTCCGTTCAGAAAAGGAGTCAACCAACAGTATCTGTGTCTTCCTACAAGCAAGAGTTCATTTCTGGTAAACCAAGTGAATTTTGTGCTCAAATGCTTTTACACAGTTCGAAAACCCAATGTGATTCTCACTATTAACTACAGATTATTTATTTAAGAGGGGCTCTGGTTTTTATCAGTTTCATAAGCAGAGTTGAACTACATATGGTCCGTATGAGAGGGCACACAGTGTTTTTTTTCAGGGCATGCTCATGGTTCTTGCTGAATTTTAGACTCAAGAGCTCGCTTCTTGTTTTAAACAGAGTGTGTTTTTTGGATGGAAACACTGGTCTGAATTTCCCTTCAGAAACGGAGTTAAACCACAGGATCTGTGTCTTCCTACAAGCAAGAGTTCATTTCTGCTAAACCAAGTGAATTTTGTGCTCAAATGCTTTTACACAGTTCAAAAACCCAATGTGATTCTCACTATTAACTAAAGAGCATTCATGTAAGAGGAGCTGTTGTTTGTATCAGTTTCATAAGCAGAGTTGAACTACATATGGTCCGTATGAGTAGGAAACACAGTTCTTTTTTTCAGGGAATGCTCATGCTTCTTGCTGTATTTTAGACTCTGGAAAGAAGAGCTTACTTCTTGCATTAAAGCAGAGTGTGTTGCAGGGATGAGAACTTCGGTCTGAATTTCCCTTCAGAAACGGAGTTAAACACCAGGATCAGTGTCTTCCTACAAGCCAGAGCTATTTCTGGTAAACCAAGTGAATCTTCGGCTCAAATGATTTTTTGGAGTTCACGAACCCAACGTGAATCTCACTATTACTAAAGACCATTTATGTAAGAGGAGCTGTGGTTTGTATCAGTTTCATGAGCAGAGTTGACCTACATATGGTATGTATGAGTAGGAAACACAGTTCTTTATTTCTGGGAAGGCTCATGGTTCTTACTGTATTGGAGATGATGGAAAGAAAAGGATGATTCTTGCCGTAAAACAGAGTGTTTTTCAGGGAGGAGAACTCTGGTCTGAAGTACCCATCAGAAATTAAGTTTAACCCCAGGATATGTGTATTCCTACAAGCAAGAGTTCATTTCTGGTTAAGCCAGTGAATTTTGGGCTCAAATGATTTTTTGCAGTTCACTAACCCAACGCAATTCTCACTATTAACTAAAGAGCATTTATGTAAGAGGAGCTGTGGTTTGTTTCAGTTTCATAAGCACAGTTGAACTACATATGGTCGGTATGAGTAGGAAACTCAGTTCTTTATTTCTGGGAAGGCTCATGGTTCTTACTGTATTGGAGACAATGGAAAGAAGTGGATGATTCTTGCCTTAAAACAGAGTGTTTTTCAGGGATGAGAACTCTAGTCTGAATTTGCCTTCAGAAACGGAATTAAACGCCAGGATCTGTGTCTTCCTACAAGCAAGAGTTCATTTCTGGTAAACCCAGTGAATTTTGGCCTCAAATGATTTTTCGCTGTTCATAAAACCAAGGCGATTCTCACTATTAACTAAAGAGCATTCATGTAAGAGCAGCTGTTGTTTGTATCAGTTTCATAAGCAGAGTTCAACTACATATGGTCCGTATGAGTAGGAAACACAGTTCTTTTTTTCAGTGCATGCTCATGCTTCTTGCTATATTTTAGACTCTGGAACGAAGAGCTTGCTTCTTGCTTTAAAGCAGAGTGTGTTTCAGGGATGAGAACTTTGGTCTGAATTCACCTTAAGAAACGGAGTTAAGCCCCAGGATCTGTGTCTTCGTACAAGCAAGGGTACTTTTCTGGAAACACGGGGAATTTTGGGCTCAAATGTTTTTTTGCAGTTCACGAACCAAAACACGATTCTTACTATTAACTAAAGAGGATTTTTGTAAGAGGAGCTGTGGTTTGTATCGGTTTCAAAAGCAGAGTTGAACTACATATCATCTGTATGAGTAGGAAACATACTTCTTTTTCTGGCTATCCTCATGGTGCTTACTGTATTGGAGAAGCTGGAAAGAAGAGGATGATTCTTGCCGTAAAACAGAGTGTTTTTCAGGGATGAGAACTCTGGTCTGAATTACCCATCAGAAATTTAGTTTAACCCCAGGATATGTGTCTTCCTACAAGCAAGAGTTCATTTCTGGTTAAGCCAGTGAATTTTGGGCTCAAATGATTTTTTGCAGTTCACGAACCCCAACGCGATTCTCACTATTAACTAAAGCCCATTTATGTAAGAGTAGCTTGGTTTGTTTCAGTTACATAAGCACAGTTGAACTACATATGGTCCGTATGAGTAGGAAACACAGTTCTTTTTTTCAGTGCATGCTCATGGTTCTTGCTGTATTTGAGATGCTGGAAAGAAGAGCTTGCTTCTTGCGTTAAAACAGAGTGTGTTTTTTGATGAAAACACTGGTCTGAATTTCCCTTCAGAAACGGAGTTAAACCACAGGATCTGTGTCTTCCTACAATCAAGTGCTCATTTCTGGTAAACCAAGTGAATTGTGTGCTCAAATGCTTTTACACAGTTCAAAAACCCAATGTGATTCTCACTATTAACTAAAGATTATTTATTTAAGAGGTGCTGTGGTTTGTATCAGTTTCGTAAGCAGAGTTGAACAACATATGGTCCCTATGAGTAGGATACACAGTTCTTTTTTTCAGGGCATGCTAATGGTTCTTGCTGTATTGGAGAAGCTGGAAAGAAGAGCTTGCTTCTTGCGTTAAAATAGAGTGTGTTTTTTGGATGAAAACACTGGTCTGAATTTCCCTTCAGAAACAGAGTTAAACCACAGGATCTGTGTCTTCCTACAAGCATTAGTTCATTTCTGGTAAACCCAGTGAATTTTGGCCTCAAATGATTATTCGCAGTTCTTGAACCCAACACAATTCTCACTATTAGCTAAAGAGCATTTATGTAAGAGGAGCTGTGGTTTGTGTCAGTTTTATGACCAGAGTTGAACTACATATGGTCCGTATGAGTAGGAAACCCAGATCTTTTTTTCCGGGCATGCTCATGGTTCTTGCTTTTTTTAGACTCTGGAAAGTAGTGCTTGCTTCTTGCTTTAAATCAGCGTGTGTTTCAGGGCTAAGAACTTTGGTCTGAATTTGACTTCAGAAACGGAGTTAAACCCCCGGATTAGTGTCTTCCTACAAGCAAGAGTTCAATTCTGGTAAACTAAGTGAATTTTTTGCTCAAATGCTTTTACACAGTACAAAAACCCAATGTGATTCTCACTATTAACTAAAGAGCATTTATTTAAGAGGTGCTGTGGTTTGTATCAGTTTCCTAAGCAGAGTTGAACTACATATGGTCTGTATGAGTAGGAAACACAGTTCTTTTTTGAGGGCATGCTCATGGTCCTTGCTGTATTGGAGATGCTGGAAAGAAGAGCTTGCTTCTTGCATTAAAACAGAGCATGTTTCATGGATGAGAACTCTGGACTGAATTTGCCTTCAGAAACGGAATTAAACCACATGATCTGTGTCTTCCTACAAGCAAGAGTTCATTTCTGGTAAACCCAGTGAATTTTGGCCTCAAATGATTTTTCGCAGCTCATAAACCCAACGCGATTCTCACTATTAACTAAAGAGCATTCATGTAAGAGGAGCTGTTGTTTGTGTCAGTTTCATAAGCGGAGTTGAACTACATAAGGTCCATATGACTAGTAAACACAGTTCTTTTTTTGGGGCATGCTCATGCTTCTTGCTGTATTTTAGACTCTGGAAAGAAGAGCTTGCTTCTTGCATTAAAGGAGAGTGTGTTTCAGGGATGAGAACTTTGGTCTGAATTTACCTTCAGAAACGTAGTTAAGCTCCAGGATCTGTGTCTTCCTACAAGCAAGAGATCTTTTCTGGAAACCCAGGAAATTTGGGGCTCAAATGTTTTTTCACAGTTCATGAACCAAAACGCGATTCTCACTATTAACTAAAGAGGATTTTTGTAAGAGGAGCTGTGGTTTGTATCAGTTTCTTAAGCAGAGTTGAACTACTTATCGTCAGTATGAGTAGGAAACACAGTTCTTTTTTTCAGGGCATGCTCATGTTTCTTGATGTATTGGAGATGCTGGAAAGAATAGCTTGCTTCTTCTGTGAAAACAGAGTGTGTTTCAGGGATGAGAAAACTGGACTGAATTTCCCTTCAGAAACGGAGTTAAACCACAGGATCTGTGTCTTCCTACAATCAAGTGCTCATTTCTGGTAAACCAAGTGAATTTTGTGCTCAAATGCTTTTACACAGTTCAAAAACCCAATGTGATACTCACTATTAACTAAAAAGCATTTATTTAAGAGGTGCTGTGGTTTGTATCATTTTCATAAGCAGAGTTGATCTACATATGGTCTGTATGAGTAGGAAACACAGTTCTTTTTTGAGGGCATGTTCATGGTTCTTGCTGTATTGGAGACGCTACAAAGAAGAATTGGCTTGTTGCATTAAAATAGAGTGTGTTTCACGGATGAGAACTCTGGTCTGAATTTCCCTTCAGAAACGGAGTTAAAACCCAGCATCTGTGTCTTCCTAGAAGCAAGAGTTCATTTCTGGTTAAGTAAGTGAATTTTCGGCTCAAATGATTTTTGCAGTTCACGAATCCAACGCGATTCTCACTATTAACTAAAGAGGATTTATGTAAGAGGAGCTGTGGTTTGTATCAGTTTCATAAGCAGAGTTGAACTACATATGGTCCGTATGAGTTGGAAACACAGTTCTTTTGTTTTCTGGGCATGCTCTTTGTTCTTGCTGTATTGGACACGCTGGAAAGAAAAGCTTTCTTTTTGCGTGAAAACAGAGTGTGTTTCATGGATGAGAACACTGGTCTGAATTCCCTTCAGAAACGGAGTCAACCAACAGTATCTGTGTCTTCCTACAAGCAAGAGTTCATTTCTGGTAAACCAAGTGACTTTTGTGCTCAAATGCTTTTACAAGTTCGAAAACCCAATGTGATTCTCACTATTAACTACAGATTATTTATTTAAGAGGGGCTCTTGTTTTTATCAGATTCATAATCAGAGTTGAACTACATATGGTCCGTATGAGAGGGAACACAGTGTTTTTTTTCAGGGCATGCTCATGGTTCTTGCTGAATTTTAGACTCAAGAGCTTGCGTCTTGTTTTAAACAGAGTGTGTTTTTTGGATGGAAACACTGGTCTGAATTTCCCTTCAGAAACGGAGTTAAACCACAGGATCTGTGTCTTCCTACAAGCAAGAGTTCATTTCTGCTAAACCAAGTGAATTTTGTGCTCAAATGCTTTTACACAGTTCAAAAACCCAATGTGATTCTCACTATTAACTAAAGAGCATTCATGTAAGAGGAGCTGTTGTTTGTATCAGTTTCATAAGCAGAGTTGAACTACATATGGTCCTTATGAGTAGGAAACACAGTTCTTTTTTTCAGGGAATGCTCATGCTTCTTGCTGTATTTTAGACTCTGGAAAGAAGAGCTTACTTCTTGCATTAAAGCAGAGTGTGTTGCAGGGATGAGAACTTCGGTCTGAATTTCCCTTCAAAAACGGAGTTAAACACCAGGATCAGTGTCTTCCTACAAGCCAGAGCTATTTCTGGTAACCCAAGTGAATATTCGGCTCAAATGATTTTTTGGAGTTCACGAACCCAACGTGAATCTCACTATTACTAAAGATCATTTATGTAAGAGGAGCTGTGGTTTGTATCAGTTTCATGAGCAGAGTTGACCTACATATGGTATGTATGAGTAGGAAACACAGTTCTTTATTTCTGGGAAGGCTCATGGTTCTTACTGTATTGGAGATGATGGAAAGAAAAGGATGATTCTTGCCGTAAAACAGAGTGTTTTTCAGGGAGGAGAACTCTGGTCTGAAGTACCCATCAGAAATTAAGTTTAACCCCAGGATATGTGTATTCCTACAAGCAAGAGTTCATTTCTGGTTAAGCCAGTGAATTTTGGGCTCAAATGATTTTTTGCAGTTCACTAACCCAACGCAATTCTCACTATTAACTAAAGAGCATTTATGTAAGAGGAGCTGTGGTTTGTTTCAGTTTCATAAGCACAGTTGAACTACATATGGTCGGTATGAGTAGGAAACTCAGTTCTTTATTTCTGGGAAGGCTCATGGTTCTTACTGTATTGGAGACAATGGAAAGAAGTGGATGATTCTTGCCTTAAAACAGAGTGTTTTTCAGGGATGAGAACTCTAGTCTGAATTTGCCTTCAGAAACAGAATTAAACGCCAGGATCTGTGTCTTCCTACAAGCAAGAGTTCATTTCTGGTAAACCCAGTGAATTTTGGCCTCAAATGATTTTTCGCTGTTCATAAAACCAAGGCGATTCTCACTATTAACTAAAGAGCATTCATGTAAGAGCAGCTGTTGTTTGTATCAGTTTCATAAGCAGAGTTCAACTACATATGGTCCGTATGAGTAGGAAACACAGTTCTTTTTTTCAGTGCATGCTCATGCTTCTTGCTATATTTTAGACTCTGGAACGAAGAGCTTGCTTCTTGCTTTAAAGCAGAGTGTGTTTCAGGGATGAGAACTTTGGTCTGAATTCACCTTAAGAAACGGAGTTAAGCCCCAGGATCTGTGTCTTCGTACAAGCAAGGGTACTTTTCTGGAAACACGGGGAATTTTGGGCTCAAATGTTTTTTCGCAGTTCACGAACCAAAACACGATTCTTACTATTAACTAAAGAGGATTTTTGTAAGAGGAGCTGTGGTTTGTATCGGTTTCAAAAGCAGAGTTGAACTACATATCATCTGTATGAGTAGGAAACATACTTCTTTTTCTGGCTATCCTCATGGTGCTTACTGTATTGGAGAAGCTGGAAAGAAGAGGATGATTCTTGCCGTAAAACAGAGTGTTTTTCAGGGATGAGAACTCTGGTCTGAATTACCCATCAGAAATTTAGTTTAACCCCAGGATATGTGTCTTCCTACAAGCAAGAGTTCATTTCTGGTTAAGCCAGTGAATTTTGGGCTCAAATGATTTTTTGCAGTTCACGAACCCCAACGCGATTCTCACTATTAACTAAAGCCCATTTATGTAAGAGTAGCTTGGTTTGTTTCAGTTACATAAGCACAGTTGAACTACATATGGTCCGTATGAGTAGGAAACACAGTTCTTTTTTTCAGTGCATGCTCATGGTTCTTGCTGTATTTGAGATGCTGGAAAGAAGAGCTTGCTTCTTGCGTTAAAACAGAGTGTGTTTTTTGATGAAAACACTGGTCTGAATTTCCCTTCAGAAACGGAGTTAAACCACAGGATCTGTGTCTTCCTACAATCAAGTGCTCATTTCTGGTAAACCAAGTGAATTGTGTGCTCAAATGCTTTTACACAGTTCAAAAACCCAATGTGATTCTCACTATTAACTAAAGATTATTTATTTAAGAGGTGCTGTGGTTTGTATCAGTTTCGTAAGCAGAGTTGAACAACATATGGTCCCTATGAGTAGGATACACAGTTCTTTTTTTCAGGGCATGCTAATGGTTCTTGCTGTATTGGAGAAGCTGGAAAGAAGAGCTTGCTTCTTGCGTTAAAATAGAGTGTGTTTTTTGGATGAAAACACTGGTCTGAATTTCCCTTCAGAAACAGAGTTAAACCACAGGATCTGTGTCTTCCTACAAGCATTAGTTCATTTCTGGTAAACCCAGTGAATTTTGGCCTCAAATGATTATTCGCAGTTCTTGAACCCAACACAATTCTCACTATTAGCTAAAGAGCATTTATGTAAGAGGAGCTGTGGTTTGTGTCAGTTTTATGACCAGAGTTGAACTACATATGGTCCGTATGAGTAGGAAACCCAGATCTTTTTTTCCGGGCATGCTCATGGTTCTTGCTTTTTTTAGACTCTGGAAAGTAGTGCTTGCTTCTTGCTTTAAATCAGCGTGTGTTTCAGGGCTAAGAACTTTGGTCTGAATTTGACTTCAGAAACGGAGTTAAACCCCCGGATTAGTGTCTTCCTACAAGCAAGAGTTCAATTCTGGTAAACTAAGTGAATTTTTTGCTCAAATGCTTTTACACAGTACAAAAACCCAATGTGATTCTCACTATTAACTAAAGAGCATTTATTTAAGAGGTGCTGTGGTTTGTATCAGTTTCCTAAGCAGAGTTGATCTACATATGGTCTGTATGAGTAGGAAACACAGTTCTTTTTTGAGGGCATGCTCATGGTCCTTGCTGTATTGGAGATGCTGGAAAGAAGAGCTTGCTTCTTGCATTAAAACAGAGCATGTTTCATGGATGAGAACTCTGGTCTGAATTTCCCTTCAGAAACGGAGTTAAACACCAAGATCAGTGTCTTCCTACAAGCAAGAGTTATTTCTTATAAACCAAGTGAATATTCGGCTCAAATGATTTTTCGCAGTTCAGGAACCCAATGTGAATCTCACTATTACTAAAGATCACTTATGTAAGAGGAGCTGTGGTTAGTATCAGTTTCATAAGCAGAGTTGAACTACATATGGTATGTATGAGTAGGAAACTCATTTCTTTATTTCTGGGAAGGCTCATGGTTCTTACTGTATTGGAGACGATGGAAAGAAGAGGATGATTCTTGCCTTAAAACAGAGTGTTTTTCAGGGATGAGAACTCTGGTCTGAATTTGCCTTCAGAAACGGAATTAAACGCTAGGATCTGTGTCTTCCTACAAGCAAGAGTTCATTTCTGGTAAACCCAGTGAATTTTGGCCTCAAATGATTTTTCAAAGTTCATAAACCCAACGCGATTCTCACTATTAACTAAAGAGCATTCATGTAAGAGGAGCTGTTGTTTGTGTCAGTTTCAAAAGAAGAGTTGAACTACATATGGTATGTATGAGTAGGAAACACAGTTCTTTTTCTCAGGGCATGCTCATTGTTATTGCGGTATTTTAGACTCTGGAAGGAAGAGCTTGCTTCTTGCATTAAATCAGAGTATATTTCAGAGATGAGAACTCTGGTCTGAATTTCCCTTCAGTAACGGAGTAAAAGACCAGGATCTGTGACTTCCTACAAGCAAGAGTTCATTTCTGGTAAACCAATGTATTTTGGGCTCAAATGATTTTACACAGTTAAAAAGCCAATTTGATTCTCACTTTCAACTAAAGAGCATTTATGTAAGTGGAGCTGTGGTTTGTATAAGTTTCATAAGCACAGTTCAACAATATATGTTCCCTATGAGTAGTAAACCCAGTTCTTTTTTTTCAAGGCATGCTAATGGTTCTTGCTATATTGGAGACGCTGGAAGAAGAGCTTGCTTCTTGAGTTAAAACACAGTGTGTTTTTAGGATTTAAACACTGGTCTGAATTTCCCTTCAGAAACGGAGTTAAACCACAGGATCTGTGTCTTCCTTCAAGCAAGAATTCATTTCTGGTAAACCCAGTGAATTTTTTCCTCAAATGATTATTCGCAGTCCTCGAACCCAACACAATTCTCACTATTAACTAAAGAGCATTTATGTAAGAGGAGCTGTGGTTTGTGTCAGTTCCATAAGCAGAGTTGAACGACTTATCGTCTGTATGAGTAGGAAACACAGTTCTTTTTTTCAGGGCATGCTCATGCTTCTTGCTGTATTTTAGAATCTGGAAAAAGAGCTTGCTTCTTGCTTTAAAGCAGAGTGTGTTTCAGGGATGAGAACTCTGGTCTGAATTTACCATCAGAAACGGAGTTAAGCCCCAGGATCTGTGTCTTCCTACAAGCAGGAGTTCTTTTCTGGAAACCCAGGGTATTTTGGGCTGAAATGTTTTTTCGCAGTTCATGAACCAAAACGCGATTCTCACTATTAACTAAAGAGGATTTTTTAAAGCGGAGCTGTGGTTTGTATCAGTTTCATAAGCTGAGTTGAACTACATATCGTCTGTATGAGTAGGAAACACAGTTCTTTTTTGCTGGGCATGCTCATGGTGCTTACTGTATTGGAGAAGCTGGAAAGAAGAGGATGATTCTTGCCGTAAAACAGAGTGTTTTTCAGGGATGAGAACTCTGGTCTGAATTACCCATCAGAAATTTAGTTTAACCCCAGGATATGTGTCTTCCTACAAACAAGAGTTCACATCTGGTTAAGTCAGTGAATTTTGGGCTCAAATGATTTTTTGCAGTTCCCAAACCCAACGCGATTCTCACTTTTAACTAAAGAGCATTTATGTAAGAGGAACTGTGGTTTGTTTCAGTTTCATAAGCACAGTTGAACTACATATGGTCCGTATGAGTAGGAAACACAGTTCTTTTTTTCAGGGCATGCTCATGGTTCTTGCTGTATTTGAGATGCTGGAAAGAAGAGCTTGCTTCTTGCGTTAAAACAGAGTGTGTTTTTTGATGAAAACACTGGTCTGAATTTCCCTTCAGAAACGGAGTTAAACCACAGGATCTGTGTCTTCCTACAATCAAGTGCTCATTTCTGGTAAACCAAGTGAATTTTGTGCTCAAATGCTTTTACACAGTTCAAAAACCCAATGTGATTCTCACTATTAACTAAAGAGCATTTGTTTAAGAGGTGCTGTGGTTTGTATCATTTTCATAAGCAGAGTTGATCTACATATGGTCTGTATGAGTAGGAAACACAGTTCTTTTTTGAGGGCATGTTCATGGTTCTTGCTGTATTGGAGACGCTACAAAGAAGAATTGGCTTGTTGCATTAAAACAGAGTGTGTTTCATGGATGAGAACTCTGGTCTGAATTTCCCTTCAGAAACGGGGTTAAAACCCAGCATCTGTGTCTTCCTAGAAGCAAGAGTTCATTTCTGATTAACCAAGTGAATTTTCGACTCAAATGATTTTTGCAGTTCACGAAGCCAACGCGATTCTCACTATTAACTAAAGAGGATTTATGTAAGAGGAGCTGTGGTTTGTATCAGTTTCATAAGCAGAGTTGAACTACATATGGTCCGTATGAGTTGGAAACACAGTTCTTTTTTTTTTCTGGGCATGCTCTTTGTTCTTGCTGTATTGGACACGTTGGAAAGAAAAGCTTGCTTCTTGCGTGAAAACAGAGTATGTTTCATGGATGAGAACACTGGTCTGAATTCCCTTCAGAAAAGGAGTCAACCAACAGTATCTGTGTCTTCCTACAAGCAAGAGTTCATTTCTGGTAAACCAAGTGAATTTTGTGCTCAAATGCTTTTACACAGTTCGAAAACCCAATGTGATTCTCACTATTAACTACAGATTATTTATTTAAGAGGGGCTCTGGTTTTTATCAGTTTCATAAGCAGAGTTGAACTACATATGGTCCGTATGAGAGGGCACACAGTGTTTTTTTTCAGGGCATGCTCATGGTTCTTGCTGAATTTTAGACTCAAGAGCTCGCTTCTTGTTTTAAACAGAGTGTGTTTTTTGGATGGAAACACTGGTCTGAATTTCCCTTCAGAAACGGAGTTAAACCACAGGATCTGTGTCTTCCTACAAGCAAGAGTTCATTTCTGCTAAACCAAGTGAATTTTGTGCTCAAATGCTTTTACACAGTTCAAAAACCCAATGTGATTCTCACTATTAACTAAAGAGCATGCATGTAAGAGGAGCTGTTGTTTGTATCAGTTTCATAAGCAGAGTTGAACTACATATGGTCTGTATGAGTAGGAAACACAGTTCTTTTTTTCAGGGAATGCTCATGCTTCTTGCTGTATTTTAGACTCTGGAAAGAAGAGCTTACTTCTTGCATTAAAGCAGAGTGTGTTGCAGGGATGAGAACTTCGGTCTGAATTTCCCTTCAGAAACGGAGTTAAACACCAGGATCAGTGTCTTCCTACAAGCCAGAGCTATTTCTGGTAAACCAAGTGAATCTTCGGCTCAAATGATTTTTTGGAGTTCACGAACCCAACGTGAATCTCACTATTACTAAAGACCATTTATGTAAGAGGAGCTGTGGTTTGTATCAGTTTCATGAGCAGAGTTGACCTACATATGGTATGTATGAGTAGGAAACACAGTTCTTTATTTCTGGGAAGGCTCATGGTTCTTACTGTATTGGAGATGATGGAAAGAAAAGGATGATTCTTGCCGTAAAACAGAGTGTTTTTCAGGGAGGAGAACTCTGGTCTGAAGTACCCATCAGAAATTAAGTTTAACCCCAGGATATGTGTATTCCTACAAGCAAGAGTTCATTTCTGGTTAAGCCAGTGAATTTTGGGCTCAAATGATTTTTTGCAGTTCACTAACCCAACGCAATTCTCACTATTAACTAAAGAGCATTTATGTAAGAGGAGCTGTGGTTTGTTTCAGTTTCATAAGCACAGTTGAACTACATATGGTCGGTATGAGTAGGAAACTCAGTTCTTTATTTCTGGGAAGGCTCATGGTTCTTACTGTATTGGAGACAATGGAAAGAAGTGGATGATTCTTGCCTTAAAACAGAGTGTTTTTCAGGGATGAGAACTCTAGTCTGAATTTGCCTTCAGAAACAGAATTAAACGCCACGATCTGTGTCTTCCTACAAGCAAGAGTTCATTTCTGGTAAACCCAGTGAATTTTGGCCTCAAATGATTTTTCGCTGTTCATAAAACCAAGGCGATTCTCACTATTAACTAAAGAGCATTCATGTAAGAGCAGCTGTTGTTTGTATCAGTTTCATAAGCAGAGTTCAACTACATATGGTCCGTATGAGTAGGAAACACAGTTCTTTTTTTCAGTGCATGCTCATGCTTCTTGCTATATTTTAGACTCTGGAACGAAGAGCTTGCTTCTTGCTTTAAAGCAGAGTGTGTTTCAGGGATGAGAACTTTGGTCTGAATTCACCTTAAGAAACGGAGTTAAGCCCCAGGATCTGTGTCTTCGTACAAGCAAGGGTACTTTTCTGGAAACACGGGGAATTTTGGGCTCAAATGTTTTTTCGCAGTTCACGAACCAAAACACGATTCTTACTATTAACTAAAGAGGATTTTTGTAAGAGGAGCTGTGGTTTGTATCGGTTTCAAAAGCAGAGTTGAACTACATATCATCTGTATGAGTAGGAAACATACTTCTTTTTCTGGCTATCCTCATGGTGCTTACTGTATTGGAGAAGCTGGAAAGAAGAGGATGATTCTTGCCGTAAAACAGAGTGTTTTTCAGGGATGAGAACTCTGGTCTGAATTACCCATCAGAAATTTAGTTTAACCCCAGGATATGTGTCTTCCTACAAGCAAGAGTTCATTTCTGGTTAAGCCAGTGAATTTTGGGCTCAAATGATTTTTTGCAGTTCACGAACCCCAAACGCGATTCTCACTATTAACTAAAGCCCATTTATGTAAGAGTAGCTTGGTTTGTTTCAGTTACATAAGCACAGTTGAACTACATATGGTCCGTATGAGTAGGAAACACAGTTCTTTTTTTCAGTGCATGCTCATGGTTCTTGCTGTATTTGAGATGCTGGAAAGAAGAGCTTGCTTCTTGCGTTAAAACAGAGTGTGTTTTTTGATGAAAACACTGGTCTGAATTTCCCTTCAGAAACGGAGTTAAACCACAGGATCTGTGTCTTCCTACAATCAAGTGCTCATTTCTGGTAAACCAAGTGAATTGTGTGCTCAAATGCTTTTACACAGTTCAAAAACCCAATGTGATTCTCACTATTAACTAAAGATTATTTATTTAAGAGGTGCTGTGGTTTGTATCAGTTTCGTAAGCAGAGTTGAACAACATATGGTCCCTATGAGTAGGATACACAGTTCTTTTTTTCAGGGCATGCTAATGGTTCTTGCTGTATTGGAGAAGCTGGAAAGAAGAGCTTGCTTCTTGCGTTAAAATAGAGTGTGTTTTTTGGATGAAAACACTGGTCTGAATTTCCCTTCAGAAACAGAGTTAAACCACAGGATCTGTGTCTTCCTACAAGCATTAGTTCATTTCTGGTAAACCCAGTGAATTTTGGCCTCAAATGATTATTCGCAGTTCTTGAACCCAACACAATTCTCACTATTAGCTAAAGAGCATTTATGTAAGAGGAGCTGTGGTTTGTGTCAGTTTTATGACCAGAGTTGAACTACATATGGTCCGTATGAGTAGGAAACCCAGATCTTTTTTTCCGGGCATGCTCATGGTTCTTGCTTTTTTTAGACTCTGGAAAGTAGTGCTTGCTTCTTGCTTTAAATCAGCGTGTGTTTCAGGGCTAAGAACTTTGGTCTGAATTTGACTTCAGAAACGGAGTTAAACCCCCGGATTAGTGTCTTCCTACAAGCAAGAGTTCAATTCTGGTAAACTAAGTGAATTTTTTGCTCAAATGCTTTTACACAGTACAAAAACCCAATGTGATTCTCACTATTAACTAAAGAGCATTTATTTAAGAGGTGCTGTGGTTTGTATCAGTTTCCTAAGCAGAGTTGATCTACATATGGTCTGTATGAGTAGGAAACACAGTTCTTTTTTGAGGGCATGCTCATGGTCCTTGCTGTATTGGAGATGCTGGAAAGAAGAGCTTGCTTCTTGCATTAAAACAGAGCATGTTTCATGGATGAGAACTCTGGACTGAATTTGCCTTCAGAAACGGAATTAAACCACATGATCTGTGTCTTCCTACAAGCAAGAGTTCATTTCTGGTAAACCCAGTGAATTTTGGCCTCAAATGATTTTTTCAGCTCATAAACCCAACGCGATTCTCACTATTAACTAAAGAGCATTCATGTAAGAGGAGCTGTTGTTTGTGTCAGTTTCATAAGCGGAGTTGAACTACATAAGGTCCATATGACTAGTAAACACAGTTCTTTTTTTGGGGCATGCTCATGCTTCTTGCTGTATTTTAGACTCTGGAAAGAAGAGCTTGCTTCTTGCATTAAAGGAGAGTGTGTTTCAGGGATGAGAACTTTGGTCTGAATTTACCTTCAGAAACGTAGTTAAGCTCCAGGATCTGTGTCTTCCTACAAGCAAGAGATCTTTTCTGGAAACCCAGGAAATTTGGGGCTCAAATGTTTTTTCACAGTTCATGAACCAAAACGCGATTCTCACTATTAACTAAAGAGGATTTTTGTAAGAGGAGCTGTGGTTTGTATCAGTTTCTTAAGCAGAGTTGAACTACTTATCGTCAGTATGAGTAGGAAACACAGTTCTTTTTTTCAGGGCATGCTCATGTTTCTTGATGTATTGGAGATGCTGGAAAGAATAGCTTGCTTCTTCTGTGAAAACAGAGTGTGTTTCAGGGATGAGAACACTGGACTGAATTTCCCTTCAGAAACGGAGTTAAACCACAGGATCTGTGTCTTCCTACAATCAAGTGCTCATTTCTGGTAAACCAAGTGAATTTTGTGCTCAAATGCTTTTACACAGTTCAAAAACCCAATGTGATACTCACTATTAACTAAAAAGCATTTATTTAAGAGGTGCTGTGGTTTGTATCATTTTCATAAGCAGAGTTGATCTACATATGGTCTGTATGAGTAGGAAACACAGTTCTTTTTTGAGGGCATGTTCATGGTTCTTGCTGTATTGGAGACGCTACAAAGAAGAATTGGCTTGTTGCATTAAAATAGAGTGTGTTTCACGGATGAGAACTCTGGTCTGAATTTCCCTTCAGAAACGGAGTTAAAACCCAGCATCTGTGTCTTCCTAGAAGCAAGAGTTCATTTCCTATTAACCAAGTGAATTTTCGACTCAAATGATTTTTGCAGTTCACGAATCCAACGCGATTCTCACTATTAACTAAAGAGGATTTATGCAAGAGGAGCTGTGGTTTGTATCAGTTTCATAAGCACAGTTGATCTACATATGGTCCGTATGAGTTGGAAACACAGTTCTTTTTTCTTCTGGGCATGCTCTTTGTTCTTGCTGTATTGGACACGCTGGAAAGAAAAGCTTGCTTCTTGCATTAAAATAGAGCATGTTTCATGGATGAGAACTCTGGTCTGAATTTCCCTTCAGAAACGGAGTTAAACACCAAGATCAGTGTCTTCCTACAAGCAAGAGTTATTTCTGGTAAACCAAGTGAATATTCGGCTCAAATGATTTTTCGCAGTTCCGGAACCCAATGTGAATCTCACTATTACTAAAGATCACTTATGTAAAAGGAGCCGTGGTTAGTATCAGTTTCATAAGCAGAGTTGAACTACATATGGTCCGTATGAGAGGGAACACAGTGTTTTTTTTCAGGGCATGCTCATGGTTCTTGCTGAATTTTAGACTCAAGAGCTTGCGTCTTGTTTTAAACAGAGTGTGTTTTTTGGATGGAAACACTGGTCTGAATTTCCCTTCAGAAACGGAGTTAAACCACAGGATCTGTGTCTTCCTACAAGCAAGAGTTCATTTCTGCTAAACCAAGTGAATTTTGTGCTCAAATGCTTTTACACAGTTCAAAAACCCAATGTGATTCTCACTATTAACTAAAGAGCATTCATGTAAGAGGAGCTGTTGTTTGTATCAGTTTCATAAGCAGAGTTGAACTACATATGGTCCTTATGAGTAGGAAACACAGTTCTTTTTTTCAGGGAATGCTCATGCTTCTTGCTGTATTTTAGACTCTGGAAAGAAGAGCTTACTTCTTGCATTAAAGCAGAGTGTGTTGCAGGGATGAGAACGTCGGTCTGAATTTCCCTTCAAAAACGGAGTTAAACACCAGGATCAGTGTCTTCCTACAAGCCAGAGCTATTTCTGGTAACCCAAGTGAATATTCGGCTCAAATGATTTTTTGGAGTTCACAAACCCAACGTGAATCTCACTATTACTAAAGACCATTTATGTAAGAGGAGCTGTGGTTTGTATCAGTTTCATGAGCAGAGTTGACCTACATATGGTATGTATGAGTAGGAAACACAGTTCTTTATTTCTGGGAAGGCTCATGGTTCTTACTGTATTGGAGATGATGGAAAGAAAAGGATGATTCTTGCCGTAAAACAGAGTGTTTTTCAGGGAGGAGAACTCTGGTCTGAAGTACCCATCAGAAATTAAGTTTAACCCCAGGATATGTGTATTCCTACAAGCAAGAGTTCATTTCTGGTTAAGCCAGTGAATTTTGGGCTCAAATGATTTTTTGCAGTTCACTAACCCAACGCAATTCTCACTATTAACTAAAGAGCATTTATGTAAGAGGAGCTGTGGTTTGTTTCAGTTTCATAAGCACAGTTGAACTACATATGGTCGGTATGAGTAGGAAACTCAGTTCTTTATTTCTGGGAAGGCTCATGGTTCTTACTGTATTGGAGACAATGGAAAGAAGTGGATGATTCTTGCCTTAAAACAGAGTGTTTTTCAGGGATGAGAACTCTAGTCTGAATTTGCCTTCAGAAACGGAATTAAACGCCAGGATCTGTGTCTTCCTACAAGCAAGAGTTCATTTCTGGTAAACCCAGTGAATTTTGGCCTCAAATGATTTTTCGCTGTTCATAAAACCAAGGCGATTCTCACTATTAACTAAAGAGCATTCATGTAAGAGCAGCTGTTGTTTGTATCAGTTTCATAAGCAGAGTTCAACTACATATGGTCCGTATGAGTAGGAAACACAGTTCTTTTTTTCAGTGCATGCTCATGCTTCTTGCTATATTTTAGACTCTGGAACGAAGAGCTTGCTTCTTGCTTTAAAGCAGAGTGTGTTTCAGGGATGAGAACTTTGGTCTGAATTCACCTTAAGAAACGGAGTTAAGCCCCAGGATCTGTGTCTTCGTACAAGCAAGGGTACTTTTCTGGAAACACGGGGAATTTTGGGCTCAAATGTTTTTTCGCAGTTCACGAACCAAAACACGATTCTTACTATTAACTAAAGAGGATTTTTGTAAGAGGAGCTGTGGTTTGTATCGGTTTCAAAAGCAGAGTTGAACTACATATCATCTGTATGAGTAGGAAACATACTTCTTTTTCTGGCTATCCTCATGGTGCTTACTGTATTGGAGAAGCTGGAAAGAAGAGGATGATTCTTGCCATAAAACAGAGTGTTTTTCAGGGATGAGAACTCTGGTCTGAATTACCCATCAGAAATTTAGTTTAACCCCAGGATATGTGTCTTCCTACAAGCAAGAGTTCATTTCTGGTTAAGCCAGTGAATTTTGGGCTCAAATGATTTTTTGCAGTTCACGAACCCCAACGCGATTCTCACTATTAACTAAAGCCCATTTATGTAAGAGTAGCTTGGTTTGTTTCAGTTACATAAGCACAGTTGAACTACATATGGTCCGTATGAGTAGGAAACACAGTTCTTTTTTTCAGTGCATGCTCATGGTTCTTGCTGTATTTGAGATGCTGGAAAGAAGAGCTTGCTTCTTGCGTTAAAACAGAGTGTGTTTTTTGATGAAAACACTGGTCTGAATTTCCCTTCAGAAACGGAGTTAAACCACAGGATCTGTGTCTTCCTACAATCAAGTGCTCATTTCTGGTAAACCAAGTGAATTGTGTGCTCAAATGCTTTTACACAGTTCAAAAACCCAATGTGATTCTCACTATTAACTAAAGATTATTTATTTAAGAGGTGCTGTGGTTTGTATCAGTTTCGTAAGCAGAGTTGAACAACATATGGTCCCTATGAGTAGGATACACAGTTCTTTTTTTCAGGGCATGCTAATGGTTCTTGCTGTATTGGAGAAGCTGGAAAGAAGAGCTTGCTTCTTGCGTTAAAATAGAGTGTGTTTTTTGGATGAAAACACTGGTCTGAATTTCCCTTCAGAAACAGAGTTAAACCACAGGATCTGTGTCTTCCTACAAGCATTAGTTCATTTCTGGTAAACCCAGTGAATTTTGGCCTCAAATGATTATTCGCAGTTCTTGAACCCAACACAATTCTCACTATTAGCTAAAGAGCATTTATGTAAGAGGAGCTGTGGTTTGTGTCAGTTTTATGACCAGAGTTGAACTACATATGGTCCGTATGAGTAGGAAACCCAGATCTTTTTTTCCGGGCATGCTCATGGTTCTTGCTTTTTTTAGACTCTGGAAAGTAGTGCTTGCTTCTTGCTTTAAATCAGCGTGTGTTTCAGGGCTAAGAACTTTGGTCTGAATTTGACTTCAGAAACGGAGTTAAACCCCCGGATTAGTGTCTTCCTACAAGCAAGAGTTCAATTCTGGTAAACTAAGTGAATTTTTTGCTCAAATGCTTTTACACAGTACAAAAACCCAATGTGATTCTCACTATTAACTAAAGAGCATTTATTTAAGAGGTGCTGTGGTTTGTATCAGTTTCCTAAGCAGAGTTGATCTACATATGGTCTGTATGAGTAGGAAACACAGTTCTTTTTTGAGGGCATGCTCATGGTCCTTGCTGTATTGGAGATGCTGGAAAGAAGAGCTTGCTTCTTGCATTAAAACAGAGCATGTTTCATGGATGAGAACTCTGGACTGAATTTGCCTTCAGAAACGGAATTAAACCACATGATCTGTGTCTTCCTACAAGCAAGAGTTCATTTCTGGTAAACCCAGTGAATTTTGGCCTCAAATGATTTTTTGCAGCTCATAAACCCAACGCGATTCTCACTATTAACTAAAGAGCATTCATGTAAGAGGAGCTGTTGTTTGTGTCAGTTTCATAAGCGGAGTTGAACTACATAAGGTCCATATGACTAGTAAACACAGTTCTTTTTTTGGGGCATGCTCATGCTTCTTGCTGTATTTTAGACTCTGGAAAGAAGAGCTTGCTTCTTGCATTAAAGGAGAGTGTGTTTCAGGGATGAGAACTTTGGTCTGAATTTACCTTCAGAAACGTAGTTAAGCTCCAGGATCTGTGTCTTCCTACAAGCAAGAGATCTTTTCTGGAAACCCAGGAAATTTGGGGCTCAAATGTTTTTTCACAGTTCATGAACCAAAACGCGATTCTCACTATTAACTAAAGAGGATTTTTGTAAGAGGAGCTGTGGTTTGTATCAGTTTCTTAAGCAGAGTTGAACTACTTATCGTCAGTATGAGTAGGAAACACAGTTCTTTTTTTCAGGGCATGCTCATGTTTCTTGATGTATTGGAGATGCTGGAAAGAATAGCTTGCTTCTTCTGTGAAAACAGAGTGTGTTTCAGGGATGAGAACACTGGACTGAATTTCCCTTCAGAAACGGAGTTAAACCACAGGATCTGTGTCTTCCTACAATCAAGTGCTCATTTCTGGTAAACCAAGTGAATTTTGTGCTCAAATGCTTTTACACAGTTCAAAAACCCAATGTGATACTCACTATTAACTAAAAAGCATTTATTTAAGAGGTGCTGTGGTTTGTATCATTTTCATAAGCAGAGTTGATCTACATATGGTCTGTATGAGTAGGAAACACAGTTCTTTTTTGAGGGCATGTTCATGGTTCTTGCTGTATTGGAGACGCTACAAAGAAGAATTGGCTTGTTGCATTAAAATAGAGTGTGTTTCACGGATGAGAACTCTGGTCTGAATTTCCCTTCAGAAACGGAGTTAAAACCCAGCATCTGTGTCTTCCTAGAAGCAAGAGTTCATTTCTGATTAACCAAGTGAATTTTCGACTCAAATGATTTTTGCAGTTCACGAATCCAACGCGATTCTCACTATTAACTAAAGAGGATTTATGCAAGAGGAGCTGTGGTTTGTATCAGTTTCATAAGCACAGTTGATCTACATATGGTCCGTATGAGTTGGAAACACAGTTCTTTTTTCTTCTGGGCATGCTCTTTGTTCTTGCTGTATTGGACACGCTGGAAAGAAAAGCTTGCTTCTTGCATTAAAATAGAGCATGTTTCATGGATGAGAACTCTGGTCTGAATTTCCCTTCAGAAACGGAGTTAAACACCAAGATCAGTGTCTTCCTACAAGCAAGAGTTATTTCTGGTAAACCAAGTGAATATTCGGCTCAAATGATTTTTCGCAGTTCTGGAACCCAATGTGAATCTCACTATTACTAAAGATCACTTATGTAAAAGGAGCCGTGGTTAGTATCAGTTTCATAAGCAGAGTTGAACTACATATGGTCCGTATGAGAGGGAACACAGTGTTTTTTTTCAGGGCATGCTCATGGTTCTTGCTGAATTTTAGACTCAAGAGCTTGCGTCTTGTTTTAAACAGAGTGTGTTTTTTGGATGGAAACACTGGTCTGAATTTCCCTTCAGAAACGGAGTTAAACCACAGGATCTGTGTCTTCCTACAAGCAAGAGTTCATTTCTGCTAAACCAAGTGAATTTTGTGCTCAAATGCTTTTACACAGTTCAAAAACCCAATGTGATTCTCACTATTAACTAAAGAGCATTCATGTAAGAGGAGCTGTTGTTTGTATCAGTTTCATAAGCAGAGTTGAACTACATATGGTCCTTATGAGTAGGAAACACAGTTCTTTTTTTCAGGGAATGCTCATGCTTCTTGCTGTATTTTAGACTCTGGAAAGAAGAGCTTACTTCTTGCATTAAAGCAGAGTGTGTTGCAGGGATGAGAACGTCGGTCTGAATTTCCCTTCAAAAACGGAGTTAAACACCAGGATCAGTGTCTTCCTACAAGCCAGAGCTATTTCTGGTAACCCAAGTGAATATTCGGCTCAAATGATTTTTTGGAGTTCACAAACCCAACGTGAATCTCACTATTACTAAAGACCATTTATGTAAGAGGAGCTGTGGTTTGTATCAGTTTCATGAGCAGAGTTGACCTACATATGGTATGTATGAGTAGGAAACACAGTTCTTTATTTCTGGGAAGGCTCATGGTTCTTACTGTATTGGAGATGATGGAAAGAAAAGGATGATTCTTGCCGTAAAACAGAGTGTTTTTCAGGGAGGAGAACTCTGGTCTGAAGTACCCATCAGAAATTAAGTTTAACCCCAGGATATGTGTATTCCTACAAGCAAGAGTTCATTTCTGGTTAAGCCAGTGAATTTTGGGCTCAAATGATTTTTTGCAGTTCACTAACCCAACGCAATTCTCACTATTAACTAAAGAGCATTTATGTAAGAGGAGCTGTGGTTTGTTTCAGTTTCATAAGCACAGTTGAACTACATATGGTCGGTATGAGTAGGAAACTCAGTTCTTTATTTCTGGGAAGGCTCATGGTTCTTACTGTATTGGAGACAATGGAAAGAAGTGGATGATTCTTGCCTTAAAACAGAGTGTTTTTCAGGGATGAGAACTCTAGTCTGAATTTGCCTTCAGAAACGGAATTAAACGCCAGGATCTGTGTCTTCCTACAAGCAAGAGTTCATTTCTGGTAAACCCAGTGAATTTTGGCCTCAAATGATTTTTCGCTGTTCATAAAACCAAGGCGATTCTCACTATTAACTAAAGAGCATTCATGTAAGAGCAGCTGTTGTTTGTATCAGTTTCATAAGCAGAGTTCAACTACATATGGTCCGTATGAGTAGGAAACACAGTTCTTTTTTTCAGTGCATGCTCATGCTTCTTGCTATATTTTAGACTCTGGAACGAAGAGCTTGCTTCTTGCTTTAAAGCAGAGTGTGTTTCAGGGATGAGAACTTTGGTCTGAATTCACCTTAAGAAACGGAGTTAAGCCCCAGGATCTGTGTCTTCGTACAAGCAAGGGTACTTTTCTGGAAACACGGGGAATTTTGGGCTCAAATGTTTTTTCGCAGTTCACGAACCAAAACACGATTCTTACTATTAACTAAAGAGGATTTTTGTAAGAGGAGCTGTGGTTTGTATCGGTTTCAAAAGCAGAGTTGAACTACATATCATCTGTATGAGTAGGAAACATACTTCTTTTTCTGGCTATCCTCATGGTGCTTACTGTATTGGAGAAGCTGGAAAGAAGAGGATGATTCTTGCCGTAAAACAGAGTGTTTTTCAGGGATGAGAACTCTGGTCTGAATTACCCATCAGAAATTTAGTTTAACCCCAGGATATGTGTCTTCCTACAAGCAAGAGTTCATTTCTGGTTAAGCCAGTGAATTTTGGGCTCAAATGATTTTTTGCAGTTCACGAACCCCAACGCGATTCTCACTATTAACTAAAGCCCATTTATGTAAGAGTAGCTTGGTTTGTTTCAGTTACATAAGCACAGTTGAACTACATATGGTCCGTATGAGTAGGAAACACAGTTCTTTTTTTCAGTGCATGCTCATGGTTCTTGCTGTATTTGAGATGCTGGAAAGAAGAGCTTGCTTCTTGCGTTAAAACAGAGTGTGTTTTTTGATGAAAACACTGGTCTGAATTTCCCTTCAGAAACGGAGTTAAACCACAGGATCTGTGTCTTCCTACAATCAAGTGCTCATTTCTGGTAAACCAAGTGAATTGTGTGCTCAAATGCTTTTACACAGTTCAAAAACCCAATGTGATTCTCACTATTAACTAAAGATTATTTATTTAAGAGGTGCTGTGGTTTGTATCAGTTTCGTAAGCAGAGTTGAACAACATATGGTCCCTATGAGTAGGATACACAGTTCTTTTTTTCAGGGCATGCTAATGGTTCTTGCTGTATTGGAGAAGCTGGAAAGAAGAGCTTGCTTCTTGCGTTAAAATAGAGTGTGTTTTTTGGATGAAAACACTGGTCTGAATTTCCCTTCAGAAACAGAGTTAAACCACAGGATCTGTGTCTTCCTACAAGCATTAGTTCATTTCTGGTAAACCCAGTGAATTTTGGCCTCAAATGATTATTCGCAGTTCTTGAACCCAACACAATTCTCACTATTAGCTAAAGAGCATTTATGTAAGAGGAGCTGTGGTTTGTGTCAGTTTTATGACCAGAGTTGAACTACATATGGTCCGTATGAGTAGGAAACCCAGATCTTTTTTTCCGGGCATGCTCATGGTTCTTGCTTTTTTTAGACTCTGGAAAGTAGTGCTTGCTTCTTGCTTTAAATCAGCGTGTGTTTCAGGGCTAAGAACTTTGGTCTGAATTTGACTTCAGAAACGGAGTTAAACCCCCGGATTAGTGTCTTCCTACAAGCAAGAGTTCAATTCTGGTAAACTAAGTGAATTTTTTGCTCAAATGCTTTTACACAGTACAAAAACCCAATGTGATTCTCACTATTAACTAAAGAGCATTTATTTAAGAGGTGCTGTGGTTTGTATCAGTTTCCTAAGCAGAGTTGATCTACATATGGTCTGTATGAGTAGGAAACACAGTTCTTTTTTGAGGGCATGCTCATGGTCCTTGCTGTATTGGAGATGCTGGAAAGAAGAGCTTGCTTCTTGCATTAAAACAGAGCATGTTTCATGGATGAGAACTCTGGACTGAATTTGCCTTCAGAAACGGAATTAAACCACATGATCTGTGTCTTCCTACAAGCAAGAGTTCATTTCTGGTAAACCCAGTGAATTTTGGCCTCAAATGATTTTTTGCAGCTCATAAACCCAACGCGATTCTCACTATTAACTAAAGAGCATTCATGTAAGAGGAGCTGTTGTTTGTGTCAGTTTCATAAGCGGAGTTGAACTACATAAGGTCCATATGACTAGTAAACACAGTTCTTTTTTTGGGGCATGCTCATGCTTCTTGCTGTATTTTAGACTCTGGAAAGAAGAGCTTGCTTCTTGCATTAAAGGAGAGTGTGTTTCAGGGATGAGAACTTTGGTCTGAATTTACCTTCAGAAACGTAGTTAAGCTCCAGGATCTGTGTCTTCCTACAAGCAAGAGATCTTTTCTGGAAACCCAGGAAATTTGGGGCTCAAATGTTTTTTCACAGTTCATGAACCAAAACGCGATTCTCACTATTAACTAAAGAGGATTTTTGTAAGAGGAGCTGTGGTTTGTATCAGTTTCTTAAGCAGAGTTGAACTACTTATCGTCAGTATGAGTAGGAAACACAGTTCTTTTTTTCAGGGCATGCTCATGTTTCTTGATGTATTGGAGATGCTGGAAAGAATAGCTTGCTTCTTCTGTGAAAACAGAGTGTGTTTCAGGGATGAGAACACTGGACTGAATTTCCCTTCAGAAACGGAGTTAAACCACAGGATCTGTGTCTTCCTACAATCAAGTGCTCATTTCTGGTAAACCAAGTGAATTTTGTGCTCAAATGCTTTTACACAGTTCAAAAACCCAATGTGATACTCACTATTAACTAAAAAGCATTTATTTAAGAGGTGCTGTGGTTTGTATCATTTTCATAAGCAGAGTTGATCTACATATGGTCTGTATGAGTAGGAAACACAGTTCTTTTTTGAGGGCATGTTCATGGTTCTTGCTGTATTGGAGACGCTACAAAGAAGAATTGGCTTGTTGCATTAAAATAGAGTGTGTTTCACGGATGAGAACTCTGGTCTGAATTTCCCTTCAGAAACGGAGTTAAAACCCAGCATCTGTGTCTTCCTAGAAGCAAGAGTTCATTTCTGATTAACCAAGTGAATTTTCGACTCAAATGATTTTTGCAGTTCACGAATCCAACGCGATTCTCACTATTAACTAAAGAGGATTTATGCAAGAGGAGCTGTGGTTTGTATCAGTTTCATAAGCACAGTTGATCTACATATGGTCCGTATGAGTTGGAAACACAGTTCTTTTTTCTTCTGGGCATGCTCTTTGTTCTTGCTGTATTGGACACGCTGGAAAGAAAAGCTTGCTTCTTGCATTAAAATAGAGCATGTTTCATGGATGAGAACTCTGGTCTGAATTTCCCTTCAGAAACGGAGTTAAACACCAAGATCAGTGTCTTCCTACAAGCAAGAGTTATTTCTGGTAAACCAAGTGAATATTCGGCTCAAATGATTTTTCGCAGTTCCGGAACCCAATGTGAATCTCACTATTACTAAAGATCACTTATGTAAAAGGAGCCGTGGTTAGTATCAGTTTCATAAGCAGAGTTGAACTACATATGGTCTGTATGAGTAGGAAACACATTTCTTTTTCTCAGGGCATGCTCATTGTTATTGCGATATTTTAGACTCTGGAAGGAAGAGCTTGCTTCTTGCATTAAATCAGAGTATGTTTCAGGGATGAGAACTCTGTTCTGAATTTCCCTTCAGTAACGGAGTAAAAGACCAGGATCTGTGACTTCCTACAAGCAAGAGTTCATTTCTGGTAAACCAATGTATTTTGGGCTCAAATGATTTTACACAGTTAAAAAGCCAATTTGATTCTCACTTTCAACTAAAGAGCATTTATGTAAGTGGAGCTGTGGTTTGTATAAGTTTCATAAGCACAGTTGAACAATATATGTTCCCTATGAGTAGGAAACACAGTTCTTTATTTCAGGGCATACTAATGGTTCTTGCTGTATTGGAGACGCTGGAAAGAAGAGCTTGCTTCTTGAGTTAAAACACAGTGTGTTTTTAGGATTTAAACACTGGTCTGAATTTCCCTTCAGAAACGGAGTTAAACCACAGGATCTGTGTCTTCCTACAAGCAAGAATTCATTTCTGGTAAACCCAGTGAATTTTTTCCTCAAATGATTATTTTCGCAGTTCTCGAACCCAACACAATTCTCACTATTAACTAAAGATCATTTATGTAAGAGGAGCTGTGGTTTGTGTCAGTTTCATAAGCAGAGTTGAACTACATATGGTCCGTATGAGTAGGAAACACAGTTCTTTTTTTCAGGGCATGCTCATGCTTCTTGCTGTATTTTAGACTCTGGAAAAAGAGCTTACTTCTTGCATTAAAGCAGAGTGTGTTTCAGGGATGAGAACTTCGGTCTGAATTTACCTTCAGAAATGGAGTCAACTAACAGTATCTGTGTCTTCCTACAAAAAGAGTTCATTTCTGGTAAACCAAGTGAATTTTGTGCTCAACTGCTTTTACACAGTTCAAAAACACAATGTGATTCTCACTAATAACTACAGATTATTTATTTAAGAGGGGCTCTGGTTTTTATCAGTTTCATAAGCAGAGTTGAACTACATATGGTCTGTATGAGTAGGAAACACAGTTCTTTTTTTCAGGGAATGCTCATGCTTCTTGCTGTATTTTAGAATCTGGAAAGAAGAGTTTCCTGCTTGCATAAAAGCAGAGTGTGTTGCAGGGATGAGAACTTTGATCTGAATTACCCATCAGAAATTTAGTTTAACCCCAAGATATGTGTCTTCCTACAAGCAAGAGTTCATTTCTGGTTAAGCCAGTGAATTTTGTGCTCAAATGATTTTTTGCAGTTCTCGAACCCAATGCGATTCTCACTATTAACTAAAGCCCATTTATGTAAGTGGAGCTGTGGTTTCTTTCAGTTTCATAAGCACAGTTGAACTACATATGGTCCGTATGAGTAGGAAACACAGTTCTTTTTTTCAGGGCATGCTCATGGTTCTTGCTGTATTTGAGATGCTGGAAAGAAGAGCTTGCTTCTTGCGATAAAACAGAGTGTGTTTTTTGATGAAAACACTGGTCTGAATTTCCCTTCAGAAACGGAGTTAAACCACAGGATCTGTGTCTTCCTACAATCAAGTGCTCATTTCTGGTAAACCAAGAGAATTTTGTGCTCAAATGCTTTTACACAGTTCAAAAACCCAATGTGATTCTCACTATTAACTAAAGAGCATTTATTTAAGAGGTGCTGTGGTTTGTATCATTTTCATAAGCAGAGTGGATTTATGATCTGTATGAGTAGGAAACACAGTTCTTTTTTGAGGGCATGTTCATGGTTCTTTCTGTATTGGAGACCCTGGAAAGAAGCATTGGCTTGTTCCATTAAAACAGAGTGTGTTTCATGGATGAGAACTCTGGTCTGAATTTCCCTTCAGAAACGGAGTTAAAACCCAGCATCTGTGTCTTCCTAGAAGCAAGAGTTCATTTCTGGTTAACCAAGTGAATTTTCGGCTCAAATGACTTTTGCAGTTCACGAATCCAACGCGATTCTCACTATTAACTAAAGAGGATTTAGGTAAGAGGAGCTGTGGTTTGTATGAGTTTCATAAGCAGAGTTGAACTACATATGGTTCATATGAGTAGGAAACACACTTCTTTTTTTTCTGGGCATGCTCTTTGTTCTTGCTGTATTGGACACGCTGGAAAGAAAAGCTTGCTTCTTGCGTGAAAACAGAGTGTGTTTCATAGATGAGAGCACTGGTCTGAATGTCCTTTCAGAAACGGAGTTAACCAACAGTATCTGTGTCTTCCTACAAGCAAGAGTTCATTTCTGGTAAACCAAGTGAATTTTGTGCTCTAATGCTTTTACACAGTTCAAAAACCCAATGTGATTCTCACTATTAACTACAGAGCATTCATGTAAGCGGAGCTGTTGTTTGTATCAGTTTCATAAGCAGAGTTGAACTACATATGGTCCGTATGAGTAGGAAACACAGTTCTTTTTTTCAGGGAATGCTCATGCTTCTTGCTGTATTTTAGACTCTGGAAAGAAGAGCTAGCTTCTTGCATTAAAGCAGAGTGTGTTGCAGGGATGAGAACTTTGGTCTGAATTTCCCTTCAGAAACTGAGTTAAACACCAGGATCCGTGTCTTCCTACAAACAAGAGTACTTTTCTGGAAACCCAGGGAATGTTGGGCTCAAATGTTTTTACCGCAGTTCACGAACCAAAACGCGATTCTCACTATTAACGAAAGAGGATTTTTGTAAGAGAAGCTGTGGTTTGTATCGGTTTCAAAAGCAGAGTTGAACTACATATCATCTGTATGAGTAGGAAACACAGATCTTTTTCTGGGAACGCTCATGGTGCTTACTGTATTGGAGAAGCTGGAAAGAAGGGGATGGTTCTTGCTGTAAAACAGAGTGTTTTTCAGGGATGAGAACTCTGGTCTGAATTACCCATCAGAAATTTAGTTTAAAGCCAGGATATGTGTCTTTCTACAAGCAAGAGTTCATTTCTGGTGAAGCCAGTGAATTTTGGGTTCAAATGATTTTTTGCAGTTCACGAACCCAACGCGATTCTCACTATTAACTAAAGAGCATTATGTAAGAGGAGCTGTGGTTTGTTTCAGTTTCATAAGCACAGTTGAACTACATATGGTCCGTATGAGTAGGAAACACAGTTCTTTTTTTCAGGGCATGCTCAAGGTTCTTGCTGTATTTGAGACGCTGGAAAGAAGAATTAGCTTGTTGCATTAAAACAGAGTGTGTTTCATGGATGAGAACTCTGGTCTGAATTTCCCTTCACAAATGGAGTTAAAACCCAACATCTGTGTCTTCCTACAAGCAAGAGTTCATTTCTGGTTAACCAAGTGAATTTTCGGCTCAAATGATTTTTGCAGTTCACGAATCCAACGCGATTCTCATTATTAACTAAAGAGGATTTGTGTAAGAGGAGCTGTGGTTTGTATCAGTTTCATAAGCAGAGTTGAACTACATATGGTCCGAATGAGTAGGAAACACAGTTGTTTTTTTTTCTGGGCATGCTCTTTGTTCTTGCTGTATTGGACATGCTGGAAAGAAAAGCTTACTTCTTGCGTGAAAACAGTGTGTTTCATGGATGAGAAGACTGGTCTGAATGTCCCTTCAGAAACGGAGTTAAACCACAGGATCTGTGTCTTCCTACAATCAAGTGCTCATTTCTGGTAAACCAAGTGAATTTTGTGCTCAAATGCTTTTACACAGTTCAAAAACCCAATGTGATACTCACTATTAACTAAAAAGCATTTATTTAAGAGGTGCTGTGGTTTGTATCATTTTCATAAGCAGAGTTGATCTACATATGGTCTGTATGAGTAGGAAACACAGTTCTTTTTTGAGGGCATGTTCATGGTTCTTGCTGTATTGGAGACGCTACAAAGAAGAATTGGCTTGTTGCATTAAAATAGAGTGTGTTTCACGGATGAGAACTCTGGTCTGAATTTCCCTTCAGAAACGGAGTTAAAACCCAGCATCTGTGTCTTCCTAGAAGCAAGAGTTCATTTCTGGTTAAGTAAGTGAATTTTCGGCTCAAATGATTTTTGCAGTTCACGAAGCCAACGCGATTCTCACTATTAACTAAAGAGGATTTATGTAAGAGGAGCTGTGGTTTGTATCAGTTTCATAAGCAGAGTTGAACTACATATGGTCCGTATGAGTTGGAAACACAGTTCTTTTTTTTTCTGGGCATGCTCTTTGTTCTTGCTGTATTGGACACGCTGGAAAGAAAAGCTTTCTTTTTGCGTGAAAACAGAGTGTGTTTCATGGATGAGAACACTGGTCTGAATTCCCTTCAGAAACGGAGTCAACCAACAGTATCTGTGTCTTCCTACAAGCAAGAGTTCATTTCTGGTCAACCAAGTGAATTTTGTGCTCAAATGCTTTTACAAGTTCGAAAACCCAATGTGATTCTCACTATTAACTACAGATTATTTATTTAAGAGGGGCTCTGGTTTTTATCAGATTCATAATCAGAGTTGAACTACATATGGTCCGTATGAGAGGGAACACAGTGTTTTTTTTCAGGGCATGCTCATGGTTCTTGCTGAATTTTAGACTAAAGAGCTTGCGTCTTGTTTTAAACAGAGTGTGTTTTTTGGATGGAAACACTGGTCTGAATTTCCCTTCAGAAACGGAGTTAAACCACAGGATCTGTGTCTTCCTACAAGCAAGAGTTCATTTCTGGTAAACCAAGTGAATTTTGTGCTCAAATGCTTTTACACAGTTCAAAAACCAAATGTGATTCTCACTATTAACTACAGATTATTTAAGAGGGGCTCTGGTTTTTATCAGTTTCATAAGCAGAGTTGAACTACATATGGTCCGTATGAGAGGGAACACAGTGTTTTTTTTCAGGGCATGCTCATGGTTCTTGCTGAATTTTAGACTCAAGAGCTTGCTTCTTGTTTTAAACAGAGTGTGTTTTTTGATGAAAACACAGGTCTGAATTTCCCGTCAGAAACGGAGTTAAACCACAGGATCTCTGTCCCCCTACAAGCAAGAGTTCATTTCCGCTAAACCAAGTGAATTTTGTGCTCAAATGCTTTTACACAGTTCAAAAACCCAATATGATTCTCACTATTAACTAAAGAGCATTCATGTAAGAGGAGCTGTTGTTTTTATCAGTTTCATAAGCAGAGTTGAACTACACATGGTCCGTATGAGTAGGAAACACAGTTCTTTTTTAAGCGAATGCTCATGCATCTTTCTGTATTTTAGACTCTGGAAAGAAGAGCTTGCTTCTTGCTTTAAAGCAGAGTGTGTTTCAGGGATGAGAACTTTGGTCTGAATTTACATACAGAAACGGAGTTAAACCCCAGCATCTGAGTCTTCCTACAAGCAAGAGTACTTTTCTGGAAACCCAGGGAATTTTGGGCTCAAATTCTCACTATTAACTAAAGAGGATTTTTGTAAGAGGAGCTGTGGTTTGTATCGGTTTCAAACGCAGAGTTGAACTACATATCTTCTGTATGAGTAGGAAACACAGTTCTTTTTCTGGGCACGCTCATGGTGCTTACTGTATTGGAGAAGCTTGAAAGAAGAGGATGATTCTTGCCGTAAAACAGAGTGTTTTTCAGGGATGAGAACTCTGGTCTGAATTACCCATCAGAAATTTAGGTTAACCCCAGGATATGTGTCTTTCTACAAGCAAGAGTTCATTTCAGGTTAAGCCAGTGAATTTTGGGCTCAAATGATTTTTTGCAGTTCACGACCCAACGCGATTCTCCCTATTAACTAAAGAGCATTTATGTAAGAGGAGCTGTGGTTTGTTTCAGTTTCATAAGCACAGTTGAACTACATATGGTCTGTATGAGTAGCTAAAACAGTTCTTTTTTTCAGGGCATGCTCATGGTTCTTGCTGTATTTGAGATAGTGGAAAGAAGAGCTTGCTTCTTACGTTAAAACAGAGTGTGTTTTTTGATGAAAACACTGGTCTGAATTTCCCTTCAGAAACGGAGTTAACCAACTGTATCTGTGTCTTCCTACAAGCAAGTGTTCATTTCTGGTAAACCAAGTGAATTTTGTCCTCAAATGCTTTTACACAGTTCAAAAACCCAATGTGATTCTCACTATTAACTAAAGATTATTTATTTAAGAGGTGCGGTTGTTTGTATCAGTTTCATAAGCAGAGTTGAACAACATATGGTCCCTATGAGTAGGAAACACATTTCTTTTTTTCAGGGCATGCTAATGGTTTTTGCTGTATTGGAGAAGATGGAAAGAAGCGCTTGCGTCTTGCGTTAAAATAGAGTGTGTTTTTTGGATGAAAACACTGGTCTGAATTTCCCTTCAGAAACAGAGTTAAACCACATGATCTGTGTCTTCCTACAAGAAGGAGTTCATTTCTGGTAAACCCAGTGAATTTTGGCCTCAAATGATTATTCGCAGTTCTTGAACCCAAAACAATTCTCACTATTAACTAAAGAGCATTTATGTAAGAGGAGCTGTGGTTTGTATCAGTTTCATAAGCAGAGTTGAACTACATATGGTCCGCATGAGTAGGAAACCCAGATCTTTTTTTCCGGGCATGCTCATGGTTCTTGCTTTTTTTAGACTCTGGAAAGTAGTGCTTGCTTCTTGCTTTAAATCAGAGTGTGTTTCAGGGCTAAGAACTTTGGTATGAATTTGACTTCAGAAACGGAGTTAAACCCCCAGATCAGTGTTTTCCTACGAGCAAGAGTTCAATTCTGGTAAACCAAGTGAATTTTTTGCTCAAATGCTTTTACACGGTACAAAAACCCAATGTGATTCTCACTATTAACTAAAGAGCATTTATGTAAGAGGAGCTGTGGTTTGTATCAGTTTTATGAGCAGAGTTGAACTACATATGGTCCGCATGAGTAGGAAACCCAGATCTTTTTTTCTGGGCATGCTCATGGTTCTTGCTTTTTTTAGACTCTGGAAAGTAGTGCTTGCTTCTTGCTTTAAATCAGAGTGTGTTTCAGGGCTAAGAACTTTGGTATGAATTTGACTTCAGAAACGGAGTTAAACCCCCAGATCAGTGTTTTCCTACGAGCAAGAGTTCAATTCTGGTAAACCAAGTGAATTTTTTGCTCAAATGCTTTTACACAGTACAAAAACCCAATGTGATTCTCACTATTAACTAAAGAGCATTTATTTAAGAGGTGCTGTGGTTTGTATCAGTTTCCTAAGCAGAGTTGATCTCCATATGGTCTGTATGAGTAGGAATCACAGTTCTTTTTTGAGGGCATGCTCCTGGTTCTTGCTGCATTGGAGAAGCTGGAAAGAAGAGCTTGATTCTTGCATTAAAACAGAGTGTGTTTCATGGATGAGAACGCTGGTCTGAAAATCCGTTCAGAAAAGGAGTTAAACCCCAGGATCTGTGTCTTCCTACAAGCAAGAGTTCATTTCAGGTAAACACAGTGAATTTTGGGCTCAAATGATTTTACACAGTTCACAAACCCAACACGACTCTCACTATAAACGAAAGAGCATTTATGTAAGAGGACCTTGGTTTGTATCAGTTTCATAAGCACAGTTGAACTATATATGGTCCATATGAGTAGGAAAAACAGTTTTTTTTCAGGGCATGCTCATGGTTCTTGTTGTATTTTAGACTCTGGAAAGAAGAGGTTGATTCTTGCATTAAAGCAGAGAGTGTTTCAGGGATGAGAACTCTGGTCTGAATTTCCCTTCAGAAACGGAGATAAAGCCCAGGATCGGTGTCTTCCTACATACAAGAGTTTATTTCTGGTAAACCCAGTGAATTTTGGGCTCAAATGACTTTTCACAGATCACGAAGCCAACGCTATTCTCACTATTAACTAAAGAGCATTTATGTAAGAGGAGCTGTAGTTTGTATCAGTTTCATAAGCAGAGTTGAACTACATATGGTCCGTATGAGTAGGAAACACAGTTCTTTTTTTTCTGGGCATGCTCTTTGTTCTTGCTGTATTGGACATGCTGGAAAGAAAAGCTTGCTTCTTGCATGAAAACAGTGTGTTTCATGGATGAGAACACTGCTCTGAATGTCCCTTCAGAAACTGAGTTAACCAATAGTGTCTGTGTCTTCCTACAAGCAAGAGTTCATTTCTGGTAAACCAAGTGAATTTTGTGCTCAAATGCTTTTACACAGTTCAAAAACCCAATGTGATTCTCACTATTAACTACAGATTATTTATTTAAGAGGGGCTCTGGTTTTTATCAGTTTCATAAACAGAGTTGAACTACATATGGTCCGTATGAGAGGGAACACAGTGTTTTTTTTCAGGGCATGCTCCTGGTTCTTGCTGAATTTTAGACTCAAGAGCTTGCTTCTTGTTTTAAACAGAGTGTGTTTTTTGGATGAAAACACAGGTCTGAATTTCCCGTCAGAAACGGAGTTAAACCACAGGATCTCTGTCTCCCTACAAGCAAGAGTTCATTTCTGCTAAACCAAGTGAATTTTGTGCTCAAATGCTTTTACACAGTTCAAAAACCCAATATGATTCTCACTATTAACTAAAGAGCATTCATGTAAGAGGAGCTGTTGTTTTTATCAGTTTCATAAGCAGAGTTGAACTACACATGGTCCGTATGAGTAGGAAACACAGTTCTTTTTTCAGCGAATGCTCATGCATCTTTCTGTATTTTAGACTCTGGAAAGAAGAGCTTGCTTCTTGCTTTAAAGCAGAGTGTGTTTCAGGGATGAGAACTTTGGTCTGAATTTACATACAGAAACGGAGTTAAACCCCAGCATCTGAGTCTTCCTACAAGCAAGAGTACTTTTCTGGAAACCCAGGGAATTTTGGGCTCAAATTCTCACTATTAACTAAAGAGGATTTTTGTAAGAGGTGCTGTGGTTTGTATCAGTTTCCTAAGCAGAGTTGATCTCCATATGGTCTGTATGAGTAGGAATCACAGTTCTTTTTTTCTGGGAATGCTCATGGTTCTTACTATTGGAGCCGATGGAAAGAAGAGCTTGGTTCTTGGTGTAAACAGAGTGTGTTTCGTGGATGAGAACACTGGACTGAATTTCCCTTCAGAAACGGAGTTAAACCACAGAATCTGTGTCTTCCTACAAGAAAGAGGTCATTTCTGGTAAACCCAGTGAATTTTGGGCTCAAATGATTTTTCCCTGTTCACCAACCCAAACCGATTCTCACTATTAACTAAACAGCATTCATGTAAGAGTAGCTGTGGTTTGTATCAGTTTCATAAGCAGAGTTGAACTACATATGGTATGTATGAGTAGGAAACACAGTTCTTTATTTCTGGAAAGGCTCATTGTTCTTACTGTATTGGAGACGATGGAAAGAAGAGGATGATTCTTGGATTAAAACAGAGTGTTTTTCAGGGATGAGAACTCTGGTCTGAATTTGCCTTCAGAAAGGGAATTAAACCCCATGATCTGTGTCTTCCTACAAGCAAGAGTTCATTTCTGGTAAACACAGTGAATTTTGGCCTCAAATGATTTTTCGCAGTTCATAAACCCAACGCGATTCTCACTATTAACTAAAGAGCATTCATTTAAGAGGAGCTGTTGTTTGTGTCAGTTTCATAAGCAGAGTTGAACTACATATGGTCCGTATGAGTAGTAAACACAGTTCTTTTTTTCGGGGCATGCTCATGCTTCTTGCTGTATTTTAGACTCTGGAAAGAAGAGCTTGCTTCTTGCATTAAAGCAGAGTGTGTTTCAGGGATGAGAACTTTGGTCTGAATTTTCCTTCAGAAACGTAGTTAAGCCCCAGGATCTGTGTCTTCCTACAAGCAAGAGATCTTTTCTGGAAACCCAGGGAATTTTGGGCTCAAATGTTTTTTTGCAGTTCACGAACCAAAACGCGATTCTCACTAGTAACTAAAGAGCATTTATGTAAGAGGAGCTGTGGTTTGTTTCAGTTTCATAAGCACAGTTGAGCTACATATGGTCCGTATGAGTAGGAAACACAATTCCTTTTTTCAGGGCATGCTCATGGTTCTTGCTGTATTGGAGATGCTGGAAAGAAATGCTTGCATCTTGCGTGAAAACAGAGTGTGTTTTTTGATGAAATCTCTGGTCTGAATTTCCCTTCAGAAACGGAGTTAAACCACAGGATCTGTGTCTTCCTACAATCAAGAGTTCATTTCTGTTAAACCAAGTGAAATTTGTGCTCAAATGCTTTTACACAGTTCAAAAACCCAATGAGATTCTCACTGTTAACCAAAGAGCATTTATTTAAGAGGTGTTGTAGTTTATATCAGTTTCATAAGCAGAGTTGATCTACATATGGTCTGTATGAGTAGGAAACACAGGTCATTTTTTCAGGGCATGCTCATGGTTCTTGCTGCATTTTAGATTCTGGAGCTTGCATCTTGCGTTAAAACAGAGTGTGTTTCAGGGATGTGATCCCTGGTCTGAATTTCCCTTCACAAACAGAGTTTAACCCCAGGATCTGTGTCTATCTACAAGCAAGCTTTCATTTCTGGTTAACCGAATGAATTCTGGGCTCAAATGATTTTTTCGCAGTTCACGAACCCAACGTGATTCTCACTATTAACTAAAGAGCATGTATGTAAGAGGAGCTCTGGTTTGTATCAGTTTCATAAGAAGATTGAACTACATATGGTATGTATGAGTAGAAAACACAGTTCTTTTTTTCTGGGAATGCTCATGGTTCTTACTATTGGAGCCGCTGGAAAGAAGATCTTGCTTCTTGGTGTAAACAGAGTGTGTTTCGTGGATGAGAACACTGGACTGAATTTCCCTTCAGAAACGGAGTTAAACCCCAGAATCTGTGTCTTCCTACAAGAAAGAGTTCATTTCTGGTAAACCCAGTGAATTTTGGGCTCAAATGATTTCTCCCAGTTCACCAACCCAAACCGATTCTCACTATTAACTAAACAGCATTCATGTAAGAGTAGCTGTGCTTTGTATCAGTTTCATAAGCAGAGTTGTACTACATATGGTCTGTATGAGTAGGAAACACATTCTTTTTTTCTGGGCATGCTCTTGGTTCTTGATGTATTATAGCCACTGGAAAAAAGAGCTTGCGTCTTGCGTGAAAACAGAGTGTGTTTCGTGGATGAGAACACTGGACTGAATTTCCCTTCAGAAACGGAGTTAAACCACAGGATCTGTGTCTTCCTACAAACAAGAGTTTATTTCTGGTAAACCAAGTGAATTTTGTGCCAAATGCTTTTACATAGTTCAAAAACCCAATGTGATTCTCACTATTAACTAAAGAGCATTTATTTAAGAGGTGCTGTGGTTTGTATCAGTTTCATAAGCAGAGTTGATCTACATATGGTCTGTATGAGTAGGAAACACAGTTCTTTTTTGATGTCTTGTTCAAGGTTCTTGCTGTATTGGAGACGCTAGAAAGATGATCTTGCTTCTTTCATTAAAACAGATTTTGTTTCATGGATGAGAACTCTGGTCTGAATTTCCCTTCAGAAACGGAGTTAAACCCCAGGACCTGTGTCTTCCTACAAGCAAGAGTTCATTTCTGGTAAACCAATGAATTTTCGGGTCAAATGATTTTTCGCAGTTCATGAACCCAATGCGATTCTCACTATTAACTAAAGATATTTATTTAAGTGTTTCCCTGGTTTGTATCAGTTTCATAAGCAGAGTTGAACTACATATGGTATGCATGAGTAGGAAACTCAGTTCTTTATTTCTGTGAAGGCTCATGGTTCTTACTGTATTGGAGACCATGGAAAGAAGAGGATGATTCTTGCTTAAAACAGAGTGTTTTTCAGGGATGAGAACTCTGTTCTGAATTTGCCTTCAGAATCGGAATTAAACGCCAGGATCTGTGTCTTCCTACAAGCAAGAGTTCATTTCTGGTAAATCCAGTGAATTTTGGCCTCAAATGATTTTTTGCAGTTCATAAACCCAACGCGAATCTCACTATTAACTAAAGAGCATTCATGTAAGAGGAGCTGTTGTTTTTTTTCAGTTTCATAAGAAGAGTTGTACTACATATGGTATGTATGAGTAGGAAACACAGTTCTTTTTCTCAGGGCATGCTCATTGTTATTGCGGTATTTTAGACTCTGGAAGGAAGAGCTTGCTTCTTGCATTAAATCAGAGTATGTTTCAGGGATGAGAACTCTGGTCTGAATTTCCCTTCAGTAACGGAGTAAAAGACCAGGATCTGTGACTTCCTACAAGCAAGAGTCCATTTCTGGTAAACCAATGTATTTTGGGCTCAAATGATTTTACACAGTTAAAAAGCCAATTTGATTCTCACTTTCAACTAAAGAGCATTTATGTAAGTGGAGCTGTGGTTTGTATAAGTTTCATAAGCACAGTTGAAAAACATATGGTCCCTATGAATAGGAAACACAGTTCTTTTTTTCAGGGCATGCTAATGGTTCTTGCTGTATTGGAGACGCTGGAAAGAAGAGCTTGCTTCTTGAGTTAAAACACAGTGTGTTTTTAGGATGAAAACATTGGTCTGAATTTCCGTTCAGAAACGGAGTTAAACCACAGGATCTGTGTCTTCCTACAAGCCAGAGTTCATTTCTGGTAAACCCAGTGAATTTTGGCCTCAAATGATTATTCGCAGTTCTCGATCCCAACACAATTCTCACTATTAACTAAAGAGCATTTATTTAAGAGGTGCTGTGGTCTGTATCAGTTTCATAAGGAGAGTTGATCTCCATATGGTCTGTATGAGTAGGAAACACAGTTCTTTTTGAGGGCATGCTCATGGTTCTTGGTGTTTTGGAGACGCTGGAAAGAAGAGCTTGCTTCTTGCATGAAAACAGAGCATGTTTCATGGATGAGAACTCTGGTCTGATTTTCCCTTCAGAAACGGAGTTAAACACCAAGATCAGTGTCTTCCTACAAGCAAGAGTTATTTCTGGTAAACCAAGTGAATATTCGGCTCAAATGATTTTTCGCAGTTCACGAACCCAATGTGAATCTCACTATTACTAAAGAACACTTATGTAGGAGGAGCTGTGGTTAGTATCAGTTTCATAAGCAGAGTTGAACTACATATGGTATGTATGAGTAGGAAACTCATTTCTTTATTTCTGGGAAGGCTCATGGTTCTTACTGTATTGGAGACGATGGAAAGAAGAGGATGATTCTTGCCTTAAAACAGAGTGTTTTTCAGGGATGAGAACTCTGGTCTGAATTTCCCTTCAGTAACGGAGTAAAAGACCAGGATCTGTGACTTCCTACAAGCAAGAGTTCATTTCTGGTAAACCAATGTATTTTGGGCTCAAATGGTTTTACACAGTTAAAAAGCCAATTTGATTCTCACTTTCAACTAAAGAGCATTTATGTAAGTGGAGCTGTGGTTTGTGTCAGTTTAATAAGCAGAGTTGAACTACATATGGTCCATATGATTAGGAAACACAGTTCTCTTTTTCAGTGCATGCTCATGCTTCTTGCTGTATTTTAGACTCTGGAAAAAGAGCTTGCTTCTTGCTTTAAAGCAGAGTGTGTTTCATGGATGAGAACTCTGGTCTAAATTTACCTTCAGAAACGGAGTTAAGCCCCAAGACCTGCGTCTTCCTACAAGCAAGAGTTCTTTTCTGGAAACCCAGGGTAATTTGTGCTGAAATGTTTTTTCACAGTTCACGAACCAAAACGTGATTCTCACTATTAACTAAAGAGGATTTTTTTAAGCGGAGCTGTGGTTTGTATCGGTTTCATAAGCTGAGTTGAACTACATATCGTCTGTATGAGTAGGAAACACAGTTCTTTTTTTCTGGGCATGCTCATGGTGCTTACTGTATTGGAGAAGCTGGAAAGAAGAGGATGATTCTTGCCGTAAAACAGAGTGTTTTTCAGGGATGAGAACTCTGGTCTGAATTACCCATCAGAAATTAATTTTAACCCCAGGATATGTGTCTTCCTACAAGCAAGAGTTCATTTCTGGTTAAGCCAGTGAATTTTGGGCTCAAATGATTTTTTGCAGTTCACGAACCCAACGCGATTCTCACTATTAACTAAAGAGCATTTATGTAAGAGGAGCTGTAGTTTGTATCGGTTTCATAATCAGAGTTGAACTACATATCGTCTGTATGAGTAGGAAACACAGTTCTTTTTTTCTGGGCATGCTCATGTTTCTTGATGTATTGGAGATGCTGGAAAGAACAGCTTGCCTATTCTGTGAAAACGGAGTGTGTTTCAGGGATGAGAACACTGGTCTGAATTTCCCTTCAGAAACGACTTTAAATCCCATGATCTGTGTCTCTCTACAAGCAAGAATGCATTTCAGGAAACCCCAGTTACTTTTGGGCTCAAATGATTTTACACAGTTCAAAAACCCAATAAGATTCTCACTATTAACTAAAGAGCATTTATTTAAGCGGTGCTGTGTTTTGTGTCAGTTCCATTAGCAGAGTTGATCTACATATGGTCTGTATGAGTAGGAAACACAGTTCTTTTTTGAGGGCATGCTCCTGGTTCTTGCTGCATTGGAGATGCTGGAAAGAAGAGCTTGATTCTTGCATTAAAACAGAGTGTGTTTCATGGATGAGAACGCTGGTCTGAAAATCCGTTCAGAAAAGGAGTTAAACCCCAGGATCTGTGTCTTCCTACAAGCAAGAGTTCATTTCAGGTAAACACAGTGAATTTTGGGCTCAAATGATTTTACACAGTTCACAAACACAACACGACTCTCACTATAAACGAAAGAGCATTTATGTAAGAGGACCTTGGTTTGTATCAGTTTCATAAGCAGAGTTGAACTACATATGGTCCGTATGAGTAGGAAACAGAGTTCTTTTTTTCTGGGCATGCTCATGGTTCTTGGTGTATTGGAGCTGCTGGAAAGAGGAGCTTGCTTCTTGCATGAAAACAGAGTGAGGTTCATGGATGAGAACACTGGTCTGAATTTCCCATCAAAAACGGAGTTAAACCCCATGATCTGTGTCTTTCTACAAGCAATAGTTCATTTCTGGTAAAGCAAGTGAATTTTTGGCTCAAATGATTTTACACAGTTCTAGAACACAACGTGATTATCATTATTAACTAAAGAGCATTTATGTAAGAGGACCTGTGGTCTATATCAGTTTCATAAGCAGAGTTGAACTACATATGGTCCATATGATTAGGAAACACAGTTCTCTTTTTCAGTGCATGCTCATGCTTCTTGCTGTATTTTAGACTCTGGAAAAAGAGCTTGCTTCTTGCTTTAAAGCAGAGTGTGTTTCAGGGATGAGAACTCTGGTCTGAATTTCTCTTCAGAAACGGAGTTAAACCCCAGGATCTGTGTCTTCCTACAAGCAAGAGTTCATTTCTGCCAAACTAAGTGAATTTTGTGCTCAAATGCTTTTACACAGTTCAAAAACCCAATATGATTCTCACTATTAACTAAAGAGCATTTATGTAAGAGGAGCTGTGGTTTGTATCTGTTTCATAAGCAGAGTTGAACTACATACGGTCTGTATGAGTAGGAAACACAGTTCTTTTTTGAGGGCATGTTCATGGTTCTTTCTGTATTGGAGACGCTGGAAAGAAGAATTGGCTTGTTGCATTAAAACAGAGTGTGTTTCATGGATGAGAACTCTGGTCTGAATTTCCCTTCAGAAATGGAGTTAAAACCCAGCATCTGTGTCTTCCTACAAGCAAGAGTTCATTTCTGGTTAACCAAGTGAATTTTCGGCTCAAATGATTTTTGCAGTTCACGAATCCAACGCTATTCTCACTATTAACTAAAGAGGATTTGTGTAAGAGGAGCTGTGGTTTGTATCAGTTTCATAAGCAGAGTTGAACTACATATGGTCCGTATGAGTAGGAAACACAGTTCTTTTTTTTCTGGGCATGCTCTTTGTTCTTGCTGTATTGGACATGCTGGAAAGAAAAACTTGCTTCTTGCATGAAAACAGTGTGTTTCATGGATGAGAACACTGGTCTGAATGTCCCTTCAGAAACGGAGTTAACCAATAGTATCTGTGTCTTCCTACAAGCAAGAGTTCATTTCTGGTAAAATCAGTGAATTTTGGGCTCAAATGATTTTTCACAGTTCAGAAACCCACCGCGATTCTCACTATTAACTAAAGAGCATTTATGTAAGAGGAGCTGTCTTTTATCAGTTTCATAAGCAGAGTCGATCCACATATTTTCCCTATGAGTAGGAAACACAGTTCTTTTTTTGATGGCATGCACATTGTTCTTGCTGTAGTGCAGATGCTGGAAAGAAGAGCTCGCTTCTTGGCTAAAACAGAGTATGATTCATGGATGAGAACTCTGGTCTGAATTTCCATTCAGAAACAGAGGTAAACCCCAGCATGTGTGTCTTCCTACAAGCAAGAGTTTACTTCTGGTAAACAAAGTGTATTTGGGCTCAAATTATTGTACAGAGGTCAAGACCCAACGAGATTCTCACTATTAACTAAAGAGCATTTATGGAATTGGAGCTAGGTTTGTATCTGTTTCATTAGCAGTGTTGAACTACAAATGGTCCGCATGACTAGGAAACACAGTTCTTTTTTTCTGGGCATGTTCATGGTTCTTGCTGTATTAGAGACGCTGCAAAGAAGAGGATGCTTTTTGCGTTAAAACAGCAGGTGTTTCATGCATGAGGAGTCTGTTCTGAATTTCCCTTCAGAAACGGAGTTAAACCCCAGGATCTTGTCTTCCTACAAGCAAGAGTTCATTTCTGGTAAACACAGTGAATTTTGGGTTCAAATGATTTTACAAGTTCTAGAACAAAACGCGATTCTCACTATTAACTAAAGAGCATTTATGTAAGAGGAGCTGTGGTTTGTATCAGTTAAATATGCATATTTAAACTACATATGGTCTGTATGAGTAGGAATCACGGTTCTTTTTTTCTGGGCATGATCATGGTTCTTGCTGTATTGGAGACGCTGGAAAGAACAGCTTGCTTCTTGCGTTAAAACAGAGTGTGTTTCTTGGATGAGAACACTGTTCTGAATTTTCCTTCAGAAACAGAGTTAAACCACAGGATCTGTGTCTTCCTACAAGCAAGAGTTCATTTTTGGTAAACAAAGTGAATTTTGGGCTCAAATGATTTTACACAGATCAAGAACTCAACGCGATTCTCACTGTTAACTAAAGAGCCTTTATGTAAGTGGAGCTGTGGTTTGTATCAGTTATAAGCAGAGTTGATGTACATATGGTCCCTATGAGTAGGAAACACAGTTTTTTTTTTTTTTCTGGGCATTCTCATGGTTTTTGCTGTATTGGACACTCTGGAAAGAAGAGGATGCTTCTTTCATTAAAACAGCATGAATTTCATGGATGAGAACAATGGTCTGAATTTCCCTTCAGAAACAGAGTTAAACCCCAGCATCTGTGTCTTCCTGCAAGCAAGAGTTCATTTCTGGTAAACCAAGGGAATTTTGGACTGTAATGATATTACACAGTTCTGGAACCCAACACAATTCACACTATTAACTAAAGAGCATTTATATAACAGAAGCTGTTGTTTGTATCAGTTTCATAAGCAGAGTTGATCTCCATATGGTCCCTATGAGTAGGAAACACAGTTCTATTTTTCTGGGCATGCTCCTGGTTCTTGCTGTATTGGAGACACGGGAAAGATGAGCTTGCTTCTTGCGTGAAAACAGAGTGTGTTTCAAGGATGAGAACTCTGGTCTGAATTTCCCTTCAGAAGCTGAGATAAACCCCAGGATCTGTGTCTTCTTAAAAGCAAGAGTTCATTTCTGGTTAATCCAGTGAATTTTGGGCTCAAAAGATTTCAGCAGTTCACGAACCCAACGTGATTCTCACTATTAACTAAAGAGCATTTATGTAAGAGGAGCTGTGGTTTGTATCAGTTAAATATGCATATTTAAACTACATATGGTCTGTATGAGTAGGAATCACGGTTCTTTTTTTCTGGGCATGATCATGGTTCTTGCTGTATTGGAGACGCTGGAAAGAACAGCTTGCTTCTTACGATAAAACAGAGTGTGTTTCTTGGATGAGAACACTGTTCTGAATTTTCCTTCAGAAACAGAGTTAAACCACAGGATCTGTGTCTTCCTACAAGCAAGAGTTCATTTTTGGTAAACAAAGTGAATTTTGGGCTCAAATGATTTTACACAGATCAAGAACTCAACGCGATTCTCACTGTTAACTAAAGAGCCTTTATGTAAGTGGAGCTGAGGTTTGTATCAGTTATAAGCAGAGTTGATGTACATATGGTCCCTATGAGTAGGAAACACAGTTTTTTTTTTCTGGGCATTCTCATGGTTCTTGCTGTATTGGACACTCTGGAAAGAAGAGGATGCTTCTTTGATTAAAACAGCATGAATTTCATGGATGAGAACAATGGTCTGAATTTCCCTTCAGAAACAGAGTTAAACCCCAGGATCTGTGTCTTCCTGCAAGCAAGAGTTCATTTCTGGTAAACCAAGGGAATTTTGGTCTCTAATGATATTACACAGTTCTGGAACCCAACACGATTCACACTATTAACTAAAGAGCATTTATATAACAGAAGCTGTTGTTTGTATCAGTTTCATAAGCAGAGTTGATCTCCATATGGTCCCTATGAGTAGGAAACACAGTTCTATTTTTCTGGGCATGCTCCTGGTTCTTGCTGTATTGGAGACACTGGAAAGATGAGCTTGATTCTTGGATGAAAACAGAGTGTGTTTCAAGGATGAGAACTCTGGTCTGAATTTCCCTTCAGAAGCTGAGATAAACACCAGGATCTGTGTCTTCTTAAAAGCAAGAGTTCATTTCTGGTTAATCCAGTGAATTTTGGGCTCAAAAGATTTCAGCAGTTCACGAACCCAACGTGATTCTCACTATTAACTAAAGAGTTTTTATGGAAGAGGAGCTGTGGTTTGTATCAGTAAAATATGCATATTTAAACTACATATGGTCTGTATGAGTAGGAATCACGGTTCTTTTTTTCTGGGCATGCTCATGGTTCTTGCTGTATTGGAGACGCTGGAAAGAACAGCTTACTTCTTGGATGAGAACACTGGTCTGATTTTCCCTTCAGAAATGGAGTTAAACCCCATGAACTGTGTCTTCCTACAAGCACGAGTTCTTTTCTGGGAAACAAAGAGAATTTTGTCTCAAATGATTTTACAAAGTTTAGAAACCCATCGCGATTCTCATTATTAAATAAAGAGCATTTATGTAAGAGGAGCTGTGGTTTGTATCAGTTTAATAAGCAGAGTTGAACTGCATATGATATGTATAAGTAGGAAACTCAGTTCTTTTTCTGGCCATTCTCATATTTCTTGCTATATTGGAGACTCTGGAAAGAAGAGGCTGCTTCTTGCGTTATATCAGCATGTGTTTCATGGATGAGAACACTGGTCTGAATTTCCCTTCAGAAACGGAGATAAATCCCAGGATCTGTGTCCTCCTACAAGCAAGAGTTCATTTCTGGTTAACCCAGTGAATATCGGGCTCAAATAATTTTACACAGTTTTCGAACCCACCGCGATTCTCACTATTAACTAAACAGCATTTATGTAAGAGGAGCTGTGGTTTGTATCAGGTAAATAAGCAGATTTAAACCACATGTGGTTCGTATGAGTAGGAAGCAAGTTCTTTTTTTCTGGGCATGCTCATTGTTCTTGCTTTATTGGAGATGCTGGAAAGAACAGCATGCTTCTTGTGTGAACACAGAGTGTGTTTCATGGCCGAGAACACTGCTCTGAATTTTACTTCAGAAACAGAGTTAAACCACAGGATCTGTGTCTTCCTACAAGCAAGAGTTCATTTCTGGTAAACCAAGTGAAATTTGGTCTCAAATGATTTTACACACTTCAAGAACCCAACGCGATTCTCACTATTACCTAAAGAGCCTTTATGTAAGTGGAGCTCTGGTTTGTATCTGTTTTATAAGCAGAGTTGAACTACATATGGTCCATATGAGTAGGAAAGACAGTCCCTTTTTTCAGGGCATGCTCATGGTACTTGGTGTATTGGAGACGCTGGAAATAAAAATTTGCTTCTTGCGTTAACAAAGAATGTGTTTCATGGATGAGCTCACTGGTCTGAATTTCCCTTCAGAACGGAGTTAAACTCCAGGAACAGTGTCTTCCTAAAATCACGAGTTCTTTTCTTGTAAACAAAGAGAATTTTGGGTTAAATGATTTTACAAAGTTCAGAAAACGATCGCGATTCTCACTATTAACTAAAGAGCATTTATGTAAGAGGAGCTGTGGCTTATATCAGTTTCATAAGCAGAGTTGAACTACATATGATCTGTATATTTAAGAAACACAGTTCTTTTTTCTCAGCATTCTCATGGTTCTTGCTGTTTTGTAGACTCTGGAAAGAACAGCTTGCTTCTTGCGTTAAAACAGAGTGTGTTTCATGGATGAGAACACTGGTCTGATTTTTCCTTTAGAAACAGAGTTAAACCACAGGATCTGTGTCTTCCTACAAGCAAGAGTTCTTTTCTGATAAACCCAGTGAATTTTTGGCTCAAATGATTTTACAAGTTCTAGAACCCAACGCAATTCTCACTATTAACTAAAGAGCATTTATGTAAGAAGAGCTGTCTTTTATCAGTTTCATAAGCAGAGTCGATTCACATATTTTCCCTATGAGTAGGAAACACAGTTCTTTTTTTGATGGCATGCACATTGTTCTTGCTGTATTGGAGATGCTGGAAAGAAGAGCTCGCTTCTTGGGCTAAAAAAGAGTATGATTCATGGATGAGAACTCTGGTCTGAATTTCCATTCAGAAACAGAGGTAAACCCCAGCGTGTGTGTCTTCCTACAAGCAAGAGTTCATTTCTGGTAATCAAAGTGTATTTTGGGCTCAAATTATTGTACAGAGGTCAAGAACCAACGAGATTCTCACTATTAACTAAAGAGCATTGATGGAAGTGGAGCTATGGTTTGTATGTGTTTCATAAGCAGAGTTGAACTACAAATGGTCCGTATGAGTAGGAAACACAGTTCTTTTTTTCTATGAATGCTCATGGTTCTTGCTGTACTGGAGACGCTGGAAAGAAGAGGATGCTTCTTGCCTTCAAGCAGAGTGTGTTTCAGGGATGAGAACTCTGGTCTGAATATCCTGAGAAACGGAGTTAAACCACAGGATCTGGGTCTTCCTACAAACACTAGTTCATTTCTGGTAAACCAAGTGAATTTTGGTCACAAATGATTTTACACAGTTCAAGAACCCTAGGCAATTCTCACTATTAACTAAAGAGCCTTTATGTAAGTGGAACTGTGGTTTGTATCTGTTTCATAAGCAGAGTTGAACTACATAATGTCCATATGAGTAGGAAACACAGTACTTTTTTTCAGGGCATGCTCATAGTACTTGCTATATTGGAGGCGATGGAAATAAGAGCTTCCTTATTGCTTTAACACAGAGTGTGTTTCGTGGATGAGAACACTGGTTTGAATTTCCCTTCAGAAACAGAGTTAAACCCCAGGAACTGTGTCTTCCTACAAGCGAGCGTTCATTTCTGGTAATCAAAGATAAATTTGGGCTCAAATGATTTTACACAGTCAGAAACCCATCACAGTTCTCACTATTAACTAAAGAGCATTTATGTAAGAGGAGCTGTGGTTTGTTACAGTTTCATAAGCAGAGTTGAACTGCATATGATTTGTATGAGTAGGAAACACAGTTCTTATTTCTGGGCATTCTCTGTTTCTTGCTGTATTAGAGACTCTGCAAAGAAGAGGGGGCTTCTTGCGTTAAAACAGCAGGTGATTCATGGATGAGAAATCTGGACTGAATTTCCCTTCAGAAACGGAGTTAAACCTCTGTATCTGTGTCTTCCTACAAGCAAGAGTTCATTTCTGGTAAACACAGTGAATTTTGGGCTCAAATGATTTTTAGCAGTTCCCGAACCCAACGCGATTCTCACTATTAACTAAAGAGTATTTATTAAGAGGAGCTGTTGTTTGTATCACTTCAATATGCATATTTAAACTACATATGGTCCGTATGAGTAGGAATCACAGTCCTTTTTTTCTGGGCATGCTCATGGTTCTTGCTGTATTGGAGACGCTGGAAAGAACAGCTTGCTTCTTGAATTAAAACAGAGTGTGTTTCAGGGATGAGAACACTGGTCTGATTTTCCCTTCAGAAATGGAGTTAAACCCCATGAACTGTGTCTTCCTACAAGCACGAGTTCTTTTCTGGGAAACAAAGAGAATTTTGGCTCAAATGATTTTACAAAGTTTAGAAACCCATCGCGATTCTCATTATTAACTAAAGAGCATTTATGTAAGAGGAGCTGTGGTTTGTATCAGTTTCATAAGCAGAGTTGAACTGCATATGATATGTATAAGTAGGAAACACAGTTCTTTTTCTCGGCATTTTCATAGTTCTTGCTATATTGGAGACTCTGGAAAGAAGAGGCTGCTTCTTGCGTTATATCAGCATGTGTTTCATGGATGAGAACACTGGTCTGAATTTCCCTTCAGAAACGAAGATAAATCCCAGGATCTGTGTCCTCCTACAAGCAAGAGTTCATTTCTGGTTAACCCAGTGAATTTTGGGCTCAAATGATTTTTCGCAGTTCACAAACCCAACGCGATTCTCACTATTAACTAAAGAGCATTTATGTAAGCGGAGCTGTGGTTTATATCTGTTTCATAAGCAGAGTTGAACTACATATGGTCCATATGAGTAGGAAAGACAGTCCCTTTTTTCAGGGCATGCTCATGGTACTTGCTGTATTGGAGACGCTGGAAAGAACAGCATGCTTCTTGCGTGAAAACAGAGTGTGTTTCATCGACGAGAACACTGCTCTGAATTTTCCTTCAGAAACAGAGTTAAACCACAGCATCTGTGTCTTCCTACAAGCAAGAGTTCATTTCTGGTAAACCAAGTGAAATTTGGTCTCAAATGATTTTACACACTTCAAGAACCCAACGCGATTCTCACTATTACCTAAAGAGCCTTTATGTAAGTGGAGCTGTGGTTTGTATCTGTTTCATAAACAGAGTTGAACTACATATGGTCCATATGAGTAGGAAAGACAGTCCCTTTTTTCAGGGCATGCTCATGGTACTTGCTGTATTGGAGACGCTGGAAATAATAATTTGCTTCTTGCGTTAACAAAGAGTGTGTTTCATGGATGAGATCACTGGTCTGAATTTCCGTTCAGAAACAGAGTTAAACCCCAGGATCTGTGTCTTCCTACAAGCAAGAGTTCATTTCTGGTAAACCAAGGGAATTTTGGTCTCAAATGATATTACACAGTTTTGGAACGCAACACGATTCACACTATTAACTAAAGAGCATTTATATAACAGAAGCTGTTGTTTGTATCAGTTTCATAAGCAGAGTTGATCTCCATATGGTCCCTATGAGTAGGAAACACAGTTCTATTTTTCTGGGCATGCTCCTGGTTCTTGCTGTATTGGAGACACTGGAAAGATGAGCTTGATTCTTGGATGAAAACAGAGTGTGTTTCAAGGATGAGAACTCTGGTCTGAATTTCCCTTCAGAAGCTGAGATAAACACCAGGATCTGTGTCTTCTTAAAAGCAAGAGTTCATTTCTGGTTAATCCAGTGAATTTTGGGCTCAAAAGATTTCAGCAGTTCACGAACCCAACGTGATTCTCACTATTAACTATAGAGTTTTTATGGAAGAGGAGCTGTGGTTTGTATCAGTTAAATATGCATATTTAAACTACATATGGTCTGTATGAGTAGGAATCACGGTTCTTTTTTTCTGGGCATGATCATGGTTCTTGCTGTATTGGAGACGCTGGAAAGAACAGCTTACTTCTTGGATGAGAACACTGGTCTGATTTTCCCTTCAGAAATGGAGTTAAACCCCATGAACTGTGTCTTCCGACAAGCACGAGTTCTTTTCTGGGAAACAAAGAGAATTTTGGCTCAAATGATTTTACAAAGTTTAGAAACCCATCGCGATTCTCATTATTAAATAAAGAGCATTTATGTAAGAGGAGCTGTGGTTTGTATCAGTTTCATAAGCAGAGTTGAACTGCATATGATATGTATAAGTAGGAAACACAGTTCTTTTTCTGGCCATTCTCATATTTCTTGCTATATTGGAGACTCTGGAAAGAAGAGGCTGCTTCTTGCGTTATATCAGCATGTGTTTCATGGATGAGAACACTGGTCTGAATTTCCCTTCAGAAACGGAGATAAATCCCAGGATCTGTGTCCTCCTACAAGCAAGAGTTCATTTCTGGTTAACCCAGTGAATATCGGGCTCAAATAATTTTACACAGTTTTCGAACCCACCGCGATTCTCACTATTAACTAAAGAGCATTTATGTAAGAGGAGCTGTGGTTTGTATCAGGTAAATAAGCAGATTTAAACCACATGTGGTTCCTATGAGTAGGAAGCAAGTTCTTTTTTTCTGGGCATGCTCATTGTTCTTGCTTTATTGGAGATGCTGGAAAGAACAGCATGCTTCTTGTGTGAACACAGAGTGTGTTTCACGGCCGAGAACACTGCTCTGAATTTTACTTCAGAAACAGAGTTAAACCACAGGATCTGTGTCTTCCTACAAGCAAGAGTTCATTTCTGGTAAACCAAGTGAAATTTGGTCTCAAATGATGTTACACACTTCAAGAACCCAACACGATTCTCACTATTACCTAAAGAGCCTTTATGTAAGTGGAGCTCTGGTTTGTATCTGTTTTATAAGCAGAGTTGAAATACATATGGTCCATATGAGTAGGAAAGACAGTCCCTTTTTTCAGGGCATGCTCATGGTACTTGCTGTATTGGAGACGCTGGAAATAAAAATTTGCTTCTTGCGTTAACAAAGAATGTGTTTCATGGATGAGCTCACTGGTCTGAATTTCCCTTCAGAACGGAGTTAAACTCCAGGAACAGTGTCTTCCTAAAATCACGAGTTCTTTTCTTGTAAACAAAGAGAATTTTGGGTTAAATGATTTTACAAAGTTCAGAAAACGATCGCGATTCTCACTATTAACTAAAGAGCATTTATGTAAGAGGAGCTGTGGCTTATATCAGTTTCATAAGCAGAGTTGAACTACATATGATCTGTATATTTAAGAAACACAGTTCTTTTTTCTCAGCATTCTCATGGTTCTTGCTGTTTTGTAGACTCTGGAAAGAACAGCTTGCTTCTTGCGTTAAAACAGAGTGTGTTTCATGGATGAGAACACTGGTCTGATTTTTCCTTTAGAAACAGAGTTAAACCACAGGATCTGTGTCTTCCTACAAGCAAGAGTTCTTTTCTGATAAACCCAGTGAATTTTTGGCTCAAATGATTTTACAAGTTCTAGAACCCAACGCAATTCTCACTATTAACTAAAGAGCATTTATGTAAGAGGAGCTGTCTTTTATCAGTTTCATAAGCAGAGTCGATTCACATATTTTCCCTATGAGTAGGAAACACAGTTCTTTTTTTGATGGCATGCACATTGTTCTTGCTGTATTGGAGATGCTGGAAAGAAGAGCTCGCTTCTTGGGCTAAAAAAGAGTATGATTCATGGATGAGAACTCTGGTCTGAATTTCCATTCAGAAACAGAGGTAAACCCCAGCGTGTGTGTCTTCCTACAAGCAAGAGTTCATTTCTGGTAATCAAAGTGTATTTTGGGCTCAAATTATTGTACAGAGGTCAAGAACCAACGAGATTCTCACTATTAACTAAAGAGCATTGATGGAAGTAGAGCTATGGTTTGTATGTGTTTCATAAGCAGAGTTGAACTACAAATGGTCCGTATGAGTAGGAAACACAGTTCTTTTTTTCTATGAATGCTCATGGTTCTTGCTGTACTGGAGACACTGGAAAGAAGAGGATGCTTCTTGCCTTCAAGCAGAGTGTGTTTCAGGGATGAGAACTCTGGTCTGAATATCCTGAGAAACGGAGTTAAACCACAGGATCTGGGTCTTCCTACAAACATGAGTTCATCTCTTGTAAACCAAGTGAATTTTGGTCACAAATGATTTTACACAGTTCAAGAACCCTAGGCAATTCTCACTATTAACTAAAGAGCCTTTATGTAAGTGGAACTGTGGTTTGTATCTGTTTCATAAGCAGAGTTGAACTACATAATGTCCATATGAGTAGGAAACACAGTACTTTTTTTCAGGGCATGCTCATAGTACTTGCTATATTGGAGGCGTTGGAAATAAGAGCTTCCTTATTGCTTTAACACAGAGTGTGTTTCGTGGATGAGAACACTGGTTTGAATTTCCCTTCAGAAACAGAGTTAAACCCCAGGAACTGTGTCTTCCTACAAGCGAGCGTTCATTTCTGGTAATCAAAGATAAATTTGGGCTCAAATGATTTTACACAGTCAGAAACCCATCACAGTTCTCACTATTAACTAAAGAGCATTTATGTAAGAGGAGCTGTGGTTTGTTACAGTTTCATAAGCAGAGTTGAACTGCATATGATTTGTATGAGTAGGAAACACAGTTCTTATTTCTGGGCATTCTCTGTTTCTTGCTGTATTAGAGACTCTGCAAAGAAGAGGGTCTTCTTGCGTTAAAACAGCAGGTGATTCATGGATGAGAAATCTGGACTGAATTTCCCTTCAGAAACGGAGTTAAACCTCTGTATCTGTGTCTTCCTACAAGCAAGAGTTCATTTCTGGTAAACACAGTGAATTTTGGGCTCAAATGATTTTTAGCAGTTCCCGAACCCAACGCGATTCTCACTATTAACTAAAGAGTATTTATTAAGAGGAGCTGTTGTTTGTATCACTTCAATATGCATATTTAAACTACATATGATCCGTATGAGTAGGAATCACAGTCCTTTTTTTCTGGGCATGCTCATGGTTCTTGCTGTATTGGAGACGCTGGAAAGAACAGCTTGCTTCTTGAATTAAAACAGAGTGTGTTTCAGGGATGAGAACACTGGTCTGATTTTCCCTTCAGAAATGGAGTTAAACCCCATGAACTGTGTCTTCCTACAAGCACGAGTTCTTTTCTGGGAAACAAAGAGAATTTTGGCTCAAATGATTTTACAAAGTTTAGAAACCCATCGCGATTCTCATTATTAACTAAAGAGCATTTATGTAAGAGGAGCTGTGGTTTGTATCAGTTTCATAAGCAGAGTTGAACTGCATATGATATGTATAAGTAGGAAACACAGTTCTTTTTCTCGGCATTTTCATAGTTCTTGCTATATTGGAGACTCTGGAAAGAAGAGGCTGCTTCTTGCGTTATATCAGCATGTGTTTCATGGATGAGAACACTGGTCTGAATTTCCCTTCAGAAACGAAGATAAATCCCAGGATCTGTGTCTTCCTACAAGCAAGAGTTCATTTCTGGTTAACCCAGTGAATTTTGGGCTCAAATGATTTTTCGCAGTTCACAAACCCAACGCGATTCTCACTATTAACTAAAGAGCATTTATGTAAGCGGAGCTGTGGTTTATATCTGTTTCATAAGCAGAGTTGAACTACATATGGTCCATATGAGTAGGAAAGACAGTCCCTTTTTTCAGGGCATGCTCATGGTACTTGCTGTATTGGAGACGCTGGAAAGAACAGCATGCTTCTTGCGTGAAAACAGAGTGTGTTTCATTGACGAGAACACTGCTCTGAATTTTCCTTCAGAAACAGAGTTAAACCACAGCATCTGTGTCTTCCTACAAGCAAGAGTTCATTTCTGGTAAACCAAGTGAAATTTGGTCTCAAATGATTTTACACACTTCAAGAACCCAACGCGATTCTCACTATTACCTAAAGAGCCTTTATGTAAGTGGAGCTGTGGTTTGTATCTGTTTCATAAGCAGAGTTGAACTACATATGGTCCATATGAGTAGGAAAGACAGTCCCTTTTTTCAGGGCATGCTCATGGTACTTGCTGTATTGGAGACGCTGGAAATAATAATTTGCTTCTTGCGTTAACAAAGAGTGTGTTTCATGGATGAGATCACTGGTCTGAATTTCCGTTCAGAAACAGAGTTAAACCCCAGGATCTGTGTCTTCCTACAAGCAAGAGTTCATTTCTGGTAAACCAAGGGAATTTTGGTCTCAAATGATATTACACAGTTTTGGAACGCAACACGATTCACACTATTAACTAAAGAGCATTTATATAACAGAAGCTGTTGTTTGTATCAGTTTCATAAGCAGAGTTGATCTCCATATGGTCCCTATGAGTAGGAAACACAGTTCTATTTTTCTGGGCATGCTCCTGGTTCTTGCTGTATTGGAGACACTGGAAAGATGAGCTTGATTCTTGGATGAAAACAGAGTGTGTTTCAAGGATGAGAACTCTGGTCTGAATTTCCCTTCAGAAGCTGAGATAAACACCAGGATCTGTGTCTTCTTAAAAGCAAGAGTTCATTTCTGGTTAATCCAGTGAATTTTGGGCTCAAAAGATTTCAGCAGTTCACGAACCCAACGTGATTCTCACTATTAACTATAGAGTTTTTATGGAAGAGGAGCTGTGGTTTGTATCAGTTAAATATGCATATTTAAACTACATATGGTCTGTATGAGTAGGAATCACGGTTCTTTTTTTCTGGGCATGATCATGGTTCTTGCTGTATTGGAGACGCTGGAAAGAACAGCTTACTTCTTGGATGAGAACACTGGTCTGATTTTCCCTTCAGAAATGGAGTTAAACCCCATGAACTGTGTCTTCCGACAAGCACGAGTTCTTTTCTGGGAAACAAAGAGAATTTTGGCTCAAATGATTTTACAAAGTTTAGAAACCCATCGCGATTCTCATTATTAAATAAAGAGCATTTATGTAAGAGGAGCTGTGGTTTGTATCAGTTTCATAAGCAGAGTTGAACTGCATATGATATGTATAAGTAGGAAACACAGTTCTTTTTCTGGCCATTCTCATATTTCTTGCTATATTGGAGACTCTGGAAAGAAGAGGCTGCTTCTTGCGTTATATCAGCATGTGTTTCATGGATGAGAACACTGGTCTGAATTTCCCTTCAGAAACGGAGATAAATCCCAGGATCTGTGTCCTCCTACAAGCAAGAGTTCATTTCTGGTTAACCCAGTGAATATCGGGCTCAAATAATTTTACACAGTTTTCGAACCCACCGCGATTCTCACTATTAACTAAAGAGCATTTATGTAAGAGGAGCTGTGGTTTGTATCAGGTAAATAAGCAGATTTAAACCACATGTGGTTCCTATGAGTAGGAAGCAAGTTCTTTTTTTCTGGGCATGCTCATTGTTCTTGCTTTATTGGAGATGCTGGAAAGAACAGCATGCTTCTTGTGTGAACACAGAGTGTGTTTCACGGCCGAGAACACTGCTCTGAATTTTACTTCAGAAACAGAGTTAAACCACAGGATCTGTGTCTTCCTACAAGCAAGAGTTCATTTCTGGTAAACCAAGTGAAATTTGGTCTCAAATGATGTTACACACTTCAAGAACCCAACACGATTCTCACTATTACCTAAAGAGCCTTTATGTAAGTGGAGCTCTGGTTTGTATCTGTTTTATAAGCAGAGTTGAAATACATATGGTCCATATGAGTAGGAAAGACAGTCCCTTTTTTCAGGGCATGCTCATGGTACTTGCTGTATTGGAGACGCTGGAAATAAAAATTTGCTTCTTGCGTTAACAAAGAATGTGTTTCATGGATGAGCTCACTGGTCTGAATTTCCCTTCAGAACGGAGTTAAACTCCAGGAACAGTGTCTTCCTAAAATCACGAGTTCTTTTCTTGTAAACAAAGAGAATTTTGGGTTAAATGATTTTACAAAGTTCAGAAAACGATCGCGATTCTCACTATTAACTAAAGAGCATTTATGTAAGAGGAGCTGTGGCTTATATCAGTTTCATAAGCAGAGTTGAACTACATATGATCTGTATATTTAAGAAACACAGTTCTTTTTTCTCAGCATTCTCATGGTTCTTGCTGTTTTGTAGACTCAGGAAAGAACAGCTTGCTTCTTGCGTTAAAACAGAGTGTGTTTCATGGATGAGAACACTGGTCTGATTTTTCCTTTAGAAACAGAGTTAAACCACAGGATCTGTGTCTTCCTACAAGCAAGAGTTCTTTTCTGATAAACCCAGTGAATTTTTGGCTCAAATGATTTTACAAGTTCTAGAACCCAACGCAATTCTCACTATTAACTAAAGAGCATTTATGTAAGAGGAGCTGTCTTTTATCAGTTTCATAAGCAGAGTCGATTCACATATTTTCCCTATGAGTAGGAAACACAGTTCTTTTTTTGATGGCATGCACATTGTTCTTGCTGTATTGGAGATGCTGGAAAGAAGAGCTCGCTTCTTGGGCTAAAAAAGAGTATGATTCATGGATGAGAACTCTGGTCTGAATTTCCATTCAGAAACAGAGGTAAACCCCAGCGTGTGTGTCTTCCTACAAGCAAGAGTTCATTTCTGGTAATCAAAGTGTATTTTGGGCTCAAATTATTGTACAGAGGTCAAGAACCAACGAGATTCTCACTATTAACTAAAGAGCATTGATGGAAGTGGAGCTATGGTTTGTATGTGTTTCATAAGCAGAGTTGAACTACAAATGGTCCGTATGAGTAGGAAACACAGTTCTTTTTTTCTATGAATGCTCATGGTTCTTGCTGTACTGGAGACGCTGGAAAGAAGAGGATGCTTCTTGCCTTCAAGCAGAGTGTGTTTCAGGGATGAGAACTCTGGTCTGAATATCCTGAGAAACGGAGTTAAACCACAGGATCTGGGTCTTCCTACAAACATGAGTTCATCTCTGGTAAACCAAGTGAATTTTGGTCACAAATGATTTTACACAGTTCAAGAACCCTAGGCAATTCTCACTATTAACTAAAGAGCCTTTATGTAAGTGGAACTGTGGTTTGTATCTGTTTCATAAGCAGAGTTGAACTACATAATGTCCATATGAGTAGGAAACACAGTACTTTTTTTCAGGGCATGCTCATAGTACTTGCTATATTGGAGGCGTTGGAAATAAGAGCTTCCTTATTGCTTTAACACAGAGTGTGTTTCGTGGATGAGAACACTGGTTTGAATTTCCCTTCAGAAACAGAGTTAAACCCCAGGAACTGTGTCTTCCTACAAGCGAGCGTTCATTTCTGGTAATCAAAGATAAATTTGGGCTCAAATGATTTTACACAGTCAGAAACCCATCACAGTTCTCACTATTAACTAAAGAGCATTTATGTAAGAGGAGCTGTGGTTTGTTACAGTTTCATAAGCAGAGTTGAACTGCATATGATTTGTATGAGTAGGAAACACAGTTCTTATTTCTGGGCATTCTCTGTTTCTTGCTGTATTAGAGACTCTGCAAAGAAGAGGGTCTTCTTGCGTTAAAACAGCAGGTGATTCATGGATGAGAAATCTGGACTGAATTTCCCTTCAGAAACGGAGTTAAACCTCTGTATCTGTGTCTTCCTACAAGCAAGAGTTCATTTCTGGTAAACACAGTGAATTTTGGGCTCAAATGATTTTTAGCAGTTCCCGAACCCAACGCGATTCTCACTATTAACTAAAGAGTATTTATTAAGAGGAGCTGTTGTTTGTATCACTTCAATATGCATATTTAAACTACATATGGTCCGTATGAGTAGGAATCACAGTCCTTTTTTTCTGGGCATGCTCATGGTTCTTGCTGTATTGGAGACGCTGGAAAGAACAGCTTGCTTCTTGAATTAAAACAGAGTGTGTTTCAGGGATGAGAACACTGGTTTGAATTTCCCTTCAGAAACAGAGTTAAACCCCAGGAACTGTGTCTTCCTACAAGCAAGCGTTCATTTCTGGTAATCAAAGATAAATTTGGGCTCAAATGATTTTACACAGTCAGAAACCCATCACAGTTCTCACTATTAACTAAAGAGCATTTAAGTGAGAGGAGCTCTATTTTGTATCAGTTTCATAAGCAGAGTTGAACTAGATATGGTCCTTATGAGTGGGAAACACAGTTCTTTTTTTCTGGGCATGCTCATGGTTCTTGTTGTATTGGAGACTCTGGAAAGATTAGGATGCTTCTTGACTTAAAACAGCGTGTGTTTCATGGATGAGAAAAATGGACTGAATTTCCCTTCAGAAATGGAGTTAAACCACAGGATCTGTGTCTTCTTACAAGCCTTAGTTCATTTGTGGTAAACCCAGTGATTTCTGGCACAAATGAATTTACACATTTCATGAAACCAACGCGTTTCTCACTATTAACTAAAGAGCATTCAGGTAAGAGGAGCTGTATTTTGGATCTGTTTCATAAGCAGAGTTGAACTAGATATGGTCCGTATAATAGGAAACACAGGTCTTTTTTACTGGACATGCTCATATTAAAGCTGTATTGGAGACGCAGGAAAGAAGAGCATGTTTCTTGCCTTAAAACAGCGTGTGTTTCATGGATGAGAACACTGGTCTGATTTTCACTGCAGAAACGGAGTAAAACCCCAGGATCTGTGTCTTCCTACAAGCCAGATTTCATTTCTGGTAATCCCAGTGACTTTTGGGCTCAAATAATTTTACACATTTCAGGAACCCTACGCGCTTCTCACTATTAACTAAAGAGTATTTTGGTAAGAGGAGCTGTGGTTTGTATCAGTTTCATAAGCAGAGTTGAACTACATATGGTCCGTATGAGTAGGAAACACAGTTCTTTTTTTCTGGGCATGCTCCTCTCCTGTTTCTTGCTGTATGGGAAATGCTGGAAAGACAACCATGCTTCTTTCCTTAAAACAGCGTGTGTTTCATGGATGAGAACAATGGACTGAATTTCCCTTCAGAAACAGAGTTAAACCCCAGCATCTGTGTCTTCTTACAAGCAAGAGTTCATTTCTGGTAAACCCAGTGAATTTTGGGTCAAATGAATTTACTCAGTTCATGAAACCAACGCGTTTCTCACTATTAACTAAAGAGCATTCATGTAAGAATAGCTGCATTTTATATCAGTTTCATTATCAGAGTTGAACTAGATATGGTCCATATGAGTAGGAAACACAGTTCTTTTTTTCTGGGAATGCTCATAGTTCTTGCTGTATTGGAGACTCTGGAAAGATTAGGATGCTTCTTGCCTTAAAACAGTGTGTGTTACATGGATGATAACACTGGTCTAAATTTCCCTTCATAAACGGAATTAAAACCCAGGATCTGTGTCTTGTTACAAGACTGAGTTCATTTTTGTAAACACAGTGAATTTGGGCGCAAATGAATTTACACATTTCACGAACCAAACGCGTTTCTAACTATTAACTAGGGAGCCTTTAAGTAAGAAGAGCTGTGGTTTGTATCAGATTCATAAGCAGATTTGAACTAGATATCGTCCATATGAATAGGAAACACAGTTCTTTTTTTCTGGGCATGCACATGGTTCTGGCTCTATTGGAGACGATGGAAAGAAGAGGATGCTTCTTGCCTTAAAAAAGAGTGTGTTTCATGGATGAGAACACTGGTCTGAATTTCCCTGCAGAAATGGAGTTAAACCCCAGGATCTGTGTCTTCTACAAGCAAGAGTTCATTTCTGGTAAACCCAGTGATTTTGGGCTCAAGTGATTTTACACATTTCACGAAATCAACGCATTTCTCACTAGTAACTAAAGAGCATTCAAGTAACAGGAGCTGTATCTTGCATCTGTTTCATAACCAGAGTTGAACTAGATATGGTTCGTATGAGTAGGAAACACAGTTCTTTTTCTCTAAGCATGCTCATGTATCTTGCTCTATTGGAGATGATGGAAAGACAACCTTGCTTCTTGCGTTAAAACAGAGTGTGTTTCATGGATGAGAACACTGGTCTGAATTTCCCTTCAGAAACGGAGTTAAACCCCAGGATCTGTGTATTCCTACAAGCAAGAGTTCATTTCTGGTAAACCCAGTGACTTTTGGGCTCAAATAATTTTACACATTTCAGGAACCCTACAAGCTTCTCACTATTAACTAAAGATCATTTATGTAAGAGGAGCTGTATTTTGTATCAGTTTGATAAGCAGAGTTGAACTCCATATGGTCCTTATGAGTAGATAACACAGTACATTTTTTCTTGTCATGCTCATGTTTCTTGCTGTATTGGAGACACTGGAAATACAATCTTGCTTATTGCGTTTAAACAGAGAGTTTTTCATGGATGAGAACACTGGTCTTAATTTCCCTTCAGAAACAGAGTTAAACCCCAGGATCTGTGTCTTCTTACAAGCAAGAGTTCATTTCTGGTAAACAGTGATTTTGGGATAAAATAATTTTACACATTTCTCGAACCCAACACGTTTCTCACTATTAACTAAAGAGCCTTTATGTAAGAGGAGCTGTATTTTGGATCTGTTTCATAAGCAGAGTTGAACTAGATATGGTACGTATGAGTAGGAAACACAGTTCTTTTTTCTGGGCATGCTCATGTCTCTTGCTGTATGGGAAAAGCTGGAAAGACAAGCTTGCTGCTTGCGTAAAAACAGAGTATGTTTCATGGATGAGAACACTGGTCTGCATTTCCCTTCAGAAACGGAGTTAAACCACAGTATCTGTGTCTTCTTACAAGCCTGAGTTCATATCAGGGAAACACAGTGAATTTGGGGCTCAAATAAATTTACACATATCTCGAACCCAACACGTTTATTACTATTACCTAAGATGCTTTATGTAAAAGGAGGTATATTTTGTATCAGTTTCATGAGCAGAAATGAACTCAATATGGTCCTTATGAGTAGGAAACACAGTTCATTTTTTCTGGGCATGCACATATTTCTTTCTGTATTGGAGAGGCAGGTAAGAATAGCATGCTTCTTGCGTTAAAACAGAGTATGTTTCATGGATGAGAACACAGGTCTGAATTTCCCTTTAGAAATGGAGTTAAACCACAGGATCTGTGTCTTCATACAAGGAAGAGTTGATTTGTGGTAAACCCATTGAATTTTGGGCTCAAATGAATTTACACATTTCACGAACCGAACGCATTCCTCACTATTAACTAAAGAGCCTTTATGTAAGAGGATCTTTGTTTGTATCAGATTTATAAGCAGAGTTGAACTAAATATGGTCCGTATGAGTAGGAAACACAGTTCTTTTTTTCTGGGCATGCATATGATTCTGACTCTATTGGACATGATGGAAAGAAGAGGATGCTTCTGGCCTTAAAACATAGTGTGTTTCATTGAGGAGAACACTGGTCTGAATTTCCCTTCAGAAACGGAGTTAAACCCCAGGATCTCTGTCTTCTTACAAGCAAGAGTTCATTTCTGGTAAACCCAGTGATTTTGGGCTCAAATGAATTTACACATTTCACGAACGCAACGCATTTCTCACTATTAACTATAGAGCATTCAGGTAAGAGGAGCTGTATTTTGGATCTACTTCATAAGCAGAGTTGAACTAGATATAGTCCGTACAAGTAGGAAACAGTTCTTTTTTTCTGGGCATGCTCATATTAATGCTGTATTGGAGACGCAGGAAGAAGAGCATGCTTCTTGCCTTAAAACAGCATGTGTGTCATGGATGAGAACACTGGTCTGAATTTCTCTTCAGAATCAGAGTTAAACCGCAGGATCTCTGTCTTCCTACAAGCAAGAGTTCATTTCTTGTACAGGCAGTGGCTTTTGGGCTCAAATAATTTTACACAGTTCACGAACCCATGGGTTTCTCACTAATAACTAAAGAGCATTTAAATAAGAGGTGCTCTATTTTGTATCAGTTTCATAAGCAGAGTTGAACTAGATATGGTCCTTATGAGTGGAAAACACAGTTCTTTTTTTTCTGGGCATGCTCATTGTTCTTGCTGTATTGGAGACTCTGGAAAGATTAGGATGCTTCTTGCCTTAAAACAGAATGTGTATCATGGATGAGAACACTGGTCTGAATTTCCCTTCAGAAACGGAGTTAAACCCCAGGATCTGTGTCTTCTCACAAGCAAGAGTTCATTTCTGGTAAAACCAGTGACTTTTGGGCTAAAATAATTTTACACAGTTCACGAACCCAACTCGTTTCTCACTATTAACTAATGAGCATTTAGGTAAGAGGAGCTGTGGTTTGTATCAGTTTCATAAGCAGAGTTGAACTACATATGGTACTTATGAGTAAGAAACACACTTCTTTTTTTGGGCATGCTCATTTTTCTTGCTGTATGGGAGACGCTGGAAAGACAAGCTTGCTTCTTGCGAAAAAACAGAGTGTGTTTCATGGATGAGAACACTGGTCTGTATTTCCCTTCAGAAACGGAGTTAAACCCCATAATCTGCATCTTCTTACAAGCCTGAGTTCCTTTCTCGCAAACCCAGTGATTTTGGGCTCAAATGAATTTACACTTTTCTTGAACCCAACGGGTTTCTCACTATTAACTAAAGAGCATTCAGGTAAGAGGAGCTGTATTTTGGATCTGCTCATAAGCAGAGTTGAACTAGATATGGTCTGTACGAGTAGGAAACACAGTCCTTTTTTTCTGGGCATGCTCATATTTCTTGCTATATTGGAGAATCTGGAAAGATTAGGATGCTTCTTGCCTTAAAACAGAGTGTGTTTCATGGATGAGAACACTGGTCTGAATTTCCCTTCAGAAATGGAGTTAAACCCCAGGATCTGTGTCTTCTTACAAGCAAGAGTTCATTTCTGGTAAACCCAGTGATTTTGGGCTCAAATGAATTTACACGTTTCACGAACCCAACGCGTTTCTCACTATTAACTGAAGAGCATTCAAGTAAGAGGAGCTGTATTTTGCAACTGTTTCATAAACAGAGTTGAACTAGATATGGTTTGTATGAGTAGGAAACACAGTTCTTTTTTTCTAAGGATGCTCATGTTTCCTGCTCTATTGGAGATGATGGAAAGGCAACCTTGCTTCTTGCCTTAAAACAGCGTGTGTTTCATGGATGAGAACACTGGTCTTATTTTCACTCCCGAAACGGAGTTAAACCCTAGGATCTGTGTCTTCCTACAAGCAAGAGTTCATTTCTGGTAATCCATGTGACATTTTGGCTCAAATAATTTTACACATTTCAGGAACCCTACGTGCTTCTCACTATTAACTAAAGAGCATTTAGGTAAGAGGAGGTTGTGGTTTGTATCAGTTTCATATGGAGAGTTGAACTACATATGGTCTGTATGAGTAGGAAACACATTTCTTTTTTTCTGGGCATGCACATATTTCTTGCTGTATTGGAGAGGCAGGTAAGAAGAGCATGCTTCTTGCATTAAAACAGAGTATGTTTCATGGATGAGAACACAGGTCTGAATTTCCCTTCCGAAATGGAGTTAAACCGCAGGATCTGTGTCTTCTTACAAGGAAGAGTTGATTTGTGGTAAACCCAGTGAATTTTGGGCTCAAATGAATTTAAACATTTCATGAACCGAACGCATTCCTCACTATTAACTAAAGAGCCTTTATGTAAGAGGAGCTTTGTTTGTATCAGATTCATAAGCAGAGTTGAACTAGATATGGTCAGTATGAGTAGGAAACACAGTTCTTTTTTTCTGGGCATGCATATGGTTCTGACGCTATTGGAGACGCTGGAAAGAAGAGGATGCTTCTTGCCTTAAAACAAAGTGTTTTTCATGGATGAGAACACTTGTCTGAATTTCCCTTCAGAAACGGAGTTTAACCCCAGGATCTGTGTCTTCTTACAAGCCTGAGTTCATTACTGGTAAACCCAGTGATTTTTGGGCTCAAATGAATTCCACATTTTATGAACCCATCACGTTTTTCACTATTAACTAAAGAGCATTTGAGTAAGAGGAGCTGTGGTTTGTATCAGTTTCATAAGCAGAGTTGAACTACATATGCTCCTTATGCGTATGAAACACAGTTCTTTTTTCTTGGCATACTCATGTTTCTGGTGTATTGGAGAACCTGGAAAGACAAGCTTGTTTCTTGGGTTAAAACAGAGTGTGTTTCATGGATGAGAACTCTGGTCTGAATTTCCCTTCCGAAATGGAGTTAAACCGCAGGATCTGTGTCTTCTTACAAGGAAGAGTTGATTTGTGGTAAACCCAGTGAATTTTGGGCTCAAATGAATTTAAACATTTCATGAACCAAACGCATTCCTCATTATTAACTAAAGAGCCTTTATGTAAGAGGAGCTTTGTTTGTATCAGATTCATAAGCAGAGTTGAACTAAATATGGTCAGTATGAGTAGGAAACACAGTTCTTTTTTTCTGGGCATGCATATGATTCTGACGCTATTGGAGACGCTGGAAAGAAGAGGATGCTTCTTGCCTTAAAACAAAGTGTTTTTCATGGATGAGAACACTTGTCTGAATTTCCCTTCAGAAACGGAGTTTAACCCCAGGATCTGTGTCTTCTTACAAGCCTGAGTTCATTTTTGTAAACCCAGTGAATTTTGGGCTCAAATGAATTTACACATTTCAAGAACCCAACGCATTTCTAACTATTAACTATGGAGCATTTAAGTAAGAAGAGCTGTGGTTTGTATCAGATTCATAAGCAGAGTTGAACTAGATATGGTCCGTATGAATAGGAAACAAAGCTCTGTTTTTCTGGCTATGCACATGGTTCTGGCTCTATTGGAGATGCTGGAAAGAAGAGGATGCTTCTTGCCTTAAAACAAAGTGTTTTTCATGGATGAGAACACTTGTCTGAATTTCCCTTCAGAAACGGAGTTAACACCCAAGATCTTTGTCTTCTTACAAGCCTGAGTTCATTTCTGGTAAACACAGTGATTTTTGGGCTCAAATGAATTCCACATTTTACGAACCCATCACGTTTTTCACTATTAACTAAAGAGCATTTAAGTAAGAGGAGCTCTGGTTTGTATCAGTTTCATAAGCAGAGTTGAACTACATATGGCCCTTATGAGTTAGAAACACAGTTCTTTTTTTCTTGGCATACTCATGTTTTTTGCTGTATGGGAGACCCTGGAAAGACAAGCTTGCTTCTTGCGTTAAAACAGAGTGGGTTTCATGGATGAGAACACTGGTCTGAATTTCTCTTCAGAAACGGAGTTAACACCCAGGATCTGTGTCTTCTTACAAGCCTGAGTTCATTTTTATAAACCCAGTGAATTTGGGGCTCAGATGAATTTACACAGTTTATGAAACATACGCGTTCCTCACTATTAACTAAAGAGCATTCAAGTAGGAGGAGCTGTATTTTGCATCTGTTACATAACCAGAGTTGAATTAGATATGGTTCGTATGAGTACGAAACACAGTTCTTTTTTTCTAAGCATGCTCATGTTTCTTGCTCTATTGGAGATGATGGAAAGGCAACCTTGCTTCTTGCGTTAAAACAGAGTGTGTTTCATGGATGAGAACACTGGTCTGAATTTCCCTTCAGAAACGGAGTAAAACCCCAGGATCTGTTTATTCCTAAAAGCAAGAGTTCACTTCTGATAAACCCAGTGACTTTTGGGCTCAAATAATTTTACACATTTCAGGAACCCTATGTGCTTCTCACTATTAACTAAAGATCATTTAGCTAAGAGGAGATGTGGTTTGCATCAGTTAGATAAGCAGAGTTGAACACATATGGTCCGTATGTGTAGGAAACACAGTTCTTTTTTTCTGGGCATGCACATATTTCTTGCTGTATTGGAGAGGCAAGTAAGAAGAGCATGCTTCTTGCTTTAAAACAGAATGTGTTTCATGGATGAAAACACAGGTCTGAATTTCCCTTCTGAAATGGAGTTAAACCGCCGGATCTGTGTCTTGTTACAAGGAAGAGTTGATTCTTGGTAAACCCAGTGATTTTTGGCCTCAAATGAATTTACACATTTCACGAACCGAACGCATTCCTCACTATCAACTAAAGACCCTTTATGTAAGAGGAGCTTTGTTTGTATCAGATTCATAAGCAGAGTTTAACTAGATGTGGTCCGTACGAGTAGGAAAGACAGTTCTTTTTTTCTTGGCATGCATATGGCTCTGACTCTATTGGAGACGCTGGAAAGAAGAGGATGCTTCTTGCCTTAAAACAGCGTGTGATTCATGGATGAGAGCACTGGTCTGAATTTCCCTTCAGAAACGGAGTTAAACCCCAGGATCTGTGTTTTCCTACAAGCAAGAGTTCATAACTGGTAAAACCAGTGGCTTTTGGGCTAAAATAATTTTACACAGTTCACGAACCCAACGCGTTTCTAACTATTAACTAATGAGCATTTAGGTAAGAGAAGCTGTGGTTTGTATCAGTTTCATAAGCAGAGTTGAACTACATATGGTCCTTATGAGAAAGACACACAGTTCTTTTTTTTCTGGACATGCTCATGGTTCTTGCTGTATGGAGACCCTGGAAAGACAAGCTTGCTTCTTGCTTTAAAACAGAGTGTGTTTCATGGATGAGAACACTGGTCTGAATTTCCCTTCAGAAACGGGGTTAAACCCCAGGATCTTTGTCTTCTTACAGGCCTGAGTTCATTTCTGGTAAACCCAGTGAATTTTGGGCTCAAATGAATTTACACATTTTACGAACACATCACGTTTCTCACTATTAACTAAAGAGCATTTAAGTAAGAGGAGCTGTGCTTTGTATCAGATTCAAAAGCAGAGTTGACCTAGATATGGTCCCTATGAATAGGAAACACAGTTCTTTTTTTCCGGGCATGCACATGATTCTGACTATTTTGGAGACCCTGTAAGAAGAGGATGGTTCTTGCTTTACAACAGAGTGTGTTTCATAGATGAGAACACTTGTGTGAATTACCCTTCAGAATCAGAGTTAAACCCCAGGATCTGTGTCTTCTTACAAGCAAGAGTTCATTTCTGGTAAACCCAGTGATTTTGGGCTCAAATGAATTTACACATTTCACGAACCCAACGCGTTTCTCACTATTAATTGAAGAGCATTCAAGTAAGAGGAGGTGTATTTTGCATCTGTTTCATAACCAGAGTTGAACTAGATATTGATTGTATGAGTCGGAAACACAGTTCTTTTGTTCTAAGCATGCTCATGTTTCTTGCTCTATTGGAGATGATGGAAAGGCAACCTTGCTTCTTGCGTTAAAACAGAGTGTGTTTCATGGATGAGTACACTGGTCTGAATTTTCCTTCAGAAACAGAGTTAAACCGCAGGATCTGTGTATTCCTACAAGCAAGAGTTCATTTCCGGTAAACCCAGTGACTTTTGGGCTCAAATAATTTTACACAGTTCAGGAACCCTACGTGCTTCTCACTATTATCTAAAGATTATTTAGGTAAGAGGAGCAGTGGTTTGTACCAGTTTCATAAGCAGAGTTGAACTAGATATGGTCCGTACGAATAGGAAACACAGTTCTTTTTTTCTGGGCATGCTCATATTTCTTGCTATATTGGAGACGCTGGAAAGAAGAGCATGCATCTTGCCTTAAAACAGCGTGTGTTTCATGGATGAGAACACTGGTCTGATTTTCACTTCAGAAACGGAGTTAAACCGCAGGATCTGTGTCTTCTTACAAGCAAGAGTTCATATCTGGTAAACCCTGTGAATTTTGTGCTCAAATGAATATACACATTTCACGAAACGAATGCATTCCCCACTATTAACTAAACAGCATTTATGTAAGGGGAGCTGTGGTTTGTGTCAGTTTAGTAATCAGAGTTGAACTACATGTGGTCCGTGTGTGTAGGAATCACAGTTCTTTTTTTCAGGCCATGCTTATATTTCTTGATGTATTGGAGAAACAGGAAAGAAGAGCATTCTTCTTTCATTAAAACAGCGTGTGTTTCATGGATGAGAACACTGGTCTGAATTTCCCTTCAGAAACGGAGTTAAACCCCAGGATCTGTGTCTTCTTACAAGCCTGGGATCATTTCAGGGAAAAACAGTGAACTTTGGTCTTAAATGATTTACACATATCTCGAATCCAACGCGTTTCTCACTATTACCTAAGAGCCTTTATGTAAAAGTAGCTATTTTGTAGCAGTTTCATGAGCAGAATTGAACTCCATATGGTTTTTATGAGTAGGAAACACAGTTCATTTTTTCTGGGCATGCTCATGTTTCATGCTGTATTGGAGACACTGGAAAGGCAATATTGCATCTTGCGTTAAAACAGAGTGTTTTTCATGGATGAGAACACGGGTCTGAATTTCCCTTCAGAAACGGAGTTAAACCCCAGGATCTGTGTTTTCTTACAAGCAAGAGTTCATAACTGGTAAAACCAGTGGCTTTTGGGCTAAAATAATTTTACACAGTTCACGAACCCAACGCGTTTCTAAGTGTTAACTAATGAGCATTTAGGTAAGAGAATCTGTGGTTTGTATCAGTTTCATAAGCAGAGTTGAACTACATATGGTCCTTATGAGAAAGAAACACAGTTCTTTTTTTTCTGGACATGCTCATGTTTCTTGCTGTATGGGAGACCCTGGAAAGACAAGCTTGCTTCTTGTGTTAAAACAGAGTGTGTTTCATGGATGAGAACACTGGTCTGAATTTCCCTTCAGAAACGGAGTTAAATCCCAGGATATGTGTCTTCTTACAAGTCTGAGTTAATTTTTTAAATCCAGTGAATTTTGGGCTCAAATGAATTTACACATTTCACGAACCCAACGCGTTTCTATTAACTATGGAGCATTTAAGTAAGAAGAGCTGTGGTTTGTATCAGATTCATAAGCAGAGTTGAACTAGATATGGTCCGTATGAATAGGAAACACAGTTCATTTTTTCTGGGCATGCACATGGTTCTGGCTCTATTGGAGATGATGGAAAGAAGAGGATGCTTCTTGCCTTAAAACAGAGTTCATTACTAGTAAACCAAGTCAATTTTGGGCTCAAATGATTTTACACAGTTCAAGACCCAACGCTATTCTCATTGTTAAGTAAAGAGCATTTATGTAAGTGGAGCTGTGGTTTGTATCAGTTGCATATGCAGACTTGAATTACATATGGTCGGTATGAGTAGTAAACACAGTTCTTTTGAACACGGCATGCTCATGGTACTTGCTGTATTGGAGACACTAGCATGAAGAGCTTGCTTCTTGTGTTAAATCACAGTGTGTTACATGGATGAGAACACTGGTCTGAATTTCCCACAGAAATGGAGTTAAACCCCAGGTTCTGTGTCTTCCTAGAAGCCATAGTTCATTCTGGTAAACAAAGAGAATTTTGGGCTCAAATGATTTTACACAGTTCAGAAACCCAACTAGATTCTCACTATTAACTAAAAAGCATTTATGTAAGAAGAGCTCTGGTTTGTATCAGTTTCTTAAGTAGAGTGGATTTACATATGGTCCTTATGAGAAGGAAACAATGTTCTTTTTTTCAGGGCATGCTCCTGGAACTTGTTGTATTGGAGATACTGGAAAGAAGGGCTTGCTTATTGCGTTAAAACAGAGTTTGTTCCATGGATGAGAACCCTGGTCTGAATTACCTTCAGAAACAAAGTTAAACCACCTGATCTGTGCCTTTCTACATGCAAGAGTTCATTTTTGGTAAACAAAGTCAATTTTGTGCTCAAATGATTTTACACAGTTCAAGACCCAACACTATTCTCACCGTTAACTAAAGAGCATTTATGTAGGTAGAGATCTGGTTTGTATCAGTTTCATAAGCTGAGTTCTTTTACATATGGTCCGTATGAGGAGGAAACACAGTTCTTTTTTTCTGGGCATGCTCATAGTTCTTGATGTATAGGAGACGCTTGAAAGAAGAGCTTGCCTCTTTCTTGAAAACAGAGTGTGTTTCATGGATGAGAACACTGGTCTTAATTTCCCTTCAGAAAAGGAGTTAAACCCCAGGAATTGTGTCCTCCTACAAGCAAGAGTTCATTTCTGGAAAACCCAGTTAATTTTGGGTCAAGTGATTTTACACAGTTCAAAAACCCATCGCGATTCTCACTATTAACTAAAGAGCATTTCTGTAAGAGGAGCAGTGGTTTGTATCAGTTTCATAACGAGAGTTGAACTATGTATGGTCCGTATGAGTAAGAAACACAGTTCTTTTTTTCTGTTCATGCTCGTGGTTATTGCTGTATTGGAGACGCTGGAAAGAAGAGCTTGCTTCTTGCCTGAAAGCAGAGTGTGTTTCATGGATGAGAACACTGGTCTTAATATGCCTTCAGACATGGAGACAAACCACAGGATCCGTGTCTTCCTAAAAGCAAGAGTTCATTTCTGGTAAACCAAGTGAATTTTGGGCTCAAATGATTTTACACAGTTCAAGAACCCAACGCGATTCTAACTATTTACTAAACAGCATTTATGTAAGTGGAGCTGTGGTTTTTATCAGTTTCATAAGCAGAGTGGATTTACATATGGTCCCTATGAGAAGGAAACACAGTTCTTTTTTCAGGGGATGCTCTTGGTACTTGCTGTATGGGAGACGCGGGAAAGTAGAGCTTGCTTCTTGCGTTAAAACAGAGTGGGTTCCATGGATGAGAACACTGGTCTGAATTTCCCTTCACACCCAGAGTTAAACCACAGGATCTGTGTCTTCATACAAGCAAGAGTTCATTTCCAGTAAACCAAGTCAATTTTGGGCTCAAATGATTTTATACAGTTCAAGACCCAACGCTATTCTCACTGTTAAGTTAAGAGCATTTATGTAAGTGGAGCTGTGCTTTGTATCAGTTGCATAGGCAGACTTGAATTACATATGGTCAGTATGAGTAGGAAACACAGTTCTTTTTTTCAGCGCATGCTCGTGGTAATTGCTGTATTGGAGACGCTAGAAAGAAGAGCTTCCTTCTTGTGTTAAATCACAGTGAGTTACATGGATGAGAACACTGGTCTAAATTTCCCTTCAGAAACAGAGTTGAACCCCAGGTTCTGTGTCTTCCTACAAGCCAGAGATCCTTTCTGGTAAACAAAGAGAATTTTGGGCTCAAATGATTTTACACAGTTCAGAAAGCCAACTAGATTCTAACTATTTACTAAAGAGCATTTATGTAAGATGGGCTCTGTTTGTATCAGTTTCATGAGCTGACTTGATTTATATATGGTCCGTATGAGGAGGAAACACAGTTCTTTTTTTCTGGGCATGCTCATGGTTCTGGCTGTATTGGAGACACTGGAAAGTAGAGCTTTCTTCTTGCGTAAAACAGAGTGTGTTTCATGGATGAGAACACTGGTCTGAATTTCCCTTCAGAAATGGAGTTAAACCGCAGGATCTGTGTCTTCCTACAAGCAAGAGTTCATTTCTGGAAAACCCAGTGAATTTTGGGCTCAAGTGATTTTACACAGTTCAAAAACCCATCGCGATTCTCACTATTAACTAAAGAGCATTTATGTAAGTGGAGCTGTGGTTGTATCAGGTTCATAACCAGAGTTGAACTATGTATGGTCAGTATGAGTAGGAAACAATGTTCTTTTTTTCTGTTCATGCTCATGGTTATTGCTGTATTGGAGACTCTGGAAAGACGAGCTTGCTTCTTGCGTTAAAACAGAGTGGGTTCCATGGATGATAGCACCGGTCTGAATTTCCCTTCAGACAAGCAGTAATACCACAGGATCCATGTCTTCCTACAAGCCAGGGTTCATATCTGGTAATCAAAGAGAATTTTGAACTCAAATGATTTTACACAGTTCAGAAACCCAAACTAGATTCTCACTATTTACTAAAAAGCATTTATGTAAGATGAGCTCTGGATTGTATCAGTTTCATAAGCAGAGTGGATTTACATATGGTCCCTATGAGAAGGAAACACAGTTCTTTTTTCAGGGCATGCTCTTGGTACTTGCCGTTTTGGAGAAACGGGAAAGTAGAGCTTGCTTCTTGCGTTAAAACAGAGTGGGTTCCATGGATGAGAACACTGGTCTTAATTTCCCTTCAGACACGGAGTTAAACCACAGGATCTGTGTCTTCATACAAGCAAGAAATCATTTCTGGAAAACCCAGTTAATTTTGTGCTCAAGTGATTTTACACAGTTCAAAAACCCATCGCGATTCTCACTATTAACTAAAGAGCATTTATGTAAGTGGAGCTGTGGTTGTATCAGGTTCATAACCAGAGTTGAACTATGTATGGTCAGTATGAGTAGGAAACAATGTTCTTTTTTTCTGTTCATGCTCATGGTTATTGCTGTATTGGAGACTCTGGAAAGACGAGCTTGCTTCTTGCGTTAAAACAGAGTGGGTTCCATGGATGATAGCACCGGTCTGAATTTCCCTTCAGACAAGCAGTAATACCACAGGATCCATGTCTTCCTACAAGCCAGGGTTCATATCTGGTAATCAAAGAGAATTTTGAACTCAAATGATTTTACACAGTTCAGAAACCCAAACTAGATTCTCACTATTTACTAAAAAGCATTTATGTAAGATGAGCTCTGGATTGTATCAGTTTCATAAGCAGAGTGGATTTACATATGGTCCCTATGAGAAGGAAACACAGTTCTTTTTTCAGGGCATGCTCTTGGTACTTGCCGTTTTGGAGAAACGGGAAAGTAGAGCTTGCTTCTTGCGTTAAAACAGAGTGGGTTCCATGGATGAGAACACTGGTCTTAATTTCCCTTCAGACACGGAGTTAAACCACAGGATCTGTGTCTTCATACAAGCAAGAAATCATTTCTGGAAAACCCAGTTAATTTTGTGCTCAAGTGATTTTACACAGTTCAAAAACCCATCGCGATTCTCACTATTAACTAAAGAGCATTTATGTAAGAGGAGCGGTGGTTTGTATAGGTTTCATAACGAGAGTTGAAATATGTATGGTCCGTATGAATAAGAAACACAGTTCTTTTTTTCTTGGCATTCTCGTGGTTATTGCTGTATTGGAGACGCTGGAAAGAAGAGCTTGCTTCTTGCCTGAAAACAGAGTGTGATTCATGGATGAGAACACTGGTCTTAATATCCCTTAAGACATGGAGACAAACCACAGGATCCGTGTCTTCCTAAAAGCAAGAGTTCATTTCTGGTAAACCAAGTGAATTTTGGGCTCAAATGATTTTACACAGTTCAAGAACCCAACGCGATTCTCACTATTTACTAAAGAGCATTTATGTACGAGGAGCTCTGGTTTGCAACAGTTTCATAAGCTGAGTTGATTTATATATGGTCCGTTTGAGGAGGAAATACAGTTCTTTTTTTGAGGGCATGCTCATGGTTCTTGCTGTATTGGAGACGCTTGAAAGAAGAGCTTGCTTCTTGCGATAAAACAGAGTGTGTTCCATGGATGAGAACCCTGGTCTGAATTTACCTTTAGAAACGGAGGTAAACCACAGGATCTGGGTCCTCCTACAAGCAGGAGTTCATTTCTGTTGTACCAAGTGAAATTTTTGCTCAAATGATTTTACACTCTTCAAGAAAAGATCGCGATTCTCACTATTAACTGAAAAGCCTTTATGTAAGAGGCGCTGTGGTTTGTATCAGTTTCATAAGCAGAGTTGAACTACATATGGTCCGTATGAGTAGGACACACAGTTCTTTTTTCTGGGCATGTTCATCTTTCTTACTGTATTGGAGATGCTGGAAAGTAGAGCTTGCTTCTTGTGCTAAAACAGAGTGGGTGCCATGGATGAGAACACTGGTCTGAATTTCCCTTCAGAAACGGAGTTAAACCACAGGATCTGTGCCTTCCTACAGGCAAGAGTTCATTTCTGTTAAACCAACTCAATTTTGGGATCAAATGATTTTACACAGTTCAAGACACAATGCTATTCTCACTATTAACTAAAGGTCATTTATGTAAGTGGAGCTATCGTTTGTATCAGTTGCATATGCAGACTTGAATTACATATGGTCCATATGAGTAGGAAACACAGTTCCTTTTTTCAGGGCATGATCATGGAACTTGCTGTATTGTAGACGGTTGAAAGAAGAGCTTGATCTTGCGTTAAAACAGAGTGGTTTCCATGGATGTGAACACTGGTCTGAATTTCCCTTCAGAAACGGAGTTAAACCACAGGAACTGTGTCTTCCTACACCAAGAGTTCATTTCTGTTAAACCAAGTCAATTTTAGGCTGAAATGATTTTACACAGTTAAAGAACCCAAGGCAATTAACACTATTAACTAAAGAGCATTTATGTAAGTGGGGCTGTGGTTTGTATCAGTTGCATATGCAGACTTGAATTTCATATGGTCCGTATGATTAGGAAAAATAGTACTTTTTTTCAGGCATGCTAGTGGTACTTGCTGTATTGGAGACGCTGGAAAGAAGAGGTTGCTTATTGCGTTAAATCCGAGTGTGTTCCATGGATGAGAACCCTGGTCTGAATTTCCCCTCAGAAAAGGAGTTAAACCACAGGATCTGTGTCTTCCTACAAGCAAGAGTTCATTTCTGGTAAACCCAGTGAATTTTGGTCTCAAGTGATTTTACACAGTTCAAAAACCCATCGCGATTCGCACTATTAACTAAAGAGCATTTATGTAAAAGGGGCTGTGGTTTGTATCAGTTTCATAAGCAGAGTGGATTTACATATGGTCCCTATGAGTAGGAAACACGGTTCTTTTTTTCTGGGCATGCTCATTGTTCTTGCTGTATAGGAGACACTTAAAAGAACAGCTTGCTTCTTGCCTGCAAACAGAGTGTGTTTCATGGATGAGAAAACTGGTGTTAATTTCTTCAGAAATGGAGTCAAACCACAGGATTTGTGTCTTCCTAAAAGCAAGAGTTCATTTCTGGTAAACCATTTGAATTTTGGGCTCAAATGATTTTACACAGTTCAAGAACCCATCTCGATTCCCACTATTAACTAAAGAGCATTTATGTAAGTGGAGCTGTGGTTTGTATCAGACTCATAAGCAGAGTTAAACTGCATATGATCAGTATGAATAGGAAACTCAGTTCTTTTTTTCTGGGCATTCCCATGGTTCTTTCTGTATCAGAGATGCTGGAAAGAAGAGCTTGCTTCTTGTGAAAAAACAGAGTGTGTTTCATGGATGAGAACACTGGTCTTAATTTCCCTTTAGAAACAGAGTTAAACCACAGGATCTTTGTCTTCCTAAAAGCAAGAGTTCATTTCTGGTAAACCAAGTGAATTTTGGGCTCAAATGATTTTACACAGTTCAAGAACCCAAAGCGATTCTCACTATTTACTAAGGAGCATCTTTGTAAGTGGAGCTGTGTTTTGCATCAGTTTCATAAGCAGAGTGGATTTACGTATGGTCCATATGAGTTAGGAAACACAGTTCTTTTTTTCTGGGGATGTTCATGGTTCTTGCTCTATTGGATATGCTGCAAAGTAGAGCTTGCTTCTTGCCTTAAAACAGAGTGGGTTCCATGGATGAGAACACTGGTCTGAATTTCCCTTCAGACAAGGAGTTAAACCCCAGGTTCTGTGCCTTCCTACAAGCAAGAGTTCATTTCTGGTAAACAAAATGAATTTTGGGCTCAAATGATTTTACACAGTTCAAGAGGAGCTCTGGTTTATATCAGTTTCATAAGCTGAGTTGATTTAAATATGGTCCGTATGAGCAGGAAACACAGTTCTTTTTTTGATGGCATGCTCATGGTTCTTACTCTATTGGAGACCCTGGAAAGAAGAGCTTGGTTCTTGCCTTAAAACAGAGTGTGTTCCATGGATGAGATCCCTGGTCTGAATTTCCAACAGAAACGGAGTTAAACCACAGGATCTGTGTCTTCCTAAAAGCGAGAGTTTATTTCTGGTAAACCAAGTGAATTTTGGGTTCAAATGATTTTACACAGTTCAAGAACCAAACGCGATTCTCACTACTTACTAAAGAGCATTTATGTAATTGGAGCTGTGGTTTGTATCAGTTTCATAAGCAGAGTGGATTTACATATGGTCCCCTTTAGTAGGAAAGACAGTTCTTTTTCTCTGGGCATGCTCATGGCTCTGCATTTATAGGAGACGCTTGAAAGAAGAGCTTGCTTCTTGCCTGAAAACAGAGTATGTTTCATGGATGAGAACACTGGTCTTAATTTCCCTTCAGAAACGGAGTCAAACCACAGGATCTGTGTCTTCCTAAAAGCAAGAGATCATTTCTGGTATACCAAGTGAATTTTGGGCTCACATGATTTTACACAGTTCAAGAACCCAACGTGATTCTCACTATTTACTAAAGAGGATTTATGTAAGTGGATCTGTTGTTTGTATAAGTTTCATAAGCAGAGTGTATTTACATATGGTCCCTTTTAGTAGGAAAGACAGTTCTTTTTTTCTGGGCATGCTCTTGGTTCTGCCTGTGTAGGAGACTCTTGAAAGAAGAGCCTGCTTCTTGCCTGAAAACAGAGTGTGATTCATGGATGAGAACACTGGTCTTAATTTCCCTTCAGAAACGGAAGAAGAGCTGGTTCTTGCCTTAAAACAGAGTGTGTGCCTTCCTAAAAGCAAGTGTTCATTTCTGGTAAACCCAGTGATTTTTGGGCTCTAATGATTTTACACAGTTCAGAATCCCAAACTAGATTCTCACTATTTACTAAAGAGCATTTATGTAAGAGGAGCTCTTGTTTGTATCAGTTTCATAAGTAGTGTTGAACTACGTATGGTCCATATGAGTAGGAAACACAGTTTTTTTTCTGGGCATGCTCATGGTTCTTGCTATATAGAAAACGCTTGAAAGAAGAGCTTGCTTCTTGCTTGAAAACAGAGTGTGTTTCATGGATGAGAACACTGGTCTTAATTTCCCTTCAGAAACGGAGTTAAACCCCAGGAATTGTGCCTTCCTACAAGCAAGAGTTCATTTCTGGAAAACCCAATTAATTTTGGGGTCAAGTGATTTTACACAGTTCAAAAACCCATCGCGATTCTCACTATTAACTAAAGAGCCTTTATGTAAGAGGAGCTGTGGTTTGTATCAGTTTCATAATGAGAGTTTAACTATGTATGGTCCGTATGAGTAAGAAACACAGTTCTTTTTTTCTGGGCATGCTCGTGGTTATTGCTGTATTGGAGACGCTGGAAAGAAGAGCTTGCTTCTTGTCTGAAAACAGAGTGTTTTTCATGGATGAGAACACTGATCTTAATATGCCTTCAGACACGGAGACAAACCACAGGATCCGTGTCTTCCTAAAAGCAAGAGTTCATTTCTGGTAAACCAAGTGAATTTTGGACTCAAATGATTTTACACAGTTCAAGAACCCAACGCGATTCTCACTATTTACTAAACAGCATTTATGTAAGTGGAGCTGTGGTTTGTATCAGTTTCATAAGCAGAGTGGATTTACATATGGTCCCTATGAGAAGGAAACACAGTTCTTTTTTCAGGGGATGCTCCTGGTACTTGCTGTATTGGAGACGCAGGAAAGTAGAGCTTGCTTCTTGCATTAAAACAGAGTGGGTTCCATGGATGAGAACACTGGTCTGAATTTCCCTTCAGACACGGAGTTAAACCACAGGATCTGTGTCTTCATACAAGCAAAAGTTCATTTCCGGTAAACCAAGTCAATCTTTGCTCAAATGATTTTATACAGTTCAAGACCCAACGCTATTCTCACTGTTAAGTTAAGAGCATTTATGTAAGTGGAGCTGTGCTTTGTATCAGTTGCATAGGCAGACTTGAATTACATATGGTCAGTATGAGTAGGAAACACGGTTCTTTATTTCTGGGCATTCTCATGGTTCTTTCTGTATCAGAGATGCTGGAAAGAAGAGCTTGCTTCTTGCGAAAAAACAGACTGTGTTTCATGGATGAGAACACTGGTCTGAATATCCCTTCAGAAACGGAGTTAAACCCCAGGATCTGTGTCTTCCTACAAGCAAGAGTTCATTTCTGGATAACCCAGTGAATTTTGGTCTCAAGTGATTTTACACAGTTCAAAAACCCATCGCGATTCTCACTATTAACTAAAGAGCCTTTATGTAAGAGGAGCTGTGGTTTGTATCAGTTTCATAATGAGAGTTGAACTATGTATGGTCCGTATGAGTAAGAAACACAGTTCCTTTCTTTAGGGCATGCTCTTGGTACTTGCTGTATTGGAGACGCTAGAAAGAAGAGCTTGCTTCTTGCGTTAAATCACAGTTCAAAAACCCATCACGATTCTCACTGTTAACTAAAGATCATTTATGTAAGTGGAGCTGTGGTTTACCAGTTGCATATGCAGACTTGAATTACATATGGTCAGTATGAGTAGGAAACACAGTTCTTTTTTTTCACGGCATGCTCGTGGTACTTGCTGTATTGGAGATGTTAGAAAGAAGAGCTTGCTTCTTGCGTTATCACAGTGTGTTCCATGGATGAGAACCCTGGTCTGAATTTACCTTCAGAAACGGAGTTAAACCACAGGATCTGTGTCTTCCTACAAGCAAGAGTTCATTTCTGGTAAACCAAGTGAATTTTGGGCTCAAATGATTTTACACAGTTCAAGAACCCACCGCAATTCTCACTATTAACTAAAGAGCATTTATGTAAGTGGAGCTGTGATTTGTATCATTTTCATAATCAGAGTTGAACTGCATATGATCTGTATGAGTAGGAAACACAGTTCTTTTTTTCTGGGCATTCTCATGGTTCTTTCTGTATTGGAGACGCTGGAAAGAAGACCTTGCTTCTTGCGTTAAAAGAGAGTGTGTTTCATGGATTAGAACACTGGTGAATTTCCCTTCAAAAACGGAGTTAAACCCCAGGATCTGGGTCTTCCTACAGCAAGAGTTCATTTCTGGTAAACCCAGTGAATTTTGGGCTCAAGTGATTTTACACAGTTCAAAAACCCATCGCGATTCGCACTATTAACTAAAGAGCATTTGTGTAAAAGGAGCTGTGGTTTGTATCAGTTTCATAAGCAGAGTGGATTTACAAATGGTCCCTATGAGTAGGAAACACTGTTCTTTTTTTCTGGGCATGCTCATGGTTCTTGCTGTATAGGAGAAACTTAAAGGAAGAGCTTGCTTCTTGCCTGCAAACAGAGTGTGTTTCATGGAAGAGAAAACTGGTGTTAATTTCTTCAGAAATGGAGTCAAAGCACAGGATTTGTGTCTTCCTAAAAGCAAGAGTTCATTTCTGGTAAACCAAGTGAATTTTGGGCTCAAATGATTTTACGCAGTTCAAGAACCCATCTCGATTCCCACTATTAACTAAAGAGCATTTATGTAAGTGGAGCTGTGGTTTGTATCAGACTCATAAGCAGAGTTAAACTGCATATGATCAGTATGAATAGGAAACACAGTTCTTTTTTTCTGGGCATTCTCATGGTTCTTTCTGTATCGGAGATGCTGGAAAGAAGAGCTTGCTTCTTGCGTAAAAACAGAGTGTGTTTCATGGATGAGAACACTGGTCTGAATATCCCTTCAGAAACGGTGTTAAACCCCAGGATCTGTGTCTTCCTACAAGCAAAGGTTCATTTCTGGAAAACCCATTGAATTTTGGTCTCAAGTGATTTTACACAGTTCAACAACCCATCGCGATTCTCACTATTAACTAAAGAGCCTTTATGTAAGAGGAGCTGTGGTTTGTATCAGTTTCATAACCACAGGTGAACTATGTATGGTCCGTACGAGAAGGAATCACATTTCTTTTTTTCTGGGCATGCTCATGGTTATTGATGTATTGGAGATGCTGGAAAGACATGCTTGCTTCTTGCTTTAAAACAGAGTGTGTTTCATGGAAGAGAACACTGGTCTTAATTTCCCTTCAGAAACGGAGTTAAACCACAGGATCTTTGTCTTCCTAAAAGCAAGAGTTCATTTCTGGTAAACCAAGTGAATTTTGGGCTCAAATGATTTTATACAGTTCAAGAACCCAAAGCGATTCTCACTATTTACTAAGGAGCATTTATTTAAGTGGAGCTGTGGTTTGCATCAGTTTCATAAGCAGAGTGGATTTACATATGGTCCATATGAGTTAGGAAACACAGTTCTTTTTTTCTGGGCATGTTCATGGTTCTTGCTCTATTGGAGATGCTGGAAAGTAGAGCTTGCTTCTTGCCTTAAAACAGAGTGGGTTCCATGGATGAGAACACTGGTCTGAATTTCCCTTCAGACAAGGAGTTAAACCCCAGGTTCTGTGTCTTGCTACAAGCCAGAGTTCATTTCTGGTAAACAAAGAGAATTTTGGGTTCAAATGATTTTACACAGTTCAGAAACCCAAAATAGATTCTCACTATTTACTAAAGAGCATTTATGTAAATGAGCTCTGGTTTGTATCAGTTTCATAAGCAGAGTTGATTTATGTATGGTCCGTATGAGGAGGAAACACAGTCTTTTTATGAGCGCATGCTCATGGTTCTTGCTGTATTGGAGACGCTGGAAAGAAGAGCTTGCTTCTTGCGTTAAAACAGAGTGTGTTTCATGGATGAGAACACTGGTCTTAATTTCGCTTCAGAAACGGAGTTAAACCACAGCATCTGTGTCTTCCTACAAGCAAGAGTTCATTTCTGGTAAACCAAGTGAATTTTGGGCTCAAATGATTTTACACAATTCAAGACCCAACACTATTCTCACTGTTAACTAAAGATCATTTATGTAAGTGGAGCTTGGTTTGTACCAGTTGCATATGCAGACTTGAATTACATATGGTCAGTATGAGTAGGAAACACAGTTCTTTTTTTCACGGCATGCTCGTGGTACTTGCTGTATTGGAGATGTTAGAAAGAAGAGCTTGCTTCTTGCGTTATCACAGTGTGTTCCATGGATGAGAACCCTGGTCTGAATTTACCTTCAGAAACGGAGTTAAACCACAGGATCTGTGTCTTCCTACAAGCAAGAGTTCATTTCTGGTAAACCAAGTGAATTTTGGGCTCAAAAGATTTTACACAGTTCAAGAACCCAACGCGATTCTCACTACTTACTAAAGAGAATTTATGTAATTGGAGCTGTGGGTTGTATCAGTTTCATAATCAGGGTAGATTTACATATGGTCCCTATTAGTAGGAAGGACAGTTCTTTTTTTCTGGGCATGCTCATGGTTCTTGCTGTATAGGAGATGCTTGAAAGAAGAGCATGCTTCTTGTCTGAAAACAGAGTGTCTTTCATGGATGAGAACACTGGTCTTAATATCCCTTCAGAAATGGAGTCAAACCACAGGATCTGTGTCTTCCTAAATGAAAGAGTTCATTTCTGGAAAACCATGTGAATTTTTTTTCTCAAATGATTTTATACAGTTCAAGAACCCAACGTGATTCTCATTATTTACTAAAGAGTATTTATGTAAGTGGATCTGTGGTTTGCATCAGTTTCATAAGCAGAGTGGATTTACATATTGTCCCTATGAGAAGGAAACACAGTTCTTTTTTTGAGGGCATGCTCATTGTTCTTGCTGTATTGGAGACGCTGGAAAGACAAGCTTGGTTCTTGCCTTAAAACAGAGTGTGTTCCATGGATGAGATCACAGGTGTGAATTTCCTACAGAAATGGAGTTAAACCACAGGATCTGTGTATTCCTACAAGCAAGAGTTCATTTCTGTTAAACCCAGTGAATTTTGGGCTCAAATGGTTTTACACAATTCAAGAAACCAATGCGATTCTCACTATTAACTAACGAGCCTTTATGAAAGTGGAGCTGTGGTTTCTATCAGTTTCATAAGCAGAGATGAACTAATTATGGTCTGTATGAGTAGGAAGCACAGTTTTTTTCAGGGCATGCTCATGGTACTTGCTGTATTGGAGACGTGGGAAAGTAGAGCTTGCTTCTTGCGTTAAACAGAGTGGTTTCCATGGATAAGAACAGTGGTCTGAATTTTCCTTCAGAAACGGAGTTAAACCCAGGAATTGTGTCTAACTACAAGCAAGAGTTCATTTCTGGAAAACCCAGTGAATTTTGGGCTCAAGTGATTTTCCACAGTTCAGAAACCCAAAATAGATTCTCACTATTTACTAAAGAGCATTAATGTAAGAGGAGCTCTTGTTTGTATCAGTTTCATAAGCTGAGTTTATTTTACATATGGTCCTTATGAGGAGGAAACACAATTCTTTTTTTGAGGTCATGCTCATGGTTCTTGCTTTATTGGAGACGCTGGAAAGACAAGCTTGCTTCTTGCGTTAAAACAGAGTGTGTTTCATGGATGAGAACACTGGTCTGAATTTCCCTTCAGACAAGGAGTTAAACCCCAGGTTCTGTTTCTTCCTACAAGCCAGTGTTCATTTCTGGTAAACAAAGAGAATTTTGGGCTCAAATGATTTTACACAGTCAGAAACCCAAAATAGATTCTCACTATTTACTAAAGAGCATTTATTTAAGAGGAGCTCAGGTTTGTTTCAGTTTCATAAGCAGAGTTGATTTATGTATGGTCCGTAAGAGGAGGAAACACATTTCTCTTTTTGAGGACATGCTCATGGTTCTTGCTGTATTGGAGACGCTGGAAAGAAGAGCTTGCTTCTTGCGTTAAAACAGAGTGTGTTTCATGGATGAGAACACTGGTCTGAATTTCCCTTCAGAAACGGAGTTAAAGCACAGCATCTGTGTCTTCCTACAAGCAAGGGTTCATTTCGGGTAAACCAAGTGAATTTTGGGCTTAAATGATTTTGCACAATTCAAGACCCAACACTATTCTCACTGTTAACTAAAGATCATTTATGTAAGTGGAGCTGTGGTTTGTACCAGTTGCATATGCAGACTTGAATTACATATGGTCAGTAGGAGTAGGAAACACAGTTCTTTTTTTCATGGTATGCTCGTGGCACTTGCTGTATTTGAGATGCTAGAAAGAAGAGCTTGCTTCTTGCGTTAAATCATAGTGTGTTCCATGGATGAGAACCCTGGTCTGAATTTCCCACAGAAACGGAGTTAAACCACAGGATCTGTGTCTTCCTACAAGCAAGAGTTCATTTCTGGTAAACCAAGTGAATTTTGGGCTCAAATGATTTTACACAGTTCAAGAACACACCGCAATTTTCACTATTAACTAAAGAGCATTTATGTAAGTGGAGCTGTGGTATCATTTTCATAATCAGAATTGAACTGCATATGATCTGTATGAGTAGGAAACAAAGTTCTTTTTTTCTGGGCATTCTCATGGTTCTTTCTGTATTGGAGACGCTGGAAAGAAGACCTTGTTTCTTGCGTTAAAACAGAGTGTGTTTCATGGATTAGAACACTGGTCTGAATTTCCCTTCAGAAACGGATTTAAACCCCAGGATCTGGGTCTTCCTACTGCAAGAGTTCATTTATGGTAAACCCAGTGAATTTTGGGCTCAAGTGATTTTACACAGTTCAAAAACCCATCGTGATTCTCACTATTAACTAAAGAGCATTTACGTAAGAAGTGCTGTGGTTTGTATCAGTTTCATAAGCAGAGATGAACTACGTATGGTCTGTATGAGTAGGAAGAACAGTTCTTTTTTTCAGGGCATGCTCATGGTACTTGCTGTATTGGAGACGAGGGAAAGTAGAGCTTGCTTCTTGCATTAAAACAGAATGGGTTCCATGGATGAGAACACTGGTCTCAATTTCCCTTCAGAAACGGAGTTAAACCCCAGGTTCTGTGTCCTCCTACAAGCCAGAGTTCATTTCTGGTAAACAAATTGACTTTTGGTCTCAAATGATTTTTCACAGTTCAGAAACCCAACTAGATTCTCACTATTTACTAAAAAGCATTTATATAAGATGAGCACTTGTTTGTATCAGTTTCATAGCAGAGATGATTCACATATGGTTCATATGAGAAGGACACACAGTTCTTTTTTTGAGGCATTATCATGGTTCTTGCTGTATTGGAGACCCTGCATAGAAGAACTTGCTTCTTGCGTTAAAACAGAGTGTGTTTCAGGGTTGAGAACTCTGATCTGAATTTCCCTTCAGAAATGGAGTTATACCCCAGGATCCGTGTCTTTCTACAAACAAGAGTTCATTTCTGGTAATCCCAACTAATTATGGGCTCAAATGATTTTTCCCAGTTCACGAACCCAACGTGATTCTCACTATTAACTAAAGATCATTTATGTAAGAGGAGCTGTGGTATTTAATAGTTTCATAAGCAGAGTTGAACCACACATGGTCTGTAGGAGTAGGAAACAAAGTTCTTTTTTTCAGGGCATGAATATGGTTCTTGCTGTATTGGACACACTGGAAAGAAGATCTTGCTTCTTGCATTAAAACAGAGTGTGTTCCATGGATGAGAACACTGGTCTGAATTTTCCTTCAGACACGGAGTTAAACCCCAGGTTCTGTGTCTTCCTACAAGCCAGAGTTCATTTCTGGTAAACAAAGAGAATTTTGGGCACAAATGATTTTACACAGTTCAGAAACCCAACTAGATTCTCACTTTTTACTAAAGAGCATTAATGTAAGATGAGCTCTTGTTTGTATCAGTTTCATAAGTAGAGTTGATTTACATATGGTCCGTATGAGTAGGAAACACAGTTCTTTTTTTCAGGGCATGCTCATGGAACTTGCTGTATTGGAGATGCTGGAAAGAGGAGCTTGATTCTTGCGTTAAAACAGAGTGTGTTCCATGGATGAGAATCCTGGTCTGAATTTACCTTCAGAAACAGAGTTAAACCCGAGGTTCTTTGTCTTCCTACAAGCCAGAGTTCATTTCAGGTAAACAAATGAATTTTGGGCTCAAATGATTTTACACAGTTCAGAAACCCAACTAGATTCTCACTATTTACTAAAGAGCATTTATGTAAGCTGAGCTCTGGTTTGTATCAGTTTCATAAGCAGAGATGATTCACATATGGTTCATATGAGAAGGACACACAGTTCTTTTTTTCTGGGCATTATCATGGTTCTTCCTGTATTGGGGACATTGCATAGAAGAACTTGCTTCTTGGGTTAAAACAGAGTGTGTTACAGGGATGAGAACTCTGGTCTGAATTTCCCTTCAGAAACGGAGTTAAACCCCAGGATCCGTGTCTTTCTACAAACAAGAGTTCATTTCTGGTAATCCCAACGAATTTTGGGCTCAAATGATTTTTCCCAGTACATGAACCCAACGCGATTCTCACTATTAACTAAAGATCATTTAAGTAAGAGGAGCTTTGGTAGGTATCAGTTTCATAAGCAGAGTTGAAATACATATGGTCCGTATGAGTAGGAAACCCAGTTATGTTTTTCAGGGCATGAATATGGTTCTTGCTGTATTGGACACACTGGAAAGAAGATCTTGCTTCTTAGGGTATAAAAGAGTGTGGTCCATGGATGAGAACACTGGTCTGAATTTCCCTTCAGAACCGGAGTTAAACCAAAGAATCTGTGTCTTCCTACAAGCAACAGATCATTTCTGGTAATCCAAGTCAATTTTGGGAACAAATGATTTTACACCATTCAAGACCTAACGCTATTCTCACTATTAACTAAAGGTCATTTATGTAAGTGGAGCTGTGGTTTGTATCAGTTGCAATGCAGACTTGAATTATATATGGTCCGTATGAGTAGGAAACACACTTCTTTTTTTCAGGGCATGCTCATGGTACTTGCTGTATTTGAGACGCTGGAAAGAAGAGCTTGCTTCTTCCATTAAAACAGGGTGTGTTCCATGGATGAGATCCCTGGTCTGAATTTCCCACAGAAACGGAGTTAAACCACAGGATCTGTGTCTTCCTACAAGCAAGAGGACATTTCTGGTAAACCAAGTCAACTTTGTGCTCAAATGATTTTACACAGTTCAAGACCCAACAGTATTCTAACTGTTAACTAAAGAGCATTTACGTAGGTGGTGCTGTGGTTTGTATCAGTTTCATAAGCTGAGTTGATTTACATATGGTCCGTATGAGGAGGAAACACAGTTCTTTTTTTCTGGGCATGCTCATGGTTCTTGCTGTATAGGAGACGCTTGAAAGAAGAGCTTGCCTCTTGCGTAAAACAGAGTGTGTTTCATGGATGAGAACACTGGTCTTAATTTCTTTTCAGAAACGGAGTTAAACAACAGGATCCGTGTCTTCCGAAAAGCAGGAGTTCATTTCTGGTAAACCAAGTGAATTTCGGGCTCAAATGATTTTACACAGTTCAAGAACCCAATGCGATTCTCACTATTTACTAAACAGCATTTATGTAAGTGGAGCTGTGCTTTGTATCAGTTGCATATGCAGACTTGAATTACATATGGAAAGCATGAGTAGGAAACACAGTTCTTTTTTTCAGGGCAAGCTCGTGGTACTTGCTGTATTGGAGACGCTAGAAAGAAGAGCTTGCTTCTTGCGTTAAATCACAGTGAGTTACATGGATGAGAACACTGGTCTAAATTTCCCTTCAGAAACAGAGTTGAACCCCAGGATCTGTGTCTTCCTACAAGCCAGAGATCCTTTCTGGTAAACAAAGAGAATTTTGGGGACGAATGATTTCACACAGTTCAGAAATCCAACTAGATTCTAACTATTTACTAAAGAGCATTTATGTGAGATGGGCTCTGGTTTCTATCAGTTTCATAAGCTGAGTTGATTTATATATGGTCCGTATGAGGAGGAAACACAGTTCTTTTTTTCTGGGCATGCTCATGGTTCTTGCTGTATTGGAGACACTGGAAAGAAGATCTTGCTTCTTGTGTAAAACAGAGTGTGTTTCATGGATGAGAACACTGGTCTTAATTTCTCTTCAGAAACGGAGTTAAACCACAGGATCTGTGTCTTCCTAAAAGCAAGACTTGATTTCTGGTAAACCAAGTGAATTTTGCGCTCAAAAGATTTTACACAGTTCAAGAACCCAACGCGATTCTCACTACTTACTAAAGAGAATTTATGTAATTGGAGCTGTGGGTTGTATCAGTTTCATAATCAGAGTGGATTTACATATGGTCCCTATTAGTAGGAAGGACAGTTCTTTTTTTCTGGGCATGCTCATGGTTCTTGTTGTATAGGAGACTAATGAAAGAAGAGCATGCTTCTTGCCTGAAAACAGAGTGTGTTTCATGGATGAGAACACTGGTCTTAATATCCCTTGAGAAATGGAGTCAAACCACAGGATCTGTGTCTTCCTAAAAGCAAGAGTTCATTTCTGGAAAACCATGTGAATTTTTTTTCTCAAATGATTTTATACAGTTCAAGAACCCAACGTGATTCTCACTATTTACTAAAGAGCATTTATGTAAGTGGATCTGTGGTTTGTATCAGTTTCATAAGCAGAGTGGATTTACATATGGTCCCTATGAGAAGGAAACACAGTTCTTTTTTTCAGGGCATGCTCATTGTTCTTGCTGTATTGGAGACGCTGGAAAGAAGAGCTTGGTTCTTGCCTTAAAACAGAGTGTGTTCCATGGAAGAGATCCCAGGTCTGAATTTCCTACAGAAATGGAGTTAAACCACAGGATCTGTGTATTCCTACAAGCCAGAGATCATTTCTGGAAAACAAAGCGAATTTTGGGCTCAAATGATTTTACACAGTTCAGAAACCCAACTAGATTCTCACTATTAACTAAAGAGCCTTTATGAAAGTGGAGCTGTGGTTTCTATCAGTTTCATAAGCAGAGATGAACTATGTATGGTCTGTATGAGTAAGAAGCACAGTTGTTTTTTTCAGGGCATGCTCATGGTACTTGCTGTATTGGAGATGCAGGAAAGTAGAGCTTGCTTCTTGCGTTAAAACAGAGTGGGTTCCATGGATGAGAACACTGGTCTGAATTTCCCTTCAGAAACGGAGTTAAACCCCAGGAATTGTGTCTAACTACAAGCAAGAGTTCATTTCTGGAAAACCCAGTGAATTTTGGGCTCAAGTGATTTTACACAGTTCAAAAACCCATCGCGATTCTAACTATTAACTAAAGAGCATTTATGTAAGAAGAGCTGTAGTTTGTATCAGTTTCATAACCAGAGTTGAACTATGTATGATCCGTATGAGTAGGAAACAAAGTTCTTTTTTTCTGGGCATGCTCATCGTTATTGCTGTATTGGAGAGGCTGGAAAGACGAGCTTGCTTCTTGCGATAAAACAGAGTGTGTTTCATGGATGAGAACACTGGTCTTAATTTCTCTTCAGAAACGGAGTTAAAACACAGGATCTGTGTATTCCTACAAGCAAGAGGTCATTTCTGTTAAACCCAGTGAATTTTGGGCTCAAATGATTTTACACAGTTCAAGAAGCCAATGCGATTCTCACTATTAACTAAAGAGCCTTTATGAAAGTGGAGCTGTGGTTTCTATCAGTTTCATAAGCAGAGATGAACTATGTATGGTCTGTATGAGTAAGAAGCACAGTTGTTTTTTTCAGGGCATGCTCATGGTACTTGCTGTATTGGAGATGCAGGAAAGTAGAGCTTGCTTCTTGCGTTAAAACAGAGTGGGTTCCATGGATGAGAACACTGGTCTGAATTTCCCTTCAGAAACGGAGTTAAACCCCAGGAATTGTGTCTAACTACAAGCCAGAGTTCATTTCTGGAAAACCCAGTGAATTTTGGGCTCAAGTGATTTTACACAGTTCAAAAACCCATCGCGATTCTCACTATTAACTAAAGAACATTTATGTAAGAAGAGCTGTAGTTTGTATCAGTTTCATAACCAGAGTTGAACTATGTATGGTCCGTATGAGTAGGAAACAAAGTTCTTTTTTTCTGGGCAGGCTCATCGTTATTGCTGTATTGGAGAGGCTGGAAAGACGAGCTTGCTTCTTGCGATAAAACAGAGTGTGTTTCATGGATGAGAACACTGGTCTTAATTTCTCTTCAGAAACGGAGTTAAAACACAGGATCCGTGTATTCATTAAAGCAAGAGTTCATTTCTGGTAAACCAAGTGAATTTTGGTCTCAAATGATTTTACACAGTTCAAGAACCCAATGCGATTCTCACTATTTACTAAACAGCATTTATGTAAGTGGAGCTGTGCTTTGTATCAGTTGCATATGCAGACTTGAATTACATATGGACAGTATGAGTAGGAAACACAGTTCTTTTTTTCAGGGCTTGCTCGTCGTACTTGCTGTATTGGAGACGCTAGAAAGAAGAGCTTGCTTCTTGCGTTAAATCACAGTGAGTTACATGGATGAGAACACTGGTCTAAATTTCCCTTCAGAAACAGAGTTGAACCCCAGGTTCTGTGTCTTCCCTCAAGGCAGAGATCATTTCTGGTAAACAAAGAGAATTTTGGGGACAAATGATTTTACACAGTTCAGAAAGCCAACAACATTCTAACTATTTACTAAAGAGCAGTTATGTAAGATAGGCTCTGGTTTTTATCAGTTTCATAAGCTGAGTTGATTTATATATGGTCCGTATGAGGAGGAAACACAGTTCTTTTTTTCTGGGCATGCTCATGGTTCTTGCTGTATTGGAGATGCTGGAAAGAAGAGCTTGCTTCTTGCGTAAAACAGAGTGTGTTTCATGGATGAGAACACTGGTCTGAATTTCCCTTCAGAAACGGAGTTAAACCCCAGGATCTGTGTCTTCCTACAAGCAAGAGTTCATTTCTGGAAAACCCAGTGAATTTTGGGCTCAAGTGATTTTACACAGTTCAAAAACCCATCGCAATTCTCACTATTAACTAAAGAGCATTTATGTAAGTGTAGCTGTGGTTTGTATCAGGTTCATAACCAGAGTTGAATTATGTATGGACAGTATGAGTAGTAAACAAAGTTCTTTTTTTCTGGGCATGCTCGTGGTTATTGTTGTATTGGAGACGCTGGAAAGACGAGCTTGCTTCTTGCGTTAAAACAGAGTGTTTTTCATGGATGAGAACACTGGTCTTAATTTCTCTTCAGAAACGGAGTTAAACCACAGGATCCGTGTCTTCCTACAAGCAAGAGTTCATTTCTGGTAAACCAAGTGAATTTGGGGCTCAAATGATTTTACACAGTTCAAGAACCCAACGTGATTCTCACTACTTTCTAAAGAGAATTTATGTAATTGGAGCTGTGGGTTGTATCAGTTTCATAATCAGGGTGGATTTACATATGGTCCCTATTAGTAGGAAGGACAGTTCTTTTTTTCTGGGCATGCTCATGGTTCTTGCTGTATAGGAGACACTTGAAAGAAGAGCATGCATCTTGCCTGAAAACAGAGTGTCTTTCATGAATGAGAACACTGGTCTTAATATCCCTTCAGAAATGGAGTCAAACCACAGGATATGTGTCTTCCTGAAAGCAAGAGTTCATTTCTGGAAAACCATGTGAATTTTTCTCAAATGATTTTACACAGTTCAAGAACCCAACGTGATTCTCACTATTTACTAAAGAGCATTTATGTAAGTGGATCTGTGGTTTGTATCAGTTTCATAATCAGAGTGGATTTACATATGGTCCCTATGAGAAGGAAACACAGTTCTTTTTTTGAGGGCATGCTCATTGTTCTTGCTGTATTGGAGACGCTGGAAAGAAGAGCTTGGTTCTTGCCTTAAAACGGAGTGTGTTCCACGGATGAGATCCCAGGTCTGAATTTCCTACAGAAATGGAGTTAAAACACAGGATCTGTGTATTCCTACAAGCAAGAGGTCATTTCTGTTAAACCCAGTGAATTTTGGGCTCAAATGATTTTACACAGTTCAAGAAGCCAATGCGATTCTCACTATTAACTAAAGAGCCTTTATGAAAGTGGAGCTGTGGTTTCTATCAGTTTCATAAGCAGAGATGAACTATGTATGGTCTGTATGAGTAAGAAGCACAGTTGTTTTTTTCAGGGCATGCTCATGGTACTTGCTGTATTGGAGATGCAGGAAAGTAGAGCTTGCTTCTTGCGTTAAAACAGACTGGGTTCCATGGATGAGAACACTGGTCTGAATTTCCCTTCAGAAACGGAGTTAAACCCCAGGAATTGTGTCTAACTACAAGCCAGAGTTCATTTCTGGAAAACCCAGTGAATTTTGGGCTCAAGTGATTTTACACAGTTCAAAAACCCATCGCGATTCTCACTATTAACTAAAGAACATTTATGTAAGAAGAGCTGTAGTTTGTATCAGTTTCATAACCAGAGTTGAACTATGTATGGTCCGTATGAGTAGGAAACAAAGTTCTTTTTTTCTGGGCAGGCTCATCGTTATTGCTGTATTGGAGAGGCTGGAAAGACGAGCTTGCTTCTTGCGATAAAACAGAGTGTGTTTCATGGATGAGAACACTGGTCTTAATTTCTCTTCAGAAACGGAGTTAAAACACAGGATCCGTGTATTCATTAAAGCAAGAGTTCATTTCTGGTAAACCAAGTGAATTTTGGTCTCAAATGATTTTACACAGTTCAAGAACCCAATGCGATTCTCACTATTTACTAAACAGCATTTATGTAAGTGGAGCTGTGCTTTGTATCAGTTGCATATGCAGACTTGAATTACATATGGACAGTATGAGTAGGAAACACAGTTCTTTTTTTCAGGGCTTGCTCGTCGTACTTGCTGTATTGGAGACGCTAGAAAGAAGAGCTTGCTTCTTGCGTTAAATCACAGTGAGTTACATGGATGAGAACACTGGTCTAAATTTCCCTTCAGAAACAGAGTTGAACCCCAGGTTCTGTGTCTTCCCTCAAGGCAGAGATCATTTCTGGTAAACAAAGAGAATTTTGGGGACAAATGATTTTACACAGTTCAGAAAGCCAACAACATTCTAACTATTTACTAAAGAGCAGTTATGTAAGATAGGCTCTGGTTTTTATCAGTTTCATAAGCTGAGTTGATTTATATATGGTCCGTATGAGGAGGAAACACAGTTCTTTTTTTCTGGGCATGCTCATGGTTCTTGCTGTATTGGAGATGCTGGAAAGAAGAGCTTGCTTCTTGCGTAAAACAGAGTGTGTTTCATGGATGAGAACACTGGTCTGAATTTCCCTTCAGAAACGGAGTTAAACCCCAGGATCTGTGTCTTCCTACAAGCAAGAGTTCATTTCTGGAAAACCCAGTGAATTTTGGGCTCAAGTGATTTTACACAGTTCAAAAACCCATCGCAATTCTCACTATTAACTAAAGAGCATTTATGTAAGTGTAGCTGTGGTTTGTATCAGGTTCATAACCAGAGTTGAATTATGTATGGACAGTATGAGTAGTAAACAAAGTTCTTTTTTTCTGGGCATGCTCGTGGTTATTGTTGTATTGGAGACGCTGGAAAGACGAGCTTGCTTCTTGCGTTAAAACAGAGTGTTTTTCATGGATGAGAACACTGGTCTTAATTTCTCTTCAGAAACGGAGTTAAACCACAGGATCCGTGTCTTCCTACAAGCAAGAGTTCATTTCTGGTAAACCAAGTGAATTTGGGGCTCAAATGATTTTACACAGTTCAAGAACCCAACGTGATTCTCACTACTTTCTAAAGAGAATTTATGTAATTGGAGCTGTGGGTTGTATCAGTTTCATAATCAGGGTGGATTTACATATGGTCCCTATTAGTAGGAAGGACAGTTCTTTTTTTCTGGGCATGCTCATGGTTCTTGCTGTATAGGAGACACTTGAAAGAAGAGCATGCATCTTGCCTGAAAACAGAGTGTCTTTCATGAATGAGAACACTGGTCTTAATATCCCTTCAGAAATGGAGTCAAACCACAGGATATGTGTCTTCCTGAAAGCAAGAGTTCATTTCTGGAAAACCATGTGAATTTTTCTCAAATGATTTTACACAGTTCAAGAACCCAACGTGATTCTCACTATTTACTAAAGAGCATTTATGTAAGTGGATCTGTGGTTTGTATCAGTTTCATAATCAGAGTGGATTTACATATGGTCCCTATGAGAAGGAAACACAGTTCTTTTTTTGAGGGCATGCTCATTGTTCTTGCTGTATTGGAGACGCTGGAAAGAAGAGCTTGGTTCTTGCCTTAAAACGGAGTGTGTTCCACGGATGAGATCCCAGGTCTGAATTTCCTACAGAAATGGAGTTAAAACACAGGATCTGTGTATTCCTACAAGCAAGAGGTCATTTCTGTTAAACCCAGTGAATTTTGGGCTCAAATGATTTTACACAGTTCAAGAAGCCAATGCGATTCTCACTATTAACTAAAGAGCCTTTATGAAAGTGGAGCTGTGGTTTCTATCAGTTTCATAAGCAGAGATGAACTATGTATGGTCTGTATGAGTAAGAAGCACAGTTGTTTTTTTCAGGGCATGCTCATGGTACTTGCTGTATTGGAGATGCAGGAAAGTAGAGCTTGCTTCTTGCGTTAAAACAGACTGGGTTCCATGGATGAGAACACTGGTCTGAATTTCCCTTCAGAAACGGAGTTAAACCCCAGGAATTGTGTCTAACTACAAGCCAGAGTTCATTTCTGGAAAACCCAGTGAATTTTGGGCTCAAGTGATTTTACACAGTTCAAAAACCCATCGCGATTCTCACTATTAACTAAAGAACATTTATGTAAGAAGAGCTGTAGTTTGTATCAGTTTCATAACCAGAGTTGAACTATGTATGGTCCGTATGAGTAGGAAACAAAGTTCTTTTTTTCTGGGCAGGCTCATCGTTATTGCTGTATTGGAGAGGCTGGAAAGACGAGCTTGCTTCTTGCGATAAAACAGAGTGTGTTTCATGGATGAGAACACTGGTCTTAATTTCTCTTCAGAAACGGAGTTAAAACACAGGATCCGTGTATTCATTAAAGCAAGAGTTCATTTCTGGTAAACCAAGTGAATTTTGGTCTCAAATGATTTTACACAGTTCAAGAACCCAATGCGATTCTCACTATTTACTAAACAGCATTTATGTAAGTGGAGCTGTGCTTTGTATCAGTTGCATATGCAGACTTGAATTACATATGGACAGTATGAGTAGGAAACACAGTTCTTTTTTTCAGGGCTTGCTCGTCGTACTTGCTGTATTGGAGACGCTAGAAAGAAGAGCTTGCTTCTTGCGTTAAATCACAGTGAGTTACATGGATGAGAACACTGGTCTAAATTTCCCTTCAGAAACAGAGTTGAACCCCAGGTTCTGTGTCTTCCCTCAAGGCAGAGATCATTTCTGGTAAACAAAGAGAATTTTGGGGACAAATGATTTTACACAGTTCAGAAAGCCAACAACATTCTAACTATTTACTAAAGAGCAGTTATGTAAGATAGGCTCTGGTTTTTATCAGTTTCATAAGCTGAGTTGATTTATATATGGTCCGTATGAGGAGGAAACACAGTTCTTTTTTTCTGGGCATGCTCATGGTTCTTGCTGTATTGGAGATGCTGGAAAGAAGAGCTTGCTTCTTGCGTAAAACAGAGTGTGTTTCATGGATGAGAACACTGGTCTGAATTTCCCTTCAGAAACGGAGTTAAACCCCAGGATCTGTGTCTTCCTACAAGCAAGAGTTCATTTCTGGAAAACCCAGTGAATTTTGGGCTCAAGTGATTTTACACAGTTCAAAAACCCATCGCAATTCTCACTATTAACTAAAGAGCATTTATGTAAGTGTAGCTGTGGTTTGTATCAGGTTCATAACCAGAGTTGAATTATGTATGGACAGTATGAGTAGTAAACAAAGTTCTTTTTTTCTGGGCATGCTCGTGGTTATTGTTGTATTGGAGACGCTGGAAAGACGAGCTTGCTTCTTGCGTTAAAACAGAGTGTTTTTCATGGATGAGAACACTGGTCTTAATTTCTCTTCAGAAACGGAGTTAAACCACAGGATCCGTGTCTTCCTACAAGCAAGAGTTCATTTCTGGTAAACCAAGTGAATTTGGGGCTCAAATGATTTTACACAGTTCAAGAACCCAACGTGATTCTCACTACTTTCTAAAGAGAATTTATGTAATTGGAGCTGTGGGTTGTATCAGTTTCATAATCAGGGTGGATTTACATATGGTCCCTATTAGTAGGAAGGACAGTTCTTTTTTTCTGGGCATGCTCATGGTTCTTGCTGTATAGGAGACACTTGAAAGAAGAGCATGCATCTTGCCTGAAAACAGAGTGTCTTTCATGAATGAGAACACTGGTCTTAATATCCCTTCAGAAATGGAGTCAAACCACAGGATATGTGTCTTCCTGAAAGCAAGAGTTCATTTCTGGAAAACCATGTGAATTTTTCTCAAATGATTTTACACAGTTCAAGAACCCAACGTGATTCTCACTATTTACTAAAGAGCATTTATGTAAGTGGATCTGTGGTTTGTATCAGTTTCATAATCAGAGTGGATTTACATATGGTCCCTATGAGAAGGAAACACAGTTCTTTTTTTGAGGGCATGCTCATTGTTCTTGCTGTATTGGAGACGCTGGAAAGAAGAGCTTGGTTCTTGCCTTAAAACGGAGTGTGTTCCACGGATGAGATCCCAGGTCTGAATTTCCTACAGAAATGGAGTTAAAACACAGGATCTGTGTATTCCTACAAGCAAGAGGTCATTTCTGTTAAACCCAGTGAATTTTGGGCTCAAATGATTTTACACAGTTCAAGAAGCCAATGCGATTCTCACTATTAACTAAAGAGCCTTTATGAAAGTGGAGCTGTGGTTTCTATCAGTTTCATAAGCAGAGATGAACTATGTATGGTCTGTATGAGTAAGAAGCACAGTTGTTTTTTTCAGGGCATGCTCATGGTACTTGCTGTATTGGAGATGCAGGAAAGTAGAGCTTGCTTCTTGCGTTAAAACAGAGTGGGTTCCATGGATGAGAACACTGGTCTGAATTTCCCTTCAGAAACGGAGTTAAACCCCAGGAATTGTGTCTAACTACAAGCCAGAGTTCATTTCTGGAAAACCCAGTGAATTTTGGGCTCAAGTGATTTTACACAGTTCAAAAACCCATCGCGATTCTCACTATTAACTAAAGAACATTTATGTAAGAAGAGCTGTAGTTTGTATCAGTTTCATAACCAGAGTTGAACTATGTATGGTCCGTATGAGTAGGAAACAAAGTTCTTTTTTTCTGGGCAGGCTCATCGTTATTGCTGTATTGGAGAGGCTGGAAAGACGAGCTTGCTTCTTGCGATAAAACAGAGTGTGTTTCATGGATGAGAACACTGGTCTTAATTTCTCTTCAGAAACGGAGTTAAAACACAGGATCCGTGTATTCATTAAAGCAAGAGTTCATTTCTGGTAAACCAAGTGAATTTTGGTCTCAAATGATTTTACACAGTTCAAGAACCCAATGCGATTCTCACTATTTACTAAACAGCATTTATGTAAGTGGAGCTGTGCTTTGTATCAGTTGCATATGCAGACTTGAATTACATATGGACAGTATGAGTAGGAAACACAGTTCTTTTTTTCAGGGCTTGCTCGTCGTACTTGCTGTATTGGAGACGCTAGAAAGAAGAGCTTGCTTCTTGCGTTAAATCACAGTGAGTTACATGGATGAGAACACTGGTCTAAATTTCCCTTCAGAAACAGAGTTGAACCCCAGGTTCTGTGTCTTCCCTCAAGGCAGAGATCATTTCTGGTAAACAAAGAGAATTTTGGGGACAAATGATTTTACACAGTTCAGAAAGCCAACAACATTCTAACTATTTACTAAAGAGCAGTTATGTAAGATAGGCTCTGGTTTTTATCAGTTTCATAAGCTGAGTTGATTTATATATGGTCCGTATGAGGAGGAAACACAGTTCTTTTTTTCTGGGCATGCTCATGGTTCTTGCTGTATTGGAGATGCTGGAAAGAAGAGCTTGCTTCTTGCGTAAAACAGAGTGTGTTTCATGGATGAGAACACTGGTCTGAATTTCCCTTCAGAAACGGAGTTAAACCCCAGGATCTGTGTCTTCCTACAAGCAAGAGTTCATTTCTGGAAAACCCAGTGAATTTTGGGCTCAAGTGATTTTACACAGTTCAAAAACCCATCGCAATTCTCACTATTAACTAAAGAGCATTTATGTAAGTGTAGCTGTGGTTTGTATCAGGTTCATAACCAGAGTTGAATTATGTATGGACAGTATGAGTAGTAAACAAAGTTCTTTTTTTCTGGGCATGCTCGTGGTTATTGTTGTATTGGAGACGCTGGAAAGACGAGCTTGCTTCTTGCGTTAAAACAGAGTGTTTTTCATGGATGAGAACACTGGTCTTAATTTCTCTTCAGAAACGGAGTTAAACCACAGGATCCGTGTCTTCCTACAAGCAAGAGTTCATTTCTGGTAAACCAAGTGAATTTGGGGCTCAAATGATTTTACACAGTTCAAGAACCCAACGTGATTCTCACTACTTTCTAAAGAGAATTTATGTAATTGGAGCTGTGGGTTGTATCAGTTTCATAATCAGGGTGGATTTACATATGGTCCCTATTAGTAGGAAGGACAGTTCTTTTTTTCTGGGCATGCTCATGGTTCTTGCTGTATAGGAGACACTTGAAAGAAGAGCATGCATCTTGCCTGAAAACAGAGTGTCTTTCATGAATGAGAACACTGGTCTTAATATCCCTTCAGAAATGGAGTCAAACCACAGGATATGTGTCTTCCTGAAAGCAAGAGTTCATTTCTGGAAAACCATGTGAATTTTTCTCAAATGATTTTACACAGTTCAAGAACCCAACGTGATTCTCACTATTTACTAAAGAGCATTTATGTAAGTGGATCTGTGGTTTGTATCAGTTTCATAATCAGAGTGGATTTACATATGGTCCCTATGAGAAGGAAACACAGTTCTTTTTTTGAGGGCATGCTCATTGTTCTTGCTGTATTGGAGACGCTGGAAAGAAGAGCTTGGTTCTTGCCTTAAAACGGAGTGTGTTCCACGGATGAGATCCCAGGTCTGAATTTCCTACAGAAATGGAGTTAAAACACAGGATCTGTGTATTCCTACAAGCAAGAGGTCATTTCTGTTAAACCCAGTGAATTTTGGGCTCAAATGATTTTACACAGTTCAAGAAGCCAATGCGATTCTCACTATTAACTAAAGAGCCTTTATGAAAGTGGAGCTGTGGTTTCTATCAGTTTCATAAGCAGAGATGAACTATGTATGGTCTGTATGAGTAAGAAGCACAGTTGTTTTTTTCAGGGCATGCTCATGGTACTTGCTGTATTGGAGATGCAGGAAAGTAGAGCTTGCTTCTTGCGTTAAAACAGACTGGGTTCCATGGATGAGAACACTGGTCTGAATTTCCCTTCAGAAACGGAGTTAAACCCCAGGAATTGTGTCTAACTACAAGCCAGAGTTCATTTCTGGAAAACCCAGTGAATTTTGGGCTCAAGTGATTTTACACAGTTCAAAAACCCATCGCGATTCTCACTATTAACTAAAGAACATTTATGTAAGAAGAGCTGTAGTTTGTATCAGTTTCATAACCAGAGTTGAACTATGTATGGTCCGTATGAGTAGGAAACAAAGTTCTTTTTTTCTGGGCAGGCTCATCGTTATTGCTGTATTGGAGAGGCTGGAAAGACGAGCTTGCTTCTTGCGATAAAACAGAGTGTGTTTCATGGATGAGAACACTGGTCTTAATTTCTCTTCAGAAACGGAGTTAAAACACAGGATCCGTGTATTCATTAAAGCAAGAGTTCATTTCTGGTAAACCAAGTGAATTTTGGTCTCAAATGATTTTACACAGTTCAAGAACCCAATGCGATTCTCACTATTTACTAAACAGCATTTATGTAAGTGGAGCTGTGCTTTGTATCAGTTGCATATGCAGACTTGAATTACATATGGACAGTATGAGTAGGAAACACAGTTCTTTTTTTCAGGGCTTGCTCGTCGTACTTGCTGTATTGGAGACGCTAGAAAGAAGAGCTTGCTTCTTGCGTTAAATCACAGTGAGTTACATGGATGAGAACACTGGTCTAAATTTCCCTTCAGAAACAGAGTTGAACCCCAGGTTCTGTGTCTTCCCTCAAGGCAGAGATCATTTCTGGTAAACAAAGAGAATTTTGGGGACAAATGATTTTACACAGTTCAGAAAGCCAACAACATTCTAACTATTTACTAAAGAGCAGTTATGTAAGATAGGCTCTGGTTTTTATCAGTTTCATAAGCTGAGTTGATTTATATATGGTCCGTATGAGGAGGAAACACAGTTCTTTTTTTCTGGGCATGCTCATGGTTCTTGCTGTATTGGAGATGCTGGAAAGAAGAGCTTGCTTCTTGCGTAAAACAGAGTGTGTTTCATGGATGAGAACACTGGTCTGAATTTCCCTTCAGAAACGGAGTTAAACCCCAGGATCTGTGTCTTCCTACAAGCAAGAGTTCATTTCTGGAAAACCCAGTGAATTTTGGGCTCAAGTGATTTTACACAGTTCAAAAACCCATCGCAATTCTCACTATTAACTAAAGAGCATTTATGTAAGTGTAGCTGTGGTTTGTATCAGGTTCATAACCAGAGTTGAATTATGTATGGACAGTATGAGTAGTAAACAAAGTTCTTTTTTTCTGGGCATGCTCGTGGTTATTGTTGTATTGGAGACGCTGGAAAGACGAGCTTGCTTCTTGCGTTAAAACAGAGTGTTTTTCATGGATGAGAACACTGGTCTTAATTTCTCTTCAGAAACGGAGTTAAACCACAGGATCCGTGTCTTCCTACAAGCAAGAGTTCATTTCTGGTAAACCAAGTGAATTTGGGGCTCAAATGATTTTACACAGTTCAAGAACCCAACGTGATTCACTACTTTCTAAAGAGAATTTATGTAATTGGAGCTGTGGGTTGTATCAGTTTCATAATCAGGGTGGATTTACATATGGTCCCTATTAGTAGGAAGGACAGTTCTTTTTTTCTGGGCATGCTCATGGTTCTTGCTGTATAGGAGACACTTGAAAGAAGAGCATGCATCTTGCCTGAAAACAGAGTGTCTTTCATGAATGAGAACACTGGTCTTAATATCCCTTCAGAAATGGAGTCAAACCACAGGATATGTGTCTTCCTGAAAGCAAGAGTTCATTTCTGGAAAACCATGTGAATTTTTCTCAAATGATTTTACACAGTTCAAGAACCCAACGTGATTCTCACTATTTACTAAAGAGCATTTATGTAAGTGGATCTGTGGTTTGTATCAGTTTCATAATCAGAGTGGATTTACATATGGTCCCTATGAGAAGGAAACACAGTTCTTTTTTTGAGGGCATGCTCATTGTTCTTGCTGTATTGGAGACGCTGGAAAGAAGAGCTTGGTTCTTGCCTTAAAACGGAGTGTGTTCCACGGATGAGATCCCAGGTCTGAATTTCCTACAGAAATGGAGTTAAAACACAGGATCTGTGTATTCCTACAAGCAAGAGGTCATTTCTGTTAAACCCAGTGAATTTTGGGCTCAAATGATTTTACACAGTTCAAGAAGCCAATGCGATTCTCACTATTAACTAAAGAGCCTTTATGAAAGTGGAGCTGTGGTTTCTATCAGTTTCATAAGCAGAGATGAACTATGTATGGTCTGTATGAGTAAGAAGCACAGTTGTTTTTTTCAGGGCATGCTCATGGTACTTGCTGTATTGGAGATGCAGGAAAGTAGAGCTTGCTTCTTGCGTTAAAACAGACTGGGTTCCATGGATGAGAACACTGGTCTGAATTTCCCTTCAGAAACGGAGTTAAACCCCAGGAATTGTGTCTAACTACAAGCCAGAGTTCATTTCTGGAAAACCCAGTGAATTTTGGGCTCAAGTGATTTTACACAGTTCAAAAACCCATCGCGATTCTCACTATTAACTAAAGAACATTTATGTAAGAAGAGCTGTAGTTTGTATCAGTTTCATAACCAGAGTTGAACTATGTATGGTCCGTATGAGTAGGAAACAAAGTTCTTTTTTTCTGGGCAGGCTCATCGTTATTGCTGTATTGGAGAGGCTGGAAAGACGAGCTTGCTTCTTGCGATAAAACAGAGTGTGTTTCATGGATGAGAACACTGGTCTTAATTTCTCTTCAGAAACGGAGTTAAAACACAGGATCCGTGTATTCATTAAAGCAAGAGTTCATTTCTGGTAAACCAAGTGAATTTTGGCCTCAAATGATTTTACACAGTTCAAGAACCCAATGCGATTCTCACTATTTACTAAACAGCATTTATGTAAGTGGAGCTGTGCTTTGTATCAGTTGCATATGCAGACTTGAATTACATATGGACAGTATGAGTAGGAAACACAGTTCTTTTTTTCAGGGCTTGCTCGTCGTACTTGCTGTATTGGAGACGCTAGAAAGAAGAGCTTGCTTCTTGCGTTAAATCACAGTGAGTTACATGGATGAGAACACTGGTCTAAATTTCCCTTCAGAAACAGAGTTGAACCCCAGGTTCTGTGTCTTCCCTCAAGGCAGAGATCATTTCTGGTAAACAAAGAGAATTTTGGGGACAAATGATTTTACACAGTTCAGAAAGCCAACAACATTCTAACTATTTACTAAAGAGCAGTTATGTAAGATAGGCTCTGGTTTTTATCAGTTTCATAAGCTGAGTTGATTTATATATGGTCCGTATGAGGAGGAAACACAGTTCTTTTTTTCTGGGCATGCTCATGGTTCTTGCTGTATTGGAGATGCTGGAAAGAAGAGCTTGCTTCTTGCGTAAAACAGAGTGTGTTTCATGGATGAGAACACTGGTCTGAATTTCCCTTCAGAAACGGAGTTAAACCCCAGGATCTGTGTCTTCCTACAAGCAAGAGTTCATTTCTGGAAAACCCAGTGAATTTTGGGCTCAAGTGATTTTACACAGTTCAAAAACCCATCGCAATTCTCACTATTAACTAAAGAGCATTTATGTAAGTGTAGCTGTGGTTTGTATCAGGTTCATAACCAGAGTTGAATTATGTATGGACAGTATGAGTAGTAAACAAAGTTCTTTTTTTCTGGGCATGCTCGTGGTTATTGTTGTATTGGAGACGCTGGAAAGACGAGCTTGCTTCTTGCGTTAAAACAGAGTGTTTTTCATGGATGAGAACACTGGTCTTAATTTCTCTTCAGAAACGGAGTTAAACCACAGGATCCGTGTCTTCCTACAAGCAAGAGTTCATTTCTGGTAAACCAAGTGAATTTGGGGCTCAAATGATTTTACACAGTTCAAGAACCCAACGTGATTCTCACTACTTTCTAAAGAGAATTTATGTAATTGGAGCTGTGGGTTGTATCAGTTTCATAATCAGGGTGGATTTACATATGGTCCCTATTAGTAGGAAGGACAGTTCTTTTTTTCTGGGCATGCTCATGGTTCTTGCTGTATAGGAGACACTTGAAAGAAGAGCATGCATCTTGCCTGAAAACAGAGTGTCTTTCATGAATGAGAACACTGGTCTTAATATCCCTTCAGAAATGGAGTCAAACCACAGGATATGTGTCTTCCTGAAAGCAAGAGTTCATTTCTGGAAAACCATGTGAATTTTTCTCAAATGATTTTACACAGTTCAAGAACCCAACGTGATTCTCACTATTTACTAAAGAGCATTTATGTAAGTGGATCTGTGGTTTGTATCAGTTTCATAATCAGAGTGGATTTACATATGGTCCCTATGAGAAGGAAACACAGTTCTTTTTTTGAGGGCATGCTCATTGTTCTTGCTGTATTGGAGACGCTGGAAAGAAGAGCTTGGTTCTTGCCTTAAAACGGAGTGTGTTCCACGGATGAGATCCCAGGTCTGAATTTCCTACAGAAATGGAGTTAAAACACAGGATCTGTGTATTCCTACAAGCAAGAGGTCATTTCTGTTAAACCCAGTGAATTTTGGGCTCAAATGATTTTACACAGTTCAAGAAGCCAATGCGATTCTCACTATTAACTAAAGAGCCTTTATGAAAGTGGAGCTGTGGTTTCTATCAGTTTCATAAGCAGAGATGAACTATGTATGGTCTGTATGAGTAAGAAGCACAGTTGTTTTTTTCAGGGCATGCTCATGGTACTTGCTGTATTGGAGATGCAGGAAAGTAGAGCTTGCTTCTTGCGTTAAAACAGACTGGGTTCCATGGATGAGAACACTGGTCTGAATTTCCCTTCAGAAACGGAGTTAAACCCCAGGAATTGTGTCTAACTACAAGCCAGAGTTCATTTCTGGAAAACCCAGTGAATTTTGGGCTCAAGTGATTTTACACAGTTCAAAAACCCATCGCGATTCTCACTATTAACTAAAGAACATTTATGTAAGAAGAGCTGTAGTTTGTATCAGTTTCATAACCAGAGTTGAACTATGTATGGTCCGTATGAGTAGGAAACAAAGTTCTTTTTTTCTGGGCAGGCTCATCGTTATTGCTGTATTGGAGAGGCTGGAAAGACGAGCTTGCTTCTTGCGATAAAACAGAGTGTGTTTCATGGATGAGAACACTGGTCTTAATTTCTCTTCAGAAACGGAGTTAAAACACAGGATCCGTGTATTCATTAAAGCAAGAGTTCATTTCTGGTAAACCAAGTGAATTTTGGTCTCAAATGATTTTACACAGTTCAAGAACCCAATGCGATTCTCACTATTTACTAAACAGCATTTATGTAAGTGGAGCTGTGCTTTGTATCAGTTGCATATGCAGACTTGAATTACATATGGACAGTATGAGTAGGAAACACAGTTCTTTTTTTCAGGGCTTGCTCGTCGTACTTGCTGTATTGGAGACGCTAGAAAGAAGAGCTTGCTTCTTGCGTTAAATCACAGTGAGTTACATGGATGAGAACACTGGTCTAAATTTCCCTTCAGAAACAGAGTTGAACCCCAGGTTCTGTGTCTTCCCTCAAGGCAGAGATCATTTCTGGTAAACAAAGAGAATTTTGGGGACAAATGATTTTACACAGTTCAGAAAGCCAACAACATTCTAACTATTTACTAAAGAGCAGTTATGTAAGATAGGCTCTGGTTTTTATCAGTTTCATAAGCTGAGTTGATTTATATATGGTCCGTATGAGGAGGAAACACAGTTCTTTTTTTCTGGGCATGCTCATGGTTCTTGCTGTATTGGAGATGCTGGAAAGAAGAGCTTGCTTCTTGCGTAAAACAGAGTGTGTTTCATGGATGAGAACACTGGTCTGAATTTCCCTTCAGAAACGGAGTTAAACCCCAGGATCTGTGTCTTCCTACAAGCAAGAGTTCATTTCTGGAAAACCCAGTGAATTTTGGGCTCAAGTGATTTTACACAGTTCAAAAACCCATCGCAATTCTCACTATTAACTAAAGAGCATTTATGTAAGTGTAGCTGTGGTTTGTATCAGGTTCATAACCAGAGTTGAATTATGTATGGACAGTATGAGTAGTAAACAAAGTTCTTTTTTTCTGGGCATGCTCGTGGTTATTGTTGTATTGGAGACGCTGGAAAGACGAGCTTGCTACTTGCGTTAAAACAGAGTGTTTTTCATGGATGAGAACACTGGTCTTAATTTCTCTTCAGAAACGGAGTTAAACCACAGGATCCGTGTCTTCCTACAAGCAAGAGTTCATTTCTGGTAAACCAAGTGAATTTGGGGCTCAAATGATTTTACACAGTTCAAGAACCCAACGTGATTCTCACTACTTTCTAAAGAGAATTTATGTAATTGGAGCTGTGGGTTGTATCAGTTTCATAATCAGGGTGGATTTACATATGGTCCCTATTAGTAGGAAGGACAGTTCTTTTTTTCTGGGCATGCTCATGGTTCTTGCTGTATAGGAGACACTTGAAAGAAGAGCATGCATCTTGCCTGAAAACAGAGTGTCTTTCATGAATGAGAACACTGGTCTTAATATCCCTTCAGAAATGGAGTCAAACCACAGGATATGTGTCTTCCTGAAAGCAAGAGTTCATTTCTGGAAAACCATGTGAATTTTTCTCAAATGATTTTACACAGTTCAAGAACCCAACGTGATTCTCACTATTTACTAAAGAGCATTTATGTAAGTGGATCTGTGGTTTGTATCAGTTTCATAATCAGAGTGGATTTACATATGGTCCCTATGAGAAGGAAACACAGTTCTTTTTTTGAGGGCATGCTCATTGTTCTTGCTGTATTGGAGACGCTGGAAAGAAGAGCTTGGTTCTTGCCTTAAAACGGAGTGTGTTCCACGGATGAGATCCCAGGTCTGAATTTCCTACAGAAATGGAGTTAAAACACAGGATCTGTGTATTCCTACAAGCAAGAGGTCATTTCTGTTAAACCCAGTGAATTTTGGGCTCAAATGATTTTACACAGTTCAAGAAGCCAATGCGATTCTCACTATTAACTAAAGAGCCTTTATGAAAGTGGAGCTGTGGTTTCTATCAGTTTCATAAGCAGAGATGAACTATGTATGGTCTGTATGAGTAAGAAGCACAGTTGTTTTTTTCAGGGCATGCTCATGGTACTTGCTGTATTGGAGATGCAGGAAAGTAGAGCTTGCTTCTTGCGTTAAAACAGAGTGGGTTCCATGGATGAGAACACTGGTCTGAATTTCCCTTCAGAAACGGAGTTAAACCCCAGGAATTGTGTCTAACTACAAGCCAGAGTTCATTTCTGGAAAACCCAGTGAATTTTGGGCTCAAGTGATTTTACACAGTTCAAAAACCCATCGCGATTCTCACTATTAACTAAAGAACATTTATGTAAGAAGAGCTGTAGTTTGTATCAGTTTCATAACCAGAGTTGAACTATGTATGGTCCGTATGAGTAGGAAACAAAGTTCTTTTTTTCTGGGCAGGCTCATCGTTATTGCTGTATTGGAGAGGCTGGAAAGACGAGCTTGCTTCTTGCGATAAAACAGAGTGTGTTTCATGGATGAGAACACTGGTCTTAATTTCTCTTCAGAAACGGAGTTAAAACACAGGATCCGTGTATTCATTAAAGCAAGAGTTCATTTCTGGTAAACCAAGTGAATTTTGGCCTCAAATGATTTTACACAGTTCAAGAACCCAATGCGATTCTCACTATTTACTAAACAGCATTTATGTAAGTGGAGCTGTGCTTTGTATCAGTTGCATATGCAGACTTGAATTACATATGGACAGTATGAGTAGGAAACACAGTTCTTTTTTTCAGGGCTTGCTCGTCGTACTTGCTGTATTGGAGACGCTAGAAAGAAGAGCTTGCTTCTTGCGTTAAATCACAGTGAGTTACATGGATGAGAACACTGGTCTAAATTTCCCTTCAGAAACAGAGTTGAACCCCAGGTTCTGTGTCTTCCCTCAAGGCAGAGATCATTTCTGGTAAACAAAGAGAATTTTGGGGACAAATGATTTTACACAGTTCAGAAAGCCAACAACATTCTAACTATTTACTAAAGAGCAGTTATGTAAGATAGGCTCTGGTTTTTATCAGTTTCATAAGCTGAGTTGATTTATATATGGTCCGTATGAGGAGGAAACACAGTTCTTTTTTTCTGGGCATGCTCATGGTTCTTGCTGTATTGGAGATGCTGGAAAGAAGAGCTTGCTTCTTGCGTAAAACAGAGTGTGTTTCATGGATGAGAACACTGGTCTGAATTTCCCTTCAGAAACGGAGTTAAACCCCAGGATCTGTGTCTTCCTACAAGCAAGAGTTCATTTCTGGAAAACCCAGTGAATTTTGGGCTCAAGTGATTTTACACAGTTCAAAAACCCATCGCAATTCTCACTATTAACTAAAGAGCATTTATGTAAGTGTAGCTGTGGTTTGTATCAGGTTCATAACCAGAGTTGAATTATGTATGGACAGTATGAGTAGTAAACAAAGTTCTTTTTTTCTGGGCATGCTCGTGGTTATTGTTGTATTGGAGACGCTGGAAAGACGAGCTTGCTTCTTGCGTTAAAACAGAGTGTTTTTCATGGATGAGAACACTGGTCTTAATTTCTCTTCAGAAACGGAGTTAAACCACAGGATCCGTGTCTTCCTACAAGCAAGAGTTCATTTCTGGTAAACCAAGTGAATTTGGGGCTCAAATGATTTTACACAGTTCAAGAACCCAACGTGATTCTCACTACTTTCTAAAGAGAATTTATGTAATTGGAGCTGTGGGTTGTATCAGTTTCATAATCAGGGTGGATTTACATATGGTCCCTATTAGTAGGAAGGACAGTTCTTTTTTTCTGGGCATGCTCATGGTTCTTGCTGTATAGGAGACACTTGAAAGAAGAGCATGCATCTTGCCTGAAAACAGAGTGTCTTTCATGAATGAGAACACTGGTCTTAATATCCCTTCAGAAATGGAGTCAAACCACAGGATATGTGTCTTCCTGAAAGCAAGAGTTCATTTCTGGAAAACCATGTGAATTTTTCTCAAATGATTTTACACAGTTCAAGAACCCAACGTGATTCTCACTATTTACTAAAGAGCATTTATGTAAGTGGATCTGTGGTTTGTATCAGTTTCATAATCAGAGTGGATTTACATATGGTCCCTATGAGAAGGAAACACAGTTCTTTTTTTGAGGGCATGCTCATTGTTCTTGCTGTATTGGAGACGCTGGAAAGAAGAGCTTGGTTCTTGCCTTAAAACGGAGTGTGTTCCACGGATGAGATCCCAGGTCTGAATTTCCTACAGAAATGGAGTTAAAACACAGGATCTGTGTATTCCTACAAGCAAGAGGTCATTTCTGTTAAACCCAGTGAATTTTGGGCTCAAATGATTTTACACAGTTCAAGAAGCCAATGCGATTCTCACTATTAACTAAAGAGCCTTTATGAAAGTGGAGCTGTGGTTTCTATCAGTTTCATAAGCAGAGATGAACTATGTATGGTCTGTATGAGTAAGAAGCACAGTTGTTTTTTTCAGGGCATGCTCATGGTACTTGCTGTATTGGAGATGCAGGAAAGTAGAGCTTGCTTCTTGCGTTAAAACAGAGTGGGTTCCATGGATGAGAACACTGGTCTGAATTAACCCTTCAGAAACGGAGTTAAACCCCAGGAATTGTGTCTAACTACAAGCCAGAGTTCATTTCTGGAAAACCCAGTGAATTTTGGGCTCAAGTGATTTTACACAGTTCAAAAACCCATCGCGATTCTCACTATTAACTAAAGAACATTTATGTAAGAAGAGCTGTAGTTTGTATCAGTTTCATAACCAGAGTTGAACTATGTATGGTCCGTATGAGTAGGAAACAAAGTTCTTTTTTTCTGGGCAGGCTCATCGTTATTGCTGTATTGGAGAGGCTGGAAAGACGAGCTTGCTTCTTGCGATAAAACAGAGTGTGTTTCATGGATGAGAACACTGGTCTTAATTTCTCTTCAGAAACGGAGTTAAAACACAGGATCCGTGTATTCATTAAAGCAAGAGTTCATTTCTGGTAAACCAAGTGAATTTTGGTCTCAAATGATTTTACACAGTTCAAGAACCCAATGCGATTCTCACTATTTACTAAACAGCATTTATGTAAGTGGAGCTGTGCTTTGTATCAGTTGCATATGCAGACTTGAATTACATATGGACAGTATGAGTAGGAAACACAGTTCTTTTTTTCAGGGCTTGCTCGTCGTACTTGCTGTATTGGAGACGCTAGAAAGAAGAGCTTGCTTCTTGCGTTAAATCACAGTGAGTTACATGGATGAGAACACTGGTCTAAATTTCCCTTCAGAAACAGAGTTGAACCCCAGGTTCTGTGTCTTCCCTCAAGGCAGAGATCATTTCTGGTAAACAAAGAGAATTTTGGGGACAAATGATTTTACACAGTTCAGAAAGCCAACAACATTCTAACTATTTACTAAAGAGCAGTTATGTAAGATAGGCTCTGGTTTTTATCAGTTTCATAAGCTGAGTTGATTTATATATGGTCCGTATGAGGAGGAAACACAGTTCTTTTTTTCTGGGCATGCTCATGGTTCTTGCTGTATTGGAGATGCTGGAAAGAAGAGCTTGCTTCTTGCGTAAAACAGAGTGTGTTTCATGGATGAGAACACTGGTCTGAATTTCCCTTCAGAAACGGAGTTAAACCCCAGGATCTGTGTCTTCCTACAAGCAAGAGTTCATTTCTGGAAAACCCAGTGAATTTTGGGCTCAAGTGATTTTACACAGTTCAAAAACCCATCGCAATTCTCACTATTAACTAAAGAGCATTTATGTAAGTGTAGCTGTGGTTTGTATCAGGTTCATAACCAGAGTTGAATTATGTATGGACAGTATGAGTAGTAAACAAAGTTCTTTTTTTCTGGGCATGCTCGTGGTTATTGTTGTATTGGAGACGCTGGAAAGACGAGCTTGCTTCTTGCGTTAAAACAGAGTGTTTTTCATGGATGAGAACACTGGTCTTAATTTCTCTTCAGAAACGGAGTTAAACCACAGGATCCGTGTCTTCCTACAAGCAAGAGTTCATTTCTGGTAAACCAAGTGAATTTGGGGCTCAAATGATTTTACACAGTTCAAGAACCCAACGTGATTCTCACTACTTTCTAAAGAGAATTTATGTAATTGGAGCTGTGGGTTGTATCAGTTTCATAATCAGGGTGGATTTACATATGGTCCCTATTAGTAGGAAGGACAGTTCTTTTTTTCTGGGCATGCTCATGGTTCTTGCTGTATAGGAGACACTTGAAAGAAGAGCATGCATCTTGCCTGAAAACAGAGTGTCTTTCATGAATGAGAACACTGGTCTTAATATCCCTTCAGAAATGGAGTCAAACCACAGGATATGTGTCTTCCTGAAAGCAAGAGTTCATTTCTGGAAAACCATGTGAATTTTTCTCAAATGATTTTACACAGTTCAAGAACCCAACGTGATTCTCACTATTTACTAAAGAGCATTTATGTAAGTGGATCTGTGGTTTGTATCAGTTTCATAATCAGAGTGGATTTACATATGGTCCCTATGAGAAGGAAACACAGTTCTTTTTTTGAGGGCATGCTCATTGTTCTTGCTGTATTGGAGACGCTGGAAAGAAGAGCTTGGTTCTTGCCTTAAAACGGAGTGTGTTCCACGGATGAGATCCCAGGTCTGAATTTCCTACAGAAATGGAGTTAAAACACAGGATCTGTGTATTCCTACAAGCAAGAGGTCATTTCTGTTAAACCCAGTGAATTTTGGGCTCAAATGATTTTACACAGTTCAAGAAGCCAATGCGATTCTCACTATTAACTAAAGAGCCTTTATGAAAGTGGAGCTGTGGTTTCTATCAGTTTCATAAGCAGAGATGAACTATGTATGGTCTGTATGAGTAAGAAGCACAGTTGTTTTTTTCAGGGCATGCTCATGGTACTTGCTGTATTGGAGATGCAGGAAAGTAGAGCTTGCTTCTTGCGTTAAAACAGACTGGGTTCCATGGATGAGAACACTGGTCTGAATTTCCCTTCAGAAACGGAGTTAAACCCCAGGAATTGTGTCTAACTACAAGCCAGAGTTCATTTCTGGAAAACCCAGTGAATTTTGGGCTCAAGTGATTTTACACAGTTCAAAAACCCATCGCGATTCTCACTATTAACTAAAGAACATTTATGTAAGAAGAGCTGTAGTTTGTATCAGTTTCATAACCAGAGTTGAACTATGTATGGTCCGTATGAGTAGGAAACAAAGTTCTTTTTTTCTGGGCAGGCTCATCGTTATTGCTGTATTGGAGAGGCTGGAAAGACGAGCTTGCTTCTTGCGATAAAACAGAGTGTGTTTCATGGATGAGAACACTGGTCTTAATTTCTCTTCAGAAACGGAGTTAAAACACAGGATCCGTGTATTCATTAAAGCAAGAGTTCATTTCTGGTAAACCAAGTGAATTTTGGTCTCAAATGATTTTACACAGTTCAAGAACCCAATGCGATTCTCACTATTTACTAAACAGCATTTATGTAAGTGGAGCTGTGCTTTGTATCAGTTGCATATGCAGACTTGAATTACATATGGACAGTATGAGTAGGAAACACAGTTCTTTTTTTCAGGGCTTGCTCGTCGTACTTGCTGTATTGGAGACGCTAGAAAGAAGAGCTTGCTTCTTGCGTTAAATCACAGTGAGTTACATGGATGAGAACACTGGTCTAAATTTCCCTTCAGAAACAGAGTTGAACCCCAGGTTCTGTGTCTTCCCTCAAGGCAGAGATCATTTCTGGTAAACAAAGAGAATTTTGGGGACAAATGATTTTACACAGTTCAGAAAGCCAACAACATTCTAACTATTTACTAAAGAGCAGTTATGTAAGATAGGCTCTGGTTTTTATCAGTTTCATAAGCTGAGTTGATTTATATATGGTCCGTATGAGGAGGAAACACAGTTCTTTTTTTCTGGGCATGCTCATGGTTCTTGCTGTATTGGAGATGCTGGAAAGAAGAGCTTGCTTCTTGCGTAAAACAGAGTGTGTTTCATGGATGAGAACACTGGTCTGAATTTCCCTTCAGAAACGGAGTTAAACCCCAGGATCTGTGTCTTCCTACAAGCAAGAGTTCATTTCTGGAAAACCCAGTGAATTTTGGGCTCAAGTGATTTTACACAGTTCAAAAACCCATCGCAATTCTCACTATTAACTAAAGAGCATTTATGTAAGTGTAGCTGTGGTTTGTATCAGGTTCATAACCAGAGTTGAATTATGTATGGACAGTATGAGTAGTAAACAAAGTTCTTTTTTTCTGGGCATGCTCGTGGTTATTGTTGTATTGGAGACGCTGGAAAGACGAGCTTGCTACTTGCGTTAAAACAGAGTGTTTTTCATGGATGAGAACACTGGTCTTAATTTCTCTTCAGAAACGGAGTTAAACCACAGGATCCGTGTCTTCCTACAAGCAAGAGTTCATTTCTGGTAAACCAAGTGAATTTGGGGCTCAAATGATTTTACACAGTTCAAGAACCCAACGTGATTCTCACTACTTTCTAAAGAGAATTTATGTAATTGGAGCTGTGGGTTGTATCAGTTTCATAATCAGGGTGGATTTACATATGGTCCCTATTAGTAGGAAGGACAGTTCTTTTTTTCTGGGCATGCTCATGGTTCTTGCTGTATAGGAGACACTTGAAAGAAGAGCATGCATCTTGCCTGAAAACAGAGTGTCTTTCATGAATGAGAACACTGGTCTTAATATCCCTTCAGAAATGGAGTCAAACCACAGGATATGTGTCTTCCTGAAAGCAAGAGTTCATTTCTGGAAAACCATGTGAATTTTTCTCAAATGATTTTACACAGTTCAAGAACCCAACGTGATTCTCACTATTTACTAAAGAGCATTTATGTAAGTGGATCTGTGGTTTGTATCAGTTTCATAATCAGAGTGGATTTACATATGGTCCCTATGAGAAGGAAACACAGTTCTTTTTTTGAGGGCATGCTCATTGTTCTTGCTGTATTGGAGACGCTGGAAAGAAGAGCTTGGTTCTTGCCTTAAAACGGAGTGTGTTCCACGGATGAGATCCCAGGTCTGAATTTCCTACAGAAATGGAGTTAAAACACAGGATCTGTGTATTCCTACAAGCAAGAGGTCATTTCTGTTAAACCCAGTGAATTTTGGGCTCAAATGATTTTACACAGTTCAAGAAGCCAATGCGATTCTCACTATTAACTAAAGAGCCTTTATGAAAGTGGAGCTGTGGTTTCTATCAGTTTCATAAGCAGAGATGAACTATGTATGGTCTGTATGAGTAAGAAGCACAGTTGTTTTTTTCAGGGCATGCTCATGGTACTTGCTGTATTGGAGATGCAGGAAAGTAGAGCTTGCTTCTTGCGTTAAAACAGAGTGGGTTCCATGGATGAGAACACTGGTCTGAATTTCCCTTCAGAAACGGAGTTAAACCCCAGGAATTGTGTCTAACTACAAGCCAGAGTTCATTTCTGGAAAACCCAGTGAATTTTGGGCTCAAGTGATTTTACACAGTTCAAAAACCCATCGCGATTCTCACTATTAACTAAAGAACATTTATGTAAGAAGAGCTGTAGTTTGTATCAGTTTCATAACCAGAGTTGAACTATGTATGGTCCGTATGAGTAGGAAACAAAGTTCTTTTTTTCTGGGCAGGCTCATCGTTATTGCTGTATTGGAGAGGCTGGAAAGACGAGCTTGCTTCTTGCGATAAAACAGAGTGTGTTTCATGGATGAGAACACTGGTCTTAATTTCTCTTCAGAAACGGAGTTAAAACACAGGATCCGTGTATTCATTAAAGCAAGAGTTCATTTCTGGTAAACCAAGTGAATTTTGGCCTCAAATGATTTTACACAGTTCAAGAACCCAATGCGATTCTCACTATTTACTAAACAGCATTTATGTAAGTGGAGCTGTGCTTTGTATCAGTTGCATATGCAGACTTGAATTACATATGGACAGTATGAGTAGGAAACACAGTTCTTTTTTTCAGGGCTTGCTCGTCGTACTTGCTGTATTGGAGACGCTAGAAAGAAGAGCTTGCTTCTTGCGTTAAATCACAGTGAGTTACATGGATGAGAACACTGGTCTAAATTTCCCTTCAGAAACAGAGTTGAACCCCAGGTTCTGTGTCTTCCCTCAAGGCAGAGATCATTTCTGGTAAACAAAGAGAATTTTGGGGACAAATGATTTTACACAGTTCAGAAAGCCAACAACATTCTAACTATTTACTAAAGAGCAGTTATGTAAGATAGGCTCTGGTTTTTATCAGTTTCATAAGCTGAGTTGATTTATATATGGTCCGTATGAGGAGGAAACACAGTTCTTTTTTTCTGGGCATGCTCATGGTTCTTGCTGTATTGGAGATGCTGGAAAGAAGAGCTTGCTTCTTGCGTAAAACAGAGTGTGTTTCATGGATGAGAACACTGGTCTGAATTTCCCTTCAGAAACGGAGTTAAACCCCAGGATCTGTGTCTTCCTACAAGCAAGAGTTCATTTCTGGAAAACCCAGTGAATTTTGGGCTCAAGTGATTTTACACAGTTCAAAAACCCATCGCAATTCTCACTATTAACTAAAGAGCATTTATGTAAGTGTAGCTGTGGTTTGTATCAGGTTCATAACCAGAGTTGAATTATGTATGGACAGTATGAGTAGTAAACAAAGTTCTTTTTTTCTGGGCATGCTCGTGGTTATTGTTGTATTGGAGACGCTGGAAAGACGAGCTTGCTTCTTGCGTTAAAACAGAGTGTTTTTCATGGATGAGAACACTGGTCTTAATTTCTCTTCAGAAACGGAGTTAAACCACAGGATCCGTGTCTTCCTACAAGCAAGAGTTCATTTCTGGTAAACCAAGTGAATTTGGGGCTCAAATGATTTTACACAGTTCAAGAACCCAACGTGATTCTCACTACTTTCTAAAGAGAATTTATGTAATTGGAGCTGTGGGTTGTATCAGTTTCATAATCAGGGTGGATTTACATATGGTCCCTATTAGTAGGAAGGACAGTTCTTTTTTTCTGGGCATGCTCATGGTTCTTGCTGTATAGGAGACACTTGAAAGAAGAGCATGCATCTTGCCTGAAAACAGAGTGTCTTTCATGAATGAGAACACTGGTCTTAATATCCCTTCAGAAATGGAGTCAAACCACAGGATATGTGTCTTCCTGAAAGCAAGAGTTCATTTCTGGAAAACCATGTGAATTTTTCTCAAATGATTTTACACAGTTCAAGAACCCAACGTGATTCTCACTATTTACTAAAGAGCATTTATGTAAGTGGATCTGTGGTTTGTATCAGTTTCATAATCAGAGTGGATTTACATATGGTCCCTATGAGAAGGAAACACAGTTCTTTTTTTGAGGGCATGCTCATTGTTCTTGCTGTATTGGAGACGCTGGAAAGAAGAGCTTGGTTCTTGCCTTAAAACGGAGTGTGTTCCACGGATGAGATCCCAGGTCTGAATTTCCTACAGAAATGGAGTTAAAACACAGGATCTGTGTATTCCTACAAGCAAGAGGTCATTTCTGTTAAACCCAGTGAATTTTGGGCTCAAATGATTTTACACAGTTCAAGAAGCCAATGCGATTCTCACTATTAACTAAAGAGCCTTTATGAAAGTGGAGCTGTGGTTTCTATCAGTTTCATAAGCAGAGATGAACTATGTATGGTCTGTATGAGTAAGAAGCACAGTTGTTTTTTTCAGGGCATGCTCATGGTACTTGCTGTATTGGAGATGCAGGAAAGTAGAGCTTGCTTCTTGCGTTAAAACAGAGTGGGTTCCATGGATGAGAACACTGGTCTGAATTTCCCTTCAGAAACGGAGTTAAACCCCAGGAATTGTGTCTAACTACAAGCCAGAGTTCATTTCTGGAAAACCCAGTGAATTTTGGGCTCAAGTGATTTTACACAGTTCAAAAACCCATCGCGATTCTCACTATTAACTAAAGAACATTTATGTAAGAAGAGCTGTAGTTTGTATCAGTTTCATAACCAGAGTTGAACTATGTATGGTCCGTATGAGTAGGAAACAAAGTTCTTTTTTTCTGGGCAGGCTCATCGTTATTGCTGTATTGGAGAGGCTGGAAAGACGAGCTTGCTTCTTGCGATAAAACAGAGTGTGTTTCATGGATGAGAACACTGGTCTTAATTTCTCTTCAGAAACGGAGTTAAAACACAGGATCCGTGTATTCATTAAAGCAAGAGTTCATTTCTGGTAAACCAAGTGAATTTTGGTCTCAAATGATTTTACACAGTTCAAGAACCCAATGCGATTCTCACTATTTACTAAACAGCATTTATGTAAGTGGAGCTGTGCTTTGTATCAGTTGCATATGCAGACTTGAATTACATATGGACAGTATGAGTAGGAAACACAGTTCTTTTTTTCAGGGCTTGCTCGTCGTACTTGCTGTATTGGAGACGCTAGAAAGAAGAGCTTGCTTCTTGCGTTAAATCACAGTGAGTTACATGGATGAGAACACTGGTCTAAATTTCCCTTCAGAAACAGAGTTGAACCCCAGGTTCTGTGTCTTCCCTCAAGGCAGAGATCATTTCTGGTAAACAAAGAGAATTTTGGGGACAAATGATTTTACACAGTTCAGAAAGCCAACAACATTCTAACTATTTACTAAAGAGCAGTTATGTAAGATAGGCTCTGGTTTTTATCAGTTTCATAAGCTGAGTTGATTTATATATGGTCCGTATGAGGAGGAAACACAGTTCTTTTTTTCTGGGCATGCTCATGGTTCTTGCTGTATTGGAGATGCTGGAAAGAAGAGCTTGCTTCTTGCGTAAAACAGAGTGTGTTTCATGGATGAGAACACTGGTCTGAATTTCCCTTCAGAAACGGAGTTAAACCCCAGGATCTGTGTCTTCCTACAAGCAAGAGTTCATTTCTGGAAAACCCAGTGAATTTTGGGCTCAAGTGATTTTACACAGTTCAAAAACCCATCGCAATTCTCACTATTAACTAAAGAGCATTTATGTAAGTGTAGCTGTGGTTTGTATCAGGTTCATAACCAGAGTTGAATTATGTATGGACAGTATGAGTAGTAAACAAAGTTCTTTTTTTCTGGGCATGCTCGTGGTTATTGTTGTATTGGAGACGCTGGAAAGACGAGCTTGCTTCTTGCGTTAAAACAGAGTGTTTTTCATGGATGAGAACACTGGTCTTAATTTCTCTTCAGAAACGGAGTTAAACCACAGGATCCGTGTCTTCCTACAAGCAAGAGTTCATTTCTGGTAAACCAAGTGAATTTGGGGCTCAAATGATTTTACACAGTTCAAGAACCCAACGTGATTCTCACTACTTTCTAAAGAGAATTTATGTAATTGGAGCTGTGGGTTGTATCAGTTTCATAATCAGGGTGGATTTACATATGGTCCCTATTAGTAGGAAGGACAGTTCTTTTTTTCTGGGCATGCTCATGGTTCTTGCTGTATAGGAGACACTTGAAAGAAGAGCATGCATCTTGCCTGAAAACAGAGTGTCTTTCATGAATGAGAACACTGGTCTTAATATCCCTTCAGAAATGGAGTCAAACCACAGGATATGTGTCTTCCTGAAAGCAAGAGTTCATTTCTGGAAAACCATGTGAATTTTTCTCAAATGATTTTACACAGTTCAAGAACCCAACGTGATTCTCACTATTTACTAAAGAGCATTTATGTAAGTGGATCTGTGGTTTGTATCAGTTTCATAATCAGAGTGGATTTACATATGGTCCCTATGAGAAGGAAACACAGTTCTTTTTTTGAGGGCATGCTCATTGTTCTTGCTGTATTGGAGACGCTGGAAAGAAGAGCTTGGTTCTTGCCTTAAAACGGAGTGTGTTCCACGGATGAGATCCCAGGTCTGAATTTCCTACAGAAATGGAGTTAAAACACAGGATCTGTGTATTCCTACAAGCAAGAGGTCATTTCTGTTAAACCCAGTGAATTTTGGGCTCAAATGATTTTACACAGTTCAAGAAGCCAATGCGATTCTCACTATTAACTAAAGAGCCTTTATGAAAGTGGAGCTGTGGTTTCTATCAGTTTCATAAGCAGAGATGAACTATGTATGGTCTGTATGAGTAAGAAGCACAGTTGTTTTTTTCAGGGCATGCTCATGGTACTTGCTGTATTGGAGATGCAGGAAAGTAGAGCTTGCTTCTTGCGTTAAAACAGAGTGGGTTCCATGGATGAGAACACTGGTCTGAATTTCCCTTCAGAAACGGAGTTAAACCCCAGGAATTGTGTCTAACTACAAGCCAGAGTTCATTTCTGGAAAACCCAGTGAATTTTGGGCTCAAGTGATTTTACACAGTTCAAAAACCCATCGCGATTCTCACTATTAACTAAAGAACATTTATGTAAGAAGAGCTGTAGTTTGTATCAGTTTCATAACCAGAGTTGAACTATGTATGGTCCGTATGAGTAGGAAACAAAGTTCTTTTTTTCTGGGCAGGCTCATCGTTATTGCTGTATTGGAGAGGCTGGAAAGACGAGCTTGCTTCTTGCGATAAAACAGAGTGTGTTTCATGGATGAGAACACTGGTCTTAATTTCTCTTCAGAAACGGAGTTAAAACACAGGATCCGTGTATTCATTAAAGCAAGAGTTCATTTCTGGTAAACCAAGTGAATTTTGGTCTCAAATGATTTTACACAGTTCAAGAACCCAATGCGATTCTCACTATTTACTAAACAGCATTTATGTAAGTGGAGCTGTGCTTTGTATCAGTTGCATATGCAGACTTGAATTACATATGGACAGTATGAGTAGGAAACACAGTTCTTTTTTTCAGGGCTTGCTCGTCGTACTTGCTGTATTGGAGACGCTAGAAAGAAGAGCTTGCTTCTTGCGTTAAATCACAGTGAGTTACATGGATGAGAACACTGGTCTAAATTTCCCTTCAGAAACAGAGTTGAACCCCAGGTTCTGTGTCTTCCCTCAAGGCAGAGATCATTTCTGGTAAACAAAGAGAATTTTGGGGACAAATGATTTTACACAGTTCAGAAAGCCAACAACATTCTAACTATTTACTAAAGAGCAGTTATGTAAGATAGGCTCTGGTTTTTATCAGTTTCATAAGCTGAGTTGATTTATATATGGTCCGTATGAGGAGGAAACACAGTTCTTTTTTTCTGGGCATGCTCATGGTTCTTGCTGTATTGGAGATGCTGGAAAGAAGAGCTTGCTTCTTGCGTAAAACAGAGTGTGTTTCATGGATGAGAACACTGGTCTGAATTTCCCTTCAGAAACGGAGTTAAACCCCAGGATCTGTGTCTTCCTACAAGCAAGAGTTCATTTCTGGAAAACCCAGTGAATTTTGGGCTCAAGTGATTTTACACAGTTCAAAAACCCATCGCAATTCTCACTATTAACTAAAGAGCATTTATGTAAGTGTAGCTGTGGTTTGTATCAGGTTCATAACCAGAGTTGAATTATGTATGGACAGTATGAGTAGTAAACAAAGTTCTTTTTTTCTGGGCATGCTCGTGGTTATTGTTGTATTGGAGACGCTGGAAAGACGAGCTTGCTTCTTGCGTTAAAACAGAGTGTTTTTCATGGATGAGAACACTGGTCTTAATTTCTCTTCAGAAACGGAGTTAAACCACAGGATCCGTGTCTTCCTACAAGCAAGAGTTCATTTCTGGTAAACCAAGTGAATTTGGGGCTCAAATGATTTTACACAGTTCAAGAACCCAACGTGATTCTCACTACTTTCTAAAGAGAATTTATGTAATTGGAGCTGTGGGTTGTATCAGTTTCATAATCAGGGTGGATTTACATATGGTCCCTATTAGTAGGAAGGACAGTTCTTTTTTTCTGGGCATGCTCATGGTTCTTGCTGTATAGGAGACACTTGAAAGAAGAGCATGCATCTTGCCTGAAAACAGAGTGTCTTTCATGAATGAGAACACTGGTCTTAATATCCCTTCAGAAATGGAGTCAAACCACAGGATATGTGTCTTCCTGAAAGCAAGAGTTCATTTCTGGAAAACCATGTGAATTTTTCTCAAATGATTTTACACAGTTCAAGAACCCAACGTGATTCTCACTATTTACTAAAGAGCATTTATGTAAGTGGATCTGTGGTTTGTATCAGTTTCATAATCAGAGTGGATTTACATATGGTCCCTATGAGAAGGAAACACAGTTCTTTTTTTGAGGGCATGCTCATTGTTCTTGCTGTATTGGAGACGCTGGAAAGAAGAGCTTGGTTCTTGCCTTAAAACGGAGTGTGTTCCACGGATGAGATCCCAGGTCTGAATTTCCTACAGAAATGGAGTTAAAACACAGGATCTGTGTATTCCTACAAGCAAGAGGTCATTTCTGTTAAACCCAGTGAATTTTGGGCTCAAATGATTTTACACAGTTCAAGAAGCCAATGCGATTCTCACTATTAACTAAAGAGCCTTTATGAAAGTGGAGCTGTGGTTTCTATCAGTTTCATAAGCAGAGATGAACTATGTATGGTCTGTATGAGTAAGAAGCACAGTTGTTTTTTTCAGGGCATGCTCATGGTACTTGCTGTATTGGAGATGCAGGAAAGTAGAGCTTGCTTCTTGCGTTAAAACAGACTGGGTTCCATGGATGAGAACACTGGTCTGAATTTCCCTTCAGAAACGGAGTTAAACCCCAGGAATTGTGTCTAACTACAAGCCAGAGTTCATTTCTGGAAAACCCAGTGAATTTTGGGCTCAAGTGATTTTACACAGTTCAAAAACCCATCGCGATTCTCACTATTAACTAAAGAACATTTATGTAAGAAGAGCTGTAGTTTGTATCAGTTTCATAACCAGAGTTGAACTATGTATGGTCCGTATGAGTAGGAAACAAAGTTCTTTTTTTCTGGGCAGGCTCATCGTTATTGCTGTATTGGAGAGGCTGGAAAGACGAGCTTGCTTCTTGCGATAAAACAGAGTGTGTTTCATGGATGAGAACACTGGTCTTAATTTCTCTTCAGAAACGGAGTTAAAACACAGGATCCGTGTATTCATTAAAGCAAGAGTTCATTTCTGGTAAACCAAGTGAATTTTGGTCTCAAATGATTTTACACAGTTCAAGAACCCAATGCGATTCTCACTATTTACTAAACAGCATTTATGTAAGTGGAGCTGTGCTTTGTATCAGTTGCATATGCAGACTTGAATTACATATGGACAGTATGAGTAGGAAACACAGTTCTTTTTTTCAGGGCTTGCTCGTCGTACTTGCTGTATTGGAGACGCTAGAAAGAAGAGCTTGCTTCTTGCGTTAAATCACAGTGAGTTACATGGATGAGAACACTGGTCTAAATTTCCCTTCAGAAACAGAGTTGAACCCCAGGTTCTGTGTCTTCCCTCAAGGCAGAGATCATTTCTGGTAAACAAAGAGAATTTTGGGGACAAATGATTTTACACAGTTCAGAAAGCCAACAACATTCTAACTATTTACTAAAGAGCAGTTATGTAAGATAGGCTCTGGTTTTTATCAGTTTCATAAGCTGAGTTGATTTATATATGGTCCGTATGAGGAGGAAACACAGTTCTTTTTTTCTGGGCATGCTCATGGTTCTTGCTGTATTGGAGATGCTGGAAAGAAGAGCTTGCTTCTTGCGTAAAACAGAGTGTGTTTCATGGATGAGAACACTGGTCTGAATTTCCCTTCAGAAACGGAGTTAAACCCCAGGATCTGTGTCTTCCTACAAGCAAGAGTTCATTTCTGGAAAACCCAGTGAATTTTGGGCTCAAGTGATTTTACACAGTTCAAAAACCCATCGCAATTCTCACTATTAACTAAAGAGCATTTATGTAAGTGTAGCTGTGGTTTGTATCAGGTTCATAACCAGAGTTGAATTATGTATGGACAGTATGAGTAGTAAACAAAGTTCTTTTTTTCTGGGCATGCTCGTGGTTATTGTTGTATTGGAGACGCTGGAAAGACGAGCTTGCTTCTTGCGTTAAAACAGAGTGTTTTTCATGGATGAGAACACTGGTCTTAATTTCTCTTCAGAAACGGAGTTAAACCACAGGATCCGTGTCTTCCTACAAGCAAGAGTTCATTTCTGGTAAACCAAGTGAATTTGGGGCTCAAATGATTTTACACAGTTCAAGAACCCAACGTGATTCTCACTACTTTCTAAAGAGAATTTATGTAATTGGAGCTGTGGGTTGTATCAGTTTCATAATCAGGGTGGATTTACATATGGTCCCTATTAGTAGGAAGGACAGTTCTTTTTTTCTGGGCATGCTCATGGTTCTTGCTGTATAGGAGACACTTGAAAGAAGAGCATGCATCTTGCCTGAAAACAGAGTGTCTTTCATGAATGAGAACACTGGTCTTAATATCCCTTCAGAAATGGAGTCAAACCACAGGATATGTGTCTTCCTGAAAGCAAGAGTTCATTTCTGGAAAACCATGTGAATTTTTCTCAAATGATTTTACACAGTTCAAGAACCCAACGTGATTCTCACTATTTACTAAAGAGCATTTATGTAAGTGGATCTGTGGTTTGTATCAGTTTCATAATCAGAGTGGATTTACATATGGTCCCTATGAGAAGGAAACACAGTTCTTTTTTTGAGGGCATGCTCATTGTTCTTGCTGTATTGGAGACGCTGGAAAGAAGAGCTTGGTTCTTGCCTTAAAACGGAGTGTGTTCCACGGATGAGATCCCAGGTCTGAATTTCCTACAGAAATGGAGTTAAAACACAGGATCTGTGTATTCCTACAAGCAAGAGGTCATTTCTGTTAAACCCAGTGAATTTTGGGCTCAAATGATTTTACACAGTTCAAGAAGCCAATGCGATTCTCACTATTAACTAAAGAGCCTTTATGAAAGTGGAGCTGTGGTTTCTATCAGTTTCATAAGCAGAGATGAACTATGTATGGTCTGTATGAGTAAGAAGCACAGTTGTTTTTTTCAGGGCATGCTCATGGTACTTGCTGTATTGGAGATGCAGGAAAGTAGAGCTTGCTTCTTGCGTTAAAACAGAGTGGGTTCCATGGATGAGAACACTGGTCTGAATTTCCCTTCAGAAACGGAGTTAAACCCCAGGAATTGTGTCTAACTACAAGCAAAGAGTTCATTTCTGGAAAACCCAGTGAATTTTGGGCTCAAGTGATTTTACACAGTTCAAAAACACATCGCGATTCTCACTATTAACTAAAGAACATTTATGTAAGAAGAGCTGTAGTTTGTATCAGTTTCATAACCAGAGTTGAACTATGTATGGTCCGTATGAGTAGGAAACAAAGTTCTTTTTTTCTGGGCAGGCTCATCGTTATTGCTGTATTGGAGAGGCTGGAAAGACGAGCTTGCTTCTTGCGATAAAACAGAGTGTGTTTCATGGATGAGAACACTGGTCTTAATTTCTCTTCAGAAACGGAGTTAAAACACAGGATCCGTGTATTCATTAAAGCAAGAGTTCATTTCTGGTAAACCAAGTGAATTTTGGTCTCAAATGATTTTACACAGTTCAAGAACCCAATGCGATTCTCACTATTTACTAAACAGCATTTATGTAAGTGGAGCTGTGCTTTGTATCAGTTGCATATGCAGACTTGAATTACATATGGACAGTATGAGTAGGAAACACAGTTCTTTTTTTCAGGGCTTGCTCGTCGTACTTGCTGTATTGGAGACGCTAGAAAGAAGAGCTTGCTTCTTGCGTTAAATCACAGTGAGTTACATGGATGAGAACACTGGTCTAAATTTCCCTTCAGAAACAGAGTTGAACCCCAGGTTCTGTGTCTTCCCTCAAGGCAGAGATCATTTCTGGTAAACAAAGAGAATTTTGGGGACAAATGATTTTACACAGTTCAGAAAGCCAACAAGATTCTAACTATTTACTAAAGAGCAGTTATGTAAGATAGGCTCTGGTTTTTATCAGTTTCATAAGCTGAGTTGATTTATATATGGTCCGTATGAGGAGGAAACACAGTTCTTTTTTTCTGGGCATGCTCATGGTTCTTGCTGTATTGGAGATGCTGGAAAGAAGAGCTTGCTTCTTGCGTAAAACAGAGTGTGTTTCATGGATGAGAACACTGGTCTGAATTTCCCTTCAGAAACGGAGTTAAACCCCAGGATCTGTGTCTTCCTACAAGCAAGAGTTCATTTCTGGAAAACCCAGTGAATTTTGGGCTCAAGTGATTTTACACAGTTCAAAAACCCATCGCAATTCTCACTATTAACTAAAGAGCATTTATGTAAGTGTAGCTGTGGTTTGTATCAGGTTCATAACCAGAGTTGAATTATGTATGGACAGTATGAGTAGTAAACAAAGTTCTTTTTTTCTGGGCATGCTCGTGGTTATTGTTGTATTGGAGACGCTGGAAAGACGAGCTTGCTACTTGCGTTAAAACAGAGTGTTTTTCATGGATGAGAACACTGGTCTTAATTTCTCTTCAGAAACGGAGTTAAACCACAGGATCCGTGTCTTCCTACAAGCAAGAGTTCATTTCTGGTAAACCAAGTGAATTTGGGGCTCAAATGATTTTACACAGTTCAAGAACCCAACGTGATTCTCACTACTTTCTAAAGAGAATTTATGTAATTGGAGCTGTGGGTTGTATCAGTTTCATAATCAGGGTGGATTTACATATGGTCCCTATTAGTAGGAAGGACAGTTCTTTTTTTCTGGGCATGCTCATGGTTCTTGCTGTATAGGAGACACTTGAAAGAAGAGCATGCATCTTGCCTGAAAACAGAGTGTCTTTCATGAATGAGAACACTGGTCTTAATATCCCTTCAGAAATGGAGTCAAACCACAGGATATGTGTCTTCCTGAAAGCAAGAGTTCATTTCTGGAAAACCATGTGAATTTTTCTCAAATGATTTTACACAGTTCAAGAACCCAACGTGATTCTCACTATTTACTAAAGAGCATTTATGTAAGTGGATCTGTGGTTTGTATCAGTTTCATAATCAGAGTGGATTTACATATGGTCCCTATGAGAAGGAAACACAGTTCTTTTTTTGAGGGCATGCTCATTGTTCTTGCTGTATTGGAGACGCTGGAAAGAAGAGCTTGGTTCTTGCCTTAAAACGGAGTGTGTTCCACGGATGAGATCCCAGGTCTGAATTTCCTACAGAAATGGAGTTAAAACACAGGATCTGTGTATTCCTACAAGCAAGAGGTCATTTCTGTTAAACCCAGTGAATTTTGGGCTCAAATGATTTTACACAGTTCAAGAAGCCAATGCGATTCTCACTATTAACTAAAGAGCCTTTATGAAAGTGGAGCTGTGGTTTCTATCAGTTTCATAAGCAGAGATGAACTATGTATGGTCTGTATGAGTAAGAAGCACAGTTGTTTTTTTCAGGGCATGCTCATGGTACTTGCTGTATTGGAGATGCAGGAAAGTAGAGCTTGCTTCTTGCGTTAAAACAGAGTGGGTTCCATGGATGAGAACACTGGTCTGAATTTCCCTTCAGAAACGGAGTTAAACCCCAGGAATTGTGTCTAACTACAAGCAAAGAGTTCATTTCTGGAAAACCCAGTGAATTTTGGGCTCAAGTGATTTTACACAGTTCAAAAACACATCGCGATTCTCACTATTAACTAAAGAACATTTATGTAAGAAGAGCTGTAGTTTGTATCAGTTTCATAACCAGAGTTGAACTATGTATGGTCCGTATGAGTAGGAAACAAAGTTCTTTTTTTCTGGGCAGGCTCATCGTTATTGCTGTATTGGAGAGGCTGGAAAGACGAGCTTGCTTCTTGCGATAAAACAGAGTGTGTTTCATGGATGAGAACACTGGTCTTAATTTCTCTTCAGAAACGGAGTTAAAACACAGGATCCGTGTATTCATTAAAGCAAGAGTTCATTTCTGGTAAACCAAGTGAATTTTGGTCTCAAATGATTTTACACAGTTCAAGAACCCAATGCGATTCTCACTATTTACTAAACAGCATTTATGTAAGTGGAGCTGTGCTTTGTATCAGTTGCATATGCAGACTTGAATTACATATGGACAGTATGAGTAGGAAACACAGTTCTTTTTTTCAGGGCTTGCTCGTCGTACTTGCTGTATTGGAGACGCTAGAAAGAAGAGCTTGCTTCTTGCGTTAAATCACAGTGAGTTACATGGATGAGAACACTGGTCTAAATTTCCCTTCAGAAACAGAGTTGAACCCCAGGTTCTGTGTCTTCCCTCAAGGCAGAGATCATTTCTGGTAAACAAAGAGAATTTTGGGGACAAATGATTTTACACAGTTCAGAAAGCCAACAAGATTCTAACTATTTACTAAAGAGCAGTTATGTAAGATAGGCTCTGGTTTTTATCAGTTTCATAAGCTGAGTTGATTTATATATGGTCCGTATGAGGAGGAAACACAGTTCTTTTTTTCTGGGCATGCTCATGGTTCTTGCTGTATTGGAGATGCTGGAAAGAAGAGCTTGCTTCTTGCGTAAAACAGAGTGTGTTTCATGGATGAGAACACTGGTCTGAATTTCCCTTCAGAAACGGAGTTAAACCCCAGGATCTGTGTCTTCCTACAAGCAAGAGTTCATTTCTGGAAAACCCAGTGAATTTTGGGCTCAAGTGATTTTACACAGTTCAAAAACCCATCGCAATTCTCACTATTAACTAAAGAGCATTTATGTAAGTGTAGCTGTGGTTTGTATCAGGTTCATAACCAGAGTTGAATTATGTATGGACAGTATGAGTAGTAAACAAAGTTCTTTTTTTCTGGGCATGCTCGTGGTTATTGTTGTATTGGAGACGCTGGAAAGACGAGCTTGCTACTTGCGTTAAAACAGAGTGTTTTTCATGGATGAGAACACTGGTCTTAATTTCTCTTCAGAAACGGAGTTAAACCACAGGATCCGTGTCTTCCTACAAGCAAGAGTTCATTTCTGGTAAACCAAGTGAATTTGGGGCTCAAATGATTTTACACAGTTCAAGAACCCAACGTGATTCTCACTACTTTCTAAAGAGAATTTATGTAATTGGAGCTGTGGGTTGTATCAGTTTCATAATCAGGGTGGATTTACATATGGTCCCTATTAGTAGGAAGGACAGTTCTTTTTTTCTGGGCATGCTCATGGTTCTTGCTGTATAGGAGACACTTGAAAGAAGAGCATGCATCTTGCCTGAAAACAGAGTGTCTTTCATGAATGAGAACACTGGTCTTAATATCCCTTCAGAAATGGAGTCAAACCACAGGATATGTGTCTTCCTGAAAGCAAGAGTTCATTTCTGGAAAACCATGTGAATTTTTCTCAAATGATTTTACACAGTTCAAGAACCCAACGTGATTCTCACTATTTACTAAAGAGCATTTATGTAAGTGGATCTGTGGTTTGTATCAGTTTCATAATCAGAGTGGATTTACATATGGTCCCTATGAGAAGGAAACACAGTTCTTTTTTTGAGGGCATGCTCATTGTTCTTGCTGTATTGGAGACGCTGGAAAGAAGAGCTTGGTTCTTGCCTTAAAACGGAGTGTGTTCCACGGATGAGATCCCAGGTCTGAATTTCCTACAGAAATGGAGTTAAACCACAGGATCTGTGTATTCCTACAAGCAAGAGGTCATTTCTGTTAAACCCAGTGAATTTTGGGCTCAAATGATTTTACACAGTTCAAGAAGCCAATGCGATTCTCACTATTAACTAAAGAGCCTTTATGAAAGTGGAGCTGTGGTTTCTATCAGTTTCATAAGCAGAGATGAACTATGTATGGTCTGTATGAGTAAGAAGCACAGTTGTTTTTTTCAGGGCATGCTCATGGTACTTGCTGTATTGGAGATGCAGGAAAGTAGAGCTTGCTTCTTGCGTTAAAACAGACTGGGTTCCATGGATGAGAACACTGGTCTGAATTTCCCTTCAGAAACGGAGTTAAACCCCAGGAATTGTGTCTAACTACAAGCCAGAGTTCATTTCTGGAAAACCCAGTGAATTTTGGGCTCAAGTGATTTTACACAGTTCAAAAACCCATCGCGATTCTCACTATTAACTAAAGAGCATTTATGTAAGAAGAGCTGTAGTTTGTATCAGTTTCATAACCAGAGTTGAACTATGTATGGTCCGTATGAGTAGGAAACAAAGTTCTTTTTTTCTGGGCATGCTCATCGTTATTGCTGTATTGGAGAGGCTGGAAAGACGAGCTTGCTTCTTGCGATAAAACAGAGTGTGTTTCATGGATGAGAACACTGGTCTTAATTTCTCTTCAGAAACGGAGTTAAAACACATGATCCGTGTATTCATTAAAGCAAGAGTTCATTTCTGGTAAACCATGTGAATTTTGGGCTCAAATGATTTTACACAGTTCAAGAACCCAATGCGATTCTCACTATTTACTAAACAGCATTTATGTAAGTGGAGCTGTGCTTTGTATCAGTTGCATATGCAGACTTGAATTACATATGGACAGTATGAGTAGGAAACACAGTTCTTTTTTTCAGGGCTTGCTCGTCGTACTTGCTGTATTGGAGACGCTAGAAAGAAGAGCTTGCTTCTTGCGTTAAATCACAGTGAGTTACATGGATGAGAACACTGGTCTAAATTTCCCTTCAGAAACAGAGTTGAACCCCAGGTTCTGTGTCTTCCCTCAAGGCAGAGATCATTTCTGGTAAACAAAGAGAATTTTGGGGACAAATGATTTTACACAGTTCAGAAAGCCAACAAGATTCTAACTATTTACTAAAGAGCAGTTATGTAAGATAGGCTCTGGTTTTTATCAGTTTCATAAGCTGAGTTGATTTATATATGGTCCGTATGAGGAGGAAACACAGTTCTTTTTTTCTGGGCATGCTCATGGTTCTTGCTGTATTGGAGATGCTGGAAAGAAGAGCTTGCTTCTTGCGTAAAACAGAGTGTGTTTCATGGATGAGAACACTGGTCTGAATTTCCCTTCAGAAACGGAGTTAAACCCCAGGATCTGTGTCTTCCTACAAGCAAGAGTTCATTTCTGGAAAACCCAGTGAATTTTGGGCTCAAGTGATTTTACACAGTTCAAAAACCCATCGCAATTCTCACTATTAACTAAAGAGCATTTATGTAAGTGTAGCTGTGGTTTGTATCAGGTTCATAACCAGAGTTGAATTATGTATGGACAGTATGAGTAGTAAACAAAGTTTTTTTTTTCTGGGCATGCTCATGGTTATTGCTGTATTGGAGACGCTGGAAAGACGAGCTTGCTTCTTGCATTAAAACAGAGTGTTTTTCATGGATGAGAACACTGGTCTTAATTTCTCTTCAGAAACGGAGTTAAACCACAGGATCCGTGTCTTCCTACAAGCAAGAGTTCATTACTGGTAAACCAAGTGAATTTGGGGCTCAAATGATTTTACACAGTTCAAGAACCCAACGTGATTCTCACTACTTACTAAAGAGAATTTATGTAATTGGAGCTGTGGGTTGTATCAGTTTCATAATCAGGGTGGATTTACATATGGTCCCTATTAGTAGGAAGGACAGTTCTTTTTTTCTGGGCATGCTCATGGTTCTTGCTGTATAGGAGACGCTTGAAAGAAGAGCATGCATCTTGCCTGAAAACAGAGTGTCTTTCATGGATGAGAACACTGGTCTTAATATCCCTTCAGAAATGGAGTCAAACCACCGGATATGTGTCTTCCTAAAAGCAAGAGTTCATTTCTGGAAAACCATTTGAATTTTTGTCAAATGATTTTACACAGTTCAAGAACCCAACGTGATTCTCACTATTTACTAAAGAGCATTTATGTAAGTGGATCTGTGGTTTGTATCAGTTTCATAATCAGAGTGGATTTACATATGGTCCCTATGAGAAGGAAACACAGTTCTTTTTTTGAGGGCATGCTCATTGTTCTTGCTGTATTGGAGACGCTGTAAAGAAGAGCTTGGTTCTTGCCTTAAAACGGAGTGTGTTCCATGGATGAGATCCCAGGTCTGAATTTCCTACAGAAACGGAGTTAAACCCCAGGTTCTGTGTCTTCCTACAAGCCAGAGTTCATTTCAGGTAAACAAAGAGAATTTTTGGCTCAAATGATTTTACACAGTTCAGAAACCCAACTAGATTCTCACTATTTACTAAAGAGCATTTATGTAAGAGGAGCTCCGGTTTGCATCAGTTTCATAAGCTGAGTTGATTTATATATGGTCTGTATGAGGAGGAAACACAGTTCTTTTTTTATGGGCATGCTCATCGTTCTTGCTGTATTGGAGATGCTGGAAAGAAGAGCTTGCTTCTTGTGCTTAAACAGAGTGGGTGACAAGGATGAGATCACTGGTCTGAATTTACCTTTAGAAACGGAGTTAAACCACAGTGTCTGTGTCCTCCTACAAGCAGGAGTTCATTTCTTTTACACCAAGTGAAATTTTTGCTCAAATTATTTTACACTGTTCAAGAACCCATCGCGATTCTCACTGTTAACTAAAAAGCTTTTATGTAAGAGGCGCTGTGGTTTGTAACAGTTTCATAAGCAGAGTTGAACTACGTATGGTCCGTATGAGTAGGACACACAGTTCTTTTTTTCACGGCATGCTCGTGGTACTTGCTGTATTGGAGATGTTAGAAAGTAGAGCTTGCTTCTTGTGCTAAAACAGAGTGGGTGCCATGGATGAGAACACTGGTCTGAATTTCCCTTCAGAAACGGAGTTAAACCACAGGATCTGTGCCTTCCCACAAGCAAGAGTTCATTTCTGGTAAACCAAGTCAATTTTGGGATCAAATGATTTTACACAGTTCAAGACACAATGCTATTCTCACTATTAACTAAAGATCATTTATGTAAGTGGAGCTGTGGTTTGTATCAGTTGCATATGCAGACTTGAATTACATATGGTCCGTATGAGTAGGAAACTCAGTTCTTTTCAGGGCATGATCATGGAACTTGCTGTATTGTAGACGGTTGAAAGAAGAGCTTGATCTTGCGTTAAAACAGAGTGGTTTCCATGTATGTGAACAATGGTCTGAATTTCCCTTCAGAAACGAGTTAAACCACAGGATCTGTGTCTTCCTACAAGCAAGAGTTCATTTCTGTTAAACCAAGTCAATTTTAGGCTCAAATGATTTTACACAGTTAAAGAACCCAAGGCAATTGTCACTATTAACTAAAGAGCATTTATGTAAGTGGAGCTGTGGTTTGTATCAGTTGCATATGCAGACTTGAACTACATAGGGTCCGTATGAGTAGGAAAAACAGTTCTTTTTTTCAGGCATGCTAGTGGTACTTGCTGTATTGGAGACGCTGGAAAGAAGAGGTTGCTTCTTGCGTTAAATCAGAGTGTGTTCCATGGATGAGAACCCGGGTCTGAATTTCCCCTCAGAAACGGAGTTAAACCACAGGATCTGTGTCTTCCCACAAGCAAGAGTTCATTTCTGGTAAACCAAGTCAATTTTGGGATCAAATGATTTTACACAGTTCAAGACACAATGCTATTCTCACTATTAACTAAAGGTCATTTATGTAAGTGGAGCTGTGGTTTGTATCAGTTGCATATGCAGACTTGAATTACATATGGTCCGTATGAGTAGGAAACTCAGTTCTTTTTTTCAGGGCATGATCATGGAACTTGCTGTATTGTAGACGGTTGAAAGAAGAGCTTGATCTTGCGTTAAAACAGAGTGGTTTCCATGTATGTGAACAATGGTCTGAATTTCCCTTCAGAAACGAGTTAAACCACAGGATCTGTGTCTTCCTACAAGCAAGAGTTCATTTCTGTTAAACCAAGTCAATTTTAGGCTCAAATGATTTTACACAGTTAAAGAACCCAAGGCAATTGTCACTATTAACTAAAGAGCATTTATGTAAGTGGAGCTGTGGTTTGTATCAGTTGCATATGCAGACTTGAACTACATAGGGTCCGTATGAGTAGGAAAAACAGTTCTTTTTTTTGGGCATGCTAGTGGTACTTGCTGTATTGGAGACGCTGGAAAGAAGAGGTTGCTTCTTGCGTTAAATCAGAGTGTGTTCCATGGATGAGAACCCGGGTCTGAATTTCCCCTCAGAAACGGAGTTAAACCACAGGATCTGTGTCTTCCCACAAGCAAGAGTTCATTTCTGGTAAACCAAGTCAATTTTGGGATCAAATGATTTTACACAGTTCAAGACACAATGCTATTCTCACTATTAACTAAAGGTCATTTATGTAAGTGGAGCTGTGGTTTGTATCAGTTGCATATGCAGACTTGAATTACATATGGTCCGTATGAGTAGGAAACTCAGTTCTTTTTTTCAGGGCATGATCATGGAACTTGCTGTATTGTAGACGGTTGAAAGAAGAGCTTGATCTTGCGTTAAAACAGAGTGGTTTCCATGTATGTGAACAATGGTCTGAATTTCCCTTCAGAAACGAGTTAAACCACAGGATCTGTGTCTTCCTACAAGCAAGAGTTCATTTCTGTTAAACCAAGTCAATTTTAGGCTCAAATGATTTTACACAGTTAAAGAACCCAAGGCAATTGTCACTATTAACTAAAGAGCATTTATGTAAGTGGAGCTGTGGTTTGTATCAGTTGCATATGCAGACTTGAACTACATAGGTTCCGTATGAGTAGGAAAAACAGTTCTTTTTTTCAGGCATGCTAGTGGTACTTGCTGTATTGGAGACGCTCGAAAGAAGAGGTTGCTTCTTGCGTTAAATCAGAGTGTGTTCCATGGATGAGAACCCTGGTCTGAATTTCCCCTCAGAAACGGAGTTAAACCACAGGATCTGTGTCTTCCTACAAGCAAGAGATCATTTCTGGTAAACCAAGTGAATTTGGGGCTCAAATGATTTTACATAATTCAAGAACCCATCTCGATTCCCACTATTAAGTAAGGAGCATTTATATAAGTGGAGCTGTGGTTTGTATCAGACTCATAAGCAGAGTTAAACTGCATATGATCAGTATGAATAAGAAACACAGTTCTTTTTTTCTGGGCATTCTCATGGTTCGTTCTGTATCGGAGATGCTGGAAAGAAGAGCTTGCTTCTTGCGTAAAAACAGAATGTGTTTCATGGATGAGAACACTGGTCTGAATATCCCTTCAGAAACGGATTTAAACCCCAGGATCTGTGTCTTCCTACAAGCAAGAGTTCATTTCTGGAAAACCCAGTGAATTTTAGTCTCAAGTGATTTTACACAGTTCAAAAACCCATCGCGATTCTCACTATTAACTAAAGAGCCTTTATGTAAGAGGAGCTGTGGTTTGTATCAGTTTCATAACCACAGGTGAACTATGTATGGTCCGTATGAGTAGGAATCATATTTCATTTTTTCTGGGCATGCTCACAGTTATTGATATATTGGAGAAGCTGGAAAGACATGCTTGCTTCTTGCGTTAAAACAGAGTGTGTTTCATGGAAGAGAACACTGGTCTTAATTTCCCTTCAGAAACGAAGTTAAACCACTGGATCTTTGTCTTCCTAAAAGCAAGAGTTCATTTCTGGTAAACCAAGTGAATTTTGGGCTCAAATGATTTTACACAGTTCAAGAACCCAAAGCGATTCTCACTATTTACTAAGGAGCATTTATGTAAGTGGAGCTGTGGTTTGCATCAGTTTCATAAGCAGAGTGGATTTACACATGGTCCATATGAGTTAGGAAACACAGTTATTTTTTTCTGGGCATGTTCATGGTTCTTGCTCTATTAGAGATGCTGGAAAGTAGAGCTTGCTTCTTGCGTTAAAACAGAGTGGGTTCCATAGATGAGAACACTGGTCTGAATTTCCCTTCAGACAAGGAGTTAAACCCCAGGTTCTGTGTCTTCCTACAAGCCAGAGTTCATTTCTGGTAAACAAAGAGAATTTTAGGCTCAAATGATTTTACACAGTTCAGAAACCCAAAATAGATTCTCACTATTTACTAAAGAGCATTTATGTAAGAGGAGCTCTGGTTTGTATCTGTTTCATAAGCAGAGTTGATTTATGTATGGTCCGTATGAGGAAGAAACAGTTCTTTTTTTGAGGGCATGCTCATGGTTCTTGCTGTATTGGAGACGCTGGAAAGAAGAGCTTGCTTCTTGCGTTAAAACAGAGTGTGTTTCATGGATGAGAACACTGGTCTGAATTTCCCTTCAGAAACGGAGTTAAACCCCAGGATCTGTGTCTTCCTACAAGCAAGAGATCATTTTGGGTAAACCAAGTGAATTTTGGGCTCAAATGATTTTACACAATTCAAGACCCAACACTATTCTCACTGTTACTAAAGATAATTTATGTAAGTAGAGCTGTGGTTTGTATCATTTTCATAATCAGAGTTGAACTGCATATGATCTGTATGTGTAGGAAACACAGTTCTTTTTTTCTGGGCATTCTCATGGTTCTTTCTGTATTGGAGATGCTGGAAAGAAGAGCTTGCTTCATGCGTAAATCAGAGTGTGTTTCATGGATGAGAACACTGGTCTGAATATCCATTCAGAAACGGAGTTAAACCCCAGGATCTGTGTCTTCCTACAAGCAAGAGTTCATTTCTGGAAAACCCAGTGAATTTTGGTCTCAAGTGATTTTACACAGTTCAAAAACCCATCGCGATTCTCACTATTAACTAAAGAACCTTTATGTAAGAGGAGCTGTGGTTTGTATCAGTTTCATAACCACAGGTGAACTATGTATGGTCAGTATGAGTAGGAAACAAAGTTCTTTTTTTCACGGCATGCTCGTGGTACTTGCTGTATTGGAGATCTAGAAAGAAGAGCTTGCTTCTTGCGTTAAATCACATTGTGTTCCATGGATGAGAACCATGGTCTGAATTTACCTTCAGAAACGGAGTTAAAACACAGGATCTGTGTCTCCCTACAAGCAAGAGTTCATTTCTGGTAAACCAAGTGAATTTTGGGCTCAAATGATTTTATACAGTTCAAGAACCCAACACAATTCTCACTATTAACTAAAGAGCATTTATGTAAGTGGAGCTGTTGTTTGTATCATTTTCATAATCAGAGTTGAACTGAATGTGATCTGTATGAGTAGGAAACACAGTTCTTTTTTTCTGGGCATTCTCATGGTTCTTTCTGTATTGTCGATGCTGGAAAGGAGACCTTTCTTCTTGCGTTAATACAGAGTGTGTTTCATGGATTAGAACACTGGTATGAATTTCCCTTCAGAAACGGAGTTAAACCCCTGGATCTGGGTCTTCCTACAGCAAGAGTTCATTTCTGGTAAACCCAGGGAATTTTGGGCTCAAGTGATTTTACACAGTTCAAAAACCCATCGCGATTCTCACTATTAACTAAAGAGCATTTGTGTAAAAGGGGCTGTGGTTTGTATCAGGTGCATATGCACACTAGAATTACATGTGGTCCGTATGAGTAGGAAACACGGTTCTTTTTTTCAGGTCATGCTCATGGTTCTTTCTGTATAAGAGACGCTTGAAAGAAGAGATTGCTTCTTGCTTGAAAACAGAGTGTGTTTCATGCATGAGAACACTGGTCTTAATTTCCATTCAGAAACGGAGTCAAACCATAGGATCTGTGTCTTCTTAAAAGCCAGAGTTCATTTCTGGTAAACCAAGTGAATTTTGTGCTCAAATGAATTTACACAGTTCACAAACCCAAGGCGATTCTCACTATTAACTAAAGAGCATTTATGTAAGTGGAGCTGTGGTTTGTATCAGTTTCATAAGCAGAGTTGAAGTACACATGGTCTATATGAGTAGGAAACACAGTTCTTTTTTTCTGGGCATGCTCATGGTTCTTGCTGTATTGGAGACGCTAGAAAGAAGAGCTTACTTCTTGCGTTAATACAGAGTGTGTTTCAGGGATGGGAACTCTGTTCTGAATTTCCCTTCAGAAACGGAGTTATACCCCAGGATCTGTGTCTTCCTACATGCAAGAGTTCCTTTCTGGTAAACGAAGTGAATTTTGGGCTCAAATGATATTTCACAGTTCACGAACCCAACGCGATTCTCACTATTAACTAAAGAGCATTTATGTAAGTGGAGCTGTGGTTCGTATCAGTTTCATATGCAGAGTTGAACTACATATGGTCCTTATGAGTAGGAAACACAGTTCTTTTTTTCAAGGCATGCTCATGGTTCTTGCTGTATTGGAGACCTTGGAAAGAAGAGCTTACTTCTTGCGTTAAAACAGAGTGTGTTTCAGGGACGGGAACTGTGTTCTGAATTTCCCTTCAGAAACAGAGTTATACCCCAGGATCTGTGTCTTTCTACCGGCAAGAGTTCATTTCTGATAAAACCAGTAAATTTTGGGCTCAAATGATATTTCGCTGTTCACGAACCACGGCGATTCTCACTATTAACTAAAGAGCATTTATGCAAGTGGAGCTGTGGTTTGTATCAGTTTCATAAGCAGAGTTGAAGTACATATGGTCCATATGAGTAGGATACACAGTTCTTTTTTTCTGGGCCTGCTCATGGTTCTTGCTGTATTGGAGATGCTGGAAAGAAGAGCTTACTTCTTGCATTAAAACAGAGTGTGTTTCATGGATGAGAACACTGGTCTGAATTTCCCTTCAGAAACGGAGTTAAACATGAGGATCTGTGTCTTCCTACAAGCAAGTGTTCATTTCTAGTTAACCCAGTCAATTTTGGGCTGAAATGATTTTTCACAGTTCAAGAACCCAACGTGATTCTCACTAACAACTAAAGAGCATTTATGTAAGTGGAGCTGTGGTTTGTATCAGTTTCATATGCAGAATTGAACTACATATGGTCCTTATGAGTAGGAAACACAGTTCTTTTTTTCAAGGCATGCTCATGGTTCTTGCTGTATTGGAGACGCTGGAAAGAAGAGCTTACTTCTTGCGTTAAAACAGAGTGTGTTTCAGGGACGGGAACTGTGTTCTGAATTTCCCTTCAGAAACCGAGTTATACCCCAGGATATGTGTCTTCCTACATGCAAGATTTCATTTCTGGTATACGAAGTGAATTTTGGGCTCAAATGAGTTTATACAGTTCAAAAACCCTACGCGATTCTCACTATTAACTAAAGATCATTTAAGTAAGAGGAGCTTTGGTAGGTATCAGTTTCATAAGCAGAGTTGAAATACATATGGTCCGTATGAGTAGGAAACCCAGTTATGTTTTTCAGGGCATGAATATGGTTCTTGCTGTATTGGACACACTGGAAAGAAGATCTTGCTTCTTAGGGTATAAAAGAGTGTGGTCCATGGATGAGAACACTGGTCTGAATTTCCCTTCAGAACCGGAGTTAAACCAAAGGATCTGTGTCTTACTACAAGCAACAGATCATTTCTGGTAAACCAAGTCAATTTTGGGAACAAATGATTTTACACCATTCAAGACCTAACGCTATTCTCACTATTAACTAAAGGTCATTTATGTAAGTGGAGCTGTGGTTTGTATCAGTTGCACATGCAGACTTGAATTATATATGGTCCGTTTGAGTAGGAAACACACTTCTTTTTTTCAGGGCATGCTCATGGTACTTGCTGTATTTGAGACGCTGGAAAGAAGAGCTTGCTTCTTCCATTAAAACAGGGTGTGTTCCATGGATGAGATCCCTGGTCTGAATTTCCCACAGAAACGGAGTTAAACCACAGGATCTGTGTCTTCCTACAAGCAAGAGGTCATTTCTGGTAAACCAAGTCAACTTTGTGCTCAAATGATTTTACACAGTTCAAAACCCAACAGTATTCTAACTGTTAACTAAAGAGCATTTATGTAGGTGGAGCTGTGGTTTGTATCAGTTTCATAAGATGAGTTGATTTACATATGGTCCGTATGAGGAGGAAACACAGTTCTTTTTTTCTGGGCATGCTCATGGTTCTTGCTGTATAGGAGACGCTTGAAAGAAGAGCTTGCCTCTTGCGTAAAACAGAGTGTGTTTCATGGATGAGAACACTGGTCTTAATTTCTCTTCAGAAACGGAGTTAAACAACAGGATCCGTGTCTTCCTAAAAGCAGGAGTTCATTTCTAGTAAACCAAGTGAATTTCGGGCTCAAATGATTTTACACAGTTCAAGAACCCAATGCGATTCTCACTATTTACTAAACAGCATTTATGTAAGTGGATCTGTGGTTTGTATCAGTTTCATAAGCAGAGTGGATTTACATATGTTCCCTATGAGAAGGAAACACAGTTGTTTTTTTGAGGGCATGCTCATTGTTCTTGCTGTATTGGAGGCGCTGGAAAGAAGCGCTTGGTTCTTGCCTTAAAACAGAGTGTGTTCCATGGATGAGATCCCAATTCTGAATTTCCTACAGAAATGGAGTTAAACCACAGGATCTGTGTATTCCTACAAGCCAGAGATCATTTCTGGAAAACAAAGCGAATTTTGGGCTCAAATGATTTTACACAGTTCAGAAACCCAACTAGATTCTCACTATTTACTAAAGAGCATTTATGTAAGATGAGCTCTGGTTTGTATCAGTTTCATAAACTGAGTTTATTGATATATGGTCCGTATGAGGAGGAAACACAGTTCTTTTTTTCTGGGCATGCTCATGGTTCTTGCTGTATTGGAGATGCTGGAAAGAAGAGCTTGCTTCTTGCGTAAAACCAGAGTGTGTTTCATGGATGAGAACACTGGTCTGAATTTCCCTTCAGAAACGGAGTTAAACACCAGGATCTGTGTCTTCCTACAAGCAAGAGTTCATTTCTGGAAAACCCAGTGAATTTTGGGCTCAAGTGATTTTACACAGTTCAAAAACCCATCGCGATTCTCACTATTAACTAAAGAGCATTTATGTAAGAAGAGCTGTAGTTTGTATCAGTTTCATAACTAGAGTTGAACTATGTATGGTCCATATGAGTATGAAACAAAGTTCTTTTTTTCTGGGCATGCTCATGGTTATTGCTGTATTGGAGACGCTTGGAAGACGAGCTTGCTTCTTGCGTTAAAACAGAGTGTGTTTCATGGATGAGAACACTGGTCTTAATTTCTCTTCAGAAACGGAGTTAAACCACAGGATCCGTGTCTTCCTAAAAGCAAGAGTTCATTTCTGGTAAACCAAGTGAATTTTGGGCTCAAATGATTTTACACAGTTCAAGAACCCAATGCGATTCTCACTATTTACTAAACAGCATTTATGTCAGTGGAGCTGTGCTTTTTATCAGTTGCATATGCAGACTTGAATTACATATGGACAGTATGAGTAGGAAACACAGTTCTTTTTTTCAGGGCATGCTCGTGGTACTTGCTGTATTGGAGACGGTAGAAAGAAGAGCTTGCTTCTTGCGTTAAATCACAGTGAGTTACATGGATGAGAACACTGGTCTAAATTTCCCTTCAGAAACAGAGTTGAACCCCAGGTTCTGTGTCTTCCTACAAGCCAGAGATCCTTTCTGGTAAAGAAAGAGAATTTTGGGGACAAATGATTTTACACAATTCAGAAAGCCAACTAGATTCTAACTATTTACTAAAGAGCATTTATATAAGATGGGCTCTGGTTTCTATCAGTTTCATAAGCTGAGTTGCTTTATATATGGTCCGTATGAGGAGGAAACACAGTTCTTTTTTCTGGGCATGCTCATGGTTCTTGCTGTATTGGAGACGCTTGAAAGAAGAGCTTGCTTCTTGCGTAAAAGAGAGTGTGTTTCTTGGATGAGAACACTGGTCTTAATTTCCCTTCAGAAACGGAGTTAAACCACAGGATCTGTGTCTTCCTAAAAGCAAGACTTGATTTCTGGTAAACCAAGTGAATTTTGCGCTCAAAAGATTTTACACAGTTCAAGAACCCAACGCGATTCTCACTACTTACTAAAGAGAATTTATGTAATTGGAGCTGTGGGTTGTATCAGTTTCATAATCAGAGTGGATTTACATATGGTCCCTATTAGTAGGAAGGACACTTCTTTTTTTCTGGGCATGCTCATGTTTCTTGTTGTATAGGACACGCTTGAAAGAAGAGCATGCTTCTTGCCTGAAAACAGTGTGTGTTTCATGGATGAGAACACTAGTCTTAATATCCCTTCAGAAATGGAGTCAAACCACAGGATCTGTGTCTTCCTAAAAGCAAGAGTTCATTTCTGGAAAACCATGTGAATTTTTTTTCTCAAATGATTTTATACAGTTCAAGAACCCAACGTGATTCTCACTATTTACTAAAGAGCATTTATGTATGTGGATCTGTGGTTTGTATCAGTTTCATAAGCAGAGTGGATTTACATATGGTCCCTATGAGAAGGAAACACAGTTCTTTTTTTGAGGGCATGCTCATTGTTCTTGCTGTATTGGAGACGCTGGAAAGAAGAGATTGGTTCTTGCCTTAAAACGGAGTGTGTTCCATGGATGAGATCCCAGGTCTGAATTTCCTACAGAAATGGAGTTAAACCACAGGATCTGTGTATTCCTACAAGCCAGAGATTATTTCTGGTAAACAAAGCGAATTTTGGGCTCAAATGATTTTACACAGTTCAGAAACCCAACTAGATTCTCACTAGTTACTAAAGAGCATTTATGTAAGATGAGCTCTGGTTTGTATCAGTTTCTTAAGCTGAATTTATTGATATATGGTCCGTATGAGGAGGAAACACAGTTCATTTTTTCTGGGCATGCTCATGGTTCTTGCTGTATTGGAGACGCTGGAAAGACGAGCTTGCTTCTTGCGTTAAATCAGAGTGTTTTTCATGGATGAGAACACTGGTCTTAATTTCTCTTCAGAAACGGAGTTAAACCACAGGATCCGTGTCTTCCTAAAAGCAAGAGTTCATTTCTGGTAAACCAAGTGAATTTGGGGCTCAAATGATTTTACACAGTTCAAGAACCCAACGCGATTCTCACTATTTCCTAAACAGCATTTATGTAAGTGGAGCTGTGGTTTGTATCAGTTTCTTAAGCAGAGTGGATTTACATATGGTCCCTATGAGAAGGAAACACAGTTCTTTTTTCAGGGGATGCTCCTGCTACTTGCTGTATTGGAGATGCAGGAAAGTAGAGCTTGCTTCTTGGTTAAAACAGACTGGGTTCCATGGATGAGAACACTGGTCTGAATTTCCCTTCAGAAACGGAGTTAAACCCCAGGAATTGTGTCTAACTACAAGCAAGAGTTCATTTCTGGAAAACCCAGTGAATTTTGGGCTCAAGTGATTTTACACAGTTCAAAAACCCATCGCGATTCTCACTATTAACTAAAGAGCTTTATGTAAGAAGAGCTGTAGTTTGTATCAGTTTCATAACCAGAGTTGAACTATGTATGGTCCGTATGAGTAGGAAACAAAGTTCTTTTTTTCTGGGCATGCTCATCGTTATTGCTGTATTGGAGAGGCTGGAAAGACGAGCTTGCTTCTTGTGATAAAACAGAGTGTGTTTCATGGATGAGAACACTGGTCTTAATTTCTCTTCAGAAACGGAGTTAAACCACTTGATCCGTGTATTCATTAAAGCAAGAGTTCATTTCTGGTAAACCAAGTGAATTTTGGGCTCAAATGATTTTACACAGTTCAAGAACCCAATGCGATTCTCACTATTTACTAAACAGCATTTATGTAAGTGGAGCTGTGCTTTGTATCAGTTGCATATGCAGACTTGAATTACATATGGACAGTATGAGTAGGAAACACAGTTCTTTTTTTCAGGGCTTGCTCATCGTACTTGCTGTATTGGAGACGCTAGAAAGAAGAGCTTGCTTCTTGCGTTAAATCACAGTGAGTTACATGGATGAGAACACTGGTCTAAATTTCCCTTCAGAAACAGAGTTGAACCCCAGGTTCTGTGTCTTCCCTCAAGGCAGAGATCATTTCTGGTAAACAAAGAGAATTTTGGGGACAAATGATTTTACACAGTTCAGAAAGCCAACAAGATTCTAACTATTTACTAAAGAGCAGTTATGTAAGATAGGCTCTGGTTTTTATCAGTTTCATAAGCTGAGTTGATTTATATATGGTCCGTATGAGGAGGAAACACAGTTCTTTTTTTCTGGGCATGCTCATGGTTCTTGCTGTATTGGAGATGCTGGAAAGAAGAGCTTGCTTCTTGCGTAAAACAGAGTGTGTTTCATGGATGAGAACACTGGTCTGAATTTCCCTTCAGAAACGGAGTTAAACCCCAGGATCTGTGTCTTCCTACAAGCAAGAGTTCATTTCTGGAAAACCCAGTGAATTTTGGGCTCAAGTGATTTTACACAGTTCAAAAACCCATCGCAATTCTCACTATTAACTAAAGAGCATTTATGTAAGTGTAGCTGTGGTTTGTATCAGGTTCATAACCAGAGTTGAATTATGTATGGACAGTATGAGTAGTAAACAAAGTTCTTTTTTTCTGGGCATGCTCATGGTTATTGCTGTATTGGAGACGCTGGAAAGACGAGCTTGCTTCTTGCGTTAAAACAGAGTGTTTTTCATGGATGAGAACACTGGTCTTAATTTCTCTTCAGAAACGGAGTTAAACCACAGGATCCGTGTCTTCCTACAAGCAAGAGTTCATTTCTGGTAAACCAAGTGAATTTGGGGCTCAAATGATTTTACACAGTTCAAGAACCCAACATGATTCTCACTACTTACTAAAGAGAATTTATGTAATTGGAGCTGTGGGTTGTATCAGTTTCATAATCAGGGTGGATTTACATATGGTCCCTATTAGTAGGAAGGACAGTTCTTTTTTTCTGGGCATGCTCATGGTTCTTGCTGTATAGGAGACACTTGAAAGAAGAGCATGCATCTTGCCTGAAAACAGAGTGTCTTTCATGGATGAGAACACTGGTCTTAATATCCCTTCAGAAATGGAGTCAAACCACAGGATATGTGTCTTCCTGAAAGCAAGAGTTCATTTCTGGAAAACCATGTGAATTTTTCTCAAATGATTTTACACAGTTCAAGAACCCAACGTGATTCTCACTATTTACTAAAGAGCATTTATGTAAGTGGATCTGTGGTTTGTATCAGTTTCATAATCAGAGTGGATTTACATATGGTCCCTATGAGAAGGAAACACAGTTCTTTTTTTGAGGGCATGCTCATTGTTCTTGCTGTATTGGAGACGCTGGAAAGAAGAGCTTGGTTCTTGCCTTAAAACGGAGTGTGTTCCATGGATGAGATCCCAGGTCTGAATTTCCTACAGAAATGGAGTTAAACCACAGGATCTGTGTATTCCTACAAGCAAGAGGTCATTTCTGTTAAACCCAGTGAATTTTGGGCTCAAATGATTTTACACAGTTCAAGAACCCAATGCGATTCTCACTATTAACTAAAGAGCCTTTATGAAAGTGGAGCTGTGGTTTCTATCAGTTTCATAAGCAGAGATGAACTATGTATGGTCTGTATGAGTAAGAAGCACAGTTGTTTTTTTCAGGGCATGCTCATGGTACTTGCTGTATTGGAGATGCAGGAAAGTAGAGCTTGCTTCTTGCTTTAAAACAGAGTGGGTTCCATGGATGAGAACACTGGTCTGAATTTCCCTTCAGAAACGGAGTTAAACCCCAGGAATTGTGTCTAACTACAAGCAAGAGTTCATTTCTGGAAAACCAAGTCAATTTTAGGCTCAAATGATTTTACACAGTTAAAGAACCCAACATAATTCTAACTATTTACTAAAGAGCATTTTTTGTAAGAGGAGCTCTATTTGCAACAGTTTCATAAGCTGAGTTGATTTATATATTGTCAGTATGAGGAGGAAACACAGTTCTTTTTTTTCTGGCATGCTCATGGTTATTGCTGTATTGGAGACGCTGGAAAGAAGAGGTTGCTTCTTGCGTTAAATCAGAGTGTTTTCCATGGATGAGAACCCTGGTCTGAATTTCCCCTCAGAAACGGAGTTAAACCACAGGATCTGTTTCTTCCTACAAGCAAGAGTTCATTTCTGGTAAACCAAGTGAATTTTGGGCTCAAATGATTTTACATAGTTCAAGAACCCATCTTGCTTCCCACTATTAATTAAAGAGCATTTATGTAAGTGGAGCTGTGGTTTGTATCAGTCTCATAAGCAGAGTTAAACAGCATATGATCTGTATGAATAGGAAACACAGTTGGTTTTTTCTGGGCATTATCACAGTTCTTTCTGTATTAGAGATGCTAGAAAGAAGAGCTTGCTTCTTGCGTAAAAACAGAGTGTGTTTCATGGATGAGAACACTGGTCAGAATATCCCTTCAGAAACGGAGTTAAACCCCAGGATTTGTGTCTTCCTACAAGAAAGAGTTCATTTCTGGAAAATCCAGTGAATATTGGTCTCAAGTGATTTTACACAGTTCAAGACCCAACGCTATTCTCACTGTTAACTAAAGAGCATTTATGTAAGTTGAGCTGTGGTTTGTATTAGTTGAATATGCAGACTTGAATTACATATGGTCAGTATGAGTAGGAAACACAGTTCTTTTATTCAGGGAATGCTCGTGGTATTTGCTGTATTGGAGACGCTAGAAAGAAGAGCTTGCTTCTTGCGTGAAATCACAGTGTGTTACATGGATGAGAACCCTGGTCTGAATTTCCCTTAAGAAAGGAGTTTAACCCCATGTTCTGTGTCTTCCTACAAGCCAGAGTTCATTTGTGGTAAACAAAGAGAATTTTGGGCTCAAATGATTTTACACAGTTCAGAAATCCAACTAGATTCTCACTTATTAGTAAAGAGCATTTATGTAAGATGAGCTCTGTTTTGTATCAGTGTCATAAGTAGAGTTAATTTACATATGGTCCGTAGGAGAAGGAAACACAGTTCTTTTTTTCAGGGCATGCTCATGGAACTTGCTGTATTGGAGATGCTGGAAAGAAGAGCTTGCTTCTTGCGTTAAAACAGAATGTGCTCCATGGATGAGAACCTATGTCTGAATTTACCTTCAGAAACGGAGTTAAACCCCAGGTTCTGTGTCTTCCTACAAGCCAGAGTTCATTTCAGGTAAACGAAGAGAATTTTGGGCTCAAATGATTTTATACAATTCAGAAACCCAACTAGATTCTCACTATTTACTAAAGAGCATTTATGTAAGAGGAGCTCCGGTTTGCATCAGTTTCATAAGCTGAGTTGATTTATATATGGTCCCTATGAGGAGGAAACACGGTTCTTTTTTTCTGAGCATGCTCATGGAACTTGCTGTATTGGAGATGCTGGAAATAAGAGCTTGCTTCTTGCGTTAAAACAGAGTATGCTCCATGGATGAGAACCCAGGTCTGAATTTACCTTCAGAAACGGAGTTAAACCCCAGGTTCTGTGTCTTCCTACAAGCCAGAGTTCATTTCAGGTAAACAAAGAGAATTTTTGGCTCAAATGATTTTACACAGTTCAGAAACCCAACTAGATTCTCACTATTTACTAAAGAGCATTTATGTAAGAGGAGCTCCGGTTTGCATCAGTTTCATAAGCTGAGTTGATTTATATATGGTCTGTATGAGGAGGAAACACAGTTCTTTTTTTATGGGCATGCTCATCGTTCTTGCTGTATTGGAGATGCTGGAAAGTAGAGCTTGCTTCTTGTGCTTAAACAGAGTGGGTGACAAGGATGAGATCACTGGTCTGAATTTACCTTTAGAAACGGAGTTAAACCACAGTGTCTGTGTCCTCCTATAAGCAGGAGTTCATTTCTTTTCTACCAAGTGAAATTTTTGCTCAAATTATTTTACACTGTTCAAGAACCCATCGTGATTCTCACTGTTAACTAAAAAGCTTTTATGTAAGAGGCGCTGTGGTTTGTAACAGTTTCATAAGCAGAGTTGAACTACGTATGGTCCGTATGAGTAGGACACACAGTTCTTTTTTTCACGGCATGCTCGTGGTACTTGCTGTATTGGAGATGTTAGAAAGTAGAGCTTGCTTCTTGTGCTAAAACAGAGTGGGTGCCATGGATGAGAACACTGGTCTGAATTTCCCTTCAGAAACGGATTTAAACCCCAGGATCTGTGTCTTCCTACAAGCAAGAGTTCATTTCTGGAAAACCCAGTGAATTTTAGTCTCAAGTGATTTTACACAGTTCAAAAACCCATCGCGATTCTCACTATTAACTAAAGAGCCTTTATGTAAGAGGAGCTGTGGTTTGTATCAGTTTCATAACCACAGGTGAACTATGTATGGTCCGTATGAGTAGGAATCATATTTCATTTTTTCTGGGCATGCTCACAGTTATTGATATATTGGAGAAGCTGGAAAGACATGCTTGCTTCTTGCGTTAAAACAGAGTGTGTTTCATGGAAGAGAACACTGGTCTTAATTTCCCTTCAGAAACGAAGTTAAACCACTGGATCTTTGTCTTCCTAAAAGCAAGAGTTCATTTCTGGTAAACCAAGTGAATTTTGGGCTCAAATGATTTTACACAGTTCAAGAACCCAAAGCGATTCTCACTATTTACTTAGGAGCATTTATGTAAGTGGAGCTGTGGTTTGCATCAGTTTCATAAGCAGAGTGGATTTACACATGGTCCATATGAGTTAGGAAACACAGTTATTTTTTTCTGGGCATGTTCATGGTTCTTGCTCTATTAGAGATGCTGGAAAGTAGAGCTTGCTTCTTGCGTTAAAACAGAGTGGGTTCCATAGATGAGAACACTGGTCTGAATTTCCCTTCAGACAAGGAGTTAAACCCCAGGTTCTGTGTCTTCCTACAAGCCAGAGTTCATTTCTGGTAAACAAAGAGAATTTTAGGCTCAAATGATTTTACACAGTTCAGAAACCCAAAATAGATTCTCACTATTTACTAAAGAGCATTTATGTAAGAGGAGCTCTGGTTTGTATCTGTTTCATAAGCAGAGTTGATTTATGTATGGTCCGTATGAGGAAGAAACAGTTCTTTTTTTGAGGGCATGCTCATGGTTCTTGCTGTATTGGAGACGCTGGAAAGAAGAGCTTGCTTCTTGCGTTAAAACAGAGTGTGTTTCATGGATGAGAACACTGGTCTGAATTTCCCTTCAGAAACGGAGTTAAACCCCAGGATCTGTGTCTTCCTACAAGCAAGAGATCATTTTGGGTAAACCAAGTGAATTTTGGGCTCAAATGATTTTACACAATTCAAGACCCAACACTATTCTCACTGTTACTAAAGATCATTTATGTAAGTAGAGCTGTGGTTTGTATCATTTTCATAATCAGAGTTGAACTGCATATGATCTGTATGTGTAGGAAACACAGTTCTTTTTTTCTGGGCATTCTCATGGTTCTTTCTGTATTGGAGATGCTGGAAAGAAGAGCTTGCTTCTTGCGTAAATCAGAGTGTGTTTCATGGATGAGAACACTGGTCTGAATATCCATTCAGAAACGGAGTTAAACCCCAGGATCTGTGTCTTCCTACAAGCAAGAGTTCATTTCTGGAAAACCCAGTGAATTTTGGTCTCAAGTGATTTTACACAGTTCAAAAACCCATCGCGATTCTCACTATTAACTAAAGAGCCTTTATGTAAGAGGAGCTGTGGTTTGTATCAGTTTCATAACCACAGGTGAACTATGTATGGTCAGTATGAGTAGGAAACAAAGTTCTTTTTTTCACGGCATGCTCGTGGTACTTGCTGTTTTGGAGATCTAGAAAGAAGAGCTTGCTTCTTGCGTTAAATCACAGTGTGTTCCATGGATGAGAACCCTGGTCTGAATTTACCTTCAGAAACGGAGTTAAAACACAGGATCTGTGTCTTCCTACAAGCAAGAGTTCATTTCTGGTAAACCAAGTGAATTTTGGGCTCAAATGATTTTATACAGTTCAAGAACCCAACACAATTCTCACTATTAACTAAAGAGCATTTATGTAAGTGGAGCTGTTGTTTGTATCATTTTCATAATCAGAGTTGAACTGAATGTGATCTGTGTGAGTAGGAAACACAGTTCTTTTTTTCTGGGCATTCTCATGGTTCTTTCTGTATTGTCGATGCTGGAAAGGAGACCTTTCTTCTTGCGTTAATACAGAGTGTGTTTCATGGATTAGAACACTGGTATGAATTTCCCTTCAGAAACGGAGTTAAACCCCTGGATCTGGGTCTTCCTACAGCAAGAGTTCATTTCTGGTAAACCCAGGGAATTTTAAGCTCAAGTGATTTTACACAGTTCAAAAACCCATCGCGATTCTCACTATTAACTAAAGAGCATTTGTGTAAAAGGGGCTGTGGTTTGTATCAGGTGCATATGCACACTAGAATTACATGTGGTCCGTATGAGTAGGAAACACGGTTCTTTTTTTCAGGTCATGCTCATGGTTCTTTCTGTATAAGAGACGCTTGAAAGAAGAGATTGCTTCTTGCTTGAAAACAGAGTGTGTTTCATGCATGAGAACACTGGTCTTAATTTCCATTCAGAAACGGAGTCAAACCATAGGATCTGTGTCTTCTTAAAAGCCAGAGTTCATTTCTGGTAAACCAAGTGAATTTTGTGCTCAAATGAATTTACACAGTTCACAAACCCAAGGCGATTCTCACTATTAACTAAAGAGCATTTATGTAAGTGGAGCTGTGGTTTGTATCAGTTTCATAAGCAGAGTTGAAGTACACATGGTCCATATGAGTAGGAAACACAGTTCTTTTTTTCTGGGCATGCTCATGGTTCTTGCTGTATTGGAGACGCTAGAAAGAAGAGCTTACTTCTTGCGTTAATACAGAGTGTGTTTCAGGGATGGGAACTCTGTTCTGAATTTCCCTTCAGAAACGGAGTTATACCCCAGGATCTGTGTCTTCCTACATGCAAGAGTTCCTTTCTGGTAAACGAAGTGAATTTTGGGCTCAAATGATATTTCACAGTTCACGAACCCAACGCGATTCTCACTATTAACTAAAGAGCATTTATGTAAGTGGAGCTGTGGTTTGTATCAGTTTCATATGCAGAGTTGAACTACATATGGTCCTTATGAGTAGGAAACACAGTTCTTTTTTTCAAGGCATGCTTATGGTTCTTGCTGTATTGGAGACGCTGGAAAGAAGAGCTTACTTCTTGCCTTAAAACAGAGTGTGTTTCAGGGACGGGAACTGTGTTCTGAATTTCCCTTCAGAAACCGAGTTATACCCCAGGATATGTGTCTTCCTACATGCAAGATTTCATTTCTGGTATACGAAGTGAATTTTGGGCTCAAATGAGTTTATACAGTTCAAAAACCCTACGCGATTCTCACTATTAACTAAGGAGCATTATGTAAGAGGAGCTTTTGTTTGTATCAGTTTCATAAGAAGAGTTGAACTACATATGGTCCGCATGGGCAGATAACACAATTCTTTTTTTCAGTGCATGCTCATCGTTCTTGCTGTATTGGAGACGCTGGAAAGAAGAGATTGCTTGTTGTGTTAAAACAGAGTGTGTTTCATGGATGAGAACACTGGTCTGAATTTCCCTTCAGAAACGAAGTTGTACCCCAGGTTCTGTGTCTTCCTATAAGCACGAGTTCATTTCTAGTAAAACCAGTAAATTTGGGGTTCAAATGATTTTTCGCAGTTCAAGAACCCAACGCGATTCTCACTATTAACTAAAGAGTATTTATGTAAGAGTAGCTGTGGCTTGTATCAGTTTCATACACAGAGTTGAGCTACAAATGGTCTGTATGAGTAGGAAACACAGTTCTTTTTTTCTGGGCATGATCATGGTTTTTGATGTACTGGAGACACTGGAAAGAAGAGGATGCTTCTTGCCTTAAAACAGAGTGTTATTCTGGGATGAGTACTCTTGTCTGAATTTCCCTTCAGAACCGGAGTTATACCCCAGGGTCTGTGTCTTCCTACAAGCAAGAGTTCATTTCTAGTAAACCCCGTGAATTTTGTGCTCAAATGAGTTTTCTCAGTCCAAGAACCCAACGTGATTCTCACTATTAACTAAAGAGCATTTATGTAAGAGGAGCTGTGGTTTGTTTAAGTTTCATAAGCACAGTTGAGCCACATATGGTCGGTATGATTAGGAAACAGTTTTTTTCAGGGCATGAATATGGTTCTTGCTGTATTGGACTCGCTGGAAAGAAGAGCTTGCTTCTTACATTAAAACAGAGTGTGTTCCATGGATGAGAACACTTGTCTGAATTTCCCTTCAGAAACAGAGTTAAACCCCAGGATCTTTGTCTTCCTACAAGCCAGAGTTCATTTCTGTAAACCAAGTGAATTTTGGGCTCAAATGATTTTACACAGTTCACAACCCCATCGCAATTCTCACTATTAACTAAAGAGCATTTATGTATGTGTAGCTGTGGTTTATATCAGTTTCATAAGCATAGTTGAACTGCATATGGTCTGTATGAGTAGGAAACACAGTTCTTTTTTTCTGGGCATTCTTATGGTTCCTGTTGTATTGGTGATGCTGGAAAGAAGAGCTTGCTTCTTGCGTTAAAACAGCATGTGTTTCATGGATGAGAACACTGGTCTGAATTTCCCTTCAGAATCTGAGTTAAAGCACAGGTTCTGTGTGTTCCTATAAGCAGGAGTTCATTTCCGGTAAACCAATTGAATATGGCACAAAAGATTTTACACAGTACACCAACAGAACATAATCCTCACTATTAACTAAAGAGCATTTATCTAAGAGGAGCTGTGGTTTGTATCAGTTTCATAGGTAGAGATGAACTACATATGGTCGGTATGAGTGGGAAACACAGTTCTTTTTTTCAGGGCATGAATATGGTTCTTGCTGTATTGGACACACTGGAAAGAAGAGCTTGCTTCTTGCATTAAAACAGAGTGTGTTTCAGGGATGAGAACTCTGGTCTGAATTTCCCTTCAGAAACGGAGTTATAACCCAGGATCTGTGTCTTCCTACAAGCAACAGTTCATTTTTGGTAAACAAAACGAATTTTGGGCTCAAATGATTTTTCACAGTTCAAGAACCCTATGCGATACTCACTATTAACTAAAGAGCAATTATGTAAGTGGAGCTGTGGTTTGTATCAGTTTCATAAGCAGAGTTCGAGTACATATGGTCCATATGAGTAGGAAACACAGTTCTTTTTCTCAAGTCATGAATATGATTCTTGATGTATTGGACACGCTGGAAAGAAGAGCTTGTATCTTGCGTTAAAACAGAGTGTGTTTCAGGAATGGGAACTCTGTTCCGAATTTCCCATCAGAAACGGAGTGATACCCCAGGATCTGTGTCCTCCTACAGTCAAGAGTTCATTTCTGATAAAACCAGTAAATTTTGGGCTCAAATGATATTTTGCAGTTCACGAACCCAACGCGATACTTACTATTATCTAAAGAGCATTTATGTAAGTGGAGCAGGGGTTTGTATCAGTTTCAGAAGCAGAGTTGAAGTACATATGGTCCATATGAGTAGGAAACACAGTTCTTTTTTTCTGGGCATGCTCATGGTTCTTGCTGTATTTGAGATGCTGTAAAGAAGAGCTTTCTTCTTGCGTTAAAACAGAGTGTGTTTCAGGGATTGGAACTCTGTTCTGAATTTCCCTTCAGAAACGGAGTTATACCCCAGGATCTGTGTCTTCCTAAAAGCAAGAGTTCATTTCTAATAAAACCAGTCAATTTTGGGCTCAAATGTTATTTCGCAGTTCACGAACCCAAGGCGATTCTCACTATTAACTAAGGAGCCTTTATGTAAGAGGAGCTTTCGTTTGTATCAGTTTCATAAGAAGAGATGAACTACATTGGTCCACATGGGCAGATAACACAATTCTTTTTTTCAAGGCATGCTCATCGTTCTGGCTGTATTGGAGACGCTGGAAAGAAGAGATTGCTTCTTGCGTTAAAACAGAGTGTGTTTCATGGATGAGAACACTGGTCTGAATTTCCCTTCAGAAACGTTGTTATACCCCAGGTTCTGTGTCTTCCTACAAGCACGAGTTTTTTCTAGTAAACCCAGTGAATTTGAGGTTCAAATGATTTTTCTCAGTTCAAGAACCCAACACGATTCTCACTATTAACTAAATAGCATTTATGTAAGAGGAGCTATGGTTTGTATCAGTTTCATAAGCAGAGATGTACTACATATGGTCAGTATGAATAGGAAACACAGTTCTTTTTTTCTGGGCATTCTCATGGTTTTTGCTGTATTGGAGACGCTAGATAGAAAAGCTTGCTTCTTGCATTAAAACAGAGTGTGTTTCAGGGATGAGAACTCTGGTCTGAATTTCCCTTCAGAAACGGAGTTAAACCCCAGGATCTGTGTCCTCCTACAAGCAAGAGTTCATTTCTTGTAAACCAATTGAATATTGGGCGCAAATGATTTTACACAGTACACCAACAAAACACGATTCTCACTATTAACTAAATAGCATTTATGTAAGAGGAGCTATGGTTTGTATCAGTTTCATAAGCAGAGATGAACTTTATATGGTCAGTATGAAAAGGAAACACAGTTCTTTTTTTCACGGCATTCTCATGGTTCTTCCTGCATTGGTGACTCTGTAAAGAAGAGGATGCTTCTTGCGTTAAAAGAGAGTGTGTTTCATCGATGAGAAAAGTGGTCGCAATTTCGCTTCAGAAACGGAGTTAATCCCCAATATCTGTGTCTTCCTACAAGCAAGAGTTCATTTCTTGTAAACCCAGTGAATTTTGGGCTCAAATGATTTTACACAGTTCACCAACAAAACATGATTCTCACTATTAACTAAAGAGCCTTTTTTTAAGAGGAGCTGTGTTTTGTATCAGTTTCATAAGCAGTGTTGAACTACATACAGTCCGTATGAGTAGGAAACACAATTTTTTTGGGGGGGCATTCTCATAGTACTTACTGTATTGGAGGCGCTGGAAAGAAGAGCTTGCTTCTTGCGTTAAAACGGCATGTGTTTCATGGATGAGAACAGTGGTCTGAATTTCCCTTCAGAAACAGAGTTAAACCTCAGGATCTTTGTCTTCCTACAAGCAAGAGTTCATTTCTGGTAAACCCAGTGAACTTTGGGCTCAAATGATTTTACACAGTCCTGGACCCCAACCCGATTCTCACTATTAACTCAAGAGCATTTATGTATCAGGAGCTGTGGTTTGTAACTGCTTACTAAGCAGAGTTGAAATACATATGGTGCATATGAGAAGGAAACACAGTCCTTTTTATGGGCATGAATATGGTTCTTACTGTGTGTACTGGAGACGCTGGAAAGAAGAGATTGCATCTTGCGTTAAAACAGGGTGTTTTTCATGGATGAGAACACTGGTCTGAATTTCCCTTCAGAAATGGAGGTAAACTGCAGGATCTGTATGTTCCTACAAGCAAGAGTTCATTTCTGGTAAACCAAGTGAATTTTGGGCTCAAATGATTTTACACAGTTCTGGAAACCAACCCGATTCTCACTATTAACTCAAGAGCATTTATGTAAGAGGAGCTGTGGTTTGTATCAGTTTTATAAGCATAGTTGATCTACATACGGTCCGTATGAGTAGGAAACACAGTTCTCCTTAAGGATATGCTCATGGTTCTTGCTGTGTATTGGACATCCTGGAAAGAAGAGGATGCTTCTTGCGTGAAAACAGAGTGTGTTTCATGGATGAGATCACTGGTCATAATTTCCCTTCAGAAACGGAGTTAAACCCCAGGATCTGTGTCTTCCTACAAGCAAGAGTTCATTTCTGGTAAACCAAGTGAATTTTGCTCTCAAATGATTTTACACAGTTCTGGAACCCAACCCGGTTCTCACTATTAACTCAAGAGCATTTATGTAAGAGGAGCTGTGGTTTGTATCAGTTTCTTAAGCAGAGTAGATCTGCATATGTTCCATAAGAGCAGGAAACACAGTTCTTTTTTGAGGGTATGCTGATATTTCTTGCTGTATTGGACATGCTGTAAAGAAGAGGATGCTTCTTTCGTGAAAACAGAGTGTGTTTGAAGGATGATAACTCTGGTCTAAATTTCCCTTCAGAAACGAAGTTAAACCACAGGATCTGTCTCTTCCTACAAGCAAGAGTTCATTTCTGGTAAACACAGTGAATTTTGGGCTCAAATGATTTTACACAGTTCACGAATCCAACGCGATTCTCACTATTAACAAAAGAGCATTTATTTAAGAAGAGCTGTGGTTTGCATCAGTTTCTTTAGCAGATTTGAACTACATGTGGTGCATATGAGAAGGAAACACAGTTCTTTTTTTCTGGGCATGAATATGGTTCTTACTGTCTGTATTGGAGACGCTGGAAAGAAGAGCTTGCTTCTTGCGTTAAAACAGAGTGTGTTTCATGGATGAGAACACTGGTCTGAAATTCCCTTCAGACATGGAGTTAAACCCTAGGACCCGTGTCTTCCCCCAAGCAAGAGTTAATTTCTGCTAAACCCAATGAATTTTGGGCTCAAATGATATTACACTGTTCACGAACCCAACGCGATTCTCACTATTAACAAAAGAGCATTTATGTAAGAGGAGTTGTGTTTTGTAACAGTATCATAAGCAGAGTTGAAATACATATGGTGCATATGAGAAGGAAACACAGTTCTTTTTTTATGGGCATGAATATGGTTCTTACTGTGTGTATTGGAGACTCTGGAAAGAAGAGCTTGCATCTTGCGATAAAACATTGTGTGTTTCATGGATGAGATCACTGGTCTGAATTTCCCTTCAGAAATGGAGGTAAACCCCAGGATCTGTGTGTTCCTAAAAGCAGAGTAGATCTACATATGGTCCGTAAGAGCAGGAAACACAGTTCTTTTTTGAGTGTATGCTGATGTTTCTTGCTGTATTGGACATGCTGTAAAGAAGATGATGCTTCTTTCGTGAAAAGATAGTGTGTTTCATGGATGACAACACTGGTCTGAATTTCCCTTCAGAAATGGAGTTAAACCCCAGGATGTGTGTCTTCCTAAAAGCAAGAGTTCATTTCTGGTAAACCCAGTGATTTTTGTGCTCAAATGATTTCACACAGTTCACGAACCCAACACGATTCTCACTATTAACTAAAGAGCATTTATGTAAGAGGAGCTGTGGTTTGTATCAGTTTCATAAGCAGAGTTGAACTGCATATGGTCTGTATGAGTAGGAAACACAGTTCTTTTTTTCTGGGCATTCTTATGGTTCCTGTTGTATTGGTGATGCTGGAAAGAAGAGCTTGCTTCTTGCGTTAAAACAGCATGTGTTTCATGGATGAGAACACTGGTCTGAATTTCCCTTCAGAATCTGAGTTAAAGCACAGGTTCTGTGTGTTCCTACAAGCAGGAGTTCATTTCCGGTAAACCAATTGAATATGGAGCAAAAGATTTTACACAGTACACCAACAGAACATAATTCTCACTATTAACTAAAGAGCATTTATCTAAGAGGAGCTGTGGTTTGTATCAGTTTCATAGGTAGAGATGAACTACATATGGTCGGTATGAGTGGGAAACACAGTTCTTTTTTTCAGGGCATGAATATGGTTCTTGCTGTATTGGACACACTGGAAAGAAGAGCTTGCTTCTTGCATTAAAACAGAGTGTGTTTCAGGGATGAGAACTCTGGTCTGAATTTCCCTTCAGAAACGGAGTTATAACCCAGGATCTGTGTCTTCCTACAAGCAACAGTTCATTTTTGGTAAACAAAACGAATTTTGGGCTCAAATGATTTTTCACAGTTCAAGAACCCTATGCGATACTCACTATTAACTAAAGAGCAATTATGTAAGTGGAGCTGTGGTTTGTATCAGTTTCATAAGCAGAGTTCGAGTACATATGGTCCATATGAGTAGGAAACACAGTTCTTTTTCTCAAGTCATGAATATGATTCTTGATGTATTGGACACGCTGGAAAGAAGAACTTGTATCTTGCGTTAAAACAGAGTGTGTTTCAGGAATGGGAACTCTGTTCCGAATTTCCCATCAGAAACGGAGTGATACCCCAGGATCTGTGTCCTCCTACAGTCAAGAGTTCATTTCTGATAAAACCAGTAAATTTTGGGCTCAAATGATATTTTGCAGTTCACGAACCCAACGCGATACTTACTATTATCTAAAGAGCATTTATGTAAGTGGAGCAGGGGTTTGTATCAGTTTCAGAAGCAGAGTTGAAGTACATATGGTCCATATGAGTAGGAAACACAGTTCTTTTTTTCTGGGCATGCTCATGGTTCTTGCTGTATTTGAGATGCTGTAAAGAAGAGCTTTCTTCTTGCGTTAAAACAGAGTGTGTTTCAGGGATTGGAACTCTGTTCTGAATTTCCCTTCAGAAACGGAGTTATACCCCAGGATCTGTGTCTTCCTAAAAGCAAGAGTTCATTTCTAATAAAACCAGTCAATTTTGGGCTCAAATGTTATTTCGCAGTTCACGAACCCAAGGCGATTCTCACTATTAACTAAGGAGCCTTTATGTAAGAGGAGCTTTCGTTTGTATCAGTTTCATAAGAAGAGATGAACTACATTGGTCCACATGGGCAGATAACACAATTCTTTTTTTCAAGGCATGCTCATCGTTCTGGCTGTATTGGAGACGCTGGAAAGAAGAGATTGCTTCTTGCGTTAAAACAGAGTGTGTTTCATGGATGAGAACACTGGTCTGAATTTCCCTTCAGAAACGTTGTTATACCCCAGGTTCTGTGTCTTCCTACAAGCACGAGTTTTTTCTAGTAAACCCAGTGAATTTGAGGTTCAAATGATTTTTCTCAGTTCAAGAACCCAACGCGATTCTCACTATTAACTAAATAGCATTTATGTAAGAGGAGCTATGGTTTGTATCAGTTTCATAAGCAGAGATGTACTACATATGGTCAGTATGAATAGGAAACACAGTTCTTTTTTTCTGGGCATTCTCATGGTTTTTGCTGTATTGGAGACGCTAGATAGAAAAGCTTGCTTCTTGCATTAAAACAGAGTGTGTTTCAGGGATGAGAACTCTGGTCTGAATTTCCCTTCAGAAACGGAGTTAAACCCCAGGATCTGTGTCCTCCTACAAGCAAGAGTTCATTTCTTGTAAACCAATTGAATATTGGGCGCAAATGATTTTACACAGTACACCAACAAAACACGATTCTCACTATTAACTAAATAGCATTTATGTAAGAGGAGCTATGGTTTGTATCAGTTTCATAAGCAGAGATGAACTTTATATGGTCAGTATGAAAAGGAAACACAGTTCTTTTTTTCACGGCATTCTCATGGTTCTTCCTGCATTGGTGACTCTGTAAAGAAGAGGATGCTTCTTGCGTTAAAAGAGAGTGTGTTTCATCGATGAGAAAAGTGGTCGCAATTTCTCTTCAGAAACGGAGTTAATCCCCAATATCTGTGTCTTCCTACAAGCAAGAGTTCATTTCTTGTAAACCCAGTGAATTTTGGGCTCAAATGATTTTACACAGTTCACCAACAAAACATGATTCTCACTATTAACTAAAGAGCCTTTTTTAAAGAGGAGCTGTGTTTTGTATCAGTTTCATAAGCAGTGTTGAACTACATACAGTCCGTATGAGTAGGAAACACAATTTTTTTGGGGGGGCATTCTCATAGTACTTACTGTATTGGAGGCGCTGGAAAGAAGAGCTTGCTTCTTGCGTTAAAACGGCATGTGTTTCATGGATGAGAACAGTGGTCTGAATTTCCCTTCAGAAACAGAGTTAAACCTCAGGATCTTTGTCTTCCTACAAGCAAGAGTTCATTTCTGGTAAACCCAGTGAACTTTGGGCTCAAATGATTTTACACAGTCCTGGACCCCAACCCGATTCTCACTATTAACTCAAGAGCATTTATGTATCAGGAGCTGTGGTTTGTAACTGCTTACTAAGCAGAGTTGAAATACATATGGTGCATATGAGAAGGAAACACAGTCCTTTTTATGGGCATGAATATGGTTCTTACTGTGTGTACTGGAGACGCTGGAAAGAAGAGATTGCATCTTGCGTTAAAACAGGGTGTTTTTCATGGATGAGAACACTGGTCTGAATTTCCCTTCAGAAATGGAGGTAAACTGCAGGATCTGTATGTTCCTACAAGCAAGAGTTCATTTCTGGTAAACCAAGTGAATTTTGGGCTCAAATGATTTTACACAGTTCTGGAAACCAACCCGATTCTCACTATTAACTCAAGAGCATTTATGTAAGAGGAGCTGTGGTTTGTATCAGTTTTATAAGCATAGTTGATCTACATACGGTCCGTATGAGTAGGAAACACAGTTCTCCTTAAGGATATGCTCATGGTTCTTACTTTGTGTATTGGAGACGCTGGAAAGAACAGCTTGCATCTTGCGTTAAAACAGAGTGTGTTTCATGGATGAGATCACTGGTCATAATTTCCCTTCAGAAACGGAGTTAAACCCCAGGATCTGTGTCTTCCTACAAGCAAGAGTTCATTTCTGGTAAACCAAGTGAATTTTGCTCTCAAATGATTTTACACAGTTCTGGAACCCAACCCAGTTCTCACTATTAACTCAAGAGCATTTATGTAAGAGGAGCTGTGGTTTGTATCAGTTTCTTAAGCAGAGTAGATCTGCATATGTTCCATAAGAGCAGGAAACACAGTTCTTTTTTGAGGGTATGCTGATATTTCTTGCTGTATTGGACATGCTGTAAAGAAGAGGATGCTTCTTTCGTGAAAACAGAGTGTGTTTGAAGGATGATAACTCTGGTCTAAATTTCCCTTCAGAAACGAAGTTAAACCACAGGATCTGTCTCTTCCTACAAGCAAGAGTTCATTTCTGGTAAACACAGTGAATTTTGGGCTCAAATGATTTTACACAGTTCACGAACCCAACGCGATTCTCACTATTAACAAAAGAGCATTTATTTAAGAAGAGCTGTGGTTTGCATCAGTTTCTTTAGCAGATTTGAACTACATGTGGTGCATATGAGAAGGAAACACAGTTCTTTTTTTCTGGGCATGAATATGGTTCTTACTGTCTGTATTGGAGACGCTGGAAAGAAGAGCTTGCTTCTTGCGTTAAAACAGAGTGTGTTTCATGGATGAGAACACTGGTCTGAAATTCCCTTCAGACATGGAGTTAAACCCTAGGACCCGTGTCTTCCCCCAAGCAAGAGTTAATTTCTGCTAAACCCAATGAATTTTGGGCTCAAATGATTTTACACTGTTCACGAACCCAACGCGATTCTCACTATTAACAAAAGAGCATTTATGTAAGAGGAGCTGTGTTTTGTAACAGTATCATAAGCAGAGTTGAAATACATATGGTGCATATGAGAAGGAAACACAGTTCTTTTTTTATGGGCATGAATATGGTTCTTACTGTGTGTATTGGAGACTCTGGAAAGAAGAGCTTGCATCTTGCGATAAAACATTGTGTGTTTCATGGATGAGATCACTGGTCTGAATTTCCCTTCAGAAATGGAGGTAAACCCCAGAATCTGTGTGTTCCTAAAAGCAGAGTAGATCTACATATGGTCCGTAAGAGCAGGAAACACAGTTCTTTTTTGAGTGTATGCTGATGTTTCTTGCTGTATTGGACATGCTGTAAAGAAGATGATGCTTCTTTCGTGAAAAGATAGTGTGTTTCATGGATGACAACACTGGTCTGAATTTCCCTTCAGAAATGGAGTTAAACCCCAGGATGTGTGTCTTCCTAAAAGCAAGAGTTCATTTCTGGTAAACCCAGTGATTTTTGTGCTCAAATGATTTCACACAGTTCACAAACCCAACACGATTCTCACTATTAACTAAAGAGCATTTATGTAAGAGGAGCTGTGGTTTGTATCAGTTTCATAAGCAGAGTTGAACTGCATATGGTCTGTATGAGTAGGAAACACAGTTCTTTTTTACTGGGCATGCTCATGGCTTTGCTCTATTGGAGACGCTGGAATGAAGAGGATGCTTATTGCGTGAAAAAAGAGTCTGTGTCATGGATGAGAACACTTGTCTGAATTTCCCTTCTGATACGGAGTTAAACCACAGAATCTGTGTCTTTCTACAAGCAAGAGTTAATTTCTGGTAAACCCATTCAATTTTGGGCTAAAATGATTTTACACAGTTCACGAACCCAATGCAATTCTCAATATTAATTAAGAGCATCTATGTAAGAGGAGCTGTGTTTTGTGTCAGTTTCAAAGCAGAGTTGAACTACATATTGTGCGTATGAGAAGCAAACACAGTTCTTTTTTTCTAGGAATGCTCATATTTCTTGCTGTATAGGAGACGCGGGAATGAAGAGCTTGCTCCATGTGGTAAAACAGAGTATGTTTCATGGATGAGAACACTGGCCTAATTTCCCTTCAGAAACGGAGTTAAACCCCAGGATCTGTGTCTTCCTACAAGGAAGAGTTCATTTCTGGTAAACCAAGTGAATTTTGGGCTCAAATGATTTTACACAGTTCTAGAACCCAACCCGATTCTCACTATTAACTCAAGGGCATTCATGTAAGAGGAGCTGTGGTTTTTATCAGTTTTATAAGCAGAGTTGATCTACATATGGTCCATATGAGTAGGAAACACAGTTCTTTTTTGAGGGCATGCTCAGGGTTCTTGCTGTATTGGACATGCTGGAAAGAAGAGGATGCTTCTTGAGTGAAAACAGAGTGTGTATCATGGATGACAACACTGGTCTAAAATTCCCTTCAGAAACGGAGTTAAACACCAGGAACTGTGTCTTCCTACAAGCAAGAGATCATTTCAGGTAAACAACGTGAACTTTGGGATCAAATGATTTTGCAAAGTTCACAAACCCATTGCGATTCTCACTGTTAACTAAAGAGCATTTATGTAAGAAGAGCCATAGTTTGTATAAGTTTCTTAAGCAGATTTGAACTACATATGGTGCGTATGAGAATGAAACACAGTTCTTTTTTTCTGGGCATGAATATGGTTCTTACTCTCTGTATTGGAGACGCGGGAAAGAAGAGGATGCGTCTTGCTTGCAAACAGAGTGTGTTTCATGGATGAGATCACTGGTCTGAATTTCCCTTCAGAAACTGAATTAAACCTCAGGATCTGTGTCTTCCTACAAGCAAGAGTTCATTTCTGGTAAACCCAGTGAACTTTGGGCTCAAATGATTTTACACAGTTCTGGACGCCAACCCAATTCTCACTATTAACTCAAAAGCATTTATGTAAGAGGAGCTGTGGTTTATAATAGTTTCTTAAGCAGAGTTGAAGTAAATATGCTGCCTATGAGAAGGAAACACAGTTCTTTTTTTAAGGCCATGATTTTGGTTCTTACTGTCTGTTTTGGAAAAGCTGGAAAGAAGAGCTTGCGTCTTGCGTTAAAACAGAGTGTGTTTCATGGATGAGAACACTGGTCTGTATTTTCCTTCAGAAACGGAGTTAAACCCCAGGATCTGTATCTTCCTACAAGCAAGAGTTCACTTCTGCTAAACCATTGAACTTTGGGCTCAAATGATTTTACACAGTTCTGGACCCCAACCCGATTCTCACTATTAACTCAAGAGCTTTTATGTAAGAGGAGCTGTGGTTTGTAACAGTTTCCTAAGCAGACTTGAAATACATATGGTGCATATGAGAAGGAAACACAGTTCTTTTTTTATGGGCATGAATATGGTTCTTACTGTGTGTATTGGAGACGCTGGAAAGAAGAGCTTGCATCTTGCGTTAAAACAGAGTGTGTTTCATGGATGAGAACACTGGTCTGAATTTCCCTTCAGAAATGGAGGTAAACCCCAGCATCTGTGTGTTCCTACAAGCAAGAGTTCTTTTCTGGTAAACCAAGTGAATTTTGGGCTCAAATGATTTTACACAGTTCTGGAACCTAACCAGATTCTCACTATTAACTCAAGAGCATTTATGTAAGAGGAGCTGTGGTTTGTATCAGTTTCATAAGCAGGGTTGAACTACATATGGTGCGTATGAGAAGGAAACACAGTTCTTTTTTTCTGGGAATGCTCATATTTCTTGCTGTATAGGAGACGCTGGAAAGAAGAGCTTGCTTCTTGCGTGAAAACAGAGTGTGTTTCATGGATGAGAACACTGGTCTGAATTTCCCTTCAGAAATGGAGGTAAACCCCAGGATCTGTGTGTTCCTACAACAAGAGTTCATTTCTGGTAAACCAAGTGAATTTTGGGATCAAATGATTTTACACAGTTCTGGAACTCAACCCGGATCTCACTATTAACTCATGAGCATTTATGTAAGATGAGCTGTGGTTTGTATCAGTTTCATAAGCAGAGTAGATGTACATATGGTCCGTAAGGGCAGGAAACACAGTTCTTTTTTGAGGGTATGCTGATGTTTCTTGCTGTATTGGACATGCTGTAAAGAAGAGGATGCTTCTATCGTGAAAAGATAGTGTGTTTCATGGATGACAAAACTGGTCTGAATTTCCCTTCAGAAATGGAGTTAAACCCCAGGATGTGTCTTCCTAAAAGCAAGAGTTCATTTCTGGTAAACCCAGTAATTTTTGTCTCAAATGATTTCACAAATTTCACGAACCCAACACGATTCTCACTATTAACTAAAGAGCATTTATGTAAGAGGAGCTGTGGTTTGTATCAGTTTCATACGCAGAGTTGAACTGCATATGCTCTATATGAGTAGGAAACACAGTTCTTTTTTTCTGGGCATGCTCATGGTTCTTGCTCTATTGGAGACGCTGGAAAGAAGAGGATGCTTCTTGCGTGAAAAAAGAGTGTGTTTCATGAATCAGAACACTGCTCTGAATTTCCCATCAGAAACTGAGTTAAACCCCAGGATCTGTGTCTTCCTACAAGCAAGAGTTCATTTCTGGTAAACCAAGTGAATTTTGGGCTCAAATGATTTTAAACAGTTCTGGAACCCAACCCGATTCTCACTATTAACTCAAGGGCATTCATGTAAGTGGAGCTATGGTTTTTTATCAGTTTTATAACAGAGTTGATCTACATATGGTCCGTATGAGTAGGAAAGACAGATCTTTTTTGAGGGCATGCTCATGGTTCTTGCTGTATTGAACATGCTGGAAAGAAGAGGATGCTTCTTGAGTGAAAACAGAGTGTGTTTCATGGATGACTACACTGGTCTGAAATTCCCTTCAGAAATGGAGTTAAACAAGAGGAACTGTGTCTTCCTACAAGCAAGAGATCATTTCAGGTAAACAATGTCAATTTTGGTATCAAATGATTTTGAATAGTTCACAAACCCATTGCGATTCTCACTGTTAACTAAAGAGCATTTATGTAAGAAGTGCTGTAGTTTGTATAAGTTTCTTAAGCATATTTGAACTACATATGGTGCTTATGAGAATGAAACACAGTTCTTTTTTTCTACGCATGAATATAGTTCTACTCTCTGTATTGGAGACACTGGAAAGAAGAGGATGCTTATTGCATGAAAACAGAGTGTGTTTCATGGATGAGAACACTGGTCTCAATTTGCCTTCAGAAACTGAGTTAAACCCCAGGATCTGTGTCTTAATACAAGCAAGAGTTCATTTCTAGTAAATCCAGACAATTTTGTGCTCAAGTGATTTTACACAGTTCACGAACACAATATGATTCTCACTATTAACTAAAGAGCATTTATGTAAGAGGAGCTGTGGTTTGTATCAGTTTCATAAGCAGAGTTGAACTACATATGGTGCGTATGAGAAGGAAGCACATTTCTTTTTTTCTGGGAATGAATGTTTTTCTTACTGTCTGTATTGGTGACGCTGGAAAGAAGAGCTTGCTTCTTGCGTGAAAACAGAGTGTGTTTCATGGATGAGAACACTGGTCTGAATTTCCCTTCAGAAATGGAGGTAAACCCCAGGATCTGTGTGTTCCTACAAGCAATAGTTCATTTCTGGTAAACCAAGTGAATTTTGATCTCAAATGATTTTACAAAGTTCTGGAACGCAACCCGGATCTCGCTATTAACTCATGAGCATTTATGTAAGAGGAGCTGTGGTTTGTATCAGTTTCATAAGCAGAGTAGATGTACATATGGTCCGTAAGAGCAGGAAACACACTTCTTTTTTGAGGGTATGCTGATGTTTCTTGTTTTATTGGACATGCTGTAAAGAAGAGGATGCTTCTTTCGTGAAAAGAGAGTGTGTTTCACGGATGACAACACTGGTCTGAATTTCCCTTCAGAAATGGAGTTAAACCCCAGGATGTGTGTCTTCCTACAAGCAAGAGTTCATTTCTGGTAAACCCAGTGTATTTTGTGCTCAAATGATTTCACACAGTTCACGAACCCAGCACGATTCTCACTCTTAACTAAAGAGCATTTATGTAAGAGGAGCTGTGGTTTGTATCAGTTTCATAAGCATAGTTGAACTGCATATGGTCTGTATGAGTAGGAAACACAGTTCTTTTTTTAAGGCCATGAATATGGTTCTTACAGTCTGTTTTGGAAAAGCTGGAAAGAAGAGCTTGCGTCTTGCGTTAAAACAGAGTGTGTTTCATGGATGAGAACACTGGTCTGTATTTTCCTTCAGAATCGGAGTTAAACCCCAGGATCTGTGTCTTCCTACAAGCAAGAGTTCATTTCTGGTAAACCAATGAACTTTGGGCTCAAATGATTTTACATAGTTCTGGACCCCAACCCGATTCTCACTATTAACTCAAGAGCATTTATGTAAGAGGAGCTGTGGTTTGTATCAGTTTCCTAAGCAGAGTTGAAATACATATGGTGCATATGAGAAGGAAACACAGTTCTTTTTTTATGGGCCTGAATATGGTTCTTACTTTGTGTATTGGAGACGCTGGAAAGAACAGCTTGCATCTTGCGTTAAAACAGAGTGTGTTTCATGGATGAGATCACTGGTCATAATTTCCCTTCAGAAACGGAGTTAAACCCCAGGATCTGTGTCTTCCTACAAGCAAGAGTTCATTTCTGGTAAACCAAGTGAATTTTGCTCTCAAATGATTTTACACAGTTCTGGAACCTAACCAGATTCTCACTATTAACTCAAGAGCATTTATGTAAGAGGAGCTGTGGTTTGTATCAGTTTCATAAGCAGGGTTGAACTACATATGGTGCGTATGAGAAGGAAACACAGTTCTTTTTTTCTGGGAATGCTCATATTTCTTGCTGTATAGGAGACGCTGGAAAGAAGAGCTTGCTTCTTGCGTGAAAACAGAGTGTGTTTCATGGATGAGAACACTGGTCTGAATTTCCCTTCAGAAATGGAGGTAAACCCCAGGATCTGTGTGTTCCTACAACAAGAGTTCATTTCTGGTAAACCAAGTGAATTTTGGGATCAAATGATTTTACACAGTTCTGGAACTCAACCCGGATCTCACTATTAACTCATGAGCATTTATGTAAGATGAGCTGTGGTTTGTATCAGTTTCATAAGCAGAGTAGATGTACATATGGTCCGTAAGGGCAGGAAACACAGTTCTTTTTTGAGGGTATGCTGATGTTTCTTGCTGTATTGGACATGCTGTAAAGAAGAGGATGCTTCTATCGTGAAAAGATAGTGTGTTTCATGGATGACAAAACTGGTCTGAATTTCCCTTCAGAAATGGAGTTAAACCCCAGGATGTGTCTTCCTAAAAGCAAGAGTTCATTTCTGGTAAACCCAGTAATTTTTGTCTCAAATGATTTCACAAATTTCACGAACCCAACACGATTCTCACTATTAACTAAAGAGCATTTATGTAAGAGGAGCTGTGGTTTGTATCAGTTTCATACGCAGAGTTGAACTGCATATGCTCTATATGAGTAGGAAACACAGTTCTTTTTTTCTGGGCATGCTCATGGTTCTTGCTCTATTGGAGTCGCTGGAAAGAAGAGGATGCTTCTTGCGTGAAAAAAGAGTGTGTTTCATGAATCAGAACACTGCTCTGAATTTCCCATCAGAAACTGAGTTAAACCCCAGGATCTGTGTCTTCCTACAAGCAAGAGTTCATTTCTGGTAAACCAAGTGAATTTTGGGCTCAAATGATTTTAAACAGTTCTGGAACCCAACCCGATTCTCACTATTAACTCAAGGGCATTCATGTAAGTGGAGCTATGGTTTTTTATCAGTTTTATAACAGAGTTGATCTACATATGGTCCGTATGAGTAGGAAAGACAGATCTTTTTTGAGGGCATGCTCATGGTTCTTGCTGTATTGAACATGCTGGAAAGAAGAGGATGCTTCTTGAGTGAAAACAGAGTGTGTTTCATGGATGACTACACTGGTCTGAAATTCCCTTCAGAAATGGAGTTAAACAAGAGGAACTGTGTCTTCCTACAAGCAAGAGATCATTTCAGGTAAACAATGTCAATTTTGGTATCAAATGATTTTGAATAGTTCACAAACCCATTGCGATTCTCACTGTTAACTAAAGAGCATTTATGTAAGAAGTGCTGTAGTTTGTATAAGTTTCTTAAGCATATTTGAACTACATATGGTGCTTATGAGAATGAAACACAGTTCTTTTTTTCTACGCATGAATATAGTTCTACTCTCTGTATTGGAGACACTGGAAAGAAGAGGATGCTTATTGCATGAAAACAGAGTGTGTTTCATGGATGAGAACACTGGTCTCAATTTGCCTTCAGAAACTGAGTTAAACCCCAGGATCTGTGTCTTAATACAAGCAAGAGTTCATTTCTAGTAAATCCAGACAATTTTGTGCTCAAGTGATTTTACACAGTTCACGAACACAATATGATTCTCACTATTAACTAAAGAGCATTTATGTAAGAGGAGCTGTGGTTTGTATCAGTTTCATAAGCAGAGTTGAACTACATATGGTGCGTATGAGAAGGAAGCACATTTCTTTTTTTCTGGGAATGAATGTTTTTCTTACTGTCTGTATTGGTGACGCTGGAAAGAAGAGCTTGCTTCTTGCGTGAAAACAGAGTGTGTTTCATGGATGAGAACACTGGTCTGAATTTCCCTTCAGAAATGGAGGTAAACCCCAGGATCTGTGTGTTCCTACAAGCAATAGTTCATTTCTGGTAAACCAAGTGAATTTTGATCTCAAATGATTTTACAAAGTTCTGGAACGCAACCCGGATCTCACTATTAACTCATGAGCATTTATGTAAGAGGAGCTGTGGTTTGTATCAGTTTCATAAGCAGAGTAGATGTACATATGGTCCGTAAGAGCAGGAAACACAGTTCTTTTTTGAGGGTATGCTGATGTTTCTTGTTTTATTGGACATGCTGTAAAGAAGAGGATGCTTCTTTCTTGAAAAGAGAGTGTGTTTCATGGATGACAACACTGGTCTGAATTTCCCTTCAGAAATGGAGTTAAACCCCAGGATGTGTGTCTTCCTACAAGCAAGAGTTCATTTCTGGTAAACCCAGTGTATTTTGTGCTCAAATGATTTCACACAGTTCACGAACCCAGCACGATTCTCACTCTTAACTAAAGAGCATTTATGTAAGAGGAGCTGTGGTTTGTATCAGTTTCATAAGCATAGTTGAACTGCATATGGTCTGTATGAGTAGGAAACACAGTTCTTTTTTTAAGGCCATGAATATGGTTCTTACAGTCTGTTTTGGAAAAGCTGGAAAGAAGAGCTTGCGTCTTGCGTTAAAACAGAGTGTATTTCATGGATGAGAACACTGGTCTGTATTTTCCTTCAGAAACGGAGTTAAACCCCAGGATCTGTGTCTTCCTACAAGCAAGAGTTCATTTCTGGTAAACCAATGAACTTTGAGCTCAAATGATTTTACATAGTTCTGGACCCCAACCCGATTCTCACTATTAACTCAAGAGCATTTATGTAAGAGGAGCGGTGGTTTGTATCAGTTTCCTAAGCAGAGTTGAAATACATATGGTGCATATGAGAAGGAAACACAGTTCTTTTTTTATGGGCCTGAATATGGTTCTTACTTTGTGTATTGGAGACGCTGGAAAGAACAGCTTGCATCTTGCGTTAAAACAGAGTGTGTTTCATGGATGAGATCACTGGTCTGAATTTCCCTTCAGAAAAGGAGTTAAACCCCAGGATCTGTGTCTTTCTACAAGCAAGAGTTCATTTCTGGTAAACCCAGTGAATTTTGGGCTCAAATAAATTTACACAGTTCACGAACCCAACGCGATTCTCTCTAGTAACTAAAGAGCATTTATGTAAGAGGAGCTGTGGTTTGTATCAGTTTCATAAGCAGAGTTGAACTACATATGGTGTGTATGAGACGGAAACACAGTTCTTTTTTTCTGGGAATGCTCATATTTCTTGCTGTATAGTAGACGCTGGAAAGAAGAGCTTGCTTCTTGCGTTAAAACAGAGTGTGTTTCATGGATGAGAACACTGGTGTGAAATTCCCTTCAGAAATGGAGTTAAACCCCAGGATCTCTGTCTTCCTACAAGCAAGAGTTCATTTCTGGTAAACCCAGTGAATTCTGGGCTCAAATGATTTTATACAGTTTGGTAACCCAACCCGATTCTCACTATGAATTTAAGAGTATTTATGTAAGTGTAGCTGTGGTTTGTATCAGTTTCAAAGCAGAGTTGATCTTCATATGGTCCCTATGTGTAGAAAACACAGTTCTTTTTAGGGCATGAATATGGTTCCTACTGTCTGTATTTGAGAAGCTGGAAAGAAGAGCTTGCTTCTTGCTTTAAAACAGAGTGTGTTTCATGGATGAGATCACTGGTCTGAATTTCCCTTCAGAATCGGAGTTAAACCCCAGGATCTGTGTCTTCCTACAAGCAAGAGTTCATTTCTGGTAAACCCAGTGAATTTTGGCTCAAATGATTTTACACAGTTCACGAACCCAACACGATGCTCTTTAGTAACTAAAGAGCATTTATGTAAGAGGAGCTGTGGTTTGTATCAGTTTCATAAGCAGAGTTGAACTACATATGGTGCGTATGAGAAGAAAACACAGTTCTTTTTTTCTGGGAATGAATGTGGTTCTTACTGTCTGTATTTGTGACGCTGGAAAGAAGAGCTTGCTTCTTGCGTGAAAACAGAGTGTGTTTCATGGATGAGAACACTGGTCTGAATTTCCCTTCAGAAATGGAGGTAAACCCCAGGATCTGTGTGTTCCTACAAGCAAGAGTTCATTTCTGGTAAACCAAGTGAATTTTGATCTCAAATGATTTTACAAAGTTCTGGAACGCAACCCGGATCTCACTATTAACTCATGAGCATTTATGTAAGAGGAGCTGTGGTTTGTATCAGTTTCATAAGCAGAGTAGATGTACATATGGTCCGTAAGAGCAGGAAACACAGTTCTTTTTTGAGGGTATGCTGATGATTCTTGTTTTATTGGACATGCTGTAAAGAAGAGGATGCTTCTTTCGTGAAAAGAGAGTGTGTTTCATGGATGACAACACTGGTCTGAATTTCCCTTCAGAAATGGAGTTAAACCCCAGGATGTGTGTCTTCCTACAAGCAAGAGTTCATTTCTGGTAAACCCAGTGTATTTTGTGCTCAAATGATTTCACACAGTTCACGAACCCAGCACGATTCTCACTCTTAACTAAAGAGCATTTATGTAAGAGGAGCTGTGGTTTGTATCAGTTTCATAAGCATAGTTGAACTGCATATGGTCTGTATGAGTAGGAAACACAGTTCTTTTTTTAAGGCCATGAATATGGTTCTTACAGTCTGTTTTGGAAAAGCTGGAAAGAAGAGCTTGCGTCTTGCGTTAAAACAGAGTGTGTTTCATGGATGAGAACACTGGTCTGTATTTTCCTTCAGAAACGGAGTTAAACCCCAGGATCTGTGTCTTCCTACAAGCAAGAGTTCATTTCTGGTAAACCAATGAACTTTGGGCTCAAATGATTTTACATAGTTCTGGACCCCAACCCGATTCTCACTATTAACTCAAGAGCATTTATGTAAGAGGAGCTGTGGTTTGTATCAGTTTCCTAAGCAGAGTTGAAATACATATGGTGCATATGAGAAGGAAACACAGTTCTTTTTTTATGGGCCTGAATATGGTTCTTACTTTGTGTATTGGAGACGCTGGAAAGAACAGCTTGCATCTTGCGTTAAAACAGAGTGTGTTTCATGGATGAGATCACTGGTCTGAATTTCCCTTCAGAAACGGAGTTAAACCCCAGGATCTGTGTCTTTCTACAAGCAAGAGTTCATTTCTGGTAAACCCAGTGAATTTTGGGCTCAAATAATTTTACACAGTTCACGAACCCAACGCGATTCTCTCTAGTAACTAAAGAGCATTTATGTAAGAGGAGCTGTGGTTTGTATCAGTTTCATAAGCAGAGTTGAACTACATATGGTGTGTATGAGACGGAAACACAGTTCTTTTTTTCTGGGAATGCTCATATTTCTTGCTGTATAGTAGACGCTGGAAAGAAGAGCTTGCTTCTTGCGTTAAAACAGAGTGTGTTTCATGGATGAGAACACTGGTGTGAAATTCCCTTCAGAAATGGAGTTAAACCCCAGGATCTCTGTCTTCCTACAAGCAAGAGTTCATTTCTGGTAAACCCAGTGAATTCTGGGCTCAAATGATTTTATACAGTTTGGTAACCCAACCCGATTCTCACTATGAATTTAAGAGTATTTATGTAAGTGTAGCTGTGGTTTGTATCAGTTTCAAAGCAGAGTTGATCTTCATATGGTCCCTATGTGTAGAAAACACAGTTCTTTTTGAGGGCATGAATATGGTTCCTACTGTCTGTATTTGAGAAGCGGGAAAGAAGAGCTTGCTTCTTGCTTTAAAACAGAGTGTGTTTCATGGATGAGATCACTGGTCTGAATTTCCCTTCAGAATCGGAGTTAAACCCCAGGATCTGTGTCTTCCTACAAGCAAGAGTTCATTTCTGGTAAACCCAGTGAATTTTGGCTCAAATGATTTTACACAGTTCACGAACCCAACACGATTCTCTTTAGTAACTAAAGAGCATTTATGTAAGAGGAGCTGTGGTTTGTATCAGTTTCATAAGCAGAGTTGAACTACATATGGTGCGTATGAGAAGGAAACACAGTTCTTTTTTTCTGGGAATGAATGTGGTTCTTACTGTCTGTATTTGTGACGCTGGAAAGAAGAGCTTGCTTCTTGCGTGAAAACAGAGTGTGTTTCATGGATGAGAACACTGGTCTGAATTTCCCTTCAGAAATGGAGGTAAACCCCAGGATCTGTGTGTTCCTACAAGCAAGAGTTCATTTCTGGTAAACCAAGTGAATTTTGATCTCAAATGATTTTACAAAGTTCTGGAACGCAACCCGGATCTCACTATTAACTCATGAGCATTTATGTAAGAGGAGCTGTGGTTTGTATCAGTTTCATAAGCAGAGTAGATGTACATATGGTCCGTAAGAGCAGGAAACACAGTTCTTTTTTGAGGGTATGCTGATGTTTCTTGTTTTATTGGACATGCTGTAAAGAAGAGGATGCTTCTTTCGTGAAAAGAGAGTGTGTTTCATGGATGACAACACTGGTCTGAATTTCCCTTCAGAAATGGAGTTAAACCCCAGGATGTGTGTCTTCCTACAAGCAAGAGTTCATTTCTGGTAAACCCAGTGTATTTTGTGCTCAAATGATTTCACACAGTTCACGAACCCAGCACGATTCTCACTCTTAACTAAAGAGCATTTATGTAAGAGGAGCTGTGGTTTGTATCAGTTTCATAAGCATAGTTGAACTGCATATGGTCTGTATGAGTAGGAAACACAGTTCTTTTTTTAAGGCCATGAATATGGTTCTTACAGTCTGTTTTGGAAAAGCTGGAAAGAAGAGCTTGCGTCTTGCGTTAAAACAGAGTGTGTTTCATGGATGAGAACACTGGTCTGTATTTTCCTTCAGAAACGGAGTTAAACCCCAGGATCTGTGTCTTCCTACAAGCAAGAGTTCATTTCTGGTAAACCAATGAACTTTGGGCTCAAATGATTTTACATAGTTCTGGACCCCAACCCGATTCTCACTATTAACTCAAGAGCATTTATGTAAGAGGAGCTGTGGTTTGTATCAGTTTCCTAAGCAGAGTTGAAATACATATGGTGCATATGAGAAGGAAACACAGTTCTTTTTTTATGGGCCTGAATATGGTTCTTACTTTGTGTATTGGAGACGCTGGAAAGAACAGCTTGCATCTTGCGTTAAAACAGAGTGTGTTTCATGGATGAGATCACTGGTCTGAATTTCCCTTCAGAAACGGAGTTAAACCCCAGGATCTGTGTCTTTCTACAAGCAGGATTTCATTTCTGGTAAACCAAGTGAATTGTGGCTCAAATGATTTTACACAGTACACCAACAAAACATGAATCTCACTATTAACTAAAGAGCCTTTATGTAAGAGGAGCTGTGGTTTGTATCAGTTTCATAAGCAGAGTTGAACTGCATATGGTCCGTATGAGTTGGAAACACAGTTCTTTTTCAGGGCATGAGTATGGTTCTTACAGTCTGAATTGGAGACGTTGGAAAGAAGAGCTTGCTTCTTGCGTTAAAGCAGAGTGTGTGTCATGGATGAGAACACTGGCCTTAATTTCCCTTCAGAAACGTAGACAACCCCCAGGATCTGTATCTTCCTACAAGCAAGAGTTCATTTCTGGTAAACAATCAAATGATTTTACACAGTTCACACACCCATAGCGATTCTCACTATTAACCTAAGAGCATTTATGTAAGAAGAGCTGTGCTTTGTATCAGTTTCATAAGCCGAGTTGAACTACATATGCTCTGTATGAGTAGGAAAAACAGTTCTTTTTTAAGGGCATGCTCATGGTTCTTGCTGTATTGGAGATGCTGGAAAGCAGAGCTTGCTTCTTGCGATAAAAAAGGGTGTGTTTCATGGATGAGAACACTGGTCTGAATTTCCCTTCAGAAACAGAATTAAACCCAATGATCTGTGTCTTTCTACAAGCAGGAGTTCATTTCTGGTAAACCAAGTGAATTTGGTACTCAAATGTTTTACACAGTACACCAACAAAACATGATTCTCACTATTAACTAAAGAGCCTTTATGTAATAGGAGCTGTGGTTTGTATCAGTTTCATAAGCAGAGATGAACTACATATGTTCCGTATGAGTAGGAAACACAGGTTTTTATTTCTGGGCATGCTCATGTTTCTTGCTGTATTGGAGACGGTGGAAAGAAGGGCTTGTTTCTTGCATGAAAACAGAGTGTGTTTCATGGATGAGAACCCTGGTCTGAATTTCCCTTCAGAAACGGAGATAAAATGCAGGTTCTGTGTCTTTCTACAAGCATGAGGTCATTTCTGGTAAACAACGTGAATTCTGGGATCAAATGATATTACACAGTTCACAAACCCATCTTGATTCTCACTATTAACTAAAGAGCATTCATGTAAGAGGAGGTGTGGTTTGTATCAGTCTCATAAGCAGATTGGAACTACATATGGTCCGTGTGAGTAGGAAACACATTTCTTTTTTTCAGATCATGAATATGGTTCTTACTGTCTGTATTGGAGACGTTGGAAAGAAGAGCTTGCTACTTGCGTTGAAGCAGAGTCTGTTTCAAGGATCAGAACACTGGTCTGAATTTCCCTTCAGAAATGGAGTTAAACCCCAGGATCTGTGTCTTCCTACAAGCAAGAGTTCATTTCTAGTAAACAATGTGAATTTTGGGATCAAATGATTTTACACAGTTCACAAACCCATTACAATTCTCACTATTAAATAAAGAGAAATTATAAGTGGAGCAGTGGTTTGTATCAGTTTCATAAGCAGAGTTGAACTGCATATAGTCTGTATGAGTAGGAAACACGGTTCTTATTCTGGGCATGCTCATCTTTCTTGCTGTATTGTAGACGCTGGAAAGAATAACTTGTTTCTAGCGTGAAAACAGTATGTGTTTCATGGATGAGAACACTGGTATGAATTTCCCATCAGAATCATAGTTAAACCTCATGATCTGTGTCGTCCTACAAGCAAGAGTTCATTTCTGGTAAACCCCGTGAATTTTGGGCTCAAATGATTTTATACTGTTCACAATCTCATCGCTATTCTCACTATTAACTAAAGAGCATTTATGTAAGAGGAGATGTGGTTTATATCAGGTTCATAAGCAGAGTTGAACTACATATGGTCTGTATGAGTAGGAAACACAGTTCTTTTTTCAGGGCATGAATATGGTTCTTACTGTCTGTATTGGAGATGTTGGAAAGAAGAGCTTGCTTCTTGCGTTAAAGCAGAGTGTGTATCATGGATGACAACACTGGTCTTAATTTGCCTTCAGAAAGGGGTTTAAACTTCAGGATATCTTTCTTTCTACAATCAAGATTTCATTTCGGTTAAACAAAGTGAATTTTGGGTTCAAATGATTCTACACTGTTCTGGAACCCAACGCAATTCTCACTATTAACTAAAGAGCATTTATGTAAGAGGAGCTGCAGTTTGTATCAGTTTCATAAGCAGAGTTGAACTACATATGGTCCGTTTGAGTAGGAAACACAGTTCATTTTTTCAGGGCATGAATATGGTACTTACTGTCTGTATTGGAGATGTTGGAAAGAAGAGCTTGCTTCTTGCGATAAGCAGAGTGTGCTTCATGAATGAGAATACTGGACTAAATTTCCCTTCAGAAACAGAGTTAAACCCCAGGATCTGTGTCCTCCTACAATCAAGGGTTCATTTCTGGTAAACCAATTGTATTTTGGGCTCAAATATATTTACACAGTTCAAGAACCCATTGCGATTCTCACTATTATCTAAAGAACATTTATGTAATAGGAACTGTGGTTTGTATCAGTTTCATAAGCAGAGTTGATCTACATATGGTCCGTATGAGTAGGAAACGCAGTTCTTTTTAGAGGGCATGCTCATGGTTCTTGCTGTATTGGAGAAGCTGTAAAGAAGAGCTTGGTTCTTGCGTTTAAACAGAGTGTGTTTCATGGATGAGAGCAGTGGTCTGAATTTCCCTTCATAAACGGAGTTAAACACAGGATCTGTGTCTTCCTACAAGCAAGAGTTCATTTCTGGTAAACAACATGAATTTTGGCCTCAAATGATTTTACACTGTTCTGGAACCCCACGCGATTCTCCGTATTAACTTAAGAGCATTTATGTAAGAGGTGCTGTGGTTTGTGTCAGTTTCATAAGCAGAGTTGATCTACATATGGTCTGTATGAGTAGGAAACACAGTTCTTTTTTGAGGGCATGCTCATGGTTCTTGCTGTATTGGAGATGCTGGAAAGAAGTGTTTGCTTCTAGCATTAAAACTGAGTGTTTTTCATGGATGAGAACACTGGTCTGAATTTCCCTTCAGAAACGGAGTTAAACCCCAGGATCTGTGTCTTTCTACAAGCAGGAGTTCATTTCTGGTAAACCAAGTGAATTGTGGCTCAAATGATTTTACACAGTACACCAACAAAACATGATTCTCACTATTAACTAAAGAGCCTTTATGTAAGAGGAGCTGTGGTTTGTATCAGTTCCATAAGCAGAGTTGAACTGCATATGGTCTGTATGAGTTGGAAACACAGTTCTTTTTCAGGGCATGAGTATGGTTCTTACAGTCTGAATTGGAGACGTTGGAAAGAAGAGCTTGCTTCTTGCGTTAAAGCAGAGTGTGTGTCATGGATGAGAACACTGGCCTTAATTTCCCTTCAGAAACGTAGACAACCCCCAGGATCTGTATCTTCCTACAAGCAAGAGTTCATTTCTGGTAAACAATCAAATGATTTTACACAGTTCACACACCCATAGTGATTCTCACTATTAACCTAAGAGCATTTATGTAACAAGAGCTGTGGTTTGTATCAGTTTCATAAGCCGAGTTGAACTAAATATGCTCCGTATGAGTAGGAAACACAGTTCTTTTTTAAGGGCATGCTCATGGTTCTTGCAGTATTGGAGATGCTGGAAAGCAGAGCTTGCTTCTTGCGATAAAAAAGAGTGTGTTTCATGGATGAGAACACTGGTCTGAATTTCCCTTCAGAAACGGAATTAAACCCAATGATCTGTGTCTTTCTACAAGCAGGAGTTCATTTCTGGTAAACCAAGTGAATTTGGTACTCAAATGTTTTACACAGTACACCAACAAAACATGATTCTCACTATTAACTAAAGAGCCTTTATGTAATAGGAGCTGTGGTTTGTATCAGTTTCATAAGCAGAGATGAACTACATATGTTCCGTATGAGTAGGAAACACAGGTTTTTATTTCTGGGCATGCTCATGTTTCTTGCTGTATTGGAGACGGTGGAAAGAAGAGCTTGTTTCTTGCATGAAAACAGAGTGTGTTTCAAGGATGAGAACCCTGGTCTGAATTTCCCTTCAGAAACGGAGATAAAACCCAGGTTCTGTGTCTTTCTACAAGCATGAGGTCATTTCTGGTAAACAACGTGAATTCTGGGATCAAATGATATTACACAGTTCACAAACCCATCTCGATTCTCACTATTAACTAAAGAGCATTCATGTAAGAGGAGGTGTGGTTTGTATCAGTCTCATAAGCAGATTGGAACTACATATGGTCCGTGTGAGTAGGAAACACATTTCTTTTTTTCAGATCATGAATATGGTTCTTACTGTCTGTATTGGAGACGTTGGAAAGAAGAGCTTGCTACTTGCGTTGAAGCAGAGTCTGTTTCAAGGTCAGAACACTGGTCTGAATTTCCCTTCAGAAATGGAGTTAAACCCCAGGATCTGTGTCTTCCTACAAGCAAGAGTTCATTTCTAGTAAACAATGTGAATTTTGGGATCAAATGATTTTACACAGTTCACAAACCCATTACAATTCTCACTATTAAATAAAGAGAAATTATAAGTGGAGCAGTGGTTTGTATCAGTTTCATAAGCAGAGTTGAACTGCATATAGTCTGTATGAGTAGGAAACACAGTTCTTTTTCTGGGCATGCTCATCTTTCTTGCGGTATTGTAGACGCTGGAAAGCATAGCTTATTTCTAGCGTGAAAACAGTATGTGTTTCATGGATGAGAACACTGGTCTGAATTTCCCATCAGAATCATAGTTAAACCTCATGATCTGTGTCGTCCTACAAGCAAGAGTTCATTTCCGGTAAACCCCGTGAATTTTGGGCTCAAATGATTTTATACTGTTCACAATCCCATCGCTATTCTCACTATTAACTAAAGAGCATTTATGTAAGAGGAGATGTGGTTTATATCAGGTTCATAAGCAGAGTTGAACTACATATGGTCCGTATGAGTAGGAAACACAGTTCTTTTTTCAGGGCATGAATATGGTTCTTACTGTCTGTATTGGAGATGTTGGAAAGAAGAGCTTGCTTCTTGCGTTAAAGCAGAGTGTGTTTCATGGATGACAACACTGGTCTTAATTTGCCTTCAGAAAGGGGGTTAAACTTCAGGATCTGTTTCTTTCTACAATCAAGATTTCATTTCGGTTAAACAAAGTGAATTTTGGGTTCAAATGATTCTACACTGTTCTGGAACCCAACGCGATTCTCACTATTAACTAAAGAGCATTTATGTAAGAGGAGCTGCAGTTTGTATCAGTTTCATAAGCAGAGTTGAACTACATATGGTCCGTTTGAGTATGAAACACAGTTCTTTTTTTCAGGGCATGAATATGGTACTTACTGTCTGTATTGGAGATGTTGGAAAGAAGAGCTTGCTTCTTGCGATAAGCAGAGTGTGCTTCATGAATGAGAATACTGGACTAAATTTCCCTTCAGAAACAGAGTTAAACCCCAGGATCTGTGTCCTCCTACAATCAAGGGTTCATTTCTGGTAAACCAATTGTATTTTGGGCTCAAATATATTTACACAGTTCAAGAACCCATTGCGATTCTCACTATTATCTAAAGAGCATTTATGTAATAGGGGCTGTGGTTTGTATCAGTTTCATAAGCAGAGTTGATCTACATATGGTCCGTATGAGTAGGAAACACAGTTCTTTTTAGAGGGCATGCTCATGGTTCTTGCTGTATTGGAGAAGCTGTAAAGAAGAGCTTGCTTCTTGCGTTTAAACAGAGTGTGTTTCATGGATGAGAACACTGGTCTGAATTTCCGTTCATAAACGGAGTTAAACCCCAGGATCTGTGTCTTCCTTCAAGCAAGAGTTCATTTCTGGTAAACCCAGTGAATTTTGGGCTCAAATGATTTTTCGCAGTTCACGACCTAACGCGATTCTCACTATTAACTATTGAGGATTTATGTAATAGGAGATGTGGTTTGTATCAGTTTCATAAGCAGAGTTCAACTTCATATGGTCCCTATAAGTAGGAAACACAGTTCTTTTTTCCAGGGCATGCTCATGGTTCTTGCTGTATTGGAGACTCTGGAAAAAAGAGCTTGCTTCTTGCTTTAAAACAGAGTGTGTTTCAGGAATGAGAACTCTGGTCCGAATTTCCCTTCAGAGACTGAGTTAAACCCCAGGATCTGTGTCTACCTAAAAGCAAGAGTTCATTTCTGGTAAACCAAGTGAATTTTCGGCTCAAAATGATTTTACACAGTTCTAGAACCCAACGCGATTCTCACTATTAACTAAAGATGACTTATTTAAGAGGTGCTGGGGTTTGTATCAGTTTCATAAGCAGAGTTGTTCTACAAATGGTCCGTATGAGTAGGAAACACAGTTCTTTTTTGAGGGCATGCTCATTGTTCTTACTGTATTGGAGACACTGGAAAGAAGAGCTTGCTTCTTGCATTTAAACAGAGTTTGTTTCATGGATGAGAACCCTGGTCTGAATTTCCCTTCTGAAACGGAGTGAAACCCCAGGATCTGTGTCTTCCTACAAGCAAGAGTTCATTACTGGTAAACCAAGAGATTTTTCGGCTCAAAAGATATTTCGCAGTTCAAGATCCCAAAGCGATTATCACTATTAACTAAAGAGCATTTATGTAAGATGAACTTTGGTCTGTATCAGTTTCATAAGCAGAGTTGAACTACATATGGTCTTATGAGTAAGAAACACAGTTCTTTTTTTCTAGGCATGCTCATGGTTCTTGCTGTATTGGAGACTCTGGAAAAAAAGAGCTTCCTTCTTGCTTTAATACAGAGCATGTTTCAGGAAAGAGAACTCTGGTCTGAATTTCCCATCAGAAACGGAGTTAAACCCCATGATCTGTGTCTTCCTACAAGCAAGAGTTCATTTCTGGTAAACAAAGTGAATTTTCTGCTCAAAATGATTTTACACAGTTCTAGAACCCAACGCGGTTATCACTATTAACTAAAGAGGATTTATGGAAGAGGAGCTGTGGTCTGTATCAGTTTCATAAGCAGAGTTGAACTACATATGGTCTGTATGAGCAGGAAACAAAGTTCTTTTTCCTGGGCTTGCTCATTGTCCTTGTTGTATTGGAGACGCAGGAAAGAAGCGCTTGCATCTTGTGTTAAAACAGAGAGTTTTTCAGGGATGAGAACTCTGGTCTGAATTTCCCATCAGAAATGGAGTTAAACCTCAGGATCTGTGTCTTCCTACAAGCAAGAGTTCATTTCTGGTAAACCAACTGAATTTTCGGCTCAAATGATTTTACACAGTTCTAGAACCCAATGCGATTATCACTATTAACTAAAGAGCATTTATGTAAGAGGAGCAGTGGTCTGTATCAGTTTCATGAGCAGAGTTGAACTACATATGGTCTGTATGAGTAGGAAACACATTTCTTTTTTCTGGGCATGCGCATTGTTCTTCCTGTATTGGAGACGCTGGAAAGAAGAGCTTGCTTCTGGCGTTAAAATAGAGTGTGTTTCATGGATGAGAACACTGGTCAGAATTTCCCTTCTGAAACGGAGTTAAACCCCAGGATCTGTGTTTTCCTACAAGCAAGAATTCATTTCTGGTAAACCCAGTGAATTTTGGGCTCAAATGATTTTTCGCAGTTCACGACCCCAACACGATTCTCACTATTATCTAAAGAGCATTTATGTAAGAGGAGCTCTGGTTTGTATCAATTTCATAAGCAGTGTTGAACTACATATGGTCCGTATGGGTAGGAAACATAGTTCTTTTTTTCAGGGCATGCTCATGGTTCTTGCTTTATTGGAGACTCTGGAAAAAGAGCTTGCTTTTTGCTTTAAAACAGAGAGTGTTTCAGGGATGAGGACTCTGGTCGGATTTTCCATTCAGACACTGAGTTAAACCACAGGATCTGTGTCTTCCTACAAGCAATAGTTCATTTCTGGTAAACCAAGAGATTTTTCGGCTCAAAAGATTTAACACAGTTCTTGATCCTAAAACGATTGTCACTATTAACTAAAGAGCATTTATGTAAGAGGAGCTGTGGTCTGTATCAGTTTCATAAGCAGAGTTGAACTACATATGATCTGTATGAGTAGGAAACACAGTTCTTTTTTTCTAGGCATGCTCATGGTTCTTGCTGTATTGGAGACGCTGGAAAGAAGAGCTTGCTTCTTGCATGAAAAAAAAGAGTGTGTTTCAGGGATGAGAACTCTGGTCTGAATTTCCTTTCAGAAACAGAGTTAATCCACAGGATCTGTGTCTTCCTACAAGCAAGAGTTCATTTCTGGTAAACCCAGTGAATATTGGGCTCAAATGATTTTTCGCAGTTCACGACCAAACACGATTCTCACTATTAACTATAGAGGATTTATTTAATAGGAGCTGTGGTTTGTATCAGTTTCATAAGCAGAGTTGAACTACATATGGTCCCTTTGAGTAGGAAACACAGTTCTTTTTTCTGGACATGCTCATGGTTCTTGCTGTATTAGAGATGCTGGAAAGAAGAGCTTGCTTCTAGAGTTAAAACAGAGTGTTTTCCATGGATGAGAACACTGGTCTGAATTTCCCTTCATAAATGGAGTTAAACCACAGGATCTGTGTCTCCCTACAAGCAAGAATTCTTTTCTGGTAAACCAAGTGAATTTCGGGCTCAAATGATTTTACACAGCTCACAAACCAAACGCGATTCTCACAATTAACTAAAGATCTTTTATGTAAGTGGAGCTGTGGTTTGTATCAGTTTCATAAGCAGAGTTGAACTACATATGATCCGTATGAGTAGAAAACACATTTATTTTTTCCTGGGCTTGCTCATTGTCCTTGCTGTATTGGAGACGCTGAAAAGAAGAGCTTGCTTCTTGCATTTAAACTGAGTTTGTTTCATGGATGAGAACTCTTGTCTGAATTTCCCTTCTGAAATGGAGTTAAACCCCATGATCTGTGTCTTCCTACAAGCAAGAGTTCATTTCTGGTAAACCCAGTGAATTTTGGGCTCAAATGATTTTACACAGTTCATGAACCCAACACGATTCTCACTATTACCTAAAGAGCATTTATGTAAGGGGAGCTCTGATTGCATCAGCTTCATAAGCAGAGTTGTTCTACATATGGTCCGTATGAGTAGGAAACACAGTTCTTTTTTGAGGGCATGCTCATGGTTCATGCTGTATTAGAGACTCTGGAAAGAAGAGCTTGCTTTTTCTTTAAAACAGAGTGTGTTTCAGGGATCAGAACTCTGGTCTGATTTTCCCTTCAGAGACTGAGTTAAACCCCAGTATCTGTGTCTTACTACAATCAAGAGTTCATTTCTGTTAAACTAACAGAGTATTGGGCTCAAATGATTTTACACAGTTCAAAAAACCAATGTGATTCTCAGTATTAACTAAAGAGCATCTATTTAAGAGGTGCTGTGGTTTGTATCAATTTCATAAGCAGAGTTGATGTACATATGGTCTGTATGAGTAGGAAACATAATTCTTTTTAGAGGGCATGCTCATAGTTCTTGCTGTATTGGAAATGCTGGAAAGAAGAGCTTCCTTCTTGCGTTAAAACAGAATTTGTTTCATATGGGAACCCTGGTCTGAATTTCCCTTCAGAAAAAGAATTAAACCTCTGGATCTGTGTCTTCCTACAAGGAAGATATCATTTCTGGTAAACCAAGTGAATTTTGTGCTCAAATGATTTTACACAGTTCAAAAACCCAATGTGATTCTCACTATTAGCTAAAGATTATTTATTTAAGAGTTGCTGTGGTTTGTATCAGCTTCATAAGCAGAGTTGTTTTACATATGGTCTGTATGAGTAGGAAACACAGTTCTTTTTTTCTGGGAAAGCTCATGGTTCTTACTGCATTGGAGACGCTGGAATGAAGAGCTTGCTTCTTGCGAGAAAACAGAGTGTGTTTCATGGATGAGAACACTGGTTTGAATTTCCGTTCAGAAACGGATTTAAACCACAGGATCTGTGTCTTCCTACAAGCAAGAGTTCATTTCTGGTAAACCAAGTGAATTTTCGGCTCAATTGATTTTTCACCGTTCTAGAACCCAACCCGATTATCACTATTAACTTAATAGCATTTATGTAAGAGGAGCTGTGGTTTGCATCAGTTTAATAAGCAGATTTGAACTTCATATGGTCTGTATGAGTAGGAAACACAGTTCTTTTTTTCTGGGAAAGCTCATGGTTCTTAATGTATTGGAGACGCTGGAAAGAAGAGCTTGCTTCAAGCGTGAAAACAGAGTGTGTTTCATGGATGAGAACACTGGTCTGAATTTACCATCAGAATCAGAGTTAAACCCCAGGATCTGTATCTACCTACACTCAAGAGTTCATTCTAGTAAACCAAGTGATATTGGGCTCAAATGATTTTACACAGTTCTAGAACCCAACGCGATCATCACTATTAACTAAAGAGCATTTATGTAAGAGGAGCTGTGGTCTGTATTAGTTTCATAAGCAGAGTTGAACTACATATGATCTGTATGAGTAGGAACACAGTTCTTTTTTCCTAGGCTTGCTCATTGTTCTTGCTGTATTGGAGACGCTAGAAAGTAGAGCTTGCTTCTTGTGTTAAAACAGAGTATCTTTCATGTATGAGAACTCTGGTCTGAATTTTCCTTCAAAAACGGAGTTAAACCCCATGATTTGTGCCTTCCTACAAGCAAGAGTTCATTTCTGGTAAACCCAGTGAATTTTGGGCTCAAATGATTTTTCGGAGTTCACCAACCCAACGCGATTCTCACTCTTAACTAAAGAGCATTTATGTAAGAGGAGCTGTGGTCTGTATCAGTTTCATAAGCAGAGTTCTACTACATATGGTCCGTATGAGTAGGAAACACAGTACTTTTTTCCAGGGCTTGCTCATTGTCCTTGCTGTATTGGAGACGCTGGAAAGAAGCGCTTGCATCTTGTGTTAAAACAGAGAGTTTTTCAGGGATGAGAACTCTGGTCTGAATTTCCCATCAGAAATGGAGTTAAACCTCAGGATCTGTGTCTTCCTACAAGCAAGAGTTCATTTCTGGTAAACCAACTGAATTTTCGGCTCAAATGATTTTACACAGTTCTAGAACCCAATGCGATTATCACTATTAACTAAAGAGCATTTATGTAAGAGGAGCAGTGGTCTGTATCAGTTTCATGAGCAGAGTTGAACTACATATGGTCTGTATGAGTAGGAAACACATTTCTTTTTTCTGGGCATGCGCATTGTTCTTCCTGTATTGGAGACGCTGGAAAGAAGAGCTTGCTTCTGGCGTTAAAATAGAGTGTGTTTCATGGATGAGAACACTGGTCAGAATTTCCCTTCTGAAACGGAGTTAAACCCCAGGATCTGTGTTTTCCTACAAGCAAGAATTCATTTCTGGTAAACCCAGTGAATTTTGGGCTCAAATGATTTTTCGCAGTTCACGACCCCAACACGATTCTCACTATTATCTAAAGAGCATTTATGTAAGAGGAGCTCTGGTTTGTATCAATTTCATAAGCAGTGTTGAACTACATATGGTCCGTATGGGTAGGAAACATAGTTCTTTTTTTCAGGGCATGCTCATGGTTCTTGCTTTATTGGAGACTCTGGAAAAAGAGCTTGCTTTTTGCTTTAAAACAGAGAGTGTTTCAGGGATGAGGACTCTGGTCGGATTTTCCATTCAGACACTGAGTTAAACCACAGGATCTGTGTCTTCCTACAAGCAATAGTTCATTTCTGGTAAACCAAGAGATTTTTCGGCTCAAAAGATTTAACACAGTTCTTGATCCTAAAACGATTGTCACTATTAACTAAAGAGCATTTATGTAAGAGGAGCTGTGGTCTGTATCAGTTTCATAAGCAGAGTTGAACTACATATGATCTGTATGAGTAGGAAACACAGTTCTTTTTTTCTAGGCATGCTCATGGTTCTTGCTGTATTGGAGACGCTGGAAAGAAGAGCTTGCTTCTTGCATGAAAAAAAAGAGTGTGTTTCAGGGATGAGAACTCTGGTCTGAATTTCCTTTCAGAAACAGAGTTAATCCACAGGATCTGTGTCTTCCTACAAGCAAGAGTTCATTTCTGGTAAACCCAGTGAATATTGGGCTCAAATGATTTTTCGCAGTTCACGACCAAACACGATTCTCACTATTAACTATAGAGGATTTATTTAATAGGAGCTGTGGTTTGTATCAGTTTCATAAGCAGAGTTGAACTACATATGGTCCCTTTGAGTAGGAAACACAGTTCTTTTTTCTGGACATGCTCATGGTTCTTGCTGTATTAGAGATGCTGGAAAGAAGAGCTTGCTTCTAGAGTTAAAACAGAGTGTTTTCCATGGATGAGAACACTGGTCTGAATTTCCCTTCATAAATGGAGTTAAACCACAGGATCTGTGTCTCCCTACAAGCAAGAATTCTTTTCTGGTAAACCAAGTGAATTTCGGGCTCAAATGATTTTACACAGCTCACAAACCAAACGCGATTCTCACAATTAACTAAAGATCTTTTATGTAAGTGGAGCTGTGGTTTGTATCAGTTTCATAAGCAGAGTTGAACTACATATGATCCGTATGAGTAGAAAACACATTTATTTTTTCCTGGGCTTGCTCATTGTCCTTGCTGTATTGGAGACGCTGAAAAGAAGAGCTTGCTTCTTGCATTTAAACTGAGTTTGTTTCATGGATGAGAACTCTTGTCTGAATTTCCCTTCTGAAATGGAGTTAAACCCCATGATCTGTGTCTTCCTACAAGCAAGAGTTCATTTCTGGTAAACCCAGTGAATTTTGGGCTCAAATGATTTTACACAGTTCATGAACCCAACACGATTCTCACTATTACCTAAAGAGCATTTATGTAAGGGGAGCTCTGATTGCATCAGCTTCATAAGCAGAGTTGTTCTACATATGGTCCGTATGAGTAGGAAACACAGTTCTTTTTTGAGGGCATGCTCATGGTTCATGCTGTATTAGAGACTCTGGAAAGAAGAGCTTGCTTTTTCTTTAAAACAGAGTGTGTTTCAGGGATCAGAACTCTGGTCTGATTTTCCCTTCAGAGACTGAGTTAAACCCCAGTATCTGTGTCTTACTACAATCAAGAGTTCATTTCTGTTAAACTAACAGAGTATTGGGCTCAAATGATTTTACACAGTTCAAAAAACCAATGTGATTCTCAGTATTAACTAAAGAGCATCTATTTAAGAGGTGCTGTGGTTTGTATCAATTTCATAAGCAGAGTTGATGTACATATGGTCTGTATGAGTAGGAAACATAATTCTTTTTAGAGGGCATGCTCATAGTTCTTGCTGTATTGGAAATGCTGGAAAGAAGAGCTTCCTTCTTGCGTTAAAACAGAATTTGTTTCATATGGGAACCCTGGTCTGAATTTCCCTTCAGAAAAAGAATTAAACCTCTGGATCTGTGTCTTCCTACAAGGAAGATATCATTTCTGGTAAACCAAGTGAATTTTGTGCTCAAATGATTTTACACAGTTCAAAAACCCAATGTGATTCTCACTATTAGCTAAAGATTATTTATTTAAGAGTTGCTGTGGTTTGTATCAGCTTCATAAGCAGAGTTGTTTTACATATGGTCTGTATGAGTAGGAAACACAGTTCTTTTTTTCTGGGAAAGCTCATGGTTCTTACTGCATTGGAGACGCTGGAATGAAGAGCTTGCTTCTTGCGAGAAAACAGAGTGTGTTTCATGGATGAGAACACTGGTTTGAATTTCCGTTCAGAAACGGATTTAAACCACAGGATCTGTGTCTTCCTACAAGCAAGAGTTCATTTCTGGTAAACCAAGTGAATTTTCGGCTCAATTGATTTTTCACCGTTCTAGAACCCAACCCGATTATCACTATTAACTTAATAGCATTTATGTAAGAGGAGCTGTGGTTTGCATCAGTTTAATAAGCAGATTTGAACTTCATATGGTCTGTATGAGTAGGAAACACAGTTCTTTTTTTCTGGGAAAGCTCATGGTTCTTAATGTATTGGAGACGCTGGAAAGAAGAGCTTGCTTCAAGCGTGAAAACAGAGTGTGTTTCATGGATGAGAACACTGGTCTGAATTTACCATCAGAATCAGAGTTAAACCCCAGGATCTGTATCTACCTACACTCAAGAGTTCATTCTAGTAAACCAAGTGATATTGGGCTCAAATGATTTTACACAGTTCTAGAACCCAACGCGATCATCACTATTAACTAAAGAGCATTTATGTAAGAGGAGCTGTGGTCTGTATTAGTTTCATAAGCAGAGTTGAACTACATATGATCTGTATGAGTAGGAACACAGTTCTTTTTTCCTAGGCTTGCTCATTGTTCTTGCTGTATTGGAGACGCTAGAAAGTAGAGCTTGCTTCTTGTGTTAAAACAGAGTATCTTTCATGTATGAGAACTCTGGTCTGAATTTTCCTTCAAAAACGGAGTTAAACCCCATGATTTGTGCCTTCCTACAAGCAAGAGTTCATTTCTGGTAAACCCAGTGAATTTTGGGCTCAAATGATTTTTCGGAGTTCACCAACCCAACGCGATTCTCACTCTTAACTAAAGAGCATTTATGTAAGAGGAGCTGTGGTCTGTATCAGTTTCATAAGCAGAGTTCTACTACATATGGTCCGTATGAGTAGGAAACACAGTACTTTTTTCCAGGGCTTGCTCATTGTCCTTGCTGTATTGGAGACGCTGGAAAGAAGAGCTTGCTTCTTGTGTCAAAACAGAGTGTTTTTCAGGGATGAGAACTCTGGTCTGTATTTGTCTTCAAAAACGGAGTTAAACCCCAGGATCTGTGTCTTCCTACAAACAAGAGTTCATTTCTGGTAAACCAAGTGAATTTTCGGCTCAAATAATTTTACACAGTTCTAGAACCCAATGCGATTATCACTATTAACTAAAGAGCATTTATGTAAGAGGAGCAGTGGTCTATATCTGTTTCTTAAGCAGAGTTGTTCAACATATGGTCCATATGAGTCGGAAACACAGTTCTTTTTTGAGGGCATGCTCATGGTTCTTACTGTATTGGAGACACTGAAAAGAAGAGCTTGCTTCTTGCATTTAAAAAGAGGTTGTTTCATGGATGAAAACTCTTGTCTGAATATCTCTTCTGAAATGGAGTTAAACCCCAGGATCTGTGTCTTCCTACAAGCAAGAGTTCATTTCTGGTAAACCCAGTGAATTTTCTGCTCAAAATGATTTTATACAGTTCTAGAACCCAACGCGATTATCACTATTAACTAAAGAGGTTTTATGGAAGAGGAGCTGTGGTCTGTATCACATTCATAAGCAGAGTTGAACTACATATGGTCCGTATGAGCAGGAAACAAAGTTCTTTTTCCTGGGCTTACTCATTGTCCTTGTTGTATTGGAGACACAGGAAAGAAGAGCTTGCATCTTGTGTTAAAACAGAGAGTTTTTCAGGGTTGAGAACTCTGGTCTGAATTTCCCATCAGAAATGGAGTTAAACCACAGGATCTGTGTCTTACTACAATCAAGAGTTCATTTCTGGTAAACCAACAGAATATTGGGCTCAAATGATTTTACACAGTTCAAAAAACCAATGTAATTCTCAGTATTAACTAAAGAGCATTTATTTAAGAGGTGCTGTGGTTCATATCAATTTCATAAGCAGAGTTGATGTACATATGGTCTGTATGAGTAGGAAACACAGTTCTTTTTTGAGGGCATGCTTATGGTTCATGCTGTATTGGAAATGCAGGAAAGAAGAGCTTGCTTCTTGCGTTAAAACAGAATTTGTTTCATATGGAAACACTGGTCTGAATTTCCCTTCAGAAAAAGAGTTAAACCTCTGGATCTGTGTCTTCCTACAAGGAAGATTTCATTTCTGGTAAACCAAGTGAATTTTGTGCTCAAATGATTTTACACAGTTCAAAAACCTAATGTGATTCTCACTATTAGCTAAAGATAATTTATTTAAGTGTTGCTGTGGTTTGTATCAGCTTCATAAGCAGAGTTGTTCTACACATGGTCTGCATGAGTAGGAAACACAGTTCTTTTTTTCTGGGAAAGCTCATGGTTCTTACTGCATTGGAGACGCTGGAAAGTAGAGCTTGCTTCTTGCGAGAAAACAGAGTGTGTTTCATGGATGAGAACACTGGTTTGAATTTCCATATAGAAACGGATTTAAACCACAGGATCTGTGTCTTCCTACAAGCAAGAGTTCATTTCTGGTAAACCAAGTGAATTTTCGGCTCAATTGATTTTTCACCGTTCTAGAACCCAACCCGATTATCACTATTAACTAAAGAGCATTTATGTAAGAGGAGCTGTGGTTTGCATCAGTTTAATAAGCAGGTTTGAACTTCATATGGTCCGTATGTGTAGGAAACACAGTTCTTTTTTTCTGGGAAAGCTCATGGTTCTTTCTGTATTGGACATGCTGGAAAGAAGAGCTTGCTTCAAGTGTGAAAACATTGCGTGTTTCATGGATGAGAACACTGGTCTGAATTTACCATCAGAATCAGAGTTAAACCCCAGGATCTGTATCTACCTACAATCAAGAGTTCATTCTAGTAAACCAAGTGATATTGGGCTCAAATGATTTTACACAGTTCTAGAACCCAACGCGATCATCACTATTAACTAAAGAGCATTTATGTAAGAGGAGCTGTGGTCTGTATCAGTTTCATGAGCAGAATTCTACTACATATGGTCCGTATGAGTAGGAAACACAGTTGTTTTTTTTTCTGGTCATGCTCATGGTCCTTGCTGTATTGGAGACGCTGGAAAGAAGAGCTTGCTTCTTGTGTTAAAACAGAGTGTGATCCTGGGAAGAGAACTCTTATTTGAATTTCCCTTCAGAAACGGAGTTAAACCCCAGGATCTGTGTCTTCCTAAAAGCATGAGTTCATTTCTGGTAAACCCGTTGAATATTGTGCTCAAATGATTTTTCGCAGTTTACGAACACAACGCGATTCTCCCTATTAACTAAAGAACATTTATGTAAGAGGAGGTGTGGTTTGTATCAGTTTCATAAGCAGAGTTGAACTACATATTATCCGTATGATTAGGAAACACAGTTTTTTTTCCAGGGCTTGCTCATTGTCCTTGCTGTATTGGAGACCCTGGAAAAAAGAGCTTGCTTGTTGCTTTAAAACAGAGCGTGTTTCAGGAAAGAGAACTCTGGTCTGAATTTCCCTTCAGAGACTGAGTTATACCCCAGGATCTGTGTCTACCTACAAGCAAGAGTTCATTTCTGGTAAACAAAGTGAATTTTCTGCTCAAAAGGATTTTATACAGTTCTAGAACCCAACGCGATTATCACTATTAACTAAAGAGGATTTATGGAAGAGGAGCTGTGGTCTGTATCACATTCATAAGCAGAGTTGAACTACATATGGTCCGTATGAGCAGGAAACAAAGTTCTTTTTCCTGGGCTTACTCATTGTCCTTGTTGTATTGGAGACGCAGGAAAGAAGAGCTTGCATCTTGTGTTAAAACAGAGAGTTTTTCAGGGATGAGTACTCTGGTCTGAATTTCCCATCAGAAATGGAGTTAAACCACAGGATCTGTGTCTTCCTACAAGCAAGAGTTCATTTCTGGTAAACCCAGTGAATTTTGGGCTCAAATGATTTTTTTGCAGTTCACGACCCCAACACGATTCTCACTATTATCTAAAGAGCATTTATGTAAGAGGTGCTCTGGTTTGTATCAGTTTCATAAGCAGAGTTGAACTACATATGGTCCGTACAAGTAGGAAACACAGTTCTTTGTTTCAGGGCATGCTCATGGGTCTTGCTGTATTAGAGACTCTGGAAAGAAGAGCTTGCTTTTTCTTTAAAACAGAGTGTGTTTCAGGGATCAGAACTCTGGTCTGATTTTCCCTTCAGACACTGAGTTAAACCCCAGTATCTGTGTCTTACTACAATCAAGAGTTCATTTCTGGTAAACCAACAGATTTTGGGCTCCAATGATTTTACACAGTTCAAAAATCCAATGCGATTCTCAGTATTAACAAAAGAGCATTTATTTAAGAGTTGCTGTGGTTTTTATCAGCTTCATAAGCAGGATTGTTCTACATATGGTCTGTATGAGTAGGAAACACAGTTCTTTTTTGAGGGCATGCTTATGGTTCATGCTGTATTGGAAATGCTGGAAAGAAGAGCTTGCTTCTTGCGTGAAAACAGAATTTGTTTCATATGGGAACACTGGTCTGAATTTCCCTTCAGAAACAGAGTTAAACCTCCGGATCTGTGTCTTCCTACAAGGAAGATTTCATTTCTGGTAAACCAAGTGAATTTTGCCTTCAAAAGTTTTCACACAGTTCAACAACCCAATGTGATTCTCACTATTAACTAAAGATTATTTATTTAAGAGTTGCTGTGGTTTGTATCAGCTTCATAAGCAGAGTTGTTCTACATATGGTCTGTATGAGTAGGAAACACAGTTCTTTTTTGAGGGCAATCTCATGGTTCTTACTGTATTGGAGACACTGGAAAGAAGAGCTTGCTTCTTGCGTGAAAACAGAGTGTGTTTCAGGGATGAGAACTCTGGTCTGACTTTCCCTTCAGACACTGAGTTAAACCCCAGGATCTGTGTTTTCCTACAAGCAAGAGTTCATTTCTGGTAAACCAAGAGAATTTTCGGCTCCATTGATTTTTCACTGTTCTAGAACCCAACCCGATTATCACTATTAACTAAAGAGCATTTATGTAAGAGGAGCTGTGGTTTGCATCAGTTTAATAAGCACATTTGAACTTCATATGGTCCATATGAGTAGGAAACACAGTTCTTTTTTTTATGGAAAGGCTCATGGTTCTTACTGTATTGGAGACACTGGAAAGAAGGGCTTGCTTCAAGCGTGAAAACAGAGTGTGTTTCATGGATGAGAATACTGGTATGAATTTACCATCAGAATCATAGTTATACCCCAGGATCTGTGTCTTCCTACAAGCAAGAGGTCATTTCTGGTAAACCCAGTGAATATTGGGCTCAAATGATTTTTCGCAGTTCACAAATCCAACCTGATTCTCACTCTTATCTAAAGAGCATTTATGTAAGAGGAGCTGTGGTCTGTATCAGTTTCATAAGCAGAGTTCTACTAAATATGGTCCGTATGAGTAGGAAACACAGTTCTTTTTTTCTGGTCATGCTCATGGTCCTTGCTGTATTGGAGACGCTGGAAAGAACAGCTTGCTTCTTGTGTTAAAACAGAGTGTGATTCAGGGAAGAGAACTCTGGTTTGAATTTCCCTTCAGAAACGGAGTTAAACCCCAGGATCTGTGTCTTCCTACAAGCAAGAGTTCATTTCTGGTAAACCCAGTGAATATTGTGCTCAAATGATTTTTCGCAGTTCACGAACCCAACGCGATTTTCCCTATTAACTAAAGAACATTTATGTAAGAGGAGGTGTGGTTTGTATCCGTTTCATAAGCAGAGTTGAACTACATATGATCCGTATGAGTAGGAAACACAGTTCTTTTTCCAGGGCTTGCTCATTGTCCTTGCTGTATTGGAGACGCTGGAAAGAAGAGCTTGCTTCTTGTGTCAAAAAAGAGTGTTTTTCAGGGATGAGAACTCTGGTCTGTATTTGTCTTCAAAAACTGAGTTAAACCCAAGGATCTGTGTCTTCCTACAAGCAAGAGTTCATTTCTGGTAAACCAAGTGAATTTTCGGCTCAAATAATTTTACACAGTTCTAGAACCCAATGCGATTATCACTATTAACTAAAGAGCATTTATGTAAGAGGAGCATTGGTCTATATCTGTTTCATAAGCCGAGTTGTTCAACATACGGTCCATATGAGTCGGAAACACAGTTCTTTTTTGAGGGCATGCTCATGGTTCTTACTGTATTGGAGACACTGAAAAGAAGAGCTTGCTTCTTGCATTTAAAAAGAGTTTGTTTCATGGATGAGAACTCTTGTCTGAATATCTTCTGAAATGGAGTTAAACCCCAGGATCTGTGCCTTCCTACAAGCAAGAGTTCATTTCTGGTAAACCCAGTGAATTTTGGGCTCCAATGATTTTACACAGTTCACGAACCCAACGCGATTCTCACTATTACCTAAAGAGCATTTATGTAAGGGGAGCTCTGGTTGCATCAGTTTCATAAGCAGAGTTGTTCTACATATGGTCTGTATGAGTAGGAAACACAGTTCTTTTTTGAGGGCAATTTCATGGTTCTTACTGTATTGGAGACACTCGAAAGAAGAGCTTGCTTCTTGCGTGAAAACAGAGTGTGTTTCAGGGATGAGAACTCTGGTCTGACTTTCCCTTCAGACACTGAGTTAAACCCCAGGATCTGTGTTTTCCTACAAGCAAGAGTTCATTTCTGGTAAACCAAGAGAATTTTCGGCTCAAATGAACTAACACAGTTCTAGAACCCAAAGCGATTATCACTATTAACTAAAGAGCATTTATGTAAGAGGAGCTGTGGTGTGTATCAGTTTCATAAGCAGAGCTGAACTACATATGATCTGTATGAGTAGGAAACACAGTTCTTTTTTTCTGGGAAAGCTCATGGATCTTACAGTTTTGGAGACGCTGGAAAGAAGAGCTTGCTTCTTGCGAGAAAACAGAGTGTGTTTCATGGATGAGAACACTGGTTTGAATTTCCGTTCAGAAACGGATTTAAACCACAGGATCTGTGTCTTCTTACAAGCAAGAATTCATTTCTGGTAAACCAAGTGAATTTTCGGCTCAATTGATTTTTCACCGTTCTAGAACCCTACCCGATTATCACTATTAACTAAAGAGCATTTAGGTAAGAGGAGCTTTGTTTTGCATCAGTTTAATAAGCACATTTGAACTTCATATGGTCCGTATGAGTAGGTAACACAGTTCTTTTTTTTCAGGGAAAGCTCATGCTTCTTACTGTATTGGAGACGCTGGAAAGAAGAGCTTGCTTCAAGCATGAAAACAGAGTGTGTTTCATGGATGAGAACACTGGTATGAATTTACCATCAGAATCAGAGTTAAATACCAGGATCTGTGTGTTCCTACAAGCAAGAGGTCATTTCTGGTAAACCCAGTGAATATTGTGCTCAAATGAATTTTCGCAGTTCACAAACCCAACGTATTCTCACTCTTATCTAAAGAGCATTTATGTAAGAGGAGCTGTGGTCTGTATCAGTTTCATAAGCAGAGTTCTTCTATATATGGTCTGTCTGAGTAGGAAACACCGTTCTTTTTTTCTGGTCATGCTCATGGTCCTTGCTGTATTGGAGACGCTGGAAAGAACAGCTTGCTTCTTGTGTTAAAACAGAGTGTGATTCAGGGAAGAGAACTCTGGTTTGCATTTCCCTTCAGAAACGGAGTTAAACCCCAGGATCTGTGTCTTCCTACAAGCAAGAGTTCATTTCTGGTAAACCCAGTGAATATTGTGCTCAAATGATTTTTCACAGTTCACGAACCCAACGCGATTCTCACTATTATCTAAAGAGCATTTTTGTAAGTGGAGATGTGGTTTGTATCAGTTTCATAAGCAGAGTTGAACTACATATGGTCCCTATAAGTAGGATACACAGTTCTTTTTTTCAGGGCATGCTCATTGTTCTTGCTGTATTGGAGACCCTGGAAAAAAGAGCTTGCTTCTTGCTTTAAAATAGAGCGTGTTTCAGGAAAGAGAACTCTGGTCTGAATTTCCCTTCAGAGACTGAGTTATACCCCAGGATCTGTGTCTACCTAAAAGCATGAGTTCATTTCTGGTAAACAAAGTGAATTTTCTGCTCAAAATGATTTTATACAGTTCTAGAACCCAACGCGATTATCACTATTAACTAAAGAGGATTTATGGAAGAGGAGCTGTGGTCTGTATCACATTCATAAGCAGAGTTGAACTACATATGGTCCGTATGAGCAGGAAACAAAGTTCTTTTTCCTGGGCTTACTCATTGTCCTTGTTGTATTGGAGACGCAGGAAAGAAGAGCTTGCATCTTGTGTTAAAACAGAGAGTTTTTCAGGGTTGAGAACTCTGGTCTGAATTTCCCATCAGAAATGGAGTTAAACCACAGGATCTGTGTCTTCCTACAAGCAAGAGTTCATTTCTGGTAAACCCAGTGAATTTTGGGCTCAAATGATTTTTTGCAGTTCACGACCCCAACACGATTCTCACTATTATCTAAAGAGCATTTATGTAAGAGGAGCTCTGGTTTGTATCAGTTTCATAAGCAGAGTTGAACTACATATGGTCCGTACAAGTAGGAAACACAGTTCTTTGTTTCAGGGCATGCTCATGGGTCTTGCTGTATTGGAGACTCTGGAAAGAAGAGCTTGCTTTTTGCTTTAAAACAGAGAGTGTTTCTGGGATGAGTACTCTGGTCTCATTTTCCCTTCAGACACTGAGTTAAACCCCAAGATCTGTTTCTTCCTACAAGCAAGAGTTTATTACTGGTAAACCAAGAGATATTTCGGCTCAAAAGTTTTAACACAGTTCTTGTTCCCAAAGCGATTATCACTATTAACTAAAGAGCATTTATGTAAGAGGCGCTGTGGTCTGGATCAGTTTCATAAGCAGAGTTGAACTACATATGATCTGTATGAGTAGGAAACAAAGTTTTTTTTGTTCTAGGCATGCTCATGGTTCTTGGTGTATTGGAGACGCTGGAAAGAAGAGCTTACTTCTTGTGTGAAAAAAAAGAGTGTGTTTCAGGGATGAGAACTCTGGTCTGAATTTCCCTTCAGTAACAGAGTTAATCCACAGGATCTGTGTCTTCCTACAAGCAAGAGTTCATTTCTGGTAAACCCAGTGAATTTTGGGCTCAAATGATTTTTCGCAGTTCACGACCCAACGTGATTCTCACTATTAACTATAGAGGATTTATTTAATAGGAGCTGTGGTTTGTATCAGTTTCATAAGCAGAGTTGAACTACATATGATCCGTATGAGTAGAAAACACAGTTATTTTTTCCTGGGCTTGCTCATTGTCCTTGCTGTATTGGAGACGCTGAAAAGAAGAGCTTGCTTCTTGCATTTAAACTGAGTTTGTTTCATGGATGAGAACTCTTGTCTGAATTTCCCTTCTGAAACGGAGTTAAACCCCATGATCTGTGTCTTCCTACAAGCAAGAGTTCATTTCTGGTAAACCCAGAGAATTTTGGGCTCAAATGATTTTACACAGTTCATGAACCCAACGCGATTCTCACTATTACCTAAAGAGCATTTATGTAAGGGGAGCTCTGATTGCATCAGCTTCATAAGCAGAGTTGTTCTACATATGGTCCGTATGAGTAGGAAACACAGTTCTTTTTTGAGGGCATGCTCATGGTTCATGCTGTATTAGAGACTATGGAAAGAAGAGCTTTCTTTTTCTTTAAAACAGAGTGTGTTTCAGGGATCAGAACTCTGGTCTGATTTTGCCTTCAGACACTGAGCTAAACCCCAGTATCTGTGTCTTACTACAATCAAGAGTTCATTTCTGGTAACCCAACAGATTTTGGGCTCCAATGATTTTACACAGTTCAAAAATCCAATGCGATTCTCAGTATTAACAAAAGAGCATTTATTTAAGAGTTGCTTGGTGTTTATCAGCTTCATAAGCTGGATTGTTCTACATATGGTCTGTATGAGTAGGAAACACAGTTCTTTTTTGAGGGCATGCTTATGGTTCATGCTGTATTGGAAATGCTGGAAAGAAGAGCTTGCTTCTTGCGTGAAAACAGAATTTGTTTCATATGGGAACACTGGTCTGAATTTCCCTTCAGAAACAGAGTTAAACCTCCGGATCTGTGTCTTCCTACACGGAAGATTTCATTTCTGGTAAACCAAGTGAATTTTGCCTTCAAAAGATTTCACACAGTTCAACAACCCAATGTGATTCTCACTATTAACTAAAGATTATTTATTTAAGAGTTGCTGTGGTTTGTATCAGCTTCATAAGCAGAGTTGTTCTACATAGGGTCTGTATGAGTAGAAAACACAGTTCTTTTTTGAGGGCAATCTCATGGTTCTTACTGTATTGGAGACACTGGAAAGAAGAGCTTGCTTCTTGCGTGAAAACAGAGTGTGTTTCAGGGATGAGAACTCTGGTCTGACTTTCCCTTCAGACACTGAGTTAAACCCCAGGATCTGTGTTTTCCTACAAGCAAGAGTTCATTTCTGGTAAACCAAGAGAATTTTCGGCTCCATTGATTTTTCACCGTTCTAGAACCCAACCCGATTATCACTATTAACTAAAGAGCATTTATGTAAGAGGAGCTGTGGTTTGCATCAGTTTAATAAGCACATTTGAACTTCATATGGTCCGTATGAGTAGGAAACACAGTTCTTTTTTTTTATGGGAAGGCTCATGGTTCTTACTGTATTGGAGACACTGGAAAGAAGGGCTTGCTTCAAGCGTGAAAACAGAGTGTGTTTCATGGATGAGAACACTGGTATGAATTTACCATCAGAATCAGAGTTAAACCCCAGGATCTGTGTGTTCCTACAAGCAAGAGGTCATTTCTGGTAAACCCAGTGAATATTGGGCTCAAATGATTTTTCGCAGTTCACAAACCCAACGCGATTCTCACTCTTATCTAAAGAGCATTTATGTAAGAGGAGCTGTGGTCTGTATCATTTTCATAAGCCGAGTTCTACTAAATATGGTCCGTATGAGTAGGAAACACAGTTCTTTTTTTCTGGTCATGCTCATGGTCCTTGCTGTGTTGGAGACGCTGGAAAGAACAGCTTGCTTCTTGTGTCAAAACAGAGTGTGATTCAGGGAAGAGAACTCTGGTTTGAATTTCCTTTCAGAAACGGAGTTAAACCCCAGGATCTGTGTCTTCCTACAAGCAAGAGTTCATTTCTGGTAAACCAAGTGAATTTTCGGCTCAAATAATTTTACACAGTTCTAGAACCCAATGCGATTATCACTATTAACTAAAGAGCATTTATGTAAGAGGAGCATTGGTCTATATCTGTTTCATAAGCAGAGTTGTTCAACATATGGTCCATATGAGTCGGAAACACAGTTCTTTTTTGAGGGCATGCTCATGGTTCTTACTGTATTGGAGACACTGAAAAGAAGAGCTTGCTTCTTGCATTTAAAAAGAGTTTGTTTCATGGATGAGAACTCTTGTCTGAATATCTTCTGAAATGGAGTTAAACCCCAGGATCTGTGCCTTCCTACAAGCAAGAGTTCATTTCTGGTAAACCCAGTGAATTTTGGGCTCCAATGATTTTACACATTTCACGAACCCAATGCGATTCTCACTATTATCTAAAGAGCATTTATGTAAGGGGAGCTCTGGTTGCATCAGTTTCATAAGCAGAGTTGTTCTACATATGGTCTGTATGAGTAGGAAACACAGTTCTTTTTTGAGGGCATGCTCATGTTTCATGCTGTATTAGAGACTCTGGAAAGAAGAGCTTGCTTTTTCTTTAAAACAGAGTGTGTTTCAGGGATCAGAACTCTGGTCTGATTTTCCCTTCAGACACTGAGCTAAACCCCAGTATCTGTGTCTTACTACAATCAAGAGTTCATTTCTGGTAAACCAACAGAATTTTGGGCTCAAATGATTTTACAAAGTTCAAAAAACCAATGCGATTCTCAGTATTAACTAAAGATCATTTATTTAAGAGTTGCTGTGGTTTGTATCAGCTTCATAAGCAGAGTTGTTCTACATATGGTCTGTATGAGTAGGAAACACAGTTCTTTTTTGAGGGCAATTTCATGGTTCTTACTGTATTGGAGACACTCGAAAGAAGAGCTTGCTTCTTGCGTGAAAACAGAGTGTGTTTCAGGGATGAGAACTCTGGTCTGACTTTCCTTCAGACACTGAGTTAAACCCCATGTTTTCCTACAAGCAAGAGTTCATTTCTGGTAAACCAAGAGAATTTTCGGCTCAAATGATCTAACACAGTTCTAGAACCCAAAGCGATTATCACTATTAACTAAAGAGCATTTATGTAAGAGGAGCTGTGGTGTGTATCAGTTTCATAAGCAGAGCTGAACTACATATGATCCGTATGAGTAGGAAACACAGTTCTTTTTTTCTGGGAAAGCTCATGGATCTTACAGTATTGGAGACGCTGGAAAGAAGAGCTTGCTTCTTGCGAGAAAACAGAGTGTGTTTCATGGATGAGAACACTGGTTTCAATTTCCGTTCAGAAACGGATTTAAACCACAGGATCTGTGTCTTCTTACAAGCAAGAATTCATTTCTGGTAAACCAAGTGAATTTTCGGCTCAATTGATTTTTCACCGTTCTCGAACCCAACCCGATTATCACTATTAACTAAAGAGCATTTAGGTAAGAGGAGCTTTGTTTTGCATCAGTTTAATAAGCACATTTGAACTTCATATGGTCCGTATGAGTAGGTAACACAGTTCTTTTTTTTTCAGGGAAAGCTCATGGTTCTTACTGTATTGGAGACGCTGGAAAGAAGAGTTTGCTTCAAGCGTGAAAACAGAGTGTGTTTCATGGATGAGAACACTGGTATGAATTTACCATCAGAATCAGAGTTAAATACCAGGATCTGTGTCTTCCTACAAGTAAGAGGTCATTTCTGGTAAACCCAGTGAATATTGGGCTCAAATGATTTTTCGCAGTTCACAAACCCAACGTTATTCTCACTCTTATCTAAAGAGCATTTATGTAAGAGGAGCTGTGGTCTGTATCAGTTTCATAAGCAGAGTTCTACTACATATGGTCTGTCTGAGTAGGAAACACAGTTCTTTTTTTCTGGTCATGCTCATGGTCCTTGCTGTATTGGAGACGCTGGAAAGAACAGCTTGCTTCTTGTGTTAAAACAGAGTGTGATTCAGGGAAGAGAACTCTGGTTTGAATTTCCCTTCAGAAACGGAGTTAAACCCCAGGATCTGTGTCTTCCTACAAGCAAGAGTTCATTTCTGGTAAACCCAGTGAATATTGTGCTCAAATGATTTTTCGCAGTTCACGAACCCAACGCGATTTTCCCTATTAACTAAAGAACATTTATGTAAGAGGAGGTGTGGTTTGTATCAGTTTTATAAGCAGAATTGAACGACATATGATCCGTATTAGTAGGAAACACAGTTCTTTTTTCCAGGGCTTGCTCATTGTCCTTGCTGTATTGGAGACGCTGGAAAGAAGAGCTTGCTTCTTGCGTTAAAACAGAGCGTGTTTCAGGAAAGAGAACTCTGGTCTGAATTTCATTTCAGAGACTGAGTTATACCCCAGGATCTGTGTCTACCTAACAGCATGAGTTCATTTCTGGTAAACAAAGTGAATTTTCTGCTCAAAATGATTTTACACAGTTCTAGAACCCAACGCGATTATCACTATTAACTAAAGAGGATTTATGGAAGAGGAGCTGTGCTCTGTATCAGTTTCATAAGCAGAGTTGAACTACATATGGTCCGTATGAATAGGAAACACAGTTCTTTTTTTCAGGGCATGCTCATGGTTCTTGCTGTATTGGAGACTCTGGAAAGAAGTGCTTGCTTTTTGCTTTAAAACAGAGAGTGTTTCAGGGATGCGTACTCTGGTCTGATTTTCCCTTCAGACACTGAGTTAAACCCCAGGATCTGTGTCTTCCTACAAGCAAGAGTTCATTACTGGTAAACCAAGAGATTTTTCGTCTCAAAAGATTTAACACAGTTCGTGATCCCAAAGCGATTATCACTATTAACTAAAGAGCATTTATGTAAGAGGAGCTGTGGTCTGGATCAGTTTCATAAGCAGAGTTGAACTACATATGATCTGTATGAGTTGGAAACACAGTTCTTTTTTTCTAGGCATGCTCATGGGTCTTGCTGTATTGGAGACGCTGGAAAGAAGAGCTTGCTTCTTGCGTGAAAAAAAAGAGTGTGTTTCAGGGATGAGAACTCTGGTTTGAATTTCCCTTCAGAAACAGAGTTAATCCACAGGATCTGTGTCTTCCTACAAGCAAGAGTTCATTTCTGGTAAACCCAGTGAATTTTGGGCTCAAATGATTTTTCGCAGTTCACGACCCAACGCGATTCTCACTATTAACTATAGAGGATTTATTTAATAGGAGCTGTGGTTTGTATCAGGTTCATAAGCAGAGTTGTTCTACATATGGTCTGTATGAGTAGGAAACACAGTTCTTTTTTGATGGCATGCTCATGTTTCATGCTGTATTAGAGACTCTGGAAAGAAGAGCTTGCTTTTTCTTTAAAACAGAGTGTTTTCAGGGATCAGAACTCTGGTCTGATTTTTCCTTTAGACACTGAGCTAAACCCCAGTATCTGTGTCTTACTACAAACAAGAGTTCATTTCTGGTAAACCAACAGAATTTTGGGCTCAAATGATTTTACACAGTTCAAAAAACCAATGCGATTCTCAGTATTAACGAAAGAGCATTTATTTAAGAGTTGCTGTGGTTTGTATCAGCTTCATAAGCAGAGTTGTTCTACATATGGTCTGTATGAGTAGGAAACACAGTTCTTTTTTGAGGGCATGCTTATCGTTCGTGTTGTATTGGTAATGCTGGAATGAAGAGCTTGCTTCTTGCGTGAAACAGAATTTGTTTCATATGGGAACAGTTGTCTGAATTTCCCTTCAGAAACAGAGTTAAACCTCCGGATCTGTGTCTTCCTACACGGAAGATTTCATTTCTGGTAAACCAAGTGAATTTTGCGCTCAAATGATTTCACACAGTTCAAAAACACAATGTGATTCTCACTATTAACTAAAGATTATTTATTTAAGTGTTGCTGTGGTTTGTATCAGCTTCATAAGCAGAGTTGTTCTACATATGGTCTGTATGAGTAGGAAACACAGTTCTTTTTGAGGGCATGCTCATGGATCTTACTGTATTGGAGACGCTGGAAAGAAGAGCTTGCTTCTTGTGAGAAAACAGAGTGTGTTTCATGGATGAGAACACTGGTTTGAATTTCCGTTCAGAAACGGATTTAAACCACAGGATCTGTGTCTTCCTACAAGCAAGAGTTCATTTCTGGTAAACCAAGTGAATTTTCGGCTCAAATGATTTTACCCAGTTCTAGAACCCAATGTGATTATCACTATTAACTAAAGAGCATTTATGTAAGAGGAGCAGTGTTCTGTATTAGTTTCATAAGCAGAGTTGAAATACATATGTCTGTATGATTAGGAAACACAGTTGTTTTTTCTGGGCATGCGCATTGTTCTTGCTGTATTGGAGACCCTGGAAAGAAGAGCTTGCTTCTGGCGTTAAAACAGAGTGTGTTTCATGGATGAGAACACTGGTCTGAATTTCCCTTCAGATACGAGTTAAACCAAAGGCTCTGTGTCTTCCTACAATCAAGAGTTCATTTCCGGTAAACCCTGAGATTTTTCGGCTCAAATGAATTTACACAGTTCACGAACCCAAACGTTTTTCACTATTAACTTAAGAGCATCTTTGTAAGAGATGCTGTGGTTTGTTATAGTTTCCTAAGCAGAGTTCAACTAGATAAGGTCCGTATGAGTAGGAAACACAGTTCATTTTTTCGGGCATGCTCATGTTTCTTGCTGTATTGGTGATGCAGGAAAAAAGAGCACGTTCTTTGCGCTAAAAACAGAGTGTGTTTCATGGATAAGAACACGGGTCTGAATATACCTTCATAAACGGAGTTAAACCAAGGGCTCTGTGTCTTCCTAAATGCAAGTGATCATTTCCGGTAAACCCAGTGATATTTTAGCTCAAATGAATTTACACAGTTCACGAACCCAACACTTTTTTCACCATTAACTAAAGAGCATCTATGTAAGAGATGCTGTGGTTTGTTACAGTTCCATAAGCAGAGTTCATCTAGATATGGTACATATGAGTAGGAAACACAGTTCATTTGTTCTGGGCATGCTCATGTTTCTTGCTATATTGCAGACACTGGAAAGAAGAGCATGCTCTTTGTGTTAAAACAGAGTCCGTTTCATGGATGAGAACACTGGTCTGAATTTCCCTTCACAGATAGAGTTAAACCAACGGTTCTGTGTCTTCCTACAAGCAAGAGGTCACTTCCGGTAAACCCAGTGATTTTTCGGCTCAAATGAATTTACACAGTACACGAACCCAACATGATTTTCACTATTTATTAAAGAGCATCTATGGAGAGATGCTGTGGTTTGTGTGAGTTTCATAAGCAGAATTCAACTAGATATGGTCCGTATGACTAGGAAACACAGTTCATTTTTTCTGGGCATGCTCATGTTTCTTGCTGTATTAGAGATGCTTGAAAGAAGAGCATGCTCTTTGCCTTAAAACAGAGTGTGTTTCATGGATGAGAACACTGGTGTTTATTTCCCTTCAGAATCGGAGTTAAACCAAAGGCTCTGTGTCTTCATAAATGCAAGAGTTCATTTACGGTAAACCCAGTGATTTTTCAGCTCAAATGAATATAAACAGTTCACGAACCCAACACGTTTTTCACTATTAACTAAGGAGCATCTATGTAAAAGATACTGTGGTTTGTTACAGTTCCATAAGCAGAGTTCAACTAGATATGGTACATATGAGTAGGAAACACAGTTCATTTATTCTGGGCAGTCTCAATTTCTTGCTGTATTGGAGATACTGGAAGAAGAGCATGCTTCTTGCGTTAGAGTGTTTTCATGGATGAGAATACTGGTCTGAATATTCCTTCAGAAACGGAGTTAAACCAAAGGCTCTGTGTCTTCCTACAAGCAACAGTTCACTTCCGGTAAACCTACTGATTTTTCGGCTCAAATGAATTTACACACTTCACGAACCGAACATGATTTTCACTATTTACCAAAGAGCATCTATGGAGAGATGCTGTGGTTTGTATGAGTTTCATAAGCAGAATTCAACTAGATATGGTCCGTATGACTAGGATACACAGTTCTTTTTTTCTGGGCATGCTCATGTTTCTTGCTGTATTAGAGATGCTTGAAAGAAGAGCATGCTCTTTGAGTTAAAACAGAGTGTTTTCATGGATGAGAACACTTGTCTGAATTTTCATTCAGTAACGGAGTTAAACCAAAGGCTCTGTGTCTTCCTATAAGCAAGAGTTCATTTCCGGTAAACCCAGTGATATTTCGGCTCAAATGAATTTACACAGTTCACGAACCCAACACGATTTTCACATTTAACTAAAGAGCATCTATGAAAAGATGCTGTGGTTTGTATGAGTTTCATAAGCAGAGTTGAACTAGACACTGTCCATTTGAGTAGGAAATACAGTTGTTTTTTTCTGTGCATGCTCATGTTTCTTGCTGTATTGGAGATGCTGGAAAGAAGAGCATGCTGTTTGTGTTAAAACAGAGTGTGCTTCAGGGATGAGAACTCTGGTCTGAATTTCCCTTCAGAAACAGAGTTAATCCACAGGATCTGTGTCTTCCTACAAGCAAGAGTTCATTTCTGGTAAACCCAGTGAATTTTGGGCTCAAATGATTTTTCGCAGTTCACGACCCAACGTGATTCTCACTATTAACTATAGAGGATTTATTTAATAGGAGCTGTGGTTTGTATCAGTTTCATAAGCAGAGTTGAACTACATATGATCCGTATGAGTAGAAAACACAGTTATTTTTTCCTGGGCTTGCTCATTGTCCTTGCTGTATTGGAGACGCTGAAAAGAAGAGCTTGCTTCTTGCATTTAAACTGAGTTTGTTTCATGGATGAGAACTCTTGTCTGAATTTCCCTTCTGAAACGGAGTTAAACCCCATGATCTGTGTCTTCCTACAAGCAAGAGTTCATTTCTGGTAAACCCAGAGAATTTTGGGCTCAAATGATTTTACACAGTTCATGAACCCAACGCGATTCTCACTATTACCTAAAGAGCATTTATGTAAGGGGAGCTCTGATTGCATCAGCTTCATAAGCAGAGTTGTTCTACATATGGTCCGTATGAGTAGGAAACACAGTTCTTTTTTGAGGGCATGCTCATGGTTCATGCTGTATTAGAGACTATGGAAAGAAGAGCTTTCTTTTTCTTTAAAACAGAGTGTGTTTCAGGGATCAGAACTCTGGTCTGATTTTGCCTTCAGACACTGAGCTAAACCCCAGTATCTGTGTCTTACTACAATCAAGAGTTCATTTCTGGTAAACCAACAGATTTTGGGCTCCAATGATTTTACACAGTTCAAAAATCCAATGCGATTCTCAGTATTAACAAAAGAGCATTTATTTAAGAGTTGCTGTGGTTTGTATCAGCTTCATAAGCAGAATTGTTCTACATATGGTCTGTATGAGTAGGAAACACAGTTCTTTTTTGAGGGCATGCTTATGGTTCATGCTGTATTGGAAATGCTGGAAAGAAGAGCTTGCTTCTTGCGTGAAAACAGAATTTGTTTCATATGGGAACACTGGTCTGAATTTCCCTTCAGAAACAGAGTTAAACCTCCGGATCTGTGTCTTCCTACAAGGAAGATTTCATTTCTGGTAAACCAAGTGAATTTTGCCTTCAAAAGTTTTCACACAGTTCAACAACCCAATGTGATTCTCACTATTAACTAAAGATTATTTATTTAAGAGTTGCTGTGGTTTGTATCAGCTTCATAAGCAGAGTTGTTCTACATAGGGTCTGTATGAGTAGGAAACACAGTTCTTTTTTGAGGGCAATCTCATGGTTCTTACTGTATTGGAGACACTGGAAAGAAGAGCTTGCTTCTTGCGTGAAAACAGAGTGTGTTTCAGGGATGAGAACTCTGGTCTGACTTTCCCTTCAGACACTGAGTTAAACCCCAGGATCTGTGTTTTCCTACAAGCAAGAGTTCATTTCTGGTAAACCAAGAGAATTTTCGGCTCCATTGATTTTTCACCGTTCTAGAACCCAACCCGATTATCACTATTAACTAAAGAGCATTTATGTAAGAGGAGCTGTGGTTTGCATCAGTTTAATAAGCACATTTGAACTTCATATGGTCCGTATGAGTAGGAAACACAGTTCTTTTTTTTTTATGGGAAGGCTCATGGTTCTTACTGTATTGGAGACACTGGAAAGAAGGGCTTGCTTCAAGCGTGAAAACAGAGTGTGTTTCATGGATGAGAACACTGGTATGAATTTACCATCAGAATCAGAGTTAAACCCCAGGATCTGTGTGTTCCTACAAGCAAGAGGTCATTTCTGGTAAACCCAGTGAATATTGGGCTCAAATGATTTTTCGCAGTTCACAAACCCAACGTGATTCTCACTCTTATCTAAAGAGCATTTATGTAAGAGGAGCTGTGGTCTGTATCATTTTCATAAGCCGAGTTCTACTAAATATGGTCCGTATGAGTAGGAAACACAGTTCTTTTTTTCTGGTCATGCTCATGGTCCTTGCTGTGTTGGAGACGCTGGAAAGAACAGCTTGCTTCTTGTGTTAAAACAGAGTGTGATTCAGGGAAGAGAACTCTGGTTTGAATTTCCTTTCAGAAACGGAGTTAAACCCCAGAATCTGTGTCTTCCTACAAGCAAGAGTTCATTTCTGGTAAACCAAGTGAATTTTCGGCTTAAATAATTTTACACAGTTCTAGAACCCAATGCGATTATCACTATTAACTAAAGAGCATTTATGTAAGAGGAGCATTGGTCTATATCTGTTTCATAAGCAGAGTTGTTCAACATATGGTCCATATGAGTCGGAAACACAGTTCTTTTTTGAGGGCATGCTCATGGTTCTTACTGTATTGGAGACACTGAAAAGAAGAGCTTGCTTCTTGCATTTAAAAAGAGTTTGTTTCATGGATGAGAACTCTTGTCTGAATATCTTCTGAAATGGAGTTAAACCCCAGGATCTGTGCCTTCCTACAAGCAAGAGTTCATTTCTGGTAAACCCAGTGAATTTTGGGCTCCAATGATTTTACACATTTCACGAACCCAATGCGATTCTCACTATTATCTAAAGAGCATTTATGTAAGGGGAGCTCTGGTTGCATCAGTTTCATAAGCAGAGTTGTTCTACATATGGTCTGTATGAGTAGGAAACACAGTTCTTTTTTGAGGGCATGCTCATGTTTCATGCTGTATTAGAGACTCTGGAAAGAAGAGCTTGCTTTTTCTTTAAAACAGAGTGTGTTTCAGGGATCAGAACTCTGGTCTGATTTTCCCTTCAGACACTGAGCTAAACCCCAGTATCTGTGTCTTACTACAATCAAGAGTTCATTTCTGGTAAACCAACAGAATTTTGGGCTCAAATGATTTTACAAAGTTCAAAAAACCAATGCGATTCTCAGTATTAACTAAAGATCATTTATTTAAGAGTTGCTGTGGTTTGTATCAGCTTCATAAGCAGAGTTGTTCTACATATGGTCTGTATGAGTAGGAAACACAGTTCTTTTTTGAGGGCAATTTCATGGTTCTTACTGTATTGGAGACACTCGAAAGAAGAGCTTGCTTCTTGCGTGAAAACAGAGTGTGTTTCAGGGATGAGAACTCTGGTCTGACTTTCCTTCAGACACTGAGTTAAACCCCATGTTTTCCTACAAGCAAGAGTTCATTTCTGGTAAACCAAGAGAATTTTCGGCTCAAATGATCTAACACAGTTCTAGAACCCAAAGCGATTATCACTATTAACTAAAGAGCATTTATGTAAGAGGAGCTGTGGTGTGTATCAGTTTCATAAGCAGAGCTGAACTACATATGATCCGTATGAGTAGGAAACACAGTTCTTTTTTTCTGGGAAAGCTCATGGATCTTACAGTATTGGAGACGCTGGAAAGAAGAGCTTGCTTCTTGCGAGAAAACAGAGTGTGTTTCATGGATGAGAACACTGGTTTCAATTTCCGTTCAGAAACGGATTTAAACCACAGGATCTGTGTCTTCTTACAAGCAAGAATTCATTTCTGGTAAACCAAGTGAATTTTCGGCTCAATTGATTTTTCACCGTTCTCGAACCCAACCCGATTATCACTATTAACTAAAGAGCATTTAGGTAAGAGGAGCTTTGTTTTGCATCAGTTTAATAAGCACATTTGAACTTCATATGGTCCGTATGAGTAGGTAACACAGTTCTTTTTTTTTCAGGGAAAGCTCATGGTTCTTACTGTATTGGAGACGCTGGAAAGAAGAGTTTGCTTCAAGCGTGAAAACAGAGTGTGTTTCATGGATGAGAACACTGGTATGAATTTACCATCAGAATCAGAGTTAAATACCAGGATCTGTGTCTTCCTACAAGTAAGAGGTCATTTCTGGTAAACCCAGTGAATATTGGGCTCAAATGATTTTTCGCAGTTCACAAACCCAACGTTATTCTCACTCTTATCTAAAGAGCATTTATGTAAGAGGAGCTGTGGTCTGTATCAGTTTCATAAGCAGAGTTCTACTACATATGGTCTGTCTGAGTAGGAAACACAGTTCTTTTTTTCTGGTCATGCTCATGGTCCTTGCTGTATTGGAGACGCTGGAAAGAACAGCTTGCTTCTTGTGTTAAAACAGAGTGTGATTCAGGGAAGAGAACTCTGGTTTGAATTTCCCTTCAGAAACGGAGTTAAACCCCAGGATCTGTGTCTTCCTACAAGCAAGAGTTCATTTCTGGTAAACCCAGTGAATATTGTGCTCAAATGATTTTTCGCAGTTCACGAACCCAACGCGATTTTCCCTATTAACTAAAGAACATTTATGTAAGAGGAGGTGTGGTTTGTATCAGTTTTATAAGCAGAATTGAACTACATATGTTCCGTATTAGTAGGAAACACAGTTCTTTTTTCCAGGGCTTGCTCATTGTCCTTGCTGTATTGGAGACGCTGGAAAGAAGAGCTTGCTTCTTGCGTTAAAACAGAGCGTGTTTCAGGAAAGAGAACTCTGGTCTGAATTTCATTTCAGAAACTGAGTTATACCCCAGGATCTGTGTCTACCTAACAGCATGAGTTCATTTCTGGTAAACAAAGTGAATTTTCTGCTCAAAATGATTTTACACAGTTCTAGAACCCAACGCGATTATCACTATTAACTAAAGAGGATTTATGGAAGAGGAGCTGTGCTCTGTATCAGTTTCATAAGCAGAGTTGAACTACATATGGTCCGTATGAATAGGAAACACAGTTCTTTTTTTCAGGGCATGCTCATGGTTCTTGCTGTATTGGAGACTCTGGAAAGAAGTGCTTGCTTTTTGCTTTAAAACAGAGAGTGTTTCAGGGATGCGTACTCTGGTCTGATTTTCCCTTCAGACACTGAGTTAAACCCCAGGATCTGTGTCTTCCTACAAGCAAGAGTTCATTACTGGTAAACCAAGAGATTTTTCGTCTCAAAAGATTTAACACAGTTCGTGATCCCAAAGCGATTATCACTATTAACTAAAGAGCATTTATGTAAGAGGAGCTGTGGTCTGGATCAGTTTCATAAGCAGAGTTGAACTACATATGATCTGTATGAGTTGGAAACACAGTTCTTTTTTTCTAGGCATGCTCATGGGTCTTGCTGTATTGGAGACGCTGGAAAGAAGAGCTTGCTTCTTGCGTGAAAAAAAAGAGTGTGTTTCAGGGATGAGAACTCTGGTTTGAATTTCCCTTCAGAAACAGAGTTAATCCACAGGATCTGTGTCTTCCTACAAGCAAGAGTTCATTTCTGGTAAACCCAGTGAATTTTGGGCTCAAATGATTTTTCGCAGTTCACGACCCAACGCGATTCTCACTATTAACTATAGAGGATTTATTTAATAGGAGCTGTGGTTTGTATCAGGTTCATAAGCAGAGTTGTTCTACATATGGTCTGTATGAGTAGGAAACACAGTTCTTTTTTGAGGGCATGCTCATGTTTCATGCTGTATTAGAGACTCTGGAAAGAAGAGCTTGCTTTTTCTTTAAAACAGAGTGTTTTCAGGGATCAGAACTCTGGTCTGATTTTTCCTTTAGACACTGAGCTAAACCCCAGTATCTGTGTCTTACTACAAACAAGAGTTCATTTCTGGTAAACCAACAGAATTTTGGGCTCAAATGATTTTACACAGTTCAAAAAACCAATGCGATTCTCAGTATTAACGAAAGAGCATTTATTTAAGAGTTGCTGTGGTTTGTATCAGCTTCATAAGCAGAGTTGTTCTACATATGGTCTGTATGAGTAGGAAACACAGTTCTTTTTTGAGGGCATGCTTATCGTTCGTGTTGTATTGGTAATGCTGGAATGAAGAGCTTGCTTCTTGCGTGAAACAGAATTTGTTTCATATGGGAACAGTTGTCTGAATTTCCCTTCAGAAACAGAGTTAAACCTCCGGATCTGTGTCTTCCTACACGGAAGATTTCATTTCTGGTAAACCAAGTGAATTTTGCGCTCAAATGATTTCACACAGTTCAAAAACACAATGTGATTCTCACTATTAACTAAAGATTATTTATTTAAGTGTTGCTGTGGTTTGTATCAGCTTCATAAGCAGAGTTGTTCTACATATGGTCTGTATGAGTAGGAAACACAGTTCTTTTTGAGGGCATGCTCATGGATCTTACTGTATTGGAGACGCTGGAAAGAAGAGCTTGCTTCTTGTGAGAAAACAGAGTGTGTTTCATGGATGAGAACACTGGTTTGAATTTCCGTTCAGAAACGGATTTAAACCACAGGATCTGTGTCTTCCTACAAGCAAGAGTTCATTTCTGGTAAACCAAGTGAATTTTCGGCTCAAATGATTTTACCCAGTTCTAGAACCCAATGTGATTATCACTATTAACTAAAGAGCATTTATGTAAGAGGAGCAGTGTTCTGTATTAGTTTCATAAGCAGAGTTGAAATACATATGTCTGTATGATTAGGAAACACAGTTGTTTTTTCTGGGCATGCGCATTGTTCTTGCTGTATTGGAGACCCTGGAAAGAAGAGCTTGCTTCTGGCGTTAAAACAGAGTGTGTTTCATGGATGAGAACACTGGTCTGAATTTCCCTTCAGATACGAGTTAAACCAAAGGCTCTGTGTCTTCCTACAATCAAGAGTTCATTTCCGGTAAACCCTGAGATTTTTCGGCTCAAATGAATTTACACAGTTCACGAACCCAAACGTTTTTCACTATTAACTTAAGAGCATCTTTGTAAGAGATGCTGTGGTTTGTTATAGTTTCCTAAGCAGAGTTCAACTAGATAAGGTCCGTATGAGTAGGAAACACAGTTCATTTTTTCGGGCATGCTCATGTTTCTTGCTGTATTGGTGATGCAGGAAAAAAGAGCACGTTCTTTGCGCTAAAAACAGAGTGTGTTTCATGGATAAGAACACGGGTCTGAATATACCTTCATAAACGGAGTTAAACCAAGGGCTCTGTGTCTTCCTAAATGCAAGTGATCATTTCCGGTAAACCCAGTGATATTTTAGCTCAAATGAATTTACACAGTTCACGAACCCAACACTTTTTTCACCATTAACTAAAGAGCATCTATGTAAGAGATGCTGTGGTTTGTTACAGTTCCATAAGCAGAGTTCATCTAGATATGGTACATATGAGTAGGAAACACAGTTCATTTGTTCTGGGCATGCTCATGTTTCTTGCTATATTGCAGACACTGGAAAGAAGAGCATGCTCTTTGTGTTAAAACAGAGTCCGTTTCATGGATGAGAACACTGGTCTGAATTTCCCTTCACAGATAGAGTTAAACCAACGGTTCTGTGTCTTCCTACAAGCAAGAGGTCACTTCCGGTAAACCCAGTGATTTTTCGGCTCAAATGAATTTACACAGTACACGAACCCAACATGATTTTCACTATTTATTAAAGAGCATCTATGGAGAGATGCTGTGGTTTGTGTGAGTTTCATAAGCAGAATTCAACTAGATATGGTCCGTATGACTAGGAAACACAGTTCATTTTTTCTGGGCATGCTCATGTTTCTTGCTGTATTAGAGATGCTTGAAAGAAGAGCATGCTCTTTGCCTTAAAACAGAGTGTGTTTCATGGATGAGAACACTGGTGTTTATTTCCCTTCAGAATCGGAGTTAAACCAAAGGCTCTGTGTCTTCATAAATGCAAGAGTTCATTTACGGTAAACCCAGTGATTTTTCAGCTCAAATGAATATAAACAGTTCACGAACCCAACACGTTTTTCACTATTAACTAAGGAGCATCTATGTAAAAGATACTGTGGTTTGTTACAGTTCCATAAGCAGAGTTCAACTAGATATGGTACATATGAGTAGGAAACACAGTTCATTTATTCTGGGCAGTCTCAATTTCTTGCTGTATTGGAGATACTGGAAGAAGAGCATGCTTCTTGCGTTAGAGTGTTTTCATGGATGAGAATACTGGTCTGAATATTCCTTCAGAAACGGAGTTAAACCAAAGGCTCTGTGTCTTCCTACAAGCAACAGTTCACTTCCGGTAAACCTACTGATTTTTCGGCTCAAATGAATTTACACACTTCACGAACCGAACATGATTTTCACTATTTACCAAAGAGCATCTATGGAGAGATGCTGTGGTTTGTATGAGTTTCATAAGCAGAATTCAACTAGATATGGTCCGTATGACTAGGATACACAGTTCTTTTTTTCTGGGCATGCTCATGTTTCTTGCTGTATTAGAGATGCTTGAAAGAAGAGCATGCTCTTTGAGTTAAAACAGAGTGTTTTCATGGATGAGAACACTTGTCTGAATTTTCATTCAGTAACGGAGTTAAACCAAAGGCTCTGTGTCTTCCTATAAGCAAGAGTTCATTTCCGGTAAACCCAGTGATATTTCGGCTCAAATGAATTTACACAGTTCACGAACCCAACACGATTTTCACATTTAACTAAAGAGCATCTATGAAAAGATGCTGTGGTTTGTATGAGTTTCATAAGCAGAGTTGAACTAGACACTGTCCATTTGAGTAGGAAATACAGTTGTTTTTTTCTGTGCATGCTCATGTTTCTTGCTGTATTGGAGATGCTGGAAAGAAGAGCATGCTGTTTGTGTTAAAACAGAGTGTGCTTCAGGGATGAGAACTCTGGTCTGAATTTCCCTTCAGAAACAGAGTTAATCCACAGGATCTGTGTCTTCCTACAAGCAAGAGTTCATTTCTGGTAAACCCAGTGAATTTTGGGCTCAAATGATTTTTCGCAGTTCACGACCCAACGTGATTCTCACTATTAACTATAGAGGATTTATTTAATAGGAGCTGTGGTTTGTATCAGTTTCATAAGCAGAGTTGAACTACATATGATCCGTATGAGTAGAAAACACAGTTATTTTTTCCTGGGCTTGCTCATTGTCCTTGCTGTATTGGAGACGCTGAAAAGAAGAGCTTGCTTCTTGCATTTAAACTGAGTTTGTTTCATGGATGAGAACTCTTGTCTGAATTTCCCTTCTGAAACGGAGTTAAACCCCATGATCTGTGTCTTCCTACAAGCAAGAGTTCATTTCTGGTAAACCCAGAGAATTTTGGGCTCAAATGATTTTACACAGTTCATGAACCCAACGCGATTCTCACTATTACCTAAAGAGCATTTATGTAAGGGGAGCTCTGATTGCATCAGCTTCATAAGCAGAGTTGTTCTACATATGGTCCGTATGAGTAGGAAACACAGTTCTTTTTTGAGGGCATGCTCATGGTTCATGCTGTATTAGAGACTATGGAAAGAAGAGCTTTCTTTTTCTTTAAAACAGAGTGTGTTTCAGGGATCAGAACTCTGGTCTGATTTTGCCTTCAGACACTGAGCTAAACCCCAGTATCTGTGTCTTACTACAATCAAGAGTTCATTTCTGGTAAACCAACAGATTTTGGGCTCCAATGATTTTACACAGTTCAAAAATCCAATGCGATTCTCAGTATTAACAAAAGAGCATTTATTTAAGAGTTGCTGTGGTTTGTATCAGCTTCATAAGCAGAATTGTTCTACATATGGTCTGTATGAGTAGGAAACACAGTTCTTTTTTGAGGGCATGCTTATGGTTCATGCTGTATTGGAAATGCTGGAAAGAAGAGCTTGCTTCTTGCGTGAAAACAGAATTTGTTTCATATGGGAACACTGGTCTGAATTTCCCTTCAGAAACAGAGTTAAACCTCCGGATCTGTGTCTTCCTACAAGGAAGATTTCATTTCTGGTAAACCAAGTGAATTTTGCCTTCAAAAGTTTTCACACAGTTCAACAACCCAATGTGATTCTCACTATTAACTAAAGATTATTTATTTAAGAGTTGCTGTGGTTTGTATCAGCTTCATAAGCAGAGTTGTTCTACATAGGGTCTGTATGAGTAGGAAACACAGTTCTTTTTTGAGGGCAATCTCATGGTTCTTACTGTATTGGAGACACTGGAAAGAAGAGCTTGCTTCTTGCGTGAAAACAGAGTGTGTTTCAGGGATGAGAACTCTGGTCTGACTTTCCCTTCAGACACTGAGTTAAACCCCAGGATCTGTGTTTTCCTACAAGCAAGAGTTCATTTCTGGTAAACCAAGAGAATTTTCGGCTCCATTGATTTTTCACCGTTCTAGAACCCAACCCGATTATCACTATTAACTAAAGAGCATTTATGTAAGAGGAGCTGTGGTTTGCATCAGTTTAATAAGCACATTTGAACTTCATATGGTCCGTATGAGTAGGAAACACAGTTCTTTTTTTTTTATGGGAAGGCTCATGGTTCTTACTGTATTGGAGACACTGGAAAGAAGGGCTTGCTTCAAGCGTGAAAACAGAGTGTGTTTCATGGATGAGAACACTGGTATGAATTTACCATCAGAATCAGAGTTAAACCCCAGGATCTGTGTGTTCCTACAAGCAAGAGGTCATTTCTGGTAAACCCAGTGAATATTGGGCTCAAATGATTTTTCGCAGTTCACAAACCCAACGTGATTCTCACTCTTATCTAAAGAGCATTTATGTAAGAGGAGCTGTGGTCTGTATCATTTTCATAAGCCGAGTTCTACTAAATATGGTCCGTATGAGTAGGAAACACAGTTCTTTTTTTCTGGTCATGCTCATGGTCCTTGCTGTGTTGGAGACGCTGGAAAGAACAGCTTGCTTCTTGTGTTAAAACAGAGTGTGATTCAGGGAAGAGAACTCTGGTTTGAATTTCCTTTCAGAAACGGAGTTAAACCCCAGAATCTGTGTCTTCCTACAAGCAAGAGTTCATTTCTGGTAAACCAAGTGAATTTTCGGCTTAAATAATTTTACACAGTTCTAGAACCCAATGCGATTATCACTATTAACTAAAGAGCATTTATGTAAGAGGAGCATTGGTCTATATCTGTTTCATAAGCAGAGTTGTTCAACATATGGTCCATATGAGTCGGAAACACAGTTCTTTTTTGAGGGCATGCTCATGGTTCTTACTGTATTGGAGACACTGAAAAGAAGAGCTTGCTTCTTGCATTTAAAAAGAGTTTGTTTCATGGATGAGAACTCTTGTCTGAATATCTTCTGAAATGGAGTTAAACCCCAGGATCTGTGCCTTCCTACAAGCAAGAGTTCATTTCTGGTAAACCCAGTGAATTTTGGGCTCCAATGATTTTACACATTTCACGAACCCAATGCGATTCTCACTATTATCTAAAGAGCATTTATGTAAGGGGAGCTCTGGTTGCATCAGTTTCATAAGCAGAGTTGTTCTACATATGGTCTGTATGAGTAGGAAACACAGTTCTTTTTTGAGGGCATGCTCATGTTTCATGCTGTATTAGAGACTCTGGAAAGAAGAGCTTGCTTTTTCTTTAAAACAGAGTGTGTTTCAGGGATCAGAACTCTGGTCTGATTTTCCCTTCAGACACTGAGCTAAACCCCAGTATCTGTGTCTTACTACAATCAAGAGTTCATTTCTGGTAAACCAACAGAATTTTGGGCTCAAATGATTTTACAAAGTTCAAAAAACCAATGCGATTCTCAGTATTAACTAAAGATCATTTATTTAAGAGTTGCTGTGGTTTGTATCAGCTTCATAAGCAGAGTTGTTCTACATATGGTCTGTATGAGTAGGAAACACAGTTCTTTTTTGAGGGCAATTTCATGGTTCTTACTGTATTGGAGACACTCGAAAGAAGAGCTTGCTTCTTGCGTGAAAACAGAGTGTGTTTCAGGGATGAGAACTCTGGTCTGACTTTCCTTCAGACACTGAGTTAAACCCCATGTTTTCCTACAAGCAAGAGTTCATTTCTGGTAAACCAAGAGAATTTTCGGCTCAAATGATCTAACACAGTTCTAGAACCCAAAGCGATTATCACTATTAACTAAAGAGCATTTATGTAAGAGGAGCTGTGGTGTGTATCAGTTTCATAAGCAGAGCTGAACTACATATGATCCGTATGAGTAGGAAACACAGTTCTTTTTTTCTGGGAAAGCTCATGGATCTTACAGTATTGGAGACGCTGGAAAGAAGAGCTTGCTTCTTGCGAGAAAACAGAGTGTGTTTCATGGATGAGAACACTGGTTTCAATTTCCGTTCAGAAACGGATTTAAACCACAGGATCTGTGTCTTCTTACAAGCAAGAATTCATTTCTGGTAAACCAAGTGAATTTTCGGCTCAATTGATTTTTCACCGTTCTCGAACCCAACCCGATTATCACTATTAACTAAAGAGCATTTAGGTAAGAGGAGCTTTGTTTTGCATCAGTTTAATAAGCACATTTGAACTTCATATGGTCCGTATGAGTAGGTAACACAGTTCTTTTTTTTTCAGGGAAAGCTCATGGTTCTTACTGTATTGGAGACGCTGGAAAGAAGAGTTTGCTTCAAGCGTGAAAACAGAGTGTGTTTCATGGATGAGAACACTGGTATGAATTTACCATCAGAATCAGAGTTAAATACCAGGATCTGTGTGTTCCTACAAGCAAGAGGTCATTTCTGGTAAACCCAGTGAATATTGGGCTCAAATGATTTTTCGCAGTTCACAAACCCAACGTTATTCTCACTCTTATCTAAAGAGCATTTATGTAAGAGGAGCTGTGGTCTGTATCAGTTTCATAAGCAGAGTTCTACTACATATGGTCTGTCTGAGTAGGAAACACAGTTCTTTTTTTCTGGTCATGCTCATGGTCCTTGCTGTATTGGAGACGCTGGAAAGAACAGCTTGCTTCTTGTGTTAAAACAGAGTGTGATTCAGGGAAGAGAACTCTGGTTTGAATTTCCCTTCAGAAACGGAGTTAAACCCCAGGATCTGTGTCTTCCTACAAGCAAGAGTTCATTTCTGGTAAACCCAGTGAATATTGTGCTCAAATGATTTTTTGCAGTTCACGAACCCAACGGGATTTTCCCTATTAATTAAAGAACTTTTATGTAAGAGGAGGTGTGGTTTGTATCAGTTTTATAAGCAGAATTGAACGACATATGATCCGTATTAGTAGGAAACACAGTTCTTTTTTCCAGGGCTTGCTCATTGTCCTTGCTGTATTGGAGACGCTGGAAAGAAGAGCTTGCTTCTTGCGTTAAAACAGAGCATGTTTCAGGAAAGAGAACTCTGGTCTGAATTTCATTTCAGAGACTGAGTTATACCCCAGGATCTGTGTCTACCTAAAAGCATGAGTTCATTTCGGGTAAACAAAGTGAATTTTCTGCTCAAAATGATTTTACACAGTTCTAGAACCCAACGCGATTATCACTATTAACTAAAGAGCATTTATGGGAGAGGAGCTGTGCTCTGTATCAGTTTCATAAGCAGAGTTGAACTACATATGGTCCGTATGAATAGGAAACACAGTTCTTTTTTTCAGGGCATGCTCATGGTTCTTGCTGTATTGGAGACTCTGGAAAGAAGTGCTTGCTTTTTGCTTTAAAACAGAGAGTGTTTCAGGGATGCGTACTCTGGTCTGATTTTCCCTTCAGACACTGAGTTAAACCCCAGGATCTGTGTCTTCCTACAAGCAAGAGTTCATTACTGGTAAACCAAGAGATTTTTCGTCTCAAAAGATTTAACACAGTTCTTGATCCCAAAGCGATTATCACTATTAACTAAAGAGCATTTATGTAAGAGGAGCTGTGGTCTGGATCAGTTTCATAAGCAGAGTTGAACTACATATGATCTGTATGAGTTGGAAACACAGTTCTTTTTTTCTAGGCATGCTCATGGGTCTTGCTGTATTGGAGACGCTGGAAAGAAGAGCTTGCTTCTTGCGTGAAAAAAAAAGAGTGTGTTTCAGGGATGAGAACTCTGGTCTGAATTTCCCTTCAGAAACAGAGTTAATCCACAGGATCTGTGTCTTCCTACAAGCAAGAGTTCATTTCTGGTAAACCCAGTGAATTTTGGGCTCAAATGATTTTTCGCAGTTCACGACCCAATGCGATTCTCACTATTAACTATAGAGGATTTATTTAATAGGAGCTGTGGTTTGTATCAGGTTCATAAGCAGAGTTGAACTACATATGATCCGTATGAGTAGGAAACACAGTTATTTTTTCCTGGGCTTGCACATTGTCCTTGCTGTATTGGAGACGCTGTAAGAAGAGCTTGCTTCAAGCATGAAAACAGAGTGTGTTTCATGGATGAGAACACTGGTATGAATTTACCATCAGAATCAGAGTTAAATACCAGGATCTGTGTCTTCCTACAAGCAAGAGGTCATTTCTGGTAAACCCAGTGAATATTGGGCTCAAATGATTTTTCGCAGTTCACAAACCCAACGTGATTCTCACTCTTATCTAAAGAGAATTTATGTAAGAGGAGCTGTGGTCTGTATCAGTTTCATAAGCAGAGTTCTACTATATATGGTCTGTCTGAGTAGGAAACACCGTTCTTTTTTTCTGGTCATGCTCATGGTCCTTGCTGTATTGAAGACGATGGAAAGAACAGCTTGCTTCTTGTGTTAAAACAGAGTGTGATTCAGGGAAGAGAACTCTGGTTTGAATTTCCCTTCAGAAACGGAGTTAAACCCCAGGATCTGTGTCTTCCTACAAGCAAGAGTTCATTTCTGGTAAACCCAGTGAATATTGTGCTCAAATGATTTTTCACAGTTCACGAACCCAACGCGATTCTCACTATTATCTAAAGAGCATTTATGTAAGTGGAGATGTGGTTTGTATCAGTTTCATAAGCAGAGTTGAACTACATATGGTCCCTATAAGTAGGATACACAGTTCTTTTTTTCAGGGCATGCTCATTGTTCTTCCTGTATTGGAGACCCTGGAAAAAAGAGCTTTCTTCTTGCTTTAAAACAGAGCGTATTTCAGGAAAGAGAACTCTGGTCTGAATTTCCCTTCAGAGACTGAGTTATACCCCAGGATCTGTGTCTACCTAAAAGCATGAGTTCATTTCTGGTAAACAAAGTGAATTTTCTGCTCAAAATGATTTTATACAGTTCTAGAACCCAACGCGATTATCACTATTAACTAAAGAGGTTTTATGGAAGAGGAGCTGTGGTCTGTATCACATTCATAAGCAGAGTTGAACTACATATGGTCCGTATGAGCAGGAAACAAAGTTCTTTTTCCTGGGCTTACTCATTGTCCTTGTTGTATTGGAGACGCAGGAAAGAAGAGCTTGCATCTTGTGTTAAAACAGAGAGTTTTTCAGGGTTGAGAACTCTGGTCTGAATTTCCCATCAGAAATGGAGTTAAACCACAGGATCTGTGTCTTCCTACAAGCAAGAGTTCATTTCTGGTAAACCCAGTGAATTTTCGGCTCAAATGATTTTTTGCAGTTCACGACCCCAACACGATTCTCACTATTATCTAAAGAGCATTTATGTAAGAGGAGCTCTGGTTTGTATCAGTTTCATAAGCAGAGTTGAACTACATATGGTCCGTACAAGTAGGAAACACAGTTCTTTGTTTCAGGGCATGCTCATGGGTCTTGCTGTATTGGAGACTCTGGAAAGAAGAGCTTGCTTTTTGCTTTAAAACAGAGAGTGTTTCTGGGATGAGTACTCTGGTCTCATTTTCCCTTCAGACACTGAGTTAAACCCCAGGATCTGTGTCTTCCTACAAGCAAGAGTTCATTACTGGTAAACCAAGAGATATTTCGGCTCAAAAGTTTTAACACAGTTCTTGTTCCCAAAGCGATTATCACTATTAACTAAAGAGCATTTATGTAAGAGGAGCTGTGGTCTGGATCAGTTTCATAAGCAGAGTTGAACTACATATGATCTGTATGAGTAGGAAACAAAGTTTTTTTTTTCTAGGCATGCTCATGGTTCTTGGTGTATTGGAGACGCTGGAAAGAAGAGCTTACTTCTTGTGTGAAAAAAAAGAGTGTGTTTCAGGGATGAGAACTCTGGTCTGAATTTCCCTTCAGAAACAGAGTTAATCCACAGGATCTGTGTCTTCCTACAAGCAAGAGTTCATTTCTGGTAAACCCAGTGAATTTTGGGCTCAAATGATTTTTCGCAGTTCACGACCCAACGTGATTCTCACTATTAACTATAGAGGATTTATTTAATAGGAGCTGTGGTTTGTATCAGTTTCATAAGCAGAGTTGAACTACATATGATCCGTATGAGTAGAAAACACAGTTATTTTTTCCTGGGCTTGCTCATTGTCCTTGCTGTATTGGAGACGCTGAAAAGAAGAGCTTGCTTCTTGCATTTAAACTGAGTTTGTTTCATGGATGAGAACTCTTGTCTGAATTTCCCTTCTGAAACGGAGTTAAACCCCATGATCTGTGTCTTCCTACAAGCAAGAGTTCATTTCTGGTAAACCCAGAGAATTTTGGGCTCAAATGATTTTACACAGTTCATGAACCCAACGCGATTCTCACTATTACCTAAAGAGCATTTATGTAAGGGGAGCTCTGATTGCATCAGCTTCATAAGCAGAGTTGTTCTACATATGGTCCGTATGAGTAGGAAACACAGTTCTTTTTTGAGGGCATGCTCATGGTTCATGCTGTATTAGAGACTATGGAAAGAAGAGCTTTCTTTTTCTTTAAAACAGAGTGTGTTTCAGGGATCAGAACTCTGGTCTGATTTTGCCTTCAGACACTGAGCTAAACCCCAGTATCTGTGTCTTACTACAATCAAGAGTTCATTTCTGGTAAACCAACAGATTTTGGGCTCCAATGATTTTACACAGTTCAAAAATCCAATGCGATTCTCAGTATTAACAAAAGAGCATTTATTTAAGAGTTGCTGTGGTTTGTATCAGCTTCATAAGCAGAATTGTTCTACATATGGTCTGTATGAGTAGGAAACACAGTTCTTTTTTGAGGGCATGCTTATGGTTCATGCTGTATTGGAAATGCTGGAAAGAAGAGCTTGCTTCTTGCGTGAAAACAGAATTTGTTTCATATGGGAACACTGGTCTGAATTTCCCTTCAGAAACAGAGTTAAACCTCCGGATCTGTGTCTTCCTACAAGGAAGATTTCATTTCTGGTAAACCAAGTGAATTTTGCCTTCAAAAGTTTTCACACAGTTCAACAACCCAATGTGATTCTCACTATTAACTAAAGATTATTTATTTAAGAGTTGCTGTGGTTTGTATCAGCTTCATAAGCAGAGTTGTTCTACATAGGGTCTGTATGAGTAGGAAACACAGTTCTTTTTTGAGGGCAATCTCATGGTTCTTACTGTATTGGAGACACTGGAAAGAAGAGCTTGCTTCTTGCGTGAAAACAGAGTGTGTTTCAGGGATGAGAACTCTGGTCTGACTTTCCCTTCAGACACTGAGTTAAACCCCAGGATCTGTGTTTTCCTACAAGCAAGAGTTCATTTCTGGTAAACCAAGAGAATTTTCGGCTCCATTGATTTTTCACCGTTCTAGAACCCAACCCGATTATCACTATTAACTAAAGAGCATTTATGTAAGAGGAGCTGTGGTTTGCATCAGTTTAATAAGCACATTTGAACTTCATATGGTCCGTATGAGTAGGAAACACAGTTCTTTTTTTTTTATGGGAAGGCTCATGGTTCTTACTGTATTGGAGACACTGGAAAGAAGGGCTTGCTTCAAGCGTGAAAACAGAGTGTGTTTCATGGATGAGAACACTGGTATGAATTTACCATCAGAATCAGAGTTAAACCCCAGGATCTGTGTGTTCCTACAAGCAAGAGGTCATTTCTGGTAAACCCAGTGAATATTGGGCTCAAATGATTTTTCGCAGTTCACAAACCCAACGCGATTCTCACTCTTATCTAAAGAGCATTTATGTAAGAGGAGCTGTGGTCTGTATCATTTTCATAAGCCGAGTTCTACTAAATATGGTCCGTATGAGTAGGAAACACAGTTCTTTTTTTCTGGTCATGCTCATGGTCCTTGCTGTGTTGGAGACGCTGGAAAGAACAGCTTGCTTCTTGTGTTAAAACAGAGTGTGATTCAGGGAAGAGAACTCTGGTTTGAATTTCCTTTCAGAAACGGAGTTAAACCCCAGAATCTGTGTCTTCCTACAAGCAAGAGTTCATTTCTGGTAAACCAAGTGAATTTTCGGCTTAAATAATTTTACACAGTTCTAGAACCCAATGCGATTATCACTATTAACTAAAGAGCATTTATGTAAGAGGAGCATTGGTCTATATCTGTTTCATAAGCAGAGTTGTTCAACATATGGTCCATATGAGTCGGAAACACAGTTCTTTTTTGAGGGCATGCTCATGGTTCTTACTGTATTGGAGACACTGAAAAGAAGAGCTTGCTTCTTGCATTTAAAAAGAGTTTGTTTCATGGATGAGAACTCTTGTCTGAATATCTTCTGAAATGGAGTTAAACCCCAGGATCTGTGCCTTCCTACAAGCAAGAGTTCATTTCTGGTAAACCCAGTGAATTTTGGGCTCCAATGATTTTACACATTTCACGAACCCAATGCGATTCTCACTATTATCTAAAGAGCATTTATGTAAGGGGAGCTCTGGTTGCATCAGTTTCATAAGCAGAGTTGTTCTACATATGGTCTGTATGAGTAGGAAACACAGTTCTTTTTTGAGGGCATGCTCATGTTTCATGCTGTATTAGAGACTCTGGAAAGAAGAGCTTGCTTTTTCTTTAAAACAGAGTGTGTTTCAGGGATCAGAACTCTGGTCTGATTTTCCCTTCAGACACTGAGCTAAACCCCAGTATCTGTGTCTTACTACAATCAAGAGTTCATTTCTGGTAAACCAACAGAATTTTGGGCTCAAATGATTTTACAAAGTTCAAAAAACCAATGCGATTCTCAGTATTAACTAAAGATCATTTATTTAAGAGTTGCTGTGGTTTGTATCAGCTTCATAAGCAGAGTTGTTCTACATATGGTCTGTATGAGTAGGAAACACAGTTCTTTTTTGAGGGCAATTTCATGGTTCTTACTGTATTGGAGACACTCGAAAGAAGAGCTTGCTTCTTGCGTGAAAACAGAGTGTGTTTCAGGGATGAGAACTCTGGTCTGACTTTCCTTCAGACACTGAGTTAAACCCCATGTTTTCCTACAAGCAAGAGTTCATTTCTGGTAAACCAAGAGAATTTTCGGCTCAAATGATCTAACACAGTTCTAGAACCCAAAGCGATTATCACTATTAACTAAAGAGCATTTATGTAAGAGGAGCTGTGGTGTGTATCAGTTTCATAAGCAGAGCTGAACTACATATGATCCGTATGAGTAGGAAACACAGTTCTTTTTTTCTGGGAAAGCTCATGGATCTTACAGTATTGGAGACGCTGGAAAGAAGAGCTTGCTTCTTGCGAGAAAACAGAGTGTGTTTCATGGATGAGAACACTGGTTTCAATTTCCGTTCAGAAACGGATTTAAACCACAGGATCTGTGTCTTCTTACAAGCAAGAATTCATTTCTGGTAAACCAAGTGAATTTTCGGCTCAATTGATTTTTCACCGTTCTCGAACCCAACCCGATTATCACTATTAACTAAAGAGCATTTAGGTAAGAGGAGCTTTGTTTTGCATCAGTTTAATAAGCACATTTGAACTTCATATGGTCCGTATGAGTAGGTAACACAGTTCTTTTTTTTTCAGGGAAAGCTCATGGTTCTTACTGTATTGGAGACGCTGGAAAGAAGAGTTTGCTTCAAGCGTGAAAACAGAGTGTGTTTCATGGATGAGAACACTGGTATGAATTTACCATCAGAATCAGAGTTAAATACCAGGATCTGTGTCTTCCTACAAGTAAGAGGTCATTTCTGGTAAACCCAGTGAATATTGGGCTCAAATGATTTTTCGCAGTTCACAAACCCAACGTTATTCTCACTCTTATCTAAAGAGCATTTATGTAAGAGGAGCTGTGGTCTGTATCAGTTTCATAAGCAGAGTTCTACTACATATGGTCTGTCTGAGTAGGAAACACAGTTCTTTTTTTCTGGTCATGCTCATGGTCCTTGCTGTATTGGAGACGCTGGAAAGAACAGCTTGCTTCTTGTGTTAAAACAGAGTGTGATTCAGGGAAGAGAACTCTGGTTTGAATTTCCCTTCAGAAACGGAGTTAAACCCCAGGATCTGTGTCTTCCTACAAGCAAGAGTTCATTTCTGGTAAACCCAGTGAATATTGTGCTCAAATGATTTTTCGCAGTTCACGAACCCAACGCGATTTTCCCTATTAACTAAAGAACATTTATGTAAGAGGAGGTGTGGTTTGTATCAGTTTTATAAGCAGAATTGAACTACATATGTTCCGTATTAGTAGGAAACACAGTTCTTTTTTCCAGGGCTTGCTCATTGTCCTTGCTGTATTGGAGACGCTGGAAAGAAGAGCTTGCTTCTTGCGTTAAAACAGAGCGTGTTTCAGGAAAGAGAACTCTGGTCTGAATTTCATTTCAGAAACTGAGTTATACCCCAGGATCTGTGTCTACCTAACAGCATGAGTTCATTTCTGGTAAACAAAGTGAATTTTCTGCTCAAAATGATTTTACACAGTTCTAGAACCCAACGCGATTATCACTATTAACTAAAGAGGATTTATGGAAGAGGAGCTGTGCTCTGTATCAGTTTCATAAGCAGAGTTGAACTACATATGGTCCGTATGAATAGGAAACACAGTTCTTTTTTTCAGGGCATGCTCATGGTTCTTGCTGTATTGGAGACTCTGGAAAGAAGTGCTTGCTTTTTGCTTTAAAACAGAGAGTGTTTCAGGGATGCGTACTCTGGTCTGATTTTCCCTTCAGACACTGAGTTAAACCCCAGGATCTGTGTCTTCCTACAAGCAAGAGTTCATTACTGGTAAACCAAGAGATTTTTCGTCTCAAAAGATTTAACACAGTTCGTGATCCCAAAGCGATTATCACTATTAACTAAAGAGCATTTATGTAAGAGGAGCTGTGGTCTGGATCAGTTTCATAAGCAGAGTTGAACTACATATGATCTGTATGAGTTGGAAACACAGTTCTTTTTTTCTAGGCATGCTCATGGGTCTTGCTGTATTGGAGACGCTGGAAAGAAGAGCTTGCTTCTTGCGTGAAAAAAAAGAGTGTGTTTCAGGGATGAGAACTCTGGTTTGAATTTCCCTTCAGAAACAGAGTTAATCCACAGGATCTGTGTCTTCCTACAAGCAAGAGTTCATTTCTGGTAAACCCAGTGAATTTTGGGCTCAAATGATTTTTCGCAGTTCACGACCCAACGCGATTCTCACTATTAACTATAGAGGATTTATTTAATAGGAGCTGTGGTTTGTATCAGGTTCATAAGCAGAGTTGTTCTACATATGGTCTGTATGAGTAGGAAACACAGTTCTTTTTTGAGGGCATGCTCATGTTTCATGCTGTATTAGAGACTCTGGAAAGAAGAGCTTGCTTTTTCTTTAAAACAGAGTGTTTTCAGGGATCAGAACTCTGGTCTGATTTTTCCTTTAGACACTGAGCTAAACCCCAGTATCTGTGTCTTACTACAAACAAGAGTTCATTTCTGGTAAACCAACAGAATTTTGGGCTCAAATGATTTTACACAGTTCAAAAAACCAATGCGATTCTCAGTATTAACGAAAGAGCATTTATTTAAGAGTTGCTGTGGTTTGTATCAGCTTCATAAGCAGAGTTGTTCTACATATGGTCTGTATGAGTAGGAAACACAGTTCTTTTTTGAGGGCATGCTTATCGTTCGTGTTGTATTGGTAATGCTGGAATGAAGAGCTTGCTTCTTGCGTGAAACAGAATTTGTTTCATATGGGAACAGTTGTCTGAATTTCCCTTCAGAAACAGAGTTAAACCTCCGGATCTGTGTCTTCCTACACGGAAGATTTCATTTCTGGTAAACCAAGTGAATTTTGCGCTCAAATGATTTCACACAGTTCAAAAACACAATGTGATTCTCACTATTAACTAAAGATTATTTATTTAAGTGTTGCTGTGGTTTGTATCAGCTTCATAAGCAGAGTTGTTCTACATATGGTCTGTATGAGTAGGAAACACAGTTCTTTTTGAGGGCATGCTCATGGATCTTACTGTATTGGAGACGCTGGAAAGAAGAGCTTGCTTCTTGTGAGAAAACAGAGTGTGTTTCATGGATGAGAACACTGGTTTGAATTTCCGTTCAGAAACGGATTTAAACCACAGGATCTGTGTCTTCCTACAAGCAAGAGTTCATTTCTGGTAAACCAAGTGAATTTTCGGCTCAAATGATTTTACCCAGTTCTAGAACCCAATGTGATTATCACTATTAACTAAAGAGCATTTATGTAAGAGGAGCAGTGTTCTGTATTAGTTTCATAAGCAGAGTTGAAATACATATGTCTGTATGATTAGGAAACACAGTTGTTTTTTCTGGGCATGCGCATTGTTCTTGCTGTATTGGAGACCCTGGAAAGAAGAGCTTGCTTCTGGCGTTAAAACAGAGTGTGTTTCATGGATGAGAACACTGGTCTGAATTTCCCTTCAGATACGAGTTAAACCAAAGGCTCTGTGTCTTCCTACAATCAAGAGTTCATTTCCGGTAAACCCTGAGATTTTTCGGCTCAAATGAATTTACACAGTTCACGAACCCAAACGTTTTTCACTATTAACTTAAGAGCATCTTTGTAAGAGATGCTGTGGTTTGTTATAGTTTCCTAAGCAGAGTTCAACTAGATAAGGTCCGTATGAGTAGGAAACACAGTTCATTTTTTCGGGCATGCTCATGTTTCTTGCTGTATTGGTGATGCAGGAAAAAAGAGCACGTTCTTTGCGCTAAAAACAGAGTGTGTTTCATGGATAAGAACACGGGTCTGAATATACCTTCATAAACGGAGTTAAACCAAGGGCTCTGTGTCTTCCTAAATGCAAGTGATCATTTCCGGTAAACCCAGTGATATTTTAGCTCAAATGAATTTACACAGTTCACGAACCCAACACTTTTTTCACCATTAACTAAAGAGCATCTATGTAAGAGATGCTGTGGTTTGTTACAGTTCCATAAGCAGAGTTCATCTAGATATGGTACATATGAGTAGGAAACACAGTTCATTTGTTCTGGGCATGCTCATGTTTCTTGCTATATTGCAGACACTGGAAAGAAGAGCATGCTCTTTGTGTTAAAACAGAGTCCGTTTCATGGATGAGAACACTGGTCTGAATTTCCCTTCACAGATAGAGTTAAACCAACGGTTCTGTGTCTTCCTACAAGCAAGAGGTCACTTCCGGTAAACCCAGTGATTTTTCGGCTCAAATGAATTTACACAGTACACGAACCCAACATGATTTTCACTATTTATTAAAGAGCATCTATGGAGAGATGCTGTGGTTTGTGTGAGTTTCATAAGCAGAATTCAACTAGATATGGTCCGTATGACTAGGAAACACAGTTCATTTTTTCTGGGCATGCTCATGTTTCTTGCTGTATTAGAGATGCTTGAAAGAAGAGCATGCTCTTTGCCTTAAAACAGAGTGTGTTTCATGGATGAGAACACTGGTGTTTATTTCCCTTCAGAATCGGAGTTAAACCAAAGGCTCTGTGTCTTCCTAAATGCAAGAGTTCATTTACGGTAAACCCACTGATTTTTCAGCTCAAATGAATTTACACAGTTCACGAACCCAACACGAATTTCACTTTTTACTAAAGAGCATCTATGAAAAGATGCTGTGGTTTGCATGAGTTTCATAAGCAGAGTTGAACTAGACACTGTCCTTTTGAGTAGGAAATACAGTTCTTTTTTTTCTGGGCATACTCATGTGTCTTGCTGTATTGGAGACCCTGGACCGAAGAGGATGCTTCTTGCGTTAAATCAGAGGGTGTGTCATGGATGAGAACACTGGTCTGAATTTCCCTTCAGAAATGAGTTAAACCAAAGGCTCTGTGTCTTCCTACAAGCAAGAGTTCACTTCCGGTAAACCCAGTGATTTTTCGGCTCAAATGAATTTAGACAGTTCACGAACCCAACACGATTTTCCCATTTACAAAAGAGCATCTATGTAAAAGATGCTGGGGTTTGTTACAGTTTCATAAGCAGAGTTCAACTAGATATGTTCTGTATGAGTAGGAAATTCAGTTTCTTTTTTCTGGGCATGCTCATGTTTCTTGCTGTATTGGAGATGCTGGAAAGAAGAGCACGTTCTTTGCGTTAAAAACAGAGTGTGTTTCATGGATGAGAACACGGGTCTGAATATTCCTTCATAAACGGAGTTAAACCAAAGGCTCTGTGTCTTTGTAAAAGCAAGAGTTCATTTCCGGTAAACCCAGTGATTTTTCGGCTCAAATAATTTACAGAGTACAAGAACTCAACACGATTTTTCTATTAACGAAAGATCATCTATGAAGAGATGCTGGGGTTTGTATGAGTTTCATAAGCAGAGTTCATCTAGATATGGTCCTTATTAGTAGGAAATACAGTTTATTTTTTCTGGTCATGCTCATGTTTCTTGCTGTATTAGAGACGCTGGGAAGAAGACCATGCTCTTTGCGTTAAAACGGAGTGTTTTTGGGTGAAAACACTGGTCTGAATTTCCCTTCATAAACGGAGTTAAACAAAAGGCTCTGTGTCTTCCTACAAGCAAGAGTTCCTTTCCAGTAAACACAGTGATATTTCAGCTCAAATGTATTTACACAGTTCACGAACCCAACACGATTTTCACTTTTAACTAAAGAGCATCTATGAAAAGATGCTGTGGTTTGTATGAGTTTCATAAGCAGAGGTGAACTAGACACTGTCTTTTTGAGTAGGAAATACAGTTCTTTTTTTCTGGGCATGCTCATGTTTCTTGCTGTATTGGTGATGCAGGAAAAAAGAGCACGTTCTTTGCGCTAAAAACAGAGTGTGTTTCATGGATAAGAACACGGGTCTGAATATACCTTCATAAACGGAGTTAAACCAAGGGCCCTGTGTCTTCCTAAATGCAAGTGATCATTTCCGGTAAACCCAGTGATATTTTAGCTCAAATGAATTTACACAGTTCACGAACCCAACACTTTTTTCACCATTAACTAAAGAGCATCTATGTAAGAGATGCTGTGGTTTGTTACAGTTCCATAAGCAGAGTTCATCTAGATATGGTACATATGAGTAGGAAACACAGTTCATTTGTTCTGGGCATGCTCATGTTTCTTGCTATATTGCAGACACTGGAAAGAAGAGCATGCTCTTTGTGTTAAAACAGAGTCCGTTTCATGGATGAGAACACTGGTCTGAATTTCCCTTCACAGATAGAGTTAAACCAACGGTTCTGTGTCTTCCTACAAGCAAGAGGTCACTTCCGGTAAACCCAGTGATTTTTCGGCTCAAATGAATTTACACAGTACACGAACCCAACATGATTTTCACTATTTATTAAAGAGCATCTATGGAGAGATGCTGTGGTTTGTGTGAGTTTCATAAGCAGAATTCAACTAGATATGGTCCGTATGACTAGGAAACACAGTTCATTTTTTCTGGGCATGCTCATGTTTCTTGCTGTATTAGAGATGCTTGAAAGAAGAGCATGCTCTTTGCCTTAAAACAGAGTGTGTTTCATGGATGAGAACACTGGTGTTTATTTCCCTTCAGAATCGGAGTTAAACCAAAGGCTCTGTGTCTTCATAAATGCAAGAGTTCATTTACGGTAAACCCAGTGATTTTTCAGCTCAAATGAATATAAACAGTTCACGAACCCAACACGTTTTTCACTATTAACTAAGGAGCATCTATGTAAAAGATACTGTGGTTTGTTACAGTTCCATAAGCAGAGTTCAACTAGATATGGTACATATGAGTAGGAAACACAGTTCATTTATTCTGGGCAGTCTCAATTTCTTGCTGTATTGGAGATACTGGAAGAAGAGCATGCTTCTTGCATTAGAGTGTTTTCATGGATGAGAATACTGGTCTGAATATTCCTTCAGAAACGGAGTTAAACCAAAGGCTCTGTGTCTTCCTACAAGCAACAGTTCACTTCCGGTAAACCTACTGATTTTTCGGCTCAAATGAATTTACACACTTCACGAACCGAACATGATTTTCACTATTTACCAAAGAGCATCTATGGAGAGATGCTGTGGTTTGTATGAGTTTCATAAGCAGAATTCAACTAGATATGGTCCGTATGACTAGGATACACAGTTCTTTTTTTCTGGGCATGCTCATGTTTCTTGCTGTATTAGAGATGCTTGAAAGAAGAGCATGCTCTTTGAGTTAAAACAGAGTGTTTTCATGGATGAGAACACTTGTCTGAATTTTCATTCAGTAACGGAGTTAAACCAAAGGCTCTGTGTCTTCCTATAAGCAAGAGTTCATTTCCGGTAAACCCAGTGATATTTCGGCTCAAATGAATTTACACAGTTCACGAACCCAACACGATTTTCACATTTAACTAAAGAGCATCTATGAAAAGATGCTGTGGTTTGTATGAGTTTCATAAGCAGAGTTGAACTAGACACTGTCCATTTGAGTAGGAAATACAGTTGTTTTTTTCTGTGCATGCTCATGTTTCTTGCTGTATTGGAGATGCTGGAAAGAAGAGCATGCTGTTTGTGTTAAAACAGAGTGTGCTTCAGGGATGAGAACACTGGTCTGAATTTCGCTTCAGTAACAGAGTTAAGCCAAAGGCTCTGTGTCTTCCTAAATGCAAGTGTTCATTTCCGGTAAACCCAGTGATTTTTCAGCTCATATGAATTTACACAGTTCACGAACCCAACACTTTTTTCACTATTAACTAAAGAGCATGTATGTAAGAGATGCTGTGGTTTGTTACAGTTCCATAAGCAGAGTTCATCTAGATATGGTACATATGAGTAGGAAACACAGTTCATTTTTTCTGGGCATGCTCATATTTCTTGCTATATTGCAGACACTGGAAAGAAGAGCATGTTCTTTGCGTTAAAACAGAGTGTGTTTCATGGATGAGAACACTGGTGTTTATTTCCCTTCAGAATCGGAGTTAAACCAAAGGCTCTGTGTCTTCCTAAATGCAAGAGTTCATTTACGGTAAACCCACTGATTTTTCAGCTCAAATGAATTTACACAGTTCACGAACCCAACACGAATTTCACTTTTTACTAAAGAGCATCTATGAAAAGATGCTGTGGTTTGCATGAGTTTCATAAGCAGAGTTGAACTAGACACTGTCCTTTTGAGTAGGAAATACAGTTCTTTTTTTTCTGGGCATACTCATGTGTCTTGCTGTATTGGAGACCCTGGACCGAAGAGGATGCTTCTTGCGTTAAATCAGAGGGTGTGTCATGGATGAGAACACTGGTCTGAATTTCCCTTCAGAAATGAGTTAAACCAAAGGCTCTGTGTCTTCCTACAAGCAAGAGTTCACTTCCGGTAAACCCAGTGATTTTTCGGCTCAAATGAATTTAGACAGTTCACGAACCCAACACGATTTTCCCATTTACAAAAGAGCATCTATGTAAAAGATGCTGGGGTTTGTTACAGTTTCATAAGCAGAGTTCAACTAGATATGTTCTGTATGAGTAGGAAATTCAGTTTCTTTTTTCTGGGCATGCTCATGTTTCTTGCTGTATTGGAGATGCTGGAAAGAAGAGCACGTTCTTTGCGTTAAAAACAGAGTGTGTTTCATGGATGAGAACACGGGTCTGAATATTCCTTCATAAACGGAGTTAAACCAAAGGCTCTGTGTCTTTGTAAAAGCAAGAGTTCATTTCCGGTAAACCCAGTGATTTTTCGGCTCAAATAATTTACAGAGTACAAGAACTCAACACGATTTTTCTATTAACGAAAGATCATCTATGAAGAGATGCTGGGGTTTGTATGAGTTTCATAAGCAGAGTTCATCTAGATATGGTCCTTATTAGTAGGAAATACAGTTTATTTTTTCTGGTCATGCTCATGTTTCTTGCTGTATTAGAGACGCTGGGAAGAAGACCATGCTCTTTGCGTTAAAACGGAGTGTTTTTGGGTGAAAACACTGGTCTGAATTTCCCTTCATAAACGGAGTTAAACAAAAGGCTCTGTGTCTTCCTACAAGCAAGAGTTCCTTTCCAGTAAACACAGTGATATTTCAGCTCAAATGTATTTACACAGTTCACGAACCCAACACGATTTTCACTTTTAACTAAAGAGCATCTATGAAAAGATGCTGTGGTTTGTATGAGTTTCATAAGCAGAGGTGAACTAGACACTGTCTTTTTGAGTAGGAAATACAGTTCTTTTTTTCTGGGCATGCTCATGTTTCTTGCTGTATTGGAGACGCTGGAAAGAAGAGCATGCTCTTTGTGTTAAAACAGAGTGTGTTTCATGGATGAGAACACTGGTGTTTATTTCCCTTCAGAATCGGAGTTAAACCAAAGGCTCTGTTTCTTCCTAAATGCAAGAATTCATTTACGGGAAACCCAGTGATTTTTCAGCTCAAATGAATTTACACAGTTCACGAACCCAACACTTTTTTCATTGTTAACTAAAGAGCATCTATGTAAAAGATACTGTGGTTTGTTACAGTTCCATAAGCAGAGTTCAACTAGATATGGTACATATGAGTAGGAAACTCAGTTTCTCTTTTCTGGGCATGCTCATGTTTCTTGCTGTATTGGAGATGCTGGAAAGAAGAGCACGTTCTTTGCGTTAAAAACAGAGTGTGTTTCATGGATGAGAACACGGGTCTGAATATTCCTTCATAAACCGAGTTAAACCAAAGGCCTGTGTCTTCGTAAATGCAAGAGTTCATTAACGGTAAACCCAGTGTTTTTTCAGCTCAAATGAATTTACACAGTTCACGAACCCAACACTTTTTTCACTATTAACTAAAGAGCATCTTTGTAAGAGATGCTGTGGTTTGTTACAGTTCCATAAGCAGAGTTCATCTAGATATAGTACATATGAGTAGGAAACACAGTTCATTTGTTCTGGGCATGCTCTTGTTTCTTGCTATATTGCAGACACTGGAAAGAAGAGCATGCTCTTTGTGTTAAAACAGAGTGTGTTTCATGGATGAGAACACTGGTCTGAATTTCCCTTCACAAATAGAGTTAATCCCAATGCTCTGTGTCTTCCTACAAGCAAGATTTCTAATCTGGTAACCCCAGTGATTTTTCGGCTCAAATGAATTTACACAGTATAAGAACACAACATCATTTTCACTATTAACTAAAGAGCATCTATGGAGAGATGCGGTGGTTTGTATGAGTTTCATAAGCAGAGTTCAACTAGATATGGTCCGTATGACTAGGAAACACAGTCCCTTTTTTCTGGGCATGCTCATGTTTCTTGCTGTATTAGAGAGGCTTGAAAGAAGAGGATGCTCTTTGGGTTAAAACAGAGTGTGTTTCATGGATGAGAACACGGGTATTTATTTCCCTTCAGAATCAGAGTTAAACCAAAGCCTCTGTGTCTTCCTGAATGCAAGAGTTCATTTCCGGGAAACCCTGTGATTTTTCAGCTCAAATGTATTTACACAGTTCACGAACCCAACACTTTTTTCACTATTAACTAAAGAACATCTATGTAAAAGATACTGTGGTTTGTTACAGTCCATAAGCAGAGTTCAACTAGATATGGTACATATGAGTAGGAAACACAGTTCATTTTTTCTGGGCAGGCTCATGTTTCTTGCTGTATTGTAGACACTGGAAGAAGAGCATGCTTCTTGCGTTAAAACATAGTGTTTTCATGGATGAGAATACTGGTCTGAATATTCCTTCAGAAATGGAGTTAAACCCTAGGCTCTGTGTTTTCCTACAAGCAAGAGTTCATTTCCGGTAAACCCAGTGATATTTCGGCTCAAATGAATTTACACAGTTCACAAACCCAACACGATTTTCACGTTTAACTAAAGAACATCTATGAAAAGATGCTGTGGTTTGTATCAGTTTCATAAGCAGAGTTGAACTAGACACTGTCCTTTTGAGTAGGAAATACAGTTCTTTTTTTCTGGGCATACTCATGTTTCTAGCTTATTGGAAACGATGGAAAGAAGAGCATGCTTCTTGCGTTAAAACAGAGTGTGTTTCATGGATGAGAACACTGGTCTGAATTTCGCTTCAGTAACAGAGTTAAGCCAAAGGCTCTGTGTCTTCCTAAATGCAAGTGTTCATTTCCGGTAAACCCAGTGATTTTTCAGCTCATATGAATTTACACAGTTCACGAACCCAACACTTTTTTCACTATTAACTAAAGAGCATGTATGTAAGAGATGCTGTGGTTTGTTACAGTTCCATAAGCAGAGTTCATCTAGATATGGTACATATGAGTAGGAAACACAGTTCATTTTTTCTGGGCATGCTCATATTTCTTGCTATATTGCAGACACTGGAAAGAAGAGCATGTTCTTTGCGTTAAAACAGAGTGTGTTTCATGGATGAGAACACTGGTGTTTATTTCCCTTCAGAATCGGAGTTAAACCAAAGGCTCTGTGTCTTCCTAAATGCAAGAGTTCATTTACGGTAAACCCACTGATTTTTCAGCTCAAATGAATTTACACAGTTCACGAACCCAACACGAATTTCACTTTTTACTAAAGAGCATCTATGAAAAGATGCTGTGGTTTGCATGAGTTTCATAAGCAGAGTTGAACTAGACACTGTCCTTTTGAGTAGGAAATACAGTTCTTTTTTTTCTGGGCATACTCATGTGTCTTGCTGTATTGGAGACCCTGGACCGAAGAGGATGCTTCTTGCGTTAAATCAGAGGGTGTGTCATGGATGAGAACACTGGTCTGAATTTCCCTTCAGAAATGAGTTAAACCAAAGGCTCTGTGTCTTCCTACAAGCAAGAGTTCACTTCCGGTAAACCCAGTGATTTTTCGGCTCAAATGAATTTAGACAGTTCACGAACCCAACACGATTTTCCCATTTACAAAAGAGCATCTATGTAAAAGATGCTGGGGTTTGTTACAGTTTCATAAGCAGAGTTCAACTAGATATGTTCTGTATGAGTAGGAAATTCAGTTTCTTTTTTCTGGGCATGCTCATGTTTCTTGCTGTATTGGAGATGCTGGAAAGAAGAGCACGTTCTTTGCGTTAAAAACAGAGTGTGTTTCATGGATGAGAACACGGGTCTGAATATTCCTTCATAAACGGAGTTAAACCAAAGGCTCTGTGTCTTTGTAAAAGCAAGAGTTCATTTCCGGTAAACCCAGTGATTTTTCGGCTCAAATAATTTACAGAGTACAAGAACTCAACACGATTTTTCTATTAACGAAAGATCATCTATGAAGAGATGCTGGGGTTTGTATGAGTTTCATAAGCAGAGTTCATCTAGATATGGTCCTTATTAGTAGGAAATACAGTTTATTTTTTCTGGTCATGCTCATGTTTCTTGCTGTATTAGAGACGCTGGGAAGAAGACCATGCTCTTTGCGTTAAAACGGAGTGTTTTTGGGTGAAAACACTGGTCTGAATTTCCCTTCATAAACGGAGTTAAACAAAAGGCTCTGTGTCTTCCTACAAGCAAGAGTTCCTTTCCAGTAAACACAGTGATATTTCAGCTCAAATGTATTTACACAGTTCACGAACCCAACACGATTTTCACTTTTAACTAAAGAGCATCTATGAAAAGATGCTGTGGTTTGTATGAGTTTCATAAGCAGAGGTGAACTAGACACTGTCTTTTTGAGTAGGAAATACAGTTCTTTTTTTCTGGGCATGCTCATGTTTCTTGCTGTATTGGAGACGCTGGAAAGAAGAGCATGCTCTTTGTGTTAAAACAGAGTGTGTTTCATGGATGAGAACACTGGTGTTTATTTCCCTTCAGAATCGGAGTTAAACCAAAGGCTCTGTTTCTTCCTAAATGCAAGAATTCATTTACGGGAAACCCAGTGATTTTTCAGCTCAAATGAATTTACACAGTTCACGAACCCAACACTTTTTTCATTGTTAACTAAAGAGCATCTATGTAAAAGATACTGTGGTTTGTTACAGTTCCATAAGCAGAGTTCAACTAGATATGGTACATATGAGTAGGAAACTCAGTTTCTCTTTTCTGGGCATGCTCATGTTTCTTGCTGTATTGGAGATGCTGGAAAGAAGAGCACGTTCTTTGCGTTAAAAACAGAGTGTGTTTCATGGATGAGAACACGGGTCTGAATATTCCTTCATAAACCGAGTTAAACCAAAGGCCTGTGTCTTCGTAAATGCAAGAGTTCATTAACGGTAAACCCAGTGTTTTTTCAGCTCAAATGAATTTACACAGTTCACGAACCCAACACTTTTTTCACTATTAACTAAAGAGCATCTTTGTAAGAGATGCTGTGGTTTGTTACAGTTCCATAAGCAGAGTTCATCTAGATATAGTACATATGAGTAGGAAACACAGTTCATTTGTTCTGGGCATGCTCTTGTTTCTTGCTATATTGCAGACACTGGAAAGAAGAGCATGCTCTTTGTGTTAAAACAGAGTGTGTTTCATGGATGAGAACACTGGTCTGAATTTCCCTTCACAAATAGAGTTAATCCCAATGCTCTGTGTCTTCCTACAAGCAAGATTTCTAATCTGGTAACCCCAGTGATTTTTCGGCTCAAATGAATTTACACAGTATAAGAACACAACATCATTTTCACTATTAACTAAAGAGCATCTATGGAGAGATGCGGTGGTTTGTATGAGTTTCATAAGCAGAGTTCAACTAGATATGGTCCGTATGACTAGGAAACACAGTCCCTTTTTTCTGGGCATGCTCATGTTTCTTGCTGTATTAGAGAGGCTTGAAAGAAGAGGATGCTCTTTGGGTTAAAACAGAGTGTGTTTCATGGATGAGAACACGGGTATTTATTTCCCTTCAGAATCAGAGTTAAACCAAAGCCTCTGTGTCTTCCTGAATGCAAGAGTTCATTTCCGGGAAACCCTGTGATTTTTCAGCTCAAATGTATTTACACAGTTCACGAACCCAACACTTTTTTCACTATTAACTAAAGAACATCTATGTAAAAGATACTGTGGTTTGTTACAGTCCATAAGCAGAGTTCAACTAGATATGGTACATATGAGTAGGAAACACAGTTCATTTTTTCTGGGCAGGCTCATGTTTCTTGCTGTATTGTAGACACTGGAAGAAGAGCATGCTTCTTGCGTTAAAACATAGTGTTTTCATGGATGAGAATACTGGTCTGAATATTCCTTCAGAAATGGAGTTAAACCCTAGGCTCTGTGTTTTCCTACAAGCAAGAGTTCATTTCCGGTAAACCCAGTGATATTTCGGCTCAAATGAATTTACACAGTTCACAAACCCAACACGATTTTCACGTTTAACTAAAGAACATCTATGAAAAGATGCTGTGGTTTGTATCAGTTTCATAAGCAGAGTTGAACTAGACACTGTCCTTTTGAGTAGGAAATACAGTTCTTTTTTTCTGGGCATACTCATGTTTCTAGCTTATTGGAAACGATGGAAAGAAGAGCATGCTTCTTGCGTTAAAACAGAGTGTGTTTCATGGATGAGAACACTTGTCTGAATTACCCTTCAGTAACGGAGTTAAACCAAAGGCTCTGTGTCTTCCTAAATGCAAGTGTTCATTTCCGGTAAACCCAGTGATTTTTTAGCTCATATGAATTTACACAGTTCACGAACCCAACACGATTTTCACTATTAACAAAAGATCATCTATGTAAAAGATGCTGTGGTTTGTTACAGTTTCATAAGCAGAGTACAACTAGATATGGTCCGTATGAGTACGAAACACAGTTCTTTTTTATGGGCATGCTCATGTTTCTTGCTGTATTGTAGATGCTGGACAGAAGAGGATGCGTCTTGCGTTAAAACAGAGGGTGTTTCATGGATGAGAACACTGGTCTCAATTTACCTTCAGAAACGAGTTAAACCAAAGTCTCTGTTTCTTTCCTACAATCAAGATTTCATTTCCGGTAAACCCTGTGATTTTCGGCTCAAATGAATTTACACAGATCAAGAACGCAACACGATTTTCACTATTAACTAAAGAGCAACTATGTAAGAGATCATGTGGTTTCTATGAGTTTCATAAGCAGAGTTCCAGTAGATAAGGTCTGTATGAGTAGGAAACACAGTTCTTTTTTTTCTGGACATGCTCCTATTTCTTGCTGTAGTGTAGACGCTGGACAGAAGAGGATACTTCCTGCATTAAAACAGATGGTGTTTCATGGATGAGAACACTGTCCTGACTTGCCTTTCAGAAACATAGTTAAACCAAAGGCTCTGTGTCTTCCTAAAAGCAAGAGTTCATTTCCGGTAAACACAGTGAATTTTCGGCTCAAATGAATTTACACAGTTCACGAACACAACCCGATTTTCACTAATAAATAAAGGGCATCTATGAAGAGATTCTGTAGTTTGTATGGGTTTCAAGAGCATAGTTGAACTAGACACAGTAATTTTTAGTAGGACACACTGTAATTTTTTTCTGGGCAAGCTCATCTTTCTTGCTGTATTGGAGACGCTGGAAAGAAGAGCATGCTTCTTGCATTAAAACAGAGGGTGTTTCATGGATGAGAACACTGTTCTGAAATTTGCTTCAGAAACAGAGTTAAACTAAAGGTTCTGTGTCTTCCTACAAGCAAGAGTTCATTTCCGGTAAATCCAGTGGTTTTTCGGCTCAAATGAATTTACAGAGTTCACAAACACAACACGATTTTCACTATTAACTAAGGAGCATCTATGAAGAGATGCTGTGGTTTGTATGAGTTTCATAAGCAGAGTTCAACTAGATATGGTCCGTATGAGTAGGAAACACAGTTCTTTTTTTCTGGGCATGCTCATATTTCTTGCTGTAGTGCAGACGCTGGACAGAAGAGGATGCTTCTTGCATTAAAACAGAGGGTGTTTCATCGATGAGAACACTGGTCTGAATTTCCCTTCACAAACGAGTTAAACCAAAGGCTCTGTGTCTTCCTAAAAGCAAGAGTTCATTTCCAGTAAACACAGTGATTTTTCGGCTCAAATGAATTTACACTGTTCACGACCCCAACACGATTTTCGCTATTAACTAAAGAGCATCTATGTAAAAGATGCTGTGGTTTGTTACAGTTTCATAAGCAGACTTCCACTAGATATGGTCCGTAAGAGTAGGAAACACAGTTTTTTTTCTGGCCATGCTTATTTTTCTTGCTGTAATGGAGAAGCTGGACAGAAGAGGATGCTTCTTTTGTTAAAACAGAAGGTGTTTCAATGATGAGAACATTGGCCTGAATTTCCCTTCAGAACCAGAGTTAAACCAAAGGCTCTTTGTCTTCCTACAAGGAAGAGTTCATTTCCGGTAAACCCAGTGATTTTTCGTCTCAAATGAATTTACACAGTTCACGAACCTAACACGATTTTCACTATTAACTAAAGAGCATCTATGAAGAGATGCTGTGGTTTGTATGAGTTTCATAAGCAGAGTTCAACTAGATATGGTCCGTATGAGTAGGAAACACACTTCTTTATTTCTGGGCATGCTCATGTTTCTTGCTGTATTACAGACCCTGGAAAGAAGAGCATGGTTCTTGCATTAAAACAGAGTGTGTTTCATGGATGAGAACACTGGTCTGAATTTTTCTTCAGACACGGAGTTAAACCAAAGTCTCTGTGTCTTCCTACAAGCAAGAGTTCTTTTCGGGTAAACCCAGTGATTTTTTCGGCTCAAAGGAATTTACACAGTTCACGAATCCAACACGATTTTCACTATTAAATAAAGAGCAACTATGTAAGAGATCCTGTGGTTTGTATGAGTTTCATTAGCAGATTTCCACTAGATAAGGCCCCTATGAGTAGGAAACACAGTTCTTTTTTTCTGGGCATGCTCATATTTCTTGTTGTAGTGCAGACGCTGGACAGAAGAGGATGCTTCTTGCGTTAAAACAGATGGTGTTTCATGGATGAGAACACTGGTCTGAATTTCCCTTCAGAAACAGAGTTAAACCAAAGGTTCCATGTCTTCCTAAATGCAAGAGTTCATTTCCAGTAAACCCAGTGATTTTTCGGCTAAAATGAATTTACACAGTTCACGAACCCAACGCAATTTTAATTATTAACTAAAGAACATTTATGAAGACATGCTGTCGTTTGTATGAGTTTCATATGCAGAGTTGAACTAGACACGGTCCTTTTGAATAGGAGCACAGTTGTTTTTTTTCTGGGCATGCTCATGTTTCTTGCTATATTGGAGACACTGGACAGAAGAGGATGCTTTTTGCGTCAAAAAAGAGTGTGTTTCATGGATGAGAACACTGGTTTGAATTTTCCTTCAGAAATGGGGTTAAACCAAAGTCTCTTTGTCTTTCTACAAGCAAGAGTTCATTTCCGGTAAAACTAGTGATTTTTAGGCTCAAATGAATTTACACAGTTCACGAACCCAACACGATTTTCACTATTAACTAAAGAGCATCTATGTAGAAGATGCTGTGGTTTGTTACAGTTTCATAAGCAGACTTCAACTAGATAGGGTCCGTAAGAGTAGGAAACACAGTTCTTTTTTTCTGGCCATGCTTATTTTTCTTGCTGTAATGGAGACGCTGGATAGAAGAGGATGCTTCTTTTCTTAAAACAGAGGGTGTTTCATGGATGGAACACTGGCCTGAATTTCCCTTCAGAACCAGAGTTAAACCAAAGGCTCCACGTCTTCCTAAAAGCAAGAGTTCATTTCCAGTAAACCCAGTGATTTTTCGGCTCAAATGAATTTACACAGTTCACGAACCTAACGCGATTTTCACTATTAACTAAAAAGCATCTATGAAGAGGTGCTGTGGCTTGTATGAGTTTCATAAGCAGAGTTCAACTAGATATGGTCCATATGAGTAGGAAACACAGTTCTTTATTTCTGGGCATGCTCATGTTTCTTGCTGTATTACAGACCCTGGAAAGAAGAGCATGGTTCTTCCATTAAAACAGAGTGTGTTTCATTGGATGAGAACACTGGTCTGAATTTTTCTTCAGACACGCAGTTAAACCAAAGTCTCTGTGTCTTCCTACAAGCAAGAGTTCTTTTCGGGTAAACCCAGTGATTGTTCGGCTCAAATGAAATTACACAGTTCACGAACCCAACACGATTTTCACTATTAAATAAAGAGCAACTATGTAAGAGATCCTGTGGTTTGTATGAGTTTCATTAGCAGATTTCCACTAGATAAGGCCCCTATGAGTAGGAAACACAGTTCTTTTTTTCTGGGCATGCTCATATTTCTTGTTGTAGTGCAGACGCTGGACAGAAGAGGATGCTTCTTGCGTTAAAACAGAGTGTGTTTCATGGATGAGAACACTGGTCTGAATTTCCCTTCAGAAACAGAGTTAAACCAAAGGTTCCATGTCTTCCTAAATGCAAGAGTTCATTTCCAGTAAACCCAGTGATTTTTTGGCTCAAATGAATTTAAACAGTTCACGAACCCAACACGATTTTAATTATTAACTAAAGAACATTTATGAAGACATGCTGTCGTTTGTATGAGTTTCATATGCAGAGTTGAACTAGACACGGTCCTTTTGAATAGGAGCACAGTTGTTTTTTTTCTGGGCATGCTCATGTTTCTTGCTATATTGGAGACACTGGACAGAAGAGGATGCTTTTTGCGTCAAAAAAGAGTGTGTTTTATGGATGAGAACACTGGTTTGAATTTTCCTTCAGAAATGGGGTTAAACCAAAGTCTCTGTGTCTTTCTACAAGCAAGAGTTCATTTCCGGTAAAACTAGTGATTTTTAGGCTCAAATGAATTTACACAGTTCACGAACCCAACACGATTTTCACTATTAACTAAAGAGCATCTATGTAGAAGATGCTGTGGTTTGTTACAGTTTCATAAGCAGACTTCAACTAGATAGGGTCCGTAAGAGTAGGAATCACAGTTCTTTTTTTCTGGCCATGCTTATTTTTCTTGCTGTAATGGAGACGCTGGATAGAAGAGGATGCTTCTTTTCTTAAAACAGAGGGTGTTTCATGGATGGAACACTGGCCTGAATTTCCCTTCAGAACCAGAGTTAAACCAAAGGCTCCACGTCTTCCTAAAAGCAAGAGTTCATTTCCAGTAAACCCAGTGATTTTTCGGCTCAAATGAATTTATACAGTTCACGAACCCAACACGATTTTCACTATTAACTAAAAAGCATCTATGAAGAGGTGCTGTGGCTTGTATGAGTTTCATAAGCAGAGTTCAACTAGATATGGTCCATATGAGTAGGAAACACAGTTCTTTATTTCTGGGCATGCTCATGTTTCTTGCTGTATTACAGACCCTGGAAAGAAGAGCACGGTTCTTGCATTAAAACATAGTGTGTTTCATGGATGAGAACACTGGTCTGAATTTTTCTTCAGACACGGAGTTAAACCAAAGTGTCTGTGTCTTCCTACAAGCAAGAGTTCTTTTCAGGTAAACCCAGTGATTTTTCGGCTCAAATGAATTTACACAGTTCACGAACCCAACGCGATTTTAACTATTAACTAAAGACCATCTATGAAGAGATGCTGTCGTTTGTATGAGTTTCATATGCAGAGTTGAAGTAGACACGGTCCTATTGAATAGGAGCACAGTTGTTTTTTTTCTGGGCAGGCTCATGTTTCTTGCTATATTGGAGACACTGGACAGAAGAGGATGCTTCTTGCGTTAAAACAGAGGGTGTTTCATGGATGAGAACACTGGTCTGAATATCCCTTCACAAAAGGAGTTAAACCAAAGGCTGTTTGTTTTCCTACAAGCAAGAGTTCATTTCCGGTAAACCCTGTGATTTTTCAGCTCAGATGAATTTACACAGTTCACGAACCCAACACGAATTTACTAATACCTAAAGAGCATCTATGTAAGAGATGCTGTGGTTTGTATGAGTATCATAAGCAGACATCTACTAGATATGGTCTGTAAGAGTAGGAAACACAGTTCTTTTTTTCTGGGCATGCTCATTTTTCTTGCTGTAAGGGAGATGCTGGACAGAAGAGGATGCTTCTTGCGTTAAAACAGCGGGTGTTTCATGGATGAGAACACTGGTCTGAATATCCCTTCACAAAAGGAGTTAAACCAAAGGCTGTGTGTTTTCCCACAAGCAAGAGTTCATTTCCGGTAAACATAGTGATATTTCGGCTCAAATGAATTTACACAGTTCACGAACCCAACACGAATTTACTAATACCTAAAGAGCATCTATGTAAGAGATGCTGTGGTTTCTATGAGTTTCATAAGCAGAGTTCAACTAGATATGGTCCGTAAGAGTAGGAAACACAGTTCTTTTTTTCTGGCCATGCTCATTTTTCTTGCTGTAATGGAGACGCTGGACAGAAGAGGATGCTTCTTTGTTAAAACAGAGGCTGTTTCATGGAAGAGAACACTTGTCTGAATATCCCTTCACAAAAGGAGTTAAACCAAAGGCTGTGTGTTTTCCTACAAGCAAGAGTTCATTTCCGGTAAACCCAGTGATTTTTCAGCTCAAATGAATTTACACCATTCCCGAACCCAACAGGATTTTCGCTATTATCTAAAGAGCATCTGTGTAAAAGATGCTGTGGTTTGTTACAGTTTCATAAGCAGACTTCAACTAGATATGGTCCGTAAGAGTAGGAAACACAGTTCTTTTTTTCTGGCCATGTTCATTTTTCTTGCTGTAATGGAGACGCTGGACAGAAGAGGATGCTTCTTTTCTTAAAACAGAGGGTGTTTCATGGATGAGAACACTGGCCTGAATTTCCCTTCAGAACCAGAGTTAAACCAAAGGCTCCATGTCTTCCTAAAACAAGAGTTCATTTCCAGTAAACCCAGTGATTTTTCGGCTCAAATGAATTTACACAGTTCACGAACCTAACACGATTTTCACTATTAACTAAAAAGCATCTATGAAGAGGTGCTGTGGTTTGTATGAGTTTCATAAGCAGAGTTCAACTAGATATGGTCCGTATGAGTAGGAAACACAGTTCTTTATTTCTGGGCATGCTCATGTTTCTTGCTGTATTACAGACCCTGGAGAGAAAGCATGGTTCTTGCATTAAAACAGAGTGTGTTTCACGGATGAGGACACTGGTCTGAATTTTTCTTCAGACACGGAGTTAAACCAAAGTCTCTGTGTTTTCCTACAAGCAAGAGTTCTTTTCGGGTAAACCCAGTGATTTCTCGGCTCAAATGAATTTACACAGTTCACGAACCCAACACGATTTTCACTATTAAATAAAGAGCAACTATTTAAGAGATCCTGTGGTTTGTATGAGTTTCATTAGCAGATTTCCACTAGATAAGGCCCCTATGAGTAGGAAACACAGTTCTTTTTTTCTGGGCATGCTCATATTTCTTGTTGTAGTGCAGACGCTGGACAGAAGAGGATGCTTCTTGCATTAAAACAGATGGTGTTTCATGGATGAGAACACTGGTCTGAATTTCCCTTCAGAAACAGAGTTAAACCAAAGGCTCCGTGTCTTCCTAAAAGCAAGAGATCATTTCCAGTAAACCCAGTGATTTTTCGGCTCAAATGAATTTACACAGTTCACGAACCCAACGCGATTTTAACTATTAACTAAAGACCATCTATGAAGAGATGCTGTCGTTTGTATAAGTTTCATATGCAGTGTTGAACTAGACACGGTCCTATTGAATAGGAGCACAGTTGTTTTTTTTTCTGGGCAGGCTCATTTTTCTTGCTATATTGGAGACACTGGACAGAAGAGGATGCTTCTTGCGTTAAAACAGAGGGTGTTTCATGGATGAGAACACTTGTCTGAATATCCCTTCACAAAAGGAGTTAAACCAAAGGCTGTTTGTTTTCCTACAAGCAAGAGTTCATTTCCGGTAAACCCTGTGATTTTTCGGCTCAGATGAATTTACACAGTTCACGAACCCAACACGAATTTACTAATACCTAAAGAGCATCTATGTAAGAGATGCTGTGGTTTGTATGAGTTTCATAAGCAGGCATCTACTAGATATGGTCTGTAAGAGTAGGAAACACAGTTCTTTTTTTCTGGGCATGCTCATTTTTCTTGCTGTAAGGGAGACGCTGGACAGAAGAGGATGCTTCTTGCGTTAAAACAGCGGGTGTTTCATGGATGAGAACACTGGTCTGAATATCCCTTCACAAAAGGAGTTAAACCAAAGGCTGTGTTTTCCCACAAGCAAGAGTTCATTTCCGGTAAACATAGTGATTTTTCAGCTCAAATGAATTTACACAGTTCACGAACCCAACACGAATTTACTAATACCTAAAGAGTATCTATGTAAGAGATGCTGTGGTTTGTATGAGTTTCATAAGCAGAGTTCAACTAGATATGGTCCGTAAGAGTAGGAAACACAGTTCTTTTTTTCTGGCCATGCTCATTTTTCTTGCTGTAATGGAGACGCTGGACAGAAGAGGATGCTTCTTTGTTAAAACAGAGGGTGTTTCATGGATGAGAACACTGGTCTGAATATCCCTTCACAAAAGGAGTTAAACCAAAGGCTGTTTGTTTTCCTACAAGCAAGAGTTCATTTCCGGTAAACCCAGTGATTTTTCGGCTCAAATGAATTTACACCATTCACGAACCCAACACGATTTTCGCTATTATCTAAAGAGCATCTATGTAAGAGATGCTGTGGTTTGTTACAGTTTCATAAGCAGACTTCAACTAGATATGGCCCGTAAGAGTAGGAAACACAGTTCTTTTTTTCTGGCCATGCTTATTTTTCTTGCTGTAATGGAGACGCTGGACAGAAGAGGATGCTTCTTTTGTTAAAACAGAGGGTGTTTCATGGATGAGAACACTGGCCTGAATTTCCCTTCAGAACCAGAGTTAAACCAAAGGCTCCGTGTCTTCCTAAAAGCAAGAGTTCATTTCCAGTAAACCCAGTGATTTTTCGGCTCAAATGAATTTACACAGTTCACGAACCTAACACGATTTTCACTATTAACTAAAAAGCATCTATGAAGAGATGCTGTGGTTTGTATGAGTTTCATAAGCAGAGTTGAACTAGACATGATCCTATTGAGTAGGAAATACAGTAATTTTTTTCTGGGCATGCTCATCTTTCTTGCTGTATTCGAGACTCTGGAAAGAAGAGCATGCTTCTTGTTTTAAAACAGAGTGTGTTTCATGGATGAGAACAATGGTTTGAATTTTCCTTCAGAAATGGGGTTAAACCGAAATCTCTGTGTCTTCCTACAAGCAAGAGTTCATTACCGGTAAACCTAGTGATTTTTCGGCTCAAATGAATTTACACAGTTCACGAACCCAACATGATTTTCACTATTAACTAAAGAGCATCTATGTAAAAGATGCTGTGGTTTGTATGAGTTTCATAAGCAGAGTTCAACTAGATATGGTCCCTATGAGTAGGAAACACAGTTCTTTATTTCTGGGCATGCTTATTTTTCTTGCTGTAATGGAGACGCTGGATAGAAGAGGATGCTTCTTTTCTTAAAACAGAGGGTGTTTCATGGATGGAACACTGGCCTGAATTTCCCTTCAGAACCAGAGTTAAACCAAAGGCTCCACGTCTTCCTAAAAGCAAGAGTTCATTTCCAGTAAACCCAGTGATTTTTCGGCTCAAATGAATTTATACAGTTCACGAACCCAACACGATTTTCACTATTAACTAAAAAGCATCTATGAAGAGGTGCTGTGGCTTGTATGAGTTTCATAAGCAGAGTTCAACTAGATATGGTCCATATGAGTAGGAAACACAGTTCTTTATTTCTGGGCATGCTCATGTTTCTTGCTGTATTACAGACCCTGGAAAGAAGAGCACGGTTCTTGCATTAAAACATAGTGTGTTTCATGGATGAGAACACTGGTCTGAATTTTTCTTCAGACACGGAGTTAATCCAAAGTGTCTGTGTCTTCCTACAAGCAAGAGTTCTTTTCAGGTAAACCCAGTGATTTTTCGGCTCAAATGAATTTACACAGTTCACGAACCCAACGCGATTTTAACTATTAACTAAAGACCATCTATGAAGAGATGCTGTCGTTTGTATGAGTTTCATATGCAGAGTTGAAGTAGACACGGTCCTATTGAATAGGAGCACAGTTGTTTTTTTTCTGGGCAGGCTCATGTTTCTTGCTATATTGGAGACACTGGACAGAAGAGGATGCTTCTTGCGTTAAAACAGAGGGTGTTTCATGGATGAGAGCACTGGTCTGAATATCCCTTCACAAAAGGAGTTAAACCAAAGGCTGTTTGTTTTCCTACAAGCAAGAGTTCATTTCCGGTAAACCCTGTGATTTTTCGGCTTAGATGAATTTACACAGTTCACGAACCCAACACGAATTTACTAATACCTAAAGAGCATCTATGTAAGAGATGCTGTGGTTTGTATGAGTATCATAAGCAGACATCTACTAGATATGGTCTGTAAGAGTAGGAAACACAGTTCTTTTTTTCTGGGCATGCTCATTTTTCTTGCTGTAAGGGAGATGCTGGACAGAAGAGGATGCTTCTTGCGTTAAAACAGCGGGTGTTTCATGGATGAGAACACTGGTCTGAATATCCCTTCACAAAAGGAGTTAAACCAAAGGCTGTGTGTTTTCCCACAAGCAAGAGTTCATTTCCGGTAAACATAGTGATTTTTCGGCTCAAATGAATTTACACAGTTCACGAACCCAACACGAATTTACTAATACCTAAAGAGCATCTATGTAAGAGTTGCTGTGGTTTCTATGAGTTTCATAAGCAGAGTTCAACTAGATATGGTCCGTAAGAGTAGGAAACACAGTTCTTTTTTTCTGGCCATGCTCATTTTTCTTGCTGTAATGGAGACGCTGGACAGAAGAGGATGCTTCTTTGTTAAAACAGAGGCTGTTTCATGGAAGAGAACACTTGTCTGAATATCCCTTCACAAAAGGAGTTAAACCAAAGGCTGTGTGTTTTCCTACAAGCAAGAGTTCATTTCCGGTAAACCCAGTGATTTTTCAGCTCAAATGAATTTACACCATTCCCGAACCCAACAGGATTTTCGCTATTATCTAAAGAGCATCTGTGTAAAAGATGCTGTGGTTTGTTACAGTTTCATAAGCAGACTTCAACTAGATATGGTCCGTAAGAGTAGGAAACACAGTTCTTTTTTTCTGGCCATGTTCATTTTTCTTGCTGTAATGGAGACGCTGGACAGAAGAGGATGCTTCTTTTCTTAAAACAGAGGGTGTTTCATGGATGAGAACACTGGCCTGAATTTCCCTTCAGAACCAGAGTTAAACCAAAGGCTCCATGTCTTCCTAAAACAAGAGTTCATTTCCAGTAAACCCAGTGATTTTTCGGCTCAAATGAATTTACACAGTTCACGAACCTAACACGATTTTCACTATTAACTAAAAAGCATCTATGAAGAGGTGCTGTGGTTTGTATGAGTTTCATAAGCAGAGTTCAACTAGATATGGTCCGTATGAGTAGGAAACACAGTTCTTTATTTCTGGGCATGCTCATGTTTCTTGCTGTATTACAGACCCTGGAAAGAAAGCATGGTTCTTGCATTAAAACAGAGTGTGATTCACGGATGAGGACACTGGTCTGAATTTTTCTTCAGACACGGAGTTAAACCAAAGTCTCTGTGTTTTCCTACAAGCAAGAGTTCTTTTCGGGTAAACCCAGTGATTTCTCGGCTCAAATGAATTTACACAGTTCACGAACCCAACACGATTTTCACTATTAAATAAAGAGCAACTATTTAAGAGATCCTGTGGTTTGTATGAGTTTCATTAGCAGATTTCCACTAGATAAGGCCCCTATGAGTAGGAAACACAGTTCTTTTTTTCTGGGCATGATCATATTTCTTGTTGTAGTGCAGACGCTGGACAGAAGAGGATGCTTCTTGCATTAAAACAGATGGTGTTTCATGGATGAGAACACTGGTCTGAATTTCCCTTCAGAAACAGAGTTAAACCAAAGGCTCCGTGTCTTCCTAAAAGCAAGAGATCATTTCCAGTAAACCCAGTGATTTTTCGGCTCAAATGAATTTACACAGTTCACGAACCCAACGCGATTTTAACTATTAACTAAAGACCATCTATGAAGAGATGCTGTCGTTTGTATGAGTTTCATATGCAGTGTTGAACTAGACACGGTCCTATTGAATAGGAGCACAGTTGTTTTTTTTTCTGGGCAGGCTCATTTTTCTTGCTATATTGGAGACACTGGACAGAAGAGGATGCATCTTGCGTTAAAACAGAGGGTGTTTCATGGATGAGAACACTTGTCTGAATATCCCTTCACAAAAGGAGTTAAACCAAAGGCTGTTTGTTTTCCTACAAGCAAGAGTTCATTTCCGGTAAACCCTGTGATTTTTCGGCTCAGATGAATTTACACAGTTCACGAACCCAACACGAATTTACTAATACCTAAAGAGCATCTATGTAAGAGATGCTGTGGTTTGTATGAGTTTCATAAGCAGGCATCTACTAGATATGGTCTGTAAGAGTAGGAAACACAGTTCTTTTTTTCTGGGCATGCTCATTTTTCTTGCTATAAGGGAGACGCTGGACAGAAGAGGATGCTTCGTTTGTTAAAACAGCGGGTGTTTCATGGATGAGAACACTGGTCTGAATATCCCTTCACAAAAGGAGTTAAACCAAAGGCTGTGTTTTCCCACAAGCAAGAGTTCATTTCCGGTAAACATAGTGATTTTTCAGCTCAAATGAATTTACACAGTTCACGAACCCAACACGAATTTACTAATACCTAAAGAGTATCTATGTAAGAGATGCTGTGGTTTGTATGAGTTTCATAAGCAGAGTTCAACTAGATATGGTCCGTAAGAGTAGGAAACACAGTTCTTTTTTTCTGGCCATGCTCATTTTTCTTGCTGTAATGGAGACGCTGGACAGAAGAGGATGCTTCTTTGTTAAAACAGAGGGTGTTTCATGGATGAGAACACTGGTCTGAATATCCCTTCACAAAAGGAGTTAAACCAAAGGCTGTGTGTTTTCCTACAAGCAAGAGTTCATTTCCGGTAAACCCAGTGATTTTTCGGCTCAAATGAATTTACACCATTCACGAACCCAACACGATTTTCGCTATTATCTAAAGAGCATCTATGTAAAAGATGCTGTGGTTTGTTACAGTTTCATAAGCAGACTTCAACTAGATATGGCCCGTAAGAGTAGGAAACACAGTTCTTTTTTTCTGGCCATGTTCATTTTTCTTGCTGTAATGGAGACGCTGGACAGAATAGGATGCTTCTTTTGTTAAAACAGAGGGTGTTTCATGGATGAGAACACTGGCCTGAATTTCCCTTCAGAACCAGAGTTAAACCAAAGGCTCCGTGTCTTCCTAAAAGCAAGAGTTCATTTCCAGTAAACCCAGTGATTTTTCGGCTCAAATGAATTTACACAGTTCACGAACCTAACACGATTTTCACTATTAACTAAAGAGCATCTATGAAGAGATGCTGTGGTTTGTATGAGTTTCATAAGCAGAGTTGAACTAGACATGATCCTATTGAGTAGGAAATACAGTAATTTTTTTCTGGGCATGCTCATCTTTCTTGCTGTATTCGAGACTCTGGAAAGAAGAGCATGCTTCTTGTTTTAAAACAGAGGGTGTTTCATGGATGAGAACAATGGTTTGAATTTTCCTTCAGAAATGGGGTTAAACCGAAATCTCTGTGTCTTCCTACAAGCAAGAGTTCATTACCGGTAAACCTAGTGATTTTTCGGCTCAAATGAATTTACACAGTTCACGAACCCAACATGATTTTCACTATTAACTAAAGAGCATCTATGTAAAAGATGCTGTGATTTGTATGAGTTTCATAAGCAGAGTTCAACTAGATATGGTCCGTATGAGTAGGAAACACAGTTCTTTATTTCTGGGCATGCTCATGTTTCTTGCTGTATTACAGACCCTGGAAAGAAGAGCATGGTTCTTGCATTAAAACGGAGTGTGTTTCATGGATGAGAACACTGGTCTTAATTTTTCTTCAGACACGGAGTTAAACCAAAGTCTCTGTGTCTTCCTACAAGCAAGAGTTCTTTTCGGGTAAACCCAGTGATTGTTCGGCTCAAATGAAATTACACAGTTCACGAACCCAACACGATTTTCACTATTAAATAAAGAGCAACTATGTAAGAGATCCTGTGGTTTGTATGAGTTTCATTAGCAGATTTCCACTAGATAAGGCCCCTATGAGTAGGAAACACAGTTCTTTTTTCTGGCCATGCTTATTTTTCTTGCTGTAATGGAGACGCTGGACAGAAGAGGATTCTTCTTTTCTTAAAACAGAGGGTGTTTCATGGATGAGAACACTGGCCTGAATTTCCCTTCAGAACCAGAGTTAAACCAAAGGCTCCATGTCTTCCTAAAAGCAAGAGTTCATTTCCAGTAAACCCAGTGATTTTTCGGCTAAAATGAATTTACACAGTTCACGAACCCAACGCAATTTTATTTATTAACTAAAGAACATCTATGAAGACATGCTGTTGTTTGTATGAGTTTCATATGCAGAGTTGAACTAGACACGGTCCTTTTGAATAGGAGCACAGTTGTTGTTTTTCTGGGCATGCTCATGTTTCTTGCTATATTGGAGACACTGGACAGAAGAGGATGCTTCTTGCGTCAAAAAAGAGTGTGTTTCATGGATGAGAACACTGGTTTGAATTTTCCTTCTGAAATGGGGTTAAACCAAAGTCTCTGTGTCTTTCTAAAAGCAAGAGTTCATTTCCGGTAAAACTATTGATTTTTAGGCTCAAATGAATTTACACAGTTCACGAACCCAAAACGAATTTACTAATACCTAAAGAGCATCTATGTAAGAGATGCTGTGGTTTGTATGAGTTTCATAAGCAGACATCTACTAGATATGGTCTGTAAGAGTAGGAAACTCAGTTCTTTTTTTCTGAGCATGCTCATTTTTCTTGCTGTAATGGAGAGGCTGGACAGAATAGGATGCTTCTTTTGTTAAAACAGAAGGTGTTTCATCGATGAGAACACTGGTCTGAATTTCCCTTCACAAACAAGTTAAACCAAAGGCTCTGTGTCTTTCTAAAAGAAAGTGTTTATTTGCAGTAAACCCAGTGATTTTTTGGCTCAAGTGAATTTACACTGTTCAGGAACCCAACATGATTTTCGCTATTAACTAAAGAGCATCTATGTAAAAGATGCTGCGGTTTGTTACAGTTTCATAAGCAGACTTCAACTAGATATGGACGGTAAGATTAGGAAACAGAGTTCTTTTTTTCTGGCCATGCTCATTTTTCATGCTGTAATGGAGAGGCTGGACAGAATAGGATGCTTCTTTTGTTAAAATGAGAACACTGGCCTGCATTTCCCTTCAGAACCAGAGTTAAACCAAAGGCTCCATGTCTTCCTAAAAGCAAGAGTTCATTTCCGGTAAACCCAGTGATTTTTCGGCTCAAATGAATTTACACCATTCACGAACCCAACACGAATTTCGCTATTATCTAAAGAGCATCTATGTAAAAGATGCTGTGGTTTGTTACAGTTTCATAAGCAGACTTCAACTAGATATGGTCCGTATGAGTAGGAAACACAGTTCTTTTTTTCTGGCCATGTTCATTTTTCTTGCTGTAATGGAGACGCTGGACAGAATAGGATGCTTCTTTTGTTAAAACAGAGGGTGTTTCATGGATGAGAACACTGGCCTGAATTTCCCTTCAGAACCAGAGTTAAACCAAAGGCTCCGTGTCTTCCTAAAAGCAAGAGTTCATTTCCAGTAAACCCAGTGATTTTTCGGCTCAAATGAATTTACACAGTTCAAGAACCTAACACGATTTTCACTATTAACTAAAGAGCATCTATGAAGAGATGCTGTGGTTTGTATGAGTTTCATAAGCAGAGTTGAACTAGACATGATCCTATTGAGTAGGAAATACAGTAATTTTTTTCTGGGCATGCTCATCTTTCTTGCTGTATTCGAGACTCTGGAAAGAAGAGCATGCTTCTTGCGTCAAAATAGAGAGTGTGTCATGGATGAGAACACTGGTTTGAATTTTCCTTCAGAAATGGGGTTAAACGAAAATCTCTGTGTCTTCCTACAAGCAAGAGTTCATTTCCGGTAAACCTAGTGATTTTTCGGCTCAAATGAATTTACACAGTTCACGAACCCAACACGATTTTCACTATTAACTAAAGAGCATCTATGTAAAAGATGCTGTGGTTTGTATGAGTTTCATAAGCAGAGTTCTACTAGACATGGTCCTTATGAGTTGGGAACTCAGTTCTATTTTTCTGGGCATGCTCATATTTCTTGCTGTAGTGCAGACACTGGACAGAAGAGGATGCTTCTTGCGTTAAAACGGATGGTGTTTCATGGATGAGAACACTGGCCTGAATTTCCCTTCAGAAACAGAGTTAAACCAAAGGCTCCGTGTCTTCCTAAAAGCAAGAGTTCATTTCCAGTAAACCCAGTGATTTTTCGGCTCAAATGAATTTACACAGTTCACGAACCCAACGCGATTTTAACTATTAACTAAAGACCATCTATGAAGAGATGCTGTCGTTTGTATGAGTTTCATATGCAGAGTTGAACTAGACACGGTCCTATTGAATAGGAGCTCAGTTGTTTTTTTTTTCTGGGCAGGCTCATGTTTCTTGCTATATTGGAGACACTGGACAGAAGAGGATGCTTCTTGCGTTAAAACAGAGGGTGTTTCATGGATGAGAACACTGGTCTGAATATCCCTTCACAAAAGGAGTTAAACCAAAGGCTGTTTGTTTTCCTACAAGCAAGAGTTCATTTCCGGTAAACCCTGTGATTTTTCGGCTCAGATGAATTTACACAGTTCACGAACCCAACACGAATTTACTAATATCTAAAGAGCATCTATGTAAGAGATGCTGTGGTTTGTATGAGTTTCATAAGCAGACATCTACTAGATATGGTCTGTAAGAGTAGGAAACACAGTTCTATTTTTCTGGGCATGCTCATTTTTCTTGCTGTAATGGAGAGGCTGGACAGAATAGGATGCGTCTTTTGTTAAAACAGAAGGTGTTTCATCGATGAGAACACTGGTCTGAATTTCCCTTCACAAACAAGTTAAACCAAAGGCTCTGTGTCTTCCTAAAAGAAAGTGTTCATTTGCAGTAAACCCAGTGATTTTTCAGCTCAAATGAATTTACACTGTTCAGGAACCCAACACAATTTTCGCTATTAACTAAAGAGCATCTATGTAAAAGATGCTGTGGTTTGTTACAGTTTCATAAGCAGACTTCAACTAGATATGGTCCGTAAGAGTAGGAAACACAGTTCTTTTTTTCTGGCCATGCTCATTTTTCATGCTGTAATGGAGAGGCTGGACAGAATAGGATGCTTCTTTTGTTAAAACAGGGGGTGTTTCATGGATGAGAACACTGGCCTGAATTTCCCTTCAGAACCAGAGTTAAACCAAAGGCTCCGTGTCTTCCTAAAAGCAAGAGTTCATTTCCAGTAAACCCGGTGATTTTTCGGCTCAAATGAATTTACACAGTTCACGAACCTAACACGATTTTCACTATTAACTAAAGAGCATCTATGAAGAGATGCTGTGGTTTGTATGAGTTTCATAAGCAGAGTTGAACTAGACATGATCCTATTGAGTAGGAAATACAGTAATTTTTTTCTGGGCATGCTCATCTTTCTTGCTGTATTCGAGTATCTGGAAAGAAGAGCATGCTTCTTGCGTCAAAACAGAGTGTGTTTCATGGATGAGAACACTGGTTTGAATTTTCCTTCAGAAATGGGGTTAAACCAAAATCTCTGTGTCTTCCTACAAGTAAGAGTTCATTTCTGGTAAACCTAGTGATTTTTCGGCTCAAATGAATTTACACAGTTCACGAATCCAACATGATTTTCACTATTAACTAAAGAGCATCTATGTAAAAGATGCTTTGGTTTGTATGAGTTTCATAAGCAGAGTTCTACTAGATATGGTCCTTATGAGTAGGAAACTAAGTTCTTTTTTTCTGGGCATGCTCATATTTCTTGCTGTAGTGCAGACACTGGACAGAAGAGGATGCTTCTTGCGTTAAAACAGATGGTGTTTCATGGATGAGAACACTGGTCTGAATTTCCCTTCAGAAACAGAGTTAAACCAAAGGCTCCGTGTCTTCCTAAAAGCAAGAGTTCATTTCCAGTAAACCCAGTGATTTTTCGGCTCAAGTGAATTTACACCGTTCACGAAACTAACACGATTTTCACTATTAACTAAAGAGCATCTATGAAGAGATGCTGTGGTTTGTATGAGTTTCATAAGCAGAGTTCAACTAGATATGGTCCGTATGAGTAGGAAACACAGTTCTTTATTTCTGGGCATGCTCATGTTTCTTGCTGTATTACAGATCCTGGAAGGAAGAGCATGATTCTTGCGTTAAAACAGAGTGTGTTTCATGGATAAGAACACTGGTCTGAATTTTTCTTCAGAAACGGAGTTAAACCAAAGGCTCTGTGTCTTCCTACAAGCAAGAGTTCATTTAGGGTAACCCCAGTGATTTTTTGGCTCAAATGAATTTACACAGTTCAGGAACTCAACACGATTTTCACTATTAAATAAAGAGCAACTATGTAAGCGATCCTGTGGTTTGTATGAGTTTCACTAGCAGAGTTCCACTAGATAAGGTCCGTATGAGTAGGAAACACAGTTCTTTTTTTCTGGGCTTGCTCATATTTCTTGCTATAATAGAGACGCTGGACAGAAGAGGATGCTTCTTTGTTATAACAGAGTGTGTTTCATGGATGAGTACACTGGTCTGAATATCCCTTCACAAAAGGAGTTAAACCAAAGGCTCTGTGTCTTCCTACAAGCAAGAGTTCATTTAGGGTAATCCCAGTGATTTTTCGGCACAAATGAATTTACACAGTTCACAAAACTAACACGATTTTCACTATTAACTAAAGAGCGTCTATGAAGAGATGCTGTGGTTTGTATAAGTTTCATAAGCAGAGTTCAACTAGATATGGTCCATATAAGTAGGAAACACAGTTCTTTATTTCTGGGCATGCTCATGTTTCTTGCTGTATTGCAGCCCCTGGAAAGAAGAGGATGCTTCTTTGTTAAAACAGAGCGTGTTTCATGGATGAGAACACTGGTCTGAATATCCCTTCACAAAAGGAGTTAAACCAAACGCTGTGTGTTTTCCTACAAGCAAGAGTTCATTTCCAGTAAACGCAGTGATTTTTCGGCTCATATGAATTTATATCCTTCACGAACCCAACACGAATTTACTAATACCTAAAGAGCATCTATGTAAGAGATGCTGTGGTTTGTGTGAGTTTCATAAGCAGAGTTCAACTAGATATGGTCCGTATGAGTAGGAAACACAGTTTTTTGTTCTGGGCATGCTCATATTTCTTGCTGTAGTGCAGACGCTGGACAGAAGAGGATGCTTCTTGCGTTAAAACAGATGGTGTTTCATGGATGAGAACACTGGTCTGAATATCCCTTCACAAAAGGAGTTAAACCAAAGGCTGTGTGTTTTCCTACAAGCAAGAGTTCATTTCTGGTAAACCCTGTGATTTTTCGGCTCAAATGAATTTACGCAGTTCACGAACCCAACGCGATTTTAACTGTTAACTACAGAGCATCTATGAAGAGATGCTGTCGTTTGTATGAGTTTCATATGCAGAGTTGAACTAGACACGGTCCTTTTGAATAGGAGCACAGTTGTTTTTTTTCTGGGCATGCTCATGTTTCTTGCTATATTGGAGACACTGGACAGAAGAGGATGCTTCTTGCGTTAAAACAGAGCGTGTTTCATCGATGAGAACACTGGTCTGAATTTCCCTTCACAAAGAGTTAAATCAAAGGCGCTGTGTCTTCCTAAAAGAAAGTGTTCATTTGCAGTAAACCCAGTGATTTTTCGGCTCAAATGAATTTACACTGTTCACGAACCCAACACGATTTTCACTATTAACTACAGAGCATCTATGTAAAAGATGCTGTAGTTTGTTACAGTTTCATAAGCAGACTTCAACTAGATATGGTCCGTAAGAGTAGGAAACACAGTTCTTTTTTTCTGGCCATGCTCATTTTTCTTGCTGTAATGGAGACGCTGGACAGAAGAGGATGCTTCTTTTGTTAAAACAGAGGGTGTTTCATGGATGAGTACACTGGCCTGAATTTCCCTTCAGAACCAGAGTTAAACCAAAGGCTCCGTGTCTTCCTAAAAGCAAGAGTTCATTTCCAGTAATCCCAGTGATTTTTCGGCTCAAATGAATTTTCACAGTTCACGAACCTAACACGATTTTCACTATTAACTAAAGAGCATCTATGAAGAGATGCTGTGGTTTGTATGTGTTTCATAAGCAGAGTTCAACTAGATATGGTCCGTATGAGTAGGAAACACAGTTCTTTATTTCTGGGCATGCTCATGTTTCTTGCTGTATTACAGATCCTGGAAAGAAGAGCATGATTCTTGCGTTAAAACAGAGTGTGTTTCATGGATAAGAACACTGGTCTGAATTTTTCTTCAGAAACGGAGTTAAACCAAAGGCTCTGTGTCTTCCTACAAGCAAGAGTTCATTTAGAGTAAACCCAGTGATTTTTCGGCTCAAATGAATTTACACAGTTCACGAACCCAACACGATTTTCACTATTAAATAAAGAGCAACTATGTAAGCGATCCTGTGGTTTGTATGAGTTTCACTAGCAGAGTTCCACTAGATAAGGTCCATATGAGTAGGAAACACAGTTCTTTTTTTTCTGAGCATGCTTATATTTCTTGTTGTAGTGCAGATGCTGGACAGAAGAGGATGCTTCTTGCAATAAAACAGATGTTGTTTCATGGATGAGAACACTGGTCTCTATTTTCCTTCAGAAACGGATTTAATCCAAAGGCTCTGTGTCTTCGTACAAGCAAGAGTTCATTTCCAGTAAACCCAGTGATTTTTCGGCTCAAATGAATTTACACATTACACGAACCCAATGCGTTTCTCCCTATTAACTAAAGAGCCTTTATGTAAGAGGAGCTGAATTTTTTATCAGTTTCATAAGCAGAATTGAACTAGATAAGGTGCGTATCAGCAGGAAACACAATTCTTTTTTTCTGGGCATGCTCATATTACTTGCTGTTTTGGAGAATCAGGAAAGAAGAGCATGCTTCTTGCATTAAAACAGATGTTGTTTCATGGATGAGAACACTGGTCTCTATTTTCCTTCAGAAACGGATTTAAACCAAAGGCTCTGTGTCTTCCTACAAGCAAGAGTTCATTTCCAGTAAACACAGTGATTTTTCGTTTAAATGAATTTACACAGTTCACGAAACCAACACGGTTTTCACTATTAACTAAAGAGCATCTATGAAGAGATGCTGTGGTTTGTATGAGTTTCATAAGCAGAGTTGAACTAGACATGATCCTATTGAGTAGGAAATACAGTAATTTTTTTCTGGGCATGGTCATCTTTCTTGCTGTATTCGAGAATCTGGAAAGAAGAGCATGCTTCTTGCTTCAAAACAGAGTGTGTTTCATGGATGAGAACACTGGTTTGAATTTTCCTTCAGAAATGGGGTTAAACCAAAGTCTCTGTGTCTTTCTACAAGCAAGAGTTCATTTCTGGTAAAACTAGTGATTTTTCAGCTCAAATGAATTTACACAGTTCACGAACCCAACACGATTTTCACTATTAACTAAAGAGCATCTATGTAAAAGATGCTGTGGTTTGTATGAGTTTCATAAGCTGAGTTCTACTAGAGATGGTCCTTATGAGTCGGAAACTCAGTTCTTTTTTTCTGGGCATGCTCATATTTCTTGCTGTAGTGCAGACACTGGACAGAAGAGGATGCTTCTTTTGTTAAAACAGGGGGTGTTTCATGGATGAGAACACTGGCCTGAATTTCCCTTCAGAACCAGAGTTAAACCAAAGGCTCCATGTCTTCCTAAAAGCAAGAGTTCATTTCCAGTTAACCCAGTGATTTTTCGGCTCAAATGAATTTTTACAGTTCACGAACCTAACACAATTTTCACTATTAACTAAAGAGCATCTATGAAGAGATGCTGTGGTTTGTATGTGTTTCATAAGCAGAGTTCAACTAGATATGGTCCGTATTAGTAGGAAACACAGTTCTTTATCTGGGCATTCTCATGTTTCTTGCTGTATTACAGATCCTGGAAAGAAGAGCATGATTCTTGCGTTAAAACAGAGTGTGTTTCATGGATAATAACACTGGTCTGAATTTTTCTTCAGAAACGGAGTTAAACCAAAGGCTCTGTGTCTTCCTACAAGCAAGAGTTCATTTAGAGTAAACCCATTGATTTTTCGGCTCAAATGAATTTACACAGTTCACGCACCCAACACGATTTTCACTATTAAATAAAGAGCAACTATGTAAGAGATCCTGTGATTTGTATGAGTTTCACTAGCAGAGTTCCACTAGATAAGATCCCTATGTGTAGGAAACACAGTTCTTTTTTTCTGGGCATGCTCATATTTCTTGTTGTAGTGCAGATGCTGGACAAAAGAGGATGCTTCTTGCATTAAAACAGATGGTGTTTCATGGATGAGAACACTGGTCTGTATTTTCCTTCAGAAACCGAGTTAAACCAAAGGCTCTGCGTCTTCCTACAAGCAAGAGTTCATTTCCAGTAAACACAGTGATTTTTCAGCTCAAATGAATTTACACAGTTCACGAACCCAACCCCTGTTTTCACTATTAACTAAAGAGCATCTATGAAGAGATGCTGCGGTTTGTATGAGTTTCATAAGCAGAGTTGAACTAGACATGATCCTATTGAGTAGGAAATACAGTAATTTTTTTCTGGGCATGCTCATCTTTCTTGCTATATTCGAGACTCTGGAAAGAAGAGCATGCTTCTTGCCTCAAAACAGAGTGTGTTTCATGGATGAGAACACTGGTTTGAATTTTCCTTCAGTAATGGGGTTAAACCAAAGTCTCTGTGTCTTTCTACAAGGAAGAGTTCATTTCTGGTAAAATTAGTGATTTTTCGGCTCAAATGAATTTACACAGTTCACGAACCCAACACGATTTTCACTATTAACTAAAGAGCATCTATGTAAAAGATGCTGTGGTTTGTATGAGTTTCATAAGCTGAGTTCTACTAGATATGGTCCTTATGAGTAGGAAACTCAGTTCTTTTTTTCTGGGCATGCTCATATTTCTTGCTGTAGTGCAGACACTGGACAGAAGAGGATGCTTCTTGTTAAAACAGAGGGTGTTTCATGGATGAGAACCCTGGTCTGAATATCCCTTCACAAAAGGAGTTAAACCAAAGGCTGTGTGTTTTCCTACAAGCAAGAGCTCATTTCTGGTAAAACTAGTGATTTTTCGGCTCAAATGAATTTACGCAGTTCACGAACCCAACGCGATTTTAACTGTTAACTATAGAGCATTTATGAAGAGATGCTGTCGTTTGTATGAGTTTCATATGCAGAGTTGAACTAGACATGGTCCTTTTGAATAGGAGCACAGTTGTTTTTTTTCTGGGCATGCTCATGTTTCTTGCTATATTGGAGACACTGGACAGAAGAGGATGCTTCTTGCGTTAAAACAGAGGGTGTATCATAGATGACTTGGTTTACCAGAAATGAACTCTTGCTTGTATGAAGACACAGATCCTGTGGATTAACTCCGTGTCTGAAGGGAAATTCAGACCAGTGTTCTCATCCATGAAACACGCTCTGATTTAACGCAAGAAGGAAGCTCTTCTTTCCAGCGTCTCCAATACAGCAAGTCCCACTAGCATGCCTGAAAAAAAGAACTGTGCTTCCTACTCATACAGACCATATGTAAATTCACTCTGCTTATGAAACTGATACAAAGCAGAGCTCATCTTACCTAAATGCTCTTCAGTAAATAGTGTGAATCTAGTTGGGTTTCTGAACTGTGTAAAATCATTTGAGCCCAAAATTCTCTTTGTTTACAAGAAATGAACTCTGGCTTGTAGGAAGACACAGAACCTGGGGTTTAACTCCGTTTCTGAAGGGAAATTCAGACCAGTGTTCTCATCCATATAACACATGTGATTTAACGCAGGAAGCAAGCTCTTCTTTCTAGCGTCTCCAATACAGCAAGTACCACGAGCATGCCATGAAAAAAAGAACTGTGTTTCCTACTCATACTGACCATATGTAATTCAAGTCTGCATATGCAACTGATACAAACCACAGCTCCACTTACATAAATGCTCTTTAGTTAACAGTGAGAATAGCGTTGGCACTTGAACTGTTTAAATCATTTGAGCCCAAAATTGACTTGGTTTACCAGAAATAAACTCTTGCTTGTATGAAGACACAGATCCTGTGGTTTAACTCCTTGTCAGATGGGAAATTAAGACCAGTGTTCTCATCCATGAAACACACTCTGTTTTAACGAAAGAAGCAAGCTTGTCTTTCCAGCATCTCCAATACAGCAATAACCATGAGCATGCCCAGAAAAAAAGAACTGTGTTTCCTAGTCATACGGACCATACATAGTTCAACTCTGCTTATGAAACTGATACAAACCAGTGCTCCACTTACATAAATGCTCTTGAGTTAATAGTAAGAATGGAGAAGGGTTTTTGAACTGTGTAAAATCATTTGAGCCCAAAATTCACTTCATTTTCCAGAAATAATCTCTTGCTTGTAGGAAGACACAAATCCTGGAGTTTACCTCTATTTTTGAAGGTAAATTTAGACCAGGGTTCTCATCCATGGAACACACTCTGTTTTAACGCAAGAAGCAAGCTCTTCATTCCAGCATCTCAAATACAGCAAGAACCATGAGCATGCCCTCAAAAAAAGAACTGTGTTCCCTATTCATATGGACCATATGTAAATCAGCTCTACTTATGAAACTGATACAAACCACAAGTCATGTTACATAAATGCTCTTTAGTTAATAGTGAGAATCACGATGGGTTTCTGAATTGTGTAAAATCACTTGAGCCCAAATTCTCTTTGTTTACCAGAAATGAACTCTTGCTTTTAGGAAGACACAGATCCTGGAGTTTATCTCCGTTTCTGAAGGTAAATTCAGACCAGGGTTCTCATCCATGGAACACTCCTATTTTAACGCAAGAAGCAAGCTCTTCTTTCTAGCTTCTCCAATACAGCAAGTACCACGAGCATGCCCTGAAAAAAAGAACGGTGTGTCCTACTCAGACTGATCATATGTAATTCAAGTCTGCATATGCAACTGATACAAACCACAGCTCCAATTACATAAATGCTCTTTAGTAAATAGTGAGAATCTAGTTGGGTTTCTGAACTGTGTAAAATCATTTGAGCCACAATTCCCTTGGTTTACCAGAAATGAACTCTTGCTTCTAGGAAGACACAGATCATGTGGTTTAACTCCGTTTCTGAAGGGAAATTAAGACCAGTGATCTCATCCATGAAACACACTCTGATTTAACGCAAGAAGCAAGCTCTTCTTTCTAGTGTCTACAATACAGCAAGTACCACTAGCATGTCTGAAAAAAAGAAGTGTGTTTCCTACACATACAGACCATATGTAGTTCAAGTCTGCATATGCAACTGATACAAACAACAGCTCCTCTTACATAAATGCTCGTACTTAATAGTGAGAATCGAGATGGGTTCTTGAACAGGTAAAATCATTTGAATGCAAATTTCACTTTGTTTACTAGAAATGAACTCCTGCTTGTAGGAAGACACAGATCCTGTGGTTTAACTCCGATTCTGAAGGTAAATTCAGACCAGGGTTCTCATCCATGGAACACACTCTATTTTAACGCAAGAAGCAAGCTCTTCTTTCCAGCATCTCCAATACAGAAAGTACCACTAGCATGACCGAAAAAAAGAACTGTGCTTCCTACTCATAAGGACCACTCTGCATATGAAATCCACTCTGCATATGAAACTGATACTAACCACAGCTCCCCTTACATAAATGCTCTTTAGTTAAAAGTGAGAATAGCCTTGGGTTCTTTAACTGTGTGAAATCATTTGAGCCCAAAATTCTCTTTGTTTACCAGAAATGAACTCTGGCTTTTAGGAAAACACAGAAACTGGGGTTTAACTCCGATTCTGAAGGGTAATTCAGACCAGTGTTCTCATCCATGTAACACACTGTGATTTAACGCAAGAAGCAAGCTCTTCTTTCTAGCGTCTACAATACAGCAAGTTCCACGAGCATGCCCTGAAAAAAAGAACTGTGTTTCCTACTCATACTGACCATATGTAATTCAAGTCTGCATATGCAACTGATACAAACCACAGCTCCACTTACATAAATGCTCTTTAGTTAACAGTGAGAATAGCGTTGGCACTTGAACTGTTTAAATCATTTGAGCCCAAAATTGACTTGGTTTACCAGAAATGAACTCTTGCTTGTATGAAAACACAGATCCTGTGGTTTAACTCTGTGTCTGAAGGGAAACTCAGACCAGTGTTCTCATCCATGGAACCCACTCTGTTTCAACGCAAGAAGCAAGCTCTACTTTCCCGTGTCTCCAATACAGCGAGTACCATGAGCATGCCCTGAAAAAAATAACTGTGCTTCCTACTCATATGGACCATACGTATTTCAACTCTGCTTATGAAACTGATATAAACCACAGCTTCACTTACATAAATGCTCTTTAGTAAATAGTGAGAATCGCGTTGGGTTCTTGAACTGTGTAAATTCATTTGAGCCAAAATTCACTTGGTTTACCAGAAATGAACCCTTGCTTATAGGAAGACACACATCCTGTGGTTTAACTCCGTTTCTGAATGGAAATTAAGACCAGTGTTCTCATCCATGAAACACACTCTGATTTAACGCAAGAAGCAAGCTCTTCTTTCCAGCGTCTCCAATACAGCAAGTCCCACTAGCATGCCTGAAAAAAAGAACTGTGCTTCCTACTCATACAGACCATATGTAAATCCACTCTGCTTATGAAACTGATACAAACCACAGCACCCATTACATAAATGCTCTTTAGTTAAAAGTGAGAATAGCCATGGGTTCTTGAACTGTGTAAAATCATTTGAGCCCAAAATTGACTTAGTTTAATATAAATGAACTCTTGCTTGTAGGAAGACAGGATCCTGTGTTTTAATGCCGTTTCTGAAGGGAAATTCAGACCAGTGTTCTCATCCATGAAACACACTCTGTTTTAACGCAAGAAGCAAGCTCTTCTTTCCAGCATCTCCAATACAGGAAGTTCCATGAGCATGCCCTGAAAAAAAGAACTGTGTTTCCTACTCATACGGACCATATGTAAAACAACTCTACTTATGAAACTGATACAAAGCAGAGCTCATCTTACCTAAATGCTCTTCAGTAAATAGTGTGAATCTAGTTGGGTTTCTGAACTGTGAAAAATCATTTGAGCCCAAAATTCTCTTTGTTTACCAGAAATGAACTCTTGCTTGTATGAAGACACAGATCCTGTGGTTTAACTCCGTGTCAGATGGGAAATTAAGACCAGTGTTCTCATGCATGAAACACACTCTGTTTTATCGCAAGAAGCAAGCTCGTCTTTCCAGCATCTCCAATACAGCAATAACCATGAGCATGCCCAGTAAAAAAGAACTGTGTTTCCTAGTCATACGGACCATACATAGTTCAACTCTGCTTATGAAACTAATACAAACCACAGCTCCACTTACATAAATGCTCTTTAGTTAATAGTAAGAATGGAGATGCATTTTTGAACTGTGTAAAATCATTTGAGCCCAAAATTCACTTCATTTACCAGAAATGATCTCTTGCTTGTAGGAAGACACAAATCCTGGGGTTTAACTCTGTTTTTGAAGGTAAATTTAGACCAGGGTTCTCATCCATGGAACACACTCTGTTTTAACGCAAGAAGCAAGCTCTTCATTCCAGCATCTCAAATAAAGCAAGAACCATGAGCATGCCCTCAAAAAAAGAACTGTGTTTCCTAATCATATGGACCATATGTAAATCAGCTCTACTTATGAAACTGCTACAAACCACAAGTCCTGTTACATAAATGCTCTTTAGTTAATAGTGAGAATCACGATGGTTTTCTGAATTGTGTAAAATCACTTGAGCCCAAATTCTCTTTGTTTACCAGAAATGAACTCTTGCTTTTAGGAAGACACAGGTCCTGGGGTTTAACTCCGTTTCTGAAGGTAAATTCAGACCAGGTTTCTCATCCATGGAACACTCTCTATTTTAACGCAAGAAGCAAGCTATTATATCCAGCATCTCCAATACAGCAAGTTCCATGAGCATGCCCTGAAAAAAAGAACTGTGTTTCCTACCCATACGGACCATATGTAAATCAACTCTGCTTATGAAACTGATGCAAACCACAGCTCCACTTTCATAAAGGCTCTTTAGTCAATAATGAGAATCGCATTGGGTTCTTGAACTGTGTAAAATCATTTGAGCCCAAAAATCACTTGGTTTACAAGAAATGAACTCCTGATTGTAGGAAGACACAAATCCTGTGGTTTAACTCCGTTTCTGAAGGTAAATTTAGACCAGTGTTCTCATCCATGTAACTCACTCTGTTTTAACGCAAGAAGCAAGCTCTTCTTTCTAGCTTCTCCAATACAGCAAATACCACGAGCATGCCCTGAAAAAAGGAACTGTGTTTCCTATTCATACTGACCATATGTAATTCAAGTCTGCATATGCAACTGATACAAACCACAGCACCACTTACATAATTGCTCTTTAGTAAATAGTGAAAATCTAGTTGTGTTTCTGAACTGTGTAAAATCATTTGAGCCACAATTCCCTTGGTTTACCAGAAATGAACTCTTGCTTCTAGGAAGACACAGATCATGTGGTTTAACTCCGTTTCTGAAGGGAAATTCAGACCAATGATCTCATCCATGAAACACACTCTGATTTAACGCAAGAAGCAAGCTCTTCTTTCCAGCGTCTCCAATACAGCAAGTCCCAATAGCATGCCTGAAAAAAAGAACTGTGCTTCCTACTCATAAGTACCATATGTAAATCCACTCTGCTTATGAAACTGATACAAACCACAGCTCCCCTTACATAAATGCTCTTTAGTTAAAAGTGAGAATAGCTTTGGGTTCTTTAACTGTGTAAAATCATTTGAGCCCAAAATTCTCTTTGTTTACCAGAAATGAACTCTGGCTTTTAGGAAAACACAGAAACTGGGGTTTAACTCCGATTCTGAAGGGTAATTCAGACCAGTGTTCTCATCCATGTAACACACTGTGATTTAACGCAAGAAGCAAGCTCTTCTTTCTAGCGTCTACAATACAGCAAGTTCCACGAGCATGCCCTGAAAAAAAGAACTGTGTTTCCTACTCATACTGACCATATGTAATTCAAGTCTGCATATGCAACTGATACAAACCACAGCTCCACTTACATAAATGCTCTTTAGTTAACAGTGAGAATAGCGTTGGCACTTGAACTGTTTAAATCATTTGAGCCCAAAATTGACTTGGTTTACCAGAAATGAACTCTTGCTTGTATGAAAACACAGATCCTGTGGTTTAACTCTGTGTCTGAAGGGAAACTCAGACCAGTGTTCTCATCCATGGAACCCACTCTGTTTCAACGCAAGAAGCAAGCTCTACTTTCCCGTGTCTCCAATACAGCGAGTACCATGAGCATGCCCTGAAAAAAAATAACTGTGCTTCCTACTCATATGGACCATACGTATTTCAACTCTGCTTATGAAACTGATATAAACCACAGCTTCACTTACATAAATGCTCTTTAGTAAATAGTGAGAATCGCGTTGGGTTCTTGAACTGTGTAAATTCATTTGAGCCAAAATTCACTTGGTTTACCAGAAATGAACCCTTGCTTATAGGAAGACACACATCCTGTGGTTTAACTCCGTTTCTGAATGGAAATTAAGACCAGTGTTCTCATCCATGAAACACACTCTGATTTAACGCAAGAAGCAAGCTCTTCTTTCCAGCGTCTCCAATACAGCAAGTCCCACTAGCATGCCTGAAAAAAAGAACTGTGCTTCCTACTCATACAGACCATATGTAAATCCACTCTGCTTATGAAACTGATACAAACCACAGCACCCATTACATAAATGCTCTTTAGTTAAAAGTGAGAATAGCCATGGGTTCTTGAACTGTGTAAAATCATTTGAGCCCAAAATTGACTTAGTTTAATATAAATGAACTCTTGCTTGTAGGAAGACAGGATCCTGTGTTTTAATGCCGTTTCTGAAGGGAAATTCAGACCAGTGTTCTCATCCATGAAACACACTCTGTTTTAACGCAAGAAGCAAGCTCTTCTTTCCAGCATCTCCAATACAGGAAGTTCCATGAGCATGCCCTGAAAAAAAGAACTGTGTTTCCTACTCATACGGACCATATGTAAAACAACTCTACTTATGAAACTGATACAAAGCAGAGCTCATCTTACCTAAATGCTCTTCAGTAAATAGTGTGAATCTAGTTGGGTTTCTGAACTGTGAAAAATCATTTGAGCCCAAAATTCTCTTTGTTTACCAGAAATGAACTCTTGCTTGTATGAAGACACAGATCCTGTGGTTTAACTCCGTGTCAGATGGGAAATTAAGACCAGTGTTCTCATGCATGAAACACACTCTGTTTTATCGCAAGAAGCAAGCTCGTCTTTCCAGCATCTCCAATACAGCAATAACCATGAGCATGCCCAGTAAAAAAGAACTGTGTTTCCTAGTCATACGGACCATACATAGTTCAACTCTGCTTATGAAACTAATACAAACCACAGCTCCACTTACATAAATGCTCTTTAGTTAATAGTAAGAATGGAGATGCGTTTTTGAACTGTGTAAAATCATTTGAGCCCAAAATTCACTTCATTTACCAGAAATGATCTCTTGCTTGTAGGAAGACACAAATCCTGGGGTTTAACTCTGTTTTTGAAGGTAAATTTAGACCAGGGTTCTCATCCATGGAACACACTCTGTTTTAACGCAAGAAGCAAGCTCTTCATTCCAGCATCTCAAATAAAGCAAGAACCATGAGCATGCCCTCAAAAAAAGAACTGTGTTTCCTAATCATATGGACCATATGTAAATCAGCTCTACTTATGAAACTGCTACAAACCACAAGTCCTGTTACATAAATGCTCTTTAGTTAATAGTGAGAATCACGATGGTTTTCTGAATTGTGTAAAATCACTTGAGCCCAAATTCTCTTTGTTTACCAGAAATGAACTCTTGCTTTTAGGAAGACACAGGTCCTGGGGTTTAACTCCGTTTCTGAAGGTAAATTCAGACCAGGTTTCTCATCCATGGAACACTCTCTATTTTAACGCAAGAAGCAAGCTATTATATCCAGCATCTCCAATACAGCAAGTTCCATGAGCATGCCCTGAAAAAAAGAACTGTGTTTCCTACCCATACGGACCATATGTAAATCAACTCTGCTTATGAAACTGATGCAAACCACAGCTCCACTTTCATAAAGGCTCTTTAGTCAATAATGAGAATCGCATTGGGTTCTTGAACTGTGTAAAATCATTTGAGCCCAAAAATCACTTGGTTTACAAGAAATGAACTCTTGATTGTAGGAAGACACAAATCCTGTGGTTTAACTCCGTTTCTGAAGGTAAATTTAGACCAGTGTTCTCATCCATGTAACTCACTCTGTTTTAACGCAAGAAGCAAGCTCTTCTTTCTAGCTTCTCCAATACAGCAAATACCACGAGCATGCCCTGAAAAAAGGAACTGTGTTTCCTATTCATACTGACCATATGTAATTCAAGTCTGCATATGCAACTGATACAAACCACAGCACCACTTACATAAATGCTCTTTAGTAAATAGTGAAAATCTAGTTGTGTTTCTGAACTGTGTAAAATCATTTGAGCCACAATTCCCTTGGTTTACCAGAAATGAACTCTTGCTTCTAGGAAGACACAGATCATGTGGTTTAACTCCGTTTCTGAAGGGAAATTCAGACCAGTGATCTCATCCATGAAACACACTCTGATTTAACGCAAGAAGCAAGCTCTTCTTTCCAGCGTCTCCAATACAGCAAGTCCCAATAGCATGCCTGAAAAAAAGAACTGTGCTTCCTACTCATAAGTACCATATGTAAATCCACTCTGCTTATGAAACTGATACAAACCACAGCTCCCCTTACATAAATGCTCTTTAGTTAAAAGTGAGAATAGCTTTGGGTTCTTTAACTGTGTAAAATCATTTGAGCCCAAAATTCTCTTTGTTTACCAGAAATGAACTCTGGCTTTTAGGAAAACACAGAAACTGGGGTTTAACTCCGATTCTGAAGGGTAATTCAGACCAGTGTTCTCATCCATGTAACACACTGTGATTTAACGCAAGAAGCAAGCTCTTCTTTCTAGCGTCTACAATACAGCAAGTTCCACGAGCATGCCCTGAAAAAAAGAACTGTGTTTCCTACTCAGACTGACCATATGTAATTCAAGTCTGCATATGCAACTGATACAAACCACAACTCCACTTACATAAATGCTCTTTAGTTAACAGTGAGAATAGCGTTGGCACTTGAACTGTTTAAATCATTTGAGCCCAAAATTCACTTGGTTTACCCAAAATGATCTCTTGCTTGTAGGAAGACACAGATCCTGTGGTTTAACTCTGTGTCTGAAGGGAAACTCAGACCAGTGTTCTCATCCATGGAACCCACTCTGTTTCAACGCAAGAAGCAAGCTCTACTTTCCCGTGTCTCCAATACATCAAGTACCATGAGCATGCCCTGAAAAAAATAACTGTGCTTCCTACTCATATGGACCATACGTATTTCAACTCTGCTTATGAAACTGATATAAACCACAGCTTCACTTACATAAATGCTCTTTAGTTATCAGTGAGAATAGCGTTGGCACTTGAACTGTTTAAATCATTTGAGCCCTAAATTGACTTGGTTTACCAGAAATGAACTCTTGCTTGTATGAAGACACAGATCCTGTGGATTAACTCCTTGTCTGAAGGGTAATTAAGACCAGTGTTCTCATCCATGGAACCCACTCCCTTTTTCCGCAAGAAGCATGCTCTACTTTTTCACATCTCCAATACAGCAAGTACCATGAGCATGTCCTGAAAAAAAGAACTGTGCTTCCTACTCATACGGACCATATGTAAATCCACTCTGCTTATGAAACTGATACAAACCACAGCTCCACTTTCATAAATGCTCTTTAGTAAATAATGATTATCACGATGGGTTCTTGAACTGTGTAAAATCATTTGAGCCCAAAATTCACTTGGTTTACGAGAAATGAACTCTTGCTTGTAGGAAGACACAGATCCTGTGGTTTAAGTCCATTTCTGATGGGAAATTCAGACCAGTGTTCCCATCCATGGAACCCACTCTGTTTAAACGCATGAAATAATCTCTTCTTTCCAGTGTCTCCAATGCAGCAAGTTCCATGAGCTTGCCCTGAAAAAAGAACTGTGTTTCCTACATACGAACCATACATAGTTCAACACTGCTTATGAAACTGCTACAAACCACAGCCTATATTACATAAATGCTCTTTAGTTAATAGTGAGAATCACGATGGGTTTCTGAATTGTGTAAAATCACTTGAGCCCAAATTCTCTTTGTTTACCAGAAATGAACTCTTGCTTTTAGGAAGACACATATCCTGAGGTTTAACTCCGTTTCTGAAGGTAAATTCAGACCAGGGCTCTCATTCATGGAACACACTCTGTTTTAACGCAAGAAGCAAGCTCTTCTTTCCAGCGTCTATAATACAGCAAGTACCACTAGCATGTTTGAAAAAAAGAAGTGTGTTTCCTACACATACAGACCATATGTAGTTCAAGTCTGCATATGCAACTGATACAAACAACAGCTCCACTTACATAAATGCTCTTACTTAATAGTGAGAATCGAGATGGGTTCCTGAACAGTGTAAAATCATTTGAACACAAATTTCACTTTGGTTACCAGAAATGAACTCCTGCTTGTAGGAAGACACAGATCCTGTGGTTTAACTCCGTGTCTGAAGGGAAATTAAGACCAGTGTTCTCATCCATGAAACACACTCTGTTTTAACGCAAGAAGCAAGCTAGTCTTTCCAGCATCTCCAATACAGCAATAACCATGAGCATGCGCAGAAAAAAAGAACTGTGTTTCCTAGTCATACGGACCATACATAGTTCAACTCTGCTTATGAAACTGATACAAACCACAGCCTATATTACATAAATGCTCTTTAGTTAATAGTGAGAATCGCGATGAGTTTCTGAATTGTGTAAAATCATTTGAGCCCAAAATTCTCTTTGTTTACCAGAAATGAACTCTTCCTTGTAGGAAGACACAGGTCCTGGGGTTTAACTCCTTTTCGGAAGGTAAACTCAGGCCAGTGTTCTCATCCATGAAACACGCTCTGTACTAACACAAGAAGCAAGCTCTTCTTTCCAGCGTCTCCAATACAGCAAGAACCATGAGCATGCCCTCAAAAAAAGAACTGTGTTTCCCACTCATAGGGACCATTTGTAAATCCACTCTGCTTATGAAACTGATACAAAGCACAGCTCCACTTACATAAATGCTCCTTAGTAAATAGTGAGAATCGCGTTGGGTTCTTGAACTGTGTAAAATCATTTGAGCCCAAAATTCTCTTGGTTTACCAGAAATAAACTCTTGCTTGTAGGAAGACACAGATCCTGGTGTTTAACTCCGTTTCTGAAGGGAAATTAAGACCATGGTTCTCATCCATGAAACACACTCTGTTTTAACGAAGAAGCAAGCTCTTCTTTCAAGCGTCTCCAATACAGCAAGAACCATGAGCATGTGCAGAAAAAAAGAACTGTGTTATCTACGCATACGGACCATATCTAGTTCAACTCTTCTTCTGAAACTGATACAAACCACAGTTACTCTAACATGCAATGCTTTCCATTTAAGAGCGAGAAACGTGTGAGCTTCGTGAACGATATAGCTTCCTTTGAGCTGAAAAGTGACTGAGTTTACCTGAAAAGATGTCTTGCTTGTAGGACGACACAGAGCCTGGGATTTAACTCCATTTCTGAAGGGAAACACACAACACAGTTCTTATCCATGAAGCACATTCTGCTTTAGAGCAAGATGCATGCTCTTGCTTTCTAGATTCTCTAATAGAGTCAGAAACTTGAGGGTGCTCAGAACAAAAGAACGGTGTTTCCTACACATATGGTCCATTACTAGTTCAACTCTGCTTCTGAAACTGATACAAACCACAAGTCATGCAACATCCAATGCTTTTCAGTTAAGTGCTTGAAACATGTGAGCTATGTGAACGATGTAATTTTGTTTGAGCTGAAAAGTAACTGAGTTTACATGAAACGAAGTCATGCTTGTAGGAAGACACGGAGCCTGTGATTTTACACCATTTCTGAAGGGAAACACACAGCACAGTTCTCATCCATGAAACACATTCTGCTTATAGCAAGAAGCACCTTCTTGCTTTCTGGAGTCTCTAATGCAGCAGGTAAAGTGAGTGGGGTCAGAACAAAATAACGGTGTTTCCTGCACATACGGACCATATCTAGTTCAACTCTGCTTCTGAAGCTCATACAAACCACAGGTCCTCTAACATCTAATTCTTTTCCGTTAAGAGCCAGAAACGTGTGTGTTATGTGAACAATGTAGTTTTGTTTGAGCTGAAAAGTTACTGAGTATACATGAAACGAAGTCTTGCTTGTAGGAAGATACGGAGCCTGACATTTTACACCATTTCTGAAGGGAAACACACAGCACAGTTCTCATCCATGAAACACATTCTGATTATAGCATGAAGCACCTTCTTGCTTTCTGGAGTCCCTAATAGAGCAGGTAAAGTGAGTGGGGTCAGAACAAAATAACGGTGTTTCCTACACATACGGACCATATCTAGTTCAACTCTGCTTCTGAAACTCATACAAACCACAGGTCCTCTAACATCTAATTCTTTTCCGTTAAGAGCCAGAAACGTGTGTGTTATGTGAACAATGTAGTTTTGTTTGAGCTGAAAAGTTACTGAGTTTACATGAAACGAAGTCTTGCTTGTAGGAAGACACAGAGCCTGGGATTTACCTCCATTTCTGAAGGGAAACACACAGCACAGTTGTCATCCATGAAACACACTCTGCTTTAGAGCAAAAACCACGCTCTTGCTTTCTAGAGCCTCTAATAAAGCAGGAAACATGAGTGTGCTCAGAACAAAGAACGGTGTTTCCTACACATACATACCATATCTAGTTCAACTCTTCTTCTGAAACTGATACAAACCACAGTTACTCTAACATGCAATGCTTTCCAGTTAAGAGCGAGAAACGTGTGAGCTTCGTGAACGATATAGCTTCCTTTGAGCTGAAAAGTGACTGAGTTTACCTGAAAAGATGTCTTGCTTGTAGGACGACACAGAGCCTGGGATTTAACTCCATTTCTGAAGGGAAACACACAGCACAGTTCTTATCCATGAAGCACATTCTGCTTTAGAGCAAGATGCATGCTCTTGCTTTCTAGATTCTCTAATAGAGTCAGAAACTTGAGGGTGCTCAGAACAAAAGAACGGTGTTTCCTACACATACGGTACATTACTAGTTCAACTCTGCTTCTGAAAATGATACAAACCACTGGTCCTCTAATATCCAATGCTTTACAGTTAAGAGCGAGAAACGTTAGCTATGAGAACTATGTATCTTTGTTTGAGGTGAAAGGTGACTGAGTTTACCTTAAAGGAAGTCTTGCTTTTAGGAAGACACAGAGCCTGGGATTTAACTCCATTTCTGAAGGGAAACACACAGCACAGTTCTCATCCGTGAAACACAGTATGCTTTAGTGCAAGAAGCACGCTCTTGCTTTCTAGAGTCTCTAATAGAGTAGGAAACGTGAGTTGGTTAGAACAAATGAACGTTGTTTCCTACACATACGGACCATTGCTGGTTTATTTCTGCTTCTGAAACTGATACAAACCACAGGTCATCTAACATCCAATGCTTTAGAGTTAAGAGCGACAAACGTGTGAACTTCGTGAAAGATTTATATTTGTTTGAGCTAAAAGTGACTGTGTTTACATGAAATGATATATAGTTGTAGGAAGACACAGAGCCTGGGATTTAACTCCATTTTGGAAGGGAAACAAAAAGCACAATACTCATCCATGAAACACACTCTGCTTTAGAGCAAGAAGCACGCTCTTGCTTTCTAGGGTCTCTAAAAGAGCCAGACACTTGAGTGTGCTCCGAACAAAAGAACGGTGTTTCCTACACATACAGACCATTGCTGGTTCAACTCTGCTTCTGAAACTGATACAAAACACAGGTCCTCCAATATCCAATGCTTTTCCGTTAAGAGCCAGAAACGTGTGATTTACGTGAACAATGTTGTTTTGTTTGAGCTGAAAAGTTACTGAGTTTACATGAAAAGAATTCTTGCTTGTAGGAAGACACAGAGCCTGGGATTTAACTCTATTTCTGAAGGGAAACCCACAGCACAGTTGTCATCCATGAAACACACTCTGCTTTAGAGCAAAAACCACGCTCTTGCTTTCTAGAGCCTCTAATAAAGCAGGAAACATGAGTGTGCTAAGAACAAAAGAACGGTGTTTCCTGCACATACGGACCATATCAAGTTCAACTCTTCTTCTGAAACTGATAAAAACCACAGTTCCTCTACCATCAAATGCTTTCCAGTTACGAACAAGAAACTTGTGAGCTTCGGGAACCATGTAGCTTCCTTTGAGCTGAAAAGTGACTGAGTTTACCTGAAAAGATGTCTTGCTTGTATGAAGACACAGATCCTGGGATTTAACTCCATTCTGAAGGGAAACACACAGCACAGTTCTAATCCATGAAACACACTCTGCTTTAGAACAAAAAGCACGCTCTTGCTTTCTAGAGTCTCTAATAGAGGCAGAAACTTGAAAGTGTGCTCAGAACAAAAGAACGGTGTTTCCTACATATACGGACCATTGCTAGTTCAACTCTGCTTCTGAAACGGATACAAACCACAAGTCATGCAACATCCAATGCTTTTCAGCTAAGAGCGAGAAACGTATGAGCTTCGTAAACGATTTATATTCATTTGAGCTGAAAAGTGACTCCAATAACCTGAAATGATGTCTTGCATGTAGGAAGACACAGAGCCTGGAATTTTACTCCATTTTGAAGGGAAACACACATCACAGTTCTCATCCATGAAACACAATCTGCTTTAGAGCCAGAAGCATGCTCTTTCTTTCTAGAGTGTTTAATAGAGTAGGAAACGTGAGTTGGTTAGAACAAAAGAACGATGTTTCCTACACATACGGACCATTGCTAGTTTAACTCTGCTTCTGAAACTGATACAAACCACAGGTCATCTAACATCCAATGCTTTAGAGTTAAGAGCGACAAACGTGTGAACTTTGTGAGAGATTTATATTCGTTTGAGCTAAAAGTGACTGCGTTTACATGAAATGATATCTCGTTGTAGGAAGACACAGAGCCTGGGATTTAACTCCATTTTGGAAGGGAAACACAAAGCACAGTTCTCATCCATGAAACACACTCTGCTTTAGAGCAAGAAGCACGATCTTGCTTTCTAGGGTCTCTAATAGAACAGACACTTGAGTGTGCTCAGAACAAAAGAACGGTGTTTCCTACACATATGGACCATTGCTAGTTTAACTCTGCTTCTGAAACTGATCCAAAACACAGGTCCTCTAATATCAAATGCTTTACAGTTAAGAGCGAGAGACGTGTGTGATCCGAGAACTATGTATCTTTTGTTTGAGCTGAAAGGTGACTGAGTTTACCTGAAACGAAGTCTTGCTCATAGGAAGACACAGAGCCTGTGATTTAACTCCATTTCTGAAGGGAAACACACAGCACAGTTGTCATCCATAAAACACACTCTGCTTATAGCAAGAAGCACGCTGTTGCTTTCTAGATTCTCTAATAGAGCAGGAAACGTGTGTATGCTCAGAATAAAAGAACGGTGTTTACAAACACATATGTACCATTGCTAGTTCAACTCTGCTTCTGAAACTGATACAAACCACAGGTCATCTAACATCCAATGATTTTCAGTTAAGAGCGACAAACGTGTGAGCTTCGTGAAAGATTTATATTCATTTGAGCTAAAAGTGACTGCGTTTACCTGAAATGATAAACTGTTGTAGGAAGACACAGAGCCTGGGATTTAACTCCATTTCTGAAGGGAAACACACAGCACAGTTCTCATCCATGAAACACACTCTGCTTTAGAGCAAGAAGCATGCTCTTACTTTCTAGGGTGTCTAATACAGCAGGTAAAGTGTGTGTGGTATGAACAACAGAATGGTGTTTCCTACACATAAGTTCCATATCTAGTTCAACTCTGCTTCTGAAACTGATACAAACCACAGGTCCTCTAACATCCAATGCTTTTCAGTTAAGAGCGAGAAACACGTGAGCTATTTGAATGATGTAGTTTTGTTTGAGCTGAAAAGTAACTGAGTTTACATGAAACGAAGTCATGCTTGTAGGAAGACACGGAGCCTGTGATTTTACACCATTTCTGAAGGGAAACACACAGCACAGTTCTCATCCATGAAACACATTCTGCTTATAGCAAGAAGCACCTTCTTGCTTTCTGGAGTCTCTAATAGAGCAGGTAAAGTGAGTGGGGTCATAACAAAATAACGGTGTTTCCTGCACAAACGGACCATATCTAGTTCAACTCTGCTTCTGAAACTCATACAAACCACAGGTCCTCTAACATCTAATTCTTTTCCGTTAAGAGCCAGAAACGTGTGTGTTATGTGAACAATGTAGTTTTGTTTGAGCTGAAAAGTTACTGAGTTTACATGAAACGAAGTCTTGCTTGTAGGAAGACACAGAGCCTGGGATTTACCTCCATTTCTGAAGGGAAACACACAGCACAGTTGTCATCCATGAAACACACTCTGCTTTAGAGCAAAAACCACGCTCTTGCTTTCTAGAGCCTCTAATAAAGCAGGAAACATGAGTGTGCTCAGAACAAAGAACGGTGTTTCCTACACATACGGACCATATCTAGTTCAACTCTTCTTCTGAAACTGATACAAACCACAGTTACTCTAACATGCAATGCTTTCCATTTAAGAGCGAGAAACGTGTGAGCTTCGTGAACGATATAGCTTCCTTTGAGCTGAAAAGTGACTGAGTTTACCTGAAAAGATGTCTTGCTTGTAGGACGACACAGAGCCTGGGATTTAACTCCATTTCTGAAGGGAAACACACAACACAGTTCTTATCCATGAAGCACATTCTGCTTTAGAGCAAGATGCATGCTCTTGCTTTCTAGATTCTCTAATAGAGTCAGAAACTTGAGGGTGCTCAGAACAAAAGAACGGTGTTTCCTACACATATGGTCCATTACTAGTTCAACTCTGCTTCTGAAACTGATACAAACCACAAGTCATGCAACATCCAATGCTTTTCAGTTAAGTGCTTGAAACATGTGAGCTATGTGAACGATGTAATTTTGTTTGAGCTGAAAAGTAACTGAGTTTACATGAAACGAAGTCATGCTTGTAGGAAGACACGGAGCCTGTGATTTTACACCATTTCTGAAGGGAAACACACAGCACAGTTCTCATCCATGAAACACATTCTGCTTATAGCAAGAAGCACCTTCTTGCTTTCTGGAGTCTCTAATGCAGCAGGTAAAGTGAGTGGGGTCAGAACAAAATAACGGTGTTTCCTGCACATACGGACCATATCTAGTTCAACTCTGCTTCTGAAGCTCATACAAACCACAGGTCCTCTAACATCTAATTCTTTTCCGTTAAGAGCCAGAAACGTGTGTGTTATGTGAACAATGTAGTTTTGTTTGAGCTGAAAAGTTACTGAGTATACATGAAACGAAGTCTTGCTTGAAGGAAGATACGGAGCCTGACATTTTACACCATTTCTGAAGGGAAACACACAGCACAGTTCTCATCCATGAAACACATTCTGATTATAGCATGAAGCACCTTCTTGCTTTCTGGAGTCCCTAATAGAGCAGGTAAAGTGAGTGGGGTCAGAACAAAATAACGGTGTTTCCTACACATACGGACCATATCTAGTTCAACTCTGCTTCTGAAACTCATACAAACCACAGGTCCTCTAACATCTAATTCTTTTCCGTTAAGAGCCAGAAACGTGTGTGTTATGTGAACAATGTAGTTTTGTTTGAGCTGAAAAGTTACTGAGTTTACATGAAACGAAGTCTTGCTTGTAGGAAGACACAGAGCCTGGGATTTACCTCCATTTCTGAAGGGAAACACACAGCACAGTTGTCATCCATGAAACACACTCTGCTTTAGAGCAAAAACCACGCTCTTGCTTTCTAGAGCCTCTAATAAAGCAGGAAACATGAGTGTGCTCAGAACAAAGAACGGTGTTTCCTACACATACATACCATATCTAGTTCAACTCTTCTTCTGAAACTGATACAAACCACAGTTACTCTAACATGCAATGCTTTCCAGTTAAGAGCGAGAAACGTGTGAGCTTCGTGAACGATATAGCTTCCTTTGAGCTGAAAAGTGACTGAGTTTACCTGAAAAGATGTCTTGCTTGTAGGACGACACAGAGCCTGGGATTTAACTCCATTTCTGAAGGGAAACACACAGCACAGTTCTTATCCATGAAGCACATTCTGCTTTAGAGCAAGATGCATGCTCTTGCTTTCTAGATTCTCTAATAGAGTCAGAAACTTGAGGGTGCTCAGAACAAAAGAACGGTGTTTCCTACACATACGGTACATTACTAGTTCAACTCTGCTTCTGAAAATGATACAAACCACTGGTCCTCTAATATCCAATGCTTTACAGTTAAGAGCGAGAAACGTTAGCTATGAGAACTATGTATCTTTGTTTGAGGTGAAAGGTGACTGAGTTTACCTTAAAGGAAGTCTTGCTTTTAGGAAGACACAGAGCCTGGGATTTAACTCCATTTCTGAAGGGAAACACACAGCACAGTTCTCATCCGTGAAACACAGTATGCTTTAGTGCAAGAAGCACGCTCTTGCTTTCTAGAGTCTCTAATAGAGTAGGAAACGTGAGTTGGTTAGAACAAATGAACGTTGTTTCCTACACATACGGACCATTGCTGGTTTATTTCTGCTTCTGAAACTGATACAAACCACAGGTCATCTAACATCCAATGCTTTAGAGTTAAGAGCGACAAACGTGTGAACTTCGTGAAAGATTTATATTTGTTTGAGCTAAAAGTGACTGTGTTTACATGAAATGATATATAGTTGTAGGAAGACACAGAGCCTGGGATTTAACTCCATTTTGGAAGGGAAACAAAAAGCACAGTACTCATCCATGAAACACACTCTGCTTTAGAGCAAGAAGCACGCTCTTGCTTTCTAGGGTCTCTAAAAGAGCCAGACACTTGAGTGTGCTCCGAACAAAAGAACGGTGTTTCCTACACATACAGACCATTGCTGGTTCAACTCTGCTTCTGAAACTGATACAAAACACAGGTCCTCCAATATCCAATGCTTTTCCGTTAAGAGCCAGAAACGTGTGATTTACGTGAACAATGTTGTTTTGTTTGAGCTGAAAAGTTACTGAGTTTACATGAAAAGAATTCTTGCTTGTAGGAAGACACAGAGCCTGGGATTTAACTCTATTTCTGAAGGGAAACCCACAGCACAGTTGTCATCCATGAAACACACTCTGCTTTAGAGCAAAAACCACGCTCTTGCTTTCTAGAGCCTCTAATAAAGCAGGAAACATGAGTGTGCTAAGAACAAAAGAACGGTGTTTCCTGCACATACGGACCATATCAAGTTCAACTCTTCTTCTGAAACTGATAAAAACCACAGTTCCTCTACCATCAAATGCTTTCCAGTTACGAACAAGAAACTTGTGAGCTTCGGGAACCATGTAGCTTCCTTTGAGCTGAAAAGTGACTGAGTTTACCTGAAAAGATGTCTTGCTTGTATGAAGACACAGATCCTGGGATTTAACTCCATTCTGAAGGGAAACACACAGCACAGTTCTAATCCATGAAACACACTCTGCTTTAGAACAAAAAGCACGCTCTTGCTTTCTAGAGTCTCTAATAGAGGCAGAAACTTGAAAGTGTGCTCAGAACAAAATAACGGTGTTTCCTACACATACGGACCATATCTAGTTCAACTCTGCTTCTGAAACTCATACAAACCACAGGTCCTCTAACATCTAATTCTTTTCCGTTAAGAGCCAGAAACGTGTGTGTTATGTGAACAATGTAGTTTTGTTTGAGCTGAAAAGTTACTGAGTTTACATGAAACGAAGTCTTGCTTGTAGGAAGACACAGAGCCTGGGATTTACCTCCATTTCTGAAGGGAAACACACAGCACAGTTGTCATCCATGAAACACACTCTGCTTTAGAGCAAAAACCACGCTCTTGCTTTCTAGAGCCTCTAATAAAGCAGGAAACATGAGTGTGCTCAGAACAAAGAACGGTGTTTCCTACACATACATACCATATCTAGTTCAACTCTTCTTCTGAAACTGATACAAACCACAGTTACTCTAACATGCAATGCTTTCCAGTTAAGAGCGAGAAACGTGTGAGCTTCGTGAACGATATAGCTTCCTTTGAGCTGAAAAGTGACTGAGTTTACCTGAAAAGATGTCTTGCTTGTAGGACGACACAGAGCCTGGGATTTAACTCCATTTCTGAAGGGAAACACACAGCACAGTTCTTATCCATGAAGCACATTCTGCTTTAGAGCAAGATGCATGCTCTTGCTTTCTAGATTCTCTAATAGAGTCAGAAACTTGAGGGTGCTCAGAACAAAAGAACGGTGTTTCCTACACATACGGTACATTACTAGTTCAACTCTGCTTCTGAAAATGATACAAACCACTGGTCCTCTAATATCCAATGCTTTACAGTTAAGAGCGAGAAACGTTAGCTATGAGAACTATGTATCTTTGTTTGAGGTGAAAGGTGACTGAGTTTACCTTAAAGGAAGTCTTGCTTTTAGGAAGACACAGAGCCTGGGATTTAACTCCATTTCTGAAGGGAAACACACAGCACAGTTCTCATCCGTGAAACACAGTATGCTTTAGTGCAAGAAGCACGCTCTTGCTTTCTAGAGTCTCTAATAGAGTAGGAAACGTGAGTTGGTTAGAACAAATGAACGTTGTTTCCTACACATACGGACCATTGCTGGTTTATTTCTGCTTCTGAAACTGATACAAACCACAGGTCATCTAACATCCAATGCTTTAGAGTTAAGAGCGACAAACGTGTGAACTTCGTGAAAGATTTATATTTGTTTGAGCTAAAAGTGACTGTGTTTACATGAAATGATATATAGTTGTAGGAAGACACAGAGCCTGGGATTTAACTCCATTTTGGAAGGGAAACAAAAAGCACAGTACTCATCCATGAAACACACTCTGCTTTAGAGCAAGAAGCACGCTCTTGCTTTCTAGGGTCTCTAAAAGAGCCAGACACTTGAGTGTGCTCCGAACAAAAGAACGGTGTTTCCTACACATACAGACCATTGCTGGTTCAACTCTGCTTCTGAAACTGATACAAAACACAGGTCCTCCAATATCCAATGCTTTTCCGTTAAGAGCCAGAAACGTGTGATTTACGTGAACAATGTTGTTTTGTTTGAGCTGAAAAGTTACTGAGTTTACATGAAAAGAATTCTTGCTTGTAGGAAGACACAGAGCCTGGGATTTAACTCTATTTCTGAAGGGAAACCCACAGCACAGTTGTCATCCATGAAACACACTCTGCTTTAGAGCAAAAACCACGCTCTTGCTTTCTAGAGCCTCTAATAAAGCAGGAAACATGAGTGTGCTAAGAACAAAAGAACGGTGTTTCCTGCACATACGGACCATATCAAGTTCAACTCTTCTTCTGAAACTGATAAAAACCACAGTTCCTCTACCATCAAATGCTTTCCAGTTACGAACAAGAAACTTGTGAGCTTCGGGAACCATGTAGCTTCCTTTGAGCTGAAAAGTGACTGAGTTTACCTGAAAAGATGTCTTGCTTGTATGAAGACACAGATCCTGGGATTTAACTCCATTCTGAAGGGAAACACACAGCACAGTTCTAATCCATGAAACACACTCTGCTTTAGAACAAAAAGCACGCTCTTGCTTTCTAGAGTCTCTAATAGAGGCAGAAACTTGAAAGTGTGCTCAGAACAAAAGAACGGTGTTTCCTACATATACGGACCATTGCTAGTTCAACTCTGCTTCTGAAACGGATACAAACCACAAGTCATGCAACATCCAATGCTTTTCAGCTAAGAGCGAGAAACGTATGAGCTTCGTAAACGATTTATATTCATTTGAGCTGAAAAGTGACTCCAATAACCTGAAATGATGTCTTGCATGTAGGAAGACACAGAGCCTGGAATTTTACTCCATTTTGAAGGGAAACACACATCACAGTTCTCATCCATGAAACACAATCTGCTTTAGAGCCAGAAGCATGCTCTTTCTTTCTAGAGTGTTTAATAGAGTAGGAAACGTGAGTTGGTTAGAACAAAAGAACGATGTTTCCTACACATACGGACCATTGCTAGTTTAACTCTGCTTCTGAAACTGATACAAACCACAGGTCATCTAACATCCAATGCTTTAGAGTTAAGAGCGACAAACGTGTGAACTTTGTGAGAGATTTATATTCGTTTGAGCTAAAAGTGACTGCGTTTACATGAAATGATATCTCGTTGTAGGAAGACACAGAGCCTGGGATTTAACTCCATTTTGGAAGGGAAACACAAAGCACAGTTCTCATCCATGAAACACACTCTGCTTTAGAGCAAGAAGCACGATCTTGCTTTCTAGGGTCTCTAATAGAACAGACACTTGAGTGTGCTCAGAACAAAAGAACGGTGTTTCCTACACATATGGACCATTGCTAGTTTAACTCTGCTTCTGAAACTGATCCAAAACACAGGTCCTCTAATATCAAATGCTTTACAGTTAAGAGCGAGAGACGTGTGTGATCCGAGAACTATGTATCTTTTGTTTGAGCTGAAAGGTGACTGAGTTTACCTGAAACGAAGTCTTGCTCATAGGAAGACACAGAGCCTGTGATTTAACTCCATTTCTGAAGGGAAACACACAGCACAGTTGTCATCCATAAAACACACTCTGCTTATAGCAAGAAGCACGCTGTTGCTTTCTAGATTCTCTAATAGAGCAGGAAACGTGTGTATGCTCAGAATAAAAGAACGGTGTTTACAAACACATATGTACCATTGCTAGTTCAACTCTGCTTCTGAAACTGATACAAACCACAGGTCATCTAACATCCAATGATTTTCAGTTAAGAGCGACAAACGTGTGAGCTTCGTGAAAGATTTATATTCATTTGAGCTAAAAGTGACTGCGTTTACCTGAAATGATAAACTGTTGTAGGAAGACACAGAGCCTGGGATTTAACTCCATTTCTGAAGGGAAACACACAGCACAGTTCTCATCCATGAAACACACTCTGCTTTAGAGCAAGAAGCATGCTCTTACTTTCTAGGGTGTCTAATACAGCAGGTAAAGTGTGTGTGGTATGAACAACAGAATGGTGTTTCCTACACATAAGTTCCATATCTAGTTCAACTCTGCTTCTGAAACTGATACAAACCACAGGTCCTCTAACATCCAATGCTTTTCAGTTAAGAGCGAGAAACACGTGAGCTATTTGAATGATGTAGTTTTGTTTGAGCTGAAAAGTAACTGAGTTTACATGAAACGAAGTCATGCTTGTAGGAAGACACGGAGCCTGTGATTTTACACCATTTCTGAAGGGAAACACACAGCACAGTTCTCATCCATGAAACACATTCTGCTTATAGCAAGAAGCACCTTCTTGCTTTCTGGAGTCTCTAATAGAGCAGGTAAAGTGAGTGGGGTCATAACAAAATAACGGTGTTTCCTGCACAAACGGACCATATCTAGTTCAACTCTGCTTCTGAAACTCATACAAACCACAGGTCCTCTAACATCTAATTCTTTTCCGTTAAGAGCCAGAAACGTGTGTGTTATGTGAACAATGTAGTTTTGTTTGAGCTGAAAAGTTACTGAGTTTACATGAAACGAAGTCTTGCTTGTAGGAAGACACAGAGCCTGGGATTTACCTCCATTTCTGAAGGGAAACACACAGCACAGTTGTCATCCATGAAACACACTCTGCTTTAGAGCAAAAACCACGCTCTTGCTTTCTAGAGCCTCTAATAAAGCAGGAAACATGAGTGTGCTCAGAACAAAGAACGGTGTTTCCTACACATACGGACCATATCTAGTTCAACTCTTCTTCTGAAACTGATACAAACCACAGTTACTCTAACATGCAATGCTTTCCATTTAAGAGCGAGAAACGTGTGAGCTTCGTGAACGATATAGCTTCCTTTGAGCTGAAAAGTGACTGAGTTTACCTGAAAAGATGTCTTGCTTGTAGGACGACACAGAGCCTGGGATTTAACTCCATTTCTGAAGGGAAACACACAACACAGTTCTTATCCATGAAGCACATTCTGCTTTAGAGCAAGATGCATGCTCTTGCTTTCTAGATTCTCTAATAGAGTCAGAAACTTGAGGGTGCTCAGAACAAAAGAACGGTGTTTCCTACACATATGGTCCATTACTAGTTCAACTCTGCTTCTGAAACTGATACAAACCACAAGTCATGCAACATCCAATGCTTTTCAGTTAAGTGCTTGAAACATGTGAGCTATGTGAACGATGTAATTTTGTTTGAGCTGAAAAGTAACTGAGTTTACATGAAACGAAGTCATGCTTGTAGGAAGACACGGAGCCTGTGATTTTACACCATTTCTGAAGGGAAACACACAGCACAGTTCTCATCCATGAAACACATTCTGCTTATAGCAAGAAGCACCTTCTTGCTTTCTGGAGTCTCTAATGCAGCAGGTAAAGTGAGTGGGGTCAGAACAAAATAACGGTGTTTCCTGCACATACGGACCATATCTAGTTCAACTCTGCTTCTGAAGCTCATACAAACCACAGGTCCTCTAACATCTAATTCTTTTCCGTTAAGAGCCAGAAACGTGTGTGTTATGTGAACAATGTAGTTTTGTTTGAGCTGAAAAGTTACTGAGTATACATGAAACGAAGTCTTGCTTGTAGGAAGATACGGAGCCTGACATTTTACACCATTTCTGAAGGGAAACACACAGCACAGTTCTCATCCATGAAACACATTCTGATTATAGCATGAAGCACCTTCTTGCTTTCTGGAGTCCCTAATAGAGCAGGTAAAGTGAGTGGGGTCAGAACAAAATAACGGTGTTTCCTACACATACGGACCATATCTAGTTCAACTCTGCTTCTGAAACTCATACAAACCACAGGTCCTCTAACATCTAATTCTTTTCCGTTAAGAGCCAGAAACGTGTGTGTTATGTGAACAATGTAGTTTTGTTTGAGCTGAAAAGTTACTGAGTTTACATGAAACGAAGTCTTGCTTGTAGGAAGACACAGAGCCTGGGATTTACCTCCATTTCTGAAGGGAAACACACAGCACAGTTGTCATCCATGAAACACACTCTGCTTTAGAGCAAAAACCACGCTCTTGCTTTCTAGAGCCTCTAATAAAGCAGGAAACATGAGTGTGCTCAGAACAAAGAACGGTGTTTCCTACACATACATACCATATCTAGTTCAACTCTTCTTCTGAAACTGATACAAACCACAGTTACTCTAACATGCAATGCTTTCCAGTTAAGAGCGAGAAACGTGTGAGCTTCGTGAACGATATAGCTTCCTTTGAGCTGAAAAGTGACTGAGTTTACCTGAAAAGATGTCTTGCTTGTAGGACGACACAGAGCCTGGGATTTAACTCCATTTCTGAAGGGAAACACACAGCACAGTTCTTATCCATGAAGCACATTCTGCTTTAGAGCAAGATGCATGCTCTTGCTTTCTAGATTCTCTAATAGAGTCAGAAACTTGAGGGTGCTCAGAACAAAAGAACGGTGTTTCCTACACATACGGTACATTACTAGTTCAACTCTGCTTCTGAAAATGATACAAACCACTGGTCCTCTAATATCCAATGCTTTACAGTTAAGAGCGAGAAACGTTAGCTATGAGAACTATGTATCTTTGTTTGAGGTGAAAGGTGACTGAGTTTACCTTAAAGGAAGTCTTGCTTTTAGGAAGACACAGAGCCTGGGATTTAACTCCATTTCTGAAGGGAAACACACAGCACAGTTCTCATCCGTGAAACACAGTATGCTTTAGTGCAAGAAGCACGCTCTTGCTTTCTAGAGTCTCTAATAGAGTAGGAAACGTGAGTTGGTTAGAACAAATGAACGATGTTTCCTACACATACGGACCATTGCTGGTTTATTTCTGCTTCTGAAACTGATACAAACCACAGGTCATCTAACATCCAATGCTTTAGAGTTAAGAGCGACAAACGTGTGAACTTCGTGAAAGATTTATATTTGTTTGAGCTAAAAGTGACTGTGTTTACATGAAATGATATATAGTTGTAGGAAGACACAGAGCCTGGGATTTAACTCCATTTTGGAAGGGAAACAAAAAGCACAGTACTCATCCATGAAACACACTCTGCTTTAGAGCAAGAAGCACGCTCTTGCTTTCTAGGGTCTCTAAAAGAGCCAGACACTTGAGTGTGCTCCGAACAAAAGAACGGTGTTTCCTACACATACAGACCATTGCTGGTTCAACTCTGCTTCTGAAACTGATACAAAACACAGGTCCTCCAATATCCAATGCTTTTCCGTTAAGAGCCAGAAACGTGTGATTTACGTGAACAATGTTGTTTTGTTTGAGCTGAAAAGTTACTGAGTTTACATGAAAAGAATTCTTGCTTGTAGGAAGACACAGAGCCTGGGATTTAACTCTATTTCTGAAGGGAAACCCACAGCACAGTTGTCATCCATGAAACACACTCTGCTTTAGAGCAAAAACCACGCTCTTGCTTTCTAGAGCCTCTAATAAAGCAGGAAACATGAGTGTGCTAAGAACAAAAGAACGGTGTTTCCTACACATACGGACCATATCAAGTTCAACTCTTCTTCTGAAACTGATAAAAACCACAGTTCCTCTACCATCAAATGCTTTCCAGTTACGAACAAGAAACTTGTGAGCTTCGGGAACCATGTAGCTTCCTTTGAGCTGAAAAGTGACTGAGTTTACCTGAAAAGATGTCTTGCTTGTATGAAGACACAGATCCTGGGATTTAACTCCATTCTGAAGGGAAACACACAGCACAGTTCTAATCCATGAAACACACTCTGCTTTAGAACAAAAAGCACGCTCTTGCTTTCTAGAGTCTCTAATAGAGGCAGAAACTTGAAAGTGTGCTCAGAACAAAAGAACGGTGTTTCCTACATATACGGACCATTGCTAGTTCAACTCTGCTTCTGAAACGGATACAAACCACAAGTCATGCAACATCCAATGCTTTTCAGCTAAGAGCGAGAAACGTATGAGCTTCGTAAACGATTTATATTCATTTGAGCTGAAAAGTGACTCCAATAACCTGAAATGATGTCTTGCATGTAGGAAGACACAGAGCCTGGAATTTTACTCCATTTTGAAGGGAAACACACATCACAGTTCTCATCCATGAAACACAATCTGCTTTAGAGCCAGAAGCATGCTCTTTCTTTCTAGAGTGTTTAATAGAGTAGGAAACGTGAGTTGGTTAGAACAAAAGAACGATGTTTCCTACACATACGGACCATTGCTAGTTTAACTCTGCTTCTGAAACTGATACAAACCACAGGTCATCTAACATCCAATGCTTTAGAGTTAAGAGCGACAAACGTGTGAACTTTGTGAGAGATTTATATTCGTTTGAGCTAAAAGTGACTGCGTTTACATGAAATGATATCTCGTTGTAGGAAGACACAGAGCCTGGGATTTAACTCCATTTTGGAAGGGAAACACAAAGCACAGTTCTCATCCATGAAACACACTCTGCTTTAGAGCAAGAAGCACGATCTTGCTTTCTAGGGTCTCTAATAGAACAGACACTTGAGTGTGCTCAGAACAAAAGAACGGTGTTTCCTACACATATGGACCATTGCTAGTTTAACTCTGCTTCTGAAACTGATCCAAAACACAGGTCCTCTAATATCAAATGCTTTACAGTTAAGAGCGAGAGACGTGTGTGATCCGAGAACTATGTATCTTTTGTTTGAGCTGAAAGGTGACTGAGTTTACCTGAAACGAAGTCTTGCTCATAGGAAGACACAGAGCCTGTGATTTAACTCCATTTCTGAAGGGAAACACACAGCACAGTTGTCATCCATAAAACACACTCTGCTTATAGCAAGAAGCACGCTGTTGCTTTCTAGATTCTCTAATAGAGCAGGAAACGTGTGTATGCTCAGAATAAAAGAACGGTGTTTACAAACACATATGTACCATTGCTAGTTCAACTCTGCTTCTGAAACTGATACAAACCACAGGTCATCTAACATCCAATGATTTTCAGTTAAGAGCGACAAACGTGTGAGCTTCGTGAAAGATTTATATTCATTTGAGCTAAAAGTGACTGCGTTTACCTGAAATGATAAACTGTTGTAGGAAGACACAGAGCCTGGGATTTAACTCCATTTCTGAAGGGAAACACACAGCACAGTTCTCATCCATGAAACACACTCTGCTTTAGAGCAAGAAGCATGCTCTTACTTTCTAGGGTCTCTAATACAGCAGGTAAAGTGTGTGTGGTATGAACAACAGAATGGTGTTTCCTACACATAAGTTCCATATCTAGTTCAACTCTGCTTCTGAAACTGATACAAACCACAGGTCCTCTAACATCCAATGCTTTTCAGTTAAGAGCGAGAAACACGTGAGCTATTTGAATGATGTAGTTTTGTTTGAGCTGAAAAGTAACTGAGTTTACATGAAACGAAGTCATGCTTGTAGGAAGACACGGAGCCTGTGATTTTACACCATTTCTGAAGGGAAACACACAGCACAGTTCTCATCCATGAAACACATTCTGCTTATAGCAAGAAGCACCTTCTTGCTTTCTGGAGTCTCTAATAGAGCAGGTAAAGTGAGTGGGGTCAGAACAAAATAACGGTGTTTCCTGCACATACGGACCATATCTAGTTCAACTCTGCTTCTGAAACTCATACAAACCACAGGTCCTCTAACATCTAATTCTTTTCCGTTAAGAGCCAGAAACGTGTGTGTTATGTGAACAATGTAGTTTTGTTTGAGCTGAAAAGTTACTGAGTTTACATGAAACGAAGTCTTGCTTGTAGGAAGACACAGAGCCTGGGATTTACCTCCATTTCTGAAGGGAAACACACAGCACAGTTGTCATCCATGAAACACACTCTGCTTTAGAGCAAAAACCACGCTCTTGCTTTCTAGAGCCTCTAATAAAGCAGGAAACATGAGTGTGCTCAGAACAAAGAACGGTGTTTCCTACACATACGGACCATATCTAGTTCAACTCTTCTTCTGAAACTGATACAAACCACAGTTACTCTAACATGCAATGCTTTCCATTTAAGAGCGAGAAACGTGTGAGCTTCGTGAACGATATAGCTTCCTTTGAGCTGAAAAGTGACTGAGTTTACCTGAAAAGATGTCTTGCTTGTAGGACGACACAGAGCCTGGGATTTAACTCCATTTCTGAAGGGAAACACACAACACAGTTCTTATCCATGAAGCACATTCTGCTTTAGAGCAAGATGCATGCTCTTGCTTTCTAGATTCTCTAATAGAGTCAGAAACTTGAGGGTGCTCAGAACAAAAGAACGGTGTTTCCTACACATATGGTCCATTACTAGTTCAACTCTGCTTCTGAAACTGATACAAACCACAAGTCATGCAACATCCAATGCTTTTCAGTTAAGTGCTTGAAACATGTGAGCTATGTGAACGATGTAATTTTGTTTGAGCTGAAAAGTAACTGAGTTTACATGAAACGAAGTCATGCTTGTAGGAAGACACGGAGCCTGTGATTTTACACCATTTCTGAAGGGAAACACACAGCACAGTTCTCATCCATGAAACACATTCTGCTTATAGCAAGAAGCACCTTCTTGCTTTCTGGAGTCTCTAATGCAGCAGGTAAAGTGAGTGGGGTCAGAACAAAATAACGGTGTTTCCTGCACATACGGACCATATCTAGTTCAACTCTGCTTCTGAAGCTCATACAAACCACAGGTCCTCTAACATCTAATTCTTTTCCGTTAAGAGCCAGAAACGTGTGTGTTATGTGAACAATGTAGTTTTGTTTGAGCTGAAAAGTTACTGAGTATACATGAAACGAAGTCTTGCTTGTAGGAAGATACGGAGCCTGACATTTTACACCATTTCTGAAGGGAAACACACAGCACAGTTCTCATCCATGAAACACATTCTGATTATAGCATGAAGCACCTTCTTGCTTTCTGGAGTCCCTAATAGAGCAGGTAAAGTGAGTGGGGTCAGAACAAAATAACGGTGTTTCCTACACATACGGACCATATCTAGTTCAACTCTGCTTCTGAAACTCATACAAACCACAGGTCCTCTAACATCTAATTCTTTTCCGTTAAGAGCCAGAAACGTGTGTGTTATGTGAACAATGTAGTTTTGTTTGAGCTGAAAAGTTACTGAGTTTACATGAAACGAAGTCTTGCTTGTAGGAAGACACAGAGCCTGGGATTTACCTCCATTTCTGAAGGGAAACACACAGCACAGTTGTCATCCATGAAACACACTCTGCTTTAGAGCAAAAACCACGCTCTTGCTTTCTAGAGCCTCTAATAAAGCAGGAAACATGAGTGTGCTCAGAACAAAGAACGGTGTTTCCTACACATACATACCATATCTAGTTCAACTCTTCTTCTGAAACTGATACAAACCACAGTTACTCTAACATGCAATGCTTTCCAGTTAAGAGCGAGAAACGTGTGAGCTTCGTGAACGATATAGCTTCCTTTGAGCTGAAAAGTGACTGAGTTTACCTGAAAAGATGTCTTGCTTGTAGGACGACACAGAGCCTGGGATTTAACTCCATTTCTGAAGGGAAACACACAGCACAGTTCTTATCCATGAAGCACATTCTGCTTTAGAGCAAGATGCATGCTCTTGCTTTCTAGATTCTCTAATAGAGTCAGAAACTTGAGGGTGCTCAGAACAAAAGAACGGTGTTTCCTACACATACGGTACATTACTAGTTCAACTCTGCTTCTGAAAATGATACAAACCACTGGTCCTCTAATATCCAATGCTTTACAGTTAAGAGCGAGAAACGTTAGCTATGAGAACTATGTATCTTTGTTTGAGGTGAAAGGTGACTGAGTTTACCTTAAAGGAAGTCTTGCTTTTAGGAAGACACAGAGCCTGGGATTTAACTCCATTTCTGAAGGGAAACACACAGCACAGTTCTCATCCGTGAAACACAGTATGCTTTAGTGCAAGAAGCACGCTCTTGCTTTCTAGAGTCTCTAATAGAGTAGGAAACGTGAGTTGGTTAGAACAAATGAACGATGTTTCCTACACATACGGACCATTGCTGGTTTATTTCTGCTTCTGAAACTGATACAAACCACAGGTCATCTAACATCCAATGCTTTAGAGTTAAGAGCGACAAACGTGTGAACTTCGTGAAAGATTTATATTTGTTTGAGCTAAAAGTGACTGTGTTTACATGAAATGATATATAGTTGTAGGAAGACACAGAGCCTGGGATTTAACTCCATTTTGGAAGGGAAACAAAAAGCACAGTACTCATCCATGAAACACACTCTGCTTTAGAGCAAGAAGCACGCTCTTGCTTTCTAGGGTCTCTAAAAGAGCCAGACACTTGAGTGTGCTCCGAACAAAAGAACGGTGTTTCCTACACATACAGACCATTGCTGGTTCAACTCTGCTTCTGAAACTGATACAAAACACAGGTCCTCCAATATCCAATGCTTTTCCGTTAAGAGCCAGAAACGTGTGATTTACGTGAACAATGTTGTTTTGTTTGAGCTGAAAAGTTACTGAGTTTACATGAAAAGAATTCTTGCTTGTAGGAAGACACAGAGCCTGGGATTTAACTCTATTTCTGAAGGGAAACCCACAGCACAGTTGTCATCCATGAAACACACTCTGCTTTAGAGCAAAAACCACGCTCTTGCTTTCTAGAGCCTCTAATAAAGCAGGAAACATGAGTGTGCTAAGAACAAAAGAACGGTGTTTCCTACACATACGGACCATATCAAGTTCAACTCTTCTTCTGAAACTGATAAAAACCACAGTTCCTCTACCATCAAATGCTTTCCAGTTACGAACAAGAAACTTGTGAGCTTCGGGAACCATGTAGCTTCCTTTGAGCTGAAAAGTGACTGAGTTTACCTGAAAAGATGTCTTGCTTGTATGAAGACACAGATCCTGGGATTTAACTCCATTCTGAAGGGAAACACACAGCACAGTTCTAATCCATGAAACACACTCTGCTTTAGAACAAAAAGCACGCTCTTGCTTTCTAGAGTCTCTAATAGAGGCAGAAACTTGAAAGTGTGCTCAGAACAAAAGAACGGTGTTTCCTACATATACGGACCATTGCTAGTTCAACTCTGCTTCTGAAACGGATACAAACCACAAGTCATGCAACATCCAATGCTTTTCAGCTAAGAGCGAGAAACGTATGAGCTTCGTAAACGATTTATATTCATTTGAGCTGAATAGTGACTGCGTTTACCTGAAATGATGTCTTGCTTGTAGGAAGACACAGAGACTGGAATTTAACTCCATTTCTGAAGGGAAACACAAAGCACAGTACTCATCCATGAAACACACTCTGCTTTAGAGCAAGAAGCATGCTCTTGCTTTCTTAGAGTCTCTAATACAGCAGGAAACGTGACTGTGGTCAGAACAAAATAACGGTGTTTCCTACACATACGGACCATATCTAGGTCAAGTCTTCTTTTGAAACTGATACAAAGCACAGTTCCATTAACATGCAATGCTTTGAAGTTAAGAGCGCGAAACGTGTGAGCTAATTAAACGATGTAGCTTTGTTTGAGCTGAAAGGTCAGTGAGTTTACATGAAACGAAGTCTTGATTGTAGGAAGACACAGAGCCTGGAATTTAACTCCATTTCTGAAGGGAACCACACAGCACAGTTCTCATCCTTGAAATACACTCTGTGTATAAGAAGAAGCACGCTATTGCTTTCTAGAGTCACTAATAGAGCAGGAAATGTGAGTGTGCTCAGAACAAAAGAACGGTGTTTCCTATACATAAGGACCATATTTAGTTCAACTCTGCTTCTGAAACTGATACACACCACAGGTCGTCTATCATCCAATGCTTTTCAGTTAAGAGCGAGAAACGTGTGAGCTTCGTGAACGATGTAGCTTCCTTTGAGCTGAAAAGTGACTGAGTTTACCTGAAATGATGTCTTGCTTGTAGGAAGACACAGAGCCTGGGATTTAACTCAATTTGTGAAAGGAAACACACAGCACAGTTCTCATCCATGACACACACTCTGCTTTAGAGCACCAAGCATGCCCTTGCTTTCTACAGTCAATAATAGAGGCAGAAACTTGAGGGTACTGTGAACAAAAGAACGGCGTTTCCTATACATACGGACCATTGCTAGTTCAACTCTGCTTCTGAAACTGATACAAACCACAGGTCCTCTAACATCCAATGCTTTAACAGTTAATAGCAAGAAACGTGTGAGCTACGTCAACGATGTAGTTTTGTTTGAGCTGAAATGTGACTGAGCTTACGTGAAACGAAGTCTTGCTTGTAGTAAGATACAGAACCTGTGATATAACTCCATTTCTGAAGGAAAACACACAGCACAGTTCTCACGATGAAACACACTCTGCGTATAGGAAGAAGCACGCTCTTGCTTTCTAGAGTCTCTAATAGAGCAGGAAACGTGAGTGTACTCAGAACAAAATAACAGAGTTTCCTACACATACAGACCATATCTAGTCCATCTCTGCTTCTGAAACTGATACAAACCACAGTTCCTCTAATATCCAATGCTTTTCAATTAGAGCAAGAAACGTGTGAGCTACGTAAAAGATGTACTTTTGTTTGAGCTGAAACGTGAGTTAGTTTAACTGAAACGAAGTCTTGCTTGTAGGAAAACACAGTGCCTGGGATTTAACTACATTTCTGAAGGGAAACACACAGCACAGTTGTCCTCCGTGAAACACACTCTGCTTTAGAGCAAGAAGCATGCTCTTGCTTTCTAGAGTCTCGAATAGAGCCAGAAACATGAAAGTGTGCTCAGAACAAAAGAACGGTGTTTCCAACACATACGGACCATTGCAAGTCCAACTCTGCTTCTGGAACTGATACAAAGCACAAGTCATCTAACATCCAATGCTTTTCAGTTAAGAGCGAGAAACGTGTGAGCTTCGTAAACGATTTATATTATTTGAGCTGAATAGTGACTGCGTTTACCTGAAATAATATCTTGCTTGTAGGAAGACACAGAGCCTGGAATTTAACTCCATTTCTAAAGGGAAACACAAAGCACAGTACTGATCCATGAAACACACTCTGCTTTAGAGCAAGAAGCATGCTCTTGCTTTCTTAGAGTCTCTAATACAGCAGTAAACGTGACTGTGGTCAGAACAAAATAACGGTGTTTCCTACACATACGGACTATATCTAGGTCAACTCTTCTTTTGAAACTGATACAAAGCACAGTTCCATTAACATGCAATGCTTTGAAGTTAAGAGCGCGAAACGTGTGAGCTTCGTGAATGTTGTAGCTTCCTTTGAGGTGAAAAGTTACTGAGTTTACCTGAAAATATGTCTTGCTTGTAGGAAGCACCAGAGACTGGGATTTAACTCCATTTCTGAAGGGAAACGCACAGCACAGTTTTCATCCATGGAACACACTCTGCTTTAGAGCAAGAAGCATGCTCTTGCTTTCTAGAGTCTATAATAGAGCCAGAAATTGAGGGTACTCAGAACAAAAGAACGGTGTTTCCTACACATACGGACCATTGCTAGTTCAACTCTGCTTCTGAAACTGATACAAAACACAGGTCCTCTAACATCCAATGCTTTACAGTTAAGAGCAAGAAACTTGTGAGCTACGGGATCGATGTAGCTTTGTTTGAGCTGAAAGGTGACCGAGTTTACGTGAAAAAAGTCTTGCTTGTAGGAAGATACAGAGCCTGTGATTTAACTCTATTTCTGAAGGGAAACACACAGCACAGTTCTCACGATAAAACCCATTCTGCATATAGTAAGAAGCACGCTCTTGCTTTCTAGACTCTCTAATAGTGCAGGAAACATGAGTGTGCTCAGAACAAAAGAACGGAGTTTCCTACACATACAGACCATATCTAGTCCAACTCTGCTTCTGAAACTGATACAAACCACAGTTCCTCTAATATCCAATGCTTTTTATTTAGAGCAAGAAACGTGTGAGCTAATTAAACGATGTAGCTTTGTTTGAGCTGAAAGGTGAGTGAGTTTACCTGAAACGAAGTCTTGCTTGTAGGAAGACACAGAGCCTGGAATTTAACTCCATTTCTAAAGGGAAACACATAACACAGTTCTCATCCTTGAAACACATTCTGTGTATAGGAAGAAGCACGCTATTGCTTTCTAGAGTCTCTAATAGAGCAGGAAACGTGAGTGAGCTCAGAACAAAAGAACGGGGTTTCATACACATACGGACCATTGCTAGTTCAACTCTGCTTCTGAAACTGATACAAACCACAAGTCATCTAACATCCAATGCTTTTCAGTTAAGACCGAGAAACGTGTAAACTTCGTAAACGATTTATATTCATTTGAGCTGAAAAGTGTCTACGTTTACCTGAAATGATGTCTTGCTTGTAGGAAGACACAAAGCCTGCAATTTAACTTCATTTCAGAAGGGAAACGCACCGCACAGTTCTCATCCATGAAACACACTCTGCTTTAGAGCACGAAGCATGATCTTGCTTTCTAGAGTATGTAATAGAGCCAGAAATTGAGGGTACTCAGAACAAAAGAACGGTGTTTCCTACACATACGGACCATTGGTTGTTCAACTCTGCTTCTGAAACTGATACAAACCACAGGTTCTCTAACATCCGATGCTTTACAGTTAAGAGCAAGAAACGTGTGAGCAACGTGAACGATGTAGCTTTGTTTGAGCTGAAAGGTGACCGAGTTTACGTGAAAAAAGTTTTGCTTGTAGGAAGATACAGACCCTGTGATATAACTCCATTTCTGAAGGGAAACACACAGCATAGTTCTCACGATGAAACACACTCTGCGTATAGGAAGAAGCACGCTCTTGCTTTCTAGAGTCTCTAATAGAGCAGGAAACGTGAGTGTACTCAGGACAAAATAACAGAGTTTCCTACACATACAGACCATATGTAGTTCAACTCTGCTTCTGAAACTGATACAAACCACAGGTCCTCTATCATCCAATGCTTTTCAGTTAAGAGCGAGAAACGTGTAAGCTAATTAAACGATGTAGCTTTGTTTGAGCTGAAAGGTGAGTGAGATTACCTGAAACGAAGTCTTGCTTGTAGGAAGACACAGAGCCTGGAATTTAACTCCATTTCTGAAGGGAAACACACAGCACAGTTGTCCTCCGTGAAACACACTCTGCTTTAGAGCAAGAAGCACGCTCTTGCTTTCTAGAGTCTCTAATAGAGCCAAGAAACTTGAAAGTGTGCTCAGAACAAAAGAACGGTGTTTCCTACATATATGGACCATTGCTAGTTCAACTCTGCTTCTGAAACTGATACAAACCACAAGTCATCTAACGTCCAATGCTTTTCAGTTAAGAGCGAGAAACGTGTGAGCTTCGTAAACGATTTATATTCATTTGAGCTGAAAAGTGACTGCGTTTACCTGAAATGATGTCTTGCTTGTAGGAAGACACAGATCCTGGAATTTAACTACATTTCTGAAGGGAAACACATAGCACAGTTCTCATCCATGAAACACACTCTGCTTTAGAGCAAGAAGCACGCTCTTGCTTTCTAAGAGTCTCTAATACAGCAGGAAAGGAGACTGTGGTCAGGACAAAATAACCGTGTTTCCTACACATACGGACCATATCTAGGTCAACACTTCTTTTGAAACTGATACAAAGCACAGTTCCATTAACATGCAATGCTTTGAAGTTAAGAGTGCGAAACTTGTGAGCTTTGTGAATGTTGTAGCTTCCTTTGAGTTGAAAAGTGACTGATTTTACCTGAAAATATGCCTTGCCTGTAGGAAGAACCAGAGACTGGGATTTAACTCCATTTCTGAAGGGAAACACACAACACAGTTCTCATCCTTGAAACACATTCTGTGTATAGGAAGAAGCACGCTATTGCTTTCTAGAGTCTCTAATAGAGCAGGAAACTTGAGTGTGATCAGAACAAAAGAACGGTGTTTCATACACATACGGACCATTGCTAGTTCAACTCTGCTTCTGAAACTGATACAAACCACAAGTCATCTAACATCTGAAGGCTTTTCAGTTAAGAGCGAAAAACGTGTAAACTTCGTAAACGATTTATATTCATTTGAGCTGAAAAGTGTCTACGTTTACCTGAAATGATGTCTTGCTTGAAGGAAGACACAGAGCCTGGAATTTAACTACATTTCTGAAGGGAAACACACAGCACAGTTCTCATCCATGAAACACACTCTGCTTTAGAGCAGGAAACATGATCTTGCTTTCTAGAGTCTATAATAGAGCCAGAAATTGAGGGTACTCAGAACAAAAGAACGGTGTTTCCTACACATACGGACCATTGGTAGTTCAACTCTGCTAATGAAACTGATACAAACCACAGGTCCTCTAACATCCAGTGCATTACAGTTAAGAGCAAGAAACGTGTGAGCAACGTGAACGATGTAGCTTTGTTTTAGCTAAAAGGTGACCGAGTTTACGTGAAAAAAGTTTTGCTTGTAGGAAGATACAGAGCCTGGAATTTAACTCCATTTCTGAAGGGAAACACACAGCACAGTTCTTATCCTTGAAACACACTCTGTGTATAGGAAGAAGCACGCTCTTGCTTTCTAGAGTCTCTAATAAAGCAGGAAACGTGAGTGTACTCAGAACAAAATAACAGAGTTTCCTACACATACAGACCATATCCAGTCCAACTCTGCTTCTGAAACTGATACAAACCACAGTTCCTCTAATATAAAATGCTTTTCAGTTAGAGCAAGAAACGTGTGAGCTACGTAAAAGATGTAGTTTTGTTTGAGCTGAAACGTGAGTTAGTTTAACTGAAACGAAGTCCTGCTTGTAGGAAAACACAGGGCCTGGGATTTAACTACATTTATGAAGGGAAACACACAACACAGTTGTCCTCCGTGAAACAGACTCTGCTTTAGAGTAAGAAGCACGCTCTTGCTTTCTAGAGTCTCTAATAGAGCCAGAAACTTGAAAGTGTGCTCAGAACAAAGTAACGGAGTTTCCTACATATATGGACCATTGCTAGTTCAACTCTGCTTCTGAAACTGATACAGACCATGGGGCCTCTAACATCCAATGCTTTACAGTTAAGAGCAAGAAACGTGTGAGCTACATCAACGATGTAGTTTTGTTTGAGCTGAAAAGTGACTGCGTTTACTTGAAATGATGTCTTGCTTATAGTAAGAGACAGATCCTGGAATTTAACTCCATTTCTGAAGGGAAACACCCAGCACAGTTCTCATCCATGAAACACACTCTGCGTATAGGAAGAAGCACGCTATTGCTTTCTAGAGTCTCTAATAGAGCAGGAAATGTGAGTGTGCTCAGAACAAAAGAATGGAGTTTCCTACACATACGGAACATAGCTAGTTCAACTCTGCTTCTGAAACTGATACAAACCACAAGTCATCTAACATTCAATGCTTTTCAGTTAAGAGCGAGAAACGTGTGAGCTTCGTAAACGATTTATATTCATTTGAGCTGAAAAGTGACTGCGTTTACCTGAAATGATGTCTTGCTTGTAGGAAGACACAGATCCTGGAATTTAACTCCATTTCTGAAGGGAAACACATAGCACAGTTCTCATCCATGAAACACACTCTGCTTTAGAGCACCAAGCATGCTCTTGCTTTCTAGAGTCTATAATAGAGCAAGAAACTTAAGGGTACTCTGAACAAAAGAACGGTGTTTCCTACACATATGAACCATTGCTAGTTCAACTCTGCTTCTGAAACTGATAGAGACCACGGGGCCTCTAACATCCAACGCTTTACAGTTAAGAGCAAGAAACGTGTGAGCTACGTGAACGATGTAGTTTTGTTTGAGCTGAAAGGTGACTGAGCTTACGTGAAACGAAGTCTTGCTTGTAGAAAGATACAGAACCTGTGATATAACTCCGTTTCTGAAGGGAAACACACAGCACAGTTCTCATCCATGAAACACACTCTGCTTTAGAGCACCAAGCATGCTCTTGCTTTCTACAGTCTATAATAGAGGCAGAAACTTGAGGGTACTGTGAACAAAAGAACGGTGTTTCCAATACATACGGACCATTGCTAGTTCAACTCTGCTTCTGAAACTGATACAAACCACAGGTCCTCTAACATCCAATGCTTTATACTTAATAGCAAGAAACGTGTGAGCTACATCAACGATGTAGTTTTGTTTGAGCTGAAAGGTGACTGAGCTTACGTGAAATGAAGTCTTGCTTGTAGGAAGATACAGAGCCTGTGATAATACTCCATTTCTGAAGGGAAACACACAGCACAGTTCTCACGATGAAACACACTCTGCGAATAGGAAGAAGCACGCTCTTGCTTTCTAGATTCTCTAATAGAGCAGGAAACGTGTGTGTACTCAGAACAAAATAACAGAGTTTCCTACACATACAGACCATATCTAGTCCAACTCTGCTTCTGAAACTGATACAAACCACAGTTCCTCTAATATCCAATGCTTTTCAGTTAGAGCAAGAAACGTGTGAGCTACGTAAAAGATGTAGTTTTGTTTGAGCTGAAACGTGAGTTAGTTTAACTGAAACGAAGTCTTGCTTGTAGGAAGACACAGAGCCTGGAATTTAACTCCATTTCTGAAGGGAAACACACAGCACAGTTCTCATTCATGAAACACACTCTGCTTTAGAGCACGAAGCACGCTCTTGCTTTCTAAGAGTCTCTAATACAGCAAGAAACGTGACTGTGGTCAGAACAAAATAACGGTGTTTCCTACATATACGGACCATATCTAGTTCAACTCTTCTTCTGAAACTGATACAAACCTCAGCTCCTCTAACATGCAATGCTTTCCAGTTAAGAGCGAGAAACGTGTGAGCTTCGTGAACGATGTAGCTTCCTTTGAGCTGAAAAGTGACTGAGTTTACCTGAAAGGATGTCTTGCTTTTAGGAAGACACAGAGCCTGGGATTTAACTCCGTTTCTGAAGAGAAACACACAGCACAGTTCTCATCCTTGTAACACACTCTGCTTTAGAGCAAGAAGCATGGTCTTGCTTTCTAGAGTCTCTAATAGAGCCAGAAAATTGAGGGTACACTGAACAAAAGAATGGTGTATCCTACACATACCGACCATTGCTACTTCAACTCTGCTTCTGAAACTGATACAAACCACAGGTCCTCTAACATCCAATGCTTTACAGTTAAGAGCAAGAAACGTGTGAGCTACGGGAACGATGTAGCTTTGTTTGAGCTGAAACGTGAGTGAGTTTACGTGAAAAGAAGTCTTGCATGTAGGAAGATACAAAGCCTGGGATTTAACTCCATTTCTGAAGGGCAACACCCAGCACATTTCTCATCCATGAAACACACTCTGCTTTAGAGCAAGAAGCACGCTCTTGCTTTCTAAGAGTCTCTAATACAGCAAGAAACGTGACTGTGGTCAGAACAAAATAACGGTGTTTCCTATACATACGGACCATATCTTGGTCAACTCTTCTTCTGCAACTGATACAAACCTCAGCTCCTCTAACATGCAATGCTTTCGATTTAAGAGCGAGAAACGTGTGAGCTTCTTGAATGATGTAGCTTCCTTTGAGCTGAAAAGTGACTGAGTTTACCTGAAAACATGTCTTGCTTGTAGGAAGACACAGAGCCTGGGATTTAACTCCATTTATGAAGGGAAACACACAGCACAGTTCTCATCCTTGTAACACACTCTGCTTTAGAGAAAGAAGCATGCCCCTGCTTTCTAGAGTCTCTAATAGAGCAAGAAACTTGAGGGTACTCTGAACAAAAGAACATTGTTTCCTACACATACGGACCATTGCTAGTTCAACTCTGCTTCTGAACCTGATACAAACCACAAGTCATCTAACCTCCATTGCTTTTCAGTTAAGATTGAGAAACCTGTGAGCTTCGTAAACGATTTATATTCCTTTGAGCTGAATAGTTACTGCGTTTACCTGAAATGATGTCTTGCTTGTAGAAAGACACAGAGCCAGGAATTTAACTCCATTTCTGAAGGGAAACACCCAGCACAGTTCTCATTCATGAAACACACTCTGCTTTAGAGCAAGAAGCATGCTCTTGCTTTCTAGAGTCTCAAATAGAGGCAGAAACTTGAGGGTACCTTGAACAAAAGAATGGTGTTTCCTACACATACGGACCATTGCTAGTTCAACTCTGCTTCTGAAACTGATGCAAACCACAGGTCCTCTAATATCCAAAGCTTTACAGTTAAGAGCAAAGAAACGTGTGAGCTACGTGAACGATGTAGCTTTGTTTGAGCTGAAAGGTGCCTGAGTTTACGTGAAACAAAGTCTTGCTTGTAGGAAGATACAGAGCCCATGATTTAACTACATTTCTGAAGGGAAACACACAGCACAGTTCTCACGATGAAACACATTATCCGTATAGGTACATGCACGCTCTTGCTTTCTAGACTCTCTAATAGTGCAGGAAACGTGAGTGTGCTCAGAACAAAAGAACGGAGTTTCCTACACATACAGACCATATCTAGTCCAACTCTGCTTCTGAAACTGACCCAAACCTCAGTTACTCTAATATCCAAAGATTTTCAGTTATAGCAAGAATCATGTGATCTACGTAAAAGATGTAGCTTTGTTTGAGCTGAAACGTGTGTGAGTTTACCTGAAACAAAGTCTTGCTTGTAGGAAGACACAGAGCTTGGGATTTAACTCCATATCTGAAGGGAAAAACACAGCACAGTTGTCCTCCATTAACACACTCTGCTTTAGAGCAAGAAGCACGCTCTTGCTTTCTAGAGTCTCTAATAGAGCCAGAAACTTGAAAGTGTGCTCAGAACAAAAGAAAGGTGTTTCCTACACACACAGACCATTGCTAGATCAACTCTGCTTCTGAACCTGATACAAACCACAAGTCATCTAACATCCAATGCTTTTCATTTAAGAGCGAGAAACGTGTGAGGTTCGTAAACGATTTATATTCATTTGAGCTGAATAGTGACTGCGTTTACCTGAAAAGATGTCTTGCTTGTAGGAAGACACAGAGCCTGGAATCTAACTCCATTTCTGAAGGGAAACACCCAGCACAGTTCTCATCCATGAAACACACTCTGCTTTAGAGCAAGAAGCACGCTCTTGCTTTTTAAGTGTCTCTAATACCGCAAGAAACGTGACTAGGGTCAGAACAATATAATGGTGTTTCCTACACATACGGACCATATCTAGTTCAACTCTTCTTCTGAAACTGATACAAACCTCAGCTCCTCTAACATGCAATGCTTTCCAGTTAAGAGCGAGAAACGTGTGAGCTTTGTGAACGATGTAGCTTCCTTTGAGCTGAAAAGTGACTGAGTTCACCTGAAAGGATGTCTTGCTTGTAGGAAGACACAGAGCCTGGGATTTAACTCCATTTATGAAGGGAAACACACAGCACAGTTCTCATCCTTGTAACACACTCTGCTTTAGAGAAAGAAGCATGCCCCTGCTTTCTAGAGTCTCTAATAGAGCAAGAAACTTGAGGGTACTCTGAACAAAAGAACGTTGTTTCCTACACATACGGACCATTGCTAGTTCAACTCTGCTTCTGAACCTGATACAAACCACAAGTCATCTAACCTCCATTGCTTTTCAGTTAAGATTGAGAAACCTGTGAGCTTCGTAAACGATTTATATTCCTTTGAGCTGAATAGTGACTGCGTTTACCTGAAATGATGTCTTGCTTGTAGAAAGACACAGAGCCAGGAATTTAACTCCATTTCTGAAGGGAAACACCCAGCACAGTTCTCATTCATGAAACACACTCTGCTTTAGAGCAAGAAGCATGCTCTTGCTTTCTAGATTCTCAAATAGAGGCAGAAACTTGAGGGTACTTGAACAAAAGAACGGTGTTTCCTACACATACGGACCATTGCTAGTTCAACTCTGCTTCTGAAACTGATGCAAACCACAGGTCCTCTAATATCCAAAGCTTTACAGTTAAGAGCAAGAAACGTGTGAGCTACGTGAACGATGTAGCTTTGTTTGAGCTGAAACGTGAGTGAGTTTACGTGAAAAGAAGTCTTGCTTGTAGGAAGACACAGAGCCTAGAATTTAACTCCATTTCTGAAGGGAAACACACAGCACAGTTCTAATCCTTGAAAAACACTCTGTGTATAGGAAGAAGCACGCTATTGCTTTCTAGAGTCTCTAATAGAGCAGGAAACATGAGTGTGCTCAGAAAAAAAGAATAGTGTTTCCTATACCTATGGACCATAGCTATTTCAACTCTGCTTCTGAAACTGATACAAACCACAAGTCATCTAACATCCATTGCTTTTCAGTTAAGAGTGAGAAACCTGTGAGCTTCGTAAACGATTTATATTCATTTGAGCTGAATGGTGACTGCGTTTACCTGAAATGATATCTTGCTTGTAGGAAGACACAGAGCCTGGAATTTAACTCCATTTCTGAAGGGAAAGACACAGCACAGTTCTCATCCTTGTAACACACTCTGCTTTAGAGCAAGAAGCATGCTCTAGCTTTCTAGAGTCTCTAATAGAGCCAGAAAATTGAGGGTACACTGAACAAAAGTATGGTGTATCCTACACATACCGACCATTGCTACTTGATCTCTGCTTCTGAAACAGATACAAACCACAGGTCCTCTAACATCCAATGCTTTACAGTTAAGAGCAAGAAACGTGTGAGCTACGGGATCGATGTAGCTTTGTTTGAGCTGAAACGTGAGTGAGTTTACGTGAAAAGAAGTCTTGCTTGTAGGAAGATACAAAGCCTGGGATTTAACTCCATTTCTGAAGGGAAACACCCAGCACAGTTCTCATCCATGAAACACACTCTGCTTTAGAGCAAGAAGCACGCTCTTGCTTTCTAAGAGTCTCTAATACAGCAAGAAAGTGACTGTGGTCAGAACAAAAGAACGTTGTTTCCTACACATAGGGACCATTGCTAGTTCAACTCTGCTTCTGAACCTGATACAAACCACAAGTCATCTAACATCCATTGCTTTTCAGTTAAGCGTGAGAAACATGTGAGCTTCGTAAACGATTTATATTCATTTGAGCTGAATGGTGACTGCGTTTACCTGAAATGATGTCTTGCTTGTAGAAAGACACAGAGCCAGGAATTTAACTCCATTTCTGAAGGGAAACACCCAGCATAGTTCTTATCCATGAAACACACTCAGCTTTAGAGCAAGAAGCACGCTCTTGCTTTCTAGAGTCTCTAATACAGCAAGAAACGTGACTGTGATCAGTACAAAAAAAACGGTGTTTCCTACACATACGGATCATATCAGGTCCAACTCTGATTCTGAAACTGATACAAACCACAGTTCCTCTAATATCCAATGCTTTTCAGTTAGAGCAAGAAACGTGTGGGCTAAGTAAATGAGGTAGCTTTGTTTGAGTTGAAAGGTGAGTGAATTTTCCTGAAACGAAGTCTTGCTTGTAGGAAGACACAGAGCCTGGAATTTAACTCCATTTCTGAAGGGAAACACACAGCACAGTTCTAATCCTTGAAAAACACTCTGCGTATAGGAAGAAGCACGCTATTTGCTTTCTAGAGTCTCTAATAGAGCAGGAAACATGAGTGTGCTCAGAAAAAAAGAATGGCGTTTCCTATACCTATGGACCATAGCTATTTCAACTCTGCTTCTGAAACTGATACAAACCACAGGTCCTCTAATATCCAATGCTTTACAGTTAAGAGCAAGCAACGTGTGAGCTACGTGAACGATGTAGCTTGGTTTGAGCTGAAAGGTGACTGAGTTTACGTGAAACGAAGGCTTGCATGTAGGAAGATACAGAGCCTGTGATTTAACTCCATTTATGAAGGGAAACACACAGCACAGTTTTCACGATGAAACACATTCTGTGTATAGGAAGAAGAACGCTTATTCTTTCTAGAGTCACTAATAGTGCAGGAAACGTGAGTGTGCTCAGAACAAAAGAACGGAGTTTCCTACACATACAGACCATATCAGGTCCACCTCTGCTTCTGAAACTGATACAAACCACAGTTCCTCTAATATCCAATGCTTTTCAGATAGAGCAAGAAACGTGTGGGCTAAGTAAATGATGTAGCTTTGTTTGAGCTGAAAGGTGAGTGAATTTTCCTGAAACGAAGTCTTGCTTGTAGGAAGACACAGAGCCTGGAATTTAACTCCATTTCTGAAGGGAAACACACAGCACAGTTCTAATCCTTGAAAAACACTCTGCGTATAGGAAGAAGCACGCTATTGCTTTCTAGAGTCTCTAATAGAGCAGGAAACATGAGTGTGCTCAGAAAAAAAGAATGGTGTTTCCTATACCTATGGACCATAGCTATTTCAACTCTGCTTTTGAAACTGATACAAACCACAAGTCATCTAACATCCATTGCTTTTCAGTTAAGAGTGAGAAACCTGAGATCTTCGTAAACAATTTATATTCCTTTGAGCTGAAAAGTGACTGCGTTTACCTGAAATGATGTCTTGCTTGTAGGAAGACACAGAGCCTGGGATTTAACTCCGTTTCTGAAGGGAAACACACAGCACAGTTCTCATCCTTGTAACACACTCTGCTTTAGAGCAAGAAGCATGCTCTAGCTTTCTAGAGTCTCTAATATAGCCAGAAAATTGAGGGTACACTGAACAAAAGAATGGTGTATCCTACACATACCGACCATTGCTACTTGAACTCTGCTTCTGAAACTGATACAAACCACAGGTCCTCTAACATCCAATGCTTTACAGTTAAGAGCAAGAAACGTGTGAGCTACGGGATCGAAGTAGCTTTGTTTGAGCTGAAACGTGAGTGAGTTTACGTGAAAAGAAGTCTTGCTTGTAGGAAGATACAAAGCCTGGGATTTAACTCCATTTCTGAAGGGAAACACCCAGCACAGTTCTCATCCATGAAACACACTCTGCTTTAGAGCAAGAAGCACGCTCTTGCTTTCTAAGAGTCTGTAATACAGCAAGAAAGTGACTGTGGTCAGAACAAAAAAACGGTGTTTCCTACACATACGGACCATATCTAGGTCAACTCTTCTTCTGAAACTGATACAAACCTCAGCTCCTCTATCATGCAATGCTTTCCAGGTAAGAGTGAGAAACGTGTGAGCTTCGTGAATGATGAAGCTTCCTTTGAGCTGAAAAGTGACTGCGTTTACCTGATATGATATCTTGCGTGTAGGAAGACACAGAGCCTGGAATTTAACTCCATTTATGAAGGGAAACACACAGCACAGTTCTCATCCATGAAACACACTGCTTTAGAGAAAGAAGCATGCCCCTGCTTTCTAGAGTCTCTAATAGAGCAAGAAACTTGAGGGTACTCTGAACAAAAGAACGTTGTTTCCTACACATACGGACCATTGCTAGTTCAACTATGCTTCTGAACCTGATAAAAACCACAAGTCATCTAACATCCATTGCTTTTCAGTTAAGAGTGAGAAACCTGTGAGCTTTGTAAACGATTTATATTCATTTGAGCTGAATAGTGACTGCGTTTACCTGAAATGATGTCTTGCTTGTAGGAAGACACAGAGCCTGGAATTTAACTCCATTTCTAAAGGGAAACACACATCACAGTTCTCATTCATGAAACACACTCTGCTTTAGAGCACGAAGCACGCTCTTGCTTTCTAAGAGTCTCTAATACAGCAAGAAAAGTGACTGTGGTCAGAACAAAATAACGGTGTTTCCTACACATACGGACCATATCTAGTTCAACTCTTCTTCTGAAACTGATTCAAACCTCAGCTCCTCTAACATGCAATGCTTTCCAGTTAAGAGCGAGAAACGTGTGAGCTTCGTGAACGATGTACCTTCCTTTGAGCTGAAAAGTGACTGAGTTTACCTGAAAGGATGTCTTGCTTGTAGGAAGACACAGAGCCTGGAATTTAACTCCATTTCTGAAGGGAAACACACAGCACAGTTCTTATCCTTGAAAAACACTCTGTGTATAGGATGAATCACGCTCTTGCTTTCTAGAGTCTCTAATAGAGCAGGAAACATGAGTGTGCTCAGAAAAAAGAACGGTGTTTCCTATACATACGGACCATAGCTACTTCAACTCTTCTTCTGAAACTGATACAAACCACAAGTCATCTAACATTCAATGCTTTTCAGTTAAGAGCGAGAAACGTGTGAGCTTCGTAAACGATTTATATTCCTTTGAGCTGAAAAGTGACTGTGTTTACCTGAAATGATATCTTGCTTGTAGGAAGACACAGAGCCTGGAATTTAACTCCATTTCTGAAGGGAAACACACAGCACAGTTCTCATCCATGAAACACACTGCTTTAGAGAAAGAAGCATGCCCCTGCTTTCTAGAGTCTCTAATAGAGCAAGAAACTTGAGGGTACTCTGAACAAGGACGTTGTTTCCTACACATACGGACCATTGCTAGTTCAACTCTGCTTCTGAACCTGATGCAAACCACAAGTCATCTAACATCCATTGCTTTTCAGTTAAGAGTGAGAAACCTGTGATCTTCGTAAACGATTTATATTCATTTGAGCTGAATAGTGACTGCGTTTACCTGAAATGATGTCTTGCTTGTAGGAAGACACAGAGCCAGGAATTTAACTCCATTTCTGAAGGGAAACACACAGCACACTTCTCATTCATGAAACACACTCTGCTTTAGAGCACGAAGCACGCTCTTGCATTCTAAGAGTCTCTAATACAGCAAGAAACGTTACTGTGGTCAGAACAAAATAACGGTGTTTCCTACACATACGGACCATATCTAGTTCAACTCTTCTTCTGAAACTGATACAAACCTCAGCTCCTCTAACATGCAATGCTTTCCAGTTAAGAGCGAGAAACGTGTGAGCTTTGTGAACGATGTAGCTTCCTTTGAGCTGAAAAGTGACTGAGTTCACCTGAAAGGATGTCTTGCTTGTAGGAAGACACAGAGCCTGGGATTTAACTCCATTTATGAAGGGAAACACACAGCACTGTTCTCATCCTTGTAACACACTCTGCTTTAGAGAAAGAAGCATGCCCCTGCTTTCTAGAGTCTCTAATAGAGCAAGAAACTTGAGGGTACTCTGAACAAAAGAACATTGTTTCCTACACATACGGACCATTGCTAGTTCAACTCTGCTTCTGAACCTGATACAAACCACAAGTCATCTAACCTCCATTGCTTTTCAGTTAAGATTGAGAAACCTGTGAGCTTCGTAAACGATTTATATTCCTTTGAGCTGAATAGTGACTGCGTTTACCTGAAATGATGTCTTGCTTGTAGAAAGACACAGAGCCAGGAATTTAACTCCATTTCTGAAGGGAAACACCCAGCACAGTTCTCATTCATGAAACACACTCTGCTTTAGAGCAAGAAGCATGCTCTTGCTTTCTAGAGTCTCAAATAGAGGCAGAAACTTGAGGGTACCTTGAACAAAAGAATGGTGTTTCCTACACATACGGACCATTGCTAGTTCAACTCTGCTTCTGAAACTGATGCAAACCACAGGTCCTCTAATATCCAAAGCTTTACAGTTAAGAGCAAAGAAACGTGTGAGCTACGTGAACTATGTAGCTTTGTTTGAGCTGAAAGGTGCCTGAGTTTACGTGAAACAAAGTCTTGCTTGTAGGAAGATACAGAGCCCATGATTTAACTCCATTTCTGAAGGGAAACACACAGCACAGTTCTCACGATGAAACACATTATCCGTATAGGTACATGCACGCTCTTGCTTTCTAGACTCTCTAATAGTGCAGGAAACGTGAGTGTGCTCAGAACAAAAGAACGGAGTTTCCTACACATACAGACCATATCTAGTCCAACTCTGCTTCTGAAACTGACCCAAACCTCAGTTACTCTAATATCCAAAGATTTTCAGTTATAGCAAGAATCATGTGATCTACGTAAAAGATGTAGCTTTGTTTGAGCTGAAACGTGTGTGAGTTTACCTGAAACAAAGTCTTGCTTGTAGGAAGACACAGAGCTTGGGATTTAACTCCATATCTGAAGGGAAAAACACAGCACAGTTGTCCTCCATTAACACACTCTGCTTTAGAGCAAGAAGCACGCTCTTGCTTTCTAGAGTCTCTAATAGAGCCAGAAACTTGAAAGTGTGCTCAGAACTAAAGAAAGGTGTTTCCTACACACACAGACCATTGCTAGATCAACTCTGCTTCTGAACCTGATACAAACCACAAGTCATCTAACATCCAATGCTTTTCATTTAAGAGCGAGAAACGTGTGAGGTTCGTAAACGATTTATATTCATTTGAGCTGAATAGTGACTGCGTTTACCTGAAAAGATGTCTTGCTTGTAGGAAGACACAGAGCCTGGAATCTAACTCCATTTCTGAAGGGAAACACCCAGCACAGTTCTCATCCATGAAACACACTCTGCTTTAGAGCAAGAAGCACGCTCTTGCTTTTTAAGTGTCTCTAATACCGCAAGAAACGTGACTAGGGTCAGAACAATATAATGGTGTTTCCTACACATACGGACCATATCTAGTTCAACTCTTCTTCTGAAACTGATACAAACCTCAGCTCCTCTAACATGCAATGCTTTCCAGTTAAGAGCGAGAAACGTGTGAGCTTTGTGAACGATGTAGCTTCCTTTGAGCTGAAAAGTGACTGAGTTCACCTGAAAGGATGTCTTGCTTGTAGGAAGACACAGAGCCTGGGATTTAACTCCATTTATGAAGGGAAACACACAGCACAGTTCTCATCCTTGTAACACACTCTGCTTTAGAGAAAGAAGCATGCCCCTGCTTTCTAGAGTCTCTAATAGAGCAAGAAACTTGAGGGTACTCTGAACAAAAGAACGTTGTTTCCTACACATACGGACCATTGCTAGTTCAACTCTGCTTCTGAACCTGATACAAACCACAAGTCATCTAACCTCCATTGCTTTTCAGTTAAGATTGAGAAACCTGTGAGCTTCGTAAACGATTTATATTCCTTTGAGCTGAATAGTGACTGCGTTTACCTGAAATGATGTCTTGCTTGTAGAAAGACACAGAGCCAGGAATTTAACTCCATTTCTGAAGGGAAACACCCAGCACAGTTCTCATTCATGAAACACACTCTGCTTTAGAGCAAGAAGCATGCTCTTGCTTTCTAGAGTCTCAAATAGAGGCAGAAACTTGAGGGTACCTTGAACAAAAGAATGGTGTTTCCTACACATACGGACCATTGCTAGTTCAACTCTGCTTCTGAAACTGATGCAAACCACAGGTCCTCTAATATCCAAAGCTTTACAGTTAAGAGCAAAGAAACGTGTGAGCTACGTGAACTATGTAGCTTTGTTTGAGCTGAAAGGTGCCTGAGTTTACGTGAAACAAAGTCTTGCTTGTAGGAAGATACAGAGCCCATGATTTAACTCCATTTCTGAAGGGAAACACACAGCACAGTTCTCACGATGAAACACATTATCCGTATAGGTACATGCACGCTCTTGCTTTCTAGACTCTCTAATAGTGCAGGAAACGTGAGTGTGCTCAGAACAAAAGAACGGAGTTTCCTACACATACAGACCATATCTAGTCCAACTCTGCTTCTGAAACTGACCCAAACCTCAGTTACTCTAATATCCAAAGATTTTCAGTTATAGCAAGAATCATGTGATCTACGTAAAAGATGTAGCTTTGTTTGAGCTGAAACGTGTGTGAGTTTACCTGAAACAAAGTCTTGCTTGTAGGAAGACACAGAGCTTGGGATTTAACTCCATATCTGAAGGGAAAAACACAGCACAGTTGTCCTCCATTAACACACTCTGCTTTAGAGCAAGAAGCACGCTCTTGCTTTCTAGAGTCTCTAATAGAGCCAGAAACTTGAAAGTGTGCTCAGAACTAAAGAAAGGTGTTTCCTACACACACAGACCATTGCTAGATCAACTCTGCTTCTGAACCTGATACAAACCACAAGTCATCTAACATCCAATGCTTTTCATTTAAGAGCGAGAAACGTGTGAGGTTCGTAAACGATTTATATTCATTTGAGCTGAATAGTGACTGCGTTTACCTGAAAAGATGTCTTGCTTGTAGGAAGACACAGAGCCTGGAATCTAACTCCATTTCTGAAGGGAAACACCCAGCACAGTTCTCATCCATGAAACACACTCTGCTTTAGAGCAAGAAGCACGCTCTTGCTTTTTAAGTGTCTCTAATACCGCAAGAAACGTGACTAGGGTCAGAACAATATAATGGTGTTTCCTACACATACGGACCATATCTAGTTCAACTCTTCTTCTGAAACTGATACAAACCTCAGCTCCTCTAACATGCAATGCTTTCCAGTTAAGAGCGAGAAACGTGTGAGCTTTGTGAACGATGTAGCTTCCTTTGAGCTGAAAAGTGACTGAGTTCACCTGAAAGGATGTCTTGCTTGTAGGAAGACACAGAGCCTGGGATTTAACTCCATTTATGAAGGGAAACACACAGCACAGTTCTCATCCTTGTAACACACTCTGCTTTAGAGAAAGAAGCATGCCCCTGCTTTCTAGAGTCTCTAATAGAGCAAGAAACTTGAGGGTACTCTGAACAAAAGAACGTTGTTTCCTACACATACGGACCATTGCTAGTTCAACTCTGCTTCTGAACCTGATACAAACCACAAGTCATCTAACCTCCATTGCTTTTCAGTTAAGATTGAGAAACCTGTGAGCTTCGTAAACGATTTATATTCCTTTGAGCTGAATAGTGACTGCGTTTACCTGAAATGATGTCTTGCTTGTAGAAAGACACAGAGCCAGGAATTTAACTCCATTTCTGAAGGGAAACACCCAGCACAGTTCTCATTCATGAAACACACTCTGCTTTAGAGCAAGAAGCATGCTCTTGCTTTCTAGATTCTCAAATAGAGGCAGAAACTTGAGGGTACTTGAACAAAAGAACGGTGTTTCCTACACATACGGACCATTGCTAGTTCAACTCTGCTTCTGAAACTGATGCAAACCACAGGTCCTCTAATATCCAAAGCTTTACAGTTAAGAGCAAGAAACGTGTGAGCTACGTGAACGATGTAGCTTTGTTTGAGCTGAAACGTGAGTGAGTTTACGTGAAAAGAAGTCTTGCTTGTAGGAAGACACAGAGCCTAGAATTTAACTCCATTTCTGAAGGGAAACACACAGCACAGTTCTAATCCTTGAAAAACACTCTGTGTATAGGAAGAAGCACGCTATTGCTTTCTAGAGTCTCTAATAGAGCAGGAAACATGAGTGTGCTCAGAAAAAAAGAATAGTGTTTCCTATACCTATGGACCATAGCTATTTCAACTCTGCTTCTGAAACTGATACAAACCACAAGTCATCTAACATCCATTGCTTTTCAGTTAAGAGTGAGAAACCTGTGAGCTTCGTAAACGATTTATATTCATTTGAGCTGAATGGTGACTGCGTTTACCTGAAATGATATCTTGCTTGTAGGAAGACACAGAGCCTGGAATTTAACTCCATTTCTGAAGGGAAAGACACAGCACAGTTCTCATCCTTGTAACACACTCTGCTTTAGAGCAAGAAGCATGCTCTAGCTTTCTAGAGTCTCTAATAGAGCCAGAAAATTGAGGGTACACTGAACAAAAGTATGGTGTATCCTACACATACCGACCATTGCTACTTGATCTCTGCTTCTGAAACAGATACAAACCACAGGTCCTCTAACATCCAATGCTTTACAGTTAAGAGCAAGAAACGTGTGAGCTACGGGATCGATGTAGCTTTGTTTGAGCTGAAACGTGAGTGAGTTTACGTGAAAAGAAGTCTTGCTTGTAGGAAGATACAAAGCCTGGGATTTAACTCCATTTCTGAAGGGAAACACCCAGCACAGTTCTCATCCATGAAACACACTCTGCTTTAGAGCAAGAAGCACGCTCTTGCTTTCTAAGAGTCTCTAATACAGCAAGAAAGTGACTGTGGTCAGAACAAAAAAACGGTGTTTCCTACACATACGGACCATATCTAGGTCAACTCTTCTTCTGAAACTGATACAAACCACAAGTCATCTAACATTCAATGCTTTTCAGTTAAGAGCGAGAAACGTGTGAGCTTCGTAAACGATTTATATTCCTTTGAGCTGAAAAGTGACTGTGTTTACCTGAAATGATATCTTGCTTGTAGGAAGACACAGAGCCTGGAATTTAACTCCATTTCTGAAGGGAAACACACAGCACAGTTCTCATCCATGAAACACACTGCTTTAGAGAAAGAAGCATGCCCCTGCTTTCTAGAGTCTCTAATAGAGCAAGAAACTTGAGGGTACTCTGAACAAGGACGTTGTTTCCTACACATACGGACCATTGCTAGTTCAACTCTGCTTCTGAACCTGATGCAAACCACAAGTCATCTAACATCCATTGCTTTTCAGTTAAGAGTGAGAAACCTGTGATCTTCGTAAACGATTTATATTCATTTGAGCTGAATAGTGACTGCGTTTACCTGAAATGATGTCTTGCTTGTAGAAAGACACAGAGCCAGGAATTTAACTCCATTTCTGAAGGGAAACACACAGCACACTTCTCATTCATGAAACACACTCTGCTTTAGAGCACGAAGCACGCTCTTGCATTCTAAGAGTCTCTAATACAGCAAGAAACGTTACTGTGGTCAGAACAAAATAACGGTGTTTCCTACACATACGGACCATATCTAGTTCAACTCTTCTTCTGAAACTGATACAAACCTCAGCTCCTCTAACATGCAATGCTTTCCAGTTAAGAGCGAGAAACGTGTGAGCTTTGTGAACGATGTAGCTTCCTTTGAGCTGAAAAGTGACTGAGTTCACCTGAAAGGATGTCTTGCTTGTAGGAAGACACAGAGCCTGGGATTTAACTCCATTTATGAAGGGAAACACACAGCACTGTTCTCATCCTTGTAACACACTCTGCTTTAGAGAAAGAAGCATGCCCCTGCTTTCTAGAGTCTCTAATAGAGCAAGAAACTTGAGGGTACTCTGAACAAAAGAACATTGTTTCCTACACATACGGACCATTGCTAGTTCAACTCTGCTTCTGAACCTGATACAAACCACAAGTCATCTAACCTCCATTGCTTTTCAGTTAAGATTGAGAAACCTGTGAGCTTCGTAAACGATTTATATTCCTTTGAGCTGAATAGTGACTGCGTTTACCTGAAATGATGTCTTGCTTGTAGAAAGACACAGAGCCAGGAATTTAACTCCATTTCTGAAGGGAAACACCCAGCACAGTTCTCATTCATGAAACACACTCTGCTTTAGAGCAAGAAGCATGCTCTTGCTTTCTAGAGTCTCAAATAGAGGCAGAAACTTGAGGGTACCTTGAACAAAAGAATGGTGTTTCCTACACATACGGACCATTGCTAGTTCAACTCTGCTTCTGAAACTGATGCAAACCACAGGTCCTCTAATATCCAAAGCTTTACAGTTAAGAGCAAAGAAACGTGTGAGCTACGTGAACTATGTAGCTTTGTTTGAGCTGAAAGGTGCCTGAGTTTACGTGAAACAAAGTCTTGCTTGTAGGAAGATACAGAGCCCATGATTTAACTCCATTTCTGAAGGGAAACACACAGCACAGTTCTCACGATGAAACACATTATCCGTATAGGTACATGCACGCTCTTGCTTTCTAGACTCTCTAATAGTGCAGGAAACGTGAGTGTGCTCAGAACAAAAGAACGGAGTTTCCTACACATACAGACCATATCTAGTCCAACTCTGCTTCTGAAACTGACCCAAACCTCAGTTACTCTAATATCCAAAGATTTTCAGTTATAGCAAGAATCATGTGATCTACGTAAAAGATGTAGCTTTGTTTGAGCTGAAACGTGTGTGAGTTTACCTGAAACAAAGTCTTGCTTGTAGGAAGACACAGAGCTTGGGATTTAACTCCATATCTGAAGGGAAAAACACAGCACAGTTGTCCTCCATTAACACACTCTGCTTTAGAGCAAGAAGCACGCTCTTGCTTTCTAGAGTCTCTAATAGAGCCAGAAACTTGAAAGTGTGCTCAGAACTAAAGAAAGGTGTTTCCTACACACACAGACCATTGCTAGATCAACTCTGCTTCTGAACCTGATACAAACCACAAGTCATCTAACATCCAATGCTTTTCATTTAAGAGCGAGAAACGTGTGAGGTTCGTAAACGATTTATATTCATTTGAGCTGAATAGTGACTGCGTTTACCTGAAAAGATGTCTTGCTTGTAGGAAGACACAGAGCCTGGAATCTAACTCCATTTCTGAAGGGAAACACCCAGCACAGTTCTCATCCATGAAACACACTCTGCTTTAGAGCAAGAAGCACGCTCTTGCTTTTTAAGTGTCTCTAATACCGCAAGAAACGTGACTAGGGTCAGAACAATATAATGGTGTTTCCTACACATACGGACCATATCTAGTTCAACTCTTCTTCTGAAACTGATACAAACCTCAGCTCCTCTAACATGCAATGCTTTCCAGTTAAGAGCGAGAAACGTGTGAGCTTTGTGAACGATGTAGCTTCCTTTGAGCTGAAAAGTGACTGAGTTCACCTGAAAGGATGTCTTGCTTGTAGGAAGACACAGAGCCTGGGATTTAACTCCATTTATGAAGGGAAACACACAGCACAGTTCTCATCCTTGTAACACACTCTGCTTTAGAGAAAGAAGCATGCCCCTGCTTTCTAGAGTCTCTAATAGAGCAAGAAACTTGAGGGTACTCTGAACAAAAGAACGTTGTTTCCTACACATACGGACCATTGCTAGTTCAACTCTGCTTCTGAACCTGATACAAACCACAAGTCATCTAACCTCCATTGCTTTTCAGTTAAGATTGAGAAACCTGTGAGCTTCGTAAACGATTTATATTCCTTTGAGCTGAATAGTGACTGCGTTTACCTGAAATGATGTCTTGCTTGTAGAAAGACACAGAGCCAGGAATTTAACTCCATTTCTGAAGGGAAACACCCAGCACAGTTCTCATTCATGAAACACACTCTGCTTTAGAGCAAGAAGCATGCTCTTGCTTTCTAGATTCTCAAATAGAGGCAGAAACTTGAGGGTACTTGAACAAAAGAACGGTGTTTCCTACACATACGGACCATTGCTAGTTCAACTCTGCTTCTGAAACTGATGCAAACCACAGGTCCTCTAATATCCAAAGCTTTACAGTTAAGAGCAAGAAACGTGTGAGCTACGTGAACGATGTAGCTTTGTTTGAGCTGAAACGTGAGTGAGTTTACGTGAAAAGAAGTCTTGCTTGTAGGAAGACACAGAGCCTAGAATTTAACTCCATTTCTGAAGGGAAACACACAGCACAGTTCTAATCCTTGAAAAACACTCTGTGTATAGGAAGAAGCACGCTATTGCTTTCTAGAGTCTCTAATAGAGCAGGAAACATGAGTGTGCTCAGAAAAAAAGAATAGTGTTTCCTATACCTATGGACCATAGCTATTTCAACTCTGCTTCTGAAACTGATACAAACCACAAGTCATCTAACATCCATTGCTTTTCAGTTAAGAGTGAGAAACCTGTGAGCTTCGTAAACGATTTATATTCATTTGAGCTGAATGGTGACTGCGTTTACCTGAAATGATATCTTGCTTGTAGGAAGACACAGAGCCTGGAATTTAACTCCATTTCTGAAGGGAAAGACACAGCACAGTTCTCATCCTTGTAACACACTCTGCTTTAGAGCAAGAAGCATGCTCTAGCTTTCTAGAGTCTCTAATAGAGCCAGAAAATTGAGGGTACACTGAACAAAAGTATGGTGTATCCTACACATACCGACCATTGCTACTTGATCTCTGCTTCTGAAACAGATACAAACCACAGGTCCTCTAACATCCAATGCTTTACAGTTAAGAGCAAGAAACGTGTGAGCTACGGGATCGATGTAGCTTTGTTTGAGCTGAAACGTGAGTGAGTTTACGTGAAAAGAAGTCTTGCTTGTAGGAAGATACAAAGCCTGGGATTTAACTCCATTTCTGAAGGGAAACACCCAGCACAGTTCTCATCCATGAAACACACTCTGCTTTAGAGCAAGAAGCACGCTCTTGCTTTCTAAGAGTCTCTAATACAGCAAGAAAGTGACTGTGGTCAGAACAAAAAAACGGTGTTTCCTACACATACGGACCATATCTAGGTCAACTCTTCTTCTGAAACTGATACAAACCACAAGTCATCTAACATTCAATGCTTTTCAGTTAAGAGCGAGAAACGTGTGAGCTTCGTAAACGATTTATATTCCTTTGAGCTGAAAAGTGACTGTGTTTACCTGAAATGATATCTTGCTTGTAGGAAGACACAGAGCCTGGAATTTAACTCCATTTCTGAAGGGAAACACACAGCACAGTTCTCATCCATGAAACACACTGCTTTAGAGAAAGAAGCATGCCCCTGCTTTCTAGAGTCTCTAATAGAGCAAGAAACTTGAGGGTACTCTGAACAAGGACGTTGTTTCCTACACATACGGACCATTGCTAGTTCAACTCTGCTTCTGAACCTGATGCAAACCACAAGTCATCTAACATCCATTGCTTTTCAGTTAAGAGTGAGAAACCTGTGATCTTCGTAAACGATTTATATTCATTTGAGCTGAATAGTGACTGCGTTTACCTGAAATGATGTCTTGCTTGTAGAAAGACACAGAGCCAGGAATTTAACTCCATTTCTGAAGGGAAACACACAGCACACTTCTCATTCATGAAACACACTCTGCTTTAGAGCACGAAGCACGCTCTTGCATTCTAAGAGTCTCTAATACAGCAAGAAACGTTACTGTGGTCAGAACAAAATAACGGTGTTTCCTACACATACGGACCATATCTAGTTCAACTCTTCTTCTGAAACTGATACAAACCTCAGCTCCTCTAACATGCAATGCTTTCCAGTTAAGAGCGAGAAACGTGTGAGCTTTGTGAACGATGTAGCTTCCTTTGAGCTGAAAAGTGACTGAGTTCACCTGAAAGGATGTCTTGCTTGTAGGAAGACACAGAGCCTGGGATTTAACTCCATTTATGAAGGGAAACACACAGCACTGTTCTCATCCTTGTAACACACTCTGCTTTAGAGAAAGAAGCATGCCCCTGCTTTCTAGAGTCTCTAATAGAGCAAGAAACTTGAGGGTACTCTGAACAAAAGAACATTGTTTCCTACACATACGGACCATTGCTAGTTCAACTCTGCTTCTGAACCTGATACAAACCACAAGTCATCTAACCTCCATTGCTTTTCAGTTAAGATTGAGAAACCTGTGAGCTTCGTAAACGATTTATATTCCTTTGAGCTGAATAGTGACTGCGTTTACCTGAAATGATGTCTTGCTTGTAGAAAGACACAGAGCCAGGAATTTAACTCCATTTCTGAAGGGAAACACCCAGCACAGTTCTCATTCATGAAACACACTCTGCTTTAGAGCAAGAAGCATGCTCTTGCTTTCTAGAGTCTCAAATAGAGGCAGAAACTTGAGGGTACCTTGAACAAAAGAATGGTGTTTCCTACACATACGGACCATTGCTAGTTCAACTCTGCTTCTGAAACTGATGCAAACCACAGGTCCTCTAATATCCAAAGCTTTACAGTTAAGAGCAAAGAAACGTGTGAGCTACGTGAACTATGTAGCTTTGTTTGAGCTGAAAGGTGCCTGAGTTTACGTGAAACAAAGTCTTGCTTGTAGGAAGATACAGAGCCCATGATTTAACTCCATTTCTGAAGGGAAACACACAGCACAGTTCTCACGATGAAACACATTATCCGTATAGGTACATGCACGCTCTTGCTTTCTAGACTCTCTAATAGTGCAGGAAACGTGAGTGTGCTCAGAAAAAAAGAACGGAGTTTCCTACACATACAGACCATATCTAGTCCAACTCTGCTTCTGAAACTGACCCAAACCTCAGTTACTCTAATATCCAAAGATTTTCAGTTATAGCAAGAATCATGTGATCTACGTAAAAGATGTAGCTTTGTTTGAGCTGAAACGTGTGTGAGTTTACCTGAAACAAAGTCTTGCTTGTAGGAAGACACAGAGCTTGGGATTTAACTCCATATCTGAAGGGAAAAACACAGCACAGTTGTCCTCCATTAACACACTCTGCTTTAGAGCAAGAAGCACGCTCTTGCTTTCTAGAGGCTCTAATAGAGCCAGAAACTTGAAAGTGTGCTCAGAACTAAAGAAAGGTGTTTCCTACACACACAGACCATTGCTAGATCAACTCTGCTTCTGAACCTGATACAAACCACAAGTCATCTAACATCCAATGCTTTTCATTTAAGAGCGAGAAACGTGTGAGGTTCGTAAACGATTTATATTCATTTGAGCTGAATAGTGACTGCGTTTACCTGAAAAGATGTCTTGCTTGTAGGAAGACACAGAGCCTGGAATCTAACTCCATTTCTGAAGGGAAACACCCAGCACAGTTCTCATCCATGAAACACACTCTGCTTTAGAGCAAGAAGCACGCTCTTGCTTTTTAAGTGTCTCTAATACCGCAAGAAACGTGACTAGGGTCAGAACAATATAATGGTGTTTCCTACACATACGGACCATATCTAGTTCAACTCTTCTTCTGAAACTGATACAAACCTCAGCTCCTCTAACATGCAATGCTTTCCAGTTAAGAGCGAGAAACGTGTGAGCTTTGTGAACGATGTAGCTTCCTTTGAGCTGAAAAGTGACTGAGTTTACCTGAAAGGATGTCTTGCTTGTAGGAAGACACAGAGCCTGGGATTTAACTCCATTTATGAAGGGAAACACACAGCACAGTTCTCATCCTTGTAACACACTCTGCTTTAGAGAAAGAAGCATGCCCCTGCTTTCTAGAGTCTCTAATAGAGCAAGAAACTTGAGGGTACTCTGAACAAAAGAACGTTGTTTCCTACACATACGGACCATTGCTAGTTCAACTCTGCTTCTGAACCTGATACAAACCACAAGTCATCTAACCTCCATTGCTTTTCAGTTAAGATTGAGAAACCTGTGAGCTTCGTAAACGATTTATATTCCTTTGAGCTGAATAGTGACTGCGTTTACCTGAAATGATGTCTTGCTTGTAGAAAGACACAGAGCCAGGAATTTAACTCCATTTCTGAAGGGAAACACCCAGCACAGTTCTCATTCATGAAACACACTCTGCTTTAGAGCAAGAAGCATGCTCTTGCTTTCTAGATTCTCAAATAGAGGCAGAAACTTGAGGGTACTTGAACAAAAGAACGGTGTTTCCTACACATACGGACCATTGCTAGTTCAACTCTGCTTCTGAAACTGATGCAAACCACAGGTCCTCTAATATCCAAAGCTTTACAGTTAAGAGCAAGAAACGTGTGAGCTACGTGAACGATGTAGCTTTGTTTGAGCTGAAACGTGAGTGAGTTTACGTGAAAAGAAGTCTTGCTTGTAGGAAGACACAGAGCCTAGAATTTAACTCCATTTCTGAAGGGAAACACACAGCACAGTTCTAATCCTTGAAAAACACTCTGTGTATAGGAAGAAGCACGCTATTGCTTTCTAGAGTCTCTAATAGAGCAGGAAACATGAGTGTGCTCAGAAAAAAAGAATAGTGTTTCCTATACCTATGGACCATAGCTATTTCAACTCTGCTTCTGAAACTGATACAAACCACAAGTCATCTAACATCCATTGCTTTTCAGTTAAGAGTGAGAAACCTGTGAGCTTCGTAAACGATTTATATTCATTTGAGCTGAATGGTGACTGCGTTTACCTGAAATGATATCTTGCTTGTAGGAAGACACAGAGCCTGGAATTTAACTCCATTTCTGAAGGGAAAGACACAGCACAGTTCTCATCCTTGTAACACACTCTGCTTTAGAGCAAGAAGCATGCTCTAGCTTTCTAGAGTCTCTAATAGAGCCAGAAAATTGAGGGTACACTGAACAAAAGTATGGTGTATCCTACACATACCGACCATAGCTACTTGATCTCTGCTTCTGAAACAGATACAAACCACAGGTCCTCTAACATCCAATGCTTTACAGTTAAGAGCAAGAAACGTGTGAGCTACGGGATCGATGTAGCTTTGTTTGAGCTGAAACGTGAGTGAGTTTACGTGAAAAGAAGTCTTGCTTGTAGGAAGATACAAAGCCTGGGATTTAACTCCATTTCTGAAGGGAAACACCCAGCACAGTTCTCATCCATGAAACACACTCTGCTTTAGAGCAAGAAGCACGCTCTTGCTTTCTAAGAGTCTCTAATACAGCAAGAAAGTGACTGTGGTCAGAACAAAAAAACGGTGTTTCCTACACATACGGACCATATCTAGGTCAACTCTTCTTCTGAAACTGATACAAACCACAAGTCATCTAACATTCAATGCTTTTCAGTTAAGAGCGAGAAACGTGTGAGCTTCGTAAACGATTTATATTCCTTTGAGCTGAAAAGTGACTGTGTTTACCTGAAATGATATCTTGCTTGTAGGAAGACACAGAGCCTGGAATTTAACTCCATTTCTGAAGGGAAACACACAGCACAGTTCTCATCCATGAAACACACTGCTTTAGAGAAAGAAGCATGCCCCTGCTTTCTAGAGTCTCTAATAGAGCAAGAAACTTGAGGGTACTCTGAACAAGGACGTTGTTTCCTACACATACGGACCATTGCTAGTTCAACTCTGCTTCTGAACCTGATGCAAACCACAAGTCATCTAACATCCATTGCTTTTCAGTTAAGAGTGAGAAACCTGTGATCTTCGTAAACGATTTATATTCATTTGAGCTGAATAGTGACTGCGTTTACCTGAAATGATGTCTTGCTTGTAGAAAGACACAGAGCCAGGAATTTAACTCCATTTCTGAAGGGAAACACACAGCACACTTCTCATTCATGAAACACACTCTGCTTTAGAGCACGAAGCACGCTCTTGCATTCTAAGAGTCTCTAATACAGCAAGAAACGTTACTGTGGTCAGAACAAAATAACGGTGTTTCATACACATACGGACCATATCTAGTTCAACTCTTCTTCTGAAACTGATACAAACCTCAGCTCCTCTAACATGCAATGCTTTCCAGTTAAGAGCGAGAAACGTGTGAGCTTTGTGAACGATGTAGCTTCCTTTGAGCTGAAAAGTGACTGAGTTCACCTGAAAGGATGTCTTGCTTGTAGGAAGACACAGAGCCTGGGATTTAACTCCATTTATGAAGGGAAACACACAGCACTGTTCTCATCCTTGTAACACACTCTGCTTTAGAGAAAGAAGCATGCCCCTGCTTTCTAGAGTCTCTAATAGAGCAAGAAACTTGAGGGTACTCTGAACAAAAGAACATTGTTTCCTACACATACGGACCATTGCTAGTTCAACTCTGCTTCTGAACCTGATACAAACCACAAGTCATCTAACCTCCATTGCTTTTCAGTTAAGATTGAGAAACCTGTGAGCTTCGTAAACGATTTATATTCCTTTGAGCTGAATAGTGACTGCGTTTACCTGAAATGATGTCTTGCTTGTAGAAAGACACAGAGCCAGGAATTTAACTCCATTTCTGAAGGGAAACACCCAGCACAGTTCTCATTCATGAAACACACTCTGCTTTAGAGCAAGAAGCATGCTCTTGCTTTCTAGAGTCTCAAATAGAGGCAGAAACTTGAGGGTACCTTGAACAAAAGAATGGTGTTTCCTACACATACGGACCATTGCTAGTTCAACTCTGCTTCTGAAACTGATGCAAACCACAGGTCCTCTAATATCCAAAGCTTTACAGTTAAGAGCAAAGAAACGTGTGAGCTACGTGAACTATGTAGCTTTGTTTGAGCTGAAAGGTGCCTGAGTTTACGTGAAACAAAGTCTTGCTTGTAGGAAGATACAGAGCCCATGATTTAACTCCATTTCTGAAGGGAAACACACAGCACAGTTCTCACGATGAAACACATTATCCGTATAGGTACATGCACGCTCTTGCTTTCTAGACTCTCTAATAGTGCAGGAAACGTGAGTGTGCTCAGAACAAAAGAACGGAGTTTCCTACACATACAGACCATATCTAGTCCAACTCTGCTTCTGAAACTGACCCAAACCTCAGTTACTCTAATATCCAAAGATTTTCAGTTATAGCAAGAATCATGTGATCTACGTAAAAGATGTAGCTTTGTTTGAGCTGAAACGTGTGTGAGTTTACCTGAAACAAAGTCTTGCTTGTAGGAAGACACAGAGCTTGGGATTTAACTCCATATCTGAAGGGAAAAACACAGCACAGTTGTCCTCCATTAACACACTCTGCTTTAGAGCAAGAAGCACGCTCTTGCTTTCTAGAGTCTCTAATAGAGCCAGAAACTTGAAAGTGTGCTCAGAACTAAAGAAAGGTGTTTCCTACACACACAGACCATTGCTAGATCAACTCTGCTTCTGAACCTGATACAAACCACAAGTCATCTAACATCCAATGCTTTTCATTTAAGAGCGAGAAACGTGTGAGGTTCGTAAACGATTTATATTCATTTGAGCTGAATAGTGACTGCGTTTACCTGAAAAGATGTCTTGCTTGTAGGAAGACACAGAGCCTGGAATCTAACTCCATTTCTGAAGGGAAACACCCAGCACAGTTCTCATCCATGAAACACACTCTGCTTTAGAGCAAGAAGCACGCTCTTGCTTTTTAAGTGTCTCTAATACCGCAAGAAACGTGACTAGGGTCAGAACAATATAATGGTGTTTCCTACACATACGGACCATATCTAGTTCAACTCTTCTTCTGAAACTGATACAAACCTCAGCTCCTCTAACATGCAATGCTTTCCAGTTAAGAGCGAGAAACGTGTGAGCTTTGTGAACGATGTAGCTTCCTTTGAGCTGAAAAGTGACTGAGTTCACCTGAAAGGATGTCTTGCTTGTAGGAAGACACAGAGCCTGGGATTTAACTCCATTTATGAAGGGAAACACACAGCACAGTTCTCATCCTTGTAACACACTCTGCTTTAGAGAAAGAAGCATGCCCCTGCTTTCTAGAGTCTCTAATAGAGCAAGAAACTTGAGGGTACTCTGAACAAAAGAACGTTGTTTCCTACACATACGGACCATTGCTAGTTCAACTCTGCTTCTGAACCTGATACAAACCACAAGTCATCTAACCTCCATTGCTTTTCAGTTAAGATTGAGAAACCTGTGAGCTTCGTAAACGATTTATATTCCTTTGAGCTGAATAGTGACTGCGTTTACCTGAAATGATGTCTTGCTTGTAGAAAGACACAGAGCCAGGAATTTAACTCCATTTCTGAAGGGAAACACCCAGCACAGTTCTCATTCATGAAACACACTCTGCTTTAGAGCAAGAAGCATGCTCTTGCTTTCTAGATTCTCAAATAGAGGCAGAAACTTGAGGGTACTTGAACAAAAGAACGGTGTTTCCTACACATACGGACCATTGCTAGTTCAACTCTGCTTCTGAAACTGATGCAAACCACAGGTCCTCTAATATCCAAAGCTTTACAGTTAAGAGCAAGAAACGTGTGAGCTACGTGAACGATGTAGCTTTGTTTGAGCTGAAACGTGAGTGAGTTTACGTGAAAAGAAGTCTTGCTTGTAGGAAGACACAGAGCCTAGAATTTAACTCCATTTCTGAAGGGAAACACACAGCACAGTTCTAATCCTTGAAAAACACTCTGTGTATAGGAAGAAGCACGCTATTGCTTTCTAGAGTCTCTAATAGAGCAGGAAACATGAGTGTGCTCAGAAAAAAAGAATAGTGTTTCCTATACCTATGGACCATAGCTATTTCAACTCTGCTTCTGAAACTGATACAAACCACAAGTCATCTAACATCCATTGCTTTTCAGTTAAGAGTGAGAAACCTGTGAGCTTCGTAAACGATTTATATTCATTTGAGCTGAATGGTGACTGCGTTTACCTGAAATGATATCTTGCTTGTAGGAAGACACAGAGCCTGGAATTTAACTCCATTTCTGAAGGGAAAGACACAGCACAGTTCTCATCCTTGTAACACACTCTGCTTTAGAGCAAGAAGCATGCTCTAGCTTTCTAGAGTCTCTAATAGAGCCAGAAAATTGAGGGTACACTGAACAAAAGTATGGTGTATCCTACACATACCGACCATTGCTACTTGATCTCTGCTTCTGAAACAGATACAAACCACAGGTCCTCTAACATCCAATGCTTTACAGTTAAGAGCAAGAAACGTGTGAGCTACGGGATCGATGTAGCTTTGTTTGAGCTGAAACGTGAGTGAGTTTACGTGAAAAGAAGTCTTGCTTGTAGGAAGATACAAAGCCTGGGATTTAACTCCATTTCTGAAGGGAAACACCCAGCACAGTTCTCATCCATGAAACACACTCTGCTTTAGAGCAAGAAGCACGCTCTTGCTTTCTAAGAGTCTCTAATACAGCAAGAAAGTGACTGTGGTCAGAACAAAAAAACGGTGTTTCCTACACATACGGACCATATCTAGGTCAACTCTTCTTCTGAAACTGATACAAACCACAAGTCATCTAACATTCAATGCTTTTCAGTTAAGAGCGAGAAACGTGTGAGCTTCGTAAACGATTTATATTCCTTTGAGCTGAAAAGTGACTGTGTTTACCTGAAATGATATCTTGCTTGTAGGAAGACACAGAGCCTGGAATTTAACTCCATTTCTGAAGGGAAACACACAGCACAGTTCTCATCCATGAAACACACTGCTTTAGAGAAAGAAGCATGCCCCTGCTTTCTAGAGTCTCTAATAGAGCAAGAAACTTGAGGGTACTCTGAACAAGGACGTTGTTTCCTACACATACGGACCATTGCTAGTTCAACTCTGCTTCTGAACCTGATGCAAACCACAAGTCATCTAACATCCATTGCTTTTCAGTTAAGAGTGAGAAACCTGTGATCTTCGTAAACGATTTATATTCATTTGAGCTGAATAGTGACTGCGTTTACCTGAAATGATGTCTTGCTTGTAGAAAGACACAGAGCCAGGAATTTAACTCCATTTCTGAAGGGAAACACACAGCACACTTCTCATTCATGAAACACACTCTGCTTTAGAGCACGAAGCACGCTCTTGCATTCTAAGAGTCTCTAATACAGCAAGAAACGTTACTGTGGTCAGAACAAAATAACGGTGTTTCCTACACATACGGACCATATCTAGTTCAACTCTTCTTCTGAAACTGATACAAACCTCAGCTCCTCTAACATGCAATGCTTTCCAGTTAAGAGCGAGAAACATGTGAGCTTTGTGAACGATGTAGCTTCCTTTGAGCTGAAAAGTGACTGAGTTCACCTGAAAGGATGTCTTGCTTGTAGGAAGACACAGAGCCTGGGATTTAACTCCATTTATGAAGGGAAACACACAGCACTGTTCTCATCCTTGTAACACACTCTGCTTTAGAGAAAGAAGCATGCCCCTGCTTTCTAGAGTCTCTAATAGAGCAAGAAACTTGAGGGTACTCTGAACAAAAGAACATTGTTTCCTACACATACGGACCATTGCTAGTTCAACTCTGCTTCTGAACCTGATACAAACCACAAGTCATCTAACCTCCATTGCTTTTCAGTTAAGATTGAGAAACCTGTGAGCTTCATAAACGATTTATATTCCTTTGAGCTGAATAGTGACTGCGTTTACCTGAAATGATGTCTTGCTTGTAGAAAGACACAGAGCCAGGAATTTAACTCCATTTCTGAAGGGAAACACCCAGCACAGTTCTCATTCATGAAACACACTCTGCTTTAGAGCAAGAAGCATGCTCTTGCTTTCTAGAGTCTCAAATAGAGGCAGAAACTTGAGGGTACCTTGAACAAAAGAATGGTGTTTCCTACACATACGGACCATTGCTAGTTCAACTCTGCTTCTGAAACTGATGCAAACCACAGGTCCTCTAATATCCAAAGCTTTACAGTTAAGAGCAAAGAAACGTGTGAGCTACGTGAACTATGTAGCTTTGTTTGAGCTGAAAGGTGCCTGAGTTTACGTGAAACAAAGTCTTGCTTGTAGGAAGATACAGAGCCCATGATTTAACTCCATTTCTGAAGGGAAACACACAGCACAGTTCTCACGATGAAACACATTATCCGTATAGGTACATGCACGCTCTTGCTTTCTAGACTCTCTAATAGTGCAGGAAACGTGAGTGTGCTCAGAACAAAAGAACGGAGTTTCCTACACATACAGACCATATCTAGTCCAACTCTGCTTCTGAAACTGACCCAAACCTCAGTTACTCTAATATCCAAAGATTTTCAGTTATAGCAAGAATCATGTGATCTACGTAAAAGATGTAGCTTTGTTTGAGCTGAAACGTGTGTGAGTTTACCTGAAACAAAGTCTTGCTTGTAGGAAGACACAGAGCTTGGGATTTAACTCCATATCTGAAGGGAAAAACACAGCACAGTTGTCCTCCATTAACACACTCTGCTTTAGAGCAAGAAGCACGCTCTTGCTTTCTAGAGTCTCTAATAGAGCCAGAAACTTGAAAGTGTGCTCAGAACTAAAGAAAGGTGTTTCCTACACACACAGACCATTGCTAGATCAACTCTGCTTCTGAACCTGATACAAACCACAAGTCATCTAACATCCAATGCTTTTCATTTAAGAGCGAGAAACGTGTGAGGTTCGTAAACGATTTATATTCATTTGAGCTGAATAGTGACTGCGTTTACCTGAAAAGATGTCTTGCTTGTAGGAAGACACAGAGCCTGGAATCTAACTCCATTTCTGAAGGGAAACACCCAGCACAGTTCTCATCCATGAAACACACTCTGCTTTAGAGCAAGAAGCACGCTCTTGCTTTTTAAGTGTCTCTAATACCGCAAGAAACGTGACTAGGGTCAGAACAATATAATGGTGTTTCCTACACATACGGACCATATCTAGTTCAACTCTTCTTCTGAAACTGATACAAACCTCAGCTCCTCTAACATGCAATGCTTTCCAGTTAAGAGCGAGAAACGTGTGAGCTTTGTGAACGATGTAGCTTCCTTTGAGCTGAAAAGTGACTGAGTTCACCTGAAAGGATGTCTTGCTTGTAGGAAGACACAGAGCCTGGGATTTAACTCCATTTATGAAGGGAAACACACAGCACAGTTCTCATCCTTGTAACACACTCTGCTTTAGAGAAAGAAGCATGCCCCTGCTTTCTAGAGTCTCTAATAGAGCAAGAAACTTGAGGGTACTCTGAACAAAAGAACGTTGTTTCCTACACATACGGACCATTGCTAGTTCAACTCTGCTTCTGAACCTGATACAAACCACAAGTCATCTAACCTCCATTGCTTTTCAGTTAAGATTGAGAAACCTGTGAGCTTCGTAAACGATTTATATTCCTTTGAGCTGAATAGTGACTGCGTTTACCTGAAATGATGTCTTGCTTGTAGAAAGACACAGAGCCAGGAATTTAACTCCATTTCTGAAGGGAAACACCCAGCACAGTTCTCATTCATGAAACACACTCTGCTTTAGAGCAAGAAGCATGCTCTTGCTTTCTAGATTCTCAAATAGAGGCAGAAACTTGAGGGTACTTGAACAAAAGAACGGTGTTTCCTACACATACGGACCATTGCTAGTTCAACTCTGCTTCTGAAACTGATGCAAACCACAGGTCCTCTAATATCCAAAGCTTTACAGTTAAGAGCAAGAAACGTGTGAGCTACGTGAACGATGTAGCTTTGTTTGAGCTGAAACGTGAGTGAGTTTACGTGAAAAGAAGTCTTGCTTGTAGGAAGACACAGAGCCTAGAATTTAACTCCATTTCTGAAGGGAAACACACAGCACAGTTCTAATCCTTGAAAAACACTCTGTGTATAGGAAGAAGCACGCTATTGCTTTCTAGAGTCTCTAATAGAGCAGGAAACATGAGTGTGCTCAGAAAAAAAGAATAGTGTTTCCTATACCTATGGACCATAGCTATTTCAACTCTGCTTCTGAAACTGATACAAACCACAAGTCATCTAACATCCATTGCTTTTCAGTTAAGAGTGAGAAACCTGTGAGCTTCGTAAACGATTTATATTCATTTGAGCTGAATGGTGACTGCGTTTACCTGAAATGATATCTTGCTTGTAGGAAGACACAGAGCCTGGAATTTAACTCCATTTCTGAAGGGAAAGACACAGCACAGTTCTCATCCTTGTAACACACTCTGCTTTAGAGCAAGAAGCATGCTCTAGCTTTCTAGAGTCTCTAATAGAGCCAGAAAATTGAGGGTACACTGAACAAAAGTATGGTGTATCCTACACATACCGACCATTGCTACTTGATCTCTGCTTCTGAAACAGATACAAACCACAGGTCCTCTAACATCCAATGCTTTACAGTTAAGAGCAAGAAACGTGTGAGCTACGGGATCGATGTAGCTTTGTTTGAGCTGAAACGTGAGTGAGTTTACGTGAAAAGAAGTCTTGCTTGTAGGAAGATACAAAGCCTGGGATTTAACTCCATTTCTGAAGGGAAACACCCAGCACAGTTCTCATCCATGAAACACACTCTGCTTTAGAGCAAGAAGCACGCTCTTGCTTTCTAAGAGTCTCTAATACAGCAAGAAAGTGACTGTGGTCAGAACAAAAGAACGTTGTTTCCTACACATAGGGACCATTGCTAGTTCAACTCTGCTTCTGAACCTGATACAAACCACAAGTCATCTAACATCCATTGCTTTTCAGTTAAGCGTGAGAAACATGTGAGCTTCGTAAGCGATTTATATTCATTTGAGCTGAATGGTGACTGCGTTTACCTGAAATGATGTCTTGCTTGTAGAAAGACACAGAGCCAGGAATTTAACTCCATTTCTGAAGGGAAACACCCAGCATAGTTCTTATCCATGAAACACACTCAGCTTTAGAGCAAGAAGCACGCTCTTGCTTTCTAGAGTCTCTAATACAGCAAGAAACGTGACTGTGATCAGTACAAAAAAAACGGTGTTTCCTACACATACGGATCATATCAGGTCCAACTCTGATTCTGAAACTGATACAAACCACAGTTCCTCTAATATCCAATGCTTTTCAGTTAGAGCAAGAAACGTGTGGGCTAAGTAAATGAGGTAGCTTTGTTTGAGTTGAAAGGTGAGTGAATTTTCCTGAAACGAAGTCTTGCTTGTAGGAAGACACAGAGCCTGGAATTTAACTCCATTTCTGAAGGGAAACACACAGCACAGTTCTAATCCTTGAAAAACACTCTGCGTATAGGAAGAAGCACGCTATTTGCTTTCTAGAGTCTCTAATAGAGCAGGAAACATGAGTGTGCTCAGAAAAAAAGAATGGCGTTTCCTATACCTATGGACCATAGCTATTTCAACTCTGCTTCTGAAACTGATACAAACCACAGGTCCTCTAATATCCAATGCTTTACAGTTAAGAGCAAGCAACGTGTGAGCTACGTGAACGATGTAGCTTGGTTTGAGCTGAAAGGTGACTGAGTTTATGTGAAACGAAGGCTTGCATGTAGGAAGATACAGAGCCTGTGATTTAACTCCATTTATGAAGGGAAACACACAGCACAGTTCTCACGATGAAACACATTCTGTGTATAGGAAGAAGAACGCTTATTCTTTCTAGAGTCACTAATAGTGCAGGAAACGTGAGTGTGCTCAGAACAAAAGAACGGAGTTTCCTACACATACAGACCATATCAGGTCCACCTCTGCTTCTGAAACTGATACAAACCACAGTTCCTCTAATATCCAATGCTTTTCAGTTAGAGCAAGAAACGTGTGGGCTAAGTAAATGATGTAGCTTTGTTTGAGCTGAAAGGTGAGTGAATTTTCCTGAAACGAAGTCTTGCTTGTAGGAAGACACAGAGCCTGGAATTTAACTCCATTTCTGAAGGGAAACACACAGCACAGTTCTAATCCTTGAAAAACACTCTGCGTATAGGAAGAAGCACGCTATTGCTTTCTAGAGTCTCTAATAGAGCAGGAAACATGAGTGTGCTCAGAAAAAAAGAATGGTGTTTCCTATACCTATGGACCATAGCTATTTCAACTCTGCTTCTGAAACTGATACAAACCACAAGTCATCTAACATCCATTGCTTTTCAGTTAAGAGTGAGAAACCTGAGATCTTCGTAAACAATTTATATTCCTTTGAGCTGAAAAGTGACTGCGTTTACCTGAAATGATATCTTGCTTGTAGGAAGACACAGAGCCTGGAATTTAACTCCATTTCTGAAGGGAAACACACAGCACAGTTCTCATCCATGAAACACACTGCTTTAGAGAAAGAAGCATGCCCCTGCTTTCTAGAGTCTCTAATAGAGCAAGAAACTTGAGGGTACTCTGAACAAAAGAACGTTGTTTCCTACACATTCGGACCATTGCTAGTTCAACTCTGCTTCTGAACCTGATACAAACCACAAGTCATCTAACATCCATTGCTTTTCAGTTAAGAGTGAGAAACCTGTGAGCTTCGTAAACGATTTATATTCATTTGAGCTGAATAGTGACTGCGTTTACCTGAAATGATGTCTTGCTTGTAGAAAGACACAGAGCCAAGAATTTAACTCCATTTCTGAAGGGAAACACACAGCAAAGTTCTCATTCATGAAACACACTCTGCTTTAGAGCACGAAGCACGTTCTTGCTTTCTAAGAGTCTCTAATACAGCAAGAAACGTGACTGTGGTCAGAACAAAATAACGGTGTTTCCTACACATACGGACCATATCTAGTTCAACTCTTCTTCTGAAACTGATACAAACCTCAGCTCCTCTAACATGCAATGCTTTCCAGTTAAGAGCGAGAAACGTGTGAGCTTCGTGAACGATGTAGCTTCCTTTGAGCTGAAAAGTGACTGAGTTTACCTGAAAGGATGTCTTGCTTGTAGGAAGACACAGAGCCTGGGATTTAACTCCGTTTCTGAAGGGAAACACACAGCACAGTTCTCATCCTTGTAACACACTCTGCTTTAGAGCAAGAAGCATGCTCTAGCTTTCTAGAGTCTCTAATATAGCCAGAAAATTGAGGGTACACTGAACAAAAGAATGGTGTATCCTACACATACCGACCATTGCTACTTGAACTCTGCTTCTGAAACTGATACAAACCACAGGTCCTCTAACATCCAATGCTTTACAGTTAAGAGCAAGAAACGTGTGAGCTACGGGATCGAAGTAGCTTTGTTTGAGCTGAAACGTGAGTGAGTTTACGTGAAAAGAAGTCTTGCTTGTAGGAAGATACAAAGCCTGGGATTTAACTCCATTTCTGAAGGGAAACACCCAGCACAGTTCTCATCCATGAAACACACTCTGCTTTAGAGCAAGAAGCACGCTCTTGCTTTCTAAGAGTCTGTAATACAGCAAGAAAGTGACTGTGGTCAGAACAAAAAAAGGTGTTTCCTACACATACGGACCATATCTAGGTCAACTCTTCTTCTGAAACTGATACAAACCTCAGCTCCTCTATCATGCAATGCTTTCCAGGTAAGAGTGAGAAACGTGTGAGCTTCGTGAATGATGAAGCTTCCTTTGAGCTGAAAAGTGACTGCGTTTACCTGATATGATATCTTGCGTGTAGGAAGACACAGAGCCTGGAATTTAACTCCATTTATGAAGGGAAACACACAGCACAGTTCTCATCCATGAAACACACTGCTTTAGAGAAAGAAGCATGCCCCTGCTTTCTAGAGTCTCTAATAGAGCAAGAAACTTGAGGGTACTCTGAACAAAAGAACGTTGTTTCCTACACATACGGACCATTGCTAGTTCAACTATGCTTCTGAACCTGATAAAAACCACAAGTCATCTAACATCCATTGCTTTTCAGTTAAGAGTGAGAAACCTGTGAGCTTTGTAAACGACTTATATTCATTTGAGCTGAATAGTGACTGCGTTTACCTGAAATGATGTCTTGCTTGTAGGAAGACACAGAGCCTGGAATTTAACTCCATTTCTAAAGGGAAACACACAGCACAGTTCTCATTCATGAAACACACTCTGCTTTAGAGCACGAAGCACGCTCTTGCTTTCTAAGAGTCTCTAATACAGCAAGAAAAGTGACTGTGGTCAGAACAAAATAACGGTGTTTCCTACACATACGGACCATATCTAGTTCAACTCTTCTTCTGAAACTGATTCAAACCTCAGCTCCTCTAACATGCAATGCTTTCCAGTTAAGAGCGAGAAACGTGTGAGCTTCGTGAACGATGTACCTTCCTTTGAGCTGAAAAGTGACTGAGTTTACCTGAAAGGATGTCTTGCTTGTAGGAAGACACAGAGCCTGGAATTTAACTCCATTTCTGAAGGGAAACACACAGCACAGTTCTCATCCATGAAACACACTGCTTTAGAGAAAGAAGCATGCCCCTGCTTTCTAGAGTCTCTAATAGAGCAAGAAACTTGAGGGTACTCTGAACAAGGACGTTGTTTCCTACACATACGGACCATTGCTAGTTCAACTCTGCTTCTGAACCTGATGCAAACCACAAGTCATCTAACATCCATTGCTTTTCAGTTAAGAGTGAGAAACCTGTGATCTTCGTAAACGATTTATATTCATTTGAGCTGAATAGTGACTGCGTTTACCTGAAATGATGTCTTGCTTGTAGAAAGACACAGAGCCAGGAATTTAACTCCATTTCTGAAGGGAAACACACAGCACACTTCTCATTCATGAAACACACTCTGCTTTAGAGCACGAAGCACGCTCTTGCATTCTAAGAGTCTCTAATACAGCAAGAAACGTTACTGTGGTCAGAACAAAATAACGGTGTTTCCTACACATACGGACCATATCTAGTTCAACTCTTCTTCTGAAACTGATACAAACCTCAGCTCCTCTAACATGCAATGCTTTCCAGTTAAGAGCGAGAAATGTGTGAGCTTCGTGAACGATGTAGCTTCCTTTGAGCTGAAAAGTGACTGAGTTTACCTGAAAGGATGTCTTGCCTGTAGGATGACACAGAGCCTGGTATTTAACTCCATTTCTAAAGGGAAACACACAGTACAGTTCTCATCCTTGAAACACACTCTGCTTTAGAGCACGAAGCATGCTCTTGATTTCTAGAGTCTCTAATAGAGCCAGAACATGAGGGTACTCTGAACAAAGGAACTGGGTTTCCTACACATACGGACCATTGCTAGTTCAACTCTGCTTCTGAAACTGATACAAACCACAGGTCCTCTAATATCCAATGCTTTACAGTTAAGAGCAAGCAACGTGTGAGCTACGTGAACGATGTAGCTTGGTTTGAGCTGAAAGGTGACTGAGTTTACGTGAAACGAAGGCTTGCTTGTAGGAAGATACAGAGCCTGTGATTTAACTCCATTTATGAAGGGAAACACACAGCACAGTTCTCACGATGAAACACATTCTTTGTATAGGAAGAAGAACGCTCTTTCTTTCTAGAATCACTAATAGTGCGGGAAACGTGAGTGTGCTCAGAACAAAAGAATGGAGTTTCCTACACATACAGACCATATCAGGCCCAACTCTGATTCTGAAACTGATACAAACCACAGTTCCTCTAATATCCAATGCTTTTCAGTTAGAGCAAGAAACGTGTGGGCTAAGTAAATGATGTAGCTTTGTTTGAGCTGAAAGGTGAGTGAATTTTCCTGAAACGAAGTCTTGCTTGTAGGAAGACACAGAGCCAGGAATTTAACTCCATTTCTGAAGGGAAACACACAGCACAGTTCTCATTCATGAAACACACTCTGTTTTAGAGCACGAAGCACGCTCTTGCTTTCTAAGAGTCTCTAATACAGCAAGAAAAGTGACTGTGGTCAGAACAAAATAACGGTGTTTCCTACACATACGGACCATATCTAGTTCAACTCTTCTTCTGAAACTGATTCAAACCTCAGCTCCTCTAACATGCAATGCTTTCCAGTTAAGAGCGAGAAACGTGTGAGCTTCGTGAACGATGTAGCTTCCTTTGAGCTGAAAAGTGACTGAGTTTACCTAAAAGGATATCTTGCTTGTAGGAAGACACAGAGCCTGGAATTTAACTCCATTTCTGAAGGGAAACACACAGCACAGTTCTTATCCTTGAAAAACACTCTGTGTATAGGATGAAGCACGCTCTTGCTTTCTAGAGTCTCTAATAGAGCAGGAAACATGAGTGTGCTCAGAAAAAAGAACGGTGTTTCCTGTACATACGGACCATAGCTACTTCAACTCTTCTTCTGAAACTGATACAAACCACAAGTCATCTAACATTCAATGCTTTTCAGTTAAGAGCGAGAAACGTGTGAGTTTCGTAAACGATTTATATTCCTTTGAGCTGAAAAGTGACTGTGTTTACCTGAAATGATATCTTGCTTGTAGGAAGACACAGAGCCTGGAATTTAACTCCATTTCTGAAGGGAAACACACAGCACAGTTCTCATCCATGAAACACACTCCTTTAGAGAAAGAAGCATGCCCCTGCTTTCTAGAGTCTCTAATAGAGCAAGAAACTTGAGGGTACTCTGAACAAAAGAACGTTGTTTCCTACACATACCTACCATTGCTAGTTCAACTCTGCTTCTGAAACTGATGCAAACCACAGGTCCTCTAATATCCAAAGCTTTAAAGTTAAGAGCAAGAAACGTGTGAGCTACGTGAACGATGTAGCTTTGTTTGAGCTGAAAGGTGACTGAGTTTATGTGAAACGAAGTCTTGCTTGTAGGAAGATACAGAGCCCATGATTTAACTCCATTTCTGAAGGGAAACACACAGCACAGTTCTCACGATGAAACACATTATCCGTATAGGTACATGCACGCTCTTGCTTTCTAGACTCTCTAATAGTGCAGGAAACGTGAGTGTGCTCAGAACAAAAGAACGGAGTTTCCTACACATACAGACCATATCTAGTCCAACTCTGCTTCTGAAACTGACCCAAACCTCAGTTACTCTAATATCCAAAGATTTTCACTTATAGCAAGAATCGTGTAATCTACGTAAAAGATGTAGCTTTGTTTGAGCTGAAACGTATGTGAGTTTACCTGAAACAAAGTCTTGCTTGTAGTAAGACACAGAGCTTGGGATTTAACTCCATATCTGAAGGGAAAAACACAGCACAGTTGTCCTCCATGTAACACACTCTGCTTTAGAGCAAGAAGCACGCTCTTGCTTTCTAGAGTCTCTAATAGAGCCAGAAACTTGAAAGTGTGCTCAGAACAAAAGAACGGTGTTTCCTACACACACGGACCATTGCTAGATCAACTCTGCTTCTGAAACTGATACAAACCACAAGTCATCTAACATCCAATGCTTTTCATTTAAGAGCGAGAAACGTGTGAGGTTCGTAAACGATTTATATTCATTTGAGCTGAATAGTGACTGCGTTTACCTGAAAAGATGTCTTGCTTGTAGGAAGACACAGAGCCTGGAATCTAACTCCATTTCTGAAGGGAAACACCCAGCACAGTTCTCATCCATGAAACACACGCTGCTTTAGAGCAAGAAGCACGCTCTTGCTTTCTAAGTGTCTCTAATACAGCAAGAAACGTGACTAGGGTCAGAACAAAATAATGGTGTTTCCTACACATACGGACCATATCTAGGTCAACTCTTCTTCTGAAACTGATACAAAGCACAGTTCCATTAACATGCAATGCTTTCCAGTTAAGAGCGAGAATCCTGTGAGCTTCGTGAACGATGTAGCTTCCTTTGAGCTGAAAAGTGACTGAGTTTACCTGAAAAGATGTCTTGCTTGTAGGATGACACAGAGCCTGGTATTTAACTCCATTTCTGAAGGGAAACACACAGTACAGTTCTCATCCTTGAAACATACTCTGCTTTAGAGCACGAAGCATGCTCTTGATTTCTAGAGTCTCTAATAGAGCCAGAACATGAGGGTACTCTGAACAAAAGAATGGGGTTTCCTACACATACGGACCATTGCTAGTTCAACTCTGCTTCTGAAACTGATACAAAGCACAGTTCCATTAACATGCAATGCTTTCCAGTTAAGAGCGAGAAACCTGTGAGCTTCGTGAACGATGTAGCTTGGTTTGAGCTGAAAGGTGACTGAGTTTACGTGATACGAAGGCTTGCTTGTAGGAACTTACAGAGCCTGTGATTTAACTCCATTTATGAAGGGAAACACACAGCACAGTTCTCACGATGAAACACATTCTGTGTATAGGAAGAAGAACGCTCTTGCTTTCGAGATTCACTAATAGTGCAGGAAACGTGAGTGTGCTCAGAACAAAAGAATGGAGTTTCCTACACATACAGACCATATCTAGTCCAACTCTGATTCTGAACCTGATAGAAACTACAAGTCATCTAACATACAATGCTTTTCATTTAAGAGCGAGAAACGTGTGAGCTTCGTAAACGATTTATGTTCATTTGAGCTGAATAGTGACTGCGTTTACCTGAAAAGATGTCTTGCTTGTAGGAAGACACAGAGCCTGGAATCTAACTCCATTTCTGAAGGGAAACACCCAGCACAGTTCTCATCCATGAAACACACTCTGCTTTAGAGCAAGCAGCACGCTCTTGCTTTCTAAGTGTCTCTAATACAGCAAGAAACGTGACTGTGGTCAGAACAAAATAATGGGGTTTCCTACACATACGGTCCATATCTAGGTCAACTCTTCTTCTGAAACGGATACAAAGCACAGTTCCATTAACATGCAATGCTTTCCAGTTAAGAGCAAGAAACATGTGAGCTACATGAACGATGTGGCTTTGTTTGAGCTGAAAGGTGACTGAGTTTACATGAAATGAAGTCTTGCTTGTAGGAAGATACAGAGCCCGTGATTTAACTACATTTCTGAAGGGAAACACACAGCATAGTTCTCACGATGAACCACATTATCCGTATAGGTACATGCACGCTCTTGCTTTCTAGACTCTCTAATAGTGAAGGAAACGTGAGTGTGCTCCGAACAAAAGTACGGAGTTTCCTACACATACAGACCATATCTAGTCCAACTCTGCTTCTGAAACTGATCCAAACCTCAGTTACTCTAATATCCAATGATTTTCAGTTATAGTAAGAATCGTGTGATCTACGTAAAAGATGTAGCTTTTTTTGAGCTGAAACGTATGTGAGTTTACCTGAACCAAAGTCTTGCTTGTAGGAAGAAACAGAGCCTGGGATTTAACTCCATTTCTGAAGGGAAAAACACAGCACAGTTGTCCTCCGTGTAACACACTCTGCTTTAGAGCAAGAAGCACGCTCTTGCTTTCTAGAGTCTCTAATAGAGCCAGAAACTTGAAAGTGTGCTCAGAACAAAAGAACCGTGTTTCCTACATTTACGGACCATTGCTAGTTCAACTCTGCTTCTGAAACTGATACAAACCAAAGTCATCTAACATCCAATGCTTTTCATTTAAGAGCGAGAAACGTGTGAGCTTCGTAAACGATTTATGTTCATTTGAGCTGAATAGTGACTGCGTTTACCTGAAAAGTTGTCTTGCTTGTAGGAAGACACAGAGCCTGGAATCTAACTCCATTTCTGAAGGGAAACACCCAGCACAGTTCTCATCCATGAAACACACGCTGCTTTAGAGCAAGAAGCACGCTCTTGCTTTCTAAGTGTCTCTAATACAGCAAGAAACGTGACTAGGGTCAGAACAAAATAATGGTGTTTCCTACACATACGGACCATATCTAGGTCAACTCTTCTTCTGAAACTGATACAAAGCACAGTTCCATTAACATGCAATGCTTTCCAGTTAAGAGCGAGAAACGTGTGAGCTTCTTGAACGATGTAGCTTCCTTTGAGCTGAAAAGTGACCGAGTTTACCTGAAATGATGTCTTGCTTGTAGGAAGACACAGAGCCTGGAATTTAACTCCATTTCTGTAGGGAAACACACAGCACAGTTCTCATCAATGAAACACACTCTGCTTTAGAGCAAGAAGCATGGTCTTGCTGTCTAGAGTCTATAATAGAGCCAGAAATTGAGGGTACTCAGAACAAAAGAACGGTGTTTCCTACACATACAGACCATTGCAAGTCCAACTCTGCTTCTGAAACTGATACAAACCACAAGTCATCTAAAATCCAATTCTTTTCAGTTAAGAGTGAAAAACCTGTGATCTTCGTAAACGATTTATATTCATTTGAGCTGAATAGTGACTGCGTTTACCTGAAATGATGTCTTGCTTGTAGAAAGACACAGAGCCAGGAATTTAACTCCATTTCTGAAGGGAAACACACAGCACACTTCTCATTCATGAAACACACTCTGCTTTAGAGCACGAAGCACGCTCTTGCATTCTAAGAGTCTCTAATACAGCAAGAAACGTTACTGTGGTCAGAACAAAATAACGGTGTTTCCTACACATACGGACCATATCTAGTTCAACTCTTCTTCTGAAACTGATACAAACCTCAGCTCCTCTAACATGCAATGCTTTCCAGTTAAGAGCGAGAAATGTGTGAGCTTCGTGAACGATGTAGCTTCCTTTGAGCTGAAAAGTGACTGAGTTTACCTGAAAGGATGTCTTGCTTGTAGGATGACACAGAGCCTGGTATTTAACTCCATTTCTAAAGGGAAACACACAGTACAGTTCTCATCCTTGAAACACACTCTGCTTTAGAGCACGAAGCATGCTCTTGATTTCTAGAGTCTCTAATAGAGCCAGAACATGAGGGTACTCTGAACAAAGGAACTGGGTTTCCTACACATACGGACCATTGCTAGTTCAACTCTGCTTCTGAAACTGATACAAACCACAGGTCCTCTAATATCCAATGCTTTACAGTTAAGAGCAAGCAACGTGTGAGCTACGTGAACGATGTAGCTTGGTTTGAGCTGAAAGGTGACTGAGTTTACGTGAAACGAAGGCTTGCTTGTAGGAAGATACAGAGCCTGTGATTTAACTCCATTTATGAAGGGAAACACACAGCACAGTTCTCACGATGAAACACATTCTTTGTATAGGAAGAAGAACGCTCTTTCTTTCTAGAATCACTAATAGTGCGGGAAACGTGAGTGTGCTCAGAACAAAAGAATGGAGTTTCCTACACATACAGACCATATCAGGCCCAACTCTGATTCTGAAACTGATACAAACCACAGTTCCTCTAATATCCAATGCTTTTCAGTTAGAGCAAGAAACGTGTGGGCTAAGTAAATGATGTAGCTTTGTTTGAGCTGAAAGGTGAGTGAATTTTCCTGAAACGAAGTCTTGCTTGTAGGAAGACACAGAGCCAGGAATTTAACTCCATTTCTGAAGGGAAACACACAGCACAGTTCTCATTCATGAAACACACTCTGCTTTAGAGCACGAAGCACGCTCTTGCTTTCTAAGAGTCTCTAATACAGCAAGAAAAGTGACTGTGGTCAGAACAAAATAACGGTGTTTCCTACACATACGGACCATATCTAGTTCAACTCTTCTTCTGAAACTGATTCAAACCTCAGCTCCTCTAACATGCAATGCTTTCCAGTTAAGAGCGAGAAACGTGTGAGCTTCGTGAACGATGTAGCTTCCTTTGAGCTGAAAAGTGACTGAGTTTACCTAAAAGGATGTCTTGCTTGTAGGAAGACACAGAGCCTGGAATTTAACTCCATTTCTGAAGGGAAACACACAGCACAGTTCTTATCCTTGAAAAACACTCTGTGTATAGGATGAAGCACGCTCTTGCTTTCTAGAGTCTCTAATAGAGCAGGAAACATGAGTGTGCTCAGAAAAAAGAACGGTGTTTCCTGTACATACGGACCATAGCTACTTCAACTCTTCTTCTGAAACTGATACAAACCACAAGTCATCTAACATTCAATGCTTTTCAGTTAAGAGCGAGAAACGTGTGAGCTTCGTAAACGATTTATATTCCTTTGAGCTGAAAAGTGACTGTGTTTACCTGAAATGATATCTTGCTTGTAGGAAGACACAGAGCCTGGAATTTAACTCCATTTCTGAAGGGAAACACACAGCACAGTTCTCATCCATGAAACACACTCCTTTAGAGAAAGAAGCATGCCCCTGCTTTCTAGAGTCTCTAATAGAGCAAGAAACTTGAGGGTACTCTGAACAAAAGAACGTTGTTTCCTAAACATACCTACCATTGCTAGTTCAACTCTGCTTCTGAAACTGATGCAAACCACAGGTCCTCTAAGATCCAAAGCTTTAAAGTTAAGAGCAAGAAACGTGTGAGCTTCGTAAACGATTTATGTTCATTTGAGCTGAATAGTGACTGCGTTTACCTGAAAAGATGTCTTGCTTGTAGGAAGACACAGAGCCTGGAATCTAACTCCATTTCTGAAGGGAAACACCCAGCACAGTTCTCATCCATGAAACACACTCTGCTTTAGAGCAAGCAGCACGCTCTTGCTTTCTAAGTGTCTCTAATACAGCAAGAAACGTGACTGTGGTCAGAACAAAATAATGGGGTTTCCTACACATACGGTCCATATCTAGGTCAACTCTTCTTCTGAAACGGATACAAAGCACAGTTCCATTAACATGCAATGCTTTCCAGTTAAGAGCAAGAAACATGTGAGCTACATGAACGATGTGGCTTTGTTTGAGCTGAAAGGTGACTGAGTTTACATGAAATGAAGTCTTGCTTGTAGGAAGATACAGAGCCCGTGATTTAACTACATTTCTGAAGGGAAACACACAGCATAGTTCTCACGATGAACCACATTATCCGTATAGGTACATGCACGCTCTTGCTTTCTAGACTCTCTAATAGTGAAGGAAACGTGAGTGTGCTCCGAACAAAAGTACGGAGTTTCCTACACATACAGACCATATCTAGTCCAACTCTGCTTCTGAAACTGATCCAAACCTCAGTTACTCTAATATCCAATGATTTTCAGTTATAGTAAGAATCGTGTGATCTACGTAAAAGATGTAGCTTTTTTTGAGCTGAAACGTATGTGAGTTTACCTGAACCAAAGTCTTGCTTGTAGGAAGAAACAGAGCCTGGGATTTAACTCCATTTCTGAAGGGAAAAACACAGCACAGTTGTCCTCCGTGTAACACACTCTGCTTTAGAGCAAGAAGCACGCTCTTGCTTTCTAGAGTCTCTAATAGAGCCAGAAACTTGAAAGTGTGCTCAGAACAAAAGAACCGTGTTTCCTACATTTACGGACCATTGCTAGTTCAACTCTGCTTCTGAAACTGATACAAACCAAAGTCATCTAACATCCAATGCTTTTCATTTAAGAGCGAGAAACGTGTGAGCTTCGTAAACGATTTATGTTCATTTGAGCTGAATAGTGACTGCGTTTACCTGAAAAGTTGTCTTGCTTGTAGGAAGACACAGAGCCTGGAATCTAACTCCATTTCTGAAGGGAAACACCCAGCACAGTTCTCATCCATGAAACACACTCTGCTTTAGAGCAAGAAGCACGTTCTTGTTTTCTAATTGTCTCTAATACAGCAAGAAACGTGACTGTGGTCAGCACAAAATAATGGTGTTTCCTACACATACGGACCATATCTAGGTCAACTCTTCTTCTGAAACTGATACAAAGCACAGTTCCATTAACATGCAATGCTTTCCAGTTAAGAGCGAGAAACGTGTGAGCTTCTTGAACGATGTAGCTTCCTTTGAGCTGAAAAGTGACCGAGTTTACCTGAAATGATGTCTTGCTTGTAGGAAGACACAGAGCCTGGAATTTAACTCCATTTCTGTAGGGAAACACACAGCACAGTTCTCATCAATGAAACACACTCTGCTTTAGAGCAAGAAGCATGGTCTTGCTGTCTAGAGTCTATAATAGAGCCAGAAATTGAGGGTACTCAGAACAAAAGAACGGTGTTTCCTACACATACAGACCATTGCAAGTCCAACTCTGCTTCTGAAACTGATACAAACCACAAGTCATCTAAAATCCAATTCTTTTCAGTTAAGAGTGAAAAACCTGTGATCTTCGTAAACGATTTATATTCATTTGAGCTGAATAGTGACTGCGTTTACCTGAAATGATGTCTTGCTTGTAGAAAGACACAGAGCCAGGAATTTAACTCCATTTCTGAAGGGAAACACACAGCACACTTCTCATTCATGAAACACACTCTGCTTTAGAGCACGAAGCACGCTCTTGCATTCTAAGAGTCTCTAATACAGCAAGAAACGTTACTGTGGTCAGAACAAAATAACGGTGTTTCCTACACATACGGACCATATCTAGTTCAACTCTTCTTCTGAAACTGATACAAACCTCAGCTCCTCTAACATGCAATGCTTTCCAGTTAAGAGCGAGAAATGTGTGAGCTTCGTGAACGATGTAGCTTCCTTTGAGCTGAAAAGTGACTGAGTTTACCTGAAAGGATGTCTTGCCTGTAGGATGACACAGAGCCTGGTATTTAACTCCATTTCTAAAGGGAAACACACAGTACAGTTCTCATCCTTGAAACACACTCTGCTTTAGAGCACGAAGCATGCTCTTGATTTCTAGAGTCTCTAATAGAGCCAGAACATGAGGGTACTCTGAACAAAGGAACTGGGTTTCCTACACATACGGACCATTGCTAGTTCAACTCTGCTTCTGAAACTGATACAAACCACAGGTCCTCTAATATCCAATGCTTTACAGTTAAGAGCAAGCAACGTGTGAGCTACGTGAACGATGTAGCTTGGTTTGAGCTGAAAGGTGACTGAGTTTACGTGAAACGAAGGCTTGCTTGTAGGAAGATACAGAGCCTGTGATTTAACTCCATTTATGAAGGGAAACACACAGCACAGTTCTCACGATGAAACACATTCTTTGTATAGGAAGAAGAACGCTCTTTCTTTCTAGAATCACTAATAGTGCGGGAAACGTGAGTGTGCTCAGAACAAAAGAATGGAGTTTCCTACACATACAGACCATATCAGGCCCAACTCTGATTCTGAAACTGATACAAACCACAGTTCCTCTAATATCCAATGCTTTTCAGTTAGAGCAAGAAACGTGTGGGCTAAGTAAATGATGTAGCTTTGTTTGAGCTGAAAGGTGAGTGAATTTTCCTGAAACGAAGTCTTGCTTGTAGGAAGACACAGAGCCAGGAATTTAACTCCATTTCTGAAGGGAAACACACAGCACAGTTCTCATTCATGAAACACACTCTGCTTTAGAGCACGAAGCACGCTCTTGCTTTCTAAGAGTCTCTAATACAGCAAGAAAAGTGACTGTGGTCAGAACAAAATAACGGTGTTTCCTACACATACGGACCATATCTAGTTCAACTCTTCTTCTGAAACTGATTCAAACCTCAGCTCCTCTAACATGCAATGCTTTCCAGTTAAGAGCGAGAAACGTGTGAGCTTCGTGAACGATGTAGCTTCCTTTGAGCTGAAAAGTGACTGAGTTTACCTAAAAGGATGTCTTGCTTGTAGGAAGACACAGAGCCTGGAATTTAACTCCATTTCTGAAGGGAAACACACAGCACAGTTCTTATCCTTGAAAAACACTCTGTGTATAGGATGAAGCACGCTCTTGCTTTCTAGAGTCTCTAATAGAGCAGGAAACATGAGTGTGCTCAGAAAAAAGAACGGTGTTTCCTGTACATACGGACCATAGCTACTTCAACTCTTCTTCTGAAACTGATACAAACCACAAGTCATCTAACATTCAATGCTTTTCAGTTAAGAGCGAGAAACGTGTGAGCTTCGTAAACGATTTATATTCCTTTGAGCTGAAAAGTGACTGTGTTTACCTGAAATGATATCTTGCTTGTAGGAAGACACAGAGCCTGGAATTTAACTCCATTTCTGAAGGGAAACACACAGCACAGTTCTCATCCATGAAACACACTCCTTTAGAGAAAGAAGCATGCCCCTGCTTTCTAGAGTCTCTAATAGAGCAAGAAACTTGAGGGTACTCTGAACAAAAGAACGTTGTTTCCTAAACATACCTACCATTGCTAGTTCAACTCTGCTTCTGAAACTGATGCAAACCACAGGTCCTCTAAGATCCAAAGCTTTAAAGTTAAGAGCAAGAAACGTGTGAGCTACGTGAACGATGTAGCTTTGTTTGAGCTGAAAGGTGACTGAGTTTATGTGAAACGAAGTCTTGCTTGTAGGAAGATACAGAGCCCATGATTTAACTCCATTTCTGAAGGGAAACACACAGCACAGTTCTCACGATGAAACACATTATCCGTATAGGTACATGCACGCTCTTGCTTTCTAGACTCTCTAATAGTGCAGGAAACGTGAGTGTGCTCAGAACAAAATAACGGAGTTTCCTACACATACAGACCATATCTAGTCCAACTCTGCTTCTGAAACTGACCCAAACCTAGTTACTCTAATATCCAAAGATTTTCACTTATAGCAAGAATCGTGTGATCTACGTAAAAGATGTAGCTTTGTTTGAGCTGAAACGTATGTGAGTTTACCTGAAACAAAGTCTTGCTTGTAGTAAGACACAGAGCTTGGGATTTAACTCCATATCTGAAGGGAAAAACACAGCACAGTTGTCCTCCATGTAACACACTCTGCTTTAGAGCAAGAAGCACGCTCTTGCTTTCTAGAGTCTCTAATAGAGCCAGAAACTTGAAAGTGTGCTCAGAACAAAAGAACGGTGTTTCCTACACACACGGACCATTGCTAGATCAACTCTGCTTCTGAAACTGATACAAACCACAAGTCATCTAACATCCAATGCTTTTCATTTAAGAGCGAGAAACGTGTGAGGTTCGTAAACGATTTATATTCATTTGAGCTGAATAGTGACTGCGTTTACCTGAAAAGATGTCTTGCTTGTAGGAAGACACAGAGCCTGGAATCTAACTCCATTTCTGAAGGGAAACACCCAGCACAGTTCTCATCCATGAAACACACGCTGCTTTAGAGCAAGAAGCACGCTCTTGCTTTCTAAGTGTCTCTAATACAGCAAGAAACGTGACTAGGGTCAGAACAAAATAATGGTGTTTCCTACACATACGGACCATATCTAGGTCAACTCTTCTTCTGAAACTGATACAAAGCACAGTTCCATTAACATGCAATGCTTTCCAGTTAAGAGCGAGAATCCTGTGAGCTTCGTGAACGATGTAGCTTCCTTTGAGCTGAAAAGTGACTGAGTTTACCTGAAAAGATGTCTTGCTTGTAGGATGACACAGAGCCTGGTATTTAACTCCATTTCTGAAGGGAAACACACAGTACAGTTCTCATCCTTGAAACATACTCTGCTTTAGAGCACGAAGCATGCTCTTGATTTCTAGAGTCTCTAATAGAGCCAGAACATGAGGGTACTCTGAACAAAAGAATGGGGTTTCCTACACATACGGACCATTGCTAGTTCAACTGTGCTTCTGAAACTGATACAAAGCACAGTTCCATTAACATGCAATGCTTTCCAGTTAAGAGCGAGAAACCTGTGAGCTTCGTGAACGATGTAGCTTGGTTTGAGCTGAAAGGTGACTGAGTTTACGTGATACGAAGGCTTGCTTGTAGGAACTTACAGAGCCTGTGATTTAACTCCATTTATGAAGGGAAACACACAGTACAGTTCTCATCCTTGAAACATACTCTGCTTTAGAGCACGAAGCATGCTCTTGATTTCTAGAGTCTCTAATAGAGCCAGAACATGAGGGTACTCTGAACAAAAGAATGGGGTTTCCTACACATACGGACCATTGCTAGTTCAACTCTGCTTCTGAAACTGATACAAAGCACAGTTCCATTAACATGCAATGCTTTCCAGTTAAGAGCGAGAAACCTGTGAGCTTCGTGAACGATGTAGCTTGGTTTGAGCTGAAAGGTGACTGAGTTTACGTGATACGAAGGCTTGCTTGTAGGAACTTACAGAGCCTGTGATTTAACTCCATTTATGAAGGGAAACACACAGCACAGTTCTCACGATGAAACACATTCTGTGTATAGGAAGAAGAACGCTCTTGCTTTCGAGATTCACTAATAGTGCAGGAAACGTGAGTGTGCTCAGAACAAAAGAATGGAGTTTCCTACACATACAGACCATATCTAGTCCAACTCTGATTCTGAACCTGATAGAAACTACAAGTCATCTAACATACAATGCTTTTCATTTAAGAGCGAGAAACGTGTGAGCTTCGTAAACGATTTATGTTCATTTGAGCTGAATAGTGACTGCGTTTACCTGAAAAGATGTCTTGCTTGTAGGAAGACACAGAGCCTGGAATCTAACTCCATTTCTGAAGGGAAACACCCAGCACAGTTCTCATCCATGAAACACACTCTGCTTTAGAGCAAGCAGCACGCTCTTGCTTTCTAAGTGTCTCTAATACAGCAAGAAACGTGACTGTGGTCAGAACAAAATAATGGGGTTTCCTACACATACGGTCCATATCTAGGTCAACTCTTCTTCTGAAACGGATACAAAGCACAGTTCCATTAACATGCAATGCTTTCCAGTTAAGAGCAAGAAACATGTGAGCTACATGAACGATGTGGCTTTGTTTGAGCTGAAAGGTGACTGAGTTTACATGAAATGAAGTCTTGCTTGTAGGAAGATACAGAGCCCGTGATTTAACTACATTTCTGAAGGGAAACACACAGCATAGTTCTCACGATGAACCACATTATCCGTATAGGTACATGCACGCTCTTGCTTTCTAGACTCTCTAATAGTGCAGGAAAAGTGGGTGTGCTCAGAACAAAAGAACGGAGTTTCCTACACATACAGACCATATCTAGTACAACTCTGCTTCTGAAACTGATACAAACCACTGTTCCTCTAACATCCAATGCTTTTCAGTTAGAGCAAGAAACGTGTGGGCTAAGTAAACGATGTAGCTTTGTTTGAGCTGAAAGTTGAGTGAATTTCCCTGAAACGAAGTCTTGCTTGTATGAAGACACAGAGCCTGGAATTTAACTCCATTTCTGAAGGGAAACACACAGCACAGTTCTCATCCTTGAAAAACACTCTGCATATAGGAAGAAGCACGCTATTGCTTTCTAGAGTCTCTAATAGAGCAGGAAACATGAGTGTGCTCAGAAAAAAAGAATGGTGTTTCCTATACCTATGGACCATAGCTATTTCAACTCTGCTTCTGAAACTGATACAAACCACAAGTCATCTAACATCCATTGCTTTTCAGTTAAGAGTGAGAAACCTGTGAGCTTCGTAAACGATTTATATTCATTTGAGCTGAATGGTGACTGCGTTTACCTGAAATGATGTCTTGCTTGTAGAAAGACACAGAGCCAGGAATTTAACTCCATTTCTGAAGGGAAACACCCAGCACAGTTCTCATTCATGAAACACACTCTGCTTTAGAGCAAGAAGCCTGCTCTTGCTTTCTAAGAGTCTCTAATACAGCAAGAAACGTGACTGTGGTCAGTACAAAAAAACGGTGTTTCCTACACATACGGACCATATCTAGTTCAACTCTTCTTCTGAAACTGATACAAACCTCAGCTCCTCTAACATGCAATGCTTTCCAGTTAAGAGTGAGAAACGTGTGAGCTTCGTGAATAATGAAACTTCCTTTGAGCTGAAAAGTGACTGAGTTTACCTGAAAAGATGTCTTGCTTGTAGGATGACACAGAGCCTGGTATTTAACTCCATATCTAAAGGGAAACACACAGTACAGTTCTCATCCTTGAAACACACTCTGCTTTAGAGCACGAAGCATGCTCTTGATTTCTAGAGTCTCTAATAGAGCCAGAACATGAGGGTACTCTGAACAAAAGTACGGGGTTTCCTACACATACGGACCATTGCTAGTTCAACTCTGCTTCTGAAACTGATACAAACCACAGGTCCTCTAATATCCAATGCTTTACAATTAATAGCAAGCAACGTGTGAGCTACGTGAACGATGTAGCTTGGTTTGAGCTGAAAGGTGACTGAGTTTACGTGAAACGAAGGCTTGCTTGTAGGAAGATACAGAGCCTGTGATTTAACTCCATTTATGAAGGGAAACACACAGCACAGTTCTCACGATGAAACACATTCTGTGTATAGGAAGAAGAACGCTCTTTCTTTCTAGAGTCACTAATAGTGCAGGAAACGTGAGTGTGCTCAGAACAAAAGAACGGAGTTTCCTACACATACAGACCATATCAGGCCCAACTCTGATTCTGAAACTGATACAAACCACAGGTCCTCTAATATCCAATGCTTTTCAGTTAGAGCAAGAAACGTATGGGCTAAGTAAATGATGTAGCTTTGTTTGAGCTGAAAGGTGAGTGAATTTTCCTGAAACGAAGTCTTGCTTGTAGGAAGACACAGAGCCTGGAATTTAACTCCATTTCTGAAGGGAAACACACAGCACAGTTCTCATCCATGAAACACACTGCTTTAGAGAAAGAAGCATGCCCCTGCTTTCTAGAGTCTCTAATAGAGCAAGAAACTTGAGGGTACTCTGAACAAAAGAACGTTGTTTCCTACACATACGGACCATTGCTAGTTCATCTCTGCTTCTGAACCTGATACAAACCACAAGTCATCTAACATCCATTGCTTTTCAGTTAAGAGTGAGAAACCTGTGAGCTTCATAAACGATTTATATTCATTTGAGCTGAATGGTGACTGCGTTTACCTGAAATGATGTCTTGCTTGTAGAAAGACACAGAGCCAGGAATTTAACTCCATTTCTGAAGGGAAACACCCAGCACAGTTCTTATCCATGAAACACACTCTGCTTTAGAGCAAGAAGCCTGCTCTTGCTTTCTAAGTGTCTCTAATACAGCAAGAATCGTGACTGTGGTCAGTACAAAAAAACGGTGTTTCCTACACATACGGACCATATATAGTTTAACTCTTCTTCTGAAACTGATACAAACCTCAGCTCCTCTAACATGCAATGCTTTCCAGTTAAGAGTGAGATACGTGTGAGCTTCGTGAATAATGAAACTTCCTTTGAGCTGAAAAGTGACTGAGTTTACCTGAAAAGATGTCTTGCTTGTAGGATGACACAGAGCTTGGTATTATCTCCATTTCTAAAGGGAAACACACAGTACAGTTCTCATCCTTGAAACACACTCTGCTTTAGAGCACGAAGCATGCTCTTGATTTCTAGAGTCTCTAATAGAGCCAGAACATGAGGGTACTCTGAACAAAAGAACGGGGTTTCCTACACATACCGACCATTGCTAGTTCAACTCTGCTTCTGAAACTGGTACTAACCACAAGTCATCTAACATGCAACTCTTTCCAGTTTAGAGCGAGAAACGTGTGAGCTTCGTGAATAATGTAGCTTCCTTTGAGCTGAAAATTGAATGAGATTACCTGAAAAGATGACTTTCTTGTAGGAAGACACAGAGCCTGGGATTTAACTCCGTTTCTGAAGGGAAACACACAGCACAGTTCTCATCCTTGTAACACACTCTGATTTAGAGCAAGAAGCATGCTCTAGCTTTCTAGAGTCTCTAATAGAGCCAGAAAATTGAGGGTACACTGAACAAAAGAATGGTGTATCCTACACATACCGACCATTGCTACTTGAACTCTGCTTCTGAAACTGATACAAACCACAGGTCCTCTAACATCCAATGCTTTACAGATAAGAGCAAGCAACGTGTGAGCTACGTGAACGATGTAGCTTGGTTTGAGCTGAAAGGTGACTGAGTTTACGTGAAACGAAGGCTTGCTTGTAGGAAGATACAGAGCCTGTGATTTAACTCCATTTATGAAGGGAAACACACAGCACAGTTCTCACGATGAAACACATTCTGTGTATAGGAAGAAGAACGCTCTTTCTTTCTAGAGTCACTAATAGTGCAGGAAACGTGAGTGTGCTCAGAACAAAAGAACGGAGTTTCCTACACATACAGACCATATCAGGCCCAACTCTGATTCTGAAACTGATACAAACCACAGGTCCTCTAATATCCAATGCTTTTCAGTTAGAGCAAGAAACGTGTGGGCTAAGTAAATGATGTAGCATTGTTTGAGCTGAAAGGTGAGTGAATTTTCCTGAAACGAAGTCTTGCTTGTAGGAAGACACAGAGCCTGGAATTTAACTCCATTTCTGAAGGGAAACACACAGCACAGTTCTCATCCATGAAACACACTGCTTTAGAGAAAGAAGCATGCCCCTGCTTTCTAGAGTCTCTAATAGAGCAAGAAACTTGAGGGTACTCTGAACAAAAGAACGTTGTTTCCTACACATACGGACCATTGCTAGTTCATCTCTGCTTCTGAACCTGATACAAACCACAAGTCATCTAACATCCATTGCTTTTCAGTTAAGAGTGAGAAACCTGTGAGCTTCATAAACGATTTATATTCATTTGAGCTGAATGGTGACTGCGTTTACCTGAAATGATGTCTTGCTTGTAGAAAGACACAGAGCCAGGAATTTAACTCCATTTCTGAAGGGAAACACCCAGCACAGTTCTTATCCATGAAACACACTCTGCTTTAGAGCAAGAAGCCTGCTCTTGCTTTCTAAGTGTCTCTAATACAGCAAGAATCGTGACTGTGGTCAGTACAAAAAAACGGTGTTTCCTACACATACGGACCATATATAGTTTAACTCTTCTTCTGAAACTGATACAAACCTCAGCTCCTCTAACATGCAATGCTTTCCAGTTAAGAGTGAGAAACGTGTGAGCTTCGTGAATAATGAAACTTCCTTTGAGCTGAAAAGTGACTGAGTTTACCTGAAAAGATGTCTTGCTTGTAGGATGACACAGAGCTTGGTATTATCTCCATTTCTAAAGGGAAACACACAGTACAGTTCTCATCCTTGAAACACACTCTGCTTTAGAGCACGAAGCATGCTCTTGATTTCTAGAGTCTCTAATAGAGCCAGAACATGAGGGTACTCTGAACAAAAGAACGGGGTTTCCTACACATACCGACCATTGCTAGTTCAACTCTGCTTCTGAAACTGGTACTAACCACAAGTCATCTAACATGCAACTCTTTCCAGTTTAGAGCGAGAAACGTGTGAGCTTCGTGAATAATGTAGCTTCCTTTGAGCTGAAAATTGAATGAGATTACCTGAAAAGATGACTTTCTTGTAGGAAGACACAGAGCCTGGGATTTAACTCCGTTTCTGAAGGGAAACACACAGCACAGTTCTCATCCTTGTAACACACTCTGATTTAGAGCAAGAAGCATGCTCTAGCTTTCTAGAGTCTCTAATAGAGCCAGAAAATTGAGGGTACACTGAACAAAAGAATGGTGTATCCTACACATACCGACCATTGCTACTTGAACTCTGCTTCTGAAACTGATACAAACCACAGGTCCTCTAACATCCAATGCTTTACAGATAAGAGCAAGCAACGTGTGAGCTACGTGAACGATGTAGCTTGGTTTGAGCTGAAAGGTGACTGAGTTTACGTGAAACGAAGGCTTGCTTGTAGGAAGATACAGAGCCTGTGATTTAACTCCATTTATGAAGGGAAACACACAGCACAGTTCTCACGATGAAACACATTCTGTGTATAGGAAGAAGAACGCTCTTTCTTTCTAGAGTCACTAATAGTGCAGGAAACGTGAGTGTGCTCAGAACAAAAGAACGGAGTTTCCTACACATACAGACCATATCAGGCCCAACTCTGATTCTGAAACTGATACAAACCACAGGTCCTCTAATATCCAATGCTTTTCAGTTACAGCAAGAAACGTGTGGGCTAAGTAAATGATGTAGCATTGTTTGAGCTGAAAGGTGAGTGAATTTTCCTGAAACGAAGTCTTGCTTGTAGGAAGACACAGAGCCTGGAATTTAACTCCATTTCTGAAGGGAAACACACAGCACAGTTCTCATCCATGAAACACACTGCTTTAGAGAAAGAAGCATGCCCCTGCTTTCTAGAGTCTCTAATAGAGCAAGAAACTTGAGGGTACTCTGAACAAAAGAACGTTGTTTCCTACACATACGGACCATTGCTAGTTCATCTCTGCTTCTGAACCTGATACAAACCACAAGTCATCTAACATCCATTGCTTTTCAGTTAAGAGTGAGAAACCTGTGAGCTTCATAAACGATTTATATTCATTTGAGCTGAATGGTGACTGCGTTTACCTGAAATGATGTCTTGCTTGTAGAAAGACACAGAGCCAGGAATTTAACTCCATTTCTGAAGGGAAACACCCAGCACAGTTCTTATCCATGAAACACACTCTGCTTTAGAGCAAGAAGCCTGCTCTTGCTTTCTAAGTGTCTCTAATACAGCAAGAATCGTGACTGTGGTCAGTACAAAAAAACGGTGTTTCCTACACATACGGACCATATATAGTTTAACTCTTCTTCTGAAACTGATACAAAACTCAGCTCCTCTAACATGCAATGCTTTCCAGTTAAGAGTGAGAAACGTGTGAGCTTCGTGAATAATGAAACTTCCTTTGAGCTGAAAAGTGACTGAGTTTACCTGAAAAGATGTCTTGCTTGTAGGATGACACAGAGCTTGGTATTATCTCCATTTCTAAAGGGAAACACACAGTACAGTTCTCATCCTTGAAACACACTCTGCTTTAGAGCACGAAGCATGCTCTTGATTTCTAGAGTCTCTAATAGAGCCAGAACATGAGGGTACTCTGAACAAAAGAACGGGGTTTCCTACACATACCGACCATTGCTAGTTCAACTCTGCTTCTGAAACTGGTACTAACCACAAGTCATCTAACATGCAACTCTTTCCAGTTTAGAGCGAGAAACGTGTGAGCTTCGTGAATAATGTAGCTTCCTTTGAGCTGAAAATTGAATGAGATTACCTGAAAAGATGACTTTCTTGTAGGAAGACACAGAGCCTGGGATTTAACTCCGTTTCTGAAGGGAAACACACAGCACAGTTCTCATCCTTGTAACACACTCTGATTTAGAGCAAGAAGCATGCTCTAGCTTTCTAGAGTCTCTAATAGAGCCAGAAAATTGAGGGTACACTGAACAAAAGAATGGTGTATCCTACACATACCGACCATTGCTACTTGAACTCTGCTTCTGAAACTGATACAAACCACAGGTCCTCTAACATCCAATGCTTTACAGATAAGAGCAAGCAACGTGTGAGCTACGTGAACGATGTAGCTTGGTTTGAGCTGAAAGGTGACTGAGTTTACGTGAAACGAAGTCTTGCTTTTAGGAAGATACAGAGCCTGTGATTTAACTCCATTTATGAAGGGAAACACACAGCACAGTTCTCACGATGAAACACATTCTGTGTATAGGAAGAAGAACGCTCTTTCTTTCTAGAGTCACTAATAGTGCAGGAAACGTGAGTGTGCTCAGAACAAAAGAACCGAGTTTCCTACACATACAGACCATATCAGGCCCAACTCTGATTCTGAAACTGATACAAACCACAGGTCCTCTAATATCCAATGCTTTTCAGTTAGAGCAAGAAACGTGTGGGCTAAGTAAATGATGTAGCATTGTTTGAGCTGAAAGGTGAGTGAATTTTCCTGAAACGAAGTCTTGCTTGTAGGAAGACACAGAGCCTGGAATTTAACTCCATTTCTGAAGGGAAACACACAGCACAGTTCTCATCCATGAAACACACTGCTTTAGAGAAAGAAGCATGCCCCTGCTTTCTAGAGTCTCTAATAGAGCAAGAAACTTGAGGGTACTCTGAACAAAAGAACGTTGTTTCCTACACATACGGACCATTGCTAGTTCATCTCTGCTTCTGAACCTGATACAAACCACAAGTCATCTAACATCCATTGCTTTTCAGTTAAGAGTGAGAAACCTGTGAGCTTCATAAACGATTTATATTCATTTGAGCTGAATGGTGACTGCGTTTACCTGAAATGATGTCTTGCTTGTAGAAAGACACAGAGCCAGGAATTTAACTCCATTTCTGAAGGGAAACACCCAGCACAGTTCTTATCCATGAAACACACTCTGCTTTAGAGCAAGAAGCCTGCTCTTGCTTTCTAAGTGTCTCTAATACAGCAAGAATCGTGACTGTGCTCAGTACAAAAAAACGGTGTTTCCTACACATACGGACCATATATAGTTTAACTCTTCTTCTGAAACTGATACAAACCTCAGCTCCTCTAACATGCAATGCTTTCCAGTTAAGAGTGAGAAACGTGTGAGCTTCGTGAATAATGAAACTTCCTTTGAGCTGAAAAGTGACTGAGTTTACCTGAAAAGATGTCTTGCTTGTAGGATGACACAGAGCTTGGTATTATCTCCATTTCTAAAGGGAAACACACAGTACAGTTCTCATCCTTGAAACACACTCTGCTTTAGAGCACGAAGCATGCTCTTGATTTCTAGAGTCTCTAATAGAGCCAGAACATGAGGGTACTCTGAACAAAAGAACAGGGTTTCCTACACATACCGACCATTGCTAGTTCAACTCTGCTTCTGAAACTGGTACTAACCACAAGTCATCTAACATGCAACTCTTTCCAGTTTAGAGCGAGAAACGTGTGAGCTTCGTGAATAATGTAGCTTCCTTTGAGCTGAAAATTGAATGAGATTACCTGAAAAGATGACTTTCTTGTAGGAAGACACAGAGCCTGGGATTTAACTCCGTTTCTGAAGGGAAACACACAGCACAGTTCTCATCCTTGTAACACACTCTGATTTAGAGCAAGAAGCATGCTCTAGCTTTCTAGAGTCTCTAATAGAGCCAGAAAATTGAGGGTACACTGAACAAAAGAATGGTGTATCCTACACATACCGACCATTGCTACTTGAACTCTGCTTCTGAAACTGATACAAACCACAGGTCCTCTAACATCCAATGCTTTACAGATAAGAGCAAGCAACGTGTGAGCTACGTGAACGATGTAGCTTGGTTTGAGCTGAAAGGTGACTGAGTTTACGTGAAACGAAGGCTTGCTTGTAGGAAGATACAGAGCCTGTGATTTAACTCCATTTATGAAGGGAAACACACAGCACAGTTCTCACGATGAAACACATTCTGTGTATAGGAAGAAGAACGCTCTTTCTTTCTAGAGTCACTAATAGTGCAGGAAACGTGAGTGTGCTCAGAACAAAAGAACGGAGTTTCCTACACATACAGACCATATCAGGCCCAACTCTGATTCTGAATCTGATACAAACCACAGTTCCTCTAATATCCAATGCTTTTCAGTTAGAGCAAGAAACGTGTGGGCTAAGTAAATGATGTAGCTTTGTTTGAGCTGAAAGGTGAGTGAATTTTCCTGAAACGAAGTCTTGCTTGTAGGAAGACACAGAACCTGGAATTTAACTCCATTTCTGAAGGGAAACACACAGCACAGTTCTAATCCTTGAAAAACCCTCTGCGTATAGGAAGAAGCACGCTATTGCTTTCTAGAGTCTCTAACAGAGCAGGAAACATGAGTGTGCTCAGAAAAAAAGAATGGAATTTCCTATACCTATGGACTAGCTATTTCAACTCTGCTTCTGAAACTGATACAAACCACAAGTCATCTAACAACCATTGCTTTTCAGTTAAGAGTGAGAAACCTGTGAGCTTCGTAAACGATTTATATTCCTTTGAGCTGAATGGTGACTGCGTTTACCTGAAATGATATCTTACTTGTAGGAAGACACAGAGCCTGGAATTTAACTCCATTTCTGAAGGGAAACACACAGCACAGTTCTCATCCATGAAACACACTGCTTTAGAGAAAGAAGCATGCCCCTGCTTTCTAGAGTCTCTAATAAAGCAAGAAACTTGAGGGTACTCTGAACAAAAGAACGTTGTTTCCTACACATACGGACCATTGCTAGTTCAACTCTGCTTCTGAACCTGATACAAACCACAAGTCATCTAACATCCATTGCTTTTCAGTTAAGAGTGAGAAACCTGTGAGCTTCGTAAACGATTTATATTCATTTGAGCTGCATGGTGACTGCGTTTACCTGAAATGATGTCTTGCTTGTAGAAAGACACAGAGCCAGGAATTTAACTCCATTTCTGAAGGGAAACACACAGCACAGTTCTCATTCATGAAACACACTCTGCTTTAGAGCACGAAGCACGCTCTTGCTTTCTAAGAGTCTCTAATACAGCAAGAAACGTGACTGTGGTCAGAACAAAATAACGGTGTTTCCTACACATACGGACCATATCTAGTTCAACTCTTCTTCTGAAACTGATACAAACCTCAGCTCCTCTAACATGCAATGCTTACCAGTTAAGAGCGATAAACGTGTGAGCTTCGTGAACAATGTAGCTTCCTTTGAGCTGAAAAGTGACTGAGTTTACCTGAAAGGATGTCTTGCTTGTAGGAAGACACAGAGCCTGGGATTTAACTCCGTTTCTGAAGGGAAACACACAGCACAGTTCTCATCCTTGTAACACACTCTGCTTTAGAGCAAGAAGCATGCTCTAGCTTTCTAGAGTCTCTAATAGAGCCAGAAAATTGAGGGTACAATGAACAAAAGAATGGTGTATCCTACACATACCGACCATTGCTACTTGAACTCTGCTTCTGAAACTGATGCAAACCACAGGTCCTCTAACATCCAATGCTTTACAGTTAAGAGCAAGAAACGTGTGAGCTACGGGATCGATGTAGCTTTGTTTGAGCTGAAAAGTGAGTGAGATTACGTGAAAAGAAGTCTTGCTTGTAGGAAGATACAAAGCCTGGGATTTAACTACATTTATGAAGGGAAACACCCAGCACAGTTCTCATCCATGAACCACACTCTGCTTTAGAGCACGAAGCACGCTCTTGCTTTCTAAGAGTCTGTAATACAGCAAGAAAGTGACTGTGGTCAGAACAAAAAAACGGTTTTTCCTACCCATACGGACCATATCTAGGTCAACTCTTCTTCTGAAACTGATACAAACCTTAGCTCCTCTAACATGCAATGCTTTCCAGTTAAGAGTGAGAAACGTGTGAGCTTCGTGAATGATGAAGCTTCCTTTGAGCTGAAAATTGACTGAGTTTACCTGAAAAGATGTCTTGCTTGTAGGAAAACACAGAGCCTGGTATTTAACTCCATTTCTGAAGGGAAACACACAGTACAGTTCTCATCCTTGAAACACACTCTGCTTTAGAGCACGAAGCATGCTCTTGATTTCTAGAGTCTCTAATAGAGCCAGAAAATTGAGGGTACACTGAACAAAAGAATGGTGTATCCTACACATACCGACCATTGCTACTTGAACTCTGCTTCTGAAACTGATACAAACCACAGGTCCTCTAACATCCAATGCTTTACAGTTAATAGCTAGCAACGTGTGAGCTACGTGAACGATGTAGCTTGGTTTGAGCTGAAAGGTGACTGAGTTTACGTGAAACGAAGGCTTGCTTGTAGGAAGATACAGAGCCTGTGATTTAACTCCATTTATGAAGAGAAACACACAGCACAGTTCTCACGATGAAACACATTCTGTGTATAGGAAGAAGAACGCTCTTTCTTTCTAGAGTCACTAATAGTGCAGGAAACGTGAGTGTGCTCAGAACAAAAGAACGGAGTTTCCTACACATACAGACCATATCAGGCCCAACTCTGATTCTGAAACTGATACAAACCACAGGTCCTCTAATATCCAATGCTTTTCAGTTAGAGCAAGAAACGTGTGGGCTAAGTAAATGATGTAGCATTGTTTGAGCTGAAAGGTGAGTGAATTTTCCTGAAACGAAGTCTTGCTTATAGGAAGACACAGAGCCTGGAATTTAACACCATTTCTGAAGGGAAACACACAGCACAGTTCTCATCCATGAAACACACTGCTTTAGAGAAAGAAGCATGCCCCTGCTTTCTAGAGTCTCTAATAGAGCAAGAAACTTGAGGGTACTCTGAACAAAAGAACGTTGTTTCCTACACATACAGACCATTGCTACTTCATCTCTGCTTCTGAACCTGATACAAACCACAAGTCATCTAACATCCATTGCTTTTCAGTTAAGAGTGAGAAACCTGTGAGCTTCGTAAACGATTTATATTCATTTGAGGTGAATGGTGACTGCGTTTACCTGAAATGATGTCTTGCTTGTAGAAAGACACAGAGCCAGGAATTTAACTCCATTTCTAAAGGGAAACACCCAGCACAGTTCTTATCCATGAAACACACTCTGCTTTAGAGCAAGAAGCCTGCTCTTGCTTTCTAAGTGTCTCTAATACAGCAAGAATCGTGACTGTGGTCAGTACAAAAAACGGTGTTTCCTACACATACGGACCATATCTAGGTCAACTCTTCTTCTGAAACTGATACAAACCTCAGCTCCTCTAACATGCAATGCTTTCCAGTTAAGAGTGAGAAACATGTGAGCTTCGTGAATAATGAAACTTCCTTTGAACTGAAAAGTGACTGAGTTTACCTGAAAAGATGTCTTGCTTGTAGGATGACACAGAGCTTGGTATTTAACTCCATTTCTAAAGGGAAACACACAGTACAGTTCTCATCCTTGAAACACACTCTGATTTAGAGCACGAAGCATGCTCTTGATTTCTAGAGTCTCTAATAGAGCCAGAACATGAGGGTACTCTGAACAAAAGAACGAGGTTTCCTACACATACGGACCATTGCTAGTTCAACTCTGCTTCTGAAACTGATACAAACCACAGGTCCTCTAATATCCAATGCTTTACAGTTAATAGCAAGCAACGTGTGAGCTACGAGAATGATGTAGCTTGGTTTGAGCTGAAAGGTGACTGAGTTTACGTGAAACGAAGGCTTGCTTGTAGGAAGATACAGAGCCTGTGATTTAACTCCATTTATGAAGGGAAACACACAGCACAGTTCTCACGATGAAACACATTCTGTGTATAGGAAGAAGAACGCTCTTTCTTTCTAGGTTCACTAATAGTGCAGGAAACGTGAGTGTGCTCAGAACAAAAGAACGGAGTTTCCTACACATACAGACCATATCAGGCCCAACTCTGATTCTGAATCTGATACAAACCACAGTTCCTCTAATATCCAATGCTTTTCAGTTAGAGCAAGAAACGTGTGGGCTAAGTAAATGATGTAGCTTTGTTTGAGCTGAAAGGTGAGTGAATTTTCCTGAAACGAAGTCTTGCTTGTAGGAAGACACAGAGCCAGGAATTTAACTCCATTTCTGAAGGGAAACACACAGCACAGTTCTCATTCATGAAACACACTCTGCTTTAGAGCACGAAGCACGCTCTTGCTTTCTAAGTGTCTCTAAAACAGCAAGAAACGTGAATGTGGTCAGAACAAAATAACGGTGTTTCCTACACATACGGACCATATCTAGTTCAACTCTTCTTCTGAAACTGATACAAACCTCAGCTCCTCTAACATGCAATGCTTTCCAGTTAAGAGCAAGAAACGTGTGAGCTTCGTGAACGATGTAGCTTCCTTTGAGCTGAAAAGTGACTGAGTTTACCTGAAAGGATGTCTTGCTTGTAGGAAGACACAGAGCCTGGGATTTAACTCCGTTTCTGAAGGGAAACACACAGCACAGTTCTCATCCTTGTAACACACTCTGCTTTAGAGCAAGAAGCATGCTCTAGCTTTCTAGAGTCTCTAATAGAGCCAGAAAATTGAGGGTACACCGAACAAAAGAATGGTGTATCCTACACATACCGACCATTGCTACTTGAACTCTGCTTCTGAAACTGATACAAACCACAGGTCCTCTAACATCCAATGCTTTACAGTTAAGAGCAAGAAACGTGTGAGCTACGGGATCGATGTAGCTTTGTTTGAGCTGAAACGTGAGTGAGTTTACGTGAAAAGAAGTCTTGCTTGTAGGAAGATACAAAGCCTGGGATTTAACTCCATTTCTGAAGGGAAACACCCAGCACAGTTCTCATCCATGAAACACACTCTGCTTTAGAGCACGAAGCACGCTCTTGCTTTCTAAGAGTCTGTAATACAGCAAGAAAGTGACTGTGGTCAGAACAAAAAAACGGTTTTTCCTACCCATACGGACCATATCTAGGTCAACTCTTCTTCTGAAACTGATACAAACCTCAGCTCCTCTAACTGCCATGCTTTCCAATTAAGAGTGAGAAACGTGTGAGCTTCGTGAATGATGAAGCTTCCTTTGAGCTGAAAATTGACTGAGTTTACCTGAAAAGATGTCTTGCTTGTAGGAAAACACAGAGCCTGGTATTTAACTCCATTTCTGAAGGGAAACACACAGTACAGTTCTCATCCTTGAAACACACTCTGCTTTAGAGCACGAAGCATGCCCTTGATTTCTAGAGTCTCTAATAGAGCCAGAAAATTGAGGGTACACTGAACAAAAGAGTGGTGTATCCTACACATACCGACCATTGCTACTTGAACTCTGCTTCTGAAACTGTTACAAACCACAGGTCCTCTAACATCCAATGCTTTACAGTTAATAGCAAGCAACGTGTGAGCTACGTGAACGATGTAGCTTGGTTTGAGCTGAAAGGTGACTGAGTTTACGTGAAACGAAGGCTTGCTTGTAGGAAGATACAGAGCCTGTGATTTAACTCCATTTATGAAGAGAAACACACAGCACAGTTCTCACGATGAAACACATTCTGTGTATAGGAAGAAGAACGCTCTTTCTTTCTAGAGTCACTAATAGTGCAGGAAACGTGAGTGTGCTCAGAACAAAAGAACGGAGTTTCCTACACATACAGACCATATCAGGCCCAACTCTGATTCTGAAACTGATACAAACCACAGTTCCTCTAATATGCAATGCTTTTCAGTTAGAGCAAGAAACGTGTGGGCTAAGTAAGTGATGTAGCTTTGTTTGAGCTGAAAGGTGAGTGAATTTTCCTGAAAGGAAGTCTTGCTTGTAGGAAGACACAGAGCCTGGAATTTAACTCCATTTCTGAAGGGAAACACACAGCACAGTTCTAATCCTTGAAAAAGACTTTGCTTATAGGAAGAAGCACGCTATTGCTTTCTAGATTCTCTAATAGAGCAGGAAACATGAGTGTGCTCAAAAAAAAAGAATGGTGTTTCCTATACCTATGGACCATAGCTATTTCAACTCTGCTTCTGAAACTGATACAAACCACAATTCATCTAACATCCATTGCTTTTCAGTTAAGAGTGAGAAACCTGTGAGCTTCGTAAACGATTTATATTCCTTTGAGCTGAAAAGTGACTGCGTTTACCTGAAATGATATCTTGCTTGTAGGAAGACACAGAGCCTGGAATTTAACTCCATTTCTGAAGGGAAACACACAGCACAGTTCTCATCCATGAAACACACTGCTTTAGAGAAAGAAGCATGCCCCTGCATTCTAGAGTCTCTAATAGAGCAAGAAACTTGAGGGTACTCTGAACAAAAGAACGTTGTATCCTACACATACGGACCATTGCTAGTTCAACTCTGCTTCTGAACCTGATACAAACCACAAGTCATCTAACATCCATTGCTTTTCAGTTAAGAGTGAGAAACCTGTGAGCTTCGTAAACGATTTATATTCATTTGAGCTGAATGGTGACTGCGTTTACCTGAAATGATGTCTTGCTTGTAGAAAGACACAGAGCCAGGAATCTAACTCCATTTCTGAAGGGAAACACCCAGCACAGTTCTCATCCATGAAACACACTCTGCTTTAGAGTAAGAAGCACGTTCTTGCTTTCTAAGTGTCTCTAATACAGCAAGAAACATGACTGTGGTCAAAACAAAATAATGGGTTTTCCTACACATACGGTCCATATCTACGTCAACTCTTCTTCAGAAACGGATACAAAGCACAGTTCCATTAACATGCAATGCTTTCCAGTTAAGAGCAAGAAACGTGTGAGCTACATGAACGATGTGGCTTTGTTTGAGCTGAAAGGTGACTGAGTTTACATGAAAAGAAGTCTTGCTTGTAGGAAGACACAGAGCCTGGAATTTAACTCCATTTCTGAAGGGAAACACACAGCACTGTTGTCTTCCGTAAAACACACTCTGCTTTAGAGCAAGAACACGCTCTTGCTTTCTAGAGTCTCTAATAGAGCCAGAAACTTGAAAGTGTGCTCAAAACAAAAGAACGGTGTTTCCTACACATACGGACCATTGCTAGTTCAACTCTGCTTCTGAAACTGATAAAAACCACAAGTCATCTAATATCCATTGCTTTTCAGTTAAGAGAGAGAAACGTCTGAGCTTCGTAAACGATTTATAATCTTTTGAGCTCAATAGTGACTGCGTTTACCTGAAATGATGTCTAGCTTGTAGGAAGACACAGAGCCTGGAATTTAACTCCATGTCTGAAGGAAAACACCCAGCACAGTTCTCATCCATGAAACACACTCTGCTTTAGAGCAAGAAGCCTGCTCTTGCTTTCTAAGTGTCTCTAATACAGCAAGAATCGTGACAGTGGTCAGAACAAAATAATGGTGTTTCCTACACATACTGACCATATCTAGGACAACTCTTCTTCTGCAACTGAATCAAACCACTGTTCCTATAACATGCAATGCTTTCCAGTTAAGAGCGAGAAACCTGTGAGTTTTGTGAACGATGTAGCTTCCTTTGAGCTGAAAAGTGACTGAGTTTACCTGAAAGGATGTCTTGCTTGTAGGAAGACACAGAGCCTGGGATTTAACTCCATTTCTGAAGGGAAACACACAGCACAGTTCTCATGCATGAAACACACTCTGCTTTAGAGCAAGAAGTATATTCTGGCTTTCTAGAGTGTATAATAGAGCCAGAAACATGAAATTGTGCTCAGAACAGAAGAACAGTGTTTCATACACATACAGACCATTGCTAGTCCAACTCTGACTCTGAAACTGATACAAACCAGAGGTCCTCTAACATCCAATGCTTTACAGTTAAGAGCAAGAAACGTGTGAGCTACGTGAACGATGTAGTTTTGTTTGAACTGAAAGGTGACTGAGTTTACATGAAACGAAGTCTTGCTTGTAGGAAGATACAGAGCCTGTGATTTAACTCCATTTCTGAAGGGAAACACACAGCACAGATCTCACAATGAAACACACTCTGCGTATAGGAGGAAGCACGCTCTTGCTCTCTAGAGTCTCTAATAGAGCAGGAAACATGAGTGTGCTCAGAACAAAATAACAGAGTTTCCTGCTCATACAGACCATATCTAGTCCAACTCTGCTTATGAAACTTATACAAACCAGAGTTCCACTAATATCCAGTGCTTTTCATTTAGAGCAAGAAACGGGTGAGCTACGTAAAAGATGTAGCTTTGTTTGAGCTTAAAAGTGAGTTATTTTACCTGAAACGAAGTCTTGCTCATAGGAAGACACAGAGCCTGGGATTTAACTCCATTTATGAAGGGAAACACACAGCACAGTTGTCCTCCGTGAAACACACTCTGCTTTAGAGCAAGAAGCACGATCTTGCTTTCTAGAGTCTCTAATAGAGCCAGAAACTTGAAAGTGTGCTCAGAACAAAAGAACGGTGTTTCCTACACATACGGACCATTGCTAGTTCAACTCTGCTTCTGAAACTTACATAAACCACAGGTCCTCTAACATCCAATGCTTTTCAGTTAAGAGCGAGAAACGTGTGAGCTTCATAAACGATTTATATTCATTTGACCTGAAAAGTGACTGCATTTACCGGAAAAGTTTTCTTGCTTGTAGGAAGATACAGAGCCTGGGATTTAACTCCCATTCTGATGGAAACACACCACAGTTGTCCTCCATGAAAAACACTCTGCTTTAGAGCAAGAAGCACCCTCTTGCTTTCTAGATTCTCTAATATAGCAGGAAACGTGAGTGTGCTCAGGACAAAAGAACGGTGTTTCCTACACATACGGACCATAGCTAGTTCAACTCTGCTTCTGAAATTGATACAAACCACAAGTCATCTAACATCAAATGCTTTTCAATTAAGACCGAGAAACCTGTGAGCTTTGTGAAAGATTTAGCTTCCTTTGAGATGAAAAGTGACTGAGTTTACCTGAAAAGATGTCTTGCTTGTAGGAAGACACAGAGCCTGGGATTTAACTCCATTTCTGAAGGGAAACACACAGCACAGTTCTCATGCATGAAACACACTCTGCTTTAGAGCAAAAAGTATACTCTGGCTTTCTAGAGTCTATAATAGAGCCAGAAACTTGAAATTGTGCTCACAACAGAAGAACGGTGTTTCATACACATACAGACCATTGCTAGTCCAACGCTGCCTCTGAAACTGATACAAACCACAGGTCCTCTAACATCCAATGCTTTACAGTTAAGAGCAAGAAACGTGTGAGCTACGTGAACGATGTAGTTTTGTTTGAACTGAAAGGTGACTGAGTTTACATGAAACGAACTCTTGCTTGTAGGAAGATACAGAGCCTGTGATTTAACTCCATTTCTGAAGGGAAACACACAGCACAGATCTCACAATGAAACACACTCTGCGTATAGGAGGAAGCACGCTCTTGCTTTCTAGAGTCTCTAATAGAGCAGGAAACATGAGTGTGCTCAGAACAAAATAACAGAGTTTCCTACACCTACCAAACATATCTAGTCCAACTCTGCTTCTGAAACTGGTACAAACGACAGGTTCTCTAACATCCAATGCTTTTCAGTTAGAGCAAGAAACGTGTGAGCTTCGTAAAAGATGTAGCTCCGTTTGAGCTGAAACTTGAGTTAGTTTCCCTGAAACGAAGTCTTGCTTGTAGGAAGACACAGAGACTGGGAATTAACTCCATTTCTGAAGGGAAACACACAGCACAGTTGTCCTCCGTGAAACACTCTCTACTTTAGAGCAAGAAGCACGCACTTGCTTTCTAGAGTCTCTAATACAGCAGGTAACCTGACTGTGGATAGAACAAAATAATGGTGTTTCCTACACATACAGACGATATCTAGGTCAACTCTTCTTCTGAAACTGATACAAAGCACAGTTCCATTAACATGCAATGCTTTCCAGTTAAGAGCGCGACACGTGTGAGCTTCATGAACGATGTAGCTTCCTTTGAGCTGAAAAGTGACTGAGTTTACCTGAAATGATATCTTGCTTATAGCTAGACACAGAGCCTGGAATTTTACTCCATTTCTGAAGGGAAAAACACAGCACAGTTCTCATGCATGAAACACACTCTTATTAGAGCAAGAAGCATGCTCTTCCTTTCTAGAGTCTATAACAGAGCCAGATACTTGAGGGTACTCAGACCAAATAACGGTGTTTCCTCCACAAACGGACCATTGCTAATTCAACTCTGCTTCTGAAACTGATACAAACCACAGGTGCTCTAACATCCAATGCTCTTCAGTTAAGAGAGAGAAACGTCTGAGCTTCGTAAATGATTTATATTCATTTGAGCTGAAAAGTGCCTGCATTTACCTGAAATGATGTCTTGCTTGTAGAAAGACACAGAGCCTGGAAATTAACTCCATTTCTGAAGGGAAACACACAGCACAGTTCTCATCCATGAAACACACTCTGCTTTAGAGCAAGAAGCACGCTCTTGCTTTCTAAGTGTCTCTAAACAGCAGGAAAATTGACTGTGGTCAGAACAAAATAATGGTGTTTCCTACACATTCTGACCATATCTAGGACAACTCTTCTTCTGAAACTGATACAAACCACAGTTCCTCTAACATGCAATGCTTTCCAGTTAAGAGCGAGAAACGTGTGAGCTTCGTGAACGATGTAGCATCCTTTGAGCTGAAAAATGACTTAGTTTACCTGAAAAGATGTCTTGCTTGTAGGAAGACCCAGAGCCTGGGATTTAACTCCATTTCTGAAGGGAAACACACAGCACAACTCTCATCCATGAAACACACTCGGCCTTAGAACACGAAGCATGCTCTTGGTTTCTAGAGTCTCTAATAGAACCAGAAACTTGAGGGTACTCTGAACAAAAGAATGGTGTTTCCTACACATACGGACTAATGCTAGTTCAACTCTTCTTCTGAACCTGATACAAACCACAGGTCCTCTAACATCCAATGCTTTACAGTTAAGAGCAAGAAACGTGTGAGCTACGTGAACGCTGTAGCTTTGTTTGAGCTGAAAGGTGACTGAGTTTATGTCAAACAAATTCTTGCTTGTAGGAAGATACAGAGCCTGTGATTTAACTCCATTTATGAAGGGAAACACACAGCACAGTTCTCACGATGAAACACACTCTGTGTATAGGAGGAAGCACGCTCTTGCTTTCTAGAGTCTCTAATAGAGCAGGAAACATGAGTGTGCTCAGAACAAAATAACAGAGATTCCTACTCATACAGACCATATCTAGTCCAACTCTGCTTATGAAACTGATACAAACGACAGGTCCTCTAAAATCCAATACTTTTCAGTTAGAGCAAGAAATGTGTGTGCTTTGTAAAAGATGTAGCTTTGTTTGAGCTGAAACGTGAGTTAATTTACCTGAAACGAAGTCTTGCTTGTAGGAAGACACAGAGCCTGGAATTTAACTCCAATTCTGAAGGGAAACACACAGCACAGTTGTCCTCCGTGAAACACACTCTGCTTTAGAGCAAGAAGCACGCTCTTGCTTTCTAGAGTGTCTAATACAGCAGGTAACGTGAATGTGAATAGAACAAAATAACGGTGTTTCCTACACATACAGACGATATCTAGGTCAACTCTTCTTCTGAAACTGATACAAAGCACAGTTCCATTAACATGCAATGCTTTCCAGTTAAGAGCGAGAAACGTGTGAGCTTCGTGAACGATGTAGCTTCCTATGAGCTGAAAAGTGACTGAGTTTACCTGAAATGATGTCTTGCTTGTAGGTAGACACAGAGCCTGGGATTTAACTCCATTTCTGAAGGGAAACACACAGCACAGTTGTCCTCCGTGAAACACACTCTGCTTTAGAGCCTGAAGCACGCTCATGCTTTCTAGAGTCTCTAATAGAGCCAGAAACTTGAAAGTGTGCTCAGAACAAAAGAACGGTGTTTCCTACACATACGGACCATATGTGGGTCAACTCTTCTTCTGAAACTGATACAAATCACAGTTCCTGTAACATGCAATGCTTTCCACTTAAGAGCGAGAAACGTGTGAGCTTCGTGAACGAGGTAGCTTCCTTTGAGCTGAAAAGTGAATGCGTTTACCTGAAATGATGTCTTGCTTGTAGGAAGACACAGAGCCTGGGATTTAACTCCATTTCTGAAGGGAAACACGCAGCACAGTTCTCATCCATGAAACCAACTCTGCTTTCGAACACGAAGCATGCTCTTGCTTTCTAGAGTCTCTAATAGAGCCAGAAACTGAGGGTACTCTATACAAAAGAACTGTGTTTCCTACACATACGGACCATTGCTAGTTCAACTCTGCTTCTGAAACTGATACAAACCACAGGTCCTCTAACATCCAATGCTTTACAGTTAAGAGCAAGAATCGTGTGAGCTACTTGAACGATGCAGCTTTGTTTGAGCTGAAAGGTGACTGAGTTTACGTGAAACGAAGTCTTGCTTGTAGGAAGGTACAGAGCCTGGGATTTAACTCCATTTCTGAAGGGAAACACACAGCACAGTTCTCACGATGAAACACACTCTGTGTAAAGGAGGAAGCATGCTCTTGCTTTCTAGAGTCTCTAATAGAGCAGGAAACATGGGTGTGCTCAGAACAAAATAACTGAGTTTCCTACAATACAAACCATATCTAGTCCTACTCTGCTTCTGAAACTCATACAAACCACAAGTCATCTAACATCCATTGCTTTTCAGTTAAGAGTGAGAAACCTGTGAGCTTCGTAAACGATTTATATTCATTTGAGCTGAATAGTGACTGCGTTTACCTGAAAAGATATCTTGCTTGTAGTAAGACACAGAGCCTGGGATTTAACTCCATTTCTGAAGGGAAACACACAGCACAGTTGTCCTCTGTGAAACACACTCTGCTTTAGAGCAAGAAGCACGCTCTTGCTTTCTAGAGTCTCTAATAGAGCCTGAAACTTGAAAGTGTGCTCAGAAAAAAAGAACGGTGTTTCCAACACATACGGACCATTGCTACTTCAACTCTACTTCTGAAACGGACACAAACCACAAGTCATCTAACATCCAATGCTTTTCAGTTAAGAGCAAGAAACATGTGAGCATCGTAAACGATTTATATTCATGTGAGCTGAAAAGTGACTGCATTTACCTGAAATGATTTCTTTCTTGTAGGAAGACACAGAGCCTGGAATTTAACTCCATTTCTGAAGGGAAACACACAGCACATTTCTCATCCATGAAACACCCTCTGCTTTAGAGCGAGAAGCACGCTCTTGCTTTCTAAGTGTCTCTAATACAGCAGGAAACGTGACTGTGGATAGAACAAAATAACTGTGTTTCCTACACATACGGACCATATCTAGGTCAACTCTTCTTCTGAAACTGATACAAAGCACAATTCCATTAACATGCTATGCTTTCCAGTTAAGAGCGAGAAACGTGTGAGTTTCGTGACAATGTAGCTTCCTTTCAGCTGAAAAGTAACTGAGTTTACCTGAAAAGATGTCTTGCTTGTAGAAAGAAACAGAGTCTGGGATTTAACTCCATTTCTGAAGGGAAACACACAGCACAGTTCTCATCCATGAAACACACTGTGCTTTAGAGCAAGAAGCATGCTCTTGCTTTCTAGAGTCTATAATAGAGTCAGAAACTTGAAAATGTGCTCAGAACAAAAGAATGGTGTTTCATACACATACAGACCATTGCTAATTCAACTCTGCTTCTGAAACTGATACAAACCACAGGTCCTTTAACATCCAATGCTTTTCAGTTAGAGCAAGAAACGGGTGAGCTTTTTAATCGATTTATATTCATTTGAGCTGAAAAGTGACTGCGTTTACCTGAAATGATGTCTTGCTTGTAGGAAGACACAGAGCTGTAGTGGATAGCCATCCCCGCATTGGCCTGGAAGTTCCAACCCCCACTGAGGCTTCGGTAAAAGTCACGCCCACAAGCGTGGCAGAGGAGGAAGCAGAAGACCAAGGATCAGGAAGAGCTCTCTCTCTTGGTTCCCAGACTCTGAACGCTGGGGGTAGACCGAGCAGAGTTCGCGTGAGAACACCGTCAGACTGTGCTATACCCTTGCCAGACCCTGTAACCCACCCCTTCATTTGTATGTTACCCACAAAATAAAACTCCCTTTTAACTACTTGGAGTGGCCTTAATAATTTAAACAATTCAGAGCCAGGAATTTAACTCCATTTCTGAAGGAAAACACACAGCAGAGTTCTCATCCATGAAACACACTCTGCTTTAGAGCAAGAAGAAAACTCTTGCTTTCTAAGAGTCTATAATACGGCAGGCAACGTGACTGTGGTCAGAACAAAATAACGGTGTTTCCTACACGTCCGGACCATATCTAGGTCAACTCTTCTTCTGAAACTGATAAAAACCACAGTTCCTCTAACATGCAATGCTTTCCAGTTAAGAGCGAGAAACGTGTGAGCTTCGTGAACGATGTAGCTTCCTTTGAGCAGAAAAGTGACTCAGTTTTCCTGAAATGATGTCTTGCTTGTAGGAAGACACAGAGCCTGGGATGTAATTCCATTTCTGAAGGGAAACACGCAGCACAGTTCTCATCTATGAAACACACTCTGCTTTAGAGCACGAAGCATGCTCTTGCTTTCTAGAGTCTCTAATAGAGCCAGAAACATGAGGGTACTCAGAACAAAAGAACGTTGTTTCCTACATAAACGGACCATTGCTAGTTCAACTCTGCTTCTGAAACTGATACAAACCACAAGTCACCAAACATCCAATGCTTTTCAGTTAAGAGCGAGAAAATTGTGAGCTTTGTGAATGATGTAGCTTCATTTGAGCTGAAAAGTGACTGAGTTTACCTGAAAAGATGTCTTGCTTGTAGGAAGACACAGAGCCTGGGATTTAACTCCATTTCTGAAGGGAAACACACAGCAAAGTTCTCATCCATGAAACACACTCTGCTTTAGAGCATGATGCATGCTCTTGTTTTCTAGAGTCTCTAATAGAGCCAGAAATTGGAGGGTTCTCTGAACAAAAGAACGGTATTTCCTACACATACGCACCATTGCTAATTCAACTCTGCTTCTGAAATTGATACAAACCACAGGTCCTCTACCATCCAATGCTTTACAGTTAAGAGCAAGAAACGTGTGAGCTACGTGAACGATGTAGCTTTGTTTGAGCTAAAAGATGACTGAGTTTATGTGAAACAAAGTATAGCTAGTAGGAAGATAGAGAGCCTGTGATTTAACTCCATTTCTGAAGGGAAACACACAGCACAGTTCTCACGATGAAACACACTCTGCATATAGGAAGAAGCACGCTCTTGCTTTCTAGAGTCTATAAGAGAGCAGGAAATGTGAGTGTGCTCAGAACAAAAGAACAGTGTTTCCTACACATAAGGACCATTGCTAGTTCAACTCTGCTTCTGAAACTGATACAAACCACAAGTCATCTAACATCCAATGCTTTTCATTTAAGAGCGAGAAACGTGTGAGCTTCGTAAACGATTTATATTCATTTGAGCTGAAAAGTGAATGCGTTTACCTGAAATGATGTCTTGCTTGTAGGAAGACACAGATGCTGGAATTTAACTCCATTTCTGAAGGGAAACACACAGCACACTTCTCATCCATGAAACACACTCTGCTTTAGAGCAAGAAGCACGCTCTTGTTTTCTAAGAGTCTCTAATACAGCAGGAAACGTGACTGTGGTCAGAACAAAATAACGGTGTTTCCTACACATAGGGACCATATCTAGGTCAACTCTTCTTCTGAACCAGATACAAACCACAGTTCCTGTAACATGCAATGCGTTTCAGTTAAGAGCGAGAAACTTGTGAGCTTTGTGAACGATGTAGCATCCTTTGAGCTGAAAAGTGACTGAGTTTACCTGAAAAGATGTCTTGCTTGTAGGAAAACACAGAGCCTGGGATTTAACTCCATTTCTGAAGGGAAACACACAGCACAGTTCTCATCCATGAAACAACTCTGCTTTAGAGCACGATGCATGCTCTTGTTTTCTAGAATCTCTAATAGAGCCAGAAATTGGAGGGTTCTCTGAACAAAAGAACGGTATTTCCTACACATACGGACCATTGCTAATTCAACTCTGCTTCTGAAATTGATACAAACCACAGGTCCTCTACCGTCCAATGCTTTACAGTTAAGCGCAAGAAACTTGTGAGCTACGTGAACGATGTAGCTTTGTTTGAGCTAAAAGATGACTGAGTTTATGTGAAACAAAGTATTGCTTGTAGGAAGATAGAGAGCCTGTGATTTAACTCCATTTCTGAAGGGAAACACACAGCACAGTTCTCACGATGAAACACACTCTGCGTATAGGAAGAAGCATGCTCTTACTTTCTAGAGTCTATAATAGAGCAGGAAATGTGAGTGTGCACATAACAAAAGAACGGTGTTTCCTACAAATACGGACCATTGCGAGTTCAACTCTACTTCTGAAACTGATACAAACCACAAGTTATCTAACATCCAATGCTTTTCAGTTAAGAGTGAGAAACGTGTGATCTTTGTAAACGATTTATATTCATTTGATCTGAAAATTTACTGCGTTTACCTGAAATGATGTCTTGCTTGTAGGAAGACACAGAGCCTGGGATTTAACTCCATTTCTGAAGGGAAACCCACAGCAAGGTTCTCACGAGGAAACACACTCTGCATATAAGAAGAAGCACACTCTTGCTTTCTAGAGTCTCTAATAGTGCAGGAAACGTGAGTGTGCATAGAACAAATGAATGGTGTTTCCTACACATACGGACCATAGCTAGTTCAACTCTGCCTCAGAAACTGATACAAACCACAAGTCATCTAACATCCAATGCTTTTCAGTTAAGAGGTAGAAACGTGTGAGCTTCGTAAACGATTTATATTCATTTGAGCTGAAAATTGATTGTGTTTTCCTGAAATGATATCTTGCATGTAGGAAGACACAGAGCCTGGAATTTAACTCCATTTCTGAAGGTAAACACACAGCACAGTTCTCATCCATGAAACACACTCTGCTTTAGAGCAAGAAGCACGCTCTTGCTTTCTAAGAGTCTCTAATACAGCAGGAAATGTGACTGTCGTCAGAACATAATAACGGTGTTTCCTACACATAAGGACCATATATAGGTCAACTCTTTTTCTGAAACTGATACAAACCACAGTTTCATTAACATGCAATGCTTTCCAGTTGAGAGTGAGAAACTTGTGAGCTTCGTGAACGATATAGCTTCCTTAGAGCTGAGAAGTGATTTAGTTTACCTGAAAATATGTTGCTTGTAGGAAGACACAGAGCCTGATATTAACTCCATTTCTGAAGGGAAACACACAGCACAGTTCTCATCCATGAAACACACTCTGCTTTAGAGCATGTGGCATGCTCTTGCTTTGGAGATTCTCTAATAGAGCCAGAAACATGAGGGTGCTCTGAACAAAATTACGGTGTTTCCTACATATATGGACCATTGCTAGTTAAACTCTGCTTCTGAAACTGATACAAACCACAAGTCATCTAACATCCAATGCTTTTCAGTTAAGAGCAAGAAACGTGTGAGCTTCGTAAATGATTTATATTCATTTGAGCTGAGAAGTGACTGCGTTTACATGAAATGATGTCTTGATTATAGGAAGACACAGAGCCTGGAATTTAACTCCATTTCTGAACAGAAACACACAGCACAGTACTCATCCATGAAACACACTCTGCTTTAGTGCAAGAAGCATGCTCTTGCTTTCCAGAGACTCTAATAGAGCCAGAAACTTGAGGGATCTCAGAACAAAATAACGGTGTTTCCTACACATACGGATCATTGCATGTTCACCTATGCTTCTTAAACTGATACAAACCACAGTTCCTCTAACATGCAATGCTTTCCAGTTAAGAGTGAGAAACTTGTGAGCTTCGTGAACGATGTAGCTTCCTTAGAGCTGAGAAGTGACGTAGTTTACCTGAAAAGATGTCTTGCTTGTATAAAGACACAGAGCCTGGTATTGAACTCCATTTCAGAGGGGAAACACACAGCACAGTTTTCATCCATGAAACACACTCTGCTTTAGAGCAAGAAGCACGCTCTTGCTTTCTAAGAGTCTCTGATACAGCAGGAAACGTGACTGTGGTCAGAACAAAATAACAATGTTTCCTACTGTAAGGACCATATCTAGGTCAACTCTTCTTCTGAAACTGATACAAACCACAGTTCCTCTGAGATGCAATGCTTCCAGTTAAGAGCGAGATATGTGTGATCTTTGTGAACGATGTAGCTTCATTTGAGCCGAAATGTGACTGAGTTTACCTGAGAAGATGTCTTGCTTGTAGGAAGATACAGAGCCTGGGATTTAACTCCATTACTGAAGGGAAACACACAGCACAGTTCTCATCCATGAAACACACTCTGCTTTAGAGCACGAAGCATGCTCTTGCTTTCTAGAGTCTCTAATAGAGCCAGAAACATTAGGGTACTCTGAACAAAATAACGGTGTTTCCTACATTTACGGATCATTGCTAGTTCAACTCTGCTTCTGAAACTGATCAAAACCACAAGTCATCTATCATCCCTGCTTTTCAGTTTAGAGAAAGAAACGTGTGATCTTCGTAAACGAATTATATTCATTTGAGCTGAAAATTGACTGCGTTTACCTGAAATGATGTCTTGCTTGTAGGAAGACACAGAGCCTGGGATTTAACTCCATTTCTGAAGGGAAACACACAGCACAGATCTCTTCCATGAAACACACTCTGAGTATAGGAAGAAGCACGCTCTTGCTTTCTAGAGTCTCTAATAGTGCAGGAAACATGAGTGTGCACAGAACACAAGAACGGTGTTTCCTACACATACGGACCATAGCTAGTTCAACTCTTCTTCTGAAACTGATACAAACCACAAGTCATCTAACATGCAATGCTTTTCATTTAAGAGCGAGAAACGTGTGAGCTAAGTAAACAATTTATATTCATTTGAGCTTAAAAGTGACTGCATTTACCTGAAATGATGTCTTGCATGTAGGAATACACAGAGCCTGGAATTTAACTCCATTTCTGAAGGGAAACACACAGCACAGTTCTCATCCATGAAACACACTCTGCTTTAGAGCACAAAGCCTGCTCTTGCTTTCTAGAGTCTCTAATAGAGCCAGAAACATTCGGGTGCTCTGAACAAAATAACGGTGTTTCCTACACATACGGACCATGTCTAGGACAACTCTTCTTCTTAAACTGATACAAACCACAGTTCCTCTAACATGCAATGCTTTCCACTTAAGAGTGAGAAACTAGTGAGCTTCGTGAACGATGTAGCTTCCTTAGAGCTGAAAAGTGACTTAGTTTACCTGAAAACATGTCTTACTTGTAGGAAGACACAGATCCTTGGATTTAACTCCATTTCTGAAGGGAAACACACAGCACAGTTCTCAACCATGAAACACACTCTCCTTTAGAGCAAGAAGCACGTTCTTGTTTTCTAAGAGTCTCTAATACAGCAGGAAATTTGACTGTGGTCAGAACAAAATAACGGTGTTTCCTACACATATACGGACCATATCTAGGTCAACTCTTCTTCTGAAACTGATACAAACCACAGTTCCTGTAACATGCAATTCTTTCCAGTTAAGAGCGAGAAACGTGTGAGCTTCGTGAATGATGTAGCTTCTTTTGAGCTGAAAAGTGACAAAGTTTACGGGAAACGAAATCTTGCTTGTAGGAAGACACAGAGCCTGGGATTTAACTCCATTTCTGAAGGGAAACAGACAGCACAGTTCTCACGAGGAAACACACTCTGCGTATAGGAAGAAGCACTCTCTTGCTTTCTAGAGTATCTATTAGTGCAGGAAAAGTGAGTGTGCTCAGAACAAAAGAATGGTGTTTCCAACACATACGGACCATAGCTAGTTCAACTCTGCTTCTAAAACTGATACAAACCACAAGTCATCTAACATCCAATGCTTTTCAGTTAAGAGCGAGAAACGTGTGAACTTTGTAAACGATTTATATTCATTTGAACTGAAAAGTGACTGCATATACCTCAAATGATGTCTTGCTTGTAGGAAGACACAGAGCCTGGAATTTAACTCCATTTCTGAAGGGGAACACACAGCACAGTTCTCATCCTTGAAACACACTCTGCTTTAGAGCAAGAAGCATGCTCTTGCTTTCTAAGAGTCTATAATACAGCAGGAAACGTGACTGGGGTCAGAACAAAAGAACTGTATTTTCTACACATACGGACCATTGCTAGTTCAACTCTGCTTCTGAAACTGATACAAACCACAAGTCCTCTAACATCCAATGCTTTTCATCTAAGAGCGAGAAACGTATGAGCTTCGTGAACGATGTAGCTTGCTTTGAGATGCATAGTGACTGAGTTTACCTGAAAAGATGTCTTGCTTTTTGGAAGACACAGAGCCTGGTATTATACCCAATTTCTGAAGGGAAACACACAGCACAGTTCTCATCCATGAAACACACTCTGCTTTAGAGCAAGATGCATGCTCTTTCATTCCAGAGTCTCTAATAGAGCCAGAAACTTGAGGGTACTCAGAACAAAAGAACGGTGTTTCCTACACATACGGACCATTGCTAGTTCAACTCTGCTTCTGAACCTGATACAAACCACAGGTCCTCTAACATCCAATGCTTTACAGTTTACAGCAAGAAACGTGTGAGCTACGTGAACGATGTAGCATTGTTTGAGCTGAAAGGTGACTGAGTTTACGTGAAACAAATTCTTGCTGGTAGGAAGATACAGAGCCTGTGATTTAACTCCATTTCTGAAGGGAAACACAAAGCACTGTTCTATCGATGAAACACACTCTGCGTAAAGGAAGAAACACGCTCTTGCTTTCTATAGTCTCTATTAGAGCAGGAAACGTGAGTGTGCACAGAACAAAATAACGGTGTTTCCTACATATACCGACCATTGCTAGGTCAACTCTGCTTCTGAAACTGATACAAACCACAAGTCATCTAACATCCAATGCTTTTCAGTTAAGAGCGAGAAACGTGTGATCTTTGTAAACCATTTATATTCATTTGAGCTGAAATGTGACAGCGTTTACCTGAAATGATGTCTTGCTTGTAGGAAGAAACAGAGCTGGAATTATCTCAATTTCTGATGGGAAACACACAGCACAGTTCTCATCCATGAAACACACTCTGCTTTAGAGCACGAAGCATGCTCTTGCTTTCTAGAGTCTCTAATTGAGCCAGAAACTTGAGGGTAGTCAGAACAAAAGAATGGTGTATCCTACACATACAGACCATTGCTAGTTCAACTCTGCTTCTGAAACTGATACAAACCATAAGTCATCTAACATCCAATGCTTTTCAGTTAAGAGGAAGAAACGTGTGAGCTACGTGAACGATGTAGCTTTGTTTGAGCTGAAAGGTGACTGAGTTTACGTGAAAAGAAGTCTTACTGGTAGGAAGATACAGAGCCTGTGATTTAACTCTATTTCTGAAGGGAAACACACAGCACTGTTCTCACGATGAAACTCACTCTGAGTATAGGAAGAAGCACGCTCTTGCTTTCTAGAGTCTCTAATAGAGCAGGAAACGTGAGTGTGCTCAGAACAAAAGAACGGTGTTTCCTACACATACAGACCATTGCTAGTTCAACTCTGCTTCTGAAACTGATACAAACCACAAGTCATCTAACATCCAATGCTTTTCAGTTAAGAACGAGAAACATGTGAGCTTCGTAAACGATTTCTATTCATTTGAGCTGAAAAGTGACTGCATTAACGTGAAATGATGTCTTGCTTGTAGGAAGACACAGAGCCTGGAATTTAACTCCATTTCTGAAGGGAAACACACAGCACTGTTCTCCTGATGAAACACACTCTGCGTATAGGAAGAAGCACGCTCTTGCTTTCTAGAGTCTTTAATAGAGCAGGAAACGTGACTGTGGTCAGAACAAAATAACGGTGTTTCCTACACATACGGACAATTGCTAGTTCAACTCTGCTTCTGAAACTGATACAAACCACAAGTCATCTAACATCCAATGCTTTTCATTTAAGAGTGAGAAACTTGTGATCTTCGTAAACGATTTATATTCATTTGAGCTGAAAAGTGACAGCGTTTACCTGAAATGATATCATGCTTGTAGGAAGAAACAGAGCCTGGAATTTAACTCCATTTCTGAAGGGAAACACACAGCACAGTTCTCATCCATGAAACACACTCTGCTTTAGAGCACCAAGCATGCTCTTGCTTTCTAGAGTCTCTAATAGAGCCAGAAACATGAGGGTACTCAAAATAAAATAACGGTGTTTCCTACACATACGGACCATATCTAGGTCAATTCTTCTTCTGAAACTGATACAAAGCACAGTTCCATTAACATGCAATGCTTTCCAGATATGAGCGAGAAACGTGTGAGCTTTGTGAACGATGTAGCTTCCTTTGAGCTGAAAAGTGACTGAGTTTACCTGAAAAGATTTCTTGCTTATAGGAAGACACAGACCCTGGGATTTAACTCCATTTCTGAAGGGAAACACACAGCACAGTTGTCATCCATGAAACACACTCTGCTTTAGAGCAAGAAGCATGCTCTTGCTTTCCAGAGACTCTAATAGAGCAAGAAACTTGAGGGTACTCAGAACAAAAGAACGGTGTTTCCTACACATACGGACCATTGCTAGTTCAACTCTGCTTCTGAAACTGATACAAACCACATGTACTCTAACATCAAATGCTTTACTGTTAAGAGAAAGAAACGTGTGAGATACGTGAACGATGTAGCTTTGTGTGAGCTGAAAGGTGACTGAGTTTACGTGAAACGAAGTCTTGCTTCTAGGAAGATACAGAGCCTGTGATTTAACTATATTTCAGAAGGGAAACACACAGCACAGTTCTCACGATGAAACACACTCGGCACATAGGAAGAAGCACGCTCTTGCTTTCTAGAATCTCTAATAGAGCAAGAAACTTGAGTGTTCTCAGAACAAAAGAACGGTGTTTCGTACTCATACGGACAACTGCTAGTTCAACTCTGCTTCTGAAACTGATACAAACCACAGGTCCTCTAACATCAAATGCTTTACAGTTAAGAGCGAGAAACGTGTGAGCTTTGTAAACGATTTATATTCATTTGAGCTGAAGAGTGACTGTGTTTACCTGAAATGATGTCTTGATTGTATGAAGGCACGGAGCCTGGAATTTAACTCCATTTATGAAGGGAAACACACAGCACAGTTCTCATCCATGAAACACACTCTGAATTAGAGCCAGAAGCACGCTCTTGCTTTCTAAGAGTCTCTAATACAGAAGGAAATGTGACTGTGGTCAGAACAAAATAACGGTGTTTCCTACACATACGGACCATATCCAGGTCAACTCTTCTTCTGAAACTGATACAAACCACAGTTCCATTAACATGCAATGATTTCCAGTTAAGAGCGAGAAACGTTTGAGCTTCGTGAACGATGTAGCTTCCTTTGAGCTGAAAAGTGACTGAGTTTACCTGAAAAGATATCTTGCTTGTAGGAAGACACAGAACCTGGGATTTAACTCCATTTCTGAAGGGAAACACACAGCACTGTTCTCACAATGAAACTCACTCTGCTTTAGAGCACGAAGCATGCTCTTGCTTTCTAGCATCTCTAATAGAGCCAGAAACTTGAGGGTACTCTGAACAAAATAACGGTGTTTCCTACACATACGGACCATATCTAGGTCAATTCTTCTTCTGAAACTGATACAAAGCACAGTTCCATTAACATGCAAGCTTTCAAGTTAAGAGCAAGAAACGTGTGAGCTACGTGAACGATGTAGCTTTGTTTGAGTGGAAAGGTGACTGAGTTTACGTGAAACGAAGTCTTGCTTCTAAGAAGATACAGAGCCTGGGATTGAACTCCATATCTGGAGGGAAACACACAGCACAGTTCTCATCCATGAAACACACTCTGCTTTAGAGCACGAAGCATGCTCTTGCTTTCTAGAGTCTCTAATAAGGCGGGAAATGTAACTGTGGTCCGAACTAAATAACGGTGTTTCCTACACATACAGACCATTGCTTGTTCAACTCTGCTTCTGAAACTGATACAAACCACAACTCATCTAACATCCAATGCTCTTCAGTGAAGAGCGAGAAACGTGTGATCTTCGTTTACGATTTATATTCATTTGAGCTGAAAAGTGACTGCGTTTACCTGAAATGATGTATTGCTTTTAGGAAGAAACAGAGCCTGGAATTTAACTCCATTTCCTAAGGGAAATACACAGCACAGTTCTTATCCATGAAACACACTCTGCTTTAGAGCAAGAAGCACGCTCTTGCTTTCTATGAGTCTCTAATACAGCAGTTAACGTGACTGTGGTCAGAACAAAATAACGTGTTTCCTACACATACAGACCATATCTAGGTCAACTCTTCTTCTGAAACTGATACAAACCACAGTTCCATTAACATTCAATACTTTACACATAAGAGCGAGAAACGTGTGAGCTTCATGAACGATGTAGCTTCCTTTGAGCAGAAAAGTGACTAAGTTTACCTGAAAAGATGTCTTGCTTGTAGAAAGACACAGAGCCTGGGATTTAACTCCATTTCTGAAGGGAAACACACAGCACTGTTCTCACGATGAAACTCACTCTGCGTATAGGAAGAAGCACGCTCTTGCTTTCTAGAGTCTATAATAGAGCCAGAAACTTGAAAGTGTGCTCAGAATAAAAGAACTGTGTTTCCTACACACACGGACCATATCTAGTTCAACTCTGCTCCTGAAATTGATACAAACCACAGGTCATCTAACATCCAATGCTTTACATTTAAGAGCAAGAAACGTGTGATCTACATGAATGATGTAGCTTTCTTTGAGCTGAAAGGTGACTGAGTTTACGTGAAACGAAGTCTTGCTTGTAGGAAGATACAGAGCCTGTGATTTAACTCTATTTCTGAAGGGAAACACACAGCACTGTTCTCACGATGAAACTCACTCTGAGTATAGGAAGAAGCACGCTCTTGCTTTCTAGAGTCTCTATTAGAGCAGGAAACGTGAGTGTGCTCAGAACAAAAGAACGGTGTTTCCTACACATACAGACCATTGCTAGTTCAACTCTGCTTCTGAAACTGATACAAACCACAAGTCATCTAACATCCAATGCTTTTCAGTTAAGAACGAGAAACATGTGAGCTTCGTAAACGATTTCTATTCATTTGAGCTGAAAAGTGACTGCATTAACGTGAAATGATGTCTTGCTTGTAGGAAGACACAGAGCCTGGAATTTAACTCCATTTCTGAAGGGAAACACACAGCACTGTTCTCCCGATGAAACACACTCTGCGTATAGGAAGAAGCACGCTCTTGCTTTCTTGAGTCTTTAATAGAGCAGGAAACGTGAGTGTGCTCAGAACAAAAGAACGGTGTTTCCTACACATACGGACAATTGCTAGTTCGACTCTGCTTCTGAAACTGATACAAACCACAAGTTATCTAACATCCAATGCTTTTCATTTAAGAGTGAGAAACGTGTGATCTTCGTAAACGATTTATATTCATTTGAGCTGAAAAGTGACAGCGTTTACCTGAAATGATATCATGCTTTTAGGAAGAAACAGAGCCTGGAATTTAACTCCATTTCTGAAGGGAAACACACAGCACAGTTCTCATCCATGAAAGACACTCTGCTTTAGAGCAAGAAGCACGCTCTTGCTTTCTAAGAGTCTCTAATACAGCAGGAAACGTGACTGTGGTCAGAACAAAATAACGGTGTTTCCTACACATACGGACCATATCTAGGTCAACTCTTCTTCTCAAACTGAAACAAACCACAGTTCCTATAACATACAATGCTTTACAGTTAAGAGCGAGAAACAGGTGAGCTTCGTGAACGATGTAGCTTCTTTTGAGCTGAAAAGTGACTGAGTTTACCTGAAAAGATTTCTTGCTTGTAGGAAGACACAGACCCTGGGATTTAACTCCATTTCTGAAGGGAAACACACAGCACAGTTGTCATCCATGAAACACACTCTGCTTTAGAGCACGAAGCATGCTCTTGCTTTCTAGAGTCTCTAATAAGGCGGGAAATGTGACTGTGGTCCGAACTAAATAACGGTGTTTCCTACACATACGGACCATTGCTAGTTCCACTCTGCTTCTGAAACTGATACAAACCACAAGTCATCTAACATCCAATGCTTTTCATTTAAGAGCAATAAACGTGTGAGCTTCGTAAACGATTTATATTCATTTGAGCTAAAAAGTGACTGCGTTTACCTGAAACAAAGTCTTGCTTCTAGGAAGACACAGGGCCTGGATTTTAACTCCATTTCTGAAGGGAAACACACAGCACAGTTCTCATCCGTTAAACACATTCTCTTTTAGAGCAAGAAGTACGCTCTTGCTTTCTAAGAGTCTCTAATACAGCAGGAAACGTGACTGTGGTCCGAACTAAATAACGGTGTTTCCTACACATACGGACAATATCTCGGTCAGCTCTTCTTCTGAAACTGATACAAACCACAGTTCCATTAACATGCAATGCTTTCCAGTTAAGAGCGAGAAACGTGTGAGCTTCGTGAACCATGTAGATTCCTTTGAGCTGAAAAGTGACTGAGGTTACCTGAAAAGATGTCTTGCTTGTAGGAAGACACAGAGCCTGGGATTTAACTCCATTTCTGAAGGGAAATACACAGCAGAGTTCTCATCCATAAAACACACTCTGCTTTAGTGCAAGATGCATGCTCTTCCTTTTTAGAGTCTATAATAGAGCCAGAAACTTGAGGGTACTCAGAACAAATGAACGGGGTTTCTACACATACGGACCATTGCTAGTTCAACTCTGCTTCTGAAACTGATACAAACCACAGGTCCTCTAACATCCAATGCTTTACAGTTAAAGCAAGAAACTTGTGAGCTACGTGAATGATGTAGCTTTGTTTGAGCGGAAAGGTGACTGAGTTTACGTGTAAAGAAGTCTTGCTTGTAGGAAGATACAGAGCCTGTGATTTAACTCCATTTCTGAAATGAAACACACAGCACTGTTCTCATGATGGAACACACTCTGCGTATAGGAAGAAGCACACTCTTACTATCTAGAGTCTCTAATAAAGCAGGAAACTGAGTGTGCTCAGAACAAAAGAACAGAGTTTCCTGTACATACAGACCATTGCTAGTTCAACTCTGCTTCTGAAACTGATACAAACCACAAGTCATCTAACATCCAATGCTATTCAGTTAAGAGCGAGAAACATGTGATCTTCGTAAACGATTTATATTCATTTGAGCTGAAAAGTGACTGCGTTTACCTGAAATGATGTCTTGCTTTTAGGAAGAAACAGAGCCAGGAATTTAACTCCATTTCTGAAGGGAAAAACACTGCACAGTTCTCATCCATGAAACACACTCTGCTTTAGAGCATGAAGCACAATCTTGCTTTCTAAGAGTCTCTAACACAGCAGGAAACATGACTGTGGTCAGAAAAGATAACGGTGTTTCCTACTCATACAGACCATATCTAGGTCAAGTCTTCTTCTGAAACTCATACAAACCACAGTTCCTCTAATATACAATTCTTTACAGTTAAGAGCGAGAAACGTGTGAAATACGTGAACAATGTAGCTTTTTTGAGCTGAAAGGTGACTGCGTTTACCTGTAATGATGTCTTGCTTGAAGGAAGGCACGGAGCCTGGAATTTAATTCCATTTCTGAAGGGAAACAAACAGCACAGTTCTCATCCATGAAACACACTCTGAATTAGAGCCAGAAGCACGCTCTTGCTTTCTAAGAGTCTCTAATACAGAAGGAAATGTGACTGTGGTAAGAACAAAATAACGGTATTTTCTACACATACGGACCATATCTAGGTCAACTCTTCTTCTGAAACTGATACAAACCACAGTTCCATTAACATGCAATGCTTTCAAGTTAAGAGCAAGAAACGTGTGAGCTACGTGAACGATGTAGCTTTGTTTGAGCGGAAAGGTGACACAGTTTACGTGAAACGAAGTCTTGCTTCTGGGAAGATACAGAGCCTGGGATTAAACTCCATATCTGAAGGGAAACACACAGCACAGTTCTCATCCATGAAACACACTCTGCTTTAGAGCACGAAGCATGCTCTTGCTTTCCAGATTCTCTATTAGAGCCAGAAACTTAAGGGCACTCTGAACAAAATAACGGTGTTTTCTACACATATGGACCATATCTAGGTCAATTCTTCTTCTGAAACTGATACAAACCACAGTTCCATTAACATGCAATGCTTTCAAGTTAAGAGCAAGAAACGTGTGAGTTACGTGAACGATGTAGCTTTGTTTGAGCAGAGAGGTGACTGAGTTTACGTGAAACGAAGTCTTGCTTCTAGGAAGATACAGAGCCTGGGATTAAACTCCATATCTGAAGGGAAACACACAGCACAGTTCTCATCCATGAAACACACTCTGCTTTTGAGCACAAAGCATGCTCTTGCTTTCTAGAGTCTCTAATAGAGCCAGAAACATGAGGGTGCTCAGAACAAAAGAACGGTGTTTCCTACACATACAGACCATTGCTAGTTCAACTCTGCTTCTGAAACTGATACAAACCACAAGTCATCTAACATCCAATGCTTTTCAGTTAAGAACGAGAAACATGTGAGCTTCGTAAACGATTTCTATTCATTTGAGCTGAAAAGTGACTGCATTAACGTGAAATGATGTCTTGCTTGTAGGAAGACACAGAGCCTGGAATTTAACTCCATTTCTGAAGGGAAACACACAGCACTGTTCTCCCGATGAAACACACTCTGCGTATAGGAAGAAGCACGCTCTTGCTTTCTTGAGTCTTTAATAGAGCAGGAAACGTGAGTGTGCTCAGAACAAAAGAACGGTGTTTCCTACACATACGGACAATTGCTAGTTCGACTCTGCTTCTGAAACTGATACAAACCACAAGTTATCTAACATCCAATGCTTTTCATTTAAGAGTGAGAAACGTGTGATCTTCGTAAACGATTTATATTCATTTGAGCTGAAAAGTGACAGCGTTTACCTGAAATGATATCATGCTTTTAGGAAGAAACAGAGCCTGGAATTTAACTCCATTTCTGAAGGGAAACACACAGCACAGTTCTCATCCATGAAAGACACTCTGCTTTAGAGCAAGAAGCACGCTCTTGCTTTCTAAGAGTCTCTAATACAGCAGGAAACGTGACTGTGGTCAGAACAAAATAACGGTGTTTCCTACACATACGGACCATATCTAGGTCAACTCTTCTTCTCAAACTGAAACAAACCACAGTTCCTATAACATACAATGCTTTACAGTTAAGAGCGAGAAACAGGTGAGCTTCGTGAACGATGTAGCTTCTTTTGAGCTGAAAAGTGACTGAGTTTACCTGAAAAGATTTCTTGCTTGTAGGAAGACACAGACCCTGGGATTTAACTCCATTTCTGAAGGGAAACACACAGCACAGTTGTCATCCATGAAACACACTCTGCTTTAGAGCACGAAGCATGCTCTTGCTTTCTAGAGTCTCTAATAAGGCGGGAAATGTGACTGTGGTCCGAACTAAATAACGGTGTTTCCTACACATACGGACCATTGCTAGTTCCACTCTGCTTCTGAAACTGATACAAACCACAAGTCATCTAACATCCAATGCTTTTCATTTAAGAGCAATAAACGTGTGAGCTTCGTAAACGATTTATATTCATTTGAGCTAAAAAGTGACTGCGTTTACCTGAAACAAAGTCTTGCTTCTAGGAAGACACAGGGCCTGGATTTTAACTCCATTTCTGAAGGGAAACACACAGCACAGTTCTCATCCGTTAAACACATTCTCTTTTAGAGCAAGAAGTACGCTCTTGCTTTCTAAGAGTCTCTAATACAGCAGGAAACGTGACTGTGGTCCGAACTAAATAACGGTGTTTCCTACACATACGGACAATATCTCGGTCAGCTCTTCTTCTGAAACTGATACAAACCACAGTTCCATTAACATGCAATGCTTTCCAGTTAAGAGCGAGAAACGTGTGAGCTTCGTGAACCATGTAGATTCCTTTGAGCTGAAAAGTGACTGAGGTTACCTGAAAAGATGTCTTGCTTGTAGGAAGACACAGAGCCTGGGATTTAACTCCATTTCTGAAGGGAAATACACAGCAGAGTTCTCATCCATAAAACACACTCTGCTTTAGTGCAAGATGCATGCTCTTCCTTTTTAGAGTCTATAATAGAGCCAGAAACTTGAGGGTACTCAGAACAAATGAACGGGGTTTCTACACATACGGACCATTGCTAGTTCAACTCTGCTTCTGAAACTGATACAAACCACAGGTCCTCTAACATCCAATGCTTTACAGTTAAAGCAAGAAACTTGTGAGCTACGTGAATGATGTAGCTTTGTTTGAGCGGAAAGGTGACTGAGTTTACGTGTAAAGAAGTCTTGCTTGTAGGAAGATACAGAGCCTGTGATTTAACTCCATTTCTGAAATGAAACACACAGCACTGTTCTCATGATGGAACACACTCTGCGTATAGGAAGAAGCACACTCTTACTATCTAGAGTCTCTAATAAAGCAGGAAACTGAGTGTGCTCAGAACAAAAGAACAGAGTTTCCTGTACATACAGACCATTGCTAGTTCAACTCTGCTTCTGAAACTGATACAAACCACAAGTCATCTAACATCCAATGCTATTCAGTTAAGAGCGAGAAACATGTGATCTTCGTAAACGATTTATATTCATTTGAGCTGAAAAGTGACTGCGTTTACCTGAAATGATGTCTTGCTTTTAGGAAGAAACAGAGCCAGGAATTTAACTCCATTTCTGAAGGGAAAAACACTGCACAGTTCTCATCCATGAAACACACTCTGCTTTAGAGCATGAAGCACAATCTTGCTTTCTAAGAGTCTCTAACACAGCAGGAAACATGACTGTGGTCAGAAAAGATAACGGTGTTTCCTACTCATACAGACCATATCTAGGTCAAGTCTTCTTCTGAAACTCATACAAACCACAGTTCCTCTAATATACAATTCTTTACAGTTAAGAGCGAGAAACGTGTGAAATACGTGAACAATGTAGCTTTTTTGAGCTGAAAGGTGACTGCGTTTACCTGTAATGATGTCTTGCTTGAAGGAAGGCACGGAGCCTGGAATTTAATTCCATTTCTGAAGGGAAACAAACAGCACAGTTCTCATCCATGAAACACACTCTGAATTAGAGCCAGAAGCACGCTCTTGCTTTCTAAGAGTCTCTAATACAGAAGGAAATGTGACTGTGGTAAGAACAAAATAACGGTATTTTCTACACATACGGACCATATCTAGGTCAACTCTTCTTCTGAAACTGATACAAACCACAGTTCCATTAACATGCAATGCTTTCAAGTTAAGAGCAAGAAACGTGTGAGCTACGTGAACGATGTAGCTTTGTTTGAGCGGAAAGGTGACACAGTTTACGTGAAACGAAGTCTTGCTTCTGGGAAGATACAGAGCCTGGGATTAAACTCCATATCTGAAGGGAAACACACAGCACAGTTCTCATCCATGAAACACACTCTGCTTTAGAGCACGAAGCATGCTCTTGCTTTCCAGATTCTCTATTAGAGCCAGAAACTTAAGGGCACTCTGAACAAAATAACGGTGTTTTCTACACATATGGACCATATCTAGGTCAATTCTTCTTCTGAAACTGATACAAACCACAGTTCCATTAACATGCAATGCTTTCAAGTTAAGAGCAAGAAACGTGTGAGTTACGTGAACGATGTAGCTTTGTTTGAGCAGAGAGGTGACTGAGTTTACGTGAAACGAAGTCTTGCTTCTAGGAAGATACAGAGCCTGGGATTAAACTCCATATCTGAAGGGAAACACACAGCACAGTTCTCATCCATGAAACACACTCTGCTTTTGAGCACAAAGCATGCTCTTGCTTTCTAGAGTCTCTAATAGAGCCAGAAACATGAGGGTGCTCAGAACAAAAGAACGGTGTTTCCTACACATACAGACCATTGCTAGTTCAACTCTGCTTCTGAAACTGATACAAACCACAAGTCATCTAACATCCAATGCTTTTCAGTTAAGAACGAGAAACATGTGAGCTTCGTAAACGATTTCTATTCATTTGAGCTGAAAAGTGACTGCATTAACGTGAAATGATGTCTTGCTTGTAGGAAGACACAGAGCCTGGAATTTAACTCCATTTCTGAAGGGAAACACACAGCACTGTTCTCCCGATGAAACACACTCTGCATATAGGAAGAAGCACGCTCTTGCTTTCTTGAGTCTTTAATAGAGCAGGAAACGTGAGTGTGCTCAGAACAAAAGAACGGTGTTTCCTACACATACGGACAATTGCTAGTTCGACTCTGCTTCTGAAACTGATACAAACCACAAGTTATCTAACATCCAATGCTTTTCATTTAAGAGTGAGAAACGTGTGATCTTCGTAAACGATTTATATTCATTTGAGCTGAAAAGTGACAGCGTTTACCTGAAATGATATCATGCTTTTAGGAAGAAACAGAGCCTGGAATTTAACTCCATTTCTGAAGGGAAACACACAGCACAGTTCTCATCCATGAAAGACACTCTGCTTTAGAGCAAGAAGCACGCTCTTGCTTTCTAAGAGTCTCTAATACAGCAGGAAACGTGACTGTGGTCAGAACAAAATAACGGTGTTTCCTACACATACGGACCATATCTAGGTCAACTCTTCTTCTCAAACTGAAACAAACCACAGTTCCTATAACATACAATGCTTTACAGTTAAGAGCGAGAAACAGGTGAGCTTCGTGAACGATGTAGCTTCTTTTGAGCTGAAAAGTGACTGAGTTTACCTGAAAAGATTTCTTGCTTGTAGGAAGACACAGACCCTGGGATTTAACTCCATTTCTGAAGGGAAACACACAGCACAGTTGTCATCCATGAAACACACTCTGCTTTAGAGCACGAAGCATGCTCTTGCTTTCTAGAGTCTCTAATAAGGCGGGAAATGTGACTGTGGTCCGAACTAAATAACGGTGTTTCCTACACATACGGACCATTGCTAGTTCCACTCTGCTTCTGAAACTGATACAAACCACAAGTCATCTAACATCCAATGCTTTTCATTTAAGAGCAATAAACGTGTGAGCTTCGTAAACGATTTATATTCATTTGAGCTAAAAAGTGACTGCGTTTACCTGAAACAAAGTCTTGCTTCTAGGAAGACACAGGGCCTGGATTTTAACTCCATTTCTGAAGGGAAACACACAGCACAGTTCTCATCCGTTAAACACATTCTCTTTTAGAGCAAGAAGTACGCTCTTGCTTTCTAAGAGTCTCTAATACAGCAGGAAACGTGACTGTGGTCCGAACTAAATAACGGTGTTTCCTACACATACGGACAATATCTCGGTCAGCTCTTCTTCTGAAACTGATACAAACCACAGTTCCATTAACATGCAATGCTTTCCAGTTAAGAGCGAGAAACGTGTGAGCTTCGTGAACCATGTAGATTCCTTTGAGCTGAAAAGTGACTGAGGTTACCTGAAAAGATGTCTTGCTTGTAGGAAGACACAGAGCCTGGGATTTAACTCCATTTCTGAAGGGAAATACACAGCAGAGTTCTCATCCATAAAACACACTCTGCTTTAGTGCAAGATGCATGCTCTTCCTTTTTAGAGTCTATAATAGAGCCAGAAACTTGAGGGTACTCAGAACAAATGAACGGGGTTTCTACACATACGGACCATTGCTAGTTCAACTCTGCTTCTGAAACTGATACAAACCACAGGTCCTCTAACATCCAATGCTTTACAGTTAAAGCAAGAAACTTGTGAGCTACGTGAATGATGTAGCTTTGTTTGAGCGGAAAGGTGACTGAGTTTACGTGTAAAGAAGTCTTGCTTGTAGGAAGATACAGAGCCTGTGATTTAACTCCATTTCTGAAATGAAACACACAGCACTGTTCTCATGATGGAACACACTCTGCGTATAGGAAGAAGCACACTCTTACTATCTAGAGTCTCTAATAAAGCAGGAAACTGAGTGTGCTCAGAACAAAAGAACAGAGTTTCCTGTACATACAGACCATTGCTAGTTCAACTCTGCTTCTGAAACTGATACAAACCACAAGTCATCTAACATCCAATGCTATTCAGTTAAGAGCGAGAAACATGTGATCTTCGTAAACGATTTATATTCATTTGAGCTGAAAAGTGACTGCGTTTACCTGAAATGATGTCTTGCTTTTAGGAAGAAACAGAGCCAGGAATTTAACTCCATTTCTGAAGGGAAAAACACTGCACAGTTCTCATCCATGAAACACACTCTGCTTTAGAGCATGAAGCACAATCTTGCTTTCTAAGAGTCTCTAACACAGCAGGAAACATGACTGTGGTCAGAAAAGATAACGGTGTTTCCTACTCATACAGACCATATCTAGGTCAAGTCTTCTTCTGAAACTCATACAAACCACAGTTCCTCTAATATACAATTCTTTACAGTTAAGAGCGAGAAACGTGTGAAATACGTGAACAATGTAGCTTTTTTGAGCTGAAAGGTGACTGCGTTTACCTGTAATGATGTCTTGCTTGAAGGAAGGCACGGAGCCTGGAATTTAATTCCATTTCTGAAGGGAAACAAACAGCACAGTTCTCATCCATGAAACACACTCTGAATTAGAGCCAGAAGCACGCTCTTGCTTTCTAAGAGTCTCTAATACAGAAGGAAATGTGACTGTGGTAAGAACAAAATAACGGTATTTTCTACACATACGGACCATATCTAGGTCAACTCTTCTTCTGAAACTGATACAAACCACAGTTCCATTAACATGCAATGCTTTCAAGTTAAGAGCAAGAAACGTGTGAGCTACGTGAACGATGTAGCTTTGTTTGAGCGGAAAGGTGACACAGTTTACGTGAAACGAAGTCTTGCTTCTGGGAAGATACAGAGCCTGGGATTAAACTCCATATCTGAAGGGAAACACACAGCACAGTTCTCATCCATGAAACACACTCTGCTTTAGAGCACGAAGCATGCTCTTGCTTTCCAGATTCTCTATTAGAGCCAGAAACTTAAGGGCACTCTGAACAAAATAACGGTGTTTTCTACACATATGGACCATATCTAGGTCAATTCTTCTTCTGAAACTGATACAAACCACAGTTCCATTAACATGCAATGCTTTCAAGTTAAGAGCAAGAAACGTGTGAGTTACGTGAACGATGTAGCTTTGTTTGAGCAGAGAGGTGACTGAGTTTACGTGAAACGAAGTCTTGCTTCTAGGAAGATACAGAGCCTGGGATTAAACTCCATATCTGAAGGGAAACACACAGCACAGTTCTCATCCATGAAACACACTCTGCTTTTGAGCACAAAGCATGCTCTTGCTTTCTAGAGTCTCTAATAGAGCCAGAAACATGAGGGTACTCAGAACAAAAGAACGGTGTTTCCTACACATACAGACTATTGCTAGTTCAACTCTGCTTCTGAAACTGATACAAACCACAAGTCATCTAACATCCAATGCTTTTCAGTTAAGAGCAAGAAACGTGTGAGCTTCGTAAACGATTTATATTCATTTGAGCTAAAAAGTGACTGCGTTTACCTGAAACAATGTCTTGCTTCTAGGAAGACACAGGGCCTGGATTTTAACTCCATTTCTGAAGGGAAACACACAGCACAGTTCTCATCCATTAAACACATTCTCTTTTAGAGCAAGAAGTACGCTCTTGCTTTCTAAGAGTCTCTAATACAGCAGGAAACGTGACTGTGGTCCGAACTAAATAACGGTGTTTCCTACACATATGGACCATATCTCGGTCAACTCTTCTTCTGCAACTGATACAAACCACAGTTCCATTAACATGCAATGCTTTCCAGTTAAGAGCGAGAAACGTGTGAGCTTCGTGAACCATGTAGCTTCCTTTGAGCTGAAAAGTGACTGAGTTTACCTCAAAAGATGTCTTGCTTGTAGGAAGACACAGAGCCTGGGATTTAACTCCATTTCTGAAGGGAAATACACAGCAGAGTTCTCATCCATAAAACACACTCTGCTTTAGAGCAAGATGCACGCTCTTCCTTTCTAGAGTCCATAATAGAGCCAGAAACTTGAGGGTACTCAGAACAAACGAACGGGGTTTCCTACACATATGGACCATTGCTAGTTCAACTCTGCTTCTGAAACTGATACAAACCACAGGTCCTCTAACATCCAATGTTTACAGTTAAAGCAACAAACTTGTGAGCTACGTGAACGATGTAGCTTTGTTTGAGCGGAAAGGTGACTGAGTTTACGTGTAATGAAGTCTTGCTTGTAGGAAGATACAGAGCCTGTGATTTAACTCCATTTCTGAAATGAAACACACAGCACTGTTCTCATGATGGAACACACTCTGCGTATAGGAAGAAGCACACTCTTACTATCTAGAGTCTCTAATAAAGCAGGAAACTGAGTGTGCTCAGAACAAAAGAACGGAGTTTCCTGTACATACAGACCATTGCTAGTTCAACTCTGCTTCTGAAACTGATACAAACCACAAGTCATCTAACATCCAATGATTTTCAGTTAAGAGCGAGAAACATGTGATCTTCGTAAACGATTTATATTCATTTGAGCTGAAAAGTGACTGCGTTTACCTGAAATGATGTCTTGCTTTTAGGAAGAAACAGAGCCAGGAATTTAACTCCATTTCTGAAGGGAAACACCCAGCACAGTTCTCATCCATGAAACACACTCTGCTTTAGAGCAAGAAGCACACTCTTGCTTTCTAAGAGTCTCTAATACAGCAGGAAACGTGACTGTGGTCAGAAAAGATAACGGTGTTTCCTACACATACAGACCATATCTAGGTCAAGTCTTCTTCTGAAACTCATACAAACCACAGTTCCTCTAATATACAATTCTTTACAGTTAAGAGCGAGAAACGTGTGAGCTTCATGAACGATGTAGCTTCCTTTGAGCTGAAAAGTGACTGAGTTTACCTGAAAAGAAGTCTAACTTGTAGGAAGAAACAGACCCTTGGATTTAACTCCATTTCTGAAGGGAAACACACAGCACAGTTCTCATCCATGAAACACACTCTGCTTTAGAGCAAGAAGCATGCTCTTGCTTTCCAGAGTCTCTAATAGAGCCAGAAATTCGAGGGTACTCAGAACAAAAGAACGGTGTTTCCTAAACTTACGGACCATTGCTAGTTCAACTCTGCTTCTGAAACTGATACAAACCACAGGTACTCTAACATCAAATGCTTTACAGTTAAGAGCAAGAAACGTGTGAAATACGTGAACAATGTAGCTTTTTTGAGCTGAAAGGTGACTGCGTTTACCTGAAATGATGTCTTGCTTGTAGGAAGACACAGAGCCTGGGATTTAACTCCATTTCTGAAGGGAAACACACAGCACAGATCTCATCCAAGAAACACACTCTGATTTAGAGCAAGAAGCATGCTCTTGTTTTCTAAGAGTCTCTAATAGAGCAGGAAACGTCACTGTGGTTAGAACAAAATAACGGTGTTTCCTACACATACGGACCATATCTAGGTCACATCTTCTTCTGAAACTGATACAAAGCACAGTTCCATTAACATGCAATGCTTTCAAGTTAAGAGCGAGAAACGTGTGAGCATCGTGTACGATGTAGCTTCCTTTGAGCTGAAAAGTGACTGAGTTTACCTGAAAAGATGTCTTAATTGTAGGAAGACACAGAGCCTGGGATTTAACTCCATTTCTGAAGGGAAACACACAGCACAGTTCTCATCCATGAAACACACTCTGCTTTAGAGCAAGAAGCATGCTCTTGCTTTCCAGAGTCTCTAATATTGCCAGAAATTCGAGGGTACTCAGAACAAAAGAACGGTGTTTCCTAAACATACGGACCATTGCTAGTTCAACTCTGCTTCTGAAACTGATACAAACCACAGGTACTCTAACATCAAATGCTTTACAGTTAAGAGCAAGAAACGTGTGAAATACGTGAACAATGTAGCTTTTTTGAGCTGAAAGGTGACTGCGTTTACCTGAAATGATGTCTTGCTTGTAGGAAGACACAGAGCCTGGGATTTAACTCCATTTCTGAAGGGAAACACACAGCACAGTTCTCATCCATGAAACACACTCTGCTTTAGAGCAAGAAGCATGCTCTTGCTTTCCAGAGTCTCTAATAGAGCCAGAAATTCGAGGGTACTCAGAACAAAAGAACGGTGTTTCCTAAACATACGGACCATTGCTAGTTCAACTCTGCTTCTGAAACTGATACAAACCACAGGTACTCTAACATCAAATGCTTTACAGTTAAGAGCAAGAAACGTGTGAGCTACGTGAACGATGTAGCTTTGTTTGAGCTGAAAGGTGGCTGAGTTTACGTGAAACGAAGTCGTGCTTGTAGGAAGATGCAGAGCCTGTGATTTAACTCCATTTCTGAAGGAAAACAAACAACACTGTTCTCACGATGAAACACACTCTGCATATACAAAGAAGCCTGCTCTTGCTTTCTAGATTCTCTAATAGAGCAGGAAACGTGAGTGTCCTCAGAACAAAAGAACGGTGTTTCCTACACATAAGGACCATTGCTAATTCAACTCTGCTTCTGAAACTGATACAAAGCACAAGTCATCTAACACCCAATGCTTTTCAGTGAAGAGCCAGAAACGTGTGATCTTCGTAAACGATTTATATTCATTTGAGCTAAAATGTGACTGCGTTTACCTGAAAAGTTGTCTTGCTTGTAGGAAGACACAGGGTCTGGGATTTAACTCCATTTCTGAAGGGAAACACACAGCACAGTTCTCATCCATGAAACACACTCTGCTTTAGAGCAAGAAGCACGCTCTTGCTTTCTAAGAGTCTCTAATATAGCAGGAAACGTGACTGTCGTCAGAACAAAATACCGGTGTTTCCTACACATACAGACCATATCTAGGTCAACTCTTCTTCTGAAACTGATACAAACCACATTTCCATTAACCTGCAATGCTTTTAAGTTAAGAGCGAGAAACATGTGAGCTTCGTGAACAATGTAGCTACCTTTGAGCTGAAAAGTGACTGAGTTTACCTGAAAAGATGTCTTGCTTGTAGGAAGACACAGAGCCCGGGATTTAACTCCATTTCTGAAGGGAGCTACGTGAAAGATGTAGGTTTGTTTGAGCTGAAATGTGACTGAGTTTATGTGAAAGTGCTTGTAGGAAGATGCAGAGCCTGTGATTTAACTCCATTTCTGAAGGGTAACACACAGCATTGTTCTGACGATGAGACACACTCTGCATATAAGAAGAAGAACGCTCTTGCTTTCTAGAGTCTATAATACAGCCAGAAACTTAAATGTGTGCTCAGAACAAAAGAACAGTGTTTCCTACACATAAGTACCATTGCTAGTTCAACTCTGCTTCTGAAACTGATACAAACCACAAGTCATCTGACATCCCATGCTTTTTAGTTAAGATTAAGAAACGTGTGAGCTTCGTATACGATTTATATTCATTTGAGCTGAAAGGTGACTGAGTTTACGTGAAATGAAGTCATGCTTCTAGGAAGATGCAGAGTCTCTAATAGAGCAGGAAACGTGAGTGTGCTCAGAAAAAAAAACGGTGTTTCCTACACATACAAACCATTGCTAATTCAACTCTGCTTCTGAAACTGATACAAACCACAAGTCATCTAACATCCAATGATTTTCAGTGAAGAGCGAGAAACGTGTGATCTTCGTAAATGATTTATATTCATTTCAGCTGAAATGTGACTGCGTTTACCTGAAATGATGTCTTGCTTGTAGGAAGACACAGAGCCTGGAATTTAACTCCATTTCTGAAGGGAAACACACAGCACAGTTCTCATCCATGAAACACACTCTGCATTAGAGCAAGAAGCACGCTCTTGTTTTCTAAGAGTCTCTAATAGAGCAGGAAACATCCCTGTGGTTAGAACAAAATAACGGTGTTTCCTACACATAGGGACCATATCTAGCTCAACTCTTCTTCTGAAACTGATACAAAGTACAGTTCCATTAACATGCAATGCTTTCAAGTTAAGAGCGAGAAACATGTGAGCATTGTGAACGATGTAGCTTCTTAATTGTAAGAAGACTCAGAGCCTGGGATATAACTCCTTTTCTGAGGGAAACACACAGCACAGTTCTCATCCATGAAACACACTCTGCTTTAGAGCAAGAAGCATGCTCTTGCTTTCCAGAGTCTCTAATAGAGCCAGAAAATTGAGGGTACTCTGAACAAAAGAACGGTGTTTCCTACACATACGGACCATAGCTAGTTCAACTCTGCTTCGGAACCTGATACAAACCATAATTCATATATCGTTGTAGCTTCCTTTGAGCTGAAAAGTGACCTAGTGTACCTGAAAAGTTTTCTTGCTTGTAGGAATACACAGACCCTGGGATTTAACTCCATTTCTGAAGGGAAACACACAGCACAGTTCTCATCCATGAAACACACTCTGCTTTAGAGCAAGAAGCACGCTCTTGCTTTCTAGATTCTCTAATACAGCCAGAAACTTGAGGGTACTCTGAACAAAAGAACGGTGTTTCCTACACATAAGGACCATTGCTAGTTCAACTCTGCTTCTGAAACTGATACAAACCACAAGTCATCTAACATCCAATGCTTTTTAGTTAAGAGCAAGAAAAGTGTGAGCTTCGTAAACGAATTAGATTCATTTGAGCTGAAAAGTGACTGCGTTTACCTGAAAAGATGTATTGCTTGTAGGAAGACACAGAGGTTGGAATTTAACTCCATTTCTGAAGGGAAACACACAGCACAGATCTCATCCATGAAACACATTCTGCTTTAGAGCAAGAAGCACGGTCATGTTTTCTAAGAGTCTCTAATAGAGCAGGAAACGTCACTGTGGTTAGAACAAAATAACGGTGTTTCCTACACATAGGGACCATATCTAGCTCAACTCTTCTTCTGAAACTGATACAAAGCACAGTTCCATTAAAATGCAATGCTTTCAAGTTAAGAGCGAGAAACGTGTGAGCTTCGTGAATGATGTAGCTTCCTTTGAGCTGAAAAGTGACTGAGTTTACCTGAAAAGATGTCTTAATTGTAGGAAGACACAGAGCCTGGGATTTAATTCCATTTCTGAAGGGAAACACACAGCACAGTTCTCATCCATGAAACATACTCTGCTTTAGAGCAAGAATCATGCTCTTGCTTTCCAGAGTCTCTAAGAGAGCCAGAAACTTGAGGGTACTCAGAATAAATGAACGGTGTTTCCTACACATAGGGACCATTACTAGTTCAACTCTGCTTCTGAAACTGATACAAACCACAGGTCCTCTAACATCCAATTCTTTACATTTAAGAGCAAGAAACGTATGAGCTATATGAACGATGTAGATTTGTTTGAGCTGAATGCTGGCTGAGTTTACATGAAACGAAGTCGTGCTTGTAGGAAGATGCAGAGCCTGTGACTTAACTCCATTTCTGAAGGGAAACAAACAGCACTGTTCTCACGATGAAACACACTCTGCATATACGAAGAAGCATGCTCTTTCAACTAGAGTTTCTAATAGAGCAGGAAAAGTGATTGTGCTCAGAACAAAAGAACGGTGTTTACTACACATAAGGACCATTGCTAGTTCAACTCTGCTTCTGAAACTGATACAAACCACAGGTCCTCTAACATCCAATGCTTTACAGTTAAGAGCAAGATTCGTGTGAGCTACGTGAACAATGTAGCTATGTTTGAGCTGAATAGTGACTGAGCTTACGTGAAACAAAGTCTTGCTTGTAGGAAGATGCAGAGCCTGTGATTTAACTCCATTTCTGAAGAGAAACACACAGCACAGATCTCATCCATGAAACACACTCTGCATATAAGAAGAAGCACGCTCTTGCTTTCTAGAGTCTCTATTAGAGCAGGAAACGTGAGCGTGCTCTGAACAAGAACACGGTTTTTCCTACACATACGGACCATCGCTAGTTCAACTCTGCTTCAGAAACTGATACAAACCACAAGTCATCTAACATCCAATGCATTTCAGTGAAGAGCGAGAAACGTGTGATCTTCGTAAACGATTTATATTCATTTGAGATGAAATGTGACTGCGTTTACCTGAAAAGATGTCTTGCTTGTAGGAAGACACAGATTCTGGGATTTAACTCCATTTCTGAAGGGAAACATACGGCACAGTTCTCATCCATGAAACACACTCTGCTTTAGAGCAAGAAGCACGCTCTTGTTTTCTAAGAGTCTCTAATAGAGCAGGAAACGTCACTGTGGTTAGAAGAAAATAACGGTGTTTCCTACACATACGGACCATATCTAGGTCAAGTCTTCTTCTGAAACTGATACAAAGCACAGTTCAATTAACATGCAATGCTTTCAAGTTAAGAGCGAGAAACGTGTGAGCATCGTGAACGATGTAGCTTCCTTTGAGCTGAAAAGTGACTGAGTTTACCTGAAAAGATGTCTTGCTTGTAGGAAGACACAGAGCCTGAGATTTAACTCCATTTGTGAAGGGAAACACACAACACAGTTCTCATTAATGAAACACACTCTGCTTTAGAGCAAGAAGCATGCTCTTGCTTTCTAGAATCTATAATAGAGCCAGAAAATTGAGGGTACTCTGAACAAAAGAACGCTGTTTCCTACACATACGGACCATAGCTAGTTCAACTCTGCTTCTGAAACTGATACAAACCACAGGTCCTATAACATCCAATGCATTTCAGTTAAGAGCGAGAAATGTGTGAGCTTCGTGAACAATGTGGCTTCCTTTTAGCTGAAAGGTGACTGAGTTTACATGAAACGAAGTCGTGCTTGTAGGAAGATGCAGAGCCTGTGATGTAACTCCATTTCTGAAGGGAAACACACAGCACTGTTCTCACAATGAAATACACTCTGCATATAAGAAGAAGCATGCTCTTGCTTCCTAGAGTGTCTAATAGAGCAAGAAACGTGAGTGTGCTCAGAACAAAAGAACGGTGTTTCCTACACATATGGACCATCGCTAATTCAACTCTGCTTCTGAAACTGATACAAACCACAAGTCATCTAACATCCAATGCTTTTCAATTAAGAGCGAGAAACGTGTGAGCATCGAGAACGATGTAGCTTCCTTTGAGCTGCAAAATTGACTGAGTTTACCTGAAAAGATGTCTTGCTTGTAGGAAGACACAGAGCCTGGGATTTAAATCCATTTGTGAAGGAAACACAAAGAACAGTTCTCATTCATGAAACACACTCTGCTTTAGAGCAAGAAGCATGCTCTTGCTTTCTAGAATCTATAATACAGCCAGAAAATTGAGGGTACTCTGAACAAAAGAACGCTGTTTCCTACACATACGGACCATAGCTAGTTCAACTCTGCTTCTGAACCTTATACAAACCACAATTCATCTAACATCCAATGCTTTTCAGTTAAGAGCGAGAAACGTGTGAGCTTCATGAACGATGTAGCTTCCTTTGACCTGAAAAGTACCTAGTTTACCTGAAAAGTTGTCTTGCTTGTAGGAAGACACAGAGCGTTGGATTTAACTCCATTTCTGAAGGGAAACACACAGCACAGTTCTCATCCATGAAACACAGTCTGCTTTAGAGCAAGAAGCACGCTCTTGCTTTCTAAGAGTCTCTAATACAGCAGGAAACGTGCCTGTGGTCAGAACAAAATACCGGTGTTACCTACACATACAGACCATATCTAGGTCAACTCTTCTTCTGAAACTGATATAAACCACATTTCCATTAACATGCAATGCTTTCAAGTTAAGAGCGAGAAACATGTGAGCTTCGTGAACGATGTAGCTACCTTTGAGCTGAAAAGTGAGTGAGTTTACCGGAAAAGATGTCTTGCTTGTAAGAAGACACAGAGCCTGGGATTTAACTCCATTTCTGAAGGAAAACACACAGCACAGATATCATCCATGAAACACATTCTGCTTTAGAGCAAGAAGCATGCTCTTGTTTTCTAAGAGTCTCTAATAGAGCAGGAAACGTCACTGTTGTTAGAACAAAATAACGGTGTTTCCTACACATACGGACCATATCTAGGTCAAGTCTTCTTCTGAAACTGATACAAAGCACAGTTCCATTAACATGCAATGCTTTCAAGTTAAGAGCGATAAACGTGTGAGCATCATGAACGATGTAGCTTCCTTTGAGCTGAAAAGTGACTGAGTTTACCTGAAAAGATGTCTTAATTGTAGGAAGACACAGAGCCTGGGATTTAACTCCATTTCTGAAGGGAAACACACAGAACAGTTCTCATCCATGACACACTCTCTGTTTTAGAGCTTGTAGCATGCTCTTGCTTTCCAGAGTCTCTAATAGAGCCAGAAACTTGAGGGTACTCCGAACAAAATAACGGTGTTTCCTACATATACGGACCATATCTAGGTCAATTCTTCTTCTGAAACTGATACAAACCACAGTTCCATTAACATGCAATGCTTTCAAGTTAAGAGCAAGAAACGTGTGAGTTACGTGAACGATGTAGCTTTGTTTGAGCAGAGAGGTGACTGAGTTTACGTGAAACGAAGTCTTGCTTCTAGGAAGATACAGAGCCTGGGATTAAACTCCATATCTGAAGGGAAACACACAGCACAGATCACATCCATGAAACACACTCTGCATATAAGAAGAAGCACGCTCTTGCTTTCTAGAGTCTCTAATAGAGCAGGAAACGTGAGTGTGCTCAGAACAAAAGAACAGTGTTTCCTACACATACGGACCATCGCCTGTTCTACTCTGCTTCTGAAACTGATACAAACCACAAGTCATCTAACATCCAATGCTTTTCAATTAAGAGCGAGAAATGTGTGAGCATCGTGAACGATGTACCTTCCTTTGAGCTGAAAAGTGACTGAGTTTACCTGAAAAGATGTCTTGCTTGTACGAAGACACAGAGCCTGGGATTTAACTCCATTTCTGAAGGGAAACACACAGCACAGTTCTCATCCATGAAACACACTCTGCTTTAGAGCAAGAAGCATGCTCTTGCTTTCTAGAATCTATAATACAGCCAGAAAATTGAGGGTACTCTGAACAAAAGAACGCTGTTTCCTACACATACGGACCATAGCTAGTTCAACTCTGCTTCTGAACCTGATACAAACCACAATTCATCTAACATCCAATGCTTTTCAGTTAAGAGCGAGAAACGTGTGAGCTTCATGAACGATGTAGCTTCCTTTGACCTGAAAAGTACCTAGTTTACCTGAAAAGTTGTCTTGCTTGTAGGAAGACACAGAGCGTTGGATTTAACTCCATTTCTGAAGGGAAACACACAGCACAGTTCTCATCCATGAAACACAGTCTGCTTTAGAGCAAGAAGCACGCTCTTGCTTTCTAAGAGTCTCTAATACAGCAGGAAACTTGCCTGTGGTCAGAACAAAATTCCGGTGTTTCCTACACATACAGACCATATCTAGGTCAACTCTTCTTCTGAAACTGATATAAACCACATTTCCATTAACATGCAATGCTTTCAAGTTAAGAGCGAGAAACATGTGAGCTTCGTGAACGATGTAGCTACCTTTGAGCTGAAAAGTGAGTGAGTTTACCGGAAAAGATGTCTTGCTTGTAAGAAGACACAGAGCCTGGGATTTAACTCCATTTCTGAAGGGAAACACACAGCACAGATCTCATCCATGAAACACATTCTGCTTTAGAGCAAGAAGCATGCTCTTGTTTTCCAAGAGTCTCTAATAGAGCAGGAAACGTCACTGTGGTTAGAACAAAATAACGGTGTTTCCTACACATACGGACCATATCTAGGTCAAGTCTTCTTCTGAAACTGATACAAAGCACAGTTCCATTAACATGCAATGCTTTCAAGTTTAGAGCGATAAACGTGTGAGCATCATGAACGATGTAGCTTCCTTTGAGCTGAAAAGTGACTGAGTTTACCTGAAAAGATGTCTTAATTGTAGGAAGACACAGAGCCTGGGATTTAACTCCATTTCTGAAGGGAAACACACAGAACAGTTCTCATCCATGACACACTCTCTGTTTAGAGCTTGTAGCATGCTCTTGCTTTCCAGAGTCTCTAATAGAGCCAGAAACTTGAGGGTACTCCGAACAAAATAACGGTGTTTCCTACATATACGGACCATTGCTAGTTCAACTCTGCTTCTGAAACTGATACAAACCACAGGTCCTCTAACATCCAATGCTTTACAGTTAAGAGCAAGATTCGTGTGAGCTACGTGAACAATGTTGCTATGTTTGAGCTGAATAGTGACTGAGCTTACGTGAAACGAAGTCTTGCTTGTAGGAAGATGCAGAGACTGTGATTTAACTCCATTTCTGAAGGGAAACACACAGCACAGATCTCATCCATGAAACACACTCTGCATATAAGAAGAAGCAGGCTCTTGCTTTCTAGAGTCTCTATTAGAGCAGGAAACGTGAGCGTGCTCTGAACAAGAACACGGTTTTTCCTACACATACGGACCATCGCTAGTTCAACTCTGCTTCAGAAACTGATACAAACCACAAGTCATCTAACATCCAATGCATTTCAGTGAAGAGCGAGAAACGTGTGATCTTCGTAAACGATTTATATTCATTTGAGATGAAATGTGACTGCGTTTACCTGAAAAGATGTCTTGCTTGTAGGAAGACACAGAGTCTGGGATTTAACTCCATTTGTGAAGGGAAACACACAGCACAGTTCTCATCCATGAAACACACTCTGCTTTAGAGCACGAAGCATGCTCTTGCTTTCTAGAGTCTCTAATAGAGCCAGAAAATTGAGGGTACTCTGAACAAAAGAACAGTGTTTCCTACACATACGGACCATAGCTAGTTCAACTCTGCTTCTGAATCTGATACAAGCCACAATTCATCTAACATCCAATGCTTTTCAGTTAAGAGCGAGAAACGTGTGAGCTTCGTGAACGATGTAGCTTCTTTTAAGCTGAAAAGTGACCTAGTTTACCTGAAAAGTTGTCTTGCTTGTAGGAAGACACAGAGCCTGGGATTTAACTCCATTTCTGAAGGTAAACACACAGCACAGTTCTCATCCATGAAACACACTCTGCTTTAGAGCAAATAGTACGCTCTTGCTTTCTAAGAGTCTCTAATAGAGCAGGAAATGTCACTGTGGTTAGAACAAAATAACGGTGTTTCCTACACATACGGACCATATCTAGGGCAACTCTTCTTCTGAAACTGATACAAACCACATTTCCATTAACCTGCAATGCTTTTAAGTTAAGAGTGAGAAACGTGTGAGCTTCGTGAACGATGTAGCTACCTTTGAGCTGAAAAGTGACTGAGTTTACCTGAAAAGATGTCTTGCTTGTAGGAAGACACAGAGCCTGGGATTTAACACCATTTCTGAAGGGAAACACACAGCACAGTTCTCATCCATGACACACACTCTGCTTTAGAGCAAGTAGCATGCTCTTGCTTTCTAGAATCTCTAATAGAGCCAGAAAATTGAGGGTACTCTGAACTAAAGAACGGTGTTTCCTACACATACGGACCATAGCTAGTTCAACTCTGCTTCTGAAACTGATACAAACCACAGGTCCCCTACATCCAATTCTTTACAGTTAAGAGCAACAAACGTGTGAGCTACGTGAACGATGTAGCTTTGTTTGAGCTGAAAATTGGCTGAGTTTACATGAAACGAAGTCGTGCTTGTAGGAAGATGCAGAGCCTGTGATTTAACTCCATTTCTGAAGGGAAACAAACAGCACTGTTCTCACGATGAAACACAATCTACATATAAGAAGAAGCATGCCCTTGCTTTCTAGAGTCTCCAATAGAGCAGGAAACGTGAGTGTGCTCAGAACAAAAGAACGGTGTTTCCTACACATACGGACCATTGCTAATTCAACTCTGCTTCTGCAACTGATACAAAGCACAAGTCATCTAACATCCAATGCTTTTCAATGAAGAGCGAGAAACGTGTGATCTTCGTAAACGATTTATATTCATTTGAGATGAAATGTATCTGCGTTTACCTGAAAAGATGTCTTGCTTGTAGGAAGACACACAGTCTGGGATTTAACTCCATTTGTGAAGGGAAACACACAGAACAGTTCTCAGTCATGAAACACACTCTGCTTTAGAGCAAGAAGTACGCTTTTGCTTTCTAAGAGTCTCTAATACAGCAGGAAACGTGACTGTGGTCAGATCAAAATACCGGTGTTTCCTACACATACGGACCATATCTAGGTCAACTCTTCTTCTGAAACTGATACAAACCACATTTCAATTAACCTGCAATGCTTTTACGTTAAGGGCGAGAAACATGTGAGCTTCGTGAACGATGTAGCTTCCTTTGAGCTGAAAAGTGACTGAGTTTACCTGAAAAGTTGTCTTGCTTGTAGGAAGACACAGAGCCTGGGATTTAACTCCATTTCTGAAGGGAAACACACAGCACAGATCTCATCCATGAAACACACTCTGCTTTATAGCAAGAAGCACGGTCATGTTTTCTAAGAATCTCTAATAGAGCAGGAAACGTCACTGTGGTTAGAAGAAAATAACGGTGTTTCCTACACATACGGACCATATCTAGCTCAACTCTTCTTCTGAAACTGATACAAAGCACAGTTCCATTAAAATGCAATGCTTTCAAGTTAAGAGCGAGAAACGTGTGAGCTTCGTGAACGATGTAGCTTCCTTTGAGCTGAAAAGTGACTGAGTTTACCTGAAAAGATGTCTTAATTGTAGGAAGACACAGAGCCTGGGATTTAACTCCATTTCTGAAGGGAAACACACAGCACAGTTCTCATCCATGACACACACTCTGCATATAAGAAGAAGCCCGCTCTTGCTTTCTAGAGTCTATAATAGAGCCAGAAACTTAAAAGTGTGCTCAGAACAAAAGAACAGTGTTTCCTACACATACGGAGCATTGCTAGTTCCACTCTGCTTCTAAAACTGATACAAACCACAAGTCATCTAACATCCAATGCTTTTTAGTTAAGAGCAAGAAACGTGTGAGCTTCGTATACGATTTATATTCATTTGAGCTGAAAGGTGACTGAGTTTACGTGAAACGAAGTCATGCTTGTACGAAGATGCAGAGCCTGTGATTTCACTCCATTTCTGAAGGGAAACAAACAGCACTGTTCTCATGATGAAACACAATCTGCATATAAGAAGAAGCATGCTCTTGCTTTCTAGAGTCTCTAACAGAGCAGGAAATGTGAGTGTGCTCAGAACAAAAGAACGGTGTTTCCTACACATACAGACCATTGCTAATTCAACTCTGCTTCTGCAACTGATACAAAGCACAAGTCATCTAACATCCAATGCTTTTCAGTGAAGAGCGAGAAACGTGTGATCTTCGTAAACGATTTATATTCATTTGAGCTGAAAAGTGACTGTGTTTACCTGAAATGATGTTTTGCTTGTAGGAAGACACAGAGCCTGCAATTTAACTCCATTTCTGAAGGGAAACACACAGCACAGTTCTCATCCATGAAACACACTCGGCTTTAGAGCAAGAAGCACGCTCTTGCTTTCTAAGAGTCTCTAATACAGCAAGAAACGTGACTGTGGTCAGAGCAAAATAACGATGTTTCCTGCACATACGGACCATATCTAGGTCAACACTTCTTCTGAAACTGATACAAGCACAGTTCCATTAACTTGCAATGCTTTCAAGTTAAGAGCGAGAAACCTGTGAGCTTCGTGAACGAGGTAGCTTCCTTTGAGCTGAAAAGTGACGGAATTTACCTGAAAAGCTGTCTTGCTTGTAGGAAGACACAGAGCCTGGGATTTAACTCCATTTCTGAAGGGAAACACAAAGCACAGATCTAATCCATGAAACACACTCTCCTTTAGAGCACGAAGAATGCTCTTGCTTTCTAGAGTCTCTAAAAGAGCCAGAAATTTGAGGGTACTCTGAACAAAAGAACAGTGTTTCCTACACATACGGACCATAGCTAGTTCAACTCTGCTTCTGAACCTGATACAAACCACAATTCATCTATCATCCTATGCTTATCAGTTAAGAGCAAGAAACGTGTGAGCTTCGTGAACGATGTAGCTTCCTTTGAGCTGAAAAGTGACCTAGTTTTCTTGAAAAGTTGCCTTGCTTGTAGGAGGACACAGAGCCTGGGATTTAACTCCATTTTTGATGGGAAACACTCAGCACAGTTCTCATCCATGAAATACACTCTGCTTTAGAGCAAGAAGCACGCTCTTGTTTTCTAAGAGTCTCTAATAGAGCAGGAAACGTCACTGTGGTTAGAAGAAAATAGTGGTGTTTCCTACACATACGGACCATATCTAGCTCAACTCTTCTTCTGAAACTGATACAAAGCACAGTTCCATTAACATGCAATGCTTTCCAGTTAAGAGCGAGAAACGTGTGAGCTTTGTGAACGATGTAGCTTCCTTTGAGCTGAAAAGTGACTGAGTTTACCTGAAAAGATGTCTTAATTGTAGGAAGACACAGAGTTGGGATTTAACTCCATTTCTGAAGGGAAACACACAGCATAGTTCTCATCCATGAAACACATTCTGCTTTAGAGCAAGAAGCATGCTCTTGTTTTCTAAGAGTCTCTAATACAGCAGGAAACGTCACTGTGGTTAGAACAAAATAACGGTGTTTCCTACACATATGGACCATATCTAGGTCAAGTCTTCTTCTGAAACTGATACAAAGCACAGTTCCATTAACATGCAATGCTTTCAAGTTAAGAGCGATAAACGTGTGAGCATCATGAACGATGTAGCTTCCTTTGAGCTGAAAATTGACTGAGTTTACCTGAAAAGATGTCTTAATTGTAGGAAGACACAGAGCCTGGGATTTAACTCCATTTCTGAAGGGAAACACACAGCACAGTTCTCATCCATGACACACTCTCTGTTTTAGAGCTTGTAGCATGCTCTTGCTTTCCAGAGTCTCTAATAGAGCCAGAAACTTGAGGGTACTCTGAACAAAATAACGGTGTTTCCTACATATACGGACCATTGCTAGTTCAACTCTGCTTCTGAAACGGATACAAACCACAGGTCCTCTAACATCCAATGCTTTACAGTTAAGAGCAAGATTCGTGTGAGCTACGTGAACAATGTTGCTATGTTTGAGCTGAAAGTTGACTGAGTTTACGTGAAACGATGTCTTTCTCGTAGGAAGATGCAGAGCCTGTGATTTAACTCCATTTCTGAAGGGAAACACACAGCACAGATCACATCCATGAAACACACTCTGCATATAAGAAGAAGCACGCTCTTGCTTTCTAGAGTCTCTAATAGAGCAGGAAACGTGAGTGTGCTCAGAACTAAAGAACAGTGTTTCCTACACATACGGACCATCGCTAGTTCTACTCTGCTTTCGGAAACTGATACAAACCACAAGTCATCTAAGATCGAATGCTTTTCAGTGAAGAGCGAGAAACGTGTGATCTTCGTAAACGATTTATATTCATTTGAGCTGAATAGTGACTGCGTTTACCTGAAAAGATGTCTTGCTTGTAGGAAGACACAGAGCCTGGGATTTTACTCCATTTCTGAAGGGAAACACACAGCACAGTTCTCATCCATGACACACACTCTGCTTTAGAGCAAGTAGCATGCTCTTGCTTTCTAGAATGTCTAATAGAGCCAGAAAATTGAGGGTACTCTGAACTAAAGAACGGTGTTTCCTACACATACTGACCATAGCTAGTTCAACTCTGCTTCTGAAACTGATACAAACCACAGGTCCCCTACATCCAATTCTTTACAGTTAAGAGCAACAAACGTGTGAGCTACGTGAACGATGTAGCTTTGTTTGAGCTGAAAATTGGATGAGTTTACATGAAACGAAGTCGTGCTTGTAGGAAGATGCAGAGCCTGGGATTTAACTCCATTTCTGAAGGGAAACAAACAGCACTGTTCTCACGATGAAACACAATCTACATATAAGAAGAAGCATGCCCTTTCTTTCTAGATTCTCCAATAGAGCAGGAAACGTGAGTGTGCTCAGAACAAAAGAATGGTGTTTCCTACACATACGGACCATTGCTAATTCAACTCTGCTTCTGCAACTGATACAAAGCACAAGTCATCTAACATCCAATGCTTTTCAGTGAATAGCGAGAAACGTGTGATCTTCGTAAACGATTTATATTCATTTGAGATGAAATGTGACTGCGTTTACCTGAAAAGATGTCTTGCTTGTAGGACGACACAGAGTCTGGGATTTAACTCCATTTCTGAAGGGAAACACACAGCACAGTTCTCATCCATGAAACACACTCTGCTTTAGAGCAAGGAGTACGCTCTTGCTTTCTAAGAGTCTCTAATACAGCAGGAAACGTGACTGTGGTCAGATCAAAATACCGGTGTTTCCTACACATACGGACCATATCTAGGTCAACTCTTCTTCTGAAACTGATACAAACCACATTTCAATTAACCTGCAATGCTTTTACGTTAAGGGCGAGAAACATGTGAGCTTCGTGAACGATGTAGCTTCCTTTGAGCTGAAAAGTGACTGAGTTTACCTGAAAAGTTGTCTTGCTTGTAGGAAGACACAGAGCCTGGGATTTAACTCCATTTCTGAAGGGAAACACACAGCACAGATCTCATCCATGAAACACACTCTGCTTTATAGCAAGAAGCACGGTCATGTTTTCTAAGAATCTCTAATAGAGCAGGAAACGTCACTGTGGTTAGAAGAAAATAACGGTGTTTCCTACACATACGGACCATATCTAGCTCAACTCTTCTTCTGAAACTGATACAAAGCACAGTTCCATTAAAATGCAATGCTTTCAAGTTAAGAGCGAGAAACGTGTGAGCTTCGTGAACGATGTAGCTTCCTTTGAGCTGAAAAGTGACTGAGTTTACCTGAAAAGATGTCTTAATTGTAGGAAGACACAGAGCCTGGGATTTAACTCCATTTCTGAAGGGAAACACACAGCACAGTTCTCATCCATGACACACACTCTGCATATAAGAAGAAGCCCGCTCTTGCTTTCTAGAGTCTATAATAGAGCCAGAAACTTAAAAGTGTGCTCAGAACAAAAGAACAGTGTTTCCTACACATACGGAGCATTGCTAGTTCCACTCTGCTTCTAAAACTGATACAAACCACAAGTCATCTAACATCCAATGCTTTTTAGTTAAGAGCAAGAAACGTGTGAGCTTTGTATACGATTTATATTCATTTGAGCTGAAAGGTGACTGAGTTTACGTGAAACGAAGTCATGCTTGTACGAAGATGCAGAGCCTGTGATTTCACTCCATTTCTGAAGGGAAACAAACAGCACTGTTCTCATGATGAAACACAATCTGCATATAAGAAGAAGCATGCTCTTGCTTTCTAGAGTCTCTAACAGAGCAGGAAATGTGAGTGTGCTCAGAACAAAAGAACGGTGTTTCCTACACATACAGACCATTGCTAATTCAACTCTGCTTCTGCAACTGATACAAAGCACAAGTCATCTAACATCCAATGCTTTTCAGTGAAGAGCGAGAAACGTGTGATCTTCGTAAACGATTTATATTCATTTGAGCTGAAAAGTGACTGTGTTTACCTGAAATGATGTTTTGCTTGTAGGAAGACACAGAGCCTGCAATTTAACTCCATTTCTGAAGGGAAACACACAGCACAGTTCTCATCCATGAAACACACTCGGCTTTAGAGCAAGAAGCACGCTCTTGCTTTCTAAGAGTCTCTAATACAGCAAGAAACGTGACTGTGGTCAGAGCAAAATAACGATGTTTCCTGCACATACGGACCATATCTAGGTCAACACTTCTTCTGAAACTGATACAAGCACAGTTCCATTAACTTGCAATGCTTTCAAGTTAAGAGCGAGAAACCTGTGAGCTTCGTGAACGAGGTAGCTTCCTTTGAGCTGAAAAGTGACGGAATTTACCTGAAAAGATGTCTTGCTTGTAGGAAGACACAGAGCCTGGGATTTAACTCCATTTCTGAAGGGAAACACAAAGCACAGATCTAATCCATGAAACACACTCTCCTTTAGAGCACGAAGAATGCTCTTGCTTTCTAGAGTCTCTAAAAGAGCCAGAAATTTGAGGGTACTCTGAACAAAAGAACAGTGTTTCCTACACATACGGACCATAGCTAGTTCAACTCTGCTTCTGAACCTGATACAAACCACAATTCATCTATCATCCTATGCTTATCAGTTAAGAGCAAGAAACGTGTGAGCTTCGTGAACGATGTAGCTTCCTTTGAGCTGAAAAGTGACCTAGTTTTCTTGAAAAGTTGCCTTGCTTGTAGGAGGACACAGAGCCTGGGATTTAACTCCATTTTTGATGGGAAACACTCAGCACAGTTCTCATCCATGAAATACACTCTGCTTTAGAGCAAGAAGCACGCTCTTGTTTTCTAAGAGTCTCTAATAGAGCAGGAAACGTCACTGTGGTTAGAAGAAAATAGTGGTGTTTCCTACACATACGGACCATATCTAGCTCAACTCTTCTTCTGAAACTGATACAAAGCACAGTTCCATTAACATGCAATGCTTTCCAGTTAAGAGCGAGAAACGTGTGAGCTTTGTGAACGATGTAGCTTCCTTTGAGCTGAAAAGTGACTGAGTTTACCTGAAAAGATGTCTTAATTGTAGGAAGACACAGAGTTGGGATTTAACTCCATTTCTGAAGGGAAACACACAGCATAGTTCTCATCCATGAAACACATTCTGCTTTAGAGCAAGAAGCATGCTCTTGTTTTCTAAGAGTCTCTAATACAGCAGGAAACGTCACTGTGGTTAGAACAAAATAACGGTGTTTCCTACACATATGGACCATATCTAGGTCAAGTCTTCTTCTGAAACTGATACAAAGCACAGTTCCATTAACATGCAATGCTTTCAAGTTTAGAGCGATAAACGTGTGAGCATCATGAACGATGTAGCTTCCTTTGAGCTGAAAATTGACTGAGTTTACCTGAAAAGATGTCTTAATTGTAGGAAGACACAGAGCCTGGGATTTAACTCCATTTCTGAAGGGAAACACACAGCACAGTTCTCATCCATGACACACTCTCTGTTTTAGAGCTTGTAGCATGCTCTTGCTTTCCAGAGTCTCTAATAGAGCCAGAAACTTGAGGGTACTCTGAACAAAATAACGGTGTTTCCTACATATACGGACCATTGCTAGTTCAACTCTGCTTCTGAAACGGATACAAACCACAGGTCCTCTAACATCCAATGCTTTACAGTTAAGAGCAAGATTCGTGTGAGCTACGTGAACAATGTTGCTATGTTTGAGCTGAAAGTTGACTGAGTTTACGTGAAACGATGTCTTTCTCGTAGGAAGATGCAGAGCCTGTGATTTAACTCCATTTCTGAAGGGAAACACACAGCACAGATCACATCCATGAAACACACTCTGCATATAAGAAGAAGCACGCTCTTGCTTTCTAGAGTCTCTAATAGAGCAGGAAACGTGAGTGTGCTCAGAACTAAAGAACAGTGTTTCCTACACATACGGACCATCGCTAGTTCTACTCTGCTTTCGGAAACTGATACAAACCACAAGTCATCTAAGATCGAATGCTTTTCAGTGAAGAGCGAGAAACGTGTGATCTTCGTAAACGATTTATATTCATTTGAGCTGAATAGTGACTGCGTTTACCTGAAAAGATGTCTTGCTTGTAGGAAGACACAGAGCCTGGGATTTTACTCCATTTCTGAAGGGAAACACACAGCACAGTTCTCATCCATGACACACACTCTGCTTTAGAGCAAGTAGCATGCTCTTGCTTTCTAGAATGTCTAATAGAGCCAGAAAATTGAGGGTACTCTGAACTAAAGAACGGTGTTTCCTACACATACTGACCATAGCTAGTTCAACTCTGCTTCTGAAACTGATACAAACCACAGGTCCCCTACATCCAATTCTTTACAGTTAAGAGCAACAAACGTGTGAGCTACGTGAACGATGTAGCTTTGTTTGAGCTGAAAATTGGATGAGTTTACATGAAACGAAGTCGTGCTTGTAGGAAGATGCAGAGCCTGGGATTTAACTCCATTTCTGAAGGGAAACAAACAGCACTGTTCTCACGATGAAACACAATCTACATATAAGAAGAAGCATGCCCTTTCTTTCTAGATTCTCCAATAGAGCAGGAAACGTGAGTGTGCTCAGAACAAAAGAATGGTGTTTCCTACACATACGGACCATTGCTAATTCAACTCTGCTTCTGAAACTGATACAAAGCACAAGTCATCTAACATCCAATGCTTTTCAGTGAATAGCGAGAAACGTGTGATCTTCGTAAACGATTTATATTCATTTGAGATGAAATGTGACTGCGTTTACCTGAAAAGATGTCTTGCTTGTAGGACGACACAGAGTCTGGGATTTAACTCCATTTCTGAAGGGAAACACACAGCACAGTTCTCATCCATGAAACACACTCTGCTTTAGAGCAAGGAGTACGCTCTTGCTTTCTAAGAGTCTCTAATACAGCAGGAAACGTGACTGTGGTCAGATCAAAATACCGGTGTTTCCTACACATACGGACCATATCTAGGTCAACTCTTCTTCTGAAACTGATACAAACCACATTTCAATTAACCTGCAATGCTTTTACGTTAAGGGCGAGAAACATGTGAGCTTCGTGAACGATGTAGCTTCCTTTGAGCTGAAAAGTGACTGAGTTTACCTGAAAAGTTGTCTTGCTTGTAGGAAGACACAGAGCCTGGGATTTAACTCCATTTCTGAAGGGAAACACACAGCACAGATCTCATCCATGAAACACACTCTGCTTTATAGCAAGAAGCACGGTCATGTTTTCTAAGAATCTCTAATAGAGCAGGAAACGTCACTGTGGTTAGAAGAAAATAACGGTGTTTCCTACACATACGGACCATATCTAGCTCAACTCTTCTTCTGAAACTGATACAAAGCACAGTTCCATTAAAATGCAATGCTTTCAAGTTAAGAGCGAGAAACGTGTGAGCTTCGTGAACGATGTAGCTTCCTTTGAGCTGAAAAGTGACTGAGTTTACCTGAAAAGATGTCTTAATTGTAGGAAGACACAGAGCCTGGGATTTAACTCCATTTCTGAAGGGAAACACACAGCACAGTTCTCATCCATGACACACACTCTGCATATAAGAAGAAGCCCGCTCTTGCTTTCTAGAGTCTATAATAGAGCCAGAAACTTAAAAGTGTGCTCAGAACAAAAGAACAGTGTTTCCTACACATACGGAGCATTGCTAGTTCCACTCTGCTTCTAAAACTGATACAAACCACAAGTCATCTAACATCCAATGCTTTTTAGTTAAGAGCAAGAAACGTGTGAGCTTCGTATACGATTTATATTCATTTGAGCTGAAAGGTGACTGAGTTTACGTGAAACGAAGTCATGCTTGTACGAAGATGCAGAGCCTGTGATTTCACTCCATTTCTGAAGGGAAACAAACAGCACTGTTCTCATGATGAAACACAATCTGCATATAAGAAGAAGCATGCTCTTGCTTTCTAGAGTCTCTAACAGAGCAGGAAATGTGAGTGTGCTCAGAACAAAAGAACGGTGTTTCCTACACATACAGACCATTGCTAATTCAACTCTGCTTCTGCAACTGATACAAAGCACAAGTCATCTAACATCCAATGCTTTTCAGTGAAGAGCGAGAAACGTGTGATCTTCGTAAACGATTTATATTCATTTGAGCTGAAAAGTGACTGTGTTTACCTGAAATGATGTTTTGCTTGTAGGAAGACACAGAGCCTGCAATTTAACTCCATTTCTGAAGGGAAACACACAGCACAGTTCTCATCCATGAAACACACTCGGCTTTAGAGCAAGAAGCACGCTCTTGCTTTCTAAGAGTCTCTAATACAGCAAGAAACGTGACTGTGGTCAGAGCAAAATAACGATGTTTCCTGCACATACGGACCATATCTAGGTCAACACTTCTTCTGAAACTGATACAAGCACAGTTCCATTAACTTGCAATGCTTTCAAGTTAAGAGCGAGAAACCTGTGAGCTTCGTGAACGAGGTAGCTTCCTTTGAGCTGAAAAGTGACGGAATTTACCTGAAAAGATGTCTTGCTTGTAGGAAGACACAGAGCCTGGGATTTAACTCCATTTCTGAAGGGAAACACAAAGCACAGATCTAATCCATGAAACACACTCTCCTTTAGAGCACGAAGAATGCTCTTGCTTTCTAGAGTCTCTAAAAGAGCCAGAAATTTGAGGGTACTCTGAACAAAAGAACAGTGTTTCCTACACATACGGACCATAGCTAGTTCAACTCTGCTTCTGAACCTGATACAAACCACAATTCATCTATCATCCTATGCTTATCAGTTAAGAGCAAGAAACGTGTGAGCTTCGTGAACGATGTAGCTTCCTTTGAGCTGAAAAGTGACCTAGTTTTCTTGAAAAGTTGCCTTGCTTGTAGGAGGACACAGAGCCTGGGATTTAACTCCATTTTTGATGGGAAACACTCAGCACAGTTCTCATCCATGAAATACACTCTGCTTTAGAGCAAGAAGCACGCTCTTGTTTTCTAAGAGTCTCTAATAGAGCAGGAAACGTCACTGTGGTTAGAAGAAAATAGTGGTGTTTCCTACACATACGGACCATATCTAGCTCAACTCTTCTTCTGAAACTGATACAAAGCACAGTTCCATTAACATGCAATGCTTTCCAGTTAAGAGCGAGAAACGTGTGAGCTTTGTGAACGATGTAGCTTCCTTTGAGCTGAAAAGTGACTGAGTTTACCTGAAAAGATGTCTTAATTGTAGGAAGACACAGAGTTGGGATTTAACTCCATTTCTGAAGGGAAACACACAGCATAGTTCTCATCCATGAAACACATTCTGCTTTAGAGCAAGAAGCATGCTCTTGTTTTCTAAGAGTCTCTAATACAGCAGGAAACGTCACTGTGGTTAGAACAAAATAACGGTGTTTCCTACACATATGGACCATATCTAGGTCAAGTCTTCTTCTGAAACTGATACAAGCATAGTTCCATTAACATGCAATGCTTTCAAGTTAAGAGCGAGAAACGTGTGAGCATCATGAACGATGTAGCTTCCTTTGAGCTGAAAATTGACTGAGTTTACCTGAAAAGATGTCTTAATTGTAGGAAGACACAGAGCCTGGGATTTAACTCCATTTCTGAAGGGAAACACACAGCACAGTTCTCATCCATGACACACTCTCTGTTTTAGAGCTTGTAGCATGCTCTTGCTTTCCAGAGTCTCTAATAGAGCCAGAAACTTGAGGGTACTCTGAACAAAATAACGGTGTTTCCTACATATACGGACCATTGCTAGTTCAACTCTGCTTCTGAAACGGATACAAACCACAGGTCCTCTAACATCCAATGCTTTACAGTTAAGAGCAAGATTCGTGTGAGCTACGTGAACAATGTTGCTATGTTTGAGCTGAAAGTTGACTGAGTTTACGTGAAACGATGTCTTTCTCGTAGGAAGATGCAGAGCCTGTGATTTAACTCCATTTCTGAAGGGAAACACACAGCACAGATCACATCCATGAAACACACTCTGCATATAAGAAGAAGCACGCTCTTGCTTTCTAGAGTCTCTAATAGAGCAGGAAACGTGAGTGTGCTCAGAACTAAAGAACAGTGTTTCCTACACATACGGACCATCGCTAGTTCTACTCTGCTTTCGGAAACTGATACAAACCACAAGTCATCTAAGATCGAATGCTTTTCAGTGAAGAGCGAGAAACGTGTGATCTTCGTAAACGATTTATATTCATTTGAGCTGAATAGTGACTGCGTTTACCTGAAAAGATGTCTTGCTTGTAGGAAGACACAGAGCCTGGGATTTTACTCCATTTCTGAAGGGAAACACACAGCACAGTTCTCATCCATGACACACACTCTGCTTTAGAGCAAGTAGCATGCTCTTGCTTTCTAGAATGTCTAATAGAGCCAGAAAATTGAGGGTACTCTGAACTAAAGAACGGTGTTTCCTACACATACTGACCATAGCTAGTTCAACTCTGCTTCTGAAACTGATACAAACCACAGGTCCCCTACATCCAATTCTTTACAGTTAAGAGCAACAAACGTGTGAGCTACGTGAACGATGTAGCTTTGTTTGAGCTGAAAATTGGATGAGTTTACATGAAACGAAGTCGTGCTTGTAGGAAGATGCAGAGCCTGGGATTTAACTCCATTTCTGAAGGGAAACAAACAGCACTGTTCTCACGATGAAACACAATCTACATATAAGAAGAAGCATGCCCTTTCTTTCTAGATTCTCCAATAGAGCAGGAAACGTGAGTGTGCTCAGAACAAAAGAATGGTGTTTCCTACACATACGGACCATTGCTAATTCAACTCTGCTTCTGAAACTGATACAAAGCACAAGTCATCTAACATCCAATGCTTTTCAGTGAATAGCGAGAAACGTGTGATCTTCGTAAACGATTTATATTCATTTGAGATGAAATGTGACTGCGTTTACCTGAAAAGATGTCTTGCTTGTAGGACGACACAGAGTCTGGGATTTAACTCCATTTCTGAAGGGAAACACACAGCACAGTTCTCATCCATGAAACACACTCTGCTTTAGAGCAAGGAGTACGCTCTTGCTTTCTAAGAGTCTCTAATACAGCAGGAAACGTGACTGTGGTCAGATCAAAATACCGGTGTTTCCTACACATACGGACCATATCTAGGTCAACTCTTCTTCTGAAACTGATACAAACCACATTTCAATTAACCTGCAATGCTTTTACGTTAAGGGCGAGAAACATGTGAGCTTCGTGAACGATGTAGCTTCCTTTGAGCTGAAAAGTGACTGAGTTTACCTGAAAAGTTGTCTTGCTTGTAGGAAGACACAGAGCCTGGGATTTAACTCCATTTCTGAAGGGAAACACACAGCACAGATCTCATCCATGAAACACACTCTGCTTTATAGCAAGAAGCACGGTCATGTTTTCTAAGAATCTCTAATAGAGCAGGAAACGTCACTGTGGTTAGAAGAAAATAACGGTGTTTCCTACACTTACGGACCATATCTAGCTCAACTCTTCTTCTGAAACTGATACAAAGCACAGTTCCATTAAAATGCAATGCTTTCAAGTTAAGAGCGAGAAACGTGTGAGCTTCGTGAACGATGTAGCTTCCTTTGAGCTGAAAAGTGACTGAGTTTACCTGAAAAGATGTCTTAATTGTAGGAAGACACAGAGCCTCTGATTTCACTCCATTTCTGAAGGGAAACAAACAGCACTGTTCTCATGATGAAACACAATCTGCATATAAGAAGAAGCATGCTCTTGCTTTCTAGAGTCTCTAACAGAGCAGGAAACGTGAGTGTGCTCAGAACAAAAGAACGGTGTTTCCTACACATACGGACCATTGCTAATTCAACTCTGCTTCTGAAAATGATACAAAGCACAAGTCATCTAACATCCAATGCTTTTCAGTGAAGAGCGAGAAACGTGTGATCTTCGTAAACGATTTATATTCATTTGAGCTGAAAAGTGACTGTGTTTACCTGAAATGATGTCTTGCTTGTAGGAAGACACAGAGCCTGGAATTTAACTCCATTTCTGAAGGGAAACACACAGCACAGTTCTCTTCCATGAAACACACTCTGCATTAGAGCAAGAAGCACGCTCTTGTTTTCTAAGAGTCTCTAATAGAGCAGGAAACATCCCAGTGGTTAGAAAAAAAATAACGGTGTTTCCTACACATAGGGACCATATCTAGCTCAACTCTTCTTCTGAAACTGATACAAAGTACAGTTCCATTAACATGCAATGCTTTCAAGTTAAGAGCGAGAAACGTGTGAGCTTCGTGAACGATGTAGCTTCCTTTGAGCTAAAAAGTGACTGAGTTTAACTGAGAAGATGTCTTAATTGTAGGAAGACTCAGAGCCTGGGATTTAACTCCATTTCTAAAGGGAAACACACAGCACAATTCTCATCCATGACAGACACTCTGCTTTAGAGCAAGAATCACGCTCTTGCTTTCTAAGATTCTCTAATACAGCAGGAAACGTGACTGTGGTCAGAACAAAATAACGGTGTTTCCTACACATATGCACCATATCTCGGTCAACTCTTCTTCTGTTACTGATACAAACCACAGTTCCATTAACATGCAATGCTTTAGTTAAGAGCGAGAAATGTGTGAGCTTCGTGAAAGTTGTAGATTCCTTTGAGCTGAAAAGTGACTGAGTTTACCTGAAAACATGTCTTGCTTGTAGGATGACACAGAGCCTGGGATTTAACTCAATTTCTGAAGGGAAACACACAGCACAGTTCTCATCCATGAAACACACTCTGCTTTAGAGCAAGAAGCACGCTCTTGCTTTCTAGATTCTCTAATACAGCCAGAAACTTGACGGTACTCTGAACAAAAGAAATGTGTTTCCTACACATAAGAACCATTGCTAGTTCAACTCTGCTTCTGAAACTGATAAAAACCACAAGTCATCTAACATCCAATGCTTTTTAGTTAAGAGCAAGAAATGTGTGAGCTTCATAAATGATTTATATTCATTTGAGCTGAAGAGTGACTGCGTTTCCCTGAAATAATATCTTGCTTGTAGGAAGACACAGAGCCTGGAATTTAACTCCATCTCTGAAGGGAAACACACAGCACAGTTCTCATCCATTAAACACACTCTGCTTTAGAGCAAGAAGCACGCTCTTGCTTTCTAAGAATCTCTAATACAGCAAGAAACGTGACTGTGGTCAGAGCAAAATAACGATGTTTCCTACACATACGGACCATATCTAGGTCAACACTTCTTCTGAAACTGATACAAGCACAGTTCCATTAACTTGCAATGCTTTCAAGTTAAGAGCAAGAAACCTGTGAGCTTCGTGAACGATGTAGCTTCCTTTGAGCTGAAAAGTGACGGAATTTACCTGAAAAGATGTCTTGCTTGTAGGAAGACACAGAGCCTGGGATTTAACTCCATTTCTGAAGGGAAACACAAAGCACAGATCTAATCCATGAAACACACTCTCCTTTAGAGCACGAAGCATGCTCTTGCTTTCTAGAGTCTCTAATAGAGCCAGAAAATTGAGGGTACTCTGAACAAAAGAACAGTGTTTCCTACACATACGGACCATAGCTAGTTCAACTCTTCTTCTGAACCTGATACAAACCACAATTCATCTATCATCCAATGCTTATCAGTTAAGAGCGAGAAACGTGTGACCTTCGTGAACGATGTAGCTTCCTTTGAGCTGAAAAGTGACCTAGTTTTCTTGAAAAGTTGCCTTGCTTGTAGGATGACACAGAGCCTGGGATTTAACTCCATTTTTGATGGGAAACACTCAGCACAGTTCTCATCCATGAAACACACTCTGCTTTAGAGCACGAAGCACGCTCTTGTTTTCTAAGTGTCTCTAATAGAGCAGGAAACGTCACTGTGGTGAGAAGAAAATAACGGTGTTTCCTACACATACGGACCATATCTAGCTCAATTCTTCTTCTGAAACTGATACAAAGCACAGTTCCATTAAAATGAAATGCTTTCAAGTTAAGAGCGAGAAACGTGTGAGCTTCGTGAACGATGTAGCTTCCTTTGAGCTGAAAATGACTGATTTTACCTGAAAAGATGTCTTAATTGTAGGAAGACACAGAGCCTGGGATTTAACTCCATTTCTGAAGGGAAACACACAGCATAGTTCTCATCCATGACACACACTCTGCATATAAGAAGAAGCCCGCTCTTGCTTTCTAGAGTCTATAATAGAGCCAGAAACTTAAAAGAGTGCTCAGAACAAAAGAACAGTGTTTCCTACACATGAAGACCATTGCTAGTTCAACATTGCATCTAAAACTGATACTAACCACAAGTCATCTAACATCCAATGCTTTTTAGTTAAGAGCAATAAACGTGTGAGCTTCGTTAATGATTTATATTCATTTGAGCTGAAAAGTGACTGTGTTTACCTGAAATGATGTCTTGCTTGTAGGAAGACACAGAGCCTGGAATTTAACTCCATTTCTGAAGGGAAACACATAGCACAGTTCTCATCCATGAAACACACTCTGCTTTAGAGCAAGAAGCACGCTCTTGCTTTCTAAGAGTCTCTAATACAGCAAGAAACGTACTGTGGTCAGAGCAAAATAACGATGTTTCCTACACATACGGCCCATATCTAGGTCAACTCTTCTTATGAAACTGATACAAGCATAGTTCCATTAACATGCAATGCTTTCAAGTTAAGAGCGAGAAACGTGTGTGCTTCGTGAACGATGTAGCTTCCTTTGAGCTGAATATGACTGAGTTTACCTGAAAAGATGTCTTGCTTGTAGGAAGACACAGAGCCTGGAATTTAACTCCATTTCTGAAGGGAAACACACAGCACAGTTCTCATCCATGAAACACACTCTGCTTTAGAGCAAGAAGGACGCTCTTGGTTTCTAAGAGTCTCTAATAGAGCAAGAAACGTGACTGTGTTCACAACAAAATAACGGTGTTTCCTACATATACGGACCATATCTAGGTCAACTCTTCTTCTGAAACTGATACAAACCACAGTTCCATTAACATGCAATGCTTTCCAGTTAAGAGCGAGAAACGTGTGAGCTTCGTGAACGATGTAGCTTCCTTTGAGCTGAAAAGTGACTGAGTGTACCTGAAAAGATGTCTTGCTTGTAGGAAGACACAGACCCTGGGATTTAACTCCATTTCTGAAGGGAAAAACACAGCACAGTTCTCATCCATGAAAGACACTCTGCTTTAGAGCAAGAAGCACGCTCTTGCTTTCTAGAGTCTATAATAGAGCCAAAACTTGAATGTGTGCTCAGAACAAAAGAACAGTGTTTCCAACACATACGGAGCATTGCTAGTTCCACTCTGCTTCTAAAACTGATACAAACCACAAGTCATCTAACATCCAATGCTTTTTAGTTAAGAGCAAGAAACGTGTGAGCTTCGTAAATGATTTATATTCATTTGAGCTGAAAAGTGACTGTGTTTACCTGAAATGATGTCTTGCTTGTAGGAAGACACAGAGCCTGGAATTTAACTCCATTTCTGAAGGGAAACACATAGCACAGTTCTCATCCATGAAACACACTCTGCTTTAGAGCAAGAAGCACGCTCTTGCTTTCTAAGAGTCTCTAATACAGCAAGAAACGTACTGTGGTCAGAGCAAAATAACGATGTTTCCTACACATATGGCCCATATCTAGGTCAACTCTTCTTATGAAACTGATACAAGCATAGTTCCATTAACATGCAATGCTTTCAAGTTAAGAGCGAGAAACGTGTGTGCTTTGTGAACGATGTAGCTTCCTTTGAGCTGAATATGACTGAGTTTACCTGAAAAGATGTCTTGCTTGTAGGAAGACACAGAGCCTGGAATTTAACTCCATTTCTGAAGGGAAACACACAGCACAGTTCTCATCCATGAAACACACTCTGCTTTAGAGCAAGAAGGACGCTCTTGGTTTCTAAGAGTCTCTAATAGAGCAAGAAACGTGACTGTGGTCACAACAAAATAACTGTGTTTCCTACATATACGGACCATATCTAGGTCAACTCTTCTTCTGAAACTGATACAAACCACAGTTCCATTAACATGCAATGCTTTCCAGTTAAGAGCGAGAAACGTGTGAGCTTCGTGAACGATGTAGCTTCCTTTGAGCTGAAAAGTGACTGAGTGTACCTGAAAAGATGTCTTCCTTGTAGGAAGACACAGACCCTGGGATTTAACTCCATTTCTGAAGGGAAAAACACAGCACATTTCTCATCCATGAAAGACACTCAGCTTTAGAGCAAGAAGCACGCTCTTGCTTTCTAGAGTCTATAATAGAGCCAAAACTTGAATGTGTGCTCAGAACAAAAGAACAGTGTTTCCTACACATACGGAGCATTGCTAGTTCCACTCTGCTTCTAAAACTGATAGAAACCACAAGTCATCTAACATCCAATGCTTTTTAGTTAAGAGCAAGAAACGTGTGAGCTTCGTATATGATTTATATTCATTTGAGCTGAAAGGTGACTGAGTTTACGTGAAACGAAGTCGTGCTTGTAGGAAGACACAGAGCCTGGGATTTAACTCCATTTCTGAAGGGAAACACACAGCACAGTTCTCATCCATGAAACACCCAATGCTTTAGAGCAAGAATCATGCTCTTGCTTTCTAGAGTCTCTAATAGAGCCAGAAACTTGAGGGTACTCAGAACAAAAGAACGGTGTTTCCTACACATACGGACCATTGCTAGTTCAACTCTGCTTTGGAAACTGATATAAACCACAGGTCCTCTAACTTCCAATGCTTTACAGTTAAGAGCAAGAAACTGTGAGCTATGTGAACGATGCAGCTTTGTTTGAGTGCAAGGTAACTGAGTTTACGTGAAACAAAGTCTTGCTTGTAGAAAGATGCAGAGCCTGTGATTTATATCCATTTCTGAAAGGAAACACACAGCACAGTTCTCACGGTGAAACCCACTCTGCTTATAGGAAAAAGCACGCTCTTGCTTTGAGAGTCTCTAATAGAGCAGGAAAAGTGAGTGTGCTCAGAACAAAAGAACGGTGTTTCCTACACATACAGACCATAGCTAGTTCAACTCTGCTTCTGAACCTGATAAAAACCACAAGTCATCTAACATCAAATGCTCTTCAGTTAAGAGCGAGAAACGTGTGAGCTTAGTGAACGATGTAGATTCATTTGAGCTAAAAAGTGACCTAGAGTACCTGAAAAGATATCTTGCTTGTAGGAAGACACAGAGCCTGGGAATTAACTCCATTTTTGAAGGGAAACACACAGCTCAGTTCTCATCCATGAAACACACTCTGATTTAGAGCAAGAAGTACGCGCTTGCTTTCTAAGATTCTCTACTATAGCAGGAAACGTGACTGTGGTCAGAAAAATAACGGTGTTTTCTACACATACGGACCATATCTAGGTCAACTCTTCTTCTGAAATTGATACAAAGCACAGTTACATTAACATGCAGTGCTTTCCACTTAAGAGCGAGAAACGTGTGAGCTTCGTGAATGATGTAGCTTCCTTTGAGCTGAAAAGTGACTGAGTTTACCTGAAAAGATTTCTTGCTTGTAGGAAGACACAGAGCCTGGGATTTAACTCCATTTATGAGGGGAAAAACACAGCACAGTTCTCATCCATGAAACACACTCTGCTTTAAAGCAAGAAGCACGCTCTTGCTTTCTAGAGTCTATAATAGAGCCAGAAACTTGAAAGTGTGCTCAGAACAAATGAACCGTGTTTCCTACACATACGGAACATTGCTAGTTCAACTCTGCTTCTGAAACTGATACAAACCACAGTTCCTCTAACCTCCAATGCTTTACAGTTAAGAGCGAGAAACAGGTGAGCTTTGTGGACGATGTAGCTTCGTTTGAGCTGAAAAGTGACTGCGTCTACCTGAAACAAATTCTTGTTTGTAGGAAGACACAGAGCATGGGATTTTATTCCATTTCTGCAGGAAACACACAGCACAGTTTTTATTCATGAAGCACACCCTGCTTTAGAGCAAGTAGCACGCTCTTGCTTTGTAGAGTCTCTAATACAGCAGGAAGCGTGAGTGTGCTCAGAACAAATGAACGGTGTTGCTACACATTTGGACCATATCTAGTTCAACTCTGCTTCTGAAACGGATGATAACTACAATTTCTCTAACATCCAATGCTTTTCAGTTAAGAGCGAGAAACATTAGAGCTTCAGTAATGATGTAGAACATTTGAGCTTAAAAGTGACTGCTCTTCCCTGAAAGGAAGACTTGATTGTAGGAAGACACAGACCCTGGGATTTAACTCCATTTCTGAAGGGAAAAACACAGCACATTTCTCATCCATGAAAGACACTCAGCTTTAGAGCAAGAAGCACGCTCTTGCTTTCTTGAGTCTATAATAGAGCCAAAACTTGAATGTGTGCTCAGAACAAAAGAACAGTGTTTCCTACACATACGGATCATTGCTAGTTCCACTCTGCTTCTGAAACTGATAGAAACCACAAGTCATCTAACATCCAATGCTTTTTAGTTAAGAGCTAGAAACGTGTGAGCTTCGTATATGATTTATATTCATTTGAGCTGAAAGGTGACTGAGTTTACGTGAAACGAAGTCGTGCTTGTAGGAAGACACAGAGCCTGGGATTTAACTCCATTTCTGAAGGGAAACACACAGCACAGTTCTCATCCATGAAACACCCAATGCTTTAGAGCAAGAATCATGCTCTTGCTTTCTAGAGTCTCTACTAGAGCCAGAAACTTGAGGGTACTCAGAACAAAAGAACGGTGTTTCCTACACATACGGACCATTGCTAGTTCAACTCTGCTTTGGAAACTGATATAAACCACAGGTCCTCTAACTTCCAATGCTTTACAGTTAAGAGCAAGAAACTGTGAGCTATGTGAACGATGCAGCTTTGTTTGAGTGCAAGGTAACTGAGTTTACGTGAAACAAAGTCTTGCTTGTAGAAAGATGCAGAGCCTGTGATTTATATCCATTTCTGAAGGGAAACACACAGCACAGTTCTCACGGTGAAACCCACTCTGCTTATAGGAAAAAGCACGCTCTTGCTTTGAGAGTCTCTAATAGAGCAGGAAAAGTGAGTGTGCTCAGAACAAAAGAACGGTGTTTCCTACACATACAGACCATGGCTAGTTCAACTCTGCTTCTGAACCTGATAAAAACCACAAGTCATCTAACATCAAATTCTCTTCAGTTAAGAGCGAGAAACGTGTGAGCTTAGTGAACGATGTAGATTCATTTGAGCTAAAAAGTGACCTAGAGTACCTGAAAAGATATCTTGCTTGTAGGAAGACACAGAGCCTGGGAATTAACTCCATTTTTGAAGGGAAACACACAGCTCAGTTCTCATCCATGAAACACACTCTGATTTAGAGCAAGAAGTACGCGCTTGCTTTCTAAGATTCTCTACTACAGCAGGAAACGTGACTGTGGTCAGAAAAATAACGGTGTTTTCTACACATACGGACCATATCTAGGTCAACTCTTCTTCTGAAATTGATACAAAGCACAGTTACATTAACATGCAGTGCTTTCCACTTAAGAGCGAGAAACGTGTGAGCTTCGTGAATGATGTAGCTTCCTTTGAGCTGAAAAGTGACTGAGTTTACCTGAAAAGATTTCTTGCTTGTAGGAAGACACAGAGCCTGGGATTTAACTCCATTTATGAGGGGAAAAACACAGCACAGTTCTCATCCATGAAACACACTCTGCTTTAAAGCAAGAAGCACGCTCTTGCTTTCTAGAGTCTATAATAGAGCCAGAAACTTGAAAGTGTGCTCAGAACAAATGAACCGTGTTTCCTACACATATGGAACATTGCTAGTTCAACTCTGCTTCTGAAACTGATACAAACCACAGTTCCTCTAACCTCCAATGCTTTACAGTTAAGAGCGAGAAACAGGTGAGCTTTGTGGACGATGTAGCTTCGTTTGAGCTGAAAAGTGACTGCGTCTACCTGAAACAAATTCTTGTTTGTAGGAAGACACAGAGCCTGGGATTTTATTCCATTTCTGCAGGAAACACACAGCACAGTTTTTATTCATGAAGCACACTCTGCTTTAGAGCAAGAAGCACGCTCTTGCTTTGTAGAGTCTCTAATACAGCAGGAAGCGTGAGTGTGCTCAGAACAAATGAACGGTGTTTGCTACACATTTGGACCATATCTAGTTCAACTCTGCTTCTGAAACGGATGATAACTACAATTTCTCTAACATCCAATGCTTTTCAGTTAAGAGCGAGAAACATTAGAGCTTCAGTAATGATGTAGAACATTTGAGCTTAAAAGTGACTGCTCTTCCCTGAAAGGAAGACTTGATTGTAGGAAGACACAGAACCTGGGATTTAACTCCATTTCTGAAGGAAAAAACACAGCACAGTTCTCATCCATGGTACACACTCTGCTTTAGAGCAAGAAGCACGCTATTGCTTTCTAGAGTCTCTAATAGAGCAGGAAACGTGAGTGTGCTCAGAACAATAGAACTATTTTTCCGACACATTTGGACCATATCTAGTTCAACTCTGCTTCTGAAACTGATGCAAACTACAGGTTCTCTAACATCCAATGCTTGCCAGTTAAGATGAGAAACTTTTGAGGTTCATGAACAATGTAGATCGTTTGAGCTGAAAAGTGACTGCCCTTACCTGAAAGGAAGACTTGCTTGTAGGAAGACACAGACCCTGGGATTTAACTCCATTTCTGAAGGAAACACACAGCACAGATTTCATCCATGAAGCACACTCTGCTTTAGAGCAAGAAGCATGCTCTTGCTTTGTAGATTCTCTAATACAGCGGGAAACGTGAGTGTGCTCAGAACTAATGAACGGTGTTTCCTACACAGTTAGAACATATCTAGTTAAACTCCCCTTCTGATACTGATGCGAACCACAAGTCTTCTAAAATCCAATGCTTTGCAGATAAATGCGAGAAACGTTAGAGCTTCATGTACAATGTAGATCTTTTGAGTTGAAAAGTGACTGCCCTTACTGGAAAGTAAGAGTTGCTTGTAGGAAGACACAGAACCTGGGATTCAACTCCATTTCTGAAGGAAATACACAGCACAGTTCACATCCATGGTACACACTCTGCTTTAGAGCAAGAAGCACGCTCTTGCTTTCTAGAGTCTCTAATACATCAGGAAACTTGAGTGTGCTCAGAACAAAAGAATGGTGTTTCCTACACATTTGGACCATATATAGTTAAACTCTGCTTCTGAAACTGATGCAAACCACAGGTCCTCTAAAATCCAGTCCATTTCTGTTAAGAGGGAGAAACATGTGAGCTTCGTGTATGATGTAGCTTCCTTTGAGTGGAAAAATGACTGCGTTTACGAGAAACGAAATCTCTCTTGTAAGAAGACACAGAGCCTGGGATTTAACTCCATTTCTGAAGCGAAACACACAGCACAGTTCTCATCCATGAAAAACACTCTGTTTTAGAGCAAGAAGCACGCTCTTGCTTTCTACAGTCGCTAATACAGCAGGAAATGTGAGTGTGCTCTGAACAAAAGAACTAAGTTTCCTACACAATTGGACCATATCTATTTCAACTCTGCTTCTGAAACTGATGCAAACTACAGGTTCTCTAAAATCCAATGATTGCCAGTTAAGATGAGAAAATTTGAGCTTCATGAACAATGGAGATCGTTTGAGCTGAAAAGTGATTGCCGTTACCTGAAAGGAAGACTTGCTTGTAGGAAGACACAGAACCTCGGATTTAACTCCATTTCTGAAGGTAAAAACACAGCACAGTTCACATCCATGGTACACTCTCTGCTTAAGAGCAAGAAGCACGCTCTTGCTTTCTAGATACTCTAAGACAGCAGGAAAAGTGAGTGTGCTCAGAAATAAAGAATGGGGTTTCCTACACATCCGGACCATATCTAGTTCATCTTTGTTACTGAAACTGATACAAACCACAGGTCCTCTAACATCCAATCCTTTTCAGTCAAGAGCAAGAAAAGTGTGAGCTTTGTGGACGATGTAGCTTCGTTTGAGCTGAAAAGTGACTGCGTTTACCTGAAACAAATTCTTGCCTGTAGGAGGACACAGAGCCTGGGATTGAACTACATTTCTGAAGAAAACACAGAGCACAGTGTTCTTCCATGAAACACACTCTGCTTTAGAGCAAGAAGCACGCTCTTGCTTTCTAGAGTCTCTTAGACAGCAGGAAACGTGAGTGTGCTCACAACAAAAGACCTGTGTGTCCTACACATACTGTACATATCTACTTCAACTCTGCTTCTGAAACTGATACAACTTATAGGTCCTCTATAATTCCATACTTTTCATTTAAGAGCGAGAAACTTGTGAGCTTCGTGTATGATGTTGCTTCCTTTGAGTGGAAAAATGACTGTGTTTATGAGAAATGATGTCTTGCTTGTAAGAAGACACAGAGCCTGGAATTTAACTCCATTTCTGAAGGGAAACACACAGCACAGTTCGCATCCATGAAACACACTCTGTTTTAGAGCAAGAAGCACACTCTTGCTTTCTACAGTCTCTAAAACAGCAGAAAACGTGAGTGTGCTCAGAACAAAAAAACCGTGTTTCCTACACATTTGGACAATATCTAATTCAACTCTGCTTCTGAAACTGATACAAACAACAGGACCTGTAACATCAAATGCTTTTCAGTTAAAAGCAAGAAATGTGTCAGTTTCGTGGACGATGTAGCTTCGTTTGAGTTGAAAGATGACTGCGTTTACCTGAAACAAATTCTTGCTTGTAGGAAGACACAGAGCCTGGGATTTAATTCCATTTCTGAAGTAAACACACAACACAGTTTTCATCCATGAAAGACACTCTGCTTTACAGCAAGAATCACGCTCTTGCTTTCTAGAATCTCTAATACAGCAGGAAACGTGAGTTTGCTCAGAATAAAAGAATGGTGTTTCGACACATACGGACCATATCTAGTTCAACTCTGCTTCTGAAACTAATAAAACCACAGGTCCTCTAACATCCAATTCTTGTCAGTTAAGATTGAGAAACATGTGAGCTTTGAGGACGATGTAGCTTCGTTTGAGCTGAAAATTGACTTCCCTTAACTGAAAGGAAGTCTGGTTCGTAAAAAGACACAGAAGCCCGGATTTAACTCCATTTCTGAAGGTAGAAACTCAGCACAGTTCTCATCCATGGTACACACTCTGCTTTAGAACAAGAAGCACGTCCTTGCTTTCTAGAGTCTCTAATACAGCAGGAAACGTGAGTGTGCTCAGGTCAAAAGAATGGTGATTTCTACACATACAGACCATATCTAGTTCAACTCTGCTTCTGAAACTGATACAAACCACAGGTCCTCTAACATCCAATGCTTTTCAGTTAAGAACGAGAAACATTAGAGCTTGATTTTACAATGTAGATCGTTTGAGCTGAAAAGTGACTGCCCTTACCTGAAAGGAAGACTTGCTTGTAGGAAGACAAAGACCCTGGGATTTAACTCCATTTCTGAAGGAAAAAAAAGAGCACAGTTCTCATCCATGGTACACACTCTGCTTTAGAGCAAGAAGCACGCTATTGCTTTCTAGAGTCTATAATAGAGCCAGAAACTTGAAAGTGTGCTCAGAACAAATGAACCGTGTTTCCTACACATACGGAACATTGCTAGTTCAACTCTGCTTCTGAAACTGATGCAAACTACAGGTTCTCTAAAATCCAATGATTGCCAGTTAAGATGAGAAACGTTTGAGCTTCATGAACAATGTAGATCGTTTGAGCTGAAAAGTGACTGCTCTTACCTGAAAGGAAGACTTGCTTGTAGGAAGACACAGAACCTGGGATTTAACTCCATTTCTGAAGGTAAAAACACAGCACAGTTCACATCCATGGTACACTCTCTGCTTAAGAGCAAGAAGCACGCTCTTGCTTTCTAGATACTCTAAGACAGCAGGAAAAGTGTGTGTGCTCAGAAATAAAGAATGGGGTTTCCTACACATCCGGACCATATCTAGTTCATCTTTGTTACTGAAACTGATACAAACCACAGGTCCTCTAATATCCAATCCTTTTCAGTCAAGAGCAAGAAAAGTGTGAGCTTTGTGGACGATGTAGCTTCGTTTGAGCTGAAAAGTGACTGCGTTTACCTGAAACAAATTCTTGCCTGTAGGAAGACACAGAGCCTGGGATTGAACTCTATTTCTGAATAAAACACAGAGCACAGTGTTCTTCCATGAAACACACTCTGCTTTAGAGCCAGAAGCATGCTCTTGCTTTCTAGAGTCTCTTAGACAGCAGGAAACGTGAGTGTGCTCACAACAAAAGACCTGTGTGTCCTACACATACTGTACATATCTACTTCAACTCTGCTTCTGAAACTGATACAAATCACAGGTCCTCTATAATTCCATACTTTTCATTTAAGAGCGAGAAACTTGTGAGCTTCGTGTATGATGTTGCTTCCTTTGAGTGGAAAAATGACTGTGTTTATGAGAAACGATGTCTTGCTTGTAAGAAGACACAGAGCCTGGAATTTATCTCCATTTCTGAAGCGAAACACACAGCACAGTTCGCATCCATGAAACACACTCTGTTTTAGAGCAAGAAGCACACTCTTGCTTTCTACAGTCTCTAAAACAGCAGAAAACGTGAGTGTGCTCAGAACAAAAAAACCGTGTTTCCTACACATTTGGACCATATCTAGTTCAACTCTGCTTCTGAAACTGATACAAACCACAGGCCCTTAACATCAAATGCTTTTCAGTTAAAAGCAAGCAATGTGTCAGTTTCGTGGTCGATGTAGCTTCGTTTGAGCTGAAAGATGACTGCGTTTACCTGAAACAAATTCTTGCTTGTAGGAAGACACAGAACCTGGGATTGAACTCCATTTCTGAAGTAAACACACAACACAGTTTTCATCCATGAAAGACACTCTGCTTTACAGCAAGAATCACGCTCTTGCTTTCTAGAATCTCTAATACAGCAGGAAACGTGAGTGTGCTCAGAATAACAGAATGGTGTTTCCTACACATACGGACCATATCTAGTTCAACTCTGCTTCTGAAACTGATACAAATCACAGGTCCTCTAATATTCCATGCTTTTCAATTAAGAGTGAGAAGCATCTGAGCTTCGTGTACAGTGTTGCTTCCTTTGAGTGGAAAAATGACTGTGTTACGAGAAATGAAGTCTTGCTTGTAAGAAGATTCAGAGCTTGGGATTTAACTCTATTTATGAAGCGAAACACACAGCACAGTTCTCATCCATGAAATACATTCTGCTTTAGAGCAAGAAGCACGCTCTTGCTTTCTAGGGTCTCTAATACAGCAGTAAACGTGAGTGTGCTCTGAACAAAAGAACCGTGTTTCCTTCACATACAGACCATATCTAGTTCAACTCTGCATCTAAAACTGATACAAACCACAGGTCCTCTAACAGGCAATGCTTGCCAGGTAAGATGAGAAACGTGTTAGCTTCATGACGATGTAGTTCTTTTCAGCTGAAAAGTGACTGCCCTTACCTGAAACAATGTCTTGCTTGTATGAAGACACAGAGCCTGGGTTTTAACTCGATTTCAGAAGGAAACACACAGCACAGTTTTCATCGATGGTACACACTCTGCTTTAGAGGAAGAAGCACGATCTTGCTTTCTAGAGTCTCTAATACAGCAGGAAAGGTGAGTGTGCTCAGAAAAAAGGAATGGGTTTTCTAAACGTGCGGACCATATCTAGTTCAACTCTGCTTCTGAAATTGATACAAACCTCAGGTCCTCTAACATCCAATGCTGTTAGGTTAAGAGCGAGAAACATGAGAGCTTCATGAACGATGTAGATCCTTTGAGCTGAAAAGTGACTGCCCTTACCTGAAAGGAAGACTTGCTTGTTGGAAGACACAGACCCTGGGAATAACTCCATTTCTGAAGGTAAATACAGAGCACAGTACTCATCCATGGCACACACTCTGCTTTAGAGCAAGAAGCACAATCTTGCTTTCTAGAGTCTCTGATACATCAGGAAATGTGAGTGTGCTCAGAACAAAAGAATGGTGTTTTCTACAAATACCGACCATATCTAGTTCAACTCTGCTTCTGAATCTGATACAAAGGACAGGTCCTCTAACATCCAATCCTTTCCAGTTAAGAGCAAGAAACGTGTGAACTTCGTGGACGATGTAGCTTAGTTTGAGCTGAAAAGAGACTGCCTGTACCTGAAAAAATTTCTTGCTTTTGGGAAGACACAGAACCTGGGATTGAACTCCATTGCTGAAGGAAACACACAGCACAGTTTTCATCCATGAAACACAATCTGCTTTAGAGCAAGAAGCATGCTCTTGCTTTGTACAGTCTCTAATACAGCAGGAAACGTGAGTGTGCTCAGAACAAATGAACGGTGTTTCCTACACATCTGGACCATATCTAGTTAAACTCTGCTACTGAAACTGATACAAACCACAGGTCCTCTAACATCCAATTCTTTTCAGTTAAGAGCAAGAAACAGGTGAGCTTTGTGGACGATGTAGCTTCGTTTGAGCTGAAAAGTGACTGCGTCTACCTGAAACAAATTCTTGCTTGTAGGAAGACACAGAGCCTGGGATTTAACTCCATTTCTGCAGGAAACACACAGCACAGTTCTCATCCATGGTACACACTCTGCTTTAGAGCAAGAAGCACGCTATTGCTTTCTAGAGTCTATAATAGAGCCAGAAACTTGAAAGTGTGCTCAGAACAAATGAACCGTGTTTCCTACACATACGGAACATTGCTAGTTCAACTCTGCTTCTGAAACTGATGCAAACTACAGGTTCTCTAACATCCAATGCTTTTCAGTTAAGAGCGAGAAATATTAGAGCTTCATGAACAATGTAGATCGTTTGAGCTGAAAAGTGACTGCCCTAACCTGAAAGGAAGACATGCTTGTAGGAAGACACAGAACCTGGGATTTAACTCCATTTCTGAAGGTAAAACACTGCACAGTTCTCATCCATGGTACACACTCTGCTTTAGAGCAAGAAGCACGCTCTTGCATTCTAGAGTCTCTAATACATCAGGAAACGTGAGTGTGCTCAGAACAAAAGAATGGTGTTTCCTACAAATACGGACCATATCTAGTTCAACTCTGCTTCTGAAACTGATACAAACCACAGGTCCTCTAACATCTAATCCTTTTCAGTTAAGAGGAAGAAACGTGTGAGCTTCGTGGACGATGTAGCTTCGTTTGTGCTGAAAAGTGACTGCGTTTACCTGAAACAAATTCTTGCTTTTAGGAAGACACAGAACCTGGGATTGAACTCCATTGCTGAAGGAAACACACAGCACAGTTTTCATCCATGAAACACACTCTGCTTTAGAGCAAGAAGCACGCTCTTGCTGTCTAGAGTCTATAAGACAGCAGGAAACGTGAGTGTGCTCACAACAAAAGACCTGAGTGTCCTACACATAAGGTAGTTGTCTACTTCAACTCTGCTTCTGAAACTGATACAAATCACAGGTCCTCTAATATTCCATGCTTTTCAATTAAGAGCGAGAAACATCTGAGCTTCGTGTACAGTGTTGCTTCCTTTGAGTGGAAAAATGACTGTGTTACGAGAAATGAAGTCTTGCTTTTAAGAAGACTCAGAGCTTGGGATTTAACTCTATTTCTGAAGCGAAACACACAGCACAGTTCTCATCCATGAAATACACTCTGCTTTAGAGCAAGAAGCATGCACTTGCTTTCTAGAGTCTCTAATACAGCAGTAAACGTGAGTGTGCTCTGAACAAAAGAACCGTGTTTCCTTCACATACAGACCATCTAGTTCAACTCTGCGTCTAAAACTGATACAAACCACAGGTCCTCTAACATGCAATGCTTGCCAGTTAAGATGAGAAACGTGTTAGCTTCATGATGATGTAGTTCTTTTCAGCTGAAAAGTGACTGCCCTTACCTGAAACAATGTCTTGCTTGTATGAAGACACAGAGCCTGGGTTTTAACTCCATTTCTGAAGGAAACACACAGCACAGTTTTCATCCATGGTACACACTCTGCTTTAGAGGAAGAAGCACGATCTTGCTTTCTAGAGTCTCTAATACAGCAGGAAAGGTGAGTGTGCTCAGAAAAAAGGAATGGGTTTCCTACACATGCGGACCATATCTACTTCAACTCTGCTTCTGAAACTGATACAAACCACAGGTCCTCTAACATCCAGTGCTGTTCAGTTAAGAGCGAGAAACATGAGAGCTTCATAAACGATGTAGATCCTTTGAGCTGAAAAGTGACTGCCCTTACCTGAAAGGAAGACTTGCTTGTAGGAAGACACAGACCCTGGGAATAACTCCATTTCTGAAGGTAAAAACAGAGCACAGTACTCATCCATGGCACACACTCTGCTTTAGAGCAAGAAGCACGATCTTGCTTTCTAGAGTCTCTGATACATCAGGAAATGTGAGTGTGCTCAGAACAAAAGAATGGTGTTTTCTACAAATACCGACCATATCTAGTTCAACTCTGCTTCTGAATCTGATACAAAGGACAGGTCCTCTAACATCCAATCCTTTTCAGTTAAGAGCAAGAAACGTGTGAGCTTCGTGGATGATGTAGCTTAGTTTGAGCTGAAGAGTGACTGCCTTTACCTGAAACAATTTCTTGCTTTTGGGAAGACACAGAACCTGGGATTGAACTCCATTGCTGAAGGAAACACACAGCACAGTTTTCATCCATGAAACACAATCTGCTTTAGAGCAAGAAGCATGCTCTTGCTTTGTACAGTCTCTAATACAGCAGGAAACGTGAGTGTGCTCAGAACAAATGAACGGTGTTTCCTACACATTTGGACCATATCTAGTTAAACTCTGCTTCTGAAACCGATACAAACCACAGGTCTTCTAACATCCAATTCTTTTCAGTTAAGAGCGAGAAAGAGGTGAGCTTTGTGGACGATGTAGCTTCGTTTGAGCTGAAAAGTGACTGCGTCTACCTGAAACAAATTCTTGCTTGTAGGAAGACACAGAGCCTGGGATTTAATTCCATTTCTGCAGGAAACACACAGCACAGTTTTCATCCATGAAACACACTCTGCTTTAGAGCAAGAAGCACGCTCTTGCTTTGTAGAGTCTCTAATACAGCAGGAAACATGAGTGTGCTCAGAACAAATGAACGGAGTTTGCTACACATTTGGACCATATCTAGTTCAACTCTGCTTCTGAAATGGATGCAAACTACAATTTCTCTAACATCCAATGCTTTTCAGTTAAGAGCGAGAAACATTAGAGCTTCATGAACAATGTAGATCGTTTGAGCTGAAAAGTGACTGCCCTTACCTGAAAGGAAGACTTGCTTGTAGGAAGACACAGAACCTGGGATTTAACTCCATTTCTGAATGTAAAACACTGCACAGTTCTCATCCATGGTACACACTCTGCTTTAGAGCAAGAAGCACGCTCTTGCATTCTAGAGTCTCTAATACATCAGGAAACGTGAGTGTGCTCAGAAGAAAAGAACTGTGTTTCCTACACATTTGGACCATGTGTAGTTCAACTCTGCTTCTTAAATTGAGCCAAACCACAGGTCCTCTAACATCCGATGCTTGCCAGCTAAGATGAGAAACATTTGAGCTTCATTAACGATGTAGATCGTTTGAGCTGTACAGTGACTGACATTACCTGAATGGAAGACTTGCTTGTAGAAAGACACAGAACCTGGGATTTAACTCCATTTCTGAAGGTAAAAACACAGCACTGATCTCATGCATGGGACACACTCTGCTTTAGAGGAAGAAGCATGATCTTGCTTTCTATAGGCTCTAAGACAGCAGGCAACGTGAGTGTGTTCAAAACAAAAGACCTCTGTGTCCTACACATACGGTACCTATCTACTTCAACTCTGCTTCTGAAACTGATACAAATCACAGGTCCTCTAATATTCCATGCTTTTCAGTTAAGAGCAAGAAACGTGAGAGCTTCATGTACGATGTAGCTTCCTTTCAGTGGATAAATGACTGTGTTTACAAGAAACGAAGTCTTGCTTGTAAGAAGACACAGAGCCTGGGATTTAACTCCATTTCTGAAGGGATACACACAGCACAGTTCTCATCCATGAAACACACTCTGCTTTAGAGCAATAAGCACGCTCTTGTTTTCTATAGTCTCTAATACTGCAGGAAATGTGAGTGTTCTCCGAACAAAAAACTGTGTTTCCTACATTTTGGACCATATCCAGTTCAACTCTGCTTCTTAAACTGATGCAAACCAAAGGTCCTCTAACATCCAATGCTTGCCAGCTAAGATGAGAAACGTTTGAGCTTCATGAATGATGTAGATCGTTTGAGCTGAAAAGTTACTGCCCTTACCTGAAAGGAATACTTGCTTGTAGGAAGACACAGAACCTGGGATTTAACTCCATTTCTGAAGGTAAAACACTGTACAGTTCTCATCCATGGTACACACTCTGCTTTAGAGCAAGAAGCATGCTCTATCATTCTAGAGACTCTAATACATCCGGAAATGTGAGTGTGCTCAGAACAAAAGAACTGTGTTTCCTACACATTTGGACCATATCTAGTTCAACTCTGCTTCTTAAATTGATCCAAACCACGGGTCCTCTAACATCCGATGCTTGCCAGCTAAGATGAGAAACATTTGAGCTTCATGAACGATGTAGATCGTTTGAGCTGAACAGTGACTGACCTTACCTGAATGGAAGACTTACTTGTAGAAAGACAGAGAACCTGGGATTTAACTCCATTTCTGAAGGTAAAAACACAGCACAGATCTCATGCATGGGACACACTCTGCTTTAGAGGAAGAAGCATGATCTTGCTTTCTAGCGTCTCTAATACAGCAGGAAACGTGAGTGTGTTCAGAACAAAAGAATGGGGTTTCCTACACATACGGACCATACATAGTTCAACTCTTCTTCTGAAACTGATACAAACCACAGGTCCTCTAACATCCAATGCTTTTAAGTTAAGAGCGAGAAATGTGTGAGCTTCGTGGATGATGTAGCGTCGTTTGAGCTGAAAAGTGACTGCGTTTACCTGAAACAATTTCTTGCTTGTAGGAACACACAGAGCCTGGGATTTAACTCCATTTCTGAAGGAAACACACAGCAGAGTTCTCATTCATGAACCACACTCTGCTTTAGAGCAAGAAGCATGCTCTTGTTTTCTAGAGTCTCTAATACAGCAGGAAACGTGAGTGTGCTCAGAACAAAAGAACTGTGTTTCCTACACATTTGGACCATTTCTAGTTCAACTCTGCTTCTGAAACTGATGCAAACTACAATTCCTCTAACATACAATGCTTTTCAGTGAAGAGCGAGAAACATTAGAGCTTCATGAACGATGTAGATCATTTGAGCTGAAAAGTGACTGCCCTTACCTGAAAGGAAGACTTGCTTGTAGGAAGACACAGACCCTGGGATTTAACTCCATTTCTCAAGGTGAAAACACAGCACAGTTCTAGTCCACGGTACACATTCTGCTTTAGATCAAGAAGCATGCTCTTGCTTTCTAGAGTCTCTAATACAGCAGGAAACGTGAGTGTGCTCAGAACCAAAGAACGGTGTTTCCTACACATTTGGACCATATCTTTCAACTCTGCTTCTGAAACTGATGCAAACTACAGGTTCTCTAAAATCAAATGCTTGCCAGTTAAGATGAGAAACGTTTGAGCTCATGAAAGATGTAGATTGTTTGAGGTGAAAAGTGACTGCCCTTACCTGTTAGGAAGTCTTGTTTGTAGGAAGATACAGAACCTGGGATTTAACTCCATTTATGAAGGTAAAAACACAGCACAGTTCTCATCCATGGTACACACTCTACTTTAGAGCAAGAAGCATGCTCTTGCTTTCTAGATTCTCTAATACAGCAGGAAACGTGAGTGTGCTCAGAACCAAAGAATAGATTTTTCCTACCTATGAAGACCATATCTAGTTCAACTCTGCTTCTGAAACTGATAAAAAACCAGAGGTACTCTAACATCCAATCCTTTTCTGTTAAGAGCGAGAAATGTGTGAGCTTCGTGGACAATGTAGCTTCGTTTGAGCTGAAAAGTGACTGCGTTTACCTGAAACAAATTCTTGCTTGTAACAAAACACAGAACCTGGGATTTAAGTACATTTCTGAAGGAAACACACAGCACAGTTTTCATCCATGAAACACACTCTGCTTTAGAGCAAGAAGCACGCTCTTGCTTTCTAGAGACTCTAAGACAGCAGGAAACGTGAGTGTGCTCACAACAAAAGACCTGTGTGTCCTACACATACGGTACCTATCTACTTCAACTCTGCTTCTGAAACTGATACAAATCACAGGTCCTCTAATATTCCATGCTTTTCAGTTAAGAGCAAGAAACGTGAGAGCTTCATGTACGATGTAGCTTCCTTAGAGTGGAAAAATGACTGTGTTTACGAGAAAAGAAGTCTTGCTTGTAAGAAGACACAGAGCCTGGGATTGAACTCCATTTCTGAAGGGAAACACACAGCACAGTTCTCATCCATGAATCACACTCTGCTTTAGAGCAATAAGCATGCTCTTACTTTCTATAGTCTCTAATACAGCAGGAAACGTGAGTGTGCTCAGAACTAAAAACTGTGTTTCCTACACATTTGGACCGTATCTAGTTCAACTCTGCTTCATAAACTGATGCACACCAAAGATCCTCTAACATCCAATGCTTGCCAGCTAAGATGAGAAACGTTTGAGCTTTATGAACGATGTAGACCGTTTGAGCTGAAAAGTTACTGCCCTTACCTGAAAGGAAGACTTACTTGTAGGAAGACACAGAACCTGGGATTTAACTCCATTTCTGAACGTAAAACACTGCACAGTTCTCATCCATGGTACACACTCTGCTTTTGAGCAAGAAGCACGCTCTTGCTTTCTAGAGGCTCTAAGATAGCAGGAAACGTGAGTGTGCTCACAACAATACACCTGTGTGTCCTACACATACGGTACCTATCTACTTCAACTCTGCTTCTGAAATTGATACAAATCACAGGTCCTCTAATATTCCATGCTTTTCAGTTAAGAGCAAGAAACGTGAGAGCTTCATGTACGATGTAGCTTCCTTTGAGTGGAAAAATGACTGTGTTTACGAGAAACGAAGTCTTGCTTGTAAGAAGACACAGAACCTGGGATTTAACTCCATTTCTGAAGGAAACACACAGCACAGTTTTCATCCATGAAACACACTCTGCTTTAGAAAAATAAGCTCGCTCTTGCTTTCTAGAGTCTCTAATACAGCAGGAAACGTGAGTGTGCTCAGAAGAAAAGAAAGGTGTTTCCCCCACATAGAGACCATATCCCGTTCAACTCTGCATCTGAAACTGATACACACCACAGACCCTCTAACATCCAATGCTTGCCAGTTAAGATGAGAAACGTTGGAACTTATGAACGATGTAGATCATTTGAGCTGAAAAGTGACTGCCCACAACTGAAAGGATGTCTTGTTTGTAGGAAGACAGAGAGCCTCGGATTTAACTCCATTTCGGAAGTTAGAAACACAGCACAGTTCTCATCCATGGTACACACTCTGCTTTAGAGCAAGAAGCACGCTCTTGCTTTCTAGAGTCTCAAATACAGCAGGAAACGTGAGTGTGCTCAAAACAAAGAATGGTGTTTCCTACACATACGGACCATGCCTAGTTCAACACTGCTTCTGAAACTGATACAAACCACAGATCCTCTATCATCCAATGCTTTTGAGATAAGAGCGATAAACATGTGAGCTTCATGGACAAAGTAGCTTAGTTTGAGCTGAAAAGTTTCTGCGTCTACCTGAAACAAATTCTTGCTTGTAGGAAGACACAGAGCCTGGGATTTAACTCCATTTCTGAAGGAAATACACAGCACAGTTTTCATCCATGAAACACACACTGCTTTAGAGCAAATAGCACGATCTTGCTTTCTAGAGTCTCTAAGACAGCAGGAAATGAGAGTGTGCTCCGAACAAAAGAACCGTGTTTACTACACATACAGGCCATATCAAGTTAAACTCTGCTTCTGAAACTGATACAAATCACAGGTCCTCTAACATCCAATGCTTTTCAGTTAAGAGCAAGAAACGTGTGAGCTTCGTGTACGATGTAGCTTCCTTTGAGTGGAAAAATGACTGCGTTTACGAGAAACGAAGTCTTGCTTGTAAGAAGACACAGAGACTGGGATTTAACTCCATTTCTGATGGAAACACACAGCACAGTTCTCATCCATGAACCACACTCTGCTTTAGAGCAATAAGCATGCTCTTGCTTTCTAGAGTCTCTAATACAGCAGGAAACGTGAGTGTGCTCAGAACAAAAGAACTGTGTTTCCTAGACATTTGGACCATATCTAGTTCAACTCTGCTTCTTAAACTGATGCAAACCACAGGTCCTCTAACATACAATGCTTTTCAATTAAGAGCGAGAAACATTAGAGTTTCATGAACGATGTAGACCACTTGAGCTGAAAAGTGACTGCCCTTACCTGAAAGGAAGACTTGCTTGTAGGAAGACACAGACCCTGGGATTTAACTCCATTTCTGAAGGTGAAAACACAGCACAGTTCTCATCCATGGTACACACTCTGCTTTAGAACAAGAAGCACGTTCTTGCTTTCTAGAATCTCTAATATAGCAGGAAAGGTGAGTGTGCTCAGAACCAAAGAATGGTGTTTCCTACCGATACGGACCATATCTAGTTCAAATCTGCTTCTGAAACTGATGCAAACTATAGGTTCTCTAACATCCAATGCTTGCCAGTTCAGATGAGAAACGTTTGAGCTTCATGAACAATGTAGATTGTTTGAGGTGAATAGTGACTGCCCTTACCTAATAGGAAGTCTTGTTTGTAGGAAGACACAGAACCTAGGATTTAACTCCATTTATGAAGGTAAAAACAAAGCACAGTTCTCATCCATGGTACACACTCTGCTTTAGAGCAAGAAGCACACTCTTGCTTTCTAGAGTCTCTTAGACAGCAGGAAACGTGAGTGTGCTCATAACCAAAGACCTGTGTGTCCTACACATACTGTACATATCTACTTCAACTCTGCTTCTGAAACTGATACAAATCACAGGTCCTCTAACATTCCATACTTTTCATTTAAGAGCAAGAAATGTGTTAGCTTCGTGTATGATGTTGCTTCGAGTGGAAAAATGACTGTGTTTATGAGAAACGATGTCTTGCTTGTAAGAAGACACAGAGCCTGGAATTTAACTCCATTTCTGAAGGGAAACACACAGCACAGTTCGCATCCATGAAACACACACTGTTTTAGAGCAAGAAGCACACTCTTGCTTTCCACAGTCTCTAAAACAGCAGAAAACGTGAGTGTGCTCAGAACAAAAAAAAAAAACGTGTTTCCTACACATTTGGACCATATCTAGTTCAACTATGCTCTGAAACTGATACAAACCACAGGTCCTGTAACATCAAATGCTTTTCAGTTAAAAGCAAGAAATGTGTCAGTTTCGTGGACGATGTAGCTTCGTTTGAGTTGAAAGATGACTGCGTTTACCTGAAACAAATTCTTGCTTGTAGGAAGACACAGAGCCTGGGATTTAATTCCATTTCTGAAGTAAACACACAACACAGTTTTCATCCATGAAAGACACTCTGCTTTACAGCAAGCATCACGCTCTTGCTTTCTAGAATCTCTAATACAGCAAGAAACGTGAGTGTGCTCAGAATAAAAGAATGGTATTTCCTACACATACGGACCACATCTAGTTCAACTCTGCTTCTGAAACTGATACAAACAACAGGTCCTCTAACATCCAATTCTTGTCAGTTAAGATTGAGAAACATGTGAGCTTTGTGGACAATGTAGCTTCGTTTGAGCTGAAAATTGACTTCCCTTAACTGAAAGGAAGTCTGGTTTTTAACAAGACACAGAAGCCCGGATTTAACTTCTGAAGGTAGAAACTCAGCACAGTTCTCATCCATGGTACACACTCTGCTTTAGACCAAGAAGCACGTTCTTGCTTTCTAGATTCTCTAAGACAGCAGGTAAAGTGAGTGAGCTCAGAACAAATGAATGGTGTTTCCTACACATATGGACCATATCTAGTTCAACTCTGTTTCTGAAACTGATACAAACCACAGGTCCTCTAACATCCAATGCTTTTCAGTTAAGAACGAGAAACATTAGAGCTTGATTTTACAATGTAGATCGTTTGAGCTGAAAAGTGACTGCCCTTACCTGAAAGGAAGACTTGCTTGTAGGAAGACAAAGACCCTGGGATTTAACTCCATTTCTGAAGGAAAAAACAGAGCACAGTTCTCATCCATGGTACACACTATGCTTTAGAGCAAGAAGCACGCTCTTGCTTTCTAGTGTCTCTAATACATCAGGAAACGTTTGTGTGCTCAGAACAAAAGAATGGTGTTTCCTACAAATATGGACCATATCTAGTTCAACTCTGCTTCTTAAACTGATACAAAGTACAGTTCCTCTAACATCTAATCCTTTTCATTTAAGAGCAAGAAACGTGTGAGCTCTGTGGACGATGTAGCTTCGTTTGTGCTGAAAAGTGACTGCGTTTACCTGAAACAAATTCTTGCTTTTAGGAAGACACAGAACCTGGGATTGAACTCCATTGCTGAAGGAAACACACAGCACAGTTTTCATCCATGAAACACACTCTGCTTTAGAGCAAGAAGCACGCTGTTGCTGTTTAGTGTCTCTAAGACAGCAGGAAACGTGAGTGTGCTCACAAGAAAAGTCCTGAGTGTCCTACACATAAGGTATATATCTACTTCAACTCTGCTTCTGAAATTGATACAAATCACAGGTCCTCTAATATTCCATGCTTTTCAATTAAGAGCGAGAAACATCTGAGCTTCGTGTACAGTGTTGCTTCCTTTGAGTGGAAAAATGACTGTGTTACGAGAAATGAAGTCTTGCTTTTAAGAAGACTCAGAGCTTGGGATTTAACTCTATTTCTGAAGCGAAACACACAGCACAGTTCTCATCCATGAAATACACTCTGCTTTAGAGCAAGAAGCACGCTCTTGCTTTCTAGGGTCTCTAATAGAGCAGGAAACGGGAGTGTGCTCTGAACAAAAGAACCGTGTTTCCTTCACATACAGACCATATCTAGTTCAACTCTGCATCTAAAACTGATACAAACCACAGGTCCTCTAACATGCAATGTTTGTCAGTTAAGATGAGAAACGTGTTAGCATCATGACGATGTAGTCCTTTTCAGCTGAAAAGTGACTCCCCTTACCTGAGACAATGTCTTGCTTGTATGAAGACACAGAGCCTGGGTTTTACTCCATTTCTGAAGGAAACACACAGCACAGTTTTCATCCATGGTACACACTCTGCTTTAGAGGAAGAAGCACGATCTTGCTTTCTAGAGTCTCTAATACAGCAGGAAAGGTGAGTGTGCTCAGAAAAAAGGAATGGGGTTTCCTACACATGAGGACCATATCTAGTTCAACTCTGCTTCTGAAACTGATACAAACCACAGGTCCTCTAACATCCAATGCTGTTCAGTTAAGAGCGAGAAACATGAGAGCTTCATGAACGACGTAGATCGTTTGAGCTGAAAAGTGACTGCCCTTACCTGAAAGGAAGACTTGCTTGTAGGAAGACACAGACCCTGGGATTTATCTCCATTTCTGAAGGTAAAAACAGAGCACAGTTCTCATCCATGGTGCATAGTCTGCTTTAGAGCAAGAAGAATGCTCTTTCTTTCTAGATTCTCTAAAACATCAGGAAAAGTGTGTTTGCTCAGAACGAAAGAATGGTGTTTCCTACAAATACGGACCATATTTAGTTCAACTCTGCTTCTGAAACTGATACAAACCACAGGTCCTCTAACATCCAATCCTTTTCAGTTAAGAGGAAGAAACGTGTGAGCTTCGTGGACAATGTAGCTTCGTTTGAACTGAAAAGTGACCGCGTTTACCTGAAACAAATTCTAGCTTGTAGGAAGACACAGAGCCTGGGATTGAACTACATTGCTGAAGGAAACACACAGCACAGTTTTCATCCATGAAACACACTCTGCTTTAGAGCAAGAAGCATGCTCTTGCTTTCTAGAGTCTCTAAGACAGCAGGAAACGTGAGTGTGCTCACAACAAAATACCTGTGTGTCCTACACATACGGTACCTATCTACTTCAACTCTGCTTCTGAAACTGATACAAATCACAGGTCCTCTAATATTCCATGCTTTTCAGTTAGGAGCAAGAATCGTGTGAGCTTCGTGTACGATGTAGCTTCCTTTGAGTGGAAAAATGACTGTGTTTATGAGAAACGATGTCTTGCTTGTAAGAAGACACAGAGCCTGGAATTTAACTCCATTTCTGAAGGGAAACACACAGCACAGTTTGCATCCATGAAACACACACTGTTTTAGAGCAAGAAGCACACTCTTGCTTTCTACAGTCTCTAAAACAGCAGAAAACGTGAGTGTGCTCAGAACAAAAAAAACGTGTTTCCTACACATTTGGACCATATCTAGTTCAACTATGCTCTGAAACTGATACAAACCACAGGTCCTGTAACATCAAATGCTTTTCAGTTAAAAGCAATAAATGTGTCAGTTTCGTGGACGATGTAGCTTCGTTTGAGTTGAAAGATGACTGCGTTTACCTGAAACAAATTCTTGCTTGTAGGAAGACACAGAGCCTGGGATTTAATTCCATTTCTGAAGTAAACACACAACACAGTTTTCATCCATGAAAGACACTCTGCTTTACAGCAAGCATCACGCTCTTGCTTTCTAGAATCTCTAATACAGCAGGAAACGTGAGTGTGCTCAGAATAAAAGAATGGTGTTTCCTACACATACGGACCACATCTAGTTCAACTCTGCTTCTGAAACTGATACAAACAACAGGTCCTCTAACATCCAATTCTTGTCAGTTAAGATTGAGAAACATGTGAGCTTTGTGGACGATGTAGCTTCGTTTGAGCTGAAAATTGACTTCCCTTAACTGAAAGGAAGTCTGGTTTTTAACAAGACACAGAAGCCCGGATTTAACTTCTGAAGGTAGAAACTCAGCACAGTTCTCATCCATGGTACACACTCTGCTTTAGACCAAGAAGCACGTTCTTGCTTTCTAGATTCTCTAAGACAGCAGGTAAAGTGAGTGAGCTCAGAACAAATGAATGGTGTTTCCTACACATATGGACCATATCTAGTTCAACTCTGCTTCTGAAACTGATACAAACCACAGGTCCTCTAACATCCAATGCTTTTCAGTTAAGAACGAGAAACATTAGAGCTTGATTTTACAATGTAGATCGTTTGAGCTGAAAAGTGACTGCCCTTACCTGAAAGGAAGACTTGCTTGTAGGAAGACAAAGACCCTGGGATTTAACTCCATTTCTGAAGGAAAAAACAGAGCACAGTTCTCATCCATGGTACACACTATGCTTTAGAGCAAGAAGCACGCTCTTGCTTTCTAGAGTCTCTAATACATCAGGAAACGTTTGTGTGCTCAGAACAAAAGAATGGTGTTTCCTACAAATATGGACCATATCTAGTTCAACTCTGCTTCTTAAACTGATACAAAGTACAGTTCCTCTAACATCTAATCCTTTTCATTTAAGAGCAAGAAACGTGTGAGCTCTGTGGACGATGTAGCTTCGTTTGTGCTGAAAAGTGACTGCGTTTACCTGAAACAAATTCTTGCTTTTAGGAAGACACAGAACCTGGGATTGAACTCCATTGCTGAAGGAAACACACAGCACAGTTTTCATCCATGAAACACACTCTGCTTTAGAGCAAGAAGCACGCTGTTGCTGTCTAGAGTCTCTAAGACAGCAGGAAACGTGAGTGTGCTCACAAGAAAAGTCCTGAGTGTCCTACACATAAGGTATATATCTACTTCAACTCTGCTTCTGAAATTGATACAAATCACAGGTCCTCTAATATTCCATGCTTTTCAATTAAGAGCGAGAAACATCTGAGCTTCGTGTACAGTGTTGCTTCCTTTGAGTGGAAAAATGACTGTGTTACGAGAAATGAAGTCTTGCTTTTAAGAAGACACAGAGACTGGGATTTAACTCCATTTCTGAAGCGAAACACACAGCACAGTTCTCATCCATGAAATACACTCTGCTTTAGAGCAAGAAGCACGCTCTTGCTTTCTAGGGTCTCTAATAGAGCAGGAAACGGGAGTGTGCTCTGAACAAAAGAACCGTGTTTCCTTCACATTTGGACCATATCTAGTTAAACTCTGCTTCTGAAACTGATACAAACCACAGGTCCTCTAACATCCAATTCTTTTCAGTTAAGAGCAAGAAAGAGGTGAGCTTTGTGGATGATGTAGCTTCGTTTGAGCTGAAAAGTGACTGCGTCTACCTGAAACAAATTCTTGCTTGTAGGAAGACACAGAGCCTGGGATTTAACTCCATTTCTGCAGGAAACACACAGCACAGTTTTCATCCATGAAACACAATCTGCTTTAGAGCAAGAAGGACACTCTTGCTTTGTACAGTCTCTAATACAGCAGGAAACGTGAGTGTGCTCAGAACAAATGAACGGTGTTACCTACACATTTGGACCATATCTAGTTCAACTCTGCTTCTGAAACTGATACAAACCACAGGTCCTCTAACATCCAATGCTGTTCAGTTAAGAGCGAGAAACATGAGAGCTTCATGTACGATGTAGATCTTTTGAGCTGAAAAGTGACTGCCCTTACCTGAAAGGAAGACTTGCTTGTAGGAAGACACAGACCCTGGGAATAACTCCATTTCTGAAGGTAAAAACAGCACAGTACTCATCCATGGCACACACTCTGATTTAGAGCAAAAAGCACAATCTTGCTTTATAGAGTCTCTGATACATCAGGAAATGTGAGTGTGCTCAGAAAAAAAGAATGGTGTTTCCTACAAAGACAGACCATATCTAGTTCAACTCTGCTTCTGAATCTGATACAAAAGACAGGTCCTCTAACATCCAATCCTTTTCAGTTAAGAGCAAGAAACGTGTGAGGTTCGTGGACGATGTAGCTTAGTTTGAGCTGAAAAGTGACTGCCTTTACCAGAAACAATTTCTTGCTTTTGGGAAGACAGAGAACCTGGGATTGAACTACATTGCTGAAGGAAACACACAGCACAGTTTTCATCCATGAAACACAATCTGCTTTAGAGCAAGAAGCATGCTCTTGCTTTGTACAGTCTCTAATACAGCAGGAAACGTGAGTGTGCTCAGAACAAATGAACGGTGTTTCCTACACATTTGGACCATATCTAGTTACACTCTGCTTCTGAAACTGATACAAACCACAGGTCCTCTAACATCCAATTCTTTTCAGTTAAGAGCAAGAAAGAGGTGAGCTTTGTGGACGATGTAGCTTCGTTTGAGCTGAAAAGTGACTGCGTCTACCTGAAACAAATTCTTGCTTGTAGGAAGACACAGAGCCTGGGATTTAACTCCATTTCTGCAGGAAACACACAGCACAGTTTTCATCCATGAAACACAATCTGCTTTAGAGCAAGAAGCACACTCTTGCTTTGTACAGTCTCTAATACAGCAGGAAACGTGAGTGTGCTCAGAACAAATGAACAGTGTTACCTACACATTTGGACCATATCTAGTTCAACTCTGCGTCTGAAACGGATGCAAACTACAATTTCTCTAACATCCAATGCTTTTCAGTTAAGAGCGAGAAACATTAGAGCTTCATGAACAATGTAGATCGTTTGAGCTGAAAAGTGACTGCCCTTACCTGAAAGGAACACTTGCTTGTAGGAAGACACAGAACCTGGGATTTAACTCTATTTCTGAATGTAAAACACTGCACAGTTCTCATCCATGGTACACACTCTGCTTTAGAGCAAGAAGCACGCTCTTGCATTCTAGAGTCTCTAATACTTCAGGAAACGTGAGTGTGCTCAGAACAAAAGAACTGTGTTTCCTACACATTTGGACCATTTCTAGTTCAACTCTGCTTCTGAAACTGATGCAAACTACAATTCCTCTAACATACAATGCTTTTCAGTTAAGAGCGAGAAACATTAGAGCTTCATGAACTATGTAGATCATTTGAGCTGAAAAGTGACTGCTCTTACCTGAAAGGAAGACTTGCTTGTAGGAAGACAAAGACCCTGGGATTTAACTCCATTTCTCAAGGTGAAAACACAGCACAGTTCTAGGCCATGGTACACACTCTGCTTTAGAACAAGAAGCACGCTCTTGCTTTCTAGAATCTCCAGTACTTCAGGAAAGGTGAGTATGCTCAGAACCAAAGAACGGTGTTTCCTACACATTTGGACCATATCTTTCAACTCTGCTTCTGAAACTGATGCAAACTACAGGTTCTCTAACATCCAATGCTTGCCAGTTAAGATGAGAAACGTTTGAGCTCATGAAAGATGTAGATTGTTTGAGGTGAAAAGTGACTGCCCTTACCTGATAGGAAGTATTGTTTGTAGGAAGATACAGAACCTTGGATTTAACTCCATTTCTCAAGGTGAAAACACAGCACAGTTCTAGGCCTTGGTACACACTCTGCTTTAGAGCAAGAAGCACGCTCTTGCTTTCTAGAATCTCTAATACAGCAGGAAACGTGAGTGTGCTCACAACCAAAGAATGGATTTTTCCTACCTATAAGGACCATATCTAGTTCAACTCTGCTTCTGAAACTGATACAAACTAGAGGTCCTCTAACATCCAATCCTTTTCTGCTAAGAGCGAGAAATGTGTGAGCTTCGTGGATAATGTAGCTTCGTTGGAGCTGAAAAGTGACTGTTTACCTGAAACAAATTCTTGCTTGTAGGAAGACACAGACCCTGGGATTGAACTGCATTGCTGAAGGAAACACACAGCACAGCTTTCATCCATGAAACACACTCTGCTTTAGAGCAAGAAGCACGCTCTTGCTTTGTAGAGTCTCTAAGACAGCAGGAAATGTGAGTGTGCTCACAAAAGAAGACCTGTGTGTCCTACACATACGGACCATATCTAGTTCAACTCTGCTTCTGAAACTGATAAAACCACAGGTCCTCTAACATCCAATTCTTGTCAGTTAAGATTGAGAAACATGTGAGCTTTGTGGACGATGTAGCTTCCTTTGAGTGGAAAAATGACTGCGTTTACGAGAAACGAAGTCTTGCTTGTAAGAAGACACAGAGACTGGGATTTAACTCCATTTCTGAAGGGAAACACACAGCACAGTTCTCATCCATGAACCACACTCTGCTTTAGAGCAATAAGCATGCTCTTGCTTTCTAGGGTCTCTAATAGAGCAGGAAACGGGAGTGTGCTCTGAACAAAAGAACTGTGTTTCCTAGACATTTGGACCATATCTAGTTCAACTCTGCTTCTTAAACTGATGCAAACCACAGGTCCTCTAACATACAATACTTTTCAATTAAGAGCAAGAAACATTAGAGTTTCATGAACGATGTAGATCATTTGAGCTGAAAAGTGACTGCCCTTACCTGAAAGGAAGACTTGCTTGTAGGAAGACACAGACCCTGGGATTTAACTCCATTTCTGAAGGTGAAAACACAGCACAGTTCTCATCCATGGTACACACTCTGCTTTAGAACAAGAAGCACGCTCTTGCTTTCTAGAATCTCTAATACTTCAGGAAAGGTGAGTGTGCTCTGAACCAAAGAATGGTGTTTCCTACCGATACGGACCATATCTAGTTCAACTCTGCTTCTGAAACTGATGCAAACTACAATTCCTCTAACATACAATGCTTTTCAGTTAAGAGCGAGAAACATTAGAGCTTCATGAACGATGTAGATCATTTGAGCTGAAAAGTGACTGCCCTTACCTGAAAGGAAGACTTGCTTGTAGGAAGACAAAGACCCTGGGATTTAACTCCATTTCTCAAGGTGAAAACACAGCACAGTTCTAGGCCATGGTACACACTCTGCTTTAGAGCAAGAAGCACGCTCTTGCTTTCTAGAGTCTCTTAGACAGCAGGAAACGTGAGTGTGCTCAGAACCAAAGAATGGATTTTTCCTACCTATAAGGACCATATCTAGTTCAACTCTGATTCTGACACTGATACAAACCAGAGGTCCTCTAACATCCAATCCTTTTCTGTTAAGAGCGAGAAATGTGTGAGCTTCGTGGACAATGTAGCTTCGTTTGAGCTGAAAAGTGACTGTGTTTAACTGAAACAAATTCTTGCTTGTAGGAAGACACAGAGCCTGGGATTGAACTGCATTTCTGAAGGGAAACACACAGCACAGTTCTCATCCATGAACCACACTCTGCTTTGGAGCAATAAGCATGCTCTTGCTTTCTAGAGTCTCTAATACAGCAGGAAACATGAGTGTGCTCAGAACAAAAGAACTAAGTTTCCTACACATTTGGACCATATCTAGTTCAACTCTGCTTCTGAAACTGATGCAAACCACAGGTCCTCTAACATACAATACTTTTCAATTAAGAGCAAGAAACATTAGAGTTTCATGAACGATGTAGATCATTTGAGCTGAAAAGTGACTGCCCTACCTGAAAGGAAGACTTGCTTGTAGGAAGACACAGACCCTGGGATTTAACTCCATTTCTGAAGGTGAAAACACAGCACAGTTCTCATCCATGGTACACACTCTGCTTTAGAACAAGAAGCACGCTCTTGATTTCTAGAATATCTAATACAGCAGGAAAGGTGAGTGTGCTCAGAACCAAAGAATGGTGTTTCCTACCGATACGGACCATATCTAGTTCAACTCTGCTTCTGAAACTGATGCAAACTACAGGTTCTCTAACATCCAATGCTTGCCAGTTAAGATGAGAAACGTTTGAGCTTCATGAACAATGTAGATTGTTTGAGGTGAATAGTGACTGCCCTTACTTGATAGGAAGTCTTGTTTGTAGGAAGACACAGAACCTAGGATTTAACTCCATTTATGAAGGTAAAAACAGAGCACAGTTCTCATCCATGGTACACACTCTGCTTTAGAGCAAGAAGCACGCTCTTGCTTTCTAGAGTCTCTTACACATCAGGAAACGTGAGTGTGCTCACAACAAAAGACCTGTGTGTCCTACACATACTGTACATATCTACTTCAACTCTGCTTCTGAAACTGATACAAATCACAGGTCCTCTAACATTCCATACTTTTCATTTAAGAGCGAGAAACTTGTGAGCTTCGTGTATGATGTTGCTTCCTTTGAGTGGAAAAATGACTGCGTTTATGAGAAACGATGTCTTGCTTGTAAGAAGACACAGAGCCTGGAATTTAATTCCATTTCTGAAGGGAAACACACAGCACAGTTCGCATCCATGAAACACACACTGTTATAGAGCAAGAAGCACACTCTTGCTTTCTACAGTCTCTAAAACAGCAGAAAACGTGAGTGTGCTCAGAACAAAAATCCGTGTTTCCTACACATTTGGACCATATCTAGTTCAACTCTGCTTCTGAAACTGATACAAACCACAGGTCCTGTAACATCAAATGCTTTTCAGTTAAAAGCAAGAAATGTGTCAGTTTCGTGGACGATGTAGCTTCGTTTGAGCTGAAAGATGACTGCGTTTACCTGAAACAAATTCTTGCTTGTAGGAAGACACAGAGCCTGGGATTTAATTCCATTTCTGAAGTAAACACACAACACAGTTTTCATACATGAAAGACACTCTGCTTTACAGCAAGAATCACGCTCTTGCTTTCTAGAATCTCTAATACAGCAGGAAACGTGAGTGTGCTCAGAATAAAAGAATGGTGTTTCCTACACATACGGACCATATCTAGTTCAACTCTGCTTCTGAAACTGATAAAACCACAGGTCCTCTAACATCCAATTCTTGTCAGTTAAGATTGAGAAACATGTGAGATTTGTGGACGATGTAGCTTCCTTTGAGTGGAAAAATGACTGCGTTTACGAGAAACGAAGTCTTGCTTGTAAGAAGACACAGAGACTGGGATTTAACTCCATTTCTGAAGGTGAAAACACAGCACAGTTCTCATCCATGGTACACACTCTGCTTTAGAGCAAGAAGCACGCTCTTGCTTTCTAGAAACTCTAATACAGCAGGAAAGGTGAGTGTGCTCAAACCAAAGAATGGTGTTTCCTACCGATAAGGACCATATCTAGTTCTACTCTGCTTCTGAAACTGATACAAACCACAGATACTCTATCATCCAATGCTTTTCAGTTAAGAGCGAGAAGTAGCTTCTTTGTGCTGAAAAGTGACCACGTTTACCTGAAACAATTTCTTGCTTGTAGGAACAAACAGAGCCTGGGATTTAACTCCGTTTCTGAAGGAAACACACAGCAGAGTTCTCATCCATGAAACACACTCTGCTTTAGAGCAAGAAGCATGCTCTTGCTTTCTAGAGTCTCTAATACAGCAGGAAACGTGAGTGTGCTCAGAACAAAAGAACTGAGTTTCCTACACATTTGGACCATATCAAGTTCAACTCTGCTTCTTAAACTGATGCAAACCACAGCTCCTCTTACATAACTGATCTTTAGTTAATAGTGAGAATCGCCTTTGGTTCATGAACTGCGAAAAATCATTAGAGCCCAAAATATACTGGGTTAATCAGAAATAAACACTTGCTTGTAGGAAGACACAGATCTGGGGGTTTACTCCGTTTCTGAAGGGAAATTCAGACCAGAGTTCTCATCCCTGAAACACACTCTGTTTTAACGCAAGAAGGAAGGTCTCCTTTCCTGAGTCTAAAATACAGGAAGAACCATGAGCATGCCCTGAAAAAAAAGAACTGTTTCCTACTCATACGGACCATATGTAGTTCAACTCTGATTATGAAACTGATACAATCCACAGCTCCTCTTACATAAATGCTCTTTAGTTAATAGTGAGAATAGCCTTAGGTTGGTGAACTGCGAAAAATCATTTGAGCATGCCCTGTAAAAAAGAACTGTTTCCTACTCATACGCACTATATGTAGTTCAATCCTGCTTATGAAACTGATACAAACCACAGCTCCTCTTACATGAATGCTCTTTAGTTAATAGTGATAATAGCCTTAGGTTGGTGAACTGCGAAAAATCATTTGAACCCAAATTTCACTGGGTTTACCAGAAATGAACTCTCGCTTGTAGGAAGACACAGATCCTGGGGTTTAAATCCATTTCTGAAGGGAATCAGACCAGAATTCTCATCCCTGAAAAACACTCTGTTTTAAGGCATGAATCATCCTCTTCTTTCCAGGGTCTCAAATACAGGAAGAACCTTGAGCATTCCCAGAAAAACAGAACTGTGTTTCCTACTCATGCGGACCATATGTAGTTCAACTGTGCTTATGAAACTGATACAAACAACATCTCCTCTTACTAAAATGCTCTTTAGTTAATAGTGAGAATCATGTTGGGTTCGTGAACTGCTAAAAATCATTTGAGCCAAAATGTCACTTTGTTTATCAGAAATGAACACTTCCCTGTAGGAAGACACAGATCCTGGGATTATATGCTGTTTCTGAAGCCAAATTCAGACCAGAGTTCTCATCCCTGAAAAAAATTCTGTTTTAAGGCAAGAATCATCCTATTCTATCCAGCTTGCAAGATGCAAGCTCTTCTTTCCAGCATCTCCAATACAGTAAGAACCATGAGCATGCCTAGGAAAAAAGATCTGTGTTTCCAACTCATAAGGACCATATGTAGTTCAACTCTGCTTATGAAACTGATACAGTCCACAGGTCTTCTTACATAAATGCTCATTAGTTAACAGTGAAAATCGCCTTGTGTTCTAGAACTGTGCAAAATCATTTGAGCCAAAAATTCACTTGGTTTACCAGAAATGAACTCTTGCTTGTAGGATGACACGGATCATGGAGTGAAACTCCGTTTCTGAGGGGAAATTCAGACCAGAATTCTCATTCATGAAAAACACTCTGTTTTAAGCCATGAATCATCCTCTTCTTTCCAGGGTCTCCAATACATTAAGAACCATGTGCATGCCCAGAAAAAAAGAACTGTGTTTCCTACTCAGACGGACAATATGTAGTTCACCTGTGCTTATGAAACTGATACAAACCACAGCTCCTCTTACATAAATCCTCTTTAGTTAATAGTGAGTATAGTGTTGGCTTCGTGAACTGTGAAAAATCATTTGAGCCCAAAATTCACTAGGTTTACCAGGAATGATCTCTTGTTTGTAGGAAGACACAGATCCTGGGGTTTAACTTCGTTTCTGAAGGCAAATTCAGACCAGAGTTCTCATCCCTGAAACACACTCTTTTTTAACGAAGAAGCAAGCTCTTCTTTCCATAGTCTAAAATACAGCAAGAACCATGAGCATGCCCTGAAAAAAAGAACTGTGTTTCCTATTCATACGGACCATATGTAGTTCAAATCTGTTTGTGAAATTGATACAAACCACACCTCCTCTTACATAAATGCTCTTTAGTTAATAGTGAGAATAGCGTTGGGTTCATGAATTGCGAAAAAGCATTTGAGCCCAAAATTCACTGGTTTTACCAGAAATTAACTCTTGCTTGTAGGAAGACACAGATCCTAGTGTTTAACTCCGTTTCTGATGGGAAATTCAGACCAGAATTCTCATCCCTGAAAAACACTCTGTTTTAAGGCAAGAATCATCCTATTCTATCCAGAGTCTCCAATACAGTAAGAACCATGATCATTCCCAGAAAAAAAGAACTGTATTTCCTACTCATGCAGACCTTATGTAGTTCAATTCTGCTTATGATACTGATTCAAAACACAGCTCCTCTTACATAAATCCTCTTTAGTTAATAGTGAGAATAGCATTGGCTTCGTGAACAGCGGAAAAATCATTTGAGCCCAAAATTCACTGGGTTTACCAGGATTGAACTCTTGCTTGTAGGAAGACACAGATCCTGGGGTTTAACTCCGTGTCTGAAGTCAAGTTCAGACCAGCGTTCTCATCCCTGAAAAAAGCTCTGTTTTAAGGCAAGAATCCTCCTATTCTATCCAGCTTGAAAGATGCAAGCTCTTCTTTCCAGGATCTCCAATACAGTAAGAACCATGAGCATGCCTAGAAAAAAAGATCTGTGTTTCCAACTCATAAGGACCATATGTAGTTCAACTCTGCTTATGAAACTGATACAGGCCACAGGTCTTCTTACATAAATGCTCTTTAGTTTATAGTGATAATCGTGTGGTGTTCTAGAACTGTGTGAAATCATTTGAGCCAAAAATTCACTTGGTTTACCATAAATGAACTCTTGCTTGTAGGAAGACTCGGATTATGGGGTTTAACTCCGTTTCTGAAGGGAAATTCAGACCAGAGTTCACATCACTGAAACACACTCTGTTTTAACGAGAAGCAAGCTCTTCTTTCCATATTCTATAATATAGCAAGAACCATGAGCATGCACTGAAAAAATGAACTGTGTTTCTTACTCATACAGACCATATGTAATTCAGTTCTGCTTATGAAACTGATTCAAACCACAGTTCCTCTTACATAAATCCTCTTTAGTTAATAGTGAGAATCGCTTTGGGTTCGTGACCTACAAAAAATCATTTGAGCCCAAAATTCACTGGGTTTACCTGAAATGAACTCTTGCTTGTAAGAAGACACAGATCCCGGTCTTTAACTCCGATTCTGAAGGCAAATTCAGACCAGAATTCTCAACCCTCAAAAACACTGTTTTAAGGCAAGAATCATCCTCTTCTTTGAAGTGTCTCCAAAAGAGTAAGAAGCATGTGCATGCCCAGTAAAAAAGAACTGTGTTTCCTACTCATACGGACCATATGTAGTACAACTCTGCTTATGAAACTGATACAAACCACAGCTCCTCTTACATAAATGCTCTTTATTTAATAGTCAGAATCATGTTGGGTTCGTGAACTGTGAAAAATCATTTGAGCCCCAAATTCATTGGGTTTACCAGAAATGAACTCTTGCTTGTAGGAAGACAGTGATCCTTGGGTTTAACTCTGTTTCTGAAGGCAAATTCAGACCAGAGTTCTCATCCTTGAAAAACACTCTGTTTTAAGACAAGAATCTTCCTCTTCTTTCCAGTGTCTCCAATACAGTAAGAAACATCAGCATGCCCAGAAAAAAAGAACTGTGTTTCCTACAAATACAGACGATATGTAGTTCAACTCTGCTTATCAACCTGATACAAACCACAGCTTCTCTTACATAAATCCCCTTTGGTTAATAGTGAGAATAGCGTTGGGTATGTGAACTATGAAAAATCATTTCAGCCCAAAGTTCTCCGGGTTTACCAGAAATGAACTCTTGCTTGTAGGAAGACACAGATACTGGGGTTTAACACCGTTTCTAAAGGGAAATTCAGACCAGAGTTCTCATCCCTGAAACACACTCTGTTTTTACGAAGATTCAAGCTCTTCTTTCCAGAGTCTAAAATACACCAAGAACCATGAGCATGCCCTGAAAAAAAGAACTGTGTTTCCTATTCATACGGACCATATGTAGTTCAACTCTGTTTGTGAAAGTGATACAAACCACAACTCCTCTTACATATATGCTCTTTAGTTAATAGTGAGAATAGCGTTGGGTTCGTGAATTGCAAAAAATCATTTGAGCCCAAAATTCACTGGTTTTACCGGAAATGAACTCTTGCTTGTAGGAAGACACAGATCCTAGGGTTTAACTCCGTTTCTGATGGGAAATTCAGACCAGAATTCTCATCCCTGAAAAACACTCTGTTTTAAGGCAAGAATCATCCTATTCTATCCTGAGTCTCCAATACAGTAAGAACCATGAGCATTCCCAGAAAAAAAGAACTGTATTTCCTACTCATGCAGACCATATGTAGTTCATATCTGCTTATGAAACTGATTCAAAACACAGCTCCTCTTACATAATTCCTCTTTAGTAAATAGTGAGAATCGCGTTGGGTTCGTGAACTACGAAAAATCATTTGAGCCCAAAATTCACTGGGTTTACCAGAAATGAACTCTTGCTGGTAGGAAGACACAGATCATGGGGTTTAACTCCGTTTTGAAAGGGAAAATCAGACCAGAGTTCTCATCCCTGAAATACTCTCTGTTTTAAGACAAGAATCATCCTCTTCTTTCAAGCGTCTCCAATACAGTAAGAAATATGAGCATGCCCAGAAAAAAAGAACTGTGTTTCCTACTCATACAGATGATATGTAGTTCAACTCTGCTTATCACACTGATACAAACAACAGCTTCTCTTACGTAAATCCTCTTTCGTTAATAGTGAGAATAGCGTTGGGTTTGTGAACTGCGAAAAATCATTTCAGCCCAAAATTCACCGGGTTTACCAGAAATGAACTCTTGTTTGTAGGAAGACACAGATACTGGGGTTTAACTCCGTTTCTAATGGGAAATTCAGACCAGAGTTCTCATCCATGAAACACACTCTGTTTTTACGAAGAAGCAAGCTCTTCTTTCCAGAGTCTAAAATACACCAAGAACCATGAGCATGGCCTGAAAAGAAGAACTGTGTTTCTTATTCATACGGACCACATGTAGTTCAACTCTGCTTATGAAACTGATTCAAACCACAGTTCCTCTTACATAAATGCTCTTTAGTTAATAGTGAGAATCGCGTTGGGTTCATGAACTACGAAAAATCATTTGAGCCCAAAATTCACTGGGTTTACCAGAAAAGAACTCTTGCTGGTAGGAAGACACAGATCATGGGGTTTAACTCCGTTTTGAAAGGGAAAATCAGACCAGAGTTCTCATCCCTGAAATACTCTCTGTTTTAAGACAAGAATCATCCTCTTCTTTCAAGCGTCTCCAGTACAGTAAGAAATATGAGCATGCCCAGAAAAAAAGAACTGTGTTTCCTACTCATACAGATGATATGTAGTTCAACTCTGCTTATCACACTGATACAAACAACAGCTTCTCTTACATAAATCCTCTTTCGTTAATAGTGAGAATAGCGTTGGGTTTGTGAACTGCGAAAAATCATTTCAGCCCAAAATTCACCGGGGTTTACCAGAAATGAACTCTTGCTTGTAGGAAGACACAGATACTGGGGTTTAACTCCGTTTCTAATGGGAAATTCAGACCAGAGTTCTCATCCATGAAACACACTCTGTTTTTACGAAGAAGCAAGCTCTTCTTTCCAGAGTCTAAAATACACCAAGAACCATGAGCATGGCCTGAAAAGAAGAACTGTGTTTCTTATTCATATGGACCATATGTAGTTCAACTCTGCTTATGAAACTGATTCAAACCACAGTTCCTCTTACATAAATGCTCTTTAGTTAATAGTGAGAATCGCGTTGGGTTCGTGAACTACGAAAAATCATTAGAGCCCAAAATTCACTGGGTTTACCTGAAATGAACTCTTGCTTGTAGGAAGACACAGATCCTGGTCTTTAACTCTGATTCTGAAGGCAAATTCAGACCAGAATTCTCAACCCTCAAAAACACTGTTTTAAAGCAAGAATCATCCTCTTCTTTCAAGCGTCTCCAAAAGAGTAAGAAGCATGAGCATGCCCAGAAAAAAAGAACTGTGTTTCCTACTCATACGGACCAATTGTAGTTCAACTCTGCTTATGAAATGTTACAGACCACAGCTCCTCTTACATAAATGCTCTTTAGTTAATAGTGAGAATCGCGTTGGGTTCTAGAACTGTGTAAAATCATTTGAGCCCAAAATTCACGGGGTTTACCAGAAATGAACTCTTGCTTGTAGGAAGACACAGATCCTGGGGTTTAACTTCGTTTCTTCAGGCAAATTCAACCCAGTGTTCTCATCCATGAAACACACTCTGTTTTCATGCAAGAAGCAAGCTCTTCTTTACAGTGGCTCCAATACATCAAGAACCATGAGCATGCCCATCAAAAAAGAACTGTGTTTCCTACTCATACGGACCATATGTAGTTCAACTCTGCTTATGAAACTGATACAAACCACAGCTCCTCTTACATAAATGCTCTTTAGTTAATAGTGAGAATCATGTTGGGTTCGTGAACTGTGAAAAATCATTTGAGCCCCAAATTCACTGGGTTTACCAGAAATGAACTCTTGCTGGTAGGAAGACACAGATCATGGGGTTTAACTCCGTTTTGAAAGGGAAAATCAGACCAGAGTTCTCATCCCTGAAATACTCTCTGTTTTAAGACAAGAATCATCCTCTTCTTTCAAGCGTCTCCAATACAGTAAGAAATATGAGCATGCCCAGAAAAAAAGAAATGTATTTCCTACTCATACAGATGATATGTAGTTCAACTCTGCTTATCACACTGATACAAACCACAGCTTCTCTTACATAAATCCTCTTTAGTTAATAGTGTGAATCGCGTTGGGTTCGTGAACTACGAAAAATCATTAGAGCCCAAAATTCACTGGGTTTACCTGAAATGAACTCTTGCTTGTAGGAAGACACAGATCCTGGTCTTTAACTCTGATTCTGAAGGCAAATTCAGACCAGAATTCTCAACCCTCAAAAACACTGTTTTAAAGCAAGAATCATCCTCTTCTTTCCAGCGTATCCAATACAGCAAGAACCATGAGCATGCCCAGAAAAAAAGAACTGTGTTTCCTACTCATACGGACCATATGTAGTTCAAATCTGCTAATGAAACTGATACAAACCACACCTATTCTTACATAAATGCTCTTTAGTTAATAGTGATAATCGCGTTGGGTTCTAGAACTGTGTAAAGTCATCTGAGCCGAAAATTCACTTGGTTTACCAGAAATGAACTCTTGCTTGTAGGAAGACACAGATCATGGGGTTTATCTCCGTTTCTGAAGGCAAAATCAGACCAGATTTCTCATCCATTAAACACACTCTGTTTTAATTCAAGAAGCAAGCTCTTCTTTCCCGTATCTCCAATACAGCAAGAACCATGAGCATTCCCTGAAAAAAGAACTGTGTTTCCTACTCATAAGGACAAAATGTAGTTCAACTCTGCTTATGAAACTGATACAAACCACAGTTTCTCTTACATAAATGCTCTTTAGTTAATAGTGAGAATCAGTTTGGGTTGGTGAAGTGCGAGTAATCATTTGAGCCGAAAATTCACTTTATTTAAAAGAAATGAAATCTTGCTTGTAGGAAGACACATATCTTGGGGTTTAACTCCGTTTCTGAATGGAAATTCAGACCAGAGTTCTCATTCCTGAAACACCCTCTGCTTCAATGCAAGACGCAAGCTCTTCTTTCCAGAGTCTGAATTACAGCAAGAACATTGAGCATGCCCTGAAAAAAAGAAATGTGTTTCCTACTCATACAGACCATATGCAGTTCAACTCTGCTTATGAAACTGATACAAACAACAGCTCCTCTTACATAAATGCTCTTTAGTTAATAGTGAGAATCATGTTGGGTTGGTGAACTGCGAAAAATCATTTGAGCCCAAAATTCACTGGGTTTACCAGAAATGAACTCTTGCATGTAGGAAGACACTGATCCTGGGGTTTAACTCCGTTTCTGAAGGCAAATTCAGACCAGAGTTCTCATCCCTGAAAAACTCTCTATTTTAAGGCAAGAATCATCTTCTTCTTTCCAGAGTCTCCAATATAGTAAGAAACATGAGCATGCCCTGAAAAAAAGAACTGTGTTTCCTACTCATACGGACCATGTGTAGTTCAACTCTGCTTATGAAACTGATACAAACCACAGCTCCTCTTACATAAATGATCTTTAGTTAATAGTGAGAATCGCGTTGGGTTCGTGAACTGCGAAAAATCATTTGAGCCCAAAATTCACTTGGTTTACCAGAAATGAACTCTTGCTGGTAGGAAGACACAGATCATGGGGTTTAACTCCGTTTTGGAAGGGAAAATCAGACCAGAGTTCTCATCCCTGAAATACTCTCTGTTTTAAGACAAGAATCATCCTCTTCTTTCAAGCGTCTCCAATACAGTAAGAAATATGAGCATGCCCAGAAAAAAAGAACTGTGTTTCCTACTCATACAGACGATATGTAGTTCAACTCTACTTATCACACTGATACAAACCACAGCTTCTCTTACATAAATCCTCTTTAGTTAATAGTGAGAATAGCGTTGGGTTTGTGAACTGCGAAAAATCATTTCAGCCCAAAATTCACCGGGTTTACCAGAAATGAACTCTTGCTTGTAGGAAGACACAGATCCTGGGGTTTAACTCCATTTCTGAAGGCAAATTCAGACCAGAGTTCTCATACCTGAAACAAACTCTGTTTTAACGAAGAAGCAAGCTCTTCTTTCTAGACTCTAAATTACAGCAAGAACCATGAGCCTGCCCAGAAAATAGAACTGTGTTTCCTACTCATACAGACCATATGTAGTTCAACTCTGCTTATGAAACTGATACAAACCACAGTTCCTCTGACATAAATGCTCTTTAGTTAATTGTGAGAATCGGTTTGGGTTGGTGAACTTCGAAAAAACATTTGAGCCGAAAATTCACTTTGTTTAACAGAAATGAAATATTGCTTGTAGGAAGACACATATCTTGGGGTTTAACTCCGTTTCTGAAGGGAAATTCAGACCAGAGTTCTCATACCTGAAACACCCTCTGCTTCAATGCAAGAAGCAAGCTCTTCTTTCCAGAGTCTAAAATATAGCAAGAACATTGAGCATGCCCTGAAAAAAAGAAATGTGTTTCCTAATCATAGGGACCATAGGTAGTTCAACTCTGCTTAAGAAACGCATACAAACCACAGCTCATCTTTCATAAATGCTCTTTAGTTAATATTGAGAATCGCGTTGGGTTCGGAACTGCGAAAAATCTTTTGAGCCCAAAATTCACTGGGTTATCCAGAAATGAACTCTTACTTGTAGGAAGACACAGATCCTGGGGTTTAACTCCATTTCTGAATAGAAATTCAGACCAGAGTTCTCATCCCTGAAACACACTCTGTTTTAGGACAAGAAGCATCCTCTTCTTTCCAGCGTATCCAATACAGCAAGATCTATGAGCATGCCCAGAAAAAAAGAACTGTGTTTCCTACTCATACAGACCATATGTAGTTCAACTCTGCTTATGAAACTGATACAAACCACACCTATTCTTACATAAATGCTCTTTAGTTAATAGTGATAATCGCGTTGGGTTCTAGAACTGTGTAAAGTCATTTGAGCCGAAAATTCACTTGGTTTACCAGAAATGAACTCTTGCTTGTAGGAAGACGAGGATCATTGAGTTTAACTCCGTTTCTGAAGGGAAATTCAGGCCACTGTTCTCATCCATGAAATACACTCTGTTTTAATGCAAGAAGTAAGGTCTTCTTTCCAGAGTCTCCAATAAAACAAGAACCATGAGCATGCCCAGAAAAAAAGAACTGTGTTTCCTACACATACGGACCATATGTAGTTCAACTCTGCTTATGAAACTGATACAAACCACAGCTCCTCTTACATAAATGCTCTTTAGTTAATAGTGAGAATCGGTTTGGGTTGGTGAACTGCGAAAAAATCATTTGAACTGAAAATTCACTTTTTTTTACCAAAAATTAATCTTGCTTGTAGGAAGACACATATCTGGGGGTTTAACTCCGTTTCTGAAGGGAAATTCAGACCAGAGTTCTCATCCCTGAAACACCCTCTGCTTCAATGCAAGAAGCAAGCTCTTCTTTCCAGAGTCTAAAATACAGCAAGAACATTGAGCATGCCCTGAAAAAAAGAAATGTGTTTCCTACTCATACGGACCATAGGTAGTTCAACTCTGCTTATGAAACTCATACAAACCACAGCTCATCTTTCATAAATGTTCTTTAGTTAATAGTGAGAATCACGTTGGGTTCGTGAACTGTGAAAAATCATTTGAGCCCAAAATTCACTGGGGTAACCAGAAATGAACTCTTGCTTGTAGGAAGACACAGATCTTGGGGTTTAACTCCGTTTCGGAAGGCAAATTCAGACCAGAATTCTGAACCCTGAAAAATACTCTGTTTTAAGGCAAGAATCATCCTATTCTATCCAGCTTGCAAGATGCAACCTCTTCTTTCCAGCATCTCTAATACAGTAAGAACCATGAGCATGCCTAGGAAAAAAGATCTGTTTCCGACTCATAAGGACCATATGTAGTCCACCTCTGCTTATGAAACTGATACAGACCACAGCTCCTCTGACATAAATGCTCTTTAGTTAATAGTAATAATCGCGTTGTGTTCTAGAACTCTGTTAATTCATTTGAGCAAAAATTCACTTTCTTTAACAGATGAACTCTTGCTGGTAGGAAGACACAGATCGTGGGGTTTAACTCCGTTTGTGAAGGGAAATTGAGACCAGAGTTCTCATCCATGAAACACACCCTGTTTTAATGCAAGAAGCAAGCTCTTCTTTCCAGAGTCTCCAATACAGCAAGAACAATGAGCATTCCCTGAAAAAAACAACTGTGTTTCCTGCTCATATGGACCATATGTAGTTCAACTCTGCTTATGAAACTGATTCAAACCACAGCTCCTCTTACATAAATCCTCTTTAGTTAATAATGAGAATCGCGTTGGGTTCGTGAACTGCAAAAAATCATTTGAGCCCAAAATTCACTGGGTTAACCAGAAATGAACTCTTGCTTATAGGAAGACACAGATCCTGGGTTTTAACTCCATTTCAGAAGGGAAATTCAGACCAGAGTTCTCATCCCTGAAACACAATCTGTTTTAACGCAAGTATCAAGGTCTTCTTTCCTTATTCTATAATACAGCAAGAACCATGAGCATGTCCTGAAAAAATGAACCGTGTTTCCTCCACATAATGACCCTATGCAGTTCAACTCTGCTTATGAAACTGATACAAACAACAGCTCCTCTTACATAAATGCTCTTTAGTTAATCGTGAGAATCATGTTGGGTTGGTGAACTGCGAAAAATCATTTGAGCCCAAAATTCACTGGGTTTACCTGAAATGAACTCTTGCTTGTAGGAAGACACAGATCCTGGTCTTTAACTCTGATTCTGAAGGCAAATTCAGACCAGAATTCTCAACCCTCAAAAACACTGTTTTAAAGCAAGAATCATCCTCTTCTTTCAAGCGTCTCCAAAAGAGTAAGAAGCATGAGCATGCCCAGAAAAAAAGAACTGTGTTTCCTACTCATACGGACCAATTGTAGTTCAACTCTGCTTATGAAATGATACAGACCACAGCTCCTCTTACATAAATGCTCTTTAGTTAATAGTGAGAATCGCGTTGGGTTCTAGAACTGTGTAAAATCATTTGAGCCCAAAATTCACGGGGTTTACCAGAAATGAACTCTTGCTTGTAGGAAGGCACAGATCCTGGGGTTTAACTTCGTTTCTTCAGGCAAATTCAACCCAGTGTTCTCATCCATGAAACACACTCTGTTTTCATGCAAGAAGCAAGCTCTTCTTTACAGTGGCTCCAATACATCAAGAACCTTGAGCATGCCCATCAAAAAAGAACTGTGTTTCCTACTCATACGGACCATATGTAGTTCAACTCTGCTTATGAAACTGATACAAACCACAGCTCCTCTTACATAAATGCTCTTTAGTTAATAGTGAGAATCATGTTGGGTTCGTGAACTGTGAAAAATCATTTGAGCCCCAAATTCACTGGGTTTACCTGAAATGAACTCTTGCTGGTAGGAAGACACAGATCATGGGGTTTAACTCCGTTTTGAAAGGGAAAATCAGACCAGAGTTCTCATCCCTGAAATACTCTCTGTTTTAAGACAAGAATCATCCTCTTCTTTCAAGCGTCTCCAATACAGTAAGAAATATGAGCATGCCCAGAAAAAAAGAAATGTATTTCCTACTCATACAGATGATATGTAGTTCAACTCTGCTTATCACACTGATACAAACCACAGCTTCTCTTACATAAATCCTCTTTAGTTAATAGTGTGAATCACGTTGGGTTCGTGAACTACGAAAAATCATTAGAGCCCAAAATTCACTGGGTTTACCTGAAATGAACTCTTGCTTGTAGGAAGACACAGATCCTGGTCTTTAACTCTGGTTCTGAAGGCAAATTCAGACCAGAATTCTCAACCCTCAAAAACACTGTTTTAAAGCAAGAATCATCCTCTTCTTTCCAGCGTATCCAATACAGCAAGAACCATGAGCATGCCCAGAAAAAAAGAACTGTGTTTCCTACTCATACGGACCATATGTAGTTCAAATCTGCTAATGAAACTGATACAAACCACACCTATTCTTACATAAATGCTCTTTAGTTAACAGTGATAATCGCGTTGGGTTCTAGAACTGTGTAAAGTCATCTGAGCCGAAAATTCACTTGGTTTACCAGAAATGAACTCTTGCTTGTAGGAAGACACAGATCATGGGGTTTATCTCCGTTTCTGAAGGCAAAATCAGACCAGATTTCTCATCCATTAAACACACTCTGTTTTAATTCAAGAAGCAAGCTCTTCTTTCCCGCATCTCCAATACAGCAAGAACCATGAGCATTCCCTGAAAAAAGAACTGTGTTTCCTACTCATAAGGACAAAATGTAGTTCAACTCTGCTTATGAAACTGATACAAACCACAGTTTCTCTTACATAAATGCTCTTTAGTTAATAGTGAGAATCAGTTTGGGTTGGTGAAGTGCGAAAAATCATTTGAGCCGAAAATTCACTTTATTTAAAAGAAATGAAATCTTGCTTGTAGGAAGACACATATCTTGGGGTTTAACTCCGTTTCTGAATGGAAATTCAGACCAGAGTTCTCATTCCTGAAACACCCTCTGCTTCAATGCAAGACGCAAGCTCTTCTTTCCAGAGTCTGAATTACAGCAAGAACATTGAGCATGCCCTGAAAAAAAGAAATGTGTTTCCTACTCATACAGACCATATGCAGTTCAACTCTGCTTATGAAACTGATACAAACAACAGCTCCTCTTACATAAATGCTCTTTAGTTAATAGTGAGAATCATGTTGGGTTGGTGAACTGCGAAAAATCATTTGAGCCCAAAATTCACTGGGTTTACCAGAAATGAACTCTTGCATGTAGGAAGACACTGATCCTGGGGTTTAACTCCGTTTCTGAAGGCAAATTCAGACCAGAGTTCTCATCCCTGAAAAACTCTCTATTTTAAGGCAAGAATCATCTTCTTCTTTCCAGAGTCTCCAATATAGTAAGAAACATGAGCATGCCCTGAAAAAAAGAACTGTGTTTCCTACTCATACGGACCATGTGTAGTTCAACTCTGCTTATGAAACTGATACAAACCACAGCTCCTCTTACATAAATGATCTTTAGTTAATAGTGAGAATCGCGTTGGGTTCGTGAACTGCGAAAAATCATTTGAGCCCAAAATTCACTTGGTTTACCAGAAATGAACTCTTGCTGGTAGGAAGACACAGATCATGGGGTTTAACTCCGTTTTGGAAGGGAAAATCAGACCAGAGTTCTCATCCCTGAAATACTCTCTGTTTTAAGACAAGAATCATCCTCTTCTTTCAAGCGTCTCCAATACAGTAAGAAATATGAGCATGCCCAGAAAAAAAGAACTGTGTTTCCTACTCATACAGACGATATGTAGTTCAACTCTACTTATCACACTGATACAAACCACAGCTTCTCTTACATAAATCCTCTTTAGTTAATAGTGAGAATAGCGTTGGGTTTGTGAACTGCGAAAAATCATTTCAGCCCAAAATTCACCGGGTTTACCAGAAATGAACTCTTGCTTGTAGGAAGACACAGATCCTGGGGTTTAACTCCATTTCTGAAGGCAAATTCAGACCAGAGTTCTCATACCTGAAACAAACTCTGTTTTAACGAAGAAGCAAGCTCTTCTTTCTAGACTCTAAATTACAGCAAGAACCATGAGCCTGCCCAGAAAATAGAACTGTGTTTCCTACTCATACAGACCATATGTAGTTCAACTCTGCTTATGAAACTGATACAAACCACAGTTCCTCTGACATAAATGCTCTTTAGTTAATTGTGAGAATCGGTTTGGGTTGGTGAACTTCGAAAAAACATTTGAGCCGAAAATTCACTTTGTTTAACAGAAATGAAATATTGCTTGTAGGAAGACACATATCTTGGGGTTTAACTCCGTTTCTGAAGGGAAATTCAGACCAGAGTTCTCATACCTGAAACACCCTCTGCTTCAATGCAAGAAGCAAGCTCTTCTTTCCAGAGTCTAAAATATAGCAAGAACATTGAGCATGCCCTGAAAAAAAGAAATGTGTTTCCTAATCATAGGGACCATAGGTAGTTCAACTCTGCTTAAGAAACGCATACAAACCACAGCTCATCTTTCATAAATGCTCTTTAGTTAATATTGAGAATCGCGTTGGGTTCGGAACTGCGAAAAATCTTTTGAGCCCAAAATTCACTGGGTTATCCAGAAATGAACTCTTACTTGTAGGAAGACACAGATCCTGGGGTTTAACTCCATTTCTGAATAGAAATTCAGACCAGAGTTCTCATCCCTGAAACACACTCTGTTTTAGGACAAGAAGCATCCTCTTCTTTCCAGCGTATCCAATACAGCAAGAACTATGAGCATGCCCAGAAAAAAAGAACAGTGTTTCCTACTCATACAGACCATATGTAGTTCAACTCTGCTTATGAAACTGATACAAACCACACCTATTCTTACATAAATGCTCTTTAGTTAATAGTGATAATCGCGTTGGGTTCTAGAACTGTGTAAAGTCATTTGAGCCGAAAATTCACTTGGTTTACCAGAAATGAACTCTTGCTTGTAGGAAGACGAGGATCATTGAGTTTAACTCCGTTTCTGAAGGGAAATTCAGGCCACTGTTCTCATCCATGAAATACACTCTGTTTTAATGCAAGAAGTAAGGTCTTCTTTCCAGAGTCTCCAATAAAACAAGAACCATGAGCATGCCCAGAAAAAAAGAACTGTGTTTCCTACACATACGGACCATATGTAGTTCAACTCTGCTTATGAAACTGATACAAACCACAGCTCCTCTTACATAAATGCTCTTTAGTTAATAGTGAGAATCGGTTTGGGTTGGTGAACTGCGAAAAAATCATTTGAACTGAAAATTCACTTTTTTTACCAAAAATTAATCTTGCTTGTAGGAAGACACATATCTGGGGGTTTAACTCCGTTTCTGAAGGGAAATTCAGACCAGAGTTCTCATCCCTGAAACACCCTCTGCTTCAATGCAAGAAGCAAGCTCTTCTTTCCAGAGTCTAAAATACAGCAAGAACATTGAGCATGCCCTGAAAAAAAGAAATGTGTTTCCTACTCATACGGACCATAGGTAGTTCAACTCTGCTTATGAAACTCATACAAACCACAGCTCATCTTTCATAAATGTTCTTTAGTTAATAGTGAGAATCACGTTGGGTTCGTGAACTGTGAAAAATCATTTGAGCCCAAAATTCACTGGGGTAACCAGAAATGAACTCTTGCTTGTAGGAAGACACAGATCTTGGGGTTTAACTCCGTTTCGGAAGGCAAATTCAGACCAGAATTCTGAACCCTGAAAAATACTCTGTTTTAAGGCAAGAATCATCCTATTCTATCCAGCTTGCAAGATGCAACCTCTTCTTTCCAGCATCTCTAATACAGTAAGAACCATGAGCATGCCTAGGAAAAAAGATCTGTTTCCGACTCATAAGGACCATATGTAGTCCACCTCTGCTTATGAAACTGATACAGACCACAGCTCATCTGACATAAATGCTCTTTAGTTAATAGTAATAATCGCGTTGTGTTCTAGAACTCTGTTAATTCATTTGAGCAAAAATTCACTTTCTTTAACAGATGAACTCTTGCTGGTAGGAAGACACAGATCGTGGGGTTTAACTCCGTTTGTGAAGGGAAATTGAGACCAGAGTTCTCATCCATGAAACACACCCTGTTTTAATGCAAGAAGCAAGCTCTTCTTTCCAGAGTCTCCAATACAGCAAGAACAATGAGCATTCCCTGAAAAAAACAACTGTGTTTCCTGCTCATATGGACCATATGTAGTTCAACTCTGCTTATGAAACTGATTCAAACCACAGCTCCTCTTACATAAATCCTCTTTAGTTAATAATGAGAATCGCGTTGGGTTCGTGAACTGCAAAAAATCATTTGAGCCCAAAATTCACTGGGTTAACCAGAAATGAACTCTTGCTTATAGGAAGACACAGATCCTGGGTTTTAACTCCATTTCAGAAGGGAAATTCAGACCAGAGTTCTCATCCCTGAAACACAATCTGTTTTAACGCAAGTAGCAAGGTCTTCTTTCCTTATTCTATAATACAGCAAGAACCATGAGCATGTCCTGAAAAAATGAACCGTGTTTCCTCCACATAATGACCCTATGCAGTTCAACTCTGCTTATGAAACTGATAGAAACAACAGCTCCTCTTACATAAATGCTCTTTAGTTAATAGTGAGAATCATGTTGGGTTGGTGAACTGCGAAAAATCATTTGAGCCCAAAATTCACTGGGTTTACCAGAAATGAACTCTTGCATGTAGGAAGAAACTGATCCTGGGGTTTAACTCCGTTTCTGAAGGCAAATTCAGACCAGAGTTCTCATCCCTGAAAAACACTCTATTTTAAGGCAAGAATCATCCTCTTCTTTCCAGCGTCTCCAATATAGTAAGAAACATGAGCATGCCCAGAAAACAAAAACTGTGTTTCCTACTCATAGGTAACATATGTAGTTCAACTCTTCTTATGAAATGATACAGAACAGAGCTCCTCTTACATAAATGCTCTTTAGTTAATAGTGAGAATCGCGTTGGGTTCGTGAACTATGTAAATTCATTTGAACCGAAAATTCACTTGGTTTACCAGAAATGAACTCTTGCTGGTAGGAAGACACAGATCGTGGGGTTTAACTCCGTTTGTGAAGGGAAATTCAAACCAGAGTTCTCATCCATGAACACACCCTGTTTTAATGCAAGAAGCAAGCTCTTCTTTCCAGAGTCTCCAATACAGCAAGAACCATGAGCATGCCCTGAAAAAAAGAACTGTGTTTCCTACTCATACGGACCATGTGTAGTTCAACTCTGCTTATGAAACTGATACAAACCACAGCTCCTCTTACATAAATGATCTTTAGTTAATAGTGAGAATCGCGTTGGGTTCGTGAACTGCGAAAAATTATTTGAGCCCAAAATTCATTTGGTTTACCAGAAATGAACTCTTGCTGGTAGGAAGAAGCAGATCATGGGGTTTAACTCCGTTTTGGAAGGGAAGATCAGACCAGAGTTCTCATCCCTGAAATACGCTCTGTTTTAAGACAAAAATCATCCTCTTCTTTCAAGCGTCTCCAATACAGTAAGAAATATGAGCATGCCCAGAAAAAAAGAACTGTGTTTCCTACTCATACAGACGATATGTAGTTCAACTCTACTTATCACACTGATACAAACCACAGCTTCTCTTACATAAATCCTCTTTAGTTAATAGTGAGAATAGCGTTGGGTTTGTGAACTGCGAAAAATCATTTCAGCCCAAAATTCACCGGGTTTACCAGAAATGAACTCTTGCTTGTAGGAAGACACAGATCCTGGGGTTTAACTCCATTTCTGAAGAGAAATTCAGACCAGAGTTCTCATACCTGAAACAAACTCTGTTTTAACGAAGAAGCAAGCTCTTCTTTCCAGATTCTAAATTACAGCAAGAACCATGAGCCTGCCCAGAAAATAGAACTGTGTTTCCTACTCATACAGACCATATGTAGTTCAACTCTGCTTATGAAACTGATACAAACCACAGTTCCTCTGACATAAATGCTCTTCAGTTAATTGTGAGAATCGGTTTGGGTTGGTGAACTTCGAAAAATCATTTGAGCCGAAAATTCACTTTGTTTAACAGAAATGAAATATTGCTTGTAGGAAGACACATATCTTGGGGTTTAACTCCGTTTCTGAAGGGAAATTCAGACCAGAGTTCTCATCCCTGAAACACACTCTGTTTTAGGACAAGAAGCATCCTCTTCTTTCCAGCGTATCCAATACAGCAAGAACCATGAGCATGCCCAGAAAAAAAGAACTGTGTTTCCTACTCATACGGACCATATGTAGTTCAACTCTGCTTATGAAACTGATACAAACCACACCTATTCTTACATAAATGCTCTTTAGTTAATAGTGATAATCGCGTTTGGTTCTAGAACTGTGTAAAATCATTTGAGCCGAAAATTCACTTGGTTTACCAGAAATGAACTCTTGCTTGTAGGAAGACGAGGATCATTGAGTTTAACTCCGTTTCTGAAGGGAAATGCAGGCCACTGTTCTCTTCCATGAAATACACTCTGTTTTAATGCAAGAAGTAAGGTCTTCTTTCCAGAGTCTCCAATAAAACAAGAACCATGAGCATGCCCAGAAAAAAAGAACTGTGTTTCCTACACATACGGACCATATGTAGTTCAACTCTGCTTATGAAACTGATACAAACCACAGCTCCTCTTACATAAATGCTCTTTAGTTAATAGTGAGAATCGGTTTGGGTTGGTGAACTGCGAAAAAATCATTTGAACTGAAAATTCACTTTGTTTACCAGAAATGTAATCTTGCTTGTAGGAAGACACATATCTGGGGGTTTAATTCCGTTTCTGAAGGGAAATTCAGACCAGAGTTCTCATCCCTGAAACACCCTCTGCTTCAATGCAAGAAGCAAGCTCTTCTTTCCAGAGTCTAAAATACAGCAAGAACATTGAGCATGCCCTGAAAAAAAGAAATGTGTTTCCTACTCATACGGACCATAGGTAGTTCAACTCTGCTTATGAAACTCATACAAACCACAGCTCATCTTTCATAAATGTTCTTTAGTTAATAGTGAGAATCGCGTTGGGTTCGTGAACTGTGAAAAATCATTTGAGCCCAAAATTCATTGGGGTAACCAGAAATGAACTCTTGCTTGTAGGAAGACACAGATCTTGGGGTTTAACTCCGTTTCGGAAGGCAAATTCAGACCAGAATTCTGAACCCTGAAAAACACTCTGTTTTAAGGCAAGAATCATCCTATTCTATCCAGCTTGCAAGATGCAAGCTCTTCTTTCCAGCATCTCCAATACAGTAAGAACCATGAGCATGCCTAGGAAAAAAGATCTGTGTTTCCAACTCATAAGGACCATATGTAGTCCACCTCTGCTTATGAAACTGATACAGACCACAGCTCCTCTGACATAAATGCTCTTTAGTTAATAGTAATAATCGCGTTGTGTTCTAGAACTCTGTAAATTCATTTGACCAAAAATTCACTTTGTTTACAAGATGAACTCTTGCTGGTAGGAAGACACAGATCGTGAGGTTTAACTCCGTTTATGAAGGGAAATTGAGACCAGAGTTCTCATCCATGAAACACACCCTGTTTTAATGCAAGAAGCAAGCTCTTCTTTCCAGAGCCTCCAATACAGCAAGAACAATGAGCATTCCCTGAAAAAAAGAACTGTGTTTCCTGCTCATATGGACCATATGTAGTTCAACTCTGCTTATGAAACTGATTCAAACCACAGCTCCTCTTACATAAATCCTCTTTAGTTAATAGTGAGAATCGCGTTGGGTTGGTGAACTGCAAAAAATCATTTGAGCCCAAAATTCACTGGGTTAACCAGAAATGAACTCTTGCTTATAGGAAGACACAGATCCTGGCTTTTAACTCCATTTCAGAAGGAAAATTCAGAGCAGAGTTCTCATACCTGAAACACAATCTGTTTTAACGCAAGTAGCAAGGTCTTCTTTCCTTATTCTATAATACAGCAAGAACCATGAGCATGTCCTGAAAAAAAGAACCGTGTTTCCTTCACATAATGACCATATGCAGTTCAACTCTGCTTATGAAACTGATACAAACAACAGCTCCTCTTACATAAATGCTCTTTAGTTAATAGTGAGAATCATGTTGGGTTGGTGAACTGCGAAAAATCATTTGAGCCCAAAATTCACTGGGTTTACCAGAAATGAACTCTTGCATGTAGGAAGACACTGATCCTGGGGTTTAACTCCGTTTCTGAAGGCAAATTCAGACCAGAGTTCTCATCCCTGAAAAACACTCTATTTTAAGGCAAGAATCATCCTCTTCTTTCCAGCGTCTCCAATATAGTAAGAAACATGAGCATGCCCAGAAAACAAAAACTGTGTTTCCTACTCATAGGTAACATATGTAGTTCAACTCTTCTTATGAAATGATACAGAACAGAGCTCCTCTTACATAAATGCTCTTTAGTTAATAGTGATAATCACATTGGGTTCTAGAACTATGTAAATTCATTTGAACCGAAAATTCACTTGGTTTACCAGAAATGAACTCTTGCTGGTAGGAAGACACAGATCGTGGGGTTTAACTCCGTTTGTGAAGGGAAATTCAGACCAGAGTTCTCATCCATGAACACACCCTGTTTTAATGCAAGAAGCAAGCTCTTCTTTCTAGAGTCTCCAATACAGCAAGAACCATGAGCATGCCCTGAAAAAAAAAAAACTGTGTTTCCTACTCATACGGACCATATGTAGTTCAACTCTGCTTATGAAACTGATACAAACCACACCTATTCTTACATAAATGCTCTTTAGTTAATAGTGATAATCGCGTTGGGTTCTAGAACTGTGTAAAGTCATCTGAGCCGAAAATTCACTTGGTTTCCCAGAAATGAACTCTTGCTTGTAGGAAGACGAGGAACATTGAGTTTAACTCCATTTCTGAAGGGAAATGCAGGCCACTGTTCTCATCCATGAAATACACTCTGTTTTAATGCAAGAAGTAAGGACTTCTTTCCAGAGTCTCCAATAAAACAAGAACCATGAGCATGCCCAGAAAAAAAGAACTGTGTTTCCTACACATACGGACCATATGTAGTTCAACTCTGCTTATGAAACTGATACAAACCACAGCTCCTCTTACATAAATGCTCTTTAGTTAATAGTGAGAATCGGTTTGGGTTTGTGAACTGCGAAAAAATCATTTGAACTGAAAATTCACTTTGTTTACCAGAAATGTAATCTTGCTTGTAGGAAGACACATATCTGGGGGTTTAACTCCGTTTCTGAAGGGAAATTCAGACCAGAGTTCTCATCCCTGAAACACCCTCTGCTTCAATGCAAGAAGCAAGCTCTTCTTTCCAGAGTCTAAAATACAGCAAGAACATTGAGCATGCCCTGAAAAAAAGAAATGTGTTTCCTACTCATACGGACCATAGGTAGTTCAACTCTGCTTATGAAACTCATACAAACCACAGCTCATCTTTCATAAATGTTCTTTAGTTAATAGTGAGAATCACGTTGGGTTCGTGAACTGTGAAAAATCATTTGACCCCAAAATTCACTGGGGTAACCAGTAATGAACACTTGCTTGTAGGAAGACACAGATCCTGGGGTTTAACTCCGTTTCTGAAGGGAAATTCAGACCAGAGTTCTCATCCCTGAAACACACTCTGTTTTAAGACAAGAAGCATCCTCTTATTTCCAGCGTCACCAATACAGCAAGAACCATGATTATGCCCAGAGAAAAAGAACTGTGTTTCCTACTCATATGGACCATATGTAGTTCAACTCTGCTTATGAAACTGATACAAACCACAGCTCCTCTTGCATAAATCCTCTTTAGTTAATAGTGAGAATCGCCTTGGGTTCGTGTACTGCGAAAAATCATTTGAGCCGAAAATTCTCTTGGTTTACCAGAAATGAACTCCTGCTGGTAGGAAGACACAGATCATGGGATTTAACTCCGTTTGTGAAGGGAAATTCAGACTAGAGTTCTCATCAATGAAACACACCCTGTTTTAATGCAAGAAGCAAGCTCTTCTTTCCAACGTCTCCAATACAGCAAGAACCATCCGCATTCCCTGAAAAAAAGAACAGTGTTTCCTATGTATAAAGACCATATGTAGTTCAACTCTGCTTATGAAACTGATATAAACCACAGCTCCTGTAACATAAATGCTCTTTAGTTAATAGTGAGAATCGCGTTGGGTTCGTGAACTGCGAAAAATCATTTGTGCCCAAAATTCACTGGGGTAACCAGAAATGAATTCTTGCTTGTAGGATGACACAGATCCTGGGGTTTAACTCCGTTTCTGAAGGGAAATTCAGACCAGAGTTCTCATCCCTGAAACACTTTCTGTTTTAAGACAAGAAGCATCCTCTTAATTCCAGCGTCACCAATACAGCAAGAACTATGATTATGCCCAGAAAAAAAGAACTGTGTTTCCTACTCATACGGATCATATGTAGTTCAACTCTGCTTATGAAACTGATACAGACCACAGCTCCTCTTACATAAATGCTCTTTAGTTAATAGTGATAATCGCCTTGTGTTCTAGAAATGTGGAAAATTTTTTGCTGAAAATTCACTTGGTTTACCAGAAATGAACTCTTGCTTGTAGGAAGACACAGATCATGGGGTTTATCTCCGTTTCTGAAGGCAAATTCAGACCAGATTTCTCATCCATTAAACACACTGTGTTTTAATTCAAGAAGCAAGCTCTTCTTTCCCACATCTCCAATACAGCAAGAACCATGAGCATTCCCTGAAAAAAGAACTGTGTTTCCTACTCATAAGGACAAAATGTAGTTCAACTCTGCTTATGAAACTGATACAAACCACAGCTCCTCTTACATAAATGCTCTTTAGTTAATAGTGAGAATCGGTTTGGGTAGGTGAACTGCGAAAAATCATTTGAGCCAAAAATTCACTTTATTTAACAGAAATGAAATCTTGCTTGTAGGAAGACACATATCTTGGGGTTTAACTCCGTTTCTGAAGGGAAATTCAGACCAGAGTTCTCATTCCTGAAACACCCTCTGCTTCAATGCAAGAAGCAAGCTCTTCTTTCCAGAGTCTAAAATACAGCAAGAACCATGAGCATGTCCAGAAAAAAAGAACCGTGTTTCCTCCTCATACAGACCATATGCAGTTCAACTCTGCTTATGAAACTGATACAAACAACAGCTCCTCTTACATAAATGCTCTTTAGTTAATAGTGAGAATCATGTTGGGTTGGTGAACTGCGAAAAATCATTTGAGCCCAAAATTTACCGGGTTTACCAGAAATGAACTCTTGCTTGTAGGAAGACACAGATCCTGTGGTTTAACTCCATTTCTGAAGGCAAATTCAGACCAGAGTTCTCATACCTGAAACAAACTCTGTTTTAACGAAGAAGCAAGCTCTTCTTTCCAGACTCTAAATTACAGCAAGAACCATGAGCATGCCCAGAAAATAGAACTGTGTTTCCTACTCATACAGACCATATGTAGTTCAACTCTGATTATGAAACTGATACAAACCACAGTTCCTCTGACATAAATGCTCTTTAGTTAATTGTGAGAATCGGTTTGGGTTGGTGAACTTCGAAAAATCAATTGAGCCGAAAATTCACTTTGTTTAACAGAAATGAAATATTGCTTGTAGGAAGACACATATCTTGGAGTTTAACTCCGTTTCTGAAGGGAAATTCAGACCAGAGTTCTCATACCTGAAACACCCTCTGCTTCAATGCAAGAAGCAAGCTCTTCTTTCGAGAGTCTAAAATACAGCAAGAACATTGAGCATGCCCTGAAAAAAAGAAATGTGTTTCCTAATCATACGGACCATAGGTAGTTCAACTCTGCTTATGAAACGCATACAAACCACAGCTCATCTTTCTTAAATGCTCTTTAGTTAATATTGAGAATCGCGTTGGGTTCGGAACTGCGAAAAATCTTTTGAGCCCAAAATTCACTGGGTTATCCAGAAATGAACTCTTGCTTGTAGGAAGACACAGATCCTGGGGTTTAACTCCATTTCTGAATGGAAATTCAGACCAGAGTTCTCATCCCTGAAACACACTCTGTTTTAGGACAAGAAGCATCCTCTTCTTTCCAGCGTATCCAATACAGCAAGAACCATGAGCATGCCCAGAAAAAAAGAACTCTGTTTCGTACTCATATGGACCATATGTAGTTCAACTCTGCTTATGAAACTGATACAAACCACACCTATTCTTACATAAATGCTCTTTAGTTAATAGTGATAATCGCGTTGGGTTCTAGAACTGTGTAAATTCATTTGAGCCAAAAATTCACTTGGTTTACCAGAAATGAACTCTTGCTTGTAGGAAGACGAGGATCATTGAGTTTAACTCCGTTTCTGAAGGGAAAGGCAGGCCACTGTTCTCATCCATGAAATACACTCTGTTTTAATGCAAGAAGTAAGGTCTTCTTTCCAGAGTCTCCAATAAAACAAGAACCATGAGCATGCCCAGAAAAAAAGAACTGTGTTTCCTACACATACGGACCATATGTAGTTCAACTCTGCTTATGAAACTGATTCAAACCACAGCTCCTCTTACATAAATCCTCTTTAGTTAATAGTGAGAATCGCGTTGGGTTCGTGAACTGCAAAAAATCATTTGAGCCCAAAATTCACTGGGTTAACCAGAAATGAACTCTTGCTTGTAGGAAGACACAGATCCTGGGGTTTAACTCCGTTTGAGAAGGGAAATTCAGACCAGACTTCTCATCCCTGAAACACAATCTGTTTTAACGCAAGTAGCAAGGTCTTCTTTCCTTATTCTTTAATACAGCAAGAACCATGAGCATGTCCAGAAAAAAAGAACCGTTTTTCCTCCTCATACAGACCACATGCAGTTCAACTCTGCTTATGAAACTGATACAAACAACAGCTCCTCTTACATAAATGCTCTTTAGTTAATAGTGAGAATCATGTTGGGTTGGTGAACTGCGAAAAATCATTTGAGCCCAAAATTCACTGGGTTTACCAGAAATGAACTCTTGCATGTAGGAAGACACTGATCCTGGGGTTTAACTCCGTTTCTGAAGGCAAATTCAGACCAGAGTTCTCATCTCTGATAAACACTCTATTTTAAGGCAAGAATCATCGTCTTCTTTCCAGCGTCTCCAATATAGTAAGAAACATGAGCATGCCCAGAAAACAAAAACTGTGTTTCCTACTCATACGTAACATATGTAGTTCAACTCTTCTTATGAAATGATACAGAACAGAGCTCCTCTTACATAAATGCTCTTTAGTTAATAGTGATAATCACATTGGGTTCTAGAACTATGTAAATTCATTTGAACCGAAAATTCACTTGGTTTACCAGAAATGAACTCTTGCTGGTAGGAAGACACAGATCGTGGGGTTTAACTCCGTTTGTGAAGGGAAATTCAGACCAGAGTTCTCATCCATGAACACACCCTGTTTTAATGCAAGAAGCAAGCTCTTCTTTCCAGAGTCTCCAATACAGCAAGAACCATGAGCATGCCCTGAAAAAAAGAACTGTGTTTCCTACTCATACAGACCATGTGTAGTTCAACTCTGCTTATGAAACTGATACAAACCACAGCTCCTCTTACATAAATGATCTTTAGTTAATAGTGAGAATCGCGTTGGGTTCGTGAACTGCGAAAAATCATTTGAGCCCAAAATTCACTTGGTTTACCAGAAATGAACTCTTGCTGGTAGGAAGACACAGATCATGGGGTTTAACTCCGTTTTGGAAGGGAAAATCAGACCAGAGTTCTCATCCCTGAAATACTCTCTGTTTTAAGACAAGAATCATCCTCTTCTTTCAAGCATCTCCAATACAGTAAGAAATATGAGCATGCCCAGAAAAAAAGAACTGTGTTTCCTACTCATACAGACGATATGTAGTTCAACTCTACTTATCACACTGATACAAACCACAGCTTCTCTTACATAAATCCTCTTTAGTTAATAGTGAGAATAGCGTTGGGTTTGTGAACTGCGAAAAATCATTTCAGCCCAAAATTCACCGGGTTTACCAGAAATGAACTCTTGCTTGTAGGAAGACACAGAGCCTGGGGTTTAACTCCATTTCAGAAGGCAAATTCAGACCAGAGTTCTCATACCTGAAACAAACTCTGTTTTAACGAAGAAGCAAGCTCTTCTTTCCAGACTCTAAATTACAGCAAGAACCATGAGCATGCCCAGAAAATAGAACTGTGTTTCCTACTCATACAGACCATATGTAGTTCAACTCTGCTTATGAAACTGATACAAACCACAGTTCCTCTGACATAAATGCTCTTTAGTTAATTGTGAGAATCGGTTTGGGTTGGTGAACTTCGAAAAATCATTTCAGCCGAAAATTCACTTTGTTTAACAGAAATGAAATATTGATGGTAGAAAGACACATATCTTGGGGTTTAACTCCGTTTCTGAAGGGAAATTCAGACCAGAGTTCTCATACCTGAAACACCCTCTGCTTCAATGCAAGAAGCAAGCTCTTCTTTCCAGAGTCTAAAACACAGCAAGAACTTTGAGCATGCCCAGAAAAAAAGAACTGTGTTTTGTACTCATACGGACCATAGGTAGTTAAACTCTGCTTATGAAACTGATACAAACCACACCTATTCTTACATAAATGCTCTTTAGTTAATAGTGATAATCACGTTGGGTTCTAGAACTGTGTAAAGTCATTTGAGCCGAAAATTCACTTGGTTTACCAGAAATGAACTCTTGCTTGTAGGAAGACGAGGATCATTGAGTTTAACTCCGTTTCTGAAGGGAAATGCAGGCCACTGTTCTCATCCATGAAATACACTCTGTTTTAATGCAAGAAGTAAGGTCTTCTTTCCAGATTCTCCAATAAAACAAGAACCATGAGCATGCCCAGAAAAAAAGAACTGTGTTTCCTACACATACGGACCATATGTAGTTCAACTCTGCTTATGAAACTGATACAAACCACAGCTCCTCTTACATAAATGCTCTTTAGTTAATAGTGAGAATCGGTTTGGGTTTGTGAACTGCGAAAAAATCATTTGAACTGAAAATTCACTTTGTTTACCAGAAATGTAATCTTGCTTGTAGGAAGACACATATCTGGGGGTTTAACTCCGTTTCTGAAGGGAAATTCAGACCAGAGTTCTCATCCCTGAAACACCCTCTGCTTCAATGCAAGAAGCAAGCTCTTCTTTCCAGAGTCTAAAATACAGCAAGAACATTGAGCATGCCCTGAAAAAAAGAAATGTGTTTCCTACTCATACGGACAATAGGTAGTTCAACTCTGCTTATGAAACTCATACAAACCACAGCTCATCTTTCATAAATGTTCTTTAGTTAATAGTGAGAATCACGTTGGGTTCGTGAACTGTGAAAAATCATTTGAGCCCAAAATTCACTGGGGTAACCAGAAATGAACTCTTGCTTGTAGGAAGACACAGATCTTGGGGTTTAACTCCGTTTCGGAAGGCAAATTCAGACCAGAATTCTGAACCCTGAAAAACACTCTGTTTTAAGGCAAGAATCATCCTATTCTATCCAGAGTGCAAGATGCAACCTCTTCTTTCCAGCATCTCCAATACAGTAAGAACCATGAGCAGCCTAGGAAAAAAGATCTGTGTTTCCAACTCATAAGGACCATATGTAGTCCACCTCTGCTTATGAAACTGATACAGACCACAGCTCCTCTGACATAAATGCTCTTTAGGTAATAGTAATAATCGCGTTGTGTTCTAGAACTCTGTAAATTCATTTGAGCAAAAATTCACTTTGTTTACCAGATGAACTCTTGCTGGTAGGAAGACACAGATCGTGGGGTTTAACTCCGTTTGTGAAGGGAAATTGAGACCAGAGTTCTCATCCATGAAACACACCCTGTTTTAATGCAAGAAGCAAGCTCTTCTTTCCAGAGTCTCCAATACAGCAAGAACAATGAACATTCCCTGAAAAAAAGAACTGTGTTTCCTGCTCATACTGACCATATGTAGTTCAACTCTGCTTATGAAACTGATTCAAACCACAGCTCCGTTTACAAAAATCCTCTTTAGTTAATAGTGAGAATCGCGTTGGGTTCGTGAACTGCAAAAAATCATTTGAGCCCAAAATTCACTGGGTTAACCAGATATGAACTCTTGCTTATAGGAAGACACAGATCCTGGGGTTTAACTCCATTTCAGAAGGGAAATTCAGACCAGACTTCTCATCCCTGAAACACAATCTGTTTTAACGCAAGTAGCAAGGTCCTCTTTCCTTATTCTATAATACAGCAAGAACCATGAGCATGTCCAGAAAAAAAGAACCGTGTTTCCTCCTCATAATGACCATATGCAGTTCAACTCTGCTTATGAAACTGATACAAACCACAGCTCCTCTTACATAAATGCTCTTTAGTTAATAGTGAGAATCATGTTGGGTTGGTGAACTGCGAAAAATCATTTGAGCCCAAAATTCACTGGGTTTACCAGAAATGAACTCTTGCATGTAGGAAGACACTGATCCTGGGGTTTAACTCCGTTTCTGAAGGCAAATTCAGACCAGAGTTCTCATCCCTGAAAAACACTCTATTTTAAGGCAAGAATCATCCTCTTCTTTCCAGCGTCTCCAATATAGTAAGAAACATGAGCATGCCCAGAAAACAAAAACTGTGTTTCCTACTCATACGTAACATATGTAGTTCAACACTTCTTATGAAATGATACAGAACAGAGCTCCTCTTACATAAAAGCTCTTTAGTTAATAGTGATAATCACATTGGGTTCTAGAACTATGTAAATTCATTTGATCCGAAAATTCACTTGGTTTACCAGAAATGAACTCTTGCTGGTAGGAAGACACAGATCGTGGGGTTTAACTCCGTTTGTGAAGGGAAATTCAGACCAGAGTTCTCATCCATGAACACACCCTGTTTTAATGCAAGAAGCAAGCTCTTCTTTCCAGAGTCTCCAATACAGCAAGAACCATGAGCATGCCCTGAAAAAAAGAACTGTGTTTCCTACTCATACGGACCATATGTAGTTCAACTCTGCTTATGAAACTGATACAAACCACAGCTCCTCTTACATAAATGATATTTAGTTAATAGTGAGAATCGCGTTGGGTTCGTGAACTGCGAAAAATCATTTGAGCCCAAAATTCACTTGGTTTACCAGAAATGAACTCTTGCTGGTAGGAAGACACAGATCATGGGGTTTAACTCCGTTTTGGAAGGGAAAATCAGACCAGAGTTCTCATCCCTGAAATACTCTCTGTTTTAAGACAAGAGTCATCCTCTTCTTTCAAGCGTCTCCAATACAGTAAGAAATATGAGCATGCCCAGAAAAAAAGAACTGTGTTTCCTACTCATACAGACGATATGTAGTTCAACTCTACTTATCACACTAATACAAACCACAGCTTCTCTTACATAAATCCTCTTTAGTTAATAGTGAGAATAGCGTTGGGTTTGTGAACTGCGAAAAATCATTTCAGCCCAAAATTCACAGGGTTTACCAGAAATGAACTCTTGCTTGTAGGAAGACACAGATCCTGGGGTTTAACTCCGTTTCTGAAGGCAAATTCAGACCAGAGTTCTCATCCCTGAAAAACACTCTATTTTAAGGCAAGAATCATCTTCTTTCCAAGGTCTCCAATATAGTAAGAAACATGAGCATGCCCAGAAAACAAAAACTGTGTTTCCTACTCATACGTAACATATGTAGTTCAACTCTTCTTATGAAATGATACAGAACAGAGCTCCTCTTACATAAATGCTCTTTAGTTAATAGTGTTAATCACATTGGATTCTAGAACTATGTAAATTCATTTGAACCGAAAATTCCCTTGGTTTACCAGAAATGAACTCTTGCTGGTAGGAAGACACAGATCATGGGGTTTAACTGTGTTTTGGAAGGCAAATTCAGACCAGAGTTCTCATCCCTGAAACACACCCTGTTTTAATGCAGGAAGCAAGCTCTTCTTTCCAGCGTCTCCAATACAGCAAGAACCATGAGCATGCCCTGAAAAAAAGAACTGTGTTTCCTACTCATATGGACCATATGTAGTTCAACTCTGCTTATGAAACTGATACAAACCACAGCTCTTCTTACATAAATGCTCTTTAGTTAATAGTGGGAATCGGTTTGGGTTGGTGAACAGCAAAAAGCTTTGGAGCCCAAAACTCACTATGTTTAACAGAAATGAACTCTTGCACATAGGAAGACACAGATCATGGGGTTTAACTGCGTTTCTGAAGGGTAATTCAGACCAGAGTTCTAATCCCTGACACACACTCTGCTTTAATGCAAGAAGCAAGCTCTTCCTTCCAGATTCTAAAATACAGCAAGAACAATTAGCATGCCCTGAAAAAAAATGTTTTTCCTACTCAAATGGACAATATGTAGTTCAACTGTGCTTATGAAACCGATACAAACCACAGCTCCTCTTACATAAATGCTCTTTAGTTAATAGTGAGAATCACGTTGGTTTCGTGAACTGTGAAAAATCATTTGATCCCAAAATTCACTGTGTTTACCTAAAATGAACTCTTGCTTGCAGGAAGACACAGATCTTGGGGTTTAACTCCGTTTCGGAAGGCAAATTCAGACCAGAATTCTCAACCCTGGAAAACACTCTGATTTAAGGCAAGAATCATCCTCTTATTTCCAGTGTCTCCAATACAGTAAGAACCATGAACTTGCCCAGAAAAAAAGAACTGTGTTTCCTTCTCATACGGACCATATGTAGTCCACCTCTGCTTATGAAACTGATACAGACCACAGCTCCTCTGACATAAATGCTTTGTAGTTAATAGTAATAATCGCGTTGGGTTCTAGGACACTGTAAATTCATTTGAGCAAAAATTCACTTTGTTTACCAGATGAACTCTTGCTGGTAGGAAGACACAGATCGTGGGGTTTAACTCCGTTTGTGAAGGGAAATTCAGACCAGAGTTCTCATCCATGAACACACCCTGTTTTAATGCAAGAAGCAAGCTCTTCTTTTCAGAGTCTCCAATACAGCAAGAACCATGAGCATGCCCTGAAAAAAAGAACTGTGTTTCCTACTCATACGTACCATATGTAGTTCCACTCTGCTAATGAAACTGATACAAACCACAGCTCCTCTTACATAAATGATCTTTAGTTAATAGTGAGAATCGCATTGGGTTCGTGAACTCCGAAAAATCATTTGAGCCCAAAATTCACTTGGTTTACCAGAAATGAACTCTTGCTGGTAGGAAGACACAGATCATGGGGTTTAACTCCTTTTTGGAAGGGAAAATCAGACCAGAGTTCTCATCCATGAAACAAACCCTGTTTTAATGCAGGAAGCAAGCTCTTCTTTCCAGCTTCTCCAATACAGCAAGAATCATGAGCATGCCATGAAAAAAAGAACTGTGTTTCCTACTCATAAGTACCATATGTAGTTCAAGTCTGCTTATGAAACTGATACAAACCACAGCTCCTCTTACATAAATGCTCTTTAGTTAATAGTGGGAATCGGTTTGGGTTGGTGAACTGCAAAAATAATTTGAGCCCAAAAATCACCGGGATTACGAGAAATGAACTCTTGCTTGTAGGAGGACACAGATCCTTGGGTTTAACTCCGTTTCTGAAGGGAAATTCAGACCAGAGTTCTCACCCCTGAAACACAATCTGTTTTAACGAAGAAGCAAGCTCTTCTTTCCAGAGTCTAAAATACAGCAAGAACCATGAGCATGGTCTGAAAAAAAGAACTGTGTTTCCTACTCAGACAGACCATATGTAATTCAACTCTTCTTATGAAACTGGTACAGACCACACCTTCTTTTACATAAATGCTCTTTGGTTAATAATGAGAATCATGTTGGCTTCGTGAACTACGAAAAATCATTTGAGCACAAAAATCACTGAGTTTTCCAGAACTGAACACTTGCTTGTAGGAAGACACAGATCCTGGAGATTAACTCCATTTCTGAAGAGATATTCAGACCAGAATTCTCATCCCTGAAAAACACTCTGTTTTAAGGCATGAATCATCCTCTTCTTTCCAGGTTCTCCAATACAGTATGAACCATGAGCATGCCAAGAAAAAAAGAACTGTTTTTCCTACTCATACGGACCATATGTAGTCAAACTCTTCTTATGAAATGATACAGACCAGAGCACCTCTTACATAAATGCTCTTTAGTTAATAGTGATAATCGCATTGGGTTCTAGAACTGTGTAAATTCATTTGATCCGAAAATTCACTTGGTTTACCAGAAATGAACTCTTGCTGGTAGGAAGACACAGATCATGGGGTTTAACTCCGTTTTGGAAGGAAAATCAGACCCGAGTTCTCATCCATGAAACACACCCAGTTTTAATGCAAGAAGCAAGCTCTTCTTTCCAGCGTCTCCAATACAGCAAAAACCATGAGCATGCCCTGAAAAAAAAGAACTGTGTTTCCTACTCATACGGACCATATGTAGTTCAACTCTGCTTATGAAACTGATACAAATCACAGCTCCTCTTACAAAAATGATCTTTAGTTAATAGTTAGAATCGCGTTGGGTTCGTGAAATGCGAAAAATCATTTGAGCCCAAAATTCACTGGCTTTACCAGAAATGAACTCTTGCTTGTAGGAAGACACAGATCCTGGGGTTTATCTCTGTTTCTGAAGGGAAATTCAGACCAGAGTTCTCATCCCTGAAACTCACTCTGTTTTAAAGCAATAAGCAAGCTCTTCTTTCCAGAGTCTAAAATAGAGTAAGAACCATGAGCATGGTCTGAAAAAAAGAACTGTGTTTCCTACTCATACAGACCATATGTACTTCAACTCTGCTTATGAAACTGATACAAACCACAGCTCCTCTTACATAAATGCTCTTTAGTTAATAGTGAGAAACGCATTGGGTTCTAGAACTTTGTAAATTCATTTGAGCCGAAAATTCATTTGGTTTACCAGAAATGAACTCTTGCTGGTAGGAAGACACAGATCATGGGGTTTAACTCCGTTTGGAAGGGAATTCAGACTAGAGTTCTCATCCATGAAACACACCCTGTCTTAATGCCAGAAGCAAGCTCTTCTTTCCAGCGTCTCCAATACAGCAAGAACCATGAGCATGCCCTGAAAAGAAGAACTGTGTTTCCTACTTATACGGACCATATGTAGTTCAACTCTGCTTATGAAACTGATACAAACCACAGCTCCTCTTACATAAATGATCTTTATTTAATAGTGAGAATCGCGTTGGGTTCCTGAACTGCGAAAAATCATTTGAGCCGAAAATTTACTTGGTTTAGGAGAAATGAACTCTTGCAAGTAGGAAGATACAGATCATGGGGTTTAACCCCGTTTGTGAAGGGAAAATGAGACCTGAGTTCTCATCCATGAAACACACCCTGTTTTAATGCAGGAAGCAAGCTCTTCTTTCCAGCGTCTCCAATACAGCAAGAACCACGAGCATGCCCTGAAAAAAAGAACTGGGTTTCCTACTCATACGGACCATATGTAGTTCAACTCTGCTTATGAAACTGATACAAACCACAGCTCCTCTTACATGAATACTCTTTAGTTAATAGTGGGAATCGGTTTGGGTTGGTGAATTGCAAAAATCATTTGAGCCCAAAATTCACTAGGTTTAACAGAAATGAACTCTTGCTCATAGGAAGACACAGATCCTGGGGTTTAACTCCGTTTCTGAAGGGTAATTCAGACCAGAGTTCTAATCCCTGACACACACTCTGCTTTAATGCAAAAAGCAAGCTCTTCCTTCCAGATTCTAAAACACAGCAAGAACAATGAGCACGTCCTGAAAAAAAATGTTTTTCCTACTCATATAGACAATGTGTAGTTCAACTGTGCTTATGAAACTGATACAAACCACAGCTCCTTTTACATAAATGATCATTAGTTAATAGTGATAATCGTGTTGGGTTCATGAACTGCGAAAAATCAATTCAGCCCAAAATTCACTGGGTTTACCAGAAATGAACTATTGCTTGTAGGAAGACACAGATCCTGGGGTTTAACTCCGTTTTGGAAGGGAAATTCAGACCAGAGTTCTCATCCCTGAAACACACTCTGTTTTAACGAAGAAGCAAGCTCTTCTTTCCCGAGTTTAAATACAGCAAGAACCATGAGCATGGTCTGAAAAAAAAAAACTGTGTTTCCTATTCATACGGCCCATATGTAGTTCATCTCTGCTTATGAAACTGATACAAACCACAGCTCCTTTTACATAAATGCTCTTTAGTTAATAGTGAGAATAGCGTTGGGTTCAAGAACTGTGTAAATTCGTTTGAGCACAAAATTCACTGGGTTTACCAGAAATTAACTCTTGCTTGTAGGAAGACACAGATCCCGGGGTTTAACTCCGTTTCTGAAGGGAAATTCAGACCAGAATTTTCATCCCTGAAAAACACTCTGTTTTAATGGATGAATCATCCTATTCTTTCCAGGTTCTCCAATACACTAAGAACCATGAGCATGCCAAGAAAAAAAGAACTGTGTTTCCTCCTCATACGGACCATATGTAATTCAACTCTGCTTATGAAACTAATACAGACCACATCTCCTCTCACATAAATGCTCTTTAGTTAATAGTGAGAATCGCCTTAGGTTCTAGAACTGTGTAAAGTGATTTGAGTCGAAAATTTACTTGGTTTACCAGAAATGAACTCTTGCATGTAGGAAGACACAGATATGGGGTTTAAACCCGTTTGTGAAGTGAAAATCAGACCAGAGTTCTCATCCATGAAACACACCCTGTTTTAATGCAGGAAGCAAGCTCTTCTTTCCACCGTCTCCAATATAGCAAGAACCATGAGCATGGTCTGAAAAAAAGAACTGTGTTTCCTTCTCATACAGACCATATGTAGTTCAACTCTGCTTATGAAACTGATACAAACCACAGACCCTCTTACATAAATGCTCTTTAGTTAATAGTGATAATCGCCTTAGGTTCTAGAACTGTGTAAAGTCATTTGAGCCGAAAATTTACTTGGTTTACGAGAAATGAACTCTTGCTAGTAGGAAGATACAGATCATTGGGTTTAACCCCGTTTGTGAAGGGAAAATCAGACCAGAGTTCTCATCCATGAAACACACCCTGTTTTAATGCAGGAAACAAGCTCTTCTTTCCAGCGTCTCCAATACAGCAAGAACCATGAGCATGCACGGAAAAAAAGAACTGTGTTTCCTACTAATACGGACCATATGTAGTTCAACTCTGCTTATGAAACTGAAGGGTAATTCAGACCAGAGTTCTAATAGCTGAAACTCACTCTGCTTTAATGCAAGAAGCAAGCTCTTCCTTCCAGATTCTAAAACACAGCAAGAACAATGAGCATGACCTGAAAAAAAAGTGTTTTTCCGAATCATATGGAGAATATGTAGTTTGACTGTGCTTATGAAACTGATACAAACCACAGCTCTTCTTACATAAATGCTCTTTAGTTAATAGTGAGAATCGCGTTGGTTTCGTGAACTGTGAAAAATCATTTGATCCCAAAATTCACTGGGTTTACCTGAAATGAACTCTTGCTTGCAGGAAGACACAGATCTTGGGGTTTAACTCCATTTCTGAAGGCAAATTCAGACCAGAATTCTCAACCCTGAAAATAACTCTGTTTTAAGGCAAGAATCATCCTCTTCTTTCCAGTGTCTCCAATACAGTAAGAACCATAGGCATGACCAGAAAAAAAGAACTGTGTTTCCTACTCATACGGACCATATGTAGTTCAACTCTGCTGATGAAATGATACAGACCACAGCTCTTCTGACATAAATGCTCTTTGGATAATAGTGATAATCGCGTTGGGTTCTAGAACTGTGTAAATTCATTTGAGCCAAAATTCACTTTGTTTACCAGATATGAACTCTTGCTGGTAGGAAGACACAGATCGTGGGGGTTTAACTCCGTTTGTGAAGGGAAATTCAGACCAGAGTTCTCATCTCTGAAACACACTCTGTTTTAACAAAGAAGCAAGCTCTTCTTTCCCGAGTCTAAAATACAACAAGAACCATGAGCATGGTCTGAAAAAAAAACTGTGTTTCCTATTCATACGGCCCATATGTAGATCAACTCTGCTTATGAAACTGATACAAACCACAGCGCCTCTTATAAATAATCTTTAGTTAATAGTGAGAATCATGCTGGGTTCTTTAACTGTGAAAAATCATTTGGGCCAAAAAATCACTGGGATTACCAGAAATGAACTCTTGTTTGTAGGAAGACACTGATCCTGGGGTTTAACTCCGTTTCTGAAGGCAAATTCAGACCTGAGTTCTCATCCCTGAAAAACACTCTGTTTTAAGGCAAGAAGGAAGCTCTTCTTTCCAGCGTTTCCAATATAGTAAGAAACATGAGCATGCCCAGAAAAAAAGAACTGTGTTTCTGACTCATACAGAAAATATGTAGTTCAACTCTGCTTATGAAATGATACAGACTGCAGCTCCTCTTACATAACTGCTCTTTAGTTAAAAATGATAATCGCGTTGGGTTCTAGAACTGTCTAAAGTCCTTTGAGTGGAAAATTCTCTTGGTTTACCAGAAATGAACACTTGCTTGTAGAAAGACACAGATTTTCGGGTTTAACTCCATTTCTGAAGGGAAATTCAGACCAGAGTTCTCATCACTGAAACACACTCTGTTTTAACGCAAGAAGCAAGCTCTTCTTTCTAGATTCTAAAATACAGCAAGAACCATGAGCATGCCCTGAAAAAAAGAACTGTGTTTCCTACTCATACAGACCATATGTAGTTCAACTCTGCTTATGAAACTGGTACAAACCACACCTCCTCTTACATTAATGCTCTTTAGTTAATAGTGAGAATCGGTTTGGGTTGCTGAACTGTGAAAAATCTTTTGAGCCCAAAATTCCCTTTGTTTACCAGAAATGAACACTTGCTTGTAGGAAGACACAGATCCTGGGGTTTAACCCCGTTTCTGAAGGGAAATTCAGACCAGAGTTCTCATACCTGAAACACACTCTGTTTTAACGCAAGAATCAAGCTCTTCTTTCCAGAGTCTAAAATACAGCAAGAACCATGAGCAGGCTCTGAAAAAAAGAACTGTGTTTCCTACTCAGACGGACCATATGTAGTTGAACTCTGCTTATGAAACTGATACAAACAACAGCTCCTCTTACATAAATGCTCTTTAGTTAATAGTGAAAATAGCTTTGGGTTCCTGAATGCGAAAAATCATTTGAGCCCCAAATTCTCTGGGTTTACCAGAACTGAACTCTTGATTGTAGTAAGACACAGATCTAGGGGTTTAACTCCTTTTATGAAGGCAAATTCAGACCAGAATTCTCAACAGTGAAAAACACTCTGTTTTAAGGCAAGAATCAACCTCTTCTTTCCAGTGTCTCAATACAGTAACAAACATGAGCATGACAAGAAAAAAGAACTGTGTTTCCTTCTCATACACACCATTTGTAGTTCAACGCTGCTTATGAAACTGATACAAAGCACAGCTGCTCTTACATAAATCCTCATTGGTTAATAGTGAGAATAGCATAGGGATTGTGAACTGCGAAAAATCATTTGAGCCCAAAATTCACTGGGTTTACCAGAAATGAACTCTTGCTTGTAGGAAGACCCAGATCCTGGGCTTTAACTCTGTTTCTGAAGGGAAATTCAGACCAGAGTTCTCATCCCTGAAACTCACTCTGTTTTAAAGCAAGAAGCAAGCTCTTCTTCCCAGAGTCTAAAATAGAGCAAGAACCATGAGCATGGTCTGAAAAAAAGAACTGTGTTTCCTACTCATACAGACCATATGTAGTTCAACTCTGCTTATGAAACTGATACAAACACCAGCTCCTCTTACATAAATGCTCTTTAGTTAATAGTGAGAATCGCATTGGTTTCGTGAACTGTGAAAAATTATTTGATCCCAAAATTCACTGGGTTTACCTGAAATGAACTCTTGCATGCAGGAAGACAGAGATCTTGGGGTATACCTCCATTTCTGCAGGCAAATTCAGACCAGAGTTCTCATCCCTGAAAAACACTCTGTTTTAAGGCAAGAATCATCCTCTTCTTTCCAGTGTCTCCAATACAGTCAGAACCATGAGCATGACCAAAAAAAAAAAAAAGAACTGTGTTTCCTACTCATACAACCATATGTAGTTCAACTCTGCTGATGAAATGATACCGACCACTGCTCCTCTGATATAAAAGCTCTTTAGTTAATAGTGATAATCGCGTTGGGTTCTAGAACTGTGTAAATACATTTGAGCCCAAAATTCACTGGGTTTACCATAACTGAACTCTTGCTTGTAGGAAGACACTTATCCTGGGGTTTAACTCCTTTTCTGAAGACAAATTCAGACCAGAGTTCTCATCCCTGAAAAACACTCTGTTTTAAGGCCAGAATCATCCTCTTAATTCCAGCGTCTCCAATACAGTAAGAACCGAGAGCATGCCCAGAAAAAAAGAACTGTGTTTCCGACTCATACAGAAAATATGTAGTTCAACTCTGCTTATGAAATGATACAGACCGCAGCTCCTCTTACATAAATGCTCTTTAGTTAAAAGTGAGAATCGCGTTGGGTTCGTGAACTGTGAAAAATCATTTGAGCCCAAAATTCACTGGGTTTACCAGAAATGAACTCTTGCTTGTAGGAAGACACAGATGATGGGGTTTAACTCTGATTCTGAAGGGAAATTCAGACCAGAGTTCTCATCCCTGAAACACACTCTGTTTTAAAGCAAGAAGCATGCTCTTCTTTCCAGAGTCTAAAATAGAGCAAGAACTATGAGCATGGTCTGAAAAAAAGAACTGTGTTTCCTACTCAAACAGACCATATGTATTTCAACTCTGCTTATGAAACTGATACAAACCACAGCTCCTCTTAGATAAATGCTCCTTTGTTAATAGTGAGAATCGCGTTGGGTTCATGAACTGCGAAAAATCATTTCAGCCCAAAATTCACTGGGTTTACCAGAAATGAACTATTGCTTGTAGGAAGACAGAGATCCTGGAGTTTAACTCCGTTTCTGCAGGCAAATTCAGACCAGAGTTCTCATCCCTGAAAACACTCTGTTTTAAGGCAAGAATCATCCTCTTCTTTCCAACATCTCCAATATAGTAAGAACCATGAGCATGACCAGAAAAAAAGAACTCTGTTTCCTACTCATACGGACCATTTGTAGTTCAACTCTGCTGATGAAATGATACAGACCACAGCTCCTCTTACATAAATGCTCTTTACTTAATAGTGAGAATAGCCTAGGGTTCCTGAACTGCGAAAAATCATTTGAGCCCAAAATTCACTGGGTTTACCAGAAATGAACTCTTGCTTGTAGGAAGACACTGATCCTGGGGTTTAACCTATTTTCTGAAGGCAAACTCAGACCATAGTTCTCATCCCTGAAAAACACTCTGTTTTAAGGCAAGAATCATACTCTTCTTTCCAGTGTCTCAATACAGTAACAAACATGAGCATGCTAAGAAAAAAGAACTGTGTTTCCTTCTCATACAAACCATTTGTATTTCAACTCTGCTTATGAAACTGATACAAAGCACAGCTGCTCTTACATAAATCCTCATTGGTTAATAGTGAGAATAGCGTAGGGTTCATGAACTGCGAAAAATCATTTGAGCCCAAAATTCCCTGGGTTTACCAGAAATGAACTCTTGCTTGTAGGAAGACACAGATCCTGGGCTTTAACTCTGTTTCTGAAGGGAAATTCAGACCAGAGTTCTCATCCCTGAAACTCACTCTGTTTTAAAGCAAGAAGCAAGCTCTTCTTCCCAGAGTCTAAAATAGAGCAAGAACCATGAGCATGGTCTGAAAAAAAAGAACTGTGTTTCCTACTCATACAGACCATATGTAGTTCAACTCTGCTTATGAAACTGATACAAACCCCAGCTCCTCTTACATAAATGCTCTTTAGTTAATAGTGAGAATCGCGTTGGTTTCGTGAACTGTGAAAAATTATTTGATCCCAAAATTCACTGGGTTTACCGGAAATGAACTCTTGCTTGTAGGAAGACACAGATCCTGGGGTTTAACTCTGATTCTGAAGGGAAATTCAGACCAGAGTTCTCATCCCTGAAACACACTCTGTTTTAAAGCAAGAAGCATGCTCTTCTTTCCAGAGTCTAAAATAGAGCAAGAACTATGAGCATGGTCTGAAAAAAAGAACTGTGTTTCCTACTCATACACACATATGTATTTCAACTCTGCTTATGAAACTGATACAAACCACAGCTCCACTTAGATAAATGCTCCTTAGTTAATAGTGAGAATCGCGTTGGGTGCATGAACTGCGAAAATCATTTCAGCCCAAAATTCACTGGGTTTACCAGAAATGAACTATTGCTTGTAGGAAGACACAGATTCTGGAGTTTAACTCCGTTTCTGCAGGGAAATTCAGACCAGAGTTCTCATCCCTGAAAAACACTCTGTTTTAAGGCAAGAATCATCCTCTTCTTTCCAGTGTCTCAATACAGTAACAAACATGAGCATGCTAAGAAAAAAGAACTGTGTTTCCTTCTCATACAAACCATTTGTAGTTCAACTCTGCTTATGAAACTGATACAAAGCACAGCTGCTCTTACATAAATCCTCATTGGTTAATAGTGAGAATAGCGTAGGGTTCGTGAACTGCGAAAAATCATTTGAGCCCAAAATTCAATGGGTGTACCAGAACTGAACTCTTGCTTGTAGGAAGACACTGATCCTGGGGTTTAACCTATTCTCTGAAGGCAAATTCAGACCAGAGTTCTCATCCCTGAAAAACACTCTGTTTTAAGGCAAGAATCATCCTCTTCTTTCCAGTGTCTCAATACAGTAACAAACATGAGCATGCTAAGAAAAAAGAACTGTGTTTCCTTCTCATACAAACCATTTGTAGTTCAACTCTGCTTATGAAACTGATACAAAGCACAGCTACTCTTACATAAATCCTCATTGGTTAATAGTGAGAATAGCGTAGGGTTCGTGAACTGCGAAAAATCATTTGAGCCCAAAATTCACTGGGTTTACCAGAAATGAACTCTTGCTTGTAGGAAGACACTGATCCTGGGGTTTAACCTATTCTCTGAAGACAAATTCAGACCAGAGTTCTCATCCCTGAAAAACACTCTGTTTTAAGGCAAGAATCATCCTCTTCTTTCCAGTGTCTCAATACAGTAACAAACATGAGCATGCTAAGAAAAAAGAACTGTGTTTCCTTCTCATACAAACCATTTGTAGTTCAACTCTGCTTATGAAACTGATACAAAGCACAGCTACTCTTACATAAATCCTCATTGGTTAATAGTGAGAATAGCGTAGGGTTCGTGAACTGCGAAAAATCATTTGAGCCCAAAATTCACTGGGTTTACCAGAAATGAACTCTTGCTTGTAGGAAGACAGAGATCCTGGAGTTTAACTCCGTTTCTGCAGGCAAATTCAGACCAGAGTTCTCATCCCTGAAAAACAATCTGTTTTAAGGCAAGAATCATCCTCTTCTTTCCAACATCTCCAATATAGTAAGAACCATGAGCATGACCAGAAAAAAAGAACTGTGTTTCCTACTCATACGGACCATTTGTAGTTCAACTCTGCTGATGAAATGATACAGACCACAGCTCCTCTTACATAAATGCTCTTTAGTTAATAGTGAGAATCGCGTTGGTTTCCTGAACTGTGAAAAATTATTTGATCCCAAAATTCACTGGGTTTACCTGAAATGAACTCTTGCATGCAGGAAGACAGAGATCTTGGGGTATACCTCCATTTCTGCAGGCAAATTCAGACCAGAGTTCTCATCCCTGAAAAACACTCTGTTTTAAGGCAAGAATCATCCTCTTCTTTCCAACATCTCCAATATAGAGAGAACCATGAGCATGACCAGAAAAAAAGAACTGTGTTTCCTATTCATACGGACCATTTGTAGTACAACTCTGCTGATGAAATGATACAGCCCACAGCTCCTCTTACATAAATGCTCTTTAGTTAATAGTGAGAATAGCCTAGGGTTCCTGAACTGCGAAAAATCATTTGAGCCCAAAATTCACTGGGTTTACCAGAAATGAACTCTTGCTTGTAGAAAGACACTGATCCTGGGGTTTAACCTATTTTCTGAAGGCAAATTCAGACCAGAGTTCTCATCCCTGAAAAACACTCTGTTTTAAGGCAAGAATCATCCTCTTCTTTCCAGTGTCTCCAATACAGTAAGAACCATGAGCATGACCAAAAAAAAAAAGAACTGTGTTTCCTACTCATACGGACCATATGTAGTTCAACTCTGCTGATGAAATGATACCGACCACAGCTCCTCTGATATAAAAGCTCTTTAGTTAATAGTGATAATCGCGTTGGGTTCTAGAACTGTGTAAATACATTTGAGCCAAAAATTCACTTTGTTTACCAGAAATGAACTCTTGCTGGTAGAAAGACACAGATCATGGGGTTTAACTACGTTTGTGAAGGGAAATTCAGACCAGAGTTCTCATCCATGAAACACACCCTGTTTTAATGCAAGAAGCAAGCACTTCTTTCCAGTGTCTCCAATACAGCAAGAACCATGAGCATGCCCTGAAAAAAAGAACTGTATTTCCTACTCATACGGACCATATGTAGGTCAACTCTGCTGATGAAATGATACAGACCACAGCTCCTCTTACATAAATGCTCTTTAGTTAATAGTGAGAATCGTGTTGGGTTCGTGAACTGCGAAAAATCATTTGAGCCCAAAATTCACTGGGTTTACCAGAAATGAACTCTTGCTTGTAGGAAGACACAGATCCTGGGGTTTAACTACGTTTGTGAAGGGAAATTCAGACCAGAGTTCTCATCTCTGAAACACACTCTGTTTTAAAGCAAGAAGCATGCTCTTCTTTCCAGAGTCTAAAATAGAGCAAGAACTATGAGCATGGTCTGAAAAAAAGAACTGTGTTTCCTACTCATACAGACCATATGTATTTCAACTCTGCTTATGAAACTGATACAAACCACAGCTCCTCTTAGATAAATGCTCCTTAGTTAATAGTGAGAATCGCGTTGGGTTCATGAACTGCGAAAAATCATTTCAGCCCAAAATTCACTGGGTTTACCAGAAATGAACTATTGCTTGTAGGAAGACACAGATTCTGGAGTTTAACTCCGTTTCTGCAGGGAAATTCAGACCAGAGTTCTCATCCCTGAAAAACACTCTGTTTTAAGGCAAGAATCATCCTCTTCTTTCCAGTGTCTCAATACAGTAACAAACATGAGCATGCTAAGAAAAAAGAACTGTGTTTCCTTCTCATACAAACCATTTGTAGTTCAACTCTGCTTATGAAACTGATACAAAGCACAGCTGCGCTTACATAAATCCTCATTGGTTAATAGTGAGAATAGCGTAGGGTTCGTGAACTGCGAAAAATCATTTGAGCCCAAAATTCACTGGATGTACCAGAACTGAACTCTTGCTTGTAGGAAGACACTGATCCTGGGGTTTAACCTATTCTCTGAAGACAAATTCAGACCAGAGTTCTCATCCCTGAAAAACACTCTGTTTTAAGGCAAGAATCATCCTCTTCTTTCCAGTGTCTCAATACAGTAACAAACATGAGCATGCTAAGAAAAAAGAACTGTGTTTCCTTCTCATACAAACCATTTGTAGTTCAACTCTGCTTATGAAACTGATACAAAGCACAGCTACTCTTACATAAATCCTCATTGGTTAATAGTGAGAATAGCGTAGGGTTCGTGAACTGCAAAAAATCATTTGAGCCCAAAATTCACTGGGTTTACCAGAAATGAACTCTTGCTTGTAGGAAGACAGAGATCCTGGAGTTTAACTCCGTTTCTGCAGGCAAATTCAGACCAGAGTTCTCATCCCTGAAAAACAATCTGTTTTAAGGCAAGAATCATCCTCTTCTTTCCAACATCTCCAATATAGTAAGAACCATGAGCATGACCAGAAAAAAAGAACTGTGTTTCCTACTCATACGGACCATTTGTAGTTCAACTCTGCTGATGAAATGATACAGACCACAGCTCCTCTTACATAAATGCTCTTTAGTTGATAGTGAGAATCGCGTTGGTTTCCTGAACTGTGAAAAATTATTTGATCCCAAAATTCACTGGGTTTACCTGAAATGAACTCTTGCATGCAGGAAGACAGAGATCTTGGGGTATAGCTCCATTTCTGCAGGCAAATTCAGACCAGAGTTCTCATCCCTAAAAAAAAACACTCTGTTTTAAGGCAAGAATCATCCTCTTCTTTCCAAAATCTCCAATATAGAGAGAACCATGAGCATGACCAGAAAAAAAGAACTGTGTTTCCTATTCATACGGACCATTTGTAGTACAACTCTGCTGATGAAATGATACAGCCCACAGCTCCTCTTACATAAATGCTCTTTAGTTAATAGTGAGAATAGCCTAGGGTTCCTGAACTGCGAAAAATCATTTGAGCCCAAAATTCACTGGGTTTACCAGAAATGAACTCTTGCTTGTAGAAAGACACTCATCCTGGGGTTTAACCTATTTTCTGAAGGCAAATTCAGACCAGAGTTCTCATCCCTGAAAAACACTCTGTTTTAAGGCAAGAATTATCCTCTTCTTTCCAGTGTCTCCAATACAGTAAGAACCATGAGCATGACCAAAAAAAAAAAAAGAACTGTGTTTCCTACTCATACGGACCATATGTAGTTCAACTCTGCTGATGAAATGATACCGACCACAGCTCCTCTGATATAAAAGCTCTTTAGTTAATAGTGATAATCGCGTTGGGTTCTAGAACTGTGTAAATACATTTGAGCCAAAAATTCACTTTGTTTACCAGAAATGAACTCTTGCTGGTAGAAAGACACAGATCATGGGGTTTAACTACGTTTGTGAAGGGAAATTCAGACCAGAGTTCTCATCCATGAAACACACCCTGTTTTAATGCAAGAAGCAAGCACTTCTTTCCAGTGTCTCCAATACAGCAAGAACCATGAGCATGCCCTGAAAAAAAGAACTGTATTTCCTACTCATACGGACCATATGTAGGTCAACTCTGCTGATGAAATGATACAGACCACAGCTCCTCTTACATAAATGCTCTTTAGTTAATAGTGAGAATCGTGTTGGGTTCGTGAACTGCGAAAAATCATTTGAGCCCAAAATTCACTGGGTTTACCAGAAATGAACTCTTGCTTGTAGGAAGACACAGATCCTGGGGTTTAACTACGTTTGTGAAGGGAAATTCAGACCAGAGTTCTCATCTCTGAAACACACTCTGTTTTAAAGCAAGAAGCATGCTCTTCTTTCCAGAGTCTAAAATAGAGCAAGAACTATGAGCATGGTCTGAAAAAAAGAACTGTGTTTCCTACTCATACAGACCATATGTATTTCAACTCTGCTTATGAAACTGATACAAACCACAGCTCCTCTTAGATAAATGCTCCTTAGTTAATAGTGAGAATCGCGTTGGGTTCATGAACTGCGAAAAATCATTTCAGCCCAAAATTCACTGTGTTTACCAGAAATGAACTATTGCTTGTAGGAAGACACTGATCCTGGAGTTTAACTCCGTTTCTGCAGGCAAATTCAGACCAGAGTTCTCATCCCTGAATAACACTCTGTTTTAAGGCAAGAATCATCCTCTTCTTTCCAGTGTCTCAATACAGTAACAAACATGAGCATGCTAAGAAAAAAGAACTGTGTTTCCTTCTCGTACAAACCATTTGTAGTTCAACTCTGCTTATGAAACTGATACAAAGCAAGCTACTCTTACATAAATCCTCATTGGTTAATAGTGAGAATAGCGTAGGGTTCGTGAACTGCGAAAAATCATTTGAGCCCAAAATTCACTGTGTTTACCAGAAATGAACTCTTGCTTGTAGGAAGACACAGATCCTGGGGTTTAACTCTGATTCTGAAGGGAAATTCAGACCAGAGTTCTCATCCCTGAAACACACTCTGTTTTAAAGCAAGAATCATCCTCTTCTTTCCGGTGTCTCAATACAGTAACAAACATGAGCAGGCTAAGAAAAAAGAACTGTGTTTCCTTCTCATACAAACCATTTGTAGTTCAACTCTGCTTATGAAACTGATACAAAGCACAGCTGCTCTTACATAAATCCTCATTGGTTAATAGTGAGAATAGCGTAGGCTTCATGAACTGTGAAAAATCATTTGAGCCCAAAATTCACTGGGTTTACCAGAAATGAACTCTTGCTTGTAGGAAGACACAGATCCTGGGGATGAACTCCGTTTCTAAAGGGAAATTCAGACCACTGTTCTCATCCATGAAACACACTCTTTTTTAACAAATGATGCAAGCTCTTCTTTCTAGAGTCTAAAATACAGCAAGAACAATGAGCATGCCCTGAAAAAAAGAACTGTGTTTCCTATTTGTATGGACCATATGTAGTTCAACTCTTCTTATGAAACTGATACAGACCACACCTCCTCTTACATAAATGCTCTTTAGTTAATAGTGAGAATAACATAGGGTTCCTGAACTGCGAAAAACCACTTGATCCTAAAAATCCCTGGGTTTACCATAACTGAACTCTTGCTTGTATGAAGACACTTATCCTGGGGTTTAACTCCTTTTCTGAAGACAAATTCAGACCAGAGTTCTCATCCCTGAAAAACACTCTGTTTTAAGGCCAGAATCATCCTCTTCTTTCCAGCGTCTCCAATACAGTAAGAACGGAGAGCATGCCCAGAAAAAAAGAACTGTGTTTCCGACTCATACAGAAAATATGTAGTTCAACTCTGCTTATGAAATGATACAGACCGCAGCTCCTCTTACATAAATGCTCTTTAGTTAAAAGTGAGAATCGCGTTGGGTTCGTGAACTTCGAAAAATCATTTGAGCCCAAAATTCACTGGGTTTACCAGAAATGAACTCTTGCTTGTAGGAAGACACAGATCCTGGGCTTTAACTCTGTTTCTGAAGGGAAATTCAGACCAGAGTTCTCATCCCTGAAACTCACTCTATTTTAAAGCAAGAAGCAAGCTCTTCTTCCCAGAGTCTAAAATAGAGCAAGAACCATGAGCATGGTCTGAAAAAAAGAACTGTGTTTCCTACTCATACAGACCATATGTAGTTCAACTCTGCTTATGAAACTGATATAAACCCCAGCTCCTCTTACATAAATGCTCTTTAGTTAATAGTGAGAATCGCGTTGGTTTCATGAACTGTGAAAAATTATTTGATCCCAAAATTCACTGGGTTTACCTGAAATGAACTCTTGCATGCAGGAAGACAGAGATCTTGGGGTATACCTCAATTTCTGCAGGCAAATTCAGACCAGAGTTCTTATCCCTGAAAAACACTCTGTTTTAAGGCAAGAATCATCCTCTTCTTTCCAACATCTCCAATATAGTAAGAACCATGAGCATGACCAGAAAAAAAGAACTGTGTTTCCTACTCATAGGGACCATTTGCAGTTCAACTCTGCTGAAGAAATGATACCGACCCCAGCTCCTCTGATATAAAAGCTCTTTAGTTAATAGTGATAATCACGTTGGGTTCTAGAACTGTGTAAATACATTTGAGCAGAAAATTCACTTTGTTTACCAGAAATGAACTCTTGCTGGTAGGAAGACACAGATCATGGGGTTTAACTCCGTTTGTGAAGGGAAATTCAGACCAGAGTTCTCATCCATGAAACACACCCTGTTTTAATGCAAGAAGCCAGCACTTCTTTCCAGTGTCTCCAATACAGCAAGAACCATGAGCATGCCCTGAAAAAAAGAACTGTATTTCCTACTCATACGGACCATATGTAGGTCAACTCTGCTGAAGAAATGATACAGACCACAGCTCCTCTTACATAAATGCTCTTTAGTTAATAGTGAGAATCGTGTTGGGTTCGTGAACTGCGAAAAATCATTTGAGCCCAAAATTCACTGGGTTTACCAGAAATGAACTCTTGCTTGTAGGATGACACAGATCCTGGGGTTTAACTACGTTTGTGAAGGGAAATTCAGACCAGAGTTCTCATCCCTGAAACACACTCTGTTTTAAAGCAAGAAGCATGCTCTTCTTTCCAGAATCTAAAATAGAGCAAGAACTATGAGCATGGTCTGAAAAAAAGAACTGTGTTTCCTACTCATACAGACCATATGTATTTCAACTCTGCTTATGAAACTGATACAAACCACAGCTCCTCTTAGATAAATGCTCCTTAGTTAATAGTGAGAATTGCGTTGGGTTCATGAACTGCGAAAAATCATTTCAGCCCAAAATTCACTGGGTTTACCAGAAATGAACTATTGCTTGTAGGAAGACACAGATCCTGGAGTTTAACTCCGTTTCTGCAGGCAAATTCAGACCAGAGTTCTCATCCCTGAATAACACTCTGTTTTAAGGCAAGAATCATCCTCTTCTTTCCAGTGTCTCAATACAGTAACAAACATGAGCATGCTAAGAAAAAAGAACTGTGTTTCCTTCTCGTACAAACCATTTGTAGTTCAACTCTGCTTATGAAACTGATACAAAGCACAGCTACTCTTACATAAATCCTCATTGGTTAATAGTGAGAATAGCGTAGGGTTCGTGAACTGCGAAAAATCATTTGAGCCCAAAATTCACTGTGTTTACCAGAAATGAACTCTTGCTTGTAGGAAGACACAGATCCTGGGGTTTAACTCTGATTCTGAAGGGAAATTCAGACCAGAGTTCTCATCCCTGAAACACACTCTGTTTTAAAGCAAGAATCATCCTCTTCTTTCCGGTGTCTCAATACAGTAACAAACATGAGCAGGCTAAGAAAAAAGAACTGTGTTTCCTTCTCATACAAACCATTTGTAGTTCAACTCTGCTTATGAAACTGATACAAAGCACAGCTGCTCTTACATAAATCCTCATTGGCTAATAGTGAGAATAGCGTAGGCTTCATGAACTGTGAAAAATCATTTGAGCCCAAAATTCACTGGTTTACCAGAAATGAACTCTTGCTTGTAGGAAGACACAGATCCTGGGGATGAACTCCGTTTCTAAAGGGAAATTCAGACCACTGTTCTCATCCATGAAACACACTCTTTTTTAACAAATGATGCAAGCTCTTCTTTCTAGAGTCTAAAATACAGCAAGAACAATGAGCATGCCCTGAAAAAAAGAACTGTGTTTCCTATTTGTACGGACCATATGTAGTTCAACTCTTCTTATGAAACTGATACAGACCACACCTCCTCTTACATAAATGCTCTTTAGTTAATAGTGAGAATAACATAGGGTTCCTGAACTGCGAAAAATCACTTGATCCTAAAAATCCCTGGGTTTACCATAACTGAACTCTTGCTTGTATGAAGACACTTATCCTGGGGTTTAACTCCTTTTCTGAAGACAAATTCAGACCAGAGTTCTCATCCCTGAAAAACACTCTGTTTTAAGGCCAGAATCATCCTCTTCTTTCCAGCGTCTCCAATACAGTAAGAACCGAGAATATACCCAGAAAAAAAGAACTGTGATTCCGACTCATACAGAAAATATGTAGTTCAACTCTGCTTATGAAATGATACAGACCGCAGCTCCTCTTACATAAATGCTCTTTAGTTAAAAGTGAGAATCGCGTTGGGTTCGTGAACTGCGAAATATCATTTGAGCCCAAAATTCACTGGGTTTACCAGAAATGAACTCTTGCTTGTAGGAAGACACAGATCCTGGGGTTTTACTCTGATTCTGAAGGGAAATTCAGACCAGAGTTCTCATCCCTGAAACACACTCTGTTTTAAAGCAAGAAGCATGCTCTTCTTTCCAGAGTCTAAGAGCAAGAATTATGAGCATGGTCTGAAAAAAAGAACTGTGTTTCCTACTCATACAGACCATATGTATTTCAACTCTGCTTATGAAACTGATACAAACCACAGCTCCTCTTAGATAATAGCTCCTTAGTTAATAGTGAGAATCGCGTTGGGTTCATGAACAGCGAAAAATCATTTCAGCCCAAAATTCACTGGGTTTACCAGAAATGAACTATTGCTTGTAGGAAGACAGACATCCTGGAGTTTAACTCCGTTTCTACAGGCAAATTCAGACCAGAGTTCTCATCCCTGAAAAACACTCTGTTTTAAGGCAAGAATCATCCTTTTCTTTCCATCATCTCCAATATAGTAAGAACCATGAGCATGACCAGAAAAAAAGAACTGTGTTTCCTACTCATACGGACCATTTGTAGTTCAACTCTGCTGATGAAATGATACAGACCACAGCTCCTCTTACATAAATGTTCTTTACTTAATAGTGAGAATAGCCTAGGGTTCCTGAACTGCGAAAAATCATTTGAGCCCAAACTTCACTGGGTTTACCAGAAATGAACTCTTGCTTGTAGGAAGACACTAATCCTGGGGTTTAACCAATTTTCTGAAGGCAAATTCAGACCAGAGTTCTCATCCCTGAAAAACACTCTGTTTTAAGGCAAGAATCATACTCTTCTTTCCAGTGTCTCAATACAGTAACAAACATGAGCATGCTAAGAAAAAAGAACTGTGTTTCCTTCTCATACAAACCATTTGTAGTTCAACTCTGCTTATGAAACTGATACAAAGCACAGCTGCTCTTACATAAATCCTGATTGGTTAATAGTGAGAATAGCATAGGGTTCATGAACTGCGAAAAATCATTTGAGCCCAAAATTCACTGGGTTTACCAGAAATGAACTCTTGCTTGTAGGAAGACACAGATCCTGGGGTTTAACTATGATTCTGAAGGGAAATTCAGACCAGAGTTCTCATCCCTGAAACACACTCTGTTTTAAAGCAAGAAGCATGCTCTTCTTTCCAGAGTCTAAAATAGAGCAAGAACTATGAGCATGGTCTGAAAAAAAGAACTGTGTTTCCTACTCATACAGACCATATGTATTTCAACTCTGCTTATGAAACTGATACAAACCACAGCTCCTCTTAGATAAATGCTCCTTAGTTAATAGTGAGAATCGCGTTGGGTTCATGAACTGCGAAAAATCATTTCAGCCAAAAATTCACTGGGTTTACCAGAAATGAACTATTGCTTGTAGGAAGACACAGATCCTGGAGTTTAACTCCGTTTCTGCAGGCAAATTCAGACCAGAGTTCTCATCCCTGAATAACACTCTGTTTTAAGGCAAGAATCATCCTCTTCTTTCCAGTGTCTCAATACAGTAACAAACATGAGCATGCTAAGAAAAAAGAACTGTGTTTCCTTCTCGTACAAACCATTTGTAGTTCAACTCTGCTTATGAAACTGATACAAAGCACAGCTCCTCTTGCATAAATGATCTTTAGTTAATAGTGAGAATCGCGTTGGGTTCGTGAACTGCGAAAAATCATTTGAGCCCAAAATTCACTGGGTTTACCAGAAATGAACTCTTGCTTGTAGGAAGACACAGATCCTGGGGTTTAACTCTGATTCTGAAGGGAAATTCAGACCAGAGTTCTCATCCCTGAAACACACTCTGTTTTAAAGCAAGAATCATCCTCTTCTTTCCGGTGTCTCAATACAGTAACAAACATGAGCAGGCTAAGAAAAAAGAACTGTGTTTCCTTCTCATACAAACCATTTGTAGTTCAACTCTGCTTATGAAACTGATACAAAGCACAGCTGCTCTTACATAAATCCTCATTGGTTAATAGTGAGAATAGCGTAGGGTTCATGAACTGCGCAAAATCATTTGAGCCCGAAATTCACTGGGTTTACCAGAAATGAACTCTTGCTTGTAGGAAGACACAGATTCTGGGCTTTAACTCTGTTTCTGAAGGGAAATTCAGACCAGAGTTCTCATCCCTGAAACTCACTCTTTTTTAAAGCAAGAAGCAAGCTCTTCTTCCCAGAGTCTAAAATAGAGCAAGAACCATGAGCATGGTCTGAAAAAAAGAACTGTGTTTCCTACTCATACAGACCATATGGAGTTCAACTCTGCTTATGAAACTGATATAAACCCCAGCTCCTCTTACATAAATGCTCTTTAGTTAATAGTGAGAATCGCGTTGGTTTCGTGAACTGTGAAAAATTATTTGATCCCAAAATTCACTGGGTTTACCTGAAATGAACTCTTGCATGCAGCAAGACAGAGATCTTGGGGTATACCTCAATTTCTGCAGGCAAATTCAGACCAGAGTTCTTATCCCTGAAAAACACTCTGTTTTAAGGCAAGAATCATCCTCTTCTTTCCAACATCTCCAATATAGTAAGAACCATGAGCATGACCAGAAAAAAAGAACTGTGTTTCCTACTCATACGGACCATTTGTAGTTCAACTCTGCTGAAGAAATGATACCGACCACAGCTCCTCTGATATAAAAGCTCTTTAGTTAATAGTGATAATCGCGTTGGGTTCTAGAACTGTGTAAATACATTTGAGCCGAAAATTCACTTTGTTTATCAGAAATGAACTCTTGCTGGTAGGAAGACACAGATCATGGGGTTTAACTCCGTTTGTGAAGGCAAATTCAGACCAGAGTTCTCATCCATGAAACACACCCTGTTTTAATGCAAGAAGCAAGCACTTCTTTCCAGTGTCTCCAATACAGCAAGAACCATGAGCATGCCCTGAAAAAAAGAACTGTATTTCCTACTCATACGGACCATATGTAGGTCAACTCTGCTTATGAAACTGATACAAACCACAGCTCCTCTTACATAAATGATCTTTAGTTAATAGTGAGAATCGCGTTGGGTTCGTGAACTGCGAAAAATCATTTGAGCCCAAAATTCACTTGGTTTACCAGAAATGAACTCTTGCTTGTAGGAAGACACAGATCCTGGGGTTTAACTCTGATTCTGAAGGGAAATTCAGACCAGAGTTCTCATCCCTGAAACACACTCTGTTTTAAAGCAAGAAGCATGCTCTTCTTTCCAGATTCTAAAATAGAGCAAGAACTATGAGCATGGTCTGAAAAAAAGAACTGTGTTTCCTACTCATACAGACCATATGTATTTCAACTCTGCTTATGAAACTGATGCAAACCACAGCTCCTCTTAGATAAATGCTCCTTAGTTAATAGTGAGAATCGCTTTGGGTTCATGAACTGCGAAAAATCATTTCAGCCCAAAATTCACTGGGTTTACCAGAAATGAACTATTGCTTGTAGGAAGACACAGATCCTGGAGTTTAACTCCGTTTCTGCAGGCAAATTCAGACCAGAGTTCTCATCCCTGAAAAACACTCTGTTTTAAGGCAAGAATCATCCTCTTCTTTCCAGTGTCTCAATACAGTAACAAACATGAGCATGCTAAGAAAAAAGAACTGTGTTTCCTTCTCATACAAACCATTTGTAGTTCAACTCTGCTTATGAAACTGATACAAAGCACAGCTGCTCTTACATAAATCCTCATTGGTTAATAGTGAGAATAGCGTAGGGTTCGTGAACTGCGAAAAATCATTTGAGCCCAAAATTCACTGGGTTTACCAGAAATGAACTCTTGCTTGTAGGAAGACACAGATCCTGGGGATGAACTCCGTTTCTAAAGGGAAATTCAGACCACTGTTCTCATCCATGAAACACACTCTTTTTTAACGAATGATGCAAGCTCTTCTTTCTAGAGTCTAAAATACAGCAAGAACAATGAGCATGCCCTGAAAAAAAGAACTGTGTTTCCTATTTGTACGGACCATATGTAGTTCAACTCTGCTTATGAAACTGATACAGACCACACCTCCTCTTACATAAATGCTCTTTAGTTAATAGTGAGAATAACATAGGGTTTCTGAACTGCGAAAAATCACTTGATCCGAAAAATCCCTGGGTTTACCATAACTGAACTCTTGCTTGTAGGAAGACACTTATCCTGGGGTTTAACTCCTTTTCTGAAGACAAATTCAGACCAGAGTTCTCATCCCTGAAAAACACTCTGTTTTAAGGCAAGAATCATACTCTTCTTTCCAGCGTCTCCAATACAGTAAGAACCGAGAGCATGCCCAGAAAAAAAAAAAACTGTGTTTCCGACTCATACAGAAAATATGTAGTTCAACTCTGCTTATGAAATGATACAGAACGCAGCTCCTCTTACATAAATGCTCTTTAGTTAAAAGTGAGAATCGCTTTGGGTTCGTGAACTGCGAAAAATCATTTGAGCCCAAAATTCACTGGGTTTACCAGAAATGAACTCTTGCTTGTAGGAAGACACAGATCCTGGGGTTTAACTCTGATTCTGAAGGGAAATTCAGACCAGAGTTCTCATCCCTGAAACACACTCTGTTTTAAAGCAAGAAGCATGCTCTTCTTTCCAGAGTCTAAAATAGAGCAAGAACTATGAGCGTGGTCTGAAAAAAAGAACTGTGTTTCCTACTCATACAGACCATATGTATTTCAACTCTGCTCATGAAACTGATACAAACCACAGCTCCTCTTACATAAATGCTCTTTAGTTAATAGTGAGAATAGCCTAGGGTTCCTGAACTGCGAAAAATCATTTGAGCCCAAAATTCACTGGGTTTACCAGGAATGAACTCTTGCTCGTAGGAAGACACAGATCCTGGGGTTTAACTCTGATTCTGAAGGGAATTTCAGACCAGAGTTCTCATTCCTGAAACACACTCTGTTTTAAAGCAAGAAGCATGCTCTTCTTTCCAGAGTCTAAAATAGAGCAAGAACTATGAGCATGGTCTGAAAAAAAGAACTGTGTTTCCTACTCATACAGACCATATGTATTTCAACTCTGCTTATGAAACTGATACAAACCACAGCTCCTCTTAGATAAATGCTCCTTAGTTAATAGTGAGAATCGCGTTGGGTTCATGAACTGGGAAAAATCATTTCAGCCCAAAATTCACTGGGTTTACCAGAAATGAACTATTGCTTGTAGGAAGACAGAGATCCTGGAGTTTAACTCCGTTTCTGCAGGCAAATTCAGACCAGAGTTCTCATCCCTGAAAAACAATCTGTTTTAAGGCAAGAATCATCCTCTTCTTTCCAACATCTCCAATATAGTAAGAACCATGAGTATGACCAGAAAAAAAGAACTGTGTTTCCTACTCATACGGACCATTTGTAGTTCAACTCTGCTGATGAAATGATACAGACCACAGCTCCTCTTACATAAATGCTCTTTAGTTAATAGTGAGAATCGCGTTGGTTTCCTGAACTGTGAAAAATTATTTGATCCCAAAATTCACTGGGTTTACCTGAAATGAACTCTTGCATGCAGGAAGACAGAGATCTTGGGGTTTAACCTATTTTCTGAAGGCAAATTCAGACCAGAGTTCTCATCCCTGAAAAACACTCTGTTTTAAGGCAAGAATCATCCTCTTCTTTCCAGTGTCTCAATACAGTAACAAACATGAGCATGCTAAGAAAAAAGAACTGTGTTTCCTTCTCATACAAACCATTTGTAGTTCAACTCTGCTTATGAAACTGATACAAAGCACAGCTGCTCTTACATAAATCCTCATTGGTTAATAGTGAGAATAGCGTAGGGTTCATGAACTGCGAAAAATCATTTGAGCCCAAAATTCACTGGGTTTACCAGAAATGAACTCTTGCTTGTAGGTAGACACAGATCCTGGGATTTAACTCTGTTTCTGAAGGGAAATTCAGACCAGAGTTCTCATCCCTGAAACTCACTCTGTTTTAAAGCAAGAAGCAAGCTCTTCTTCCCAGAGTCTAAAATAGAGCAAGAACCATGAGCATGACCAGAAAAAAAGAACTGTGTTTCCTACTCATAGGGACCATTTGTAGTTCAACTCTGCTGATGAAATGATACCGACCACAGCTCCTCTGATATAAAAGCTCTTTAGTTAATAGTGATAATCGCGTTGGGTTCTAGAACTGTGTAAATACATTTGAGCCGAAAATTCACTTTGTTTACCAGAAATGAACTCTTGCTGGTAGGAAGACACAAATCATGGGGTTTAACTCCGTTTGTGAAGGGAAATTCAGACCAGAGTTCTCATCCCTGAAACACACTCTGTTTTAAAGCAAGAAGCATGCTCTTCTTTCCAGATTCTAAAATAGAGCAAGAACTATGAGCATGGTCTGAAAAAAAGAACTGTGTTTCCTACTCATACAGACCATATGTATTTCAACTCTGCTTATGAAACTGATGCAAACCACAGCTCCTCTTAGATAAATGCTCCTTAGTTAATAGTGAGAATCGCTTTGGGTTCATGAACTGCAAAAAATCATTTCAGCCCAAAATTCACTGGGTTTACCAGAAATGAACTATTGCTTGTAGGAAGACACAGATCCTGGAGTTTAACTCCGTTTCTGCAGGCAAATTCAGACCAGAGTTCTCATCCCTGAAAAACACTCTGTTTTAAGGCAAGAATCATCCTCTTCTTTCCAGTGTCTCAATACAGTAACAAACATGAGCATGCTAAGAAAAAAGAACTGTGTTTCCTTCTCATACAAACCATTTGTAGTTCAACTCTGCTTATGAAACTGATACAAAGCACAGCTGCTCTTACATAAATCCTCATTGGTTAATAGTGAGAATAGCGTAGGGTTCGTGAACTGCGAAAAATCATTTGAGCCCAAAATTCACTGGGTTTACCAGAAATGAACTCTTGCTTGTAGGAAGACACAGATCCTGGGGATGAACTCCGTTTCTTAAGGGAAATTCAGACCACTGTTCTCATCCATGAAACACACTCTTTTTTAACGAATGATGCAAGCTCTTCTTTCTAGAGTCTAAAATACAGCAAGAACAATGAGCATGCCCTGAAAAAAAGAACTGTGTTTCCTATTTGTACGGACCATATGTAGTTCAACTCTGCTTATGAAACTGATACAGACCACACCTCCTCTTACATAAATGCTCTTTAGTTAATAGTGAGAATAACATAGGGTTCCTGAACTGCGAAAAATCACTTGATCCGAAAAATCCCTGGGTTTACCATAACTGAACTCTTGCTTGTAGGAAGACACTTATCCTGGGGTTTAACTCCTTTTCTGAAGACAAATTCAGACCAGAGTTCTCATCCCTGAAAAACACTCAGTTTTAAGGCAAGAATCATACTCTTCTTTCCAGCGTCTCCAATACAGTAAGAACCGAGAGCATGCCCAGAAAAAAAAAAACTGTGTTTCCGACTCATACAGAAAATATGTAGTTCAACTCTGCTTATGAAATGATACAGAACGCAGCTCCTCTTACATAAATGATCTTTAGTTAATAGTGAGAATCGCGTTGGGTTCGTGAACTGCGAAAAATCATTTGAGCCCAAAATTCACTGGGTTTACCAGAAATGAACTCTTGCTTGTAGGAAGACACAGATCCTGGGGTTTAACTCTGATTCTGAAGGGAAATTCAGACCAGAGTTCTCATCCCTGAAACACACTCTGTTTTAAAGCAAGAATCATCCTCTTCTTTCCGGTGTCTCAATACAGTAACAAACATGAGCAGGCTAAGAAAAAAGAACTGTGTTTCCTTCTCATACAAACCATTTGTAGTTCAACTCTGCTTATGAAACTGATACAAAGCACAGCTGCTCTTACATAAATCCTCATTGGTTAATAGTGAGAATAGCGTAGGGTTCATGAACTGCGAAAAATCATTTGAGCCCGAAATTCACTGGGTTTACCAGAAATGAACTCTTGCTTGTAGGAAGACACAGATCCTGGAGTTTAACTCCGTTTCTGCAGGCAAATTCAGACCAGAGTTCTCATCCCTGAATAACACTCTGGTTTAAGGCAAGAATCATCCTCTTCTTTCCAGTGTCTCAATACAGTAACAAACATGAGCATGCTAAGAAAAAAGAACTGTGTTTCCTTCTCGTACAAACCATTTGTAGTTCAACTCTGCTTATGAAACTGATACAAAGCACAGCTCCTCTTGCATAAATGATCTTTAGTTAATAGTGAGAATCGCGTTGGGTTCGTGAACTGCGAAAAATCATTTGAGCCCAAAATTCACTGGGTTTACCAGAAATGAACTCTTGCTTGTAGGAAGACACAGATCCTGGGGTTTAACTCTGATTCTGAAGGGAAATTCAGACCAGAGTTCTCATCCCTGAAACACACTCTGTTTTAAAGCAAGAATCATCCTCTTCTTTCCGGTGTCTCAATACAGTAACAAACATGAGCAGGCTAAGAAAAAAGAACTGTGTTTCCTTCTCATACAAACCATTTGTAGTTCAACTCTGCTTATGAAACTGATACAAAGCACAGCTGCTCTTACATAAATCCTCATTGGTTAATAGTGAGAATAGCGTAGGGTTCATGAACTGCGAAAAATCATTTGAGCCCGAAATTCACTGGGTTTACCAGAAATGAACTCTTGCTTGTAGGAAGACACAGATCCTGGGGTTTAACTCTGTTTCTGAAGGGAAATTCAGACCAGAGTTCTCATCCCTGAAACTCACTCTGTTTTAAAGCAAGAAGCATGCTCTTCTTCCCAGAGTCTAAAATAGAGCAAGAACCATGAGCATGGTCTGAAAAAAAGAACTGTGTTACCTACTCATACAGACCATATGGAGTTCAACTCTGATTATGAAACTGATATAAACCCCAGCTCCTCTTACATAAATGCTCTTTAGTTAATAGTGAGAATCGCGTTGGTTTCGTGAACTGTGAAAAATTATTTGATCCCAAAATTCACTGGGTTTACCTGAAATGAACTCTTGCATGCAGGAAGACAGAGATCTTGGGGTATACCTCAATTTCTGCAGGCAAATTCAGACCAGAGTTCTTATCCCTGAAAAACACTCTGTTTTAAGGCAAGAATCATCCTCTTCTTTCCAACATCTCCAATATAGTAAGAACCATGAGCATGACCAGAAAAAAAGAACTGTGTTTCCTACTCATACGGACCATTTGTAGTTCAACTCTGCTGAAGAAATGATACCGACCACAGCTCCTCTGATATAAAAGCTCTTTAGTTAATAGTGATAATCGCGTTGGGTTCTAGAACTGTGTAAATACATTTGAGCCGAAAATTCACTTTGTTTACCAGAAATGAACTCTTGCTGGTAGGAAGACACAGATCATGGGGTTTAACTCCGTTTGTGAAGGCAAATTCAGACCAGAGTTCTCATCCATGAAACACACCCTGTTTTAATGCAAGAAGCAAGCACTTCTTTCCAGTGTCTCCAATACAGCAAGAACCATGAGCATGCCCTGAAAAAAAGAACTGTATTTCCTACTCATACGGACCATATGTAGGTCAACTCTGCTTATGAAACTGATACAAACCACAGCTCCTCTTACATAAATGATCTTTAGTTAATAGTGAGAATCGCGTTGGGTTCGTGAACTGCGAAAAATCATTTGAGCCCAAAATTCACTGGGTTTACCAGAAATGAACTCTTGCTTGTAGGAAGACACAGATCCTGGGGTTTAACTCTGATTCTGAAGGGAAATTCAGACCAGAGTTCTCATCCCTGAAACACACTCTGTTTTAAAGCAAGAAGCATGCTCTTCTTTCCAGATTCTAAAATAGAGCAAGAACTATGAGCATGGTCTGAAAAAAAGAACTGTGTTTCCTACTCATACAGACCATATGTATTTCAACTCTGCTTATGAAACTGATGCAAACCACAGCTCCTCTTAGATAAATGCTCCTTAGTTAATAGTGAGAATCGCGTTGGGTTCATGAACTGCGAAAAATCATTTCAGCCCAAAATTCACTGGGTTTACCAGAAATGAACTATTGCTTGTAGGAAGACACAGATCCTGGAGTTTAACTCCGTTTCTGCAGGCAAATTCAGACCAGAGTTCTCATCCCTGAAAAACACTCTGTTTTAAGGCAAGAATCATCCTCTTCTTTCCAGTGTCTCAATACAGTAACAAACATGAGCATGCTAAGAAAAAAGAACTGTGTTTCCTTCTCATACAAACCATTTGTAGTTCAACTCTGCTTATGAAACTGATACAAAGCACAGCTGCTCTTACATAAATCCTCATTGGTTAATAGTGAGAATAGCGTAGGGTTCGTGAACTGCGAAAAATCATTTGAGCCCAAAATTCACTGGGTTTACCAGAAATGAACTCTTGCTTGTAGGAAGACACAGATCCTGGGGATGAACTCCGTTTCTAAAGGGAAATTCAGACCACTGTTCTCATCCATGAAACACACTCTTTTTTAACGAATGATGCAAGCTCTTCTTTCTAGAGTCTAAAATACAGCAAGAACAATGAGCATGCCCTGAAAAAAAGAACTGTGTTTCCTATTTGTACGGACCATATGTAGTTCAACTCTGCTTATGAAACTGATACAGACCACACCTCCTCTTACATAAATGCTCTTTAGTTAATAGTGAGAATAACATAGGGTTCCTGCACTGCGAAAAATCACTTGATCCGAAAAATCCCTGGGTTTACCATAACTGAACTCTTGCTTGTAGGAAGACACTTATCCTGGGGTTTAACTCCTTTTCTGAAGACAAATTCAGACCAGAGTTCTCATCCCTGAAAAACACTCTGTTTTAAGGCAAGAATCATACTCTTCTTTCCAGCGTCTCCAATACAGTAAGAACCGAGAGCATGCCCAGAAAAAAAAAAACTGTGTTTCTGACTCATACAGAAAATATGTAGTTCAACTCTGCTTATGAAATGATACAGAACGCAGCTCCTCTTACATAAATGCTCTTTAGTTAAAAGTGAGAATCGCTTTGGGTTCGTGAACTGCGAAAAATCATTTGAGCCCAAAATTCACTGGGTTTACCAGAAATGAACTCTTGCTTGTAGGAAGACACAGATCCTGGGGTTTAACTCTGATTCTGAAGGGAAATTCAGACCAGAGTTCTCATCCCTGAAACACACTCTGTTTTAAAGCAAGAAGCATGCTCTTCTTTCCAGAGTCTAAAATAGAGCAAGAACTATGAGCGTGGTCTGAAAAAAAGAACTGTGTTTCCTACTCATACAGACCATATGTATTTCAACTCTGCTCATGAAACTGATACAAACCACAGCTCCTCTTACATAAATCCTCATTGGTTAATAGTGAGAATCGCGTTGGGTTCATGAACTGGGAAAAATCATTTCAGCCCAAAATTCACTGGGTTTACCAGAAATGAACTATTGCTTGTAGGAAGACAGAGATCCTGGAGTTTAACTCCGTTTCTGCAGGCAAATTCAGACCAGAGTTCTCATCCCTGAAAAACAATCTGTTTTAAGGCAAGAATCATCCTCTTCTTTCCAACATCTCCAATATAGTAAGAACCATGAGCATGACCAGAAAAAAAGAACTGTGTTTCCTACTCATACGGACCATTTGTAGTTCAACTCTGCTGATGAAATGATACAGACCACAGCTCCTCTTACATAAATGCTCTTTAGTTAATAGTGAGAATCGCGTTGGTTTCCTGAACTGTGAAAAATTATTTGATCCCAAAATTCACTGGGTTTACCTGAAATGAACTCTTGCATGCAGGAAGACAGAGATCTTGGGGTTTAACCTATTTTCTGAAGGCAAATTCAGACCAGAGTTCTCATCCCTGAAAAACACTCTGTTTTAAGGCAAGAATCATCCTCTTCTTTCCAGTGTCTCAATACAGTAACAAACATGAGCATGCTAAGAAAAAAGAACTGTGTTTCCTTCTCATACAAACCATTTGTAGTTCAACTCTGCTTATGAAACTGATACAAAGCACAGCTGCTCTTACATAAATCCTCATTGGTTAATAGTGAGAATAGCGTAGGGTTCATGAACTGCGAAAAATCATTTGAGCCCAAAATTCACTGGGTTTACCAGAAATGAACTCTTGCTTGTAGGTAGACACAGATCCTGGGCTTTAACTCTGTTTCTGAAGGGAAATTCAGACCAGAGTTCTCATCCCTGAAACTCACTCTGTTTTAAAGCAAGAAGCAAGCTCTTCTTCCCAGAGTCTAAAATAGAGCAAGAACCATGAGCATGGTCTGAAAAAAAGAACTGTTTTTCCTACTCATACAGACCATATGTAGTTCAACTCTGCTTATGAAACTGATATAAACCCCAGCTCCTCTTACATAAAAGCTCTTTAGTTAATAGTGAGAATCGCGTTGGTTTCGTGAACTGTGAAAAATTATTTGATCCCAAAATTCACTGGGTTTACCTGAAATGAACTCTTGCATGCAGGAAGACAGAGATCTTGGGGTATACCTCAATTTCTGCAGGCAAATTCAGACCAGAGTTCTTATCCCTGAAAAACACTCTGTTTTAAGGCAAGAATCATCCTCTTCTTTCCAACATCTCCAATATAGTAAGAACCATGAGCATGACCAGAAAAAAAGAACTGTGTTTCCTACTCATACGGACCATTTGTAGTTCAACTCTGCTGATGAAATGATACCGACCACAGCTCCTCTGATATAAAAGCTCTTTAGTTAATAGTGATAATCGCGTTGGGTTCTAGAACTGTGTAAATACATTTGAGCCGAAAATTCACTTTGTTTACCAGAAATGAACTCTTGCTGGTAGGAAGACACAAATCATGGGGTTTAACTCCGTTTGTGAAGGGAAATTCAGACCAGAGTTCTCATCCCTGAAACACACTCTGTTTTAAAGCAAGAAGCATGCTCTTCTTTCCAGATTCTAAAATAGAGCAAGAACTATGAGCATGGTCTGAAAAAAAGAACTGTGTTTCCTACTCATACAGACCATATGTATTTCAACTCTGCTTATGAAACTGATGCAAACCACAGCTACTCTTAGATAAATGCTCCTTAGTTAATAGTGAGAATCGCGTTGGGTTCATGAACTGTGAAAAATCATTTCAGCCCAAAATTCACTGGGTTTACCAGAAATGAACTATTGCTTGTAGGAAGACACAGATCCCGGAGTTTAACTCCGTTTCTGCAGGCAAATTCAGACCAGAGATCTCATCCCTGAAAAACACTCTGTTTTAAGGCAAGAATCATCCTCTTCTTTCCAGTGTCTCAATACAGTAACAAACATGAGCATGCTAAGAAAAAAGAACTGTGTTTCCTTCTCATACAAACCATTTGTAGTTCAACTCTGCTTATGAAACTGATACAAAGCACAGCTGCTCTTACATAAATCCTGATTGGTTAATAGTGAGAATAGCATAGGGTTCATGAACTGCGAAAAATCATTTGAGCCCAAAATTCACTGGGTTTACCAGAAATGAACTCTTGCTTGTAGGAAGACACAGATCCTGGGGTTTAACTCTGATTCTGAAGGGAAATTCAGACCAGAGTTCTCATCCCTGAAACACACTCTGTTTTAAAGCAAGAAGCATGCTCTTCTTTCCAGAGTCTAAAATAGAGCAAGAACTATGAGCGTGGTCTGAAAAAAAGAACTGTGTTTCCTACTCATACAGACCATATGTATTTCAACTCTGCTCATGAAACTGATACAAACCACAGCTCCTCTTACATAAATGCTCTTTAGTTAATAGTGAGAATAGCCTAGGGTTCCTGAACTGCGAAAAATCATTTGAGCCCAAAATTCACTGGGTTTACCAGAAATGAACTCTTGCTCGTAGGAAGACACAGATCCTGGGGTTTAACTCTGATTCTGAAGGGAATTTCAGACCAGAGTTCTCATTCCTGAAACACACTCTGTTTTAAAGCAAGAAGCATGCTCTTCTTTCCAGAGTCTAAAATAGAGCAAGAACTACGAGCATGGTCTGAAAAAAAGAACTGTGTTTCCTACTCATACAGACCATATGTATTTCAACTCTGCTTATGAAACTGATACAAACCACAGCTCCTCTTAGATAAATGCTCCTTAGTTAATAGTGAGAATCGCGTTGGGTTCATGAACTGGGAAAAATCATTTCAGCCCAAAATTCACTGGGTTTACCAGAAATGAACTATTGCTTGTAGGAAGACAGAGATCCTGGAGTTTAACTCCGTTTCTGCAGGCAAATTCAGACCAGAGTTCTCATCCCTGAAAAACAATCTGTTTTAAGGCAAGAATCATCCTCTTCTTTCCAACATCTCCAATATAGTAAGAACCATGAGTATGACCAGAAAAAAAGAACTGTGTTTCCTACTCATACGGACCATTTGTAGTTCAACTCTGCTGATGAAATGATACAGACCACAGCTCCTCTTACATAAATGCTCTTTAGTTAATAGTGAGAATCGCGTTGGTTTCCTGAACTGTGAAAAATTATTTGATCCCAAAATTCACTGGGTTTACCTGAAATGAACTCTTGCATGCAGGAAGACAGAGATCTTGGGGTTTAACCTATTTTCTGAAGGCAAATTCAGACCAGAGTTCTCATCCCTGAAAAACACTCTGTTTTAAGGCAAGAATCATCCTCTTCTTTCCAGTGTCTCAATACAGTAACAAACATGAGCATGCTAAGAAAAAAGAACTGTGTTTCCTTCTCATACAAACCATTTGTAGTTCAACTCTGCTTATGAAACTGATACAAAGCACAGCTGCTCTTACATAAATCCTGATTGGTTAATAGTGAGAATAGCATAGGGTTCATGAACTGCGAAAAATCATTTGAGCCCAAAATTCACTGGGTTTACCAGAAATGAACTCTTGCTTGTAGGAAGACACAGATCCTGGGGTTTAACTATGATTCTGAAGGGAAATTCAGACCAGAGTTCTCATCCCTGAAACACACTCTGTTTTAAAGCAAGAAGCATGCTCTTCTTTCCAGAGTCTAAAATAGAGCAAGAACTATGAGCATGGTCTGAAAATAAGAACTGTGTTTCCTACTCATACAGACCATATGTATTTCAACTCTGCTTATGAAACTGATACAAACCACAGCTCCTCTTAGATAAATGCTCCTTAGTTAATAGTGAGAATCGCGTTGGGTTCATGAACTGCGAAAAATCATTTCAGCCAAAAATTCACTGGGTTTACCAGAAATGAACTATTGCTTGTAGGAAGACACAGATCCTGGAGTTTAACTCCGTTTCTGCAGGCAAATTCAGACCAGAGTTCTCATCCCTGAATAACACTCTGTTTTAAGGCAAGAATCATCCTCTTCTTTCCAGTGTCTCAATACAGTAACAAACATGAGCATGCTAAGAAAAAAGAACTGTGTTTCCTTCTCGTACAAACCATTTGTAGTTCAACTCTGCTTATGAAACTGATACAAAGCACAGCTCCTCTTGCATAAATGATCTTTAGTTAATAGTGAGAATCGCGTTGGGTTCGTGAACTGCGAAAAATCATTTGAGCCCAAAATTCACTGGGTTTACCAGAAATGAACTCTTGCTTGTAGGAAGACACAGATCCTGGGGTTTAACTCTGATTCTGAAGGGAAATTCAGACCAGAGTTCTCATCCCTGAAACACACTCTGTTTTAAAGCAAGAATCATCCTCTTCTTTCCGGTGTCTCAATACAGTAACAAACATGAGCAGGCTAAGAAAAAAGAACTGTGTTTCCTTCTCATACAAACCATTTGTAGTTCAACTCTGCTTATGAAACTGATACAAAGCACAGCTGCTCTTACATAAATCCTCATTGGTTAATAGTGAGAATAGCGTAGTGTTCATGAACTGCGAAAAATCATTTGAGCCCGAAATTCACTGGGTTTACCAGAAATGAACTCTTGCTTGTAGGAAGACACAGATCCTGGGGTTTAACTCTGTTTCTGAAGGGAAATTCAGACCAGAGTTCTCATCCCTGAAACTCACTCTGTTTTAAAGCAAGAAGCAAGCTCTTCTTCCCAGAGTCTAAAATAGAGCAAGAACCATGAGCATGGTCTGAAAAAAAGAACTGTGTTACCTACTCATACAGACCATATGGAGTTCAACTCTGATTATGAAACTGATATAAACCCCAGCTCCTCTTACATAAATGCTCTTTAGTTAATAGTGAGAATCGCGTTGGTTTCGTGAACTGTGAAAAATTATTTGATCCCAAAATTCACTGGGTTTACCTGAAATGAACTCTTGCATGCAGGAAGACAGAGATCTTGGGGTATACCTCAATTTCTGCAGGCAAATTCAGACCAGAGTTCTTATCACTGAAAAACACTCTGTTTTAAGGCAAGAATCATCCTCTTCTTTCCAACATCTCCAATATAGTAAGAACCATGAGCATGACCAGAAAAAAAGAACTGTGTTTCCTACTCATACGGACCATTTGTAGTTCAACTCTGCTGAAGAAATGATACCGACCACAGCTCCTCTGATATAAAAGCTCTTTAGTTAATAGTGATAATCGCGTTGGGTTCTAGAACTGTGTAAATACATTTGAGCCGAAAATTCACTTTGTTTACCAGAAATGAACTCTTGCTGGTAGGAAGACACAGATCATGGGGTTTAACTCCGTTTGTGAAGGCAAATTCAGACCAGAGTTCTCATCCATGAAACACACCCTGTTTTAATGCAAGAAGCAAGCACTTCTTTCCAGTGTCTCCAATACAGCAAGAACCATGAGCATGCCCTGAAAAAAAGAACTGTATTTCCTACTCATACGGACCATATGTATTTCAACTCTGCTTATGAAACTGATGCAAACCACAGCTCCTGTTAGATAAATGCTCCTTAGTTAATAGTGAGAATCGCGTTGGGTTCATGAACTGCGAAAAATCATTTCAGCCCAAAATTCACTGGGTTTACCAGAAATGAACTATTGCTTGTAGGAAGACACAGATCCTGGAGTTTAACTCCGTTTCTGCAGGCAAATTCAGACCAGAGTTCTCATCCCTGAAAAACACTCTGTTTTAAGGCAAGAATCATCCTCTTCTTTCCAGTGTCTCAATACAGTAACAAACATGAGCATGCTAAGAAAAAAGAACTGTGTTTCCTTCTCATACAAACCATTTGTAGTTCAACTCTGCTTATGAAACTGATACAAAGCACAGCTGCTCTTACATAAATCCTCATTGGTTAATAGTGAGAATAGCGTAGGGTTCGTGAACTGCGAAAAATCATTTGAGCCCAAAATTCACTGGGTTTACCAGAAATGAACTCTTGCTTGTAGGAAGACACAGATCCTGGGGATGAACTCCGTTTCTAAAGGGAAATTCAGACCACTGTTCTCATCCATGAAACACACTCTTTTTTAACGAATGATGCAAGCTCTTCTTTCTAGAGTCTAAAATACAGCAAGAACAATGAGCATGCCCTGAAAAAAAGAACTGTGTTTCCTATTTGTACGGACCATATGTAGTTCAACTCTGCTTATGAAACTGATACAGACCACACCTCCTCTTACATAAATGCTCTTTAGTTAATAGTGAGAATAACATAGGGTTCCTGAACTGCGAAAAATCACTTGATCCGAAAAATCCCTGGGTTTACCATAACTGAACTCTTGCTTGTAGGAAGACACTTATCCTGGGGTTTAACTCCTTTTCTGAAGACAAATTCAGACCAGAGTTCTCATCCCTGAAAAACACTCTGTTTTAAGGCAAGAATCATACTCTTCTTTCCAGCGTCTCCAATACAGTAAGAACCGAGAGCATGCCCAGAAAAAAAAAACTGTGTTTCCGACTCATACAGAAAATATGTAGTTCAACTCTGCTTATGAAATGATACAGAACGCAGCTCCTCTTACATAAATGCTCTTTAGTTAAAAGTGAGAATCGCTTTGGGTTCGTGAACTGCGAAAAATCATTTGAGCCCAAAATTCACTGGGTTTACCAGAAATGAACTCTTGCTTGTAGGAAGACACAGATCCTGGGGTTTAACTCTGATTCTGAAGGGAAATTCAGACCAGAGTTCTCATCCCTGAAACACACTCTGTTTTAAAGCAAGAAGCATGCTCTTCTTTCCAGAGTCTAAAATAGAGCAAGAACTATGATCGTGGTCTGAAAAAAAGAACTGTGTTTCCTACTCATACAGACCATATGTATTTCAACTCTGCTCATGAAACTGATACAAACCACAGCTCCTCTTACATAAATGCTCTTTAGTTAATAGTGAGAATAGCCTAGGGTTCCTGAACTGCGAAAAATCATTTGAGCCCAAAATTCACTGGGTTTACCAGAAATGAACTCTTGCTCGTAGGAAGACACAGATCCTGGGGTTTAACTCTGATTCTGAAGGGAATTTCAGACCAGAGTTCTCATTCCTGAAACACACTCTGTTTTAAAGCAAGAAGCATGCTCTTCTTTCCAGAGTCTAAAATAGAGCAAGAACGATGAGCATGGTCTGAAAAAAAGAACTGTGTTTCCTACTCATACAGACCATATGTATTTCAACTCTGCTCATGAAACTGATACAAACCACAGCTCCTCTTAGATAAATGCTCCTTAGTTATTAGTGAGAATCGCGTTGGGTTCATGAACTGGGAAAAATCATTTCAGCCCAAAATTCACTGGGTTTACCAGAAATGAACTATTGCTTGTAGGAAGACAGAGATCCTGGAGTTTAACTCCGTTTCTGCAGGCAAATTCAGACCAGAGTTCTCATCCCTGAAAAACAATCTGTTTTAAGGCAAGAATCATCCTCTTCTTTCCAACATCTCCAATATAGTAAGAACCATGAGCATGACCAGAAAAAAAGAACTGTGTTTCCTACTCATACGGACCATTTGTAGTTCAACTCTGCTGATGAAATGATACAGACCACAGCTCCTCTTACATAAATGCTCTTTAGTTAATAGTGAGAATCGCGTTGGTTTCCTGAACTGTGAAAAATTATTTGATCCCAAAATTCACTGGGTTTACCTGAAATGAACTCTTGCATGCAGGAAGACAGAGATCTTGGGGTATACCTCAATTTCTGCAGGCAAATTCAGACCAGAGTTCTTATCCCTGAAAAACACTCTGTTTTAAGGCAAGAATCATCCTCTTCTTTCCAACATCTCCAATATAGTAAGAACCATGAGCATGACCAGAAAAAAAGAACTGTGTTTCCTACTCATACGGACCATTTGTAGTTCAACTCTGCTGATGAAATGATACCGACCACAGCTCCTCTGATATAAAAGCTCTTTAGTTAATAGTGATAATCGCGTTGGGTTCTAGAACTGTGTAAATACATTTGAGCCGAAAATTCACTTTGTTTACCAGAAATGAACTCTTGCTGGTAGGAAGACACAAATCATGGGGTTTAACTCCGTTTGTGAAGGGAAATTCAGACCAGAGTTCTCATCCCTGAAACACACTCTGTTTTAAAGCAAGAAGCATGCTCTTCTTTCCAGATTCTAAAATAGAGCAAGAACTATGAGCATGGTCTGAAAAAAAGAACTGTGTTTCCTACTCATACAGACCATATGTATTTCAACTCTGCTTATGAAACTGATGCAAACCACAGCTCCTCATAGATAAATGCTCCTTAGTTAATAGTGAGAATCGCGTTGGGTTCATGAACTGTGAAAAATCATTTCAGCCCAAAATTCACTGGGTTTACCAGAAATGAACTATTGCTTGTAGGAAGACACAGATCCCGGAGTTTAACTCCGTTTCTGCAGGCAAATTCAGACCAGAGATCTCATCCCTGAAAAACACTCTGTTTTAAGGCAAGAATCATCCTCTTCTTTCCAGTGTCTCAATACAGTAACAAACATGAGCATGCTAAGAAAAAAGAACTGTGTTTCCTTCTCATACAAACCATTTGTAGTTCAACTCTGCTTATGAAACTGATACAAAGCACAGCTGCTCTTACATAAATCCTGATTGGTTAATAGTGAGAATAGCATAGGGTTCATGAACTGCGAAAAATCATTTGAGCCCAAAATTCACTGGGTTTACCAGAAATGAACTCTTGCTTGTAGGAAGACACAGATCCTGGGGTTTAACTCTGATTCTGAAGGGAAAATCAGACCAGAGTTCTCATCCCTGAAACACACTCTGTTTTAAAGCAAGAAGCATGCTCTTCTTTCCAGAGTCTAAAATAGAGCAAGAACTATGAGCGTGGTCTGAAAAAAAGAACTGTGTTTCCTACTCATACAGACCATATGTATTTCAACTCTGCTCATGAAACTGATACAAACCCCAGCTCCTCTTACATAAATGCTCTTTAGTTAATAGTGAGAATAGCCTAGGGTTCCTGAACTGCGAAAAATCATTTGAGCCCAAAATTCACTGGGTTTACCAGAAATGAACTCTTGCTCGTAGGAAGACACAGATCCTGGGGTTTAACTCTGATTCTGAAGGGAATTTCAGACCAGAGTTCTCATTCCTGAAACACACTCTGTTTTAAAGCAAGAAGCATGCTCTTCTTTCCAGAGTCTAAAATAGAGCAAGAACTACGAGCATGGTCTGAAAAAAAGAACTGTGTTTCCTACTCATACAGACCATATGTATTTCAACTCTGCTTATGAAACTGATACAAACCACAGCTCCTCTTAGAAAAATGCTCCTTAGTTAATAGTGATAATCACGTTGGGTTCATGAACTGGGAAAAATCATTTCAGCCCAAAATTCACTGGGTTTACCAGAAATGAACTATTGCTTGTAGGAAGACAGAGATCCTGGAGTTTAACTCCGTTTCTGCAGGCAAATTCAGAGCAGAGTTCTCATCCCTGAAAAACAATCTGTTTTAAGGCAAGAATCATCCTCTTCTTTCCAACATCTCCAATATAGTAAGAACCATGAGTATGACCAGAAAAAAAGAACTGTGTTTCCTACTCATACGGACCATTTGTAGTTCAACTCTGCTGATGAAATGATACAGACCACAGCTCCTCTTACATAAATGCTCTTTAGTTAATAGTGAGAATCGCGTTGGTTTCCTGAACTGTGAAAAATTATTTGATCCCAAAATTCACTGGGTTTACCTGAAATGAACTCTTGCATGCAGGAAGACAGAGATCTTGGGGTTTAACCTATTTTCTGAAGGCAAATTCAGACCAGAGTTCTCATCCCTGAAAAACACTCTGTTTTAAGGCAAGAATCATCCTCTTCTTTCCAGTGTCTCAATACAGTAACAAACATGAGCATGCTAAGAAAAAAGAACTGTGTTTCCTTCTCATACAAACCATTTGTAGTTCAACTCTGCTTATGAAACTGATACAAAGCACAGCTGCTCTTACATAAATCCTGATTGGTTAATAGTGAGAATAGCATAGGGTTCATGAACTGCGAAAAATCATTTGAGCCCAAAATTCACTGGGTTTACCAGAAATGAACTCTTGCTTGTAGGAAGACACAGATCCTGGGGTTTAACTCTGTTTCTGAAGGGAAATTCAGACCAGAGTTCTCATCCCTGAAACTCACTCTGTTTTAAAGCAAGAAGCAAGCTCTTCTTCCCAGAGTCTAAAATAGAGCAAGAACCATGAGCATGGTCTGAAAAAAAGAACTGTGTTACCTACTCATACAGACCATATGGAGTTCAACTCTGATTATGAAACTGATATAAACCCCAGCTCCTCTTACATAAATGCTCTTTAGTTAATAGTGAGAATCGCGTTGGTTTCGTGAACTGTGAAAAATTATTTGATCCCAAAATTCACTGGGTTTACCTGAAATGAACTCTTGCATGCAGGAAGACAGAGATCTTGGGGTATACCTCAATTTCTGCAGGCAAATTCAGACCAGAGTTCTTATCCCTGAAAAACACTCTGTTTTAAGGCAAGAATCATCCTCTTCTTTCCAACATCTCCAATATAGTAAGAACCATGAGCATGACCAGAAAAAAAGAACTGTGTTTCCTACTCATACGGACCATTTGTAGTTCAACTCTGCTGAAGAAATGATACCGACCACAGCTCCTCTGATATAAAAGCTCTTTAGTTAATAGTGATAATCGCGTTGGGTTCTAGAACTGTGTAAATACATTTGAGCCGAAAATTCACTTTGTTTACCAGAAATGAACTCTTGCTGGTAGGAAGACACAGATCATGGGGTTTAACTCCGTTTGTGAAGGCAAATTCAGACCAGAGTTCTCATCCATGAAACACACCGTGTTTTAATGCAAGAAGCAAGCACTTCTTTCCAGTGTCTCCAATACAGCAAGAACCATGAGCATGCCCTGAAAAAAAGAACTGTATTTCCTACTCATACGGACCATATGTAGGTCAACTCTGCTTATGAAACTGATACAAACCACAGCTCCTCTTACATAAATGATCTTTAGTTAATAGTGAGAATCGCGTTGGGTTCGTGAACTGCGAAAAATCATTTGAGCCCAAAATTCACTGGGTTTACCAGAAATGAACTCTTGCTTGTAGGAAGACACAGATCCTGGGGTTTAACTCTGATTCTGAAGGGAAATTCAGACCAGAGTTCTCATCCCTGAAACACACTCTGTTTTAAAGCAAGAAGCATGCTCTTCTTTCCAGATTCTAAAATAGAGCAAGTACTATGAGCATGGTCTGAAAAAAAGAACTGTGTTTCCTACTCATACAGACCATATGTATTTCAACTCTGCTTATGAAACTGATGCAAACCACAGCTCCTCTTAGGTAAATGCTCCTTAGTTAATAGTGAGAATCGCGTTGGGTTCATGAACTGCGAAAAATCATTTCAACCCAAAATTCACTGGGTTTACCAGAAATGAACTATTGCTTGTAGGAAGACACAGATCCTGGAGTTTAACTCCGTTTCTGCAGGCAAATTCAGACCAGAGTTCTCATCCCTGAAAAACACTCTGTTTTAAGGCAAGAATCATCCTCTTCTTTCCAGTGTCTCAATACAGTAACAAACATGAGCATGCTAAGAAAAAAGAACTGTGTTTCCTTCTCATACAAACCATTTGTAGTTCAACTCTGCTTATGAAACTGATACAAAGCACAGCTGCTCTTACATAAATCCTCATTGGTTAATAGTGAGAATAGCGTAGGGTTCGTGAACTGCGAAAAATCATTTGAGCCCAAAATTCACTGGGTTTACCAGAAATGAACTCTTGCTTGTAGGAAGACACAGATCCTGGGGATGAACTCCGTTTCTAAAGGGAAATTCAGACCACTGTTCTCATCCATGAAACACACTCTTTTTTAACGAATGATGCAAGCTCTTCTTTCTAGAGTCTAAAATACAGCAAGAACAATGAGCATGCCCTGAAAAAAAGAACTGTGTTTCCTATTTGTACGGACCATATGTAGTTCAACTCTGCTTATGAAACTGATACAGACCACACCTCCTCTTACATAAATGCTCTTTAGTTAATAGTGAGAATAACATAGGGTTCCTGAACTGCGAAAAATCACTTGATCCGAAAAATCCCTGGGTTTACCATAACTGAACTCTTGCTTGTAGGAAGACACTTATCCTGGGGTTTAACTCCTTTTCTGAAGACAAATTCAGACCAGAGTTCTCATCCCTGAAAAACACTCTGTTTTAAGGCAAGAATCATACTCTTCTTTCCAGCGTCTCCAATACAGTAAGAACCGAGAGCATGCCCAGAAAAAAAAAACTGTGTTTCCGACTCATACAGAAAATATGTAGTTCAACTCTGCTTATGAAATGATACAGAACGCAGCTCCTCTTACATAAATGCTCTTTAGTTAAAAGTGAGAATCGCTTTGGGTTCGTGAACTGCGAAAAATCATTTGAGCCCAAAATTCACTGGGTTTACCAGAAATGAACTCTTGCTTGTAGGAAGACACAGATCCTGGGGTTTAACTCTGATTCTGAAGGGAAATTCAGACCAGAGTTCTCATCCCTGAAACACACTCTGTTTTAAAGCAAGAAGCATGCTCTTCTTTCCAGAGTCTAAAATAGAGCAAGAACTATGATCGTGGTCTGAAAAAAAGAACTGTGTTTCCTACTCATACAGACCATATGTATTTCAACTCTGCTCATGAAACTGATACAAACCACAGCTCCTCTTACATAAATGCTCTTTAGTTAATAGTGAGAATATCCTAGGGTTCCTGAACTGCGAAAAATCATTTGAGCCCAAAATTCACTGGGTTTACCAGAAATGAACTCTTGCTCGTAGGAAGACACAGATCCTGGGGTTTAACTCTGATTCTGAAGGGAATTTCAGACCAGAGTTCTCATTCCTGAAACACACTCTGTTTTAAAGCAAGAAGCATGCTCTTCTTTCCAGAGTCTAAAATAGAGCAAGAACGACGAGCATGGTCTGAAAAAAAGAACTGTGTTTCCTACTCATACAGACCATATGTATTTCAACTCTGCTCATGAAACTGATACAAACCACAGCTCCTCTTAGATAAATGCTCCTTAGTTATTAGTGAGAATCGCGTTGGGTTCATGAACTGGGAAAAATCATTTCAGCCCAAAATTCACTGGGTTTACCAGAAATGAACTATTGCTTGTAGGAAGACAGAGATCCTGGAGTTTAACTCCGTTTCTGCAGGCAAATTCAGACCAGAGTTCTCATCCCTGAAAAACAATCTGTTTTAAGGCAAGAATCATCCTCTTCTTTCCAACATCTCCAATATAGTAAGAACCATGAGCATGACCAGAAAAAAAGAACTGTGTTTCCTACTCATACGGACCATTTGTAGTTCAACTCTGCTGATGAAATGATACAGACCACAGCTCCTCTTACATAAATGCTCTTTAGTTAATAGTGAGAATCGCGTTGGTTTCCTGAACTGTGAAAAATTATTTGATCCCAAAATTCACTGGGTTTACCTGAAATGAACTCTTGCATGCAGGAAGACAGAGATCTTGGGGTTTAACCTATTTTCTGAAGGCAAATTCAGACCAGAGTTCTCATCCCTGAAAAACACTCTGTTTTAAGGCAAGAATCATCCTCTTCTTTCCAGTGTCTCAATACAGTAACAAACATGAGCATGCTAAGAAAAAAGAACTGTGTTTCCTTCTCATACAAACCATTTGTAGTTCAACTCTGCTTATGAAACTGATACAAAGCACAGCTGCTCTTACATAAATCCTCATTGGTTAATAGTGAGAATAGCGTAGGGTTCCTGAACTGCGAAAAATCATTTGAGCCCAAAATTCACTGGGTTTACCAGAAATGAACTCTTGCTTGTAGGTAGACACAGATCCTGGGCTTTAACTCTGTTTCTGAAGGGAAATTCAGACCAGAGTTCTCATCCCTGAAACTCACTCTGTTTTAAAGCAAGAAGCAAGCTCTTCTTCCCAGAGTCTAAAATAGAGCAAGAACCATGAGCATGGTCTGAAAAAAAGAACTGTTTTTCCTACTCATACAGACCATATGTAGTTCAACTCTGCTTATGAAACTGATATAAACCCCAGCTCCTCTTACATAAATGCTCTTTAGTTAATAGTGAGAATCGCGTTGGTTTCGTGAACTGTGAAAAATTATTTGATCCCAAAATTCACTGGGTTTACCTGAAATGAACTCTTGCATGCAGGAAGACAGAGATCTTGGGGTATACCTCAATTTCTGCAGGCAAATTCAGACCAGAGTTCTTATCCCTGAAAAACACTCTGTTTTAAGGCAAGAATCATCCTCTTCTTTCCAACATCTCCAATATAGTAAGAACCATGAGCATGACCAGAAAAAAAGAACTGTGTTTCCTACTCATACGGACCATTTGTAGTTCAACTCTGCTGATGAAATGATACCGACCACAGCTCCTCTGATATAAAAGCTCTTTAGTTAATAGTGATAATCGCGTTGGGTTCTAGAACTGTGTAAATACATTTGAGCCGAAAATTCACTTTGTTTACCAGAAATGAACTCTTGCTGGTAGGAAGACACAAATCATGGGGTTTAACTCCGTTTGTGAAGGGAAATTCAGACCAGAGTTCTCATCCCTGAAACACACTCTGTTTTAAAGCAAGAAGCATGCTCTTCTTTCCAGATTCTAAAATAGAGCAAGAACTATGAGCATGGTCTGAAAAAAAGAACTGTGTTTCCTACTCATACAGACCATATGTATTTCAACTCTGCTTATGAAACTGATGCAAACCACAGCTCCTCTTAGATAAATGCTCCTTAGTTAATAGTGAGAATCGCGTTGGGTTCATGAACTGCGAAAAATCATTTCAGCCCAAAATTCACTGGGTTTACCAGAAATGAACTATTGCTTGTAGGAAGACACAGATCCCGGAGTTTAACTCCGTTTCTGCAGGCAAATTCAGACCAGAGTTCTCATCCCTGAAAAACACTCTGTTTTAAGGCAAGAATCATCCTCTTCTTTCCAGTGTCTCAATACAGTAACAAACATGAGCATGCTAAGAAAAAAGAACTGTGTTTCCTTCTCATACAAACCATTTGTAGTTCAACTCTGCTTATGAAACTGATACAAAGCACAGCTGCTCTTACATAAATCCTCATTGGTTAATAGTGAGAATAGCGTAGGGTTCGTGAACTGCGAAAAATCATTTGAGCCCAAAATTCACTGGGTTTACCAGAAATGAACTCTTGCTTGTAGGAAGACACAGATCCTGGGGATGAACTCCGTTTCTAAAGGTAAATTCAGACCACTGTTCTCATCCATGAAACACACTCTTTTTTAACGAATGATGCAAGCTCTTCTTTCTAGATTCTAAAATACAGCAAGAACAATGAGCATGCCCTGAAAAAAAGAACTGTATTTCCTATTTGTACGGACCATATGTAGTTCAACTCTGCTTATGAAACTGATACACACCACACCTCCTCTTAAATAAATGCTCTTTAGTTAATAGTGAGAATAACATAGGATTCCTGAACTGCGAAAAATCACTTGATCCGAAAAATCCCTGGGTTTACCATAACTGAACTCTTGTTTGTAGGAAGACACTTATCCTGGGGTTTAACTCCTTTTCTGAAGACAAATTCAGACCAGAGTTCTCATCCCTGAAAAACACTCTGTTTTAAGGCCAGAATCATCCTCTTCTTTCCAGTGTCTCCAATACAGTAAGAACCGAGAGCATGCCCAGAAAAAAAAAACTGTGTTTCCGACTCATACAGAAAATATGTAGTTCAACTCTGCTTATGAAATGATACAGAACGCAGCTCCTCTTACATAAATGCTCTTTAGTTAAAAGTGAGAATCGCGTTGGGTTCGTGAATTGCGAAAAATCATTTGAGCCCAAAATTCACTGGGTTTACCAGAAATGAACTCTTGCTTGTAGGAAGACACAGATCCTGGGGTTTAACTCTGATTCTGAAGGGAAATTCAGACCAGAGTTCTCATCCCTGAAACACACTCTGTTTTAAAGCAAGAAGCATGCTCTTCTTTCCAGAGTCTAAAATAGAGCAAGAACTATGAGCATGGTCTGAAAAAAAGAACTGTGTTTCCTACTCATACAGACCATATGTATTTCAACTCTGCTCATGAAACTGATACAAACCACAGCTCCTCTTAGATAAATGCTCCTTAGTTAATAGTGAGAATCGCGTTGGGTTCATGAACTGCGAAAAATCATTTCAGCCCAAAATTCACTGGGTTTACCAGAAATGAACTATTGCTTGTAGGAAGACCGAGGTCCTGAAGTTTAACTCCGTTTCTGCAGGCAAATTCAGACCAGAGTTCTCATCCCTGAAAAACACTCTGTTTTAAGGCAAGAATCATCCTCTTCTTTCCAACATCGCCAATATAGTAAGAACCATGATCATGACCAGAAAAAAAGAACTGTGTTTCCTACTCATACGGACTATTTGTAGTTCAACTCTGCTGATGAAATGATACAGACCACAGCTCCTCTTACATAAATGCTCTTTAGTTAATAGTGAGAATAGCCTAGGGTTCCTGAACTGCGAAAAATCTTTTGAGCCCAAAATTCACTGGGTTTACCAGAAATGAACTCTTGCTTGTAGGAAGACACTGATCCTGGGGTTTTACCTATTCTCTGAAGGCAAATTCAGACCAGAGTTCTCATCCCTGAAAAACACTCTGTTTTAAGGCAAGAATCATCCTCTTCTTTCCAGTGTCTCAATACAGTAACAAACATGAGCATGCTAAGAAAAAAGAACTGTGTTTCCTTCTCATACAAACCATTTGTAGTTCAACTCTGCTTATGAAACTGATACAAAGCACAGCTGCTCTTACATAAATCCTCATTGGTTAATAGTGAGAATAGCGTAGGGTTCGTGAACTGCGAAAAATCATTTGAGCCCAAAATTCACTGGGTTTACCAGAAATGAACTCTTGCTTGTAGGAAGACACAGATCCTGGGGATGAACTCCGTTTCTTAAGGGAAATTCAGACCACTGTTCTCATCCATGAAACACACTCTTTTTTAACGAATGATGCAAGCTCTTCTTTCTAGAGTCTAAAATACAGCAAGAACAATGAGCATGCCCTGAAAAAAAGAACTGTGTTTCCTATTTGTACGGACCATATGTAGTTCAACTCTGCTTATGAAACTGATACAGACCACACCTCCTCTTACATAAATGCTCTTTAGTTAATAGTGAGAATAACATAGGGTTCCTGAACTGCGAAAAATCACTTGATCCGAAAAATCCCTGGGTTTACCATAACTGAACTCTTGCTTGTAGGAAGACACTTATCCTGGGGTTTAACTCCTTTTCTGAAGACAAATTCAGACCAGAGGTCTCATCCCTGAAAAACACTCTGTTTTAAGGCAAGAATCATACTCTTCTTTCCAGTGTCTCAATACAGTAACAAACATGAGCAGGGTAAGAAAAAAGAACTGTGTTTCCTTCTCATACAAACCATTTGTAGTTCAACTCTGCTTATGAAACTGATACAAAGCACAGCTGCTCTTACATAAATCCTCATTGGTTAATAGTGAGAATAGCGTAGGGTTCATGAACTGCACAAAATCATTTGAGCCCGAAATACACTGGGTTTACCAGAAATGAACTCTTGCTTGTAGGAAGACACAGATCCTGGGCTTTAACTGCGTTTCTGAAGGGAAATTCAGACCAGAGTTCTCATCCCTGAAACTCACTCTGTTTTAAAGCAAGAAGCAAGCTCTTCTTCCCAGAGTCTAAAATAGAGCAAGAACCATGAGCATGGTCTGAAAAAAAGAACTGTGTTTCCTACTCATACAGACCATATGTAGTTCAACTCTGCTTACGAAGCTGATATAAACCCCAGCTCCTCTTACATAAATGCTCTTTAGTTAATAGTGAGAATCGCGTTGGTTTCGTGAACTGTGAAAAATTATTTGATCCCAAATTTCACTGGGTTTACCTGAAATGAACTCTTGCATGCAGGAAGACAGAGATCTTGGGGTATACCTCAATTTCTGCAGGCAAATTCAGACCACAGTTCTCATCCCTGAAAAACACTCTGTTTTAACGCAAGAATCATCCTCTTCTTTCCAACATCTCCAATATAGTAAGAACCATGATCATGACCAGAAAAAAAGAACTGTGTTTCCTACTCATACGGACTATTTGTAGTTCAACTCTGCTGATGAAATGATACAGACCACAGCTCCTCTTACATAAATGCTCTTTAGTTAATAGTGAGAATAGCCTAGGGTTCCTGAACTGCGAAAAATCATTTGAGCCCAAAATTCACTGGGTTTACCAGAAATGAACTCTTGCTTGTAGGAAGACACTGATCCTGGGGTTTAACCTATTCTCTGAAGGCAAATTCAGACCAGAGTTCTCATCCCTGAAAAACACTCTGTTTTAAGGCAAGAATCATCCTCTTCTTTCCAGTGTCTCAATACAGTAACAAACATGAGCATGCTAAGAAAAAAGAACTGTGTTTCCTTCTCATACAAACCATTTGTAGTTCAACTCTGCTTATGAAACTGATACAAAGCACAGCTGCTCTTACATAAATCCTCATTGGTTAATAGTGAGAATAGCGTAGGGTTCGTGAACTGCGAAAAATCATTTGAGCCCAAAATTCACTGGGATTAACAGAAATGAACTCTTGCTTGTAGGAAGACACAGATCCTGGGGATGAACTCCGTTTCTAAAGGGAAATTCAGACCACTGTTCTCATCCATGAAACACACTCTTTTTTAACGAATGATGCAAGCTCTTCTTTCTAGAGTCTAAAATACAGCAAGAACAATGAGCATGCCCTGAAAAAAAGAACTGTGTTTCCTATTTGTACGGACCATATGTAGTTCAACTCTGCTTATGAAACTGATACAGACCACACCTCCTCTTACATAAATGCTCTTTAGTTAATAGTGAGAATAACATAGGGTTCCTGAACTGCGAAAAATCACTTGATCCGAAAAATCCCTGGGTTTACCATAACTGAACTCTTGCTTGTAGGAAGACACTTATCCTGGGGTTTAACTCCTTTTCTGAAGACAAATTCAGACCAGAGTTCTCATCCCTGAAAAACACTCTGTTTTAAGGCAAGAATCATACTCTTCTTTCCAGTGTCTCAATACAGTAACAAACATGAGCAGGGTAAGAAAAAAGAACTGTGTTTCCTTCTCATACAAACCATTTGCAGTTCAACTCTGCTTATGAAACTGATACAAAGCACAGCTGCTCTTACATAAATCCTCATTGGTTAATAGTGAGAATAGCGTAGGGTTCGTGAACTGCGCAAAATCATTTGAGCCCGAAATTCACTGGGTTTACCAGAAATGAACTCTTGCTTGTAGGAAGACACAGATCCTGGGCTTTAACTCCGTTTCTGAAGGGAAATTCAGACCAGAGTTCTCATCCCTGAAACTCACTCTGTTTTAAAGCAAGAAGCAAGCTCTTCTTCCCAGAGTCTAAAATAGAGCAAGAACCATGAGCATGGTCTGAAAAAAAGAACTGTGTTTCCTACTCATACAGACCATATGTAGTTCAACTCTGCTTACGAAACTGATATAAACCCCAGCTCCTCTTACATAAATGCTCTTTAGTTAATAGTGAGAATCGCGTCGGTTTCGTGAACTGTGAAAAATTATTTGATCCCAAATTTCACTGGGTTTACCTGAAATGAACTCTTGCATGCAGGAAGACAGAGATCTTGGGGTATACCTCAATTTCTGCAGGCAAATTCAGACCACAGTTCTCATCCCTGAAAAACACTCTGTTTTAAGGCAAGAATCATCCTCTTCTTTCCAACATCTCCAATATAGTAAGAACCATGATCATGACCAGAAAAAAAGAACTGTGTTTCCTACTCATACGGACTATTTGTAGTTCAACTCTGCTGATGAAATGATACAGACCACAGCTCCTCTTACATAAATGCTCTTTAGTTAATAGTGAGAATAGCCTAGGGTTCCTGAACTGCGAAAAATCATTTGAGCCCAAAATTCACTGGGTTTACCAGAAATGAACTCTTGCTTGTAGGAAGACACTGATCCTGGGGTTTAACCTATTCTCTGAAGGCAAATTCAGACCAGAGTTCTCATCCCTGAAAAACACTCTGTTTTAAGGCAAGAATCATCCTCTTCTTTCCAGTGTCTCAATACAGTAACAAACATGAGCATGCTAAGAAAAAAGAACTGTGTTTCCTTCTCATACAAACCATTTGTAGTTCAACTCTGCTTATGAAACTGATACAAAGCACAGCTGCTCTTACATAAATCCTCATTGGTTAATAGTGAGAATAGCGTAGGGTTCGTGAACTGCGAAAAATCATTTGAGCCCAAAATTCACTGGGTTTACCAGAAATGAACTCTTGCTTGTAGGAAGACACAGATCCTGGGGATGAACTCCGTTTCTAACGGGAAATTCAGACCACTGTTCTCATCCATGAAACACACTCTTTTTTAACGAATGATGCAAGCTCTTCTTTATAGAGTCTAAAATACAGCAAGAACAATGAGCATGCCCTGAAAAAAAGAACTGTGTTTCCTATTTGTACGGACCATATGTAGTTCAACTCTGCTTATGAAACTGATACAGACCACACCTCCTCTTACATAAATGCTCTTTAGTTAATAGTGAGAATAACATAGGGTTCCTAAACTGCGAAAAATCACTTGATACGAAAAATCCCTGGGTTTACCATAACTGAACTCTTGCTTGTAGGAAGACACTTATCCTGGGGTTTAACTCCTTTTCTGAAGACAAATTCAGACCAGAGTTCTCATCCCTGAAAAACACTCTGTTTTAAGGCAAGAATCATACTCTTCTTTCCAGTGTCTCAATACAGTAACAAACATGAGCAGGGTAAGAAAAAAGAACTGTGTTTCCTTCTCATACAAACCATTTGCAGTTCAACTCTGCTTATGAAACTGATACAAAGCACAGCTGCTCTTACATAAATCCTCATTGGTTAATAGTGAGAATAGCGTAGGGTTCATGAACTGCGCAAAATCATTTGAGCCCGAAATTCACTGGGTTTACCAGAAATGAACTCTTGCTTGTAGGAAGACACAGATCCTGGGCTTTAACTCCGTTTCTGAAGGGAAATTCAGACCAGAGTTCTCATCCCTGAAACTCACTCTGTTTTAAAGCAAGAAGCAAGCTCTTCTTCCCAGAGTCTAAAATAGAGCAAGAACCATGAGCATGGTCTGAAAAAAAGAACTGTGTTTCCTACTCATACAGACCATATGTAGTTCAACTCTGCTTATGAAACTGATATAAACCCCAGCTCCTCTTACATAAATGCTCTTTAGTTAATAGTGAGAATCGCGTCGGTTTCGTGAACTGTGAAAAATTATTTGATCCCAAATTTCACTGGGTTTACCTGAAATGAACTCTTGCATGCAGGAAGACAGAGATCTTGGGGTATACCTCAATTTCTGCAGGCAAATTCAGACCACAGTTCTCATCCCTGAAAAACACTCTGTTTTAAGGCAAGAATCATCCTCTTCTTTCCAACATCTCCAATATAGTAAGAACCATGATCATGACCAGAAAAAAAGAACTGTGTTTCCTACTCATACGGACTATTTGTAGTTCAACTCTGCTGATGAAATGATACAGACCACAGCTCCTCTTACATAAATGCTCTTTAGTTAATAGTGAGAATAGCCTAGGGTTCCTGAACTGCGAAAAATCATTTGAGCCCAAAATTCACTGGGTTTACCAGAAATGAACTCTTGTTTGTAGGAAGACACTGATCCTGGGGTTTAACCTATTCTCTGAAGGCAAATTCAGACCAGAGTTCTCATCCCTGAAAAACACTCTGTTTTAAGGCAAGAATCATCCTCTTCTTTCCAGTGTCTCAATACAGTAACAAACATGAGCATGCTAAGAAAAAAGAACTGTGTTTCCTTCTCATACAAACCATTTGTAGTTCAACTCTGCTTATGAAACTGATACAAAGCACAGCTGCTCTTACATAAATCCTCATTGGTTAATAGTGAGAATAGCGTAGGGTTCGTGAACTGCGAAAAATCATTTGAGCCCAAAATTCACTGGGTTTACCAGAAATGAACTCTTGCTTGTAGGAAGACACAGATCCTGGGGATGAACTCCGTTTCTAAAGGGAAATTCAGACCACTGTTCTCATCCATGAAACACACTCTTTTTTAACGAATGATGCAAGCTCTTCTTTCTAGAGTCTAAAATACAGCAAGAACAATGAGCATGCCCTGAAAAAAAGAACTGTGTTTCCTATTTGTACGGACCATATGTAGTTCAACTCTGCTTATGAAACTGATACAGACCACACCTCCTCTTACATAAATGCTCTTTAGTTAATAGTGAGAATAACATAGGGTTCCTGAACTGCGAAAAATCACTTGATCCGAAAAATCCCTGGGTTTACCATAACTGAACTCTTGCTTGTAGGAAGACACTTATCCTGGGGTTTAACTCCTTTTCTGAAGACAAATTCAGACCAGAGTTCTCATCCCTGAAAAACACTCTGTTTTAAGGCAAGAATCATCCTCTTCTTTCCAGTGTCTCAATACAGTAACAAACATGAGCAGGGTAAGAAAAAAGAACTGTGTTTCCTTCTCATACAAACCATTTGTAGTTCAACTCTGCTTATGAAACTGATACAAAGCACAGCTGCTCTTACATAAATCCTCATTGGTTAATAGTGAGAATAGCGTAGGGTTCGTGAACTGCGAAAAATCATTTGAGCCCAAAATTCACTGGGTTTACCAGAAATGAACTCTTGCTTGTAGGAAGACACAGATCCTGGGGATGAACTCCGTTTCTAAAGGGAAATTCAGACCACTGTTCTCATCCATGAAACACACTCTTTTTTAACGAATGATGCAAGCTCTTCTTTCTAGAGTCTAAAATACAGCAAGAACAATGAGCATGCCCTGAAAAAAAGAACTGTGTTTCCTATTTGTACGGACCATATGTAGTTCAACTCTGCTTATGAAACTGATACAGACCACACCTCCTCTTACATAAATGCTCTTTAGTTAATAGTGAGAATAACATAGGGTTCCTGAACTGCGAAAAATCACTTGATCCGAAAAATCCCTGGGTTTACCATAACTGAACTCTTGCTTGTAGGAAGACACTTATCCTGGGGTTTAACTCCTTTTCTGAAGACAAATTCAGACCAGAGTTCTCATCCCTGAAAAACACTCTGTTTTAAGGCAAGAATCATACTCTTCTTTCCAGTGTCTCAATACAGTAACAAACATGAGCAGGGTAAGAAAAAAGAACTGTGTTTCCTTCTCATACAAACCATTTGCAGTTCAACTCTGCTTATGAAACTGATACAAAGCACAGCTGCTCTTACATAAATCCTCATTGGTTAATAGTGAGAATAGCGTAGGGTTCATGAACTGCGCAAAATCATTTGAGCCCGAAATTCACTGGGTTTACCAGAAATGAACTCTTGCTTGTAGGAAGACACAGATCCTGGGCTTTAACTCCGTTTCTGAAGGGAAATTCAGACCAGAGTTCTCATCCCTGAAACTCACTCTGTTTTAAAGCAAGAAGCAAGCTCTTCTTCCCAGAGTCTAAAATAGAGCAAGAACCATGAGCATGGTCTGAAAAAAAGAACTGTGTTTCCTACTCATACAGACCATATGTAGTTCAACTCTGCTTATGAAACTGATATAAACCCCAGCTCCTCTTACATAAATGCTCTTTAGTTAATAGTGAGAATCGCGTCGGTTTCGTGAACTGTGAAAAATTATTTGATCCCAAATTTCACTGGGTTTACCTGAAATGAACTCTTGCATGCAGGAAGACAGAGATCTTGGGGAATACCTCAATTTCTGCAGGCAAATTCAGACCACAGTTCTCATCCCTGAAAAACACTCTGTTTTAAGGCAAGAATCATCCTCTTCTTTCCAACATCTCCAATATAGTAAGAACCATGATCATGACCAGAAAAAAAGAACTGTGTTTCCTGCTCATACGGACTATTTGTAGTTCAACTCTGCTGATGAAATGATACAGACCACAGCTCCTCTTACATAAATGCTCTTTAGTTAATAGTGAGAATAGCCTAGGGTTCCTGAACTGCGAAAAATCATTTGAGCCCAAAATTCACTGGGTTTACCAGAAATGAACTCTTGCTTGTAGGAAGACACTGATCCTGGGGTTTAACCTATTCTCTGAAGGCAAATTCAGACCAGAGTTCTCATCCCTGAAAAACACTCTGTTTTAAGGCAAGAATCATCCTCTTCTTTCCAGTGTCTCAATACAGTAACAAACATGAGCATGCTAAGAAAAAAGAACTGTGTTTCCTTCTCATACAAACCATTTGTAGTTCAACTCTGCTTATGAAACTGATACAAAGCACAGCTGCTCTTACATAAATCCTCATTGGTTAATAGTGAGAATAGCGTAGGGTTCGTGAACTGCGAAAAATCATTTGAGCCCAAAATTCACTGGGTTTACCAGAAATGAACTCTTGCTTGTAGGAAGACACAGATCCTGGGGATGAACTCCGTTTCTAAAGGGAAATTCAGACCACTGTTCTCATCCATGAAACACACTCTTTTTTAACGAATGATGCAAGCTCTTCTTTCTAGAGTCTAAAATACAGCAAGAACAATGAGCATGCCCTGAAAAAAAGAACTGTGTTTCCTATTTGTACGGACCATATGTAGTTCAACTCTGCTTATGAAACTGATACAGACCACACCTCCTCTTACATAAATGCTCTTTAGTTAATAGTGAGAATAACATAGGGTTCCTGAACTGCGAAAAATCACTTGATCCGAAAAATCCCTGGGTTTACCATAACTGAACTCTTGCTTGTAGGAAGACACTTATCCTGGGGTTTAACTCCTTTTCTGAAGACAAATTCAGACCAGAGGTCTCATCCCTGAAAAACACTCTGTTTTAAGGCAAGAATCATACTCTTCTTTCCAGTGTCTCAATACAGTAACAAACATGAGCAGGGTAAGAAAAAAGAACTGTGTTTCCTTCTCATACAAACCATTTGTAGTTCAACTCTGCTTATGAAACTGATACAAAGCACAGCTGCTCTTACATAAATCCTCATTGGTTAATAGTGAGAATAGCGTAGGGTTCATGAACTGCGCAAAATCATTTGAGCCCGAAATTCACTGGGTTTACCAGAAATGAACTCTTGCTTGTAGGAAGACACAGATCCTGGGCTTTAACTGCGTTTCTGAAGGGAAATTCAGACCAGAGTTCTCATCCCTGAAACTCACTCTGTTTTAAAGCAAGAAGCAAGCTCTTCTTCCCAGAGTCTAAAATAGAGCAAGAACCATGAGCATGGTCTGAAAAAAAGAACTGTGTTTCCTACTCATACAGACCATATGTAGTTCAACTCTGCTTACGAAACTGATATAAACCCCAGCTCCTCTTACATAAATGCTCTTTAGTTAATAGTGAGAATCGCGTCGGTTTCGTGAACTGTGAAAAATTATTTGATCCCAAATTTCACTGGGTTTACCTGAAATGAACTCTTGCATGCAGGAAGACAGAGATCTTGGGGTATACCTCAATTTCTGCAGGCAAATTCAGACCACAGTTCTCATCCCTGAAAAACACTCTGTTTTAAGGCAAGAATCATCCTCTTCTTTCCAACATCTCCAATATAGTAAGAACCATGATCATGACCAGAAAAAAAGAACTGTGTTTCCTACTCATACGGACTATTTGTAGTTCAACTCTGCTGATGAAATGATACAGACCACAGCTCCTCTTACATAAATGCTCTTTAGTTAATAGTGAGAATAGCCTAGGGTTCCTAAACTGCGAAAAATCACTTGATACGAAAAATCCCTGGGTTTACCATAACTGAACTCTTGCTTGTAGGAAGACACTTATCCTGGGGTTTAACTCCTTTTCTGAAGACAAATTCAGACCAGAGTTCTCATCCCTGAAAAACACTCTGTTTTAAGGCAAGAATCATACTCTTCTTTCCAGTGTCTCAATACAGTAACAAACATGAGCAGGGTAAGAAAAAAGAACTGTGTTTCCTTCTCATACAAACCATTTGTAGTTCAACTCTGCTTATGAAACTGATACAAAGCACAGCTGCTCTTACATAAATCCTCATTGGTTAATAGTGAGAATAGCGTAGGGTTCATGAACTGCGCAAAATCATTTGAGCCCGAAATTCACTGGGTTTACCAGAAATGAACTCTTGCTTGTAGGAAGACACAGATCCTGGGCTTTAACTCCGTTTCTGAAGGGAAATTCAGACCAGAGTTCTCATCCCTGAAACTCACTCTGTTTTAAAGCAAGAAGCAAGCTCTTCTTCCCAGAGTCTAAAATAGAGCAAGAACCATGAGCATGGTCTGAAAAAAAGAACTGTGTTTCCTACTCATACAGACCATATGTAGTTCAACTCTGCTTACGAAACTGATATAAACCCCAGCTCCTCTTACATAAATGCTCTTTAGTTAATAGTGAGAATCGCGTCGGTTTCGTGAACTGTGAAAAATTATTTGATCCCAAATTTCACTGGGTTTACCTGAAATGAACTCTTGCATGCAGGAAGACAGAGATCTTGGGGTATACCTCAATTTCTGCAGGCAAATTCAGACCACAGTTCTCATCCCTGAAAAACACTCTGTTTTAAGGCAAGAATCATCCTCTTCTTTCCAACATCTCCAATATAGTAAGAACCATGATCATGACCAGAAAAAAAGAACTGTGTTTCCTACTCATACGGACTATTTGTAGTTCAACTCTGCTGATGAAATGATACAGACCACAGCTCCTCTTACATAAATGCTCTTTAGTTAATAGTGAGAATAGCCTAGGGTTCCTGAACTGCGAAAAATCATTTGAGCCCAAAATTCACTGGGTTTACCAGAAATGAACTCTTGCTTGTAGGAAGACACTGATCCTGGGGTTTAACCTATTCTCTGAAGGCAAATTCAGACCAGAGTTCTCATCCCTGAAAAACACTCTGTTTTAAGGCAAGAATCATCCTCTTCTTTCCAGTGTCTCAATACAGTAACAAACATGAGCATGCTAAGAAAAAAGAACTGTGTTTCCTTCTCATACAAACCATTTGTAGTTCAACTCTGCTTATGAAACTGATACAAAGCACAGCTGCTCTTACATAAATCCTCATTGGTTAATAGTGAGAATAGCGTAGGGTTCGTGAACTGCGAAAAATCATTTGAGCCCAAAATTCACTGGGTTTACCAGAAATGAACTCTTGCTTGTAGGAAGACACAGATCCTGGGGATGAACTCCGTTTCTAAAGGGAAATTCAGACCACTGTTCTCATCCATGAAACACACTCTTTTTTAACGAATGATGCAAGCTCTTCTTTCTAGAGTCTAAAATACAGCAAGAACAATGAGCATGCCCTGAAAAAAAGAACTGTGTTTCCTATTTGTACGGACCATATGTAGTTCAACTCTGCTTATGAAACTGATACAGACCACACCTCCTCTTACATAAATGCTCTTTAGTTAATAGTGAGAATAACATAGGGTTCCTGAACTGCGAAAAATGACTTGATCCGAAAAATCCCTGGGTTTACCATAACTGAACTCTTGCTTGTAGGAAGACACTTATCCTGGGGTTTAACTCCTTTTCTGAAGACAAATTCAGACCAGAGTTCTCATCCCTGAAAAACACTCTGTTTTAAGGCAAGAATCATACTCTTCTTTCCAGTGTCTCAATACAGTAACAAACATGAGCAGGGTAAGAAAAAAGAACTGTGTTTCCTTCTCATACAAACCATTTGCAGTTCAACTCTGCTTATGAAACTGATACAAAGCACAGCTGCTCTTACATAAATCCTCATTGGTTAATAGTGAGAATAGCGTAGGGTTCATGAACTGCGCAAAATCATTTGAGCCCGAAATTCACTGGGTTTACCAGAAATGAACTCTTGCTTGTAGGAAGACACAGATCCTGGGCTTTAACTCTGTTTCTGAAGGGAAATTCAGACCAGAGTTCTCATCCCTGAAACTCACTCTGTTTTAAAGCAAGAAGCAAGCTCTTCTTCCCAGAGTCTAAAATAGAGCAAGAACCATGAGCATGGTCTGAAAAAAAGAACTGTGTTTCCTACTCATACAGACCATATGTAGTTCAACTCTGCTTATGAAACTGATATAAACCCCAGCTCCTCTTACATAAATGCTCTTTAGTTAATAGTGAGAATCGCGTTGGTTTCGTGAACTGTGAAAAATTATTTGATCCCAAATTTCACTGGGTTTACCTGAAATGAACTCTTGCATGCAGGAGACAGAGATCTTGGGGTATACCTCAATTTCTGCAGGCAAATTCAGACCACAGTTCTCATCCCTGAAAAACACTCTGTTTTAAGGCAAGAATCATCCTCTTCTTTCCAACATCTCCAATATAGTAAGAACCATGATCATGACCAGAAAAAAAGAACTGTGTTTCGTACTCATACGGACTATTTGTAGTTCAACTCTGCTGATGAAATGATACAGACCACAGCTCCTCTTACATAAATGCTCTTTAGTTAATAGTGAGAATAGCCTAGGGTTCCTGAACTGCGAAAAATCATTTGAGCCCAAAATTCACTGGGTTTACCAGAAATGAACTCTTGCTTGTAGGAAGACACTGATCCTGGGGTTTAACCTATTCTCTGAAGGCAAATTCAGACCAGAGTTCTCATCCCTGAAAAACACTCTGTTTTAAGGCAAGAATCATCCTCTTCTTTCCAGTGTCTCAATACAGTAACAAACATGAGCATGCTAAGAAAAAAGAACTGTGTTTCCTTCTCATACAAACCATTTGTAGTTCAACTCTGCTTATGAAACTGATACAAAGCACAGCTGCTCTTACATAAATCCTCATTGGTTAATAGTGAGAATAGCGTAGGGTTCGTGAACTGCGAAAAATCATTTGAGCCCAAAATTCACTGGGTTTACCAGAAATGAACTCTTGCTTGTAGGAAGACACAGATCCTGGGGATGAACTCCGTTTCTAAAGGGAAATTCAGACCACTGTTCTCATCCATGAAACACACTCTTTTTTAACGAATGATGCAAGCTCTTCTTTCTAGAGTCTAAAATACAGCAAGAACAATGAGCATGCCCTGAAAAAAAGAACTGTGTTTCCTATTTGTACGGACCATATGTAGTTCAACTCTGCTTATGAAACTGATACAGACCACACCTCCTCTTACATAAATGCTCTTTAGTTAATAGTGAGAATAACATAGGGTTCCTGAACTGCGAAAAATCACTTGATCCGAAAAATCCCTGGGTTTACCATAACTGAACTCTTGCTTGTAGGAAGACACTTATCCTGGGGTTTAACTCCTTTTCTGAAGACAAATTCAGACCAGAGTTCTCATCCCTGAAAAACACTCTGTTTTAAGGCAAGAATCATACTCTTCTTTCCAGTGTCTCAATACAGTAACAAACATGAGCAGGGTAAGAAAAAAGAACTGTGTTTCCTTCTCATACAAACCATTTGTAGTTCAACTCTGCTTATGAAACTGATACAAAGCACAGCTGCTCTTACATAAATCCTCATTGGTTAATAGTGAGAATAGCGTAGGGTTCATGAACTGCGCAAAATCATTTGAGCCCGAAATTCACTGGGTTTACCAGAAATGAACTCTTGCTTGTAGGAAGACACAGATCCTGGGCTTTAACTCCGTTTCTGAAGGGAAATTCAGACCAGAGTTCTCATCCCTGAAACTCACTCTGTTTTAAAGCAAGAAGCAAGCTCTTCTTCCCAGAGTCTAAAATAGAGCAAGAACCATGAGCATGGTCTGAAAAAAAGAACTGTGTTTCCTACTCATACAGACCATATGTAGTTCAACTCTGCTTATGAAACTGATATAAACCCCAGCTCCTCTTACATAAATGCTCTTTAATAGTGAGAATCGCGTTGGTTTCATGAACTGTGAAAAATTATTTGATCCCAAATTTCACTGGGTTTACCTGAAATGAACTCTTGCATGCAGGAAGACAGAGATCTTGGGGTATACCTCAATTTCTGCAGGCAAATTCAGACCAGAGTTCTCATCCCTGAAAAACACTCTGTTTTAAGGCAAGAATCATCCTCTTCTTTCCAACATCTCCAATATAGTAAGAACCATGAGCATGACCAGAAAAAAAGAACTGTGTTTCCTACTCATACGAACCATTTGTAGTTCAACTCTGCTGAAGAAATGATACCGACCACAGCTCCTCTGATATAAAAGCTCTTTAGTTAATAGTGATAATCGCGTTGGGTTCTAGAACTGTGTAAATACATTTGAGCCGAAAATTCACTTTGTTTACCAGAAATGAACTCTTGCTGGTAGGAAGACACAGATCATGGGGTTTAACTCCGTTTGTGAAGGGAAATTCAGACCAGAGTTCTCATCACTGAAACACACTCTGTTTTAACGCAAGAAGCAAGCTCTTCTTTCTAGATTCTAAAATACAGCAAGAACCATGAGCATGCCCTGAAAAAAAGAACTGTGTTTCCTACTCATACAGACCATATGTAGTTCAACTCTGCTTATGAAACTGGTACAAACCACACCTCCTCTTACATTAATGCTCTTTAGTTAATAGTGAGAATCGGTTTGGGTTGCTGAACTGTGAAAAATCATTTGAGCCCAAAATTCCCTTTGTTTACCAAAAATGAACACTTGCTTGTAGGATGACACAGATCCTGGGGTTTAACTCCGTTTCTGAAGGGAAATTCAGACCAGAGTTCTCATCCCTGAAACACACTCTATTTTAACGCAAGAATCAAACTCTTCTTTCCAGAGTCTAAAATACAGCAAGAACAATGAGCATGCCCTGAAAAAAAGAACTGTGTTTCCTACTCAGACGGACCATATGTAGTTGAACTCTGCTTATGAAACTGATACAAACAACAGCTCCTCTTACATAAATGCTCTTTAGTTAATAGTGAAAATAGCGTTGGGTTCCTGAATGCGAAAAATCAGTTGAGCCCAAAATTCTCTGGGTTTACCAGAACTGAACTCTTGATTGTAGTAAGACACCGATCCTGGGGTGTAACTCTGTTTATGAAGGCAAATTCAGACCAGAATTCTCAACCGTGAAAAACACTCTGTTTTAAGGCAAGAATCATCTTCTTCTTTCCAGCGTCTCCAATACAGTAAGAACCATGGGCATGCCCAGAAAAAAAGAACTGTGTTTCCTACTCATACAAACCATATGTAGTTCAACGCTGCTTATGAAATGATACAGACCGTAGCTCCTCTTACATAAATGCTCTTTAGTTAAAAGTGATAATCGCATTGGGTTCAAGAACTGTCTAAAGTCATTTGAGCGGAAAATTCTCGTGGTTTATCAGAAATGAACACTTGCTTGTAGGAAGACACAGATCCTGGGGTTTAACTCCGTTTCTGAAGGGAAATTCAGACCAGAGTTCTCATCCCTGAAACACACTCTGTTTTAACGCAAGAAGCAAGCTCTTCTTTCTAGAATCTAAAATACAGCATTAACCATGAGCATGCCCTGAAAAAAAGAACTGTGTTTCCTACTCAGACAGACCATATGTATTTCAACTCTGCATATTAAACTGATCCAAACCACAGCTCCTCTTACATAAATAATCTTTAGTTAATAGTGAGAATCATGCTGGGTTCTTTAACTGTGAAAAATCATTTGGGCCAAAAAAATCACTGGGTTTACCAGAAATGAACTCTTGTTTGTAGGAAGACACTGATCCTAGGGTTTAACTCCGTTTCTGAGGCAAATTCAGACCTGAGTTCTCATCCCTGAAAAACACTCTGTTTTAAGGCAAGAAGGAAGTTCTTCTTTCCAGCGTTTCCAATATAGTAAGAAACATGAGCATGCCCAGAAAAAAAGAACTGTGTTTTCGACTCATAAAGAAAATATGTAGTTCAACTCTGCTTATGAAATGAAAGAGACCGCAGCTCCTCTTACATAAATGCTCTTTAGTTAAAAGTGATAATCGTGTTGGGTTCTAGAACTGTCTAAAGTCCTTTGAGTGGAAAATTCTCTTGGTTTACCAGAAATGAACACTTGCTTGTAGAAAGACACAGATTCTGGGGTTTAACTCCGTTTCTGAAGGGAAATTCAGAGCAGAGTTCTCATCACTGAAACACACTCTGTTTTAACGCAAGAAGCAAGCTCTTCTTTCTAGAGTCTAAAATACAGCAAGAACCATGAGCATGCCCTGAAAAAAAGAACTGTGTTTCCTACTCATACAGACCATATGTAGTTCAACTCTGCTTATGAAACTGGTACAAACCACACCTCCTCTTACATTAATGCTCTTTAGTTAATAGTGAGAATCGGTTTGGGTTGCTGAACTGTGAAAAATCATTTGAGCCCAAAATTCCCTTTGTTTACCAGAAATGAACACTTGCTTGTAGGAAGACACAGATCCTGGGGTTTAACTCCTTTCTGAAGGGAAATTCAGACCAGAGTTCTCATCCCTGAAACACACTCTGTTTTAACGCAAGAATCAAGCTCTTCTTTCCAGAGTCTAAAATACAGCAAGAACAATGAGCATGCCCTGAAAAAAAGAACTGTGTTTCCTACTCAGACGGACCATATGTAGTTGAACTCTGCTTATGAAACTGATACAAACAACAGCTCCTCTTACATAAATGCTCTTTAGTTAATAGTGAAAATAGCGTTGGGTTCCTGAATGCGAAAAATCATTTGAGCCCAAAATTCTCTGGGTTTACTAGAACTGAACTCTTGATTGTAGTAAGACACAGATCCTGGGGTTTAACTCCTTTTATGAAGGCAAATTCAGACCAGAATTCTCAACAGTGAAAAACACTCTGTTTTAAGGCAAGAATCATCCTCTTCTTTCCAGTGTCTCAATACAGTAACAAACATGAGCATGACAAGAAAAAAGAACTGTGTTTCCTTCTCATACAAACCATTTGTAGTTCAACTCTGCTTATGAAACTGATACAAAGCACAGCTGCTCTTACATAAATCCTCATTGGTTAATAGTGAGAATAGCGTAGGGATCGTGAACTGCGAAAAATCATTTGAGCCCAAAATTCACTGGGTTTACCAGAAATGAACTCTTGCATGTGGGAAGACACAGATCCTGGGGATTAACTCCGTTTCTGAAGGGAAATTCAGACGAGTGTTCTCATCCATGAAACACACTCTGTTTTACCTCAAGAAGCAAGCTCTTCTTTCTAGAGTCTAAAATAGGGCAAGAACCATGAGCATGCCCTTAAAAAAAGAACTGTGTTTCCTAATCATAAGGACCATATGTAGTTCAACTCTGCTTATGAAACTGATACAAACCATAGCTTCTTTTCCATAAATGCTCTTTAGTTAATAGTGAAAATAGCGTTGTGTTCCTGAACTGCGAAAAATCATTTGAGCCCAAAATTCACTGGGTTTACCAGAACTGAACTCTTGATTGTAGTAAGACACCGATCCTGGGGTTTAACTCTGTTTAAGAAGGCAAATTCAGACCAGAATTCTCAACCGTGATAAACACTCTGTTTTAAGTCAAGAATCATCTTCTTCTTTCCAGCGTCTCCAATACAGTAAGAACCATGAGCATGCCCAGAAAAAAAGAACTGTGTTTCCTACTCATACAAACCATATGTAGTTCAACGCTGCTTATGAAATGATACAGACCGTAGCTCCTCTTACATAAATGCTCTTTAGTTAAAAGTGATAATCGCATTGGGTTCTAGAACTGTCTAAAGTCATTTGAGCGGAAAATTCTCGTGGTTTATCAGAAATGAACACTTGCTTGTAGGAAGACACAGATCCTGGGGTTTAACTCCGTTTCTGAAGGGAAATTCAGACCAGAGTTCTCATCCCTGAAACACACTCTGTTTTAACGCAAGAAGCAAGCTCTTCTTTCTAGAATCTAAAATACAGCATTAACCATGAGCATGCCCTGAAAAAAAGAACTGTGTTTCCTACTCAGACAGACCATATGTATTTCAACTCTGCATATTAAACTGATCCAAACCACAGCTCCTCTTACATAAATAATCTTTAGTTAATAGTGAGAATCATGCTGGGTTCTTTAACTGTGAAAAATCATTAGGGCCAAAAAAAATCACTGGGTTTACCAGAAATGAACTCTTGTTTGTAGGAAGACACTGATCCTAGGGTTTAACTCCGTTTCTGAGGCAAATTCAGACCTGAGTTCTCATCCCTGAAAAACACTCTGTTTTAAGGCAAGAAGGAAGTTCTTCTTTCCAGCGTTTCCAATATAGTAAGAAACATGAGCATGCCCAGAAAAAAAGAACTGTGTTTCCGACTCATAAAGAAAATATGTAGTTCAACTCTGCTTATGAAATGAAAGAGACCGCAGCTCCTCTTACATAAATGCTCTTTAGTTAAAAGTGATAATCGCGTTGGGTTCTAGAACTGTCTAAAGTCCTTTGAGTGGAAAATTCTCTTGGTTTACCAGAAATGAACACTTGCTTGTAGAAAGACACAGATTCTGGGGTTTAACTCCGTTTCTGAAGGGAAATTCAGAGCAGAGTTCTCATCACTGAAACACACTCTGTTTTAACGCAAGAAGCAAGCTCTTCTTTCTAGAGTCTAAAATACAGCAAGAACCATGAGCATGCCCTGAAAAAAAGAACTGTGTTTCCTACTCATACAGACCATATGTAGTTCAACTCTGCTTATGAAACTGATACAAACCACACCTCCTCTTACATTAATGCTCTTTAGTTAATAGTGAGATCGGTTTGGGTTGCTGAACTATGAAAAATCATTTGAGCCCAAAATTCCCTTTGTTTACCAAAAATGAACACTTGCTTGTAGGAAGACACAGATCCTGGGGTTTAACTCCTTTCTGAAGGGAAATTCAGACCAGAGTTCTCATCCCTGAAACACACTCTGTTTTAACGCAAGAATCAAGCTCTTCTTTCCAGAGTCTAAAATACAGCAAGAACAATGAGCATGCCCTGAAAAAAAGAACTGTGTTTCCTACTCAGACGGACCATATGTAGTTGAACTCTGCTTATGAAACTGATACAAACAACAGCTCCTCTTACATAAATGCTCTTTAGTTAATAGTGAAAATAGCGTTGGGTTCCTGAATGCGAAAAATCATTTGAGCCCAAAATTCTCTGGGTTTACCAGAACTGAACTCTTGATTGTAGTAAGACACAGATCCTGGGGTTTAACTCCTTTTATGAAGGCAAATTCAGACCAGAATTCTCAACAGTGAAAAACACTCTGTTTTAAGGCATGAATCATCCTCTTCTTTCCAGTGTCTCAATACAGTAACAAACATGAGCATGACAAGAAAAAAGAACTGTGTTTCCTTCTCATACACACCATTTGTAGTTCAACTCTGCTTATGAAACTGATACAAAGCACAGCTGCTCTTACATAAATCCTCATTGGTTAATAGTGAGAATAGCGTAGGGATCGTGAACTGCGAAAAATCATTTGAGCCCAAAATTCACTGGGTTTACCAGAAATGAACTCTTGCATGTGGGAAGACACAGATCCTGGGGATTAACTCCGTTTCTGAAGGGAAATTCAGACCAGTGTTCTCATCCATGAAACACACTCTGTTTTACCTCAAGAAGCAAGCTCTTCTTTCTAGAGTCTAAAATAGGGCAAGAACCATGAGCATGCCCTTAAAAAAAGAACTGTGTTTCCTAATCATAAGGACCATATGTAGTTCAACTCTGCTTATGAAACTGATACAAACCATAGCTTCTTTTCCATAAATGCTCTTTAGTTAATAGTGAAAATAGCGTTGTGTTCCTGAACTGCGAAAAATCATTTGAGCCCAAAATTCACTGGGTTTACCAGAACTGAACTCTTGATTGTAGTAAGACACCGATCCTGGGGTTTAACTCTGTTTAAGAAGGCAAATTCAGACCAGAATTCTCAACCGTGAAAAACACTCTGTTTTAAGGCAAGAATCATCTTCTTCTTTCCAGCGTCTCCAATACAGTAAGAACCATGAGCATGCCCAGAAAAAAAGAACTGTGTTTCCTACTCATACAAACCATATGTAGTTCAACGCTGCTTATGAAATGATACAGACCGTAGCTCCTCTTACATAAATGCTCTTTAGTTAAAAGTGATAATCGCATTGGGTTCTAGAACTGTCTAAAGTCATTTGAGCGGAAAATTCTCGTGGTTTATCAGAAATGAACACTTGCTTGTAGGAAGACACAGATCCTGGGGTTTAACTCCGTTTCTGAAGGGAAATTCAGACCAGAGTTCTCATCCCTGAAACACACTCTGTTTTAACGCAAGAAGCAAGCTCTTCTTTCTAGAATCTAAAATACAGCATTAACCATGAGCATGCCCTGAAAAAAAGAACTGTGTTTCCTTCTCAGACAGACCATATGTATTTCAACTCTGCATATTAAACTGATCCAAACCACAGCTCCTCTTACATAAATAATCTTTAGTTAATAGTGAGAATCGGTTTGGGTTGCTGAACTGTGAAAAATCATTTGAGCCCAAAATTCCCTTTGTTTACCAGAAATGAACACTTGCTTGTAGGAAGACACAGATCCTGGGGTTTAACTCCTTTCTGAAGGGAAATTCAGACCAGAGTTCTCATCCCTGAAACACACTCTGTTTTAACGCAAGAATCAAGCTCTTCTTTCCAGAGTCTAAAATACAGCAAGAACAATGAGCATGCCCTGAAAAAAAGAACTGTGTTTCCTACTCAGACGGACCATATGTAGTTGAACTCTGCTTATGAAACTGATACAAACAACAGCTCCTCTTACATAAATGCTCTTTAGTTAATAGTGAAAATAGCGTTGGGTTCCTGAATGCGAAAAATCATTTGAGCCCAAAATTCTCTGGGTTTACTAGAACTGAACTCTTGATTGTAGTAAGACACAGATCCTGGGGTTTAACTCCTTTTATGAAGGCAAATTCAGACCAGAATTCTCAACAGTGAAAAACACTCTGTTTTAAGGCAAGAATCATCCTCTCCTTTCCAGTGTCTCAATACAGTAACAAACATGAGCATGACAAGAAAAAAGAACTGTGTTTCCTTCTCATACAAACCATTTGTAGTTCAACTCTGCTTATGAAACTGATACAAAGCACAGCTGCTCTTACATAAATCCTCATTGGTTAATAGTGAGAATAGCGTAGGGATCGTGAACTGCGAAAAATCATTTGAGCCCAAAATTCACTGGGTTTACCAGAAATGAACTCTTGCATGTGGGAAGACACAGATCCTGGGGATTAACTCCGTTTCTGAAGGGAAATTCAGACGAGTGTTCTCATCCATGAAACACACTCTGTTTTACCTCAAGAAGCAAGCTCTTCTTTCTAGAGTCTAAAATAGGGCAAGAACCATGAGCATGCCCTTAAAAAAAGAACTGTGTTTCCTAATCATAAGGACCATATGTAGTTCAACTCTGCTTATGAAACTGATACAAACCATAGCTTCTTTTCCATAAATGCTCTTTAGTTAATAGTGAAAATAGCGTTGTGTTCCTGAACTGCGAAAAATCATTTGAGCCCAAAATTCACTGGGTTTACCAGAACTGAACTCTTGATTGTAGTAAGACACCGATCCTGGGGTTTAACTCTGTTTAAGAAGGCAAATTCAGACCAGAATTCTCAACCGTGATAAACACTCTGTTTTAAGTCAAGAATCATCTTCTTCTTTCCAGCGTCTCCAATACAGTAAGAACCATGAGCATGCCCAGAAAAAAAGAACTGTGTTTCCTACTCATACAAACCATATGTAGTTCAACGCTGCTTATGAAATGATACAGACCGTAGCTCCTCTTACATAAATGCTCTTTAGTTAAAAGTGATAATCGCATTGGGTTCTAGAACTGTCTAAAGTCATTTGAGCGGAAAATTCTCGTGGTTTATCAGAAATGAACACTTGCTTGTAGGAAGACACAGATCCTGGGGTTTAACTCCGTTTCTGAAGGGAAATTCAGACCAGAGTTCTCATCCCTGAAACACACTCTGTTTTAACGCAAGAAGCAAGCTCTTCTTTCTAGAATCTAAAATACAGCATTAACCATGAGCATGCCCTGAAAAAAAGAACTGTGTTTCCTACTCAGACAGACCATATGTATTTCAACTCTGCATATTAAACTGATCCAAACCACAGCTCCTCTTACATAAATAATCTTTAGTTAATAGTGAGAATCATGCTGGGTTCTTTAACTGTGAAAAATCATTAGGGCCAAAAAAAATCACTGGGTTTACCAGAAATGAACTCTTGTTTGTAGGAAGACACTGATCCTAGGGTTTAACTCCGTTTCTGAGGCAAATTCAGACCTGAGTTCTCATCCCTGAAAAACACTCTGTTTTAAGGCAAGAAGGAAGTTCTTCTTTCCAGCGTTTCCAATATAGTAAGAAACATGAGCATGCCCAGAAAAAAAGAACTGTGTTTCCGACTCATAAAGAAAATATGTAGTTCAACTCTGCTTATGAAATGAAAGAGACCGCAGCTCCTCTTACATAAATGCTCTTTAGTTAAAAGTGATAATCGCGTTGGGTTCTAGAACTGTCTAAAGTCCTTTGAGTGGAAAATTCTCTTGGTTTACCAGAAATGAACACTTGCTTGTAGAAAGACACAGATTCTGGGGTTTAACTCCGTTTCTGAAGGGAAATTCAGAGCAGAGTTCTCATCACTGAAACACACTCTGTTTTAACGCAAGAAGCAAGCTCTTCTTTCTAGAGTCTAAAATACAGCAAGAACCATGAGCATGCCCTGAAAAAAAGAACTGTGTTTCCTACTCATACAGACCATATGTAGTTCAACTCTGCTTATGAAACTGATACAAACCACACCTCCTCTTACATTAATGCTCTTTAGTTAATAGTGAGATCGGTTTGGGTTGCTGAACTATGAAAAATCATTTGAGCCCAAAATTCCCTTTGTTTACCAAAAATGAACACTTGCTTGTAGGAAGACACAGATCCTGGGGTTTAACTCCTTTCTGAAGGGAAATTCAGACCAGAGTTCTCATCCCTGAAACACACTCTGTTTTAACGCAAGAATCAAGCTCTTCTTTCCAGAGTCTAAAATACAGCAAGAACAATGAGCATGCCCTGAAAAAAAGAACTGTGTTTCCTACTCAGACGGACCATATGTAGTTGAACTCTGCTTATGAAACTGATACAAACAACAGCTCCTCTTACATAAATGCTCTTTAGTTAATAGTGAAAATAGCGTTGGGTTCCTGAATGCGAAAAATCATTTGAGCCCAAAATTCTCTGGGTTTACCAGAACTGAACTCTTGATTGTAGTAAGACACAGATCCTGGGGTTTAACTCCTTTTATGAAGGCAAATTCAGACCAGAATTCTCAACAGTGAAAAACACTCTGTTTTAAGGCATGAATCATCCTCTTCTTTCCAGTGTCTCAATACAGTAACAAACATGAGCATGACAAGAAAAAAGAACTGTGTTTCCTTCTCATACACACCATTTGTAGTTCAACTCTGCTTATGAAACTGATACAAAGCACAGCTGCTCTTACATAAATCCTCATTGGTTAATAGTGAGAATAGCGTAGGGATCGTGAACTGCGAAAAATCATTTGAGCCCAAAATTCACTGGGTTTACCAGAAATGAACTCTTGCATGTGGGAAGACACAGATCCTGGGGATTAACTCCGTTTCTGAAGGGAAATTCAGACCAGTGTTCTCATCCATGAAACACACTCTGTTTTACCTCAAGAAGCAAGCTCTTCTTTCTAGAGTCTAAAATAGGGCAAGAACCATGAGCATGCCCTTAAAAAAAGAACTGTGTTTCCTAATCATAAGGACCATATGTAGTTCAACTCTGCTTATGAAACTGATACAAACCATAGCTTCTTTTCCATAAATGCTCTTTAGTTAATAGTGAAAATAGCGTTGTGTTCCTGAACTGCGAAAAATCATTTGAGCCCAAAATTCACTGGGTTTACCAGAACTGAACTCTTGATTGTAGTAAGACACCGATCCTGGGGTTTAACTCTGTTTAAGAAGGCAAATTCAGACCAGAATTCTCAACCGTGAAAAACACTCTGTTTTAAGGCAAGAATCATCTTCTTCTTTCCAGCGTCTCCAATACAGTAAGAACCATGAGCATGCCCAGAAAAAAAGAACTGTGTTTCCTACTCATACAAACCATATGTAGTTCAACGCTGCTTATGAAATGATACAGACCGTAGCTCCTCTTACATAAATGCTCTTTAGTTAAAAGTGATAATCGCATTGGGTTCTAGAACTGTCTAAAGTCATTTGAGCGGAAAATTCTCGTGGTTTATCAGAAATGAACACTTGCTTGTAGGAAGACACAGATCCTGGGGTTTAACTCCGTTTCTGAAGGGAAATTCAGACCAGAGTTCTCATCCCTGAAACACACTCTGTTTTAACGCAAGAAGCAAGCTCTTCTTTCTAGAATCTAAAATACAGCATTAACCATGAGCATGCCCTGAAAAAAAGAACTGTGTTTCCTTCTCAGACAGACCATATGTATTTCAACTCTGCATATTAAACTGATCCAAACCACAGCTCCTCTTACATAAATAATCTTTAGTTAATAGTGAGAATCATGCTGGGTTCTTTAACTGTGAAAAATCATTAGGGCCAAAAAAAATCACTGGGTTTACCAGAAATGAACTCTTGTTTGTAGGAAGACACTGATCCTAGGGTTTAACTCCGTTTCTGAGGCAAATTCAGACCTGAGTTCTCATCCCTGAAAAACACTCTGTTTTAAGGCAAGAAGGAAGTTCTTCTTTCCAGCGTTTCCAATATAGTAAGAAACATGAGCATGCCCAGAAAAAAAGAACTGTGTTTCCGACTCATAAAGAAAATATGTAGTTCAACTCTGCTTATGAAATGAAAGAGACCGCAGCTCCTCTTACATAAATGCTCTTTAGTTAAAAGTGATAATCGTGTTGGGTTCTAGAACTGTCTAAAGTCCTTTGAGTGGAAAATTCTCTTGGTTTACCAGAAATGAACACTTGCTTGTAGAAAGACACAGATTCTGGGGTTTAACTCCGTTTCTGAAGGGAAATTCAGAGCAGAGTTCTCATCACTGAAACACACTCTGTTTTAACGCAAGAAGCAAGCTCTTCTTTCTAGAGTCTAAAATACAGCAAGAACCATGAGCATGCCCTGAAAAAAAGAACTGTGTTTCCTACTCATACAGACCATATGTAGTTCAACTCTGCTTATGAAACTGATACAAACCACACCTCCTCTTACATTAATGCTCTTTAGTTAATAGTGAGATCGGTTTGGGTTGCTGAACTATGAAAAATCATTTGAGCCCAAAATTCCCTTTGTTTACCAAAAATGAACACTTGCTTGTAGGAAGACACAGATCCTGGGGTTTAACTCCTTTCTGAAGGGAAATTCAGACCAGAGTTCTCATCCCTGAAACACACTCTGTTTTAACGCAAGAATCAAGCTCTTCTTTCCAGAGTCTAAAATACAGCAAGAACAATGAGCATGCCCTGAAAAAAAGAACTGTGTTTCCTACTCAGACGGACCATATGTAGTTGAACTCTGCTTATGAAACTGATACAAACAACAGCTCCTCTTACATAAATGCTCTTTAGTTAATAGTGAAAATAGCGTTGGGTTCCTGAATGCGAAAAATCATTTGAGCCCAAAATTCTCTGGGTTTACCAGAACTGAACTCTTGATTGTAGTAAGACACAGATCCTGGGGTTTAACTCCTTTTATGAAGGCAAATTCAGACCAGAATTCTCAACAGTGAAAAACACTCTGTTTTAAGGCATGAATCATCCTCTTCTTTCCAGTGTCTCAATACAGTAACAAACATGAGCATGACAAGAAAAAAGAACTGTGTTTCCTTCTCATACACACCATTTGTAGTTCAACTCTGCTTATGAAACTGATACAAAGCACAGCTGCTCTTACATAAATCCTCATTGGTTAATAGTGAGAATAGCGTAGGGATCGTGAACTGCGAAAAATCATTTGAGCCCAAAATTCACTGGGTTTACCAGAAATGAACTCTTGCATGTAGGAAGACACAGATCCTGGGGATTAACTCCGTTTCTGAAGGGAAATTCAGACCAGTGTTCTCATCCATGAAACACACTCTGTTTTACCTCAAGAAGCAAGCTCTTCTTTCTAGAGTCTAAAATAGGGCAAGAACCATGAGCATGCCCTTAGAAAAAGAACTGTGTTTCCTAATCATAAGGACCATATGTAGTTCAACTCTGCTTATGAAACTGATACAAACCATAGCTTCTTTTCCATAAATGCTCTTTAGTTAATAGTGAAAATAGCGTTGTGTTCCTGAACTGCGAAAAATCATTTGAGCCCAAAATTCACTGGGTTTACCAGAACTGCACTCTTGATTGTAGAAAGACACCGATCCTGGGATTTAACTCTGTTTAAGAAGGCAAATTCAGACCAGAATTCTCAACCGTGAAAAACAATCTGTTTTAAGGCAAGAATCATCTTCTTCTTTCCAGCGTCTCCAATACAGTAAGAACCATGAGCATGCCCAGAAAAAAAGAACTGTGTTTCCTACTCATACAAACCATATGTAGTTCAACGCTGCTTATGAAATGATACAGACCGCAGCTCCTCTTACAAAAATGCTCTTTAGTTAAAAGTGATAATCGCATTGGGTTCTAGAACTGTCTAAAGTCATTTGAGCGGAAAATTCTCGTGGTTTATCAGAAATGAACACTTGCTTGTAGGAAGACACAGATCCTGGGGTTCAACTCCATTTCTGAAGGGAAATTCAGACCAGAGTTCTCATCCCTGAAACACACTCTGTTTTAAAGCAAGAAGCAAGCTCTTCTTTCTAGAATCTAAAATACAACATTAACCATGGGCATGCCCTGAATAAAAGAACTGTGTTTCCTACTCAGACAGACCATATGAATTTCAACTCTGCTTATTAAACTGATACAAACCACAGCTCCTCTTACATAAATGCTCTTTAGTTAATAGTGAGAATCATGCTGGGTTCTTTAACTGCGAAAAATCGTTTGGGCCAAAAAATCACTGGGTTTACCAGAAATGAACTCTTGTTTGTAGGAAGACTCTGATCCTGGGGTTTAACTCCGTTTCTGAAGGCAAATTCAGACCTGAGTTCTCATCCCTGAAAAACACTCTGTTTTAAGGCAAGAAGGAAGCTCTTCTTTCCAGCGTTTCCAATATAGTTAGAAACATGAGCAGGCCCAGAAAAAAAGAACTGTGTTTCCGACTCATACAGAAAATATGTAGTTCAACTCTGCTTATGAAATGATACAGACCGCAGCTCCTCTTACATAAATGCTCTTTAGTTAAATGTGATAATCGCGTTGGGTTCTAGAACTGTCTAAAGTCCTTTGAGTGGAAAATTCTCTTGGTTTACCAGAAATGAACACTTGCTTGTAGGAAGACACAGATTCTGGGGTTTAACTCCGTTTCTGAAGGGAAATTCAGACCAGAGTTCTCATCACTGAAACACACTCTGTTTTAACGCAAGAAGCAAGCTCTTCTTTCTAGATTCTAAAATACAGCAAGAACCATGAGCATGCCCTGAAAAAAAGAACTGTGTTTCCTACTCATACAGACCATATGTAGTTCAACTCTGCTTATGAAACTGGTACAAACCACACCTCCTCTTACATTAATGCTCTTTAGTTAATAGTGAGAATCGGTTTGGGTTGCTGAACTGTGAAAAATCATTTGAGCCCAAAATTCCCTTTGTTTACCAAAAATGAACACTTGCTTGTAGGAAGACACAGATCCTGGGGTTTAACTCCTTTCTGAAGGGAAATTCAGACCAGAGTTCTCATCCCTGAAACACACTCTGTTTTAACGCAAGAATCAAGCTCTTCTTTCCAGAGTCTAAAATACAGCAAGAACAATGAGCATGCCCTGAAAAAAAGAACTGTGTTTCCTACTCAGACGGACCATATGTAGTTGAACTCTGCTTATGAAACTGATACAAACAACAGCTCCTCTTACATAAATGCTCTTTAGTTAATAGTGAAAATAGCGTTGGGTTCCTGAATGCGAAAAATCATTTGAGCCCAAAATTCTCTGGGTTTACCAGAACTGAACTCTTGATTGTAGTAAGACACAGATCCTGGGGTTTAACTCCTTTTATGAAGGCAAATTCAGACCAGAATTCTCAACAGTGAAAAACACTCTGTTTTAAGGCAAGAATCATCCTCTTCTTTCCAGTGTCTCAATACAGTAACAAACATGAGCATGACAAGAAAAAAGAACTGTGTTTCCTTCTCATACACACCATTTGTAGTTCAACTCTGCTTATGAAACTGATACAAAGCACAGCTGCTCTTACATAAATCCTCATTTGTTAATAGTGAGAATAGCGTAGGGATCGTGAACTGCGAAAAATCATTTGAGCCCAAAATTCACTGGGTTTACCAGAAATGAACTCTTGCATGTGGGAAGACACAGATCCTGGGGATTAACTCCGTTTCTGAAGGGAAATTCAGACCAGTGTTCTCATCCATGAAACACACTCTGTTTTACCTCAAGAAGTAAGCTCTTCTTTCTAGAGTCTAAAATAGGGCAAGAACCATGAGCATGCCCTTAAAAAAAGAACTGTGTTTCCTAATCATAAGGACCATATGTAGTTCAACTCTGCTTATGAAACTGATACAAACCATAGCTTCTTTTCCATAAATGCTCTTTAGTTAATAGTGAAAATAGCGTTGTGTTCCTGAACTGCGAAAAATCATTTGAGCCCAAAATTCACTGGGTTTACCAGAACTGCACTCTTGATTGTAGAAAGACACCGATCCTGGGGTTTAACTCTGTTTAAGAAGGCAAATTCAGACCAGAATTCTCAACCGTGAAAAACAATCTGTTTTAAGGCAAGAATCATCTTCTTCTTTCCAGCGTCTCCAATACAGTAAGAACCATGAGCATGCCCAGAAAAAAAGAACTGTGTTTCCTACTCATACAAACCATATGTAGTTCAACGCTGCTTATGAAATGATACAGACCGCAGCTCCTCTTACAAAAATGCTCTTTAGTTAAAAGTGATAATCGCATTGGGTTCTAGAACTGTCTAAAGTCATTTGAGCGGAAAATTCTCGTGGTTTATCAGAAATGAACACTTGCTTGTAGAAAGACACAGATCCTGGGGTTTAACTCCATTTCTGAAGGGAAATTCAGACCAGAGTTCTCATCCCTGAAACACACTCTGTTTTAACGCAAAAAGCAAGCTCTTCTTTCTAGAATCTAAAATACAGCATTAACCATGGGCATGCCCTGAATAAAAGAACTGTGTTTCCTACTCAGACAGACCATATGAATTTCAACTCTGCTTATTAAACTGATACAAACCACAGCTCCTCTTACATAAATGCTCTTTAGTTAATAGTGAGAATCATGCTGGGTTCTTTAACTGCGAAAAATCGTTTGGGCCAAAAAATCACTGGGTTTACCAGAAATGAACTCTTGTTTGTAGGAAGACTCTGATCCTGGGGTTTAACTCCGTTTCTGAAGGCAAATTCAGACCTGAGTTCTCATCCCTGAAAAACACTCTGTTTTAAGGCAAGAAGGAAGCTCTTCTTTCCAGCGTTTCCAATATAGTTAGAAACATGAGCATGACCAGAAAAAAAGAACTGTGTTTCCTACTCATACAAACCATATGTAGTTCAACTCTGCTTATGAAATGATACAGACCGCAGCTCCTCTTAAATAAATGCTCTTTAGTTAATAGTAAGCATGGCGTTGGGTTCCTGAACTGTGAAAAATCAATTGAGCCCAAAATTCACTGGGTTTACCAGAACTGAACTCTTGCTTGTAGGAAGACACAGATCCTGGGGTTTAACTCCGTTGCTGAAGGGAAATTCAGACTAGTGTTCTCATCCCTAAAACACACTCTGTTATAACGCAAAAACCAAGCTCTTCTTTTCAGAGTCTAAAATACAGCAAGAACCATGAGCATGCCCTGAAAAAAACAACTGTGTTTCCTATTCAAACGGACAATATGTAGTTCATCTCTGCTTATGAAACTGATACAGACCACACCTCCTCGTATTTAATGCTCTTAAGTTAATAGTGAGAATCATCTTGGGTTCGTAAACTGTGAAAAATCATTTGAGCCCAAAATTAACTGGGTTTTCCAGAAATATACTGTTGCTTGTAGGAAGACACTGATACTGGGGTTTAACTCCATTTCTGAAGGCAAATTCAGACCAGAGTTCTCATCTCTGAAAAACACTCAGTTTTAAGGCAAGAATCATCCTCTTCTTTCCAGCTTCTCCAATAGAGTAACAAATATGAGCATGCCCCAAAAAGAAGAACTGTGTTTCCGAGTAATACATACCATATGTAGTTCAACTCTGCTTATGAAACTGATACAAACCACAGCTCCTCTTACATAAATGCTCTTTAGTTAATAGTGAGAATAGCGTAGGGTTTGTGAACTGCGACAAATCATTTGAGCCCAAAATTCACTGGGTTTACCAGAAATGAACTCTTGCTTATAGGAAGACACAGATCCTGGGGATTAACTCCGTTTCTGAAGGGAAATTCAGACCAGTGTTCTCATCCATGAAACACACTCTGTTTTACCTCAAGAAGCAAGCTCTTCTTTCCAGAGTCTAAAATACAGCAAGAACCATGAGCATGCCCTGAATAAAAGAACTGTGTTTCCAACTCTGACGGACAATATGTAGTTCAACTCTGCTTATGAAACTGATACAAACCACAGCTCCTCTTACATAAATGCTCTTTAGTTAATAGTGAAAATAGATTTGTGTTCCTGAACTGCAAAAAATCATTTGAGCCCAAAATTCACTGGGTTTACCAGAACTGAACTCTTGATTGTAGTAAGACACAGATCCTGGGTTTAACTCCGTTTATGAAGTCAAATTCAGACCAGAATTTTCAACCCTGAAAAACACTCTGTTTTAAGTCAAGAATCATCCTCTTCATTCCAGCGTCTCCAATACAGAAAGAACCGTGAGCATACCCAGAAAAATGAACTGTGTTTCCTACTCATACGGACCATATGTAGTTCAACTGTGCTTATGAAATGATACAGACCGCAGCTAATCTTACATAAATGCTCTTTAGTTATAGTGATAATCGCATTGGGTTCTAGAACTGTGCAAACTCATTTGGGCCGAAAATTCACTTGGTTTACCAGAAATGAACACTTCCTTGTAGGAAGACACAGATCCTGGGGTTAAACTCCGTTTCTGAAGGGAAATTCAGACCAGAGTTCTCATCCCTGAAACACACTCTGTTTTGACGCAAGAAGCAAGCTCTTCTTTCTAGGGTCTAAAATACAGCAAGAATAATGAGCATGCCCTGAAAAAAAGAACTGTGTTTCCTATTCATACGGACCATATGTAGTTCAACTCTGCTTATGAAACTGATACAGACCACACCTCCTCTTACATAAATGCTCTTCAGTAAATAGTGAGAATCGCGTTGGGTTCGTGAACAAAGACAAACCATTTGAGCCCAAAATTCACTGGCTTAACCAGAAATGAACTCTTGCTTGTAGGTAGACACAGATCCTGGGGTTTAACTCCGTTTCTGAAGTGAAATTCAGACGAGTTCTCATCCCTAAAACACACTCTCTTATAACTCAAAAAGCAAGCTCTTCTTTTCAGAGTCTAAAATACAGCAACAACCATGAGCATGCCCTGAAAAAAAGAACTGTGTTTTCTACTCAGACGGACCATATGTAGTTCAACTCTGCTTATGAAACTGATACAAACAACAGCTCCTCTTACATAAATGCTCTTTTGTTAATAGTGAAAATAGCGTTGGGTTCCTGAACAGCGAATAATCAGTTGAGCCCAAAATTCACTGGGTTTACCAGAACTGAACTCTTGCTTGTAGTAAGACACAGATCCTATGTTTAACTCCGTTTATGAAGTCAAATTGAGACCAGAATTTTCAACCCTGAAAAACACTCTGTTTTAAGTCAAGAATCATCCTCTTCTTTCCAGCGTCTCCAATACAGTAAGAACCGTGAGCATACCCAGAAAAATGAACTGTGTTTCCTACTCATACGGACCATATGTAGTTCAACTGTGCTTATGAAATGATACAGACCGGAGCTAATCTTTCATAAATGCTCTTTAGTTATAGTGATAATCGCGTTGGGTTCTAGAACTGTGTAAACTCATTTGAGGCGAAAACTCACTTGGTTTACCAGAAATGAACACTTCCTTGTAGGAAGACACAGATCCTGGGGTTAAACTCCGTTTCTGAAGGGAAATTCAAACAAGAGTTCTCATCCCTGAAACACACTCTGTTTTGAAGCAAGAAGCAAGCTCTTCTTTCTAGGGTCTAAAATACAGCAAGAATAATGAGCATGCCCTGAAAAAAAGAACTGTGTTTCCTATTCATACGGATCATATGTAGTTTAACTCTGCTTATGAAACTGATACACACCACACCTCCTCTTACATAAACGCTCTTTAGTTAATAGTGAGAATAGCATAGGGTTCCTGAACTGCGAAAAATCATTTGAGCCGTAAAATCACTGGGTTTACCATAACTGAACTCTTGCTTGTAGGAAGACACTTATCCTGGGGTTTAACTCCTTTTCTGAAGACAAATTCAGACCAGAGTTCTCATCCCTGAAAAACACTCTGTTTTAAGGCCAGAATCATCCTCTTCTTTCCAGCGACTCCATTACAGTAAGAACCGAGAGCATGCCCAGAAACAAAGAACTGTGTTTCCTTCTCATACAAACCATTTGTAGTTCAACTCTGCTTATGAAACTGATACAAAGCACAGCTGCTCTTACATAAATCCTCATTGGTTAATAGTGAGAATAGCGTAGGGTTCGTGAACTGCGAAAAATCATTTGAGCCCAAAATTCACTGGGTTTACCAGAAATGAACTCTTACTTGTAGGAAGACACAGATCCTGGGGATGAACTCCGTTTCTAAAGGGAAATTCAGACCAGTGTTCTCATCCATGAAACAAACTCTGTTTTAACGAATGAAGCAAGCTCTTCTTTCTAGAGTCGAAAATAGAGCAAGAACCATGAGCATGCCCTGAAAAAAAGAACTGTGTTTCCTACTCAGACGGATCATATGTAGTTCAACTCTGCTTATGAAACTGATACAAACCACAGCTCCTCTTACATAAATGCTCTTTAGTTAATAGTGAGAATAGCGTAGGGTTTGTGAACTGCGACAAATCATTTGAGCCCAAAATTCACTGGGTTTACCAGAAATGAACTCTTGCTTATAGGAAGACACAGATCCTGGGGATTAACTCCGTTTCTGAAGGGAAATTCAGACCAGTGTTCTCATCCATGAAACACACTCTGTTTTACCTCAAGAAGCAAGCTCTTCTTTCCAGAGTCTAAAATACAGCAAGAACCATGAGCATGCCCTGAATAAAAGAACTGTGTTTCCAACTCTGACGGACAATATGTAGTTCAACTCTGCTTATGAAACTGATACAAACCACAGCTCCTCTTACATAAATGCTCTTTAGTTAATAGTGAAAATAGATTTGTGTTCCTGAACTGCAAAAAATCATTTGAGCCCAAAATTCACTGGGTTTACCAGAACTGAACTCTTGATTGTAGTAAGACACAGATCCTGGGTTTAACTCCGTTTATGAAGTCAAATTCAGAGCAGAATTTTCAACCCTGAAAAACACTCTGTTTTAAGTCTAGAATCATCCTCTTCATTCCAGCGTCTCCAATACAGAAAGAACCGTGAGCATACCCAGAAAAATGAACTGTGTTTCCTACTCATACGGACCATATGTAGTTCAACTGTGCTTATGAAATGATACAGACCGCAGCTAATCTTACATAAATGCTCTTTAGTTATAGTGATAATCGCGTTGGGTTCTAGAACTGTGCAAACTCATTTGAGCCGAAAATTCACTTGGTTTACCAGAAATGAACACTTCCTTGTAGGAAGACACAGATCCTGGGGTTAAACTCCGTTTCTGAAGGGAAATTCAAACAAGAGTTCTCATCCCTGAAACACACTCTGTTTTGAAGCAAGAAGCAAGCTCTTCTTTCTAGGGTCTAAAATACAGCAAGAATAATGAGCATGCCCTGAAAAAAAGAACTGTGTTTCCTATTCATACGGATCATATGTAGTTCAACTCTGCTTATGAAACTGATACACACCACACCTCCTCTTACATAAACGCTCTTTAGTTAATAGTGAGAATAGCATAGGGTTCCTGAACTGCGAAAAATCATTTGAGCCGTAAAATCACTGGGTTTACCATAACTGAACTCTTGCTTGTAGGAAGACACTTATCCTGGGGTTTAACTCCTTTTCTGAAGACAAATTCAGACCAGAGTTCTCATCCCTGAAAAACACTCTGTTTTAAGGCCAGAATCATCCTCTTCTTTCCAGCGACTCCATTACAGTAAGAACCGAGAGCATGCCCAGAAACAAAGAACTGTGTTTCCTTCTCATACAAACCATTTGTAGTTCAACTCTGCTTATGAAACTGATACAAAGCACAGCTGCTCTTACATAAATCCTCATTGGTTAATAGTGAGAATAGCGTAGGGTTCGTGAACTGCGAAAAATCATTTGAGCCCAAAATTCACTGGGTTTACCAGAAATGAACTCTTACTTGTAGGAAGACACAGATCCTGGGGATGAACTCCGTTTCTAAAGGGAAATTCAGACCAGGGTTCTCATCCATGAAACAAACTCTGTTTTAACGAATGAAGCAAGCTCTTCTTTCTAGAGTCGAAAATAGAGCAAGAACCATGAGCATGCCCTGAAAAAAAGAACTGTGTTTCCTACTCAGACGGATCATATGTAGTTCAACTCTGCTTATGAAACTGATACAAACCACAGCTCCTCTTACATAAATGCTCTTTAGTTAATAGTGAGAATAGCGTAGGGTTTGTGAACTGCAACAAATCATTTGAGCCCAAAATTCACTGGGTTTACCAGAAATGAACTCTTGCTTATAGGAAGACACAGATCCTGGGGATTAACTCCGTTTCTGAAGGGAAATTCAGACCAGTGTTCTCATCCATGAAACACACTCTGTTTTACCTCAAGAAGCAAGCTCTTCTTTCCAGAGTCTAAAATACAGCAAGAACCATGAGCATGCCCTGAATAAAAGAACTGTGTTTCCAACTCTGACGGACAATATGTAGTTCAACTCTGCTTATGAAACTGATACAAACCACAGCTCCTCTTACATAAATGCTCTTTAGTTAATAGTGAAAATAGATTTGTGTTCCTGAACTGCAAAAAATCATTTGAGCCCAAAATTCACTGGGTTTACCAGAACTGAACTCTTGATTGTAGTAAGACACAGATCCTGGGTTTAACTCCGTTTATGAAGTCAAATTCAGAGCAGAATTTTCAACCCTGAAAAACACTCTGTTTTAAGTCAAGAATCATCCTCTTCATTCCAGCGTCTCCAATACAGACAGAACCGTGAGCATACCCAGAAAAATGAACTGTGTTTCCTACTCATACGGACCATATGTAGTTCAACTGTGCTTATGAAATGATACAGACCGCAGCTAATCTTACATAAATGCTCTTTAGTTATAGTGATAATCGCGTTGGGTTCTAGAACTGTGCAAACTCATTTGAGCCGAAAATTCACTTGGTTTACCAGAAATGAACACTTCCTTGTAGGAAGACACAGATCCTGGGGTTAAACTCCGTTTCTGAAGGGAAATTCAGACCAGAGTTCTCATCCCTGAAACACACTCTGTTTTGACGCAAGAAGCAAGCTCTTCTTTCTAGGGTCTAAAATACAGCAAGAATAATGAGCATGCCCTGAAAAAAAGAACTGTGTTTCCTATTCATACGGACCATATGTAGTTCAACTCTGCTTATGAAACTGATACAGACCACACCTCCTCTTACATAAATGCTCTTCAGTAAATAGTGAGAATCGCGTTGGGTTCGTGAACAAAGACAAACCATTTGAGCCCAAAATTCACTGGCTTAACCAGAAATGAACTCTTGCTTGTAGGTAGACACAGATCCTGGGGTTTAACTCCGTTTCTGAAGTGAAATTCAGACGAGTTCTCATCCCTAAAACACACTCTGTTATAACTCAAAAAGCAAGCTCTTCTTTTCAGAGTCTAAAATACAGCAACAACAATGAGCATGCCCTGAAAAAAAGAACTGTGTTTTCTACTCAGACGGACCATATGTAGTTCAACTCTGCTTATGAAACTGATACAAACAACAGCTCCTCTTACATAAATGCTCTTTAGTTAATAGTGAAAATAGCGTTGCGTTCCTGAACAGCGAATAATCATTTGAGCCCAAAATTCACTGGGTTTACCAGAACTGAACTCTTGCTTGTAGTAAGACACAGATCCTGGGTTTAACTCCGTTTATGAAGTCAAATTGAGACCAGAATTTTCAACCCTGAAAAACACTCTGTTTTAAGTCAAGAATCATCCTCTTCTTTCCAGCGTCTCCAATACAGTAAGAACCGTGAGCATACCCAGAAAAATGAACTGTGTTTCCTACTCATACGGACCATATGTAGTTCAACTGTGCTTATGAAATGATACAGACCGCAGCTAATCTTTCATAAATGCTCTTTAGTTATAGTGATAATCGCGTTGGGTTCTAGAACTGTGTAAACTCATTTGAGGCGAAAACTCACTTGGTTTACCAGAAATGAACACTTCCTTGTAGGAAGACACAGATCCTGGGGTTAAACTCCGTTTCTGAAGGGAAATTCAAACAAGAGTTCTCATCCCTGAAACACACTCTGTTTTGAAGCAAGAAGCAAGCTCTTCTTTCTAGGGTCTAAAATACAGCAAGAATAATGAGCATGCCCTGAAAAAAAGAACTGTGTTTCCTATTCATACGGATCATATGTAGTTCAACTCTGCTTATGAAACTGATACACACCACACCTCCTCTTACATAAACGCTCTTTAGTTAATAGTGAGAATAGCATAGGGTTCCTGAACTGCGAAAAATCATTTGAGCCGTAAAATCACTGGGTTTACCATAACTGAACTCTTGCTTGTAGGAAGACACTTATCCTGGGGTTTAACTCCTTTTCTGAAGACAAATTCAGACCAGAGTTCTCATCCCTGAAAAACACTCTGTTTTAAGGCCAGAATCATCCTCTTCTTTCCAGCGACTCCATTACAGTAAGAACCGAGAGCATGCCCAGAAACAAAGAACTGTGTTTCCTTCTCATACAAACCATTTGTAGTTCAACTCTGCTTATGAAACTGATACAAAGCACAGCTGCTCTTACATAAATCCTCATTGGTTAATAGTGAGAATAGCGTAGGGTTCGTGAACTGCGAAAAATCATTTGAGCCCAAAATTCACTGGGTTTACCAGAAATGAACTCTTACTTGTAGGAAGACACAGATCCTGGGGATGAACTCCGTTTCTAAAGGGAAATTCAGACCAGTGTTCTCATCCATGAAACAAACTCTGTTTTAACGAATGAAGCAAGTTCTTCTTTCTAGAGTCGAAAATAGAGCAAGAACCATGAGCATGCCCTGAAAAAAAGAACTGTGTTTCCTACTCAGACGGATCATATGTAGTTCAACTCTGCTTATGAAACTGATACAAACCACAGCTCCTCTTACATAAATGCTCTTTAGTTAATAGTGAAAATAGCTTTGGGTTCCTGAACTGCAAATACTCATTTGAGCCCAAAATTCACTGGGTTTACCAGAACTGAACTCTGGCTTGTAGTAAGACACAGATCCTGGGGTTTAACTCCGATTATGAAGGCAAATACAGACCAGAGTTCTCATCCCTGAAACACACTCTGTTATAACCCAAGAAGCAAGCTCTTCTTTCCAGATCTAAAATACAGCAAGAACCATGAGCATGCCCTGAAAAAAAGAAGTATGTTTCCTACTCATAAGGACCATATGTAGTTCAACTCTGCTTATGAAACTGATGAAAACCACAGCTCCTCTTACATAAATGCTCTTCAGTTAATAGTGAAAATAGCTTTGGGTTCCTGAACTGCAAATAATCATTTGAGCCCAAAATTCACTGGGTTTACCAGAACTGAACTCTTGCTTGTAGTAAGACACAGATCCTGGGGTTTAACTCCTTTTATGAAGGCAAATTCAGACCAGAGTTCTCATCCCTGAAACACACTCTGTTATAACGCAAGAAGCAAGCTCTTGTTCCCAGATCTAAAATACAGCAAGAACCATGAGCATGCCCTGAAAAAAAGAACTGTGTTTCCTACTCATACAAACCATATGTAGTTCAACTCTGCTTATGAAATGATACAGATAGAAGCTCCTCTTAAATAAATGCTCTTTAGTTAATAGTAAGCATAGCTTTGGGTCCCTGAACTGCAATAAATCATTTGAGCCGAAAAACCACTGGGTTTACAACAACTGAACTCTTGATTGTAGTAAGACACAGATCCTGGGGTTTAACTCCGATTATGAAGGCAAATTCAGACCAGCGATCTCATCCCTGAATCACACTCTATTATAACGCAATAAGCAATCTCTTCTTTCCAAATCTAAAATATAGTAAGAACCATGAGCATGCCCTGAAAAAAAGAACTATGTTTCCTACTCATAATGACCATATGTAGTTCAACTCTGCTTATGAAACTGATAAAAACCACGGCTCCTCTTACATAAATGCTCTTTAGTTAATAGTGAGAATCATGTTGGGTTCGTGAACTGCGAAAAATTATTTGAGCCCAAAATTCACTGGCTTTACCAGAAATGAACTCTTACTTGTAGGAAGACACTTATCCTGGGGTTTAACTCAATTTCTGAAGGCAAATTCTGACCAGAGTTCTCATCCCCGAAAAACACTCTGTTTTAGGCAAGAATCATCCTCTTCTTTCCAGTGTCTCAATACAGTAACAAACATGAGCATGCCAAGAAAAAAAGAACTGTGTTTCCTACTCATACGGACCATATGTAGTTCAAATCTGCTTATGAAATGATGCAGACTGCAGCTCCTCTTACATAAATGCTCCTTAGTTAATAGTGAGAATCATCTTGGGTTCATAAACTGTGAAAAATCATTTGAGCCCAAAATTAACTGGGTTTACCAGAAATGAACTCTTGATTGTAGGAAGACACTGATTCTGGAGTTTAACTCCGTTTCTGAAGGCAAATTCAGACCAGAGTTCTCATCCCTGAAAAACACTCAGTTTTAAGGCAAGAATCATCCTCTTCTTTCCAAAGTCTCCAATAGAGTAACAAAAATGAGCACGCCCAAAAAAAAAAATTGTGTTTCTGAGTAATACAGACAATATGGAGTTCAACTCTGCTTATGAAACTGATACAAACCACAGCTCCACTTACATAAATGCTCTTTAGTTAATAGGGAGAATAGCCTAGGGTTCGTGAACTGGGAAAAATCATTTGAGCCCAAAATTCACTGGGTTTACCAGAAATGAACTCTTGCTTGTAAGAAGACACAGATCCTGGGGATTAACTCCGTTTCTGAAGGGAAATTCAGAGTAGTGTTCTCATCCATGAAACACACTCTGTTTTAACGCAAGAAGCAAGCTCTTCTTTCCAGCGTCTCCAATGCAGTAAGAATTGTGAGCATGCCCAGAAAAAAAGAACTGTGTTTCCTACTCATATGGACCATATGTAGTTCAAATCTGCTTATGAAATGATGCAGACTGCAGCTCCTCTTACATAAATGCTCCTTAGTTAATAGTGATAATCGCTTTGGGTTCTAGAACTGTGTAACCACATTTGAGCCGAAAATTCACTTGGTTTACCAGAAATGAACACTTGCTTGTAGGAAGACACAGATGCTGGGGTTTAACTCCGTTTCTGAAGGGAAATTCAGACCAGAGTTCTCCCCCCTTAAACACACTCTGTTATAACACAAGAAGCAAGCTCTTCTTTCCAGAATCTAAAATACAGCAAGAACCATGAGCATGCCCTGAAAAAAAGAACTGTGTTTCCTACTCATAGGGACCATATGTAGTTCAACTCTGCTTATGAAAAGATACAGACCGCAGCTCCTCTTACATAAATGCTCTTAATTTATAGTGAAAATAGCGTTGGGTTCCTGAACTGCGAATAATCATTTGACCCCAAAATTCACTGTGTTTACCAGAACTGAACTATTGCTTGTAGGAAGACACTTATCCTGGCGGTTAACTCCTTTTCTGAAGACAAATTCCGACCAGAGTTCTCATCCCTGAAAAACACTCTGTTTTAAGGGAAGAATCATACTCTTCCTTCCAGCGTCTCTAATATAGTAAGAAACATGAGCATGCCCAGAAAAAAAGAATTGTGTTTCCTATTCATACGGACCATATGTAGTTCAACTCTGCTTATGAAACTGATACAGACCACACTTCCTCTTACATAAATGCTCTTTAGTTAATAGTAAGAATAGCGTTGGGTTCCAGAACTGAGAAAAAATCAATTGGGCCCAAAATTCACTGGGTACCAGAACTGAACTCTTGCTTGTAGGAAGACACAGATCCTTGGGTTTAACTCCGTTCCTGAAGGGAAATTCAGAGCAGAGTTCTCCTCCCAGAAACACACTCTGTAATAACGCAAGAAGCAAGCACTTCTTTCCATAGACTAAAATACACCAAGAACCATGTGCATGCCCTCAAAAAAAGAACTGTGTTGCCCACTCAGACGGACCATATGTAATTCAAAGCTAATTATGAAACTGATACAAACCACAGCTCCTCTTACATAAATGCTCTTTAGTTAATAGTGAGAATCATGTTGGGTTCTTGAATTGCGAAAAAATTATTTGTGCCAAAAAATCACTGGGTTTACCAGAACTGAACTCTTGCTTGTAGGAAGACACAGATCATGGGGTTTAACTCCGTTTCTGAAGGCAAATTCAGACCAGAGTTCTCATCCCTGAAAAACAATCTGTTTTAAGGCAAGAATCATCCTCTTATTTCCAGCATCTACAATATAGTAAGAAACAGGAGCATGCCCAGAAAAAGGAACTGTGTTTCCTACTCATATGGATCATATGTAGTTCAACTCTGCTTTTGAAACTGATACAAACCACAGCTCCTCTTACATTAATGCTCTTTAGTTAATAGTGAGAATCGGTTTGGGTTGGTGAACTGTGAAAAATCATTAGAGCCCAAAATTCACTTTGTTTACCAGAAATGAACACTTTCCTGTAGGAAGACACAGATCCTGGCGTTTAACTCCGTTTCTGAAGGGAAATTAAGACCAGAGTTCTCATCCTGAAACACACTCTGTTTTAACGCAAGAAGCAAGCTCTTCTTTCTAGAGTCTAAAATAAAACAAGAACCATGAGCATGCCCTGAAAAAAAGAACTGTGTTTCCTACTCAGACAGACCATATGTAGTTCATCTCTACTTATGAAACTGATACAAAACATAGCTCCTCTTACATAAATGCTCTTTAGTTAATAGTGAAAACAGCGTTGGGTTCCTGAACTGCGAAAAATCATTTGAGCCCAAAATTCACTGGGTTTACCAGAACTGAACTCTTGATTGTAGTAAGAAACAGATCCTGGTGTTTAACTCTGTTTCTGCGTGGAAATTCAGACCAGAGTTCTCAACAGTGAAAAACACTCTGTTTTAAGGCAAGAATCATCCTCTTCTTTCCGGCGTCTCCAATACAGTAAGAACCATGAGCATGCCCAGAAAAAAAGAACTGTGTTTCCTACTCATACAAACCATATGTAGTTCAACTCTGCTTATGAAATGATACAGACCGCAGCTCCTCTTACATAAATGCTCTTTAGTTAATAGTAAGCATAGCGTTGGGTCTCTGAACTGCAATAAATCATTTGAGCTGAAAAACCACTGGGTTTACAACAACTGAACTCTTGATTGTAGTAAGACACAGATCCTGGGGTTTAACTCCGTTTATGAAGGCAAATTCAGACCAGCGATCTCAACCCTGAATCACACTCTATTATAACGCAATAAGCAATCTCTTCTTTCCAAATCTAAAATATAGTAAGAACCATGAGCATGCCCTGAAAAAAAGAACTATGTTTCCAACTCATAATGACCATATGTAGTTCAACTCTGCTTATGAAACTGATAAAAACCATGGCTACTCTTACATAAATGCTCTTTAGTTAATAGTGAGAATCATGTTGGGTTCGTGAACTGCGAAAAATTATTTGAGCCCAAAATTCACTGGCTTTACCAGAAATGAACTCTTACTTGTAGGAAGACACTTATCCTGGGGTTTAAATCAATTTCTGAAGGCAAATTCTGACCAGAGTTCTCATCCCCGAAAAACACTCTGTTTTAAGGCAAGAATCATCCTCTTCTTTCCAGTGTCTCAATACAGTAACAAACATGAGCATGCCAAGAAAAAAGAACTGTGTTTCCTTCTCATACAAACCATTTGTAGTTCAACTCTGCTTATGAAACTGATACAAAGCACAGCTGCTCTTACATAAATCCTCATTGGTTAATAGTGAGAATAGCGTAGGGTTCATGAACTGCGCAAAATCATTTGAGCCCGAAATTCACTGGGTTTACCAGAAATGAACTCTTGCTTGTAGGAAGACACAGATCCTGGGCTTTAACTCCGTTTCTGAAGGGAAATTCAGACCAGAGTTCTCATCCCTGAAACTCACTCTGTTTTAAAGCAAGAAGCAAGCTCTTCTTCCCAGAGTCTAAAATAGAGCAAGAACCATGAGCATGGTCTGAAAAAAAGAACTGTGATTCCTACTCATACAGACCATATGTAGTTCAACTCTGCTTATGAAACTGATATAAACCCCAGCTCCTCTTACATAAATGCTCTTTAGTTAATAGTGAGAATCATGTTGGGTTCGTGAACTGCGAAAAATTATTTGAGCCCAAAATTCACTGGCTTTACCAGAAATGAACTCTTACTTGTAGGAAGACACTTATCCTGGGGTTTAACTCAATTTCTGAAGGCAAATTCTGACCAGAGTTCTCATCCCCGAAAAACACTCTGTTTTAAGGCAAGAATCATCCTCTTCTTTCCAGTGTCTCAATACAGTAACAAACATGAGCATGCCAAGAAAAAAGAACTGTGTTTCCTTCTCATACAAACCATTTGTAGTTCAACTCTGCTTATGAAACTGATACAAAGCACAGCTGCTCTTACATAAATCCTCATTGGTTAATAGTGAGAATAGCGTAGGGTTCGTGAACTGCGAAAAATCATTTGAGCCCGAAATTCACTGGGTTTACCAGAAATGAACTCTTGCTTGTAGGAAGACACAGATCCTGGGGATGAAATCCGTTTCTGAAGTGAAATTCAGACCAGAGTTCTCATCCCTGAAACACACTCTGTTATAACACAAAAAGCAAGCTCTTCTTTTCAGAGTATAAAATACAACAAGAACCATGAGCATGCCCTGAAAAAAAGAACTATGTTTCCTACTCATAATGACCATATGTAGTTCAACTCTGCTTATGAAATGATACAGACCGCAGCTCCTCTTAAATAAATGATCTTTAGATAATAGAAAGCATAGCGTTGGGTACCTGAACTGCGAAAAATCAATTGAGCCCAAAATTCACTGGGTTTACCAGAACCGAACTCTTGATTGTAGTAAGACACTGATCCTGGGGTTTAACTCCGTTTATGAAGGCAAATTCAGCCCAGAGTTCTCATCCCTGAAACACACTCTGTTATAACGCAAGAAGCATGCTCTTCTTCCCAGATCTAAAATACAGCAAGAACCATGAGCATGCCCTGAAAAAAAGAACTGTGTTTCCTACTCATACAAACCATATGTAGTTCAACTCTGCTTATGAAATGATACAGACCGAAGCTCCTCTTAAATAAATGCTCTTTAGTTAATAGTAAGCATAGCGTTGGGTTGAACTGCGAAAAATCAATTGAGCCCAAAATTCACTGGGTTAACCAGAAATGAACTCTCGCTTGTGGGAAGACACAGATCCTGGGGTTTAACTCCGTTTCTGAAGTGTAATTCAGACCAGAGTTCTCATCCCTAAAACACACTCTGTTATTACGCAAAAAGCAAGCTCTTCTTTTCAGAGTCTAAAATACAGCGAGAACCATGATCATGCCCTGAAAAAAAGAACTGGGTTTCCTACTCATACAAACCATATGTCGTTCAACTCTGCTTATGTAATGATACAGACCGCAGCTCCTCTTACATAAATGCTCTTTAGTTAATAGTGAAAATAGCGTTGTGTTCCTGAACTGCGAAAAATCATTTGAGCCCAAAATTCACTGGGTTTACCAGAACTGAACTCTGGATTGTAGTAAGGCACAGATCCTGGGGTTTAACTCCGTTTATGAAGGCAAATTCAGACCAGAGTTCTCATCCCTGAAACACACTCTGTTATAACGCAAGAAGCACGCTCTTCTTTCCAGCGTCTACAATACAGTAAGAACCGTGAGCATGCCCAGAAAAATGAACTGTGTTTCCAACTCATACGGACCATATGTAGTTCAACTCTGCTTATGAATTGATACAGACCACATCTAATCTTACATAAATGCTCTTTAGTTAATAGTGATAATCGTGGTGGGTTCTAGAACTGTGTAAACTCATTTGAGCCAAAAATTCACTTGGTTTATGAGAAATGAACACTTGCTTGCAGGAAGACACAGATCCTGGTGTTTAACTCCGTTTCTGAAGTGAAATTCAGACCAGAGTTCTCATCCCTGAAACACACTCTGTTATAACGCAAGAAGCAAGCTCTTCTTCCCAGATCTAAAATACAGCAAGAACCATGAGCATGCCCTGAAAAAAAGAACTGTGTTTCCTACTCATACAAACCGTATGTAGTTCAACTCTGCTTATGAAATGATACAGACCGCAGCTCCTCTTAAATAAATGCTCTTTAGTTAATAGTAAGCATAGCGTTGGGTTGAACTGCGAAAAATCAATTGAGCCCAAAATTCACTGGGATAACCAGAAATGAACTCTTGCTTTTAGGAAGACACTGATCCTGGGGTTTAACTCATTTTCTGAAGGCAAATTCAGACCAGAGTTCTCATCCCTGAAAAACACTCTGTTTTAAGGCAAGAATCATCCTCTTCTATCCAACGTCTCCAATAGAGTAACAAACATGAGCACGCCCAAAAAAAAAAAAATAACTGTGTTTCTGAGTAATACAGACAATATGTTGTTCAACTCTGCTTATGAAACTGATACAAACCACAGCTCCACTTACATAAATGCTCTTTAGTTAATAGGGAGATTAGCGTAGGGTTCGTGAACTGCGAAAAATCATTTGAGCCCAAAATACACTGGGTTTACCAGAAATGAACTCTTGCTTTTAGGAAGATACAGATCCTGGGGATTAACTCCGTTTCTGAAGGGAAATTCAGAGTAGTGTTCTCATCCATGAAACACACTCTGTTTTAACGCAAGAAGCAAGCTCTTCTTTCCAGCGTCTCCAATACAGTAAGAACCGTGAGCATGCCCAGAAAAAAAGAACTGTGTTTCCTACTCATACGGACCATATGTAGTTCAAATCTGCTTATGACATGATGCAGACTACAGCTCCTCTTACATAAATGCTCCTTAGTTAATAGTGATAATCGCATTGGGTTCTAGAACTGTGTAACCACATTTGAGCCGAAAATTCACGTGGTATACCAGAAATGAACACTTGCTTGTAGGAAGACACAGATCCTGGGGTTTAACTCCGTTTCTGAAGGGAAATTCAGACCAGAGTTCTCATCCCTGAAACACACTCTGTTTTAACGCAAGAAGCAAGCTCTTCTTTCCAGAGTCTAAAATAGAGCAAGAACCATGAGCATCCCCTAAAAAAAGGACTTTGTTTCCTACCCAGACAGACCATATGTAGTTCAACTCTACTTATGAAACTGATACAAACCACAGCTCCTCTTACATAAATGCTCTTTAGTTAATAGTGAGAATAGCGTTGGGTTCCTGAAATGCCAAAATATATTTGAGCACAATATTTACTGGGTTTACCAGAAATGAACTCTCGCTTGTAGAAAGACTCTGATCCTGGGTTTAACTCCGTTTCTGAAGGGAAATTCAGACCAGAGTTCTCATCGCTGAAACACACTCTGTTTTAACGCAAGAAGCAAGCTCTTCTTTCTAGAGTCTAAAATACTGCAAGAACCATGAGCATGCCCTGAAAAAAGGAAATGTGTTTCCTATTCAGACGGACCATATATAGTTCAACTCTGCTTATGAAACTGATACAGACCACACCTCCTCTTACATAAATGCTCTTTAGTTAATAGTGAGAATCATGTTGGGTTCTTGAATTGCGAAAAAATCATTTGTGCCAAAAAATCACTTTGTTTACCAGAACTGAACTCTTGCTTGTAGGAAGACACAGATCATGGGGTTTAACTCCGTTTCTGAAGGCAAATTCAGACCAGAGTTCTCATCCCTGAAAAACAATCTGTTTTAAGGCAAGAATCATCCTCTTCTTTCCAGCGTATCCAATATAGTAAGAAACATGAGAATGCCCAGAAAAAAAGAACTGTGTTTCCGAATAATACAGACCATATGTAGTTCAACTCTGCTTATGGAACTGTTTGAAACCACAGCTCCTCTTACATAAATGCTCTTTAGTTAATAGTGAGAATAGCGTAGGGTTCGTGAACTGCGAAAAATCATTTGAGCCCAAAATTCACTGGGTTTACCAGAAATGAACACTTGCTTGTAGGAAGACACAGATCCTGGGGATTAACTCCGTTTCTGAAGGGAAAATCAGACCAGTGTTCTCATCCATGAAACACACTCTGTTTTAACGCAAGAAGCAAGCTTTTTTTCCAGAGTCTAAAATAGAGCAAGAACCATGAGCATTCCCTAAAAAAAGGACTTTGTTTCCTACCCAGACGGACCATATGTAGTTCAACTCTACTTATGAAACTGATACAAACCACAGCTCCTCTTACATAAATGCTCTTTAGTTAATAGTGAATATAGCGTTGGGTTCCTGAACTGTGAATAATCATTTGAGCCCGAAATTCACTTGGTTTCAAGAACTGACCTCTTGCTTGTAGGAAGACACATATCCTGGGGTATAACTTCTTTTCTGAAGACAAATTCAGACCACAGTTAACATACCTGAAAAACACTCTGTTTTAAGGCCAGAATCATCCTGTTCATTCCAGTGTCTCCAAACAGTAAGAACCGAGAGCATGCCCAGAAAAAAAGAGCTGTGTTTCCTACTCATAAGGACCATATGTAGTTCAACTCTGCTTATGAAATGATACAGACCGCAGCTCCTCTTACAGAAATGCTATTTAGTTAATAGTGATAATCGCGTTGGGTTCTAGAACTGTGGAAACTCATTTGAGCCGAAAATTCACTTGGTTTACCAGAAATGAACACTTGCTTGTAGGAAGACACAGATCCTGGGGTTTAACTCCGTTTCTGAAGGGAAATTCAGACCACAGTTCTCATCCCTGAAACACACTCTGTTTTAACGCAAGAAGCAAGCTCTTCTTTCTAGAGTCTAAAATACAGCAAGAACCATGAGCTTGCCCTGAAAAAAAGAACTGGGTTTCCTATTCATACGGACCATATGTAGTTCAACTCTGCTTATGAAACTGATACAGACCACATTTCCTCTTACATAAATGCTCTTTAGTTAATAGTGAGAATAACGTTTGGTTACTGAACTGCGAAAAATCATTTGAGCACAAAATTCACTGGGTTTACCAGAAATGAACTCTCTATTGTAGGAAGACACAGATCCTGGGGTTTAACTCCCTTTTGAAGGGAAATTCAGACCAGAGTTCTCATCCCTGAAACCCACTCTGTTATAACGCAAGAAGCAAGCTCTTCTTTCCAGATCTAAAATACAGCAAGAACCATGAGCATGCCCTGAAAAAAAGAACTGTGTTTCCTACTCAGTCGGATCATATGTAGTTCAACTCTGCTTATGAAACTGATACAAACCACAGCTCCTCTTACATAAATGCTCTTTAGTTAATAGTGAGAATCATGTTGGGTTCGTGAACTGCGAAAAATCATTTGAGCCCAAAATTCACTGGCTTTACCAGAAATGAACTCTTGCTTGTAGGAAGACACTGATCCTGGGGTTTAACTCATTTTCTGAAGGCAAATTCAGACCAGTGTTCTCATGCCTGAAAAACAATCTGTTTTAAGGCAAGAATCATCCTCTTCTTTCCAGCGTATCCAATATAGTAAGAAACATGAGAATGCCCAGAAAAAAAGAACTGTGTTTCCGAATAATACAGACCATATGTAGTTCAACTCTGCTTATGGAACTGATTGAAACCACAACTCTTCTTACATAAATGCTCTTTAGTTAATAGTGAATATAGCGTTGGGTTCCTGAACTGCGAATAATCATTTGAGCCCGAAATTCACTTGGTTTCAAGAACTGACCTCTTGCTTGTAGGAAGACACATATCCTGGGGTATAACTTCTTTTCTGAAGACAAATTCAGACCACAGTTAACATACCTGAAAAACACTCTGTTTTAAGGCCAGAATCATCCTGTTCATTCCAGTGTCTCCAAACAGTAAGAACCGAGAGCATGCCCAGAAAAAAAGAGCTGTGTTTCCTACTCATAAGGACCATATGTAGTTCAACTCTGCTTATGAAATGATACAGACCGCAGCTCCTCTTACAGAAATGCTATTTAGTTAATAGTGATAATCGCGTTGGGTTCTAGAACTGTGGAAACTCATTTGAGCCGAAAATTCACTTGGTTTACCAGAAATGAACACTTGCTTGTAGGAAGACACAGATCCTGGGGTTTAACTCCGTTTCTGAAGGGAAATTCAGACCAGTGTGCTCATCCATGAAACACACTCTGTTTTAATGCAAGAAGCAAGCTCTTCTTTCCAGCGTCTCCAATGCAGTAAGAATTGTGAGCATGCCCAGAAAAAAAGAACTGTGTTTCCTACTCATATGGACCATATGTAGTTCAAATCTGCTTATGAAATGATGCAGACTGCAGCTCCTCTTACATAAATGCTACTTAGTTAATAGTGATAATCGCTTTGGGATCTAGAACTGTGTAACCACATTTGAGCCGAAAATTCACTTGGTTTACCAGAAATGAACACTTGCTTGTAGGAAGACACAGATGCTGGGGTTTAACTCCGTTTCTGAAGGGAAATTCAGACCAGAGTTCTCATCCCTGAAACACACTCTGTTTTAACGCAAGAAGCAAGCTCTTCTTTCTAGATCTAAAATACAGCAAGAACCATAAGCATGCCCTGAAAAAAGGAACTGTGTTTCCTATTCAGACGGACCATATATAGTTCAACTCTGCTTATGAAACTGATACAGACCACATCTCCTCTTACATAAATGCTCTTTAGTTAATAGTGAGAATAGCGTTGGGTTCCTGAACTGCGAAAAAAACATTTGAGCCGAAAAATCAATGGGTTTACCAGAACTGAAATCTTGCTTGTAGGAAGACACAGATCCTGGGGTTTAACTCCGTTTCTGAAGTGAAATTCAGACCAGAGTTCTCACCCCTTAAACACACTCTGTTATAACACAAGAAGCAAGCTCTTCTTTCCAGAATCTAAAATACAGCAAGAACCATGAGCATGCCCTGAAAAAAAGAACTGTGTTTCCTACTCATAGGGACCATATGTAGTTCAACTCTGCTTATGAAAAGATACAGACCGCAGCTCCTCTTACATAAATGCTCTTTAGTTTATAGTGAAAATAGCGTTGGGTTCCTGAACTGCGAAAAATCATTTGACCCCAAAATTCACTGTGTTTACCAGAACTGAACTATTGCTTGTAGGAAGACACTTATCCTGGCGTTTAACTCCTTTTCTGAAGACAAATTCCGACCAGAGTTCTCATCCCTGAAAAACACTCTGTTTTAAGGGAAGAATCATACTCTTCTTTCCAGCGTCTCTAATATAGTAAGAAACATGAGCATGCCCAGAAAAAAAGAACTGTGTTTCCTATTCATACGGACCATATGTAGTTCAACTCTGCTTATGAAACTGATACAGACCACACTTCCTCTTACATAAATGCTCTTTAGTTAATAGTGAAAACAGCGTTGGGTTCCTGAACTGCAAAAAATCATTTGGGCCAAAAAATCACTGGGATTACCAGAACTGAACTCTTGCTTGTAGGAAGACACAGATCCTGGGGTTTAACTCCGTTTCTGCGTGGAAATTCTCATCCCTGAAAAACAATCTGTTTTAAGGCAAGAATCATCCTCTCCTTTCCAGCGTCTCCAATATAGTAAGAAACATGAGCATGCCCAGAAAAAAACAACTGTGTTTCCTACTCATACGGACCATATGTAGTCCAACTCTGCAAAAACACTGATACAAACCACAGCTCCTCTTACATAAATGCTCTTTAGTTAATAGTAAGAATAGCGCTGGGTTCCTGAACTGTGAAAAATCAATTGAGTCCAAAATCACTGGGTTTTCCAGAACTGAACTCTTGATTGTAGAAAGACACAGATCCTGGGGTTTAACTCCGTTTCTGACAGCAAATTAGGACCAGAATACTCAACCCTGAAAAACATTATGTTTTAAGGCAAGAATCATCCTCTTCTTTCCAGCGTCTCCAATACAGCAAGAACCATGAGCATGCCCTGAAAAAAAGAACTGTGCTTCCTACTCAGACGGACCACATGTAGTTCAACTCTGCTTATGAAACTGATACAAACCACAGCTCCTCTTACATAAAAGCTCTTTAGTTAATACTGAGAATCGCGTTGGGTTCGTGAACTGCAACAAATCATTTGAGTCGAAAATTCACTGGGTTAACCAGAAATGAACTCTTGCTTGTAGGAAGACACAGATCCTGGGGTTTAACTCCATTTTTGAAGGGAAATTCAGACCAGAGTTCTCATCCCTGAAACACACTCTGTTATAACGCAAGAAGCAAGCTCTTCTTTCCAGAGTCTAAAATACAGCAAGAACCATGAGCATTCCCAGAAAAAAAGAACTGTGTTTCCTACTCATACGGACCATATGTAGTTCAACTGTGCTTATGAAACTGATACAAACCACAGCTCCTCTTACATTAATGCTCTTTAGTTAATAGTGAGAATCGGTTCGGGTTGCTCAACTGTGAAAAATCATTTGAGCCCAAAATTCACTTTGTTTACCAGAAATGAACACATGCTTGTAGAAGACACAGATCCTGGGGTTTAACTCCGTTTCTGAAGGGAAATTCAGACCAGAGTTCTCACCCCTGAAACACACTCTGTTTTAAGGCAAGAAGGAAGCTCTTCATTCCAGATTCTAAAATAGAGCAAGAATCATGAGCATGCCCTGAAAAAAAGAACTGTGTTTCCTACTCAGACAGACCATATGTCGTTCAACTCTGCTTATGAAATGATACAGACCGCAGCTCCTCTTAAATAAATGCTCTTTAGTTTATAGTAAGAATAGCGTTGGGTTCCTGAACTGTGAAAAATCAATAGTGCCCAAAATTCACTGAGTTTACCAGAACTGAACTCTTGCTTGTAGTAAGACACAGATCCTGTTGTTTAACTCCGGTTCTGCATGAAAATTCAGACCAGAGTTCTTATCCCTGAAAAAAAATCTGTTTTAAGGCAAGAATCATGCTCTTCTTTCCAGTGTCTCCAATATAGTAAGAAACATGAGCATGCCCAGAAAAAAACAACTGTGTTTCCTACTCATACGGACCTTATGTAGTTCAACTCTGCTTATGAAATGATAAGGACTCCAGCTCATCTTACATAAAGGCTCTTTAGTTAAAAGTGATGATCGAGTTGGGTTCTAGAACTGTCTAAAGTCATTTGAGCTGAAAATTCACTTGGTTTACCAGAAATGAACACTTGCTTGTAGGAAGACACAGATCCTGGGGTTTAACTCCGTTTCTGAAGGGAAATTCAGACCAGAGTTCTCATCCCTGAAACACACTCTGTTTTAACGCAAGAAGCAAGCTCTTCTTTCTAGATCTAAAATACAGCAAGAACCATAAGCATGCCCTGAAAAAAGGAACTGTGTTTCCTATTCAGACGGACCATATATAGTTCAACTATGCTTATGAAACTGATACAGACCACATCTCCTCTTACATAAATGCTCTTTAGTTAATAGTGAGAATAGCGTTGGGTTCCTGAACTGCGAAAAAAACATTTGAGCCGAAAAATCAATGGGTTTACCAGAACTGAAATCTTGCTTGTAGGAAGACACAGATCCTGGGGTTTAACTCCGTTTCTGAAGTGAAATTCAGACCAGAGTTCTCACCCCTTAAACACACTCTGTTATAACACAAGAAGCAAGCTCTTCTTTCCAGAATCTAAAATACAGCAAGAACCATGAGCATGCCCTGAAAAAAAGAACTGTGTTTCCTACTCATAGGGACCATATGTAGTTCAACTCTGCTTATGAAAAGATACAGACCGCAGCTCCTCTTACATAAATGCTCTTTAGTTTATAGTGAAAATAGCGTTGGGTTCCTGAACTGCGAAAAATCATTTGACCCCAAAATTCACTGTGTTTACCAGAACTGAACTATTGCTTGTAGGAAGACACTTATCCTGGCGTTTAACTCCTTTTCTGAAGACAAATTCCGACCAGAGTTCTCATCCCTGAAAAACACTCTGTTTTAAGGGAAGAATCATACTCTTCTTTCCAGCGTCTCTAATATAGTAAGAAACATGAGCATGCCCAGAAAAAAAGAACTGTGTTTCCTATTCATACGGACCATATGTAGTTCAACTCTGCTTATGAAACTGATACAGACCACACTTCCTCTTACATAAATGCTCTTTAGTTAATAGTAAGAATAGCGTTGGGTTCCAGAACTGAGAAAAAATCAATTGGGCCCAAAATTCACTGGGTACCAGAACTGAACTCTTGCTTGTAGGAAGACACAGATCCTTGGGTTTAACTCCGTTCCTGACGGGAAATTCAGAGCAGAGTTCTCCTCCCAGAAACACACTCTGTAATAACGCAAGAAGCAAGCACTTCTTTCCAGAGACTAAAATACACCAAGAACCATGAGCATGCCCTCAAAAAAAGAACTGTTGCCCACTCAGACGGACCATATGTAATTCAAAGCTAATTATGAAACTGATACAAACCACAGCTCCTCTTACATAAATGCTCTTTAGTTAATAGTGAGAATCATGTTGGGTTCTTGAATTGCGAAAAAATCATTTGTGCCAAAAAATCACTGGGTTTACCAGAACTGAACTCTTGCTTGTAGGAAGACACAGATCATGGGGTTTAACTCCGTTTCTGAAGGCAAATTCAGACCAGAGTTCTCATCCCTGAAAAACAATCTGTTTTAAGGCAAGAATCATCCTCTTATTTCCAGCATCTACAATATAGTAAGAAACAGGAGCATGCCCAGAAAAAGGAACTGTGTTTCCTACTCATATGGATCATATGTAGTTCAACTCTGCTTTTGAAACTGATACAAACCACAGCTCCTCTTACATTAATGCTCTTTAGTTAATAGTGAGAATCGGTTTGGGTTGGTGAACTGTGAAAAATCATTTGAGCCCAAAATTCACTTTGTTTACCAGAAATGAACACTTTCCTGTAGGAAGACACAGATCCTGGTGTTTAACTCCGTTTCTGAAGGGAAATTAAAACCAGAGTTCTCATCCTGAAACACACTCTGTTTTAACGCAAGAAGCAAGCTCTTCTTTCTAGAGTCTAAAATAAAACAAGAACCATGAGCATGCCCTGAAAAAAAGAACTGTGTTTCCTACTCAGACAGACCATATATAGTTCATCTCTACTTATGAAACTGATACAAACCATAGCTCCTCTTACATAAATGCTCTTTAGTTAATAGTGAAAACAGCGTTGGGTTCCTGAACTGCAAAAAATCATTTGGGCCAAAAAATCACTGGGATTACCAGAACTGAACTCTTGCTTGTAGGAAGACACAGATCCTGGGGTTTAACTCCGTTTCTGCGTGGAAATTCTCATCCCTGAAAAACAATCTGTTTTAAGGCAAGAATCATCCTCTCCTTTCCAGCGTCTCCAATATAGTAAGAAACATGAGCATGCCCAGAAAAAAACAACTGTGTTTCCTACTCATACGGACCATATGTAGTCCAACTCTGCAAAAACACTGATACAAACCACAGCTCCTCTTACATAAATGCTCTTTAGTTAATAGTAAGAATAGCGCTGGGTTCCTGAACTGTGAAAAATCAATTGAGTCCAAAATCACTGGGTTTTCCAGAACTGAACTCTTGATTGTAGAAAGACACAGATCCTGGGGTTTAACTCCGTTTCTGACAGCAAATTAGGACCAGAATACTCAACCCTGAAAAACATTATGTTTTAAGGCAAGAATCATCCTCTTCTTTCCAGCGTCTCCAATACAGCAAGAACCATGAGCATGCCCTGAAAAAAAGAACTGTGTTTCCTACTCAGACAGACCACATGTAGTTCAACTCTGCTTATGAAACTGATACAAACCACAGCTCCTCTTACATAAAAGCTCTTTAGTTAATACTGAGAATCGCGTTGGGTTCGTGAACTGCAACAAATCATTTGAGTCGAAAATTCACTGGGTTAACCAGAAATGAACTCTTGCTTGTAGGAAGACACAGATCCTGGGGTTTAACTCCATTTTTGAAGGGAAATTCAGACCAGAGTTCTCATCCCTGAAACACACTCTGTTATAACGCAAGAAGCAAGCTCTTCTTTCCAGAGTCTAAAATACAGCAAGAACCATGAGCATTCCCAGAAAAAAAGAACTGTGTTTCCTACTCATACGGACCATATGTAGTTCAACTGTGCTTATGAAACTGATACAAACCACAGCTCCTCTTACATTAATGCTCTTTAGTTAATAGTGAGAATCGGTTCGGGTTGCTCAACTGTGAAAAATCATTTGAGCCCAAAATTCACTTTGTTTACCAGAAATGAACACATGCTTGTAGAAGACACAGATCCTGGGGTTTAACTCCGTTTCTGAAGGGAAATTCAGACCAGAGTTCTCACCCCTGAAACACACTCTGTTTTAAGGCAAGAAGGAAGCTCTTCATTCCAGATTCTAAAATAGAGCAAGAATCATGAGCATGTCCTGAAAAAAAGAACTGTGTTTCCTACTCAGACAGACCATATGTCGTTCAACTCTGCTTATGAAATGATACAGACCGCAGCTCCTCTTAAATAAATGCTCTTTAGTTTATAGTAAGAATAGCGTTGGGTTCCTGAACTGTGAAAAATCAATAGTGCCCAAAATTCACTGAGTTTACCAGAACTGAACTCTTGCTTGTAGTAAGACACAGATCCTGTTGTTTAACTCCGGTTCTGCATGAAAATTCAGACCAGAGTTCTTATCCCTGAAAAAAAATCTGTTTTAAGGCAAGAATCATGCTCTTCTTTCCAGTGTCTCCAATATAGTAAGAAACATGAGCATGCCCAGAAAAAAACAACTGTGTTTCCTACTCATACGGACCTTATGTAGTTCAACTCTGCTTATGAAATGATAAGGACTCCAGCTCATCTTACATAAAGGCTCTTTAGTTAAAAGTGATGATCGAGTTGGGTTCTAGAACTGTCTAAAGTCATTTGAGCCGAAAATTCACTTGGTTTACCAGAAATGAACACTTGCTTGTAGGAAGACACAGATCCTGGGGTTTAACTCCGTTTCTGAAGGGAAATTCAGACCAGAGTTCTCATCCCTGAAACACACTCTGTTTTAACGCAAGAAGCAAGCTCTTCTTTCTAGATCTAAAATACAGCAAGAACCATAAGCATGCCCTGAAAAAAGGAACTGTGTTTCCTATTCAGACGGACCATATATAGTTCAACTCTGCTTATGAAACTGATACAGACCACATCTCCTCTTACATAAATGCTCTTTAGTTAATAGTGAGAATAGCGTTGGGTTCCTGAACTGCGAAAAAAACATTTGAGCCGAAAAATCAATGGGTTTACCAGAACTGAAATCTTGCTTGTAGGAAGACACAGATCCTGGGGTTTAACTCCGTTTCTGAAGTGAAATTCAGACCAGAGTTCTCACCCCTTAAACACACTCTGTTATAACACAAGAAGCAAGCTCTTCTTTCCAGAATCTAAAATACAGCAAGAACCATGAGCATGCCCTGAAAAAAAGAACTGTGTTTCCTACTCATAGGGACCATATGTAGTTCAACTCTGCTTATGAAAAGATACAGACCGCAGCTCCTCTTACATAAATGCTCTTTAGTTTATAGTGAAAATAGCGTTGGGTTCCTGAACTGCGAAAAATCATTTGACCCCAAAATTCACTGTGTTTACCAGAACTGAACTATTGCTTGTAGGAAGACACTTATCCTGGCGTTTAACTCCTTTTCTGAAGACAAATTCCGACCAGAGTTCTCATCCCTGAAAAACACTCTGTTTTAAGGGAAGAATCATACTCTTCTTTCCAGCGTCTCTAATATAGTAAGAAACATGAGCATGCCCAGAAAAAAAGAACTGTGTTTCCTATTCATACGGACCATATGTAGTTCAACTCTGCTTATGAAACTGATACAGACCACACTTCCTCTTACATAAATGCTCTTTAGTTAATAGTAAGAATAGCGTTGGGTTCCAGAACTGAGAAAAAATCAATTGGGCCCAAAATTCACTGGGTACCAGAACTGAACTCTTGCTTGTAGGAAGACACAGATCCTTGGGTTTAACTCCGTTCCTGACGGGAAATTCAGAGCAGAGTTCTCCTCCCAGAAACACACTCTGTAATAACGCAAGAAGCAAGCACTTCTTTCCAGAGACTAAAATACACCAAGAACCATGAGCATGCCCTCAAAAAAAGAACTGTTGCCCACTCAGACGGACCATATGTAATTCAAAGCTAATTATGAAACTGATACAAACCACAGCTCCTCTTACATAAATGCTCTTTAGTTAATAGTGAGAATCATGTTGGGTTCTTGAATTGCGAAAAAATCATTTGTGCCAAAAAAATCACTGGGTTTACCAGAACTGAACTCTTGCTTGTAGGAAGACACAGATCATGGGGTTTAACTCCGTTTCTGAAGGCAAATTCAGACCAGAGTTCTCATCCCTGAAAAACAATCTGTTTTAAGGCAAGAATCATCCTCTTATTTCCAGCATCTACAATATAGTAAGAAACAGGAGCATGCCCAGAAAAAGGAACTGTGTTTCCTACTCATATGGATCATATGTAGTTCAACTCTGCTTTTGAAACTGATACAAACCACATCTCCTATTACATTAATGCTCTTTAGTTAATAGTGAGAATCGGTTTGGGTTGGTGAACTGTGAAAAATCATTTGAGCCCAAAATTCACTTTGTTTACCAGAAATGAACACTTTCCTGTAGGAAGACACAGATCCTGGTGTTTAACTCCGTTTCTGAAGGGAAATTAAAACCAGAGTTCTCATCCTGAAACACACTCTGTTTTAACGCAAGAAGCAAGCTCTTCTTTCTAGAGTCTAAAATAAAACAAGAACCATGAGCATGCCCTGAAAAAAAGAACTGTGTTTCCTACTCAGACAGACCATATATAGTTCATCTCTACTTATGAAACTGATACAAACCATAGCTCCTCTTACATAAATGCTCTTTAGTTAATAGTGAAAACAGCGTTGGGTTCCTGAACTGCAAAAAATCATTTGGGCCAAAAAATCACTGGGATTACCAGAACTGAACTCTTGCTTGTAGGAAGACACAGATCCTGGGGTTTAACTCCGTTTCTGCGTGGAAATTCTCATCCCTGAAAAACAATCTGTTTTAAGGCAAGAATCATCCTCTCCTTTCCAGCGTCTCCAATATAGTAAGAAACATGAGCATGCCCAGAAAAAAACAACTGTGTTTCCTACTCATACGGACCATATGTAGTCCAACTCTGCAAAAACACTGATACAAACCACAGCTCCTCTTACATAAATGCTCTTTAGTTAATAGTAAGAATAGCGCTGGGTTCCTGAACTGTGAAAAATCAATTGAGTCCAAAATCACTGGGTTTTCCAGAACTGAACTCTTGATTGTAGAAAGACACAGATCCTGGGGTTTAACTCCGTTTCTGACAGCAAATTAGGACCAGAATACTCAACCCTGAAAAACATTATGTTTTAAGGCAAGAATCATCCTCTTCTTTCCAGCGTCTCCAATACAGCAAGAACCATGAGCATGCCCTGAAAAAAAGAACTGTGTTTCCTACTCAGACGGACCACATGTAGTTCAACTCTGCTTATGAAACTGATACAAACCACAGCTCCTCTTACATAAAAGCTCTTTAGTTAATACTGAGAATCGCGTTGGGTTCGTGAACTGCAACAAATCATTTGAGTCGAAAATTCACTGGGTTAACCAGAAATGAACTCTTGCTTGTAGGAAGACACAGATCCTGGGGTTTAACTCCATTTTTGAAGGGAAATTCAGACCAGAGTTCTCATCCCTGAAACACACTCTGTTATAACGCAAGAAGCAAGCTCTTCTTTCCAGAGTCTAAAATACAGCAAGAACCATGAGCATTCCCAGAAAAAAAGAACTGTGTTTCCTACTCATACGGACCATATGTAGTTCAACTGTGCTTATGAAACTGATACAAACCACAGCTCCTCTTACATTAATGCTCTTTAGTTAATAGTGAGAATCGGTTCGGGTTGCTCAACTGTGAAAAATCATTTGAGCCCAAAATTCACTTTGTTTACCAGAAATGAACACATGCTTGTAGAAGACACAGATCCTGGGGTTTAACTCCGTTTCTGAAGGGAAATTCAGACCAGAGTTCTCACCCCTGAAACACACTCTGTTTTAAGGCAAGAAGGAAGCTCTTCATTCCAGATTCTAAAATAGAGCAAGAATCATGAGCATGCCCTGAAAAAAAGAACTGTGTTTCCTACTCAGACAGACCATATGTCGTTCAACTCTGCTTATGAAATGATACAGACCGCAGCTCCTCTTAAATAAATGCTCTTTAGTTTATAGTAAGAATAGCGTTGGGTTCCTGAACTGTGAAAAATCAATAGTGCCCAAAATTCACTGAGTTTACCAGAACTGAACTCTTGCTTGTAGTAAGACACAGATCCTGTTGTTTAACTCCGGTTCTGCATGAAAATTCAGACCAGAGTTCTTATCCCTGAAAAAAAATCTGTTTTAAGGCAAGAATCATGCTCTTCTTTCCAGTGTCTCCAATATAGTAAGAAACATGAGCATGCCCAGAAAAAAACAACTGTGTTTCCTACTCATACGGACCTTATGTAGTTCAACTCTGCTTATGAAATGATAAGGACTCCAGCTCATCTTACATAAAGGCTCTTTAGTTAAAAGTGATGATCGAGTTGGGTTCTAGAACTGTCTAAAGTCATTTGAGCTGAAAATTCACTTGGTTTACCAGAAATGAACACTTGCTTGTAGGAAGACACAGATCCTGGGGTTTAACTCCGTTTCTGAAGGGAAATTCAGACCAGAGTTCTCATCCCTGAAACACACTCTGTTTTAACGCAAGAAGCAAGCTCTTCTTTCTAGATCTAAAATACAGCAAGAACCATAAGCATGCCCTGAAAAAAGGAACTGTGTTTCCTATTCAGACGGACCATATATAGTTCAACTCTGCTTATGAAACTGATACAGACCACATCTCCTCTTACATAAATGCTCTTTAGTTAATAGTGAGAATAGCGTTGGGTTCCTGAACTGCGAAAAAAACATTTGAGCCGAAAAATCAATGGGTTTACCAGAACTGAAATCTTGCTTGTAGGAAGACACAGATCCTGGGGTTTAACTCCGTTTCTGAAGTGAAATTCAGACCAGAGTTCTCACCCCTTAAACACACTCTGTTATAACACAAGAAGCAAGCTCTTCTTTCCAGAATCTAAAATACAGCAAGAACCATGAGCATGCCCTGAAAAAAAGAACTGTGTTTCCTACTCATAGGGACCATATGTAGTTCAACTCTGCTTATGAAAAGATACAGACCGCAGCTCCTCTTACATAAATGCTCTTTAGTTTATAGTGAAAATAGCGTTGGGTTCCTGAACTGCGAAAAATCATTTGACCCCAAAATTCACTGTGTTTACCAGAACTGAACTATTGCTTGTAGGAAGACACTTATCCTGGCGTTTAACTCCTTTTCTGAAGACAAATTCCGACCAGAGTTCTCATCCCTGAAAAACACTCTGTTTTAAGGGAAGAATCATACTCTTCTTTCCAGCGTCTCTAATATAGTAAGAAACATGAGCATGCCCAGAAAAAAAGAACTGTGTTTCCTATTCATACGGACCATATGTAGTTCAACTCTGCTTATGAAACTGATACAGACCACACTTCCTCTTACATAAATGCTCTTTAGTTAATAGTAAGAATAGCGTTGGGTTCCAGAACTGAGAAAAAATCAATTGGGCCCAAAATTCACTGGGTACCAGAACTGAACTCTTGCTTGTAGGAAGACACAGATCCTTGGGTTTAACTCCGTTCCTGACGGGAAATTCAGAGCAGAGTTCTCCTCCCAGAAACACACTCTGTAATAACGCAAGAAGCAAGCACTTCTTTCCAGAGACTAAAATACACCAAGAACCATGAGCATGCCCTCAAAAAAAGAACTGTTGCCCACTCAGACGGACCATATGTAATTCAAAGCTAATTATGAAACTGATACAAACCACAGCTCCTCTTACATAAATGCTCTTTAGTTAATAGTGAGAATCATGTTGGGTTCTTGAATTGCGAAAAAATCATTTGTGCCAAAAAATCACTGGGTTTACCAGAACTGAACTCTTGCTTGTAGGAAGACACAGATCATGGGGTTTAACTCCGTTTCTGAAGGCAAATTCAGACCAGAGTTCTCATCCCTGAAAAACAATCTGTTTTAAGGCAAGAATCATCCTCTTATTTCCAGCATCTACAATATAGTAAGAAACAGGAGCATGCCCAGAAAAAGGAACTGTGTTTCCTACTCATATGGATCATATGTAGTTCAACTCTGCTTTTGAAACTGATACAAACCACAGCTCCTCTTACATTAATGCTCTTTAGTTAATAGTGAGAATCGGTTTGGGTTGGTGAACTGTGAAAAATCATTTGAGCCCAAAATTCACTTTGTTTACCAGAAATGAACACTTTCCTGTAGGAAGACACAGATCCTGGTGTTTAACTCCGTTTCTGAAGGGAAATTAAAACCAGAGTTCTCATCCTGAAACACACTCTGTTTTAACGCAAGAAGCAAGCTCTTCTTTCTAGAGTCTAAAATAAAACAAGAACCATGAGCATGCCCTGAAAAAAAGAACTGTGTTTCCTACTCAGACAGACCATATATAGTTCATCTCTACTTATGAAACTGATACAAACCATAGCTCCTCTTACATAAATGCTCTTTAGTTAATAGTGAAAACAGCGTTGGGTTCCTGAACTGCAAAAAATCATTTGGGCCAAAAAATCACTGGGATTACCAGAACTGAACTCTTGCTTGTAGGAAGACACAGATCCTGGGGTTTAACTCCGTTTCTGCGTGGAAATTCTCATCCCTGAAAAACAATCTGTTTTAAGGCAAGAATCATCCTCTCCTTTCCAGCGTCTCCAATATAGTAAGAAACATGAGCATGCCCAGAAAAAAACAACTGTGTTTCCTACTCATACGGACCATATGTAGTCCAACTCTGCAAAAACACTGATACAAACCACAGCTCCTCTTACATAAATGCTCTTTAGTTAATAGTAAGAATAGCGCTGGGTTCCTGAACTGTGAAAAATCAATTGAGTCCAAAATCACTGGGTTTTCCAGAACTGAACTCTTGATTGTAGAAAGACACAGATCCTGGGGTTTAACTCCGTTTCTGACAGCAAATTAGGACCAGAATACTCAACCCTGAAAAACATTATGTTTTAAGGCAAGAATCATCCTCTTCTTTCCAGCGTCTCCAATACAGCAAGAACCATGAGCATGCCCTGAAAAAAAGAACTGTGTTTCCTACTCAGACAGACCACATGTAGTTCAACTCTGCTTATGAAACTGATACAAACCACAGCTCCTCTTACATAAAAGCTCTTTAGTTAATACTGAGAATCGCGTTGGGTTCGTGAACTGCAACAAATCATTTGAGTCGAAAATTCACTGGGTTAACCAGAAATGAACTCTTGCTTGTAGGAAGACACAGATCCTGGGGTTTAACTCCATTTTTGAAGGGAAATTCAGACCAGAGTTCTCATCCCTGAAACACACTCTGTTATAACGCAAGAAGCAAGCTCTTCTTTCCAGAGTCTAAAATACAGCAAGAACCATGAGCATTCCCAGAAAAAAAGAACTGTGTTTCCTACTCATACGGACCATATGTAGTTCAACTGTGCTTATGAAACTGATACAAACCACAGCTCCTCTTACATTAATGCTCTTTAGTTAATAGTGAGAATCGGTTCGGGTTGCTCAACTGTGAAAAATCATTTGAGCCCAAAATTCACTTTGTTTACCAGAAATGAACACATGCTTGTAGAAGACACAGATCCTGGGGTTTAACTCCGTTTCTGAAGGGAAATTCAGACCAGAGTTCTCACCCCTGAAACACACTCTGTTTTAAGGCAAGAAGGAAGCTCTTCATTCCAGATTCTAAAATAGAGCAAGAATCATGAGCATGCCCTGAAAAAAAGAACTGTGTTTCCTACTCAGACAGACCATATGTCGTTCAACTCTGCTTATGAAATGATACAGACCGCAGCTCCTCTTAAATAAATGCTCTTTAGTTTATAGTAAGAATAGCGTTGGGTTCCTGAACTGTGAAAAATCAATAGTGCCCAAAATTCACTGAGTTTACCAGAACTGAACTCTTGCTTGTAGTAAGACACAGATCCTGTTGTTTAACTCCGGTTCTGCATGAAAATTCAGACCAGAGTTCTTATCCCTGAAAAAAAATCTGTTTTAAGGCAAGAATCATGCTCTTCTTTCCAGTGTCTCCAATATAGTAAGAAACATGAGCATGCCCAGAAAAAAACAACTGTGTTTCCTACTCATACGGACCTTATGTAGTTCAACTCTGCTTATGAAATGATAAGGACTCCAGCTCATCTTACATAAAGGCTCTTTAGTTAAAAGTGATGATCGAGTTGGGTTCTAGAACTGTCTAAAGTCATTTGAGCCGAAAATTCACTTGGTTTACCAGAAATGAACACTTGCTTGTAGGAAGACACAGATCCTGGGGTTTAACTCCGTTTCTGAAGGGAAATTCAGACCAGAGTTCTCATCCCTGAAACACACTCTGTTTTAACGCAAGAAGCAAGCTCTTCTTTCTAGATCTAAAATACAGCAAGAACCATAAGCATGCCCTGAAAAAAGGAACTGTGTTTCCTATTCAGACGGACCATATATAGTTCAACTCTGCTTATGAAACTGATACAGACCACATCTCCTCTTACATAAATGCTCTTTAGTTAATAGTGAGAATAGCGTTGGGTTCCTGAACTGCGAAAAAAACATTTGAGCCGAAAAATCAATGGGTTTACCAGAACTGAAATCTTGCTTGTAGGAAGACACAGATCCTGGGGTTTAACTCCGTTTCTGAAGTGAAATTCAGACCAGAGTTCTCACCCCTTAAACACACTCTGTTATAACACAAGAAGCAAGCTCTTCTTTCCAGAATCTAAAATACAGCAAGAACCATGAGCATGCCCTGAAAAAAAGAACTGTGTTTCCTACTCATAGGGACCATATGTAGTTCAACTCTGCTTATGAAAAGATACAGACCGCAGCTCCTCTTACATAAATGCTCTTTAGTTTATAGTGAAAATAGCGTTGGGTTCCTGAACTGCGAAAAATCATTTGACCCCAAAATTCACTGTGTTTACCAGAACTGAACTATTGCTTGTAGGAAGACACTTATCCTGGCGTTTAACTCCTTTTCTGAAGACAAATTCCGACCAGAGTTCTCATCCCTGAAAAACACTCTGTTTTAAGGGAAGAATCATACTCTTCTTTCCAGCGTCTCTAATATAGTAAGAAACATGAGCATGCCCAGAAAAAAAGAACTGTGTTTCCTATTCATACGGACCATATGTAGTTCAACTCTGCTTATGAAACTGATACAGACCACACTTCCTCTTACATAAATGCTCTTTAGTTAATAGTAAGAATAGCGTTGGGTTCCAGAACTGAGAAAAAATCAATTGGGCCCAAAATTCACTGGGTACCAGAACTGAACTCTTGCTTGTAGGAAGACACAGATCCTTGGGTTTAACTCCGTTCCTGACGGGAAATTCAGAGCAGAGTTCTCCTCCCAGAAACACACTCTGTAATAACGCAAGAAGCAAGCACTTCTTTCCAGAGACTAAAATACACCAAGAACCATGAGCATGCCCTCAAAAAAAGAACTGTTGCCCACTCAGACGGACCATATGAAATTCAAAGCTAATTATGAAACTGATACAAACCACAGCTCCTCTTACATAAATGCTCTTTAGGTAATAGTGAGAATCATGTTGGGTTCTTGAATTGCGAAAAAATCATTTGTGCCAAAAAAATCACTGGGTTTACCAGAACTGAACTCTTGCTTGTAGGAAGACACAGATCATGGGGTTTAACTCCGTTTCTGAAGGCAAATTCAGACCAGAGTTCTCATCCCTGAAAAACAATCTGTTTTAAGGCAAGAATCATCCTCTTATTTCCAGCATCTACAATATAGTAAGAAACAGGAGCATGCCCAGAAAAAGGAACTGTGTTTCCTACTCATATGGATCATATGTAGTTCAACTCTGCTTTTGAAACTGATACAAACCACAGCTCCTATTACATTAATGCTCTTTAGTTAATAGTGAGAATCGGTTTGGGTTGGTGAACTGTGAAAAATCATTTGAGCCCAAAATTCACTTTGTTTACCAGAAATGAACACTTTCCTGTAGGAAGACACAGATCCTGGTGTTTAACTCCGTTTCTGAAGGGAAATTAAAACCAGAGTTCTCATCCTGAAACACACTCTGTTTTAACGCAAGAAGCAAGCTCTTCTTTCTAGAGTCTAAAATAAAACAAGAACCATGAGCATGCCCTGAAAAAAAGAACTGTGTTTCCTACTCAGACAGACCATATATAGTTCATCTCTACTTATGAAACTGATACAAACCATAGCTCCTCTTACATAAATGCTCTTTAGTTAATAGTGAAAACAGCGTTGGGTTCCTGAACTGCAAAAAATCATTTGGGCCAAAAAATCACTGGGATTACCAGAACTGAACTCTTGCTTGTAGGAAGACACAGATCCTGGGGTTTAACTCCGTTTCTGCGTGGAAATTCTCATCCCTGAAAAACAATCTGTTTTAAGGCAAGAATCATCCTCTCCTTTCCAGCGTCTCCAATATAGTAAGAAACATGAGCATGCCCAGAAAAAAACAACTGTGTTTCCTACTCATACGGACCATATGTAGTCCAACTCTGCAAAAACACTGATACAAACCACAGCTCCTCTTACATAAATGCTCTTTAGTTAATAGTAAGAATAGCGCTGGGTTCCTGAACTGTGAAAAATCAATTGAGTCCAAAATCACTGGGTTTTCCAGAACTGAACTCTTGATTGTAGAAAGACACAGATCCTGGGGTTTAACTCCGTTTCTGACAGCAAATTAGGACCAGAATACTCAACCCTGAAAAACATTATGTTTTAAGGCAAGAATCATCCTCTTCTTTCCAGCGTCTCCAATACAGCAAGAACCATGAGCATGCCCTGAAAAAAAGAACTGTGCTTCCTACTCAGACGGACCACATGTAGTTCAACTCTGCTTATGAAACTGATACAAACCACAGCTCCTCTTACATAAAAGCTCTTTAGTTAATACTGAGAATCGCGTTGGGTTCGTGAACTGCAACAAATCATTTGAGTCGAAAATTCACTGGGTTAACCAGAAATGAACTCTTGCTTGTAGGAAGACACAGATCCTGGGGTTTAACTCCATTTTTGAAGGGAAATTCAGACCAGAGTTCTCATCCCTGAAACACACTCTGTTATAACGCAAGAAGCAAGCTCTTCTTTCCAGAGTCTAAAATACAGCAAGAACCATGAGCATTCCCAGAAAAAAAGAACTGTGTTTCCTACTCATACGGACCATATGTAGTTCAACTGTGCTTATGAAACTGATACAAACCACAGCTCCTCTTACATTAATGCTCTTTAGTTAATAGTGAGAATCGGTTCGGGTTGCTCAACTGTGAAAAATCATTTGAGCCCAAAATTCACTTTGTTTACCAGAAATGAACACATGCTTGTAGAAGACACAGATCCTGGGGTTTAACTCCGTTTCTGAAGGGAAATTCAGACCAGAGTTCTCACCCCTGAAACACACTCTGTTTTAAGGCAAGAAGGAAGCTCTTCATTCCAGATTCTAAAATAGAGCAAGAATCATGAGCATGCCCTGAAAAAAAGAACTGTGTTTCCTACTCAGACAGACCATATGTCGTTCAACTCTGCTTATGAAATGATACAGACCGCAGCTCCTCTTAAATAAATGCTCTTTAGTTTATAGTAAGAATAGCGTTGGGTTCCTGAACTGTGAAAAATCAATAGTGCCCAAAATTCACTGAGTTTACCAGAACTGAACTCTTGCTTGTAGTAAGACACAGATCCTGTTGTTTAACTCCGGTTCTGCATGAAAATTCAGACCAGAGTTCTTATCCCTGAAAAAAAATCTGTTTTAAGGCAAGAATCATGCTCTTCTTTCCAGTGTCTCCAATATAGTAAGAAACATGAGCATGCCCAGAAAAAAACAACTGTGTTTCCTACTCATACGGACCTTATGTAGTTCAACTCTGCTTATGAAATGATAAGGACTCCAGCTCATCTTACATAAAGGCTCTTTAGTTAAAAGTGATGATCGAGTTGGGTTCTAGAACTGTCTAAAGTCATTTGAGCTGAAAATTCACTTGGTTTACCAGAAATGAACACTTGCTTGTAGGAAGACACAGATCCTGGGGTTTAACTCCGTTTCTGAAGGGAAATTCAGACCAGAGTTCTCATCCCTGAAACACACTCTGTTTTAACGCAAGAAGCAAGCTCTTCTTTCTAGATCTAAAATACAGCAAGAACCATAAGCATGCCCTGAAAAAAGGAACTGTGTTTCCTATTCAGACGGACCATATATAGTTCAACTCTGCTTATGAAACTGATACAGACCACATCTCCTCTTACATAAATGCTCTTTAGTTAATAGTGAGAATAGCGTTGGGTTCCTGAACTGCGAAAAAAACATTTGAGCCGAAAAATCAATGGGTTTACCAGAACTGAAATCTTGCTTGTAGGAAGACACAGATCCTGGGGTTTAACTCCGTTTCTGAAGTGAAATTCAGACCAGAGTTCTCACCCCTTAAACACACTCTGTTATAACACAAGAAGCAAGCTCTTCTTTCCAGAATCTAAAATACAGCAAGAACCATGAGCATGCCCTGAAAAAAAGAACTGTGTTTCCTACTCATAGGGACCATATGTAGTTCAACTCTGCTTATGAAAAGATACAGACCGCAGCTCCTCTTACATAAATGCTCTTTAGTTTATAGTGAAAATAGCGTTGGGTTCCTGAACTGCGAAAAATCATTTGACCCCAAAATTCACTGTGTTTACCAGAACTGAACTATTGCTTGTAGGAAGACACTTATCCTGGCGTTTAACTCCTTTTCTGAAGACAAATTCCGACCAGAGTTCTCATCCCTGAAAAACACTCTGTTTTAAGGGAAGAATCATACTCTTCTTTCCAGCGTCTCTAATATAGTAAGAAACATGAGCATGCCCAGAAAAAAAGAACTGTGTTTCCTATTCATACGGACCATATGTAGTTCAACTCTGCTTATGAAACTGATACAGACCACACTTCCTCTTACATAAATGCTCTTTAGTTAATAGTAAGAATAGCGTTGGGTTCCAGAACTGAGAAAAAATCAATTGGGCCCAAAATTCACTGGGTACCAGAACTGAACTCTTGCTTGTAGGAAGACACAGATCCTTGGGTTTAACTCCGTTCCTGACGGGAAATTCAGAGCAGAGTTCTCCTCCCAGAAACACACTCTGTAATAACGCAAGAAGCAAGCACTTCTTTCCAGAGACTAAAATACACCAAGAACCATGAGCATGCCCTCAAAAAAAGAACTGTTGCCCACTCAGACGGACCATATGTAATTCAAAGCTAATTATGAAACTGATACAAACCACAGCTCCTCTTACATAAATGCTCTTTAGGTAATAGTGAGAATCATGTTGGGTTCTTGAATTGCGAAAAAATCATTTGTGCCAAAAAAATCACTGGGTTTACCAGAACTGAACTCTTGCTTGTAGGAAGACACAGATCATGGGGTTTAACTCCGTTTCTGAAGGCAAATTCAGACCAGAGTTCTCATCCCTGAAAAACAATCTGTTTTAAGGCAAGAATCATCCTCTTATTTCCAGCATCTACAATATAGTAAGAAACAGGAGCATGCCCAGAAAAAGGAACTGTGTTTCCTACTCATATGGATCATATGTAGTTCAACTCTGCTTTTGAAACTGATACAAACCACAGCTCCTATTACATTAATGCTCTTTAGTTAATAGTGAGAATCGGTTTGGGTTGGTGAACTGTGAAAAATCATTTGAGCCCAAAATTCACTTTGTTTACCAGAAATGAACACTTTCCTGTAGGAAGACACAGATCCTGGTGTTTAACTCCGTTTCTGAAGGGAAATTAAAACCAGAGTTCTCATCCTGAAACACACTCTGTTTTAACGCAAGAAGCAAGCTCTTCTTTCTAGAGTCTAAAATAAAACAAGAACCATGAGCATGCCCTGAAAAAAAGAACTGTGTTTCCTACTCAGACAGACCATATATAGTTCATCTCTACTTATGAAACTGATACAAACCATAGCTCCTCTTACATAAATGCTCTTTAGTTAATAGTGAAAACAGCGTTGGGTTCCTGAACTGCAAAAAATCATTTGGGCCAAAAAATCACTGGGATTACCAGAACTGAACTCTTGCTTGTAGGAAGACACAGATCCTGGGGTTTAACTCCGTTTCTGCGTGGAAATTCTCATCCCTGAAAAACAATCTGTTTTAAGGCAAGAATCATCCTCTCCTTTCCAGCGTCTCCAATATAGTAAGAAACATGAGCATGCCCAGAAAAAAACAACTGTGTTTCCTACTCATACGGACCATATGTAGTCCAACTCTGCAAAAACACTGATACAAACCACAGCTCCTCTTACATAAATGCTCTTTAGTTAATAGTAAGAATAGCGCTGGGTTCCTGAACTGTGAAAAATCAATTGAGTCCAAAATCACTGGGTTTTCCAGAACTGAACTCTTGATTGTAGAAAGACACAGATCCTGGGGTTTAACTCCGTTTCTGACAGCAAATTAGGACCAGAATACTCAACCCTGAAAAACATTATGTTTTAAGGCAAGAATCATCCTCTTCTTTCCAGCGTCTCCAATACAGCAAGAACCATGAGCATGCCCTGAAAAAAAGAACTGTGTTTCCTACTCAGACGGACCACATGTAGTTCAACTCTGCTTATGAAACTGATACAAACCACAGCTCCTCTTACATAAAAGCTCTTTAGTTAATACTGAGAATCGCGTTGGGTTCGTGAACTGCAACAAATCATTTGAGTCGAAAATTCACTGGGTTAACCAGAAATGAACTCTTGCTTGTAGGAAGACACAGATCCTGGGGTTTAACTCCATTTTTGAAGGGAAATTCAGACCAGAGTTCTCATCCCTGAAACACACTCTGTTATAACGCAAGAAGCAAGCTCTTCTTTCCAGAGTCTAAAATACAGCAAGAACCATGAGCATTCCCAGAAAAAAAGAACTGTGTTTCCTACTCATACGGACCATATGTAGTTCAACTGTGCTTATGAAACTGATACAAACCACAGCTCCTCTTACATTAATGCTCTTTAGTTAATAGTGAGAATCGGTTCGGGTTGCTCAACTGTGAAAAATCATTTGAGCCCAAAATTCACTTTGTTTACCAGAAATGAACACATGCTTGTAGAAGACACAGATCCTGGGGTTTAACTCCGTTTCTGAAGGGAAATTCAGACCAGAGTTCTCACCCCTGAAACACTCTGTTTTAAGGCAAGAAGGAAGCTCTTCATTCCAGATTCTAAAATAGAGCAAGAATCATGAGCATGCCCTGAAAAAAAGAACTGTGTTTCCTACTCAGACAGACCATATGTCGTTCAACTCTGCTTATGAAATGATACAGACCACAGCTCCTCTTAAATAAATGCTCTTTAGTTTATAGTAAGAATAGCGTTGGGTTCCTGAACTGTGAAAAATCAATAGTGCCCAAAATTCACTGAGTTTACCAGAACTGAACTCTTGCTTGTAGTAAGACACAGATCCTGTTGTTTAACTCCGGTTCTGCATGAAAATTCAGACCAGAGTTCTTATCCCTGAAAAAAAATCTGTTTTAAGGCAAGAATCATGCTCTTCTTTCCAGTGTCTCCAATATAGTAAGAAACATGAGCATGCCCAGAAAAAAACAACTGTGTTTCCTACTCATACGGACCTTATGTAGTTCAACTCTGCTTATGAAATGATAAGGACTCCAGCTCATCTTACATAAAGGCTCTTTAGTTAAAAGTGATAATCGAGTTGGGTTCTAGAACTGTCTAAAGTCATTTGAGCCGAAAATTCACTTGGTTTACCAAAAATGAACACTTGCTTGTAGGAAGACACAGATCCTGGGGTTTAACTCCGTTTCTGTGGGGAAATTCAGACCAGAGTTCTCATCCCTGAAAAACAATCTGTTTTAAGACTAGAATCATCCTCTTCTTTCCAGCGTCTCCAATGTAGTAAAATATGAGCATGCCCAGAAAAAAACAACTGTGTTTCCTACTCATACGGACCATATGTAGTTCAACTCTGCTTATTGAACTGATACAAACCACAACTCCTCTTACATAAATGCTCTTTAGTTAATAGTAAGAATAGTGCTGGGTTCCTGAACTGCGAAAAATCAATTGAGCCCAAAATTCACTGGGTTTTCCAGAACTGAACTCTTGCTTGTAGAAAGACACAGATCCTGGGGTTTAACTCCGTTTCTGACAGCAAATTAGGACGAGAATACTCAACCCTGAAAAACACTCTGTTTTAAGGCAAGAATCATCCTCTTCTTCCCAGCGTCTCCAATACAGTAAGAACCGTGAGCATGCCCAGAAAAAAAGAACTGTGTTTCCTACTCATTAGGACCATATGTAGTTCAACTCTGCTTATGAAATGATACAGACCGCAGCTCCTCTTACGTAAACGCTCTTTAGTTAAAAGTGATAATCGCGTTGGGTTCTAGAACTGTCTAAAGTCATTTGAGTGGAAAACTGTCTTGGTTTACCAGAAATGAGCACTTGCTTGTAGAAAGATCCAGATCCTGGAGTTTAACTCCGTTTCTGAAGGGAAATTCAGACCTGAGTTATCATCCCTGAAACACACTCTGTTTTAACGCAAGAAGCAAGCTCTTCTTTAGAGATTCTAAAATAGAGCAAGAACCATGAACATGCCCTGAAAAAAAGAACTGTGTTTCCTACTCAAACAGACCATATGTAGTTCAACTCTGCTTATGAAACTGATACAAACCACAGCTCATCTTACATTAATGCTCTTTAGTTAATAGTGAGAATCGGTTTGGGTTGCTGAACTGTGAAAAGTCATTTGAGCCCAAAATTCACTTTGTTTACCAGAAATGAACACTTGCTTGTAGGAAGACACAGATCCTGGGGTTTAACTCCATTTTTGAAGGGAAAATCAGAACAGAGTTCTCATCCATGAAACACACCCTGTTTTAATGCAAGAAGCAAGCTCTTCTTTCCAACTTCACCAATACAACAAGAACCATGAGCATGCCCTGAAAAAAAGAACTGTGTTTCCAACTCATACGGACCATATGTAGTTCAACTCTTCTTATGAAACTGATACAATCCACAGCTCCACTTACATAAACGATCTTTAGTTAATAGTAAGATTAGCGTTGGGTTCCTGAACTGCAAAAAATCATTTGAGCCCAAAATTCACTGGTTTTACCAGAACTGAACACTTGCTTGCAGGAAGACACAGATCCTGGGGTTTAACTCCGTTTCTGACATCAAATTAGGACGAGAATACTCAACCCTGAAAAACACTGTTTTAAGGCAAGAATCATCCTCTTCTTTCCAGCGTCTCCAATACAGTAAGAACCGTGAGCATGCCCAGAAAAAAAGAACTGTGTTTCCTACTCATACAGACCATATGTAGTTCAACTCTGCTTATGAAATGATACAGACCGCAGCTCCTCTTACATAAATGCTCTTTAGTTAAAAGTGATAATCGTTTTGGGTTCTAGAACTGTCTAAAGTCATTTGAGTGGAAAACTGTCTTGGTTTACCAGAAATGAACACTTGCTTGTAGGAAGACACAGATCCTGTATGTTAACTCCGTTTCTGAAGGGAAATTCAGACCAGAGTTCTCATCCCTGAAACATACTGTGTTTTAACGTAAGAAGCAAGCTCTTCTTTCCAGATTCTAAAATACAGCAAGAACCATGAGCATGCCCTGAAAAAAAGAACTGTGTTTCCTATTCAGACAGACCATATGTAGTTCAACTGTGCTTATGAAACTGATACAAACCACAGCTCCTCTTACATTAATGCTCTTTAGTTAATAGTGAGAATCGGTTCGGGTTGCTCAACTGTGAAAACTCATTTGAGCCCAAAATTCACTTTGTTTACCAGAAATGAACACATGCTTGTAGGAAGACACATATCCTGTGGTTTAACTCCATTTCTGAAGGGAAATTCAGACCAGAGTTCTCATCCCTGAAACACACTCTGTTTTAAGGCAAGAAGGAAGCTCTTCATTCCAGATTCTAAAATAGAGCAAGAATCATGAGCATGCCCTGAAAAAAAGAACTGTGTTTTCTACTCAGACAGACCATATGTCGTTCAACTCTGCTTATGAAATGATACATACTGCAGCTCCTCTTAAATAAATGCTCTTTACTTTATAGTAAGAATAGCTTTGGGTTCCTGAACTGCGAAAAATCAATAGTGCCCAAAATTCACTGGGTTTACCAGAACTGAACTCTTGCTTGTAGTAAGACACAGATCCTGGGGTTTAACTCCGGTTCTGCATGAAAATTCAGACCAGAGTTCTTATCCCTGAAAAACAATCTGTTTTAAGGCAAGAATCATGCTCTTCTTTCCAGTGTCTCCAATATAGTAAGAAACATGAGCATGCCCAGAAAAAAAGAACTGTGTTTCCTACTCATACGGACCTTATGTAGTTCAACTCTGCTTATGAAATAAGGACTCCAGCTCATCTTACATAAATGCTCTTTAGTTAAAAGTGATAATCGAGTTGGGTTCTAGAACTGTCTAAAGTCATTTGAGCCGAAAATTCACTTGGTTTACCAGAAATGAACACTTGCTTGTAGGAAGACACAGATCCTGGGGTTTAACTCCGTTTCTGTGGGGAAATTCAGACCAGAGTTCTCATCCCTGAAAAACAATCTGTTTTAAGGCTAGAATCATCCTCTTCTTTCCAGCGTCTCCAATGTAGTAAAACATGAGCATGCCCAGAAAAAAAGAACTGTGTTTCCTACTTATACGGACCATATGTAGTTCAACTCTGCTTATTAAACTGATACAAACCACAACTCCTCTTACATAAATGCTCTTTAGTTAATAGTAAGAATAGCTCTGGGTTCCTGAACTGCGAAAAATCAATTGAGCCCAAAATTCACTGGGTTTTCCAGAACTGAACTCTTGCTTGTAGAAAGACACAGATCCTGGGGTTTAACTCCGTTTCTGACGGCAAATTAGGACCAGAATACTCAACCCTGAAAAACACTCTGTTTTAAGGCAAGAATCATCCTCTCCTTTCCAGCGTCTCCAATACAGTAAGAACCGTGAGCATGCCCAGAAAAAAAGAACTGTGTTTCCTACTCATACGGACCATATGTAGATCAACTCTGCTTATGAAATGATACAGACCGCAGCTCCTCTTACATAAATACTCTTTAGTTAAAAGTGATAATTGTTTTGGGTTCTAGAACTGTCTAAAGTCATTTGAGTGGAAAACTGTCTTGGTGTACCAGAAATGAACACTTGCTTGTAGGAAGACCCAGATCCTGGAGTTTAACTCCGTTTCTGAAGGGAAATTCAGACCAGAGTTCTCATCCCTGAAACATACTCTGTTTTAACGCAAGAAGCAAGCTCTTCTTTAGATTCTAAAGTATAGCAAGAACCATGAGCATTCCCCGAAAAAAAGAACTGTGGTAGCTACCCATACGGACCATATGTAGATCAACTCTGCTTATGAAATGATACAGACCGCAGAAACTCTTACATAAATGCTCTTTAGTTAAAAGTGATAATCGCGTTGGGTTCTAGAACTGTCTAAAGTCATTTGAGTGGAAAACTGTCTTGGTGTACCAGAAATGAACACTTGCTTGTAGGAAGACCCAGATCCTGGAGTTTAACTCCTTTTCTGAAGGGAAAATCAGACCTGAGTTATCATCCCTGAAACACACTCTGTTTTAACGCAAGAAGCAAGCTCTTCTTTAGAGATTCTAAAATACAGCAAGAACCATGAACATGCCCTGAAAAAAAGAACTGTGTTTCCTACTCAAACAGACCATATGTAGTTCAACTCTGCTTATGAAACTGATACAAAACACAGCTCCTCTTACATTAATGCTCTTTAGTTAATAGTGAGAATCGGTTTGGGTTGCTGAACTGTGAAAAGTCATTTGAGCCCAAAATTCACTTTGTTTACCAGCAATGAACACTTGCTTGTAGGAAGACACAGATCCTGGGGTTTAACTCCGTTTCTGAAGGGAAATTCAGACCAGAGTTCTTATCCCTGAAACGCACTCTGTTATAACGCAAGAAGCAAGCTCTTCTTTCCAGAGTCTAAAATACAGCAAGAAACATGAGCATGCACAGATTAAAGAACTGTGTTTCCTACTCATTCGGACCATATGTAGTTCAACTGTGCTTATGAAACTGATACAAACCACAGCTCCTCTTACATTAATGCTCTTTAGTTAATAGTGAGAATCATGTTGGGTTCGTGAACTGCGAAAAATCATTTGAACCCAAAATTCACTGTGTTTACCAGAAATGAACTTGCTTGTAGGAAGACACAGATCCTGGGGTTTAACTCCGTTTCTGAAGGGAAATTTAGACCAGTGTTCTCATCCATGAAACGAACTCTGTTTTACTGCAAGAAGCAAGCTCTTCATTCCAGAGTGCCCTGAAAAAAAGAACTGTGTTTCCTACTCAGACAGACCATATGTAGTTCAGCGCTGCTTATGAAATGATACAGACCGTAGCTTCTCTTACATAAATTCTCATTAGTTAATAGTGAGAATAGCGTAGGGTGCGTGAACTGCGAAAAATCTTTTGAGCCGAAAATTCACTTGGTTTACCAGAAATGAAGTCTTGCTGGTAGGAAGACAAAGATCATGGTGTTTAACTCCGTTTGTGATGGGAAATTCACACCAGAGTTCTCATCCATGAAACACACCCTGTATTAATGCAAGAAGCAAGCTCTTCTTTCCAGCATCACCAATACAGCAAGAACCATGAGCATGCCCTGAAAAAAAGAACTGTGTTTCCGACTCATACGGACCATATGTAGTTCAACTCTTCTTATGAAACTGATACAATCCACAGCTCCACTTACATAAACGATCTTTAGTTAATAGTAAGATTAGCGTTAGGTTCCTGAACTGCAAAAAATCATTTGAGCCCAAAATTCACTGGTTTTACCAGAACTGAACACTTGCTTGCAGGAAGACACAGATCCTGGGGTTTAACTCCGTTTCTGACATCAAATTAGGACGAGAATACTCAACCATGAAAAACCCTCTGTTTTAAGGCAAGAATCATCCTCTTCTCTCCAGCGTCTCCAATACAGTAAGAACCGTGAGCATGCCCAGAAAAAAAGAACTGTGTTTCCTACTCATACGGACCATATGTAGTTCAACTCTGCTTATGAAATGATGCAGACCGCAGCTCCTCTTACATAAATACTCTTTAGTTAAAAGTGATAATCGCGTTGGGTTCTAGAACTGTCTAATGTCATTTGAGTGGAAAACTGTCTTGGTTTTCCAGAAATGAACCCTTGCTTGTAGGAAGACACAGATGCTGGGGTTTAACTCCGTTTCTGAAGGGAAATTCAGACCAGAGTTCTCATCCCTGAAACACACTCTGTTTTAAGGCAAGAAGGAAGCTCTTCATTCCAGAGTCTAAAATACAGCATGAACAATGAGCATGCCCAGAAAAAAAGAACTGTGTTTCCTACTCATTCGGACCATATGTAGATCAACTGTGCTTATGAAACTGATACAAACCACAGCTCCTCTTACATAAATGCTCTTTAGTTAATAGTGAGAATCGCGTTGGGTTCGTGAACTGCGAAAAATCATTTGAACCCAAAATTCACTGTGTTTACCAGAAATGAACTTGCTCGTAGGAAGACACATATCCTGGGGTCTAACTCCGTTTCTGAAGGGAAATTTAGACCAGTTTTCTCATCCATGAAACGAACTCTGTTTTACTGCAAGAAGCTAGCTCTTCATTCCAGATTCTAAAATACAGCAAGAACCATGAGCATGCCCTGAAAAAAAGAACTGTGTTTCCTACTCAGACAGACCATATGTCGTTCAACTCTGCTTATGAAATGATACGGACCGCAGCTCCTCTTACATAAATTCTCATTAGTCAATAGTGAGAATAGCGTATGGTTCGTGAACTTCGAAAAATCTTTTGAGCTGAAAATTCACTTGGTTTCCCAGAAATGAACTCTTGCTGGTAGGAAGACAAAGATCATGGTGTTTAATTCCGTTTGTGTAGGGAAATTCACACCAGAGTTGTCATCCATGAAACACACCCTGTTTTAATGCAAGAACCATGAGCATGCCCTGAAAAAAAGAACTGTGTTTCCTACTCAGACCGACCATATGTAGTTCAACTCTGCTTATGAAATAATACAGACCGCAGCTCCTCTTACATAAATGCTCTTTAGTTAATAGTGGAAATAGCGTTGGCTTCCTGAACTGCGAATAATCATTTGAGCCCAAAATTCACTCGGTTTACCAGAACTGAACTCTTACTTGAAGGAAGCAACTTATCCTGGGGTTTAACTCCTTTCCTGAAGACAAATTCAGACCAGAGTTCTCATCCCAGAAAAACACTCTGTTTTAAGGCAAGAATCATCCTCTTCTTTCGAGCGTCTCCAATATAGTAAGAATCATGATCATGCCCAGAGAAAAGAACTGTGTTTCCTATTCATACGGACCATATGTAGTTCAACTCTGCTAATGAAACTGATACAAAGCACACTTCTTCTTACATAAATGCTCTTTAGTTAATAGTGAGAATAGCGTTGGTTTCCTGAAGTGTGAAAAATTATTTGAGCACAAAATTCACTGGGTTTACCAGAAATGAACGCTCGCTTCTAGGAAGACACAGATCCTGGGGTTTAACTCCGTTTCTGAAGGGAAATTCAGACCAGAGTTCTCATCCCTGAAACACACTCTGTTTTAATGCAAGAAGCAAGCTCTTCTTTCCAGAGTCTAAAATACAAAAAGAACAATGAGAATCCCTCAAAAAATGAACTGTGTTTCTTACTCATATGGACCATATGTAGTTCAACTGTGCGTATGAAACTGATGCAAACCACAGCGCCTCTTACATAAATGCTCTTTAGATAATACTGAGAATCGCGTTGGGTTCGTGAACTGCGAAAAATCATTAGAGCCGAAAATTCACTGGGTTAACCAGAAATGAACTCTTGCTTGTAGGAAGACACAGATCCTGGGGTTTAACTCCGTTTCTGAAGGGAAATTCAGACCAGAGTTCTCATCCCTAAAACACACTATATCATAACGCAAGAAGCAAGCTCTTCTTTCCAGAGTCTAAAATACAGCAAGAACCATGAGCATGCCCTGAAAAAAAGAACTGTGTTTCCTACTCAGACCGACCATATGTAGTTCAACTCTGCTTATGAAATAATACAGACCGCAGCTCCTCTTGCATAAATTCTCATTATTTAATAGTGAGAATAGCGTAGGGTTCGTGAACTGCGAAAAATCTTTTGAGCTGAAAATTCACTTGGTTTCCCAGAAATGAACTCTTGCTGGTAGGAAGACAAAGATGATGGTGTTTAATTCCGTTTGTGTAGGGAAATTCACACCAGAGTTCTCATCTATGAAACACACCCTGTTTTAATGCAAGAAGCAAGCCCTTCTTTCCAGCGTCACCAATACAGCAAGAACCATGAGCATGCCCTGAAAAAAAGAACTGTGTTTCCTAATCAGACAGACCATATGTAGTTCAACTCTTCTTATGAAACTGATACAAACCACAGCTCCTCTTACATAAATGATCTTAGGTTAATAGTAAGATTAGCGTTGGGTTCCTGAACTGCAAAAAATCATTTGAGCCCAACATTCACTGGTTTTACCAGAACTGAAACCTTGCTTGTAGGAAGACACAGATCCTGCGGTTTAACTCCGTTTCTGATGGCAAATTAGGACCAGAATACTCAACCCTGAAAATCACTCTGTTTTAAGGCAGGAATCATCCTCTTCTTTCCAGCGTCTCCAATACAGTAAGAACCGTGTGCATGCCCATAAAAAAGAACTGTGTTTCCTACTCAGACAGACCATATGTGGTTCAACTCTGCTTATGAAATGATACAGACCGCAGCTCATCTTACATATATGCTCTTTAGTTAAAAGTGATAATCACGTTGGGTTCTAGAACTGTCCAAAGTCATTTGAGTGGAAAAATGTCTTGGTTTACCAGAAATGAACACTTGCTTGTAGGAAGACACAGATCCTGGGGTTTAACTCCGTTTCTGAAGGGAAATTCAGACCTGAGTTATCATCCCTGAAACACACTCTGTTTTAACGCAAGAAGCAAGCTCTTCTTCCTAGATTCTAAAATACAGCAAGAACCATGAGCATGCCCTGAAAAAAAGAACTGTGTTTTCTACTCAGACAGACCATATGTAGTTCCACTCTGCTTATGAATCTGATACAAACCACAGCTCCTCTTACATTAATGCTCTTTAGTTAATAGTGAGAATCGGTTTGGGTTGCTCAACTGTGAAAAATCGTTTGAGCCCAAAATTCACTTTGTTTACCAGAAATGAACACATGCCTGTAGGAAGACACAGATCCTGGGGTTTAACTCCGTTTCTGAAGGGAAATTCAGACCAGAGTTCTCATCCCTGAAACACATTCTGTTTAAACGAAGAAGCACCCTATTCTTTCCAGAGTCTAAAATACAGCAATAACCATGAGCATGTCCTGAAAAAAAGAACTGTGTTTCCTATTCATACGGAACATATGTATTCAACTCTTCTTATGAAACTGATACAGACCACACCTCCTCCTACATAAATGCTCTTTAGTTAATAGTGAGTATAGCGTAGGGTTCATGAACTGCGAAAAATCATTTCAGCCCCAAATCACTGGGTTTACCAGAACTGAACTCTTGCTTGTGGGAAGACACTGATTGTGGGGTTTAACTCCTTTCTGAAGACAAATTCAGACCAGAGTTCTCATCCCTAAAAACACTCTGTTTTAAGGCAAGAATCATCCTCTTCTTTCCAGTGTCTCCAATGTAGTAAGAAACATGAGCATGCCCAGGTAAAAGAACTGTGTTTCCTTCTCCTACAGACCATATGTAGTTCAACTCTGCTTATGAAACTGATACAGACCACAGCTCCTCTTACATAAATCCTCTTTAGTTAATAGTGAGAATAGCGTATGGTTCGTGAACTGCGAAAAAATCATTTGAGCCCCAAATTCACTGGGTTTACCAGAAATGAACACTTGCTGGTAGGAAGACATTGATTCGGGGTTTAACTCAGTTTCTGAAGGCAAATTCAGACCAGAGTTCTCATCCCTGAAAAACACTCTGTTTTAAGGCAAGAATCATCCTCTTCTTTCCAGGGTCGCCAATATAGTAACAAACATGAGCATGCCCAGAAAAAAAGAACTGTGTTTCCGAGTAATACAGACCATATGTAGTTCAACTCTGCTTATGAAACTGATACAAACCACAGCTCCTCTTATATAAAAGCTCTTTAGTTAATACTGAGTATAGCGTAGATTCGTGAACTTCGAAAAATCATTTGAGCCCAAAATTCACTGGGTTTACCAGAAAAGAACTCTTGCTTGTAGGAAGACACAGATCCTGGGGATTAACTCCGTTTCTGAAGGGAAATTCACACCAGAGTTCTCATCCCTAAAACACACTATGTCATAACGCAAGAAGCAAGCACTTCTTTCCAGAGTCTAAAATACAGCAAGAACCATGAGCCTGCCCTGAATAAATAAACTGTGTTTCCTACTCATACAGACCATATGTAGTTCAACTCTGCTTATGAAATGATACAGACCGCAGCTCCTCTTACATAAATGCTCTTTAGTTAATAGTGGAAATAGCGTTGGCTTCCTGAACTGCGAATAATCATTTGAGCCCAAAATTCACTCGGTTTACCAGAACTGAACTCTTACTTGAAGGAAGCCACTTATCCTGGGGTTTAACTCCTTTCCTGAAGACAAATTCAGACCAGAGTTCTCATCCCTGAAAAACACTCTGTTTTAAGGCAAGAATCATCCTCTTCTTTCGAGCGTCTCCAATATAGTAAGAATCATGATCATGCCCAGAGAAAAGAACTGTGTTTCCTATTCATACGGACCATATGTAGTTCAACTCTGCTAATGAAACTGATACAAAGCACACTTCTTCTTACATAAATGCTCTTTAGTTAATAGTGAGAATAGCGTTGGTTTCCTGAAGTGTGAAAAATTATTTGAGCACAAAATTCACTGGGTTTACCAGAAATGAACGCTCGCTTCTAGGAAGACACAGATCCTGGGGTTTAACTCCGTTTCTGAAGGGAAATTCAGACCAGAGTTCTCATCCCTGAAACACACTCTGTTTTAATGCAAGAAGCAAGCTCTTCTTTCCAGAGTCTAAAATACAAAAAGAACAATGAGAATGCACTCAAAAAATGAACTGTGTTTCTTACTCATATGGACCATATGTAGTTCAACTGTGCGTATGAAACTGATGCAAACCACAGCGCCTCTTACATAAATGCTCTTTAGATAATACTGAGAATCGCGTTGGGTTCGTGAACTGCGAAAAATCATTAGAGCCGAAAATTCACTGGGTTAACCAGAAATGAACTCTTGCTTGTAGGAAGACACAGATCCTGGGGTTTAACTCCGTTTCTGAAGGGAAATTCAGACCAGAGTTCTCATCCCTAAAACACACTATGTCATAACGCAAGAAGCAAGCTCTTCTTTCCAGAGTCTAAAATACAGCAAGAACCATGAGCATGCCCTGAAAAAAAGAACTGTGTTTCCTACTCAGACCGACCATATGTAGTTCAACTCTGCTTATGAAATAATACAGACCGCAGCTCCTCTTGCATAAATTCTCATTATTTAATAGTGAGAATAGCGTAGGGTTCGTGAACTGCGAAAAATCTTTTGAGCTGAAAATTCACTTGGTTTCCCAGAAATGAACTCTTGCTGGTAGGAAGACAAAGATGATGGTGTTTAATTCCGTTTGTGTAGGGAAATTCACACCAGAGTTCTCATCTATGAAACACACCCTGTTTTAATGCAAGAAGCAAGCCCTTCTTTCCAGCGTCACCAATACAGCAAGAACCATGAGCATGCCCTGAAAAAAAGAACTGTGTTTCCTAATCAGACAGACCATATGTAGTTCAACTCTTCTTATGAAACTGATACAAACCACAGCTCCTCTTACATAAATGATCTTAGGTTAATAGTAAGATTAGCGTTGGGTTCCTGAACTGCAAAAAATCATTTGAGCCCAACATTCACTGGTTTTACCAGAACTGAAATCTTGCTTGTAGGAAGACACAGATCCTGGGGTTTAACTCCGTTTCTGATGGCAAATTAGGACCAGAATACTCAACCCTGAAAATCACTCTGTTTTAAGGCAGGAATCATCCTCTTCTTTCCAGCGTCTCCAATACAGTAAGAACCGTGTGCATGCCCATAAAAAAGAACTGTGTTTCCTACTCAGACAGACCATATGTGGTTCAACTCTGCTTATGAAATGATACAGACCGCAGCTCATCTTACATATATGCTCTTTAGTTAAAAGTGATAATCACGTTGGGTTCTAGAACTGTCCAAAGTCATTTGAGTGGAAAAATGTCTTGGTTTACCAGAAATGAACACTTGCTTGTAGGAAGACACAGATCCTGGGGTTTAACTCCGTTTCTGAAGGGAAATTCAGACCTGAGTTATCATCCCTGAAACACACTCTGTTTTAACGCAAGAAGCAAGCTCTTCTTTCTAGATTCTAAAATACAGCAAGAACCATGAGCATGCCCTGAAAAAAAGAACTGTGTTTTCTACTCAGACAGACCATATGTAGTTCCACTCTGCTTATGAATCTGATACAAACCACAGCTCCTCTTACATTAATGCTCTTTAGTTAATAGTGAGAATCGGTTTGGGTTGCTCAACTGTGAAAAATCGTTTGAGCCCAAAATTCACTTTGTTTACCAGAAATGAACACATGCCTGTAGGAAGACACAGATCCTGGGGTTTAACTCCGTTTCTGAAGGGAAATTCAGACCAGAGTTCTCATCCCTGAAACACATTCTGTTTAAACGAAGAAGCACCCTATTCTTTCCAGAGTCTAAAATACAGCAATAACCATGAGCATGTCCTGAAAAAAAGAACTGTGTTTCCTATTCATACGGAACATATGTATTCAACTCTTCTTATGAAACTGATACAGACCACACCTCCTCCTACATAAATGCTCTTTAGTTAATAGTGAGTATAGCGTAGGGTTCATGAACTGCGAAAAATCATTTCAGCCCCAAATCACTGGGTTTACCAGAACTGAACTCTTGCTTGTGGGAAGACACTGATGGTGGGGTTTAACTCCTTTCTGAAGACAAATTCAGACCAGAGTTCTCATCCCTAAAAACACTCTGTTTTAAGGCAAGAATCATCCTCTTCTTTCCAGTGTCTCCAATGTAGTAAGAAACATGAGCATGCCCAGGTAAAAGAACTGTGTTTCCTTCTCCTACAGACCATATGTAGTTCAACTCTGCTTATGAAACTGATACAGACCACAGCTCCTCTTACATAAATCCTCTTTAGTTAATAGTGAGAATAGCGTATGGTTCGTGAACTGCGAAAAAATCATTTGAGCCCCAAATTCACTGGGTTTACCAGAAATGAACACTTGCTGGTAGGAAGACATTGATTCGGGGTTTAACTCAGTTTCTGAAGGCAAATTCAGACCAGAGTTCTCATCCCTGAAAAACACTCTGTTTTAAGGCAAGAATCATCCTCTTCTTTCCAGGGTCGCCAATATAGTAACAAACATGAGCATGCCCAGAAAAAAAGAACTGTGTTTCCGAGTAATACAGACCATATGTAGTTCAACTCTGCTTATGAAACTGATACAAACCACAGCTCCTCTTATATAAAAGCTCTTTAGTTAATACTGAGTATAGCGTAGATTCGTGAACTTCGAAAAATCATTTGAGCCCAAAATTCACTGGGTTTACCAGAAAAGAACTCTTGCTTGTAGGAAGACACAGATCCTGGGGATTAACTCCGTTTCTGAAGGGAAATTCAGTCTACTGTTCTCATCCATGAAACACACTCTGTTATAACGCAAGAAGCAAGCTCTTCTTTCCAGGGTCTAAAATAGAGAAAGAACCATGAGCATGACCTGAAAAAATGAACTGTGTTTCCTACTAAGACGGACCATACGTAGTTCAACTTTGCTTATGAAACTGATACAAACCACAGCTCCTCTTACATAAATGCTCTTTAGTTAATAGTGAGAATCGCGTTGGCTTCCTGAACTGCTAATGATCATTTGAGCCCAAAATTCACTGGGTTTACCAGAACTGAACTCTTGCTTGTAGGAAGACACTTATACTGGGGTTTAACTCCTTTCCTGAAGACAAATTCAGACCAGAGTTCTCATCCCAGAAAAACACTCTGTTTTAAGGCAAGAATGATCGTCTTCTTTCGAGCGTCTCCAGTATAGTAAGAATCATGATCATGCCCAGAGAAAAGAACTGTGTTTCCTATTCATTCGGACCATATGTAGTTCAACTGTGCTAATGAAACTGATACAAACCACACTTCCTCTTACATAAATGCTCTTTAGTTAATAGTGAGAATAGCGTTGGGTTCCTGAACTGCGAAAAATCATTTGAGCACAAAATTCACTGGGTTTACCTAAATGAACGCTCGCTTCTAGGAAGACACAGATTCTGGGATTTAACCTTGTTTCTTAAGGAAAATTCAGACCAGAGTTCTCATCCCTGAAACACACTCTGTTTTAACGCACGAGGCAAGCTCTTCTTACCAGAGTCTAAAATACAGCAAGAACCATGAGCATGCCCAGAAAAAATGAACTGTGTTTCCTACTCAGACGGACCATATGCAGTTCAACTCTGCTTATGAAATGATACAGACCGCAGCTCCTCTTACATAAATGCTCTTAGGTTAATAGTGATAATCACGTTGGGTTCTAGAACTGTGTAAAATCATTTGAGCCGAAAATTCACTTAGGTTACCAGGAAAGAACACTAGCTTGTAGGAAGACACAGATCCTGGCGTTTAACTCCGTTTCTGAAGGGAAATTCAGACCAGAGTTCTCATCCCTGAAACACACTCTGTTATAACGCAAGAAGCATGCTCTCCTTTCCAAAGTCTAAGATACAGCAAGAACAATGAGTATGCCCTGAAAAAAAGAACTGTGTTTCTTACTCATACAGACCATACGTAGTTCAACTGTGCTTATGAAACTGATACAGACCACAGCTGCTCTTACATAAATGCTCTTTAGTTAATACTGAGAATCGAGTTGGGTTCGTGAACTGCGAAAAATCATTTGAGCCAAAAATTCACTGGGTTAACCAGAAATGAACTATTGCTTGTAGGAAGACACAGATCCTGGGGTTCAACTCCGTTTCTGAAGGGAAATTCACACCAGAGTTCTCATCCCTAAAACACACTATGTCATAACTCAAGAAGCAAGCACTTCTTTCCAGAGTCTAAAATACAGCAAGAACCATGAGCATGCCTGAATAAATAAACTGTGTTTCCTACTCATACAGACCATATGTAGTTCAACTCTGCTTATGAAATGATACAGACCGCAGCTCCTCTTACATAAATGCTCTTTAGTTAATAGTGGAAATAGCGTTGGCTTCCTGAACTGCGAATAATCATTTGAGCCCAAAATTCACTCGGTTTACCAGAACTGAACTCTTACTTGAAGGAAGCCACTTATCCTGGGGTTTAACTCCTTTCCTGAAGACAAATTCAGACCAGAGTTCTCATCCCTGAAAAACACTCTGTTTTAAGGCAAGAATCATCCTCTTCTTTCGAGCGTCTCCAATATAGTAAGAATCATGATCATGCCCAGAGAAAAGAACTGTGTTTCCTATTCATACGGACCATATGTAGTTCAACTCTGCTAATGAAACTGATACAAAGCACACTTCTTCTTACATAAATGCTCTTTAGTTAATAGTGAGAATAGCGTTGGTTTCCTGAAGTGTGAAAAATTATTTGAGCACAAAATTCACTGGGTTTACCAGAAATGAACGCTCGCTTCTAGGAAGACACAGATCCTGGGGTTTAACTCCATTTCTGAAGGGAAATTCAGACCAGAGTTCTCATCCCTGAAACACACTCTGTTTTAATGCAAGAAGCAAGCTCTTCTTTCCAGAGTCTAAAATACAAAAAGAACAATGAGAAGGCCCTCAAAAAATGAACTGTGTTTCTTACTCATATGGACCATATGTAGTTCAACTGTGTGTATGAAACTGATGCAAACCACATCGCCTCTTACATAAATGCTCTTTAGATAATACTGAGAATCGCGTTGGGTTCATGAACTTCGAAAAATCATTAGAGCCGAAAATTCCCTGGGTTAACCAGAAATGAACTCTTGCTTGTAGGAAGACACAGATCCTGGGGTTTAACTCCGTTTCTGAAGGGAAATTCAGACCAGAGTTCTCATCCCTAAAACACACTATGTCATAACGCAAGAAGCAAGCTCTTCTTTCCAGAGTCTAAAATACAGCAAGAACCATGAGCATGCCCTGAAAAAAAGAACTGTGTTTCCTACTCAGATCGACCATATGTAGTTCAACTCTGCTTATGAAATAATACAGACCGCAGCTCCTCTTGCATAAATTCTCATTATTTAATAGTGAGAATAGCGTAGGGTTCGTGAACTGCAAAAAATCTTTTGAGCTGAAAATTCACTTGGTTTCCCAGAAATGAACTCTTGCTGGTAGGAAGACAAAGATGATGGTGTTTAATTCCGTTTGTGTAGGGAAATTCACACCAGAGTTCTCATCTATGAAACACACCCTGTTTTAATGCAAGAAGCAAGCTCTTCTTTCCAGCATCACCAATACAGCAAGAACCATGAGCATGCCCTGAAAAAAAGAACTGTGTTTCCTACTCAGACAGATCATATGCAGTTCAACTCTGCTTATGAAACTGATACAAACCACATCTCCTCTTACATAAATGATCTTTAGTTAATAGTAAGATTAGCGTTGGGTTCCTGAACTGCAAAAAATCATTTGAGCCCAAAATTCACTGGTTTTACCAGAACTGAACTCTTGCTTGTAGGAAGACACAGATCCTGCGGTTTAACTCCGTTTCTGATGGCAAATTAGGACCAGAATACTCAACCCTGAAAAACACTCTGTTTTAAGGCAAGAGTCATCCTCTTCTTTCCAGCGTCTCCAATACAGTAAGAACCTGGAGCATGCCCAGAAAAATAGAACTGTGTTTCCTACTCCTACGGACCATATGTACTTCAACTCTGCTTATGAAATGATACAGACCGCAACTCCTCTTACATAAATGCTTTTTAGTTAATAGTGATAATCGCGTTGGGTTCTACAACTGTGTTAATTCATATGAGCCGAAAATACACTTGATTTACCAGAAATAAACACTTGCTTGTAGGAAGACACAGATCCTGGGGTTTAACTCCTTTTTTGCAGGGAAATTCAGACCAGAGTTCTCATCCCTGAAACACACTCTGTTTAAACGAAGAAGCACGCTATTCTTTCCAGAGTCTAAAATACAGCAATAACCATGAGCATGCCCTGAAAAAAAGAACTGTGTTTCCTACTCAGACAGACCATATGTAGTTCAACTCTGCTTATGAAATGAAACAGACCGCAGCTCCTCTTGCATAAATTCTCATTATTTAATAGTGAGAATAGCGTAGGGTTCGTGAACTGCGAAAAATCTTTTGAGCCGAAAATTCACTTGGTTTCCCAGAAATGAACTCTTGCTGGTAGGAAGACAAAGATCATGGTGTTTAACTCCGTTTGTGAAGGGAAATTCACACCAGAGTTCTCATCTATGAAACACACCCTGTTTTAATGCAAGAAGCAAGCTCTTCTTTCCAGCATCACCAATAAAGCAAGAACCATGAGCATGCCCTGAAAAAAAGAACTGTGTTTCCTTCTCAGACAGACCATATGTAGTTCAACTCTGCTTATGAAACTGATACAAACCACAGCTCCTCTTACACAAATGATCTTTAGTTAATAGTAAGATTAGCGTTGGGTTCCTGAACTGCAAAAAATCATTTGAGCCCAAAATTCACTGGTTTTACCAGAACTGAACTCTTGCTTGTAGGAAGACACAGTTCCTGCGGTTTAACTCCGTTTCTGACGGCAAATTAGGACCAGAATACTCAACCCTGAAAAACACTCTGTTTTAAGGCAAGAGTCATCCTCTTCTTTCCAGCGTCTCCAATACAGCAAGAACCATGAGCATGCCCTGAAAAAAAGAACTGTGTTTCCTACTCAGACAGACCATATGTAGTTCAACTCTGCTTATGAAACTGATACAAACCACAGCTCCTCTTACATAAATGATCTTTAGTTAATAGTAAGATTAGCGTTGGGTTCCTGAACTGCAAAAAATCATTTGAGCCCAAAATTCACTGGTTTTACCAGAACTGAACTCTTGCTTGTAGGAAGACACAGATCCTGCGGTTTAACTCCGTTTCTGACGGCAAATTAGGACCAGAATACTCAACCCTGAAAAACACTCTGTTTTAAGGCAAGAGTCATCCTCTTCTTTCCAGCGTCTCCAATACAGCAAGAACCATGAGCATGCCCTGAAAAAAAGAACTGTGTTTCCTACTCATACGGACCATATGTAGTTCAACTCTGCTTATGAAATGATACAGACCGAAACTCCTCTTACATAAATGCTCTTTAGTTAATAGTGATAATCGCGTTGGGTTCTACAACAGTGTAAATTAATTTGAGCCGAAAATACACTTGATTTACCAGAAATAAACACTTGCTTGTAGGAAGACACAGATCCTGGGGTTTAACTCCTTTTTTGCAGGGAAATTCAGACCAGAGTTCTCATCCCTGAAACACACTCTGTTTAAACGAAGAAGCACGCTATTCTTTCCAGAGTCTAAAATACAGCAATAATCATGAGCATGCTCTGAAAAAATGAACTGTGTTTCCTACTCATAAGGACCATATGTAGTTCAACTCTGCTTATGAAACTGATACAAACCACAGCTCCTCTTACATAAATGCTCTTTAGTTAATAGTGAAAATAGCGTTGGCTTCCTGAACTGGGAATAATCATTTGAGCCCAAAATTCACTCGGTTTACCAGAACTGAACTCTTACTTGAAGGAAGCCACTTATCCTGGGGTTTAACTTCTTTCCTGAAGACAAATTCAGACCAGAGTTCTCATCCCTGAAAAACACTCTGTTTTACGGCAAGAATCATCCTCTTCTTTCGAGCGTTTCCAATATAGTAAGAATCATGATCATGCCCAGAGAAAAAGAACTGTGTTTCCTATTCATACGGACCATATGTAGTTCAACTCTGCTAATGAAACTGATACAAAGCACACTTCTTCTTACATACATGCTCTTTAGTTAATAGTGAGAATAGCGTTGGGTTCCTGAAGTGCGAATAATCTTTTGAGCCGAAAATTCACTTGGTTTCCAAGAAATGAACACTTGCTGGTAGGAAGACAAAGATCCTGGGGTTTAACTCCGTTTCTGAAGGGAAATTCAGACCAGAGTTCTCATCCCTAAAACACACTATGTCATAACGCAAGAAGCAAGCTCTTCTTTCCAGAGTCTACAATACAGCAATAACCATGAGCATGCCCTGAAAAAAAGAACTGTGTTTCCTACTCAGACAGACCATATGTAGTTCAACTCTGCTTATGAAACTGATACAAACCACAGCTCCTCTTACATAAATGATCTTTAGTTAATAGTAAGATTAGCGTTGGGTTCCTGAACTGCAAAAAATCATGTGAGCCCAAAATTCACTGGTTTTACCAGAACTGAACTCTTGCTTGTAGGAAGACACAGATCCTGCGGTTTAACTCCGTTTCTGACGGCAAATTAGGACCAGAATACTCAACCCTGAAAAACACTCTGTTTTAAGGCAAGAGTCATCCTCTTCTTTCCGGCATCTCCAATACAGCAAGAACCATGAGCATGCCCTGAAAAAAAGAACTGTGTTTCCTACTCATACGGACCATATGTAGTTCAACTCTGCTTATGAAATGATACAGACCGAAACTCCTCTTACATAAATGCTCTTTAGTTAATAGTGATAATCGCGTTGGGTTCTACAACAGTGTAAATTAATTTGAGCCGAAAATACACTTGATTTACCAGAAATAAACACTTGCTTGTAGGAAGACACAGATCCTGGGGTTTAACTCCTTTTTTGCAGGGAAATTCAGACCAGAGTTCTCATCCCTGAAACACACTCTGTTTAAACGAAGAAGCACACTATTCTTTCCAGAGTCTAAAATACAGCAGTAATCATGAGCATGCTCTGAAAAAATGAACTGTGTTTCCTACTCATAAGGACCATATGTAGTTCAACTCTGCTTATGAAACTGATACAAACCACAGCTCCTCTTACATAAATGCTCTTTAGTTAATAGTGAAAATAGCGTTGGCTTCCTGAACTGGGAATAATCATTTGAGCCCAAAATTCACTCGGTTTACCAGAACTGAACTCTTACTTGAAGGAAGCCACTTATCCTGGGGTTTAACTTCTTTCCTGAAGACAAATTCAGACCAGAGTTCTCATCCCTGAAAAACACTCTGTTTTACGGCAAGAATCATCCTCTTCTTTCGAGCGTCTCCAATATAGTAAGAATCATGATCATGCCCAGAGAAAAAGAACTGTGTTTCCTATTCATACGGACCATATGTAGTTCAACTCTGCTAATGAAACTGATACAAAGCACACTTCTTCTTACATACATGCTCTTTAGTTAATAGTGAGAATAGCGTTGGGTTCCTGAAGTGCGAATAATCTTTTGAGCCGAAAATTCACTTGGTTTCCAAGAAATGAACACTTGCTGGTAGGAAGACAAAGATCCTGGGGTTTAACTCCGTTTCTGAAGGGAAATTCAGACCAGAGTTCTCATCCCTAAAACACACTATGTCATAACGCAAGAAGCAAGCTCTTCTTTCCAGAGTCTACAATACAGCAATAACCATGAGCATGCCCTGAAAAAAAGAACTGTGTTTCCTACTCAGACAGACCATATGTAGTTCAACTCTGCTTATGAAACTGATACAAACCACAGCTCCTCTTACATAAATGATCTTTAGTTAATAGTAAGATTAGCGTTGGGTTCCTGAACTGCAAAAAATCATTTGAGCCCAAAATTCACTGGTTTTACCAGAACTGAACTCTTGCTTGTAGGAAGACACAGATCCTGCGGTTTAACTCCGTTTCTGACGGCAAATTAGGACCAGAATACTCAACCCTGAAAAACACTCTGTTTTAAGGCAAGAGTCATCCTCTTCTTTCCGGCATCTCCAATACAGCAAGAACCATGAGCATGCCCTGAAAAAAAGAACTGTGTTTCCTACTCATACGGACCATATGTAGTTCAACTCTGCTTATGAAATGATACAGACCGAAACTCCTCTTACATAAATGCTCTTTAGTTAATAGTGATAATCGCGTTGGGTTCTACAACAGTGTAAATTAATTTGAGCCGAAAATACACTTGATTTACCAGAAATAAACACTTGCTTGTAGGAAGACACAGATCCTGGGGTTTAACTCCTTTTTTGCAGGGAAATTCAGACCAGAGTTCTCATCCCTGAAACACACTCTGTTTAAACGAAGAAGCACGCTATTCTTTCCAGAGTCTAAAATACAGCAATAATCATGAGCATGCTCTGAAAAAATGAACTGTGTTTCCTACTCATAAGGACCATATGTAGTTCAACTCTGCTTATGAAACTGATACAAACCACAGCTCCTCTTACATAAATGCTCTTTAGTTAATAGTGAAAATAGCGTTGGCTTCCTGAACTGGGAATAATCATTTGAGCCCAAAATTCACTCGGTTTACCAGAACTGAACTCTTACTTGAAGGAAGCCACTTATCCTGGGGTTTAACTTCTTTCCTGAAGACAAATTCAGACCAGAGTTCTCATCCCTGAAAAACACTCTGTTTTACGGCAAGAATCATCCTCTTCTTTCGAGCGTCTCCAATATAGTAAGAATCATGATCATGCCCAGAGAAAAAGAACTGTGTTTCCTATTCATACGGACCATATGTAGTTCAACTCTGCTAATGAAACTGATACAAAGCACACTTCTTCTTACATACATGCTCTTTAGTTAATAGTGAGAATAGCGTTGGGTTCCTGAAGTGCGAATAATCTTTTGAGCCGAAAATTCACTTGGTTTCCAAGAAATGAACACTTGCTGGTAGGAAGACAAAGATCCTGGGGTTTAACTCCGTTTCTGAAGGGAAATTCAGACCAGAGTTCTCATCCCTAAAACACACTATGTCATAACGCAAGAAGCAAGCTCTTCTTTCCAGAGTCTACAATACAGCAATAACCATGAGCATGCCCTGAAAAAAAGAACTGTGTTTCCTACTCAGACAGACCATATGTAGTTCAACTCTGCTTATGAAACTGATACAAACCACAGCTCCTCTTACATAAATGATCTTTAGTTAATAGTAAGATTAGCGTTGGGTTCCTGAACTGCAAAAAATCATTTGAGCCCAAAATTCACTGGTTTTACCAGAACTGAACTCTTGCTTGTAGGAAGACACAGATCCTGCGGTTTAACTCCGTTTCTGACGGCAAATTAGGACCAGAATACTCAACCCTGAAAAACACTCTGTTTTAAGGCAAGAGTCATCCTCTTCTTTCCGGCATCTCCAATACAGCAAGAACCATGAGCATGCCCTGAAAAAAAGAACTGTGTTTCCTACTCATACGGACCATATGTAGTTCAACTCTGCTTATGAAATGATACAGACCGAAACTCCTCTTACATAAATGCTCTTTAGTTAATAGTGATAATCGCGTTGGGTTCTACAACAGTGTAAATTAATTTGAGCCGAAAATACACTTGATTTACCAGAAATAAACACTTGCTTGTAGGAAGACACAGATCCTGGGGTTTAACTCCTTTTTTGCAGGGAAATTCAGACCAGAGTTCTCATCCCTGAAACACACTCTGTTTAAACGAAGAAGCACGCTATTCTTTCCAGAGTCTAAAATACAGCAATAATCATGAGCATGCTCTGAAAAAATGAACTGTGTTTCCTACTCATAAGGACCATATGTAGTTCAACTCTGCTTATGAAACTGATACAAACCACAGCTCCTCTTACATAAATGCTCTTTAGTTAATAGTGAAAATAGCGTTGGCTTCCTGAACTGGGAATGATCATTTGAGCCCAAAATTCACTCGGTTTACCAGAACTGAACTCTTACTTGAAGGAAGCCACTTATCCTGGGGTTTAACTTCTTTCCTGAAGACAAATTCAGACCAGAGTTCTCATCCCTGAAAAACACTCTGTTTTACGGCAAGAATCATCCTCTTCTTTCGAGCGTCTCCAATATAGTAAGAATCATGATCATGCCCAGAGAAAAAGAACTGTGTTTCCTATTCATACGGACCATATGTAGTTCAACTCTGCTAATGAAACTGATACAAAGCACACTTCTTCTTTCATACATGCTCTTTAGTTAATAGTGAGAATAGCGTTGGGTTCCTGAAGTGCGAAAAATCTTTTGAGCCGAAAATTCACTTGGTTTCCAAGAAATGAACACTTGCTGGTAGGAAGACAAAGATCCTGGGGTTTAACTCCGTTTCTGAAGGGAAATTCAGACCAGAGTTCTCATCCCTAAAACACACTATGTCATAACGCAAGAAGCAAGCTCTTCTTTCCAGAGTCTACAATACAGCAATAACCATGAGCATGCCCTGAAAAAAAGAACTGTGTTTCCTACTCAGACAGACCATATGTAGTTCAACTCTGCTTATGAAACTGATACAAACCACAGCTCCTCTTACATAAATGATCTTTAGTTAATAGTAAGATTAGCGTTGGGTTCCTGAACTGCAAAAAATCATTTGAGCCCAAAATTCACTGGTTTTACCAGAACTGAACTCTTGCTTGTAGGAAGACACAGATCCTGCGGTTTAACTCCGTTTCTGACGGCAAATTAGGACCAGAATACTCAACCCTGAAAAACACTCTGTTTTAAGGCAAGAGTCATCCTCTTCTTTCCAGCGTCTCCAATACAGCAAGAACCATGAGCATGCCCTGAAAAAAAGAACTGTGTTTCCTACTCATACGGACCATATGTAGTTCAACTCTGCTTATGAAATGATACAGACCGAAACTCCTCTTACATAAATGCTCTTTAGTTAATAGTGATAATCGCGTTGGGTTCTACAACAGTGTAAATTAATTTGAGCCGAAAATACACTTGATTTACCAGAAATAAACACTTGCTTGTAGGAAGACACAGATCCTGGGGTTTAACTCCTTTTTTGCAGGGAAATTCAGACCAGAGTTCTCATCCCTGAAACACACTCTGTTTAAACGAAGAAGCACGCTATTCTTTCCAGAGTCTAAAATACAGCAATAATCATGAGCATGCTCTGAAAAAATGAACTGTGTTTCCTACTCATAAGGACCATATGTAGTTCAACTCTGCTTATGAAACTGATACAAACCACAGCTCCTCTTACATAAATGCTCTTTAGTTAATAGTGAAAATGGCGTTGGCTTTCTGAACTGGGAATAATCATTTGAGCCCAAAATTCACTCGGTTTACCAGAACTGAACTCTTACTTGAAGGAAGCCACTTATCCTGGGGTTTAACTTCTTTCCTGAAGACAAATTCAGACCAGAGTTCTCATCCCTGATAAACACTCTGTTTTACGGCAAGAATCATCCTCTTCTTTCTAGCGTCTCCAATATAGTAAGAATCATGATCATGCCCAGAGAAAAAGAACTGTGTTTCCTATTCATACGGACCATATGTAGTTCAACTCTGCTAATGAAACTGATACAAAGCACACTTCTTCTTACATACATGCTCTTTAGTTAATAGTGAGAATAGCGTTGGGTTCCTGAAGTGTGAAAAATCATTTGAGCCGAAAATTCACTGGGTTAACTAGAAATGAACTCTTGCTTGTAGGAAGACACAGATCCTGGCGTTTAACTCCGTTTCTGAAGGGAAATTCAGACCAGAGTTCTCATCCCTAAAACACAATATGTCATAACGCAAGAAGCAAGCTCTTCTTTCCAGAGTCTAAAATACAGCAATAACCATGAGCATGCCCTGAAAAAAAGAACTGTGTTTCCTACTCAGACAGACCATATGTAGTTCAACTCTGCTTATGAAACTGATACAAACCACAGCTCCTCTTACATAAATGATCTTTAGTTAATAGTAAGATTAGCGTTGGGTTCCTGAACTGCAAAAAATCATTTGAGCCCAAAATTCACTGGTTTTACCAGAACTGAACTCTTGCTTGTAGGAAGACACAGATCCTGCGGTTTAACTCCGTTTCTGACGGCAAATTAGGACCAGAATACTCAACCCTGAAAAACACTCTGTTTTAAGGCAAGAGTCATCCTCTTCTTTCCAGCGTCTCCAATACAGCAAGAACCATGAGCATGCCCTGAAAAAAAGAACTGTGTTTCCTACTCATACGGACCATATGTAGTTCAACTCTGCTTATGAAATGATACAGACCGAAACTCCTCTTACATAAATGCTCTTTAGTTAATAGTGATAATCGCGTTGGGTTCTACAACAGTGTAAATTAATTTGAGCCGAAAATACACTTGATTTACCAGAAATAAACACTTGCTTGTAGGAAGACACAGATCCTGGGGTTTAACTCCTTTTTTGCAGGGAAATTCAGACCAGAGTTCTCATCCCTGAAACACACTCTGTTTAAACGAAGAAGCACGCTATTCTTTCCAGAGTCTAAAATACAGCAATAACCATGAGCATGCCCTGAAAAAATGAACTGTGTTTCCTACTCATAAGGACCATATATAGTTCAACTCTGCTTATGAAACTGATACAAACCACAGCTCCTCTTACATAAATGCTCTTTAGTTAATAGTGAAAATAGCGTTGGCTTCCTGAACTGGGAATAATCATTTGAGCCCAAAATTCACTCGGTTTACCAGAACTGAACTCTTACTTTAAGGAAGCCACTTATCCTGGGGTTTAACTCCTTTCCTGAAGACAAATTCAGACCAGAGTTCTCATCCCTGAAAAACACTCTGTTTTAAGGCAAGAATCATCCTCTTCTTTCGAGTGTCTCCAATATAGTAAGAATCATGATCATGCCCAGAGAAAAAGAACTGTGTTTCCTATTCATACGGACCATATGTAGTTCAACTCTGCTAATGAAACTGATACAAAGCACACTTCTTCTTACATACATGCTCTTTAGTTAATAGTGAGAATAGCGTTGGGTTCCTGAAGTGTGAAAAATCATTTGAGCCGAAAATTCACTGGGTTAACTAGAAATGAACTCTTGCTTGTAGGAAGACACAGATCCTGGGGTTTAACTCCGTTTCTGAAGGGAAATTCAGACCAGAGTTCTCATCCCTAAAACACACTATGTCATAACGCAAGAAGCAAGCTCTTCTTTCCAGAGTCTAAAATACAGCAATAACCATGAGCATGCCCTGAAAACAAGAACTGTGTTTCCTACTCAGACAGACCATATGTAGTTCAACTCTGCTTATGAAACTGATACAAACCACAGCTCCTCTTACATAAATGATCTTTAGTTAATTGTAAGATTAGCGTTGGGTTCCTGAACTTCAAAAAATCATTTGAGCCCAAAATTCACTGGTTTTACCAGACCTGAACTCTTGCTTGTAGGAAGACACAGATCCTGCGGTTTAACTCCGTTTCTGACGGCAAATTAGGACCAGAATACTCAACCCTGAAAAACACTCTGTTTTAAGGCAAGAGTCATCCTCTTCTTTCCAGCGTCTCCAATACAGCAAGAACCATGAGCATGCCCTGAAAAAAAGAACTGTGTTTCCTACTCATACGGACCATATGTAGTTCAACTCTGCTTATGAAATGATACAGACCGAAACTCCTCTTACATAAATGCTCTTTAGTTAATAGTGATAATCGCGTTGGGTTCTACAACAGTGTAAATTAATTTGAGCCGAAAATACACTTGATTTACCAGAAATAAACACTTGCTTGTAGGAAGACACAGATCCTGGGGTTTAACTCCTTTTTTGCAGGGAAATTCAGACCAGAGTTCTCATCCCTGAAACACACTCTGTTTAAACGAAGAAGCACGCTATTCTTTCCAGAGTCTAAAATACAGCAATAACCATGAGCATGCCCTGAAAAAATGAACTGTGTTTCCTACTCATAAGGACCATATATAGTTCAACTCTGCTTATGAAACTGATACAAACCACAGCTCCTCTTACATAAATGCTCTTTAGTTAATAGTGAAAATAGCGTTGGCTTCCTGAACTGGGAATAATCATTTGAGCCCAAAATTCACTCGGTTTACCAGAACTGAACTCTTACTTTAAGGAAGCCACTTATCCTGGGGTTTAACTCCTTTCCTGAAGACAAATTCAGACCAGAGTTCTCATCCCTGAAAAACACTCTGTTTTAAGGCAAGAATCATCCTCTTCTTTCGAGTGTCTCCAATATAGTAAGAATCATGATCATGCCCAGAGAAAAAGAACTGTGTTTCCTATTCATACGGACCATATGTAGTTCAACTCTGCTAATGAAACTGATACAAAGCACACTTCTTCTTACATACATGCTCTTTAGTTAATAGTGAGAATAGCGTTGGGTTCCTGAAGTGTGAAAAATCATTTGAGCCGAAAATTCACTGGGTTAACTAGAAATGAACTCTTGCTTGTAGGAAGACACAGATCCTGGGGTTTAACTCCGTTTCTGAAGGGAAATTCAGACCAGAGTTTTCATCCCTAAAACACACTATGTCATAACGCAAGAAGCAAGCTCTTCTTTCCAGAGTCTAAAATACAGCAATAACCATGAGCATGCCCTGAAAAAAAGAACTGTGTTTCCTACTCAGACAGACCATATGTAGTTCAACTCTGCTTATGAAATGAAACAGACCGCAGCTCCTCTTGCATAAATTCTCATTAGTTAATAGTGAGAATAGCATAGGGTTCGTGAAGTGCGAAAAATCTTTTGAGCCGAAAATTCACTTGGTTTCCCAGAAATGAACACTTGCTGGTAGGAAGACAAAGATCCTGGGGTTTAACTCCGTTTCTGAAGGGAAATTCAGACCAGAGTTCTCATCCCTAAAACACACTATGTCATAACGGAAGAAGCAAGCTCTTCTTTCCAGAGTCTACAATACAGCAATAACCATGAGCATGCCCTGAAAAAAAGAACTGTGTTTCCTACTCAGACAGACCATATGTAGTTCAACTCTGCTTATGAAACTGATACAAACCACAGCTCCTCTTACATAAATGATCTTTAGTTAATAGTAAGATTAGCGTTGGGTTCCTGAACTGCAAAAAATCATTTGAGCCCAAAATTCACTGGTTTTACCAGAACTGAACTCTTGCTTGTAGGAAGACACAGATCCTGCGGTTTAACTCCGTTTCTGACGGCAAATTAGGACCAGAATACTCAACCCTGAAAAACACTCTGTTTTAAGGCAAGAGTCATCCTCTTCTTTCCAGCGTCTCCAATACAGCAAGAACCATGAGCATGCCCTGAAAAAAAGAACTGTGTTTCCTACTCATACGGACCATATGTAGTTCAACTCTGCTTATGAAATGATACAGACCGAAACTCCTCTTACATAAATGCTCTTTAGTTAATAGTGATAATCGCGTTGGGTTCTACAACAGTGTAAATTAATTTGAGCCGAAAATACACTTGATTTACCAGAAATAAACACTTGCTTGTAGGAAGACACAGATCCTGGGGTTTAACTCCTTTTTTGCAGGGAAATTCAGACCAGAGTTCTCATCCCTGAAACACACTCTGTTTAAACGAAGAAGCACGCTATTCTTTCCAGAGTCTAAAATACAGCAATAATCATGAGCATGCTCTGAAAAAATGAACTGTGTTTCCTACTCATAAGGACCATATGTAGTTCAACTCTGCTTATGAAACTGATACAAACCACAGCTCCTCTTACATAAATGCTCTTTAGTTAATAGTGAAAATAGCGTTGGCTTCCTGAACTGGGAATAATCATTTGAGCCCAAAATTCACTCGGTTTACCAGAACTGAACTCTTACTTGAAGGAAGCCACTTATCCTGGGGTTTAACTTCTTTCCTGAAGACAAATTCAGACCAGAGTTCTCATCCCTGAAAAACACTGTGTTTTACGGCAAGAATCATCCTCTTCTTTCGAGCGTCTCCAATATAGTAAGAATCATGATCATGCCCAGAGAAAAAGAACTGTGTTTCCTATTCATACGGACCATATGTAGTTCAACTCTGCTAATGAAACTGATACAAAGCACACTTCTTCTTACATACATGCTCTTTAGTTAATAGTGAGAATAGCGTTGGGTTCCTGAAGTGTGAAAAATCATTTGAGCCGAAAATTCACTGGGTTAACTAGAAATGAACTCTTGCTTGTAGGAAGACACAGATCCTGGCGTTTAACTCCGTTTCTGAAGGGAAATTCAGACCAGAGTTCTCATCCCTAAAACACACTATGTCATAACGCAAGAAGCAAGCTCTTCTTTCCAGAGTCTAAAATACAGCAATAACCATGAGCATGCCCTGAAAACAAGAACTGTGTTTCCTACTCAGACAGACCATATGTAGTTCAACTCTGCTTATGAAACTGATACAAACCACAGCTCCTCTTACATAAATGATCTTTAGTTAATTGTAAGATTAGCGTTGGGTTCCTGAACTGCAAAAAATCATTTGAGCCCAAAATTCACTGGTTTTACCAGAACTGAACTCTTGCTTGTAGGAAGACACAGATCCTGCGGTTTAACTCCGTTTCTGACGGCAAATTAGGACCAGAATACTCAACCCTGAAAAACACTCTGTTTTAAGGCAAGAGTCATCCTCTTCTTTCCAGCGTCTCCAATACAGCAAGAACCATGAGCATGCCCTGAAAAAAAGAACTGTGTTTCCTACTCATACGGACCATATGTAGTTCAACTCTGCTTATGAAATGATACAGACCGAAACTCCTCTTACATAAATGCTCTTTAGTTAATAGTGATAATCGCGTTGGGTTCTACAACAGTGTAAATTAATTTGAGCCGAAAATACACTTGATTTACCAGAAATAAACACTTGCTTGTAGGAAGACACAGATCCAGGGGTTTTACTCCTTTTTTGCAGGGAAATTCAGACCAGAGTTCTCATCCCTGAAACACACTCTGTTTAAACGAAGAAGCACGCTATTCTTTCCAGAGTCTAAAATACAGCAATAACCATGAGCATGCCCTGAAAAAATGAACTGTGTTTCCTACTCATAAGGACCATATATAGTTCAACTCTGCTTATGAAACTGATACAAACCACAGCTCCTCTTACATAAATGCTCTTTAGTTAATAGTGAAAATAGCGTTGGCTTCCTGAACTGGCAATAATCATTTGAGCCCAAAATTCACTCGGTTTACCAGAACTGAACTCTTACTTGAAGGAAGCCACTTATCCTGGGGTTTAACTCCTTTCCTGAAGACAAATTCAGACCAGAGTTCTCATCCCTGAAAAACACTCTGTTTTAAGGCAAGAATCATCCTCTTCTTTCGAGCGTCTCCAATATAGTAAGAATCATGATCATGCCCAGAGAAAAAGAACTGTGTTTCCTATTCATACGGACCATATGTAGTTCAACTCTGCTAATGAAACTGATACAAAGCACACTTCTTCTTACATACATGCTCTTTAGTTAATAGTGAGAATAGCGTTGGGTCCCTGAAGTGTGAAAAATCATTTGAGCCGAAAATTCACTGGGTTAACTAGAAATGAACTCTTGCTTGTAGGAAGACACAGATCCTGGGGTTTAACTCCGTTTCTGAAGGGAAATTCAGACCAGAGTTTTCATCCCTAAAACACACTATGTCATAACGCAAGAAGCAAGCTCTTCTTTCCAGAGTCTAAAATACAGCAATAACCATGAGCATGCCCTGAATAAAAGAACTGTGTTTCCTACTCAGACAGACTATATGTAGTTCAACTCTGCTTATGAAATGAAACAGACCGCAGCTCCTCTTGCATAAATTCTCATTAGTTAATAGTGAGAATAGCATAGGGTTCGTGAAGTGCGAAAAATCTTTTGAGCCGAAAATTCACTTGGTTTCCCAGAAATGAACACTTGCTGGTAGGAAGACAAAGATCCTGGGGTTTAACTCCGTTTCTGAAGGGAAATTCACACCAGAGTTCTCATCCCTAAAACACACTATGTCATAACGCAAGAAGCAAGCTCTTCTTTCCAGAGTCTACAATACAGCAATAACCATGAGCATGCCCTGAAAAAAAGAACTGTGTTTCCTACTCAGACAGACCATATGTAGTTCAACTCTGCTTATGAAACTGATACAAACCACAGCTCCTCTTACATAAATGATCTTTAGTTAATAGTAAGATTAGCGTTGGGTTCCTGAACTGCAAAAAATCATTTGAGCCCAAAATTCACTGGTTTTACCAGAACTGAACTCTTGCTTGTAGGAAGACACAGATCCTGCGGTTTAACTCCGTTTCTGACGGCAAATTAGGACCAGAATACTCAACCCTGAAAAACACTCTGTTTTAAGGCAAGAGTCATCCTCTTCTTTCCAGCGTCTCCAATACAGCAAGAACCATGAGCATGCCCTGAAAAAAAGAACTGTGTTTCCTACTCATACGGACCATATGTAGTTCAACTCTGCTTATGAAATGATACAGACCGAAACTCCTCTTACATAAATGCTCTTTAGTTAATAGTGATAATCGCGTTGGGTTCTACAACAGTGTAAATTAATTTGAGCCAAAAATACACTTGATTTACCAGAAATAAACACTTGCTTGTAGGAAGACACAGATCCTGGGGTTTAACTCCTTTTTTGCAGGGAAATTCAGACCAGAGTTCTCATCCCTGAAACACACTCTGTTTAAACGAAGAAGCACGCTATTCTTTCCAGAGTCTAAAATACAGCAATAATCATGAGCATGCTCTGAAAAAGTGAACTGTGTTTCCTACTCATAAGGACCATATGTAGTTCAACTCTGCTTATGAAACTGATACAAACCACAGCTCCTCTTACATAAATGCTCTTTAGTTAATAGTGAAAATAGCGTTGGCTTCCTGAACTGGGAATAATCATTTGAGCCCAAAATTCACTCGGTTTACCAGAACTGAACTCTTACTTGAAGGAAGCCACTTATCCTGGGGTTTAACTTCTTTCCTGAAGACAAATTCAGACCAGAGTTCTCATCCCTGAAAAACACTCTGTTTTACGGCAAGAATCATCCTCTTCTTTAGCGTCTCCAATATAGTAAGAATCATGATCATGCCCAGAGAAAAAGAACTGTGTTTCCTATTCATACGGACCATATGTAGTTCAACTCTGCTAATGAAACTGATACAAAGCACACTTCTTCTTACATACATGCTCTTTAGTTAATAGTGAGAATAGCGTTGGGTTCCTGAAGTGTGAAAAATCATTTGAGCCGAAAATTCACTGGGTTAACTAGAAATGAACTCTTGCTTGTAGGAAGACACAGATCCTGGCGTTTAACTCCGTTTCTGAAGGGAAATTCAGACCAGAGTTCTCATCCCTAAAACACACTATGTCATAACGCAAGAAGCAAGCTCTTCTTTCCAGAGTCTACAATACAGCAATAACCATGAGCATGCCCTGAAAAAAAGAACTGTGTTTCCTACTCATAAGGACCATATGTAGTTCAACTCTGCTTATGAAATGATACAGACCGAAACTCCTCTTACATAAATGCTCTTTAGTTAATAGTGATAATCGCGTTGGGTTCTACAACAGTGTAAATTAATTTGAGCCGAAAATACACTTGATTTACCAGAAATAAACACTTGCTTGTAGGAAGACACAGATCCTGGGGTTTAACTCCTTTTTTGCAGGGAAATTCAGACCAGAGTTCTCATCCCTGAAACACACTCTGTTTAAACGAAGAAGCACGCTATTCTTTCCAGAGTCTAAAATACAGCAATAACCATGAGCATGCCCTGAAAAAATGAACTGTGTTTCCTACTCATAAGGACCATATATAGTTCAACTCTGCTTATGAAACTGATACAAACCACAGCTCCTCTTACATAAATGCTCTTTAGTTAATAGTGAAAATAGCGTTGGCTTCCTGAACTGGGAATAATCATTTGAGCCCAAAATTCACTCGGTTTACCAGAACTGAACTCTTACTTGAAGGAAGCCACTTATCCTGGGGTTTAACTCCTTTCCTGAAGACAAATTCAGACCAGAGTTCTCATCCCTGAAAAACACTCTGTTTTAAGGCAAGAATCATCCTCTTCTTTCGAGTGTCTCCAATATAGTAAGAATCATGATCATGCCCAGAGAAAAAGAACTGTGTTTCCTATTCATACGGACCATATGTAGTTCAACTCTGCTAATGAAACTGATACAAAGCACACTTCTTCTTACATACATGCTCTTTAGTTAATAGTGAGAATAGCGTTGGGGTCCTGAAGTGTGAAAAATCATTTGAGCCGAAAATTCACTGGGTTAACTAGAAATGAACTCTTGCTTGTAGGAAGACACAGATCCTGGGGTTTAACTCCGTTTCTGAAGGGAAATTCAAACCAGAGTTTTCATCCCTAAAACACACTATGTCATAACGCAAGAAGCAAGCTCTTCTTTCCAGAGTCTAAAATACAGCAATAACCATGAGCATGCCCTGAAAAAAAGAACTGTGTTTCCTACTCAGACAGACTATATGTAGTTCAACTCTGCTTATGAAATGAAACAGACCGCAGCTCCTCTTGCATAAATTCTCATTAGTTAATAGTGAGAATAGCATAGGGTTCGTGAAGTGCGAAAAATCTTTTGAGCCGAAAATTCACTTGGTTTCCCAGAAATGAACACTTGCTGGTAGGAAGACAAAGATCCTGGGGTTTAACTCCGTTTCTGAAGGGAAATTCACACCAGAGTTCTCATCCCTAAAACACACTATGTCATAACGCAAGAAGCAAGCTCTTCTTTCCAGAGTCTACAATACAGCAATAACCATGAGCATGCCCTGAAAAAAAGAACTGTGTTTCCTACTCAGACAGACCATATGTAGTTCAACTCTGCTTATGAAACTGATACAAACCACAGCTCCTCTTACATAAATGATCTTTAGTTAATAGTAAGATTAGCGTTGGGTTCCTGAACTGCAAAAAATCATTTGAGCCCAAAATTCACTGGTTTTACCAGAACTGAACTCTTGCTTGTAGGAAGACACAGATCCTGCGGTTTAACTCCGTTTCTGACGGCAAATTAGGACCAGAATACTCAACCCTGAAAAACACTCTGTTTTAAGGCAAGAGTCATCCTCTTCTTTCCAGCGTCTCCAATACAGCAAGAACCATGAGCATGCCCTGAAAAAAAGAACTGTGTTTCCTACTCATACGGACCATATGTAGTTCAACTCTGCTTATGAAATGATACAGACCGAAACTCCTCTTACATAAATGCTCTTTAGTTAATAGTGATAATCGCGTTGGGTTCTACAACAGTGTAAATTAATTTGAGCCAAAAATACACTTGATTTACCAGAAATAAACACTTGCTTGTAGGAAGACACAGATCCTGGGGTTTAACTCCTTTTTTGCAGGGAAATTCAGACCAGAGTTCTCATCCCTGAAACACACTCTGTTTAAACGAAGAAGCACGCTATTCTTTCCAGAGTCTAAAATACAGCAATAATCATGAGCATGCTCTGAAAAAGTGAACTGTGTTTCCTACTCATAAGGACCATATGTAGTTCAACTCTGCTTATGAAACTGATACAAACCACAGCTCCTCTTACATAAATGCTCTTTAGTTAATAGTGAAAATAGCGTTGGCTTCCTGAACTGGGAATAATCATTTGAGCCCAAAATTCACTCGGTTTACCAGAACTGAACTCTTACTTGAAGGAAGCCACTTATCCTGGGGTTTAACTTCTTTCCTGAAGACAAATTCAGACCAGAGTTCTCATCCCTGAAAAACACTCTGTTTTACGGCAAGAATCATCCTCTTCTTTAGCGTCTCCAATATAGTAAGAATCATGATCATGCCCAGAGAAAAAGAACTGTGTTTCCTATTCATACGGACCATATGTAGTTCAACTCTGCTAATGAAACTGATACAAAGCACACTTCTTCTTACATACATGCTCTTTAGTTAATAGTGAGAATAGCGTTGGGTTCCTGAAGTGTGAAAAATCATTTGAGCCGAAAATTCACTGGGTTAACTAGAAATGAACTCTTGCTTGTAGGAAGACACAGATCCTGGCGTTTAACTCCGTTTCTGAAGGGAAATTCAGACCAGAGTTCTCATCCCTAAAACACACTATGTCATAACGCAAGAAGCAAGCTCTTCTTTCCAGAGTCTACAATACAGCAATAACCATGAGCATGCCCTGAAAACAAGAACTGTGTTTCCTACTCAGACAGACCATATGTAGTTCAACTCTGCTTATGAAATGATACAGACCGAAACTCCTCTTACATAAATGCTCTTTAGTTAATAGTGATAATCGCGTTGGGTTCTACAACAGTGTAAATTAATTTGAGCCGAAAATACACTTGATTTACCAGAAATAAACACTTGCTTGTAGGAAGACACAGATCCTGGGGTTTAACTCCTTTTTTGCAGGGAAATTCAGACCAGAGTTCTCATCCCTGAAACACACTCTGTTTAAACGAAGAAGCACGCTATTCTTTCCAGAGTCTAAAATACAGCAATAACCATGAGCATGCCCTGAAAAAATGAACTGTGTTTCCTACTCATAAGGACCATATATAGTTCAACTCTGCTTATGAAACTGATACAAACCACAGCTCCTCTTACATAAATGCTCTTTAGTTAATAGTGAAAATAGCGTTGGCTTCCTGAACTGGGAATAATCATTTGAGCCCAAAATTCACTCGGTTTACCAGAACTGAACTCTTACTTGAAGGAAGCCACTTATCCTGGGGTTTAACTCCTTTCCTGAAGACAAATTCAGACCAGAGTTCTCATCCCTGAAAAACACTCTGTTTTAAGGCAAGAATCATCCTCTTCTTTCGAGTGTCTCCAATATAGTAAGAATCATGATCATGCCCAGAGAAAAAGAACTGTGTTTCCTATTCATACGGACCATATGTAGTTCAACTCTGCTAATGAAACTGATACAAAGCACACTTCTTCTTACATACATGCTCTTTAGTTAATAGTGAGAATAGCGTTGGGGTCCTGAAGTGTGAAAAATCATTTGAGCCGAAAATTCACTGGGTTAACTAGAAATGAACTCTTGCTTGTAGGAAGACACAGATCCTGGGGTTTAACTCCGTTTCTGAAGGGAAATTCAAACCAGAGTTTTCATCCCTAAAACACACTATGTCATAACGCAAGAAGCAAGCTCTTCTTTCCAGAGTCTAAAATACAGCAATAACCATGAGCATGCCCTGAAAAAAAGAACTGTGTTTCCTACTCAGACAGACCATATGTAGTTCAACTCTGCTTATGAAATGAAACAGACCGCAGCTCCTCTTGCATAAATTCTCATTAGTTAATAGTGAGAATAGCATAGGGTTCGTGAAGTGCGAAAAATCTTTTGAGCCGAAAATTCACTTGGTTTCCCAGAAATGAACACTTGCTGGTAGGAAGACACAGATCCTGGCGTTTAACTCCGTTTCTGAAGGGAAATTCAGACCAGAGTTCTCATCCCTAAAACACACTATGTCATAACGCAAGAAGCAAGCTCTTCTTTCCAGAGTCTAAAATACAGCAAGAACCATGAGCATGCCCTGAAAAAAAGAACTGTGTGTCCTACTCAGACCGACCATATGTAGTTCAACTCTGCTTATGAAATAATACAGACCGCAGCTTCTCTTGCATAAATTCTCATTATTTAATAGTGAGAATAGCGTAGGGTTCGTGAACTGCGAAAAATCTTTTGAGCTGAAAATTCACTTGGTTTTCCAGAAATGAACTCTTGCTGGTAGGAAGACAAAGATCATGGTGTTTAATTCCGTTTGTGTAGGGAAATTCACACCAGAATTCTCATCTATGAAACACACCCTGTTTTAATGCAAGAAGCAAGCTCTTCTTTCCAGCATCACCAATACAGCAAGAACCATGAGCATGCCCTGAAAAAAAGAACTGTGTTTCCTAATCAGACAGACCATATGTAGTTCAACTCTGCTTATGAAACTGATACAAACCACAGCTCCTCGTACATAAATGATCTTTAGTTAATAGTAAGATTTGCGTTGGGTTCCTGTACTGCGAAAAATCATTTGAGCCCAAAATTCACAGGTTTTACTAGAACTGAACTCTTGCTTGTAGGAAGACACAGATCCTGCGGTTTAACTCCGTTTCTGACGGCAAATTAGGACCAGAGTTCTCATCCCTGAAAAACACTCTGTTTTAAGGCAAGAATCATCCTCTTCTTTCTACTGTCTCCAATATAGTAAGAATCATGATCATGCCCAGAGAAAAAGAACTGTGTTTCCTATTCATACGGACCATATGTAGTTCAACTCTGCTAATGAAACTGATACAAAGCACACTTCTTCTTACATACATGCTCTTTAGTTAAGAGTGAGAATAGCGTTGGGTTCCTGAAGTGTGAAAAATCATTTGAGCCGAAAATTCACTGGGTTAACTAGAAATGAACTCTTGCTTGTAGGAAGACACAGATCCTGGGGTTTAACTCCGTTTCTGAAGGGAAATTCAGACCAGAGTTCTCATCCCTGAAACACACTATGTCATAATGCAAGAAGCAAGCTCTTCTTTCCAGAGTCTAAAATACAGCAATAACCATGAGCATGCCCTGAAAAAAAGAACTGTGTTTCCTACTCAGACAGACCATATGTAGTTCAACTCTGCTTATGAAATGAAACAGACCGCAGCTCCTCTTGCATAAATTCTCATTAGTTAATAGTGAGAATAGCATAGGGTTCGTGAACTGCGAAAAATCTTTTGAGCCGAAAATTCACTTGGTTTCCCAGAAATGAACTCTTGCTTGTAGGAAGACACAGATCCTGCGGTTTAACTCTGTTTCTGATGGCAAATTAGGACCAGAATACACAACCCTGAAAAACACTCTGTTTTAAGGCAAGAGTCATCCTCTTCTTTCCAGCCTCTCCAATACAGTAAGAACCTTGAGCATGCCCAGACAAAAAGAACTGTGTTTCCTACTCATAAGGACCATATGTAGTTCAACTGTGCTTATGAAATGATACAGACCACAACTCCTCTTACATAAATGCTCTTTAGTTAATAGTGATAATCGCGTTGGTTTCTACAACTGTGTAAATTCATTTGAGCCGAAAATACACTTCATTTACCAGAAATGAACACTTGCTTGTAGGAAGACACAGATCCTGGAGTTTAACTCCTTTTCTGTAGTGAAATTCAGACCAGAGTTCTCATCCCTGAAACACACTCTGTTTAAATGAAGAAGCACGCTATTCTTTCCAGAGTCTAAAATACAGCAAGAACCATGAGCCTGCCCTGAAAAAAAGAACTGTGTTTCCTACTCAGACAGACCATATGTAGTTCAACTCTGCTTATGAAACTGATACAAACCACAGCTCCTATTACATAAATGATCTTTAGTTAATAGTAAGATTAGCGTTGGGTTCCTGAACTGCAAAAAATCATTTGAGCCAAAAATTCACTGGTTTTACCAGAACTGAACTCTTGCTTGTAGGAAGACACAGATCCTGGGGTTTAACTCCGTTTCTGACGGCAAATTAGGACCAGAATACTCAACCCTGAAAAACACTGTTTTAAGGCAAGAGTCATCCTCTTCTTTCCAGTGTCTCCAATACAGTAAGAACCATGAGCATGCCCAGAAAAAAAGAACTGTGTTTCCTACTCATACGGACCATATGTAGTTCAACTCTGCTTATGAAATGATACAGACCGCAACTCCTCTTACATAAATGCTTTTTAGTTAATAGTGATAATCGCGTTGGGTTCTACAACTGTGTAAATTCATTTGAGCCGAAAATACACTTGATTTACCAGAAATGAACACTTGCTTGTAGGAAGACACAGATCCTGGGGTTTAACTCCTTTTCTGCAGGGAAATTCAGACCAGAGTTCTCATCCCTGAAACACACTCTGTTTAAATGAAGAAGCACGCTATTCTTTCCAGAGTCTAAAATACATCAATAACCATGAGCATGCCCTGAAAAAATGAACTGTGTTTCCTACTCATAAGGACCATATGTAGTTCAACTCTGCTTATGAAACTGATTCAAACCACATCTCCACTTACATAAATGCTCCTTAGTTAATAGTGAGAATAGCGTAGGGTTCATGAACTGCGAAAAATCATTTGAGCCCAAAAAACACTGGGTTTACCAGAAATGAACTCTTGCTTGTAGGAAGACACAGATCCTGGGGTTTAACTCTGTTTCTGAAGGCAAATTCAGACCAGAGTTCTCATCCCTGAAAAACTCTGTTTAAAGGCAAGAATCATCCTCTTCTTTCCAGCGTCTATAATATTGTAAGAAACCTGAGCAGGCCCAGAAAAAAAGAACTGTGGTTCCGACTAATAGAGATCATATGTAGTTCAACTCTGCTTATGAAACTGATACAAACTACAGCTCCTCTTACATAAATCCTCTTTAGTTAATAGTGAGAATAGCAATGGGTTCCTGAATTGCGGAAAATCATTTGAGCCCAAAATTCACTGGGTTTACCAGAACTGAACTCTTGCTTTTAGGAAGACACAGATCCTGGGGTTTAACTCCGTTTCTGAAGGCAAATTAAGACCAGAGTTCTCATCCCTGAAAAACACTCAGGTATAACACAAGAAACAAGATCTTCTTTCCAGCCTCTATAATATTGTAAGAAACCAGAGCAGGCCCAGAAAAAAGAACTGTGTTTCTGACACATACAGACCATATGTAGTTCAACTCTGCTTATGAAACTGATACAAACCACAGCTCCTCTTACATAAATCCTCTTAAGTTAATAGAGAGAATCATGTAGGGTTCGTGAACTGTGAAAAATAATTTGAGCCCAAAAATTACTGGGTTTACCAGAAATGAACTCTAGCTTGTAGGAAGACACAGATCCTGGGGTTTAAAACCATTTCCGCAGGGAAATTCAGACCAGAGTTCTCATCCCTGAAACACACTCTGTTTAAACGAAGAAGCAAGCTCTTCTTTCCAGAGTCTAAAATACAGCAAGAATCATGAGCATGGCCTGAAAAAAAAAGAACTGTGTTTACTATTCATACGGACCATAATTAGTTCAAATCTGCTTATGAAACTGATACAGACCACACCTCCTCTTACATAATTGCTCTTTATTTAATAGTGAGAATATCATTGGTTTCCTGATCTTTGAAAAATCATTTGACCTGAAAAATTCACTTGCTTTAGGAGAAATGGACTCTTGCTTGTAGGAAGACACAGATCCTGGGGTTTAACTCCGTTTCTGAAGGGAAATTCAGACCAGAGTTCTCATCCATGAAAAACACCCTGTTTTAATGCAAGAAGCAAGCTCTTCTTTCCAGAGTCTAAAATACAGCAAGAATCATGAGCATGGCCTGAAAAAAAGAACTTGTTTCCTATTCATACGGACCATAAGTAGTTCAACTCTGCTTATGAAACTGATACAAACCACAGCTTCTATTTCATAAATGCCCTTTAGTTAATAGTGAGAATCGCGTTGGGTTCTAGAACTGTGTAAAATCATTTTAGCCCAAAATTCACTGCGTACCTGAACTGAACTCTTGCTTGTAGGAAGACACAGATCCTGGGGTTTAACTCCGTTTCTGAAGGGAAATTCACACCAGAGTTCTCATAACTGAAACTCACTCTGTTTCAACGCAAGAAGCAAGCTCTTCTTTCCAGAGTCTAAAATACAGCAAGAACCATGAGCATGCCCAGAAAAAAAGAACTGTGTTTCCTACTCATACGGACCATATGTAGTTCAACTCTGCTTATGAATAAGATAAAAACCAGAGCTCCTCTTACATAAATGCTCTTTAGTTAATAGTGAGAATCGCGTTTGGTTCGTGAACAGCAAAAAATCATTTGAGCCCAAAAATCACTGGGTTAACCAGAAATGAACTATTGCTTGTAGGAAGACTCAGATAATGGGGTTTAACACCGTTTCAGAAGGGAAATTCAGACCAGAGTTCTAATCCCTGAAACACACTCTGTTTTAACGCAAGAAGCAAGCGCTTCTTTCCAGAGTCTATATACAACAAGAACCATGAGCATGCCCTGAAAAAAATAACTGTGTTTCCTACTCATAAGGACCATATGTAGTTCAACTGTGCTTATGAAACTGATAAAAACCACGGCTCCTCTTACATAAATGCTCTTTAGTTAATAGTGAGAATAGCGTTGGGTTCCTGAACTGCGAAAAATCATTTGAGCACAAAATTCACTGGATTTACCAGAACTGAACTCATGCTTGTAGAAGACACAGATCATTGGGTTTAACTCCGTTAGTGGAAGGAAATTCAGACCAGAGTTCTCATTCCTGGAAAACACAGTGTTTTAAGGCAAGAATCATCCTCTTCTTTCCAGCGTCTCCAATATACTAAGAAATATGAGCATGCCCAGAAAAAAGATATATGTTTCCTACTCATACAGACCATATGTAGTTCAACTCTGCTTATGAAACTGATACAAACCACAACTCCTCTTATATAAATCCTCTTTAGTTAATTGTTAGAATAGCGTATTGTTAGCGAAGTGCGAAAAATAATTTGAGCCCAAAAATTTCTGGGTTTACCAGAAATGAACTCTAGCTTGTAGGAAGACACAGATCCTGGGGTTTAACTCCATTTCTGCAGGGAAATTCAGACCAGAGTTCTCATCCCTGAAACACACTCTGTTTAAACGAAGAAGCAAGATCTTCTTTCCAGAGTCCAAAATACAGCAAGAATCATGAGCATGGCCTGAAAAAAAGAACTGTGTTTACTATTCATACGGACCATAATTAGTTCAAATCTGCTTATGAAACTGATACAGACCACACCTCCTCTTACATAATTGCTCTTTATTTAATAGTGAGAATATCGTTGGTTTCCTGATCTTCGAAAAATCATTTGAGCCGAAAAATTCACTTGCTTTAGCAGAAATGGACTCTTGCTTGTAGGAAGACACAGATCCTGGGGTTTAACTCCGTTTCTGAAGGGAAATTCAGACCAGAGTTCTCATCCATGAAACACACCCTGTTTTAATGCAAGAAGCAAGATCTTCTTTCCAGAGTCTAAAATACAGCAAGAACCATGAGCATGCCCTGAAAAAAAGAACAGTGTTTCCTACTCATAAGGACCATATGTAGTTCAACTCTCCTTATGAAACTGAAACAGACCACACCGCCTCTTACATAAATGCTCTTTAGTTAATAGTGAGAATAGCGTTTGGTTCCTGAACTGTGAAAAATCATTTGAGCCCAAAATTCACTGGATTTACCAGAACTGAACTCTTGCTTGTAGGAAGACACACATCCTGGGGTTTAACTCCGTTACTGAGGGGAAATTCAGAACAGAGTTCTCATCCGTGAAACACACTCTGTTATAACGCAAGAAGCAAGCTCTTCTTTCCAGTGTCTAAAATACAGCAAGAACCCTGAGCATGCCATGCAAAAAAGAACTGTCTTTCCTACTCATAACGACCATATGTAGTTCAACTCTGCTCATGAAACTGATACAAACCACGGCTCCTCTTACATAAATTCTCCTTTGTTAATAGTGAGAATCATGTTGGGTTCCTGAACTGCGAAAAATCATTTGAGCCCAAAATTCACTGGGTTTACTAGAAATGAACTCTTGCTTGTAGGAAGACACTGATCATGGGGTTTAACTCCGTTTCTGAAGGCAAATTCAGACCAGAGTTCTCATCCCTGGAAAACACAGTGTTTTAAGGCAAGAATCATCCTCTTCTTTCCAGCGTCTCCAATATACTAAGAAATATGAGCATGCCCAGAACAAGATATGTGTTTCCTACTCATACAGACCATATGTAGTTCAACTCTGATTATGAAACTGATACAAACCACAGCTCCTCTTACATAAATCCTCTTTAGGTAATAGTTAGAATAGCGTATGGTTAGCGAACTGCGAAAAATCATTTGAGCCAAAAATTCACTGTGTTTACCAGAAATGAACTCTTGCTTGTAGGAAGACACTGATCCTTGGGTTTAACTCTGTTTCTGAAGACAAACTCAGACCAGAATTCTCAACCCTGAAAAACACTCTGTTTTAAGGCAAGAAGCAAGTTCTTCTTTCCAGCGTCTCCAATACAGCAAGAAACATGAGCATTCCCTGAAATAAGAACTGTGTTTCCTACTCATACGGACCATATGTAGTTCAACTCTGCTCATGAAACTGATTCAAACCACATCTCCTCTTACATAAACGCTCTTTAGTTAATAGTGAGAATAGCGTAGGGTTCATGAACTGCGAAAAATCATTTGAGCCCAAAAAACACTGGGTTTACCAGAATTGAACTCTTGCTTGTAGGAAGACACAGATCCTGGGGTTTAACTCTGTTTCTGAAGGCAAATTCAGACCAGAGTTCTCATCCCTGAAAAACTCTGTTTAAAGGCAAGAATCATCCTCTTCTTTCCAGCGTCTATAATATTTTAAGAAACCTGAGCAGGCCCAGAAAAAAAGAACTGTGGTTCTGACTAATAGAGACCATATGTAGTTCAACTCTGCTTATGAAACTGATACAAACCACAGCTCCTCTTACATAAATCCTCTTTAGTTAATAGTGAGAATAGCGATGGGTTCCTGAATTGCGAAAAATCATTTGAGCCCAAAATTCACTGGGTTTACCAGAAATGAACTCTTGCTTTTAGGAAGACACAGATCCTGGGATTTAACTCCGTTTCTTAAGGAAAATTCAGACCAGAGTTCTCATCCCTGAAAAACACTCAGTTATAACACAAGAAGCAAGCTCTTCTTTCCTGTGTCTCCAATATAGTAAAAAACATGACCATGCCCCCAAAAAAAGAACTGTGTTTCCGACACATACAGACCATATGTAGTTCAACTCTGCTTATGAATCTGATACAAACCACAGCTCCTCTTTCATAAATCCTCTTTAGTTAATAGTGAGAATAGCGTAGGGTTTGTGAACTGCAAAAAATGTTTTGAGCCCAAAATTCACTGGGTAACCAGAAATGAACTCTTGCTTGTAGGAAGACACAGATCCTGGGGTTTAACTCCATTTCTGCAGGGAAATTCAGACCAGAGTTCTCATCCCTGAAACACACTCTGTTTAAACAAAGAAGCAAGCTCTTCTTTCCGGAATCTAATATACAGCAAGAACCATGAACATGGCCTGAAAAAAAGAACTGTGTTTCCTATTCATACGGACCATATGTAGTTCAACTCTGCTTATGAAACTGATACAGACCACAACGCCTCTTACATGAATGCTCTTTAGTTAATAGTGAGAATAGCGTTGGGATCCTGAACTGCGAAAAATCTTTGAGCCCAAAATTCACTGTGTTTACCAGAACTGAACTCATGCTTGTAGAAGACACAGTCATTGGGTTTAACTCCGTTAGTGGAAGGAAATTCAGACCAGAGTTCTCATTCCTGGAAAACACAGTGTTTTAAGGCAAGAATCATCCTCTTCTTGCCAGCGTCTCCAATATACTAAGAAATATGAGCATGCCCAGAAAAAAGATATATGTTTCCTACTCATACAGACCATATGTAGTTCATCTCTGCTTATGAAACTGATACAAACCACAACTCCTCTTATATAAATCCTCTTTAGTTAATAGTTAGAATAGCGTATTGTTAGCGAAGTGCGAAAAATAATTTGAGCCCAAAAATTTCTGGGTTTACCAGAAATGAACTCTAGCTTGTAGGAAGACACAGATCCTGGGGTTTAACTCCATTTCTGCAGGGAAATTCAGACCAGAGTTCTCATCCCTGAAACACACTCTGTTTAAACAAAGAAGCAAGCTCTTCTTTCCGGAATCTAATATACAGCAAGAACCATGAACATGGCCTGAAAAAAAGAACTGTGTTTACTATTCATACGGACCATAATTAGTTCAAATCTGCTTATGAAACTGATACAGACCACACCTCCTCTTAGATAATTGCTCTTTATTTAAAAGTAAGAATATCGTTGGTTTCCTGATCTTCGCAAAATCATTTGAGCCGAAAAATTCACTTGCTTTAGCAGAAATGGACTCTTGCTTGTAGGAAGACACAGATCCTGGGGTTTATCTCCGTTTCTGAAGGGAAATTCAGACCAGAGTTCTCATCCATGAAAAACACCCTGTTGTAATGCAAGAAGCATGCTCTTCTTTCTAGAGTCTAAAATACAGCAAGAACCATGAGTATGCCCTGAAAAAAATACTGTGTTTCGTACTCATACAGACCATATGTGGTTCAACTCTGCTTATGAAACTGATAGAAACCACGGCTCCTCTTACATAAATGCTCTTTAGTTAATAGTGAGAATCATGTTGGGTTCGTGAACTGCGAAAAATCATTTGAGCCCAAAATTCACTGGGTTTACCAGAAATGAACTCTTGCCTGTAGGAAGACAGAGATCCTGGGGCTTAAGTCCGCTTCTGAAGGGAAATTCAGACCAGATTTCTCATCCCTAAAACACACTCTGTTTAAATGAAGAAGCAAGCTCTTCTTTCCAGAGTCTAATATACAGCAAGAACCATGAACATGGCCTGAAAAAAAGAACTGTGTTTCCTATTCATACGGACCACATGTAGTTCAACTCTGCTTATGAAACTGATTCAAACCATGTCTCCTCTTACCTAAATGCTCTTTAGTTAACAGTGAGAATAGCGTAGGGTTCATGAACTGCGAAAAATCATTTGAGCCCCCAAAACACTGGGTTTTCCAGAAATGAACTCTTGCTTGTAGGAAGACACAGATCCTGGGGTTTAACTCCGTTTCTGAAGGAAAATTCAGACCAGAGATCTCATCCCTGAAAAACTCTGTTTAAAGGCAAGAATCATCCTCTTCCTTCCAGCGCCTATAATATTGTAAGAAACCTGAGCATGCCCAGAAAAAAAGAACTGTGGTTCCGACTCATAGGGACCATATGTAGTTCAACTATGCTTATGAAACTGATGCAAACCACAGCTCCTCTTACATAAATCCACTTTAGTTAATAGTGAGAATAGCGATGGGTTCCTTAATTGCGAAAAAATCATTTGAGCCCAAAATTCACTGGGTTTACCAGAACTGAACTCTTGCTTTTAGGAAGACTCAGATCCTGGGATTTAACTCCGTTTCTGAAGGAAAATTCAGACCAGAGTTTTCAACCCTGAAAAACACTCAGTCATAACACAAGAAGCAAGCTCTTCTTTCCTGCGTCTCCAATATAGTAAGAAACGTGAGCATGCCCAGAAAAAAAGAACTGTGTTTCCGAGTCATACAGATCATATGTAGTTCATCTCTGCTTATGAAATCGATACAAACCACACCTCCTCTTACATAAATCCTCTTCAGTTAATAGTGAGAATCATGTTGGATTCGTGAACTGCAAAAAATCATTTGAGCCCCAAAATCACTGGGTTTACCAAAAATGAACTCTTGCTTGTAGGAAGACACTGATTCTGGGGTTTAACTTCGTTTCTGAAGACAAATTCAGACCCGAGTTCTCAACCATGAAAAACTGTAGAGAGCCGCGTGTAGCCGCACCCTAAAGATGGCTCTGGTTTCTACCCTCTGCCTTCCCGATGGCAAACACTCTTTAGGGTAAACAGCTCCTTATTTGGCTGTGGCTGGATTTGTGTGTTGCTGGCATATACGTGAACCTGTGGACAGTGCCCACGTGGCTGCTTGGGGTTGGCAGCCCAGCCCTACTTAGGTGCTGGGAGAGGCTTGCCCCAGGGAGAGAGACACAATGCAACTAATCAAAGGTCTGAATAAACTGTGATGAGAAGGATCCTGGTGTCGTGTCTTCCTTGCTGGTCGAGGTGGGCGCGACAAGTGGTGGCCTCCTACGGGGACAATTACCACGGCTCTCTCCGGATTCAGAACTCATTTACAGTCAGGCAGTACCGGTAAGACCTCAGAAAAAACTGGGGATCCGCGACAAAAGCGGGTAACGCTCACCTGTAGAAGGGAGAGCGGGAGAGCATAGCCGCGACAAGAGCGGAAGGATAATTCAATTGAGCCGCGACAAGAGCGGACGGGTAATTAAAATAACAAGGTCAACAGGTGGAACCTGTTCTGCGACTACAGCAGACGGGTAATTTGCATAACAAAACCCGTGGGTAAAACAAACCAGCAGGTAAAACAAAACAAGCAGGAGTCCGGAGGGCTGGAGCAATTCTGCAAAGGCTCTGAGAAACCTCCGAGAAACTTTTCAAATTGAGAAAAGAAAAAAAAAAAGTATACTAACATGGGCGCCTCCTCCTCGCACCCAATTTTTTTGGCTCTTCACGAGCTGCTTCTCTCTAAGAAACTGAAAATAAAAAAACATACCTTAGAGCGATTTTTGCAACAATGTGATGTAATTGCTCCTTGGTTTGCAATTTCTGGAAGCCTCACAGTGCCTTCCTGGGAGAAGTTGGGAAGAGACTTAGATTTTGCCGCAGAGCAGGGCACACTTAAGCAGGGGGTTAGACCAGTCTGGAGACTAATAAGAGGATGTTTACAAGATCAGAGATGCAGTGAGGCAGTTGAGAATGGTCAAACTGCTCTGGAAATACTGCAGGAAGAGAGATCTGACAGGGCAGTCTCGGACAAGACAGCCACAAAGAGAACACTACCAGGAAAGACAGGGCAAGTAAAAAAGGAGACAAAAGCTGAGAAAAAATATCCTAGCCATTCTGAGTTGGAAGACTCGTGTGCTTCCGATGTTTACTCGTGTGCTTCTGATCTCTCCGATTCTGTCTCGGATGATGAGGATGTTGAATCCGTTTGTGAGTCATTGCAACGAGTAAGGGTTAGAAAGAAAAGAAAAGAAAGAGGAGGATTCAAACAGTTAGAAAAGGGCCATGAGAGCATGATCCCTTCTGCTCCCCCTCCGTATCCTGGGGCAATGGGGGCAGAGGGCGGAATGTCTTTTAATCCTGGAGTATGGAGAAAAGTCGGAACGGAAATGCAAGCTGCATTCCCTGTATTTCAGAATCCTCAGAATCAGAGGTATCATGAGCCTCTAGAATTCAAGGTTGTAAAATCATTAGCAGAGTCTGTCAGGACATATGGCATTACAGCTTCCTTTACAGTAGCTCAGTTGGAAGCTCTGCATAGGCATGCTATGACTCCCTCAGACTGGATGAACCTTGCACGAGCCTGTTTAAGTTCTGGTCAGTATTTAGATTGGAAAGCATTTCTGATAGAGTTCGCTAGTGAACAGGCTGCAGCTAATAGGGCTGCTGGTGGAGGTCAAGCTGCTTGGGATATGGATATGTTACTTGGACAAGGTAGATTTGCAAATCAGCAAAATGGGTATCCTATCCAGGTTTATGAGCAAATTAACAACATTGCTACCAGAGCTTGGAAGGCATTGCCCAATAGAGGAGAAGTTAGTGGTAATCTCACTAAAATTGTCCAAGGATCCATGGAACCCTTTTCAGATTTCGTAGCTCGCCTAGTGGATGCAGCTGGAAAGATATTTTGTGATCCTGATACAGCCATGCCTTTAGTTAAGCAGTTGGTTTATGAGCAGTGCACTAAGGAATGTAGAGCTGCTATTACACCTTATAAAACTAAAGGATTAGAGGTTTGGATGAAAGTATGCAGGGAACTAGGGGGACCACTAACCAATGCTGGGCTGGCTGCTGCAGTTTTACAAATTAGCCAGAAAAGGGCAGGTGGCACTGGGACTTGCTTCTGATGTGTTAAAATGGGGCATATGAGACGCAACTGCCCCCAAGGAGGAAGTAATCAAGGGGAAAGTAACCAGAGACCAAATAGTGCCCAACGCCTGGTCCCGCGACTGTGCCCTAAGTGTAAGAAAGGAAAACATTGGGCAAGTGAGTGCAGATCAGTCAGGGATGTTAATGGACAGCCTTTGAGGAATAATACTCCTTCAAAAAACGGACAGTGGGGCCCCCAGCCTCAGGGCCCGCAAATATATGGGGCAATGGAGGATCAGAGACAGGAAGAGAACCAAGAGCAGTGGCCAACCCTCAGACATCCCAAACACCGCGGCGAGCCACTGCAGGTTCAGCAGGATTGGACCTCCGTGCCACCTCCAGACTCATATTAACCCCACAAATGGGGGTGCAAGTAGTGGAGTCTGATTTTCAAGGCCCCCTTGACCCTGGGACATTGGGATTGTTAATAGGGAGATCATCTACTACCTTAAGGGGATTTCCAGTCCATCCTGGAATAGTTGATTCAGATTATACAGGTATAGTTAAAATCATGGTTGAGTCACCAAAAGGAATCACTGCCATTTCCCCGGGAGACAGAATTGCACAACTTACCCTGCTACCCAGCTTACATGATTCTCACCCAGCCTATAACAGAGAAAGAGGAAGTAATGGATTCGGCTCCTCAGGCACAGATTTAACATTTTTATCTTTAGACTTAGATCAGAGACCCACATTACAGTTAACCATTAATGGCATTAAGATAATGGGACTTTTGGATACTGGTGCAGATCGCAGTATCATAGCTAGCAAAGATTGGCCTCGAGGTTGGCCTATACAGGCTTCCTCACAAACATTGCAGGGACTGGGTTATGCCAGTGTTCCAAATGTTAGTGCAAATTTGTTAAATTGGCAAGATTCCGAAGGTCACTCTGGCGTTATACAACCCTATGTCCTTGAGCTTCCAGTGTCCCTCTGGGGGAGGGATCTTATGAAATCCATGGGCTTTCATTTAAGTAATGAATACTCCAAAGAATCTAAAAATATTATGAAAAACATGGGGTGTCATCCTGATTTTGGCCTGGGAAAATTTTTGCAAGGCAAAAAGGAGCCAATACAAACAGTACCTAGGAAACCCAAACAAGGGTTGGGTTTTTCCTAGGGGCCGCTGAGGAGGGCATTCCCATAACCTGGGTAACAGAGGAGCCAGTTTGGGTTCCTCAGTGGCCACTCTCCTCTGAGAAATTACATGCTGCATATCAATTAGTGAAAGAGCAATTGGAGAAAGGGCACATTAAACCCTCTCTTTCTCCCTGGAATACACCCATATTTGAAATCAAGAAGAAATCAGGAAAATGGAGATTGTTACATGATCTTAGAGCTATAAATGAACAAATGAGAATTATGGGACCTGTACAGCATGGTCTTCCATTGCTGTCAGCCTTGCCTGAAAATTGGCCTATTATTGTGGTAGATATTAAGGACTGCTTCTTTTCCATTCCACTGAATAGCAAGGACAGTGAGAGATTCGCTTTCACTTTACTGTCCACTAATCATGAGGAACCTGATAAAAGATATCAGTGGGTTGTATTGCCACAAGGCATGGCCAACAGTCCTACAATGTGTCAATTATTTGTAGCAACTGCTTTAGAACCTTTGAGAGTACGTTTTCCAGGCTTAAAATGCCTCCATTATATGGATGATATACTGTTAGCAGCTAAAGAAGAGAGCATTCTTCAAGAAGCATATAGCTCACTTGTAGAACTGCTAAAGCAAAAGGGACTCTGTATTGCCCCTGAGAAGGTGCAACAGAACAAAGTTGTCAATTATCTTGGCTCTAAAATAACTAAACATCACATCATGCCACAAAAGGTAGAGTTAAGGAAGGATCATCTTTGCACACTGAATGATTTTCAAAAATTATTAGGAGATATAAATTGGATAAGAGGAAGTTTAGGAATGGCCAATTATGAGTTAAAACCATTATATGATATTTTAATTGGAGATGCAGCCTTGGATTCACCGAGGCAATTAACCAATGCAGCCCGAGAAGCCTTAACAAAATTAGAAGATAAACTACAAAGAGCTTTTCTTCAAAGAGTACAAAATAATGAGGATATTACCCTGTGCATTCTGCCTACCCAGTTGCAACCTACGGGAATTTTATGGCAGAAAGGACCCTTGTTATGGATTTATACTAAAATCACACATGCAAAATCAATTGAGTATTATCCTGTTGCCGTGGCATTACTTGCGCAACAGGGTATTCAACAATGTTTACAATATTTTGGGACATCACCACAAACGCTAGTTGTTCCTTATGATTCTACTCAAGTCAAGGTATTATGTGCTGCCATAGATGATTGGGCAATATTGCATTGTACCTATCCAGGACACATAGATTGCCATTATCCTAAACATCCACTATTAACTTTCTTTAAAGAACATCCTGTAGTTTTCCCTAAAGTAACTGCTTCAAAGCCCATTCCAGGAGCAAGTGTTATATTTACTGATGGGTCTAAGACAGGCTGTGGTGCTTATATGGTGGATTCTAATGAACCTGTAAAGCATCAATTCTTGCCAGGTGCACCTCAACAGGTGGAGCTTTCAATAGTTCTTGAAGTTTTCAAGGCTTGTCCATTTGCATTTAATTTAGTGTCAGATTCTAGTTATGTTGTTAATGCTTTGAAAAGCCTTGAATATGCAGGGCCCATCAAATCTTCTAGCCCGGTTAGCTCATTGTTTGGACAATTACAGAAACTGATCTGGCAACGTAAAAATCCCTTTTTTGTGCAACACATCCGTGCACATACTAGTCTGCCAGGTCCATTGGCTAAAGGCAATGATATAGTAGATCAGTGTACTAGACAGGAATGGACGTTTGTGGCTTCTGCCATACAACGAGCACATGATTTCCACAAAGAATTTCATGTTAATGCAAGGACATTACAACAAAAGTTTTCTATCTCACGTGCAGAGGCACGAAAGGTGGTACTAGATTGTTCCCAATGTGTCAATTTTCATCATCCTTCTATCTTAGGAGTTAACCCTCGTGGTTTGCTCCCCCTAAAAATATGGCAAATGGATGTTACACATATCTCTGAATTTGGACGTGTCAAATATGTACATGTATCTGTTGATACCTGTTCTGGAATCATTCATGCCACCCCAATGGCAGGAGAAAAAGCCTCTCATGTCATTGCTCATTGCTTAGAAGCTTGGGCAGCATGGGGTAAGCCTCAACAGTTAAAGACAGACAATGGTCCTGCATATACTGGACAGAAGTTCACTTCCTTCTGTTAACAGATGAATGTGCAACTTGTACATGGCCTACCATATAATCCACAAGGTCAAGGCATTGTGGAGCATGCTCATCGCTCCTTGAAGGAGTTGCTTCAAAAGCAAAAAGGGGGAATAGGCTATGGCCGTACCCCTAAGGACAGACTTTCTCTTGCATTATTTACTCTGAATTTTTTGAATTTGGATGCTTCCAATTGTTCTGCTACAAATTTATCTAAAAAGTTGTCTAGTTATCTTTTAGGCAATTGGACCGGAGAGTTCGATAACCTGATGGACCAGCTGAGAGTGGCTATTGTCACGGTGAATTCGACCTGAGTGGATACCGGACTGGTGGAGGGATTGTCTTCCTGGATTGCTACAGCCATGGGCCACATGAAGGAGTGGGTGGGAATAGGAGCCCTAGTAGGTTTACTGGTGCTCACCTCCCTAGTATGCTTGTGGTGCATTTGTCGCATTAGGATCTCACAGTGTCGCCATGCAGCCATGATTGTCCAAGCCTTTATGGCCATTGATGCAGGACAGTCTCCCCAAGCCTGGTTGGCTACTTTAAAAGATATTTAGGCACAGGATGCGAGGCCTGCGCACTGCACTTGAGGCTATGATACACTGACCTCAAGAAGAGCAAGTCTGATTGCATGTGGGTTGGTACCCTAACTCCCACCTCTGTGAAAAGGGTATCGGACGGGTCTAGTGTTCTCTGGGTGGACGACGCCTGGACAAACATTAGTACATGTTCCATTTTAGCAGAGATCAGACCTCTACTCTTGCCTGTTGCTTTGTAAAACAAAAAGGGGGAAACTGTAGAGAGCCACGTGTAGCCGCACCCTAAAGATGGCTCTGGCTTCTACCCTCTGCCTTCCCGATGGCAAACACTCTTTAGGGTAAACAGCTCCTTATTTGGCTGTGGCTGGATTTGTGTGTTGCTGGCATATGCAAGAACCTGTGGACAGTGCCCACGTGGCAGCTTGGGGTTGGCAGCCCAGCCCTACTTAGGTGCTGGGAGAGGCTTGCCCCAGGGAGAGAGACACAATGCAACTAATCAAAGGTCTGAATAAACTGTGATGAGAAGGATCCTGGTGTCGCGTCTTCCTTGCTGGTCAAGGCGGGCGCGACAAAAAACACTCTGTTTAAGGCAAGAATCATCCTCTTCTTTCTAGCGTCTCCAATATAGTAAGAAACATGAGCATGACCAGAAAAAAAGAACTGTGTTTCCGACTCATACAGACCATATGTAGTTCAACTCTGCTTATGAAACTGATACAAACCACAGCTCTTCTTTCATAAATCCTCTTAAGTTAATAGAGAGAATCATGTAGGGTTCGTGAATTGCGAAAAATAATTTGAGCCCAAAAATTACTGAGTTTACCAGAAATGAACTCTAGCTTGTAGGAAGACACAGATCCTGGGGTTTAACTCCATTTCTGCAGGGAAATTCAGACCAGAGTTCTCATCCCTGAAACACACTCTGTTTAAATGAAGAAGAAAGCTCCTCTTTCCAGAGTCTAATATACAGCAAGAACCATGAACATGGCCTGAAAAAAAGAACTGTGTTTCCTATTCATACGGACCATATGTAGTTCAACGATGTTTATGAAACTGATACAGACCACACCTCCTCTTACATAAATGCTCTTTAGTTAATAGTGAGAATAGCGTTGGGTTCTTGAACTGCGAAAAATCATTTGTGCCCAAAATTCACTGGGTTTACCATAAATAAACTCTTGCTGGTAGGCAGACACAGATTATGGGGATTAACTCCGTTTCTGAAGGGAAATTCACACCAGAGTTCTCATAACTGAAACACACTCTGTTTTAATGCAAGAAGCAAGGTCTTCTTTCCAGAGTCTAAAATACAGCAAGATCCATGAGCAAGCCCTGAAAAAAAGAACTGTTTTTCAAACTCAATCGAACCATATGTAGTTCAACTGTGCTTATGAAACTGATACAAACCAAAGCTCCTCTTACATAAATGGTCTTTAGTTAATAGTGAGAATCATGTTGGGTTCGTGCACTGCGAAAAATCATTTGAGCCCAAAATTCACAGTGTTTATCAGAAATGAACACTTGCTTGTAGGAAGCCACTGATCCTGAGGTTTAACTCCATTTCTGAAGGCAAATTCAGACCAGAGTTACATTCCTGAAAAAAACTCTGTTTAAAGGCAAGAATCATCCTCTTCTTTCCAGGGTCTCCAATAGAGTAAAAACCATGAGCATGCCCAGGAAAAAAGAACTGTGTTTCCTGCTCATACGGACCATATATAGTTCAACTCTGCTTATAAAACTGATACAGACCACATCTCCTCTTACATAAATGCTCGTTAGTTAATAGTGATAATCGTGTTCAGTTCTAGAACTGTGTAAAATCATTTCAGCGCAAAATTCACGTGGTTTACCAGAAATGAACTCTTGCTTGTAGGAAGACACAGATCATGGGGTTTAACTCTGTTTCTGAAGGGAAATTCAGACTAGAGTTCTCATCCATGAAACACGGTCTGTTTTAATTCAAGAAACAAGCTCTTCTTTCAGCGTCTACAATACAGCAAGAACCATGAGCATGCCCAGAAAAAAAGAACTGTGTTTCCTACTCATACAGACCATATGTAGTCCAACTCTGCTTATAAATCGGATACAGACCACAGCACCTCTTACATAAATGCTCTCTAGTTAATAGTGATAATCGCGTTGGGTTCTTGGACTGCGAAAAATCATTTGAGCCCAAAATTCACATGGTTTACCAGAAATGAACTCTTGATTGTAGGAAGACACAGATCATGGGGTTTAACTCTGTTTCTGAAGGGAAATTCAGACCAGAGTTCTCATCCCTGAAACACACTCTATTTTAACGAAGAAGCAAGCACTCCTTTTCAGAGTCTAAAATACAGCTAGAACCATTATCATGGCCTGAAAAAAAGAACGTATGTTTCCTATTCATCCGCACCCTATGTAGTTCAACTCTGCTTATGAAACTGATACAAACCACACCTCATCTTACTTAAATACTCGTTAGTTAATAGTGAGAATCATGTTGTGTTTGTGAACTGGGAAAAATCATTTTAGCCCAATATTCACTGGGTATACCTGAACTGAACTCTTGCTTGTAGGAAGACACAGATCCTGTGGTTTAACTCCATTTCTGAAGGGAAATTCACACCAGAGTTCTCATCCCTGAAACACACTCTGTTTTAACGCAAGAAGCAAGCTCTTCTTTCCATTGTCTCCAATAGAGCAAGAACCATGAGCATGCCCAGAAAAAAAGAACTGTGTTTCCAACTCATACGGACCATATATAGTTCAACTCTGCTTATGAAACTGATAAAAACCAGAGCACCTCTTACATAAAAGCTCTTTAGTTAATAGTGAGAATCACGTTTGGTTCGTGAACAGCGAAAAATCATTTGAACCCAAAATTCACTGGGGTAACAGGAAATGAACTCTTGCTTGAAGGAACAAACAGATAATGGGGTTTAACTCCGTTTCTGAAGGGAAATTCAGACCAGAGTTCTCATCCCTGAAACACACTCTGCTTTAACGCAAGAAGCAAGCTCTTCTTTCCAGAGTCTATACACAACAAGAACCATGAGCATGCCCTGAAAAAAAGAACTGTGTTTCCTACTCATACGGACCATATGTAGTTCAACTGTGCTTATGAAACTGATACAAACCACTGCTCCTGTTACATAATTGCTATTTAGTTAATATTTAGAATCATGTTGGGTTCGTGAACTGATAAAATCATTTGAGCCCAAAATTCCCTGGGTTAACCAGAAATGAACTCTTGCTTGTAGGAAGACACAGATCCTGGGGTTAAACTCCATCTCTGAAGGGAAATTCAGACCAGTGTTCTCATCCCTGAAACACACTCTGTTTTAACGCAAGAAGCAAGCTCTTCTTTCCAGAGTCTAAAACACAGCAAGAACCATGAGCATGCCCTGAAAAAAAGAACTGTGTTTCTGACTCATGCAAACCATATGTAGTTCAACTCTTCTTATGAAAGTGATACAAATCACAGCTCCTCTAAGATAAATCCTCTTTCGTTAATAGATTGAATAGTGTTGGGTTCATAAATGCGAAGAATCATTTAAGCCTAAAATTCCCTGGGTTTATCACAAATGAACTATTGCTTGTAGGAAGACACAGATCCTGTGGTATACTCCGTTTCTGAAGGGAAATTCAGAACAGTGTTCTCATCCATGAAACACACTCTGATTTAATGCAAGAAGCAAGCGACTCTTTCCAGTGTCTCCAATACATCAAGAACCATGAGCATGCCCAGAAAAAAAAAGAACTGTGTTTCCTACTCATTCGGACCATATGTAGTTCAACTCTGCTTATGAAACTGATAAAAACCTGAGCTCCTCTTACTTAAATGTTCTTTAGGTAATAGTGAGAATCGCGTTTTGTTCGTGTACAGCAAAAAATCATTTGAGCCCAAAAATCACTGGGTTAACCAGAAAAGAACTCTTGCTTGTAGGAAGACACAGATAATGGGGTTTAACTCCGTTTCTGAAGGGAAATTCAGACCAGAGTTCTCATCCCTGAAACACACTCTGTTTTAACGCAAGAAGCAAGGTCGTCTTTTCAGAGTCTATAAAACAGCAAGAACCATGAGCATGCCCTGAAAAAAAGAACTGTGTTTACTACTCATACGGACCATATGTAGTTCAACTGTGCTTATGAAACTGATACAAACCACTGCTCCTGTTACATAATTGCTATTTAGTTAATATTTATAATCATGTTGGGTCCGTGAACTGGAAAAATCATTTGAGCCCAAAATTCACTGGGGTAACCAGAAATGAACTCTTGCTTGTAGGAAGACACAGATCCTGTGGTTTAACTCCGTTTCTGAAGGGAAATTCAGACCAGAGTTCTGATCCCTGAAACACACTCTGTTTTAAGGCAAGAAGCAAGCTCTTCTTTCCAGAGTCTAATATACAGCAAGAACCATGAGCATGCCCTGAAAAAAAGAACTGTGTTTCTGACTCATGCAAACCATATGTAGTTCAACTCTGCTTATGAAAGTGATACAAATCACAGCTCTTCTAAGATAAATCCCCTTTAGTTAATAGATTGAATAGCGTTGGGTTTGTGAACTGAGAAGAATCATTTAAGCCCAAATTTCACTGGGTTTATCAACAAATGAACTATTGCTTGTAGGAAGACACAGATCCTGTGGTTTAACTCCGTTTCTGAAGGGAAATTCAGACCAGTGTTCTCATCCATGAAACACACTCTGTTTTAATGCAAGAAGCAAGCTACTCTTTCCAGCGTCTCCAATACATCAAGAACCCTGAACATGCCAAGAAAAAAAAAGAACTGTGTTTGCTACTCATACGGACCATATGTAGTTCAACTCTGCTTATGAACCTTATACAGACCATAGCTCCTCGTAAATAAATGCTCTTTAGTTAATAGTTTGAATCGCGTTGGTTTCGTGGAATGCGAAAAATCATTTGAGCCTAAAATTCACTGGGTTAACCAGAAAGGGACTCTTGATTGTTGGAAGACACAGAACCTGGGGTTTAACTCCATTTCTGAAGGGAAAATCAGACTAGAGTTCTCATCCCTGAAACACACTCTGTTTTAACGAAGAAGCAAGCTCTTCTTTCAAGAGTCTAAAATACAGCAAGAACCATGAGCATGGTCTGAAAAAAAGAACTGAGTTTCCTATTCATACGGACCATATGTAGTTCAACTCTGCTTATGAAACTGATACAGACCACAGCTCCTCTTACATAAATGCTCTTTAGTTAATAGTGATAATCGTGTTGGGTTCTAGAACTGTGTAAATTCATTTTAGCCCAAAATTCACTGGGTACCTGAACTGAACTCTTGCTTGTAGGAAGACACAGATCCTGGGGTTTAACTCCGTTTCTGAAGGGAAATTCACACAAGAGTTCTCATAACTGAAACTCACTCTGTTTTAACGCAAGAAGCAAGCTCTTCTTTCAAGAGTCTAAAATACAGCAAGAACCATGAGCATGGTCTGAAAAAAAGAACTGAGTTTCCTATTCATATGGACCATATGTAGTTCAACTCTGCTTACGAAAGTGATACAAATCACAGCTCCTCTAAGATAAATCCTCTTTAGTTAATAGATTGAATAGCGTTGGGTTTGTGAACTGAGAAGAATCATTTAAGCCCAAATTTCACTGGGTTTATCACGAATGAACTATTGCTTGTAGGAAGACACAGATCCTGTGGTTTAACTCCGTTTCTGAAGGGAAATTCAGACCAGTGTTCTCATCCATGAAACACACTCTGTTTTAATGCAAGAAGCAAGCTACTCTTTCCAGCGTCTCCAATACATCAAGAACCCTGAACATGCCCAGAAAAAAAAAGAACTGTGTTTCCTACTCATACGGACCATATGTAGTTCAACTCTGCTTATGAACCTGATACAGACCATAGCTCCTCTTAAATAAATGCTCTTTAGTTAATAGTTTGAATCGTGTTGGTTTCGTGGATGAAAAATCATTTGAGCCCAAAATTCACTGGGTTAACCAGAAATGGACTCTTGATTGTTGGAAGACACAGAACCTGGGGTTTAACTCCATTTCTGAAGGGAAAATCAGACTAGAGTTCTCATCCCTGAAACACACTCTGTTTTAACGAAGAAGCAAGCTCTTCTTTCAAGAGTCTAAAATACAGCAAGAACCATGAGCATGGTCTGAAAAAAAGAACTGAGTTTCCTATTCATATGGACCATATGTAGTTCAACTCTGCTTATGAAACTGATACAGACAACAGCTCCTCTTACATAAATGCTCTTTAGTTAATAGTGATAATCGTGTTGGGTTCTAGAACTGTGTAAAATCATTTTAGCCCAAAATTCACTGGGTACCTGAACTGAACTCTTGCTTGTAGGGAGACACAGATCCTGTGGTTTAACTCCGTTTCTGAAGGGAAATTCACACCAGAGTTCTCATAACTGAAACTCACTCTATTTTAACACAAGAAGCAAGCTGTTCTTTCGGTGTCGCAAATACAGCAAGAACCATGAGCATGCCAAGAAAAAAAGAACTGTGTTTCCTACTCATACGGACCATATGTAGTTCAACTCTGCCTATGAAACTGATAAAAACCAGAGCTCCTCTTACATAAATGCTCTTTAGTTAATAGTGAGAATCGCGTTTGGTTCGTGAACAGCAAAAAATCATTTGAGCCCAAAAATCACTGGGTTAACCAGAAATGAACTCTTGCTTGTAGGAAGGCACAGATAATGGGGTTTAACTCCGTTTCTGAAGGGAAATTCAGACCAGAGTTCTCATCCCAGAAACACACTCTGTTTTACCGCAAGAAGCAAGCTCGTCTCTCCAGAGTCTATAATACAGCAAGAACCATGAGAATGCCCTGAAAAAAAGAACTGTGTTTCCTACTCATACAGACCATATGTAGTTCAACTGTGCTTATGAAACTGATACAAACGACAGCTCCTGTTACATGAATGCTACTTAGTTAATATTTAGAATCATGTTGGGTTCGTGAACTGGAAAAATCATTTGAGCCCAAAATTCACTGGGTACCTGAACTGAACTCTTGCTAGTAGGAAGACACAGATAATGGGGTTTAACTCCGTTTGTGAAGGGAAATTCAGACCAGAGTTCTCATCCCGGAAACACACTCTGTTTTAACACAAGAAGCAAGCTCGTCTTTCCAGAGTCTATAATACAGCAAGAACCATGAGCATGCCCTGAAAAAAAGAACTGTGTTTCCTACTCATACGGACCATATGTAGTTCAACTGTGCTTATGAAACTGATACAAATCACAGCTCCTCTAAGATAAATCCTCTTTAGTTAATAGATTGAATAGCGTTGGGTTTGTGAACTGAGAAGAATCATTTAAGCCCAAATTTCACTGGGTTTATCACAAATGAACTATTGCTTGTAGGAAGACACAGATCCTGTGGTTTAACTCCGTTTCTGAAGGGAAATTCAGACCAGTGTTCTCATCCATGAAACACACTCTGTTTTAATGAAAGAAGCAAGCTACTCTTTCCAGCGTCTCCAATACATCAAGAACCATGAGCATGCCCTGAAAAAAAAAAAAGAACTGTGTTTCCTACTCATACGGACCATATGTAGTTCAACTCTGCTTATGAAACTGATACAGACCACAGCTCCTCTTAAATAAATGCTCTTTAGTTAATAGTTTGAATCGCGTTGGTTTCGTGGAATGCGAAAAATCATTTGAGCCCAAAATTCACTGGGTTAACCAGAAATGGACTCTTGATTGTTGGAAGACACAGAACCTGGGGTTTAATTCCATTTCTGAAGGGAAATTCAGACTAGAGTTCTCATCCCTGAAACACACTCTGTTTTAACGAAGAAGCAAGCTCTTCTTTCAAGAGACTAAAATACAAAAAGAACCATGAGCATGGTCTGAAAAAAAGAACTGTGTTTCCTATTCATACGGACCATATGTAGTTCAACTCTGCTTATGAAACTGATACAGACCACAGCTCCTCTTACATAAATGCTCTTTAGTTAATAGTGATAATCGCATTGTGTTCTAGAACTGTGTAAAATAATTTTAGCCCAAAATTCACTGGGTACCTGAACTGAACTCTTGCTTGTAGGAAGACACAGATCCTGTGGTTTAACTCCGTTTCTGAAGGGAAATTCAGACCAGAATTCTGATCCCTGAAACACACTCTGTTTAAACGCAAGAAGCAAGCTCTTCTTTCCAGTGTCTCCAATACAGCAAGAACCATGAGCATGCCCTGAAAAAAAGAACTGTGTTTCTGACTCATGCAAAACCTATGTAGTTCAACTCTGCTTATGACAGTGATACAAATCACAGCTCCTCTAAGATAAATCCTCTTTAGTTAATAGATTGAATAGCGTTGGGTTTGTGAACTGCGAAGAATCATTTAAGCCCAAATTTCACTGGGTTTATCACAAATGAACTATTGCTTGTAGGAAGACACAGATCCTGTGGTTTAACTCCGTTTCTGAAGGGAAATTCACACCAGAGTTCTCATCCCTGAAACACACTCTGTTTTAACGAAGAAGCAAGCTCGTCTTTCCAGAGTCTATAACACAGCAAGAACCATGAGCATGCCCTGAAAAAAAGAACTGTGTTTCCTACCCATACGGACCATATGTAGTTCCACTGTGCTTATGAAACTGATACAAACCACAGCTCCTGTTACATGAATGCTATTTAGTTAATATTTAGAATCATGTTGGGTTCGTGAACTGAAAAAATCATTTGAGCCCAAAATTCACTGGGTTAACCAGAAATGAACTCTTGCTTGTAGGAAGACACAGATCTTGAGGTTTAACTCCGTTTATGAAGGGAAATTCAGACCAGAGTTCTCATCCCTGAAACACACTCTGGTTTACTGCAAGAAGCAAGCTCTACTTTCAAGAGTCTAAAATACAGAAAGAACCATGAGCATGGTCTGAAAAAAAGAACTGTGTTTCCTATTCATACGGACCATATGTAGTTCAACTCTGCTTATGAAACTGATACAGACCACAGCTCCTCTTACATAAATGCTCTTTAGTTAATAGTGATAATCGCATTGTGTTCTAGAACTGTGTAAAATCATTTTAGCCCAAAATTCACTGGGTACCTGAACTGAACTCTTGCTTGTAGGAAGACACAGATCCTGGGGTTTAACTCCGTTTCTGAAGGGAAATTCACACCAGAGTTCTCATAACTGAAACTCACTCTGTTTTAACGCAAGAAGCAAGCTCTTCTTTCCAGTGTCTCCAATACAGCAAGAACCATGAGCATCCCCTGAAAAAAAGAACTGTGTTTTCTACTCATACGGACCATATGTAGTTCAACTCTGCTTATGAAACTGATAAAAACCAGAGCTCCTCTTACATAAATGCTCTTTAGTTAATAGTGAGAATCGCGTTTGGTTCGTGAACAGCAAAAAATCATTTGAGCCCAAAAATCACTAGGTTAACCAGAAATGAACTCTTGCTAGTAGGAAGACACAGATAATGGGGTTTAACTCCGTTTCTGAAGGGAAATTCAGACCAGAGTTCTCATCCCTGAAACACACTCTGTTTTAACGCAAGAAGCAAGCTCTTCTTTCCAGAGTCTATATACAACAAGAACCATGAGCATGCCCTGAAAAAAACAACTGTGTTTCCTACTCATACGGACCATATGTAGTTCAACTGTGCTTATGAAACTGATACAAACCACTGCTCCTGTTACATAAATGCTATTTAGTTAATATTTAGAATCATGTTGGGTTCGTGAACTGGAAAAATCATTTGAGCCCAAAATTCACTGGGGTAACCAGAAATGAACTCTTGCTTGTAGGAAGACACAGATCCTGGGGTTTAACTCCGTTTCTGAAGGGAAATTCAGACCAGAGTTCTGATCCCTGAAACAAACTCTGTTTTAACGCAAGAAGCAAGGTCTTCTTTCCAGAGTCTAAAATACAGCAAGAACCATGAGCATGCCCTGAAAAAAAGAACTGTGTTTCTGACTCATGCAAAACCTATGTAGTTCAACTCCGCTTATGACAGTGATACAAATCACAGCTCCTCTAAGATAAATCCTCTTTAGTTAATAGATTGAATAGCGTTGGGTTTGTGAACTGCGAAGAATCATTTAAGCCCAAATTTCACTGGGTTTATCACAAATGAACTATTGCTTGTAGGAAGACACAGATCCTGTGGTTTAAATCCGTTTCTGAAGTGTAATTCACACCAGAGTTCTCATCGCTGAAACACACTCTGTTTTAACGAAGAAGCAAGCTCGTCTTTCCAGAATCTATAACACAGCAAGAACCATGAGCATGCCCTGAAAAAAAGAACTGTGTTTCCTACCCATACGGACCATATGTAGTTCCACTGTGCTTATGAAACTGATACAAACCACAGCTCCTGTTACATGAATGCTATTTAGTTAATATTTAGAATCATGTTGGGTTCGTGAACTGGAAAAATCATTTGAGCCCAAAATTCACTGGGTTAACCAGAAATGAACTCTTGCTTGTAGGAAGACACAGATCCTGAGGTTTAACTCCATTTATGAAGGGAAATTCAGACCAGAGTTCTCATGCCTGAAACACACTCTGGTTTACTGCAAGAAGCAAGCTCTTCTTTCCAGAGTCTAAAATAGAGCAAGAACCATGAGCATGCCCTGAAAAAAGAACTGTGTTTCATACTCATACGGACCATATGTAGTTCAACTCTGCTTATGAAACTGATAAAAACCAGAGCTCCTCTTACATAAATGCTCTTTAGTTAATAGTGAGAATCGCCTTTGGTTCGTGAACAGCCAACAATCATTTGAGCCCAAAAATCACTGGGTTAACCAGAAATGAACTCTTGCTTGTAGGAAGACACAGATAATGGGGTTTAACTCCGTTTCTGAAGGGAAATTCAGACCAGAGTTCTCATCCCAGAAACACACTCTATTTTACCGCAAGAAGCAAGCTCGTTTTTCCAGAGTCTATAATACAGCAAGAACCATGAGAATGCCCTGAAAAAAAGAAATGTGTTTCCTACTCATACCGACCATATGTAGTTCAACTGTGCTTATGAAACTGATACAAACCACAGCTCCTGTTACATGAATGCTATTTAGTTAATATTTAGAATCATGTTGGGTTCGTGAACTGGAAAAATCATTTGAGCCCAAAATTCACTGGGTTAACCAGAAATGAACTCTTGCTTGTAGGAAGACACAGATCCTGTGGTTTAACTCCGTTTCTGAAGGGAAATTCAGACCAGTGTTCTCATTCATGAAACACACTCTGTTTTAATGAAAGAAGCAAGCTACTCTTTCCAGCATCTCCAATACATCAAGAACCATGAGCATGCCCAGAAAAAAAAAGAACTGTGTTTCCTACTCATACGGACCATATGTAGTTCAACTCTGCTTATGAAACTGATACAGACCACAGCTCCTCTTAAATAAATGCTCTTTAGTTAATAGTTTGAATCGCGTTGGTTTCGTGGATTGCGAAAAATCATTTGAGCCCAAAATTCACTGGGTTAACCAGAAATGGACTCTTGTTTGTTGGAAGACACAGAACCTGGGGCTTAATTCCATTTCTGAAGGGAAATTCAGACTAGAGTTCTCATCCCTGAAACACACTCTGTTTTTACAAAGAAGCAAGCTCTTCTTTCAACAGTCTAAAATACAGAAAGAACCATGAGCATGGTCTGAAAAAAAGACCTGTGTTTCCTACTCATACGGACCATATGTAGTTCAACTCTCCTTAAGAAACTGATACAGACTACAGCTCCTCTTACATAAATGCTCTTTAGTTAATAGTGATAATCGCATTGTGTTCTAGAACTGTGTAAAATCATTTTAGCCCAAAATTCACTGGGTACCTGAACTGAACTCTTGCTTGTAGGAAGACACAGATCCTGGGGTTTAACTCCGTTTCTGAAGGGAAATTCACACCAGACTTCTCATAACTGAAACTCACTCTGTTTTAACGCAAGAAGCAAACTCTTCTTTCCAGTGTCTCCAATACAGCAAGAACCATGAGCATCCCCTGAAAAAAAGAACTGTGTTTCCTACTCATACGGACCATATGTAGTTCAACTCTGCTTATGAAACTGATAAAAACCAGAGCTCCTCTTACATAAATGCTCTTTAGTTAATAGTGAGAATCGCGTTTGGTTCGTGAACAGCAAAAAATCATTTGAGCCCAAAAATCACTAGGTGAACCAGAAATGAACTCTTGCTAGTAGGAAGACACAGATAATGGGGTTTAACTCCGTTTCTGAAGGGAAATTCAGACCAGAGTTCTCATCCCTGAAACACACTCTGTTTTAACGCAAGAAGCAAGCTCTTCTTTCCAGAGTCTATATACAACAAGAACCATGAGCATGCCCTGAAAAAAACAACTGTGTTTCCTACTCATACGGACCATATGTAGTTCAACTGGGCTTATGAAACTGATACAAACCACTGCTCCTGTTACATAAATGCTATTTAGTTAATATTTAGAATCATGTTGGGTTCGTGAACTGGAAAAATCATTTGAGCCCAAAATTCACTGGGGTAACCAGAAATGAACTCTTGCTTGTAGGAAGACACAGATCCTGGGGTTTAACTCCGTTTCTGAAGGGAAATTCAGACCAGAGTTCTGATCCCTGAAACAAACTCTGTTTTAACGCAAGAAGCAAGGTCTTCTTTCCAGAGTCTAAAATACAGCAAGAACCATGAGCATGCCCTGAAAAAAAGAACTGTGTTTCTGACTCAAGCAAACCATATGTAGTTCAACTCTGCTTATGAAAGTGATACAATCACAGCTCCTCTAAGATAAATTGTCATTAGTTAATAGATTGAATAGCGTTGGGTTCGTAAACTGCGAAGAATCATTTAAGCCTAAAATTCACTGGGTTTATCACAAATGAACTATTGCTTGTAGGAAGACACAGATCCTGTGGTTTAACTCCGTTTCTGAAGGGAAATTCAGACCAGTGTTCTCATCCATGAAACACACTCTGTTTTAATTCAAGAAGCAAGGTACTCTTTCCAGCGTCTCCAATACATCAAGAACCATGAGCATGCCCAGAAAAAAAAAGAACTTAGTTTCCTACTCATACGGACCATATGTAGTTCAACTCTGCTTATGAAACTGATACAGACCACAGCTCCTCTTACATAAATGCTCTTTAGTTAATAGTGATAATCGCGTTGGGTTCTAGAACTGTGTAAAATCATTTTAGCCCAAAATTCACTGGGTACCGGAACTGAACTCTTGCTTGTAGGAAGACACAGATCCTGGGGTTTAACTCCGTTTCTGAAGGGAAATTCACACCAGAGTTCTCATAACTGAAACTCACTCTGTTTAAACGCAAGAAGCAAGCTCTTCTTTCCAGTATCTCCAATACAGCAAGAACCATGAGCATGCCCTGAAAAAAAGAACTGTGTTTCCTACTCATATGGACCATATGTAGTTCAACTCTGCTTATGAAACTGATACAAACCACAGCTCCTGTTACATGAATGCTATTTAGTTAATATTTGGAATCATGTTGGGTTCGTGAACTGGAAAAATCATATGGCCCAAAAATCACTGGGTTAACCAAAAGTGAACTCTTGCTTGTAGGAAGCCACAGATCCTGGGGTTTAACTCCGTTTCTGAAGGGAAATTCAGACAAGAGTTCTGATCCCTGAAACACACTCTGTTTTAACGCAAGAAGCAAGCTCTTCTTTCCAGAGTCTAAAATACAGCAAGAACCATGAGCATGCCCTGAAAAAATGAACTGTGTTTCTGACTCATGGAAACCTTATGGAGTTCAACTCTGCTCATGAAAGTGATACAAATCACAGCTCCTCTAAGATAAATCCTCTTTAGTTAATAGATTGAGTAGCGTTGGGTTTGTGAACTGCGAAGAATCATTTAAGCCCAAATTTCCCTGGGTTTATCACAAATGAACTATTGCTTGTAGGAAGACATAGATCCTGTGGTTTAACTCCATTTCTGAAGGGAAATTCAGAATAGTGTTCTCATCCATGAAACACTCTGTTTTAATGCAAGAAGCAAGCTACTCTTTCCAGCCTCTCCAATACATCAAGAACCATGAGCATGCCCAGAAAAAAAAAGAACTGTGTTTCCTACTCATACGGACCATATGTAGTTCAACTGTGCTTATGAAACTGATACAAACCACAGCTCCTGTTACATGAATGCTATTTAGTTAATATTTAGAATCATGTTGGGTTCGTGAACTGGAAAAATAATTTGAGCCCAAAATTCACTGGGTTAACCAGAAATGAACTCTTTCTTGTAGGAAGACACAGATCCTGGGGTTTAACTCCGTTTCTGAAGGGAAATTCAGACCAGAGTTGTGATCCCTGAAACACACTCTGTTTTAACGCAAGAAGCAACCTCTTCTCTCTAGAGTCTAAAATACAGCAAGAACCATGAGCATGTCCTGAAATAAAGAACTGTGTTTCTGACTCATGCAAAACATATGTAGTTCAACTCTGCTTATGAAAGTGATACAAAGCACAGCTCCTCTAAGATAAATACTCTTTAGTTAATAGATTGAATAGCGTTGGGTTTGTGAACTGCAAAGAATCATTTAAGCCCAAATTTCACTGGGTTTATCACAAATGAACTATTGCTTGTAGGAAGACACAGATCCTGTGGTTTAACTCCGTTTCTGAAGGGAAATTCACACCAGACTTCTCATAACTGAAACTCACTCTGTTTTAACGCAAGAAGCAAGCTCTTCTTTCCAGTGTCTCCAATACAGCAAGAACCATGAGCATGCCCAGAAAAAAAGAACTGTGTTTCCTACTCATACGGACCATATGTAGTTCAACTCTGCTTATGAAACTGATAAAAACCAGAGCTCCTCTCAGATAAATGCTCTTTAGTTAATAGTGAGAATCGCGTTTGGTTCGTGAACAGCAAAAAATCATTTGAGCCCAAAAATCACTGGGTTAACCAGGAATGGACTCTTGATTGTTGGAAGACACAGAACCTGGGGTTTAACTCCATTTCTGAAGGGAAAATCAGACTAGAGTTCTCATCCCTGAAACACACTCTGTTTTAACGAAGAAGCAAGCTCTTCTTTCAAGAGTCTAAAATACAGAAAGAACCATGAGCATGGTCTGAAAAAAAGAACTGTGTTTCCTACTCATATGGACCATATGTAGTTCAACTGTGCTTATGAAACTGATACAAACCACAGCTCCTGTTACTTGAATGCTTTTTAGTTAATATTTAGAATCATGTTGGGTTCGTGAACAGGAAAAATCATTTGAGCCCAAAATTCACTGGGTTAACCAGAAATGAACTCTTGCTTGTAGGAAGACACAGATCCTGGGATTTAACTCCGATTCTGAAGGGAAATTCAGACCAGAGTTCTTATCCCTGAAACACACTCTGTTTTAACGCAAGAAGCAAGCTCTTCTTTCCAGAGTCTAAAATACAGCAAGAACCATGAGCATGCCCTGAAAAAAAGAACAGTGTTTCTGACTCATGCGAACCATATGTAGTTCAACTAAGCTTATAAAAGTGATACAAATCACAGCTCCTCTAAGATAAATCCTCTTTAGTTAATAGATTGAATAGCATTGGGTTCCTGAACTGCGAAGAATTATTTAAGCCCAAAATTCACTGGGTTTATCACAAATGAACTATTGCTTGTAGGAAGACACAGATCCTGTGGTTTAACTCCGTTTCTGATGGGAAATTCTGACCAGTGTTCTCATCCATGAAACACACTCTGTTTTAATGCAAGAAGCAAGCTTTTCTTTCCAGCGTCTCCAATACATCAAGAACCATGAGCATGCCCAGAAAAAAAAAGAACTGTGTTTCCTACTCATACAGACCATATGTAGTTCAACTCTGCTCATGAAACTGATACAGCCTACAGCTCCTCTTAAATAAATGCTCTTTAGTTAATAGTTTGAATTGCGTTGGTTTCGTGGAATGCGAAAAATCATTTGAGCCCAAAATTCACTGGGTTAACCAGAAATGAATTCTTGCTTGTAGGAAGAAACAGATCCTGGGTTTCACTACGTTTCTGAAGGGAAATTCAGACCAGAGTTCTAATCCCTGAAACACACTCTGTTTTAACGAAGAAGCAATCTCTCCTTTCCAGAGTCTAAAATACAGCAAGAACCATTATCATGGCCTGAAAAAAAATAACGTATGTTTCCTATTCATCCGGACCATATGTAGTTCAACTCTGCTTATGAAACTGATACAAACCACACCTCCTCTTACATAAATGCTCTTTAGTTAATAGTTAGAATCATGTTGGGTTCGTGAACTGGAAAAATCACTTGAGCACAAAATTCACTGGGTTTACCTGAACTGAACTCTTGCTTGTAGGAAGACACAGATCCTGGGGTTTAATTCCGTTCATGAAGGGAAATTCATACCAGAGTTCTCATCCCTGAAACTCACTCTGTTTTAACGCAAGAAGCAAGCTCTTATTTCCAGAGACTAATATACAGCAAAAACCATGTGCATGCCCTGAAAAAAAGAACTGTGTTTCCTACTCATACGGACCATATGTAGTTCCACTCTGCTCATGAAACTGATACAAACCACAGCTACTCTTACATAAATGCTCTTTAGTTAATAGTGAGAATTACAATTGGTTCGTGAACTGCGAAAATTCATTTGAGCACAATATTCCCTGGGTTTACCAGAAATGAACTCTTGCTTGTAGGAAGACACAGATGCAGGGGTTCAACTTCGATTCTGAAGGGAAGTTCAGACTAGAATTCTCATTCCTGAAAAACACCTTGTTTTAAGGCATGAATCATCCTCTTCTGTCCAGGGTCTCCAATACAGTAAGAACCATGAGGATGCCCTGAAAAAAAAAACTGTGTTTCCTACTCATACGGACCATATGTATTTCAACTGTGCTTATGAAACTGATACAAACCACAGCTCCTGTTACATGAATGCTATTTAGTTAATATTTAGAATCATGTTGGGTTCGTGAACTGGAAAAATCATTTAAGCCCAAATTTCACTGGGTTTAACACAAATGAACTATTGCTTGTAGGAAGACACAGATCCTAGGGTTTAACTCCGTTTCTAAAGGGAAATTCACACCAGAGTTCTCATAACTGAAACTCACTCTGTTTTAACGCAAGAAGCAAGCTCTTCTTTCCAGTGTCTCCAATACAGCAAGAACCATGAGCATGCCCAGAAAAAAAGAACTGTTTCCTACTCATACGGACCATATGTAGTTCAACTCTGCTTATGAAACTGATAAAAACCAGAGCTCCTCTTACATAAATGCTCTTTAGTTAATAGTGAGAATCGCGTTTGGTTCGTGAACAGCAAAAAATCATTTGAGCCCAAAAATCACTGGGTTATAAGAAATGAACTCTTGCTTGTAGGAAGACACAGATAATGGGGTTTAACCCCGTTTCTAAAGGGAAATTCACACCAGAGTTCTCATAACTGAAACTCACTCTGTTTTAACACAAGAAGCAAGCTCTTCTTTCCAGAGTCTATAATACAGCAAGAACCATGAGAATGCCCTGAAAAAAAGAACTGTGTTTCCTACTCATACGGACCATATGTAGTTCATCTGTGCTTATGAAACTGATACAAACCACAGCTCCTGTTACATGAATGCTATTTAGTTAATATTTAGAATCATGTTTGGTTCGTGAACTGGAAAAATCATTTGAGCCCAAAATTCAAAGGGTTAACCAAAAATGAACTCTTGCTTGTAGGAAGCCACAGATCCTGGGGTTTAACTCCGTTTCTGAAGGGAAATTCAGATCAGAGTTCTGATCCCTGAAACACACTCTGTTTTAACGCAAGAAGCAAGCTCTTCTTTCCAGAGTCTAAAATACAGCAAGAACCATGAGCATGCCCTGAAAAAATGAACTGTGTTTCTGACTCATGCAAACCATATGTAGTTCCACTCTGCTTATGAAAGTGATACAAATCACGCTCCTCTAAGATAAATCCTCTTTAGTTAATAGATTGAATAGCGTTGGGTTTGTGACCTGCGAAGAATCATTTAAGCCCAAATTTCACTGGGTTTATCACAAATGAACTATTGCTTGTAGGAAGACACAGATCCTGTGGTTTAACTCCGTTTCTGAAGGGAAATTCAGAACAGTGTTCTCATCCATGAAACACACTCTGTTTTAATGCAAGAAGCAAGCTACTCTTTCCAGCGTCTCCAATACATCATGAACCATGAGCATGCCCAGAAAAAAAAAGAACTGTGTTTCCTACTCATACGGACCATATGTAGTTCAACTCTGCTTAGGAAACTGATACAGACCACTGCTGCTCTTAAATAAATGCTCTTTAGTTAATAGTTTGAATCGTGTTGGTTTCGTGGAATGCGAAAAATCTTGTGAGCCCAAAATTCACTGGGTTAACCAGAAATGGACTCTTGATTGTTGGAAGACACAGAACCTGGGGTTTAACTCCATTTCTGAAGGGAAAATCAGACTAGAGTTCTCATCCCTGAAACACACTCTGTTTAACGAATAAGCAAGCTCTACTTTCAAGAGTCTAAAATACAGAAAGAACCATGAGCATGTCTGAAAAAAAGAACTGTGTTTCCTACTCATACGGACCATATGTAGTTCAACTGTGCTTATGAAACTGATACAAACCACAGCTACTGTTACATGAATGCTATTTAGTTAATATTTAGAATCATGTTGGGTTCGTGAACTGGAAAAATCATTTGAGCCCAAAATTCAATGGGTTAACCAGAAATGAACTCTTGCTTGCAGGAAGACACATTTCCTGGGGTTTAACTCCGTTTCTGAAGGGAAATTCAGACCAGAGTTCTGACCCTGAAACTCACTCTGTTTTAACGCAAGAAGCAAGCTCTTCTTTTCAGAGTCTAAAGTACAGCAAGAACCATGAGCATGCCCTGAAAAAAAGAACTGTGTTTCTGACTCATGCAAACCATATGTAGTTCAACTCTGCTTATGAAAGTGATACAAATCACAGCTCCTCTAAGATAAATTATCTTTAGTTAATAGATTGAATAGCGTTGGGTTTGTGAACTGCAAAGAATCATTTAAGCCCAAATTTCACTGGGTTTATCACAAATGAACTATTGCTTGTAGGAAGACACAGATCCTGTGGTTTAACTCCGTTTCTGAAGGGAAATTCACACCAGAGTTCTCATAACTGAAACTCACTCTGTTTTAACGCAAGAAGCAAGCTCTTCTTTCCAATGTCTCCAATACAGCAAGAACCATGAGCATGCCCAGAAAAAAAGAACTGTGTTTCCTACTCATACGGACCATATGTAGTTCAACTCTGCTTATGAAACTGATAAAAACCAGAGCTCCTCTTACATAAATGCTCTTTAGTTAATAGTGAGAATCGCGTTTGGTTCGTGAACAGCAAAAATCATTTGAGCCCAAAAATCACTGGGTTAACTACAAATGAACTCTTGCTTGTAGGAAGACACAGATAATGGGGTTTAACTCCGTTTCTGAAGGGAAATTCAGACCAGAGTTCTCATCCCAGAAACACACTCTGTTTTACCGCAAGAAGCAAGCTCTTCTTTCCAGAGTCTAAAATACAGCAAGAACCATGAGCATGCCCTGAAAAAATGAACTGTGTTTCTGACTCATGCAAACCATATGTAGTTCCACTCTGCTTATGAAAGTGATACAAATCACAGCTCCTCTAAGATAAATCCTCTTTAGTTAATAGATTGAATAGCGTTGGGTTTGTGACCTGCGAAGAATCATTTAAGCCCAAATTTCACTGGGTTTATCACAAATGAACTATTGCTTGTAGGAAGACACAGATCCTGTGGTTTAACTCCGTTTCTGAAGGGAAATTCAGAACAGTGTTCTCATCCATGAAACACACTCTGTTTTAATGCAAGAAGCAAGCTACTCTTTCCAGCGTCTCCAATACATCATGAACCATGAGCATGCCCAGAAAAAAAAAGAACTGTGTTTCCTACTCATACGGACCATATGTAGTTCAACTCTGCTTAGGAAACTGATACAGACCACTGCTGCTCTTAAATAAATGCTCTTTAGTTAATAGTTTGAATCGTGTTGGTTTCGTGGAATGCGAAAAATCTTGTGAGCCCAAAATTCACTGGGTTAACCAGAAATGGACTCTTGATTGTTGGAAGACACAGAACCTGGGGTTTAACTCCATTTCTGAAGGGAAAATCAGACTAGAGTTCTCATCCCTGAAACACACTCTGTTTAACGAATAAGCAAGCTCTACTTTCAAGAGTCTAAAATACAGAAAGAACCATGAGCATGTCTGAAAAAAAGAACTGTGTTTCCTACTCATACGGACCATATGTAGTTCAACTGTGCTTATGAAACTGATACAAACCACAGCTACTGTTACATGAATGCTATTTAGTTAATATTTAGAATCATGTTGGGTTCGTGAACTGGAAAAATCATTTGAGCCCAAAATTCAATGGGTTAACCAGAAATGAACTCTTGCTTGCAGGAAGACACATTTCCTGGGGTTTAACTCCGTTTCTGAAGGGAAATTCAGACCAGAGTTCTGACCCTGAAACTCACTCTGTTTTAACGCAAGAAGCAAGCTCTTCTTTTCAGAGTCTAAAGTACAGCAAGAACCATGAGCATGCCCTGAAAAAAAGAACTGTGTTTCTGACTCATGCAAACCATATGTAGTTCAACTCTGCTTATGAAAGTGATACAAATCACAGCTCCTCTAAGATAAATTATCTTTAGTTAATAGATTGAATAGCGTTGGGTTTGTGAACTGCAAAGAATCATTTAAGCCCAAATTTCACTGGGTTTATCACAAATGAACTATTGCTTGTAGGAAGACACAGATCCTGTGGTTTAACTCCGTTTCTGAAGGGAAATTCACACCAGAGTTCTCATAACTGAAACTCACTCTGTTTTAACGCAAGAAGCAAGCTCTTCTTTCCAGTGTCTCCAATACAGCAAGAACCATGAGCATGCCCAGAAAAAAAGAACTGTGTTTCCTACTCATACGGACCATATGTAGTTCAACTCTGCTTATGAAACTGATAAAAACCAGAGCTCCTCTTACATAAATGCTCTTTAGTTAATAGTGAGAATCGCGTTTGGTTCGTGAACAGCAAAAATCATTTCACCCCAAAATTCACTGTGTTTATCAGAAATGAACTCTTGCTTGTAGGAAGACACAGATAATGGGGTTTAACTCCGTTTCTGAAGGGAAATTCAGACCAGAGTTCTCATCCCAGAAACACACTCTGTTTTACCGCAAGAAGCAAGCTCGTCTTTCCAGAGTCTATAATACAGCAAGAACCATGAGAATGCCCTGAAAAAAAGAACTGTGTTTCCTACTCATACCGACCATATGTAGTTCAACTGCGCTTATGAAACTGATACAAACCACAACTCCTGTTACATGAATGCTATTTAGTTAATATTTAGAATCATGTTGGGTTCGTGAACTGGAAAAATCATTTGAGCCCAAAATTCAATGGGTTAACCAAAAATGAACTCTTGCTTGTAGGAAGCCACAGATCCTGGGGTTTAACTCCGTTTCTGAATGGAAATTCAGAACAGTGTTCTCATCCATGAAACACACTCTGTTTTAATGCAAGAAGCAAGCTACTCTTTCCAGCGTCTCCAATACATCAAGAACCATGAGCAAGCCCAGAAAAAAAAAGAACTGTGTTTCCTACTCATAAAGTCCATATGTAGTTCAACTCTGCTTATGAAACTGATACAGACCACAGCTCCTCTTAAATAAATGCTCTTTAGTTAATAGTTTTAATCGCGTTGGTTTCCTGGAATGCGAAAAATCATTTGAGCCCAAAATTCACTGGGTTAACCAGAAATGGACTCTTGATTGTTGGAAGACACAGAACCTAGGGTTTAACTCCATTTCTGAAGGGAAAATCAGACTAGAGTTCTCATCCCTGAAACACAATCTGTTTTAACGAAGAAGCAAGCTCTTCTTTCAAGAGTCTAAAATACAGAAAGAACCATGAGCATGGTCTGAAAAAAAGAACTGTTTCCTACTCATACGGACCATATGTAGTTCAACTGTGCTTATGAAACTGATACAAACCACAGCTACTGTTACATGAATGCTATTTAGTTAATAATTAGAATCATGTTGGGTTCGTGAACTGGAAAAATCATTTGAGCCCAAAATTCAATGGGTTAACCAAAAATGAACTCTTGCTTGTAGGAAGCCCCAGATCCTGGGATTTAACTCCTTTCTGAAGGGAAATTCAGACCAGAGTTCTGATCCCTGAAACACACTCTGTTTTAACGCAAGAAGCAAGCTCTTCTTTCCAGAGTCTAAAATACAGCAAGAACCATGAGCATGCCCTGAAAAAATGAACTGTGTTTCTGACTCATGCAAACCATATGTAGTTCCACTCTGCTTATGAAAGTGATACAAATCCCAGCTCCTCTAAGATAAATCCTCTTTAGTTAATAGATTGAATAGCGTTGGGTTTGTGACCTGCGAAGAATCATTTAAGCCCAAATTTCACTGGGTTTATCACAAATGAACTATTGCTTGTAGGAAGACACAGATCCTGTGGTTTAACTCCGTTTCTGAAGGGAAATTCAGAACAGTGTTCTCATCCATGAAACACACTCTGTTTTAATGCAAGAAGCAAGCTACTCTTTCCAGCGTCTCCAATACATCAAGAACCATGAGCATGCCCAGAAAAAAAAAGAACTGTGTTTCCTACTCATACGGACCATATGTAGTTCAACTCTGCTTATGAAACTGATACAGACCACAGCTCCTCTTAAATAAATGCTCTTTAGTTAATAGTTTGAATCGCGTTGGTTTCGTGGAATGCGAAAAATCATTTGAGCGCAAAATTCACTGGGTTAACCAGAAATGGACTCTTGATTGTAGGAAGACACAGATCCTGGGGTTTAACTCCGTTTATGAAGGGAAATTCAGACCAGAGTTCTGATCACTGAAACACACTCTGTTTTACCGCAAGAAGCAAGCTCTTCTTTCCAGAGTCTAAAATAGAGCAAGAACCATGAGCATGCCCTGAAAAAAAGAACAGTGTTTCTGACTCATGCAAACCATATGTAGTTCAACTAAGCTTATGAAAGTGATACAAATCACAGCTCCTCTAAGATAAATCCTCTTTAGTTAATAGATTGAATAGCGTTGGGTTCGTGAACTGCGAAGAATTATTTAAGCCCAAAATTCACTGGGTTTATCACAAATGAACTATTGCTTGTATGAAGACACAGATCCTGGGGTTTAAGTCCGATTCTGAAGGGAAATTCACACCAGAATTCTCATCCCTAAAACTCACTCTGTTTTAACGCAAGAAGCAAGCTTTTCTTTCCAGCGTCTCCAATACATCAAGAACCATGAGCATGCCCAGAAAAAAAAAGAACTGCGTTTCCTACTCATACGGATCATATGTAGTTCAACTCTGCTTATGAAACTGATAGAGCCCACAGTTCCTCTTAAATAAATGCTCTTTAGTTAATAGTTTGAATCGCGTTGGTTTCGTGGAATGCGAAAAATCATTTGAGCCCAAAATTCACTGGGTTAACCAGAAATGGACTCTTGATTGTTGGAAGACACAGAACCTGGGGTTGAACTCCATTTCTGAAGGGAAATTCAGACTAGAGTAGTCATACCTGAAACACACTCTGTTTTAACGAAGAAGCAATCTCTCCTTTCCAGAGTCTAAAATACAGCAAGAACCATTATCATGGCCTGAAAAAAAATAACGTATGTTTCCTATTCATCAGGACCATATGTAGTTCAACTCTGCTTATGAAACTGATACAAACCACACCTCCTCTTACATAAATGCTCTTTAGTTTATAGTTAGAATCATGTTGGGTTCGTGAACTGGAAAAATCACTTGAGCACAAAATTCACTGGGTTTACCTGAACTGAACTCTTGCTTGTAGGAAGACACAGATCCTGGGGTTTAATTCCGTTCATGAAGGGAAATTCATACCAGAGTTCTCATCCCTGAAACTCACTCTGTTTTAACGCAAGAAGCAAGCTCTTATTTCCAGAGACTAATATACAGCAAGAACCATGTGCATGCCCTGAAAAAAAGTACTGTGTTTCCTACTGATACGGACCATATGTAGTTCCACTCTGCTCATGAAACTGATACAAACCACAGCTCCTCTTACATAAATGCTCTTTAGTTAATAGTGAGAATTACAATTGGTTCGTGAACTGCGAAAATTCATTTGAGCACAATATTCCCTGGGTTTACCAGAAATGAACTCTTGCTTGTAGGAAGACACAGATGCAGGGGTTCAACTTCGATTCTGAAGGGAAGTTCAGACTAGAATTCTCATTCCTGAAAAACACCTTGTTTTAAGGCATGAATCATCCTCTTCTGTCCAGGGTCTCCAATACAGTAAGAACCATGAGGATGCCCTGAAAAAAAGAACTGTGTTTCCTACTCATACGGACCATATGTAGTTCAACTGTGCTTATGAAACTGATACAAACCACAGATCCTGTTACATGAATGCTATTTAGTTAATATTTAGAATCATGTTGGGTTCGTGAACTGGAAAAATCATTAAAGCCCAAATTTCACTGGGTTTATCACAAATGAACTATTGCTTGTAGGAAGACACAGATCCTGTGGTTTAACTCCGTTTCTGAAGGGAAATTCACACCAGAGTTCTCATAACTGAAACTCAGTCTGTTTTAACGCAAGAAGCAAGCTCTTCTTTCCAGTGTCTCCAATACAGCAAGAACCATGAGCATGCCCAGAAAAAAAGAACTGTGTTTCCTACTCATACGGACCATACGTAGTTCAACTCTGCTTATGAAACTGATAAAAACCAGAGCTCCTCTTACATAAATGCTCTTTAGTTAATAGTGAGAATCGCGTTTGGTTCGTAAACAGCAAACAATCATTTGAGCCCAAAAATCACTGGGTTAACCAGAAATGAACTCTTGCTTGTAGGAAGGCACAGATGCAGGGGTTCAACTCCGATTCTGAAGGGAAATTCAGACTAGAATTCTCATTCCTGAAAAACACTTTGTTTTAAGGCATGAATCATCCTCTTCTGTCCAGGGTCTCCAATACAGTAAGAACCATGAGGATGCCCTGAAAAAAAGAACTGTGTTTCTTACTCATACAGACCATATGTAGTTCAACCCTGCTTATGAAAGTGATACAAACCACAGCTCCTCTAAGATAAATCCTCCTTAGATAATAGTTTGAATAGCGTTGGGTTCGTGAACTGGGAGAAATCATTTGAGCCCAAAATTCCCTGGGTTTATCACAAATGAACTCTTGCTTGTAGGAAGACACACATCCTGGGGTTTATCTACGTTTATTAAGGAAATTCAGACCAGAGTTCTCATCCATGAAACACATCCTGGGTTAATGCAAAAAGCAAGCTCTTCTTTCCTGCTTCTCCAATACAGCAAGAACCATGAGCATTCCCAGAAAAAAAGAACTGTGTTTCCTACTCATACATACCATAAGTAGTTAAACACTGCTTATGAAACTGATACAGACCACACCTCCTCTTAATAAATGCTCTTTAGTTAATAGTGATAATCCCGTTGGGTTCAAGAAGTTTGTAAAGTCATTTGAAACAAAAATTCACTTTGTTTCCCAGAAATGAACGCTAGCTGGTAGGAAGACAGAGATCCTGAGGTTCAACTCCTTTTCTGAAGGGAAATTCAGACCAGAGTTCTCATCCCTGAAAAACACTCATTATAACACAAGAAGCAAGCTCTTCTTTCCTGCGTCTCCAATATAGTAAGAAACATGAACATGCCCAGAAAAAAAGAACTGTGTTTCCGAGTCATACAGATCATATGTATTTCATCTCTGCTTATGAAACTGATACAAACAAGAGCACCTCTTAAATAAGTAATGTTTAGTTAATAGTGAGAATCGCGTTGGGTTTTTTAACTGAGGAAAATCATTTGAGCCCAAAATTCACTGGGTTAACCAGAAATGAACGCTTGCTTGTAGGAAGACACAGATCCTGGGGTTTAACTCCATTTCTGAAGGGAAATTCAGACCAGAGTTTTCTTCCCTGAAAGACACTCTGTTTTAATGCAAGAAGCAAGCTCTTCTTTCCAGAGTCTAAAATACAGCAAGAACCATGAGCATGACCTGAAAACAAAGAAATGTGTTTCCTACTCATACGGACCATATGTAGTTCAACTTTTCTTATGAAACTGATACAAACCACAGCTCCTCTTACATAAATGCTCTTTAGTTATTAGTTAGAATCATGTTTGGTTCGTGACCTGGAAAAATCATATGTGCCCAAAATTCACTGGGTTAACAAGAAATGAACTCTTGCTTGTAGGAAGACACAGATCCTGGGGTTTAACTCCGTTTCTGAAGGGAAATTCAGACCAGAGTTCTGATCTCTGAAACACACTCTGTTTAACCCAAGAAGCAAGGTCTTCTTTCCAGAGTCTAAAATACAGCAAGAACCATGAGCATGCCCTGAAAAAAAGAACTGTGTTTCTGACTCATGAAAACCATATGTAATTCAACTCTACTTATGAAAGTGATGCAAATCACAGCTCCTCCAAGATAAATCCTCTTAAGTTAATAGAGTGAATAGCGTTGGGTTCGTGAACTGCGAAAAATCACTTAAGCCCAAAATTCACTGGGTTTATCACAAATGAAAGCTTGCTTGTAGGAAGACACAGATCCTGGGGTTTAACTACGTTTCTGAAGGGAAATTCAGCCCAGAGTTCTCATCCCTGAAACACACTCTGTTTAATGCAAGAAGCAAGCTCTTCTTTCCAGCGTCTCCAATACAGCAAGAATTGTGAGCATGCCCTGAAAAAAAGAACTGTGTTTCCTACTCATACGGACCATATGTAGTTCAACTCTGCTTATGAAATGATACAGACCACAGCTCCTCTTACATAAATGCTCTTTAGTTAATAGTTATAATCGCATTGTGTTCTACTACTGTGTAAAGTCATTTGAGCCGAAAATTCACTTTGTTTACCAGAAATGAACTCTTGCTGGTAGGAAGACACAGATCATGGTGTTTAACTCCGTTTCTGAAGGCAAATTCAAACCAGAGTTCTCATCCATGAAACACAAACTGTTTTAATGCAAGAAGCAAGCTCTTCTTTCCAGCGTCTCCAATACAGCAAGAATTGTGAGCATGCCCTGAAAAAAAGAACTGTGTTTCCTACTCATACGGACCATATGTAGTTCTACTCTGCTTATGAAACTGATACATACCACACCTCCTCTTACATAAATGCTCTTTAGATAATAGAGAGAATAGCGTTGGGTTCGTGAACTGCGAAAAATCATTTGAGCCCAAAATTCACAGGTTTTACCAGAAATGAACTCTTGCTTGTAGGAAGACACTGATCCTGAGGTTTAACTCCCTTTGTGAAGGAAAATTCAGGCCAGGGTTCTCATCCCTGAAAAAAACTCTGTTTTAAGGCAAGAATCATTCTCTTCTTTCCAGCGTCTCCAATATAGTAAGAAACATGAGCATCCCCAGAACAAAAGAACTGTGTTTGCTACTCTTACAGACCATATGTTGTTCAACCCTGCTTATGAAATTATACAAACCACAGCTCCTCTTACATAAATCCTCTTTAGTTAATAGTGAGAATCACGTAGGGTTCGTGAACTGCTAAAAATCATTTGAGCCCAATATTCACAGGGTTTACCAGAACTGAACTACTGCTTCTAGGAAGACACAGATCCTGGGGTATAACCCTTTTTCTGAAGGCAAATTAAGAACAGAGATCTCATCCCTGAAAAACATTCTGTTTTAAGGCAGGAATAATCCTCTTCTTCCAGCGTCTACAATATAGTAAGAAACATGAGCATGCCCAGAAAAAAAAAAAAAAACAACAACTGTGTTTCCTACTCATGCAGACCATATGTAGTTCAACTCTGCTTATTAAACTGATACAAACCACAGCTCCTCTTACATAAATCCTCTTTAGTTAATAGTGAGAATAGCACAGGGTTCGTGAACTGTGAAAAATCATTTGAGCCTAAAATTCAGTGGGTTTACCAGAAAGGAACTCTTGCTCGTAGGAAGACACAGATCCTGGGGTTTAACTCCGTTTCTGAAGGGAAATACATACCAGAGTTCCCATCACTGAAACACACTCTGTTTTATCGAAGAAGAAAGCTCTTCTTTCCAGAATCTAAAATACAGCAAGCACCATTAGCATGCCCTGAAAAAAAGAACTGTGTTTCCTACTCATAAGGACCATATGTAGATCAACTCTCCTTATGATATTGATACAAATCACGGCTCCTCTTACATAAATGCTCTTTAGTTAATAGTCATAATCGCATTGGGGTCTAGTACTGTGTAAAATCATTTGAGCCGAAAATTCACTTGGTTTACCAGAAATGAACTCTTGCTGGTAGGAAGACACAGATCATGGTGTTTAACTCCGTTTCTGAAGGCAAATTCAAACCAGAGTTCTCATCCATGAAACACAAACTGTTTTAATGCAAGAAGCAAGCTCTTCTTTCCAGCGTCTCCAATACAGCAAGAATTGTGAGCATGCCCTGAAAAAAAGAACTGTGTTTCCTACTCATACGGACCATATGTAGTTCAACTCTGCTTATGAAACTGATACATACCACACCTCCTCTTACATAAATGCTCTTTAGATAATAGAGAGAATAGCGTTGGGTTCGTGAACTGCGAAAAATCATTTGAGCCCAAAATTCACAGGTTTTACCAGAAATGAACTCTTGCTTGTAGGAAGACACTGATCCTGAGGTTTAACTCCCTTTGTGAAGGAAAATTCAGGCCAGGGTTCTCATCCCTGAAAAAAACTCTGTTTTAAGGCAAGAATCATTCTCTTCTTTCCAGCGTCTCCAATATAGTAAGAAACATGAGCATCCCCAGAACAAAAGAACTGTGTTTGCTACTCTTACAGACCATATGTTGTTCAACCCTGCTTATGAAATTATACAAACCACAGCTCCTCTTACATAAATCCTCTTTAGTTAATAGTGAGAATCACGTAGGGTTCGTGAACTGCTAAAAATCATTTGAGCCCAATATTCACAGGGTTTACCAGAACTGAACTACTGCTTCTAGGAAGACACAGATCCTGGGGTATAACCCTTTTTCTGAAGGCAAATTAAGAACAGAGATCTCATCCCTGAAAAACATTCTGTTTTAAGGCAGGAATAATCCTCTTCTTCCAGCGTCTACAATATAGTAAGAAACATGAGCATGCCCAGAAAAAAAAAAAAAAACAACAACTGTGTTTCCTACTCATGCAGACCATATGTAGTTCAACTCTGCTTATTAAACTGATACAAACCACAGCTCCTCTTACATAAATCCTCTTTAGTTAATAGTGAGAATAGCACAGGGTTCGTGAACTGTGAAAAATCATTTGAGCCTAAAATTCAGTGGGTTTACCAGAAAGGAACTCTTGCTCGTAGGAAGACACAGATCCTGGGGTTTAACTCCGTTTCTGAAGGGAAATACATACCAGAGTTCCCATCACTGAAACACACTCTGTTTTATCGAAGAAGAAAGCTCTTCTTTCCAGAATCTAAAATACAGCAAGCACCATTAGCATGCCCTGAAAAAAAGAACTGTGTTTCCTACTCATAAGGACCATATGTAGATCAACTCTCCTTATGATATTGATACAAATCACGGCTCCTCTTACATAAATGCTCTTTAGTTAATAGTCATAATCGCATTGGGGTCTAGTACTGTGTAAAATCATTTGAGCCGAAAATTCACTTGGTTTACCAGAAATGAACTCTTGCTGGTAGGAAGACACAGATCATGGTGTTTAACTCCGTTTCTGAAGGCAAATTCAAACCAGAGTTCTCATCCATGAAACACAAACTGTTTTAATGCAAGAAGCAAGCTCTTCTTTCCAGCGTCTCCAATACAGCAAGAATTGTGAGCATGCCCTGAAAAAAAGAACTGTGTTTCCTACTCATACGGACCATATGTAGTTCAACTCTGCTTATGAAACTGATACATACCACACCTCCTCTTACATAAATGCTCTTTAGATAATAGAGAGAATAGCGTTGGGTTCGTGAACTGCGAAAAATCATTTGAGCCCAAAATTCACAGGTTTTACCAGAAATGAACTCTTGCTTGTAGGAAGACACTGATCCTGAGGTTTAACTCCCTTTGTGAAGGAAAATTCAGGCCAGGGTTCTCATCCCTGAAAAAAACTCTGTTTTAAGGCAAGAATCATTCTCTTCTTTCCAGCGTCTCCAATATAGTAAGAAACATGAGCATCCCCAGAACAAAAGAACTGTGTTTGCTACTCTTACAGACCATATGTTGTTCAACCCTGCTTATGAAATTATACAAACCACAGCTCCTCTTACATAAATCCTCTTTAGTTAATAGTGAGAATCACGTAGGGTTCGTGAACTGCTAAAAATCATTTGAGCCCAATATTCACAGGGTTTACCAGAACTGAACTACTGCTTCTAGGAAGACACAGATCCTGGGGTATAACCCTTTTTCTGAAGGCAAATTAAGAACAGAGATCTCATCCCTGAAAAACATTCTGTTTTAAGGCAGGAATAATCCTCTTCTTCCAGCGTCTACAATATAGTAAGAAACATGAGCATGCCCAGAAAAAAAAAAAACAACAACAACTGTGTTTCCTACTCATGCAGACCATATGTAGTTCAACTCTGCTTATTAAACTGATACAAACCACAGCTCCTCTTACATAAATCCTCTTTAGTTAATAGTGAGAATAGCACAGGGTTCGTGAACTGTGAAAAATCATTTGAGCCTAAAATTCAGTGGGTTTACCAGAAAGGAACTCTTGCTCGTAGGAAGACACAGATCCTGGGGTTTAACTCCGTTTCTGAAGGGAAATACATACCAGAGTTCCCATCACTGAAACACACTCTGTTTTATCGAAGAAGAAAGCTCTTCTTTCCAGAATCTAAAATACAGCAAGCACCATTAGCATGCCCTGAAAAAAAGAACTGTGTTTCCTACTCATAAGGACCATATGTAGATCAACTCTCCTTATGATATTGATACAAATCACGGCTCCTCTTACATAAATGCTCTTTAGTTAATAGTCATAATCGCATTGGGGTCTAGTACTGTGTAAAATCATTTGAGCCGAAAATTCACTTGGTTTACCAGAAATGAACTCTTGCTGGTAGGAGGACACAGATCATAGTGTTTAACTGCGTTTGTGAAGGAAAATTCAGACCAGAGTTCTCACCATGAAAGACAGCCTGTTTTAATGCAAGAAGCAAGCTCTTCTTTCCAACGTCACCAATACAGCAAGAACCATGAACATGCCCTGAAAAAAAGAACTGTGTTTCCTACTCATACGGACCATACGTAGTTCCACTCTGCTCATGAAACTGATACAAACCACGGCTCCTCTTACATAAATGCTCTTTAGTTAATAGTCATTATCGCGTTGGGGTCTAGTACTGTGTGAAGTCATTTGAGCCGAAAATTCACTTGGTTTACCAGAAATGAACTCTTGCTGATAGGACGACACAGATCATAGTGTTTAACTCCGTTTGTGAAGGAAAATTCAGACCAGAGTTCTCATCAAAGAAACACACCCTGTTTTAATGCAAGAAGCAAGCTCTTCTTTCCAGCGTCACCAATATAGCAGGAACCATGAGCATGCCCTGAAAAAAAGAACTGTGTTTCCAACTCATAAGGACCATATGTAGTTCAACTCTGCTTATGAAACTGCTAGAAACCATGGCTCCTCTTACATAAATGCTCTTTAGTTAATAGTGAGAATTATGTTGGATTCGTGAACTGCGAAAAATCATTTGAGCCCAAAATTTATTGGGTTAACCTGAAATGAACTCTTGCTTGTAGGAAGACACAGATGCTGGGGTTTACCTCCGTTTCGGAGGGGAAATTCAGACCAGAGTTCTCTTCCCTGAAACACACTCTGTTATAACGCAAGAAGGAAGCTCTTCTTTCAAGAGTCTAAAATTCAGCAAGAACCATGAGCTTGCCCTGAAAAAAAGAACTGTGTTTCCTACTCATAAGGACCATATGTAGTTCAACTCTGCTTATGAAACTGATACAAACCACGGCTCCTCTAACATAAATGTTCTTTAGTTAATAGTGAGAATCATGTTGGGTTCGTGAACTGCGAAAAATCATTTCACCCCAAAATTCACTGTGTTTACCAGAAATGGACTCTTGCTTGTAGGAAGACATTGATCCTGAGGTTTAACATCGTTTCCTAAGGCAAATTCAGACCAGAGTTCTCATCCCTAAATAACACTCTGTTTTAAGACAAGAATCATCCTCTTCTTTCCCGCATCTACATTATAGTAAGAAACATGAGCATGCCCAGAAAAAAAGAACTGTGTTTCCTACTCATACAGACCATATGTAGTTCAACTCTGCTCATGAAACTGATACAAACCACAGCTCCTCTTACATAAATCCTCTTTAGTAAATAGAGAGAATATCATAGGGTTCGTGAATGGAGAAAAATCATTTGAGCCCACAATTCACTGGGTTTACAAGAAATGAAATCTTGCTTGTAGGAAGACACAGATCCTGGGGTTTAACTCAGTTTCTGCCAGGAAATTCAGACCAGAGTTCTCCTCCCTGAAACACACTCTGTTTAAACGAAGAAGGAAGGTCTTCTTTTCAGAGTCTAAAATACAGCAAGAACCATGAGCATGCCTTGAAAAAAAGAACTGTCTTTCCTACTCATACGGACTATATGTAGTTCTACTCTGCTTATGAAACTGCTACAAAATACGGCTCCTCTTACAAAAATGCTCTTTAGTTAATAGTGAGAATCGCGTTGGGTTCGTGAACTGCGAGAAATCATTTGAGCCCAAAATTAATTGGGTTAACCAGAAATAAATTCTTGCTTGTAGGAAGACAAAGATCCTGGGGTTTAAGTCCGATTCTGAATGCAAATTCAGGCCAGAATTCTCATCCCTAAAACACACTCTGTTATAACGCAAGAAGCAAGCGCTGCTTTCCAGATTTGAAAATACATCAAGAACCATGAGCATGCCCTGAAAAAAAGATCTGTGTTTCCTACTCATAAGGACCATATGTAGTTCAACTCTGCTTATGAAACTGCTACAAACCACGGCTCCAATTACATAAATGCTCTTTAGTTAATAGTGAGAATCATGTTGGGTTCGTGAACTGCGAAAAATCATTTGAGCCCCAAATTCACTGTGTTTACCAGAAATGAACTCTTGCTTTTAGGAAGACATTGATACTGAGGTTTAACATCGATTCCTAAGGCAAATTCAGACCAGAGTTCTCATCCCTGAATAACACTCTGTTTTAAGACAAGAATCATCCTCTTCTTTCCAGCGTCTACAATATAGTAAGAAACATGAGCATGCCCAGAAAAAAAGAACTGTGTTTCCTACTCATACAGACCATATGTAGTTCAACTCTGCTTATTGAACTGATACAAACCACAGCTCCTCTTACATAAATCCTCTTTAGTAAATAGAGAGAATATCATAGGGTTCATGAATGGAGAAAAATCATTTGAACCCACAATTCACTGGGTTTACAAGAAATGAAATCTTGCTTGTAGGAAGACACAGATCCTGGGGTTTAACTCAGTTTCTGCCAGGAAATTCAGACCAGAGTTCTCCTCCCTGAAACACACTCTGTTTAAACGAAGAAGGAAGCTCTTCTGTTCAGAGTCTAAAATACAGCAAGAACCATGAGCATGCCTTGAACAAAAGAACTGTCTTTCCTACTCATACGGACTATGTGTAGTTCATATCTGCTTATGAAACTGATACAAACCACAGCTTCTCTTACATAAATGCTCTTTAGTTAATAGTGAGAATCGCGTTGGGTTCGTGAACTGCGAAAAATCATTTGAGCCCAAAATTCACTGGGTTAACCAGAAATGAACTCTTGCTTATAGGAAGACACAGATCCTGGGGTTTAAGTCCGATTCTGAATGCAAATTCAGACCAGAATTCTCATCCCTAAAACTCACTCTGTTATAACGCAAGAAGGAAGCACTTCTTTCCAGATTTGAAAATACATCAAGAACCATGAACATGCCCTGAAAAAAAGATCTGCGTTTCCTACTCATAAGGACCATATGTAGTTCAACTCTGCTTATGAAACTGCTACAAACCACGGCTCCTCTTACACAAATGCTCTTTAGTTAATAGTCAGAATTAAGTTGGATTCGTGAAGTGCGAAAAATCATTTGAGCCCAAAATTAATTGGGTTAACCTGAAATGAACTCTTGCTTGTAGGAAGACACAGATCCTGGGGTTTAACTCCGTTTCGGAAGGGAAATTCAGACCAGAGTTCTCATCCCTGAAACACACTCTGTTATAACGCAAGAAGCAAGCTCTTCTTTCAAGAGTCTAAAATACAGCAAGAACCATGAGCTTGCCCTGAAAAAAAGAACTGTGTTTCCTACTCATAAGGACCATATGTAGTTCAACTCTGCTTATGAAACTGATACAAACCACAGCTCCTCTTATATAAATCCTCTTTAGTTAATAGTGAGAATAACGTAGGGTTCTTGAACTGAGACAAATCATTTGAGCCCAAAAGTTCACTGGGTTTACGAGAAATGAACTCTTGCTTGGAGGAAGACACAGATCCTGGGGTAATACTCCATTTCTGAAGGGAAATGCAGACCAGAGTTCTCATCCCTGAAACACACTCTGTTTAAAAGAAGAAGCAAGCTCTTCTTTCAAGAGTCTAAAATACAGCAAGAACCATGAGCTTGCCCTGAAAAAAAGAACTGTGTTTCCTACTCATAAGGACCATATGTAGTTCAACTCTGCTTATGAAACTGATACAAACCACGGCTCCTCTTACATAAATATTCTTTAGTTAATAGTGAGAATCATGTTGGGTTCGTGAACTGCGAAAAATCATTTGAGCCCAAAATTCACTGGGTTAACCAGATAGGAACTCTTGCTTGTAGGAAGACACAGATACTGGGATTTAAGTCCGATTCTGAATGCAAATTCAGACCAGAATTCTCATCCCTAAAACTCACTCTGTTATAACGCAAGAAGCAAGCACTTCTTTCCAGATTTGAAAATACATCAAGAACTATGAACATGCCCTGAAAATAAGATCTGCGTTTCATACTCATAAGGACCCTATGTAGTTCAACTCTGCTTATGAAACTGCTACAAACCACGGCTCTTCTAACATAAATGTTCTTTAGTTAATAGTGAGAATCATGTTGGGTTCGTGAACTGCGAAAAATCATTTGAGCCCAAAATTCACTGTGTTTACCAGAAATGAACTCTTGCTTATAGGAAGACATTGATCCTGAGGTTTAACATCGTTTCCTAAGGCAAATTCAGACCAGAGATCTCATCCCTGAATAACACTCTGTTTTAAGACAAGAATCATCCTCTTCTTTCCAGCGTCTACAATATAGTAAGAAACATGAACATGCCCAGAAAAAAAGAACTGTGTTTCCTACTCATACAGACCATATGTAGTTCAACTCTCCTTATGAAACTGATACAAACCACAGCTCCACTTATATAAATCCTCTTTAGTTAATAGTGAGAATAACGTAGGGTTCTTGAACTGAGACAAATCATTTGAGCCCAAAAGTTCACTGGGTTTACCAGAAATGAACTCTTGCTAGTAGTAAGTCACTGATCCTGGGGTTTAACTCCGTTTATGAAGGCAAATTCAGACCAGAGTTCTCATCACTGAAAAACACTGTGTTTTAAGCAAGATTCATCCTCTTCTTTCCAGCGTCTCCAGTATAGTAAGAAACATGAGCATGCCCAGAAAAAAAGAACTGTGTTTCCTATTCATACAGACCATATGAAGTTCAACTCTGCTTATGAATCTGATACAAACCACAGCTCCTCTTTTATAAATCCTCTTTAGTTAATAGTGAGAATAACGTAGGTTTCTTGAACTGAGACAAATCATTTGAGCCCAAAAGTTCACTGGGTTTACCAGAAATGAACTCTTGCTTGGAGGAAGACACAGATCCTGGGGTTTTACTCCATTTCTGAAGGGAAATGCAGACCAGAGTTCTCATCCCTGAAACACACTCTGTTTAAAAGAAGAAGCAAGCTCTTCTTTCAAGAGTCTAAAATACAGCAAGAACCATGAGCTTGCCCTGAAAAAAAGAACTGTGTTTCCAACTCATAAGGACCATATGTAGTTCAACTCTGCTTATGAAACTGCTACAAACCACGGCTCCTCTTACATAAATGTTCTTTAGTTAATAGTGAGAATCATGTTGGGTTCGTGAACTGCGAAAAATCATTTCACCCCAAAATTCACTGTGTTTACCAGAAATCCTCTTTAGTAAATAGAGAATATCATAGGGTTCGTGAATGGAGAAAAATCATTTGAGCCCACAATTCACTGGGTTAACCAGAAAGGAACTCTTGCTTGTAGGAAGACACAGATCCTGTGGTTTAAGTCTGATTCTGAAAGCAATTTCAGACCAGAATTCTCATCCCTAAAACACACCTGTTATAACGCAAGAAGCAAGCGCTTCTTTCCAGATTTGAAAATACATCAAGAACCATGAGCATGCCCTGAAAAAAAGATCTGCGTTTCATACTCATAAGGACCATATGTAGTTCAACTCTGCTTATGAAACTGCTACAAACCACGGCTCCTCTTACACAAATGCTCTTTAGTTAATAGTCAGAATTAAGTTGGATTCGTGAAGTGCAAAAAATCATTTGAGCCCAAAATTAATTGGGTTAACCTGAAATGAACTCTTGCTTGTAGGAAGACACAGATCCTGGGGTTTAACTCCGTTTCGGAAGGGAAATTCAGACCAGAGTTCTCATCCCTGAAACACACTCTGTTATAACCCAAGAAGCAAGCTCTTCTTTCAAGAGTCTAAAATACAGCAAGAACCATGAGCTTGCCCTGAAAAAAAGAACTTTGTTTCCTACTCATAAGGACCATATGTAGTTCAACTCTGCTTATGAAACTGATACAAACCACAGCTCCTCTTATATAAATGCTCTTTAGTTAATTGTGAGAATTATGTTGGATTCGTGAACTGCGAAAAATCATTTGAGCCCAAAATTTATTGGGTTAACCTGAAATGAACTCTTGCTTGTAGGAAGACACAGATCCTGGGGTTTAACTCCGTTTCGGAGGGGAAATTCAGACCAGAGTTCTCTTCCCTGAAACATACTCTGTTATAACGCAAGAAGCAAGCGCTTCTTTCCAGATTTGAAAATACATCAAGAACCATGAGCATGCCCTGAAAAAAAGATCTGTGTTTCCTACTCATAAGGACCATATGTAGTTCAACTCTGCTTATGAAACTGCTACAAACCACGGCTCCACTTACATAAATGCTCTTTAGTTAATAGTGAGAATCATGTTGGGTTCGTGAACTGCGAAAAATCATTTGAGCCCCAAATTCACTGTGTTTACCAGAAATGAACTCTTGCTTGTAGGAAGACATTGATACTGAGGTTTAACATCGTCTCCTAAGGCAAATTCAGACCAGAGTTCTCATCCCTGAATAACACTCTGTTTTAAGACAAGAATCATCCTCTTCTTTCCAGCGTCTACAATATAGTAAGAAACATGAGCATGCCCAGAAAAAAAGAACTGTGTTTCCCACTCATACAGACCATATGTAGTTCAACTCTGCTTATTGAACTGATACGAACCACAGCTGCTCTTACATAAATCCTCTTTAGTAAATAGAGAGAATATCATAGGGTTCGTGAATGGAGAAAAATCATTTGAGCCCACAATTCACTGGGTTTACAAGAAATGAAATCTTGCTTGTAGGAAGACACAGATCCTGGGGTTTAACTCAGTTTCTGCCAGGAAATTCAGACCAGAGTTCTCCTCCCTGAAACACACTCTGTTTAAACGAAGAAGTAAGCTCTTCTGTTCAGAGTCTAAAATACAGCAAGAACCATGAGCATGCCTTGAAACAAAGAACTGTCTTTCCTACTCATACGGACTATATGTAGTTCATCTCTGCTTATGAAACTGATAGAAACCACAGCTTCTCTTACATAAATGCTCTTTAGTTAATAGTGAGAATCGCGTTGGTTTCGTGAAATGCGAAAAATCATTTGAGCCCAAAATTCACTGGGTTAACCAGAAATGAACTCTTGCTTGTAGGAAGACACAGATCCTGGGGTTTAAGTCCGATTCCGAATGCAAATTCAGACCAGAATTCTCATCCCTAAAACTCACTCTGTTATAACGCAAGAAGGAAGCACTTCTTTCCAGATTTGAAAATACATCAAGAACCATGAACATGCCCTGAAAAAAAGATCTGCGTTTCCTACTCATAAGGACCATATGTAGTTCAACTCTGCTTATGAAACTGCTACAAACCACGGCTCCTCTTACACAAATGCTCTTTAGTTAATAGTCAGAATTAAGTTGGATTCGTGAAGTACGAAAAATCATTTGAGCCCAAAATTAATTGGGTTAACCTGAAATGAACTCTTGCTTGTAGGAAGACACAGATCCTGGGGTTTAACTCCGTTTCGGAAGGGAAATTCAGACCAGAGTTCTCATCCCTGAAACACACTCTGTTATAACGCAAGAAGCAAGCTCTTCTTTCAAGAGTCTAAAATACAGCAAGAACCATGAGCTTGCCCTGAAAAAAAGAACTGTGTTTCCTACTCATAAGGACCATATGTAGTTCAACTCTGCTTATGAAACTGATACAAACCACGGCTCCTCTTACATAAATATTCTTTAGTTAATAGTGAGAATCATGTTGGGTTCGTGAACTGCGAAAAATCATTTGAGCCCAAAATTCACTGGGTTTACCAGAAATGAACTCTTGCTAGTAGTAAGTCACTGATCCTGGGGTTTAACTCCGTTTATGAAGGCAAATTCAGACCAGAGTTCTCATCACTGAAAAACACTGTATTTTAAACAAGATTCATTCTCTTCTTTCCAGCGTCTCCAGTATAGTAAGAAACATGAGCATGCCCAGAAAAAAATAACTGTGTTTCCTACTCATACAGACCATATGAAGTTCAACTCTGCTTATGAATCTGATACAAACCACAGCTCCTCTTTTATAAATCCTCTTTAGTTAATAGTGAGAATAACGTAGGTTTCTTGAACTGAGACAAATCATTTGAGCCCAAAAGTTCACTGGGTTTACCAGAAATGAACTCTTGCTTGGAGGAAGACACAGATCCTGGGGTTTTACTCCATTTCTGAAGGGAAATGCAGACCAGAGTTCTCATCCCTGAAACACACTCTGTTTAAAAGAAGAAGCAAGCTCTTCTTTCAAGAGTCTAAAATACAGCAAGAACCATGAGCTTGCCCTGAAAAAAAGAACTGTGTTTCCAACTCATAAGGACCATATGTAGTTCAACTCTGCTTATGAAACTGCTACAAACCACGGCTCCTATTACATAAATGCTCTTTAGTTAATAGTGTGAATTATGTTGGATTCGTGAACTGCGGATAATCATTTGAGCCCAAAATTAATTGGGTTAACCTGAAATGAACTCTTGCTTGTAGGAAGACACAGATCTTGGGGTTTAACTCCGTTTCGGAGGGGAAATTCAGACCAGAGTTCTCTTCCCTGAAACACACTCTGTTATAACGCAAGAAGGAAGCTCTTCTTTCAAGAGTCTAAAATTCAGCAAGAACCATGAGCTTGCCCTGAAAAAAAGAACTGTGTTTCCTACTCATAAGGACCATATGTAGTTCAACTCTGCTTATGAAACTGATACAAACCACAGCTCCTCTAACATAAATGTTCTTTAGTTAATAGTGAGAATCATGTTGGGTTCGTGAACTGCAAAAAATCATTTCACCCCAAAATTCACTGTGTTTACCAGAAATGGACTCTTGCTTGTAGGAAGACATTGATCCTGAGGTTTAACATCGTTTCCTAAGGCAAATTCAGACCAGAGTTCTCATCCCTGAATAACACTCTGTTTTAAGACAAGAATCATCCTCTTCTTTCCAGCATCTACATTATAGTAAGAAACATGAGCATGCCCAGAAAAAAAGAACTGTGTTTCCTACTCATACAGACCATATGTAGTTCAACTCTGCTTATGAAACTGATACAAACCACAGCTCCTCTTACATAAATCCTCTTTAGTAAATAGAGAATATCATAGGGTTCGTGAATGGAGAAAAATCATTTGAGCCCACAATTCACTGGGTTAACCAGAAAGGAACTCTTGCTTGTAGGAAGACAAAGATCCTGGGGTTTAAGTCCGATTCTGAAAGCAATTTCAGACCAGAATTCTCATCCCTAAAACACAACCGTTATAACGCAAGAAGCAAGCGCTTCATTCCAGATTTGAAAATACATCAAGAACCATGAGCATGCCCTGAAAAAAAGATCTGTGTTTCCTACTCATAAGGACCATATGTAGTTCAACTCTGCTTATGAAACTGCTACAAACCACGGCTCCTCTAACATAAATGTTCTTTAGTTAATAGTGAGAATCATGTTGGGTTCGTTAACTGCGAAAAATCATTTCACCCCAAAATTCACTGTGTTTACCAGAAATGAACTCTTGCTTGTAGAAAGACATTGTTACTGAGGTTTAACATCGTTTCCTAAGGCAAATTCAGACCAGAGTTCTCATCCCTGAATAACACTCTGTTTTAAGACAAGAATCATCCTCTTCTTTCCAGCGTCTAAAATATAGTAAGAAACATGAGCATGCCCAGAAAAAAAGAACTGTGTTTCCTACTCATACAGACCATATGTAGTTCAACTCTGCTTATTGAACTGATACAAACCACAGCTCCTCTTACATAAATCCTCTTTAGTAAATAGAGAGAATATCATAGGGTTTGTGAATGGAGAAAAGTCATTTGAGCCCACAATTCACTGGGTTTACAAGAAATGAAATCTTGCTTGTAGGAAGACACAGATCCTGGGGTTTAACTCAGTTTCTGCCAGGAAATTCAGACCAGAGTTCTCCTTCCTGAAACACACTCTGTTTAAACGAAGAAGGAAGCTCTTCTGTTCAGATGCTAAAATACAGCAAGAACCATGAGCATGCCTTGAAAAAAAGAACTGTCTTTCCTACTCATTCGGACTATATGTAGTTCATCTCTGCTTATGAAACTGATACAAACCACAGCTTCTCTTACATAAATGCTCTTTAGTTAATAGTGAGAATCGCATTGGGTTCGTGAACTGCGAAAAATCATTTGAGCCCAAAATTCACTGGGTTAACCAGAAATGAACTCTTACTTGTAGGAAGACACAGATCCTGGGGTTTAAGTCCGATTCTGAATGCAAATTCAGACCAGAATTCTCACCCCTAAAACTCACTCTGTTATAACGCAAGAAGCAAGCACTTCTTTCCAGATTTGAAAATACATCAAGAACCATGGACATGCCCTGAAAAAAAGATCTGTGTTTCATACTCATAAGGACCATATGTAGTTCAACTCTGCTTATGAAACTGCTACAAACCACGGCTCCTCTTACACAAATGCTCTTTTGTTAATAGTCAGAATTAAGTTGGATTCGTGAAGTACGAAAAATCATTTGAGCCCAAAATTAATTGGGTTAACCTGAAATGAACTCTTGCTTGTAGGAAGACACAGATCCTGGGGTTTAACTCCGTTTCGGAAGGGAAATTCAGACCAGAGTTCTCATCCCTGAAACACACTCTGTTATAACGCAAGAAGCAAGCTCTTCTTTCAAGAGTCTAAAATACAGCAAGAACCATGAGCTTGCCCTGAAAAAAAGAACTGTGTTTCCTACTCATAAGGACCATATGTAGTTCAACTCTGCTTATGAAACTGATACAAACCACAGCTCCTTTTATATAAATCCTCTTTAGTTAATAGTGAGAATAACGTAGGGTTCTTGAACTGAGACAAATCATTTGAGCCCAAAAGTTCACTGGGTTTACCAGAAATGAACTCTTGCTTGGAGGAAGACACAGATCCTGGGGTTTTACTCCATTTCTGAAGGGAAATGCAGACCAGAGTTCTCATCCCTGAAAAACACTCTGTTTAAAAGAAGAAGCAAGCTCTTCTTTCAAGAGTCTAAAATACAGCAAGAACCATGAGCTTGCCCTGAAAAAAAGAACTGTGTTTCCTACTCATAAGGACCATATGTAGTTCAACTCTGCTTATGAAACTGATACAAACCACGGCTCCTCTTACATAAATATTCTTTAGTTAATAGTGAGAATCATGTTGGGTTCGTGAACTGCGAAAAATCATTTGAGCCCAAAATTCACTGGGTTTACCAGAAATGAACTCTTGCTAGTAGTAAGTCACTGATCCTGGGGTTTAACTCCGTTTATGAAGGCAAATTCAGACCAGAGTTCTCATCACTGAAAAACACTGTGTTTTAAGCAACATTCATCCTCTTCTTTCCAGCGTCTCCAGTATAGTAAGAAACATGAGCATGCCCAGAAAAAAAGAACTGTGTTTCCTACTCATACAGACCATATGAAGTTCAACTCTGCTTATGAATCTGATACAAACCACAGCTCCTCTTTTATAAATCCTCTTTAGTTAATAGTGAGAATAACGTAGGTTTCTTGAACTGAGACAAATCATTTGAGCCCAAAAGTTCACTGGGTTTACCAGAAATGAACTCTTGCTTGGAGGAAGACACAGATCCTGGGGTTTTACTCCATTTCTGAAGGGAAATGCAGACCAGAGTTCTCATCCCTGAAACACACTCTGTTTAAAAGAAGAAGCAAGCTCTTCTTTCAAGAGTCTAAAATACAGCAAGAACCATGAGCTTGCCCTGAAAAAAAGAACTGTGTTTCCAACTCATAAGGACCATATGTAGTTCAACTCTGCTTATGAAACTGCTACAAACCACGGCTCCTCTTACATAAATGCTCTTTAGTTAATAGTGTGAATTATGTTGGATTCGTGAACTGCGGATAATCATTTGAGCCCAAAATTAATTGGGTTAACCTGAAATGAACTCTTGCTTGTAGGAAGACACAGATCCTGGGGTTTAACTCCGTTTCGGAGGGGAAATTCAGACCAGAGTTCTCTTCCCTGAAACACACTCTGTTATAACGCAAGAAGGAAGCTCTTCTTTCAAGAGTCTAAAATTCAGCAAGAACCATGAGCTTGCCCTGAAAAAAAGAACTGTGTTTCCTACTCATAAGGACCATATGTAGTTCAACTCTGCTTATGAAACTGATACAAACCACGGCTCCTCTAACATAAATGTTCTTTAGTTAATAGTGAGAATCATGTTGGGTTGGTGAACTGCGAAAAATCATTTCACCCCAAAATTCACTGTGTTTACCAGAAATGAACTCTTGCTTGTAGGAAGACATTGATCCTGAGGTTTAACATCGTTTCCTAAGGCAAATTCAGACCAGAGTTCTCATCCCTGAATAACACTCTGTTTTAAGACAAGAATCATCCTCTTCTTTCCAGCGTCTACAATATAGTAAGAAACATGAGCATGCACAGAAAAAAAGAACTGTGTTTCCTACTCATACAGACCATATGTAGTTCAACTCTGCTTATGAAACTGATGCAAACCACGGCTCCTCTAACATAAATGTTCTTTAGTTAATAGTGAGAATCATGTTGGGTTCGTGAACTGCGAAAAATCATTTCAGCCCAAAATTCACTGTGTTTACCAGAAATGAACTCTTGCTTGTAGGAAGACATTGATCCTGAGGTTTAACATCGTTTCCTAAGGCAAATTCAGACCAGAGTTCTCATCCCTGAATAACACTCTGTTTTAAGACAAGAATCATCCTCTTCTTTCCAGCGTCTACAATATAGTAAGAAACATGAGCATGCCCAGAAAAAAAGAACTGTGTTTCCTACTCATACAGACCATATGTAGTTCAACTCTGCTTATGAAACTGATACAAACCACAGCTCCTCTTACATAAATCCTCTTTAGTAAATAGAGAGAATATCATAGGGTTTGTGAATGGAGAAAAATCATTTGAGCCCACAATTCACTGGGTTTACAAGAAATGAAATCTTGCTTGTAGGAAGACACAGATCCTTGAGTTTAACTCAGTTTCTGCCAGGAAATTCAGACCAGAGTTCTCCTCCCTGAAACACACTCTGTTTAAACGAAGAAGGAAGCTCTTCTTTTCAGAGTCTAAAATACAGCAAGAACAATGAGCATGCCTTGAAAAAAAGAACTGTCTTTCCTACTCATATGGACTATATGTAGTTCAACTCTGCTTATGAAACTGATACAAACCACAGCTTCTCTTACATAAATCCTCTTTAGTAAATAGAGAGAATATCATAGGGTTCGTGAATGGAGAAAAATCATTTGAGCCCACAATTCACTGGGTTAACCAGAAAGGAACTCTTGCTTGTAGGAAGACACAGATACTGGGGTTTAAGTCCGATTCTGAATGCAAATTCAGACCAGAATTCTCATCCCTAATACTCACTCTGTTATAACGCAAGAAGCAAGCACTTCTTTCCAGATTTGAAAATACATCAAGAACTATGAACATGCCCTGAAAATAAGATCTGCGTTTCATACTCATAAGGACCCTATGTAGTTCAACTCTGCTTATGAAACTGCTACAAACCACGGCTCCTCTAACATAAATGTTCTTTAGTTAATAGTGAGAATCATGTTGGGTTCATGAACTGCGAAAAATCATTTCACCCCAAAATTCACTGTGTTTACCAGAAATGAACTCTTGCTTATAGGAAGACATTGAGCCTGAGGTTTAACATCGTTTCCTAAGGCATATTCAGACCAGAGATCTCATCCCTGAATAACACTCTGTTTTAAGACAAGAATCATCCTCTTCTTTCCAGCGTCTACAATATAGTAAGAAACATGAACATGCCCAGAAAAAAAGAACTGTGTTTTCTACTCATACAGACCATATGTAGTTCAACTCTCCTTATGAAACTGATACAAACCACAGCTCCACTTATATAAATCCTCTTTAGTTAATAGTGAGAATAACGTAGGGTTCTTGAACTGAGACAAATCATTTGAGCCCAAAAGTTCACTGGGTTTACCAGAAATGAACTCTTGCTTGTAGGAAGACACAGATCCTGGGGTTTAACTCCGTTTCTGAAGGGAAATTCAGACCAGAGTTCTCATCCCTGAAACACACTCTGTTTTAATGCAATAATAAGCTCTTCTTTCCAGCGTCTCCAATACAGCAAGAACCATGAGCATGCCCAGAAAAAATAACTGTGATTCCTACTCATACGGAATATATGTAGTTCAACTCTGCTTATGAAACTGATACAAACCACAGCTCCGCTTACATAAATGCTCTTTAGTTAATAGTGAGAATCATGTAGGGTTGGTGAACTGCAAAAAATCATTTGAGCCCAAAACTCACTGGGTTTACCAGAAATTAAATCTTTCTTGTAGGAAGACACTGATCCTGGGGTTTAACTCCATTTCTGAAGGGAAATTCAGACCAGAGTTCTCATCCCTGAAACACACTCTGTTTTAAGGCAAGAATCATCCTCTTCTTTCCAGCGTCTCCAATACAGTAAGAACCTTGATCATTCCCAGAAAAAAGAACTGTGTTTCTTACTCATACGTACCATATGTAGTTCAACTCTGCTTATGAAATGATACAGACCAGAGCCCCTCATACATAAATGCTCTTTAGTTAATAGTGATAATCGCGTTGGGTTCTAGAACTGTGTAACGTCATTTGAGCTGAAAATTCCCTTGGTTTAACAGAAATGAATTCTTACTTGTAGGAAGACACATATCATTGGGTTTAACTCCGTTTTTGAAGCTAAATTAAGAGCAGAGTTCGCATCCATGAAACACACCCTGTTTTAATGGAAGAAGCAAGCTCTTCTTTCCAGGGTCTACAATACAGCAAGAAGAAGCATGACCTTAAAAAAAAGAACTGTGTTTCCTACTCATACGGACCATATGTAGTTCAACTCTGCTTATGAAACTGATACAAACCACTGCTCTTCTTACATAAATGCTCTTTAGTTAATAGTGAGAATAGGTTTGGGTTGGTGAACTGCGAAAAATCATTTGAGCCCAAAATTCACTTGGTTTAACAGAAATGAACTCTTGCTTGTAGGAAGACACAGATCCTGGGGTTAACTCCGATATTGAAGGGAAATTCAGACCAGAATTCTCATCCATGAAACACACTCTGTTATAACGCAAGAAGCAAGCTCTTTTTTCCAGAGTCTTTAATACAGCAAGAACCATGAGCATGCCGTGAAAAAAAGAAATGTGTTTCCTGCTCATACAGACCATATGTAGTTCAACTCTGCTTATGAAACTGATAAAAACCACTGCTCCCCTTTCATAAATCCTCTTTTTTAGTAGTGAGAATCGTGTTGGGTTCATGAACTGCGAAATATCACTTCAGCCCAAAATCACTGATTTTACCAGAAATGAACTCTTGCTTGTAGGAGGACTCAGATCCTGGGGTTTAACTCTGTTTGTGCTGGGAAATTCAGACCAGAGTTCTCATCCATGAAACACACCCTGTTTTAATGCAAGAAGCAAGGTCTTCTTTCCAGAGTCTAAAATACAGCATGAACCATGAGCATGCCCTGAAAAAAAGAACTGTGTTTCCTACTCATACGGACCATATATACTTCAACTCTGCTTATGAAACTGATACAGACCACACCTCTTCTTACATAAATACTCTTTAGTTAATAGTGAGAATAGTGTTGGCGTTCGAGAACTGCGAAAAGAATTTGAGCCCAAAATTCACTAGGTTTTCAAGAAATGAACTCTTGCTTGTAGGTAGACACAGATCCTGGGCTTTACCTCCGTTTCTGAAGGGAATTTCAGACCAGAATTCTTATCCCTGAAATACACTCTGTTTTAATGCATAAAGCAAGCTCTTCTTTCCAGCGCCTCCAATACAGCAAGAATCATGATCATGCCCAGAAAAACAAAAAACAAAAACTGTGTTTCCTACTCATACAAACCATATGTAGTTAAACTCTACTTATGAAACTGATTCAAACTACAGCTCCTCTTACATAAATCCTCTTTAGTTAATAGTGAGAATCGTGTTGGGTTCGTGAACTGCGAAAAAATTATTAGAGCCCAAAATTCACTGGAGTTATCAGAAATGAACTCTTGCTTGTAGGAAGACACAGATCCTGTGGTTTAACTCCGGTACTGAAGGGAAATTCAGACCAGATTTCTCATCCCTGAAAACCACTCTGTTTTAAGGCAAGAATCATCCTCTTCTTTCCAGCTTCTCCAATACAGCAAGAACAATGAGCATGCCCTGACAAAAGGAACTGTGATTCCTACTCATACAGAATATATGTAGTTCAACTCTGCTTATGAAACTGATACAAACCACAGCTCCTATTACATAAGTGCTCTTAAGTTAATAGTGAGAATCATGTTAGGTTCGTGAACTGTGAAAAATCATTTGAGCCCAAAAATCACTGGGTTTACCAGAAATGAACTCTTGCATGTAGGAAGACACAGATCATGGGGTTTAACTCCGTTCGTGAAGGGAAATTCAGACCAGCGTTCTCATCCCTAAAACACAATCTGCTTTAACGCAAGAAGAAAGCTCTTCGTTCCAGATTCTAAAATACAGCAAGAACCAAGAGCATGCCATGAAAAAAAGAAATGTGCTTTCTACTCATATGGACCATAACTAGTTCAACTCTGCTTATGAAACTGATACAAACAACAGCTCCGCATACATAAATGCTGTTTAGTTAATAGTGAGAATCGCGTTGGGTTCGTGAACTGCGAAAAATCATTTGAGCCCAAAATTCACTGGGTTAATCAGAAATGAACTCTTGCTTGTAGGAAGACACAGATCCTGGGGTTTACCTCCAGTTCTGAAGGGAAATTCAGACCAGAGTTCTCATCCCTGAAAACCACTCTGTTTTAAGGCATGAATCATCCTCTCCTTTCCAGGGTCTCCAATACAGTAAGAAGCATGAGCATGCCAAGAAAAAAAGAACTGTGTTTCCTACTCATACGGACCATATGTAGTTCAACTCTGCTTATGAAACTGATAAAGACCACAGCTCCTCTTACATAAATGCTCTTTAGTTAATAGTGAGTATAGCGTTGGGTTAGTGAATTGCGAAAAATGATTTGAGCCCAAAATTCACTGGGTTTACCAGAAATGAACTCTTGCTTGTAGGAAGACACAGATCCTGGGGTTTAACTCCATTTCTGAAGGGAAATTCAGACCAGAGTTCTCATCCCTGAAACACACTCTGTTTTAATGCAATAATCAAGCTCTTCTTTCCAGCTTCTCCAATACAGTAAGAACCATGATAATGCCAAGAAAAAAAAAGAACTGATTTCCTACTCATATGGACCATGTGTAGTCCAACTCTGCATATGAAAATGATACAGACCACAGCTCCTCTTACATAAATGCTATTTAGTTAATAGTGATAATCAAGGTTGGGTTCTAGAACTGTGTAAAATCATTTGAGCCCAAAATTCACTTGGTTTACCAAAAATGAACTCCTGATTGTAGGGAGACACAGAGCATGGGGTTTAACTCCGTTTCTGAAGGGAAATTCAGACCAGAGTTCTCATCCATGAAACACACTCTGTTTTAACAAAAGAAGCAAGCTCTTCTTTCCAGAATCTAAAATACAGCAAGAACCATGAGCATGGTCTGAAAAAAAGAACTGTGTTTCCTATTCATACGGACCATATGTAGTTGAACTCTGCTTATGAAACTGATACACACCACACCTCCTCTTACATAAATCCTCTTTAGTTAATAGTGGGAATAGCATAGGGTTCGTGAACTGCAAACAATCATTTGAGCCCACAATTCACTGGGTATACCAGAAATGAACTCTTGCTTGTAGGAAGAAAAAGATCCTGTGGTTTAACTCCGTTACAGAAGGGAAATTCAGACCAGTATTCTCTTCCTTGAAAAATACTCTTTTTAAAGGCAAGAATCATCATCTTCTTTCCAGCTTCTCCAATACACTAAGAACCATGATCATGCCAAGAAAAAAAGAACTGTGTTTCCTACTCATACGGTCCATATATAGTTCAACTCTGCTTATGTAACTGATACAAACCATAGCTCCTCCTACATAAATGCTATTTAGTTAATAGTGATAATAGCATAGGGTTCGTGAACTGCGAAAAATCATTTGAGCCCAAAATTCACTGGGTATACCAGAAATGAACTCTTGCTTATAGGAAGTCACAGATCCTTGGGTTTAACTCCGTTTCTGAAGGGAAATTCAAACCAGAGTTCTCAACCCTGAAAATAACTCTGTTTTAAGGCAAGAAGCATCCTCTTCTTTCCAGCGTCACCAATACAGCAAGAACCATGATCATGCCCAGAAAAAAAGTACTGGGTTTCCTACTCATACGGACCATATGTAGTTCAAATCTGCTTATGAAACTCATACAAACCACCGCTACTCTTACATAAAGTCGCTTTAGTTAATAGTAAGAATCATGTTCTGTTGGTGTACTGTGTAAAATCATTTGAGCAAACATTCACTTTGTTTACCAGAAATGAACTCCTGCTTGAGGGACAACACAGATCCTGGGGTTTAACTCCGTTTCTGAAGGGAAATTCAGACCAGAGTTCTCATCCCTGAAACACACTCTGTTTTAAAGCAAGAAGCAAGCTCTTCTTTCCATAGTCTAGAATACAGCAAGAACCATGAGTATGTCCTGAAAAAAAGAACTGTGTTTCCTACTCATACGGTCCATATATAGTTCAACTCTGCTTATGTAACTGATACAAACCATAGCTCCTCCTACATAAATGCTATTTAGTTAATAGTGATAATAGCATAGGGTTCGTGAACTGCGAAAAATCATTTGAGACCAAAATTCACTGGGTATACAAGAAATGAACTCTTGCTTATAGGAAGTCACAGATCCTTGGGTTTAACTCCGTTTCTGAAGGGAAATTCAAACCAGAGTTGTCAACCCCGAAAATGACTCTGTTTTAAGGCAAGAAGCATCCTCTTCTTTCCAGCGTCACCAATACAGCAAGAACCATGATCATGCCCAGAAAAAAAGAACTGTGTTTCCTACTCATACGGACCATATGTAGTTCAACTCTGCTTATGAAACTCATACAAACCAGCGCTCCTCTTACATAAAGTCGCTTTAGTTAATAGTAAGAATCATGTTCTGTTGGTGTACAGTGTAAAATCATTTGAGCAAAAATTCACTTTGTTTACCAGAAATGAACTCCTGCTTGAGGGACAACACAGATCCTGTGGTTTAACTCCGTTTCTGACGGGAAATTCAGAACAGAGTTCTCATCCCTGAAACACACTCTGTTTTAATGCAAGAAACAAGCTCTTCTTTCCAGAGTCTAAAATACAGCAAGAACCATGAGCATGCCCTGAAAAAAAGAACTGTGTTTCCTACTCATACGGACCATATGTAGTTCAACTCTGCTTATGAAACTGATACAAACCACAGATCCTCTTACATAAATGCTCTTAAGTTAATAGTCAGAATCATGTTGGGTTCGTGAACTGCGAAATATCATTTGAGCCCAAAATTCACTGGGTTTACCAGAAATGAACTCTTGCTTGTATGAAGACACAGATCCTGGTATTTAACTCTGTTTCTGAAGGGAAATTCAGACCAGAATTCTCATCCCTGAAAAACACTCTGTTTTAAGGCATGAATCATCCTCTCCATTCCAGGGTCTCCAATACAGCAAGAAGCATGAGCATGCCCTTAAAAAAAAGAACTGTGTTTCCTACTCATACGGACCATATGTAGTTCAACTCTGCTTATGAAACTGATACAAACCACAGTTCTTCTTACATAAATGCTCTTTAGTTAATAGTGAGAATAGGTTTGGGTTGGTGAACTGCGAAAAATCATTTGAGCCCAAAATTCACTTGGTTTAACAGAAATGAACTCTTGCTTGTAGGAAGACACAGATCCTGGGGTTAACTCCGTTTCTGAAGGGAAATTGAGCCCAGAGTTCTCATCCCTGATACACACTCTGTTTTAACAAAAGAAGCAAGCTCTTCTTTCCAGAATCTAAAATACAGCAAGAACCATGAGCATGGTCTGAAAAAAAGAACTGTGTTTCCTATTCATACGGACCATATGTAGTTGAACTCTGCTTATGAAACTGATACACACCACACCTCCTCTTACATAAATCCTCTTTAGTTAATAGTGGGAATAGCATAGGGTTCGTGAACTGCAAACAATCATTTGAGCCCACAATTCCCTGGGTATACCAGAAATGAACTCTTGCTTGTAGGAAGAAAAATATCCTGTGGTTTAACTCCGTTACAGAAGGGAAATTCAGACCAGTATTCTCATCCCTGAAAAACACTCTTTTTAAAGTCAAGAATCATCATCTTCTTTCCAGCTTCTCCAATACACTAAGAACCATGATCATGCCAAGAAAAAAAAGAACTGTGTTTCCTACTCATACGGACCATGTGTAGTCCAACTCTGCATATGAAAATGATACAGACCACAGCTCCTCTTACATAAATGCTATTTAGTTAATAGTGATAATCAAGGTTGGGTTCTAGAACTGTGTAAAATCATTTGAGCCCAATATTCACTTGGTTTACCAAAAATGAACTCTTGCTTGTAGGGAGACAAGATCATGTGGTTTAACTCCGTTTCTGAAGGGAAATTCAGACCAGAGTTCTCATCCATGAAACACACTCTGTTTTAACAAAAGAAGCAAGCTCTTCTTTCCAGAGTCTAAAATACAGCAAGAACCATGAGCATGGTATGAAAAAAAGAACTGTGTTTCCTATTTATACGGACCATATGTAGTTGAACTCTGCTTATCAAACTGATACACACCACACCTCCTCTTACATAAATCCTCTTTAGTTAATAGTGGGAATAGCATAGGGTTCGTGAACTGCAAACAATCATTTGAGCCCAAAATTCACTGGGTATACCAGAAATGATCTCTTGCTTGTAGGAAGAAAAAGATCCTGTGGTTTAACTCCGTTACAGAAGGGAAATTCAGACCAGTATTCTCATCCCTGAAAAACACTCTTTTTAAAGGCAAGAATCATCATCTTCTTTCCAGCTTCTCCAATACACTAAGAACCATGACCATGCCAAGAAAAAAAGAACTGTGTTTCCTACTCATACGGAATATATGTAGTTCAACTCTGCTTATGAAACTGATACAAACCATAGCTCCTCTTACATAAATCCTCTTTAGTTATTAGTGAGAATAGAATAGGGTTCATGAACTGCGAACAATCATTTGAGCCCAAAATTCACTGGGAATACCAGAAATGAACTCTTGCTTGTAGGAAGACACAGGTCCTGGGGTTTAACTCCGTTTCTGAAGGGAAATTCAGACCAGAGTTCTCATCCCTGAAACACACTCTGTTTTAAAGCAAGAAGCAAGCTCTTCTTTCCATAGTCTAGAATACAGCAAGAACCATGAGTATGTCCTGAAAAAAAGAACTGTGTTTCCTACTCATACGGTCCATATATAGTTCAACTCTGCTTATGTAACTGATACAAACCATAGCTCCTCCTACATAAATGCTATTTAGTTAATAGTGATAATAGCATAGGGTTCGTGAACAGCGAAAAATCATTTGAGCCCAAAATTCACTGGGTATACCAGAAATGAACTCTTGCTTATAGGAAGTCACAGATCCTTGGGTTTAACTCCGTTTCTGAAGGGAAATTCAAACCAGAGTTGTCAACCCCGAAAATGACTCTGTTTTAAGGCAAGAAGCATCCTCTTCTTTCCAGCGTCACCAATACAGCAAGAACCATGATCATGCCCAGAAAAAAAGAACTGTGTTTCCTACTCATACGGACCATATGTAGTTCAACTCTGCTTATGAAACTCATACAAACCAGCGCTCCTCTTACATAAAGTCGCTTTAGTTAATAGTAAGAATCATGTTCTGTTGGTGTACTGTGTAAAATCATTTGAGCAAAAATTCACTTTGTTTACCAGAAATGAACTCCTGCTTGAGGGACAACACAGATCCTGGGGTTTAACTCCGTTTCTGACGGGAAATTCAGAACAGAGTTCTCATCCCTGAAACACACTCTGTTTTAATGCAAGAAACAAGCTCTTCTTTCCAGAGTCTAAAATACAGCAAGAACCATGAGCATGCCCTGAAAAAAAGAACTGTGTTTCCTACTCATACGGACCATATGTAGTTCAACTCTGCTTATGAAACTGATACAAACCACAGATCCTCTTACATAAATGCTCTTAAGTTAATAGTCAGAATCATGTTGGGTTCGTGAACTGCGAAATATCATTTGAGCCCAAAATTCACTGGGTTTACCAGAAATGAACTCTTGCTTGTATGAAGACACAGATCCTGGTATTTAACTCTGTTTCTGAAGGGAAATTCAGACCAGAATTCTCATTCCTGAAAAACACTCTGTTTTAAGGCATGAATCATCCTCTCCTTTCCAGGGTCTCCAATACAGCAAGAAGCATGACCATGCCCTTAAAAAAAAGAACTGTGTTTCCTACTCATACGGACCATATGTAGTTCAACTCTGCTTATGAAACTGATACAAACCACAGTTCTTCTTACATAAATGCTCTTTAGTTAATAGTGAGAATAGGTTTGGGTTGGTGAACTGCGAAAAATCCTTTGAGCCCAAAATTCACTTGGTTTAACAGAAATGAACTCTTGCTTGTAGGAAGACACAGATCCTGGGGTAAACTCCGTTTCTGAAGGGAAATTGAGCCCAGAGTTCTCATCCCTGATACACACTCTGTTTTAACAAAAGAAGCAAGCTCTTCTTTCCAGAATCTAAAATACAGCAAGAACCATGAGCATGGTCTGAAAAAAAGAACTGTGTTTCCTATTTATACGGACCATATGTAGTTGAACTCTGCTTATCAAACTGATACACACCACACCTCCTCTTACATAAATCCTCTTTAGTTAATAGTGGGAATAGCATAGGGTTCGTGAACTGCAAACAATCATTTGAGCCCAAAATTCACTGGGTATACCAGAAATGAACTCTTGCTTGTAGGAAGAAAAAGATCCTGTGGTTTAACTCCGTTACAGAAGGGAAATTCAGACCAGTATTCTCATCCCTGAAAAACACTCTTTTTAAAGGCAAGAATCATCATCTTCTTTCCAGCTTCTCCAATACACTAAGAACCATGACCATGCCAAGAAAAAAAGAACTGTGTTTCCTACTCATACGGAATATATGTAGTTCAACTCTGCTTATGAAACTGATACAAACCATAGCTCCTCTTACATAAATCCTCTTTAGTTATTAGTGAGAATAGAATAGGGTTCATGAACTGCGAACAATCATTTGAGCCCAAAATTCACTGGGAATACCAGAAATGAACTCTTGCTTGTAGGAAGACACAGGTCCTGGGGTTTAACTCCGTTTCTGAAGGGAAATTCAGACCAGAGTTCTCATCCCTGAAACACACTCTGTTTTAAAGCAAGAAGCAAGCTCTTCTTTCCATAGTCTAGAATACAGCAAGAACCATGAGTATGTCCTGAAAAAAAGAACTGTGTTTCCTACTCATACGGTCCATATATAGTTCAACTCTGCTTATGTAACTGATACAAACCATAGCTCCTCCTACATAAATGCTATTTAGTTAATAGTGATAATAGCATAGGGTTCGTGAACAGCGAAAAATCATTTGAGCCCAAAATTCACTGGGTATACCAGAAATGAACTCTTGCTTATAGGAAGTCACAGATCCTTGGGTTTAACTCTGTTTCTGAAGGGAAATTCAAACCAGAGTTGTCAACCCCGAAAATGACTCTGTTTTAAGGCAAGAAGCATCCTCTTCTTTCCAGCGTCACCAATACAGCAAGAACCATGATCATGCCCAGAAAAAAAGAACTGTGTTTCCTACTCATACGGACCATATGTAGTTCAACTCTGCTTATGAAACTCATACAAACCAGCGCTCCTCTTACATAAAGTCGCTTTAGTTAATAGTAAGAATCATGTTCTGTTGGTGTACTGTGTAAAATCATTTGAGCAAAAATTCACTTTGTTTACCAGAAATGAACTCCTGCTTGAGGGACAACACAGATCCTGGGGTTTAACTCCGTTTCTGACGGGAAATTCAGAACAGAGTTCTCATCCCTGAAACACACTCTGTTTTAATGCAAGAAACAAGCTCTTCTTTCCAGAGTCTAAAATACAGCAAGAACCATGAGCATGCCCTGAAAAAAAGAACTGTGTTTCCTACTCATACGGACCATATGTAGTTCAACTCTGCTTATGAAACTGATACAAACCACAGATCCTCTTACATAAATGCTCTTAAGTTAATAGTCAGAATCATGTTGGGTTCGTGAACTGCGAAATATCATTTGAGCCCAAAATTCACTGGGTTTACCAGAAATGAACTCTTGCTTGTATGAAGACACAGATCCTGGTATTTAACTCTGTTTCTGAAGGGAAATTCAGACCAGAATTCTCATTCCTGAAAAACACTCTGTTTTAAGGCATGAATCATCCTCTCCTTTCCAGGGTCTCCAATACAGCAAGAAGCATGACCATGCCCTTAAAAAAAAGAACTGTGTTTCCTACTCATATGGACCATATGTAGTTCAACTCTGCTTATGAAACTGATACAAACCACAGTTCTTCTTACATAAATGCTCTTTAGTTAATAGTGAGAATAGGTTTGGGTTGGTGAACTGCGAAAAATCATTTGAGCCCAAAATTCACTTGGTTTAACAGAAATGAACTCTTGCTTGTAGGAAGACACAGATCCTGGGGTAAACTCCGTTTCTGAAGGGAAATTGAGCCCAGAGTTCTCATCCCTGATACACACTCTGTTTTAACAAAAGAAGCAAGCTCTTCTTTCCAGAATCTAAAATACAGCAAGAACCATGAGCATGGTCTGAAAAAAAGAACTGTGTTTCCTATTCATACGGACCATATGTAGTTGAACTCTGCTTATGAAACTGATACACACCAAACCTACTCCTACATAAATCCTCTTTAGTTAATAGTGATAATAGAATAGGGTTCGTGAACTGCGAACAATCATTTGAGCCCAAAATTCACTGGGTATACCAGAAATGAACTCTTGCTTGTAGAAGACAAAGATCCTGTGGATTAACTCCGTTACTGAAGGGAAATTCAGACCAGAATTCTCATCCCTGAAAAACACTCTTTTTAAAGGCAAGAATCATCCTCTTCTTTCCAGCTTCTCCAATACAGTAAGAACCATGATCATGCCAAGAAAATAAAGAACTGTTTTTCCTACTCATATGGATCATGTGTAGTCCAACTCTGCATATGAAAATGATACAGACCACAGCTCCTGTTACATAAATGCTATTTAGTTAATAGTGATAATCAACGTTGGGTTCTAGAACTGTGTAAAATCATTTGAGCCCAAAATTAACTTGGTTTACCAGAAATGAACTCTTGCTTGTAGGAAGACACAGATCCTGGGGTAAACTCCGTTTCTGAAGGGAAATTGAGCCCAGAGTTCTCATCCCTGATACACACTCTGTTTTAACAAAAGAAGCAAGCTCTTCTTTCCAGAGTCTAAAATACAGCAAGAACCATGAGCATGGTCTGAAAAAAAGAACTGTGTTTCCTATTTATACGGACCATATGTAGTTGAACTCTGCTTATCAAACTGATACACACCACACCTCCTCTTACATAAATCCTCTTTAGTTAATAGTGGGAATAGCATAGGGTTCGTGAACTGCAAACAATCATTTGAGCCCAAAATTCACTGGGTATACCAGAAATGAACTCTTGCTTGTAGGAAGAAAAAGATCCTGTGGTTTAACTCCGTTACAGAAGGGAAATTCAGACCAGTATTCTCATCCCTGAAAAACACTCTTTTTAAAGGCAAGAACCATCATCTTCTTTCCAGCTTCTCCAATACACTAAGAACCATGATCATGCCAAGAAAAAAAGAACTGTGTTTCCTACTCATACGGAATATATGTAGTTCAACTCTGCTTATGAAACTGATACAAACCATAGCTCCTCTTACATAAATCCTCTTTAGTTATTAGTGAGAATAGAATAGGGTTCATGAACTGCGAACAATCATTTGAGCCCAAAATTCACTGGGAATACCAGAAATGAACTCTTGCTTGTAGGAAGACACAGGTCCTGGGGTTTAACTCCGTTTCTGAAGGGAAATTCAGACCAGAGTTCTCATCCCTGAAACACACTCTGTTTTAAAGCAAGAAGCAAGCTCTTCTTTCCATAGTCTAGAATACAGCAAGAACCATGAGTATGTCCTGAAAAAGAGAACTGTGTTTCCTACTCATACGGTCCATATATAGTTCAACTCTGCTTATGTAACTGATACAAACCATAGCTCCTCCTACATAAATGCTATTTAGTTAATAGTGATAATAGCATAGGGTTCGTGAACTGCGAAAAATCATTTGAGCCCAAAATTCACTGGGTATACCAGAAATGAACTCTTGCTTATAGGAATTCACAGATCCTTGGGTTTAACTCCGTTTCTGATGGGAAATTCAAACCAGAGTTGTCAACCCCGAAAATGACTCTGTTTTAAATCAAGAAGCATCCTCTTCTTTCCAGCGTCACCAATACAGCAAGAACCATGATCATGCCCAGAAAAAAAGAACTGTGTTTCCTACTCATACGGACCATATGTAGTTCAACTCTGCTTATGAAACTGATACAAACCACAGATCCTCTTACATAAATGCTCTTAAGTTAATAGTCAGAATCATGTTGGGTTCGTGAACTGCGAAATATCATTTGAGCCCAAAATTCACTGGGTTTACCAGAAATGAACTCTTGCTTGTATGAAGACACAGATCCTGGTATTTAACTCTGTTTCTGAAGGGAAATTCAGACCAGAATGCTCAACCCTGAAAAACACTATGTTTTAAGGCATGAATCATCCTCTCCATTCCAGGGTCTCCAATACAGCAAGAAGCATGAGCATGCCCTTAAAAAAAAGAACTGTGTTTCCTACTCATACGGACCATATGTAGTTCAACTCTGCTTATGAAACTGATACAAACCACAGTTCTTCTTACATAAATGCTCTTTAGTTAATAGTGAGAATAGGTTTGGGTTGGTGAACTGCGAAAAATCATTTGAGCCCAAAAATTCACTTGGTTTAACAGAAATGAACTCTTGCTTGTAGGAAGACACAGATCCTGGGGTAAACTCCGTTTCTGAAGGGAAATTGAGCCCAGAGTTCTCATCCCTGATACACACTCTGTTTTAACAAAAGAAGCAAGCTCTTCTTTCCAGAATCTAAAATACAGCAAGAACCATGAGCATGGTCTGAAAAAAAGAACTGTGTTTCCTATTCATACGGACCATATGTAGTTGAACTCTGCTTATGAAACTGATACACACCAAACCTACTCCTACATAAATCCTCTTTAGTTAATAGTGAGAATAGAATAGGGTTCGTGAACTGCGAACAATCATTTGAGCCCAAAATTCACTGGGTATACCAGAAATGAACTCTTGCTTGTAGAAGACAAAGATCCTGTGGATTAACTCCGTTACTGAAGGGAAATTCAGACCAGAATTCTCATCCCTGAAAAACACTCTTTTTAAAGGCAAGAATCATCCTCTTCTTTCCAGCTTCTCCAATACAGTAAGAACCATGATCATGCCAAGAAAAAAAAGAACTGTTTTTCCTACTCATATGGACCATGTGTAGTCCAACTCTGCATATGAAAATGATACAGACCACAGCTCCTGTTACATAAATGCTATTTAGTTAATAGTGATAATCAACGTTGGGTCCTAGAACTGTGTAAAATCATTTGAGCCCAAAATTAACTTGGTTTAACAGAAATGAACTCTTGCTTGTAGGAAGACACAGATCATGGGGTTTAACTCCGTTTCTGAAGGGAAATTCAGACCAGAGTTCTCATCCATGAAACACACTCTGTTTTAACAAAAGAAGCAAGCTCTTCTTTACAGAATCTAAAATACAGCAAGAACCATGAGTATGTCCTGAAAAAGAGAACTGTGTTTCCTACTCATACGGTCCATATATAGTTCAACTCTGCTTATGTAACTGATACAAACCATAGCTCCTCCTACATAAATGCTATTTAGTTAATAGTGATAATAGCATAGGGTTCGTGAACTGCGAAAAATCATTTGAGCCCAAAATTCACTGGGTATACCAGAAATGAACTCTTGCTTATAGGAATTCACAGATCCTTGGGTTTAACTCCGTTTCTGATGGGAAATTCAAACCAGAGTTGTCAACCCCGAAAATGACTCTGTTTTAAATCAAGAAGCATCCTCTTCTTTCCAGCGTCACCAATACAGCAAGAACCATGATCATGCCCAGAAAAAAAGAACTGTGTTTCCTACTCATACGGACCATATGTAGTTCAACTCTGCTTATGAAACTGATACAAACCACAGATCCTCTTACATAAATGCTCTTAAGTTAATAGTCAGAATCATGTTGGGTTCGTGAACTGCGAAATATCATTTGAGCCCAAAATTCACTGGGTTTACCAGAAATGAACTCTTGCTTGTATGAAGACACAGATCCTGGTATTTAACTCTGTTTCTGAAGGGAAATTCAGACCAGAATGCTCAACCCTGAAAAACACTCTGTTTTAAGGCATGAATCATCCTCTCCATTCCAGGGTCTCCAATACAGCAAGAAGCATGAGCATGCCCTTAAAAAAAAGAACTGTGTTTCCTACTCATACGGACCATATGTAGTTCAACTCTGCTTATGAAACTGATACAAACCACAGTTCTTCTTACATAAATGCTCTTTAGTTAATAGTGAGAATAGGTTTGGGTTGGTGAACTGCGAAAAATCATTTGAGCCCAAAATTCACTTGGTTTAACAGAAATGAACTCTTGCTTGTAGGAAGACACAGATCCTGGGGTAAACTCCGTTTCTGAAGGGAAATTGAGCCCAGAGTTCTCATCCCTGATACACACTCTGTTTTAACAAAAGAAGCAAGCTCTTCTTTCCAGAATCTAAAATACAGCAAGTACCATGAGCATGGTCTGAAAAAAAGAACTGTGATTCCTATTCATACGGACCATATGTAGTTGAACTCTGCTTATGAAACTGATACACACCAAACCTACTCCTACATAAATCCTCTTTAGTTAATAGTGAGAATAGAATAGGGTTCGTGAACTGCGAACAATCATTTGAGCCCAAAATTCACTGGGTATACCAGAAATGAACTCTTGCTTGTAGAAGACAAAGATCCTGTGGATTAACTCCGTTACTGAAGGGAAATTCAGACCAGAATTCTCATCCCTGAAAAACACTCTTTTTAAAGGCAAGAATCATCCTCTTCTTTCCAGCTTCTCCAATACAGTAAGAACCATGATCATGCCAAGAAAAAAAAGAACTGTTTTTCCTACTCATATGGACCATGTGTAGTCCAACTCTGCATATGAAAATGATACAGACCACAGCTCCTGTTACATAAATGCTATTTAGTTAATAGTGATAATCAACGTTGGGTCCTAGAACTGTGTAAAATCATTTGAGCCCAAAATTAACTTGGTTTAACAGAAATGAACTCTTGCTTGTAGGAAGACACAGATCATGGGGTTTAACTCCGTTTCTGAAGGGAAATTCAGACCAGAGTTCTCATCCATGAAACACACTCTGTTTTAACAAAAGAAGCAAGCTCTTCTTTCCAGAGTCTAAAATACAGCAAGAACCATGAGCATGGTCTGAAAAAAAGAACTGTGTTTCCTATTTATACGGACCATATGTAGTTGAACTCTGCTTATCAAACTGATACACACCACACCTCCTCTTACATAAATCCTCTTTAGTTAATAGTGGGAATAGCATAGGGTTCGTGAACTGCAAACAATCATTTGAGCCCAAAATTCACTGGGTATACCAGAAATGAACTCTTGCTTGTAGGAAGAAAAAGATCCTGTGGTTTAACTCCGTTACAGAAGGGAAATTCAGACCAGTATTCTCATCCCTGAAAAACACTCTTTTTAAAGGCAAGAATCATCATCTTCTTTCCAGCTTCTCCAATACACTAAGAACCATGACCATGCCAAGAAAAAAAGAACTGTGTTTCCTACTCATACGGAATATATGTAGTTCAACTCTGCTTATGAAACTGATACAAACCATAGCTCCTCCTACATAAATGCTATTTAGTTAATAGTGATAATAGCATAGGGTTCGTGAACAGCGAAAAATCATTTGAGCCCAAAATTCACTGGGTATACCAGAAATGAACTCTTGCTTATAGGAATTCACAGATCCTTGGGTTTAACTCCGTTTCTTAAGGGAAATTCAAACCAGAGTTGTCAACCCCGAAAATGACTCTGTTTTAAGGCAAGAAGCATCCTCTTCTTTCCAGCGTCACCAATACAGCAAGAACCATGATCATGCCCAGAAAAAAAGAACTGTGTTTCCTACTCATACGGACCATATGTAGTTCAACTCTGCTTATGAAACTCATACAAACCAGCGCTCCTCTTACATAAAGTCGCTTTAGTTAATAGTAAGAATCATGTTCTGTTGGTGTACTGTGTAAAATCATTTGAGCAAAAATTCACTTTGTTTACCAGAAATGAACTCCTGCTTGAGGGACAACACAGATCCTGGGGTTTAACTCCGTTTCTGACGGGAAATTCAGAACAGAGTTCTCATCCCTGAAACACACTCTGTTTTAATGCAAGAAACAAGCTCTTCTTTCCAGAGTCTAAAATACAGCAAGAACCATGAGCATGCCCTGAAAAAAAGAACTGTGTTTCCTACTCATACGGACCATATGTAGTTCAACTCTGCTTATGAAACTGATACAAACCACAGATCCTCTTACATAAATGCTCTTAAGTTATTAGTCAGAATCATGTTGGGTTCGTGAACTGCGAAATATCATTTGAGCCCAAAATTCACTGGGTTTACCAGAAATGAACTCTTGCTTGTATGAAGACACAGATCCTGGTATTTAACTCTGTTTCTGAAGGGAAATTCAGACCAGAATTCTCATTCCTGAAAAACACTCTGTTTTAAGGCATGAATCATCCTCTCCTTTCCAGGGTCTCCAATACAGCAAGAAGCATGACCATGCCCTTAAAAAAAAGAACTGTGTTTCCTACTCATATGGACCATATGTAGTTCAACTCTGCTTATGAAACTGATACAAACCACAGTTCTTCTTACATAAATGCTCTTTAGTTAATAGTGAGAATAGGTTTGGGTTGGTGAACTGCGAAAAATCATTTGAGCCCAAAATTCACTTGGTTTAACAGAAATGAACTCTTGCTTGTAGGAAGACACACATCCTGGGGTAAACTCCGTTTCTGAAGGGAAATTGAGCCCAGAGTTCTCATCCCTGATACACACTCTGTTTTAACAAAAGAAGCAAGCTCTTCTTTCCAGAATCTAAAATACAGCAAGAACCATGAGCATGGTCTGAAAAAAAGAACTGTGTTTCCTATTCATACGGACCATATGTAGTTGAACTCTGCTTATGAAACTGATACACACCAAACCTACTCCTACATAAATCCTCTTTAGTTAATAGTGATAATAGCATAGGGTTCGTGAACTGCGAACAATCATTTAAGCCCAAAATTCACTGGGTATACCAGAAATGAACTCTTGCTTGTAGGAAGACAAAGATCCTGTGGAATAACTCCGTTACTGAAGGGAAATTCAGACCAGAATTCTCATCCCTGAAAAACACTCTTTTTAAAGGCAAGAATCATCCTCTTCTTTCCAGCTTCTCCAATACAGTAAGAACCATGATCATGCCAAGAAAATAAAGAACTGTTTTTCCTACTCATATGGATCATGTGTAGTCCAACTCTGCATATGAAAATGATACAGACCACAGCTCCTGTTACATAAATGCTATTTAGTTAATAGTGATAATCAACGTTGGGTTCTAGAACTGTGTAAAATCATTTGAGCCCAAAATTAACTTGGTTTACCAGAAATGAACTCTTGCTTGTAGGAAGACACAGATCCTGGGGTAAACTCCGTTTCTGAAGGGAAATTGAGCCCAGAGTTCTCATCCCTGATACACACTCTGTTTTAACAAAAGAAGCAAGCTCTTCTTTCCAGAGTCTAAAATACAGCAAGAACCATGAGCATGGTCTGAAAAAAAGAACTGTGTTTCCTATTTATACGGACCATATGTAGTTGAACTCTGCTTATCAAACTGATACACACCACACCTCCTCTTACATAAATCCTCTTTAGTTAATAGTGGGAATAGCATAGGGTTCGTGAACTGCAAACAATCATTTGAGCCCAAAATTCACTGGGTATACCAGAAATGAACTCTTGCTTGTAGGAAGAAAAAGATCCTGTGGTTTAACTCCGTTACAGAAGGGAAATTCAGACCAGTATTCTCATCCCTGAAAAACACTCTTTTTAAAGGCAAGAATCATCATCTTCTTTCCAGCTTCTCCAATACACTAAGAACCATGATCATGCCAAGAAAAAAAGAACTGTGTTTCCTACTCATACGGAATATATGTAGTTCAACTCTGCTTATGAAACTGATACAAACCATAGCTCCTCTTACATAAATCCTCTTTAGTTATTAGTGAGAATAGAATAGGGTTCATGAACTGCGAACAATCATTTGAGCCCAAAATTCACTGGGAATACCAGAAATGAACTCTTGCTTGTAGGAAGACACAGGTCCTGGGGTTTAACTCCGTTTCTGAAGGGAAATTCAGACCAGAGTTCTCATCCCTGAAACACACTCTGTTTTAAAGCAAGAAGCAAGCTCTTCTTTCCATAGTCTAGAATACAGCAAGAACCATGAGTATGTCCTGAAAAAGAGAACTGTGTTTCCTACTCATACGGTCCATATATAGTTCAACTCTGCTTATGTAACTGATACAAACCATAGCTCCTCCTACATAAATGCTATTTAGTTAATAGTGATAATAACATAGGGTTCGTGAACTGCGAAAAATCATTTGAGCCCAAAATTCACTGGGTATACCAGAAATGAACTCTTGCTTATAGGAATTCACAGATCCTTGGGTTTAACACCGTTTCTGATGGGAAATTCAAACCAGAGTTGTCAACCCCGAAAATGACTCTGTTTTAAATCAAGAAGCATCCTCTTCTTTCCAGCGTCACCAATACAGCAAGAACCATGATCATGCCCAGAAAAAAAGAACTGTGTTTCCTACTCATACGGACCATATGTAGTTCAACTCTGCTTATGAAACTGATACAAACCACAGATCCTCTTACATAAATGCTCTTAAGTTAATAGTCAGAATCATGTTGGGTTCGTGAACTGCGAAATATCATTTGAGCCCAAAATTCACTGGGTTTACCAGAAATGAACTCTTGCTTGTATGAAGACACAGATCCTGGTATTTAACTCTGTTTCTGAAGGGAAATTCAGACCAGAATGCTCAACCCTGAAAAACACTCTGTTTTAAGGCATGAATCATCCTCTCCATTCCAGGGTCTCCAATACAGCAAGAAGCATGAGCATGCCCTTAAAAAAAAGAACTGTGTTTCCTACTCATACGGACCATATGTAGTTCAACTCTGCTTATGAAACTGATACAAACCACAGTTCTTCTTACATAAATGCTCTTTAGTTAATAGTGAGAATAGGTTTGGGTTGGTGAACTGCGAAAAATCATTTGAGCCCAAAATTCACTTGGTTTAACAGAAATGAACTCTTGCTTGTAGGAAGACACAGATCCTGGGGTAAACTCCGTTTCTGAAGGGAAATTGAGCCCAGAGTTCTCATCCCTGATACACACTCTGTTTTAACAAAAGAAGCAAGCTCTTCTTTCCAGAATCTAAAATACAGCAAGAACCATGAGTATGTCCTGAAAAAGAGAACTGTGTTTCCTACTCATACGGTCCATATATAGTTCAACTCTGCTTATGTAACTGATACAAACCATAGCTCCTCCTACATAAATGCTATTTGGTTAATAGTGATAATAGCATAGGGTTCGTGAACTGCGAAAAATCATTTGAGCCCAAAATTCACTGGGTATACCAGAAATGAACTCTTGCTTATAGGAATTCACAGATCCTTGGGTTTAACTCCGTTTCTGATGGGAAATTCAAACCAGAGTTGTCAACCCCGAAAATGACTCTGTTTTAAATCAAGAAGCATCCTCTTCTTTCCAGCGTCACCAATACAGCAAGAACCATGATCATGCCCAGAAAAAAAGAACTGTGTTTCCTACTCATACGGACCATATGTAGTTCAACTCTGCTTATGAAACTGATACAAACCACAGATCCTCTTACATAAATGCTCTTAAGTTAATAGTCAGAATCATGTTGGGTTCGTGAACTGCGAAATATCATTTGAGCCCAAAATTCACTGGGTTTACCAGAAATGAACTCTTGCTTGTATGAAGACACAGATCCTGGTATTTAACTCTGTTTCTGAAGGGAAATTCAGACCAGAATGCTCAACCCTGAAAAACACTATGTTTTAAGGCATGAATCATCCTCTCCATTCCAGGGTCTCCAATACAGCAAGAAGCATGAGCATGCCCTTAAAAAAAAGAACTGTGTTTCCTACTCATACGGACCATATGTAGTTCAACTCTGCTTATGAAACTGATACAAACCACAGTTCTTCTTACATAAATGCTCTTTAGTTAATAGTGAGAATAGGTTTGGGTTGGTGAACTGCGAAAAATCATTTGAGCCCAAAATTCACTTGGTTTAACAGAAATGAACTCTTGCTTGTAGGAAGACACAGATCCTGGGGTAAACTCCGTTTCTGAAGGGAAATTGAGCCCAGAGTTCTCATCCCTGATACACACTCTGTTTTAACAAAAGAAGCAAGCTCTTCTTTCCAGAATCTAAAATACAGCAAGAACCATGAGCATGGTCTGAAAAAAAGAACTGTGTTTCCTATTCATACGGACCATATGTAGTTGAACTCTGCTTATGAAACTGATACACACCAAACCTACTCCTACATAAATCCTCTTTAGTTAATAGTGAGAATAGAATAGGGTTCGTGAACTGCGAACAATCATTTGAGCCCAAAATTCACTGGGTATACCAGAAATGAACTCTTGCTTGTAGAAGACAAAGATCCTGTGGATTAACTCCGTTACTGAAGGGAAATTCAGACCAGAATTCTCATCCCTGAAAAACACTCTTTTTAAAGGCAAGAATCATCCTCTTCTTTCCAGCTTCTCCAATACAGTAAGAACCATGATCATGCCAAGAAAAAAAAGAACTGTTTTTCCTACTCATATGGACCATGTGTAGTCAAACTCAGCATATGAAAATGATACAGACCACAGCTCCTGTTACATAAATGCTATTTAGTTAATAGTGATAATCAACGTTGGGTCCTAGAACTGTGTAAAATCATTTGAGCCCAAAATTAACTTGGTTAAACAGAAATGAACTCTTGCTTGTAGGAAGACACAGATCCTGGGGTAAACTCCGTTTCTGAAGGGAAATTGAGCCCAGAGTTCTCATCCCTGATACACACTCTGTTTTAACAAAAGAAGCAAGCTCTTCTTTCCAGAGTCTAAAATACAGCAAGAACCATGAGCATGGTCTGAAAAAAAGAACTGTGTTTCCTATTTATACGGACCATATGTAGTTGAACTCTGCTTATCAAACTGATACACACCACACCTCCTCTTACATAAATCCTCTTTAGTTAATAGTGGGAATAGCATAGGGTTCGTGAACTGCAAACAATCATTTGAGCCCAAAATTCACTGGGTATACCAGAAATGAACTCTTGCTTGTAGGAAGAAAAAGATCCTGTGGTTTAACTCCGTTACAGAAGGGAAATTCAGACCAGTATTCTCATCCCTGAAAAACACTCTTTTTAAAGGCAAGAATCATCATCTTCTTTCCAGCTTCTCCAATACACTAAGAACCATGATCATGCCAAGAAAAAAAGAACTGTGTTTCCTACTCATACGGAATATATGTAGTTCAACTCTGCTTATGAAACTGATACAAACCATAGCTCCTCTTACATAAATCCTCTTTAGTTATTAGTGAGAATAGAATAGGGTTCATGAACTGCGAACAATCATTTGAGCCCAAAATTCACTGGGAATACCAGAAATGAACTCTTGCTTGTAGGAAGACACAGGTCCTGGGGTTTAACTCCGTTTCTGAAGGGAAATTCAGACCAGAGTTCTCATCCCTGAAACACACTCTGTTTTAAAGCAAGAAGCAAGCTCTTCTTTCCATAGTCTAGAATACAGCAAGAACCATGAGTATGTCCTGAAAAAGAGAACTGTGTTTCCTACTCATACGGTCCATATATAGTTCAACTCTGCTTATGTAACTGATACAAACCATAGCTCCTCCTACATAAATGCTATTTAGTTAATAGTGATAATAGCATAGGGTTCGTGAACTGCGAAAAATCATTTGAGCCCAAAATTCACTGGGTATACCAGAAATGAACTCTTGCTTATAGGAATTCACAGATCCTTGGGTTTAACTCCGTTTCTGATGGGAAATTCAAACCAGAGTTGTCAACCCCGAAAATGACTCTGTTTTAAATCAAGAAGCATCCTCTTCTTTCCAGCGTCACCAATACAGCAAGAACCATGATCATGCCCAGAAAAAAAGAACTGTGTTTCCTACTCATACGGACCATATGTAGTTCAACTCTGCTTATGAAACTGATACAAACCACAGATCCTCTTACATAAATGCTCTTAAGTTAATAGTCAGAATCATGTTGGGTTCGTGAACTGCGAAATATCATTTGAGCCCAAAATTCACTGGGTTTACCAGAAATGAACTCTTGCTTGTATGAAGACACAGATCCTGGTATTTAACTCTGTTTCTGAAGGGAAATTCAGACCAGAATGCTCAACCCTGAAAAACACTCTGTTTTAAGGCATGAATCATCCTCTCCATTCCAGGGTCTCCAATATAGCAAGAAGCATGAGCATGCCCTTAAAAAAAAGAACTGTGTTTCCTACTCATACGGACCATATGTAGTTCAACTCTGCTTATGAAACTGATACAAACCACAGTTCTTCTTACATAAATGCTCTTTAGTTAATAGTGAGAATAGGTTTGGGTTGGTGAACTGCGAAAAATCATTTGAGCCCAAAATTCACTTGGTTTAACAGAAATGAACTCTTGCTTGTAGGAAGACACAGATCCTGGGGTAAACTCCGTTTCTGAAGGAAAATTGAGCCCAGAGTTCTCATCCCTGATACACACTCTGTTTTAACAAAAGAAGCAAGCTCTTCTTTCCAGAATCTAAAATACAGCAAGAACCATGAGTATGTCCTGAAAAAGAGAACTGTGTTTCCTACTCATACGGTCCATATATAGTTCAACTCTGCTTATGTAACTGATACAAACCATAGCTCCTCCTACATGAATGCTATTTAATTAATAGTGATAATAGCATAGGGTTCGTGAACTGCGAAAAATCATTTGAGCCCAAAATTCACTGGGTATACCAGAAATGAACTCTTGCTTATAGGAATTCACAGATCCTTGGGTTTAACTCCGTTTCTGATGGGAAATTCAAACCAGAGTTGTCAACCCCGAAAATGACTCTGTTTTAAATCAAGAAGCATCCTCTTCTTTCCAGCGTCACCAATACAGCAAGAACCATGATCATGCCCAGAAAAAAAGAACTGTGTTTCCTACTCATACGGACCATATGTAGTTCAACTCTGCTTATGAAACTGATACAAACCACAGATCCTCTTACATAAATGCTCTTAAGTTAATAGTCAGAATCATGTTGGGTTCGTGAACTGCGAAATATCATTTGAGCCCAAAATTCACTGGGTTTACCAGAAATGAACTCTTGCTTGTATGAAGACACAGATCCTGGTATTTAACTCTGTTTCTGAAGGGAAATTCAGACCAGAATGCTCAACCCTGAAAAACACTCTGTTTTAAGGCATGAATCATCCTCTCCATTCCAGGGTCTCCAATACAGCAAGAAGCATGAGCATGCCCTTAAAAAAAAGAACTGTGTTTCCTACTCATACGGACCATATGTAGTTCAACTCTGCTTATGAAACTGATACAAACCACAGTTCTTCTTACATAAATGCTCTTTAGTTAATAGTGAGAATAGGTTTGGGTTGGTGAACTGCGAAAAATCATTTGAGCCCAAAATTCACTTGGTTTAACAGAAATGAACTCTTGCTTGTAGGAAGACACAGATCCTGGGGTAAACTCCGTTTCTGAAGGGAAATTGAGCCCAGAGTTCTCATCCCTGATACACACTCTGTTTTAACAAAAGAAGCAAGCTCTTCTTTACAGAATCTAAAATACAGCAAGAACCATGAGCATGGTCTGAAAAAAAGAACTGTGTTTCCTATTCATACGGACCATATGTAGTTGAACTCTGCTTATGAAACTGATACACACCAAACCTACTCCTACATAAATCCTCTTTAGTTAATAGTGAGAATAGAATAGGGTTCGTGAACTGCGAACAATCATTTGAGCCCAAAATTCACTGGGTATACCAGAAATGAACTCTTGCTTGTAGAAGACAAAGATCCTGTGGATTAACTCCGTTACTGAAGGGAAATTCAGACCAGAATTCTCATCCCTGAAAAACACTCTTTTTAAAGGCAAGAATCATCCTCTTCTTTCCAGCTTCTCCAATACAGTAAGAACCATGATCATGCCAAGAAAAAAAAGAACTGTTTTTCCTACTCATATGGACCATGTGTAGTCCAACTCTGCATATGAAAATGATACAGACCACAGCTCCTGTTACATAAATGCTATTTAGTTAATAGTGATAATCAACGTTGGGTCCTAGAACTGTGTAAAATCATTTGAGCCCAAAATTAACTTGGTTTAACAGAAATGAACTCTTGCTTGTAGGAAGACACAGATCCTGGGGTAAACTCCGTTTCTGAAGGGAAATTGAGCCCAGAGTTCTCATCCCTGATACACACTCTGTTTTAACAAAAGAAGCAAGCTCTTCTTTCCAGAGTCTAAAATACAGCAAGAACCATGAGCATGGTCTGAAAAAAAGAACTGTGTTTCCTACTCATACGGACCATATGTAGTTCAACTCTGCTTATGAAACTGATACAAACCACAGTTCTTCTTACATAAATGCTCTTTAGTTAATAGTGAGAATAGGTTTGGGTTGGTGAACTGCGAAAAATCATTTGAGCCCAAAATTCACTTGGTTTAACAGAAATGAACTCTTGCTTGTAGGAAGACACAGATCCTGGGGTAAACTCCGTTTCTGAAGGGAAATTGAGCCCAGAGTTCTCATCCCTGATACACACTCTGTTTTAACAAAAGAAGCAAGCTCTTCTTTCCAGAATCTAAAATACAGCAAGAACCATGAGCATGGTCTGAAAAAAAGAACTGTGTTTCCTATTCATACGGACCATATGTAGTTGAACTCTGCTTATGAAACTGATACACACCAAACCTACTCCTACATAAATCCTCTTTAGTTAATAGTGAGAATAGAATAGGGTTCGTGAACTGCGAACAATCATTTGAGCCCAAAATTCACTGGGTATACCAGAAATGAACTCTTGCTTGTAGAAGACAAAGATCCTGTGGATTAACTCCGTTACTGAAGGGAAATTCAGACCAGAATTCTCATCCCTGAAAAACACTCTTTTTAAAGGCAAGAATCATCCTCTTCTTTCCAGCTTCTCCAATACAGTAAGAACCATGATCATGCCAAGAAAAAAAAGAACTGTTTTTCCTACTCATATGGACCATGTGTAGTCCAACTCTGCATATGAAAATGATACAGACCACAGCTCCTGTTACATAAATGCTATTTAGTTAATAGTGATAATCAACGTTGGGTCCTAGAACTGTGTAAAATCATTTGAGCCCAAAATTAACTTGGTTTAACAGAAATGAACTCTTGCTTGTAGGAAGACACAGATCATGGGGTTTAACTCCGTTTCTGAAGGGAAATTCAGACCAGAGTTCTCATCCATGAAACACACTCTATTCTAATGCAAGAAGGAAGCTCTTCTTTCCAGCGTCTCCAATACAGCAAGAACCATGAGCATGCCCTGAAAAAAGGAACTGTGTTTCCTACTCATACAGACCATATGTAGTTCAACTCTGCTTATGAAACTGATACAAACTACAGGTCCTCTAACATAAATCCTCTTTAGTTAATAGTGAGAATAGCGTAGGGTTAATGAACTGCGAAAAATCATTTGAGCCCACATTTCACTGGGTTTACAAGAAATGAACTCTTGCTTGTGGGAAGACACAGATACTGGGGTTGAACTCCGTTTCTGAAGGGAAATTCAGACCAGAGTTCTCATCCCTGAAACACACTCTGTTTTAATGAAGAAGCAAGCTCTCCTTTCCAGAGTCTAAAACACAGCAAGATCCATGAGCATGGTATGAAAAAGAACTGTGTTTCCTATTCATACGGACCATATGTAGTTCAACTCTGCTTATGAAACTGATACAGACCACACCTCCTCTTACATAAGTGCTCTTTAGTTAATAGTGAGAATCATGTTAGGTTCGTGAACTGCGAAAAATCATTTGAGCCCAATATTCACTGGGTTTACCAGAAATGAACTCTTGCTTGTAGGAAGACACAGATCATGGGGTTTAACACCCTTTCTGAAGGGAAATTCACACCAGAGTTCTCATCCCTGAAACACACTCTGTTTTAACTAAGAGTAAAGTTCTTCTTTCCAGAGTCTAAAATACAGCAAGAACCATGAGCATGGTCTAAAAAAAAAACTGTGTTCCCTATTCATATGTACCATATGTAGTTCAACTCTGTTTATGAAACTGATGCAAACCACACCTCCTCTTATATAAATGCTCTTTAGTTAATAGTGAGAATAGCGTTGGGTTCTAGAACTGTGTAAAATCATTTGAGCCCAAAATTCACTTGGTTTACCAGAAATGAACTCTTGCTTGTAGGAAGACACAAATCATGGGGTTTAACTCCGTTTCCTTAGGGAAATTCAGACCAGAGTTCTCATCCATGAAACACACTCTGTTTTAATGCAAGAAGCAAGCTCTTCTTTCCGGCGTCTCCAATACAGCAAGAACCATGAGCATGCCCTGAAAAAAGGAACAGTGTTTCCTACTCATACAGACCATATGTAGTTCAACTCTGCTTATGAAACTGATACAAACCACAGGTCCTCTAACATAAATCCTCTTTAGTTAATAGTGAGAATAGCGTAGGGTTAATGAACTGCAAACAATCATTTGAGCCCAAAATTCACTGGGTATACCAGAAATGAACTCTTGCTTGCAGGAAGACTCAGATCCTGGGGTTTAACTCCGTTTCTGAGGGGAAATTCAGACCAGAATTCTCATCCCTGAAACACAGTCTGTTTTCACGCAAGAAGCAAGCTCTTCTTTCCATAGTCTAAAATACAGCAAGAACCATGAGCATGCCCTGAAAAAAAGAACTGGGTTTCCTACTCATACGGACCATATATACTTCAACTCTGCTCATGAAACTGATACAAACCACAGCTCCGCTTACATAAATGCTCTTTAGTTAATAGTGAGAATCATGTTGGGTCGGTGAAATGCGAAAAATCATTTGAGCCCAAAACTCACTGGGTTTACAAGAAATTAACTCTTGCTTGTAGGAAGATACTGATCCTGGGGTTTAACTCCATTTCTGAAGGGAAATTCAGACCAGAGTTCTCATCCCTGAAACACACTCTGTTTTAAGACAAGAAGCATCCTCTTCTTTCAAGCGTCATCAATACAGCAAGAACCATGATCATGCCCAGAAAAAAAGAACTGTGTTTCCTACTCATACGGACCATATGTAGTTCAACTCTGCTTATGAAACTCATAAACCACCGCTCCTCTTACATAAAGTCGCTTTAGTTAATAGTGAGAATCATGTTCTGTTGGTGTACTGTGTATAATCATTTGAGCCCAAAATTCACTTTGTTTACCAGAAATGAACTCCTGCTTGAGGGACAACACAGATCCTGGGGTTTAACTCCGATTCTCAAGGGAAATTCAGATCAGAGTTCTCATCCCTGAAACACACTCTGTTTTAACAAAAGAAGCAAGCTCTTCTTTCCAGAATCTAAAATACAGCAAGAACCATGAGTATGTCCTGAAAAAGAGAACTGTGTTTCCTACTCATACGGTCCATATATAGTTCAACTCTGCTTATGTAACTGATACAAACCATAGCTCCTCCTACATAAATGCTATTTAGTTAATAGTGATAATAGCATAGGGTTCGTGAACTGCGAAAAATCATTTGAGCCCAAAATTCACTGGGTATACCAGAAATGAACTCTTGCTTATAGGAATTCACAGATCCTTGGGTTTAACTCCGTTTCTGATGGGAAATTCAAACCAGAGTTGTCAACCCCGAAAATGACTCTGTTTTAAATCAAGAAGCATCCTCTTCTTTCCAGCGTCACCAATACAGCAAGAACCATGATCATGCCCAGAAAAAAAGAACTGTGTTTCCTACTCATACGGACCATATGTAGTTCAACTCTGCTTATGAAACTGATACAAACCACAGATCCTCTTACATAAATGCTCTTAAGTTAATAGTCAGAATCATGTTGGGTTCGTGAACTGCGAAATATCATTTGAGCCCAAAATTCACTGGGTTTACCAGAAATGAACTCTTGCTTGTATGAAGACACAGATCCTGGTATTTAACTCTGTTTCTGAAGGGAAATTCAGACCAGAATGCTCAACCCTGAAAAACACTCTGTTTTAAGGCATGAATCATCCTCTCCATTCCAGGGTCTCCAATACAGCAAGAAGCATGAGCATGCCCTTAAAAAAAAGAACTGTGTTTCCTACTCATACGGACCATATGTAGTTCAACTCTGCTTATGAAACTGATACAAACCACAGTTCTTCTTACATAAATGCTCTTTAGTTAATAGTGAGAATAGGTTTGGGTTGGTGAACTGCGAAAAATCATTTGAGCCCAAAATTCACTTGGTTTAACAGAAATGAACTCTTGCTTGTAGGAAGACACAGATCCTGGGGTAAACTCCGTTTCTGAAGGGAAATTGAGCCCAGAGTTCTCATCCCTGATACACACTCTGTTTTAACAAAAGAAGCAAGCTCTTCTTTCCAGAATCTAAAATACAGCAAGAACCATGAGCATGGTCTGAAAAAAAGAACTGTGTTTCCTATTCATACGGACCATATGTAGTTGAACTCTGCTTATGAAACTGATACACACCAAACCTACTCCTACATAAATCCTCTTTAGTTAATAGTGAGAATAGAATAGGGTTCGTGAACTGCGAACAATCATTTGAGCCCAAAATTCACTGGGTATACCAGAAATGAACTCTTGCTTGTAGAAGACAAAGATCCTGTGGATTAACTCCGTTACTGAAGGGAAATTCAGACCAGAATTCTCATCCCTGAAAAACACTCTTTTTAAAGGCAAGAATCATCCTCTTCTTTCCAGCTTCTCCAATACAGTAAGAACCATGATCATGCCAAGAAAAAAAAGAACTGTTTTTCCTACTCATATGGACCATGTGTAGTCCAACTCTGCATATGAAAATGATACAGACCACAGCTCCTGTTACATAAATGCTATTTAGTTAATAGTGATAATCAACGTTGGGTCCTAGAACTGTGTAAAATCATTTGAGCCCAAAATTAACTTGGTTTAACAGAAATGAACTCTTGCTTGTAGGAAGACACAGATCATGGGGTTTAACTCCGTTTCTGAAGGGAAATTCAGACCAGAGTTCTCATCCATGAAACACACTCTATTCTAATGCAAGAAGGAAGCTCTTCTTTCCAGCGTCTCCAATACAGCAAGAACCATGAGCATGCCCTGAAAAAAGGAACTGTGTTTCCTACTCATACAGACCATATGTAGTTCAACTCTGCTTATGAAACTGATACAAACTACAGGTCCTCTAACATAAATCCTCTTTAGTTAATAGTGAGAATAGCGTAGGGTTAATGAACTGCGAAAAATCATTTGAGCCCACATTTCACTGGGTTTACAAGAAATGAACTCTTGCTTGTGGGAAGACACAGATACTGGGGTTGAACTCCGTTTCTGAAGGGAAATTCAGACCAGAGTTCTCATCCCTGAAACACACTCTGTTTTAATGAAGAAGCAAGCTCTCCTTTCCAGAGTCTAAAACACAGCAAGATCCATGAGCATGGTATGAAAAAGAACTGTGTTTCCTATTCATACGGACCATATGTAGTTCAACTCTGCTTATGAAACTGATACAGACCACACCTCCTCTTACATAAGTGCTCTTTAGTTAATAGTGAGAATCATGTTAGGTTCGTGAACTGCGAAAAATCATTTGAGCCCAATATTCACTGGGTTTACCAGAAATGAACTCTTGCTTGTAGGAAGACACAGATCATGGGGTTTAACACCCTTTCTGAAGGGAAATTCACACCAGAGTTCTCATCCCTGAAACACACTCTGTTTTAACTAAGAGTAAAGTTCTTCTTTCCAGAGTCTAAAATACAGCAAGAACCATGAGCATGGTCTAAAAAAAAAACTGTGTTCCCTATTCATATGTACCATATGTAGTTCAACTCTGTTTATGAAACTGATGCAAACCACACCTCCTCTTATATAAATGCTCTTTAGTTAATAGTGAGAATAGCGTTGGGTTCTAGAACTGTGTAAAATCATTTGAGCCCAAAATTCACTTGGTTTACCAGAAATGAACTCTTGCTTGTAGGAAGACACAAATCATGGGGTTTAACTCCGTTTCCTTAGGGAAATTCAGACCAGAGTTCTCATCCATGAAACACACTCTGTTTTAATGCAAGAAGCAAGCTCTTCTTTCCGGCGTCTCCAATACAGCAAGAACCATGAGCATGCCCTGAAAAAAGGAACTGTGTTTCCTACCCATACAGACCATATGTAGTTCAACTCTGCTTATGAAACTGATACAAACCACAGGTCCTCTAACATAAATCCTCTTTAGTTAATAGTGAGAATAGCGTAGGGTTAATGAACTGCAAACAATCATTTGAGCCCAAAATTCACTGGGTATACCAGAAATGAACTCTTGCTTGCAGGAAGACTCAGATCCTGGGGTTTAACTCCGTTTCTGAGGGGAAATTCAGACCAGAATTCTCATCCCTGAAACACAGTCTGTTTTCACGCAAGAAGCAAGCTCTTCTTTCCATAGTCTAAAATACAGCAAGAACCATGAGCATGCCCTGAAAAAAAGAACTGGGTTTCCTACTCATACGGACCATATATACTTCAACTCTGCTCATGAAACTGATACAAACCACAGCTCCGCTTACATAAATGCTCTTTAGTTAATAGTGAGAATCATGTTGGGTCGGTGAAATGCGAAAAATCATTTGAGCCCAAAACTCACTGGGTTTACAAGAAATTAACTCTTGCTTGTAGGAAGATACTGATCCTGGGGTTTAACTCCATTTCTGAAGGGAAATTCAGACCAGAGTTCTCATCCCTGAAACACACTCTGTTTTAAGACAAGAAGCATCCTCTTCTTTCAAGCGTCATCAATACAGCAAGAACCATGATCATGCCCAGAAAAAAAGAACTGTGTTTCCTACTCATACGGACCATATGTAGTTCAACTCTGCTTATGAAACTCATACAAACCACCGCTCCTCTTACATAAAGTCGCTTTAGTTAATAGTGAGAATCATGTTCTGTTGGTGTACTGTGTATAATCATTTGAGCCCAAAATTCACTTTGTTTACCAGAAATGAACTCCTGCTTGAGGGACAACACAGATCCTGGGGTTTAACTCCGATTCTCAAGGGAAATTCAGATCAGAGTTCTCATCCCTGAAACACACTCTGTTTTAACGCAAGAAGCAAGCTCTTCTTTCCATAGTCTAAAAGACAGCAAGAACCATGAGCATGGTCTGAAAAAATGAACTCTGTTTCCTATTCATACAGACCATATGTAGTTGAACTCTGCTTATTAAACTGATACACACCACACCTCCTCTTACATAAATCCTCTTTAGTTAACAGTGGGAATAGCATAGGGTTCGTGAAGTGAGACCAATCATTTGAGCCCACAATTCACTTGGTATAACAGAAATGAACTCTTGCTTGTAGGAAGACAAAGATCCTGGGGTTTAACTACGTTACTGAAGGGAAATTCAGACCAGAATTCTCGTTCCTGAAAAACACTCTTTTTAAAGGCAAGAATCATCCTCTTCTTTCCCGTTTCTCCAATACAGTAGGAACCATGTTCATGCCAAGAAAAAAAGAACTGTGTTTCCTACTCATACGGACCATGTGTAGTCCAACTCTGCGTAAGAAAATGATACAGACCACAGCTCCTATTACATAAGTGCTCTTTAGTTAATAGTGAGAATCATGTTAGGTTCTAGAACTGTGAAAAATCATTTGAGCCCAAAATTAACTTGGTTTAACAGAAATGAACTCTTGCTTGTAGGAAGACACAGATCATGGGGTTTAACTCCGTTTCTGAAGGGAAATTCAGACCAGAGTTCTCATCCATGAAACACACTCTATTCTAATGCAAGAAGGAAGCTCTTCTTTCCAGCGTCTCCAATACAGCAAGAACCATGAGCATGCCCTGAAAAAAGGAACTGTGTTTCCTACTCATACAGACCATATGTAGTTCAACTCTGCTTATGAAACTGATACAAACTACAGGTCCTCTAACATAAATCCTCTTTAGTTAATAGTGAGAATAGCGTAGGGTTAATGAACTGCGAAAAATCATTTGAGCCCACATTTCACTGGGTTTACAAGAAATGAACTCTTGCTTGTGGGAAGACACAGATACTGGGGTTGAACTCCGTTTCTGAAGGGAAATTCAGACCAGAGTTCTCATCCCTGAAACACACTCTGTTTTAATGAAGAAGCAAGCTCTCCTTTCCAGAGTCTAAAACACAGCAAGATCCATGAGCATGGTATGAAAAAGAACTGTGTTTCCTATTCATACGGACCATATGTAGTTCAACTCTGCTTATGAAACTGATACAGACCACACCTCCTCTTACATAAGTGCTCTTTAGTTAATAGTGAGAATCATGTTAGGTTCGTGAACTGCGAAAAATCATTTGAGCCCAATATTCACTGGGTTTACCAGAAATGAACTCTTGCTTGTAGGAAGACACAGATCATGGGGTTTAACACCCTTTCTGAAGGGAAATTCACACCAGAGTTCTCATCCCTGAAACACACTCTGTTTTAACTAAGAGTAAAGTTCTTCTTTCCAGAGTCTAAAATACAGCAAGAACCATGAGCATGGTCTAAAAAAAAAACTGTGTTCCCTATTCATATGTACCATATGTAGTTCAACTCTGTTTATGAAACTGATGCAAACCACACCTCCTCTTATATAAATGCTCTTTAGTTAATAGTGAGAATAGCGTTGGGTTCTAGAACTGTGTAAAATCATTTGAGCCCAAAATTCACTTGGTTTACCAGAAATGAACTCTTGCTTGTAGGAAGACACAAATCATGGGGTTTAACTCCGTTTCCTTAGGGAAATTCAGACCAGAGTTCTCATCCATGAAACACACTCTGTTTTAATGCAAGAAGCAAGCTCTTCTTTCCGGCGTCTCCAATACAGCAAGAACCATGAGCATGCCCTGAAAAAAGGAACTGTGTTTCCTACTCATACAGACCATATGTAGTTCAACTCTGCTTATGAAACTGATACAAACCACAGGTCCTCTAACATAAATCCTCTTTAGTTAATAGTGAGAATAGCGTAGGGTTAATGAACTGCAAACAATCATTTGAGCCCAAAATTCACTGGGTATACCAGAAATGAACTCTTGCTTGCAGGAAGACTCAGATCCTGGGGTTTAACTCCGTTTCTGAGGGGAAATTCAGACCAGAATTCTCATCCCTGAAACACAGTCTGTTTTCACGCAAGAAGCAAGCTCTTCTTTCCATAGTCTAAAATACAGCAAGAACCATGAGCATGCCCTGAAAAAAAGAACTGGGTTTCCTACTCATACGGACCATATATACTTCAACTCTGCTCATGAAACTGATACAAACCACAGCTCCGCTTACATAAATGCTCTTTAGTTAATAGTGAGAATCATGTTGGGTCGGTGAAATGCGAAAAATCATTTGAGCCCAAAACTCACTGGGTTTACAAGAAATTAATTCTTGCTTGTAGGAAGATACTGATCCTGGGGTTTAACTCCATTTCTGAAGGGAAATTCAGACCAGAGTTCTCATCCCTGAAACACACTCTGTTTTAAGACAAGAAGCATCCTCTTCTTTCAAGCGTCATCAATACAGCAAGAACCATGATCATGCCCAGAAAAAAAGAACTGTGTTTCCTACTCATACGGACCATATGTAGTTCAACTCTGCTTATGAAACTCATAAACCACCGCTCCTCTTACATAAAGTCGCTTTAGTTAATAGTGAGAATCATGTTCTGTTGGTGTACTGTGTATAATCATTTGAGCCCAAAATTCACTTTGTTTACCAGAAATGAACTCCTGCTTGAGGGACAACACAGATCCTGGGGTTTAACTCCGATTCTCAAGGGAAATTCAGATCAGAGTTCTCATCCCTGAAACACACTCTGTTTTAACAAAAGAAGCAAGCTCTTCTTTCCAGAATCTAAAATACAGCAAGAACCATGAGTATGTCCTGAAAAAGAGAACTGTGTTTCCTACTCATACGGTCCATATATAGTTCAACTCTGCTTATGTAACTGATACAAACCATAGCTCCTCCTACATAAATGCTATTTAGTTAATAGTGATAATAGCATAGGGTTCGTGAACTGCGAAAAATCATTTGAGCCCAAAATTCACTGGGTATACCAGAAATGAACTCTTGCTTATAGGAATTCACAGATCCTTGGGTTTAACTCCGTTTCTGATGGGAAATTCAAACCAGAGTTGTCAACCCCGAAAATGACTCTGTTTTAAATCAAGAAGCATCCTCTTCTTTCCAGCGTCACCAATACAGCAAGAACCATGATCATGCCCAGAAAAAAAGAACTGTGTTTCCTACTCATACGGACCATATGTAGTTCAACTCTGCTTATGAAACTGATACAAACCACAGATCCTCTTACATAAATGCTCTTAAGTTAATAGTCAGAATCATGTTGGGTTCGTGAACTGCGAAATATCATTTGAGCCCAAAATTCACTGGGTTTACCAGAAATGAACTCTTGCTTGTATGAAGACACAGATCCTGGTATTTAACTCTGTTTCTGAAGGGAAATTCAGACCAGAATGCTCAACCCTGAAAAACACTCTGTTTTAAGGCATGAATCATCCTCTCCATTCCAGGGTCTCCAATACAGCAAGAAGCATGAGCATGCCCTTAAAAAAAAGAACTGTGTTTCCTACTCATACGGACCATATGTAGTTCAACTCTGCTTATGAAACTGATACAAACCACAGTTCTTCTTACATAAATGCTCTTTAGTTAATAGTGAGAATAGGTTTGGGTTGGTGAACTGCGAAAAATCATTTGAGCCCAAAATTCACTTGGTTTAACAGAAATGAACTCTTGCTTGTAGGAAGACACAGATCCTGGGGTAAACTCCGTTTCTGAAGGGAAATTGAGCCCAGAGTTCTCATCCCTGATACACACTCTGTTTTAACAAAAGAAGCAAGCTCTTCTTTCCAGAATCTAAAATACAGCAAGAACCATGAGCATGGTCTGAAAAAAAGAACTGTGTTTCCTATTCATACGGACCATATGTAGTTGAACTCTGCTTATGAAACTGATACACACCAAACCTACTCCTACATAAATCCTCTTTAGTTAATAGTGAGAATAGAATAGGGTTCGTGAACTGCGAACAATCATTTGAGCCCAAAATTCACTGGGTATACCAGAAATGAACTCTTGCTTGTAGAAGACAAAGATCCTGTGGATTAACTCCGTTACTGAAGGGAAATTCAGACCAGAATTCTCATCCCTGAAAAACACTCTTTTTAAAGGCAAGAATCATCCTCTTCTTTCCAGCTTCTCCAATACAGTAAGAACCATGATCATGCCAAGAAAAAAAAGAACTGTTTTTCCTACTCATATGGACCATGTGTAGTCCAACTCTGCATATGAAAATGATACAGACCACAGCTCCTGTTACATAAATGCTATTTAGTTAATAGTGATAATCAACGTTGGGTCCTAGAACTGTGTAAAATCATTTGAGCCCAAAATTAACTTGGTTTAACAGAAATGAACTCTTGCTTGTAGGAAGACACAGATCATGGGGTTTAACTCCGTTTCTGAAGGGAAATTCAGACCAGAGTTCTCATCCATGAAACACACTCTATTCTAATGCAAGAAGGAAGCTCTTCTTTCCAGCGTCTCCAATACAGCAAGAACCATGAGCATGCCCTGAAAAAAGGAACTGTGTTTCCTACTCATACAGACCATATGTAGTTCAACTCTGCTTATGAAACTGATACAAACTACAGGTCCTCTAACATAAATCCTCTTTAGTTAATAGTGAGAATAGCGTAGGGTTAATGAACTGCGAAAAATCATTTGAGCCCACATTTCACTGGGTTTACAAGAAATGAACTCTTGCTTGTGGGAAGACACAGATACTGGGGTTGAACTCCGTTTCTGAAGGGAAATTCAGACCAGAGTTCTCATCCCTGAAACACACTCTGTTTTAATGAAGAAGCAAGCTCTCCTTTCCAGAGTCTAAAACACAGCAAGATCCATGAGCATGGTATGAAAAAGAACTGTGTTTCCTATTCATACGGACCATATGTAGTTCAACTCTGCTTATGAAACTGATACAGACCACACCTCCTCTTACATAAGTGCTCTTTAGTTAATAGTGAGAATCATGTTAGGTTCGTGAACTGCGAAAAATCATTTGAGCCCAATATTCACTGGGTTTACCAGAAATGAACTCTTGCTTGTAGGAAGACACAGATCATGGGGTTTAACACCCTTTCTGAAGGGAAATTCACACCAGAGTTCTCATCCCTGAAACACACTCTGTTTTAACTAAGAGTAAAGTTCTTCTTTCCAGAGTCTAAAATACAGCAAGAACCATGAGCATGGTCTAAAAAAAAAACTGTGTTCCCTATTCATATGTACCATATGTAGTTCAACTCTGTTTATGAAACTGATGCAAACCACACCTCCTCTTATATAAATGCTCTTTAGTTAATAGTGAGAATAGCGTTGGGTTCTAGAACTGTGTAAAATCATTTGAGCCCAAAATTCACTTGGTTTACCAGAAATGAACTCTTGCTTGTAGGAAGACACAAATCATGGGGTTTAACTCCGTTTCCTTAGGGAAATTCAGACCAGAGTTCTCATCCATGAAACACACTCTGTTTTAATGCAAGAAGCAAGCTCTTCTTTCCGGCGTCTCCAATACAGCAAGAACCATGAGCATGCCCTGAAAAAAGGAACTGTGTTTCCTACCCATACAGACCATATGTAGTTCAACTCTGCTTATGAAACTGATACAAACCACAGGTCCTCTAACATAAATCCTCTTTAGTTAATAGTGAGAATAGCGTAGGGTTAATGAACTGCAAACAATCATTTGAGCCCAAAATTCACTGGGTATACCAGAAATGAACTCTTGCTTGCAGGAAGACTCAGATCCTGGGGTTTAACTCCGTTTCTGAGGGGAAATTCAGACCAGAATTCTCATCCCTGAAACACAGTCTGTTTTCACGCAAGAAGCAAGCTCTTCTTTCCATAGTCTAAAATACAGCAAGAACCATGAGCATGCCCTGAAAAAAAGAACTGGGTTTCCTACTCATACGGACCATATATACTTCAACTCTGCTCATGAAACTGATACAAACCACAGCTCCGCTTACATAAATGCTCTTTAGTTAATAGTGAGAATCATGTTGGGTCGGTGAAATGCGAAAAATCATTTGAGCCCAAAACTCACTGGGTTTACAAGAAATTAACTCTTGCTTGTAGGAAGATACTGATCCTGGGGTTTAACTCCATTTCTGAAGGGAAATTCAGACCAGAGTTCTCATCCCTGAAACACACTCTGTTTTAAGACAAGAAGCATCCTCTTCTTTCAAGCGTCATCAATACAGCAAGAACCATGATCATGCCCAGAAAAAAAGAACTGTGTTTCCTACTCATACGGACCATATGTAGTTCAACTCTGCTTATGAAACTCATACAAACCACCGCTCCTCTTACATAAAGTCGCTTTAGTTAATAGTGAGAATCATGTTCTGTTGGTGTACTGTGTATAATCATTTGAGCCCAAAATTCACTTTGTTTACCAGAAATGAACTCCTGCTTGAGGGACAACACAGATCCTGGGGTTTAACTCCGATTCTCAAGGGAAATTCAGATCAGAGTTCTCATCCCTGAAACACACTCTGTTTTAACGCAAGAAGCAAGCTCTTCTTTCCATAGTCTAAAAGACAGCAAGAACCATGAGCATGGTCTGAAAAAATGAACTCTGTTTCCTATTCATACAGACCATATGTAGTTGAACTCTGCTTATTAAACTGATACACACCACACCTCCTCTTACATAAATCCTCTTTAGTTAACAGTGGGAATAGCATAGGGTTCGTGAAGTGAGACCAATCATTTGAGCCCACAATTCACTTGGTATAACAGAAATGAACTCTTGCTTGTAGGAAGACAAAGATCCTGGGGTTTAACTACGTTACTGAAGGGAAATTCAGACCAGAATTCTCGTTCCTGAAAAACACTCTTTTTAAAGGCAAGAATCATCCTCTTCTTTCCCGTTTCTCCAATACAGTAGGAACCATGTTCATGCCAAGAAAAAAAGAACTGTGTTTCCTACTCATACGGACCATGTGTAGTCCAACTCTGCGTAAGAAAATGATACAGACCACAGCTCCTATTACATAAGTGCTCTTTAGTTAATAGTGAGAATCATGTTAGGTTCTAGAACTGTGAAAAATCATTTGAGCCCAAAATTAACTTGGTTTAACAGAAATGAACTCTTGCTTGTAGGAAGACACAGATCATGGGGTTTAACTCCGTTTCTGAAGGGAAATTCAGACCAGAGTTCTCATCCATGAAACACACTCTATTCTAATGCAAGAAGGAAGCTCTTCTTTCCAGCGTCTCCAATACAGCAAGAACCATGAGCATGCCCTGAAAAAAGGAACTGTGTTTCCTACTCATACAGACCATATGTAGTTCAACTCTGCTTATGAAACTGATACAAACTACAGGTCCTCTAACATAAATCCTCTTTAGTTAATAGTGAGAATAGCGTAGGGTTAATGAACTGCGAAAAATCATTTGAGCCCACATTTCACTGGGTTTACAAGAAATGAACTCTTGCTTGTGGGAAGACACAGATACTGGGGTTGAACTCCGTTTCTGAAGGGAAATTCAGACCAGAGTTCTCATCCCTGAAACACACTCTGTTTTAATGAAGAAGCAAGCTCTCCTTTCCAGAGTCTAAAACACAGCAAGATCCATGAGCATGGTATGAAAAAGAACTGTGTTTCCTATTCATACGGACCATATGTAGTTCAACTCTGCTTATGAAACTGATACAGACCACACCTCCTCTTACATAAGTGCTCTTTAGTTAATAGTGAGAATCATGTTAGGTTCGTGAACTGCGAAAAATCATTTGAGCCCAATATTCACTGGGTTTACCAGAAATGAACTCTTGCTTGTAGGAAGACACAGATCATGGGGTTTAACACCCTTTCTGAAGGGAAATTCACACCAGAGTTCTCATCCCTGAAACACACTCTGTTTTAACTAAGAGTAAAGTTCTTCTTTCCAGAGTCTAAAATACAGCAAGAACCATGAGCATGGTCTAAAAAAAAAACTGTGTTCCCTATTCATATGTACCATATGTAGTTCAACTCTGTTTATGAAACTGATGCAAACCACACCTCCTCTTATATAAATGCTCTTTAGTTAATAGTGAGAATAGCGTTGGGTTCTAGAACTGTGTAAAATCATTTGAGCCCAAAATTCACTTGGTTTACCAGAAATGAACTCTTGCTTGTAGGAAGACACAAATCATGGGGTTTAACTCCGTTTCCTTAGGGAAATTCAGACCAGAGTTCTCATCCATGAAACACACTCTGTTTTAATGCAAGAAGCAAGCTCTTCTTTCCGGCGTCTCCAATACAGCAAGAACCATGAGCATGCCCTGAAAAAAGGAACTGTGTTTCCTACTCATACAGACCATATGTAGTTCAACTCTGCTTATGAAACTGATACAAACCACAGGTCCTCTAACATAAATCCTCTTTAGTTAATAGTGAGAATAGCGTAGGGTTAATGAACTGCAAACAATCATTTGAGCCCAAAATTCACTGGGTATACCAGAAATGAACTCTTGCTTGCAGGAAGACTCAGATCCTGGGGTTTAACTCCGTTTCTGAGGGGAAATTCAGACCAGAATTCTCATCCCTGAAACACAGTCTGTTTTCACGCAAGAAGCAAGCTCTTCTTTCCATAGTCTAAAATACAGCAAGAACCATGAGCATGCCCTGAAAAAAAGAACTGGGTTTCCTACTCATACGGACCATATATACTTCAACTCTGCTCATGAAACTGATACAAACCACAGCTCCGCTTACATAAATGCTCTTTAGTTAATAGTGAGAATCATGTTGGGTCGGTGAAATGCGAAAAATCATTTGAGCCCAAAACTCACTGGGTTTACAAGAAATTAATTCTTGCTTGTAGGAAGATACTGATCCTGGGGTTTAACTCCATTTCTGAAGGGAAATTCAGACCAGAGTTCTCATCCCTGAAACACACTCTGTTTTAAGACAAGAAGCATCCTCTTCTTTCAAGCGTCATCAATACAGCAAGAACCATGATCATGCCCAGAAAAAAAGAACTGTGTTTCCTACTCATACGGACCATATGTAGTTCAACTCTGCTTATGAAACTCATAAACCACCGCTCCTCTTACATAAAGTCGCTTTAGTTAATAGTGAGAATCATGTTCTGTTGGTGTACTGTGTATAATCATTTGAGCCCAAAATTCACTTTGTTTACCAGAAATGAACTCCTGCTTGAGGGACAACACAGATCCTGGGGTTTAACTCCGATTCTCAAGGGAAATTCAGATCAGAGTTCTCATCCCTGAAACACACTCTGTTTTAACAAAAGAAGCAAGCTCTTCTTTCCAGAATCTAAAATACAGCAAGAACCATGAGTATGTCCTGAAAAAGAGAACTGTGTTTCCTACTCATACGGTCCATATATAGTTCAACTCTGCTTATGTAACTGATACAAACCATAGCTCCTCCTACATAAATGCTATTTAGTTAATAGTGATAATAGCATAGGGTTCGTGAACTGCGAAAAATCATTTGAGCCCAAAATTCACTGGGTATACCAGAAATGAACTCTTGCTTATAGGAATTCACAGATCCTTGGGTTTAACTCCGTTTCTGATGGGAAATTCAAACCAGAGTTGTCAACCCCGAAAATGACTCTGTTTTAAATCAAGAAGCATCCTCTTCTTTCCAGCGTCACCAATACAGCAAGAACCATGATCATGCCCAGAAAAAAAGAACTGTGTTTCCTACTCATACGGACCATATGTAGTTCAACTCTGCTTATGAAACTGATACAAACCACAGATCCTCTTACATAAATGCTCTTAAGTTAATAGTCAGAATCATGTTGGGTTCGTGAACTGCGAAATATCATTTGAGCCCAAAATTCACTGGGTTTACCAGAAATGAACTCTTGCTTGTATGAAGACACAGATCCTGGTATTTAACTCTGTTTCTGAAGGGAAATTCAGACCAGAATGCTCAACCCTGAAAAACACTCTGTTTTAAGGCATGAATCATCCTCTCCATTCCAGGGTCTCCAATACAGCAAGAAGCATGAGCATGCCCTTAAAAAAAAGAACTGTGTTTCCTACTCATACGGACCATATGTAGTTCAACTCTGCTTATGAAACTGATACAAACCACAGTTCTTCTTACATAAATGCTCTTTAGTTAATAGTGAGAATAGGTTTGGGTTGGTGAACTGCGAAAAATCATTTGAGCCCAAAATTCACTTGGTTTAACAGAAATGAACTCTTGCTTGTAGGAAGACACAGATCCTGGGGTAAACTCCGTTTCTGAAGGGAAATTGAGCCCAGAGTTCTCATCCCTGATACACACTCTGTTTTAACAAAAGAAGCAAGCTCTTCTTTCCAGAATCTAAAATACAGCAAGAACCATGAGCATGGTCTGAAAAAAAGAACTGTGTTTCCTATTCATACGGACCATATGTAGTTGAACTCTGCTTATGAAACTGATACACACCAAACCTACTCCTACATAAATCCTCTTTAGTTAATAGTGAGAATAGAATAGGGTTCGTGAACTGCGAACAATCATTTGAGCCCAAAATTCACTGGGTATACCAGAAATGAACTCTTGCTTGTAGAAGACAAAGATCCTGTGGATTAACTCCGTTACTGAAGGGAAATTCAGACCAGAATTCTCATCCCTGAAAAACACTCTTTTTAAAGGCAAGAATCATCCTCTTCTTTCCAGCTTCTCCAATACAGTAAGAACCATGATCATGCCAAGAAAAAAAAGAACTGTTTTTCCTACTCATATGGACCATGTGTAGTCCAACTCTGCATATGAAAATGATACAGACCACAGCTCCTGTTACATAAATGCTATTTAGTTAATAGTGATAATCAACGTTGGGTCCTAGAACTGTGTAAAATCATTTGAGCCCAAAATTAACTTGGTTTAACAGAAATGAACTCTTGCTTGTAGGAAGACACAGATCATGGGGTTTAACTCCGTTTCTGAAGGGAAATTCAGACCAGAGTTCTCATCCATGAAACACACTCTATTCTAATGCAAGAAGGAAGCTCTTCTTTCCAGCGTCTCCAATACAGCAAGAACCATGAGCATGCCCTGAAAAAAGGAACTGTGTTTCCTACTCATACAGACCATATGTAGTTCAACTCTGCTTATGAAACTGATACAAACTACAGGTCCTCTAACATAAATCCTCTTTAGTTAATAGTGAGAATAGCGTAGGGTTAATGAACTGCGAAAAATCATTTGAGCCCACATTTCACTGGGTTTACAAGAAATGAACTCTTGCTTGTGGGAAGACACAGATACTGGGGTTGAACTCCGTTTCTGAAGGGAAATTCAGACCAGAGTTCTCATCCCTGAAACACACTCTGTTTTAATGAAGAAGCAAGCTCTCCTTTCCAGAGTCTAAAACACAGCAAGATCCATGAGCATGGTATGAAAAAGAACTGTGTTTCCTATTCATACGGACCATATGTAGTTCAACTCTGCTTATGAAACTGATACAGACCACACCTCCTCTTACATAAGTGCTCTTTAGTTAATAGTGAGAATCATGTTAGGTTCGTGAACTGCGAAAAATCATTTGAGCCCAATATTCACTGGGTTTACCAGAAATGAACTCTTGCTTGTAGGAAGACACAGATCATGGGGTTTAACACCCTTTCTGAAGGGAAATTCACACCAGAGTTCTCATCCCTGAAACACACTCTGTTTTAACTAAGAGTAAAGTTCTTCTTTCCAGAGTCTAAAATACAGCAAGAACCATGAGCATGGTCTAAAAAAAAACTGTGTTCCCTATTCATATGTACCATATGTAGTTCAACTCTGTTTATGAAACTGATGCAAACCACACCTCCTCTTATATAAATGCTCTTTAGTTAATAGTGAGAATAGCGTTGGGTTCTAGAACTGTGTAAAATCATTTGAGCCCAAAATTCACTTGGTTTACCAGAAATGAACTCTTGCTTGTAGGAAGACACAAATCATGGGGTTTAACTCCGTTTCCTTAGGGAAGTTCAGACCAGAGTTCTCATCCATGAAACACACTCTGTTTTAATGCAAGAAGCAAGCTCTTCTTTCCGGCGTCTCCAATACAGCAAGAACCATGAGCATGCCCTGAAAAAAGGAACTGTGTTTCCTACTCATACAGACCATATGTAGTTCAACTCTGCTTATGAAACTGATACAAACCACAGGTCCTCTAACATAAATCCTCTTTAGTTAATAGTGAGAATAGCGTAGGGTTAATGAACTGCAAACAATCATTTGAGCCCAAAATTCACTGGGTATACCAGAAATGAACTCTTGCTTGCAGGAAGACTCAGATCCTGGGGTTTAACTCCGTTTCTGAGGGGAAATTCAGACCAGAATTCTCATCCCTGAAACACAGTCTGTTTTCACGCAAGAAGCAAGCTCTTCTTTCCATAGTCTAAAATACAGCAAGAACCATGAGCATGCCCTGAAAAAAAGAACTGGGTTTCCTACTCATACGGACCATATATACTTCAACTCTGCTCATGAAACTGATACAAACCACAGCTCCGCTTACATAAATGCTCTTTAGTTAATAGTGAGAATCATGTTGGGTCGGTGAAATGCGAAAAATCATTTGAGCCCAAAACTCACTGGGTTTACAAGAAATTAACTCTTGCTTGTAGGAAGATACTGATCCTGGGGTTTAACTCCATTTCTGAAGGGAAATTCAGACCAGAGTTCTCATCCCTGAAACACACTCTGTTTTAAGACAAGAAGCATCCTCTTCTTTCAAGCGTCATCAATACAGCAAGAACCATGATCATGCCCAGAAAAAAAGAACTGTGTTTCCTACTCATACGGACCATATGTAGTTCAACTCTGCTTATGAAACTCATACAAACCACCGCTCCTCTTACATAAAGTCGCTTTAGTTAATAGTGAGAATCATGTTCTGTTGGTGTACTGTGTATAATCATTTGAGCCCAAAATTCACTTTGTTTACCAGAAATGAACTCCTGCTTGAGGGACAACACAGATCCTGGGGTTTAACTCCGATTCTCAAGGGAAATTCAGATCAGAGTTCTCATCCCTGAAACACACTCTGTTTTAACGCAAGAAGCAAGCTCTTCTTTCCATAGTCTAAAAGACAGCAAGAACCATGAGCATGGTCTGAAAAAATGAACTGTGTTTCCTATTCATACAGACCATATGTAGTTGAACTCTGCTTATTAAACTGATACACACCACACCTCCTCTTACATAAATCCTCTTTAGTTAACAGTGGGAATAGCATAGGGTTCGTGAAGTGAGACCAATCATTTGAGCCCACAATTCACTTGGTATAACAGAAATGAACTCTTGCTTGTAGGAAGACAAAGATCCTGGGGTTTAACTCCGTTACTGAAGGGAAATTCAGACCAGAATTCTCGTTCCTGAAAAACACTCTTTTTAAAGGCAAGAATCATCCTCTTCTTTCCCGTTTCTCCAATACAGTAGGAACCATGTTCATGCCAAGAAAAAAAGAACTGTGTTTCCTACTCATACGGACCATGTGTAGTCCAACTCTGCGTAAGAAAATGATACAGACCACAGCTCCTATTACATAAGTGCTCTTTAGTTAATAGTGAGAATCATGTTAGGTTCTAGAACTGTGAAAAATCATTTGAGCCCAAAATTCACTGGGTTTACCAGAAATGAACTCTTGATTGTAGGAAGACACAGATCATGGGGTTTAACTCCGTATCTGAAGGCAAATACAGACCAGAGTACTCATTCCTGAAAAACACTCTGTTTTAAGGCAAGAATCATTCTTTTCTTTCCAGCGTCTCCAATATAGTAAGAAACATGAGCATGCCCAGAATAAAAGAACTGTGTTTCCTACTCATACGTACCATATGTAGTTCAACTCTGCTTTTGAAACTGATACAAACCACAGCTCTTCTTACATAAATGCTCTTTAGTTAATAGTTGCCGCGGACTGGATCTCAGCTCGACCACCAGACCGAGGGAGAACGGGGTGAAGGTACTCAGGATAAGTGGGATTCGGCGAATGACAGACAGCCACAGACAGGAGAGTATGTTGTGAAGCTGCTGCAATTTTACTCAGACCAAGTAGTGAATTTTATACAGTTACTTGGGGAAACACGGCAATCGGCCAGTAGGGTGATAGACTTAGAATCAACAATGTAGTCACACACTTTTCTCAGAATGATTAACAGATGTCATGAGTATAGACTTTACTTTTTCTTTTGTGGTTCCTCATCCAGACAGAGAACATTACGGCCCTAGCTGTAGTTTTTCTTCTACACCTTTGTTCTATATCAAAATTAAACCCTTTCCATCATTGTTTTAACCATGGTTTCATTTGTGTGAAAATATTTTAACCTTTACCTGTGGGTGAGAAGGCACCAGGGGGGTCGGTACCTAGCTAATCTTTCCATGAATTGTAACTTATGCCATTCTGTTTTCATACCATTATGATTCACACCTTGGTTCCCATATACGTCATAAGCTCCCATAAAAGGTAATGGCTCTAAATAATTATTATATCTAAGACTAAAGTTAGGGGGTTGCCACCATTGACCCTTGATGAGAAACTTTATTTGTCCCTAAATAATTCTTGTAGGAATGGCTAATTCCTGTAACTGCTTCCTCGCAGCTGCTGTCGGCTGCGCGTGTGAATTGCCTATGAGTGCCTGAAACTTTACTTTCATTCTCTCTTCGCTAGAGTCTTCGTCCTTCTGAATCATAAGTTCTTTCTGCTCTAAATCATTCATGAATTCCCCCAAACTTTAGGGACCCTCTTGAACTGTTTGTCTAAGAGCTTGAATCATAGGTGGGGGTATCAAAACCACTTTTGAGGAATCATTACTCTCTTTATGGGGCACATCAGGAACATCAAGTGTTAACTTCTTGGAATTAATAAACAAGGAAACAACAATAATTACAGCTGCAAAGAGAAGAAGGCAGAGTGCCAGCCAGCCTCTGCAAGCAGATCTGCGTGGTTCCGTGTAGCCTGGCACCTTGATTCTGGCAGATTGATGAGGAGTTGCCGGGGGCATAGACCCGAGGGCCGCGAGCCCCCCTTTCCCACGTAACTACCTTATCCAAGGCATTTGTCATGCAGGCGACACCGTCATGGGCGTGGCAAATAGTGAGAATAGGTTTTGGTTGGTGAACTGCAAAAAATCATTTGAGACCAAAATTCACTTGGTTTAACAGAAATGAACTCTTGCTTGTAGGAAGAAACAGATTCTGGGGTTAACTCCGTTTCTGAAGGGAAATTGAGCCCAGAGGTCTCATCCTTGAAACACACTCTGTTTTAACAAAAGAAGCAAGGTCTTCTTTCCAGAATCTAAAATACAGCAAGAACCATGAGCATGGTCTGAAAAAAAGAACTGTGTTTCCTATTCATACGGACCATATGTAGTTGAACTCTGCTTATGAAACTGATACACACCACACCTCCTCCTACATAAATCCTCTTTAGTTAATAGTGAGAATAGCATAGGGTTCGCGAACTGCGAAAAATTATTTGAGCCCAAAATACACTGGGTATACCAGAAATGAACACTTGCTTGTAGGAAGACAAAGAACCTGTGGATTAAATCAGTTACTGAAGGGAAATTCAGACCAGAAATCTCATCCCTGAAAAACAATCTTTTGAAAGGCAAGAATCATCCTCTTCTTTCCAGCTTCTCCAATACAGTAAGAACCATGACCATGCCAAGAAAAAAAGAACTGTGTTTCCTATTCATATGGACCATGTGTAGTCCAACTCTGCATATGAAAATGATACAGACCACAGCTCTCTTACATGAATGCTTTTTAGTAAATAGTGATAATCAAGGTTGGGTTCTAGAACTGTGTAAAATCATTTGAGCCCAAAATTCACTTGGTTTACCAGAAATGAACTTTTGCTTGTAGGGAGACACAGATCATGGGTTTAACTCTGTTACTGAAGGGAAATCCAGACCAGAGTTCTCATCCATGAAACACACTCTGTTTTAATGCAAGAAGCAAGCTCTTTTTTCCAGCGTCTCCAATACAGCAAGAACCATGAACATGCCCTGAAAAAAGGACCTGTGTTTCATACTCATACAGACCATATGTAGTTCAACTCTGCTTATTAAACTGATACAAACCACAGGTCCTCTAACATAAATCCTCTTTAGTTATTAGTGAGAATAGCATAGGGTTAATGAACTGCGAAAAAACATTTGAGCCCACATTTCAGTGGGTTTACAAGAAATGAACTCTTGCTTGTGGGAAGACACAGATACTGGGGTTGAACTCCGTTTCTGAAGGGAAATTCAGACCAGAGTTCTCATCCCTGAAACACAGTCTGTTTTAACGCAAGAAGCAAGCTCTTCTTCCCATAGTCTAAAATACAGCAAGAACCATGAGCATGCCCGGAAAAAAAGAACTGTGTTTCCTACTCATACGGACCATATATACTTCAACTCTGCTCAGGATACTGATACAAACCACAGCTCCGCTTACATAAATGCTCTTTAGTTAATAGTGAGAATCATGTTGGGTCGGTGAAATGCGAAAAATCATTTGAGCCCAAAACTCACTGGGTTTACGAGAAATTAACTCTTGCTTGTAGGAAGACACTGATCCTGGGGTTTAACTCCACTTCTGAAGGGAAATTCAGACCAGAGTTCTCATCCCTGAAACACACTCTGTTTTAAGACAAGAAGCATCCTCTTCTTTCCAGCGTCACCAATACAGCAAGAACCATGATCATGCCCAGAAAAAAAGAACTGTGTTTCCTACTGATACGGACCATATGTAGTTCAACTCTGCTTATGAAACTCATACAAACCACAGCTCCTCTTACATAAAGTCTCTTTAGTTAATAGTGAGAATCATGTTCTGTTGGTGTACTGTGTAAAATCCTTTGAGCCCAAAATTCACTTTGTTTACCAGAAATGAACTCCTGCTTGAGGGACAACACAGATCCTGGGGTTTAACTCCGTTTCTGAAGGGAAATTCAGAAGAGGGTTCTCATCCCTGAAACACACTCTGTTTTAATGCAAGAAGCAAGCTCTTCTTTCCAGAGTCTAAAATACAGCAAGAACCATGAGCATGCCCTGAAAAAATGAACTGAGTTTCCTACTCATAGGGACCATATATAGTTCAACTCTGCTTATGAAACTGATAAAGACCACAGCTCCTCTTACATAAATGCTCTTTAGTTAATAGTGAGAATAGCGTTGGCTTCGTGAACTGTGAAATATCTTTTGAGCCCAAAATTCACTGGGTTTACCAGAAATGAACTCTTGATTGTAGGAAGACACATATCCTGGGGTTTAACTCCGTTTTTGAAGGGAAATTCAGACCAGAGTTCTCATCCCTGAAACACACTCTGTTTTAACAAAAGAATCAAGCTCTTCTTTCCAGAATCAAAAATACAGGAAGAACCATGAGCATGGTCTGAATAAAAGAACTGTGTTTCCTATTCATACGGACCATATGCAGTTTAACTCTGCTTATGAAACTGATACACACCACACCTCCTCTTACATAAATCCTCTTTAGTTAACAGCGGGAAAAGCATAGGGTTCGTGAAGTGCGAAAAATCATTTGAGCCCACAATTCACTGGGTATACCAGAAATGAACTCTTGCTTGTAGGAAGACAGAGATCCTGTGGTTTAACTCCGTTATATGAAGGAAAATTCAGACCAGAATTCTCATCCCTGAAAAACACTCTTTTTAAAGGCAAGAATCATCCTCTTCTTTCCAGCTTCTCCAATACAGTAAGAACCATGATCATGCCAAGAAAAAAAGAACTGAGTTTCCTACTCATATGGAAGATGTGTAGTCCAACTCTGCATAAGAGAATGATACAGACCACAGCTCCTATTACATAAGTGCTCTTTAGTTAATAGTGAGAATCATGTTAGGTTCGTGAACTGTGGAAAATCATTTGAGCCCAAAATTCACTGTGGTAACCAGAAATGAACTCGTGCTTGAAGGAAGACACAAATGCTGGGGTTACACTCCGTTTCTGAAGGGAAATTCAGACCAGAGTTGTCATCCCTGAAACACACTCTGTTTTAAGACAAGAAGCATCCTCTTCTTTCCAGCGTCACCAATACAGCAAGAACCATGATCATGCCCAGAAAAAAAAGAACTGTGTTTCCTACTCATACGGACCATATGTAGTTCAACTCTGCTTATGAAACTGATACAAACCACAACTCCTCTTACATAAAGTCTCTTTAGTTAATAGTGAGAATCATGTTCTGTTGGTGTACTGTGTAAAATCATTTGAGCCCAAAATGCACTTTGTTTACCAGAAATGAACTCCTCTTTGAGGGACAACACAGATCCTGGGGTTTAAATCCGTTTCTGAAGGGAAATTCAGAAAAGAGTTCTCATCCCTGAAACACCCTCTGTTTTAATGCAAGAAGCAAGCTCTTCTTTCCAGCATCTCCAATACAGCAAGAACCATCAGCACGCCCAGAAAAAAGAACAGTGCTTCCTAATCATACAGAATATATGTACTTCAACTCTGCTTATGAAACTGATACAAACCATAGCTCCTCTTACGTAAAATCCTCTTTAGTTATTAGTGAGAATAGAATAGGGTTCATGAACTGCAAACAATCATTTGATCCCAAAATTCACTGGGTATACCAGAAAAGAACTCTTGCTTGTGGGAAGACACAGATCCTGGGGTTTAACTCCGTTTTTGAAGGGAAATTCAGACCAGAGTTCTCATCCCTGAAACACACTCTGTTTTAACAAAAGAAGCAAGCTCTTCTTTCCAGAATCTAAAATACAGTAAGAACCATGAGCATGGTCTGAAAAAAAGAACTGTGTTTCCTATTCATACGGACCATATGTAGTTGAACTCTGCTTATGAAACTGATACACACCACACATCCTCCTACATAAATCCTCTTTACTTAACAGTGGGAATAGCATAGGGTTCGTGAAGTGCGAAAAATCATTTGAGCCCACAATTCACTGGGTATACAAGAAATGAACTCTTGCTTGTAGGAAGACAAAGAACCTGTGGATTAACTCCGTTACTGAAGGGAAATTCAGACCAGAATTCTCATCCCTGAAAAACACTCTTTTAAAAGGCAAGAATCATCCTCTTCTTTCCAGCTTCTACAATACAGTAAGAACCATATCATGCCAAGAAAAAAAGAACTGTGTTTCCTACTCATATGGACCATGTGTAGTCCAACTCTGCATATGAAAATGATACAGACCACAGCTCCTGTTACATAAATGCTATTTAGTTAATAGTGATAATCAACGTTGGGTTCTAGAACTGTGTAAAATCATTTGAACCCAACATTCACTTGGTTTACCAGAAATGAACTCTTGCATGTAGGGAGACACAGATCATGGGGTTTAACTATGTTTCTGAAGGGAAATTCAGACCAGAGTTCTCATCCATGAAACACACTTTTTTTTAATGCAAGAAGCAAGCTCTTTTTTCCAGCTTCTCCAATAAAGCATGAACCATGAACATGCCCTGAAAAAAGGACCTGTGTTTCCTACTCATACAGAACATATGTAGTTCAACTCTGCTTATTAAATTGATACAAACCACAGGTCCTCTAACATAAATCCTCTTTAGTTATTAGTGAGAATAGCGTAGGGTAAATGAACTGCGAAAAATCATTTGAGCCCACATTTCACTGGGTATACAAGAAATGAACTCTTGCTTGTGGGAAGAGACAGATACTGGGGTTGAACTCCGTTTCTGATAGGAAATTCAGACTAGAGTTCTCAACCCTGAAACACACTCTGTTTTAATGCAATAAGCAAGCTCTTCTTTCCAGCGTCTCCAATACAGCAAGAACCATGAGCATGCCCAGAAAAAAGAACTGTGCTTCCTACTCATACGGAATATATGTAGTTCAACTCTGCTTATGAAACGGATACAAACCATAGCTCCTCTTACATAAATCCTCTTTTGTTTTAGTGAGAATATAATAGGGTTAATGAACTGCAAACAATCATTTGAGCCCAAAATTCACTGGGTTTACCAGAAATGAACTCTTGCTTGTGGGTAGACACAGATCCTGGGGTTTAACTCCGTTTTTGAAGGGAAATTCAGACCAGAGTTCTCATCTCTGAAACACACTCTGTTTTAACAAAAGAAGCAAGCTCTTCTTTCCAGAATCTAAAATACAGTAAGAACCATGAGCATGGTCTGAAAAAAAGAACTGTGTTTCCTATTCATACGGACCATATGTAGTTGAACTCTGCTTATGAAAGTGATACACACCACACCTCCTCCTATGTATATCCTCTTTACTTAACAGTGGGAATAGCATAGGGTTCGTGAAGTGCGAAAAATCATTTGAGCCCACAATTCACTGGGTATACCAGAAATGAACTCTTGCTTGTAGGAAGACAAAGAACCTGTGGATTAACTCCGTTACTGAAGGGAAATTCAGACCAGAATTCTCATCCCTGAAAAACACTCTTTTAAAAGGCAAGAATCATCCTCTTCTTTCCAGCTTCTACAATACAGTAAGAACCATATCATGCCAAGAAAAAAAGAACTGTGTTTCCTACTCATATGGACCATGTGTAGTCCAACTCTGCATATGAAAATGATACAGACCACAGCTCTCTTACATAAATGCTATTTAGTTAATAGTGATAATCAAGGTTGGGTTCTAGAACTCTGTAAAATCATTTGAGCCCAACATTCACTTGGTTTACCAGAAATGAACTCTTGCTTGTAGGGAGACACAGATCATGGGGTTTAACTATGTTTCTGAAGGGAAATTCAGACCAGAGTTCTCATCCATGAAACACACTCTGTTTTAATGCAAGATGCAAGCTCTTTTTTCCAGCTTCTCCAATAAAGCATGAACCATGAACATGCCCTGAAAAAAGGACCTGTGTTTCCTACTCATACAGACCATATGTAGTTCAACTCTGCTTATTAAATTGATACAAACCACAGGTCCTCTAACATAAATCCTCTTTAGTTATTAGTGAGAATAGCGTAGGGTTAATGAACTGCGAAAAATCATTTGAGCCCACATTTCACTGGGTATACAAGAAATGAACTTTTGCTTGTAGGAAGACACAGATCCTGGGGTTTAACTCCGTTTCTGAAGGGAAATTCAGACCAGAGTTCTTATCCCTGAAACACACTCTGTTTTAACACAAGAAGCAAACTCTTCTTTCCATAGTCTAAAATACAGCAAGAACCATGAGCATGCCCTGAAAAAAAGAACTGTGTTTCCTACTCATACGGACCATATATACTTCAACTCTGCTCAGGAAACTGATACAAACCACAGCTCCACTTACATAAATGCTCTTTAGTTAATAGTGAGAATCATGTTGGGTTGGTGAACTGTGAAAAACCATTTGAGCCCAAAACACACTGGGTTTATGAGTAATGATCTCTTGCTTGTAGGAATACACTGATCCTGGGGTTTAACTCCGTTTCTGAAGGGAAATTCAGACCAGAGTTCTCATCCCTGAAACACACTCTGTTTTAAGACAAGAAGCATCCTCTATTTCCAGCGTCACCAATACAGCAAGAACCATGATCATCCCCAGATAAAAAAAACTGTGTTTCCTACTCATACGGACCATATGTAGTTCAACTCTGCTTATGAAACTGATACAAACTACAAATCCTTTTACATAAAGTCTCTTTAGTTAAAGGTGAGAATCATGTTGTGTTGGTGTACTGTGTAAAATCATTTGAGCCCAAAATTCACTTTGTTTACCAGAAATGATCTCCTGCTTGAGGGACAACACAGATCCTGGGGTTTAACTCCGTTTCTGAAGGGAAATTCAGACCAGAATTCTCATCCCTGAAAAACACTCTGTTTTAAGGCATGAAGTATCCTCTCCTTTCCAGGGTCTCCAATACAGTAGGAAGCATGAGCATGCCAGGAAAAAAAGAACTGAGTTTCCTACTCATACGGACCATATGTAGTTCAACTCTGCTTATGATACTGATAAAGACCACAGCTCCTCTTACATAAATGCTCTTTAGTTAATAGTGAGAATCGCGTTGGTTTCGTGAACTGCGAAAAATCATTTGAGCCCAAAATTCACTGTGTTTACCAGAAATGAACTCTTGTTTATAGGAAGACACAGATCTGGGGTTTAACTCCGTTTCTGAAGGGAAATTCAGACCAGAATTCTCATCCGTGAAACACAGTCTGTTTTAACGAAGAAGTAGTTCTTTCCAGAATCTAAAATACAGCAAGAACCATGAGCATGGACTGAATAAAAGAACTGTGTTACCTTTCCTAAGGACCATATGTAGTTCAACTCTGCTCATGAAACTGATGCAAACCACACCTCCACTTACATAAATGCACTTTAGTTAATAGTGAGAATAGCGTTGTGTTCTAGAATTGTGTAAAATCCTTTGAGCACAAAATTCACTTGGTTAATCAGAAATGAACTCTTGCTTGTAGGAAGACACAGATCCTGGGGTTTAACTCCGTTTCTGAAGGGAAATTCAGACCAGAGTTCTCATCAATGAAACACACTCTGTTTTAATGCAAGAAGGAAGCTCTTCTTTCCAGCGTCTCCAATACAGCAAGAACCATTAGCATGCCCAGAAAAAAGAACTGTGCTTCCTACTCATACGGAATATATGTAGTTCAACTCTGCTTATGAAACGGATACAAACCATAGCTCCTCTTACATAAATCCTCTTTAGTTTTTAGTGAGAATAGAATAGGGTTCATCAACTGCAAACATTCATTTGAGCCAAAAATTCACTGGGTATACCAGAAATGAACTTTTGCTTGTAGGAAGACACAGATCCTGGGGTTTAACTCCGTTTCTGAAGGGAAATTCAGACCAGATTTCTTATCCCTGAAACACACTCTGTTTTAACGCAAGAAGCAAACTCTTCTTTCCATAGTCTAAAATACAGCAAGAACCATGAGCATGCCCTGTAAAAAAGAACTGTGTTTCCTACTCATACGGACCATATATACTTCAACTCTGCTCATGAAACTGACACAAAACAGAGGTCCTCTAACATAAATCCTCTTTAGTTATTAGTGAGAATCATGTTGGGTTGGTGAACAGTAAAAAATCATTTGGGCTCAAAACTCACTGGGTTTATGAGTAATTAACTCTTGCTTGTAGGAATACACTGATCCTGGGGTTTAACTCCGTTTTTGAAGGGAAATTCAGACCAGAATACTCAACCCTGAAAAACACTCTGTTTTAAGTCATGAAGCATCCTCTCCTTTCCAGGGTCTCCAATACAGTAAGAAGCATGAGCATGCCAGAAAAAAGAACTGTGTTCCCTATTCATTTGGACCATATGTAGTTCAACTCTGCTTATGAAACTGATAAAGACCACAGCTCCTCTTACATAAATGCTCTTCAGTGAATAGTGAGAATAGCGTTGGGTTCATGAACTGCAATAAATCATTTGAGCCCAAAATTCAATCGGTTAACCAGAAATGAACTCTTGCTTGTAGGAAGACACATATCCTGTGGTATAACTCCGTTTCTGAAGGGAAATTCAGACCAGAGTTCTCATCCCTGAAACACAGTCTGTTTTGACGCAAGAAGCAAGCTCTTCTTTCCATAGTCTAAAATACAGCATGAACCATGAGCATGCCCGGAAAAAAAGAACTGTGTTTTCTACTCATACGGACCATATGTAGTTCAACTCTGCTTATGAAACTCATACACACCACCGCTCCTCTTACATAAAGTCTCTTTAGTTAATAGTGAGAATCATGTTCTGTTGGTGTAATGTGTAAAATCATTTGAGCCCAAAATTCACTTAGTTTACCATTAATGAACTCCTGCTTGAGGGACAACACAGATCCTGGGGTTTAACTCCGTTTCTGAAGGGAAATTCAGAAGAGAGTTCTCATCCCTGAAACACACTCTGTTTTAATGCAAGAAGCAAGCTCTTCTTTCCAGAGTCTAAAATACAGCAAGAACCATGAGCATGCCCTGAAAAAAAGAACTGTGTTTCCTACTCATATGGACCATATGTAGTTCAACTCTGCTTATGAAACTGATACAAACCACAGCTCATCTTACATAAATGCTCTTTAGTTAATAGTCAGAATCATGTTGGGTTCGTGAACTGCAAAATATCATTTGAGCCCAAAATTCACTGGGTTTACCAGAAATGAACTCTTGCTTGTAGGAAGACACAGATCCTGGTATTTAACTCTGTTTCTGAAGGGAAATTCAGACCAGAATTCTCATCGCTGAAAAACACTCAGTTTTAAGGCATGAATCATCATCTCCTTTCCACGGTCTCCAATACAGTAAGAAGCATGAGCATGCCAGGAGAAAAGAACTGAGTTTCCTACTCTTACGGACCATATGTAGTTCAACTCTGCTTATGAAACTGATAAAGACCACAGCTCCTCTTACATAAATGCTCTTTAGTTAATAGTGAGAATAGCGTTGGCTTCGTGAACTGCGAAATATCTTTTGATCCCAAAATTCACTGTGTTGACCGGAAATGAACTCTTGCTTGTAGAAAGACACAGATCCTGGGGTTTAACTCCGTTTTTGCAGGGAATTTCAGACCAGAGTTCTCATCCCTAAAACACACTCTGTTTTAACAAAAGAAGCAAGGTCTTCTTTCCAGAATCTAAAATACAGCAAGAACAATAAGCATGGTCTGAAATAAAGAACTGTGTTTCCTATTCATACAGACCATATGTAGTTGAACTCTGCTTATGAAACTGATACACACCACACCTCCTCTTACATAAATCCTCTTTAGTTAACAGTGGGAATAGCATAGGGTTCGTGAATTGCGAAAAATCATTTGAGCCCAAAATACACTGGGTATACCAGAAATGAACTCTTGCTTGTAGGAAGACAAAGATCCTGTGGTTTAATTCCGGTACTGAAGGGAAATTCAGACCAGAATTCTCATCCCTGAAAAACTCTCTTTTTAAAGGCAAGAATCATCCTCTTCTTTCCAGCTTCTCCAATACAGTACGAACCATGATCATGCCAAGAAAAAAAAGAACTGGGTTTCCTACTCTTACGGAACATGTGTAGTCCAACTCTGCATAAGAGAATGATACAGACCACAGCTCCTATTACATAAGTGCTCTTTAGTTAATAGTGAGAATCATGTTAGGTTCGTGAACTGTGAAGAATCATTTGAGCCCAAAATTCACTGTGGTAACCAGAAATGAACTCTTGCTTGAAGGAAGACACAAATTCTAGGGTTACACTACGTTTCTGAAGGGAAATTCAGACCAGAGTTCTCATCCCTGAAACACACTCTGTTTTAAGACAAGAAGCATCCTCTTCTTTCCAGCGTCACCAATACAGCAAGAACCATGATCATGCCCAGAAAAAAAGAACTGTGTTTCCTACTCATACAGACCATATGTAGTTCAACTCTGCTTATGAAACTGATACAAAGAACAGCTCCTATTACATGAAGTCTCTTTAGTTAATAGTGAGAATCATGTTCTATTGGTGTACTTTGTAAAATCATTTGAGCCCAAAATGCACTTTGTTTACCAGAAATTAACTCCTGCTTGAGGGACAACACAGATCCTGGGGTTTAACTCCGTTTCTGAAGGGAAATTGAGAACAGAGTTCTCATCCCTGAAACACACTCTGTTTTAATGCAAGAAGCAAGCTCTTCTTTCCAGCGTCTCCAATACAGCAAGAACCATGAGCATGCCCAGAAAAAAGAACTGTGCTTCCTACTCATACAGAATAAATGTAGTTCAACTCTTCTTATGAAACTGATACAAACGATAGCTCCTCTTACATAAATCCAATTTAGTTATTAGTGAGAATAGAATAGGGTTCATGAACTGCAAACAATCATTTGAGCCAAAAATTCACTGGGTATACCAGAAATGAACTCTTGCTTGTAGGAAGACAGAGATCCAGGGGTTTAACTCCGTTTTTGAAGGGAAATTCAGACCAGAATTCTCATCCCTGAAACACACTCTGTTTTAACAAAAGAAGCAAGCTCTTCTTTCCAGAATCTAAAATACAGAAGGAACCATGAGCATGCACTGAAAAAAAGAACTGTGTTTCCTACTCATACGGACCATATGTAGTTCAACTCTGCATATGAAACTGATACAAACCACAGATCCTCTTACATAAATGCTCTTTAGTTAATAGTGAGAGTCATGTTGGGTTTGTGAACTGGGAAATATCATTTGAGCCCAAAATTCACTGGGTTTACCAGATATGAAGTCTTGCTTGTAGGAAGACACAGATCCTGAGGTTTAACTCCGTTTCTGAAGGGAAATTCAGACCAGAATACTCAACCCTGAAAAACACTCTGTTTTAAGTCATGAAGCATCCACTCCTTTCCAGGGTCTCCAATACAGTAAGAAGCATGAGCATGCCAGAAAAAAAGAACTGTGTTCCCTATTCATATGGACCAAATGTAGTTCAACTCTGCTTATGAAACTGATAAAGACCACAGCTCCTCTTACATAAATGCTCTTCAGTGAATAGTGAGAATAGCGTTGGGTTCGTGAACTGCAATAAATCATTAGAGCCCAAAATTCAATCGGTTAACCAGAAATGAACTCTTGCTTGTAGGAAGACACAGATCCTGTGGTTTAACTCCGTTTCTGAAGGGAAATTCAGACCAGAGTTCTCATCCCTGAAACACAGTCTGTTTTAACGCAAGAAGCAAGCTCTTCTTTCCATAGTCTAAAATACAGCATGAACCATGAGCATGCCCGGAAAAAAAAGAACTGTATTCCTACTCATACGGACCATATGTAGTTCTACACTGCTTATAAAACTGATAAAGACCACAGCTCCACTTACGTAAGTGCTCTTTAGTTAATAGTGAGAATAGCGTTGGGTTCATAAACTGCAATAAATCATTTGAGCCCAAAATTCAATCTGTTAACCAGAAAAGAACTCTTGCTTGTAGGAAGACACAGATCATGGGGTTTAACTCCATTTCTGAAGGGAAGTTCAGAACAGTGTTCTCATCCCTGAAACACACTCTGTTTTAAGGCAAGAAGCAAGCTCTTCTTTACAGAGTCTAAAATACAGCAGGAACCATGAGCATGCCCTGAAAAAAAGAACTGTGTTTCCTACTCATACGGACCATATATACTTCAATTCTGCTCATTAAACTGATACAAACCACAGCTCCACTTACATAAATGCTCTTTAGGTAATAGTGAGAATCATGATGGGTTGGTGAACTACGAAAAATCATTTGAGCCCAAAACTCACTGGGTTTATGAGTAATTAACTCTTGCTTGTAGGAATACACTGCTCCTGGGGTTTAACTCCGTTTCTGAATGGAAATTCAGACCAGAGTTCTCATCCCTGAAACACACTCTGTTTTAAGACAAGAAGCATCCTCTTCTTTCTAGCGTCACCAATACAGCAAGAACCATGATAATGCCCAGAAAAAAAGAACTGTGTTTCCTACTCATACGGACCATATGTAGTTCAACTCTGCTTATGAAACTGATACAAACCACAGCTCCTCTTACATAAAGTCTCTTTAGTTAATAGTGAGAATCATGTTGTGTTGGTGTACTGTGTAAAATCATTTGAGCCCAAAATTCACTTTGTTTACCAGAAATGATCTCCTGCTTCAGGGACAACACAGATCCTGGGGTTTAACTCCGTTTCTGAAGGGAAATTCAGACCATAATTCTCATCCCTGAAAAACACTCTGTTTTAAGGCATGAAGTATCCTCTCCTTTCCAGGTTCTCCAATACAGTAAGAAGCATGAGCATGCCAGGAAAAAAAGAACTGAGTTTCCTACTCATACGGACCATATGTAGTTCAACTCTGCTTATGATACTGATAAAGACCACAGCTCCTCTTACATAAATGCTCTTTAGTTAAGAGTGAGAATGCCGTTGGTTTCGAGAACTGCGAAAATTCATTTGAGCCAAAAATTCACTGGGTTTACCAGAAATGAACTCTTGTTTGTAGGAAGACACAGATCCTGGGGTTTAACTCCGTTTCTGAAGGGAAATTCAGACCAGAATTCTCATCCCCAAGAAACACTCTGTTTTAAGGCATGAATCAACCTCTCCTTTCCAGGTTCTCCAATACAGTAAGAAGCATGAGCATGCCAGGAAAAAAAGAACTGTGTTTCCTACTCATTCGGATCATATGTAGTTCAACTCTGCTTATGAAACTGATAAAGATCACAGCTCCTCTTACATAAATGCTCTTTAGTTAATAGTGAGAATATCGTTGGGTTCGTGAACTGCAATAAAACATTTGAGCCCAAAATTCAATCGGTTAACCAGAAATGAACTCTTGCTTGTAGGAAGACACAGATTATGGGGTTTAACTCCGTTTCTGAAGGCAAATTCATACCAAAGTTCTCATCCCTGAAACACACTCTGTTTTAACGAAGAAGTAGTTCTTTCCAGAGTCTAAAATACAGCAAGAACCATGAGCATGCACTGAATAAAAGAACTGTGTTCCCTTTCCCATGGACCATATGTAGTTCAACTCTGCTCATGAAACTGATGCAAACCACACCTCCACTTACATAAATGCTCTTTAGTTAATAGTGAGAATAGCATTGTGTTCTAGGATTGTGTAAAATCATTTGAGCCCAAAATTCACATGGTTTACCAGTAATGAACTCTTGCTTGTAGGAAGACACAGATAATGGGGTTTAACTCCGTTTCTGAAGGGAAATTCAGACCAGAGTTCTCATCCCTGAAAAACACTCTGTTTTAACGAAGAAGAAGTTCTTCTTACCAGAGTCTAAAATACAGCAAGAACCCTGAGCATGAACTGAATAAAACAACTGTGTTCCCTTTCCTATGGACCATATGTAGTTCAACTCTGCTCATGAAACTGATGCAAACCACACCTCCCCTTACATAAATGCTCTTTAGTTAATAGTGAGAATAGCGTTGGGTTCTAGAACTGTGTAAAATCATTTGAGCCCAAAATTCACTTGGTTTACCAGAAATGAACTCTTGCTTGTAGGAAGACACAGATCATGGAGTTTAACTCCGTTTCTGAAGGGAAATTCAGACCAGAGTTCTCATCCATGAAACACACTCTGTTTTAATGCAAGAAGCAAGCTCTTCTTTCCAGCGTCTCCAATACAGCAAGAACCATGAGCATGCCCAGAAAACAGAACTGTGCTTCCTACTCATACGGAATATATGTAGTTCAACTCTGCTTATGAAACGGATACAAACCATAGCTCCTCTTACATAAATCCTCTTTAGTTTTTAGTGAGAATAGAATAGGGTTCATCAACTGCAAACAATCATTTGAGCCCAAAATTCACTGGGTATACCAGAAATGAACTTTTGCTTGTAGGAAGACACAGATCCTGGGGTTTAACTCCGTTTCTGAAGGGAAATTCAGACCAGAGTTCTTATCCCTGAAACACACTCTGTTTTAACGCAAGAAGCAAACTCTTCTTTAAATAGTCTAAAAAAAAAAGCAAGAACCATGAGCATGCCCTGAAAAAAAGAACTGTGTTTCCTACTCATACGGACCATATATACTTCAACTCTGCTCATGAAACTGATACAAACCACAGCTCCGCTTACATAAATGCTCTTTAGTTAATAGTAAGAATCATGTTGGGTTGGTGAACTGCGAAAAATCATTTGAGCCCAAAACTCACTGGGTTTATGAGTAATTAACTCTTGCTTGTAGGAATACACTGATCCTCGGGTTTAACTCCGTTTCTGAAGGGAAATTCAGACCAGAGTTCTCATCCCTGAAACACACTCTGTTTTAAGACAAGAAGCATCCTCTTCTTTCCAGCGTCCACAATACAGCAAGAACCATGATCATGCCCAGAAAAAAAGAACTGGGTTTCCTACTCATACGGACCATATGTAGTTCAACTCTGCTTATGAAACTGATACAAACCACAACTCCTCTTACATAAAGTCTCTTTAGTAAATAGTGAGAATCATGTGCTGTTGGTATACTGTGTAAAATCATTTGAGCCCAAAATTCACTTTGTTTACCAGAAATGATCTCCTGCTTGAGGGACAACACAGATCCTGGGGTTTAACTCCGTTTCTGAAGGGAAATTCAGACCAGAATTCTCATCCCTGAAAACCACCCTGTTTTAAGGCATGAAGTATCCTCTCCTTTCCAGGGTCTCCAATACAGTAAGAAGCATTAGCATGCCAGGAAAAAAAGAACTGAGTTTCCTACTCATATGGACCATATGTAGTTCAACTCTGCTTATGATACTGATAAAGACCACTGCTCCGCTTACATAAATGCTCTTTAGTTAATAGTGAGAATCGCGTTGGCTTCGTGCACTGCGAAAAATCATTTGAGCCCAAAATTCACTTGGTTTACCAGAAATGAACTCTTGCTTTGAGGAAGACACATATCCTGTTGATTAACTCCGTTTCTGAAGGGAAATTCAGAGCAGTGTTCTCATCCATGAAAAACACTCTGTTTTAACGCAAGAAGCAAGCTCTTCTTTTGAGCGTCTCTAATACACCAAGAACCATGAGAATGCCCAGAAAAAAAGAACTGTGTTTCCTACTCATACGGACCACACGTAGTTCAACTCTGCTTATGAAACTGATACAAACCACAGCTCCATTTACGTAAATGCTCTTTAGTTGATAGTAAGAATCGCGTTGAGTTCGGGAACTGTTTAAAATCATTTGAGCCCAAAATTCACTTGGTTTACCAGAAATGAACTCTTGCTTGTAGGAAGACACAGATCCTGTGGTTTAACTCCGTTTCTCAAGGGAAAATAAAACCAGTGTTCTCATCCATGGAACACACTCTGTTTTAACGCAAGAAGCAAGCTCTTCTTTCGAGGGTCTCTAATAGAGCAAGAACCATGTGAATGCCCAGAAAAAAAGAACTGTATTTCCTACTCATATGGACCATATGTAGTTCAACTTTACTTATGAAAGTGATACAAACACAGCTCTACTTACACAAATGCTCTTTAGTTAATTGTGAGAATTGCGTTGGGTTCCTGAACTGTTAAAAATCATTTGAGCCCAAAATTCACTTGGTTTACCAGAAATGAACTCTTGCTTGTAGGAAGACACATATCCTGTGGATTAACTCCGTTTCTGAAGGGAAATTCAGACCAGTGTTCCCATCCTTGAAATACACTCTGTTTTAACGCAAGAAGCAAGCTCTTCTTTCGAACGTCTCTAATACAGCAAGAACCATGAGCATGCCGAGAAAATAAGAACTGTATTAACTACTCATATGAACCATATGTAGTTCAACTCTACTTATGAAACTGGTACAAACCACAGCTCCAATTAAGTAAATACTCTTTAGTTAATTGTGAGAATCGCTTGGGGTTCCTGACCTGTGTAAAATCATTTGAGCCCAAAATTCACATAGTTTTCCAGAAATGAACTCTTGGTTGTAGCAAGACACAGATCCTGTGGAATAACTCCGTTTCTGAATGGACATTCAGAGCAGTGTTCTCATCCATGAAATACACTCTGTTTTAACTCAAGAAGCAAGCTCTTCTTTCCAGCATCGCTAATTCAGCAAGAACCATGAGCATGCCGAGAAAAAAAGAACTGTATTTTCTACTCATACGGACCACATGTAGTTCAACTCTGCTTATGAAACTGATACAATCCACAGCTCCACTTACATAAATGCTCTTTAGTTAATAGTGAGATTCGCGTCGGATTCGTGAACTGTGTAAAATCTTTTGATACCCAAATTCACATAGTTTTCCAAGAATGAACTCTTGCTTGTAGGAAGACACAGATCCTGTGGATTAACTCCGTTTCTGAATGGATATTCAGAGCTGTGTTCTCATCCTTGAAACACACTCTGTTTTAACGCAAGAAGCAACCTCTTCTTTCGAGCGTCTCTAATACAGCAAGAACCATATGCATGCCCAGAAAAAAAGAACTGTATTTCCTACTCATACAGACCATATGTAGTTCAACTTTACTTATGAAACTGATACAAACCAAAGCTCTACTTACATAAATGCTCTTTAGTTAATTGTAAGAATCGCATTGCGTTCCTGAACTGTGCAAAATAATTTGAGCCCAAAATTCACTTGGTTTACCAGAAATGAACTCTTGCTTGTAGGAAGACACAGATCCTGGGCTTTAACTCCGTTTCTGAAGGGAAATTCAGAGCAGTATTCTCATTCATTAAACACACTCTGTTTTAGTGCAAGAAGCAAGCTCTTCTTTCAAGCATCTCTAATACAGCAAGAAACATGAGCATGCCCAGAAAAAAGAACTGTGTTTCTTACTCATACGGACCACACGTAGTTTAACTCTGCTTATGAAACTGATACAAACCACATCTCCACTTACAAAAATGCTCTTTAGTTAATAGTGAGAATCGCGTCGGATTCGTGAACTGTGTAAAATCATTTGAGCCCAAAATTCACTTGGTTTACCAGAAATGAACTCTTGCTTGTAGGAAGACACAGATCCTGGGCTTTAACTCATTTTCTGAAGGGAAATTCAGAGCAGTATTCTCATTCATTAAACACACTCTGTTTTAGTGCAAGAAGCATGCTCTTCTTTCGAGCATCTCTATTACAGCAAGAAACATGAGCATGCCCAGAAAAAAAGAACTGTGTTTCCTACTCATACGGACCACACGTAGTTTAACTCTGCTTATGAAACTGATACAAACCACAGCTCCACTTACAAAAATGCTCTTTAGTTAATAGTGAGAATCGCGTTGGATTCGTGAACTGTGTAAAATCATTTGAGCCCAAAATTCACTTGGTTTATGAGAAATGAACTCTTGCTGTAGGAAGACACAGATCTTGGGCTTCAACTCCGTTTCTGAAGGGAAATTCAGAGCAGTATTCTCATTCATTAAACACACTCTGTTTTAGTGCAAGAAGCAAGCACTTCTTTCGAGCATCTCTAATACAGCAAGAAACATGAGCATGCCCAGAAAAAAAGAACTGTGTTTCCTATTCATACGGACCACACGTAGTTTAACTCTGCTTATGAAACTGATACAAACCACAGCTCCACTTACAAAAATGCTCTTTAGTTAATAGTGAGAATCGCGTTGGATTCGTGAACTGTGTAAAATCATTTGAGCCCAAAACTCACTTGGTTTACGAGAAATGAACTCTTGCTGTAGGAAGACACAGATCTTCGGCTTCAACTCTGTTTCTGAAGGGAAATTCAGAGCAGTGTTCTCATCCATGAAACACACTCTGTTTTAATGCTAGAAGCATGCTCTTCTTTCGAGCAACTCTAATACAGCAAGAACCATGAGCATGCCCAGAAAAAAAGAACTGTGTTTCCTACTCATACGGACCATATGTAGTTCAACTCTACTTACGAAACTTATACTAACCATAGCTCCACTTACATAATTGCTCTTTAGTTAATAGTGAGAATCACGTTGGGTTCGGAAATTGTGTAAAATCATTTGAGCCCAAAATTCACTTGGTTTAACAGAAATGAACTCTTGCTTGGAGGAAGACACATATCCTGTGGATTAACTCCGTTTCTGAAGGGAAATACAGAGCAGTGTTCTCATCCATGAAAAACACTCTGTTTTAACGCAAGAAGCAAGCTCTTCTTTCGAGCGACTCTAATACAGCAAGAACCATGAGCATGCCCAGAAAAAAAGAACTGTGTTTCCTACTCATACGGACCATATGTAGTTCAACTCTGCTTATGAAACTCATATAAACCACAGCTCCATTTACATAAAGGCTCTTTAGTTAATAGTAAGAATCGCGTTGAGTTCGGGAACTGTTTAAAATCTTTTGAGCCCAAAGTTAACTTGGTTTACCAGAAATGAACTCTTGCTTGTAGGAAGACACAGATCCTGTGGTTTAACTCCGTTTCTCAAGGGAAAATAAGACCAGTGTTCTCATCCAGGGAACACACTCTGTTTTAACGCAAGAAGCAAGCTCTTCTTTCGAGGGTCTCTAATAGAGCAAGAACCATGTGAATGCCCAGAAAAAAAGAACTGTATTTCCTACTCATACGGACCATATGTAGTTCAACTTTACTTATGAAAGTGATACAAAACACAGCTCTACTTACATAAATGCTCTTTAGTTAATTGTGAGAATTGCGTTGGGTTCCTGAACTGTTTAAAATCATTTGAGCCCAAAATTCACTTGGTTTACCAGAAATGAACTCTTGCTTGTAGGAAGACACATATCCTGTGGATTAACTCCGTTTCTGAAGGGAAATTCAGACCAGTGTTCCCATCCTTGAAATACACTCTGTTTTAACGCAAGAAGCAAGCTCTTCTTTCGAACGTCTCTAATACAGCAAGAAACATGAGCATGCCGAGAAAATAAGAACTGTATTAACTACTCATATGAACCATATGTAGTTCAACTCTCCTTTTGAAATTGGTACAAACCACAGCTCCACTTACATAAATGCTCTTTAGTTAATTGTGAGAATCGCTTTGGGTTCCTGACCTGTGTAAATCATTTGAGCCCAAAATTCACATAGTTTTCCAGAAATGAACTCTTGCTTGTAGCAAGACACAGATCCTGTGGAATAACTCCGTTTCTGAATGGACATTCAGAGCAGTGTTCTCATCCATGAAATACACTCTGTTTTAACTCAAGAAGCAAGCTCTTCTTTCCAGCATCGCTAATACAGCAAGAACCATGAGCATGCCGAGAAAATAAGAACTGTATTAACTACTCATATGAACCATATGTAGTTCATCTCTACTTATGAAACTGGTACAAACCACAGCTCCACTTACGTAAATGCTCTTTAGTTAATTGTGAGAATCGCTTTGGGTTCCTGACCTGTGTAAAATCATTTGAGCCCAAAATTCACATAGTTTTCCAGAAATGAACTCTTGCTTGTAGCAAAACACAGATCCTGTGGAATAACTCCGTTTCTGAATGGACATTCAGAGCAGTGTTCTCATCCATGAAATACACTCTGTTTTAACTCAAGAAGCAAGCTCTTCTTTCCAGCATCGCTAATACAGCAAGAACGATGTCATGCCGAGAAAAAAAGAACTGTATTTCCTACTCATACGGACCACATGTAGTTCAACTCTGCTTGTGAAACTGATACAAACCACAGCTCCACTTACATAAATGCTCTTTAGTTAATAGTGAGATTCGCGTCGGATTCGTGAACTGTGTAAAATCTTTTGATACCCAAATTCACATAGTTTTCCAAGAATGAACTCTTGCTTGTAGGAAGACACAGATCCTGCGGATTAACTCCGTTTCTGAATGGATATTCAGAGCAGTGTTCTCATCCTTGAAACACACTCTGTTTTAACGCAAGAAGCAACCTCTTCTTTCGAGCGTCTCTAATACAGCAAGAACCATATGCATGCCCAGAAAAAAAGAACTGTATTTCCTACTCATACGGACCATATGTAGTTCAACTTTACTTATGAAACTGATACAAACCGCAGCTCTACTTACATAAATGCTCTTTAGTTAATTGTAAGAATCGCATTGCGTTCCTGAACTGTGTAAAATAATTTGAGCCCAAAATTCACTTGGTTTACCAGAAATGAACTCTTGCTTGTAGGAAGACACAGATCCTGGGCTTTAACTCCGTTTCTGAAGGGAAATTCAGAGCAGTATTCTCATTCATTAAACACACTCTGTTTTAGTGCAAGAAGCAAGCTCTTCTTTCGAGCATCTCTAATACAGCAAGAAACATGAGCATGCCCAGAAAAAAGAACTGTGTTTCTTACTCATACGGACCACACGTAGTTTAACTCTGCTTATGAAACTGATACAAACCACATCTCCACTTACAAAAATGCTCTTTAGTTAATAGTGAGAATCGCGTAGGATTCGTGAACTGTGTAAAATCATTTGAGCCCAAAATTCACTTGGTTTACCAGAAATGAACTCTTGCTTGTAGGAAGACACAGATCCTGGGCTTTAACTCATTTTCTGAAGGGAAATTCAGAGCAGTATTCTCATTCATTAAACACACTCTGTTTTAGTGCAAGAAGCATGCTCTTCTTTCTAGCATCTCTATTACAGCAAGAAACATGAGCATGCCCAGAAAAAAAGAACTGTGTTTCCTACTCATACGGACCACACGTAGTTTAACTCTGCTTATGAAACTGATACAAACCACAGCTCCACTTACAAAAATGCTCTTTAGTTAATAGTGAGAATCGCGTTGGATTCGTGAACTGTGTAAAATCATTTGAGCCCAAAATTCACTTGGTTTATGAGAAATGAACTCTTGCTGTAGGAAGACACAGATCTTGGGCTTCAACTCCGTTTCTGAAGGGAAATTCAGAGCAGTGTTCTCATCCAAGAAACACACTCTGTTTTATTGCTAGAAGCATGCTCTTCTTTCGAGTGTCTCTAATACAGCAAGAACCATGAGCATGCCCAGAAAAAAACACCTGTGTTTCCTACTCATATGGACCATATGTAGTTCAACTCTACTTATGAAACTGGTACAAACCACAGCTCCAATTAAGTAAATACTCTTTAGTTAATTGTGAGAATCGCTTGGGGTTCCTGACCTGTGTAAAATCATTTGAGCCCAAAATTCACATAGTTTTCCAGAAATGAACTCTTGGTTGTAGCAAGACACAGATCCTGTGGAATAACTCCGTTTCTGAATGGACATTCAGAGCAGTGTTCTCATCCATGAAATACACTCTGTTTTAACTCAAGAAGCAAGCTCTTCTTTCCAGCATCGCTAATACAGCAAGAACCATGAGCATGCCGAGAAAAAAAGAACTGTATTTTCTACTCATACGGACCACATGTAGTTCAACTCTGCTTATGAAACTGATACAATCCACAGCTCCACTTACATAAATGCTCTTTAGTTAATAGTGAGATTCGCGTCGGATTCGTGAACTGTGTAAAATCTTTTGATACCCAAATTCACATAGTTTTCCAAGAATGAACTCTTGCTTGTAGGAAGACACAGATCCTGTGGATTAACTCCGTTTCTGAATGGATATTCAGAGCAGTGTTCTCATCCTTGAAACACACTCTGTTTTAACGCAAGAAGCAACCTCTTCTTAAGAGCGTCTCTAATACAGCAAGAACCATATGCATGCCCAGAAAAAAAGAACTGTATTTCCTACTCATACAGACCATATGTAGTTCAACTTTACTTATGAAACTGATACAAACCAAAGCTCTACTTACATAAATGCTCTTTAGTTAATTGTAAGAATCGCATTGCGTTCCTGAACTGTGTAAAATAATTTGAGCCCAAAATTCACTTGGTTTACCAGAAATGAACTCTTGCTTGTAGGAAGACACAGATCCTGGGCTTTAACTCCGTTTCTGAAGGGAAATTCAGAGCAGTATTCTCATTCATTAAACACACTCTGTTTTAGTGCAAGAAGCAAGCTCTTCTTTCGAGCATCTCTAATACAGCAAGAAACATGAGCATGCCCAGAAAAAAGAACTGTGTTTCTTACTCATACGGACCACACGTAGTTTAACTCTGCTTATGAAACTGATACAAACCACATCTCCACTTACAAAAATGCTCTTTAGTTAATAGTGAGAATCGCGTCGGATTCGTGAACTGTGTATAATCATTTGAGCCCAAAATTCACTTGGTTTACCAGAAATGAACTCTTGCTTGTAGGAAGACACAGATCCTGGGCTTTAACTCATTTTCTGAAGGGAAATTCAGAGCAGTATTCTCATTCATTAAACACACTCTGTTTTAGTGCAAGAAGCATGCTCTTCTTTCGAGCATCTCTATTACAGCAAGAAACATGAGCATGCCCAGAAAAAAAGAACTGTGTTTCCTACTCATACGGACCACACGTAGTTTAACTCTGCTTATGAAACTGATACAAACCACAGCTCCACTTACAAAAATGCTCTTTAGTTAATAGTGAGAATCGCGTTGGATTCGTGAACTGTGTAAAATCATTTGAGCCCAAAATTCACTTGGTTTATGAGAAATGAACTCTTGCTGTAGGAAGACACAGATCTTGGGCTTCAACTCCGTTTCTGAAGGGAAATTCAGAGCAGTATTCTCATTCATTAAACACACTCTGTTTTAGTGCAAGAAGCAAGCACTTCTTTCGAGCATCTCTAATACAGCAAGAAACATGAGCATGCCCAGAAAAAAAGAACTGTGTTTCCTACTCATACGGACCACACGTAGTTTAACTCTGCTTATGAAACTGATACAAACCACAGCTCCACTTACAAAAATGCTCTTTAGTTAATAGTGAGAATCGCGTTGGATTCGTGAACTGTGTAAAATCATTTGAGCCCAAAACTCACTTGGTTTACGAGAAATGAACTCTTGCTGTAGGAAGACACAGATCTTCGGCTTCAACTCTGTTTCTGAAGGGAAATTCAGAGCAGTGTTCTCATCCATGAAACACACTCTGTTTTAATGCTAGAAGCATGCTCTTCTTTCGAGCAACTCTAATACAGCAAGAACCATGAGCATGCCCAGAAAAAAAGAACTGTGTTTCCTACTCATACGGACCATATGTAGTTCAACTCTACTTACGAAACTTATACTAACCATAGCTCCACTTACATAATTGCTCTTTAGTTAATAGTGAGAATCACGTTGGGTTCGGAAATTGTGTAAAATCATTTGAGCCCAAAATTCACTTGGTTTAACAGAAATGAACTCTTGCTTGGAGGAAGACACATATCCTGTGGATTAACTCCGTTTCTGAAGGGAAATACAGAGCAGTGTTCTCATCCATGAAAAACACTCTGTTTTAACGCAAGAAGCAAGCTCTTCTTTCGAGCGACTCTAATACAGCAAGAACCATGAGCATGCCCAGAAAAAAAGAACTGTGTTTCCTACTCATACGGACCATATGTAGTTCAACTCTGCTTATGAAACTCATATAAACCACAGCTCCATTTACATAAAGGCTCTTTAGTTAATAGTAAGAATCGCGTTGAGTTCGGGAACTGTTTAAAATCTTTTGAGCCCAAAGTTAACTTGGTTTACCAGAAATGAACTCTTGCTTGTAGGAAGACACAGATCCTGTGGTTTAACTCCGTTTCTCAAGGGAAAATAAGACCAGTGTTCTCATCCAGGGAACACACTCTGTTTTAACGCAAGAAGCAAGCTCTTCTTTCGAGGGTCTCTAATAGAGCAAGAACCATGTGAATGCCCAGAAAAAAAGAACTGTATTTCCTACTCATACGGACCATATGTAGTTCAACTTTACTTATGAAAGTGATACAAAACACAGCTCTACTTACATAAATGCTCTTTAGTTAATTGTGAGAATTGCGTTGGGTTCCTGAACTGTTTAAAATCATTTGAGCCCAAAATTCACTTGGTTTACCAGAAATGAACTCTTGCTTGTAGGAAGACACATATCCTGTGGATTAACTCCGTTTCTGAAGGGAAATTCAGACCAGTGTTCCCATCCTTGAAATACACTCTGTTTTAACGCAAGAAGCAAGCTCTTCTTTCGAACGTCTCCAATACAGCAAGAAACATGAGCATGCCGAGAAAATAAGAACTGTATTAACTACTCATATGAACCATATGTAGTTCAACTCTCCTTTTGAAATTGGTACAAACCACAGCTCCACTTACATAAATGCTCTTTAGTTAATTGTGAGAATCGCTTTGGGTTCCTGACCTGTGTAAATCATTTGAGCCCAAAATTCACATAGTTTTCCAGAAATGAACTCTTGCTTGTAGCAAGACACAGATCCTGTGGAATAACTCCGTTTCTGAATGGACATTCAGAGCAGTGTTCTCATCCATGAAATACACTCTGTTTTAACTCAAGAAGCAAGCTCTTCTTTCCAGCATCGCTAATACAGCAAGAACCATGAGCATGCCGAGAAAATAAGAACTGTATTAACTACTCATATGAACCATATGTAGTTCATCTCTACTTATGAAACTGGTACAAACCACAGCTCCACTTACGTAAATGCTCTTTAGTTAATTGTGAGAATCGCTTTGGGTTCCTGACCTGTGTAAAATCATTTGAGCCCAAAATTCACATAGTTTTCCAGAAATGAACTCTTGCTTGTAGCAAAACACAGATCCCGTGGAATAACTCCGTTTCTGAATGGACATTCAGAGCAGTGTTCTCATCCATGAAATACACTCTGTTTTAACTCAAGAAGCAAGCTCTTCTTTCCAGCATCGCTAATACAGCAAGAACGATGTCATGCCGAGAAAAAAAGAACTGTATTTCCTACTCATACGGACCACATGTAGTTCAACTCTGCTTGTGAAACTGATACAAACCACAGCTCCACTTACATAAATGCTCTTTAGTTAATAGTGAGATTCGCGTCGGATTCGTGAACTGTGTAAAATCTTTTGATACCCAAATTCACATAGTTTTCCAAGAATGAACTCTTGCTTGTAGGAAGACACAGATCCTGTGGATTAACTCCGTTTCTGAATGGATATTCAGAGCAGTGTTCTCATCCTTGAAACACACTCTGTTTTAACGCAAGAAGCAACCTCTTCTTTCGAGCGTCTCTAATACAGCAAGAACCATATGCATGCCCAGAAAAAAAGAACTGTATTTCCTACTCATACGGACCATATGTAGTTCAACTTTACTTATGAAACTGATACAAACCGCAGCTCTACTTACATAAATGCTCTTTAGTTAATTGTAAGAATCGCATTGCGTTCCTGAACTGTGTAAAATAATTTGAGCCCAAAATTCACTTGGTTTACCAGAAATGAACTCTTGCTTGTAGGAAGACACAGATCCTGGGCTTTAACTCCGTTTCTGAAGGGAAATTCAGAGCAGTATTCTCATTCATTAAACACACTCTGTTTTAGTGCAAGAAGCAAGCTCTTCTTTCGAGCATCTCTAATACAGCAAGAAACATGAGCATGCCCAGAAAAAAGAACTGTGTTTCTTACTCATACGGACCACACGTAGTTTAACTCTGCTTATGAAACTGATACAAACCACATCTCCACTTACAAAAATGCTCTTTAGTTAATAGTGAGAATCGCGTAGGATTCGTGAACTGTGTAAAATCATTTGAGCCCAAAATAAACTTGGTTTACCAGAAATGAACTCTTGCTTGTAGGAAGACACAGATCCTGGGCTTTAACTCATTTTCTGAAGGGAAATTCAGAGCAGTATTCTCATTCATTAAACACACTCTGTTTTAGTGCAAGAAGCATGCTCTTCTTTCGAGCATCTCTATTACAGCAAGAAACATGAGCATGCCCAGAAAAAAAGAACTGTGTTTCCTACTCATACGGACCACACGTAGTTTAACTCTGCTTATGAAACTGATACAAACCACAGCTCCACTTACAAAAATGCTCTTTAGTTAATAGTGAGAATCGCGTTGGATTCGTGAACTGTGTAAAATCATTTGAGCCCAAAATTCACTTGGTTTATGAGAAATGAACTCTTGCTGTAGGAAGACACAGATCTTGGGCTTCAACTCCGTTTCTGAAGGGAAATTCAGAGCAGTGTTCTCATCCAAGAAACACACTCTGTTTTATTGCTAGAAGCATGCTCTTCTTTCGAGTGTCTCTAATACAGCAAGAACCATGAGCATGCCCAGAAAAAAACACCTGTGTTTCCTACTCATATGGACCATATGTAGTTCAACTCTACTTACGAAACTTATACTAACCACATCTCCACTTACATGAATGCTCTAGAGTTAATAGTGAGAATCACGTTGGGTTCGGAAACTGTGTAAAATCATTTGATCCCAAAATTCACTTGGTTTACCAGAAATGAACTCTTGCTTTGAGGAAGACACATATCCTGTTGATTAACTCCGTTTCTGAAGGGAAATTCAGAGCAGTGTTCTCATCCATGAAAAACACTCTGTTTTAACGCAAGAAGCAAGCTCTTCTTTTGAGCGTCTCTAATACACCAAGAACCATGAGAATGCCCAGAAAAAAAGAACTGTGTTTCCTACTCATACGGACCACACGTAGTTCAACTCTGCTTATGAAACTGATACAAACCACAGCTCCATTTACGTAAATGCTCTTTAGTTAATAGTAAGAATCGCGTTGAGTTCGGGAACTGTTTAAAATCATTTGAGCCCAAATTCACTTGGTTTACCAGAAATGAACTCTTGCTTGTAGGAAGACACAGATCCTGTGGTTTAACTCCGTTTCTCAAGGGAAAATAAAACCAGTGTTCTCATCCATGGAACACACTCTGTTTTAACGCAAGAAGCAAGCTCTTCTTTCGAGGGTCTCTAATAGAGCAAGAACCATGTGAATGCCCAGAAAAAAAGAACTGTATTTCCTACTCATATGGACCATATGTAGTTCAACTTTACTTATGAAAGTGATACAAAACACAGCTCTACTTACACAAATGCTCTTTAGTTAATTGTGAGAATTGCGTTGGGTTCCTGAACTGTTTAAAATCATTTGAGCCCAAAATTCACTTGGTTTACCAGAAATGAACTCTTGCTTGTAGGAAGACACATATCCTGTGGAATAACTCCGTTTCTGAAGGGAAATTCAGACCAGTGTTCCCATCCTTGAAATACACTCTGTTTTAACGCAAGAAGCAAGCTCTTCTTTCGAGCGTCTCTAATACAGCAAGAACCATGAGCATGCCGAGAAAATAAGAACTGTATTAACTACTCATATGAACCATATGTAGTTCAACTCTACTTATGAAACTGGTACAAACCACAGCTCCAATTAAGTAAATACTCTTTAGTTAATTGTGAGAATCGCTTGGGGTTCCTGACCTGTGTAAAATCATTTGAGCCCAAAATTCACATAGTTTTCCAGAAATGAACTCTTGGTTGTAGCAAGACACAGATCCTGTGGAATAACTCCGTTTCTGAATGGACATTCAGAGCAGTGTTCTCATCCATGAAATACACTCTGTTTTAACTCAAGAAGCAAGCTCTTCTTTCCAGCATCGCTAATACAGCAAGAACCATGAGCATGCCGAGAAAAAAAGAACTGTATTTTCTACTCATACGGACCACATGTAGTTCAACTCTGCTTATGAAACTGATACAATCCACAGCTCCACTTACATAAATGCTCTTTAGTTAATAGTGAGATTCGCGTCGGATTCGTGAACTGTGTAAAATCTTTTGATACCCAAATTCACATAGTTTTCCAAGAATGAACTCTTGCTTGTAGGAAGACACAGATCCTGTGGATTAACTCCGTTTCTGAATGGATATTCAGAGCAGTGTTCTCATCCTTGAAACACACTCTGTTTTAACGCAAGAAGCAACCTCTTCTTTCGAGCGTCTCTAATACAGCAAGAACCATATGCATGCCCAGAAAAAAAGAACTGTATTTCCTACGCATACAGACCATATGTAGTTCAACTTTACTTATGAAACTGATACAAACCGCAGCTCTACTTACATAAATGCTCTTTAGTTAATTGTAAGAATCGCATTGCGTTCCTGAACTGTGTAAAATAATTTGAGCCCAAAATTCACTTGGTTTACCAGAAATGAACTCTTGCTTGTAGGAAGACACAGATCCTGGGCTTTAACTCCGTTTCTGAAGGGAAATTCAAAGCAGTATTCTCATTCATTAAACACACTCTGTTTTAGTGCAAGAAGCAAGCTCTTCTTTCGAGCATCTCTAATACAGCAAGAAACATGAGCATGCCCAGAAAAAAGAACTGTGTTTCTTACTCATACGGACCACACGTAGTTTAACTCTGCTTATGAAACTGATACAAACCACATCTCCACTTACAAAAATGCTCTTTAGTTAATAGTGAGAATCGCGTAGGATTCGTGAACTGTGTAAAATCATTTGAGCCCAAAATTCACTTGGTTTACCAGAAATGAACTCTTGCTTGTAGGAAGACACAGATCCTGGGCTTTAACTCATTTTCTGAAGGGAAATTCAGAGCAGTATTCTCATTCATTAAACACACTCTGTTTTAGTGCAAGAAGCATGCTCTTCTTTCGAGCATCTCTATTACAGCAAGAAACATGAGCATGCCCAGAAAAAAAGAACTGTGTTTCCTACTCATACGGACCACACGTAGTTTAACTCTGCTTATGAAACTGATACAAACCACAGCTCCACTTACAAAAATGCTCTTTAGTTAATAGTGAGAATCGCGTTGTATTCGTGAACTGTGTAAAATCATTTGAGCCCAAAATTCACTTGGTTTATGAGAAATGAACTCTTGCTGTAGGAAGACACAGATCTTGGGCTTCAACTCCGTTTCTGAAGGGTAATTCAGAGCAGTATTCTCATTCATTAAACACACTCTGTTTTAGTGCAAGAAGCAAGCACTTCTTTCGAGCATCTCTAATACAGCAAGAAACATGAGCATGCCCAGAAAAAAAGAACTGTGTTTCCTATTCATACGGACCACACGTAGTTTAACTCTGCTTATGAAACTGATACAAACCACAGCTCCACTTACAAAAATGCTGTTTAGTTAATAGTGAGAATCGCGTTGGATTCGTGAACTGTGTAAAATCATTTGAGCCCAAAACTCACTTGGTTTACGAGAAATGAACTCTTGCTGTAGGAAGACACAGATCTTCGGCTTCAACTCTGTTTCTGAAGGGAAATTCAGAGCAGTGTTCTCATCCATGAAAAAGACTCTGTTTTAATGCAAGAAGCAACCTCTTCTTTCGAGCGTCTCTAATACAGCAAGAACCATATGCATGCCCAGAAAAAAGAACTGTATTTCCTACTCATACGGACCATATGTAGTTCAACTTTACTTATGAAACTGATACAAACCAAAGCTCTACTTACATAAATGCACTTCAGTTAATTGTAAGAATCGCTTTGCGTTCCTGAACTGTGTAAAATCATTTGAGCTCAAAATTCACTTGGTTTACCAGAAATGAACTCTTGCTTGTAGGAAGACACAGATCCTCGGCTTTAACTCCGTTTCTGAAGGGAAATTCAGAGCAGTATTCTCATTCATTAAACACACTCTGTTTTAGTGCAAGAAGCAAGCACTTCTTTCGAGCATCTCTAATACAGCAAGAACCATGAGCATGCCCAGAAAAAAAGAACTGTGTTTCCTACTCATAGGGCCCATATGTAGTTCAACTCTACTTACGAAACTTATACTAACCACAGCTCCACTTACATAAGTGCTCTTTAGTTAATAGTAAGAATCGCGTTGAGTTCGGGAACTGTTTAAAATCATTTGAGCCCAAAATTCACTTGGTTTACCAGAAATGAACTCTTGCTTGTAGGAAGACACAGATCCTGTGGTTTAACTCCGTTTCTCATGGGAAAATAAGACCAGTGTTCTCATCCATGGAACACACTCTGTTTTAACGCAAGAAGCAAGCTCTTCTTTCCGGCATCTCTAATACAGAAGGAACCATGAGCATGCCCAGAAAAAAAGAACTGTATTTCCTACTCATATGGACCACATGTAGTTCAACTCTATTTATGAAACTGATACAAACCACAACTCCACTTACAAAAATTCTCTTTAGTTAATTGTGAAAATCGCGTTGGATTCTTGAACTGTGTAAAATCATTTGAGCCCAAAATTCACTTAGTTTTCCAGAAATGAACTCTTGCTTGTAGCAATAAACAGATCCTGTGGAATAACTCCGTTTCTGAAGGGAAATTCAGAGCAGTGTTCTCTTCCATGGAAAACACTCTGTTTTAACTCAAGAAGCAAGCTCTTCTTTCCAGCATCTCCAATACAGCATTAACCATGAGTATGTCCAGAGTAAAAGAACTGTGTTTCCTGCTCATACAGACCATATGTAGTTCAAGTCTGCTTATGAAATTGATACAAAACACAGCTCCAATTACATATATGCTGTTTAGTTACTGGTGAGAATGGCGTTGGGTTCGTGAACTATGTAAAATATTTGAGCCCAAAATTCACTTGGTTTACCAGAAATGAACTCTTGCTTGTAGGAAGACACAGATCCTTTGGATTAACTCCGATTCTGAATGGAAAATAAGACCAGTGTTCTCACCTATGGAACACACTCTGTTGTAACGAAGAAGCATGCTCTTCTTTCAAGCATCTCTAATACAGCAAGAACCATGAACATGCCCAGAGAAAAAGAACTGTGTTTCCTACTCATAGGGACCATATGTAGTTCAAATCTGCTTATGAAACTGATACTAACCACAGCTCCACTTACATAAATGCTCTTTAGTTAATTGTGAGAATCGCATTGGGTTCGTGAACTGTGTAAAATCATTTGAGCCCCAAATTCCCTTGGTTTACCAGAAATGAACTCTTGCTTGTAGGAAGATACAGATCTTGGGCTTCAACTCCGTTTCTGAAGGGAAATTCAGAGCAGAGTTCTCATCCATGAAACACACTCTGTTTTAATGCTAGAAGCATGCTCTTCTTTCGAGCGTCTCTAATACAGCAAGAACCATGAGCATGCCCAGAAAAAAAGAACTGTGTTTCCTACTCATACGGACCATATGTAGTTCAACTCTACTTTTGAAACTTATACTAACCACAGCTCCACTTACATAAGTGCTCTTTAGTTAATAGTGAGAATTCCGTTGGGTTTGGGAACTGTGTAAAATCATTTGAGCTCAAAATTCACTTGGTTTACCAGAAATGAACTCTTGCTTGGAGGAAGACACAGATCCTGTGTTTTAACTCCGTTGCTGAATGGACATTCACAGCAGTGTTCTCATCCATGAAACACACTCTGTTTTAACGCAAGAAGCAAGCTCTTCTTTCGAGCTTCTCAAATACAGCAAGAACCATGAGAATGGCCAGAAAAAGAAACTGTGGTTCCTACTCATAAGGACCACACGTAGTTCAACTCTGCTTATGAAACTGATACAAACCACAGCTCCACTTACATAAATACTCTATAGTTAATAGTGAGATTCGCCTTGGATTCCTGAACTGTGTAAAATCATTTGAGCCAAAACTTCACTTGGTTTACCAGAAATGAACTCTTGCTTGTAGGAAGACACAGATCCTGGGCTTTAACTCTGTTTCTGAAGGGAAATTCAGAGCAGTATTCTCATCCATGAAACACACTCTGTTTTAATGCAAGAAGCAAGCTCATCTTTTGAGAGTCCCTAATACAGGAAGAAACATGAGCATGTCCAAAAAAAAGAACTGTGTTTCCTACTCATACGGACCATATCTAGTTCAACTCTGCTTATGAAACTGATAAAAGCCACATCATCTCTTCCATAGATGCTCTTTAATTAATAGTGGAAAACGTGTTGGGTTTGTGAACTGTGTAAATTCATATGAGCCGAAAATTCCCTGCATTTTCCAGAAATGAACTCTTGCTTGTAGGAAGACACAGAGCATTTGGTTTAACTACATTTCTGAAAGGAAATTCAGAAGAGTGTTCTCATCCATGAAACACAGTCTGTTTTAACGCAAGAAGCATGATCTAATTTTCCAGCATCTGCAATACAGCAAGGAATATGAGCATTCCAAGAAAAAATGAACTGTATCTCCTACTCATACGAACAATATCTAGTTCAACTCTGCTTATGAAACTGATACAAACCACATCATTTCTTACATAGATGCTCTTTAGTTAACAGTCTAAATACTATAGGGTTCGTGAACTGTGTAAATTCATTTTAGCCGAAAAATAACTGGGTTTACCGGAAATGAACTCTTTCTTGTAGGAAGACACAGAGCATGGCGTTTAACTCTGATTCTAAAGGGAAATTCAGAAAAGTGTTCTCATAAATGAAACACAGTCTGTTTTAATGCAAGAAGCATGCTCTTCTTTCCAGCATCTGCAATACAGCAAGAAACATGAGCATGGCCAGAAAAAAAGGACTTTGTTTCCTAATCATACGGACCATACATAGTTCTACTCTGCTTATGAAACTGATACAAACCACAGCATCCCTTACATAGATGCTCTTTAGTTAATAGTAAAATACGTGTTGGGTTTGTGAACTCTGTAAATTCATTTGAGCCGAAAAATCCCTGCCTTTACCAGAAATGAACTCTTGCTTATAGGAAGACACAGAGCATGGCGTTTAACTCCATTTCTGAAGGGAAATTCAGACCAGTGTTCTCATCCATGAAACACACTCTGTATTAACGCAAGAAGCATGCTCTTTGTTCCAGCATCTGCAATACAGCAAGAAACATGAGCATGGGCAGAAAAAAAGAACTGTGGTTCTGACTCAAACCAACCATATCTAGTTCAACTCTGCTTATGAAACTGATGCAAACCACAGCATCTCTTACATAGACGCTCTTTAGTTAATAGTGATAAACCTGTTGGGTTTGTGAACTGTGTAAATTCATATGAGCTGAAAATTCACTGAGTTTACCAGAAATGAACTCTTGCTTGTAGGAAGACACAGAGCATTTGGTTTAACTCCATTTCTGAAGGGAAATTCAGGCCAGTGTTCTCATCCATGAAACACACTCTGTATTAACGCAAGAAGCATGCTCTTCGTTCCAGCATCTGCAAAACAGCAAGGAACATGAGCATGCCAAGAAAAAAAGAACTGTATCTTCTACTCATAACAACAATATCTAGTTCAACTCTGCTTATGAAACTGATACAGGCCTGATCATCTCTTATATAGACACTCTTTAGTTAATAGTCAAAATCGTGTTGGTTTCGTGAACTGTGTAAATTCATGTGAGCCGAAAAATCTCTGGGTTTACCGGAAATGAACTCTTGCATGTAGAAAGACACAGACCATAGACTTTAACTCAGATTCTATAGGGAAATTCAGAAAAGTGTTCTCATCCATGAAACACAGTCTGTTTTAACTCAAGAAGCATGCTCTTCTTTCCAGCGTCTGCAATACAGCAATGATAATGAGCATATCCAAAAAAAAAGAACTGTGTTTCCTACTCATACGGACCATATCTAGTTCCACTCTGCTTATGATACTGATACAAAACACAGCATCACTTACATAGATGCTCTTTAATTATTATTGAAAACGTGTTGGGTTTGTGAACTGTGTAAATTCATTTGAGCCAAAAATTCCCTGGTTTACCAGAAATGAACTCTTGCTTGTAGGAAGACACAGAGCATTTGGTTTAACTCCATTTCTGAAGGGAAATTCAGAAGATTGTTCTCATCCATGAAACGCAGGCTGTTTTAATGCAAGAAGCATGCCCTTCTTTCCAGCATCGGCAATACAGCAAGAAACATGAGCATGGCCAGAAAAAAATGTACGGTGTTTCTGACTCAAACGGACCATTTCTAGTTCAACTCTGCTTATGAAACTGATACAAACCACAGCATCTATTACCTAGACGCTCTTTAGTTTATAGTGATAAACTTGTTGGGTTTGTGAACTGTGTAAATTCATTGGTGCCGAAAATTCACTGCTTTTACCAATAAAGAACTCTTGCTTGTAGGAAGACACAGAGCCTTTGCTTAAACTCAGTTTCTGAAGGGAAATTCAGACCAGTGTTCTCATCCATGAAACACACTCCTTTTTAACAGAAGAAGCATGCTCTTCTTTCTAGCGTCTGCAATACAGCAAGGAACATGAGCATGCCCAGAAAAAAAGAACTGTGTTTCCTACTCAAACAGACCATATCTCGTTCAACTCTGCTTATGAAACTGATACAAACCACATCATTTCTTACATAGATGCTCTTTAGATAATAGTCTAAATACTATAGAGTTCGTGAACTTTGTAAATTCATTTTAGCCGAAAAATAACTGGGTTTACCGGAAATGAACTCTTTCTTGTAGGAAGAAAGAGCATGGCGTTTAACTCTGATATTAAAGGGAAATTCAGAAAAGTGTCCTCATAAATGAAACACAGTCTGTTTTAATGCAAGAAGCATGCTCTTCTTTCCAGCATCTGCAATACAGCAAGAAACATGAGCATGGCCAGAAAAAAAGGACTTTGTTTCCTACTCATACGGACCATATCTAGTTCTACTATGCTTATGAAACTGATACAAACCACAGCATCCCTTACATAGATGCTCTTTAGTTAATAGTGAAAAACGTGTTCGGTTTGTGAACTGTGTAAATTCATTTGAGCCGAAAAATCCCTGCCTTTACCAGAAATGAACTCTTGCTTATAGGAAGACACAGAGCATGGCGTTTAATTTCATTTCTGAAGGGAAATTCAGAGCAGTGTTCTCATCCATGAAACACACTCTGTATTAACGCAAGAAGCATGCTCTTCTTTCCAGCTTCTGCAATACAGCAAGGAACATGAGCATGGCCAGAAAAAAAGAACTGTATCTTCTACTCATACGAACAATATCTAGTTCAACTCTGCTTATGAAACTGATACAAACCAGATCATCTCTTACATAGATGCTCTTTAGTTAATAGTGAAAATCGTGTTGGTTTCGTGAACTGTGTAATTTCATTTGAGACGAAAAATAACTGGGATTACCGGATATGAACTCTTGCATGTAGGAGGACACAGACCATGGAGTTTAACTCAGATTGTATAGGGAAATTCAGAAAAGTGTTCTCATCCATGAAACACAGTCTATTTTAACGCAAGAAGCATGCTCTTCTTTCGAGCATCTGCAATACAGCAATAAACATGAGCATGGCCAGAAAAAAAGAACGGTGTTTCTGACTCAAACGGACCATATCTAGTTCAACTCTGCTTATGAAACTGATACAAACCACATCATTTCTTACATAGATGCTCTTTAGTTAACAGTCTAAATACTATAGGGTTCGTGAACAGTGTAAATTCATTTGAGATGAAAAATAACTGGGTTTACCGGAAATGAACTCTTTCTTGTAGGAAGACACAGAGCATGGCGTTTAACTCTGATTCTAAAGGGAAATTCAGAAAAGTGTTCTCATAAATGAAACACAGTCTGTTTTAATGCAAGAAGCATGCTCTTCTTTCCAGCATCTGCAATACAGCAAGAAACATGAGCATGGCCAGAAAAAAAGGACTTTGTTTCCTAATCATACGGACCATACATAGTTCTACTCTGCTTATGAAACTGATACAAACCTCAGCCTCTCTTACATAGACACTCTTTAGTTAATAGTGATAATCTTGTTCGGTTTTTGAACTGTGTAAATTCATTTGAGACGAAAAATAACTGGGTTTACCGGAAATGAACTCTTGCTTGTAGGAAGACACAGAGCATTGGTTTAACTCCATTTCTGAAAGGAAATTCTGAAGAGTGTTCTCATTCATGAAACACAGTCTGTTTCAACACAAGAAGCATTCTCTTTTTTCCAGCATAGGCAATAGAGCAAGAAACATGAGCATGGCCAGAAAAAAAGAACGGTGTTTCTGACTCAAACGGACCATATCTAGTTCAACTCTGCTTATGAAACTGATACAAACCACATCATTTTTTACATAGATGCTCTTTAGTTAACAGTCTAAATACTATAGGGTTCGTGAACTGTGTAAATTCATTTTAGCCGAAAAATAACTGGGTTTACCGGAAATGAACTCTTTCTTGTAGGAAGACATAGAGCATGGCGTTTAACTCTGATTCTAAAGGGAAATTCAGAAAAGTGTTCTCATAAATGAAACACAGTCTGTTTTAATGCAAGAAGCATGCTCTACTTTCCAGCATCTGCAATACAGCAAGAAACATGAGCATGGCCAGAAAAAAAGGACTTTGTTTCCTACTCATACGGACCATACATAGTTCTACTCTGCTTATGAAACTGATACAAACCACAGCATCCCTTACATAGATGCTCTTTAGTTAATAGTAAAAAACGTGTTGGGTTTGTGAACTCTGTAAATTCATTTGAGCCGAAAAATCCCTGACTTTACCAGAAATGAACTCTTGCTTATAGGAAGACACAGAGCATGGCGTTTAACTCCATTTCTCAAGGGAAATTCAGACCAGTGTTCTCATCCATGAAACACACTCTGTATTAACGCAAGAAGCATGCTCTTTGTTCCAGCATCTGCAATACAGCAAGTAACATGAGCATGCCCAGAAAAAAAGAACTGTGTTTCCTACTCAAACAGACCATATCTAGTTCAACTCTGCTTATGAAACTGATACAAGCCTGATCATCTCTTATATAGACACTCTTTAGTTAATAGTCAAAATCGTGTTGGTTTCGTGAACTGTGTAAATTCATGTGAGCCGAAAAATCTCTGGGTTTACCGGAAATGAACTCTTGCATGTAGAAAGACACAGACCATAGACTTTAACTCAGATTCTATAGGGAAATTCAGAAAAGTGTTCTCATCCATGAAACACAGTCTGTTTTAACTCAAGAAGCATGCTCTTCTTTCCAGCGTCTGCAATACAGCAATGATAATGAGCATATCCAAAAAAAAGAACTATGTTTCCTACTCATACGGACCATATCTAGTTCCACTCTGCTTATGATACTGATACAAAACACAGCATCACTTACATAGATGCTCTTTAATTATTATTGAAAACGTGTTGGGTTTGTGAACTGTGTAAATTCATTTGAGCCAAAAATTCCCTGGTTTACCAGAAATGAACTCTTGCTTGTAGGAAGACACAGAGCATTTGGTTTAACTCCATTTCTGAAGGGAAATTCAGAAGATTGTTCTCATCCATGAAACGCAGGCTGTTTTAATGCAAGAAGCATGCCCTTCTTTCCAGCATCGGCAATACAGCAAGAAACATGAGCATGGCCAGAAAAAAATGTACGGTGTTTCTGACTCAAACGGACCATTTCTAGTTCAACTCTGCTTATGAAACTGATACAAACCACAGCATCTATTACCTAGACGCTCTTTAGTTTATAGTGATAAACTTGTTGGGTTTGTGAACTGTGTAAATTCATTGGTGCCGAAAATTCACTGCTTTTACCAATAAAGAACTCTTGCTTGTAGGAAGACACAGAGCCTTTGCTTAAACTCAGTTTCTGAAGGGAAATTCAGACCAGTGTTCTCATCCATGAAACACACTCCTTTTTAACAGAAGAAGCATGCTCTTCTTTCTAGCGTCTGCAATACAGCAAGGAACATGAGCATGCCCAGAAAAAAAGAACTGTGTTTCCTACTCAAACAGACCATATCTCGTTCAACTCTGCTTATGAAACTGATACAAACCACATCATTTCTTACATAGATGCTCTTTAGATAATAGTCTAAATACTATAGAGTTCGTGAACTTTGTAAATTCATTTTAGCCGAAAAATAACTGGGTTTACCGGAAATGAACTCTTTCTTGTAGGAAGAAAGAGCATGGCGTTTAACTCTGATATTAAAGGGAAATTCAGAAAAGTGTCCTCATAAATGAAACACAGTCTGTTTTAATGCAAGAAGCATGCTCTTCTTTCCAGCATCTGCAATACAGCAAGAAACATGAGCATGGCCAGAAAAAAAGGACTTTGTTTCCTACTCATACGGACCATATCTAGTTCTACTATGCTTATGAAACTGATACAAACCACAGCATCCCTTACATAGATGCTCTTTAGTTAATAGTGAAAAACGTGTTCGGTTTGTGAACTGTGTAAATTCATTTGAGCCGAAAAATCCCTGCCTTTACCAGAAATGAACTCTTGCTTATAGGAAGACACAGAGCATGGCGTTTAATTTCATTTCTGAAGGGAAATTCAGAGCAGTGTTCTCATCCATGAAACACACTCTGTATTAACGCAAGAAGCATGCTCTTCTTTCCAGCTTCTGCAATACAGCAAGGAACATGAGCATGGCCAGAAAAAAAGAACTGTATCTTCTACTCATACGAACAATATCTAGTTCAACTCTGCTTATGAAACTGATACAAACCAGATCATCTCTTACATAGATGCTCTTTAGTTAATAGTGAAAATCGTGTTGGTTTCGTGAACTGTGTAATTTCATTTGAGACGAAAAATAACTGGGATTACCGGATATGAACTCTTGCATGTAGGAGGACACAGACCATGGAGTTTAACTCAGATTGTATAGGGAAATTCAGAAAAGTGTTCTCATCCATGAAACACAGTCTATTTTAACGCAAGAAGCATGCTCTTCTTTCGAGCATCTGCAATACAGCAATAAACATGAGCATGGCCAGAAAAAAAGAACGGTGTTTCTGACTCAAACGGACCATATCTAGTTCAACTCTGCTTATGAAACTGATACAAACCACATCATTTCTTACATAGATGCTCTTTAGTTAACAGTCTAAATACTATAGGGTTCGTGAACAGTGTAAATTCATTTGAGATGAAAAATAACTGGGTTTACCGGAAATGAACTCTTTCTTGTAGGAAGACACAGAGCATGGCGTTTAACTCTGATTCTAAAGGGAAATTCAGAAAAGTGTTCTCATAAATGAAACACAGTCTGTTTTAATGCAAGAAGCATGCTCTTCTTTCCAGCATCTGCAATACAGCAAGAAACATGAGCATGGCCAGAAAAAAAGGACTTTGTTTCCTAATCATACGGACCATACATAGTTCTACTCTGCTTATGAAACTGATACAAACCTCAGCCTCTCTTACATAGACACTCTTTAGTTAATAGTGATAATCTTGTTCGGTTTTTGAACTGTGTAAATTCATTTGAGACGAAAAATAACTGGGTTTACCGGAAATGAACTCTTGCTTGTAGGAAGACACAGAGCATTGGTTTAACTCCATTTCTGAAAGGAAATTCTGAAGAGTGTTCTCATTCATGAAACACAGTCTGTTTCAACACAAGAAGCATTCTCTTTTTTCCAGCATAGGCAATAGAGCAAGAAACATGAGCATGGCCAGAAAAAAAGAACGGTGTTTCTGACTCAAACGGACCATATCTAGTTCAACTCTGCTTATGAAACTGATACAAACCACATCATTTTTTACATAGATGCTCTTTAGTTAACAGTCTAAATACTATAGGGTTCGTGAACTGTGTAAATTCATTTTAGCCGAAAAATAACTGGGTTTACCGGAAATGAACTCTTTCTTGTAGGAAGACATAGAGCATGGCGTTTAACTCTGATTCTAAAGGGAAATTCAGAAAAGTGTTCTCATAAATGAAACACAGTCTGTTTTAATGCAAGAAGCATGCTCTACTTTCCAGCATCTGCAATACAGCAAGAAACATGAGCATGGCCAGAAAAAAAGGACTTTGTTTCCTACTCATACGGACCATACATAGTTCTACTCTGCTTATGAAACTGATACAAACCACAGCATCCCTTACATAGATGCTCTTTAGTTAATAGTAAAAAACGTGTTGGGTTTGTGAACTCTGTAAATTCATTTGAGCCGAAAAATCCCTGACTTTACCAGAAATGAACTCTTGCTTATAGGAAGACACAGAGCATGGCGTTTAACTCCATTTCTCAAGGGAAATTCAGACCAGTGTTCTCATCCATGAAACACACTCTGTATTAACGCAAGAAGCATGCTCTTTGTTCCAGCTTCTGCAATACAGCAAGTAACATGAGCATGCCCAGAAAAAAAGAACTGTGTTTCCTACTCAAACAGACCATATCTAGTTCAACTCTGCTTATGAAACTGATAGAAACCTGATCATCTCTTATATAGACACTCTTTAGTTAATAGTCAAAATCGTGTTGGTTTCGTGAATTGTGTAAATTCATGTGAGCCGAAAAATCTCTGGGTTTACCGTAAATGAACTCTTGCATGTAGAAAGACACAGACCATGGAGTTTAACTCAGATTCTATAGGGAAATTCAGAAAAGTGTTCTCATCCATGAAACACAGTCTGTTTTAACTCAAGAAGCATGCTCTTCTTTCAAGCGTCTGCAATACAGCAATGATAATGAGCATATCCAAAAAAAAAGATCTGTGTTTCCTACTCATACGGACCATATCTAGTTCCACTCTGCTTATGATACTGATACAAAACACAGCATCACTTACATAGGTGCTCTTTAATTATTATTGAAAACGTGTTGGGTTTGTGAACTGTGTAAATTCATTTGAGCCAAAAATTCCCTGGTTTACCAGAAATGAACTCTTGCTTGTAGGAAGACACAGAGCATTTGGTTTAACTCCATTTCTGAAGGGAAACCCAGAAGAGTGTTCTCATCCATGAAACACAGAATATTTTAACGCAAGAAGCGTGCCCTTCTTTCCAGCATCTGCAATACAGCAAGAAACATGAGCATGGCCAGAAAAAAAGAACGGTGTTTCTGACTAAAACGGACCATATCTAGTTCAACTCTGCTTATGAAACTGATACAAACCACAGCATCTATTACATAGACGCTCTTTAGTTTATAGTGATAAACTTGTTGGGTTTGTGAACTGTGTAAATTCATTGGAGCCGAAAATTCACTGCTTTTACCAATAAAGAACTCTGGCTTGTAGAAAGACACAGAGCCTTTGCTTAAACTCAGTTTCTGAAGGGAAATTCAGACCAGTGTTCTCATCCATGAAACACACTCCTTTTTAACGGAAGAAGCATGCTCTTCTTTCCAGCGTCTGCAATACAGCAAGTAACATGAGCATGCCCAGAAAAAAAGAACTGTGTTTCCTACTCAAACAGACCATATCTAGTTCAACTCTGCTTATGAAACTGATACAAACCACATCATTTCTTACATAGATGCTCTTTAGTTAATAGTCTAAATACTATAGAGTTCGTGAACTTTGTAAATTCATTTTAGCCGAAAAATAACTGGGTTTACCGGAAATGAACTCTTTCTTGTAGGAAGAAACAGAGCATGGCGTTTAACTCTGATATTAAAGGGAAATTCAGAAAAGTATCCTCATGAATGAAACAAAGTCTGTTTTAATGCAAGAAGCATGCTCTTCTTTCCAGCATCTGCAATACAGCAAGAAACATGAGCATGGCCAGAAAAAAAGTACTTTGTCTCCTACTCATATGGACCATATCTAGTTCTACTATGCTTATGAAACTGATACAAACCACAGCATCCCTTACATAGATGCTCTTTAGTTAATAGTGAAAAACGTGTTCGGTTTGTGAACTGTGTAAATTCATTTGAGCCGAAAAATCCCTGCCTTTACCAGAAATGAACTCTTGCTTATAGGAAGACACAGAGCATGGCGTTTAATTCCATTTCTGAAGGGAAATTCAGAGCAGTGTGCTCATCCATGAAACACACTCTGTATTAACGCAAGAAGCATGCTCTTCTTTCCAGCTTCTGCAATACAGCAAGGAACATGAGCATGCCCAGAAAAAAAGAACTGTATCTTCTACTCATACGAGCAATATCTAGTTCAACTCTGCTTATGAAACTGATACAAACCAGATCATCTCTTACATAGATGCTCTTTAGTTAATAGTGAAAATCGTGTTGGTTTCGTGAACTGTGTAAATTCATTTGAGCCCAAAAATAACTGGGTTTACTGGCAATGAACTCTTGCTTGTAGGAAGACAGAGAGCATGGCGTTAAACTCCGATTCTAAAGGGAAATTCAGAAAAGTGTTCTCATCCATGACAGAGTCTATTTTAACGCAAGAAGCATGCTCTTCTTTCGAGCATCTGCAATACAGCAAGAAACATGAGCATGGCCAGAAAAAAAGAACTGTGGTTCTGACTCAAACGGACCATATCTAGTTCAACTCTGCTTATGAAACTGATACAAACCACAGCATCTCTTACATAGATGCTCTTTAGTTAATAGTGATAATCCTGTTGGGTTTGTGAACTGTGTAAATTCATTTGAGCCAAAAATTCACTGTGTTTACCAGAAATGAACTCTTGCTTGTAGGAAGACACAGAGCATTTGGATTAACTCCATTTCTGAAGGGAAATTCAGACCTGTGTTCTCATCCATGAAACACACTCTGTTTTAACGCAAGAAGCATGCTCTACTTTCCAGCATCTGCAATACAGCAAGAAACATGACCATGGCCAGAAAAAAAAACTGTGTTTCCTACTCATAGGGACTATATTTAGTTCCACTCTGCTTATGAAACTGATACAAAACACAGCATCTCTTACATAGATGCTCTTTAGTTAATAGTGATAAACTTGTTCGGTTTCTGAACTGTGTAAATTAATTTGAGCCGAAAAATAACTGGGTTTACCGGAAATGAACTCTTTCTTGTTGGAAGACACAGAGCATGGCGTTTAACTCTGATTCTAAAGGGAAATTCAGAAAAGTGTTCTCGTAAATGAAACACAGTCTGTTTTAATGCAAGAAGCATGCTCTTCTTTCCAGCATCTGCAATACAGCAAGAAACATGAGCATGGCCAGAAAAAGGACTTTGTTTCCTACTCATACGGACCATATCTAGTTCCACTATGGTTACGAAACAAACCACAGCATCCCTTACATAGATGCTCTTTAGTTAATAGTGAAAAACGTGTTCGGTTTGTGAACTGTGTAAATTCATTTGAGCCAAAAATTCCCTGGTTTACCAGAAATGAACTCTTGCGTGTAGGAAGACACAGAGCATTTGGATTAACTCCATTTCTGAAGGGAAATTCAGACCTGTGTTCTCATCCATGAAACACACTCTTTTTTAACGCAAGAAGCATGTTCTTCTTTCCAGCATCTGCAATACAGCAAGAAACATGAGCATGGCCAGAAAAAAAGAACGGTGTTTCTGACTAAAACGGACCATATCTAGTTCAACTCTGCTTATGAAACTGATACAAACCACAGCATCTATTACATAGACGCTCTTTAGTTTATAGTGGTAAACTTGTTGGGTTTGTGAACTGTTTAAATTCATTGGAGACGAAAATTCACTGCTTTTACAAATAAAGAACTCTTGCTTGTAGGAAGACACAGAGCCTTTGCGTAAACTCAGTTTCTGAAGGGAAATTCAGACCAGTGTTCCCATCCATGAAACACACTCCTTTTTAACGGAAGAAGCATGCTCTTCTTTCCAGCGTCTACAATACAGCAAGGAACATGAGCATGCCCAGAGAAAAAGGACAGTGTTTCCTACTCATACGGACAATATCTAGTTCAACTCTGCTTATGAAACCGATACAAACCACATCATTTCTTACATAGATGCTCTTTAGTTAATAGTCTAAATACTATAGGGTTCGTGAACTGTGTAAATTCATTTTAGCCTTAAAATAACTGGGTTTACCGGAAATGAACTCTTTCTTGTAGGAAGACACAGAGCATGGCGTTTATCTCTGATTCTAAAGGGAAATTCAGAAAAGTGTCCTCATAAATGAAACACAGTCTGTTTTAATGCAAGAAGCATGCTCTTCTTTCCAGCATCTGCAATACAGCAAGAAACATGAGCATGGCCAGAAAAAAAGGACTTTGTTTCCTACTCATACAGACCATATCTAGTTCTACTATGCTTATGAAACTGATACAAACCACAGCATCCCTTACAGAGATGCTCTTTAGTTAATAGTGAAAAACGTGTTGGGTTTGTGAACTGTGTAATTTCATTTGAGCCGAAAAATCCCTGCCTTTACCAGAAATGAACTCCTGCTTATAGGAAGACACAGAGGATGGCGTTTAACTCCATTTCTGAAGGGAAATTCAGAGCAGTGTTCTCATCCATGAAACACACTCTGTATTAACACAAGAAGCATGCTCTTTTTTCCGGCATCTTCAATACAGCAAGAAACATGAGCATGGCCAGAAAAAAAGAACAGTGTTTCTGACTCAAACGCACCATATATAGGTCAACTCTGCTTATGAAACTGATACAAACCTCAGCCTCTCTTACATAGACGCTCTTTAGTAAATAGTGATAATCTTGTTCGGTTTCTGAACTGTGTAAATTAATTTGAGCCGAAAAATAACTGGGTTTACCGGAAATGAACTCTTTCTTGTAGGAAGACACAGAGCATGGCGTTTAACTCTGATTCTAAAGGGAAATTCAGAAAAGTGTTCTCGTAAATGAAACACAGTCTGTTTTAATGCAAGAAGCATGCTCTTCTTTCGAGCATCTGCAATACAGCAAGAAACATGACCATGGCCAGAAAAAAAGAACTGTGGTTCTGACTCAAACCGACCATATCTCGTTCAACTCTGCTTATGAAACTGATACAAACCACAGCATCCCTTACACAGATGCTCTTTAGTTAATAGTGATAAACCTGTTGGGTTTGTGAACTGTGTAAATTCATTTGAGCCGAAAATTCACTGCGTTTACCAGAAATGAACTCTTGCTTGTAGGAAGACACAGAGCATTTGGTTTAACTCCATTTCTGAAGGGAAATTCAGACTTATGTTCTCATCCATGAAACACACTCTGTTTTAATGCAAGAAGCATGCCCTTCGTTCCAGCTTCTGCAATACAGCAAGAAACTTGAGCATGGCCAGAAAAAAAAAACTGTGTTTCCTACTCATAGGGACTATATTTAGTTCCACTCTGCTTATGAGACTGATACAAAACACAGCATCTTTTACATAGATGCTCTTTAGTTATTATTGAAAAACGTGTTGGGTTTGTGAACTGTGTAAATTCATTTGAGTCGAAAATTCACTGGTTTACCAGAAATGAACTCTTGCTTGTAGGAAGACACAGAGCATTTTGTTTAACTCCATTTCAGAAGGGAAATTCAGGCCATTGTTCTCATCCATGAAACACACTCTGTATTATGGCAAGAAGCATGCTCTTTGTTCCATCTTCTGCAAAACAGCAAGGAACATGAGCATGCCCAGAAGAAAAGAACTGTATCTGCTACTCATACAAACAATATCTAGTTCCACTCTGCTTATGAAACTGATACAAAACACAGCATCACTTACATAGATGCTCTTTAATTATTATTGAAAACGTGTTGGGTTTGTGAACTGTGTAAATTCATTTGAGCCAAAAATTCCCTGGTTACCAGAAATGAACTCTTCCTTGTAGGAAGACACAGAGCATTTGGTTTAACTCCATTTCTGAGGGGAAATTCAGAAGAGTGTTCTCATCCATGAAACGCAGGCTGTTTTAAGGCAAGAAGCATGCCCTTCTTTCCAGCATCGGCAATACAGCAAGAAACATGAGCATGGCCAGAAAAAAAGAACGGTGTTTCTGACTCAAACGGACCATTTCTAGTTCAACTCTGCTTATGAAACTGATACAAACCACAGCATCTATTACATAGACGCTCTTTAGTTTATAGTGATAAACTTGTTGGGTTTGTGAACTGTGTAAATTCATTGGAGCCGAAAATTCACTGCTTTTACCAATAAAGAACTCTTGCTTGTAGGAAGACACAGAGCCTTTGCTTAAACTCAGTTTCTGAAGGGAAATTCAGACCAGTGTTCTCATCCATGAAACACACTCTTTTTTAAAGGAAGAAGCATGCTCTTCTTTCTAGCGTCTGCAATACAGCAAGGAACATGAGCATGCCCAGAAAAAAAGAACTGTGTTTCCTACTCAAACAGACCATATCTAGTTCAACTCTGCTTATGAAACTGATACAAACCACATCATTTCTTACATAGATGCTCTTTAGTTAATAGTCTAAATACTATAGAGTTCGTGAACTTTGTAAATTCATTTTAGCCGAAAAATAACTGGGTTTACCGGAAATGAACTCTTTCTTGTAGGAAGAAAGAGCATGGCGTTTAACTCTGATATTAAATGGAAATTCAGAAAAGTGTCCTCATAAATGAAACACAGTCTGTTTTAATGCAAGAAGCATGCTCTTCTTTCCAGCATCTGCAATACAGCAAGAAACATGAGCATGGCCAGAAAAAAAGGACTTTGTTTCCTACTCATACGGACCATATCTAGTTCTACTATGCTTATGAAACTGATACAAACCACAGCATCACTTACAGAGATGCTCTTTAGTTAATAGTGAAAAACGTGTTGGGTTTGTGAACTGTGTAAATTCATTTGAGTCGAAAAATCCCTGCCTTTACCAGAAATGAACTCTTGCTTATAGGAAGACACAGAGCATGGCGTTTAATTCCATTTCTGAAGGGAAATTCAGAGCAGTGTTCTCATCCATGAAACACACTCTGTATTAACGCAAGAAGCATGCTCTTCTTTCCAGCTTCTGCAATACAGCAAGGAACATGAGCATGGCCAGAAAAAAAGAACTGTATCTTCTACTCATACGAACAATATCTAGTTCAACTCTGCTTATGAAACTGATACAAACCAGATCATCTCTTACATAGATGCTCTTTAGTTAATAGTGAAAATCGTGTTGGTTTCGTGAACTGTGTAATTTCATTTGAGACGAAAAATAACTGCGTTTACCGGAAATGAACTCTTGCATGTAGGAGGACACAGACCATGGAGTTTAACTCAGATTGTATAGGGAAATTCAGAAAAGTGTTCTCATCCATGAAACACAGTCTATTTTAACGCAAGAAGCATGCTCTTCTTTCGAGCATCTGCAATACAGCAATAAACATGAGCATGGCCAGAAAAAAAGAACGGTGTTTCTGACTCAAACGGACCATATCTAGTTCAACTCTGCTTATGAAACTGATACAAACCACATCATTTCTTACATAGATGCTCTTTAGTTAACAGTCTAAATACTATAGGGTTCGTGAACTGTGTAAATTCATTTGAGATGAAAAATAACTGGGTTTACCGGAAATGAACTCTTTCTTGTAGGAAGACACAGAGCATGGCGTTTAACTCTGATTCTAAAGGGAAATTCAGAAAAGTGTTCTCATAAATGAAACACAGTCTGTTTTAATGCAAGAAGCATGCTCTTCTTTCCAGCATCTGCAATACAGCAAGAAACATGAGCATGGCCAGAAAAAAAGGACTTTGTTTCCTAATCATACGGACCATACATAGTTCTACTCTGCTTATGAAACTGATACAAACCTCAGCCTCTCTTACATAGACACTCTTTAGTTAATAATGATAATCTTGTTCGGTTTTTGAACTGTGTAAATTCATTTGAGACGAAAAATAACTGGGTTTACCGGAAATGAACTCTTGCTTGTAGGAAGGCACAGAGCATTTGGTTTAACTCCATTTCTGAAGGGAAATTCAGAAGAGTGTTCTCATCCATGAAACACAGAATATTTTAACGCAAGAAGCGTGCTCTTTTTTCCAGCATCTGCAATACAGCAAGAAAAATGAGCATTGCCAGAAAAAAAGAATGGTGTTTCTCACTCAAACGGACCATATCTAGTTCAACTCTGCTTATGAAACTGATACAAACCACAGCATCTTTTACATAGACGCTCTTTAGTTAATAGTGATAAACTTATTGGGTTTGTGAACTGTAAATTCATATTAGCCGAAAATTCCCTGCCTTTACCCGAAATGAACTCTCGCTTTTAGGAAGACACAGAGCATTGGTTTAACTCCATTTCTGAAAGGAAATTCTGAAGATTGTTCTCATTCATGAAACACAGTCTGTTTCAACACAAGAAGCATTCTCTTTTTTCCAGCATAGGCAATAGAGCAAGAAACATGAGCATGGCCAGAAAAAAAGAACGGTGTTTCTGACTCAAACGGACCATACCTAGTTCAACTCTGCTTATGAAACTGATACAAACCACATCATTTTTTACATAGATGCTCTTTAGTTAACAGTCTAAATACTATAGGGTTCGTGAACTGTGTAAATTCATTTTAGCCGAAAAATAACTGGGTTTACCGGAAATGAACTCTTTCTTGTAGGAAGACATAGAGCATGGCGTTTAACTCTGATTCTAAAGGGAAATTCAGAAAAGTGTTCTCATAAATGAAACACAGTCTGTTTTAATGCAAGAAGCATGCTCTACTTTCCAGCATCTGCAATACAGCAAGAAACATGAGCATGGCCAGAAAAAAAGGACTTTGTTTCCTACTCATACGGACCGTACATAGTTCTACTCTGCTTATGAAACTGATACAAACCACAGCATCCCTTACAGAGATGCTCTTTAGTTAATAGTGAAAAACGTGTTGGGTTTGTGAACTGTGTAATTTCATTTGAGCCGAAAAATCCCTGCCTTTACCAGAAATGAACTCTTGCTTATAGGAAGACACAGAAGATGGCGTTTAACTCCATTTCTGAAGGGAAATTCAGAGCAGTGTTCTCATCCATGAAACACACTCTGTATTAACACAAGAAGCATGCTCTTTTTTCCGGCATCTTCAATACAGCAAGAAACATGAGCATGGCCAGAAAAAAAGAACAGTGTTTCTGACTCAAACGCACCATATATAGGTCAACTCTGCTTATGAAACTGATACAAACCTCAGCCTCTCTTACATAGACGCTCTTTAGTAAATAGTGATAATCTTGTTCGGTTTCTGAACTGTGTAAATTAATTTGAGCCGAAAAATAACTGGGTTTACCGGAAATGAACTCTTTCTTGTAGGAAGACACAGAGCATGGCGTTTAACTCTGATTCTAAAGGGAAATTCAGAAAAGTGTTCTCGTAAATGAAACACAGTCTGTTTTAATGCAAGAAGCATGCTCTTCTTTCGAGCATCTGCAATACAGCAAGAAACATGACCATGGTCAGAAAAAAAGAACTGTGGTTCTGACTCAAACCGACCATATCTCGTTCAACTCTGCTTATGAAACTGATACAAACCACAGCATCTCTTACACAGATGCTCTTTAGTTAATAGTGATAAACCTGTTGGGTTTGTGAACTGTGTAAATTCATTTGTGCCGAAAATTCACTGCGTTTACCAGAAATGAACTCTTGCTTGTAGGAAGACACAGAGCATTTGGTTTAACTCCATTTCTGAAGGGAAATTCAGACCTGTGTTCTCATCCATGAAACACACTCTGTTTTAACGCAAGAAGCATGCCCTTCGTTCCAGCTTCTGCAATACAGCAAGAAACTTGAGCATGGCCAGAAAAAAAAAACTGTGTTTCCTACTCATAGGGACTATATTTAGTTCCACTCTGCTTATGAGACTGATACAAAACACAGCATCTCTTACATAGATGCTCTTTAGTTATTATTGAAAAACGTGTTGGTTTTGTGAACTGTGTAAATTCATTTGAGTCGAAAATTCACTGGTTTACCAGAAATGAACTCTTGCTTGTAGGAAGACACAGAGCATTTGGTTTAACTCCATTTCAGAAGGGAAATTCAGGCCATTGTTCTCATCCATGAAACACACTCTGTATTATCGCAAGAAGCATGCTCTTTGTTCCATCTTCTGCAAAACAGCAAGGAACATGAGCATGCCCAGAAAAAAAGAACTGTATCTGCTACTCATACAAACAATATCTAGTTCAACTCTGCTTATGAAACTGATACAAACCTGATCATCTCTTATATAGACGCTCTTTAGTTAATAGTGAAAATCATGTTGGTTTCGTGAACTGTGTAAATTCATGTGAGCCGAAAAATCTCTGAGTTTACCGGAAATGAACTCTAGCATGTAGAAAGACACAGACCATGGAGTTTAACTCAGATTCTATAGGGAAATTCAGAAAAGTGTTCTCATCCATGAAACACAGTCTGTTTTAACTCAAGAAGCATGCTCTTCTTTCCAGCGTCTGCAATACAGCAAGGATAATGAGCATATCCAAAAAAAAAGATCTGTGTTTCCTACTCATACAGACCATATCTAGTTCCACTCTGCTTATGAAACTGATACAAAACACAGCATCACTTACATAGATGCTCTTTAATTATTATTGAAAACGTGTTGGGTTTGTGAACTGTGTAAATTCATTTGAGCCAAAAATTCCCTGGTTACCAGAAATGAACTCTTCCTTGTAGGAAGACACAGAGCATTTGGTTTAACTCCATTTCTGAAGGGAAAATCAGAAGAGTGTTCTCATCCATGAAACGCAGGCTGTTTTAACGCAAGAAGCATGCCCTTCTTTCCAGCATCGGCAATACAGCAAGAAACATGAGCATGGCCAGAAAAAAAGAACGGTGTTTCTGACTCAAACGGACCATTTCTAGTTCAACTCTGCTTATGAAACTGATACAAACCACAGCATCTATTACATAGACGCTCTTTAGTTTATAGTGATAAACTTGTTGGGTTTGTGAACTGTGTAAATTCATTGGAGCCGTTAATTCACTGCTTTTACCAATAAAGAACTCTTGCTTGTAGGAAGACACAGAGCCTTTGCTTAAACTCAGTTTCTGAAGGGAAATTCAGACCAGTGTTCTCATCCATGAAACACACTCCTTTTTAACGGAAGAAGCATGCTCTTCTTTCTAGCGTCTGCAATACAGCAAGAAACATGAGCATGGCCAGAAAAAAAGGACTTTGTTTCCTACTCATACGGACCATATCTAGTTCTACTATGCTTATGAAACTGATACAAACCACATCATTTCTTACATAGATGTTCTTTAGTTAATAGTCTAAATACTATAGAGTTCGTGAACTGTGTAAATTCATTTTAGCCGAAAAATAACTGGGTTTACCGGAAATGAACTCTTTCTTGTAGGAAGAAAGAGCATGGCGTTTAACTCTGATATTAAAGGGAAATTCAGAAAAGTGTCCTCATAAATGAAACACAGTCTGTTTTAATGCAAGAAGCATGCTCTTCTTTCCAGCATCTGCAATACAGCAAGAAACATGAGCATGGCCAGAAAAAAAGGACTTTGTTTCCTACTCATACGGACCATATCTAGTTCTACTATGCTTATGAAACTGATACAAACCACAGCATCCCTTACAGAGATGCTCTTTAGTTAATAGTGAAAAACGTGTTCGGTTTGTGAACTGTGTAAATTCATTTGAGCCGAAAAATCCCTGCCTTTACCAGAAATGAACTCTTGCTTATAGGAAGACACAGAGCATGGCGTTTAATTCCATTTCTGAAGGGAAATTCAGAGCAGTGTTCTCATCCATGAAACACACTCTGTATTAACGCAAGAAGCATGCTCTTCTTTCCAGCTTCTGCAATACAGCAAGGAACATGAGCATGGCCAGAAAAAAAGAACTGTATCTTCTACTCATACGAACAATATCTAGTTCAACTCTGCTTATGAAACTGATACAAACCAGATCATCTCTTACATAGATGCTCTTTAGTTAATAGTGAAAATCGTGTTGGTTTCGTGAACTGTGTAATTTCATTTGAGACGAAAAATAACTGGGATTACCGGATATGAACTCTTGCATGTAGGAGGACACAGACCATGGAGTTTAACTCAGATTGTATAGGGAAATTCAGAAAAGTGTTCTCATCCATGAAACACAGTCTATTTTAACGCAAGAAGCATGCTCTTCTTTCGAGCATCTGCAATACAGCAATAAACATGAGCAAGGCCAGAAAAAAAGAACGGTGTTTCTGACTCAAACGGACCATATCTAGTTCAACTCTGCTTATGAAACTGATACAAACCACATCATTTCTTACATAGATGCTCTTTAGTTAACAGTCTAAATACTATAGGGTTCGTGAACAGTGTAAATTCATTTGAGATGAAAAATACCTGGGTTTACCGGAAATGAACTCTTTCTTGTAGGAAGACACAGAGCATGGCGTTTAACTCTGATTCTAAAGGGAAATTCAGAAAAGTGTTCTCATAAATGAAACACAGTCTGTTTTAATGCAAGAAGCATGCTCTTCTTTCCAGCATCTGCAATACAGCAAGAAACATGAGCATGGCCAGAAAAAAAGGACTTTGTTTCCTAATCATACGGACCATACATAGTTCTACTCTGCTTATGAAACTGATACAAACCTCAGCCTCTCTTACATAGACACTCTTTAGTTAATAGTGATAATCTTGTTCGGTTTTTGAACTGTGTAAATTCATTTGAGACGAAAAATAACTGGGTTTACCGGAAATGAACTCTTGCTTGTAGGAAGGCACAGAGCATTTGGTTTAACTCCATTTCTGAAGGGAAATTCAGAAGAGTGTTCTCATCCATGAAACACAGAATATTTTAACGCAAGAAGCGTGCTCTTTTTTCCAGCATCTGCAATACAGCAAGAAAAATGAGTATTGCCAGAAAAAAAGAATGGTGTTTCTGACTCAAACGGACCATATCTAGTTCAACTCTGCTTATGGAACTGATACAAACCACAGCATCTTTTACATAGACGCTCTTTAGTTAATAGTGATAAACTTATTGGGTTTGTGAACTGTAAATTCATATTAGCCGAAAATTCCCTGCCTTTACGCGAAATGAACTCTCGCTTTTAGGAAGACACAGAGCATTGGTTTAACTCCATTTCTGAAAGGAAATTCTGAAGAGTGTTCTCATTCATGAAACACAGTCTGTTTCAACACAAGAAGCATTCTCTTTTTTCCAGCATAGGCAATAGAGCAAGAAACATGAGCATGGCCAGAAAAAAAGAACGGTGTTTCTGACTCAAACGGACCATATCTAGTTCAACTCTGCTTATGAAACTGATACAAACCACATCATTTTTTACATAGATGCTCTTTAGTTAACAGTCTAAATACTATAGGGTTCGTGAACTGTGTAAATTCATTTTAGCCGAAAAATAACTGGGTTTACCGGAAATGAACTCTTTCTTGTAGGAAGACATAGAGCATGGCGTTTAACTCTGATTCTAAAGGGAAATTCAGAAAAGTGTTCTCATAAATGAAACACAGTCTGTTTTAATGCAAGAAGCATGCTCTACTTTCCAGCATCTGCAATACAGCAAGAAACATGAGCATGGCCAGAAAAAAAGGACTTTGTTTCCTACTCATACGGACCATACATAGTTTTACTCTGCTTATGAAACTGATACAAACCACAGCATCCCTTACATAGATGCTCTTTAGTTAATAGTAAAAAACGTGTTGGGTTTGTGAACTCTGTAAATTCATTTGAGCCGAAAAATCCCTGCCTTTACCAGAAATGAACTCTTGCTTATAGGAAGACACAGAGCATGGCGTTTAACTCCATTTCTGAAGGGAAATTCAGACCAGTGTTCTCATCCATGAAACACACTCTGTATTAACGCAAGAAGCATGCTCTTTGTTCCAGCATCTGCAATACAGCAAGTAACATGAGCATGCCCAGAAAAAAAGAACTGTGTTTCCTACTCAAACAGACCATATCTAGTTCAACTCTGCTTATGAAACTGATAGAAACCTGATCATCTCTTATATAGAAACTCTTTAGTTAATAGTCAAAATCGTGTTGGTTTCGTGAATTGTGTAAATTCATGTGAGCCGAAAAATCTCTGGGTTTACCGTAAATGAACTCTTGCATGTAGAAAGACACAGACCATGGAGTTTAACTCAGATTCTATAGGAAAATTCAGAAAAGTGTTCTCATCCATGAAACACAGTCTGTTTTAACTCAAGAAGCATGCTCTTCTTTCAAGCGTCTGCAATACAGCAATGATAATGAGCATATCCAAAAAAAAAGATCTGTGTTTCCTACTCATACGGACCATATCTAGTTCCACTCTGCTTATGATACTGATACAAAACACAGCATCACTTACATAGGTGCTCTTTAATTATTATTGAAAACGTGTTGGGTTTGTGAACTGTGTAAATTCATTTGAGCCAAAAATTCCCTGGTTTACCAGAAATGAACTCTTGCTTGTAGGAAGACACAGAGCATTTGGTTTAACTCCATTTCTGAAGGGAAACCCAGAAGAGTGTTCTCATCCATGAAACACAGGCTGTTTTAACGCAAGAAGCATGCCCTTCTTTCCAGCATCTGCAATACAGCAAGAAACATGAGCATGGCCAGAAAAAAAGAACGGTGTTTCTGACTAAAACGGACCATATCTAGTTCAACTCTGCTTATGAAACTGATACAAACCACAGCATCTATTACATAGACGCTCTTTAGTTTATAGTGATAAACTTGTTGGGTTTGTGAACTGTGTAAATTCATTGGAGCCGAAAATTCACTGCTTTTACCAATAAAGAACTCTGGCTTGTAGAAAGACACAGAGCCTTTGCTTAAACTCAGTTTCTGAAGGGAAATTCAGACCAGTGTTCTCATCCATGAAACACACTCCTTTTTAACGGAAGAAGCATGCTCTTCTTTCCAGCGTCTGCAATACAGCAAGTAACATGAGCATGCCCAGAAAAAAAGAACTGTGTTTCCTACTCAAACAGACCATATCTAGTTCAACTCTGCTTATGAAACTGATACAAACCACATCATTTCTTACATAGATGCTCTTTAGTTAATAGTCTAAATACTATAGAGTTCGTGAACTTTGTAAATTCATTTTAGCCGAAAAATAACTGGGTTTACCGGAAATGAACTCTTTCTTGTAGGAAGAAACAGAGCATGGCGTTTAACTCTGATATTAAAGGGAAATTCAGAAAAGTATCCTCATGAATGAAACACAGTCTGTTTTAATGCAAGAAGAATGCTCTTCTTTCCAGCATCTGCAATACAGCAAGAAACATGAGCATGGCCAGAAAAAAAGTACTTTGTCTCCTACTCATATGGACCATATCTAGTTCTACTATGCTTATGAAACTGATACAAACCACAGCATCCCTTACATAGATGCTCTTTAGTTAATAGTGAAAAACGTGTTCGGTTTGTGAACTGTGTAAATTCATTTGAGCCGAAAAATCCCTGCCTTTACCAGAAATGAACTCTTGCTTATAGGAAGACACAGAGCATGGCGTTTAATTCCATTTCTGAAGGGAAATTCAGAGCAGTGTGCTCATCCATGAAACACACTCTGTATTAACGCAAGAAGCATGCTCTTCTTTCCAGCTTCTGCAATACAGCAAGGAACATGAGCATGCCCAGAAAAAAAGAACTGTATCTTCTACTCATACAAGCAATATCTAGTTCAACTCTGCTTATGAAACTGATACAAACCAGATCATCTCTTACATAGATGCTCTTTAGTTAATAGTGAAAATCGTGTTGGTTTCGTGAACTGTGTAAATTCATTTGAGCCCAAAAATAACTGGGTTTACTGGCAATGAACTCTTGCTTGTAGGAAGACAGAGAGCATGGCGTTAAACTCTGATTCTAAAGGGAAATTCAGAAAAGTGTTCTCATCCATGACAGAGTCTATTTTAACGCAAGAAGCATGCTCTTCTTTCGAGCATCTGCAATACAGCAAGAAACATGAGCATGGCCAGAAAAAAAGAACTGTGATTCTGACTCAAACGGACCATATCTAGTTCAACTCTGCTTATGAAACTGATACAAACCACAGCATCTCTTACATAGATGCTCTTTAGTTAATAGTGATAATCCTGTTGGGTTTGTGAACTGTGTAAATTCATTTGAGCCAAAAATTCACTGTGTTTACCAGAAATGAACTCTTGCTTGTAGGAAGACACAGAGCATTTGGATTAACTCCATTTCTGAAGGGAAATTCAGACCTGTGTTCTCATCCATGAAACACACTCTGTTTTAACGCAAGAAGCATGCTCTACTTTCCAGCATCTGCAATACAGCAAGAAACATGAGCATGGCCAGAAAAAAAAACTGTGTTTCCTACTCATAGGGACTATATTTAGTTCCACTCTGCTTATGAAACTGATACAAAACACAGCATCTCTTACATAGATGCTCTTTAGTTAATAGTGATAAACTTGTTCGGTTTCTGAACTGTGTAAATTAATTTGAGCCGAAAAATAACTGGTTTTACCGGAAATGAACTCTTTCTTGTTGGAAGACACAGAGCATGGCGTTTAACTCTGATTCTAAAGGGAAATTCAGAAAAGTGTTCTCGTAAATGAAACACAGTCTGTTTTAATGCAAGAAGCATGCTCTTCTTTCCAGCATCTGCAATACAGCAAGAAACATGAGCATGGCCAGAAAAAAGGACTTTGTTTCCTACTCATACGGACCATATCTAGTTCCACTATGGTTACGAAACAAACCACAGCATCCCTTACATAGATGCTCTTTAGTTAATAGTGAGAAACGTGTTCGGTTTGTGAACTGTGTAAATTCATTTGAGCCAAAAATTCCCTGGTTTACCAGAAATGAACTCTTGCGTGTAGGAAGACACAGAGCATTTGGATTAACTCCATTTCTGAGGGGAAATTCAGACCTGTGTTCTCATCCATGAAACACACTCTTTTTTAACGCAAGAAGCATGTTCTTCTTTCCAGCATCTGCAATACAGCAAGAAACATGAGCATGGCCAGAAAAAAAGAACGGTGTTTCTGACTAAAACGGACCATATCTAGTTCAACTCTGCTTATGAAACTGATACAAACCACAGCATCTATTACATAGACGCTCTTTAGTTTATAGTGGTAAACTTGTTGGGTTTGTGAACTGTTTAAATTCATTGGAGACGAAAATTCACTGCTTTTACAAATAAAGAACTCTTGCTTGTAGGAAGACACAGAGCCTTTGCGTAAACTCAGTTTCTGAAGGGAATTCAGACCTGTGTTCTCATCCATGAAACACACTCTTTTTTAACGCAAGAAGCATGTTCTTCTTTCCAGCATCTGCAATACAGCAAGAAACATGAGCATGGCCAGAAAAAAAGAACGGTGTTTCTGACTAAAACGGACCATATCTAGTTCAACTCTGCTTATGAAACTGATACAAACCACAGCATCTATTACATAGACGCTCTTTAGTTTATAGTGGTAAACTTGTTGGGTTTGTGAACTGTTTAAATTCATTGGAGACGAAAATTCACTGCTTTTACAAATAAAGAACTCTTGCTTGTAGGAAGACACAGAGCCTTTGCTTAAACTCAGTTTCTGAAGGGAAATTCAGACCAGTGTTCCCATCCATGAAACACACTCCTTTTTAACGGAAGAAGCATGCTCTTCTTTCCAGCATCTGCAATACAGCAAGGAACATGAGCATGCCCAGAGAAAAAGGACTGTGTTTCCTACTCATACGGACCATATCTAGTTCAACTCTGCTTATGAAACCGATACAAACCACATCATTTCTTACATAGATGCTCTTTAGTTAATAGTCTAAATACTATAGGGTTCGTGAACTGTGTAAATTCATTTTAGCCTTAAAATAACTGGGTTTACCGGAAATGAACTCTTTCTTGTAGGAAGACACAGAGCATGGCGTTTATCTCTGATTCTAAAGGGAAATTCAGAAAAGTGTCCTCATAAATGAAACACAGTCTGTTTTAATGCAAGAAGCATGCTCTTCTTTCCAGCATCTGCAATACAGCAAGAAACATGAGCATGGCCAGAAAAAAAGGACTTTGTTTCCTACTCATACAGACCATATCTAGTTCTACTATGCTTATGAAACTGATACAAACCACAGCATCCCTTACAGAGATGCTCTTTAGTTAATAGTGAAAAACGTGTTGGGTTTGTGAACTGTGTAATTTCATTTGAGCCGAAAAATCCCTGCATTTACCAGAAATGAACTCTTGCTTATAGGAAGACACAGAAGATGGCGTTTAACTCCATTTCTGAAGGGAAATTCAGAGCAGTGTTCTCATCCATGAAACACACTCTGTATTAACACAAGAAGCATGCTCTTTTTTCCAGCATCTTCAATACAGCAAGAAACATGAGCATGGCCAGAAAAAAAGAACAGTGTTTCTGACTCAAACGCACGATATATAGGTCAACTCTGCTTATGAAACTGATACAAACCTCAGCCTCTCTTACATAGACGCTCTTTAGTAAATAGTGATAATCTTGTTCGGTTTCTGAACTGTGTAAATTCATTTGAGCCGAAAAATAACTGGGTTTACCGGAAATGAACTCTTTCTTGTAGGAAGACACAGAGCATGGCGTTTAACTCTGATTCTAAAGGGAAATTCAGAAAAGTGTTCTCATAAATGAAACACAGTCTGTTTTAATGCAAGAAGCATGCTCTTCTTTCGAGCATCTGCAATACAGCAAGAAACATGACCATGGCCAGAAAAAAAGAACTGTGGTTCTGACTCAAACCGACCATATCTCGTTCAACTCTGCTTATGAAACTGATACAAACCACAGCATCTCTTACACAGATGCTCTTTAGTTAATAGTGATAAACCTGTTGGGTTTGTGAACTGTGTAAATTATTGTGAGCCGAAAATTCCCTGGTTTACCAGAAATGAACTCTTGCTTGTAGGAAGACACAGAGCATTTGGTTTAACTCCCTTTCTGAAGGGAAATTGAGACCTGTGTTCTCATCCATGAAACACACTCCGTTTTAACGGGAGAAGCATGCTCTTCTTTCCAGCTTCTGCAATACAGCAAGGAACAAGAGCATGCCCAGATAAAAAGAACTGAATCTCCTACTCATTCGAACAATATCTAGTTCAAATCTGCTTATGAAACTGATACAAACCAGATCATCTCTTAAATAGATGCTCTTTAGTTAATAGTGAAAATTGTGTAGGTTTCGTTAACTGTGCAAATTCATTGAAGCCCAAAAATAACTGGGTTTACCAGTAATGAACTCTTGCATGTAGGAAGACATAGACAATGGAGTTTAACTCAGATTCTATAGGGAAATTCAGAAAAGTGTTCTCATACATGAAACACAGTCTGTTTTAATGCAAGAAGCACGCTCTTCTTTCCAGCATCTGCAATACAGAAAGAAACATGAGCATGGCCAGAAAAAAGAACTGCTTCTCTGACTCAAACGGACCATATCTAGTTCAACTCTATTTATGACACTTATACAAGACACTTCAACTCTTCCACAGATGCTCTTTACTTCATAGTGAAAATCATATTGGTTTCATGAACTGTGTAAACTCATTTGAGCCGAAAAATAACTGGGTTTACCGGAAATGAACTCTTGCATGTAGGAGGACACAGACCATGGAGTTTAACTCAGATTCTATAGGGAAATTCACAAAAGTGTTTTCATCCATGAAACACAGTCTGTTTTAACGCAGGAAGCATGCTCTTCTTTCCATCATCTGCAATACAGCAAGAAACATGAGCATGGCTAGAAAAAAAGAACTGTGTTTCCTACTCATAGGTACCATATCTAGTTCACTCTGCTCATGAAACTGATACAAACCACAGCATCTCTTACATTGATGCTCTTTAGTTAATAGTGATAAACTTGTTGGGTTTGTGAAATGTGTAAATTCATTTGAGCCGAAGACTCCTGCCTTTACCGGAAATGAACTCTTTCTTGTAGGAAGAAACAGAGCATTTTGTTTAACTCCCATTCTCAAGGGAAATTCAGACCAGTGTTCTCATCCATGAAACACTCTCTGTTTTAACACAAGAAGCATGCTCTTCTTTCCAACTTCTGCAATAGAGCAAGGAACATGAGCATGCCCAGAATAAAATGAACTGTGTCTCCTACTCATACAAACGGTATCTAGTTCAACTCTGCTAATGAAACTGATACAAACCACAGGTTCAATTACATAGATGCTCTTTAGTTCGTAGTGAAAAACTTGTTGGGTTTGTGAACTGTGTAAATTCATTTGAGCCCAAAAATAACTGGGTTTACCGGAAATGAACTCTTGAATGTAGGAGGACACAGACCATGGAGTTTAACTCAGATTCTATAGGGAAATTCAGAAAAGTGTTCTCATCCATGAAACACAGTCTGTTTTAACGCAGGAAGCATGCTCTTCTTTCCAGCATCTGCAATACAGAAAGAAACATGACCATGGCCAGAAAAAAAGTACTGTGTTTACTACTCATAGGTACCTTATCTAGTTTACTCTGCTTATGAAATTGATACAAACCACAGCATCTCTTACATTGATGCTCTTTAATTAATAGTAAAAACCTGTTGGGTTTGTGAACTGTGTAAATTCATTTGAGCCGAAAATTCACGGTGTTTACAAGAAATGAATTCTTGCTTGTTGGAAGACACAGAGCGTTTGGTTTAACTCCATTTCTGAAGGGAAATTCAGACCAGTGTTCTCATCCATGAAACACACTCCGTTTTAACGGGAGTAGCATGCTCTTGTTTCAAGCTTCTGCAATATTGCAAGGAACAAGAGCATGCCCAGAAAAAAAGAACTGTGTCTCCTACTCATACCAACAATATCTAGTTCAACTCTGCTTATGAAACTGATACAAACCACAGGATCAATTACATAGATGCTCTTTAGTTCCTAGTGAAAAACTTGTTGGGTTTGTGAACTGTGTAAATTCTTTTGAGCCGAAAAATAACTGGGTATACCGGAAATGAACTCTTGCATGTAGGAGGACACAGACCATGGAGTTTAACTCAGATTCTATAAGGAAATTCAGAAAAGTGTTCTCATCCATGAAACACAGTCTGTTTTAACGCAGGAAGCATGCTCTTCTTTCCAGCATCTGCAATACAGCAAGAAACATGAGCATTGGCAGAAAAAAAGAACTGTGTTTCCTACTCATAGGTACCATATCTAGTTCACTCTGCTTATGAAACTGATACAATCCACAGCATCTCTTACATTGATGCTCTTTAGTTAATAGCGAAAAACCTGTTGGGTTTGTGAACTATGTAAATTCATTTGAGCTGAAAATTCTCTGTGTTTACAAGAAATGAATTCTTTCTTGTTAGAAGACACAGAGCATTTGGTTTAACTCCATTTCTGAAGGGAAATTCAGAACAGTGTTCTCATCCATGAAACACACTCTGTTTTAACGCAGGAAGCATGCTCTTCTATCCAGCATCTGCAATACAGCAAGGAACATGAGCATGCCCAGAAAAAAAGAACTGTGTCTCCTAATCATGTGGACCATATCTAGTTCAACTCTGCTAATGAAACTGATACAAAGCACAGGATCAATTACATAGATGCTCTTTAGTTCATAGTGAAAATTGTGTTGGATTCGTGAACTGTGTAAATTCATTTGAGCCCAAAAATAAATGGGTTTACCGGAAATGAACTCTTGCATGTAGGAGGACACAGACCATGGAGTTTAACTCAGATTCTATAGGGAAAGTCAGAAAAGTGTTCTCATCCATGAAACACAATCTGTTTTAATTCAAGAAGCATGCTCTTTTTTCCAGCATCTGCAATACAGCAAGAAACATGAGCATGGCTAGAAAAAAAGAACTGTGTTTCCTACTCATAGGTACCATATCTAGTTCACTCTGCTCATGAAACTGATACAAACCACAGCATCTCTTACATTGATGCTCTTTAGTTAATAGTGAAAAACGGGTTTGGTTATTGAACTGGGTAAATTCATTGGAGCCGAAAATTCACTGCCTTTAAAAGAAATGAATTCTTGCTTGTTGGAAGACATAGAGCATTTGGTTTAACTCCATTTCTGATCGGAAATTCAGACCAGTGTTCTCATCCATGAAACACACTCCGTTTTAATGGAAGAAGCATGCTCTTCTTTCCAGCTTCTGCAATACAGCAAGGAACATGAGCATTCCCAAAAAAAAAGAACTGTATCTCCTACTCATACGAAAAATATCTAGTTCAACACTGCTTACGAAACTGATACAAACCACATCATCTCTTACATAGATGCTCTTTAGTTAATAGTGATAAACTTGTTGGGTTTGTGAAATGTGTAAATTCATTTGAGCCAAAAATTCCTGCCTTTATCAGAAATGAACTCTTGCTTGTAGGAAGACACAGAGCATTTGGTTTAACTCCCTTTCTGAAGGGAAATTCAGACCCGTGTTCTCATCCATGAAACAAACTCTGTTATAACGCAAGAAGCATGCTCTTCTTTCCAGCTTCTTCAATACAGCAAGGAACATTAGCATGCCCTGAAAAAAAGAACTGTGTCTCCTAATCATACGGACCATATCTAGTTCAACTCTGCTAATGAAACTAATACAAACCACAGGATCAATTACATAGATGCTCTTTAGTTCATAGTGAAAAACTTGTTGGGGTTTGTGAACTGTGTAAATTCATTTGAGCCGAAAAATGACTGGGTTTACCGGAAATGAACTCTTGCATGTAGGAGGACACAGACCATGGAGTTTAACTCAGATTCTATAGGGAAATTCAGAAAAGTGTTCTCATCCATGAAACACAGTCTGTTTTAACGCAGGAAGCATGCTCTTCTTTCCAGCATCTGCAATACAGAAAGAAACATGACCATGGCCAGAAATAAAGAACTGTGTTTACTACTCATAGGTACCTTATCTAGTTCACTCTGCTTATGAAACTGATACAAACCACAGCATCTCTTACATTGATGCGCTTTAGTTAATAGTGAAAAACCTGTTGGGTTTGTGAACTGTGTAAATTCATTTGAGCCGAAAATTCACTGTGTTTACAAGAAATGAATTCTTGCTTGTTGGAAGACACAGAGCATTTGGTTTAACTCCATTTCTGAAGGGAAATTCAGAACAGTGTTCTCATCCATGAAACACACTCTGTTTTAACGCAAGAAGCATGTTCTTCTTTCCAGCTTCTGCAATACAGCAAGGAACATGAGCATGCCCAGAAAAAAAGAACTGTGTTTCTGATTCAAACGGACCATATCTAGGTCAACTCTGCTTATGAAACTGATACAAACCACAGCATCTCTTACATAGACACTCTTTAGTTAATAGTGATAAACTTGGTGGGTTTGTGAACTGTGTAAATTCATTTGAGCCGAAAATTCCCTGCCTTTACCAGAAATGAACTATTGCTTGTAGGAAGACACAGAGCATTTGGTTTAACTCCATGTCTGAGGGGAAATTCAGACCTGTGTTCTCATCCATGAAACACAGTCTGTTTTAACGCAAGAAGGATGCTCTTTTTTCCAGCATCTGCAATACAGCAAGAAACATGAGCATGGCCAGAAAAAAGAACTGCTTTTCTGACTCAAACGGACCATATCTAGTTCAACTCTATTTATGACACTTATACAAGACACATCAACTCTTACACAGATGCTCTTTACTTCATAGTGAAAATCATATTGGTTTCATGAACTGTGTAAACTCATTTGAGCCGAAAAATAACTGGGTTTACCGGAAATGAACTCTTGCATGTAGGAGGACACAGACCATGGAGTTTAACTCAGATTCTATAGGGAAATTCACAAAAGTGTTTTCATCCATGAAACACAGTCTGTTTTAACGCAGGAAGCATGCTCTTCTTTCCAGCATCTGCAATACAGCAAGAAACATGAGCATGGCTAGAAAAAAAGAACTGTGTTTCCTACTCATAGGTACCATATCTAGTTCACTCTGCTCATGAAACTGATACAAACCACAGCATCTCTTACATTGATGCTCTTTAGTTAATAGTGAAAAACTTGTTGGGTTTGTGAAATGTGTAAATTCATTTGAGCCGAAGACTCCTGCCTTTACCGGAAATGAACTCTTGCTTGTAGGAAGAAACAGAGCATTTTGTTTAACTCCCATTCTCAAGGGAAATTCAGACCAGTGTTCTCATCCATGAAACACTCTCTGTTTTAACACAAGAAGCATGCTCTTCTTTCCAACTTCTGCAATAGAGCAAGGAACATGAGCATGCCCAGAAAAAATGAACTGTGTCTCCTACTCATACAAATGGTATCTAGTTCAACTCTGCTAATGAAACTGATACAAACCACAGGTTCCATTACATAGATGCTCTTTAGTTCGTAGTGAAAAACTTGTTGGGTTTGTGAACTGTGTAAATTCATTTGAGCCCAAAAATAACTGTGTTTACCGGAAATGAACTCTTGCATGTAGGAGGACACAGACCATGGAGTTTAACTCAGATTCTATAGGGAAATTCAGAAAAGTGTTCTCATCCATGAAACACAGTCTGTTTTAACGCAGGAAGCATGCTCTTCTTTCCAGCATCTGCAATACAGAAAGAAACATGACCATGGCCAGAAAAAAAGTACTGTGTTTACTACTCATAGGTACCTTATCTAGTTCACTCTGCTTATGAAACTGATACAAACCACAGCATCTCTTACATTGATGCTCTTTAGTTAATAGTAAAAACCTGTTGTGTTTGTGAACTGTGTAAATTCATTTGAGCCGAAAATTCACTGTGTTTACAAGAAATGAATTCTTGCTTGTTGGAAGACACAGAGCATTTGGTTTAACTCCATTTCTGAAGGGAAATTCAGACCAGTGTTCTCATCCATGAAACACACTCCGTTTTAACGGGAGTAGCATGCTCTTGTTTCAAGCTTCTGCAATATTGCAAGGAACAAGAGCATGCCCAGAAAAAAAGAACTGTGTCCCCTACTCATACCAACAATATCTAGTTCAACTCTGCTTATGAAACTGATACAAACCACAGGATCAATTACATAGATGCTCTTTAGTTCATAGTGAAAAACTTGTTGGGTTTGTGAACTGTGTAAATTCATTTGAGCCGAAACATAACTGGGGATACCGGAAATGAACTCTTGCATGTAGGAGGACACAGACCATGGAGTTTAACTCAGATTCTATAAGGAAATTCAGAAAAGTGTTCTCATCCATGAAACACAGTCTGTTTTAACGCAGGAAGCATGCTCTTCTTTCCAGCATCTGCAATACAGCAAGAAACATGAGCATTGCCAGAAAAAAAGAACTGTGTTTCCTACTCATAGGTACCATATCTAGTTCACTCTGCTCATGAAACTGATACAATCCACAGTATCTCTTACATTGATGCTCTTTAGTTAATAGCGAAAAACCTGTTGGGTTTGTGAACTATGTAAATTCATTTGAGCTGAAAATTCTCTGTGTTTACAAGAAATGAATTCTTTCTTGTTAGAAGACACAGAGCATTTGGTTTAACTCCATTTCTGAAGGGAAATTCAGAACAGTGTTCTCATCCATGAAACACACTCTGTTTTAACGCAGGAAGCATGCTCTTCTTTCCAGCATCTGCAATACAGCAAGGAACATGAGCATGCCCAGAAAAAAAGAACTGCTTTTCTGACTCAAACGGACCATATCTAGTTCAACTCTATTTATGACACTTATACAAGACAAATCAACTCTTACACAGATGCTCTTTACTTCATAGTGAAAATCATATTGGTTTCATGAACTGTGTAAACTCATTTGAGCCGAAAAATAACTGGGTTTACCGGAAATGAACTCTTGCATGTAGGAGGACACAGACCATGGAGTTTAACTCAGATTGTATAGGGAAATTCAGAAAAGTGTTCTCAGCCATGAAACACAGTGTGTTTTAACGCAAGAAGCATACTCTTTCTTTCCAGCATCTGCAATACAGCAAGAAAAATGGGCATGGCCAGAAAAAAAGAACTGTGTTTCCTACTCATAGGTACCATATCTAGTACACTCTGCTTATGAAACTGATACAAACCACAGCATCTCTTACATTGATGCTCTTTAGTTAATAGTGAAAATCCTGTTGGGTTTGTGAACTGTGTAAATTCATTTGAGCCGAAAATTCACTGTGTTTACAAGAAATGAATTCTTGCCTGTTGGAAGACACAGAGCATTTGGTTTAACTCCATTTCTGAAGGGAAATTCCGACCTGTGTTCTCATCCATGAAACACACTCCGTTTTAACGGGAGAAGCATGCTCTTCTTTCCAGCTTCTGCAATACAGCAAGGAAAAAGAGCATGCCCAGATAAAAAGAACTGAATCTCCTACTCATTCGAACAATGTCTAGTTCAAATCTGCTTATGAAACTGATACAAACAAGATCATCTCTTACATAGTTGCTCTTTAGTTAATAGTGAAAATTGTGTAGGTTTCGTTAACTGTGTAAATTCATTGGAGCCCAAAAATAACTGGGTTTACCAGAAATGAACTCTTGCATGTAGGAAGACACAGACAATGGAGTTTAACTCAGATTCTATAGGGAAATTCAGAAAAGTGTTCTCATCCATGAATCACAGTCTGTTTTAATGCAAGAAGCATGCTCTTCTTTCCAGCATCTGCAATACAGAAAGAAACATGAGCATGGCCAGAAAAAAAGAACTGTGTTTCCTTCTCATAGGTACCTTATCTAGTTCACTCTGCTTATGAAACTGATACAAACCACAGCATCTCTTACATTGATGCTCTTTAGTTAATAGTAAAAACCTGTTGGGTTTGTGAACTGTGTAAATTCATTTGAGCCGAAAATTCACTGTGTTTACAAGAAATGAATTCTTGCTTGTTGGAAGACACAGAGCGTTTGGTTTAACTCCATTTCTGAAGGGAAATTCAGACCAGTGTTCTCATCCATGAAATACACTCCGTTTTAACGGGAGTAGCATGCTCTTCTTTCAAGCTTCTGCAATAGAGCAAGGAACAAGAGCATGCACAGAAAAAAAGAACTGTGTCTCCTACTCATACCAACAATATCTAGTTCAACTCTGCTTATGAAACTGATACAAACCACAGGATCAATTACATAGATGCTCTTTAGTTCATAGTGAAAAACTTGTTGGGTTTGTGAACTGTGTAAATTCATTTGAGCCGAAACATAACTGGGGATACCGGAAATGAACTCTTGCATGTAGGAGGACACAGACCATGGAGTTTAACTCAGATTCTATAAGGAAATTCAGAAAAGTGTTCTCATCCATGAAACACAGTCTGTTTTAACGCAGGAAGCATGCTCTTCTTTCCAGCATCGCAATACAGCAAGAAACATGAGCATTGCCAGAAAAAAAGAACTGTGTTTCCTACTCATAGGTACCATATCTAGTTCACTCTGCTTATGAAACTGATACAATCCACAGCATCTCTTACATTGATGCTCTTTAGTTAATAGCGAAAAACCTGTTGTGTTTGTGAACTATGTAAATTCATTTGAGCTGAAAATTCTCTGTGTTTACAAGAAATGAATTCTTTCTTGTTAGAAGACACAGAGCATTTGGTTTAACTCCATTTCTGAAGGGAAATTCAGAACAGTGTTCTCATCCATGAAACACACTCTGTTTTAACGCAGGAAGCATGATCTTCTTTCCAGCATACGCAATACAGCAAGGAACATGAGCATGCCCAGAAAAAAATAACTGTGTCTCCTAATCATACGGACCATATCTAGTTCAACTCTGCTAATGAAACTGATACAAAGCACAGGATCAATTACAAAGATGCTCTTTAGTTCATAGTGAAAATTGTGTTGGTTTCGTGAACTGTGTAAATTCATTTGAGCCCAAAAATAACTGGGTTTACCGGAAATGAACTCTTGCATGTAGGAAGACACAGACCATGGAGTTTAACTCAGATTCTATAGGGAAATTCAGAAAAGTGTTCTCAGCCATGAAACACAGTCTGTTTTAACGCAAGAAGCATGCTCTTCTTTCCAGCATCTGCACTACAGCAAGAAACATGAGCATGGCCAGAAAAAAAGAACTGTGTTTCTGATTCAAACGGACCATATCTAGGTCAACTCTGCTTATGAAACTGATACAAACCACAGCATCTCTTTCATAGAAACTCTTTAGTTAATAGTGATAAACTTGTTGGGTTTGTGAACTGTGTAAATTCATTTGAGCCGAAAATTCCCTGCCTTTACCAGAAATGAACTCTTGCTTGTAGGAAGACACAGAGCATTTGGTTTAACTCCATGTCTGAGGGGAAATTCAGACCTGTGTTCTCATCCATGAAACTCAGTCTGTTTTAACGCAAGAAGCATGCTCTTTTTTCCAGCATCTGCAATACAGCAAGAAACATGAGCATGGCCAGAAAAAAGAACTGCTTTTCTGACTCAAACGGACCATATCTAGTTCAACTCTATTTATGACACTTATACAAGACACATCAACTCTTACACAGATGCTCTTTACTTCATAGTGAAAATCATATTGGTTTCATGAACTGTATAAACTCATTTGAGCCGAAAAATAACTGGGTTTACCGGAAATGAACTCTTGCATGTAGGAGGACACAGACCATGGAGTTTAACTCAGATTCTATAGGGAAATTCAGAAAAGTGTTCTCATAAATGAAACAGAGTCTGTTTTAATGCAAGAAGCATGCTCTTCTTTCCAGCATCTGCAATACAGCAAGAAACATGAGCATGGCCAGATAAAAAGGACTTTGTTTCCTACTCCTACGGACCATATCTAGTTCTACTATGCTTATGAAACTGATACAAACCACAGCATCCCTTACATAGATGCACTTTAGTTAATAGTGAAAATCGTGTTGGGTTTCTGAACTGTGTAAATTCATTTGAGCCGAAAAATCCCTGCCTTTACCAGAAATCAACTCTTGCTTATAGGAAGACACAGAGCATGGCGTTTAACTCCATTTCCGAAGGGAAATTCAGAACAGTGTTCTCATCCATGAAACACACTCTGTTTTAACGCAAGAAGCATGTTCTTCTTTCCAGCTTCTGCAATACAGCAAGGAACATGAGCATGCCCAGAAAAAAAGAACTGTGTTTCTGATTCAAACGGACCATATCTAGGTCAACTCTGCTTATGAAACTGATACAAACCACAGCATCTCTTACATAGACACTCTTTAGTTAATAGTGATAAACTTGGTGGGTTTGTGAACTGTGTAAATTCATTTGAGCCGAAAATTCCCTGCCTTTACCAGAAATGAACTATTGCTTGTAGGAAGACACAGAGCATTTGGTTTAACTCCATGTCTGAGGGGAAATTCAGACCTGTGTTCTCATCCATGAAACACAGTCTGTTTTAACGCAAGAAGGATGCTCTTTTTTCCAGCATCTGCAATACAGCAAGAAACATGAGCATGGCCAGAAAAAAGAACTGCTTTTCTGACTCAAACGGACCATATCTAGTTCAACTCTATTTATGACACTTATACAAGACACATCAACTCTTACACAGATGCTCTTTACTTCATAGTGAAAATCATATTGGTTTCATGAACTGTGTAAACTCATTTGAGCCGAAAAATAACTGGGTTTACCGGAAATGAACTCTTGCATGTAGGAGGACACAGACCATGGAGTTTAACTCAGATTCTATAGGGAAATTCACAAAAGTGTTTTCATCCATGAAACACAGTCTGTTTTAACGCAGGAAGCATGCTCTTCTTTCCAGCATCTGCAATACAGCAAGAAACATGAGCATGGCTAGAAAAAAAGAACTGTGTTTCCTACTCATAGGTACCATATCTAGTTCACTCTGCTCATGAAACTGATACAAACCACAGCATCTCTTACATTGATGCTCTTTAGTTAATAGTGAAAAACTTGTTGGGTTTGTGAAATGTGTAAATTCATTTGAGCCGAAGACTCCTGCCTTTACCGGAAATGAACTCTTGCTTGTAGGAAGAAACAGAGCATTTTGTTTAACTCCCATTCTCAAGGGAAATTCAGACCAGTGTTCTCATCCATGAAACACTCTCTGTTTTAACACAAGAAGCATGCTCTTCTTTCCAACTTCTGCAATAGAGCAAGGAACATGAGCATGCCCAGAAAAAATGAACTGTGTCTCCTACTCATACAAATGGTATCTAGTTCAACTCTGCTAATGAAACTGATACAAACCACAGGTTCCATTACATAGATGCTCTTTAGTTCGTAGTGAAAAACTTGTTGGGTTTGTGAACTGTGTAAATTCATTTGAGCCCAAAAATAACTGTGTTTACCGGAAATGAACTCTTGCATGTAGGAGGACACAGACCATGGAGTTTAACTCAGATTCTATAGGGAAATTCAGAAAAGTGTTCTCATCCATGAAACACAGTCTGTTTTAACGCAGGAAGCATGCTCTTCTTTCCAGCATCTGCAATACAGAAAGAAACATGACCATGGCCAGAAAAAAAGTACTGTGTTTACTACTCATAGGTACCTTATCTAGTTCACTCTGCTTATGAAACTGATACAAACCACAGCATCTCTTACATTGATGCTCTTTAGTTAATAGTAAAAACCTGTTGTGTTTGTGAACTGTGTAAATTCATTTGAGCCGAAAATTCACTGTGTTTACAAGAAATGAATTCTTGCTTGTTGGAAGACACAGAGCATTTGGTTTAACTCCATTTCTGAAGGGAAATTCAGACCAGTGTTCTCATCCATGAAACACACTCCGTTTTAACGGGAGTAGCATGCTCTTGTTTCAAGCTTCTGCAATATTGCAAGGAACAAGAGCATGCCCAGAAAAAAAGAACTGTGTCCCCTACTCATACCAACAATATCTAGTTCAACTCTGCTTATGAAACTGATACAAACCACAGGATCAATTACATAGATGCTCTTTAGTTCATAGTGAAAAACTTGTTGGGTTTGTGAACTGTGTAAATTCATTTGAGCCGAAACATAACTGGGGATACCGGAAATGAACTCTTGCATGTAGGAGGACACAGACCATGGAGTTTAACTCAGATTCTATAAGGAAATTCAGAAAAGTGTTCTCATCCATGAAACACAGTCTGTTTTAACGCAGGAAGCATGCTCTTCTTTCCAGCATCTGCAATACAGCAAGAAACATGAGCATTGCCAGAAAAAAAGAACTGTGTTTCCTACTCATAGGTACCATATCTAGTTCACTCTGCTCATGAAACTGATACAATCCACAGTATCTCTTACATTGATGCTCTTTAGTTAATAGCGAAAAACCTGTTGGGTTTGTGAACTATGTAAATTCATTTGAGCTGAAAATTCTCTGTGTTTACAAGAAATGAATTCTTTCTTGTTAGAAGACACAGAGCATTTGGTTTAACTCCATTTCTGAAGGGAAATTCAGAACAGTGTTCTCATCCATGAAACACACTCTGTTTTAACGCAGGAAGCATGCTCTTCTTTCCAGCATCTGCAATACAGCAAGGAACATGAGCATGCCCAGAAAAAAAGAACTGCTTTTCTGACTCAAACGGACCATATCTAGTTCAACTCTATTTATGACACTTATACAAGACAAATCAACTCTTACACAGATGCTCTTTACTTCATAGTGAAAATCATATTGGTTTCATGAACTGTGTAAACTCATTTGAGCCGAAAAATAACTGGGTTTACCGGAAATGAACTCTTGCATGTAGGAGGACACAGACCATGGAGTTTAACTCAGATTGTATAGGGAAATTCAGAAAAGTGTTCTCAGCCATGAAACACAGTGTGTTTTAACGCAAGAAGCATACTCTTTCTTTCCAGCATCTGCAATACAGCAAGAAAAATGGGCATGGCCAGAAAAAAAGAACTGTGTTTCCTACTCATAGGTACCATATCTAGTACACTCTGCTTATGAAACTGATACAAACCACAGCATCTCTTACATTGATGCTCTTTAGTTAATAGTGAAAATCCTGTTGGGTTTGTGAACTGTGTAAATTCATTTGAGCCGAAAATTCACTGTGTTTACAAGAAATGAATTCTTGCCTGTTGGAAGACACAGAGCATTTGGTTTAACTCCATTTCTGAAGGGAAATTCCGACCTGTGTTCTCATCCATGAAACACACTCCGTTTTAACGGGAGAAGCATGCTCTTCTTTCCAGCTTCTGCAATACAGCAAGGAAAAAGAGCATGCCCAGATAAAAAGAACTGAATCTCCTACTCATTCGAACAATGTCTAGTTCAAATCTGCTTATGAAACTGATACAAACAAGATCATCTCTTACATAGTTGCTCTTTAGTTAATAGTGAAAATTGTGTAGGTTTCGTTAACTGTGTAAATTCATTGGAGCCCAAAAATAACTGGGTTTACCAGAAATGAACTCTTGCATGTAGGAAGACACAGACAATGGAGTTTAACTCAGATTCTATAGGGAAATTCAGAAAAGTGTTCTCATCCATGAATCACAGTCTGTTTTAATGCAAGAAGCATGCTCTTCTTTCCAGCATCTGCAATACAGAAAGAAACATGAGCATGGCCAGAAAAAAAGAACTGTGTTTCCTTCTCATAGGTACCTTATCTAGTTCACTCTGCTTATGAAACTGATACAAACCACAGCATCTCTTACATTGATGCTCTTTAGTTAATAGTAAAAACCTGTTGGGTTTGTGAACTGTGTAAATTCATTTGAGCCGAAAATTCACTGTGTTTACAAGAAATGAATTCTTGCTTGTTGGAAGACACAGAGCGTTTGGTTTAACTCCATTTCTGAAGGGAAATTCAGACCAGTGTTCTCATCCATGAAATACACTCCGTTTTAACGGGAGTAGCATGCTCTTCTTTCAAGCTTCTGCAATAGAGCAAGGAACAAGAGCATGCACAGAAAAAAAGAACTGTGTCTCCTACTCATACCAACAATATCTAGTTCAACTCTGCTTATGAAACTGATACAAACCACAGGATCAATTACATAGATGCTCTTTAGTTCATAGTGAAAAACTTGTTGGGTTTGTGAACTGTGTAAATTCATTTGAGCCGAAACATAACTGGGGATACCGGAAATGAACTCTTGCATGTAGGAGGACACAGACCATGGAGTTTAACTCAGATTCTATAAGGAAATTCAGAAAAGTGTTCTCATCCATGAAACACAGTCTGTTTTAACGCAGGAAGCATGCTCTTCTTTCCAGCATCGCAATACAGCAAGAAACATGAGCATTGCCAGAAAAAAAGAACTGTGTTTCCTACTCATAGGTACCATATCTAGTTCACTCTGCTTATGAAACTGATACAATCCACAGCATCTCTTACATTGATGCTCTTTAGTTAATAGCGAAAAACCTGTTGTGTTTGTGAACTATGTAAATTCATTTGAGCTGAAAATTCTCTGTGTTTACAAGAAATGAATTCTTTCTTGTTAGAAGACACAGAGCATTTGGTTTAACTCCATTTCTGAAGGGAAATTCAGAACAGTGTTCTCATCCATGAAACACACTCTGTTTTAACGCAGGAAGCATGATCTTCTTTCCAGCATACGCAATACAGCAAGGAACATGAGCATGCCCAGAAAAAAATAACTGTGTCTCCTAATCATACGGACCATATCTAGTTCAACTCTGCTAATGAAACTGATACAAAGCACAGGATCAATTACAAAGATGCTCTTTAGTTCATAGTGAAAATTGTGTTGGTTTCGTGAACTGTGTAAATTCATTTGAGCCCAAAAATAACTGGGTTTACCGGAAATGAACTCTTGCATGTAGGAAGACACAGACCATGGAGTTTAACTCAGATTCTATAGGGAAATTCAGAAAAGTGTTCTCAGCCATGAAACACAGTCTGTTTTAACGCAAGAAGCATGCTCTTCTTTCCAGCATCTGCACTACAGCAAGAAACATGAGCATGGCCAGAAAAAAAGAACTGTGTTTCTGATTCAAACGGACCATATCTAGGTCAACTCTGCTTATGAAACTGATACAAACCACAGCATCTCTTTCATAGAAACTCTTTAGTTAATAGTGATAAACTTGTTGGGTTTGTGAACTGTGTAAATTCATTTGAGCCGAAAATTCCCTGCCTTTACCAGAAATGAACTCTTGCTTGTAGGAAGACACAGAGCATTTGGTTTAACTCCATGTCTGAGGGGAAATTCAGACCTGTGTTCTCATCCATGAAACTCAGTCTGTTTTAACGCAAGAAGCATGCTCTTTTTTCCAGCATCTGCAATACAGCAAGAAACATGAGCATGGCCAGAAAAAAGAACTGCTTTTCTGACTCAAACGGACCATATCTAGTTCAACTCTATTTATGACACTTATACAAGACACATCAACTCTTACACAGATGCTCTTTACTTCATAGTGAAAATCATATTGGTTTCATGAACTGTATAAACTCATTTGAGCCGAAAAATAACTGGGTTTACAGGAAATGAACTCTTGCATGTAGGAGGACACAGACCATGGAGTTTAACTCAGATTCTATAGGGAAATTCAGAAAAGTGTTCTCATAAATGAAACAGAGTCTGTTTTAATGCAAGAAGCATGCTCTTCTTTCCAGCATCTGCAATACAGCAAGAAACATGAGCATGGCCAGATAAAAAGGACTTTGTTTCCTACTCCTACGGACCATATCTAGTTCTACTATGCTTATGAAACTGATACAAACCACAGCATCCCTTACATAGATGCACTTTAGTTAATAGTGAAAATCGTGTTGGGTTTCTGAACTGTGTAAATTCATTTGAGCCGAAAAATCCCTGCCTTTACCAGAAATCAACTCTTGCTTATAGGAAGACACAGAGCATGGCGTTTAACTCCATTTCCGAAGGGAAATTCAGAACAGTGTTCTCATCCATGAAACACACTCTGTTTTAACGCAAGAAGCATGTTCTTCTTTCCAGCTTCTGCAATACAGCAAGGAACATGAGCATGCCCAGAAAAAAAGAACTGTGTTTCTGATTCAAACGGACCATATCTAGGTCAACTCTGCTTATGAAACTGATACAAACCACAGCATCTCTTACATAGACACTCTTTAGTTAATAGTGATAAACTTGGTGGGTTTGTGAACTGTGTAAATTCATTTGAGCCGAAAATTCCCTGCCTTTACCAGAAATGAACTATTGCTTGTAGGAAGACACAGAGCATTTGGTTTAACTCCATGTCTGAGGGGAAATTCAGACCTGTGTTCTCATCCATGAAACACAGTCTGTTTTAACGCAAGAAGGATGCTCTTTTTTCCAGCATCTGCAATACAGCAAGAAACATGAGCATGGCCAGAAAAAAGAACTGCTTTTCTGACTCAAACGGACCATATCTAGTTCAACTCTATTTATGACACTTATACAAGACACATCAACTCTTACACAGATGCTCTTTACTTCATAGTGAAAATCATATTGGTTTCATGAACTGTGTAAACTCATTTGAGCCGAAAAATAACTGGGTTTACCGGAAATGAACTCTTGCATGTAGGAGGACACAGACCATGGAGTTTAACTCAGATTCTATAGGGAAATTCACAAAAGTGTTTTCATCCATGAAACACAGTCTGTTTTAACGCAGGAAGCATGCTCTTCTTTCCAGCATCTGCAATACAGCAAGAAACATGAGCATGGCTAGAAAAAAAGAACTGTGTTTCCTACTCATAGGTACCATATCTAGTTCACTCTGCTCATGAAACTGATACAAACCACAGCATCTCTTACATTGATGCTCTTTAGTTAATAGTGAAAAACTTGTTGGGTTTGTGAAATGTGTAAATTCATTTGAGCCGAAGACTCCTGCCTTTACCGGAAATGAACTCTTGCTTGTAGGAAGAAACAGAGCATTTTGTTTAACTCCCATTCTCAAGGGAAATTCAGACCAGTGTTCTCATCCATGAAACACTCTCTGTTTTAACACAAGAAGCATGCTCTTCTTTCCAACTTCTGCAATAGAGCAAGGAACATGAGCATGCCCAGAAAAAATGAACTGTGTCTCCTACTCATACAAATGGTATCTAGTTCAACTCTGCTAATGAAACTGATACAAACCACAGGTTCCATTACATAGATGCTCTTTAGTTCGTAGTGAAAAACTTGTTGGGTTTGTGAACTGTGTAAATTCATTTGAGCCCAAAAATAACTGTGTTTACCGGAAATGAACTCTTGCATGTAGGAGGACACAGACCATGGAGTTTAACTCAGATTCTATAGGGAAATTCAGAAAAGTGTTCTCATCCATGAAACACAGTCTGTTTTAACGCAGGAAGCATGCTCTTCTTTCCAGCATCTGCAATACAGAAAGAAACATGACCATGGCCAGAAAAAAAGTACTGTGTTTACTACTCATAGGTACCTTATCTAGTTCACTCTGCTTATGAAACTGATACAAACCACAGCATCTCTTACATTGATGCTCTTTAGTTAATAGTAAAAACCTGTTGTGTTTGTGAACTGTGTAAATTCATTTGAGCCGAAAATTCACTGTGTTTACAAGAAATGAATTCTTGCTTGTTGGAAGACACAGAGCATTTGGTTTAACTCCATTTCTGAAGGGAAATTCAGACCAGTGTTCTCATCCATGAAACACACTCCGTTTTAACGGGAGTAGCATGCTCTTGTTTCAAGCTTCTGCAATATTGCAAGGAACAAGAGCATGCCCAGAAAAAAAGAACTGTGTCCCCTACTCATACCAACAATATCTAGTTCAACTCTGCTTATGAAACTGATACAAACCACAGGATCAATTACATAGATGCTCTTTAGTTCATAGTGAAAAACTTGTTGGGTTTGTGAACTGTGTAAATTCATTTGAGCCGAAACATAACTGGGGATACCGGAAATGAACTCTTGCATGTAGGAGGACACAGACCATGGAGTTTAACTCAGATTCTATAAGGAAATTCAGAAAAGTGTTCTCATCCATGAAACACAGTCTGTTTTAACGCAGGAAGCATGCTCTTCTTTCCAGCATCTGCAATACAGCAAGAAACATGAGCATTGCCAGAAAAAAAGAACTGTGTTTCCTACTCATAGGTACCATATCTAGTTCACTCTGCTCATGAAACTGATACAATCCACAGTATCTCTTACATTGATGCTCTTTAGTTAATAGCGAAAAACCTGTTGGGTTTGTGAACTATGTAAATTCATTTGAGCTGAAAATTCTCTGTGTTTACAAGAAATGAATTCTTTCTTGTTAGAAGACACAGAGCATTTGGTTTAACTCCATTTCTGAAGGGAAATTCAGAACAGTGTTCTCATCCATGAAACACACTCTGTTTTAACGCAGGAAGCATGCTCTTCTTTCCAGCATCTGCAATACAGCAAGGAACATGAGCATGCCCAGAAAAAAAGAACTGCTTTTCTGACTCAAACGGACCATATCTAGTTCAACTCTATTTATGACACTTATACAAGACAAATCAACTCTTACACAGATGCTCTTTACTTCATAGTGAAAATCATATTGGTTTCATGAACTGTGTAAACTCATTTGAGCCGAAAAATAACTGGGTTTACCGGAAATGAACTCTTGCATGTAGGAGGACACAGACCATGGAGTTTAACTCAGATTGTATAGGGAAATTCAGAAAAGTGTTCTCAGCCATGAAACACAGTGTGTTTTAACGCAAGAAGCATACTCTTTCTTTCCAGCATCTGCAATACAGCAAGAAAAATGGGCATGGCCAGAAAAAAAGAACTGTGTTTCCTACTCATAGGTACCATATCTAGTACACTCTGCTTATGAAACTGATACAAACCACAGCATCTCTTACATTGATGCTCTTTAGTTAATAGTGAAAATCCTGTTGGGTTTGTGAACTGTGTAAATTCATTTGAGCCGAAAATTCACTGTGTTTACAAGAAATGAATTCTTGCCTGTTGGAAGACACAGAGCATTTGGTTTAACTCCATTTCTGAAGGGAAATTCCGACCTGTGTTCTCATCCATGAAACACACTCCGTTTTAACGGGAGAAGCATGCTCTTCTTTCCAGCTTCTGCAATACAGCAAGGAAAAAGAGCATGCCCAGATAAAAAGAACTGAATCTCCTACTCATTCGAACAATGTCTAGTTCAAATCTGCTTATGAAACTGATACAAACAAGATCATCTCTTACATAGTTGCTCTTTAGTTAATAGTGAAAATTGTGTAGGTTTCGTTAACTGTGTAAATTCATTGGAGCCCAAAAATAACTGGGTTTACCAGAAATGAACTCTTGCATGTAGGAAGACACAGACAATGGAGTTTAACTCAGATTCTATAGGGAAATTCAGAAAAGTGTTCTCATCCATGAATCACAGTCTGTTTTAATGCAAGAAGCATGCTCTTCTTTCCAGCATCTGCAATACAGAAAGAAACATGAGCATGGCCAGAAAAAAAGAACTGTGTTTCCTTCTCATAGGTACCTTATCTAGTTCACTCTGCTTATGAAACTGATACAAACCACAGCATCTCTTACATTGATGCTCTTTAGTTAATAGTAAAAACCTGTTGGGTTTGTGAACTGTGTAAATTCATTTGAGCCGAAAATTCACTGTGTTTACAAGAAATGAATTCTTGCTTGTTGGAAGACACAGAGCGTTTGGTTTAACTCCATTTCTGAAGGGAAATTCAGACCAGTGTTCTCATCCATGAAATACACTCCGTTTTAACGGGAGTAGCATGCTCTTCTTTCAAGCTTCTGCAATAGAGCAAGGAACAAGAGCATGCACAGAAAAAAAGAACTGTGTCTCCTACTCATACCAACAATATCTAGTTCAACTCTGCTTATGAAACTGATACAAACCACAGGATCAATTACATAGATGCTCTTTAGTTCATAGTGAAAAACTTGTTGGGTTTGTGAACTGTGTAAATTCATTTGAGCCGAAACATAACTGGGGATACCGGAAATGAACTCTTGCATGTAGGAGGACACAGACCATGGAGTTTAACTCAGATTCTATAAGGAAATTCAGAAAAGTGTTCTCATCCATGAAACACAGTCTGTTTTAACGCAGGAAGCATGCTCTTCTTTCCAGCATCGCAATACAGCAAGAAACATGAGCATTGCCAGAAAAAAAGAACTGTGTTTCCTACTCATAGGTACCATATCTAGTTCACTCTGCTTATGAAACTGATACAATCCACAGCATCTCTTACATTGATGCTCTTTAGTTAATAGCGAAAAACCTGTTGTGTTTGTGAACTATGTAAATTCATTTGAGCTGAAAATTCTCTGTGTTTACAAGAAATGAATTCTTTCTTGTTAGAAGACACAGAGCATTTGGTTTAACTCCATTTCTGAAGGGAAATTCAGAACAGTGTTCTCATCCATGAAACACACTCTGTTTTAACGCAGGAAGCATGATCTTCTTTCCAGCATACGCAATACAGCAAGGAACATGAGCATGCCCAGAAAAAAATAACTGTGTCTCCTAATCATACGGACCATATCTAGTTCAACTCTGCTAATGAAACTGATACAAAGCACAGGATCAATTACAAAGATGCTCTTTAGTTCATAGTGAAAATTGTGTTGGTTTCGTGAACTGTGTAAATTCATTTGAGCCCAAAAATAACTGGGTTTACCGGAAATGAACTCTTGCATGTAGGAAGACACAGACCATGGAGTTTAACTCAGATTCTATAGGGAAATTCAGAAAAGTGTTCTCAGCCATGAAACACAGTCTGTTTTAACGCAAGAAGCATGCTCTTCTTTCCAGCATCTGCACTACAGCAAGAAACATGAGCATGGCCAGAAAAAAAGAACTGTGTTTCTGATTCAAACGGACCATATCTAGGTCAACTCTGCTTATGAAACTGATACAAACCACAGCATCTCTTTCATAGAAACTCTTTAGTTAATAGTGATAAACTTGTTGGGTTTGTGAACTGTGTAAATTCATTTGAGCCGAAAATTCCCTGCCTTTACCAGAAATGAACTCTTGCTTGTAGGAAGACACAGAGCATTTGGTTTAACTCCATGTCTGAGGGGAAATTCAGACCTGTGTTCTCATCCATGAAACTCAGTCTGTTTTAACGCAAGAAGCATGCTCTTTTTTCCAGCATCTGCAATACAGCAAGAAACATGAGCATGGCCAGAAAAAAGAACTGCTTTTCTGACTCAAACGGACCATATCTAGTTCAACTCTATTTATGACACTTATACAAGACACATCAACTCTTACACAGATGCTCTTTACTTCATAGTGAAAATCATATTGGTTTCATGAACTGTATAAACTCATTTGAGCCGAAAAATAACTGGGTTTACCGGAAATGAACTCTTGCATGTAGGAGGACACAGACCATGGAGTTTAACTCAGATTCTATAGGGAAATTCAGAAAAGTGTTCTCATAAATGAAACAGAGTCTGTTTTAATGCAAGAAGCATGCTCTTCTTTCCAGCATCTGCAATACAGCAAGAAACATGAGCATGGCCAGATAAAAAGGACTTTGTTTCCTACTCCTACGGACCATATCTAGTTCTACTATGCTTATGAAACTGATACAAACCACAGCATCCCTTACATAGATGCACTTTAGTTAATAGTGAAAATCGTGTTGGGTTTCTGAACTGTGTAAATTCATTTGAGCCGAAAAATCCCTGCCTTTACCAGAAATCAACTCTTGCTTATAGGAAGACACAGAGCATGGCGTTTAACTCCATTTCCGAAGGGAAATTCAGAGCAGTGTTCTCATCCATGAAACACACTCCATTTTAATGGAAGAAGCATGCTCTTCTTTCCAGCTTCTGCAATACAGCAAGGAACATGAGCATTCGAAAAAAAAGAACTGTATCTCCTACTCATACGAAAAATATCAAGTTCAACTCTGCTTATGAAACTGATACAAACCACATCATCTCTTACATTGATGCTCTTTAGTTAATAGTGATAAACTTGTTGGGTTTGTGAAATGTGTAAATTCATTTGAGCCGATAATTCCTGCCTATACCAAAAATGAACTCTTGCTTGTAGGAAGACACAGAGCATTTGGTTTAACTCCCTTTCTGAAGGGAAATTCAGACCAGTGTTCTCATCCATGAAACACACTCTGTTTTAACGCAGGAAGCATGCTCTTCTTTCCAACTTCTGCAATAGAGCAAGGAACATTAGCATGCCCAGAAAAAAAGAACTGTGTCTCCTATGCATACGAACAGTATCTAGTTCAACTCTGCTAATGAAACTGATACAAACCACAGGATCAATTACATAGATGCTCTTTAGTTCGTAGTGAAAAACTTGTTAGGTTTGTGAACTGTGTAAATTCATTTGAGCCGAAAAATAACTGGGTTTACCGGAAATGAACTCTTGCATGTAGGAGGACACAGACCATGGAGTTTAACTCAGATTCTATAGGGAAATTCAGAAAAGTGTTTCAGCCATGAAACACAGTCTGTTTTAACGCAAGAAGCATACTCTTCTTTCCAGCATCTGCAATACAGCAAGAAAAATGGGCATTGCCAGAAAAAAAGAACTGTGTTTCCTACTCATAGGTACCATATCTAGTACACTCTGCTTATGAAACTGATACAAACCACAGCATCTCTTACATTTATGCTCTTTAGTTAATAGTGAAAAACCTGTTGGGTTTGTGAACTGTGTAAATTCATTTGAGCCGAAAATTCACTGTGTTTACAATAAATGAATTCTTGCTTGTAGGAAGACACAGAGCATTTGGTTTAACTCCCTTTCTGAAGGGAAATTCAGACCTGTGTTCTCATCCATGAAACACACTCCGTTTTAACGGGAGAAGCATGCTCTTCTTTCCAGCTTCTGCAATACAGCAAGGAACAAGAGCATGCCCAGATAAAAAGAACTGAATCTCCTACTCATTCGAACAATATCTAGTTCAAATCTGCTTATGAAACTGATACAAACCAGATCATCTCTTAAATAGATGCTCTTTAGTTAATAGTGAAAATTGTGTAGGATTTGTTAACTGTGTAAATTCATTGAAGCCCAAAAATACCTGGGTTTACCAGTAATGAACTCTTGCATGTAGGAAGACATAGACAATGGAGTTTAACTCAGAATCTATAGGGAAATTCAGAAAAGTGTTCTCATCCATGAAACACAGTCTGTTTTAATGCAAGAAGCATGCTCTTCTTTCCAGCATCTGCAATACAGAAAGAAACATGAGCATGGCCAGAAAAAAAGAACTGTGTTTCCTACTCATAGGTACCTTATCTAGTTCACTCTGCTTATGAAACTGATACAAACCACAGCATCTCTTACATTGATGCTCTTTAGTTAATAGTAAAAACCTGTTTGGTTTGTGAGCTGTGTAAATTCATTTGAGCCGAAAATTCACTGTGTTTACAAGAAATGAATTCTTGCTTGTTGGAAGACACAGAGCGTTTGGTTTAACTCCATTTCTGAAGGGAAATTCAGACCAGTGTTCTCATCCATGAAACACACTCCGTTTTAACGGGAGAAGCATGCTCTCGTTTCAAGCTTCTGCAATATTGCAAGGAACAAGAGCATGCCCAGTAAAAAAGAACTGTGTCTCCTACTCATACCAACAATATCTAGTTCAACTCTGCTTATGAAACTGATACAAACCACAGGATCAATTACATAGATGCTCTTTAGTTCATAGTGAAAAACTTGTTGGGTTTGTGTACTGTGTAAATTCATTTGAGCCGAAAAATAACTGGGTATACCGGAAATGAACTCTTGCATGTAGGAGGACACAGACCATGGAGTTTAACTCAGATTCAATAGGGAAATTCAGAAAAGTGTTCTCATCCATGAAACACAGTCTGTTTTAATGCAAGAAGCATGCTCTTCTTTCCAGCATCTGCAATACAGAAAGAAACATGAGCATGGCCAGAAAAAAAGAACTGTGTTTCCTACTCATAGGTACCTTATCTAGTTCACTCTGCTTATGAAACTGATACAAACCACAGCATCTCTTACATTGATGCTCTTTAGTTAATAGTAAAAACCTGTTGGGTTTGTGAACTGTGTAAATTCATTTGAGCCGAAAATTCACTGTGTTTACAAGAAATGAATTCTTGCTTGTTGGAAGACACAGAGCGTTTGGTTTAACTCCATTTCTGAAGGGAAATTCAGACCAGTGTTCTCATCCATGAAACACACTCCGTTTTAACGGGAGAAGCATGCTCTTGTTTCAAGCTTCTGCAATACAGCAAGGAACATGAGCATTCCCAAAAAAAAGAACTGTATCTCCTACTCATACGAAAAATATCTAGTTCAACTCTGCTTATGAAACTGATACAAACCACATCATCTCTTACATAGATGCTCTTTAGTTAATAGTGATAAACTTGTTGGGTTTGTGAAATGTGTAAATTCATTTGAGCCGAAAATTCCTACCTTTACCAGAAATGAACTCTTGCTTGTAGGAAGACACAGAGCATTTGGTTTAACTCCCTTTCTGAAGGGAAATTCAGACCAGTGTTCTCATCCATGAAACACACTCCGTTTTACTGGAGGAAGCATGCTCTTCTTTCCAGCTTCTGCAATACAGCAAGGAACATGAGCATGCCCAGAAAAAAAGAACTGCTTTTCTGACTCAAACGGACCATATCTAGTTCAACTCTATTTATGACACTTATACAAGACAAATCAACTCTTACACAGATGCTCTTTACTTCATAGTGAAAATCATATTGGTTTCATGAACTGTGTAAACTCATTTGAGCCGAAAAATAACTGGGTTTACCGGAAATGAACTCTTGCATGTAGGAGGACACAGACCATGGAGTTTAACTCAGATTCTATAGGGAAATTCAGAAAAGTGTTCTCATCCATGAAACACAGTCTGTTTTAATGCAAGAAGCATGCTCTTCTTTCCAGCATCTGGAATACAGCAAGAAACATGAGGATGGCTAGAAAAAAAGAACTGTGTTTCCTACTCATAGGTTCCATATCTAGTTCACTCTGCTTATGAAACTGATACAAACCACAGCATCTCTTACATTGATGCTCTTTAGTTAATAGTGATAAACTTGTTGGGTTTGTGAAATGTGTAAATTCATTTGAGCCGAAAATTCCTGCCTTTACCAGAAATGAACTCTTGCTTGTAGGAAGAAACAGAGCATTTGGTTTAACTCCCACTCTGAAGGGAAATTCAGACCATTGTTCTCATCCATGAAACACACTCTGTTTTAACGCAAGAAGCATGCTCTTCTTTCCAACTTCTGCAATAGAGCAAGGAACATGAGCATGCCCAGAAAAAAAGAACTGTGTCTCCTACTCATACAAACGGTATCTAGTTCAACTCTGCTAATGAAACTGATACAAACCACAGGTTCAATTACATAGATGCTCTTTAGTTCGTAGTGAAAAACTTGTTGGGTTTGTGAACTGTGTAAATTCATTTGAGCCCAAAAATAACTGGGTTTACCGGAAATGAATTCTTGCATGTAGGAGGACACAGACCATGGAGTTTAACTCAGATTGTATAGGGAAATTCAGAAAAGTGTTCTCAGCCATGAAACACAGTGTGTTTTAACGCAAGAAGCATACTCTTTCTTTCCAGCATCTGCAATACAGCAAGAAAAATGGGCATGGCCAGAAAAAAAGAACTGTGTTTCCTACTCATAGGTACCATATCTAGTACACTCTGCTTATGAAACTGATACAAACCACAGCATCTCTTACATTGATGCTCTTTAGTTAATAGTGAAAATCCTGTTGGGTTTGTGAACTGTGTAAATTCATTTGAGCCGAAAATTCACTGTGTTTACAAGAAATGAATTCTTGCCTGTTGGAAGACACAGAGCATTTGGTTTAACTCCATTTCTGAAGGGAAATTCCGACCTGTGTTCTCATCCATGAAACACACTCCGTTTTAACGGGAGAAGCATGCTCTTCTTTCCAGCTTCTGCAATACAGCAAGGAACAAGAGCATGCCCAGATAAAAAGAACTGAATCTCCTACTCATTCGAACCATGTCTAGTTCAAATCTGCTTATGAAACTGATACAAACCAGATCATCTCTTACATAGTTGCTCTTTAGTTAATAGTGAAAATTGTGTAGGTTTCGTTAACTGTGTAAATTCATTGGAGCCCAAAAATAACTGGGTTTACCAGAAATGAACTCTTGCATGTAGGAAGACACAGACAATGGAGTTTAACTCAGATTCTATAGGGAAATTCAGAAAAGTGTTCTCATCCATGAATCACAGTCTGTTTTAATGCAAGAAGCATGCTCTTCTTTCCAGCATCTGCAATACAGAAAGAAACATGAGCATGGCCAGAAAAAAAGAACTGTGTTTCCTTCTCATAGGTACCTTATCTAGTTCACTCTGCTTATGAAACTGATACAAACCACAGCATCTCTTACATTGATGCTCTTTAGTTAATAGTAAAAACCTGTTGGGTTTGTGAACTGTGTAAATTCATTTGAGCCGAAAATTCACTGTGTTTACAAGAAATGAATTCTTGCTTGTTGGAAGACACAGAGCATTTGGTTTAACTCCATTTCTGAAGGGAAATTCAGACCAGTGTTCTCATCCATGAAATACACTCCGTTTTAACGGGAGTAGCATGCTCTTCTTTCAAGCTTCTGCAATAGAGCAAGGAACAAGAGCATGCACAGAAAAAAAGAACTGTGTCTCCTACTCATACCAACAATATCTAGTTCAACTCTGCTTATGAAACTGATACAAACCACAGGATCAATTACATAGATGCTCTTTAGTTCATAGTGAAAAACTTGTTGGGTTTGTGAACTGTGTAAATTCATTTGAGCCGAAACATAACTGGGGATACCGGAAATGAACTCTTGCATGTAGGAGGACACAGACCATGGAGTTTAACTCAGATTCTATAAGGAAATTCAGAAAAGTGTTCTCATCCATGAAACACAGTCTGTTTTAACGCAGGAAGCATGCTCTTCTTTCCAGCATCGCAATACAGCAAGAAACATGAGCATTGCCAGAAAAAAAGAACTGTGTTTCCTACTCATAGGTACCATATCTAGTTCACTCTGCTTATGAAACTGATACAATCCACAGCATCTCTTACATTGATGCTCTTTAGTTAATAGCGAAAAACCTGTTGTGTTTGTGAACTATGTAAATTCATTTGAGCTGAAAATTCTCTGTGTTTACAAGAAATGAATTCTTTCTTGTTAGAAGACACAGAGCATTTGGTTTAACTCCATTTCTGAAGGGAAATTCAGAACAGTGTTCTCATCCATGAAACACACTCTGTTTTAACGCAGGAAGCATGATCTTCTTTCCAGCATACGCAATACAGCAAGGAACATGAGCATGCCCAGAAAAAAATAACTGTGTCTCCTAATCATACGGACCATATCTAGTTCAACTCTGCTAATGAAACTGATACAAAGCACAGGATCAATTACATAGATGCTCTTTAGTTCATAGTGAAAATTGTGTTGGTTTCGTGAACTGTGTAAATTCATTTGAGCCCAAAAATAACTGGGTTTACCGGAAATGAACTCTTGCATGTAGGAAGACACAGACCATGGAGTTTAACTCAGATTCTATAGGGAAATTCAGAAAAGTGTTCTCAGCCATGAAACACAGTCTGTTTTAACGCAAGAAGCATGCTCTTCTTTCCAGCATCTGCACTACAGCAAGAAACATGAGCATGGCCAGAAAAAAAGAACTGTGTTTCTGATTCAAACGGACCATATCTAGGTCAACTCTGCTTATGAAACTGATACAAACCACAGCATCTCTTTCATAGAAACTCTTTAGTTAATAGTGATAAACTTGTTGGGTTTGTGAACTGTGTAAATTCATTTGAGCCGAAAATTCCCTGCCTTTACCAGAAATGAACTCTTGCTTGTAGGAAGACACAGAGCATTTGGTTTAACTCCATGTCTGAGGGGAAATTCAGACCTGTGTTCTCATCCATGAAACTCAGTCTGTTTTAACGCAAGAAGCATGCTCTTTTTTCCAGCATCTGCAATACAGCAAGAAACATGAGCATGGCCAGAAAAAAGAACTGCTTTTCTGACTCAAACGGACCATATCTAGTTCAACTCTATTTATGACACTTATACAAGACACATCAACTCTTACACAGATGCTCTTTACTTCATAGTGAAAATCATATTGGTTTCATGAACTGTATAAACTCATTTGAGCCGAAAAATAACTGGGTTTACCGGAAATGAACTCTTGCATGTAGGAGGACACAGACCATGGAGTTTAACTCAGATTCTATAGGGAAATTCAGAAAAGTGTTCTCATAAATGAAACAGAGTCTGTTTTAATGCAAGAAGCATGCTCTTCTTTCCAGCATCTGCAATACAGCAAGAAACATGAGCATGGCCAGATAAAAAGGACTTTGTTTCCTACTCCTACGGACCATATCTAGTTCTACTATGCTTATGAAACTGATACAAACCACAGCATCCCTTACATAGATGCACTTTAGTTAATAGTGAAAATCGTGTTGGGTTTCTGAACTGTGTAAATTCATTTGAGCCGAAAAATCCCTGCCTTTACCAGAAATCAACTCTTGCTTATAGGAAGACACAGAGCATGGCGTTTAACTCCATTTCCGAAGGGAAATTCAGAGCAGTGTTCTCATCCATGAAACACACTCCATTTTAATGGAAGAAGCATGCTCTTCTTTCCAGCTTCTGCAATACAGCAAGGAACATGAGCATTCGAAAAAAAAGAACTGTATCTCCTACTCATACGAAAAATATCAAGTTCAACTCTGCTTATGAAACTGATACAAACCACATCATCTCTTACATTGATGCTCTTTAGTTAATAGTGATAAACTTGTTGGGTTTGTGAAATGTGTAAATTCATTTGAGCCGATAATTCCTGCCTATACCAAAAATGAACTCTTGCTTGTAGGAAGACACAGAGCATTTGGTTTAACTCCCTTTCTGAAGGGAAATTCAGAAAAGTGTTCTCATCCATGAAACACACTCTGTTTTAACGCAGGAAGCATGCTCTTCTTTCCAACTTCTGCAATAGAGCAAGGAACATTAGCATGCCCAGAAAAAAAGAACTGTGTCTCCTATGCATACGAACAGTATCTAGTTCAACTCTGCTAATGAAACTGATACAAACCACAGGATCAATTACATAGATGCTCTTTAGTTCGTAGTGAAAAACTTGTTAGGTTTGTGAACTGTGTAAATTCATTTGAGCCGAAAAATAACTGGGTTTACCGGAAATGAACTCTTGCATGTAGGAGGACACAGACCATGGAGTTTAACTCAGATTCTATAGGGAAATTCAGAAAAGTGTTTCAGCCATGAAACACAGTCTGTTTTAACGCAAGAAGCATACTCTTCTTTCCAGCATCTGCAATACAGCAAGAAAAATGGGCATTGCCAGAAAAAAAGAACTGTGTTTCCTACTCATAGGTACCATATCTAGTACACTCTGCTTATGAAACTGATACAAACCACAGCATCTCTTACATTTATGCTCTTTAGTTAATAGTGAAAAACCTGTTGGGTTTGTGAACTGTGTAAATTCATTTGAGCCGAAAATTCACTGTGTTTACAATAAATGAATTCTTGCTTGTAGGAAGACACAGAGCATTTGGTTTAACTCCCTTTCTGAAGGGAAATTGAGACCTGTGTTCTCATCCATGAAACACACTCCGTTTTAACGGGAGAAGCATGCTCTTCTTTCCAGCTTCTGCAATACAGCAAGGAACAAGAGCATGCCCAGATAAAAAGAACTGAATCTCCTACTCATTCGAACAATATCTAGTTCAAATCTGCTTATGAAACTGATACAAACCAGATCATCTCTTAAATAGATGCTCTTTAGTTAATAGTGAAAATTGTGTAGGATTTGTTAACTGTGTAAATTCATTGAAGCCCAAAAATACCTGGGTTTACCAGTAATGAACTCTTGCATGTAGGAAGACATAGACAATGGAGTTTAACTCAGAATCTATAGGGAAATTCAGAAAAGTGTTCTCATCCATGAAACACAGTCTGTTTTAATGCAAGAAGCATGCTCTTCTTTCCAGCATCTGCAATACAGAAAGAAACATGAGCATGGCCAGAAAAAAAGAACTGTGTTTCCTACTCATAGGTACCTTATCTAGTTCACTCTGCTTATGAAACTGATACAAACCACAGCATCTCTTACATTGATGCTCTTTAGTTAATAGTAAAAACCTGTTTGGTTTGTGAGCTGTGTAAATTCATTTGAGCCGAAAATTCACTGTGTTTACAAGAAATGAATTCTTGCTTGTTGGAAGACACAGAGCGTTTGGTTTAACTCCATTTCTGAAGGGAAATTCAGACCAGTGTTCTCATCCATGAAACACACTCCGTTTTAACGGGAGAAGCATGCTCTCGTTTCAAGCTTCTGCAATATTGCAAGGAACAAGAGCATGCCCAGTAAAAAAGAACTGTGTCTCCTACTCATACCAACAATATCTAGTTCAACTCTGCTTATGAAACTGATACAAACCACAGGATCAATTACATAGATGCTCTTTAGTTCATAGTGAAAAACTTGTTGGGTTTGTGTACTGTGTAAATTCATTTGAGCCGAAAAATAACTGGGTATACCGGAAATGAACTCTTGCATGTAGGAGGACACAGACCATGGAGTTTAACTCAGATTCAATAGGGAAATTCAGAAAAGTGTTCTCATCCATGAAACACAGTCTGTTTTAATGCAAGAAGCATGCTCTTCTTTCCAGCATCTGCAATACAGAAAGAAACATGAGCATGGCCAGAAAAAAAGAACTGTGTTTCCTACTCATAGGTACCTTATCTAGTTCACTCTGCTTATGAAACTGATACAAACCACAGCATCTCTTACATTGATGCTCTTTAGTTAATAGTAAAAACCTGTTGGGTTTGTGAACTGTGTAAATTCATTTGAGCCGAAAATTCACTGTGTTTACAAGAAATGAATTCTTGCTTGTTGGAAGACACAGAGCGTTTGGTTTAACTCCATTTCTGAAGGGAAATTCAGACCAGTGTTCTCATCCATGAAACACACTCCGTTTTAACGGGAGAAGCATGCTCTTGTTTCAAGCTTCTGCAATACAGCAAGGAACATGAGCATTCCCAAAAAAAAGAACTGTATCTCCTACTCATACGAAAAATATCTAGTTCAACTCTGCTTATGAAACTGATACAAACCACATCATCTCTTACATAGATGCTCTTTAGTTAATAGTGATAAACTTGTTGGGTTTGTGAAATGTGTAAATTCATTTGAGCCGAAAATTCCTACCTTTACCAGAAATGAACTCTTGCTTGTAGGAAGACACAGAGCATTTGGTTTAACTCCCTTTCTGAAGGGAAATTCAGACCAGTGTTCTCATCCATGAAACACACTCCGTTTTACTGGAGGAAGCATGCTCTTCTTTCCAGCTTCTGCAATACAGCAAGGAACATGAGCATGCCCAGAAAAAAAGAACTGCTTTTCTGACTCAAACGGACCATATCTAGTTCAACTCTATTTATGACACTTATACAAGACAAATCAACTCTTACACAGATGCTCTTTACTTCATAGTGAAAATCATATTGGTTTCATGAACTGTGTAAACTCATTTGAGCCGAAAAATAACTGGGTTTACCGGAAATGAACTCTTGCATGTAGGAGGACACAGACCATGGAGTTTAACTCAGATTCTATAGGGAAATTCAGAAAAGTGTTCTCATCCATGAAACACAGTCTGTTTTAATGCAAGAAGCATGCTCTTCTTTCCAGCATCTGGAATACAGCAAGAAACATGAGGATGGCTAGAAAAAAAGAACTGTGTTTCCTACTCATAGGTTCCATATCTAGTTCACTCTGCTTATGAAACTGATACAAACCACAGCATCTCTTACATTGATGCTCTTTAGTTAATAGTGATAAACTTGTTGGGTTTGTGAAATGTGTAAATTCATTTGAGCCGATAATTCCTGCCTATACCAAAAATGAACTCTTGCTTGTAGGAAGACACAGAGCATTTGGTTTAACTCCCTTTCTGAAGGGAAATTCAGAAAAGTGTTCTCATCCATGAAACACACTCTGTTTTAACGCAGGAAGCATGCTCTTCTTTCCAACTTCTGCAATAGAGCAAGGAACATTAGCATGCCCAGAAAAAAAGAACTGTGTCTCCTATGCATACGAACAGTATCTAGTTCAACTCTGCTAATGAAACTGATACAAACCACAGGATCAATTACATAGATGCTCTTTAGTTCGTAGTGAAAAACTTGTTAGGTTTGTGAACTGTGTAAATTCATTTGAGCCGAAAAATAACTGGGTTTACCGGAAATGAACTCTTGCATGTAGGAGGACACAGACCATGGAGTTTAACTCAGATTCTATAGGGAAATTCAGAAAAGTGTTTCAGCCATGAAACACAGTCTGTTTTAACGCAAGAAGCATACTCTTCTTTCCAGCATCTGCAATACAGCAAGAAAAATGGGCATTGCCAGAAAAAAAGAACTGTGTTTCCTACTCATAGGTACCATATCTAGTACACTCTGCTTATGAAACTGATACAAACCACAGCATCTCTTACATTTATGCTCTTTAGTTAATAGTGAAAAACCTGTTGGGTTTGTGAACTGTGTAAATTCATTTGAGCCGAAAATTCACTGTGTTTACAATAAATGAATTCTTGCTTGTAGGAAGACACAGAGCATTTGGTTTAACTCCCTTTCTGAAGGGAAATTGAGACCTGTGTTCTCATCCATGAAACACACTCCGTTTTAACGGGAGAAGCATGCTCTTCTTTCCAGCTTCTGCAATACAGCAAGGAACAAGAGCATGCCCAGATAAAAAGAACTGAATCTCCTACTCATTCGAACAATATCTAGTTCAAATCTGCTTATGAAACTGATACAAACCAGATCATCTCTTAAATAGATGCTCTTTAGTTAATAGTGAAAATTGTGTAGGATTTGTTAACTGTGTAAATTCATTGAAGCCCAAAAATACCTGGGTTTACCAGTAATGAACTCTTGCATGTAGGAAGACATAGACAATGGAGTTTAACTCAGAATCTATAGGGAAATTCAGAAAAGTGTTCTCATCCATGAAACACAGTCTGTTTTAATGCAAGAAGCATGCTCTTCTTTCCAGCATCTGCAATACAGAAAGAAACATGAGCATGGCCAGAAAAAAAGAACTGTGTTTCCTACTCATAGGTACCTTATCTAGTTCACTCTGCTTATGAAACTGATACAAACCACAGCATCTCTTACATTGATGCTCTTTAGTTAATAGTAAAAACCTGTTTGGTTTGTGAGCTGTGTAAATTCATTTGAGCCGAAAATTCACTGTGTTTACAAGAAATGAATTCTTGCTTGTTGGAAGACACAGAGCGTTTGGTTTAACTCCATTTCTGAAGGGAAATTCAGACCAGTGTTCTCATCCATGAAACACACTCCGTTTTAACGGGAGAAGCATGCTCTCGTTTCAAGCTTCTGCAATATTGCAAGGAACAAGAGCATGCCCAGTAAAAAAGAACTGTGTCTCCTACTCATACCAACAATATCTAGTTCAACTCTGCTTATGAAACTGATACAAACCACAGGATCAATTACATAGATGCTCTTTAGTTCATAGTGAAAAACTTGTTGGGTTTGTGTACTGTGTAAATTCATTTGAGCCGAAAAATAACTGGGTATACCGGAAATGAACTCTTGCATGTAGGAGGACACAGACCATGGAGTTTAACTCAGATTCAATAGGGAAATTCAGAAAAGTGTTCTCATCCATGAAACACAGTCTGTTTTAATGCAAGAAGCATGCTCTTCTTTCCAGCATCTGCAATACAGAAAGAAACATGAGCATGGCCAGAAAAAAAGAACTGTGTTTCCTACTCATAGGTACCTTATCTAGTTCACTCTGCTTATGAAACTGATACAAACCACAGCATCTCTTACATTGATGCTCTTTAGTTAATAGTAAAAACCTGTTGGGTTTGTGAACTGTGTAAATTCATTTGAGCCGAAAATTCACTGTGTTTACAAGAAATGAATTCTTGCTTGTTGGAAGACACAGAGCGTTTGGTTTAACTCCATTTCTGAAGGGAAATTCAGACCAGTGTTCTCATCCATGAAACACACTCCGTTTTAACGGGAGAAGCATGCTCTTGTTTCAAGCTTCTGCAATACAGCAAGGAACATGAGCATTCCCAAAAAAAAGAACTGTATCTCCTACTCATACGAAAAATATCTAGTTCAACTCTGCTTATGAAACTGATACAAACCACATCATCTCTTACATAGATGCTCTTTAGTTAATAGTGATAAACTTGTTGGGTTTGTGAAATGTGTAAATTCATTTGAGCCGAAAATTCCTACCTTTACCAGAAATGAACTCTTGCTTGTAGGAAGACACAGAGCATTTGGTTTAACTCCCTTTCTGAAGGGAAATTCAGACCAGTGTTCTCATCCATGAAACACACTCCGTTTTACTGGAGGAAGCATGCTCTTCTTTCCAGCTTCTGCAATACAGCAAGGAACATGAGCATGCCCAGAAAAAAAGAACTGCTTTTCTGACTCAAACGGACCATATCTAGTTCAACTCTATTTATGACACTTATACAAGACAAATCAACTCTTACACAGATGCTCTTTACTTCATAGTGAAAATCATATTGGTTTCATGAACTGTGTAAACTCATTTGAGCCGAAAAATAACTGGGTTTACCGGAAATGAACTCTTGCATGTAGGAGGACACAGACCATGGAGTTTAACTCAGATTCTATAGGGAAATTCAGAAAAGTGTTCTCATCCATGAAACACAGTCTGTTTTAATGCAAGAAGCATGCTCTTCTTTCCAGCATCTGGAATACAGCAAGAAACATGAGGATGGCTAGAAAAAAAGAACTGTGTTTCCTACTCATAGGTTCCATATCTAGTTCACTCTGCTTATGAAACTGATACAAACCACAGCATCTCTTACATTGATGCTCTTTAGTTAATAGTGATAAACTTGTTGGGTTTGTGAAATGTGTAAATTCATTTGAGCCGAAAATTCCTGCCTTTACCAGAAATGAACTCTTGCTTGTAGGAAGAAACAGAGCATTTGGTTTAACTCCCATTCTGAAGGGAAATTCAGACCATTGTTCTCATCCATGAAACACACTCTGTTTTAACGCAAGAAGCATGCTCTTCTTTCCAACTTCTGCAATAGAGCAAGGAACATGAGCATGCCCAGAAAAAAAGAACTGTGTCTCCTACTCATACAAACGGTATCTAGTTCAACTCTGCTAATGAAACTGATACAAACCACAGGTTCAATTACATAGATGCTCTTTAGTTCGTAGTGAAAAACTTGTTGGGTTTGTGAACTGTGTAAATTCATTTGAGCCCAAAAATAACTGGGTTTACCGGAAATGAATTCTTGCATGTAGGAGGACACAGACCATGGAGTTTAACTCAGATTGTATAGGGAAATTCAGAAAAGTGTTCTCAGCCATGAAACACAGTGTGTTTTAACGCAAGAAGCATACTCTTTCTTTCCAGCATCTGCAATACAGCAAGAAAAATGGGCATGGCCAGAAAAAAAGAACTGTGTTTCCTACTCATAGGTACCATATCTAGTACACTCTGCTTATGAAACTGATACAAACCACAGCATCTCTTACATTGATGCTCTTTAGTTAATAGTGAAAATCCTGTTGGGTTTGTGAACTGTGTAAATTCATTTGAGCCGAAAATTCACTGTGTTTACAAGAAATGAATTCTTGCCTGTTGGAAGACACAGAGCATTTGGTTTAACTCCATTTCTGAAGGGAAATTCCGACCTGTGTTCTCATCCATGAAACACACTCCGTTTTAACGGGAGAAGCATGCTCTTCTTTCCAGCTTCTGCAATACAGCAAGGAACAAGAGCATGCCCAGATAAAAAGAACTGAATCTCCTACTCATTCGAACAATGTCTAGTTCAAATCTGCTTATGAAACTGATACAAACCAGATCATCTCTTACATAGTTGCTCTTTAGTTAATAGTGAAAATTGTGTAGGTTTCGTTAACTGTGTAAATTCATTGGAGCCCAAAAATAACTGGGTTTACCAGAAATGAACTCTTGCATGTAGGAAGACACAGACAATGGAGTTTAACTCAGATTCTATAGGGAAATTCAGAAAAGTGTTCTCATCCATGAATCACAGTCTGTTTTAATGCAAGAAGCATGCTCTTCTTTCCAGCATCTGCAATACAGAAAGAAACATGAGCATGGCCAGAAAAAAAGAACTGTGTTTCCTTCTCATAGGTACCTTATCTAGTTCACTCTGCTTATGAAACTGATACAAACCACAGCATCTCTTACATTGATGCTCTTTAGTTAATAGTAAAAACCTGTTGGGTTTGTGAACTGTGTAAATTCATTTGAGCCGAAAATTCACTGTGTTTACAAGAAATGAATTCTTGCTTGTTGGAAGACACAGAGCGTTTGGTTTAACTCCATTTCTGAAGGGAAATTCAGACCAGTGTTCTCATCCATGAAATACACTCCGTTTTAACGGGAGTAGCATGCTCTTCTTTCAAGCTTCTGCAATAGAGCAAGGAACAAGAGCATGCACAGAAAAAAAGAACTGTGTCTCCTACTCATACCAACAATATCTAGTTCAACTCTGCTTATGAAACTGATACAAACCACAGGATCAATTACATAGATGCTCTTTAGTTCATAGTGAAAAACTTGTTGGGTTTGTGAACTGTGTAAATTCATTTGAGCCGAAACATAACTGGGGATACCGGAAATGAACTCTTGCATGTAGGAGGACACAGACCATGGAGTTTAACTCAGATTCTATAAGGAAATTCAGAAAAGTGTTCTCATCCATGAAACACAGTCTGTTTTAACGCAGGAAGCATGCTCTTCTTTCCAGCATCGCAATACAGCAAGAAAAATGAGTATTGCCAGAAAAAAAGAACTGTGTTTCCTACTCATAGGTACCATATCTAGTTCACTCTGCTTATGAAACTGATACAATCCACAGCATCTCTTACATTGATGCTCTTTAGTTAATAGCGAAAAACCTGTTGTGTTTGTGAACTATGTAAATTCATTTGAGCTGAAAATTCTCTGTGTTTACAAGAAATGAATTCTTTCTTGTTAGAAGACACAGAGCATTTGGTTTAACTCCATTTCTGAAGGGAAATTCAGAACAGTGTTCTCATCCATGAAACACACTCTGTTTTAACGCAGGAAGCATGATCTTCTTTCCAGCATACGCAATACAGCAAGGAACATGAGCATGCCCAGAAAAAAATAACTGTGTCTCCTAATCATACGGACCATATCTAGTTCAACTCTGCTAATGAAACTGATACAAAGCACAGGATCAATTACATAGATGCTCTTTAGTTCATAGTGAAAATTGTGTTGGTTTCGTGAACTGTGTAAATTCATTTGAGCCCAAAAATAACTGGGTTTACCGGAAATGAACTCTTGCATGTAGGAAGACACAGACCATGGAGTTTAACTCAGATTCTATAGGGAAATTCAGAAAAGTGTTCTCAGCCATGAAACACAGTCTGTTTTAACGCAAGAAGCATGCTCTTCTTTCCAGCATCTGCACTACAGCAAGAAACATGAGCATGGCCAGAAAAAAAGAACTGTGTTTCTGATTCAAACGGACCATATCTAGGTCAACTCTGCTTATGAAACTGATACAAACCACAGCATCTCTTTCATAGAAACTCTTTAGTTAATAGTGATAAACTTGTTGGGTTTGTGAACTGTGTAAATTCATTTGAGCCGAAAATTCCCTGCCTTTACCAGAAATGAACTCTTGCTTGTAGGAAGACACAGAGCATTTGGTTTAACTCCATGTCTGAGGGGAAATTCAGACCTGTGTTCTCATCCATGAAACTCAGTCTGTTTTAACGCAAGAAGCATGCTCTTTTTTCCAGCATCTGCAATACAGCAAGAAACATGAGCATGGCCAGAAAAAAGAACTGCTTTTCTGACTCAAACGGACCATATCTAGTTCAACTCTATTTATGACACTTATACAAGACACATCAACTCTTACACAGATGCTCTTTACTTCATAGTGAAAATCATATTGGTTTCATGAACTGTATAAACTCATTTGAGCCGAAAAATAACTGGGTTTACAGGAAATGAACTCTTGCATGTAGGAGGACACAGACCATGGAGTTTAACTCAGATTCTATAGGGAAATTCAGAAAAGTGTTCTCATAAATGAAACAGAGTCTGTTTTAATGCAAGAAGCATGCTCTTCTTTCCAGCATCTGCAATACAGCAAGAAACATGAGCATGGCCAGATAAAAAGGACTTTGTTTCCTACTCCTACGGACCATATCTAGTTCTACTATGCTTATGAAACTGATACAAACCACAGCATCCCTTACATAGATGCACTTTAGTTAATAGTGAAAATCGTGTTGGGTTTCTGAACTGTGTAAATTCATTTGAGCCGAAAAATCCCTGCCTTTACCAGAAATCAACTCTTGCTTATAGGAAGACACAGAGCATGGCGTTTAACTCCATTTCCGAAGGGAAATTCAGAACAGTGTTCTCATCCATGAAACACACTCTGTTTTAACGCAAGAAGCATGTTCTTCTTTCCAGCTTCTGCAATACAGCAAGGAACATGAGCATTCGAAAAAAAAGAACTGTATCTCCTACTCATACGAAAAATATCAAGTTCAACTCTGCTTATGAAACTGATACAAACCACATCATCTCTTACATTGATGCTCTTTAGTTAATAGTGATAAACTTGTTGGGTTTGTGAAATGTGTAAATTCATTTGAGCCGATAATTCCTGCCTATACCAAAAATGAACTCTTGCTTGTAGGAAGACACAGAGCATTTGGTTTAACTCCCTTTCTGAAGGGAAATTCAGACCAGTGTTCTCATCCATGAAACACACTCTGTTTTAACGCAGGAAGCATGCTCTTCTTTCCAACTTCTGCAATAGAGCAAGGAACATTAGCATGCCCAGAAAAAAAGAACTGTGTCTCCTATGCATACGAACAGTATCTAGTTCAACTCTGCTAATGAAACTGATACAAACCACAGGATCAATTACATAGATGCTCTTTAGTTCGTAGTGAAAAACTTGTTAGGTTTGTGAACTGTGTAAATTCATTTGAGCCGAAAAATAACTGGGTTTACCGGAAATGAACTCTTGCATGTAGGAGGACACAGACCATGGAGTTTAACTCAGATTCTATAGGGAAATTCAGAAAAGTGTTTCAGCCATGAAACACAGTCTGTTTTAACGCAAGAAGCATACTCTTCTTTCCAGCATCTGCAATACAGCAAGAAAAATGGGCATTGCCAGAAAAAAAGAACTGTGTTTCCTACTCATAGGTACCATATCTAGTACACTCTGCTTATGAAACTGATACAAACCACAGCATCTCTTACATTTATGCTCTTTAGTTAATAGTGAAAAACCTGTTGGGTTTGTGAACTGTGTAAATTCATTTGAGCCGAAAATTCACTGTGTTTACAATAAATGAATTCTTGCTTGTAGGAAGACACAGAGCATTTGGTTTAACTCCCTTTCTGAAGGGAAATTCAGACCTGTGTTCTCATCCATGAAACACACTCCGTTTTAACGGGAGAAGCATGCTCTTCTTTCCAGCTTCTGCAATACAGCAAGGAACAAGAGCATGCCCAGATAAAAAGAACTGAATCTCCTACTCATTCGAACAATATCTAGTTCAAATCTGCTTATGAAACTGATACAAACCAGATCATCTCTTAAATAGATGCTCTTTAGTTAATAGTGAAAATTGTGTAGGATTTGTTAACTGTGTAAATTCATTGAAGCCCAAAAATACCTGGGTTTACTAGTAATGAACTCTTGCATGTAGGAAGACATAGACAATGGAGTTTAACTCAGAATCTATAGGGAAATTCAGAAAAGTGTTCTCATCCATGAAACACAGTCTGTTTTAATGCAAGAAGCATGCTCTTCTTTCCAGCATCTGCAATACAGAAAGAAACATGAGCATGGCCAGAAAAAAAGAACTGTGTTTCCTACTCATAGGTACCTTATCTAGTTCACTCTGCTTATGAAACTGATACAAACCACAGCATCTCTTACATTGATGCTCTTTAGTTAATAGTAAAAACCTGTTTGGTTTGTGAGCTGTGTAAATTCATTTGAGCCGAAAATTCACTGTGTTTACAAGAAATGAATTCTTGCTTGTTGGAAGACACAGAGCGTTTGGTTTAACTCCATTTCTGAAGGGAAATTCAGACCAGTGTTCTCATCCATGAAACACACTCCGTTTTAACGGGAGAAGCATGCTCTCGTTTCAAGCTTCTGCAATATTGCAAGGAACAAGAGCATGCCCAGTAAAAAAGAACTGTGTCTCCTACTCATACCAACAATATCTAGTTCAACTCTGCTTATGAAACTGATACAAACCACAGGATCAATTACATAGATGCTCTTTAGTTCATAGTGAAAAACTTGTTGGGTTTGTGTACTGTGTAAATTCATTTGAGCCGAAAAATAACTGGGTATACCGGAAATGAACTCTTGCATGTAGGAGGACACAGACCATGGAGTTTAACTCAGATTCAATAGGGAAATTCAGAAAAGTGTTCTCATCCATGAAACACAGTCTGTTTTAATGCAAGAAGCATGCTCTTCTTTCCAGCATCTGCAATACAGAAAGAAACATGAGCATGGCCAGAAAAAAAGAACTGTGTTTCCTACTCATAGGTACCTTATCTAGTTCACTCTGCTTATGAAACTGATACAAACCACAGCATCTTTTACATTGATGCTCTTTAGTTAATAGTAAAAACCTGTTGGGTTTGTGAACTGTGTAAATTCATTTGAGCCGAAAATTCACTGTGTTTACAAGAAATGAATTCTTGCTTGTTGGAAGACACAGAGCGTTTGGTTTAACTCCATTTCTGAAGGGAAATTCAGACCAGTGTTCTCATCCATGAAACACACTCCGTTTTAACGGGAGAAGCATGCTCTTGTTTCAAGCTTCTGCAATACAGCAAGGAACATGAGCATTCCCAAAAAAAAGAACTGTATCTCCTACTCATACGAAAAATATCTAGTTCAACTCTGCTTATGAAACTGATACAAACCACATCATCTCTTACATAGATGCTCTTTAGTTAATAGTGATAAACTTGTTGGGTTTGTGAAATGTGTAAATTCATTTGAGCCGAAAATTCCTACCTTTACCAGAAATGAACTCTTGCTTGTAGGAAGACACAGAGCATTTGGTTTAACTCCCTTTCTGAAGGGAAATTCAGACCAGTGTTCTCATCCATGAAACACACTCCGTTTTACTGGAGGAAGCATGCTCTTCTTTCCAGCTTCTGCAATACAGCAAGGAACATTAGCATGCCCAGAAAAAAAGAACTGTGTCTCCTAATCATACGGACCATATCTAGTTTAACTCTGCTAATGAAACTGATACAAACCACAGGATCAATTACATAGATGCTCTTTAGTTCATAGTGAAAAGCTTGTTGGGGTTTGTGAACTGTGTAAATTCATTTGAGCCGAAAAATAACTGGGTTTACCGGAAATGAACTCTGGCAAGTAGGAGGACACAGACCATGGAGTTATCTCAGATTGTATAGGGAAATTCAGAAAAGTGTTCTCAGCCATGAAACACAGTGTGTTTTAACGCAAGAAGCATACTCTTCTTTCCAGCATCTGCAAAACAGCAAGAAAAATGGGCATGGCCAGAAAAAAAGAACTGTGTTTCCTACTCATAGGTACCATATCTAGTACACTCTGCTTATGAAACTGATAAAAACCACAGCATCTCTTACATTGATGCTCTTTAGTTAATAGTGAAAAACCTGTTGGGTTTATGAACTGTGTAAATTCATTTGAGCCGAAAATTCACTGTGTTTACAAGAAATGAATTCTTGCTTGTTAGAAGACACAGAGCATTTTGTTTAACTCCATTTCTGAAGGGAAATGCAGAACAGTGTTCTCATCCATGAAACACACTCTGTTTTATCGCAGGAAGCATGCTCTTCTTTCCAGCTTCTGCAATAGAGCAAGGAACATGAGCATGCCCAGAAAAAAAGAACTGTGACTCCTACACATACGAACAGTATCTAGTTCAACTCTGCTAATGAAACTGATACAAACCACAGGTTCAATTACATAGATGCTCTTTAGTTCGTAGTGAAAAACTTGTTGGGTTTGTGAACTGTGTAAATTCATTTGAGCCGAAAAATAACTGGGTTTACCGGAAATGAACTCTTGCATGTAGGAGGACACAGACCATGGAGTTTAACTCAGATTCTATAGGGAAATTCAGAAAAGTGTTCTCAGCCATGAAACACAGTCTGTTTTAACGCAAGAAGCATACTCTTCTTTCCAGCATCTGCAATACAGCAAGAAAAATGGGCATGGCCAGAAAAAAAGAACTGTGTTTCCTACTCATAGGTACCATATCTAGTACACTCTGCTTATGAAACTGATACAAACCACAGCATCTCTTACATTGATGCTCTTTAGTTAATAGTGAAAAACCTGTAGGGTTTGTGAACTGTGTAAATTCTTTTGAGCCGAAAATTCACTGTGTTTACAAGAAATGAATTCTTGCTTGTTGGAAGACACAGAGCATTTGGTTTAACTCCATTTCTGAAGGGAAATTCAGACCTGTGTTCTCATCCATGAAACACACTCCGTTTTGACGGGAGAAGCATGCTCTTCTTTCCAGCATCTGCAATACAGCAAGAAACATGAGCATAGCCAGAAAAAAAGAACTGCTTTTCTGAATCAAACGGACCATATCTAGTTCAACTCTGTTTATGACTCTTATAGAAGTCACATCATCTCTTACACAGATGCTCTTTACTTCATAGTGAAAATCATATTGGTTTCATGAACTGTGTAAACTCATTTGAGCCGAAAAATAACTGGGTTTACCGGAAATGAACTCTTGCATGTAGGAGGACACAAACCATGGAGTTTAACTCAGATTCTATAGGGAAATTCAGAAAAGTGTTCTCATCAATGAAACACAGTCTGTTTTAATGCAAGAAGCGTGCTCTTCTTTCCAGCATCCGCAATACAGCAAGAAACATGAGCATGGCCACAAAAAAAGAACTGTGTTTCAAACTCATAGGGACCATATTTCATTCAACTCTGATTCTGAATCTGATAGAAAACACAGCGTCTCTTACATAGTTGCTCTTTAGTTAATAGTGAAAAACGTGTTGGGTTTGTGAACTGTGTAAATTCATATGAGCCGAAAATTACCTGCCTTTACCAGAGATGAACTCTTGCTTGTAGGAAGACACAGAGCATTTTGTTTAACTCCATTTCTGAATGTAAATTCAGACCTGTGTTCTCATCCATGAAACACAGTCTGTTTTAACGCAAGAAGCATGCTCTTTTTTCCAGCATCAGCAATACAGCAAGAAACATGAGCATGGCCAGAAAAAAAGAACTGCTTTTCTGACTCAAACAGACCATATCTAGTTCAACTCTATTTATGACACTTAAACAAGACACATCATCTCTTACACAGATGCTCTTTACTTCATAGTGAAAATCTTATTGGTTTCATGAACTGTGTAAACTCATTTGAGCCGAAAAATAACTGGGTTTACCGGAAATGAACTCTTGCATGTAGGAGGACACAGACCATGGAGTTTAACTCAGATTCTATAGGGAAATTCAGAAAAGTGTTCTCATCCATGAAACACAGTCTGTTTTAACGCAAGAAGCATACTCTTCTTTCCAGCATCTGCAATACAGCAAGAAAAATGGGCATGGCCAGAAAAAAAGAACTGTGTTTCCTACTCATAGGTACCATATCTAGTACACTCTGCTTATGAAACTGATACAAACCACAGCATCTCTTACATTGATGCTCTTTAGTTAATAGTGAAAAACCTGTAGGGTTTGTGAACTGTGTAAATTCTTTTGAGCTGAAAATTCACTGTGTTTACAAGAAATGAATTCTTGCTTGTTGGAAGACACAGAGCATTTGGTTTAACTCCATTTCTGAAGGGAAATTCAGACCTGTGTTCTCATCCATGAAACACACTCCGTTTTGACGGGAGAAGCATGCTCTTCTTTCTAGCTTCTGCAATACAGCAAGGAACAAGAGCATGCCCAGATAAAAAGAACTGAATCTCCTACTCATTCGAACAATATCTAGTTCAAATCTGCTTATGAAACTGATACAAACCACATCATCTCTTACATAGATGCTCTTTAGTTAATAGTGAAAATTGTGTAGGTTTTGTGAACTGTGAAAATTCATTGCAGCCCAAAAATACCTGGGTTTACCGGAAATGAACTCTTGCATGTAGGAAGACACAGACAATGGAGTTTAACTCAGATTCTATAGGGAAATTCAGATGAGTGTTCTCATCCATGAAACACAGTCTGTTTTAATGCAAGAAGCATGCTCTTCTTTCCAGCATCTGCAATACAGCAAGAAACATGAGCATGGCCAGAAAAAAAGAACTGTGTTTCCTACTCATAGGTACCATGTCTAGTACACTCTGCTTATGAAAGTGATACAAACCACAGCATCTCTTACATTGATGCTCTTTAGTTAATAGTGAAAAACCTGTTCGGTTTGTGAACTGTGTAAATTCATTTGAGCCAAAAATTCACTGTGTTTACAAGAAATGAATTCTTGCATGTTGGAAGACAAAGAGCGTTTGGTTTAACTCCATTTCTGAAGGGAAATTCAGACCTGTGACCTCATCCATGAAACACACTCCGTTTTAACGGGAGAAGCATGCTCTTGTTTCAGCTTCTGCAATATTGCAAGGAACAAGAGCATGCCCACAAAAAAAAGAGCTGTATCTCCTACTCATACGAACAATATCTAGTTCAACTCTGCTTATGAAACTGATACAAACCAGATCATCTCTTACATAGATGCTCTTTAGTTAATAGTGAAAATTGTGTAGGTTTCGTTAACTGTGTAAATTCATTGGAGCCCAAAAATAACTGGGTTTACCAGAAATGAACTCTTGCATGTAGGAAGACACAGACAATGGAGTTTAACTCAGATTCTATAGGGAAATTCAGAAAAGTGTTCTCATCCATGAAACACAGTCTGTTTTAATGCAAGAATTATGCTCTTCTTTCCAACATCTGCAATACAGCAAGAAACATGAGGATCGCCAGAAAAAAAGAACTGTGTCTCCTAATCATACGGACTATATCTAGTTCAACTCTGCTAATGAAACTGATACAAACCACAGGATCAATTATATAGATGCTCTTTAGTTCATAGTGAAAAACTTGTTGGGTTTGTGAACTGTGTAAATTTATTTGAGCTTAAAAATAACTGGGTATACCGGAATTGAACTCTTGCATGTAGGAGGACACAGACCATGGAGTTTAACTCAGATTCTATAGGGAAATTCAGAAAAGTGTTCTCATCCATGAAACACACTCCGTTTTAACGAGAGAAGCATGCTCTTCTTTCCAGCTTCTGCAATACAGCAAGGAACAAGAGCATGCACAGAAAAAAATAACTGGGTCTCCTAATCATACGGACCATATCTATTTCAACTCTACTAATGAAACTGATACAAACCAAGGGATCAATTACATAGATGCTCTTTAGTTCATAGTGAAAATTGTGTTGGTTTCGTGAACTGTGTAAATTCATTTGAGCCGAAAAATAACTGGGGATACCGGAAATGAACTCTTGCATGTAGGAGGACACAGACCATGGAGTTTAACTCAGATTCTATAAGGAAATTCAGAAAAGTGTTCTCATCCATGAAACACAGTCTGTTTTAACGCAGGAAGCATACTCTTCTTTCCAGCATCTGCAATACAGCAAGAAACATGAGCATTGCCAAAAAAAAAGAACTGTGTTTCCTACTCATAGGTACCATATCTAGTTCACTCTGCTTATGAAACTGATACAATCCACAGCATCACTTACATTGATGCTCTTTAGTTAATAGCGAAAAACCTGTTGGGTTTGTGAACTATGTAAATTCATTTGAGCTGAAAATTCTCTTGTTTACAAGAAATGAATTCTTTCTTGTTAGAAGACACAGAGCATTTGGTTTAACTCCATTTCTGAAGGGAAATTCAGAACAGTGTTCTCATCCATGAAACACACTCTGTTTTAACGCAGGAAGCATGCTCTTCTTTCCAGCATCTGCAATACAGCAAGGAACATGAGCATGCCCAGAAAAAAAGAACTGTGTCTCCTAATCATACGGACCATATCTAGTTCAACTCTGCTAATGAAACTGATACAAAGCACAGGATCAATTACATAGATGCTCTTTAGTACATAGTGAAAATTGTGTTGGTTTCGTGAACTGTGTAAATTCATTTGAGCCCAAAAATAACTGGGTTTACCGGAAATGAACTCTTGCATGTAGGAGGACACAGAGCATGGAGTTTAACTCAGATTCTATAGGGAAATTCAGAAAAGTGTTCTCATCCATGAAACACAATCTGTTTTGACTCAAGAAGCATGCTCTTTTTTCCAGCATCTGCAATACAGCAAGAATCATGAGCATAGCCAGAAAAAAAGAACTGCTTTTCTGACTCAAACGGACCATATCTAGTTCAACTCTGTTTATGACACTTATAGAAGTCACATCATCTCTTACACTGATGCTCTTTACTTCATAGTGAAAATCATATTGGTTTCATGAACTGTGTAAACTCATTTGAGCCGAAAAATAACTGGGTTTACCGGAAATGAACTCTTGCATGTAGGAGGACACAGACCATGGAGTTTAACTCAGATTCTATAGGGAAATTCAGAAAAGTGTTCTCATCAATGAAACACAGTCTGTTTTAATGCAAGAAGCGTGCTCTTCTTTCCAGCATCCGCAATACAGCAAGAAACATGAGCATGGCCACAAAAAGAGAACTGTGTTTCAAACTCATAGGGACCATATTTCATTCAACTCTGATTCTGAATCTGATAGAAAACACAGCGTCTCTTACATAGATGCTCTTTAGTTAATAGTGAAAAACGTGTTGGGTTTGGGAACTGTGTAAATTCATATGAGCCGAAAATTACCTGCCTTTACCAGAGATGAACTCTTGCTTGTAGGAAGACACAGAGCATTTTGTTTAACTCCATTAATGAATGTAAATTCAGACCTGTGTTCTCATCCATGAAACACAGTCTGTTTTAACGCAAGAAGCATGCTCTTTTTTCCAGCATCTGCAATACAGCAAGAAACATGAGCATGGCCAGAAAAAAAGAACTGCTTTTCTGACTCAAACGGACCATATCTAGTTCAACTCTATTTATGACACTTATACAAGACACATCATCTCTTACACAGATGCTCTTTACTTCATAGTGAAAATCATATTGGATTCATGAACTGTGTAAACTCATTTGAGTCGAAAAATAACTGGGTTTACCGGAAATGAACTCATGCATGTAGGAGGATACAAACCATGGAGTTTAACTCAGATTCTATAGGGAAATTCAGAAAAGTGTTCTCATCCATGAAACACACTCTGTTTTATCGCAGGAAGCATGCTCTACTTTCCAGCTTCTGCAATACAACAAGGAACATGAGCATGCACAGAAAAAAATAACTGGGTCTCCTAATCATACGGACCATATCTATTTCAACTCTACTAATGAAACTGATACAAACCACAGGATCAATTACATAGATTCTCTTTAGTTCATAGTGAAAATTGTGTTGGTTTCATGAACTGTGTAAATTCATTTGAGCCGAAAAATAACTGGGGATACCGGAAATGAACTCTTGCATGTAGGAGGACACAGACCATGGAGTTTAACTCAGATTCTATAAGGAAATTCAGAAAAGTGTTCTCATCCATGAAACACAGTCTGTTTTAACGCAAGAAGCATGCTCATTTTTCCAGCATCTGCAATACAGCAAGAAACATGAGAATGGCCAGAAAAAAAGAACTGCTTTTCTGACTCAAACGGACCATATCTAGTTCAACTCTATTTATGACACTTATACAAGACACATCATCTCTTACACAGATGCTCTTTACTTCATAGTAAAATCATATTGGTTTCATGAACTGTGTAAACTCATTTGAGCCGAAAAATAACTGGGTTTACCGGAAATGAACTCATGCATGTAGGAGGATACAAACCATGGAGTTTAACTCAGATTCTATAGGGAAATTCAGAAAAGTGTTCTCATCCATGAAACACACTCTGTTTTATCGCAGGAAGCATGCTCTACTTTCCAGCTTCTGCAATACAACAAGGAACATGAGCATGCACAGAAAAAAATAACTGGGTCTCCTAATCATACGGACCATATCTATTTCAACTCTACTAATGAAACTGATAAGAACCACAGGATCAATTACATAGATGCTCTTTAGTTCGTAGTGAAAATTGTGTTGGTTTCGTGAACTGTGTAAATTCATTTGAGCCGAAAAATAACTGGGGATACCGGAAATGAACTCTTGCATGTAGGAAGACACAGACCATGGAGTTTAACTCAGATTCTATAGGGAAATTCAGAAAAGTGTTCTCATCCATGAAACACAGTCTGTTTTAATGCAAGAATCATGCTCTTCTTTCCAGCATCTGCAATACAGAAAGAAACATGAGCATGGCCAGAAAAAAAGGACTGTGTTTCCTACTCATAGGTACCATGTCTAGTTCACTCTGCTTATGAAACTGATACAAACCACAGCATCTCTTACATTGATGCTCTTTAGTTAATAGTAAAAACCTGTTGGGTTTGTGAACTGTGTAAATTCATTTGAGCCGAAAATTCACTGTGTTTACAAGAAATGAATTCTTGCTTGTTGGAAGACACAGAGCGTTTGGTTTAACTCCATTTCTGAAGGGAAATTCAGACCAGTGTTCTCATCCATGAAACACACTCCGTTTTAACGGGAGAAGCATGCTCTTGTTTCAAGCTTCTGCAATACAGCAAGGAACATGAGCATTCCCAAAAAAAAAACTGTATCTCCTACTCATACGAAAAATATCTAGTTCAACTCTGCTTATGAAACTGATACAAACCACATCATCTCTTACATAGATGCTCTTTAGTTAATAGTGATAAACTTGTTGGGTTTGTGAAATGTGTAAATTCATTTGAGCCGAAAATTCCTACCTTTACCAGAAATGAACTCTTGCTTGTAGGAAGACACAGAGCATTTGGTTTAACTCCCTTTCTGAAGGGAAATTCAGACCAGTGTTCTCATCCATGAAACACACTCCGTTTTACTGGAGGAAGCATGCTCTTCTTTCCAGCTTCTGCAATACTGCAAGGAACATTAGCATGCCCAGAAAAAAAGAACTGTGTCTCCTAATCATACGTACAATATCTAGTTTAACTCTGCTAATGAAACTGATACAAACCACAGGATCAATTACATATATGCTCTTTAGTTCGTAGTGAAAAGCTTGTTGGGGTTTGTGAACTGTGTAAATTCATTTGAGCCAAAAAATAACTGGGTTTACCGGAAATGAACTCTGGCATGTAGGAGGAAACAGACCATGGAGTTTAACTCAGATTCTATAGGGAAATTCAGAAAAGTTTTCTCATCCATGAAACACAGTCTGTTTTAATGCAAGAATCATGCTCTTCTTTGCAGCATCTGCAATACAGCAAGAAAAATGAGGATGGCTAGAAAAAAAGAACAGTGTTTCATACTCATAGGTTCCATATCTAGTTCACTCTGCTTATGAAACTGATACAAACCACAGCATCTCTTACATTGATGCTCTTTAGTTAATAGTGATAAACTTGTTGGGTTTGTGAAATGTGTAAATTCATTTGAGCCGAAAATTCCTGCCTTTACCAGAAATGAACTCTTGCTTGTAGGAAGACACAGAGCATTTGGTTTAACTCCCATTCTGAAGGGAAATTCAGACCAGTGTTCTCATCCATGAAACACACTCTGTTTTAACGCAAGAAGTATGCTCTTCTTTCCAACATCTGCAATAGAGCAAGGAACATGAGCATGCCCAGAAAAAAAAACTGTGACTCCTCATACGAACAGTATCTAGTTCAACTCCGCTAATGAAACTGATACAAACCACAGGTTCAATTACATAGATGCTCTTTAGTTCGTAGTGAAAAACTTGTTGGGTTTGTGAACTGTGTAAATTCATTTGAGCCAAAAAATAACTGGGTTTACCGGAAATGAACTCTTGCATGTAGGAGGACACAGACCATGGAGTTATCTCAGATTGTATAGGGAAATTCAGAAAAGTGTTCTCAGCCATGAAACACACTCTGTTTTAACGCAGGAAGCATGCTATTCTTTCGAGCATCTGCAATACAGCAAGGAACATGAGCATAGCCAGAAAAAAAGAACTGCTTTTCTGACTCAAACGGACCATATCTAGTTCAACTCTATTTATGACACTTATACAAGACACATCATCTCTTACACAGATGCTCTTTACTTCATAGTGAAAATCATATTGGTATCATGAACTGTGTAAACTCATTTGAGCTGAAAAGTAACTGGGTTTACCGGTAATGAACTCTTGCATGTAGGAGAACACAGACCATGGAGTTTAACTCAGCTTCTATAGGGAAATTCAGAAAAGTGTTCTCATCCATGAAACACAGTCTGTTTTAATGCAAGAAGCATGCTCTTCTTTCCAGCATCTGCAATACTGCAAGAAACATGAGCATGGCCAGAAAAAAAGAACTGTGTTTCTGACTCAAACAGACCCTATCTAGGTAAACTATGCTTATGAAACTGATACAAACCACAGCATCTCTTACATAGACGCTCTTTAGTTAATACTGATAAACTTGTTGGGTTTGTGAACTGGGTAAATTCATTTGAGCCGAAAATTCCCTGCCTTTACCAGAAATGAACTCTTGCTTGTAGGAAGACACAGAGCATTTGGTTTAACTCCATTTCTGAGGGGAAATTCAGACCTGTGTTTTCATCCATGAAACACACTCTGTTTTAACGCAAGAAGCATGCTCTTCTTTCCAGCTTCTGCAATACAGCAAGGAACATGAGCATGCCCAGAATAAAAGAACTGTATCTCCTACTCATAGGAACAATATCTAGTTCAACTCTGCTTATGAAACTGATACAAACCAGATCATCTCTTACATAGATGCTCTTTAGTTAATAGTGAAAATCGTGTTGGTTTCGTGAACTCTGTAAATTCATTTAAGCCCAAAAATAACTGGGTTTACCGGCAATGAACTCTTGCTTGTAGGAAGACAGAGAGCATGGCGTTTAAGTCCGATTCTAAAGGGAAATTCAGAAAAGTGTTCTCATCAATGAAACAAAGTCTGTTTTAACACAAGCAGCATTCTCTTTTTTCCAGCATCTGCAATATAACAAGAAACATGAGCATGGCCAGAAAATAAGAACTGTGTTTCCTACTCATAGGGACCATATCTAGTTCCACTCTGCTTCTGATACTGATAGAAACCACAGCATCTCTTACATAGATGCTCTTTAGTTAATAGTGAAAATCGTGTTGGTTTTGTGAACTGTGTAAATTCATGTGAGCCGAAAAATCTCTGGGTTTATCGGAAATGAACTCTTGCTTGTAGGAACACACAGAGCATTTGGTTTAACACCATTTCTGAATGGAAATTCAGACCAGTGTTCTCATCCATGAAACACACTCTGTTTTAACGCAAGAAGCATACTCTTTTTTCCGGCATCTGCAATACCGCAAGAATCATGAGCATGGCCTGAAAAAAAGAACAGTGTTTCTGACTCAAATGGACCATATCTAGTTCAACTCTGCTTATGAAACTGATACAGACCTCAGCCTCTCTTACATAGACGCTCTTTAGTTAATAGTGATAAACTTGTTCGGTTTCTGAACTGTGTAAATTCATTTGAGCCGAAAATTCGCTGCTTTTACCAAAAATGAACTCTTGCTTGTAGGAAGACACAGACCCTTTCTATAAACTCAGTTTCTCAAGGGAAATTCAGACCAGTGTTCTCATCCATGAAATAAACTCCGTTTTAACGGAAGAAGCATGCTCTTCTTTCCAGAGTCTGCAATACAGGAAGGAACATGAGCATGCCCAGAAAAAAAGAACTGTGTTTCCTACTCATAGGGAACATATCTAGTTCAACTCTGCTTATGAAATTGATACAAACCACATCATCTCTTACATAGTTGCTCTTTAGTTAATAGTCTAAATACTAGAGGGTTCGTGAACTGTGTAAATTCATTTTAGCTGAAAAATAACTGGGTTTTCCGGAAATGAACTCTTTCTTGTAGGAAGACACAGAGCATGGCGTTTAACTCTGATTCTAAAGGGAAATTCAGAAAAGTGTTCTCATAAATGAAACACACTCTGTATTAACGCAAGAAGCATGCTCTTTGTTTCAGCATCTGCAATACAGCAAGAAGCATGAGCATGGGCAGAAAAAAAGAACTGTGGTTCTGACTCAAACCAACCATATCTAGTTCAACTCTGCTTATGAAACTGATGCAAACCACAGCATCTCTTACATAGACGCTCTTTAGTTAATAGTGATAAACCTGTTGTGTTTGTGAACTGTGTAAATTCATATGAGCTGAAAATTCACTGCGTTTACCAGAAATGAAATCTTGCCTGTAGGAAGACACAGAGCATTTGGTTTAACTCCATTTCCGAAGGGAAATTCAGGCCAGTGTTCTCATCCATGAAACACACTCTGTTTTAACGCAAGAAGCATGCTCTTCGTTCCATCTTCTGCAAAACAGCAAGGAACATGAGCATGCCCAGAAAAAAAGAACTGTATCTCCTACTCATACAAACAATATCTAGTTCAACTCTGCTTATGAAACTGATACAAACCTGATCATCTCTTATATAGACGCTCTTTAGTTAATTGTGAAAATTGTGTTGGTTTCCTGAACTGTGTAAATTCATGTGAGCCGAAAAATCTCTGGGTTTACCGTAAATGAACTCTTGCATGTAGAAAGACACAGACCATGGAGTTTAACTCAGATTCTATAGGGAAATTCAGAAAAGTGTTCTCTTCCATGAAACACAGTCTGTTTTAACTCAAGAAGCATGCTCTTCTTTCCAGCGTCTGCAATACTGCAATGATAATGAGCATATCCAAAAAAAAGAACTATGTTTCCTACTCATACGGACCATATCTAGTTCCACTCTGCTTATGATACAGATACAAAACATAGCATCACTTACATAGATGCTCTTTAATTATTATTGAAAACGTGTTGGGTTTGTGAACTGTGTAAATTCATTTGAGCCAAAAATTCCCTGGATTACCAGAAATGAACTCTTGCTTGTAGGAAGACACAGAGCATTTGGTTTAACTCCATTTCTGAAGGGAAATTCAGAAGAGTGTTCTCATCCATGAAACACAGGCTGTTTTAACGCAAGAAGCATGCCCTTCTTTCCAGCATCTGCAATACAGCAAGAAACATGAGCATGGCCAGAAAAAAAGAACGGTGTTTCTGACTCAAACGGACCATATCTAGTTCAACTCTGCTTATGAAACTGATACAAACCACAGCATCTATTACAAAGATGCTCTTTAGTTTATAGTGATAACCTGTTGGGTTTGTGAACTGTGTAAATTCATTGGAGCTGAAAATTCACTGCTTTTACCAATAAAGAACTCTTGCTTGTAGGAAGACACAGAGCCTTTGCTTAAAATCAGTTTCTGAAGGGAAATTAAGACCAGTGTTCTCATCCATGAAAGACACTCCTTTTTAACTGAAGAAGCATGCTCTTCTTTCCAGTGTCTGCAAACAGCAAGGAACATGAGCATGGCCAGAAAAAAAGAACGGTGTTTCTGACTCAAACGGACCATATCTAGTTCAACTCTGCTAATAAAACTGATATAAACCACAGGATCAATTACATAGATGCTCTTTAGTTAATAGTGAAAAACGTGTTGGGTTTGTGAACTGTGTAAATTCATTTGAGCCGAAAAATCCCTGCCTTTACCAGAAATGAACACTTGCTTAAAGGAAGACACAGAGCATGGCATTTAATTCCATTTCTGAAGGGAAATTCAGAGCAGTGTTCTCATCCATGAAACACACTCTGTATTAACGCAAGAAGCATGCTCTTCTTTCCAGCTTCTGCAATACAGAAAGGAACATGAGCATGCACAGAAAAAAAGAACTGTATCTTCTATTCATACGAACAATATCTAGTTCAACTCTGCTTATGAAACTGATACCAACCAGATCATCTCTTACATAGATGCTCTTTAGTTAATAGTGAAAATCGTGTTGGTTTCGTGAACTGTGTAAATTCATTTGAGCCCAAAAATAACTGGGTTTACTGGCAATGAACTCTTGCTTGTAGGAAGACAGAGAGCATGGCGTTAAACTCCGATTCTAAAGGGAAATTCAACAAAGTTTTCTCATCCATGAAACACAGTCTATTTTAACGCACGAAGCATGCTCTTCTTTCGACCATCTGCAATACAGCAAGAAACATGAGCATGGCCAGAAAAAAAGAACTGTGGTTCTGACTCAAACGGACCATATCTAGTTCAACTCTGCTTATGAAACTGATACAAACCACAGCATCTCTTACATAGATGCTCTTTAGTTAATAGTGATAAACCTGTTGGGTTTGTGAACTGTGTAAATTCATTTGAGCCGAAAATTCCCTGCCTTTACCAGAAATGAACTCTTGCTTGTAGGAAGACACAGAGCATTTGGATTAACTCCATTTCTGAAGGGAAATTCAGACCTGTGTTCTCATCCATGAAACACACTCTGTTTTAACGCAAGAAGCATGCTCTTCTTTCCAGCATCTGAAATACAGCAAGAAACATGAGCATGGCCAGAAAAAAAAAAACTGTGTTACCTACTCATAGGGACTATATTTAGTTCCACTCTGCTTATGAAACTGATACAAAACACAGCATCTCTTACATAGATGCTCTTTAGTTATTATTGAAAAACGTGATGGGTTTGTGAACTGTGTAAATTCATTTGAACCGAAAATTCCCTGGATTACCAGAAATGAACTCTTGCTTGTAGGAAGACACAGAGCATTTGGTTTAACTCCATTTCTGAAGGGAAATTCAGGCCAGTGTTCTCATCCAAAAACACAGGCTGTTTTAACACATGAAGCATGCCCTTCTTTACAGCATCTGCAATACAGCAAGAAAAATGGGCATGGCCAGAAAAAAAGAACTGTGTTTCCTACTCATAGGTACCATATCTAGTACACTCTGCTTATGAAACTGATACAAAGCACAGCATCTCTTACATTGATGCTCTTTAGTTAATAGTGAAAAACCTGTTGGGTTTGTGAACTGTGTAAATTCATTTGAGCCGAAAATTCACTGTGTTTACAAGAAATGAATTCTTGCTTGTTGGAAGACACAGAGCATTTGGATTAACTCCATTTCTAAAGGGAAATTCAGACCAGTGTTCTCATCCATGAAACACACTCCGTTTTAACGCAGGAAGCATGCTCTTCTTTCCAGCTTCTGCAATACAGCAAGGAACAAGAGCATGCCCAGAAAAAAAGAACTGTATCTCCTACTCATTCGAACAATATCTAGTTCAAATCTGCTTATGAAACTGATACAAACCAGATCATCTCTTACATAGATGCTCTTTAGTTAATAGTGAAAATTGTGTAGGTTTCGTGAACTGTGTAAATTCTTTGGAGCCCAAAAATATCTGGGTTTACCGGAAATGAACTCTTGCATGTAGGAAGACACAGACAATGGAATTTAACTCAGATTCTATAGGGAAATTCAGAAAAGTGTTCTCATCCATGAAACACAGTCTGTTTTAATGCAAGAAGCATGCTCTTCTTTCCAGCATCTGCAATACAGCAAGAAACATGAGGATGGCCAGAAAAAAAGAACTGTGTTTCCTACTCATAGGTACCATATCTAGTACACTCTGCTTATGAAACAGATACAAACCACAGCATCTCTTACATTGATGCTCTTTAGTTAATAGTGAAAAACCTGTTGGGTTTGTGAACTGTGTAAATTCATTTGAGCCGAAAATTCACTGTGTTTACAAGAAATGATTTCTTGCTTGTTGGAAGACACAGAGCGTTTGGTTTAACTCCATTTCTTAACGGAAATTCAGACCAGTGTTCTCATCCATGAAACACACTCCATTTTAACGGGAGAAGCATGCTCTTGTTTCAAGCTTCTGCAATATTGCAAGGAACAAGAGCATGCCCAGAAAAAAAGAACTGTATCTCCTACTCATACGAACAATATCTAGTTCAACTCTGCTTATGAAACTGATACAAACCACAGGATCAATTACATAGATGCTCTTTAGTTCATTTTGAAGAACTTGTTGGGTTTGTGAACTGTGTAAATTCATTTGAGCCCAAAAATAACTGGGTTTACCGGAAATGAACTCTTGCATGAAGGAGGACACAGACCTTGGAGTTTAACTCAGATTCTATAGGGAAATTCAGAAAAGTGTTCTCATCCATGAAACACAGTCTCTTTTAACGCAGGAAGCATGCTCTTCTTTCCAGCATCTGCAATACAGCAAGAAACATGAGCATGGCCAGAAAAAAAAAACTGAGTTTCCTACTCATAGGTACCATATCTAGTTCACTCTGCTTATGAAACTGATACAAACCACAGCATCTCTTACATTGATGCTCTTTAGTTAATAGTGAAAAACCTGTTGGGTTTGTGAACTGTGTAAATTCATTTGAGCCGAAAATTCACTGTGTTTACAAGAAATGAATTCTTGCTTGTTAGAAGACACAGAGCATTTGGTTTAACTCCATTTCTGAAGGGAAATGCAGACCAGTGTTCTCATCCATGAAACACACTCTGTTTTAACGCAGGAAGCATGCTCTTCTTTCCAGCTTCTGAAATACAGCAAGGAACATGAGCATGCCCAGAAAAAAAGAACTGTGTCTCCTAATCATAGGAAAAGTATCTACTTCAACTCTGCTAATGAAACTGATAGAAACCACAGGATCAAAAACATAGATGCTCTTTAGATCTTAGTGAAAACTTGTTGGGTTTGTGAACTGTGTAAATTCATTTGAGCCGAAAAATAACTGGGTTTACCGGAAATGAACTCTTGCATGTAGGAGCACACAGACCATGGAGTTTAATTCAGATTCTATAGGGAAATTCAGAAAAGTGTTCTCAGCCATGAAACACAGTCTGTTTTAACGCAAGAAGCATACTCTTCTTTCCAGCATCGGCAATACAGCAAGAAAAATGGGCATGCCCAGAAAAAAAGAACTGTATCTTCTATTCATACGAACAATATCTAGTTCAACTCTGCTTATGAAACTGATACAAACCAGATCATCTCTTACATCTCTTTAGTTAATAGTGAAAATCGTGTTGGTTTCGTGAACTGTGTAAATTCATTTGAGCCCCAAAATAACTGGGTTTACTGGCAATGAACTCTTGCTTGTAGGAAGACAGAGAGCATGGCGTTAAACTCCGATTCTAAAGGGAAATTCAACAAAGTGTTCTCATCCATGAAACACAGTCTATTTTAACGCACGAAGAATGCTCTTCTTTCGACCATCTGCAATACAGCAAGAAACATGAGCATGGCCAGAAATAAAGAACTGTGGTTCTGACTCAAACGGACCATATCTAGTTCAACTCTGCTTATGAAACTGATACAAACCACAGCATCTCTTACATAGATGCTCTTTAGTTAATAGTGATAAACCTGTTGGGTTTGTGAACTGTGTAAATTCATTTGAGCCGAAAATTCCCTGCCTTTACCAGAAATGAACTCTTGCTTGTAGGAAGACACAGAGCATTTGGATTAACTCCATTTCTGAAGGGAAATTCAGACCTGTGTTCTCATCCATGAAACACACTCTGTTTTAACGCAAGAAGCATGCTCTTCTTTCCAGCATCTGCAATACAGCAAGAAACATGAGCATGGCCAGAAAAAAAATAAACTGTGTTTCCTACTCATAGGGACTATATTTAGTTCCACACTGCTTATGAAACTGATACAAAACACAGCATCTCTTACATAGATGCTCTTTAGTTATTATTGAAAAACGTGATGGGTTTGTGAACTGTGTAAATTCATTTGAACCGAAAATTCCCTGGATTACCAGAAATGAACTCTTGCTTGTAGGAAGACACAGAGCATTTGGTTTAACTCCATTTCTGAAGGGAAATTCAGGCCAGTGTTCTCATCAAAAAACACAGGCTGTTTTAACACATGAAGCATGCCCTTCTTTACAGCATCTGCAATACAGCAAGAAAAATGGGCATGGCCAGAAAAAAAGAACTGTGTTTCCTACTCATAGGTACCATATCTAGTACACTCTGCTTATGAAACTGATACAAAGCACAGCATCTCTTACATTGATGCTCTTTAGTTAATAGTGAAAAACCTGTTGGGTTTGTGAACTGTGTAAATTCATTTGAGCCGAAAATTCACTGTGTTTACAAGAAATGAATTCTTGCTTGTTGGAAGACAGAGAGCATTTGGATTAACTCCATTTCTAAAGGGAAATTCAGACCAGTGTTCTCATCCATGAAACACACTCCGTTTTAACGCAGGAAGCATGCTCTTCTTTCCAGCTTCTGCAATACAGCAAGGAACAAGAGCATGCCCAGAAAAAAAGAACTGTATCTCCTACTCATTCGAACAATATCTAGTTCAAATCTGCTTATGAAACTGATACAAACCAGATCATCTCTTACATAGATGCTCTTTAGTTAATAGTGAAAATTGTGTAGGTTTCGTGAACTGTGTAAATTCGTTGGGGCCCAAAAATAACTGGGTTTACTGGAAATGAACTCTTGCATGTAGGAAGACACAGACAATGGAATTTAACTCAGATTCTATAGGGAAATTCAGAAAAGTGTTCTCATCCATGAAACACAGTCTGTTTTAATGCAAGAAGCATGCTCTTCTTTCCAGCATCTGCAATACAGCAAGAAACATGAGGATGGCCAGAAAAAAAGAACTGTGTTTCCTACTCATAGGTACCATATCTAGTACACTCTGCTTATGAAACAGATACAAACCACAACATCTCTTACAATGATGCTCTTTAGTTAATAGTGAAAAACCTGTTCGGTTTGTGAACTGTGTAAATTCATTTGAGCCGAAAATTCACTGTGTTTACAAGAAATGATTTCTTGCTTGTTGGAAGACACAGAGCGTTTGGTTTAACTCCATTTCTGAAGGAAATTCAGACCAGTGTTCTCATCCATGAAACACACTCCATTTTAACGGGAGAAGCATGCTCTTGTTTCAAGCTTCTGCAATATTGCAAGGAACAAGAGCATGCCCAGAAAAAAAGAACTGTATCTCCTACTCATACGAACAATATCTAGTTCAACTCTGCTTATGAAACTGATACAAACCACAGGATCAATTACATAGATGCTCTTTAGTTCATTTTGAAGAACTTGTTGGGTTTGTGAACTGTGTAAATTCATTTGAGCCCAAAAATAACTGGGTTTACCGGAAATGAACTCTTGCATGTAGGAGGACACAGACCTTGGAGTTTAACTCAGATTCTATAGGGAAATTCAGAAAAGTGTTCTCATCCATGAAACACAGTCTCTTTTAACGCAGGAAGCATGCTCTTCTTTCCAGCATCTGCAATACAGCAAGAAACATGAGCATGGCCAGAAAAAAAAAACTGAGTTTCCTACTCATAGGTACCATATCTAGTTCACTCTGCTTATGAAACTGATACAAACCACAGCATCTCTTACATTGATGCTCTTTAGTTAATAGTGAAAAACCTGTTGGGTTTGTGAACTGTGTAAATTCATTTGAGCTGAAAATTCACTGTGTTTACAAGAAATGAATTCTTGCTTGTTAGAAGACACAGAGCATTTGGTTTAACTCCATTTCTGAAGGGAAATGCAGACCAGTGTTCTCATCCATGAAACACACTCTGTTTTAACGCAGGAAGCATGCTCTTCTTTCCAGCTTCTGAAATACAGCAAGGAACATGAGCATGCCCAGAAAAAAAGAACTGTGTCTCCTAATCATAGGAACAGTATCTACTTCAACTCTGCTAATGAAACTGATACAAACCACAGGATCAAAAACATAGATGCCCTTTAGATCTTAGTGAAAACTTGTTGGGTTTGTGAACTGTGTAAATTCATTTGAGCCGAAAAATAACTGGGTTTACTGGAAATGAACTCTTGCATGTAGGAGCACACAGACCATGGAGATTAATTCAGATTCTATAGGGAAATTCAGAAAAGTGTTCTCAGCCATGAAACACAGTCTGTTTTAACGCAAGAAGCATACTCTTCTTTCCAGCATCTGCAATACAGCAAGAAAAATGGGCATGCCCAGAAAAAAAGAACTGTATCTTCTATTCATACGAACAATATCTAGTTCAACTCTGCTTATGAAACTGATACAAACCAGATCATCTCTTACATCTCTTTAGTTAATAGTGAAAATCGTGTTGGTTTCGTGAACTGTGTAAATTCATTTGAGCCCAAAAATAACTGGGTTTACTGGCAATGAACTCTTGCTTGTAGGAAGACAGAGAGCATGGCGTTAAACTCCGATTCTAAAGGGAAATTCAACAAAGTGTTCTCATCCATGAAACACAGTCTATTTTAACGCACGAAGCATGCTCTTCTTTCGACCATCTGCAATACAGCAAGAAACATGAGCATGGCCAGAAAAAAAGAACTGTGGTTCTGACTCAAACGGACCATATCTAGTTCAACTCTGCTTATGAAACTGATACAAACCACAGCATCTCTTACATAGATGCTCTTTAGTTAATAGTGAAAAACCTGTTCGGTTTGTGAACTGTGTAAATTCATTTGAGCCGAAAATTCACTGTGTTTACAAGAAATGATTTCTTGCTTGTTGGAAGACACAGAGCGTTTGGTGTAACTCCATTTCTTAACGGAAATTCAGACCAGTGTTCTCATCCATGAAACACACTCCATTTTAACGGGAGAAGCATGCTCTTGTTTCAAGCTTCTGCAATATTGCAAGGAACAAGAGCATGCCCAGAAAAAAAGTACTGTATCTCCTACTCATACGAACAATATCTAGTTCAACTCTGCTTATGAAACTGATACAAACCACAGGATCAATTACATAGATGCTCTTTAGTTCATTTTGAAGAACTTGTTGGGTTTGTGAACTGTGTAAATTCATTTGAGCCCAAAAATAACTGGGTTTACCGGAAATGAACTCTTGCATGAAGGAGGACACAGACCTTGGAGTTTAACTCAGATTCTATAGGGAAATTCAGAAAAGTGTTCTCATCCATGAAACACAGTCTCTATTAACGCAGGAAGCATGCTCTTCTTTCCAGCATCTGCAATACAGCAAGAAACATGAGCATGGCCAGAAAAAACGAACTGAGTTTCCTACTCATAGGTACCATATCTAGTTCACTCTGCTTATGAAACTGATACAAACCACAGCATCTCTTACATTGATGCTCTTTAGTTAATAGTGATAAACCTGTTGGGTTTGTGAACTGTGTAAATTCATTTGAGCCGAAAATTCCCTGCCTTTACCAGAAATGAACTCTTGCTTGTAGGAAGACACAGAGCATTTGGATTAACTCCATTTCTGAAGGGAAATTCAGACCTGTGTTCTCATCCATGAAACACACTCTGTTTTAACGCAAGAAGCATGCTCTTCTTTCCAGCATCTGCAATACAGCATGAAACATGAGCATGGCCAGAAAAAAAATAAACTGTGTTTCCTACTCATAGGGACTATATTTAGTTCCACACTGCTTATGAAACTGATACAAAACACAGCATCTCTTACATAGATGCTCTTTAGTTATTATTGAAAAACGTGATGGGTTTGTGAACTGTGTAAATTCATTTGAACCGAAAATTCCCTGGATTACCAGAAATGAACTCTTGCTTGTAGGAAGACACAGAGCATTTGGTTTAACTCCATTTCTGAAGGGAAATTCAGGCCAGTGTTCTCATCAAAAAACACAGGCTGTTTTAACACATGAAGCATGCCCTTCTTTACAGCATCTGCAATACAGCAAGAAAAATGGGCATGGCCAGAAAAAAAGAACTGTGTTTCCTACTCATAGGTACCATATCTAGTACACTCTGCTTATGAAACTGATACAAAGCACAGCATCTCTTACATTGATGCTCTTTAGTTAATAGTGAAAACCCTGTTGGGTTTGTGAACTGTGTAAATTCATTTGAGCCGAAAATTCACTGTGTTTACAAGAAATGAATTCTTGCTTGTTGGAAGACAGAGAGCATTTGGATTAACTCCATTTCTAAAGGGAAATTCAGACCAGTGTTCTCATCCATGAAACACACTCCGTTTTAACGCAGGAAGCATGCTCTTCTTTCCAGCTTCTGCAATACAGCAAGGAACAAGAGCATGCCCAGAAAAAAAGAACTGTATCTCCTACTCATTCGAACAATATCTAGTTCAAATCTGCTTATGAAACTGATACAAACCAGATCATCTCTTACATAGATGCTCTTTAGTTAATAGTGAAAATTGTGTAGGTTTCGTGAACTGTGTAAATTCGTTGGAGCCCAAAAATAACTGGGTTTACCGGAAATGAACTCTTGCATGTAGGAAGACACAGACAATGGAATTTAACTCAGATTCTATAGGGAAATTCTGAAAAGTGTTCTCATCCATGAAACACAGTCTGTTTTAATGTAAGAAGCATGCTCTTCTTTCCAGCATCTGCAATACAGCAAGAAACATGAGGATGGCCAGAAAAAAAGAACTGTGTTTCCTACTCATAGGTACCATATCTAGTACACTCTGCTTATGAAACAGATACAAACCACAGCATCTCTTACATTGATGCTCTTTAGTTAATAGTGAAAAACCTGTTCGGTTTGTGAACTGTGTAAATTCATTTGAGCCGAAAATTCACTGTGTTTACAAGAAATGATTTCTTGCTTGTTGGAAGACACAGAGCGTTTGGTTTAACTCCATTTCTTAACGGAAATTCAGACCAGTGTTCTCATCCATGAAACACACTCCATTTTAACGGGAGAAGCATGCTCTTGTTTCAAGCTTCTGCAATATTGCAAGGAACAAGAGCATGCCCAGAAAAAAAGTACTGTATCTCCTACTCATACGAACAATATCTAGTTCAACTCTGCTTATGAAACTGATACAAACCACAGGATCAATTACATAGATGCTCTTTAGTTCATTTTGAAGAACTTGTTGGGTTTGTGAACTGTGTAAATTCATTTGAGCCCAAAAATAACTGGGTTTACCGGAAATGAACTCTTGCATGTAGGAGGACACAGACCTTGGAGTTTAACTCAGATTCTATAGGGAAATTCAGAAAAGTGTTCTCATCCATGAAACACAGTCTCTATTAACGCAGGAAGCATGCTCTTCTTTCCAGCATCTGCAATACAGCAAGAAACATGAGCATGGCCAGAAAAAACGAACTGAGTTTCCTACTCATAGGTACCATATCTAGTTCACTCTGCTTATGAAACTGATACAAACCACAGCATCTCTTACATTGATGCTCTTTAGTTAATAGTGAAAAACCTGTTGGGTTTGTGAACTGTGTAAATTCATTTGAGCAGAAAATTCAATGTGTTTACAAGAAATGAATTCTTGCTTGTTAGAAGACACAGAGCATTTGGTTTAACTCCATTTCTGAAGGGAAATGCAGACCAGTGTTCTCATCCATGAAACACACTCTATTTAACGCAGGAAGCATGCTCTTCTTTCCAGCTTCTGAAATACAGCAAGGAACATGAGCATGCCCAGAAAAAAAGAATTGTGTCTCCTAATCATACGAACAGTATCTACTTCAACTCTGCTAATGAAACTGATACAAACCACAGGATCAAAAACATAGATGCCCTTTAGATCTTAGTGAAAACTTGTTGGGTTTGTGAACTGTGTAAATTCATTTGAGCCGAAAAATAACTGGGTTTACCGGAAATGAACTCTTGCATGTAGGAGCACACAGACAATGGAGTTTAATTCAGATTCTATAGGGAAATTCAGAAAAGTGTTCTCAGCCATGAAACACAGTCTGTTTTAACACAAGAAGCATACTCTTCTTTCCAGCATCTGCAATACAGCAAGAAAAATGGGCATGGCCAGAAAAAAAGAACTGTGTTTCCTACTCATAGGTACCATATCTAGTACACTCTGCTTATGAAACTGATAAAAACCACAGCATCTCTTACATTGATGCTCTTTAGTTAATAGTGAAAAACCTATTGGGTTTGTGAACTGTGTAAATTCATTTGTGCCGAAAATTCACTGTGTTTACAAGAAATGAATTCATGCTTGTTGGAAGACAAAGAGCATTTGGTTTAACTCCATTTCTGAAGGGAAATTCAGACCAGTGTTCTCATCCATGAAACACACTCCGTTTTAACGGGAGAAGCATGCTCTTCTTTCCAGCTTCTGCAATACAGCAAGGAACAAGAGCATGCCCAGAAAAAAAGAACTGTATCTCCTACTCATTCGAACAATATCTAGTTCAACTCTGCTTACGAAACTGATACAAACCAGATCATCTCTTACATAGATGCTCTTTAGTTCATAGTGAAAATTGTGTTGGTTTCGTGAACTGTGTAAATTCATTTGAGCCCAAAAATAACTGGGTTTACCAGTAATGAACTCTTGCATGTAGGAAGACACAGACCATGGAGTTTAACTCAGATTCTATAGGGAAATTCAGAAAAGTGTTCTCATCCATGAACCACAGTCTGTTTTAACTCAAGAAGCATGCTCTTCTTTCCAGCATCTGCAATACTGCAAGAAACATGAGCATGGCCAGAAAAAAAGAACTGTGTTTCAAACACATAGGGACCATATTTCGTTCAACTCTGCTTCTGAATCTGATACAAAACACAGCATCTCTTACATAGATGCTCTTTAGTTAATAGTGAAAAACGTGTTGTATTTGGGAACTGTGTAAATTCATATGAGCCGAAAATTACCTGCCTTTACCAGAAATGAACTCTTGCTTGTAGGAAGACACAGAGCATTTGGTTTAACTCCATTTCTGAATGTAAATTCAGACCTGTGTTCTCATCCATGAAACACAGTGTGTTTTAACGCAAGAAGCATGCTCTTTTTTCTAGCATCTGCAATACAGCAAGAAACATGAGCATAGCCAGAAAAAAAGAACTGCTTTTCTGACTCAAACGGACCATATCTAGTTCAACTCTATTTATGACACTTATACAAGACACATCATCTCTTACACAGATGCTCTTTACTTCATAGTGAAAATCATATTGCTTTCATGAACTGTGTAAACTCATTTGAGCCGAAAAATAACTGGGTTTACCGGAAATGAACTCTTGCATGTAGGAGGACACAGAACATGGAGTTTAACTCAGATTCTAAAGGGAAATTCAGAAAAGTGTTCTCATCCATGAAACAAAGTCTGTTTTAATGCAAGAATCATGTTCTTCTTTCCAGCATCTGCAATACAGCAAGAAACATGAGGATGGCTAGAAAAAAGAACTGAGTTTCCTACTCATAGGTACCATATCTAGTTCACTCTGCTCATGAAACTGATACAAACCACAGCATCTCTTACATTGATGCTCTTTAGTTAATAGTGAAAAACGTGTTGGGTTATTGAACTGGGTAAATTCATTGGAGCTGAAAATTTACTGCCTTTACAAGAAATGATCTCTTGCTTGTTGGAAGACATAGAGCATTTGGTTTAACTCCATTTCTGAACGGAAATTCAGACCAGTGTTCTCATCCATGAAACACACTCCATTTTAGTGGAAGAAGCATGCTCTTCTTTCCAGCTTCTGCATTACAGCAAGGAATATGAGCATGCCCAGTAAAAAATGAACTGTGTCTCCTAATCATACAGACCATATCTAGTTCAACTCTGCTAATGAAACAGATACAAACCACAGGATCAATTACATAGATGCTCTTTAGTTCATAGTGAAAAACTTGTTGGGTTTGTGAACTGTGTAAATTCATTTGAGCCGAAAAATAACTGGGTTTACCGGAAATGAACTCTTGCATGTAGGAGGACAAAGACCATGGAGTTTAAATCAGATTCTATAGGGAAATTCAGAAAAGTGTTCTCAGCCATGAAACACCGTCTGTTTTAACGCAAGAAGCATACTCTTCTTTCCAGCATCTGCAATAGAGCAAGAAAAATGGGCATGGCCAGAAAAAAAGAACTGTGTTTCCTACTCATAGGTACCATATCTAGTACACTCTGCTTATGAAACTGATACAAACCACAGCATCTCTTACATAGACGCTCTTTAGTTAATAGTGATAAACTTGTTGGGTTTGTGAACTGTGTAAATTCATTTGAGCCGAAAATTCCCTGCCTTTACCAGAAATGAACTCTTGCTTGTAGGAAGACACAGAGCATTTGGTTTAACTCCATGTCTGAGGGGAAATTCAGACCTGTGTTTTCCTCCATGAAACACACTCTGTTTTAACGCAAGAAGCATGCTCTTCTTTCCAGCTTCTGCTATACATCAAGGAACATGAGCATGCCCAGAATAAAAGAACTGTATCTCCTAATCATACGAACAATATCTAGTTCAACTCTGCTTATGAAACTGATACAAACCAGATCATCTCTTACATAGATGCTCATTAGTTCATAGTGAAAATCGTGTTGGTTTCGTGAACTGTGTAAATTCATTTGAGCCCAAAAATAATTGGGTTTACCGGCAAGGAACTCTTGCTTGTAGGAAGACAGAGAGCATGTCGTTTAACTCCGATTCTAAAGGGAAATTCAGAAAAGTGTTCTCATCAATGAAACACAGTCTGTTTTGATGCAAGAACCGTGCTCTTCTTTCCAGCATCTGCAATACAGCAAGAAACATGAGCATGGCCACAGAAAAAGAACTGTGTTTCAAACTTATAGGGACCATATTTCATTCAACTCTGCTTCTGAATCTGATACAAAACACAGCGTATCTTACATAGATGCTCTTTAGTTAATAGTGAAAAACGTGTTGGGTTTGGGAACTGTGTAAATTCATATGAGCCGAAAATTACCTGCCTTTACCAGAAATGAAATCTTGCTTGAAGGAAGACACAGAGCATTTGGTTTAACAACATTTCTGAATGTAAATTCAGACCTGTGTTCTCTTCCATGAAACACAGTCTGTTTTAACGCAAGAAGCATGCTCTTTTTACCAGCATCTGCAAAACAGCAAGGAACAAGAGCATACCCAGATGAAAAGAACTGAATCTCCTACTCATTCGAACAATATCTAGTTCAAATCTGCTTATGAAACTGATACAAACCAGATCATCTATTACATAGATGCTCTTTAGTTAATAGTGAAAATTGCGTAGGTTTCGTTAACTGTGTAAATTCATTGGAGCCCAAAAATAACTGGGTTTACCAGAAATGAACTCTTGCATGGAGGAAGACACAGACAATGGAGTTTAACTCAGATTCTATAGGGAAATTCAGAAAAGTGTTCTCATCCATGAAACACAGTCTGTTTTAATGCAAGAAGCATGCTCTTCTTTCCAGCATCTGCAATACAGCAAGAAACATGAGCATGGCCACAGAAAAAGAACTGTGTTTCAAACTTATAGGGACCATATTTCATTCAACTCTGCTTCTGAATCTGATACAAAACACAGCGTATCTTACATAGATGCTCTTTAGTTAATAGTGAAAAACGTGTTGGGTTTGGGAACTGTGTAAATTCATATGAGCCGAAAATTACCTGCCTTTACCAGAAATGAAATCTTGCTTGAAGGAAGACACAGAGCATTTGGTTTAACAACATTTCTGAATGTAAATTCAGACCTGTGTTCTCTTCCATGAAACACAGTCTGTTTTAACGCAAGAAGCATGCTCTTTTTACCAGCATCTGCAAAACAGCAAGGAACAAGAGCATACCCAGATGAAAAGAACTGAATCTCCTACTCATTCGAACAATATCTAGTTCAAATCTGCTTATGAAACTGATACAAACCAGATCATCTATTACATAGATGCTCTTTAGTTAATAGTGATAAACCTGTTGGGTTTGTGAACTGTGTAAATTCATTTGAGCCGAAAATTCCCTGCCTTTACCAGAAATGAACTCTTGCTTGTAGGAAGACACAGAGCATTTGGATTAACTCCATTTCTGAAGGGAAATTCAGACCTGTGTTCTCATCCATGAAACACACTCTGTTTTAACGCAAGAAGCATGCTCTTCTTTCCAGCATCTGCAATACAGCAAGAAACATGAGCATGGCCAGAAAAAAAATAAACTGTGTTTCCTACTCATAGGGACTATATTTAGTTCCACACTGCTTATGAAACTGATACAAAACACAGCATCTCTTACATAGATGCTCTTTAGTTATTATTGAAAAACGTGATGGGTTTGTGAACTGTGTAAATTCATTTGAACCGAAAATTCCCTGGATTACCAGAAATGAACTCTTGCTTGTAGGAAGACACAGAGCATTTGGTTTAACTCCATTTCTGAAGGGAAATTCAGGCCAGTGTTCTCATCAAAAAACACAGGCTGTTTTAACACATGAAGCATGCCCTTCTTTACAGCATCTGCAATACAGCAAGAAAAATGGGCATGGCCAGAAAAAAAGAACTGTGTTTCCTACTCATAGGTACCATATCTAGTACACTCTGCTTATGAAACTGATACAAAGCACAGCATCTCTTACATTGATGCTCTTTAGTTAATAGTGAAAAACCTGTTGGGTTTGTGAACTGTGTAAATTCATTTGAGCCGAAAATTCACTGTGTTTACAAGAAATGAATTCTTGCTTGTTGGAAGACAGAGAGCATTTGGATTAACTCCATTTCTAAAGGGAAATTCAGACCAGTGTTCTCATCCATGAAACACACTCAGTTTTAACGCAGGAAGCATGCTCTTCTTTCCAGCTTCTGCAATACAGCAAGGAACAAGAGCATGCCCAGAAAAAAAGAACTGTATCTCCTACTCATTCGAACAATATCTAGTTCAAATCTGCTTATGAAACTGATACAAACCAGATCATCTCTTACATAGATGCTCTTTAGTTAATAGTGAAAATTGTGTAGGTTTCGTGAACTGTGTAAATTCGTTGGGGCCCAAAAATAACTGGGTTTACTGGAAATGAACTCTTGCATGTAGGAAGACACAGACAATGGAATTTAACTCAGATTCTATAGGGAAATTCAGAAAAGTGTTCTCATCCATGAAACACAGTCTGTTTTAATGCAAGAAGCATGCTCTTCTTTCCAGCATCTGCAATACAGCAAGAAACATGAGGATGGCCAGAAAAAAAGAACTGTGTTTCCTACTCATAGGTACCATATCTAGTACACTCTGCTTATGAAACAGATACAAACCACAACATCTCTTACAATGATGCTCTTTAGTTAATAGTGAAAAACCTGTTCGGTTTGTGAACTGTGTAAATTCATTTGAGCCGAAAATTCACTGTGTTTACAAGAAATGATTTCTTGCTTGTTGGAAGACACAGAGCGTTTGGTTTAACTCCATTTCTGAAGGAAATTCAGACCAGTGTTCTCATCCATGAAACACACTCCATTTTAACGGGAGAAGCATGCTCTTGTTTCAAGCTTCTGCAATATTGCAAGGAACAAGAGCATGCCCAGAAAAAAAGAACTGTATCTCCTACTCATACGAACAATATCTAGTTCAACTCTGCTTATGAAACTGATACAAACCACAGGATCAATTACATAGATGCTCTTTAGTTCATTTTGAAGAACTTGTTGGGTTTGTGAACTGTGTAAATTCATTTGAGCCCAAAAATAACTGGGTTTACCGGAAATGAACTCTTGCATGTAGGAGGACACAGACCTTGGAGTTTAACTCAGATTCTATAGGGAAATTCAGAAAAGTGTTCTCATCCATGAAACACAGTCTCTTTTAACGCAGGAAGCATGCTCTTCTTTCCAGCATCTGCAATACAGCAAGAAACATGAGCATGGCCAGAAAAAAAAAACTGAGTTTCCTACTCATAGGTACCATATCTAGTTCACTCTGCTTATGAAACTGATACAAACCACAGCATCTCTTACATTGATGCTCTTTAGTTAATAGTGAAAAACCTGTTGGGTTTGTGAACTGTGTAAATTCATTTGAGCTGAAAATTCACTGTGTTTACAAGAAATGAATTCTTGCTTGTTAGAAGACACAGAGCATTTGGTTTAACTCCATTTCTGAAGGGAAATGCAGACCAGTGTTCTCATCCATGAAACACACTCTGTTTTAACGCAGGAAGCATGCTCTTCTTTCCAGCTTCTGAAATACAGCAAGGAACATGAGCATGCCCAGAAAAAAAGAACTGTGTCTCCTAATCATAGGAACAGTATCTACTTCAACTCTGCTAATGAAACTGATACAAACCACAGGATCAAAAACATAGATGCCCTTTAGATCTTAGTGAAAACTTGTTGGGTTTGTGAACTGTGTAAATTCATTTGAGCCGAAAAATAACTGGGTTTACCGGAAATGAACTCTTGCATGTAGGAGCACACAGACCATGGAGATTAATTCAGATTCTATAGGGAAATTCAGAAAAGTGTTCTCAGCCATGAAACACAGTCTGTTTTAACGCAAGAAGCATACTCTTCTTTCCAGCATCTGCAATACAGCAAGAAAAATGGGCATGCCCAGAAAAAAAGAACTGTATCTTCTATTCATACGAACAATATCTAGTTCAACTCTGCTTATGAAACTGATACAAACCAGATCATCTCTTACATCTCTTTAGTTAATAGTGAAAATCGTGTTGGTTTCGTGAACTGTGTAAATTCATTTGAGCCCAAAAATAACTGGGTTTACTGGCAATGAACTCTTGCTTGTAGGAAGACAGAGAGCATGGCGTTAAACTCCGATTCTAAAGGGAAATTCAACAAAGTGTTCTCATCCATGAAACACAGTCTATTTTAACGCACGAAGCATGCTCTTCTTTCGACCATCTGCAATACAGCAAGAAACATGAGCATGGCCAGAAAAAAAGAACTGTGGTTCTGACTCAAACGGACCATATCTAGTTCAACTCTGCTTATGAAACTGATACAAACCACAGCATCTCTTACATAGATGCTCTTTAGTTAATAGTGAAAAACCTGTTCGGTTTGTGAACTGTGTAAATTCATTTGAGCCGAAAATTCACTGTGTTTACAAGAAATGATTTCTTGCTTGTTGGAAGACACAGAGCGTTTGGTTTAACTCCATTTCTTAACGGAAATTCAGACCAGTGTTCTCATCCATGAAACACACTCCATTTTAACGGGAGAAGCATGCTCTTGTTTCAAGCTTCTGCAATATTGCAAGGAACAAGAGCATGCCCAGAAAAAAAGTACTGTATCTCCTACTCATACGAACAATATCTAGTTCAACTCTGCTTATGAAACTGATACAAACCACAGGATCAATTACATAGATGCTCTTTAGTTCATTTTGAAGAACTTGTTGGGTTTGTGAACTGTGTAAATTCATTTGAGCCCAAAAATAACTGGGTTTACCGGAAATGAACTCTTGCATGAAGGAGGACACAGACCTTGGAGTTTAACTCAGATTCTATAGGGAAATTCAGAAAAGTGTTCTCATCCATGAAACACAGTCTCTATTAACGCAGGAAGCATGCTCTTCTTTCCAGCATCTGCAATACAGCAAGAAACATGAGCATGGCCAGAAAAAACGAACTGAGTTTCCTACTCATAGGTACCATATCTAGTTCACTCTGCTTATGAAACTGATACAAACCACAGCATCTCTTACATTGATGCTCTTTAGTTAATAGTGATAAACCTGTTGGGTTTGTGAACTGTGTAAATTCATTTGAGCCGAAAATTCCCTGCCTTTACCAGAAATGAACTCTTGCTTGTAGGAAGACACAGAGCATTTGGATTAACTCCATTTCTGAAGGGAAATTCAGACCTGTGTTCTCATCCATGAAACACACTCTGTTTTAACGCAAGAAGCATGCTCTTCTTTCCAGCATCTGCAATACAGCATGAAACATGAGCATGGCCAGAAAAAAAATAAACTGTGTTTCCTACTCATAGGGACTATATTTAGTTCCACACTGCTTATGAAACTGATACAAAACACAGCATCTCTTACATAGATGCTCTTTAGTTATTATTGAAAAACGTGATGGGTTTGTGAACTGTGTAAATTCATTTGAACCGAAAATTCCCTGGATTACCAGAAATGAACTCTTGCTTGTAGGAAGACACAGAGCATTTGGTTTAACTCCATTTCTGAAGGGAAATTCAGGCCAGTGTTCTCATCAAAAAACACAGGCTGTTTTAACACATGAAGCATGCCCTTCTTTACAGCATCTGCAATACAGCAAGAAAAATGGGCATGGCCAGAAAAAAAGAACTGTGTTTCCTACTCATAGGTACCATATCTAGTACACTCTGCTTATGAAACTGATACAAAGCACAGCATCTCTTACATTGATGCTCTTTAGTTAATAGTGAAAACCCTGTTGGGTTTGTGAACTGTGTAAATTCATTTGAGCCGAAAATTCACTGTGTTTACAAGAAATGATTTCTTGCTTGTTGGAAGACACAGAGCGTTTGGTTTAACTCCATTTCTTAACGGAAATTCAGACCAGTGTTCTCATCCATGAAACACACTCCATTTTAACGGGAGAAGCATGCTCTTGTTTCAAGCTTCTGCAATACAGCAAGGAACAAGAGCATGCCCAGAAAAAAAGAACTGTATCTCCTACTCATTCGAACAATATCTAGTTCAAATCTGCTTATGAAACTGATACAAACCAGATCATCTCTTACATAGATGCTCTTTAGTTAATAGTGAAAATTGTGTAGGTTTCGTGAACTGTGTAAATTCGTTGGAGCCCAAAAATAACTGGGTTTACCGGAAATGAACTCTTGCATGTAGGAAGACACAGACAATGGAATTTAACTCAGATTCTATAGGGAAATTCAGAAAAGTGTTCTCATCCATGAAACACAGTCTGTTTTAATGCAAGAAGCATGCTCTTCTTTCCAGCATCTGCAATACAGCAAGAAACATGAGGATGGCCAGAAAAAAAGAACTGTGTTTCCTACTCATAGGTACCATATCTAGTACACTCTGCTTATGAAACAGATACAAACCACAGCATCTCTTACATTGATGCTCTTTAGTTAATAGTGAAAAACCTGTTCGGTTTGTGAACTGTGTAAATTCATTTGAGCCGAAAATTCACTGTGTTTACAAGAAATGATTTCTTGCTTGTTGGAAGACACAGAGCGTTTGGTTTAACTCCATTTCTTAACGGAAATTCAGACCAGTGTTCTCATCCATGAAACACACTCCATTTTAACGGGAGAAGCATGCTCTTGTTTCAAGCTTCTGCAATATTGCAAGGAACAAGAGCATGCCCAGAAAAAAAGTACTGTATCTCCTACTCATACGAACAATATCTAGTTCAACTCTGCTTATGAAACTGATACAAACCACAGGATCAATTACATAGATGCTCTTTAGTTCATTTTGAAGAACTTGTTGGGTTTGTGAACTGTGTAAATTCATTTGAGCCCAAAAATAACTGGGTTTACCGGAAATGAACTCTTGCATGTAGGAGGACACAGACCTTGGAGTTTAACTCAGATTCTATAGGGAAATTCAGAAAAGTGTTCTCATCCATGAAACACAGTCTCTATTAACGCAGGAAGCATGCTCTTCTTTCCAGCATCTGCAATACAGCAAGAAACATGAGCATGGCCAGAAAAAACGAACTGAGTTTCCTACTCATAGGTACCATATCTAGTTCACTCTGCTTATGAAACTGATACAAACCACAGCATCTCTTACATTGATGCTCTTTAGTTAATAGTGAAAAACCTGTTGGGTTTGTGAACTGTGTAAATTCATTTGAGCAGAAAATTCACTGTGTTTACAAGAAATGAATTCTTGCTTGTTAGAAGACACAGAGCATTTGGTTTAACTCCATTTCTGAAGGGAAATGCAGACCAGTGTTCTCATCCATGAAACACACTCTATTTAACGCAGGAAGCATGCTCTTCTTTCCAGCTTCTGAAATACAGCACGGAACATGAGCATGCCCAGAAAAAAAGAATTCTGTCTCCTAATCATACGAACAGTATCTACTTCAACTCTGCTAATGAAACTGATACAAACCACAGGATCAAAAACATAGATGCCCTTTAGATCTTAGTGAAAACTTGTTGGGTTTGTGAACTGTGTAAATTCATTTGAGCCGAAAAATAACTGGGTTTACCGGAAATGAACTCTTGCATGTAGGAGCACACAGACAATGGAGTTTAATTCAGATTCTATAGGGAAATTCAGAAAAGTGTTCTCAGCCATGAAACACAGTCTGTTTTAACACAAGAAGTATACTCTTCTTTCCAGCATCTGCAATACAGCAAGAAAAATGGGCATGGCCAGAAAAAAAGAACTGTGTTTCCTACTCATAGGTACCATATCTAGTACACTCTGCTTATGAAACTGATAAAAACCACAGCATCTCTTACATTGATGCTCTTTAGTTAATAGTGAAAAACCTATTGGGTTTGTGAACTGTGTAAATTCATTTGAGCCGAAAATTCACTGTGTTTACAAGAAATGAATTCATGCTTGTTGGAAGACAAAGAGCATTTGGTTTAACTCCATTTCTGAAGGGAAATTCAGACCAGTGTTCTCATCCATGAAACACACTCCGTTTTAACGGGAGAAGCATGCTCTTCTTTCCAGCTTCTGCAATACAGCAAGGAACAAGAGCATGCCCAGAAAAAAAGAACTGTATCTCCTACTCATTCGAACAATATCTAGTTCAACTCTGCTTACGAAACTGATACAAACCAGATCATCTCTTACATAGATGCTCTTTAGTTCATAGTGAAAATTGTGTTGGTTTCGTGAACTGTGTAAATTCATTTGAGCCCAAAAATAACTGGGTTTACCAGTAATGAACTCTTGCATGTAGGAAGACACAGACCATGGAGTTTAACTCAGATTCTATAGGGAAATTCAGAAAAGTGTTCTCATCCATGAACCACAGTCTGTTTTAACTCAAGAAGCATGCTCTTCTTTCCAGCATCTGCAATACTGCAAGAAACATGAGCATGGCCAGAAAAAAAGAACTGTGTTTCAAACACATAGGGACCATATTTCGTTCAACTCTGCTTCTGAATCTGATACAAAACACAGCATCTCTTACATAGATGCTCTTTAGTTAATAGTGAAAAACGTGTTGTATTTGGGAACTGTGTAAATTCATATGAGCCGAAAATTACCTGCCTTTACCAGAAATGAACTCTTGCTTGTAGGAAGACACAGAGCATTTGGTTTAACTCCATTTCTGAATGTAAATTCAGACCTGTGTTCTCATCCATGAAACACAGTGTGTTTTAACGCAAGAAGCATGCTCTTTTTTCTAGCATCTGCAATACAGCAAGAAACATGAGCATAGCCAGAAAAAAAGAACTGCTTTTCTGACTCAAACGGACCATATCTAGTTCAACTCTATTTATGACACTTATACAAGACACATCATCTCTTACACAGATGCTCTTTACTTCATAGTGAAAATCATATTGCTTTCATGAACTGTGTAAACTCATTTGAGCCGAAAAATAACTGGGTTTACCGGAAATGAACTCTTGCATGTAGGAGGACACAGAACATGGAGTTTAACTCAGATTCTAAAGGGAAATTCAGAAAAGTGTTCTCATCCATGAAACAAAGTCTGTTTTAATGCAAGAATCATGTTCTTCTTTCCAGCATCTGCAATACAGCAAGAAACATGAGGATGGCTAGAAAAAAGAACTGAGTTTCCTACTCATAGGTACCATATCTAGTTCACTCTGCTCATGAAACTGATACAAACCACAGCATCTCTTACATTGATGCTCTTTAGTTAATAGTGAAAAACGTGTTGGGTTATTGAACTGGGTAAATTCATTGGAGCTGAAAATTTACTGCCTTTACAAGAAATGATCTCTTGCTTGTTGGAAGACATAGAGCATTTGGTTTAACTCCATTTCTGAACGGAAATTCAGACCAGTGTTCTCATCCATGAAACACACTCCATTTTAGTGGAAGAAGCATGCTCTTCTTTCCAGCTTCTGCATTACAGCAAGGAATATGAGCATGCCCAGTAAAAAATGAACTGTGTCTCCTAATCATACAGACCATATCTAGTTCAACTCTGCTAATGAAACAGATACAAACCACAGGATCAATTACATAGATGCTCTTTAGTTCATAGTGAAAAACTTGTTGGGTTTGTGAACTGTGTAAATTCATTTGAGCCGAAAAATAACTGGGTTTACCGGAAATGAACTCTTGCATGTAGGAGGACAAAGACCATGGAGTTTAAATCAGATTCTATAGGGAAATTCAGAAAAGTGTTCTCAGCCATGAAACACCGTATGTTTTAACGCAAGAAGCATACTCTTCTTTCCAGCATCTGCAATAGAGCAAGAAAAATGGGCATGGCCAGAAAAAAAGAACTGTGTTTCCTACTCATAGGTACCATATCTAGTACACTCTGCTTATGAAACTGATACAAACCACAGCATCTCTTACATAGACGCTCTTTAGTTAATAGTGATAAACTTGTTGGGTTTGTGAACTGTGTAAATTCATTTGAGCCGAAAATTCCCTGCCTTTACCAGAAATGAACTCTTGCTTGTAGGAAGACACAGAGCATTTGGTTTAACTCCATGTCTGAGGGGAAATTCAGACCTGTGTTTTCCTCCATGAAACACACTCTGTTTTAACGCAAGAAGCATGCTCTTCTTTCCAGCTTCTGCTATACATCAAGGAACATGAGCATGCCCAGAATAAAAGAACTGTATCTCCTAATCATACGAACAATATCTAGTTCAACTCTGCTTATGAAACTGATACAAACCAGATCATCTCTTACATAGATGCTCATTAGTTCATAGTGAAAATCGTGTTGGTTTCGTGAACTGTGTAAATTCATTTGAGCCCAAAAATAATTGGGTTTACCGGCAAGGAACTCTTGCTTGTAGGAAGACAGAGAGCATGTCGTTTAACTCCGATTCTAAAGGGAAATTCAGAAAAGTGTTCTCATCAATGAAACACAGTCTGTTTTGATGCAAGAACCGTGCTCTTCTTTCCAGCATCTGCAATACAGCAAGAAACATGAGCATGGCCACAGAAAAAGAACTGTGTTTCAAACTTATAGGGACCATATTTCATTCAACTCTGCTTCTGAATCTGATACAAAACACAGCGTATCTTACATAGATGCTCTTTAGTTAATAGTGAAAAACGTGTTGGGTTTGGGAACTGTGTAAATTCATATGAGCCGAAAATTACCTGCCTTTACCAGAAATGAAATCTTGCTTGAAGGAAGACACAGAGCATTTGGTTTAACAACATTTCTGAATGTAAATTCAGACCTGTGTTCTCTTCCATGAAACACAGTCTGTTTTAACGCAAGAAGCATGCTCTTTTTACCAGCATCTGCAAAACAGCAAGGAACAAGAGCATACCCAGATGAAAAGAACTGAATCTCCTACTCATTCGAACAATATCTAGTTCAAATCTGCTTATGAAACTGATACAAACCAGATCATCTATTACATAGATGCTCTTTAGTTAATAGTGAAAATTGCGTAGGTTTCGTTAACTGTGTAAATTCATTGGAGCCCAAAAATAACTGGGTTTACCAGAAATGAACTCTTGCATGGAGGAAGACACAGACAATGGAGTTTAACTCAGATTCTATAGGGAAATTCAGAAAAGTGTTCTCATCCATGAAACACAGTCTGTTTTAATGCAAGAAGCATGCTCTTCTTTCCAGCATCTGCAATACAGCAAGAAACATGAGCATGGCCACAGAAAAAGAACTGTGTTTCAAACTTATAGGGACCATATTTCATTCAACTCTGCTTCTGAATCTGATACAAAACACAGCGTATCTTACATAGATGCTCTTTAGTTAATAGTGAAAAACGTGTTGGGTTTGGGAACTGTGTAAATTCATATGAGCCGAAAATTACCTGCCTTTACCAGAAATGAAATCTTGCTTGAAGGAAGACACAGAGCATTTGGTTTAACAACATTTCTGAATGTAAATTCAGACCTGTGTTCTCTTCCATGAAACACAGTCTGTTTTAACGCAAGAAGCATGCTCTTTTTACCAGCATCTGCAAAACAGCAAGGAACAAGAGCATACCCAGATGAAAAGAACTGAATCTCCTACTCATTCGAACAATATCTAGTTCAAATCTGCTTATGAAACTGATACAAACCAGATCATCTATTACATAGATGCTCTTTAGTTAATAGTGAAAATTGCGTAGGTTTCGTTAACTGTGTAAATTCATTGGAGCCCAAAAATAACTGGGTTTACCAGAAATGAACTCTTGCATGGAGGAAGACACAGACAATGGAGTTTAACTCAGATTCTATAGGGAAATTCAGAAAAGTGTTCTCATCCATGAAACACAGTCTGTTTTAATGCAAGAAGCATGCTCTTCTTTCCAGCATCTGCAATACAAAAGAAACATGAGCATGGCCAGAAAAAAAGAACTGTGTTTCCTACTCATAGGTACCTTATCAAGTTCACTTTGCTTATGAAACTGATACAAACCACAGCATCTCTTACAATGATGCTCTTTAGTTAATAGTAAAAACCTGTTGGGTTTGTGAACTGTGTAAATTCATTTGAGCCGAAAATTCACTGTGTTTACAAGAAATGAATTCTTGCTTGTTGGAAGACACAGAGCGTTTGGTTTAACTCCATTTCTGAACAGAAATTCAGACCAGTGTTCTCATCCATGAAACACACTCCGTTTTAACGGGAGAAGCATGCTCTTGTTTCAAGCTTCTGCAATATTGCAAGGAACAAGAGCATGCCCAGAAAAAAAGAACTGTGTCTCCTATTCATACCAACAATATCTAGTTCAACTCTGCTTATGAAACTGATACAAACAAGATCATCTCTTACATAGATGCTTTTTAGTTAATAGTGAAAATCCTGTTGGTTTCGTGAACTGTGTAAATTCATTTGAGCCCAAAAATAATTGGGTTTACCGGCAATGAAATCTTGCTTGTAGGAAGACAGAGAGCATGGCGTTTTACTCCGATTCTAAAGGGAAATTCAGAAAAGTGTTCTCATCAATGAAACACAGTCTGTTTTAATGCAAGAAGCGTGCTCTTCTTTCCAGCATCCGCAATACAGCAAGAAACATGAGCATGGCCACAAAAAAAGAACTGTGTTTCAAACTCATAGGGACCATATTTCATTCAACTCTGCTTCTGAATCTGATACAAAACACAGCATCTCTTACATAGATGCTCTTTATTTAATAGTGAAAAACGTGTTGGGTTTGGGAACAGTGTAAATTCATATGAGCCGAAAATTACCTGCCTTTACCAGAAATGAACTCTTGCTTGTAGGAAGACACAGAGCATTTGGTTTAACTCCATTTCTGAATGTAAATTCAGACCTGTGTTCTCATCCATGAAACACAGTCTGTTTTAACGCAAGAAGCATGCTCTTTTTTTCCAGCATCTGCAATATAGCAAGAAACATGAGCATGGCCAGAAAAAAAGAACTGCTTTTCTGTCTCAAACGGACCATATCTAGGTCAACTCTATATATGACACTTATACAAGACACATCATCTCTTACACAGATGCTCTTTACTTCATAGTGAAAATCATATTGGTTTCATGAACTGTGTAAACTCATTTGAGCCGAAAAATAACTGGGTTTACCGGAAATGAACTCTTGCATGTAGGAGGACACAGACCATGGAGTTTAACTCAGATTCTATAGGAAATTCAGAAAAGTGTTCTCATCCATGAAACACAGTCTGTTTTAATGCAAGAATCATGCTCTTCTTTCCAGCATCTGCAATACAGCAAAAAACATGAGGATGGCTAGAAAAAAAGAACTGAGTTTCCTACTCATAGGTACCATATCTAGTTCACTCTGCTCATGAAACTGATACAAACCACAGCATCTCTTACATTGATGTTCTTTAGTTAATAGTGAAAAACGTGTTGGGTTATTGAACTGGGTAAATTCATTGGAGCTGAAAATTCATTGCCTTTACAAGAAATGAACTCTTGCTTGTTGGAAGACATAGAGCATTTGGTTTAACTCCATTTCTGAACGGAAATTCAGACCAGTGTTCTCATCCATGAAACACACTCCATTTTAGTGGAAGAAGCATGCTCTTCTTTCCAGCTTCTGCAATACAGCAAGGAACATGAGCATTCCCAAAAAAAAGAACTGTATCTCCTACTCATACGAAAAATATCTATTCAACTCTGCTTATGAAACTGATACAAACCACATCATCTCTTACATAGATGCTCTTTAGTTAATAGTGATAAACTTGTTGGGTTTGTGAAATGTGTAAATTCATTTGAGCCGAAAATTCCTGCCTTTACCAGAAATGAACTTATGCCTGTAGGAAGACACAGAGCATTTGGTTTAACTCCATTTCTGAAGGGAAATTCAGACCAGTATTCTCATCCATGAAACAAACTCTGTTAAAGCGCAAGAAGCATGCTCTTCTTTCCAGCTTCTGCAATACAGCAAGGAACATTAGCATGCCCAGAAAAAAATAACTGTGTCTCCTAATCATACCGACCATATCTAGTTGAACTCTGCTAATGAAACTGATACAAACCACAGGATCAATTACATAGATGCTCTTTAGTTCATAGTGAAGAACTTGTTGGGGTTTGTGAACTGTGTAAATTCATTTGAGCCGAAAAATAACTGGGTTTACCAGAAATGAACTCTTGCATGTAGGAGGACAAAGACCATGGAGTTTAAATCAGATTCTATAGGGAAATTCAGAAAAGTGTTCTCAGCCATGAAACACAGTCTCTTTTAAAGCAAGAAGCATACTCTTCTTTCCAGCATCTGCAATACAGCCAGAAAAATGGGCATGGCCAGAAAAAAAGAACTGTGTTTCCTACTCATAGGTACCATATCTAGTACACTCTGCTTATGAAACTGATACAAACCACAGCATCTCTTACATAGACGCTCTTTAGTTAATAGTGATAAACTTGTTGGGTTTGTGAACTGTGTAAATTCATTTGGCCGAAAATTCCCTGCCTTTACCAGAAAAGAACTCTTGCTTGTAGGAAGACACAGAGCATTTGGTTTAACTCCATGTCTGAGGGGAAATTCAGACCTGTGTTTTCATCCATGAAACACATTCTGTTTTAACGCAAGAAGCATGCTCTTCTTTCCAGCTTCTGCTATACATCAAGGAACATGAGCATGCCCAGAATAAAAGAACTGTATCTCCTAATCATACAAAGAATATCTAGTTCAACTCTGCTTATGAAACTGATACAAACCAGATCATCTCTTACATAGATGCTCATTAGTTCATAGTGAAAATCGTGTTGGTTTCGTGAACTGTGTAAATTCATTAGAGCCCAAAAATAATTGGGATTACCGGCAATGAAATCTTGCTTGTAGGAAGACACAGAGCATTTGGTTTAACTCCATTTCTGAATGTAAATTCAGACCTGTGTTCTCATCCATGAAACACAGTCTGTTTTAACGCAAGAAGCATGCTCTTTTTTCCAGCATCTGCAATACAGCAAGAAACATGAGCATAGCCAGAAAAAAAGAACTGCTTTTCTGACTCAAACGGACCATATCTAGTTCAACTCTGTTTATGACCCTTATACAAGACACATCATCTCTTACACAGATGCTCTTTACTTCATAGTGAAAATCATATTGGTTTCATGAACTGTGTAAACTCATTTGAGCCAAAAAGTAACTGGGTTTACCGGAAATGAACTCTTGCATGTAGGAGGACACAGACCATGGAGTTTAACTCAGATTCTATAGGGAAATTCAGAAAAGTGTTCTCATCCATGAAACACAGTCTGTTTTAATGCAAGAATTATGCTCTTCTTTCCAACATCTGCAATACAGCAAGAAACATGAGGATGGCCAGAAAAAAAGAACTGTGTTTCCTACTCATAGGTACCATATCTAGTTCACTCTGCTTATGAAACTGATATAAACCACAGCATCTCTTACATTGATGCTCTTTTGTTAATAGTTTTAAACTTGTTGGGTTTGTGAAATGTGTAAATTCATTTGAGCCGAAAATTCCTGCCTTTAACAGAAATGAACTCTTGCTTGTAGGAAGACACAGAGCATTTGGTTTAACTCCCTTTCTGAAGGGAAATTCAGACCAGTGTTCTCATCCATGAAACAAACTCTGTTATAACGCAAGAAGCATGCTCTTCTTTCCAGCTTCTGCAATACAGCAAGGAACATTAGCATGCCCAGAAAAAAAGAACTGTGTCTCCTAATCATACGGACTATATCTAGTTCAACTCTGCTAATGAAACTGATACAAACTACAGGATCAATTACATAGATGCTCTTTAGTTCATAGTGAAAATCGTGTTGGTTTCATGAACTCTGTAAATTCATTTGAGCCCAAAAATAATTGGGTTTACCGGCAAGGAACTCTTGCTTGTAGTAAGACAGAGAGCATGTCGTTTAACTCCGATTCTAAAGGGAAATTCAGAAAAGTGTTCTCATCAATGAAACACAGTCTGTTTTAATGCAAGAAGCGTGCTCTTCTTTCCAGCATCTGCAATACAGCAAGAAACATGAGCATGGCCACAAAAAAAGAACTGTGTTTCAAACTCATAGGGACCATATTTCATTCAACTCTGCTTCTGAATCTGATACAAAACACAGCGTCTCTTACATAGATGCTCTTTAGTTAATAGTGAAAAACGTGTTGGGTTTGGGAACTGTGTAAATTCATATGAGCCGAAAATTACCTGCCTTTACCTGAAAAGAACTCTTGCTTGTAGGAAAACACAGAGCATTTTGTTTAACTCCATTTCTGAATGTAAATTCAGACCTGTGTTCTCATCCATGAAACACAGTCTGTTTTAACGCAAGAAGCATGCTCTTTTTTCCAGCATCTGCAATACAGCAAGGAACAAGAGCATACCCAGATAAAAAGAACTGAATCTCCTACTCATTCGAACAATATCTAGTTCAAATCTGCTTATGAAACTGATACAAACCAGATCATCTCTTACATAGATGCTCTTTAGTTAATAGTGAAAATTGTGTAGGTTTCGTTAACTGTGTAAATTCATTGGAGCCCAAAAATAACTGGGTTTACCAGAAATGAACTCTTGCATGTAGGAAGACACAGACAATGGAGTTTAACTCAGATTCTATAGGGAAATTCAGAAAAGTGTTCTCATCCATGAAACACAGTCTGTTTTAATGCAAGAATTATGCTCTTCTTTCCAACATCTGCAATACAGCAAGAAACATGAGGATCGCCAGAAAAAAAGAACTGTGTTTCCTACTCATAGGTACCATATCTAGTTCACTCTGCTTATGAAACTGATATAAACCACAGCATCTCTTACATTGATGCTCTTTAGTTAATAGTGAAAAACCTGTTGGGTTTGTGAACTGTGTAAATTCATTTGAGCCGAAAATTCACTGTGTTTACAAGAAAGGAATTCTTGCTTGTTGGAAGACACAGAGCATTTGGTTTAACTCCCTTTCTGAAGGGAAATTTAGACCAGTGTTCTCATCCATGAAACACACTCTGTTATAACGCAAGAAGCATGCTCTTCTTTCCAGCTTCTGCAATACAGCAAGGAACATGAGCATGCCCAGAAAAAAAGAACTGTGTCTCTTATCATACGGACCATATCTAGTTCAACTCTGCTAATGAAACTGCTACAAACCACAGGATCAATTGCATAGATGCTCTTTAGTTCATAGTTAAAATTGTGTTGGTTTCGTGAACTGTGTAAATTCATTTGAACCCAAAAATAACTGGGTTTACCGGAAATGAACTCTTGCATGTAGGAAGACACAGACCATGGAGCTTAACTCAGATTCTATAGGGAAATTCAGAAAAGTGTTCTCATCCATGAAACACAGTCTGTTTTAACTCAAGAAGCATTCTCTTCTTTCCAGCATCTGCAATACAGCAAGAAAAATGAGCATGGCCAGAAAAAAAGAACTGTGTTTCTGACTCAAACAGACCATTTCTAGGTCAACTCTGCTTATGAAACTGATACAAACCAGATCATCTCTTACATAGATGCTCTTTAGTTAATAGTGAAAATCGTGTTGGTTTCGTGAACTCTGGAAATTCATTTGAGCCCAAAAATAACTGGGTTTACCGGCAATGAACTCTTGCTTGTAGGAAGACAGAGAGCATGGCGTTTAACTCCGATTCTAAAGGGAAATTCAGAAAAGTGTTCTCATCAATGAAACAAAGTCTGTTTTAATGCAAGAAGCATGCTGTTCTTTCCAGCATCCGCAATACAGCAAGAAACATGAACATGGCCAGAAAAAAAGAACTGTGTTTCAAACTCATAGATACCATATTTCATTCAACTCTGCTTCTGAATCTGATACAAAACACAGCATCACTTACACAGATGCTCTTTAGTTAATAGTGAAAAACGTGTTGGGTTTGGGAACTGTGTAAATTCATATGAGCCAAAAATTCCCTTCCTTTACCAGAAATGAACTCTTGCTTGTAGGAAGACACAGAGCATTTGGTTTAACTCCATTTCTGAATGTAAATTCAGACCTGTGTACTCATCCATGAAACACAGTCTGTTTTAACGCAAGAAGCATGCTCTTTTTTCCAGCATCTGCAATACAGCAAGAAACATGAGCATAGCCAGAAAAAAAGAACTGCTTTTCTGACTCAAACGGACCATATCTAGTTCAACTCTATTTATGACCCTTATACAAGACACATCATCTCTTACACAGATGCTCTTTACTTCATAGTGAAAATCATATTGGTTTCATGAACTGTGTAAACTCATTTGAGCCGAAAAGTAACTGGGTTTACCGGAAATGAACTCTTGCATGTAGGAGGACACAGACCATGCAGTTTAACTCAGATTCTATAGGGAAATTCAGAAAAGTGTTCTCATCCATGAAACACAGTCTGTTTTAATGCAAGAATTATGCTCTTCTTTCCAACATCTGCAATACAGCAAGAAACATGAGGATGGCCAGAAAAAAAGAACTGTGTTTCCTACTCATAGGTACCATATCTAGTTCACTCTGCTTATGAAATTGATATAAACCACAGCATCTCTTACATTGATGCTCTTTTGTTAATAGTGATAAACTTGTTGGGTTTGTGAAATGTGTAATTTCATTTGAGCCGAAAATTCCTGCCTTTACCAGAAATGAACTCTTGCTTGTAGGAAGACACAGAGCATTTTGTTTAACTCCCTTTCTGAAGGGAAATTCAGACAAGTGTTCTCATCCATGAAACAAACTCAGTTATAACGCAAGAAGCATGCTCTTCTTTCCAGCTTCTGCAATACAGCAAGGAACATTAGCATGCCCAGAAAAAAAGAACTGTGTCTCCTAATCATACGGACTATATCTAGTTCAACTCTGCTAATGAAACTGATACAAACCACAGGATCAATTACATAGATGCTCTTTAGTTCATAGTGAAAATCGTGTTGGTTTCATGAACTGTGTAAATTCATTTGAGCCCAAAAATAATTGGGTTTACAGGCAAGGAACTCTTGCTTGTAGGAAGACAGAGAGCATGTCGTTTAACTACGATTCTAAAGGGAAATTCAGAAAAGTGTTCTCATCAATGAAACACAGTCTGTTTTAATGCAAGAAGCGTGCTCTTCTTTCTAGCATCTGCAATACAGCAAGAAACATGAGCATGGCCACAAAAAAAAGAACTGTGTTTCAAACTCATAGGGACCATATTTCATTCAACTCTGCTTCTGAATCTGATCCAAAACACAGCGTCTCTTACATAGATGCTCTTTAGTTAATAGTGAAAAACGTGTTGGGTTTGGGAACTGTGTAAATTCATATGAGCCGAAAATTACCTGAATTACCAGAAATGAACTCTTGCTTGTAGGAAGACACAGAGCATTTTTTTTAACTCCATTTCTGAATGTAAATTCAGACCTGTGTTCTCTTCCATGAAACACAGTCTGTTTTAATGCAAGAAGCATGCTCTTTTTTCCAGCATCTGCAATACAGCAAGAAACATGAGCATGGCCATTAAAAAAGAACTGCTTTTCTGTCTCAAACGAACCATATCTAGTTCAACTCTATATATGACACTTATACAAGACACATCATCTCTTACACAGATGCTCTTTACTTCATAGTGAAAATCATATTGGTTTCATGAACTGTGTAAACTCATTTGAGCCGAAAAATAACTGGGTTTACCGGAAATGAACTCTTGCATGTAGGAGGACACAGACCATGGAGTTTAACTCAGATTCTATAGGGAAATTCAGAAAAGTGTTCTCATCCATGAAACATAGTCTGTTTTAATGCAAGAATCATGCTCTTCTTTCCAGCAACTGCAATACAGCAAGAAACATGAGGATGTCTAGAAAAAAAGAACTGTGTTTCCTACTCATAGGTACCATATCTAGTTCACTCTGCTTATGAAACTGATACAAACCACACCATCTCTTACATTGATACTCTTTAGTTAATAGTGATAAACTTGTTGGGTTTGTGAAATGTGTAAATTCATTTGAGCCGAAAATTCCTGCCTTTACCAGAAATGAACTCTTGCTTGTAGGAAGACACAGAGCATTTGGTTTAACTCCCTTTCTGAAGGGAAATTCAGACCAGTGTTCTCATCCATGAAACACACTCCGTTTTACTGGAGGAAGCATGCTCTTCTTTCCAGCTTCTGCAATACAGCAAGGAACATTAGCATGCCCTGAAAAAAAGAACTGTGTCTCCTAATCATACGGACCATATCTAGTTCAACTCTGCTAATGAAACTGATACAAACCACAGGATCAATTACATAGATGCTCTTTAGTTCATAGTGAAAATCTTGTTGGTGTTTGTGAACTGTGTAAATTCATTTGAGCCGAAAAATAACTGGGTTTACCGGAAATGAACTCTTGCATGTAGGAGGACACAGACCATGGAGTTTAACTCAGATTCTATAGGGAAATTCAGAAAAGTGTTCTCATCCATGAAACACAGTCTGTTTTAACGCAGGAAGCATGCTCTTCTTTCCAGCATCTGCAATACAGAAAGAAACATGAGCATGGCCAGAAAAAAAGAACTGTGTTTCCTACTCATAGGAACCTATCTAGTTAACTCTGCTTATGAAACTGATACAAACCACAGCATCTCTTACATTGATGCTCTTTAGTTAATAGTAAAAACCTGTTGGGTTTGTGAACTGTGTAAATTCATTTGAGCCGAAAATTTACTATGTTTACAAGAAATGAATTCTTGCTTGTTGGAAGACACAGAGCATTTGGTTTAACTCCATTTCTGAAGGGAAATTCAGACCAGTGTTCTCATCCATGAAACACACTCTGTTTTAACGCAAGAAGCATGCTCTTCTTTCCAGCTTCTGCAATACAGCAAGGAACATGAGCATGCCCAGAAAAAAAGAACTGTGTCTCCTAATCATACGGACCATATCTAGTTCAACTATGCTAACGAAACTGATACAAACCACAGCATCAATTACATAGATGCTCTTTTGTTCATAGTGAAAATTGTGTTGGTTTCGTGAACTGTGTAAATTCATTTGAGCCCAAAAATAACTGGGTTTAACGGAAATGAACTCTTGCATGTAGGAAGACACAGACCATGGAGTTTAACTCAGATTCTATAGGGAAATTCAGAAAAGTCTTCTCATCCATGAAACACAGTCTGTTTTAACACAAGAAGCATGCTCTTCTTTCCAGTATCTGCAATACTTTAAGAAACATGAGCATGGCCAGAAAGAAAGAACTGTGTTTCTGACTCAAATGGACCATATCTAGGTCAACTCTGCTTATGAAACTGATACAAACCAGATCATCTCTTACATAGATGCTCTTTAGTTAATAGTGAAAATCGTGTTGGTTTCATGAACACTGTAAATTCATTTGAGCCCCAAAATAACTGGGTTTACCGGCAATGAACTCTTGCTTGTAGGAAGACAGAGAGCATGGTGTTTAACTCCGATTCTAAAGGGAAATTCAGAAAAGTGTTCTCATCAATGAAACAAAGTCTGTTTTAATGCAAGAAGCATGCTGTTCTTTCCAGCATCCGCAATACAGCAAGAACCATGAGCATGGCCAGAAAAAAATAACTGTGTTTCAAACTCATAGATACCATATTTCATTCAACTCTGCTTCTGAATCTGATACAAAACACAGCATCTCTTACATAGATGCTCTTTAGTTAATAGTGAAAAACGTGTTGGGTTTGGGAACTGTGTAAATTCATATGAGCCGAAAATTGCCTTCCTTTACCAGAAATTAACTCTTGCTTGTAGGAAGACACAGAGCATTTGGTTTAACTCCATTTCTGAATGTAAATTCAGACCTGTGTACTCATCCATGAAACACAGTCTGTTTTAACGCAAGAAGCATTCTCTTTTTTCCAGCATCTGCAATACAGCAAGAAACATGAGCATAGCCAGAAAAAAAGAACTGCTTTTCTGAGTCAAACAGACCATATCTAGTTCAACTCTATTTATGACCCTTATACAAGACACATCATCTCTTACACAGATGCTCTTTACTTCATAGTGAAAATCATATTTGTTTCATAAACTGTGTAAACTCATTTGAGCCGAAAAGTAACTGGGTTTACCGGAAATGAACTCTTGCATGTAGGAGGACACAGACCATGGAGTTTAACTCAGATTCTATAGGGAAATTCAGAAAAGTGTTCTCATCCATGAAACACAGTCTGTTTTAATGCAAGAATTATGCTCTTCTTTCCAACATCTGCAATACAGCAAGAAACATGAGGATGGCCAGAAAAAAAGAACTGTGTTTCCTACTCATAGGTACCATATCTAGTTCACTCTGCTTATGAAACTGATATAAACCACAGCATCTCTTACATTGATGCTCTTTAGTTAATAGTGAAAAACCTGTTGGGTTTGTGAACTGTGTAAATTCATTTGAGCCGAAAATTCACTGTGTTTACAAGAAATGAATTCTTGCTTGTTGGAAGACACAGAGCATTTGGTTTAACTCCCTTTAAGGGAAATTCAGACCCGTGTTCTCATCCATGAAACACACTCTGTTTTAACGCAAGAAGCATGCTCTTCTTTCCAGCTTCTGCAATACAGCAAGGAACATGAGCATGCCGAGAAAAAAAGAACTGTGTCTCCTAATCATACGGACCATATCTAGTTCAACTCTGCTAATGAAACTGATACAAACCACAGGATCAATTACATAGATGCTCTTTAGTTCATAGTGAAAAGCTTGTTGGGGTTTGTGAAGTGTGTAAATTCATTTGAGCCGAAAAATAACTGGGTTTACCGGAAATGAACTCTTGCATGTAGGAGGACACAGACCATGGAGTTTAACTCAGATTCTATAGGGAAATTCAGAAAAGTGTTCTCATCCATGAAACACAGTCTGTTTTAACGTTAGAAGCATGCTCTTCTTTCCAGCATCTGCAATACAGGAAGAAACATGAGCATGGCCAGAAAAAAAGAACTGTGTTTCCTACTCATACGGAACATATCTAGTACAACACTGCTTATGAAACTGATACAAACCACTGCATCTCTTACATTGATGCTCTTTAATTAATAGTGAAAAACCTGTTGGGTTTGTGAACTGTGTAAATTCATTTGAGCCGAAAAATTCACTGTGTTTACAAGAAATGAATTCTTGCTTGTTGGAAGACACAGAGCATTTGGTTTAACTCCATTTGTGAGGGGAAATTCAGACCTGTGTTTTCATCCATGAAACACTCTGTTTTAACGCAAGAAGCATGCTCTTCTTTCCAGCTTCTGCAATACAGCAAGGAACGTGAGCATGCCCAGAATAAAAGAACTGTATCTCCTACTCATACGAACAATATCTAGTTCAACTCTGCTTATGAAACTGATACAAACCAGATCATCTCTTACATAGATGCTCTTTAGTTAATAGTGAAAATCGTGTTGGTTTTGTGAACTGTGTAAATTCATTTGAGCCGAAAAATAACTGGGTTTACAGGCAATGACCTCTTGCTTGTAGGAAGACACATTGCCTTTGGTTTAACTCACTTTCTGAAGGAAAATTCAGACCTGTGTTCTCATCCATGAAACACACTCTGTTTTAATGAAAATAACATGCTCTTCTTTCCAGCGTCTGCAATACAGCAAGGAACATGAGCATGTCCAGATTAAAATAACTGTTTTTCCTACTCATACAGACCATATCTAGTTGAACTCTGCTTATTAAACTGATACAAAACATGTCATCTCTTGCATTGATGCTCTTTAGTTAATAGTGAAAATCGTATTGGTTTAGTGAACTGTGTAAATTCATTTGAGCCGAAAAATAACTGGGTTTACAGGAAATGAACTCTTGCTTGTAGGAAGACACAGATCCTTTGGTTAAACTCAGTTTCTGAAGGGAAATTCAGACCAGTGTTCTCATCCATGAAACACACTCCATTGTATTGGAAGAAGCATGCTCTTCTTTCCAGCGTCTGCAATATAGCAAGGAACATGAGCATGACCAGAAAAAAAGAACTGTGTTTAATACTCATACGGAACATATCTAGTTCCCCTCTGCTTATGAAACTGATACAAACCCCATCATCTCTTAAATAGATGCTCTTTAGTTAATAGTGTAAATCGTGTTGGTTTCGTGAACTGTGTAAATTCATTTGAGCCGAAAAATAACTGGGTTTACCGGAAATGAACTCTTGCTTGTAGGAAGACATAGAGCATGGAGTTTAACTCTGATTCTAAATGGTAATCCATATGAGTGATCTCATCCATGAAACACAGTCTGTTGTAACGCAAGATGCATGCTCTTCTTTCCAGCTTTGCAATACAGCAATTAACATGAGCATGCCCAGAAAAAAAGAACTGTCTCTCCTACTCATTTGGACCATATCTAGTACAACTCTTCTTATGAAACTGCTACAAACCACATCATCTCTTACATAGATGCTCTTTAGTTAATAGTGAAAATCGTGTTGGTTTCGTGAACTGTATAAATTCATTTGAGGCGAAAAATAACTGGGTTTACCAGAAATTAACTCTTGCTTGTAGAAAGACACAGAGCATGGTGTTAAACTCCGATTCAAAAGGGAATTTCAGAAGACTGTTCTCATCAAAGAAACACAGTCTGTTTTAATGCAAGAAGCATGCTCTTCTTTCCAGAATCTGCAATACAGCAAGAAATATGAGCATGGCCAGAAAAAGAGAACTGTGTTTCCTACTCATATGGATCATATCTAGTTCAACTCTGCTTATGAAACTGATACAAACCCCATCATCTCTTACATAGCTGCTCTTTAGTTAATAGTGTAAATAGTGTTGGTTTCATGAACTGTGTAAATTCATTTGAGCTGAAAAATAACTGGGTTTACCGGAAATGAACTCTTGCTTGTAGGACGTCACAGAGCATGGAGTTTAACTCCATTTCTGAAGGGAAATTCAGAAGAGTGTTCTCATCCATGAAAGACACTCCGTTTTAACGGAAGAAGCGTGCTCTTCTTTCCAGCGTCTGCTATACAGCAAGGAACATGAGAATGTCCAGAAAAAAAAAACTGTGTTTCCTACTCATATGGACCATATCTTGTTCAATACTGTATATGAACCTGATTCGAACCACATCATCTCTTACATAGATGCTTTTTAGTTAATAGTGAAATTCGTATTGGTTTCATGAACTGTGTAAATTCATTTGAACCGAAAAATAACTGGGTTTACAGGAAATGAACTCTTGCTTGTAGGAAGACACAGATCCTTTGGTTTAACTTAGTTTCTGAAGGGAAATTCAGAATAGTGTTCTCATCCATGAAACCCACTCCGTTTTATCAGAAGCAGCATGTTCTTCTTTCCAGCGTCTGCAATAGAGCAAGGAACTTGAGCATGTCCAGAAAAAAAGAACTGTGTTTCCTACTCATACGGACCATATCTAGTTCCACTCTGTTTATGAAACTGATACAAACCCCATCATTTCTTACATAGATGCTCTTTAGTTAATAGTGTAAATCGTGTTGGTTTCGTGAACTGTGTAAATTCATTTGAGCCGAAAAATAACTGGGTTTACCGGAAATGAACTCTTACTTGTAGGAAGACACACAGCATTTGGTTTAACTCCATTTGTGAAGGGAAATTCAGACCAGTGTTCTCATCCATGAAAAACAGTTTGTTTTAACGCAAGTAGCATGCTCTTTTTTCCAGCATCTCTAATACAGCAAGAAACATGAGCATGGCCAGAAAAAAAGAACTGTGTTTCTGACTCAAACGGACCATATCTAGTTCAACTCTGCTTATGCAACTGATACAAACCACAGCATCTCTTACATAGATGCTCTTTAGTTAATAGAGATAAACACGTTGGGTTTGTGAACTGTGTAAATTCATTTGTGCCAAAAATTCAAGCTTTTAACAAAAATGAACTCTTGCTTGTAGGAAGACACAGAGCATTTGGTTTAACTCCATTTGTGAAGGGAAATTCAGACCAGTGTTCTAATCCATGAAACACACTCTGTTTTAACGAAAATAACATGCTCTTCTTTCCAGCGTCTGCAATACAGCAAGGAACATGATCATGTCCAGAATAAAATAACCGTTTTTCCTACTCATACAGACCATATCTAGTTGAACTCTGCTTATTAAACTGATACAAACCACATCATCTCTTACATAGATGCTCTTTAGTTAATAGTGAAAATCGTATTGGTTTCGTGAACTGTGTAAATTCATTTGAGCTGAAAAATAACTGGGTTTACCGGAAATAAACTATTGCTTGTAGGAAGACACAGAGTCTTTGGTTTAACTCACTCTCTGAAGGAAAATTCTGACCTGTGTTCTCATCCATGAAACACACTCTGTTTTAACGCAAGTTGCATGCTCTTCTTTCCAGCTTTGCAATACAGCAATTAACATGAGCATGCCCAGAAAAAAAGAACTGTCTCTCCTACTTATATGGACCATATCTAGTTCAACTCTGCTTATGAAACTGATACAAACGACATCATCTCTTACATAGATGCTCTTTAGTTAATAGTGAAAATCGTGTTGGTTTCGTGAACTGTATAAATTCATTTCAGGCGAAAAATAACTGGCTTTACCGGAAATGAACTCTTGCTTGTAGGAAGACACGGAGCATGGCGTTAAACTCCGATTCTAAAGGGAAATTCAGTAGGCTGTTCTCATCAAAGAAACACAGTCTGTTTTAATGCAAGATGCATGCTCTTCTTTCGAGCATATGCAATACAGCAAGAAACATGAGCATGGCCAGAAAAAGAGAACTGTGTTTCGTACTCATATGGATCATATCAGGTTCCACTCTGCTTATGAAACTGATACAAACCCCATCATCTATTACATAATTGCTCTTTAGTTAATATTGTAAAAAGTGTTGGTTTCATGAACTGTGTAAATTCATTTGAGCCGAAAAATAACTGGGTTTACCGGAAATGAACACTTGCTTGTAGGACGTCACAGAGCATGGAGTTTAACTCCATTTCTGAAGAGAAATTCAGAAGAGTGTTCTCATCCATGAAAGACACTCCGTTTTAACGGAAGAAGCAGGCTCTTCTTTCCAGCGTCTGCTATACAGCAAGGAACATGAGAATGTCCAGAAAAAAAGAACTGTGTTTCCTACTCATACGGACCATATCTAGTTCAACACTGCTTATGAATCTGATACAAACCACAACATCTCTTACATAGATGCTCTTTAGTTAATAGTGAAAATCGTATTGGTTTCATGAACTGTGTAAATTCATTTGAGCCGAAAAATAACTGGGTTTACAGGAAATGAACTCTTGCTTTAGGAAGACACAGAGCCTTTGGTTTAACTCACTTTCTGAAGGAAAATTCAGACCTGTGTTCTCATCCATGAAACACACTCTGTTTTAACGCAAGATGCATGCTCTTCTTTCCATCTTTGCAATACAGCAATTAACATGAGCATGCCCAGAAAAAAATAACTGTGTTTCCTACTCATACGGACCATATCTAGTTCAACTGTGCTTATGAAATTGATACACACCACATCCTCTCTTACACAGATGATCTTTACTTAATAGTGAAAATCGTATTGGTTTCATGAACTGTGTAAATTCATTTGAGCCGAAAAATAACTGGGTTTACAGGAAATGAACTCTTGCTTGTAGGAAGACACAGATCCTTTGGTTTAACTCAGTTTCTGAAGGGAAATTCAGACCAGTGTTCTCATCCATGAAACACACTCCGTTTTATTCGAAGAAGCATGCTCTTCTTTCCAGCGTATGCAAAAGAGCAAGGAACTTGAGCATGTCCAGAAAAAAAGAACTGTGTTTCCTACTCATACGGACCATATCTAGTTCCACTCTGCTTATGAAATTGATACACACCACCTCATCTCTTACACAGATGCTCTTTAGTTAATAGTGAAAATCGTATTGGTTTCGTGAACTGTGTAAATTCATTTGAGCCAAAAAATAACTGGATTTACTGGAAATGAACTCCTGCTTGTAGGAAGACACAGATCATTTGATTAAACTCAGTTTCTGAAGGGAAATTCAGACCAGTGTTCTCATCCTTGAAACACACTCCGATTTAACGGATGAGGCATGCTCTACTTTTCACCGTCTGCAATACAGCAAGGAACATGAGCATGCCCAGAAAAAAAGAACTGTGTTTCCTACTCATACGGACCATATCTAGTTCAACTCTGCTTATGAAACTGATACAAACCACATCATCTGTTACATAGATGCTCTTTAGTTAATTGTGTAAATCGTGTTGGTCTCTAGAACTGTGTAAATTCATTTGAGGCGAAAAATAACTGGGTTTACCGGAAATGAACTCTTGCTTGTAGGAAGACACAGAGCATGGCGTTAAACTCCGATTCTAAGGGGAAATTCAGAAGACTGTTCACATCAAAGAAACAGAGTCTGTCTTAATGCAAGAAGCATGCTCTTCTTTCCAGCATCTGCAATACAGCAAGAAACATGAGCATGGCCAGAAAAAGAGAACTGTGTTTCCTATTCATACGGATCATATCTAGTTCCCCTCTGCTTATGAAACTGATACAAACCCCATCATCTATTACATAATTGCTCTTTAGTTAATAGTGTAAATAGTGTTGGTTTCATGAACTGTGTAAATTCATTTGAGCCGAAAAATAACTGGGTTTACCGGAAATGAACTCTTGCTTGTAGGACGTCACAGAGCATGGAGTTTAACTCCATTTCTGAAGGGAAATTCAGAAGAGTGTTCTCATCCATGAAAGATACTCCGTTTTAACGGAAGAAGCGTCCTCTTCTTTCCAGCGTCTGCTATACAAAATGGAACATGAGAATGTCCAGAAAAAAAAAACTGTGTTTCCTACTCATATGGACCATATCTTGTTCAATACTGTTTATGAACCTGATACGAACCACATCATCTCTTACATAGATGCTCTTTAGTTAATAGTGAAAATCGTATTGGTTTCATGAACTGTGTAAATTCATTTGAACCGAAAAATAACTGGGTTTACAGGAAATGAACTCTTGCTTGTAGGAAGACACAGATCCTTTGGTTTAACTTAGTTTCTGAAGGGAAATTCAGAACAGTGTTCTCATCCATGAAACCCACTCCGTTTTATCAGAAGCAGCATGTTCCTCTTTCCAGCTTCTGCAATAGAGCAAGGAACTTGAGCATGTCCAGAAAAAAAGAACTGTTTTTCCTACTCATACGGACCCTATCTAGTTCCACTCTGCTTATGAAACTGATACAAACCCCATCATTTCTTACATAGATGCTCTTTAGTTAATAGTGTAAATCGTGTTGGTTTCGTGAACTGTGTAAATTCATTTGAGCCGAAAAATAACTGGGTTTACCGGAAATGAACTCTTGCTTGTAGGAAGACACACAGCATTTGATTTAACTCCATGTGTGAAGGGAAATTCAGACCAGTGTTCTCATCCATGAAACACACTCTGTTTTAATGAAAATAACATGCTCTTCTTTCCAGCGTCTGCAATACAGCAAGGAACATGAGCATGTCCAGATTAAAATAACTGTTTTTCCTACTCATACAGACCATATCTAGTTGAACTCTGCTTATTAAACTGATACAAACCACATCATCTCTTACATAGATGCTCTTTAGTTAATAGTGAAAATCGTATTGGTTTCGTGAATTGTGTAAATTCATTTGAGCCGAAAAATAACTGGGTTTACCGGAAATAAACTATTGCTTGTAGGAAGACACAGAGTCTTTGGTTTAACTCACTCTCTGAAGGAAAATTCAGACCTGTGTTCTCATCCATGAAACACACTCTGTTTTAACGCAAGTTGCATGCTCTTCTTTCCAGCTTTGCAATACAGCAATTAACATGAGCATGCCCAGAAAAAAAGAACTGTGTCTCCTACTTATATGGACCATATCTAGTTCAACTCTGCTTATGAAACTGATACAAACGACATCATCTCTTACATAGATGCTCTTTAGTTAATAGTGAAAATCGTGTTGGTTTCGTGAACGGTATAAATTCATTTGAGGCGAAAAATAACTGGGTTTACCGGAAATGAACTCTTGCTTGTAGGAAGACACGGAGCATGGCGTTAAACTCCGATTCCAAAGGGAAATTCAGTAGGCTGTTCTCATCAAAGAAACACAGTCTGTTTTAATGCAAGAAGCATGCTCTTCTTTCCAGCATATGCAATACAGCAAGAAACATGAGCATGGCCAGAAAAAGAGAACTGTGTTTCCTACTCATACGGATCATATCAGGTTCCACTCTGCTTATGAAACTGATACAAACCCCATCATCTATTACATAATTGCTCTTTAGTTAATATTGTAAATAGTGTTGGTTTCATGAACTGTGTAAATTCATTTGAGCCGAAAAATAACTGGGTTTACCGGAAATGAACTCTTGCTTGTAGGACGTCACAGAGCATGGAGTTTAACTCCATTTCTGAAGGGAAATTCAGAAGAGTGTTCTCATCCATGAAAGACACTCCGTTTTAACGGAGGAAGCAGGCTCTTCTTTCCAGCGTCTGCTATACAGCAAGGAACATGAGAATGTCCAGAAAAAAGGAACTGTGTTTCCTACTCATACGGACCATATCTAGTTCAACACTTCTTATGAATCTGATACAAACCACAACATCTCTTACATAGATGCTCTTTAGTTAATAGTCTAAATCGTATTGGTTTCATGAACTGTGTAAATTCATTGAGCCGAAAAATAACTGGGATTACAGGAAATGAACTCTTGCTTGTAGGAAGACACAGAGCCTTTGGTTTAACTCACTTTCTGAAGGAAAATTCAGACCTGTGTTCTCATCCATAAAACACACTCTGTTTTAACCCAAGATGCATGCTCTTCTTTCCATCTTTGCAATACAGCAATTAACATGAGCATGCCCAGAAAAACATAACTGTCTCTCCTACTCATATGGACCATATCTATTTCAACTCTGCTTATGAAACTGCTACAAACCACATCATCTCTTACATAGATGCTCTTTAGTTAATGGTGAAAATCGTGTTGGTTTCGTGAACTGTGTAAATTCATTTGAGGCGAAAAATAACTGGGTTTACCGGAAATGAACTCTTGCTTGTAGGAAGACATGGAGCATGGCGTTAAACTCCGATTCCAAAGGGAAATTCAGTAGGCTGTTCTCATCAAAGAAACACAGTCTGTTTTAATGCAAGAAGCATGCTCTTCTTTCCAGCATATGCAATACAGCAAGAAACATGAGCATGGCCAGAAAAAGAGAACTGTGTTTCCTACTCATACGGATCATATCAGGTTCCACTCTGCTTATGAAACTGATACAAACCCCATCATCTATTACATAATTGCTCTTTAGTTAATATTGTAAATAGTGTTGGTTTCATGAACTGTGTAAGTCATTTGAGCCGAAAAATAACTGGGTTTACCGGAAATGAACTCTTGCTTGTAGGACGTCACAGAGCATGGAGTTTAACTCCATTTCTGAAGGGAAATTCAGAAGAGTGTTCTCATCCATGAAAGACACTCCGTTTTAACGGAGGAAGCAGGCTCTTCTTTCCAGCGTCTGCTATACAGCAAGGAACATGAGAATGTCCAGAAAAAAAGAACTGTGTTTCCTACTCCTACGGACCATATCTAGTTCAACACTTCTTATGAATCTGATACAAACCACAACATCTCTTACATAGATGCTCTTTAGTTAATAGTCTAAATCGTATTGGTTTCATGAACTGTGTAAATTCATTGAGCCGAAAAATAACTGGGATTACAGGAAATGAACTCTTGCTTGTAGGAAGACACAGAGCCTTTGGTTTAACTCACTTTCTGAAGGAAAATTCAGACCTGTGTTCTCATCCATAAAACACACTCTGTTTTAACCCAAGATGCATGCTCTTCTTTCCATCTTTGCAATACAGCAATTAACATGAGCATGCCCAGAAAAACATAACTGTCTCTCCTACTCATATGGACCATATCTAGTTCAACTCTGCTTATGAAACTGCTACAAACCACATCATCTCTTACATAGATGCTCTTTAGTTAATAGTGAAAATCGTGTTGGTTTCGTGAACTGTGTAAATTCATTTGAGCTGAAAAATAACTGGGTTTAAAGGAAATGAACTCTTGCTTGTAGGAAGACACAGAGCATGGCTTTAAACTCCGATTCTAAAGGGAAATTCAGAAGACTGTTCTCATCAAAGAAACACAGTCTGTTTTAATGCAAGAAGCATGCTCTTCTTTCCAGCATCTGCAATACAGCAAGAAACATGAGCATGGCCAGAAAAAAATAACTGTGTTTCCTACTCATACGGACCATATCTAGTTCAACTGTGCTTATGAAATTGATACACACCACATCCTCTCTTACACAGATGATCTTTACTTAATAGTGAAAATCGTATTGGTTTCATGAACTGTGTAATTCATTTGAGCCGAAAAATAACTGGGTTTACAGGAAATGAACTCTTGCTTGTAGGAAGACACAGATCCTTTGGTTTAACTCAGTTTCTGAAGGGAAATTCAGACCAGTGTTCTCATCCATGAAACACACTCCGTTTTATTCGAAGAAGCATGCTCTTCTTTCCAGCGTATGCAAAAGAGCAAGGAACTTGAGCATGTCCAGAAAAAAAGAACTGTGTTTCCTACTCATACGGACCATATCTAGTTCCACTCTGCTTATGAAATTGATACACACCACCTCTTCTCTTACACAGATGCTCTTTAGTTAATAGTGAAAATCGTATTGGTTTCGTGAACTGTGTAAATTCATTTGAGCCAAAAAATAACTGGATTTACTGGAAATGAACTCCTGCTTGTAGGAAGACACAGATCATTTGATTAAACTCAGTTTCTGAAGGGAAATTCAGACCAGTGTTCTCATCCGTGAAACACACTCCGATTTAACGGATGAGGCATGCTCTTCTTTTCACCATCTGCAATACAGCAAGGAACATGAGCATGCCCAGAAAAAAAGAACTGTGTTTCCTACTCATACGGACCATATCTAGTTCAACTCTGCTTATGAAACTGATACAAACCACATCATCTGTTACATAGATGCTCTTTAGTTAATAGTGTAAATCGTGTTGGTCTCTTGAACTGTGTAAATTCATTTGAGGCGAAAAATAACTGGGTTTACCGGAAATGAACTCTTGCTTGTAGGAAGACACAGAGCATTGCGTTAAACTCCGATTCTAAGGGAAATTCAGAAGACTGTTCACATCAAAGAAACAGAGTCTGTTTTAATGCAAGAAGCATGCTCTTCTTTCCAGCATCTGCAATACAGCAAGAAACATGAGCATGGCCAGAAAAAGAGAACTGTGTTTCCTATTCATACGGATCATATCTAGTTTCCCTCTGCTTATGAAACTGATACAAACCCCATCATCTATTACATAATTGCTCTTTAGTTAATAGGGTAAATAGTGTTGGTTTCATGAACTGTGTAAATTCATTTGAGCCGAAAAATAACTGGGTTTACCGGAAATGAACTCTTGCTTGTAGGACGTCACAGAGCATGGGGTTTAACTCCATTTCTGAAGGGAAATTCAGAAGAGTGTTCTCATCCATGAAAGACACTCCGTTTTAACGGAAGAAGCGTGCTCTTCTTTTCAGCGTCTGCTATACAAAAAGGAACATGAGAATGTCCAGAAAAAAAAAAACTGTGTTTCCTACTCATATGGACCATATCTTGTTCAATAATGTTTATGAACCTGATACGAACCACATCTTCTCTTACATAGATGCTCTTTAGTTAATAGTGAAAATTGTATTGGTTTCATTAACTGTGTAAATTCATTTGAACCGAAAAATAACTGGGTTTACAGGCAATGAACTCTTGCTTGTAGGAAGACACAGATCCTTTGGTTTAACTTAGTTTCTGAAGGGAAATTCAGAACAGTGTTCTCATCCATGAAACCCACTCCGTTTTATCAGAAGCAGCATGTTCTTCTTTCCAGCTTCTGCAATAGAGCAAGGAACTTGAGCATGTCCAGAAAAAAAGAACTGTGTTTCCTACTCATAGGGACCACATCTAGTTCCACTCTGCTTATGAAACTGATACAAACCCCATCATTTCTTACATAGATGCTTTTTAGTTAATAGTGTAAATCGTGTTGGTTTCGTGAACTGTGTAAGTTCATCTGAGCCGAAAAATAACTAGGTTTACCGGAAATGAACTCTTGCTTGTAGGAAGACACACAGCATTTGGTTTAACTCCATTTGTGAAGGGAAATTCAGACCAGTGTTCTCATCCATGAAAAACAGTTTGTTTTAACGCAAGTAGCATGCTCTTTTTTCCAGCATCTCTAATACAGCAAGAAATATGAGCATGGCCAGAAAAAAAGAACTGTGTTTCTGACTCAAACGGACCATATCTAGTTCAACTCTGCTTATGCAACTGATACAAACCACAGCATCTCTTACATAGATGCTCTTTAGTTAATAGAGATAAACACGTTGGGTTTGTGAACTGTGTAAATTCATTTGTGCCAAAAATTCAAAGCTTTTACCAAAAATGAACTATTGCTTGTAGGAAGACAAAGAGTCTTTGGTTTAACTCACTCTCTGAAGGGAAATTCAGACCAGTGTTCTCATCCATGAAACACACGCTGTTTTAACGAAAATAGCATGCTCTTCTTTCCAGCGTCTGCAATACAGCAAGGAACCTGACCATGTCCAGAATAAAATAACTGTGTTTCCTACTCATACGGACGATATCTAGTTCAACTCTGCTTATTAAACTGATACAAACCACATCATCTCTTACATAGATGCTCTTTAGTTAATAGTGAAAATCGTATTGGTTTCGTGAACTGTGTAAATTCATTTGAGCTGAAAAACAACTGGGTTTACCAGAAATGAACTCTTGCTTGTAGGACGACATAGAGCATGGAGTTTAACTCTGATTCTAAATGGAAATTCATAAGAGTGATCTCATCCATGAAACACAGTCTGTTTTAACACAAGAAGCATGCTCTTTTTTCCAGCGTCTGCTATAAAGCAAGGAACATGAGAATGTCCAGAAAAAAAAGAATTGTGCTTCCTACTCATAAGGATCATATCTAGTTCAATTCTCCATATGAAACTGATACAAACCACAGCATCACTTACATAGATGCTCTTTAGTAAATAGTGAAAATCGTATTGGTTTCGTGAACTGTGTAAATTCATTTGAGCCAAATAATAACTGGATTTACTGGAAATGAAATCTTGCTTGTTGGAAGACACAGATCCTTTGGTTATACTCAGTTTCTGAAGGGAAATTCAGACCAGTGTTCTCATCCACGAAACACACTCTGTTTTAACGAAAATAGCATGCACTTCTTTCCAGCGTCTGCAATACAGCAGGAACCTGACCATGTCCAGAATAAAATAACTGTGTTTCCTACTCATACGGACCATATCTAGTTCAACTCTGCTTATTAAACTGATACAAACCACATCATCTCTTACATAGATGCTCTTTAGTTAATAGTTAAAATCGTATTGGTTTCGTGAACTGTGTAAATTCATTTGAGCCGAAAAACAACTGGGTTTACCAGAAATGAACTCTTGCTTGTAGGACGACATAGAGCATGGAGTTTAACTCTGATTCTAAATGGAAATTCATAAGAGTGATCTCATTCATGAAACACAGTCTGTTTTAACACAAGAAGCATGCTCTTTTTTCCAGCGTCTGCTATAAAGCAAGGAACATGAGAATGTACAGAAAAAAAAGAATTGTGTTTCCTACTCATACGGACCATATCTAGTTCAACTATGCTTATGAAATTGATACACACCACATCATCTCTTACATAGATGCTCTTTAGTTAATAGTGAAAATCGTATTGTTTTCTTGAACTGTGTAAATTCTTTTGAGCCGAAAATAACTGCGTTTACCAGAAATGAACTCTTGCTTGTAGGAGGACATAGAGCATGGAGTTTAACTCTGATTCTAAATGGAAATTCAGAAGAGTGATCTCATCCATGAAACACAGTCTGTTTTAATGCAAGAAGCATGCTCTTCTTTCCAGCATCTGCAATTCAGCAAGAAACATGAGCATGGCTAGAAAAAAAGAACTGTGTTTCTGACTCAATCGGACCCTACCTAGTTTAACTCTGCTTATGAAACTGATACAAACCACATCATCTCTTACAAAGACGCTCTTTTGTTAATATTGATAAACGTTTTGGGTTTGTGAACTGTGTAAATTCATTTGAGCCGAAATTCGCTGCTTTTACCAAAAGTGAACTCTTGCTTGTAGGAAGACACAGAGCATTTGGTTTAACTCCACTTCTGAAGGGAAATTCAGACCAGTGTTCTCATCCATGAAACACTGTTTGTTTTAACGCAAGAAGCATGCTCTTTTTTCCAGCTTCTGCAATACAGCAAGAAACATGAGCATGGCCAGAATAAAAGAACTGTGTTTCTGACTCAAACAGACCATATCTAGTTCAACTCTGCTTATGAAACTGATACAAACCACAGCATCTCTTACATAGATGCACTTTAGTTAATAGAGATAAACAAGTTGGGTTTGTGAACTGTGTAAATTCATTTGAGCCGAAAAACAACTGGGTTTACCAGAAATGAACTCCTGCTTGTAGGAAGACACAGAACCTTTGGTTTAACTCAATTTCTGAAGGGAAATTCAGACCTGTGTTCTCATCCATGAAACACACACTGTTTTAACGCAAGATGCATGCTCTTCTTTCCAGCTTTGCAATACAGCAATTAACATGAGCATGCCCAGAAAAAAAGAACTTTCTCTCCTACTCATATGGACCATATCTAGTTCAACTCTGCTTATGAAACTGCTACAAACCACATCATCTCTTACATAGATGCTCCTTAGTTAATAGTGAAAATCGTATTGGTTTCGTCAACTGTGTAAATTCATTTGAGCCGAAAAATAACTGGGTTTACCAGAAGAGAAATCTTGCTTGTAGGACGACATAGAGCTTGGAGTTTAACTCCAATTCTAAATGGAAATTCAGAAGAGTGATCTCATCCATGAAACACAGTCTGTTTTAACGCAAGAAGCATGCTCTTCTTTCCAGCATCTACAATACAGCAAGAAACATGAGAATGTCCAGAAAAAAAGAACTGTGTTTCCTATTCATATGGACCATATCTAGTTCAATACTGTTTATGAACCTGATACGAACCACATCATCTCTTACATAGATGCTCTTTAGTTAATAGTGAAATTCGTATTGGTTTCATGAACTGTGTAAATTCATTTGAGCCGAAAAATAACTGGGTTTACAGGAAATGATCTCTTGCTTGTAGGAAGACACAAATCCTTTGGTTTAACTTAGTTCCTGAAGGGAAATTCAGACCAGTGTTCTCATCCATGAAACCCACTCCGTTTTATCAGAAGAAGCATGTTCTTCTTTCCTGCGTCTGCAATAGAGCAAGGAACTTGAGCAGTCCAGAAAAAAAGAACTGTGTTTCCTACTCATACGGACCTTATCTAGTTCCACTCTGCTTATAAAACTGATACAAACCCCATCATCTCTTACATAGATGCTCTTTAGTTAATAGTGTAAATCGTGTTGGTGTCATGAACTGTGTAAATTCATTTGAGCCGAAAATTCACTGCTTTTACCAAAAATGAACTCTTGCTTGTAGGAAGACACAGAGCATTTGGTTTAACTCCATTTGTGAAGGGAAATTCAGACCAGTGTTCTCATCCATGAAACACACTCTGTTTTAACGAAAATAGCATGCTCTTCTTTCCAGCGTCTGCAATACAGCAAGGAACTTGAGCATTCCCAAAAAAAAGAACTGTGTATCCTACTCATACAGACCATATCTAGTTCAACTCTGCTTATGAAACTGATACAAACCACGTCATCTCTTACATAGATGCTCTTTAGTTAATAGTCAAAATCGTATTGGTTTCATGAACTGTGTAAATTCATTTTAGCCGAAAATTAACTGGGTTTACCAGAAATGAACTCTTGCTTGGAGGAAGACACAGATCCTTTGGTTAAACTCAGTTTCTGAATGGAAATTCAGACCACTGTTCTCATCCATGAAAGACACTCTGTTTTAACGGAAGAAGCATGCTCTTCTTTTCAGCGTCTGCAATACATCAAGGAACATGAGCATGCCCAGAAAAAAAGAACTGTGTTTCCTACTCATACGGACCTTATCAAGTTCAATTCTGCTTATGAAACTGATTCCAACCACATCATCTGTTACATAGATGCTCTTTAGTTAATAGTGTAAATCTTGTTGGTTTCGTGAACTGTGTAAATTCATTTTAGCCGAAAAATAACTGGGTTCACCGGAAATGAACTCTTGCTTGTAGGACGACACAGAGCATGGAGTTTAACTCCATTTCTGAAGGGAAATTGAGAAGGGTGTTCTCATCCATGAAACACAGTCTGTTTTAACGGAAATAGCATGCTCTTCTTTCAAGCATCTGCAATACAGCAATGAACATGAGAATGCCCAGAAAAAACAACTGTTTTTCCTACTCATACGGACCATATCTAGTTCATGTCTGCTTATGAAACTGATACAAAACACATCATCTCTTACATAGATGGTCTTAGGTAATAGTGAAAATTGTACTGGATTCGTGAACTGTGAAAATTCCTTTTAGCGGAAAAATAACTGGGTTTACCGGAAATGAACTCTTGCTTGTAGGAAGACACAGAGCCTTTGGTTAACTCAGTTTCTGAAGGGAAATTAAGACCAGTGTTCTCATCCATGAAACACACTACGTTTTTACGGAAGAAGCATGCTCTTCTTTTCAGAGGCTGTAATACAGCAAGGAACATGAGCATGCACAGAAAAAAAGAACTGTGTTTCCTACTCATACGGACCATATCTAGGTCAACGCTGCTTATGAAACTGATACAAAACACATTATCTGTTACATAGATGCTCTTTAGTTAATAGTGAAAATCGTGTTGCTTTCACGAACTGTGAAAATTCATTTGAGCCAAAAAATAACTGGGTTTCCAGGAAATGAACTCTAGCTTGTAGGATGACACAGAGCATGGAGTTTAATTCCATTTCTGAATGGAAATTAAGAAGAGTGTACTCATCCATGAAACACACTCACTTTTAACGCAAATAACATGCTCTTCTTTCCAGCGTCTGCAATACAGCAAGGAACATGAAAATGTCCACAAAAAAGAACTGCGATTCCTACTCATACGGACCATATCTAGTTCCACTCTGCATATGAAACTGATACAAACCACATCATCTCTTACATAGATGATCTTTAGTTAATAGTGAAAATCGTATTGGTTTCGTGAACTGTGTAAATTCATTTGAGCGTAAAATAACTGGGTTTACTGGAAATGAACTCTTGCTTGTAGGGAGACACAGATCCGTTGGTTAAACTCAGTTTCTGAAGGGAAATTCAGACCAGTGTTCTCATCCATGAAACACACTCCGTTTTAACGCAAATAGCATGATCTTCTTTCCAGCGTCTGCAATACAGCAAGGAACATGAGCATGCCCAGAGGAAAAGAACTGTGTTTCCTACTCATATGGACCATATCTAGTTCCACTCTGCTTATGAAACTGATACAAACCACATCATCTCTTACAGAGATGCTCTTTAGTCAATAGTGTTAATCGTATTGGTTTCGTGAACTGTGTAAATTCATTTTATCCGAAAAATAACTGGCTTTCCCGGAAATGAACTCTTGCTTGTAGGATGACACAGAGCATGGAATTTAACTCCATTTCTGAAGGAAAATTCAGAAGAGTGTTCTCATCAATGAAACACAGTCTGTTTTAACGGAAATAGCATGCTCTTCTTTCCAGCGTCTGCAATACAGCAAGGAACATGAGAATGTCCAGAATAAAAGAACTGTGTTTCCTACACATACGGACCATATCCAGTTCAACTCTGCTTATGAAACTGATACAAACCACATCATCTCTTACATAGATGCTCATTAGTTAATAGTGAAAATCGTATTGGTTTCCTGAACTGTGTAAATTCATTTTAGCCGAAAAATAACTGGGTTTTCAGGATATGAACTCTTGCTTGTAGGAAGACACAAATCCTGTGGTTAAACTCAGTTTCTGAAGGGAAATTCAGACCAGTGTTCTCATCCATGGAAGACACTCTGTTTTAACGGAAGAAGCATGCTCTTCTTTCCAGCATCTGGAATACAGCAAGAAACATGAGCATGGCCAGAAAAAAAGAACTGTGTTTCCTACTCATACGGACAATATCTAGTTCAAGTCTGCTTATGAAAATGATACAAAACACATAATCTCTTACATAGATGCTCTTTAGGTAATAGTGAAAATCTTATTGGTTTCGTGAACTGTTTAATTCATTTTAGCCGAAAAATAACTGGGTTTACCGGAAATGAACTCTTGCTTGTAGGAAGACACAGAGCCTTTGGTTAAACTCAGTTTCTGAAGGGAAATTCAGACCAGTGTTCTCATCCATGAAACACACTACCTTTTAACGGAAGAAGCATGCTCTTCTTTTCAGAGTCTGCAATACAGCAAGGAACATGAGCATGCACAGAAAAAACGAACTGTGTTTCCTACTCATACGGACCATATCTAGGTCAACTCTGCTTATGAAACTGATACAAAACACATTATCTGTTACATAGATGCTCTTTAGTTAATAGTGTAAATCGTGTTGCTTTCATGAACTGTTAAAATTCATTGAGCCGAAAAATATCTGGGTTTCCCGGAAATGAACTCTTGCTTGTAGGATGACACAGAGCATGGAGTTTAATTACATTTCTGAATGGAAATTTAGAAGAGTGTTCTCATCCATGAAACACACTCCCTTTTAACGAAAATAGCATGCTCTTCTTTCCAGCGTCTGCAATACAGCAAGAAACATGAGCATGGCCAGAAAAAGAGAACTGTGTTTCCTACTCATACAGACCATATCTCGTTCAACTCTGCTTATGAAAATGATACAAACCACAGCATATCTTTCATAGATCCTCTTTAGTTAATAGTGAAAACAGTATTGGTTTCGTGAACTGTGTAAATTCAATTGAGCCGAAAAATAACTGGGTTTCCCGGAAATGAACTCTGTCTTGTCGGAAGACACAGAGCATTTGGTTTAACTCCATTTCTGAAGGGAAATTCAGGCCTGTATTCTCATCCATGAAACACTCTCTGTGTTAACGCAAGATGCATGCTCTTCTTTCCAGCTTTGCAATACAGCAAGGAACAAGAGCATGCCCAGAAAAAAAGAACTGTGTTTCCTACTCATACGGACCATATCTAGTTCAACTCTGCTTATGAAACTGACACAAACCACATCATCTCTTACATAGATGCTCTTTAGGTAACAGTGAAAATCGTATTGGTTTCGTGAACTGTGTAAATTCATTTTATCCGAAAAATAACTGGGTTTACCGGAAATGAACTCTTGCTTGTATGAAGACACAGAGCCTTTGGTTAAACTCAGTGTCAGAAGGGAAATTCAGACCAGTGTCCTCATCCATGAAACACACTACATTTTAACGGAAGAAGCATGCACTTCTTTTCAGAGTCTTTAATACAGCAAGGAACATGAGCATGCACAGAAAAAAAGAACTGTGTTTCCTACTCATACGGACCATATCTAGGTCAACTCTGCTTATGAAACTGATAGAAAACACATTATCGGTTACATAGATGCTCTTTAGTTAATAGTGAAAATCGTATTGGTTTCATGAACTGTGTAAATTCATTTGACCGAAAAATAACTGGGTTTACTGGAAATGAACTCTTGCATGTAGGGCGACACAGATCCTTTGGTTAAACTCAGTATCTGAAGGGAAATATAGACCAGTGTTCTCATCCATGAAACAAACTCCATTTGAACGGAAGAAGCATGCTCTTCTTTTCAGAGTCTGTAAAACAGCATGGCGCTAAACTCCGATTCTAAAAGGAAATTCAGAAAAGTGTTCTCATAAATGAAACACAGTCTGTTTTAATGCAAGAAGCATGCTCTTCTTTCCAGCATCTGCAATACAGCAAGAAACATGAGCATGGCCAGAAAATAAGAACTGTGTTTCCTACTCATACGGACCATATCTAGTTCAACTCTGCTTATGAAACAGATACAAACCACATCATCTCTTACATAGATGCTCTTTAGGTAATAGTGAAAATCGTATTGGTTTCGTGAACTGTGTAAATTCATTTGAGCCGAAAAATAACTGGGTTTACAGGAAAAGAACTCTTGCTTGTAGGAAGACACAGAGCATGGCATTTAACTCCGATTCTATAGGGAAATTCAGAAAGGTGTTCTCATCCATGATACACAGTCTGTTTTAACGTAAGAAGCATGCTCTTCTTTCCAGCGTCTGCAATAGAGCAAGGAACAAGAGCATGCCCAGAAAAAAAGAACTGTGTTTCCTATTCAAACGGACCATATCTAAATCAACTCTGCTTATGAAACAGATACAAACCACATAATCTCTTACATAGATGCTCTTTAGTTAATAGTGAATATCGTATTGGTTTCGTGAACTGTGTAAATTCATTTGACAGTAAAGTAACTGAGTTTGGTGGAAATGAACTCTTGCTTGTAGTAAGACACAGAGCCTTTGGTTAAACTCAGTGTCAGAAGGGAAATTCAGACCAGTGTCCTCATCCTTGAAACACACTACATTTTAACGGAAGAAGCATGCACTTCTTTTCAGAGTCTGTAATACAGCAAGGAACATGAGCATGCACAGAAAAAAAGAACTGTGTTTCCTACTCATATGGACCATATCTAGGTCAACTCTGCTTATGAAACTGATACAAAACACATTATCGGTTACATAGATGCTCTTTAGTTAATAGTGTAAATCGTGTTGGTTTCGTGAACTGTGTAAATTCATTTTAGCAGAAAAATAACTGGGTTCAACGGAAATGAACTCTTGCTTGTAGGACGACACAGAGCATGGAGTTTAACTCCATTTCTGAACGGAAATTCAGAAGAGTGTTCTCATCCATGAAACACAGTCTCTTTTAACGGAAGAAGCATGCACTTCTTTTCAGAGTCTGTAATACAGCAAGGAACATGAGCCTGCCCAGAAAAAAAGAACTGTGTTTCCTACTCATACGGACCTTATCAAGTTCAATTCTGCTTATGAAACTGATTCCAACCACACCATCTGTTACATAGATGCTCTTTAGTTAATAGTGTAAATCGTGTTGGTTTCGTGAACTGTGTAAATTCATTTTAGCAGAAAAATAACTGGGTTCAACGGAAATGAACTCTTGCTTGTAGGACGACACAGAGCATGGAGTTTAACTCCATTTCTGAACGGAAATTCAGAAGAGTGTTCTCATCCATGAAACACAGTCTCTTTTAACGGAAATAGCATGCTCTTCTTTCCAGTGTCTGCAATACAGCAAGGAACATGAGAATGTCCAGAATAAAAGAACTGTGTTTCCTACTCATAAGGACCATATCTAGTTCCACACTGCTTATGAAACTGATAAAAACCACATCATCTCTTACATTGATGCTCTTAAGGTAATAATGAAAATCGTATTGGTTTCATGAACTGTGTAAAATCATTTGAGCCGAAAAATAACTGGGTTTACCGGAAATGAACAGTTGTTTGTAGGAAGACACAGAGCATGGCGTTAAAATCCGATTCTAAAAGGATATTCAGAAAAGTGTTCTCATCAATGAAACACAGTCTCTTTTAACGGAAATAGCATGCTCTTCTTTCCAGTGTCTGCAATACAGCAAGAAACATGAGCATGCCCAGAGAAAAAGAACTGCGATTCCTACTCATGCGGACCATATCTACTTCCACTATGCTTATGAAACTGATTCAAACCACATCATCTCTTACATAGATGCTCTTTAGTTAATAGTGAAAATCGTATTGGTTTCGTGAACTGTGTAAATTCATTTGACCGTAAAATAACTGGGTTTACGGGAAATGAACTCTTGCTTGTAGGAAGACACAGAGCATGGCGTTAAACTCCGATTCTAAAAGGAAATTCTGAAAAGTGTTCTCATCAATGAAACACAGTCTGTTTTAATGCAAGAAGCATGCTCTTCTTTCAGCATCTGCAATCAGCAAGAAACATGAGCATGCCCAGAAAAAAAGAACTGTGTTTCCTACTTATACGGACCATATCTAGTTCAACTCTGCTTATGAAACTGATACAAAACACATCATCTCTTACATAGATGCTCTTTAGGTAATAGTGAAAATCGTATTGGTTTCGTGAACTGTGTAAATTCATTTTAGCCGAAAAATAACAGGGTTTACCGGAAATGAACTCTTGCTTGTAGGAAGACACAGAGCCTTTGGTTAAACTCAGTTTCTGAAGGGAAATTCAGACCAGTGTTCTCATCCATGAAACACACTACGTTTTAATGGAAGAAGCATGCTCTTCTTTTCAGAGTTTGTAATACAGCAAGGAACATGAGCATGCACAGAAAAAAAGAACTGTGTTTCCTACTCATACGGACCATATCTAGGTCAACTCTGCTTATGAAACTGATACACAACACATTATATGTTACATAGATGCACCTAAGTTAATAGTGTAAATCGTGTTGCTTTCATGAACTGTAAAAAAACTTTTGAGGCGAAAAATAACTGGGTTTCCCGGAAATGAACTCTAGCTTGTAAGTTGAAACGGAGCATGGAGTTTAATTCCATTTCTGAACAGAAATTCAGAAAAGTGTTCTCATCAATGAAACAAAGTCTGTTTTAATACAAGAAGCATGCTCTTCTTTCCAGCATCTGCAATTCAGCAAGAAACATGAGCATGGGCAGAAAAAGAGAACTGTGTTTCCTACTCATACGGACCATATCTCGTTCAACTCTGCTTATGAAACTGATACAAACCACAGCATCTCTTACATAGATGCTCGTTAGTTAATAGTCAAAATTGTGTTGGTTTTTTGAACTGTGTAAATTCATTTGTCGCCAAAAATTCACTGGGTTTACCAGAAATGAACTCTTGCTTGTAGGACGACACAGAGCATGGAGTATAAATCCGATTCTAAATGGAAATTTAGAAGGGTGTTCTCATCCATGAAATACAGTCTGTTTTAAAGCAAGAAGCATGCTCTTCTTTCCAGCATCTGCAATACAGCAAGAAACATGAGCATGGCCAGAAAAAAAGAACTGTGTTTCCTACTCATACAGCCCATATCTAGTTCAACTCTGCTTATGCAACTAATACAAACCACAGCATCCCTTATATAGATGTTCTTTAGTTAATAGTGAAAAACGTGTTGTGTTTGTGAACTGTGTAAATTCATTTGAGCCGAAAATTCACTGCCTTTACCAGAAATGAACGCTTGCTTGTAGGAAGACACAAATACTTTGGTTAAACTCAGTTTCTGAAGGGAAATTCAGACCAGTGTTCTCATCCATGAAAGACACTTTGTTTTAACGGAAGAAGCATGCTCTTCTTTCCAGCGTCTGCAATACAGCAAGGAACATGAGCCTGCCAAGAAAAAAAGAACTGTGTTTCCTACTCATACGGACCTTATCAAGTTCAATTCTGCTTATGAAACTGATTCCAACCACACCATCTGTTACATAGATGCTCTTTAGTTAATAGTGTAAATCTTGTTGGTTTTGTGAACTGTGTAAATTCATTTTAGCCGAAAAATAACTGGGTTCATCGGAAATGAACTCTTGCTTTTAGGACGACACAGAGCATGGAGTTTAACTCCATTTCTGAAGGAAAATTCAGACCTGTGTTCTCATCCATGAAACACTCTCTGTTTTAACGCAACATGCATGCTCTTCTTTCCAGCTTTGCAATACAGCAAGCATCATGAGCATGCCCAGAACAAAAGAACTGTGTCTCCTACCCATACGGACCATATCTAGTTCAACACTGCTTATCAAACTGATACAAACCACATCATCTCTTACATAGATGCTCTTAAGTTAATAGTGAAAATCGTATTGTTTTCGTGAACTGTGTAAAATCATTTGAGCCGAAAAATTAACTGGGTTTACCGGAAATGAACTCGGTCTTGTCCGAAAACACAGAGCATTTGGTTTAACCCGATTTTTGAAGGAAAATTCAGACCTGTGTTCTCATCCATGAAACACTCTCTGTTTTAACGCAACATGCATGCTCTTCTTTCCAGCTTTGCAATACAGCAAGCATCATGAGCATGCCCAGAACAAAAGAACTGTGTCTCCTACCCATACGGACCATATCTAGTTCAACTCTGCCTATGAAACTGATACAAACCACATCATCTCTTACTTAGATGCTCTTTAGTTAATAGTGAAAATCGTATAGGTTTCGTGAACTGTGTAAATATATTTGAACAAATAATACCTGGGTTTACCGGAAATGAACTCTTGCTTCTAGGACAACACAGAGCATGGAGTTTAACTCCATTTCTGAACGGAAATTCAGAAGAGTGTTCTCATCCATGAAACACACTCCCTTTTAAAGCAAATAGCATGCTCTTCTTTCCAGCGTCTGCAATACTGCAAGGAACATGAGAATGTCCAGAAAAAAAGAACTGCGATTCCTATTCATACCGACCATATCTAGTTCAACTCTGCTTATGAAACTGATACAAACGACATCATCTCTTACATAGATGCTCTTTAGTTAATAGTGAAAATCGTATTGGTTTCATGAACTGTGTAAATTCATTTGACCGAAAAATAACTGGGTTTACTGGAAATGAACTCTTGCATGTAGGGCGACACAGATCCTTTGGTTAAACTCAGTTTCTGAAGGGAAATATAGACCAGTGTTCTCATCCATGAAACAAACTCCATTTGAACGGAAGAAGCATGCTCTTCTTTCCAGCGTCTGCATTACAGCAAGGAACAAGAGCATACCCAGAAAAAAAGAACTATGTTTCCTACTCATACGGACCATATCTAGTTCAACTCTGCTTATGAAACTTATACAAACCACATCATCTCTTACATAGATGCTCTTTAGGTAATAGTGATAATCTTATTGGTTTCGTGAACTGTGTAAATTCATTTTAGCCGAAAAATAACTGGGTTTACCGGAAATGAACTCTTGCTTGTAGGAAGACACAGAGCCTTTGGTTAAACTCAGTTTCAGAAGGGAAATTCAGACCAGTGTTCTCATCCATGAAACACACTACATTTTAACAGAAGAAGCATGCTCTTCTTTTCAGAGTCTGTAAAACAGCAAGGACATGAGCATGCACAGAAAAAAAGAACTGTGTTTCCTACTCATACGGACCATATCTAGGTCACCTCTGCTTAAGAAACTGATACAAAACACATTATCTGTTACATAGATGCTCATTAGTTAATAGTGTAAATCATGTTGCTTTCATGAACTGTGAAAATTCATTGAGCCGAAAATAACTGGGTTTCCCGGAAATGAACTCTTGCTTGTAGGAAGACACAGAGCATGGCGCTAAACTCCGATTCTAAAAGGAAATTCAGAAAAGTGTTCTCATAAACGAAACACAGTCTGTTTTAATGCAAGAAGCATGCTCTTCTTTCCAGCATCTGCAATACAGCAAGAAACATGAGCATGGCCAGAAAATAAGAACTGTGTTTCCTACTCATACGGACCATATCTAGTTCAACTCTGCTTATGAAACAGATACAAACCACATCATCTCTTACATAGATGCTCTTTAGGTAATAGTGAAAATCGTATTTGTTTCGTGAACTGTGTAAATTCATTTTAGCCAAAAAATAACTGGGTTTACAGGAAAAGAACTCTTGCTTGTAGGAAGACACAGAGCATGGCATTTAACTCCGATTCTATAGGGAAATTCAGAAAGGTGTTTTCATCCATGATACACAGTCTGTTTTAACGTAAGAAGCATGCTCTTCTTTCCTGCGTCTGCAATAGAGCAAGGAACAAGAGCATGCCCAGAAAAAAAGAACTGTGTTTCCTATTCAAACGGACCATATCTAGTTCAACTCTGCTTATGAAACAGATACAAACCACATAATCTCTTACATAGATGCTCTTCAGTTAATAGTGAAAATCGTATTGGTTTCGTGAACTGAGTAAATTCATTTGAGTGTAAAATAACTGGGTTTAGTGGAAACGAACTCTTGCTTGTAGGGAGACACAGATCCGTTGGTTAAACTCAGTTTCTGAAGGGAAATTCAAACCAGTGTTCTCATCCATGAAACACACTTCTTTTTAACGGAAGAAGCATGCTCTTCTTTCCAGTGTCTGCAATAGAGCAAGGAACAAGAGCATGCCCAGAAAAAAAGAACTGTGTTTCCTACTCAAACGGACCATATCTAGTTCAACTCTGCTTATGAAACAGATACAAACCACATAATCTCTTACATAGATGCTCTATAGGTAATAGTGAAAATCGTATTGGTTTCATGAACTGTGTAAATTCATTTTATCTGAAAAATAACTGGGTTTACCGGAAATGAACTCTTTCTTGTAGGAAGACACAGATCCGTTGGTTAAACTCAGTTTCTGAAGAGAAATTCAGACCAGTGTCATCATCCATGAAACACACTCCGTTTTAATGCAAATAGCGTGATCTTCTTTCCAGCGTCTGGAATACAGCAAGGAACATGAGCATGTCCAGAGAAAAAGAACTGCGATTCCTACTCATGCGGACCATATCTAGTTCCACTCTGCTTATGAAACTGATACAAACCACATCATCTCTTACATAGATGCTCTTTAGTTAATAGTGAATATCGTATTGGTTTTGTGAACTGTGTAAATTCATTTGACCGTAAAATAACTGGGTTTACGGGAAATGAACTCTTGCTTGTAGGAAGACACAGAGCATGGCGTTAAACTCCGATTCTAAAAGGAAATTCAGAAAAGTGTTCTCATTAATGAAACACAGTCTGTTTTAATGCAAGAAGCATGCTCTTCTTTCCAGCATCTGCAATACAGCAAGAAACATGAGCATGCCCAGAAAAAAAGAGCTGTGTTTCCTACTCATACGGACCATATCTAGTTCAAGTCTGCTTATGAAACTGATACAAAACACATCATCTCCTACATAGATGCTCTTTAGTTAATAGTTAAAACCGTATTGGTTTTGTGAACTGTGTAAATTCATTTGAGCCGAAAAAATAACTGGGTTTACTTAAATGAACTCTTGCATGTAGGGAGACACAGAGCCTTTGGTTAAACTCAGTTTCTGAAGGGAAATTCAGACCAGTGTTCTCATCCATGAAAGACACTTTCTATTAACGGAAGAAGCATGCTCTTCTTTCCAGCGTCTGCAATACAGCAAGGAACATGAGCCTGCCCAGAAAAAAAGAACTGTGTTTCCTACTCATACGGACCTTATCAAGTTCAATTCTGCTTATGAAACTGATTCCAACCACACCATCTGTTACATAGATGCTCTTTAGTTAATAGTGTAAATCTTGTTGGTTTCGTGAACTGTGTAAATTCATTTTAGCCGAAAAATAACTGGGTTCATCGGAAATGAACTCTTGCTTTTAGGACGACACAGAGCATGGAGTTTAACTCCATTTCTGAAGGAAAATTCAGACCTGTGTTCTCATCCATGAAACACTCTCTGTTTTAACGCAACATGCATGCTCTTCTTTCCAGCTTTGCAATACAGCAAGCATCATGAGCATGCCCAGAACAAAAGAACTGTGTCTCCTACCCATACGGACCATATCTAGTTCAACTCTGCCTATGAAACTGATACAAACCACATCATCTCTTACTTAGATGCTCTTTAGTTAATAGTGAAAATCGTATTGGTTTCGTGAACTGTGTAAATTCATTTTAGCCGAAAAATAACTGGGTTTAACGGAAATGAACCCTTGCTTGTAGGAAGACACAGATCCTTTGGTTAAACTCAGTGTCTGTAGGGAAATTCAGACCAGTGTTCTCATCCATGAAACACACTCCATTTTAATGGAGCGCATGCTCTTCTTTTCATCGTCTGCAATACTGCAACGAACATGAGCATGCACAGACAAAAAGAACTGTGTTTCCCACTCATACGGACCATATCTAGTTCAACTCTGCTTATGAAACTGATACAAAACACATCATCTCTTACATAGATGCTTTTTCATTAATAGTGAAAATTGTATTGGTTTCGTGAACTGTGTAAATTCATTTGAGCCGAAAAATAACTGGGTTTTCGGGAAATGAACTCTTGCTTGAAGGAAGACACAGAGCATGGAGTTTAACTCCGATTCTATAGGGAAATTTAGAAGAGTGTTCTCATCCATGATACACAGTCTGTTTTAACGCAAGAAGCAAGCTCTTCTTTACATCATCTTCAATACTGCAAGAAACATGAGCATGGCCAGAAAAAAAGAACTGTGTTTCCTACTCATATGGACCATATCTAGTTCAACTCTGCTTATGAAACTGATACAAACCACATCAACTCTTACAGAGATGCTCTTTAGTTAATAGTGAAAATCGTATTGGTTTTGTGAACTGTGTAAATTCATTTGAGCCGAAAAATAACTGGGTTTCTCGGAAATGAACTCTTGCTTGTAGGATGATACAGAGCATGGAGTTTAATTCCATTTCTGAAGGGAAATTCAGAAGAGTGTTCTCATCCATGAAACACACTCCCTTTTAATGCAAATAGCATGCTCTTCTTTCCAGCGTCTGCAATACAGTAAGGAACATGAAAATGTCCAGAATAAAAGAACTGTGTTTCCTACTCATACGGACCATATCTAGTTCAACACTGCTTATGAAACTGACACAAACCACATCATCTCTTACATAGATGCTCTTTAGGTAATAGTGAAAATCGTATTGGTTTCGTGAACTGTGTAAATTCATTTTATCCGAAAAATAACTGGGTTTACCGGAAATGAACTCTTGCTTGTAGGAAGACACAGAGCCTTTGGTTAAACTCAGTTTCAGAAGGGAAATTCAGACCAGTGTCCTCATCCATGAAACACACTACATTTTAACGGAAGAAGCATGCACTTCTTTTCAGAGTCTATAATACAGCAAGGAACATGAGCATGCACAGAAAAAAAGAACTGTGTTTCCTACTCATACGGACCATATCTAGGTCAACTCTGCTTATGAAACTGATACAAAACACATTATCGGTTACATAGATGCTCTTTAGTTAATAGTGTAAATCGTGTTGGTTTCGTGAACTGTGTAAATTCATTTTAGCAGAAAAGTAACTGGGTTCAACAGGAAATGAACTCTTGCTTGTAGGACCACACAGAGCATGGAGTTTAACTCCATTTCTGAAGGGAAATTCAGAAGAGTGTTCTCATCCATGAAACACAGTCTCTTTTAACGGAAATAGCATGCTCTTCATTCCAGTGTCTGCAATACAGCAAGGAACATGAGAATGTCCAGAAAAAAAGAACTGTGTTTCCTACTCATAAGGACCATATCTAGTTCCATACTGCTTATGAAACTGATAAAAACCACATCATCTCTTACATTGATGCTCTTAAGGTAATAATGAAAATCGTATTGGTTTCGTGAACTGTGTAAAATCATTTGAGCCGAAAAATAACTGGGTTTACCGGAAATGAACAGTTGTTTGTAGGAAGACACAGAGCATGGCGTTAAAATCCGATTCTAAAAGGATATTCAGAAAAGTGTTCTCATCAATGAAACACAGTCTCTTTTAACGGAAATAGCATGCTCTTCTTTCCAGTGTCTGCAATACAGCAAGAAACATGAGCATGCCCAGAGAAAAAGAACTGCGATTCCTACTCATGCGGACCATATCTACTTCCACTATGCTTATGAAACTGATTCAAACCACATCATCTCTTACATAGATGCTCTTTAGTTAATAGTGAAAATCGTATTGGTTTCGTGAACTGTGTAAATTCATTTGACCGTAAAATAACTGGGTTTACGGGAAATGAACTCTTGCTTGTAGGAAGACACAGAGCATGGCGTTAAACTCCGATTCTAAAAGGAAATTCTGAAAAGTGTTCTCATCAATGAAACACAGTCTGTTTTAATGCAAGAAGCATGCTCTTCTTTCAGCATCTGCAATCAGCAAGAAACATGAGCATGCCCAGAAAAAAAGAACTGTGTTTCCTACTTATACGGACCATATCTAGTTCAACTCTGCTTATGAAACTGATACAAAACACATCATCTCTTACATAGATGCTCTTTAGGTAATAGTGAAAATCGTATTGGTTTCATGAACTGTGTAAATTCATTTTAGCCGAAAAATAACAGGGTTTACCGGAAATGAACTCTTGCTTGTAGGAAGACACAGAGCCTTTGGTTAAACTCAGTTTCTGAAGGGAAATTCAGACCAGTGTTCTCATCCATGAAACACACTACGTTTTAATGGAAGAAGCATGCTCTTCTTTTCAGAGTTTGTAATACAGCAAGGAACATGAGCATGCACAGAAAAAAAGAACTGTGTTTCCTACTCATACGGACCATATCTAGGTCAACTCTGCTTATGAAACTGATACACAACACATTATATGTTACATAGATGCACCTAAGTTAATAGTGTAAATCGTGTTGCTTTCATGAACTGTAAAAAAACTTTTGAGGCGAAAAATAACTGGGTTTCCCGGAAATGAACTCTAGCTTGTAAGTTGAAACGGAGCATGGAGTTTAATTCCATTTCTGAACAGAAATTCAGAAAAGTGTTCTCATCAATGAAACAAAGTCTGTTTTAATACAAGAAGCATGCTCTTCTTTCCAGCATCTGCAATTCAGCAAGAAACATGAGCATGGGCAGAAAAAGAGAACTGTGTTTCCTACTCATACGGACCATATCTCGTTCAACTCTGCTTATGAAACTGATACAAACCACAGCATCTCTTACATAGATGCTCGTTAGTTAATAGTCAAAATTGTGTTGGTTTTTTGAACTGTGTAAATTCATTTGTCGCCAAAAATTCACTGGGTTTACCAGAAATGAACTCTTGCTTGTAGGACGACACAGAGCATGGAGTATAAATCCGATTCTAAATGGAAATTTAGAAGGGTGTTCTCATCCATGAAATACAGTCTGTTTTAAAGCAAGAAGCATGCTCTTCTTTCCAGCATCTGCAATACAGCAAGAAACATGAGCATGGCCAGAAAAAAAGAACTGTGTTTCCTACTCATACAGCCCATATCTAGTTCAACTCTGCTTATGCAACTAATACAAACCACAGCATCCCTTATATAGATGTTCTTTAGTTAATAGTGAAAAACGTGTTGTGTTTGTGAACTGTGTAAATTCATTTGAGCCGAAAATTCACTGCCTTTACCAGAAATGAACGCTTGCTTGTAGGAAGACACAAATACTTTGGTTAAACTCAGTTTCTGAAGGGAAATTCAGACCAGTGTTCTCATCCATGAAAGACACTTTGTTTTAACGGAAGAAGCATGCTCTTCTTTCCAGCGTCTGCAATACAGCAAGGAACATGAGCCTGCCAAGAAAAAAAGAACTGTGTTTCCTACTCATACGGACCTTATCAAGTTCAATTCTGCTTATGAAACTGATTCCAACCACACCATCTGTTACATAGATGCTCTTTAGTTAATAGTGTAAATCTTGTTGGTTTTGTGAACTGTGTAAATTCATTTTAGCCGAAAAATAACTGGGTTCATCGGAAATGAACTCTTGCTTTTAGGACGACACAGAGCATGGAGTTTAACTCCATTTCTGAAGGAAAATTCAGACCTGTGTTCTCATCCATGAAACACTCTCTGTTTTAACGCAACATGCATGCTCTTCTTTCCAGCTTTGCAATACAGCAAGCATCATGAGCATGCCCAGAACAAAAGAACTGTGTCTCCTACCCATACGGACCATATCTAGTTCAACACTGCTTATCAAACTGATACAAACCACATCATCTCTTACATAGATGCTCTTAAGTTAATAGTGAAAATCGTATTGTTTTCGTGAACTGTGTAAAATCATTTGAGCCGAAAAATTAACTGGGTTTACCGGAAATGAACTCGGTCTTGTCCGAAAACACAGAGCATTTGGTTTAACCCGATTTTTGAAGGAAAATTCAGACCTGTGTTCTCATCCATGAAACACTCTCTGTTTTAACGCAACATGCATGCTCTTCTTTCCAGCTTTGCAATACAGCAAGCATCATGAGCATGCCCAGAACAAAAGAACTGTGTCTCCTACCCATACGGACCATATCTAGTTCAACTCTGCCTATGAAACTGATACAAACCACATCATCTCTTACTTAGATGCTCTTTAGTTAATAGTGAAAATCGTATAGGTTTCGTGAACTGTGTAAATATATTTGAACAAATAATACCTGGGTTTACCGGAAATGAACTCTTGCTTCTAGGACAACACAGAGCATGGAGTTTAACTCCATTTCTGAACGGAAATTCAGAAGAGTGTTCTCATCCATGAAACACACTCCCTTTTAAAGCAAATAGCATGCTCTTCTTTCCAGCGTCTGCAATACTGCAAGGAACATGAGAATGTCCAGAAAAAAAGAACTGCGATTCCTATTCATACCGACCATATCTAGTTCAACTCTGCTTATGAAACTGATACAAACGACATCATCTCTTACATAGATGCTCTTTAGTTAATAGTGAAAATCGTATTGGTTTCATGAACTGTGTAAATTCATTTGACCGAAAAATAACTGGGTTTACTGGAAATGAACTCTTGCATGTAGGGCGACACAGATCCTTTGGTTAAACTCAGTTTCTGAAGGGAAATATAGACCAGTGTTCTCATCCATGAAACAAACTCCATTTGAACGGAAGAAGCATGCTCTTCTTTCCAGCGTCTGCATTACAGCAAGGAACAAGAGCATACCCAGAAAAAAAGAACTATGTTTCCTACTCATACGGACCATATCTAGTTCAACTCTGCTTATGAAACTTATACAAACCACATCATCTCTTACATAGATGCTCTTTAGGTAATAGTGATAATCTTATTGGTTTCGTGAACTGTGTAAATTCATTTTAGCCGAAAAATAACTGGGTTTACCGGAAATGAACTCTTGCTTGTAGGAAGACACAGAGCCTTTGGTTAAACTCAGTTTCAGAAGGGAAATTCAGACCAGTGTTCTCATCCATGAAACACACTACATTTTAACAGAAGAAGCATGCTCTTCTTTTCAGAGTCTGTAAAACAGCAAGGACATGAGCATGCACAGAAAAAAAGAACTGTGTTTCCTACTAATACGGACCATATCTAGGTCACCTCTGCTTAAGAAACTGATACAAAACACATTATCTGTTACATAGATGCTCATTAGTTAATAGTGTAAATCATGTTGCTTTCATGAACTGTGAAAATTCATTGAGCCGAAAATAACTGGGTTTCCCGGAAATGAACTCTTGCTTGTAGGAAGACACAGAGCATGGCGCTAAACTCCGATTCTAAAAGGAAATTCAGAAAAGTGTTCTCATAAACGAAACACAGTCTGTTTTAATGCAAGAAGCATGCTCTTCTTTCCAGCATCTGCAATACAGCAAGAAACATGAGCATGGCCAGAAAATAAGAACTGTGTTTCCTACTCATACGGACCATATCTAGTTCAACTCTGCTTATGAAACAGATACAAACCACATCATCTCTTACATAGATGCTCTTTAGGTAATAGTGAAAATCGTATTTGTTTCGTGAACTGTGTAAATTCATTTTAGCCAAAAAATAACTGGGTTTACAGGAAAAGAACTCTTGCTTGTAGGAAGACACAGAGCATGGCATTTAACTCCGATTCTATAGGGAAATTCAGAAAGGTGTTCTCATCCATGATACACAGTCTGTTTTAACGTAAGAAGCATGCTCTTCTTTCCTGCGTCTGCAATAGAGCAAGGAACAAGAGCATGCCCAGAAAAAAAGAACTGTGTTTCCTATTCAAACGGACCATATCTAGTTCAACTCTGCTTATGAAACAGATACAAACCACATAATCTCTTACATAGATGCTCTTCAGTTAATAGTGAAAATCGTATTGGTTTCGTGAACTGTGTAAATTCATTTGAGTGTAAAATAACTGGGTTTAGTGGAAACGAACTCTTGCTTGTAGGGAGACACAGATCCGTTGGTTAAACTCAGTTTCTGAAGGGAAATTCAAACCAGTGTTCTCATCCATGAAACACACTTCTTTTTAACGGAAGAAGCATGCTCTTCTTTCCAGTGTCTGCAATAGAGCAAGGAACAAGAGCATGCCCAGAAAAAAAGAACTGTGTTTCCTACTCAAACGGACCATATCTAGTTCAACTCTGCTTATGAAACAGATACAAACCACATAATCTCTTACATAGATGCTCTATAGGTAATAGTGAAAATCGTATTGGTTTCATGAACTGTGTAAATTCATTTTATCTGAAAAATAACTGGGTTTACCGGAAATGAACTCTTTCTTGTAGGAAGACACAGATCCGTTGGTTAAACTCAGTTTCTGAAGGGAAATTCAGACCAGTGTCATCATCCATGAAACACACTCCGTTTTAATGCAAATAGCGTGATCTTCTTTCCAGCGTCTGGAATACAGCAAGGAACATGAGCATGTCCAGAGAAAAAGAACTGCGATTCCTACTCATGCGGACCATATCTAGTTCCACTCTGCTTATGAAACTGATACAAACCACATCATCTCTTACATAGATGCTCTTTAGTTAATAGTGAATATCGTATTGGTTTTGTGAACTGTGTAAATTCATTTGACCGTAAAATAACTGGGTTTACGGGAAATGAACTCTTGCTTGTAGGAAGACACAGAGCATGGCGTTAAACTCCGATTCTAAAAGGAAATTCAGAAAAGTGTTCTCATTAATGAAACACAGTCTGTTTTAATGCAAGAAGCATGCTCTTCTTTCCAGCATCTGCAATACAGCAAGAAACATGAGCATGCCCAGAAAAAAAGAGCTGTGTTTCCTACTCATACGGACCATATCTAGTTCAAGTCTGCTTATGAAACTGATACAAAACACATCATCTCCTACATAGATGCTCTTTAGTTAATAGTTAAAACCGTATTGGTTTTGTGAACTGTGTAAATTCATTTGAGCCGAAAAAATAACTGGGTTTACTTAAATGAACTCTTGCATGTAGGGAGACACAGAGCCTTTGGTTAAACTCAGTTTCTGAAGGGAAATTCAGACCAGTGTTCTCATCCATGAAAGACACTTTCTATTAACGGAAGAAGCATGCTCTTCTTTCCAGCGTCTGCAATACAGCAAGGAACATGAGCCTGCCCAGAAAAAAAGAACTGTGTTTCCTACTCATACGGACCTTATCAAGTTCAATTCTGCTTATGAAACTGATTCCAACCACACCATCTGTTACATAGATGCTCTTTAGTTAATAGTGTAAATCTTGTTGGTTTTGTGAACTGTGTAAATTCATTTTAGCCGAAAAATAACTGGGTTCATCGGAAATGAACTCTTGCTTTTAGGACGACACAGAGCATGGAGTTTAACTCCATTTCTGAAGGAAAATTCAGACCTGTGTTCTCATCCATGAAACACTCTCTGTTTTAACGCAACATGCATGCTCTTCTTTCCAGCTTTGCAATACAGCAAGCATCATGAGCATGCCCAGAACAAAAGAACTGTGTCTCCTACCCATACGGACCATATCTAGTTCAACTCTGCCTATGAAACTGATACAAACCACATCATCTCTTACTTAGATGCTCTTTAGTTAATAGTGAAAATCGTATTGGTTTCGTGAACTGTGTAAATTCATTTTAGCCGAAAAATAACTGGGTTTAACGGAAATGAACCCTTGCTTGTAGGAAGACACAGATCCTTTGGTTAAACTCAGTGTCTGAAGGGAAATTCAGACCAGTGTTCTCATCCATGAAACACACTCCATTTTAATGGAGCGCATGCTCTTCTTTTCATCGTCTGCAATACAGCAACGAACATGAGCATGCACAGACAAAAAGAACTGTGTTTCCCACTCATACAGACCATATCTAGTTCAACTCTGCTTATGAAACTGATACAAAACACATCATCTCTTACATAGATGCTTTTTAATTAATAGTGAAAATTGTATTGGTTTCGTGAACTGTGTAAATTCATTTGAGCCGAAAAATAACTGGGTTTTCGGGAAATGAACTCTTGCTTGAAGGAAGACACAGAGCATGGAGTTTAACTCCGATTCTATAGGGAAATTTAGAAGAGTGTTCTCATCCATGATACACAGTCTGTTTTAACGCAAGAAGCAAGCTCTTCTTTACATCATCTTCAATACTGCAAGAAACATGAGCATGGCCAGAAAAAAAGAACTGTGTTTCCTACTCATATGGACCATATCTAGTTCAACTCTGCTTATGAAACTGATACAAACCACATCAACTCTTACAGAGATGCTCTTTAGTTAATAGTGAAAATCGTATTGGTTTTGTGAACTGTGTAAATTCATTTGAGCCGAAAAATAACTGGGTTTCTCGGAAATGAACTCTTGCTTGTAGGATGATACAGAGCATGGAGTTTAATTCCATTTATGAAGGGAAATTCAGAAGAGTGTTCTCATCCATGAAACACACTCCCTTTTAATGCAAATAGCATGCTCTTCTTTCCAGCGTCTGCAATACAGTAAGGAACATGAAAATGTCCAGAATAAAAGAACTGTGTTTCCTACTCATACGGACCATATCTAGTTCAACACTGCTTATGAAACTGACACAAACCACATCATCTCTTACATAGATGCTCTTTAGGTAATAGTGAAAATCGTATTGGTTTCGTGAACTGTGTAAATTCATTTTATCCGAAAAATAACTGGGTTTACCGGAAATGAACTCTTGCTTGTAGGAAGACACAGAGCCTTTGGTTAAACTCAGTTTCAGAAGGGAAATTCAGACCAGTGTCCTCATCCATGAAACACACTACATTTAACGGAAGAAGCATGCACTTCTTTTCAGAGTCTGTAATACAGCAAGGAACATGAGCATGCACAGAAAAAAAGAACTGTGTTTCCTACTCATACGGACCATATCTAGGTCAACTCTGCTTATGAAACTGATACAAAACACATTATCGGTTACATAGATGCTCTTTAATTAATAGTGTAAATCGTGTTGGTTTCGTGAACTGTGTAAATTCATTTTAGCAGAAAAGTAACTGGGTTCAACGGAAATGAACTCTTGCTTGTAGGACCACACAGAGCATGGAGTTTAACTCCATTTCTGAAGGGAAATTCAGAAGAGTGTTCTCATCCATGAAACACAGTCTCTTTTAACGGAAATAGCATGCTCTTCATTCCAGTGTCTGCAATACAGCAAGGAACATGAGAATGTCCAGAAAAAAAGAACTGTGTTTCCTACTCATAAGGACCATATCTAGTTCCACACTGCTTATGAAACTGATAAAAACCACATCATCTCTTACATTGATGCTCTTAAGGTAATAATGAAAATTGTATTGGTTTCGTGAACTGTGTAAAATCATTTGAGTCGAAAAATAACTGGGTTTACCGGAAATGAACAGTTGTTTGTAGGAAGACACAGAGCATGGCGTTAAAATCTGATTCTAAAAGGAAATTCAGAAAAGTGTTCTCATCAATGAAACACAGTCTCTTTTAACGGAAATAGCATGCTCTTTTTTCCAGTGTCTGCAATACAGCAAGAAACATGAGCATGGCCAGAAAAAATAAACTGAGTTTCCTACTCATACGGACCATATCTAGTTCAAGTCTGCTTAAGAAACTGATACAAAACACATTATCTGTTACATAGATGCTCATTAGTTAATAGTGTAAATCATGTTGCTTTCATGAACTGTGAAAATTCATTGAGCCGAAAATAACTGGGTTTCCCGGAAATGAACTCTTGCTTGTAGGAAGACACAGAGCATGGCGCTAAACTCCGATTCTTAAAGGAAATTCAGAAAAGTGTTCTCATAAACGAAACACAGTCTGTTTTGATGCAAGAAGCATGCTCTTCTTTCCAGCATCTGCAATACAGCAAGAAAAATGAGCATGGCCAGATAATAAGAACTGTGTTTCCTACTCATATGGACCATATCTAGTTCAACTCTGCTTATGAAACAGATACAAACCACATCATCTCTTACATAGATGCTCTTTAGGTAATAGTGAAAATCGTATTGGTTTCGTGAACTGTGTAAATTCATTTGAGCCGAAAAATAACTGGGAAATGAACTCTTGCTTGTAGGAAGACACAGAGCATGGCATTTAACTCCGATTCTATAGGGAAATTCAGAAAGGTGTTCTCATCCATGATACACAGTCTGTTTTAACGTAAGAAGCATGCTGTTCTTTCCTGCGTCTGCAATAGAGCAAGGAACAAGAGCATGCCCAGAAAAAAAGAACTGTGTTTCTTATTCAAACGGACCATATCTAGTTCAACTCTGCTTATGAAACAGATACAAACCACATAATCTCTTACATAGATGCTCTTCAGTTAATAGTGAAAATCGTATTGGTTTCGTGAACTGTGTAAATTCATTTGACCGTAAAATAACTGGGTTTAGTGGAAACGAACTCTTGCTTGTAGGGAGACACAGATCCGTTGGTTAAACTCAGTTTCTGAAGGGAAATTCAAACCAGTGTTCTCATCCATGAAACACACTTCTTTTTAACGGAAGAAGCATGCTCTTCTTTCCAGTGTCTGCAATAGAGCAGGGAACAAGAGCATGCCCAGAAAAAAAAGAAATGTGTTTCCTACTCAAATGGACCATATCTAATTCAACTCTGCTTATGAAACTGATACAAACCACATCATCTCTTACATGGATGCTCTTTAGTTAATAGTGAAAATCGTATTGGTTTTGTGAACTGTGTAAATTCATTTGACCGTAAAATAACTGGGTTTACGGGAAATGAACTCTTGCTTGTAGGAAGACACAGAGCATGGCGTTAAACTCCAATTCTAAAAGGAAATTCAGAAAAGTGTTCTCATTAATGAAACACAGTCTGTTTTAATGCAAGAAGCATGCTCTTCTTTCCAGCGTCTGCAATACAGCAAGAAACATGAGCAAGCCCAGAAAAAAAGAGCTGTGTTTCCTACTCATACGGACCATATCTAGTTCAAGTCTGCTTATGAAACTGATACAAAACACATCATCTCTTACATAGATGCTCTTTAGTTAGTAGTTAAAACCGTATTGGTTTTGTGAACTGTGTAAATTCATTTGAGCCGAAAAAATAACTGGGTTTACTTAAATGAACTCTTGCATGTAGGGAGACACAGATCCTTTGGTTAAACTCAGTTTCAGAAGGGAAATTCAGACCAGTGTTCTCATCTATGAAACACACTCCTTTTTAACAGAAGAATCATGCTCTTCTTTCCAGCGTCTGGAATACAGCAAGGAACAAGAGCATGCCCAGAAAAAAAGAACTGTGTTTCCTACTCATACGGAGCATAGCTAGTTGAACTCTGCTTATGAAACAGATACAAACCACATAATCTCTTACATAGATGCTCTATATGTAACAGTGAAAATCGTATTGGTTTACTGAACTGTGTAAATTCATTTTATCCGAAAAATAACTGGGTTTACCGGAAATGAACTCTTGCTTGTAGGAAGACACAGATCCATTGGTTAAACTCAGTTTCTGAATGGAAATTCAGACCAGTGTTCTCATCCATGAAACACACTCCGTTTTAACGCAAATACCATGATCTTCTTTCCAGCGTCTGCAATACAGCAAGGAACATGAGCATGCCCAGAGAAAAAGAACTGTGATTCCTACTCATGCAGACCATATCTAGTTCCACTATGCTTATGAAATTGATTCAAACCACATCATCTCTTACACAGATGCTCTTTAGTTAATAGTGAAAATCGTATTGGTTTCGTGAACTGTGTAAATTCATTTGACCGTAAAATAACTGGGTTTACGGGAAATGAACTCTTGCTTGTAGGAAGACACAGAGCATGGCGTTAAACTCCGATTCTAAAAGGAAATTCTGAAAAGTGTTCTCATCAATGAAACACAGTCTGTTTTAATGCAAGAAGCATGCTCTTCTTTCCAGCATCTGCAATACAGCAAGAAACATGAGCATGCCCAGAAAAAAAGAACTGTGTTTCCTACTTATACGGACCATATCTAGTTCAACTCTGCTTATGAAACTGATACAAAACACATCATCTCTTACATAGATGCTCTTTAGGTAATAGTGAAAATCGTATTGGTTTCGTGAACTGTGTAAATTCATTTTAGCCGAAAAATAACAGGGTTTACCGGAAATGAACTCTTGCTTGTAGGAAGACACAGAGCCTTTGGTTTAACTCCATTTCTGAAGGGAAATTCAGACCTGTGTTCTCATCCATGAAACACTCTCTGTTTTAACGCAAGATGCATGCTCTTCTTTCCAGCGTCTGCAATACAGTAAGGAACATGAGAATGTCCAGAATAAAAGAACTGTGTTTCCTACTCATATGGACCATATCTAGTTCAACTCTGCTTATGAAACTGATACAAACCACATTATCTCTTACATAGATGCTCTTTAGTTAATAGTGAAAATCATATTGGTTTCCTGAACTGTGTAAATTCATTTGAGCCAAAAAATAACTGGGTTTTCCGGGAATGAACTCTTACTTGTAGGAAGACACAAATACTTTGGTTAAACTCAGTATATGAAGGGAAATTCAGACCAGTGTTCTCATCCATGAAAGACCCTCTGTTTTAACGCAAGATGCATGCTCTTCTTTCCAGCTTTGCAATACAGCAAGGAACATGAGCATGCACAGACAAGAAGAACTGTGTTTCCCACTCATACGGACCATATCTAGTTCAACTCTGCTTATTAAACTGATACAAAACACATCATCTCTTACATAGATGCTCTTTATTTAATAGTGAAAATTGTATTGGTTTCGTGAACTGTGTAAATTCATTTGAGTCGAAAAATAACTGGGATTTCGGGAAATGAACTCTTGCTTGAAGGAAGACACCGAGCATGGAGTTTAACTCCGATTCTATAGGGAAATTCAGAAGAGTGTTCTCATCCATGATACACAGTCTGTTTTAACGCAAGGAGCATGCTCTTCTTTACATCATCTTCAATACTGCAAGAAACATGAGCATGGCCAGAAAAAAAGAACTGTGTTTCCTACTCATATGGACCATATCTAGTTCAACTCTGCTTATGAAACTTTGATACAAACCACATCATCTCTTACAGAGATGCTCTTTAGTTAATAGTGAAAATCGTATTGGTTTCGTGAACTGTGTAAATTCATTTGAGCCGAAAAATAACTCGGTTTCTCGGAAATGAACTCTTGCTTGTAGGATGATACAGAGCATGGAGTTTAATTCCATTTATGAAGGGAAATTCAGAAGAGTGTTCTCATCCATGAAACACACTCCCTTTTAATGCAAATAGCATGCTCTTCTTTCCAGCGTCTGCAATACAGTAAGGAACATGAGAATGTCCAGAATAAAAGAACTGTGTTTCCTACTCATACGGACCATATCTAGTTCAACTCTGCTTATGAAACTGATACAAACCACATCATCTGTTACATAGATGCTCTTTAGTTAATAGTGAAAATCGTATTGGTTTCCTGAACTGTGTAAATTCATTTGAGCCAAGAAATAACTGCGTTTACCGGAAATGAACTCTTACTTGTAGGAAGACACAAATCCTTTGGTTAAACTCAGTCTCTGAAGAGAAATTCAGACCATTGTTCTCATCCATGAAAGACCCTCTGTTTTAACGGAAGAAGCTTGCTCTTCTTTTCAGCGTCTGCAATACATCAAGGAACATGAGCATGCCCAGAAAAAAAGAACTGTGTTTCCTACTCATAAGGACCATATCAAGTTCAATTCTGCTTATGAAACTGATTCAAACCACATCATCTGTTACATAGATGCTCATTAGTTAATAGTGTAAATCTTGTTTGTTTCTTGAACTGTGTAAATTAATTTATCTGAAAAATACCTTGGTTCACCGGAAATGAACTCTTGCTTGTAGGAAGACACAGAGCATGGAGTTTAACTCCATTTCTGAAGGGAAATTCAGAAGAGTGTTCTCATTAATGAAACACAGTCGGTTTTAACGGAAATAGCATGCTCTTCGTTCCAGAGTCTGCAATACAGCAAGGAACATGAGCATGCCCAGAAAAAAAGAACTGTGTCTGCTACTCATATGGACCATATCTAGTTCAACTCTTCCTATGAAACTGACACAAACCACATCATCTCTTACTTAGATGCTCTTTAGTTAATAGTGAAAATCGTTTTGGTTTCGTGAACTGTGTAAATTCATTTGAACCAAAAAATAACTGGGTTTACCGGAAATGAACTCTTGCTTGTAGGACGACACAGAGCATGAAGTTTAACTCCATTTCTGAGCGGAAATTCAGAAGAGTGTTCTCATCCATGAAACACACTCTCTTTTAACGCAAATAGCATGCTCTTCTTTCCAGCGTCTGCAATACAGCAAGGAACATGAGAATGTCCAGAATAAAAGAACTGTGTTTCCTACTCATACGGACCATATCTAGTTCAACTCTCCTTATGAAACTGATACAAACCACATCATCTCTTACATAGATGCTCTTTAGTTAATAGTGAAAATCGTATTGGTTTCGTGAACTGTGTAAATTCATTTTAGCCGAAAAATACTTGGTTTACTGAAAATGGAATATTGCTTGTAGGAAGACACAGATCCTTTGGTTAAACTCAGTTTCTAAAGGGAAATTCAGACCAGTGTTCTCATCCATGAAACACACTCCATTTTAACACAAGAAGCATGCTCTTCTTTTCAGCGTCTGCAATACAGCAACGAACATGAGCATGCACAGACAAAAAGAAATGTGTTTCCTACTCATACGGACCATATCTAGTTCAACTCTGCTTATGAAACTGAAACAAACCACATCATCTCTTACATAGATGCTCGTTAGTTAGTAGTGAAAATCGTATTGGTTTCCTGAACTGTGTAAATTCATTTGAGCCAAAAAATAACTGGGTTTACCGGAAAAGAACTCTTACTTGTAGGAAGACACAAATCCTTTGGTTAAACTCAGTCTCTGAAGGGAAATTCAGACCAGTGTTCTCATCCATGAAAGACCCTCTGTTTTAAAGGAAGAAGCTTGCTCTTCTTTTCAGCGTCTGCAATACAGCAAGGAACATGAGCATGCCCAGAAAAAAAGATCTGTGTTTCCTACTCATAAGGACCATATCAAGTTCAATTCTTCTTATGAAACTGATTCAAACCACATCATCTGTTACATAGATGCTCATTAGTTAATAGTGTAAATCTTGTTGGTTTCGTGAACTGTGTAAATTAATTTATCCGAAAAATACCAGGGTTCACCGGAAATGAACTCTTGCTTGTAGGACGACAAAGAGCATGGAGTTTAACTCCATTTCTGAAGGGAAATTCAGAAGAGTGTTCTCATTCATGAAACACAGTCGGTTTTAACGGAAATAGCATGCTCTTCGTTCCAGCGTCTGCAATACAGCAAGGAACATGAGCATGCCCAGAAATAAAGAACTGTGTCTGCTACTCATATGGACCATATCTCGTTCAACTCTGCCTATGAATCTGATACAAACCACATCATCTCTTACTTAGATGTTCTTTAGTTAATAGTGAAAATCGTATTGGTTTCGTGAACTGTGTAAATATATTTGAACAAATAATACCTGGGTTTACCGGAAATGAACTCTTGCTTGTAGGACGACACAGAGCATGAAGTTTAACTCCATTTCTGAGCGGAAATTCAGAAGAATGTTCTCATCCATGAAACACACTCCCTTTTAACGCAAATAGCATGCTCTTCTTTTCTGCGTCTGCAATACAGCAACGAACATGAGCATGCACAGAAAAAAGAACTGTGTTTCCTACTCATACGGACCATATCTAGTTCAACTCTGCTTATGAAACTGATACAAACCACATCATCTCTTACATAGATGCTCTTTAGTTAATAGTGAAAATCGTATTGGTTTCGTGAACTGTGTAAGTTCATTTGAGTCGAAAAATAACTGGGTTTTCGGGAAATGAACTCTTGCTTGAAGGAAGACACAGAGCATGGAGTTTAACTCTGATTCTATAGGGAAATTCAGAAGAGTGTTCTCATCCATGATACACAGTCTGTTTTAACGCAAGAAGCATGCTCTTTTTTACATCATCTTCAATACTGCAAGAAACATGAGCATGGCCAGAAAAAAAGAACTGTGTTTCCTACTCATATGGACCATATCTAGTTCAACTCTGCTTATGAAACTGATACAAACCACATCATCTCTTACAGAGATGCTCCTTAGTTAATAGTGAAAATCGTATTGGTTTCGTGAACTGTGTAAATTCATTTGAGCCGAAAATTAACTGGGTTTCTCGGAAATGAACTCTTGCTTGTAGGATGATACAGAGCATGGAGTTTAATTCCATTTCTGAAGGGAAATTCAGAAGAGTGTTCTCATCCAGGAAACACACTCCCTTTTACCGCAAATAGCATGCACTTCTTTCCAGCGTCTGCAATACAGTAAGGAACATGAGAATGTCCAGAATAAAAGAACTGTGTTTCCTACTCATACGGACCATATCTAGTTCAACTCTGCTTATGAAACTGATACAAACCACATCATCTCTTACATAGATGCTCTTTAGTTAATAGTGAAAATCGTATTGGTTTCGTGAACTGTGTAAATTCATTTGAGTCGAAAAATAACTGGGTTTACCGGAAGTGAACTCTTGCTTGTAGGGAGACACAGATCTTTGGTTAAACTCAGTTTCTGAAGGGAAATTCAGACCAGTGTTCTCATCCATGAAAGACCCTCTGTTTTAACGGAAGAAGCTTGCTCTTATTTTCAGCGTCTGCAATACAGCAAGGAACATAAGCATGCCCAGAAAACAAGAACTGTGTTTCCTACTCATAAGGACCATATCAAGTTCAATTCTGCTTATGAAACTGATTCAAACCCCATCATCTGTTACATAGATGCTCATTAGTTAATAGTGTAAATCTTGTTGGTTTCGTGAACTGTGTAAATTTATTTATCCGAAAAAAAAACTGGGTTCACCGGAAATGAACTCTTGCTTGTAGGACGACACGGAGCATGAAGTTTAACTCCATTTCTGAAGGGAAATTCAGACCTGTGTTCTCATCCATTAAACACTCTCTGTTTTATCGCAAGATGCATGCAGTTCTTTCCAGCTTTGCAATACTGCAAGGAACATGAGCATGCCCAGAAAAAAAGAACTGTATCTGCTACTCATATGGACCATATCTAGTACAACACTGCTTATGAAACTGATACAAACCACATCATCTCTTACATAGATGCTCTTAAGTAAATAGTGTAAATCGTATTGGTTTCTTGAACTGTGTCAAATCATTTTAGCCGAAAAATAACTGGGTTTAACGGAAATAAACTCTGTCTTGTCGGAAGACACAGAGCATTTGGTTTAACTCCATTTCTGAAGGGAAATTCAGACCTGTGTTCCCATCCATGAAACACTCTCTGTTTTAACGCAAGATGCATGCTCTTCTTTCCAGCTTTGCAATGCAGCAAGGAACATGAGCTCGCCCAGAAAAAATGAACTGTGTCTGCTACTCATATGGACCATATCTAGTTCAACTCTGCCTAGGAAAGTGATACAAACCACATCATCTCTTACTTAGTTGCTCTTTAGTTAATAGTGAAAATCGTTTTGGTTTCGTGAACTGTGTAAATTCATTTGAACCAAAAAATAACTGGGTTTACCGGAAATGAACTCTTGCTTGTAGGACGACACAGAGCATGAAGTTTAACTCCATTTCTGAGCGGAAATTCAGAAGAGTGTTCCCATCCATGAAACACACTCCCTTTTAACGCAAATAGAATGCTCTTCTTTCCAGCATCTGCAATACAGCAAGGAACATGAGAATGTCCAGAATAAAAGAACTGTGTTTCCTACTCATACGGACAATATCTAGTTCAACTCTGCTTATGAAACTGATACAAACCACATCATCTCTTACATAGATGCTCTTTAGTTAATAGTGAAAATCATAATGGTTTCGTGAACTGTGTAAATTCATTTGAGCCGAAAAATAACTGGGTTTACCGGAAATGAACTCTTGCTTGTAGGGAGACACAGATCTTTGGTTAAACTCCGTTTCTGAAGAGAAATTCAGACCAGTGTTCTCATCCATGAAACACACTCCATTTTAACAGAAGAAGCATGCTCTTCTTTCCAGCCTCTGCAATACAGCAACGAACATGAGCATGCACAGACAAAAAGAACTGTGTTTCCTACTCATACGGACCATATCTAGTTCAACTCTGCTTATGAAACTGAAACAAACCACATCATCTCTTACATAGATGCTCATTACTTAGTAGTGAAAATCGTATTGGTTTCCTGAACTGTGTAAATTCATTTGATCCAAAAAATAACTGGGTTTTCCGGAAAAGAACTCTTACTTGTAGGAAGACACAAATCCTTTGGTTAAACTCAGTCTCTGAAGGGAAATTCAGACCAGTGTTATCATGCATGAAAGACCCTCTGTTTTAACGGAAGAAGCTTGCTCTTCTTTTCAGCGTCTGCAATACAGCAAGGAACATGAGCATGCCCAGAAAAAAAGAACTGTGTTTCCTACTCATAAGGACCATATCAAGTTCAATTCTGCTTATGAAACTGATTCAAACCACATCATCTGTTACATAGATGCTCATTAGTTAATAGTGTAAATCTTGTTGGTTTCGTGAACTGTGTAAATTAATTTATCCGAAAAATACCTGGGTTCACCGGAAATGAACTCTTGCTTGTAGGACGACACAGAGCATGGAGTTTAACTCCATTTCTGAAGGGAAATTCAGAAGAGTGTTCTCATTCATGAAACACAGTCTGTTTTAACGGAAATAGCATGCTCTTCGTTCCAGCGTCTGCAATACAGCAAGGAACATGAGAATGTCCAGCAAAAAAGAACTGTGTTTCCTACTCATACGGACCATATCTAGTACAACACTGCTTATGAAACTGATACAAACCACATCATCTCTTACATAGATGCTCTTAAGTATATAGTGTAAATCGTATTGGTTTCGTGAACTGTGTCAAATCATTTGAGCCGAAAAATAACTGGGTTTACCGGAAATGAACTCTGTCTTGTCGGAAGACACAGAGCATTTGGTTTAACTCCATTTCTGAAGGGAAATTCAGACCTGTGTTCTCATCCATGAAACACTCTCTGTTTTAACGCAAGATGCATGCTCTTCTTTCCAGCTTTGCAATACAGCAAGGAACATGAGCATGCCCAGAAAAAAAGAATTGTGTCTGCTACTCATATGGACCATATCTAGTTCAACTCTGCCTAGGAAACTGATACAAACCACATCATCTCTTACTTAGATGCTCTTTAGTTAATAGTGAAAATCGTATTGGTTTCTTGAACTGTGTAAATTCGTTTGAGCCGAAAAATAACTGGGTTTCCCGAAATGAACTCTTGCTTGTAGGGAGACATAGATCTTTGGTTAAACTCAGTTTCTGAAGGGAAATTCAGACCAGTGTTCTCATCCATGAAACACTTTCTGTTTTAACGCAAGATGCATGCTCTTCTTTCCAGCGTTGCAATACAGCAAGGAACATGAGCATGCCCAGAAAAAAAGAACAGTGTCTGCTACTCTTATGGACCATATCTAGTTCAACTCTGCCTATGAAACTGATACAAACCACATCATCTCTTACTTAGATGCTCTTTAGTTAATAGTGAAAATCGTTTTGGTTTCGTGAACTGTGTAAATTCATTTGAACCAAAAAATAACTGGGTTTACCGGAAATGAACTCTTGCTTGTAGGACTACACAGAGCATGAAGTTTAACTCCATTTCTGAGCGGAAATTCAGAAGAGTGTTCTCATCCATGAAACACACTCCATTTTAACGCAAATAGCATGCTCTTCTTTCCAGCGTCTGCAATACAGCAAGGAACATGAGAATGTCCAGAATAAAAGAACTGTGTTTCCTACTCATACGGACCATATCTAGTTCAACTCTGCTTATGAAACTGATACAAACTACATCATCTCTTACATAGATGCTCTTTAGTTAATAGTGAAAATCGTGTTGGTTTCGTGAACTGTGTAAATTCATTTGAGCCGAAAAATAACTGCGTTTACCGGAAAGAACTCTTGCTTGTAGGGAGACACAGATCTTTGGTTTAACTCAGTTTGTGATGGGAAATTCAGACCAGTGTTCTCATCCATGAAACACACTCCGTTTTAACGGAAGAAGCATGCTCTTCTTTTCAGTGTCTGTAATATAGCAAGAACATGAGCATGCCCATAAAAAAAGAACTGTGTTTCCTACTCATACGGACCATGTCTAGTTCAACTCTGCTTATGAAACTGATACAAACCACATCATCTCTTACATAGATGCTCTTTAGTTAATAATGAATATCGTATTGGTTTCTTGAGCGGTATAAATTCATTTTAGCCGAAAAATACTGGGTTTACTGAAAATGAAATATTGCTTGTAGGAAGACACAGATCCTTTGGTTAAACTCAGTTTCTAAAGGGAAATTCAGACCAGTGTTCTCATCCATGAAACACACTCCATTTTAACACAAGAAGCATGCTCTTCTTTTCAGCGTCTGCAATACAGTAACGAACATGAGCATGCACAGGCAAAAAGAACTGTTTCCTACTCATACGGACAATATCTAGTTCAACTCTGCTTATGACTGATACAAACCACATCATCTCTTACATAGATGCTCGTTAGTTAATAGTGAAAATCGTATTGGTTTCCTGAACTGTGTAAATTCATTTGAGCCAAAAAATAACTGGGTTTACCGGAAATGAACTCTTACTTGTAGGAAGACACAAATACTTTGGTTAAACTCAGTCTCTGAAGGGAAATTCAGACCAGTGTTCTCATCCATGAAAGACCCTCTGTTTTAGCGGAAGAAGCTTGCTCTTCTTTTCAGCCTCTGCAATACAGCAAGGAATATGAGCATGCCCAGAAAAAAGAACTGTGTTTCCTATTCATAAGGACCATATCAAGTTCAATTCTGCTTATGAAACTGATTCAAACCACATCATCTGTTACATGGATGCTCATTAGTTAATAGTGTAAATCTTGTTGGTTTCGTGAACTGTGTAAATTAATTTATCCGAAAAATACCTGGATTCACCGGAAATGAACTCTTGCTTGTAGGACGACACAGAGCATGGAGTTTAACTCCATTTCTGAAGGGAAATTCAGAAGAGTGTTCTCATTCATGAAACACAGTCTGTTTTAACGGAAATAGCATGCTCTTCGTTCCAGCGTCTGCAATACAGCAAGGAACATGAGAATGTCCAGCAAAAAAGAACTGTGTTTCCTACTCATACGGACCATATCTACTACAACACTGCTTATGAAACTGATATAAACCACATCATCTCTTACATAGATGCTCTTAAGTAAATAGTGTAAATCGTATTGGTTTCATGAACTGTGTCAAATCATTTGAGCCGAAAATTAACTGGGTTTACCGGAAATGAACTCTGTCTTGGAGGAAGACACAGAGCATTTGGTTTAACTCCATTTCTGAAGGGAAATTCAGACCTGTGTTCTCATCCATGAAACACTCTCTGTTTTAACGCAAGATGCATGCTCTTCTTTCCAGCTTTGCAATACAGCAAGGAACATGAGCATGCCCAGAAAAAAAGAACTGTGTCTGCTACTCATATGGACCATATCTAGTTCAACTCTGCCTAGGAAACTGATACAAACCACATCATCTCTTACTTAGATGCTCTTTAGCTAATTGTGAAAATCGTATTGGTTTCGTGTACTGTGTAAATTCATTTGAACCAAAAATTAACTGGGTTTACCGGAAATGAACTCTTGCTTGTAGGATGACACAGAGCATGAAGTTTAACTCCATTTCTGAGCAGAAATGCAGATGAGTGTTCTCATCCATGAAACACACTCCCTTTTAACGCAAATAGCATGCTCTTCTTTCCAGCGTCTGCAATACAGTAAGGAACATGAGAATGTACAGAATAAAAGAACTGTGTTTCCTACTCATACGGACCTTATCTACTTCAACTCTGCTCATGAAACTGATACAAACAACATCATCTCTTACATAGATGCTCTTTAGTTAATAGTGAAAATCGTATTGGTTTCTTGAACTGTGTAAATTCGTTTGAGCCGAAAAATAACTGGGTTTCCCGAAATGAACTCTTGCTTGTAGGGAGACATAGATCTTTGGTTAAACTCAGTTTCTGAAGGGAAATTCAGACCAGTGTTCTCATCCATGAAACACACTCCGTTTTAACGGAAGAAGCATGCTCTTCTTTTCAGTGTCTGTAATACAGCAAGAACATGAGCATGCCCAGAAAAAAAGAACTGTGTTTCCTACTCATACGGACCATGTCTAGTTCAACTCTGCTTATGAAACTGATACAAACCACATCATCTCTTACATAGATGCTCTTTAGTTAATAATGAATATCGTATTGGTTTTGTGAATGGTGTAAATTCATTTTAGCCGAAAAATACTGGGTTTACTGAAAATGAAATATTGCTTGTAGGAAGACACAGATCCTTTGGTTAAACTCAGTTTCTAAAGGGAAATCAGACCAGTGTTCTCATCCATGAAACACACTCCATTTTAACACAAGAAGCATGCTCTTCTTTTCAGCGTCTGCAATATAGCAACGAACATGAGCATGCACAGACAAAAAGAACTGTGTTTCCTACTCATAGGGACCATATCTAGTTCAACTCTGCTTATGAAACTGATACAAACCACATCATCTCTTACTTAGATGCTCTTTAGCTAATAGTGAAAATCGTATTGGTTTCGTGAACTGTGTAAATTCATTTGAGCCAAAAAATAACTGGGTTTACCGGAAATGAACTCTTACTTGTAGGAAGACACAAATCCTTTGGTTAAACTCAGTCTCTGAAGGGAAATTCAGACCAGTGTTCTCATCCATGAAAGACCCTCTGTTTTAACGGAAGAAGCTTGCTCTTCTTTTCAGCGTCTGCAATACAGCAAGGAACATGAGCATGCCCAGAAAAAAGAACTGTGTTTCCTACTCATAAGGACCATATCAAGTTCAATTCTGCTTATGAAACTGATTCAAACCACATCATCTGTTACATAGATGCTCATTTGTTAATAGTGTAAATCTTGTTGGTTTCGTGAACTGTGCAAATTAATTTTTCCGAAAAATTCCTGGGTACACCGAAGAGGAACTCTTGCTTGTAGGACGACACAGAGCATGGAGTTTAACTCCATTTCTGAAGGGAAATTCAGAAGAGTGTTCTCATTCATGAAACACAGTCTGTTTTAACGGAAATAGCATGCTCTTTGTTCCAGCGTCTGCAATACAGCAAGGAACATGAGAATGTCCAGCAAAAAAGAACTGTGTTTCCTACTCATACGGACCATATCTAGTACAACACTGCTTATGAAACTGATACAAACCACATCATCTCTTACATAGATGCTCTTAAGTAAATAGTGTAAATCGTATTGGTTTCGTGAACTGTGTCAAATCATTTGAGCCGAAAAATAACTGGGTTTACCAGAAATGAACTCTGTCTTGTCGGAAGACACAGAGCATTTGGTTTAACTCCATTTCAGAAGGGAAATTCAGACCTGTGTTCTCATCCATGAAAAACTTTCTGTTTTAACGCAAGATGCATGCTCTTCTTTCCAGCTTTGCAATACAGCAAGGAACATGAGCATGCCCAGAAAAAAAGAACTGTGTCTGCTACTCATATGGACCATACCTAGTTCAACTCTGACTAGGAAACTGATACAAACCACATCATCTCTTACTTAGATGCTCTTTAGTTAATACTGAAAATCGTATTGGTTTCGTGAACTGTGTAAATTCATTTGAAACAAAAATTAACTGGGTTTACCGGAAATGAACTCTTGCTTGTAGGACGACACAGAGCATGAAGTTTAACTCCATTTCTGAGCGGAAATTCAGAAGAGTGTTCTCATCCATGAAACACACTCCCTTTTAACGCAAATAGAATGCTCTTCTTTTCAGCGTCTGCAATACAGCAACGAACATGAGCATGCACAGACAAAAAGAACTGTGTTTCCTATTCATACAGACCATATCTAGTTCAACTCTGCTTATGAAACTGATACAAAACACATCATCACTTACATAGATGCTCTTTAACTAATAGTGAAAATTGTATTGGTTTCGTGAACAGTGTAAATTCATTTGAGCCGAAAAATAACTGGGTTTACGTGAAATGAACTCTTGCTTGAAGGAAGACACAGAGCATGGAGTTTAACACCGATTCTATAGGGAAATTCAGAAGAGTGTTCTCATCAATGATACACAGTCTGTTTTAACGCAAGAAGCATGCTCTTCTTTACATCATCTTCAATACTGCAAGAAACATGAGCATGGCCAGAAAAAAAGAACTGTGTTTCCTAATCATATGGACCATATCTAGTTCAACTCTGCTTATGAAACTGATACAAACCACATCATCTCTTACAGAGATGCTCTTTAGTTAATAGTGAAAATCGTATTGGTTTCGTGAACTGTGAAAATTCATTTGAGCCGAAAAATAACTGGGTTTCTCGGAAATGAACTATTGCTTGTAGGATGATACAGAGCATGGAGTTTAATTCCATTTATGAAGGGAAATTCAGAAGATGTTCTCATCCATGAAACACACTCCCTTTTACTGCAAATAGCATGCTCTTCTTTCCAGCGTCTGCAATACAGTAAGGAACATGAGAATGTCCAGAATAAAAGAACTGTGTTTCCTACTCATACGGACCATATCTAGTTCAACTCTGCTTATGAAACTGATACAAACCACATCATCTCTTACATAGATGCTCTTTAGTTAATAGTGAAAATCGTATTGGTTTCCTGAACTGTGTAAATTCATTTGAGCCGAAAAATAACTGGGTTTACCGGAAATGAACTCTTGCTTGTAGGTTGACACAGATCTTTGGTTAAACTCAGTATCTGAAGGGAAATTCAGACCAGTGTTCTCATCCATGAAACACACTCCATTTTAACGGAAGAAGCATGCTCTTCTTTTCAGTGTCTGTAATACAGCAAGAACATGATCATGCCCAGAAAAAAAGAACTGTGCTTCCTACTCATACGGACCATGTCTAGTTCAACTCTGCTTATGAAACTCATACAAACCACATCATCTCTTACTTAGATGCTCTTTAGTTAATAGTGAATATCGTATTGGTTTCGTGAACGGTGTAAATTCATTTTAGCCGAAAAATAACTGGGTTTACTGAAAATGAAATATTGCTTGCAGGAAGACACACATCCTTTGGTTAAACTCAGTTTCTAAAGAGAAATTCAGACCAGTGTTTTCATCCATGAAACACACTCCGTTTTAACGGGAGAAGCATGCTCTTCTTTTCAGCGTCTGCAATACAGCAACGAACATGAGCATGCACAGACAATAAGAACTGTGTTTCCTACTCATACGGACCATATCTAGTTCAACTCTGCTTATGAAACTGATACAAAGCACATCATCTCTTACATAGATGCTCTTTAATTAATAGTGAAAATTGTATTGGTTTTGTGAACTGTGTAAATTCATTTGAGCCAAAAAATAATTGGGTTTTCGGGAAATGAACTCTTGCTTGAAGGAAGACACAGAGCATGGAGTTTAACTCCGATTCTATAGGGAAAAACAGAAGAGTGTTCTCATCCATGATACACAGTCTGTTTTAACGCAAGAAGCATGCTCTTCTTTACATCATCTTCAACACTGCAAGAAACATGAGCATGGCCAGAAAAAAAGAACTGTGTTTCCTACTCATATGGACCATATCTAGTTCAACTCTGCTTATGAAACTGATACAAACCACATCATCTCTTACAGAGATGCTCTTTAGTTAATAGTGAAAATCGTATTGGTTTCGTGAACTGTGTAAATTCATTTGAGCCGAAAAATAACTGGGTTTCTCAGAAATGAACTCTTGCTTGTAGGACGAAATAGAGCATGGAGTATATATCCGATTCTAAATGGAAATTCAGAAGAGTGTTCTCATCCATGAAACACAGTCTGTTTTAATGCAAGAAGCATGCTCTTCTTTACATCATCTTCAACACTGCAAGAAACATGAGCATGGCCAGAAAAAAAGAACTGTGTTTCCTACTCATATGGACCATATCTAGTTCAACCCTGCTTATGAAACTGATACAAACCACAGCATCTCTTACATAGATGTTCTTTAGTTAATAGTGAAAATCGTATTGGTTTCGTGAACTGTGTAAATTCATTTGAGCCGAAAAATAACTGAGTTTACCGGATAAGAACTCTTGCTTGTAGGAAGACACAGATCCTTTGGTTAAACTCAGTTTCTGAAGGGAAATTCAGAGCAGTGTTCTCATCCATGAAACACTCTCCGTTTTATTGGAAGAAGCATGCTCTTCTTTTCAGCGTCTGCAATTCAGCAAGGTTCATGAGCATGCCAGGAAGAAAAGAACTGTGTTTCCTACTCATACGGACCATATCTAGTTCAACATTGCTTATGAAACTGATACAATCCAAGTCATCTCGTCCATAGATGCTCTTTAGTTAAAAGTGAAAATCGTATTGGTTTCATGCACTGTGTAAATTCATTTGAGCCCAAAAATATCTGGGTTTACCGGAAATGAACTCTTGCTTGTAGGAAGACACAGAGCATGGAGTTTAAATCCGATTCTAAAGAGAAATTCAGAAAAGTGTTCTCATCCATGAAACACATTCTGTTTTAATGCAAGAAGCATGCTCTTCTTTCCAGCATCTGCAATACAGCAAGGAACATGAGCATGCCCAGAAAAAAAGAACTGTGTTTCCTACTCATACGGACCATATCTCATTCAACTCTGCTTATGAAACTGATACAAACCACAGCATCTCTTACACAGATGCTCTTTAGTTAATAGTGAAAATCGTGTTGGTTTCTTGAACTGTGTAAATTCATTTGGCTCCGAAAATTCACTGTGTTTACCAGAAATGAACTCTTGCTTGTAGGACGACATAGAGCATGGAGTTTAACTCCAATTCTAAATGGAAATTCAGAAGTGTGTTCTCATCCATGAAACACAGTCTGTTTTAACGCAAGAAGCATGCTCTTCTTTCCAGCATCTGCAATACAGCAAGGAACATGAGCATGGCCAGAAAAAAAGAATTTTGTTACCCACTCATACGGACCATATCTAGTTCAACTCTGCTTATGTACTTGATACAAAGCACAGCATCCCTTACATAGATGCATTTATTTAATAGTGAAAAACGTGTTCGGGTTTAGAACTGTGAAAATTCATTTGAGCCGAAAATTCACTGCCTTTACCAGAAATATACTCTTGCATGTAGGAAAACACAGATCATTTAGTTTAACTCAATTCCTCAAGGGAAATTCAGAAGAGTGTTCTCATCCATGAAACACAGTCTGTTTTAACGCTGGAAGCATGCTCTTCTTTCCAGCATCTGCAATACAGCTAGAAACATGAGCATGGCAAGAAAAAAAGAACTGTGTTTCCTACTCATACAGACCATATCTTGTTCAACTCTGGTTATGAAACTGATACAAACCACAGCATCTCTTATATAGATGCTCTTTAGTTAAAAGTGAAAATCGTATTGGTTTCGTGATCTGTGTAAATTCATTTGAACCGAAAAATAACTGGGATTACCGGAAATGAACTCCTGCTTGTAGGAAGACACAGATCCTTTGGTTAAACTCAGTTTCTGAAGGGAAATTCAGAGCAGTGTTCTCATCCATGAAACACACTCCGTTTTATTGGAAGAAGCATGCTCTTCATTTCAGCATCTGCAATACAGCAAGGAACATGAGCATGCCCAGAAAAAAAGAACTGTGTTTCCTATGCATACGGACCATATCTCATTCAACTCTGCTTATGAAACTGATATAAACCACAGCATCTCTTACACAGATCATCTTTAGTTAATAGTGAAAATCGTGTTGGTTTCGTGAACTGTGTAAATTCATTTGGCTCCGAAAATTCACTGTGTTTACCAGAAATGAACTCTTGCTTGTAGGACGACATAGAGCAAGGAGTTAAACTCCAATTCTAAATGGAAATTCAGAAGTGTGTTCTCATCCATGAAACACAGTCTGTTTTAACGCAAGAAGCATGCTCTTCTTTTCAGCGTCCGCAATACAACAAGGTTCATGAGCATGCCAGGAAGAAAAGAACTGAGTTTCCTACTCATTCGGACCATATATAGTTCAACACTGCTTATGAAACTGATACAATCCACGTCATCTCGTCCATAGACGCTCTTTAGTTAATAGTGAAAATCGTATTGGTTTCGTGAACTGTGTAAATTCAAGTGAGCCCAAAAATATCTGGTTTTGCCGGAAATGAACTATTGCTTGTAGGAAGACACAGAGCATGGAGTTTAACTCCGATTCTAAAGGGAAATTCAGAAAAGTGTTCTCATCCATGAAACACATTCTGTTTTAATGCAAGAAGCATGCTCCTCTTTCCAACATCTGCAATACAGCAAGAAACATGAGCATGCCCAGAAAAAAAGAACTTTGTTTCCTACTCATACGGACCATATCTCGTTCAACTCTGCTTATGAAACTGATACAAAGCACAGCATCTCTTACATAGATGCACTTTAGTTAATAGTGAAAAACGTGTTGGGTTTGTGAACTGTGTAAATTCTTTTGAGCCGAAAATTCACTAACTTTACCAGAAATGTACTCTTGCTTGTAGGAAAACACAGATCACTTGGTTTAACTCATTTCCTGAAGGGAAATTCAGAAGGGTGTTCTCATCCATGAAACATAGTCTGTTTTAACGCAAGAAGCATGTTCCTCTTTCCAGCATCTGCAATACAGCTAGAAACATGAGCATGGCAAGAAAAAAAGAACTGTGTTTCCTAATCATACAGACCATATTTAGTGCAACTCTGCTTATGAAACTGATACAAACCACAGCATCTCGTACATAGATGCTCTTTAGTTAATAGTGAAAATCGTATTGGTTTCGTGAACTTTGTAAATTCATTTGAGCCGAAAAATAACTGGGATTACCGGAAATGAACTCTTGCTTGTAGGAAGACACAGATCCTTTGGTTAAACACAGTTTCTGAAGGGAAATTCAGAGCAGTGTTCTCATCCATGAAACACACTCCGTTTTATTGGAAGAAGCATGCTCTTGTTTTCAGCGTCTGCAATACAGCAAGGTTCATGAGCATGTCAGGAAGAAAAGAACTGTGTTTCCTACTCATATGGACCATATCTAGTTCCACACTGCTTATGAAACTGATACAAAGCACACATCTCTTACATAGAGGCTCTTTAGTTAATAGTGAAAATCGTGTTGGTTTCGTGAAGTGTGTAAATTCATTTGGTGCTAAAAATTCACGGCGTTTACCAGAAATGAACTCTTGCTTGTAGGACGACATGGAGCATGGAGTTAACTCCGTTTCTAAATGGAAATTCAGAAGAGTGTTCTCATCCATGAAACACAGTCTGTTTTACCGCAAAAAGCATGCTCCTCTTTCCAGCATCTGCAATACAGCAAGAAAGATGAGCATTGCAAGAAAAAAAGAACTGTGTTTCCTACTCATATGGACCATATCTCATTCAACTCTGCTTATGAAACTGATACAAACCACAGCATCTCTTACATAGATGCTCTTTAGTTAGTAGTGAAAATCGTGTTGGTTTCCTGAACTGTGTGAAATCATTTTGCCCTGAAAATTCACTCCGTTTACCAGAATTGAACTCTTGCGTGTAGGACGACATAGAGCATGGAGTTTATATCCGAATCTAAATGGAAATTCAGAAGAGTGTTCTCATCCATGAAACACAGTCTGTTTTAACGCTAGAAGCATGCACTTCATTCCAGCATTGGCAATACAGCTAGAAACATGAGCATGGCAAGAAAAAAAGAACTGTGTTTCCTACTCATACGTACCATATCTAGTTCAACTCTGCTAATGAAACTGATACAAACCACAGCATTTCTTACATAGATGCACTTTAGTTAATAGTGAAAATCGTATTGGTTTCGTGAACTGTGTAAATTCATTTCAGCCGAAAAATAACTGAGTTTACCGGAAATGAACACTTGCTTGTAGGAAGACACAGATCCTTTGGTTAAACTCAGTTTCTGATGGGAAATTCATAGCAGTGTTCTCATCCATTAAACACACTCCGTTCTATTGGAAGAAGCATGCTCTTCTTTTCAGCGTCTGCAATACAGCAAGGTTCATGAGCATGAAAGGAAGAAAAAAACTGTTTCCTACTCATACGGACCATATCTAGTTCAATACTGCTTATGAAACTGATACAATCCATATCATCTCGTCCATAGATGCTCTTTAGTTAATAGTGAAAATCGTATTGGTTTCGTGAACTTTGTATATTCATTTGAGCAAAAAAATGTCTGGGTTTTCATGAAATGAACTCTTACTTGTAGGAAGACACAGAGAATGGAGTTTAACTCCGATTCTAAAGGGAAATTCAGAAAAGTGTTTTCATCCATGAAACACATTCTGTTTTAATGCAAGAAGCATGCTCTTCTTTCTAGCATCTGCAATACAGCAAGGAACATGAGCATGCCCAGAAAAAAAATACTGTGTTTCCAACTCATACGGACCATATCTCATTCAACTCTGCTTATGAAACTGATACAAACCACAGCATCTCTTACGCAGATGCTCTTTAGTTAATAGTGAAAATCGTGTTGGTTTCCTGAACTGTGTAAATTCATTTGGCGCCGAAAATTCACTGCGTTTACCAGAAATGTACGCTTGCTTGTAGGACGACATAGAGCATGGAGTTTAACTCCAATTCTAAATGGAACTTCAGAAGTGTGTTCTCATCCATGAAACACAGTCTGTTTTAACGCAAGAAGCATGCCCTTCTTTCCAGCATCTGCAATACAGCAAGAAACATGAGCATGCCCAGAAAAAAAGAACTTTGTTTCCTACTCATACGGATCATATCTAGTTCAACTCTGCTTATGAAACTGATACAATCCATATCATCTCTTACATAGATGCTCTTTAGTTAATAGTGAAAATCGTATTGGTTTCGTGAACTGTGTAAATTCATTTGAACCGTAAAATAACTGAGTTTACCGGATATGAACTCTTGATTGTAGGACGACATAGAGCATGGAGTTTATGTCTGATTCTAAATGGAAATTCAGAAGAGTGTTCTCATCCATGAAACACGGTCTGTTTTAATGCAAGAAGCATGCTCCTCTTTCCAACATCTGCAATACAGCAAGAAACATGAGCATGCCCAGAAAAAAAGAACTTTGTTTCGTACTCATACGGACCATATCTCGTTCAACTCTGCTTATGAAATTGATACAAAGCACAGCATCTCTTACATAGATGCACTTTAGTTAATAGTGAAAAACGTGTTGGGTTTGTGAACTGTGTAAATTCTTTTGAGCCGAAAATTCACTAACTTTACCAGAAATGTACTCTTGCTTGTAGGAAAACACAGATCACTTGGTTTAACTCAATTCCTGAAGGGAAATTCAGAAGGGTGTTCTCATCCATGAAACATAGTCTGTTTTAACGCAAGAAGCATGTTCCTCTTTCCAGCATCTGCAATACAGCTAGAAACATGAGCATGGCAAGAAAAAAAGAACTGTGTTTCCTAATCATACAGACCATATTTAGTGCAACTCTGCTTATGAAACTGATAAAAACCACAGCATCTCTTACATAGATGCTCTTTAGTTAATAGTGAAAATCATATTGGTTTCTTGAACTTTGTAAATTCATTTGAGCCGAAAAATAACTGGGATTACCGGAAATGAACTCTTGCTTGTAGGAAGACACAGATCCTTTGGTTAAACTCAGTTTCTGAAGGGAAATTCAGAGCAGTGTTCTCATCCATGAAACACACTCCGTTTTATTGGAAGAAGCATGCTCTTGTTTTCAGCGTCTGCAATACAGCAAGGTTCATGAGCATGTCAGGAAGAAAAGAACTGTGTTTCCTACTCATATGGACCATATCTAGTTCAACATTGCTTATGAAACTGATACAAAGCACACATCTCTTACATAGAGGCTCTTTAGTTAATAGTGAAAATCGTGTTGTTTTCGTGAAGTGTGTAAATTCATTTGGTGCTAAAAATTCACGGCGTTTACCAGAAATGAACTCTTGCTTGTAGGACGACATGGAGCATGGAGTTAACTCCGTTTCTAAATGGAAATTCAGAAGAGTGTTCTCATCCATGAAACACAGTCTGTTTTACCGCAAAAAGCATGCTCCTCTTTCCAGCATCTGCAATACAGCAAGAAACATGAGCATTGCAAGAAAAAAAGAACTGTGTTTCCTACTCATACGTACCATATCTAGTTCAACTCTGCTAATGAAACTGATACAAACCACAGCATTTCTTACATAGATGCACTTTAGTTAATAGTGAAAATCGTATTGGTTTCGTGAACTGTGTAAATTCATTTCAGCCGAAAAATAACTGAGTTTACCGGAAATGAACACTTGCTTGTAGGAAGACACAGATCCTTTGGTTAAACTCAGTTTCTGATGGGAAATTCAGAGCAGTGTTCTCATCCATTAAACACACTCCGTTCTATTGGAAGAAGCATGCTCTTCTTTTCAGCGTCTGCAATACAGCAAGGTTCATGAGCATGAAAGGAAGAAAAAAACTGTTTCCTACTCATACGGACCATATCTAGTTCAATACTGCTTATGAAACTGATACAATCCATATCATCTCGTCCATAGATGCTCTTTAGTTAATAGTGAAAATCGTATTGGTTTCGTGAACTGTGTAAATTCATTTGAACTGTAAAATAACTGGGTTTACCGGATATGAACTCTTGATTGTAGGACGACATAGAGCATGGAGTTTATGTCCGATTCTAAATGGAAATTCAGAAGAGTGTTCTCATCCATGAAACACGGTCTGTTTTAATGCAAGAAGCATGCTCCTCTTTCCAACATCTGCAATACAGCAAGAAACATGAGCATGCCCAGAAAAAAAGAACTTTGTTTCCTACTCATACGGACCATATCTCGTTCAACTCTGCTTATGAAATTGATACAAAGCACAGCATCTCTTACATAGATGCACTTTAGTTAATAGTGAAAAACGTGTTGGGTTTGTGAACTGTGTAAATTCTTTTGAGCCGAAAATTCACTAACTTTACCAGAAATGTACTCTTGCTTGTAGGAAAACACAGATCACTTGGTTTAACTCAATTCCTGAACGGAAATTCAGAAGGGTGTTCTCATCCATGAAACATAGTCTGTTTTAACGCAAGAAGCATGTTCCTCTTTCCAGCATCTGCAATACAGCTAGAAACATGAGCATGGCAAGAAAAAAAGAACTGTGTTTCCTTATCATACAGACCATATTTAGTGCAACTCTGCTTATGAAACTGATACAAACCACAGCATCTCTTACATAGATGCTCTTTAGTTAATAGTGAAAATCGTATTGGTTTCGTGAACTTTGTAAATTCATTTGAGCCGAAAAATAACTGGGATTACCGGAAATGAACTCTTGCTTGTAGGAAGACACAGATCCTTTGGTTAAACTCAGTTTCTGAAGGGAAATTCAGAGCAGTGTTCTCATCCATGAAACACACTCCGTTTTATTGGAAGAAGCATGCTCTTGTTTTCAGCGTCTGCAATACAGCAAGGTTCATGAGCATGTCAGGAAGAAAAGAACTGTGTTTCCTACTCATATGGACCATATCTAGTTCAACATTGCTTATGAAACTGATACAAAGCACACATCTCTTACATAGAGGCTCTTTAGTTAATAGTGAAAATCGTGTTGTTTTCGTGAAGTGTGTAAATTCATTTGGTGCTAAAAATTCACGGCGTTTACCAGAAATGAACTCTTGCTTGTAGGACGACATGGAGCATGGAGTTAACTCCGTTTCTAAATGGAAATTCAGAAGAGTGTTCTCATCCATGAAACACAGTCTGTTTTACCGCAAAAAGCATGCTCCTCTTTCCAGCATCTGCAATACAGCAAGAAACATGAGCATTGCAAGAAAAAAAGAACTGTGTTTCCTACTCATACGTACCATATCTAGTTCAACTCTGCTAATGAAACTGATACAAACCACAGCATTTCTTACATAGATGCACTTTAGTTAATAGTGAAAATCGTATTGGTTTCGTGAACTGTGTAAATTCATTTCAGCCGAAAAATAACTGAGTTTACCGGAAATGAACACTTGCTTGTAGGAAGACACAGATCCTTTGGTTAAACTCAGTTTCTGATGGGAAATTCAGAGCAGTGTTCTCATCCATTAAACACACTCCGTTCTATTGGAAGAAGCATGCTCTTCTTTTCAGCGTCTGCAATACAGCAAGGTTCATGAGCATGAAAGGAAGAAAAAAACTGTTTCCTACTCATACGGACCATATCTAGTTCAATACTGCTTATGAAACTGATACAATCCATATCATCTCGTCCATAGATGCTCTTTAGTTAATAGTGAAAATCGTATTGGTTTCGTGAACTTTGAATATTCATTTGAGCAAAAAAATGTCTGGGTTTTCATGAAATGAACTCTTACTTGTAGGAAGACACAGAGAATGGAGTTTAACTCCGATTCTAAAGGGAAATTCAGAAAAGTGTTCTCATCCATGAAACACATTCTGTTTTAATGCAAGAAGCATGCTCTTCTTTCTAGCATCTGCAATACAGCAAGGAACATGAGCATGCCCAGAAAAAAAATACTGTGTTTCCAACTCATACGGACCATATCTCATTCAACTCTGCTTATGAAACTGATACAAACCACAGCAACTCTTACGCAGATGCTCTTTAGTTAATAGTGAAAATCGTGTTGGTTTCCTGAACTGTGTAAATTCATTTGGCGCCGAAAATTCACTGCGTTTACCAGAAATGTACTCTTGCTTGTAGGACGACATAGAGCATGGAGTTTAACTCCAATTCTAAATGGAACTTCAGAAGTGTGTTCTCATCCATGAAACACAGTCTGTTTTAACGCAAGAAGCATGCCCTTCTTTCCAGCATCTGCAATACAGCAAGAAACATGAGCATGCCCAGAAAAAAAGAACTTTGTTTCCTACTCATACGGATCATATCTAGTTCAACTCTGCTTATGAAACTGATACAATCCATATCATCTCTTACATAGATGCTCTTTAGTTAATAGTGAAAATCGTATTGGTTTCGTGAACTGTGTAAATTCATTTGAACCGTAAAATAACTGGGTTTACCGGATATGAACTCTTGATTGTAGGACGACATAGAGCATGGAGTTTATGTCCGATTCTAAATGGAAATTCAGAAGAGTGTTCTCATCCATGAAACACGGTCTGTTTTAATGCAAGAAGCATGCTCCTCTTTCCAACATCTGCAATACAGCAAGAAACATGAGCATGCCCAGAAAAAAAGAACTTTGTTTCCTACTCATATGGACCATATCTAGTTCAACTCTGCTTATGAAATTGATACAAAGCACAGCATCTCTTACATAGATGCACTTTAGTTAATAGTGAAAAACGTGTTGGGTTTGTGAACTGTGTAAATTCTTTTGAGCCGAAAATTCACTAACTTTACCAGAAATGTACTCTTGCTTGTAGGAAAACACAGATCACTTGGTTTAACTCAATTCCTGAAGGGAAATTCAGAAGGGTGTTCTCATCCATGAAACATAGTCTGTTTTAACGCAAGAAGCATGTTCCTCTTTCCAGCATCTGCAATACAGCTAGAAACATGAGCATGGCAAGAAAAAAAGAACTGTGTTTCCTAATCATACAGACCATATTTAGTGCAACTCTGCTTATGAAACTGATACAAACCACAGCATCTCTTACATAGATGCTCTTTAGTTAATAGTGAAAATCGTATTGGTTTCGTGAACTTTGTAAATTCATTTGAGCCGAAAAATAACTGGGATTACCGGAAATGAACTCTTGCTTGTAGGAAGACACAGATCCTTTGGTTAAACTCAGTTTCTGAAGGGAAATTCAGAGCAGTGTTCTCATCCATGAAACACACTCCGTTTTATTGGAAGAAGCATGCTCTTGTTTTCAGCGTCTGCAATACAGCAAGGTTCATGAGCATGTCAGGAAGAAAAGAACTGTGTTTCCTACTCATATGGACCATATCTAGTTCAACACTGCTTATGAAACTGATACAAAGCACACATCTACTACATAGAGGCTCTTTAGTTAATAGTGAAAATCGTGTTGGTTTCGTGAAGTGTGTAAATTCATTTGGTGCTAAAAATTCACGGCGTTTACCAGAAATGAACTCTTGCTTGTAGGACGACATGGAGCATGGAGTTAACTCCGTTTCTAAATGGAAATTCAGAAGAGTGTTCTCATCCATGAAACACAGTCTGTTTTACCGCAAAAAGCATGCTCCTCTTTCCAGCATCTGCAATACAGCAAGAAACATGAGCATTGCAAGAAAAAAAGAACTGTGTTTCCTACTCATACATACCATATCTAGTTCAACTCTGCTAATGAAACTGATACAAACCACAGCATTTCTTACATAGATGCACTTTAGTTAATAGTGAAAATCGTATTGGTTTCGTGAACTGTGTAAATTCATTTCAGCCGAAAAATAACTGAATTTACCGGAAATGAACACTTGCTTGTAGGAAGACACAGATCCTTTGGTTAAACTCAGTTTCTGATGGGAAATTCAGAGCAGTGTTCTCATCCATTAAACACACTCCGTTCTATTGGAAGAAGCATGCTCTTCTTTTCAGCGTCTGCAATACAGCAAGGTTCATGAGCATGAAAGGAAGAAAAAAACTGTTTCCTACTCATACGGACCATATCTAGTTCAATACTGCTTATGAAACTGATACAATCCATATCATCTCGTCCATAGATGCTCTTTAGTTAATAGTGAAAATCGTATTGGTTTCGTGAAATTTGTATATTCATTTGAGCAAAAAAATGTCTGGGTTTTCATGAAATGAACTCTTACTTGTAGGAAGACACAGAAAATGGAGTTTAACTCCGATTCTAAAGGGAAATTCAGAAAAGTGTTCTCATCCATGAAACACATTCTGTTTTAATGCAAGAAACATGCTCTTCTTTCTAGCATCTGCAATACAGCAAGGAACATGAGCATGCCCAGAAAAAAAATACTGTGTTTCCAACTCATACGGACCATATCTCATTCAACTCTGCTTATGAAACTGATACAAACCACAGCATCTCTTACGCAGATGCTCTTTAGTTAATAGTGAAAATCGTGTTGGTTTCCTGAACTGTGTAAATTCATTTGGCGCCGAAAATTCACTGCGTTTACCAGAAATGTACTCTTGCTTGTAGGACGACATAGAGCATGGAGTTTAACTCCAATTCTAAATGGAACTTCAGAAGTGTGTTCTCATCCATGAAACACAGTCTGTTTTAACGCAAGAAGCATGCCCTTCTTTCCAGCATCTGCAATACAGCAAGAAACATGAGCATGCCCAGAAAAAAAGAACTTTGTTTCCTACTCATACGGATCATATCTAGTTCAACTCTGCTTATGAAACTGATACAATCCATATCATCTCTTACATAGATGCTCTTTAGTTAATAGTGAAAATCGTATTGGTTTCGTGAACTGTGTAAATTCATTTGAACCGTAAAATAACTGGGTTTACCGGATATGAACTCTTGATTGTAGGACGACATAGAGCATGGAGTTTATGTCCGATTCTAAATGGAAATTCAGAAGAGTGTTCTCATCCATGAAACACGGTCTGTTTTAATGCAAGAAGCATGCTCCTCTTTCCAACATCTGCAATACAGCAAGAAACATGAGCATGCCCAGAAAAAAAGAACTGTGTTTCCTACTCATACAGACCATATCTCGTTCAACTCTGGTTATGAAACTGATACAAACCACAGCATCTCTTACATAGATGCTCTTAAGTTAATAGTGAAAATCGTGTTGGTTTCGTGAAGTGTGTAAATTCATTTGGTGCTATAAATTCACTGTGTTTACCAGAAATGAACTCTAGCTTGTAGGACGACATGGAGCATGGAGTTAACTCCGTTTCTAAATGGAAATTCAGAAGAGTGTTCTCATCCATGAAACACAGTCTGTTTTAACGCAAGAAGCATGCTCCTCTTTCCAGCTTCTGCAATACAGCTAGAAACATGAGCATGGCAAGAAAAAAAGAACTGTGTTTCCTACTCATACGGACCATATTTAGTGCAACTCTGCTTATGAAACTGATACAAACCACAGCATCTCTTACATAGATGCTCTTTAGTTAATAGTGAAAATCGTATTGGTTTTGTGAACTTTGTAAATTCATTTGAGCCGAAAAATAACTGGGATTACCGGAAATGAACTCTTGCTTGTAGGAAGACACAGATCCTTTGGTTAAACTCAGTTTCTGAAGGGAAATTCAGAGCAGTGTTCTCATCCATGAAACACACTCCGTTTTATTGGAAGAAGCATGCTCTTCTTTTCAGCGTCTGCAATACAGCAAGAAACATGAGCATGCCCAGAAAAAAAGAACTTTGTTTCCTACTCATACGGATCATATCTAGTTCAACTCTGCTTATGAAACTGATACAATCCATATCATTTCTTACATAGATGCTCTTTAGTTAATAGTGAAAATCGTATTGGTTTCGTGAACTGTGTAAATTCATTTGAACCGAAAAATAACTGGGTTTACCGGATATGAACTCTTGATTGTAGGACGAAATAGAGCATGGAGTTTATATCCGATTATAAATGGAAATTCAGAAGAGTGTTTTCATCCATGAAACACGGTCTGTTTTAATGCAAGAAGGATGCTCCTCTTTCCAACATCTGCAATACAGCATGAAACAGGTGCATGCCCAGAAAAAAAGAACTTTGTTTCCTACTCATACGGACCATATCTAGTTCAACTCTGCTTATGAAACTGATACAAAGCACAGCATCTCTTACATAGATGCACTTTAGTTAATAGTGAAAAACGTGTTGGGTTTGTGAACTGTGTAAATTCTTTTGAGCCGAAAATTCACTAACTATACCAGAAATGTACTCTTGCTTGTAGGAAAACACAGATCATTTGGTTTAACTCAATTCCTGAAAGGAAATTCAGAAGGGTGTTCTCATCCATGAAACACAGTCTGTTTTAACGCTAGAAGCATGCTCTTCTTTCCAGCATCTGCAATACAGCTAGAAACATGAGCATGGCAAGAAAAAAAAGAACTGTGTTTCCTATTCATACGGACCATATTTAGTGCAACTCTGCTTATGAAACTGATACAAACCACAGCATCTCTTACATAGATGCTCTTTAGTTAATAGTGAAAATCGTATTGGTTTCGTGAACTTTTAAATTCATTTGAGCCGAAAAAAATCTGGGTTTACTGGAAATAAACTCTTGCTGGTAAGAAGAAACAGATCCTTTGGTTAAACACAGTTTCTGATGGGAAATTCAGAGCAGTGTTCTCATCCCTGAAACACACTCCGTTTTATTGGATGAAGCATGCTCTTCTTTTCAGCGTCTGCAATACAACAAGGTTCATGAGCATGCCAGGATGAAAAGAACTGTGTTTCCTACTAATACGGACCATATCTAGTTCAACACTGCTTATGAAACTGATACAATCCACATCATCTCGTCCATAGATGCTCTTTAGTTAATAGTGAAAATCGTATTGGTTTCGTGAACTGTGTAAATTCATTTGAGCCCAAAAATATCTGGGTTTGCCGGAAATGAACTCTTGCTTGTAGGAAGACACAGAGCATGGAGTTTAACTCCGATTCTAAAGGGCAATTCAGAAAAGTGTTCTCATCCATGAAACACAGTCTGTTTTAATGCAAGAAGCATGTTCCTCTTTCCAGCATCTGCAATATAGCTAGAAACATGAGCATGGCAAGAAAAAAAGAACTGTGTTTCCTAATCATACAGACCATATTTAGTGCAACTCTGCTTATGAAACTGATACAAACCACAGCATCTCTTACATAGATGCTCTTTAGTTAATAGTGAAAATCGTATTGGTTTCGTGAACTTTTAAATTCATTTGAGCCGAAAAAAATCTGGGTTTACTGGAAATAAACTCTTGCTGGTAAGAAGAAACAGATCCTTTGGTTAAACACAGTTTCTGATGGGAAATTCAGAGCAGTGTTCTCATCCCTGAAACACACTCCGTTTTATTGGATGAAGCATGCTCTTCTTTTCAGCGTCTGCAATACAACAAGGTTCATGAGCATGCCAGGATGAAAAGAACTGTGTTTCCTACTAATACGGACCATATCTAGTTCAACACTGCTTATGAAACTGATACAATCCACATCATCTCGTCCATAGATGCTCTATAGTTAATAGTGAAAATCGTATTGGTTTCGTGAACTGTGTAAATTCATTTGAGCCCAAAAATATCTGGGTTTGCCGGAAATGAACTCTTGCTTGTAGGAAGACACAGAGCATGGAGTTTAACTCCGATTCTAAAGGGCAATTCAGAAAAGTGTTCTCATCCATGAAACACAGTCTGTTTTAATGCAAGAAGCATGTTCCTCTTTCCAGCATCTGCAATATAGCTAGAAACATGAGCATGGCAAGAAAAAAAGAACTGTGTTTCCTAATCATACAGACCATATTTAGTGCAACTCTGCTTATGAAACTGATACAAACCACAGCATCTCTTACATAGATGCTCTTTAGTTAATAGTGAAAATCGTATCGGTTTCGTGAACTTTGTAAATTCATTTGAACCGAAAAATAACTGGGATTACGGGAAATGAACTCTTGCTTGTAGGAAGATACAGATCCTTTGGTTAAACTCAGTTTCTGAAGGGAAATTCAGAGCAGTGTTCTCATCCATGAAACACACTCCGTTTTATTGGAAGAAGCATGCTCTTCTTTTCAGCGTCTGCAATATAGCAAGATACATGAGCATGCCCAGAAAAAAAGAATTTTGTTTCCTACTCATACGGATCATATCTAGTTCAACTCTGCTTATGAAACTGATACAATCCATATCATCTCTTACATAGATGCTCTTTAGTTAATAGTGAAAATCGTATTGGTTTCGTGAACTGTGTAAATTCATTTGAACCGAAAAATAACTGGGTTTACCGGATATGAACTCTTGATTGTAGGACGACATAGAGCATGGAGTTTAACTCCGATTCTAAAGGGAAATTCAGAAAAGTGTTCTCATCCATGAAACACAGTCTGTTTTAATGCAAGAAGCATGTTCCTCTTTCCAGCCCTGCAATATAGCTAGAAACATGAGCATGGCAAAAAAAAAAGAACTGTGTTTCCTAATCATACAGACCATATTTAGTGCAACTCTGCTTATGAAACTGATACAAACCACAGCATCTCTTACATAGATGCTCTTTAGTTAATAGTGAAAATCGTATTGGTTTCGTGAACTTTGTAACTTCATTTGAACCGAAAAATAACTGGGATTACGGGAAATGAACTCTTGCTTGTAGGAAGATACAGATCCTTTGGTTAAACTCAGTTTCTGAAGGGAAATTCAGAGCAGTGTTCTCATCCATGAAACACACTCCGTTTTATTGGAAGAAGCATGCTCTTCTTTTCAGCGTCTGCAATACAGCAAGGTTCATGAGCATGGCAAGAAAAAAAAGAACTGTGTTTCCTATTCATACGGACCATATTTAGTGCAACTCTGCTTATGAAACTGATACAAACCACAGCATCTCTTACATAGATGCTCTTTAGTTAATAGTGAAAATCGTATTGGTTTCGTGATCTTTTAAATTCATTTGAGCCGAAAAAAAACTGGGTGTACTGGAAATAAACTCCTGCTTGTAGGAAGACACAGATCCTTTGGTTAAACACACTTTCTGATGGGAAATTCAGAGCAGTGTTCTCATCCCTGAAACACACTCCGTTTTATTGGATGAAGCATGCTCTTCTTTTCAGCGTCTGTAATACAACAAGGTTCATGAGCATGCCAGGATGAAAAGAACTGTGCTTCCTACTAATACGGACCATATCTAGTTCAACACTGCTTATGAAACTGATACAATCCACATCATCTCGTCCGTAGATGCTCTTTAGTTAATAGTGAAAATCGTATTGGTTTCGTGAACTGTGTAAATTCATTTGAGCCCAAAAATATCTGGGTTTGCCGGAAATGAACTCTTGCTTGTAGGAAGACACAGAGCATGGAGTTTAACTCCGATTCTAAAGGGAAATTCAGAAAAGTGTTCTTATCCATGAAACACAGTCTGTTTTAATGCAAGAAGCATGTTCCTCTTTCTAGCATCTGCAATATAGCTAGAAACATGAGCATGGCAAGAAAAAAAGAACTGTGTTTCCTAATCATACAGACCATATTTAGTGCAACTCTGCTTGTGAAACTGATACAAACCACAGCATCTCTTACATAGATGCTCTTTAGTTAAAAGTGAAAATCGTATTGGTTTCGTGAACTTTTAAATTCATTTGAGCCGAAAAAAAACTGGGTTTACTGGAAATAAACTCTTGCTTGTAGGAAGACACAGATCCTTTGGTTAAACACAGTTTCTGATGGGAAATTCAGAGCAGTGTTCTCATCCCTGAAACACACTCCGTTTTATTGGATGAAGCATGCTCTTCTTTTCAGCGTCTGCAATACAACAAGGTTCATGAGCATGCCAGGATGAAAAGAACTGTGTTTCCTACTAATACGGACCATATCTAGTTCAACACTGCTTATGAAACTGATACAATCCACATCATCTCGTCCATAGATGCTCTTTAGTTAAAAGTGAAAATCGTATTGGTTTCGTGAACTGTGTAAATTCATTTGAACCGAAAAATAACAGGGTTTACCGGATATGAACTCTTGATTGTAGGACGAAATAGAGCATGGAGTTTATATCCGATTCTAAATAGAAATTCAGAAGAGTGTTCTCATCCATGAAACACGGTCTGTTTTAATGCAAGAAGGATGCTCCTCTTTCCAACATCTGCAATACAGCAAGAAACAGGAGCATGCCCAGAAAAAAAGAACTTTGTTTCCTACTCATACGGACCATATCTAGTTCAACTCTGCTTATGAAACTGATACAAAGCACAGCATCTCTAACATAGATGCACTTTAGTTAATAGTGAAAAACGTGTTGGGTTTGTGAACTGTGTAAATTCTTTTGAGCCGAAAATTCACTAACTTTACCAGAAATGTACTCTTGCTTGTAGGAAAACACAGATCATTTGGTTTAACTCAATTCCTGAAGGGAAATTCAGAAGGGTGTTCTCATTCATGAAACACAGTCTGTTTTAATGCTAGAAGAATGCTCTTCTTTCCAGCATCTGCAATACAGCTAGAAACATGAGCATGGCAAGAAAAAAAGAACTGTGTTTCCTATTCATACGGACCATATTTAGTGCAACTCTGCTTATGAAACTGATAAAAACCACAGCATCTCTTACATAGATGCTCTTTAGTTAATAGTGAAAATCGTATTGGTTTCGTGAACTTTTAAATTCATTTGAGCCGAAAAAAAACTGGGTTTACTGGAAATAAACTCTTGCTTGTAGGAAGACACAGATCCTTTGGTTAAACACAGTTTCTGATGGGAAATTCAGAGCAGTGTTCTCATCCCTGAAACACACTCCTTTTTATTGGATGAAGCATGCTCTTCTTTTCAGCGTCTGCAATACAAAAAGGTTCATGAGCATGCCAGGATGAAAAGAACTGTGTTTCCTACTAATACGGACCATATCTAGTTCAACACTGCTTATGAAACTGATACAATCCACATCATCTCGTCCATAGATGCTCTTTGGTTAATAGTGAAAATCGTATTGGTTTCGTGAACTGTGTAAATTCATTTGAGCCCAAAAATATCTGGGTTTGCCGGAAATGAACTCTTGCTTGTAGGAAGGCACAGAGCATGGAGTTTAACTCCGATTCTAAAGGGAAATTCAGAAAAGTGTTCTCATCCATGAAACACAGTCTGTTTTAATGCAAGAAGCATGTTCCTCTTTCCAGCTTCTGCAATATAGCTAGAAACATGAGCATGGCAAAAAAAAAAAAGAACTGTGTTTCCTAATCATACAGACCATATTTAGTGCAACTCTGCTTATGAAACTGATACAAACCACAGCATCTCTTACATAGATGCTCTTTAGTTAATAGTGAAAATCGTATTGGTTTCGTGAACTTTGTAAATTCATTTTAACCGAAAAATAACTGGGATTACGGGAAATGAACTCTTGCTTGTAGGAAGATACAGATCCTTTGGTTAAACTCAGTTTCTGAAGGGAAATTCAGAGCAGTGTTCTCATCCATGAAACACACTCCGTTTTATTGGAAGAAGCATGCTCTTCTTTTCAGCGTCTGCAATACAGCAAGGTTCATGAGCATGTCAGGAAGAAAAGAACTGTGTTTCCTACTCATATGGACCATATCTAGTTCAACACTGCTTATGAAACTGATACAAAGCACAGCATCTCTTACATAGATGCTCTTTAGTTAATAGTGAAAATCGTGTTGGTTTCGTGAAGTGTGTAAATTCATTTGGTGCTAAAAATTCACGGCGTTTACCAGAAATGAACTCTTGCTTGTAGGACGACATGGAGCATGGAGTTAACTCCGTTTCTAAATGGAAATTCAGAAGAGTGTTCTCATCCATGAAACACAGTCTGTTTTACCGCAAGAAGCATGCTCCTCTTTCCAGCATCTGCAATACAGCAAGAAACATGAGCATGGCCAAAAAAAATGAACTGTGTTTCCTACTCATACGGACCATATATAGTTCAACTCTGCTTATGAAACTGATACAAAGTACAGCATCTCTTACATAGATGCACTTTAGTTAATAGTGAAAAACGTGTTGGGTTTGTGAACTGTGTAAATTTATTTGAGCCGAAAATTCACTGCATTTACCAGAAATGTACTATTGCTTGTAGGAAAACACAGATCATTTGGTTTAACTCAATTCCTGAAGGGAAATTCAGAAGAGTGTTCTCATCCATGAAACACAGTCTGTTTTAACGCTAGAAGCATGCTCTTCTTTCCAGCATCTGCAATACAGCTAGAAACATGAGCATGGAAAGAAAAAAAGAACTGTGTTTCCTACTCATGCGGACCATGTCTAGTTCAACTCTGCTCAGGAAACTGATACAAACCACAGCATCTCTTACATAGATGCTCTTTAGTTAAAAGTGAAAATCGTATTGGTTTCGTGAACTGTGTAAATTCATTTGAACGGAAAAATAACTGGGATTACGGGAAATGAACTCTTGCTTGTAGGAAGATACAGATCCTTTGGTGAAACTCAGTTTCTGAGGGGAAATTCAGAGCAGTGTTCTCATCCATGAAACACACTCCGATTTATTGGAAGAAGCATGCTCTTCATTTCAGCATCTGCAATACAGCAAGGAACATGAGCATGCCCAGAAAAAAAGAACTGTGTTTCCTACTCATAGGGACCATATCTCATTCAACTCTGCTTATGAAACTCATACAAACCACAGCATCTCTTACACAGATGCTCTTTAGTTAATAGTGAAAATCGTGTTGGTTTCGTGAAGTGTGTAAATTCATTTGGTGCTATAAATTCACTGTGTTTACCAGAAATGAACTCTAGCTTGTAGGACGACATGGAGCATGGAGTTAACTCCGTTTCTAAATGGAAATTCAGAAGAGTGTTCTCATCCATGAAACACAGTCTGTTTTAACGCAAGAAGCATGCTCCTCTTTCCAGCTTCTGCAATACAGCTAGAAACATGAGCATGGCAAGAAAAAAAGAACTGTGTTTCCTACTCATACGGACCATATTTAGTGCAACTCTGCTTATGAAACTGATACAAACCACAGCATCTCTTACATAGATGCTCTTTAGTTAATAGTGAAAATCGTATTGTTTTTGTGAACTTTGTAAATTCATTTGAGCCGAAAAATAACTGGGATTACCAGAAATGAACTCTTGCTTGTAGGAAGACACAGATCCTTTGGTTAAACTCAGTTTCTGAAGGGAAATTCAGAGCAGTGTTCTCATCCATGAAACACACTCCGTTTTATTGGAAGAAGCATGCTCTTCTTTTCAGCGTCTGCAATATAGCAAGATACATGAGCATGCCCAGAAAAAAAGAATTTTGTTTCCTACTCATACAGATCATATCTAGTTCAACTCTGCTTATGAAGCTGATACAATCCATATCATCTCTTACATAGATGCTCTTTAGTTAATAGTGAAAATCGTATTGGTTTCGTGAACTGTGTAAATTCATTTGAACCGAAAAATAACTGGGTTTACCGGATATGAACTCTTGATTGTAGGACGACATAGAGCATGGAGTTTAACTCCGATTCTAAAGGGAAATTCAGAAAAGTGTTCTCATCCATGAAACACAGTCTGTTTTAATGCAAGAAGCATGTTCCTCTTTCCAGCATCTGCAATATAGCTAGAAACATGAGCATGGCAAAAAAAAAAGAACTGTGTTTCCTAATCATACAGACCATATTTAGTGCAACTCTGCTTATGAAACTGATACAAACCACAGCATCTCTTACATAGATGCTCTTTAGTTAATAGTGAAAATCATATTGGTTTTGTGAACTTTGTAAATTCATTTGAACCGAAAAATAACTGGGATTACGGGAAATGAACTCTTGCTTGTAGGAAGATACAGATCCTTTGGTTAAACTCAGTTTCTGAAGGGAAATTCAGAGCAGTGTTCTCATCCATGAAACACACTCCGTTTTATTGGAAGAAGCATGCTCTTCTTTTCAGCGTCTGCAATACAGCAAGGTTCATGAGCATGTCAGGAAGAAAAGAACTGTGTTTCCTACTCATATGGACCATATCTAGTTCAACACTGCTTATGAAACTGATACAAAGCACAGCATCTCTTACATAGATGCTCTTAGGTTAATAGTGAAAATCGTGTTGGTTTCGTGAAGTGTGTAAATTCATTTGGTGCTAAAAATTCACGGCGTTTACCAGAAATGAACTCTTGCTTGTAGGACGACATGGAGCATGGAGTTAACTCCGTTTCTAAATGGAAATTCAGAAGAGTGTTCTCATCCATGAAACACAGTCTGTTTTACCGCAAGAAGCATGCTCCTCTTTCCAGCATCTGCAATACAGCAAGAAACATGAGCATGGCCAAAAAAAATGAACTGTGTTTCCTACTCATACGGACCATATATAGTTCAACTCTGCTTATGAAACTGATACAAAGTACAGCATCTCTTACATAGATGCACTTTAGTTAATAGTGAAAAACGTGTTGGGTTTGTGAACTGTGTAAATTTATTTGAGCCGAAAATTCACTGCATTTACCAGAAATGTACTATTGCTTGTAGGAAAACACAGATCATTTGGTTTAACTCAATTCCTGAAGGGAAATTCAGAAGAGTGTTCTCATCCATGAAACACAGTCTGTTTTAACGCTAGAAGCATGCTCTTCTTTCCAGCATCTGCAATACAGCTAGAAACATGAGCATGGAAAGAAAAAAAGAACTGTGTTTCCTACTCATGCGGACCATGTCTAGTTCAACTCTGCTCAGGAAACTGATACAAACCACAGCATCTCTTACATAGATGCTCTTTTGTTAAAAGTGAAAATCGTATTGGTTTCGTGAACTGTGTAAATTCATTTGAACGGAAAAATAACTGGGATTACGGGAAATGAACTCTTGCTTGTAGGAAGATACAGATCCTTTGGTGAAACTCAGTTTCTGAAGGGAAATTCAGAGCAGTGTTCTCATCCATGAAACACACTCCGATTTATTGGAAGAAGCATGCTCTTCATTTCAGCATCTGCAATACAGCAAGGAACATGAGCATGCCCAGAAAAAAAGAACTGTGTTTCCTACTCATAGGGACCATATCTCATTCAACTCTGCTTATGAAACTCATACAAACCACAGCATCTCTTACACAGATGCTCTTTAGTTAATAGTGAAAATCGTGTTGGTTTCGTGAAGTGTGTAAATTCATTTGGTGCTATAAATTCACTGTGTTTACCAGAAATGAACTCTAGCTTGTAGGACGACATGGAGCATGGAGTTAACTCCGTTTCTAAATGGAAATTCAGAAGAGTGTTCTCATCCATGAAACACAGTCTGTTTTAACGCAAGAAGCATGCTCCTCTTTCCAGCTTCTGCAATACAGCTAGAAACATGAGCATGGCAAGAAAAAAAGAACTGTGTTTCCTACTCATACGGACCATATTTAGTGCAACTCTGCTTATGAAACTGATACAAACCACAGCATCTCTTACATAGATGCTCTTTAGTTAATAGTGAAAATCGTATTGTTTTTGTGAACTTTGTAAATTCATTTGAGCCGAAAAATAACTGGGATTACCAGAAATGAACTCTTGCTTGTAGGAAGACACAGATCCTTTGGTTAAACTCAGTTTCTGAAGGGAAATTCAGAGCAGTGTTCTCATCCATGAAACACACTCCGTTTTATTGGAAGAAGCATGCTCTTCTTTTCAGCGTCTGCAATATAGCAAGATACATGAGCATGCCCAGAAAAAAAGAATTTTGTTTCCTAATCATACAGATCATATCTAGTTCAACTCTGCTTATGAAGCTGATACAATCCATATCATCTCTTACATAGATGCTCTTTAGTTAATAGTGAAAATCGTATTGGTTTCGTGAACTGTGTAAATTCATTTGAACCGAAAAATAACTGGGTTTACCGGATATGAACTCTTGATTGTAGGACGACATAGAGCATGGAGTTTAACTCCGATTCTAAAGGGAAATTCAGAAAAGTGTTCTCATCCATGAAACACAGTCTGTTTTAATGCAAGAAGCATGTTCCTCTTTCCAGCATCTGCAATATAGCTAGAAACATGAGCATGGCAAAAAAAAAAAAGAACTGTGTTTCCTAATCATACAGACCATATTGAGTGCAACTCTGCTTATGAAACTGATACAAACCACAGCATCTCTTACATAGATGCTCTTTAGTTAATAGTGAAAATCGTATTGGTTTCGTGAACTTTGTAAATTCATTTGAACCGAAAAATAACTGGGATTACGGGAAATGAACTCTTGCTTGTAGGAAGATACAGATCCTTTGGTTAAACTCAGTTTCTGAAGGGAAATTCAGAGCAGTGTTCTCATCCATGAAACACACTCCGTTTTATTGGAAGAAGCATGCTCTTCTTTTCAGCGTCTGCATTACAGCAAGGTTCATGAGCATGGCAAGAAAAAAAAGAACTGTGTTTCCTATTCATACGGACCATATTTAGTGCAACTCTGCTTATGAAACTGATACAAACCACAGCATCTCTTACATAGATGCTCTTTAGTTAATAGTGAAAATCGTATTGGTTTCGTGAACTTTTAAATTCATTTGAGCCGAAAAAAAAACTGGGTTTACTGGAAATAAACTCCTGCTTGTAGGAAGACACAGATCCTTTGGTTAAACACACTTTCTGATGGGAAATTCAGAGCAGTGTTCTCATCCCTGAAACACACTCCGTTTTATTGGATGAAGCATGCTCTTCTTTTCAGCGTCTGTAATACAACAAGGTTCATGAGCATGCCAGGATGAAAAGAACTGTGTTTCCTACTAATACGGACCATATCTAGTTCAACACTGCTTATGAAACTGATACAATCCACATCATCTCGTCCGTAGATGCTCTTTAGTTAATAGTGAAAATCGTATTGGTTTCGTGAACTGTGTAAATTCATTTGAGCCCAAAAATATCTGGGTTTGCCGGAAATGAACTCTTGCTTGTAGGAAGACACAGAGCATGGAGTTTAACTCCGATTCTAAAGGGAAATTCAGAAAAGTGTTCTTATCCATGAAACATAGTCTGTTTTAATGCAAGAAGCATGTTCCTCTTTCCAGCATCTGCAATATAGCTAGAAACATGAGCATGGCAAGAAAAAAAGAACTGTGTTTCCTAATCATACAGACCATATTTAGTGCAACTCTGCTTGTGAAACTGATACAAACCACAGCATCTCTTACATAGATGCTCTTTAGTTAAAAGTGAAAATCGTATTGGTTTCGTGAACTTTTAAATTCATTTGAGCCGAAAAAAAACTGGGTTTACTGGAAATAAACTCTTGCTTGTAGGAAGACACAGATCCTTTGGTTAAACACAGTTTCTGATGGGAAATTCAGAGCAGTGTTCTCATCCCTGAAACACACTCCGTTTTATTGGATGAAGCATGCTCTTCTTTTCAGCGTCTGCAATACAAAAAGGTTCATGAGCATGCCAGGATGAAAAGAACTGTGTTTCCTACTAATACAGACCATATCTAGTTCAACACTGCTTATGAAACTGATACAATCCACATCATCTTGTCCATAGATGCTCTTTAGTTAAAAGTGAAAATCGTATTGGTTTCGTGAACTTTTAAATTCATTTGAGCCGAAAAAAAACTGGGTTTACTGGAAATAAACTCTTGCTTGTAGGAAGACACAGATCCTTTGGTTAAACACAGTTTCTGATGGGAAATTCAGAGCAGTGTTCTCATCCCTGAAACACACTCCGTTTTATTGGATGAAGCATGCTCTTCTTTTCAGCGTCTGCAATACAAAAAGGTTCATGAGCATGCCAGGATGAAAAGAACTGTGTTTCCTACTAATACGGACCATATCTAGTTCAACACTGCTTATGAAACTGATACAATCCACATCATCTCGTCCATAGATGCTCTTTAGTTAATAGTGAAAATCGTATTGGTTTCGTGAACTGTGTAAATTCATTTGAGCCCAAAAATATCTGGGTTTGCCGGAAATGAACTCTTGCTTGTAGGAAGACACAGAGCATGGAGTTTAACTCCGATTCTAAAGGGCAATTCAGAAAAGTGTTCTCATCCATGAAACACAGTCTGTTTTAATGCAAGAAGCATGTTCCTCTTTCCAGCATCTGCAATATAGCTAGAAACATGAGCATGGCAAGAAAAAAAGAACTGTGTTTCCTAATCATACAGACCATATTTAGGGCAACTCTGCTTATGAAACTGATACAAACCACAGCATCTCTTACATAGATGCTCTTTAGTTAATAGTGAAAATCGTATTGGTTTCGTGAACTTTGTAAATTCATTTGAACCGAAAAATAACTGGGATTACGGGAAATGAACTCTTGCTTGTAGGAAGATACAGATCCTTTGGTTAAACTCAGTTTCTGAAGGGAAATTCAGAGCAGTGTTCTCATCCATGAAACACACTCCGTTTTATTGGAAGAAGCATGCTCTTCATTTCAGCATCTGCAATACAGCAAGGAACATGAGCATGCCCAGAAAAAAAGAACTGTGTTTCCTACTCATACAGACCATATCTCATTCAACTCTGCTTATGAAACTGATACAAACCACAGCATCTCTTACACAGATGCTCTTTAGTTAATAGTGAAAATCGTGTTGGTTTCGTGAACTGTGTAAATTAATTTGGTGCTAAAAATTCACTGCGTTTACCAGAAATGAAATCTTGCTTGTAGGACGACATGGAGAATGGAGTTAACTCCGTTTCTAAATGGAAATTCAGAAGAGTGTTCTCATCCATGGAACACAGTCAGTTTTAACGTAAGAAGCATGCTCCTCTTTCCAGCATCTGCAATACAGCAAGAAACATGACCATGGCCAGAAAAAATGAACTGTGTTTCCTACTCATACGGACCATATCTAGTTCAACTCTGCTTATGAAACTGATACAAAGCACAGCATCTCTTACATAGATGCTCTTTAGTTAATAGTGAAAAACATGTTGGTTTTGTGAACTGTGAAAATTCTTTTGAGCCGAAAATTCACTAACTTTACCAGAAATGTACTCTTGCTTGTAGGAAAACACAGATCATTTGGTTTAACTCAATTCCTGAAGGGAAATTCAGAAGGGTGTTCTCATCCATGAAACACAGTCTGTTTTAACGCTAGAAGCATGCTCTTCTTTCCAGCATCTGCAATACAGCTAGAAACATGAGCCTGGCAAGAAAAAAAGAACTGTGTTTCCTACTCATACGGATCATATCTAGTTCAACTCTGCTTATGAAACTGATACAAACCACAGCATCTCTTACATAGATGCTCTTTAGTTAATAGTGAAAATCGTGTTGGTTTCGTGAAGTGTGTAAATTCATTTGGTGCTAAAAATTCACTGCGTTTACCAGAAATGAACTCTTGCTTGTAGGACGACATGGAGCATGGAGTTAACTCCGTTTCTAAATGGAAATTCAGAAGAGTGTTCTCATCCATGAAACACAGTCTGTTTTAACGCAAGAAGCATGCTCCTCTTTCCAGCATCTGCAATACAGGAAGAAACATGAGCATGCCCAGAAAAAAAGAACTGTGTTTCCTACTCATACGGATCATATCTAGTTCAACTCTGCTTATGAAACTGATACAATCCATGTCATCTCTTACATAGATGCTCCTTAGTTAATAGTGAAAATCGTATTGGTTTCGTGAACTGTGTAAATTCATTTGAACCAAATAATAACTGGGTTTACCGGATATGAACTCTTGATTGTAGGACGACATAGAGCATGGAGTTTATATCCGATTCTAAATGGAAACTCAGAAGAGTGTTCTCATCCATGAAACACGGTCTGTTTTAATGCAAGAAGGATGCTCCTCTTTCCAACATCTGCAATACAGCAAGAAACAGGAGCATGCCCAGAAAAAAAGAACTTTGTTTCCTACTCATACGGACCATATCTAGTTCAACTCTGCTTATGAAACTGATACAAAGCACAGCATCTCTTACATAGATGCACTTTAGTTAATAGTGAAAAACGTGTTGGGTTTGTGAACTGTGTAAATTCTTTTGAGCCAAAAATTCACTAACTTTACCAGAAATGTACTCTTGCTTGTAGGAAAACACAGATCATTTGGTTTAACTCAATTCCTGAAGGGAAATTCAGAAGGGTGTTCTCATCCATGAAACACAGTCTGTTTTAACGCTAGAAGCATGCTCTTCTTTCCAGCATCTGCAAAACAGCTAGAAACATGAGCATGGCAAGAAAAAAAAGAACTGTGTTTCCTAAACATACGGACCATATTTAGTGCAACTCTGCTTATGAAACTGATACAAACCACAGCATCACTTACATAGATGCTCTTTAGTTAATAGTGAAAATCGTATTGGTTTCGTGAACTTTTAAATTCATTTGAGCCGAAAAAAAACTGGGTTTACTGGAAATCAACTCTTGCTTGTAGGAAGACACAGATCCTTTGGTTAAACACAGTTTCTGATGGGAAATTCAGAGCAGTGTTCTCATCCCTGAAACACACTCCGTTTTATTGGATGAAGCATGCTCTTCTTTTCAGCGTCTGCAATACAACAAGGTTCATGAGCATGCCAGGATGAAAAGAACTGTGTTTCCTACTAATACGGACCATATCTAGTTCTACACTGCTTATGAAACTGATACAATCCACATCATCTCGTCCATAGATGCTCTTTAGTTAATAGTGAAAATCGTATTGGTTTCGTGAACTGTGTAAATTCTTTTGAGCCCAAAAATATCTGGGTTTGCCAGAAATGAACTCTTGCTTGTAGGAAGACACAGCGCATGGAGTTTAACTCCAATTCTAAAGGGAAATTCAGAAAAGTGTTCTCATCCATGAATCACAGTCTGTTTTAATGCAAGAAGCATGTTCCTCTTTCCAGCATCTGCAATATAGCTAGAAACATGAGCATGGCAAGAAAAAAAGAACTGTGTTTCCTAATCATACAGACCATATTTAGTGCAACTCTGCTTATGAAACTGATACAAACCACAGCATCTCTTACATAGATGCTCTTTAGTTAATAGTGAAAATCGTATTGGTTTCGTGAACTGTGTAAATTCATTTGAACCGAAAAATAACTGGGATTACGGGAAATGAACTCTTGCTTGTAGGAAGATACAGATCCTTTGGTTAAACTCAGTTTCTGAAGGGAAATTCAGAGCAGTGTTCTCATCCATGAAACACACTCCGTTTTATTGGAAGAAGCATGCTCTTCATTTCAGCATCTGCAATACAGCAAGGAACATGAGCATGCCCAGAAAAAAAGAACTGTGTTTCCTACTCATACGGACCATATCTCATTCAACTCTGCTTATGAAACTGATACAAACCACAGCATCTCTTACACAGATGCTCTTTAGTTAATAGTGAAAATCGTGTTGGTTTCGTGAACTGTGTAAATTCATGTGGAGCCGAAAATTCAATGTGTTTACAAGAAATGAACTCTTGCTTGTAGGACGACATAGAGCATGGAGTTTAAATCCAATTCTAAATGAAAATTCAGAAGTGTATTCTCATCCATGAAACACAGTCTGTTTTAACGCAAGAAGCATGCTCTTCTTTCCAGCATCTGCAATACAGCAAGAAAGATGAGCATGACCAGAAAAAAAGAACTGTGTTTCCTACTCATAGGGACCATATCTCAATCAACTCTGCTTATGAAACTGATACAAAGCACAGCATCTCTTACATAGATGCACTTTAGTTAATAGTGAAAAACGTGTTGGTTTTGTGAACTGTGTAAATTCTTTTGAGCCGAAAATTCACTAACTTAACCAGAAATGTACTCTTGCTTGTAGGAAAACACAGATCATTTGGTTTAACTCAATTCCTGAAGGGAAATTCAGAAGGGTGTTCTCATCCATGAAACACAGTCTGTTTTAACGCTAGAAGCATGCTCTTCTTTCCAGCATCTGCAATACAGCTAGAAACATGAGCATGGCAAGAAAAAAAGAACTGTGTTTCCTAATCATACGGATCATATCTAGTTCAACTCTGCTTATGAAACTGATACAAACCACAGCATCTCTTACATAGATGCTCTTTAGTTAATAGTGAAAATCGTGTTGGTTTCGTGAAGTGTGTAAATTCATTTGGTGCTAAAAATTCACTGCGTTTACCAGAAATGAACTCTTGCTTGTAGGACGACATGGAGCATGGAGTTAACTCCGTTTCTAAATGGAAATTCAGAAGAGTGTTCTCATCCATGAAACACAGTCTGTTTTAACGCAAGAAGCATGCTCCTCTTTCCAGCATCTGCAATACAGGAAGAAACATGAGCATGCCCAGAAAAAAAGAACTGTGTTTCCTACTCATACGGATCATATCTAGTTCAACTCTGCTTATGAAACTGATACAATCCATATCATCCCTTACATAGATGCTCCTTAGTTAATAGTGAAAATCGTATTGGTTTCGTGAACTGTGTAAATTCATTTGAACCAAATAATAACTGGGTTTACCGGATATGAACTCTTGATTGTAGGACGACATAGAGCATGGAGTTTATATCCGATTCTAAATGGAAACTCAGAAGAGTGTTCTCATCCATGAAACACGGTCTGTTTTAATGCAAGAAGGATGCTCCTCTTTCCAACATCTGCAATACAGCAAGAAACAGGAGCATGCCCAGAAAAAAAGAACTTTGTTTCCTACTCATACGGACCATATCTAGTTCAACTCTGCTTATGAAACTGATACAAAGCACAGCATCTCTTACATAGATGCACTTTAGTTAATAGTGAAAAACGTGTTGGGTTTGTGAACTGTGTAAATTCTTTTGAGCCGAAAATTCACTAACTTTACCAGAAATGTACTCTTGCTTGTAGGAAAACACAGATCATTTGGATTAACTCAATTCCTGAAGGGAAATTCAGAAAGGTGTTCTCATCCATGAAACACAGTCTGTTTTAACGCTAGAAGCATGCTCTTCTTTCCAGCATCTGCAATACAGCTAGAAACATGAGCATGGCAAGAAAAAAAAGAACTGTGTTTCCTAATCATACAGACCATATTTAGTGCAACTCTGCTTATGAAACTGATACAAACCACAGCATCAGTTACATAGATGCTCTTTAGTTAATAGTGAAAATCGTATTGGTTTCGTGAACTTTTAAATTCATTTGAGCCGAAAAAAAACTGGGTTTACTGGAAATAAACTCTTGCTTGTAGGAAGACACAGATCCTTTGGTTAAACACAGTTTCTGATGGGAAATTCAGAGCAGTGTTCTCATCCCTGAAACACACTCCGTTTTATTGGAAGAAGCATGCTCTTCATTTCAGCATCTGCAATACAGCAAGGAACATGAGCATGCCCAGAAAAAAAGAACTGTGTTTCCTACTCATACGGACCATATCTCATTCAACTCTGCTTATGAAACTGATACAAACCACAGCATCTCTTACACAGATGCTCTTTAGTTAATAGTGAAAATCGTGTTGGTTTCGTGAACTGTGTAAATTCATTTGGAGCCGAAAATTCAATGTGTTTACAAGAAATGAACTCTTGCTTGTAGGACGACATAGAGCATGGAGTTTAACTCCAATTCTAAATGAAAATTCAGAAGTGTATTCTCATCCATGAAACACAGTCTGTTTTAACGCAAGAAGCATGCTCTTCTTTCCAGCATCTGCAATACAGCAAGAAAGATGAGCATGCCCAGAAAAAAAGAACTTTGTTTCCTACTCATACAGACCATATCTCGTTCAACTCTGGTTATGAAACTGATACAAACCACAGCATCTCTTACATAGATGCTCTTAAGTTAATAGTGAAAATCGTGTTGGTTTCGTGAAGTGTGTAAATTCATTTGGTGCTATAAATTCACTGTGTTTACCAGAAATGAACTCTAGCTTGTAGGACGACATGGAGCATGGAGTTAACTCCGCTTCTAAATGGAAATTCAGAAGAGTGTTCTCATCCATGAAACACAGTCTGTTTTAACGCAAGAAGCATGCTCCTCTTTCCAGCTTCTGCAATACAGCTAGAAACATGAGCATGGCAAGAAAAAAAGAACTGTGTTTCCTACTCATACGGACCATATTTAGTGCAACTCTGCTTATGAAACTGATACAAACTACAGCATCTCTTACATAGATGCTCTTTAGTTAATAGTGAAAATCGTATTGGTTTCGTGAACTTTGTAAATTCATTTGAGCCGAAAAATAACTGGGATTACCGGAAATGAACTCTTGCTTGTAGGAAGACACAGATCCTTTGGTTAAACTCAGTTTCTGAAGGGAAATTCAGAGCAGTGTTCTCATCCATGAAACACACTCCGTTTTATTGGAAGAAGCATGCTCTTCTTTTCAGCGTCTGCAATACAGCAAGAAACATGAGCATGCCCAGAAAAAAAGAACTTTGTTTCCTACTCATACGGATCATATCTAGTTCAACTCTGCTTATGAAACTGATACAATCCATATAATCTCTAACATAGATGCTCTTTAGTTAATAGTGAAAATCGTATTGGTTTCGTGAACTGTGTAAAATCATTTGAACCGAAAAGTAACTGGGTTTACCGGATATGAACTCTTGATTGTAGGACGACATAGAGCATGGAGTTTATATCCGATTCTAAATGGAAATTCAGAAGAGTGTTCTCATCCATGAAACACGGTCTGTTTTAATGCAAGAAGGGTGCTCCTCTTTCCAACATCTGCAATACAGCAAGAAACAGGAGCATGCCCAGAAAAAAAGAACTTTGTTTCCTACTCATACGGACCATATCTAGTTCAACTCTGCTTATGAAACTGATACAAAGCACAGCATCTCTTACATAGATGCACTTTAGTTAATAGTGAAAAACGTGTTGGGTTTGTGAACTGTGTAAATTCTTTTGAGCCGAAAATTCACTAAATTTACCAGAAATGTACTCTTGCTTGTAGGAAAACACAGATCATTTGGTTAAACTCAATTCCTGAAGGGAAATTCAGAAGGGTGTTCTCATCCATGAAACACAGTCTGTTTTAATGCTAGAAGCATGCTCTTCTTTCCAGCATCTGCAATACAGCTAGAAACATGAGCATGGCAAGAAAAAAAAGAACTGTGTTTCCTATTCATACGGACCATATTTAGTGCAACTCTGCTTATGAAACTGATACAAACCACAGCATCTCTTACATAGATGCTCTTTAGTTAATAGTGAAAATCGTATTGGTTTCGTGAACTTTTAAATTCATTTGAGCCGAAAAAAAACTGGGTTTACTGGAAATCAACTCTTGCTTGTAGGAAGACACAGATCCTTTGGTTAAACACAGTTTCTGATGGGAAATTCAGAGCAGTGTTCTCATCCATGAAACACACTCCGTTTTATTGGATGAAGCATGCTCTTCTTTTCAGCGTCTGCAATACAACAAGGTTCATGAGCATGCCAGGATGAAAAGAACTGTGTTTCCTACTAATACGGACCATATCTAGTTCAACACTGCTTATGAAACTGATACAATCCACATCATCTCGTCCATAGATGCTCTTTAGTTAATAGTGAAAATCGTATTGGTTTCATGAACTGTGTAAATTCATTTGAGCCCAAAAATATCTGGGTTTGCCCGAAATGAACTCTTGCTTGTAGGAAGACACAGAGCATGGAGTTTAACTCCGATTCTAAAGGGAAATTCAGAAAAGTGTTCTCATCCATGAAACACAGTCTGTTTTAATGCAAGAAGCATGTTCCTCTTTCCAGCATCTGCAATATAGCTAGAAACATGAGCATGGCAAGAAAAAAAGAACTGTGTTTCCTAATCATACAGACCATATTTAGTGCAACTCTGCTTATGAAACTGATACAAACCACAGCATCTCTTACATAGATGCTCTTTAGTTAATAGTGAAAATCGTATTGGTTTCGTGAACTGTGTAAATTCATTTGAACCGAAAAATAACTGGGATTACGGGAAATGAACTCTTGCTTGTAGGAAGATACAGATCCTTTGGTTAAACTCAGTTTCTGAAGGGAAATTCAGAGCAGTGTTCTCATCCATGAAACACACTCCGTTTTATTGGAAGAAGCATGCTCTTCATTTCAGCATCTGCAATACAGCAAGGAACATGAGCATGCCCAGAAAAAAAGAACTGTGTTTCCTACTCATACGGACCATATCTCATTCAACTCTGCTTATGAAACTGATACAAACCACAGCATCTCTTACACAGATTCTCTTTAGTTAATAGTGAAAATCGTGTTGGTTTCGTGAACTGTGTAAATTCATTTGGAGCCGTAAATTCAATGTGTTTACAAGAAATGAACTCTTGCTTGTAGGACGACATAGAGCATGGAGTTTAACTCCAATTCTAAATGAAAATTCAGAAGTGTATTCTCATCCATGAAACACAGTCTGTTTTAACGCAAGAAGCATGCTCTTCTTTCCAGCATCTGCAATACAGCCAGAAAGATGAGCATGCCCAGAAAAAAAGGCCTGTGTTCCTACTCATACAGACCATATCTCGTTCAACTCTGGTTATGAAACTGATACAAACCACAGCATCTCTTACATAGATGCTCTTAAGTTAATAGTGAAAATCGTGTTGGTTTCGTGAAGTGTGTAAATTCATTTGGTGCTAGAAATTCACTGTGTTTACCAGAAATGAACTCTAGCTTGTAGGATGACAAGGAGCATGGAGTTAACTCCGTTTCTTATTGGAAATTCAGAAGAGTGTTCTCATCCATGAAACACAGTCTGTTTTAACGCAAGAAGCATGCTCCTCTTTCCAGCTTCTGCAATACAGCTAGAAACATGAGCATGCCAAGAAAAAAAGAACTGTGTCTGCTACTCATATGGACCATATCTAGTTCAACTCTGCCTAGGAAACTGATACAAACCACATCATCTCTTACTTAGATGCTCTTTAGTTAATAGTGAAAATCGTTTTGGTTTCGTGAACTGTGTAAATTCATTTGAACCAAAAATTAACTGGGTTTACCGGAAATGAACTCTTGCTTGTAGGACGACACAGAGCATGAAGTTTAACTCCATTTCTGAGCGGAAATTCAGAAGAGTGTTCTCATCCATGAAACACACTCCCTTTTAACGCAAATAGCATGCTCTTCTTTCCAGCGTCTGCAATACAGCAAGGAACATGAGAATGTCCAGAATAAAAGAACTGTGTTTCCTACTCATACGGACCTTATCTACTTCAACTCTGCTTATGAAACTGATACAAACTACATCATCTCTTACATAGATGCTCTTTAGTTAATAGTGAAAATCGTATTGGTTTCTTGAACTGTGTAAATTCGTTTGAGCCGAAAAATAACTGGGTTTCCCGAAATGAAATCTTGCTTGTAGGGAGACATAGATCTTTGGTTAAACTCAGTTTCTGAAGGGAAATTCAGACCAGTGTTCTCATCCATGAAACACACTCCGTTTTAACGGAAGAAGCATGCTCTTCTTTTCAGTGTCTGTAATACAGCAAGAACATGTGCATGCCCAGAAAAAAAGAACTGTGTTTCCTACTCATACGGACCATGTCTAGTTCAACTCTGCTTATGAAACTGATACAAACCACATCATCTCTTACATAGATGCTCTTTAGTTAATAGTGAATATCGTATTGGTTTTGTGAACGGTGTAAATTCATTTTAGCCGAAAAATACTGGGTTTACTGAAAATGAAATATTGCTTGTAGGAAGACACAGATCCTTTGGTTAAACTCAGTTTCTAAAGGGAAATCAGACCAGTGTTCTCATCCATGAAACACACTCCATTTTAACACAAGAAGCATGCTCTTCTTTTAAGCGTCTGCAATACAGCAACGAACATGAGCATGCACAGACAAAAAGAACTGTGTTTCCTACTCATAGGGACCATATCTAGTTCAACTCTGCTTATGAAACTGATACAAACCACATCATCTCTTACATAGATGCTCCTTAGTTAATAGTGAAAATCGTATTGGTTTCCTGAACTGTGTAAATTCATTTGAGCCAAAAAATAACTGGGTTTACCGGAAATGAACTCTTACTTGTAGGAAGACACAAATCCTTTGGTTAAACTCAGTCACTGAAGGGAAATTCAGACCAGTGTTCTCATCCATGAAAGACCGTCTGTTTTAACGGAAGAAGCTTGCTCTTCTTTTCAGCGTCTGCAATACAGCAAGGAACATGAGCATGCCCAGAAAAAAGAACTGTGTTTCCTACTCATAAGGACCATATCAAGTTCAACTCTGCTTATGAAACTGATACAAACTACATCATCTCTTACATAGATGCTCTTTAGTTAATAGTGAAAATCGTATTGGTTTCGTGAACTGTGTAAATTCATTTGAGCCCAAAAATATCTGGGTTTACCGGAAATGAACTCTTGCTTGTAGGAAGACACAGAGCATGGAGTTTAAATCCGATTCTAAAGAGAAATTCAGAAAAGTGTTCTCATCCATGAAACACATTCTGTTTTAATGCAAGAAGCATGCTCTTCTTTCCAGCATCTGCAATACAGCAAGGAACATGAGCATGCCCAGAAAAAAAGAACTGTGTTTCCTACTCATACGGACCATATCTCATTCAACTCTGCTTATGAAACTGATACAAACCACAGCATCTCTTACACAGATGCTCTTTAGTTAATAGTGAAAATCGTGTTGGTTTCTTGAACTGTGTAAATTCATTTGGCTCCGAAAATTCACTGTGTTTACCAGAAATGAACTCTTGCTTGTAGGACGACATAGAGCATGGAGTTTAACTCCAATTCTAAATGAAAATTCAGAAGTGTGTTCTCATCCATGAAACACAGTCTGTTTTAACGCAAGAAGCATGCTCTTCTTTCCAGCATCTGCAATACAGCAAGGAACATGAGCATGGCCAGAAAAAAAGAATTTTGTTACCCACTCATACGGACCATATCTAGTTCAACTCTGCTTATGTACTTGATACAAAGCACAGCATCCCTTACATAGATGCATTTATTTAATAGTGAAAAACGTGTTCGGGTTTAGAACTGTGAAAATTCATTTGAGCCGAAAATTCACTGCCTTTACCAGAAATATACTCTTGCATGTAGGAAAACACAGATCATTTAGTTTAACTCAATTCCTCAAGGGAAATTCAGAAGAGTGTTCTCATCCATGAAACACAGTCTGTTTTATTGCAAGAAGCATGCTCTTCTTTCCAGCAACTGCAATACAGCAAGGAACATGAGCATGCCCAGAAAAAAAGAACTGTGTTTCCTATGCATACGGACCATATCTCATTCAACTCTGCTTATGAAACTGATATAAACCACAGCATCTCTTACACAGATCATCTTTAGTTAATAGTGAAAATCGTGTTGGTTTCGTGAACTGTGTAAATTCATTTGGCGCCGAAAATTCACTGTGTATACCAGAAATGAACTCTTGCTTGTAGGACGACATAGAGCATGGAGTTTAACTCCAATTCTAAATGAAAATTCAGAAGTGTATTCTCATCCATGAAACACAGTCTGTTTTAACGCAAGAAGCATGCTCTTCTTTTCAGCGTCCGCAATACAACAAGGTTCATGAGCATGCCAGGAAGAAAAGAACTGAGATTCCTACTCATTCGGACCATATATAGTTCAACACTGCTTATGAAACTGATACAATCCACGTCATCTCGTCCATAGATGCTCTTTAGTTAATAGTGAAAATCGTATTGGTTTCGTGAACTGTGTAAATTCATTTGAGCCCAAAAATATCTGGGTTTGCCGGAAATGAACTATTGCTTGTAGGAAGACACAAACCATGGAGTTTAACTCCGATTCTAAAGGGAAATTCAGAAAAGTGTTCTCATCCATGAAACACATTCTGTTTTAATGCAAGAAGCATGCTCTTCTTTCAAGCATCTGCAATACAGCAAGGAACATGAGCATGCCCAGAACAAAAGAACTGTGTTTCCTACTCATATGGACCATATCTCATTCAACTCTGCTCATGAAACTGATACAAACCACAGCATCTCTTACATAGATGCTCTTTAGTTAGTAGTGAAAATCGTGTTGGTTTCCTGAACTGTGTGAAATCATTTTGCCCTGAAAATTCACTCCGTTTACCAGAATTGAACTCTTGCGTGTAGGACGACATAGAGCATGGAGTTTATATCCGAATCTAAATGGAAATTCAGAAGAGTGTTCTCATCCATGAAACACAGTCTGTTTTAACGCTAGAAGCATGCACTTCATTCCAGCATTGGCAATACAGCTAGAAACATGAGCATGGCAAGAAAAAAAGAACTGTGTTTCCTACTCATACGTACCATATCTAGTTCAACTCTGCTAATGAAACTGATACAAACCACAGCATTTCTTACATAGATGCACTTTAGTTAATAGTGAAAATCGTATTGGTTTCGTGAACTGTGTAAATTCATTTGAGCCGAAAAATAACTGAGTTTACCGGATATGAACACTTGCTTGTAGGAAGACACAGATCCTTTGGTTAAACTCAGTTTCCGATGGGAAATTCAGAGCAGTGTTCTCATCCATTAAACACACTCCGTTCTATAGGAAGAAGCATGCTCTTCTTTTCAGCATCTGCAATACAGCAAGGTTCATGAGCATGAAAGGAAGAAAAAAACTGTGTTTCCTACTCATACGGACCATATCTAGTTCAATACTGCTTATGAAACTGATACAATCCATATCATCTCGACCATAGATGCTCTTTAGTTAATAGTGAAAATCGTATAGGTTTCGTGAACTTTGTATATTCATTTGAGCACAAAAATGTCTGGGTTTTCATGAAATGAACTCTTACTTGTAGGAAGACACAGAGAATGGAGTTTAACTCCGATTCCAAAGGGAAATTCAGAAAAGTGTTCTCATCCATGAAACACATTCTGTTTTAATGCAAGAAGCATGCTCTTCTTTCTAGCATCTGCAATACAGCAAGGAACATGAGCATGCCCAGAAAAAAAATACTGTGTTTCCAACTCATACGGACCATATCTCATTCAACTCTGCTTATGAAACTGATACAAACCACAGCATCTCTTACGCAGATGCTCTTTAGTTAATAGTGAAAATCGTGTTGGTTTCCTGAACTGTGTAAATTCATTTGGCGCCGAAAATTCACTGCGTTTACCAGAAATGTACTCTTGCTTGTAGGACGACATAGAGCATGGAGTTTAACTCCAATTCTAAATGGAAATTCAGAAGTGTGTTCTCATCCATGAAACACAGTCTGTTTTAACGCAAGAAGCATGCCCTTCTTTCCAGCATCTGCAATACAGCAAGAAACATGAGCATGGCCAGAAAAAAAGAACTTTGTTTCCTACTCATACGGATCATATCTAGTTCAACTCTGCTTATGAAACTGATACAATCCATATCATCTCTTACATAGATGCTCTTTAGTTAATAGTGAAAATCGTATTGGTTTCGTGAACTGTGTAAATTCATTTGAACCGTAAAATAACTGGGTTTACCGGATATGAACTCTTGATTGTAGGACGATATAGAGCATGGAGTTTATATCCGATTCTAAATGGAAATTCAGAAGAGTGTTCTCATCCATGAAACACGGTCTGTTTTATTGCAAGAAGCATGCTCCTCTTTCCAACATCTGCAATACAGCAAGAAACATGAGCATGCCCAGAAAAAAAGAACTTTGTTTCCTACTCATACGGACCATATCTAGTTACACTCTGCTTATGAAACTGATACAAAGCACAGCAGCTCTTACATAGATGCACTTTAGTTAATAGTGAAAAACGTGTTGGGTTTGTGAACTGTGTAAATTCTTTTGAGCCGAAAATTCACTAACTTTACCAGAAATGTACTCTTGCTTGTAGGAAAACACAGATCATTTGGTTTAACTCAATTCCTGAAGGGAAATTCAGAAGAGTGTTCTCATCCATGAAACACAGTCTGTTTTAACGCTAGAAGCATGCACTTCTTTCCAGCATCTGCAATACAGCTAGAAACATGAGCATGGCAAGAAAAAAAGAACTGTGTTTCCTACTCATACAGACCATATCTTGTTCAACTCTGGTTATGAAACTGATACAAACCACAGCATCTCTTATATAGATGCTCTTTAGTTAAAAGTGAAAATCGTATTGGTTTCGTGAACTGTGTAAATTCATTTGAACCGAAAAATAACTGGGATTACCGGAAATGAACTCCTGCTTGTAGGAAGACACAGATCCTTTGGTTAAACTCAGTTTCTGAAGGGAAATTCAGAGCAGTGTTCTCATCCATGAAACACACTCCGTTTTATTGGAAGAAGCATGCTCTTCATTTCAGCATCTGCAATACAGCAAGGAACATGAGCATGCCCAGAAAAAAAGAACTGTGTTTCCTATGCATACGGACCATATCTCATTCAACTCTGCTTATGAAACTGATATAAACCACAGCATCTCTTACACAGATCATCTTTAGTTAATAGTGAAAATCGTGTTGGTTTCGTGAACTGTGTAAATTCATTTGGCGCCGAAAATTCACTGTGTATACCAGAAATGAACTCTTGCTTGTAGGACGACATAGAGCATGGAGTTTAACTCCAATTCTAAATGAAAATTCAGAAGTGTATTCTCATCCATGAAACACAGTCTGTTTTAACGCAAGAAGCATGCTCTTCTTTTCAGCGTCCGCAATACAACAAGGTTCATGAGCATGCCAGGAAGAAAAGAACTGAGATTCCTACTCATTCGGACCATATATAGTTCAACACTGCTTATGAAACTGATACAATCCACGTCATCTCGTCCATAGATGCTCTTTAGTTAATAGTGAAAATCGTATTGGTTTCGTGAACTGTGTAAATTCATTTGAGCCCAAAAATATCTGGGTTTGCTGGAAATGAACTATTGCTTGTAGGAAGACACAAACCATGGAGTTTAACTCCGATTCTAAAGGGAAATTCAGAAAAGTGTTCTCATCCATGAAACACATTCTGTTTTAATGCAAGAAGCATGCTCTTCTTTCAAGCATCTGCAATACAGCAAGGAACATGAGCATGCCCAGAACAAAAGAACTGTGTTTCCTACTCATATGGACCATATCTCATTCAACTCTGCTCATGAAACTGATACAAACCACAGCATCTCTTACATAGATGCTCTTTAGTTAGTAGTGAAAATCGTGTTGGTTTCCTGAACTGTGTGAAATCATTTTGCCCTGAAAATTCACTCCGTTTACCAGAATTGAACTCTTGCGTGTAGGACGACATAGAGCATGGAGTTTATATCCGAATCTAAATGGAAATTCAGAAGAGTGTTCTCATCCATGAAACACAGTCTGTTTTAACGCTAGAAGCATGCACTTCATTCCAGCATTGGCAATACAGATAGAAACATGAGCATGGCAAGAAAAAAAGAACTGTGTTTCCTACTCATACGTACCATATCTAGTTCAACTCTGCTAATGAAACTGATACAAACCACAGCATTTCTTACATAGATGCACTTTAGTTAATAGTGAAAATCGTATTGGTTTCGTGAACTGTGTAAATTCATTTGAGCCGAAAAATAACTGAGTTTACCAGATATGAACACTTGCTTGTAGGAAGACACAGATCCTTTGGTTAAACTCAGTTTCCGATGGGAAATTCAGAGCAGTGTTCTCATCCATTAAACACACTCCGTTCTATAGGAAGAAGCATGCTCTTCTTTTCAGCATCTGCAATACAGCAAGGTTCATGAGCATGAAAGGAAGAAAAAAACTGTGTTTCCTACTCATACGGACCATATCTAGTTCAATACTGCTTATGAAACTGATACAATCCATATCATCTCGACCATAGATGCTCTTTAGTTAATAGTGAAAATCGTATTGGTTTCGTGAACTTTGTATATTCATTTGAGCACAAAAATGTCTGGGTTTTCATGAAATGAACTCTTACTTGTAGGAAGACACAGAGAATGGAGTTTAACTCCGATTCCAAAGGGAAATTCAGAAAAGTGTTCTCATCCATGAAACACATTCTGTTTTAATGCAAGAAGCATGCTCTTCTTTCTAGCATCTGCAATACAGCAAGGAACATGAGCATGCCCAGAAAAAAAATACTGTGTTTCCAACTCATACGGACCATATCTCATTCAACTCTGCTTATGAAACTGATACAAACCACAGCATCTCTTACGCAGATGCTCTTTAGTTAATAGTGAAAATCGTGTTGGTTTCCTGAACTGTGTAAATTCATTTGGCGCCGAAAATTCACTGCGTTTACCAGAAATGTACTCTTGCTTGTAGGACGACATAGAGCATGGAGTTTAACTCCAATTCTAAATGGAAATTCAGAAGTGTGTTCTCATCCATGAAACACAGTCTGTTTTAACGCAAGAAGCATGCCCTTCTTTCCAGCATCTGCAATACAGCAAGAAACATGAGCATGGCCAGAAAAAAAGAACTTTGTTTCCTACTCATACGGATCATATCTAGTTCAACTCTGCTTATGAAACTGATACAATCCATATCATCTCTTACATAGATGCTCTTTAGTTAATAGTGAAAATCGTATTGGTTTCGTGAACTGTGTAAATTCATTTGAACCGTAAAATAACTGGGTTTACCGGATATGAACTCTTGATTGTAGGACGATATAGAGCATGGAGTTTATATCCGATTCTAAATGGAAATTCAGAAGAGTGTTCTCATCCATGAAACACGGTCTGTTTTATTGCAAGAAGCATGCTCCTCTTTCCAACATCTGCAATACAGCAAGAAACATGAGCATGCCCAGAAAAAAAGAACTTTGTTTCCTACTCATACGGACCATATCTAGTTACACTCTGCTTATGAAACTGATACAAAGCACAGCATCTCTTACATAGATGCACTTTAGTTAATAGTGAAAAACGTGTTGGGTTTGTGAACTGTGTAAATTCTTTTGAGCCGAAAATTCACTAACTTTACCAGAAATGTACTCTTGCTTGTAGGAAAACACAGATCATTTGGTTTAACTCAATTCCTGAAGGGAAATTCAGAAGAGTGTTCTCATCCATGAAACACAGTCTGTTTTAACGCTAGAAGCATGCACTTCTTTCCAGCATCTGCAATACAGCTAGAAACATGAGCATGGCAAGAAAAAAAGAACTGTGTTTCCTACTCATACAGACCATATCTTGTTCAACTCTGGTTATGAAACTGATACAAACCACAGCATCTCTTATATAGATGCTCTTTAGTTAAAAGTGAAAATCGTATTGGTTTCGTGAACTGTGTAAATTCATTTGAACCGAAAAATAACTGGGATTACCGGAAATGAACTCCTGCTTGTAGGAAGACACAGATCCTTTGGTTAAACTCAGTTTCTGAAGGGAAATTCAGAGCAGTGTTCTCATCCATGAAACACACTCCGTTTTATTGGAAGAAGCATGCTCTTCATTTCAGCATCTGCAATACAGCAAGGAACATGAGCATGCCCAGAAAAAAAGAACTGTGTTTCCTATGCATACGGACCATATCTCATTCAACTCTGCTTATGAAACTGATATAAACCACAGCATCTCTTACACAGATAATCTTTAGTTAATAGTGAAAATCGTGTTGGTTTCGTGAACTGTGTAAATTCATTTGGCGCCGAAAATTCACTGTGTATACCAGAAATGAACTCTTGCTTGTAGGACGACATAGAGCATGGAGTTTAACTCCAATTCTAAATGAAAATTCAGAAGTGTATTCTCATCCATGAAACACAGTCTGTTTTAACGCAAGAAGCATGCTCTTCTTTTCAGCGTCCGCAATACAACAAGGTTCATGAGCATGCCAGGAAGAAAAGAACTGAGATTCCTACTCATTCGGACCATATATAGTTCAACACTGCTTATGAAACTGATACAATCCACGTCATCTCGTCCATAGATGCTCTTTAGTTAATAGTGAAAATCGTATTGGTTTCGTGAACTGTGTAAATTCATTTGAGCCCAAAAATATCTGGGTTTGCTGGAAATAAACTATTGCTTGTAGGAAGACACAAACCATGGAGTTTAACTCCGATTCTAAAGGGAAATTCAGAAAAGTGTTCTCATCCATGAAACACATTCTGTTTTAATGCAAGAAGCATGCTCTTCTTTCAAGCATCTGCAATACAGCAAGGAACATGAGCATGCCCAGAACAAAAGAACTGTGTTTCCTACTCATATGGACCATATCTCATTCAACTCTGCTCATGAAACTGATACAAACCACAGCATCTCTTACATAGATGCTCTTTAGTTAGTAGTGAAAATCGTGTTGGTTTCCTGAACTGTGTGAAATCATTTTGCCCTGAAAATTCACTCCGTTTACCAGAATTGAACTCTTGCGTGTAGGACGACATAGAGCATGGAGTTTATATCCGAATCTAAATGGAAATGCAGAAGAGTGTTCTCATCCATGAAACACAGTCTGTTTTAACGCTAGAAGCATGCACTTCATTCCAGCATTGGCAATACAGCTAGAAACATGAGCATGGCAAGAAAAAAAGAACTGTGTTTCCTACTCATACGTACCATATCTAGTTGAACTCTGCTAATGAAACTGATACAAACCACAGCATTTCTTACATAGATGCACTTTAGTTAATAGTGAAAATCGTATTGGTTTCGTGAACTGTTTAAATTCATTTGAGCCGAAAAATAACTGAGTTTACCGGATATGAACACTTGCTTGTAGGAAGACACAGATCCTTTGGTTAAACTCAGTTTCCGATGGGAAATTCAGAGCAGTGTTCTCATCCATTAAACACACTCCGTTCTATAGGAAGAAGCATGCTCTTCTTTTCAGCGTCTGCAATACAGCAAGGTTCATGAGCATGAAAGGAAGAAAAAAACTGTGTTTCCTACTCATACGGACCATATCTAGTTCAATACTGCTTATGAAACTGATACAATCCATATCATCTCGACCATAGATGCTCTTTAGTTAATAGTGAAAATCGTATTGGTTTCGTGAACTTTGTATATTCATTTGAGCACAAAAATGTCTGGGTTTTCATGAAATGAACTCTTACTTGTATGAAGACACAGAGAATGGAGTTTAACTCCGATTCTAAAGGGAAATTCAGAGCAGTGTTCTCATCCATGAAACACACTCCGTTTTATTGGAAGAAGCATGCTCTTCATTTCAGCATCTGCAATACAGCAAGGAACATGAGCATGCCCAGAAAAAAAGAACTGTGTTTCCTATGCATACGGACCATATCTCATTCAACTCTGCTTATGAAACTGATATAAACCACAGCATCTCTTACACAGATCATCTTTAGTTAATAGTGAAAATCGTGTTGGTTTCGTGAACTGTGTAAATTCATTTGGCGCCGAAAATTCACTGTGTATACCAGAAATGAACTCTTGCTTGTAGGACGACATAGAGCATGGAGTTTAACTCCAATTCTAAATGAAAATTCAGAAGTGTATTCTCATCCATGAAACACAGTCTGTTTTAACGCAAGAAGCATGCTCTTCTTTTCAGAGTCCGCAATACAACAAGGTTCATGAGCATGCCAGGAAGAAAAGAACTGAGATTCCTACTCATTCGGACCATATATAGTTCAACACTGCTTATGAAACTGATACAATCCACGTCATCTCGTCCATAGATGCTCTTTAGTTAATAGTGAAAATCGTATTGGTTTCGTGAACTGTGTAAATTCATTTGAGCCCAAAAATATCTGGGTTTGCCGGAAATGAACTATTGCTTGTAGGAAGACACAGAGCATGGAGTTTAACTCCGATTCTAAAGGGAAATTCAGAAAAGTGTTCTCATCCATGAAACACATTCTGTTTTAATGCAAGAAGCATGCTCTTCTTTCAAGCATCTGCAATACAGCAAGGAACATGAGCATGCCCAGAACAAAAGAACTGTGTTTCCTACTCATATGGACCATATCTCATTCAACTCTGCTCATGAAACTGATACAAACCACAGCATCTCTTACATAGATGCTCTTTAGTTAGTAGTGAAAATCGTGTTGGTTTCCTGAACTGTGTGAAATCATTTTGCCCTGAAAATTCACTCCGTTTACCAGAATTGAACTCTTGCGTGTAGGACGACATAGAGCATGGAGTTTATATCCGAATCTAAATGGAAATTCAGAAGAGTGTTCTCATCCATGAAACACAGTCTGTTTTAACGCTAGAAGCATGCACTTCATTCCAGCATTGGCAATACAGCTAGAAACATGAGCATGGCAAGAAAAAAAGAACTGTGTTTCCTACTCATACGTACCATATCTAGTTCAACTCTGCTAATGAAACTGATACAAACCACAGCATTTCTTACATAGATGCACTTTAGTTAATAGTGAAAATCGTATTGGTTTCGTGAACTGTGTAAATTCATTTGAGCCGAAAAATAACTGAGTTTACCGGATATGAACACTTGCTTGTAGGAAGACACAGATCCTTTGGTTAAACTCAGTTTCCGATGGGAAATTCAGAGCAGTGTTCTCATCCATTAAACACACTCCGTTCTATAGGAAGAAGCATGCTCTTCTTTTCAGCGTCTGCAATACAGCAAGGTTCATGAGCATGCCCAGAAAAAAAATACTGTGTTTCCAACTCATACGGACCATATCTCATTCAACTCTGCTTATGAAACTGATACAAACCACAGCATCTCTTACGCAGATGCTCTTTAGTTAATAGTGAAAATCGTGTTGGTTTCCTGAACTGTGTAAATTCATTTGGCGCCGAAAATTCACTGCGTTTACCAGAAATGTACTCTTGCTTGTAGGACGACATAGAGCATGGAGTTTAACTCCAATTCTAAATGGAAATTCAGAAGTGTGTTCTCATCCATGAAACACAGGCTGTTTTAACGCAAGAAGCATGCCCTTCTTTCCAGCATCTGCAATACAGCAAGAAACATGAGCATGCCCAGAAAAAAAGAACTTTGTTTCCTACTCATACGGATCATATCTAGTTCAACTCTGCTTATGAAACTGATACAATCCATATCATCTCTTACATAGATGCTCTTTAGTTAATAGTGAAAATCGTATTGGTTTCGTGAACTGTGTAAATTCATTTGAACCGTAAAATAACTGGGTTTACCGGATATGAACTCTTGATTGTAGGACGATATAGAGCATGGAGTTTATATCCGATTCTAAATGGAAATTCAGAAGAGTGTTCTCATCCATGAAACACGGTCTGTTTTATTGCAAGAAGCATGCTCCTCTTTCCAACATCTGCAATACAGCAAGAAACATGAGCATGCCCAGAAAAAAAGAACTTTGTTTCCTACTCATACGGACCATATCTAGTTCAACTCTGCTTATGAAACTGATACAAAGCACAGCATCTCTTACATAGATGCACTTTAGTTAATAGTGAAAAACGTGTTGGGTTTGTGAACTGTGTAACTTCTTTTGAGCCGAAAATTCACTAACTTTACCAGAAATGTACTCTTGCTGTAGGAAAACACAGATCATTTGGTTTAACTCAATTCCTGAAGGGAAATTCAGAAGAGTGTTCTCATCCATGAAACACAGTCTGTTTTAACGCTAGAAGCATGCACTTCTTTCCAGCATTGGCAATACAGCTAGAAACATGAGCATGGCAAGAAAAAAAGAACTGTGTTTCCTACTCATACGGACCATATTTAGTGCAACCCTGCTTATGAAACTGATACAAACCACAGCATCTCTTACATAGTTGTTCTTTAGTTAATAGTGAAAATCGTATTGGTTTCGTGAACTGTGTAAATTCATTTGAGCCGAAAAATAACTGAGTTTACCGGATATGAACTCTTGCTTGTAGGAAGACACAGATCCTTTGGTTAAACTCAGTTTCTGAAGGGAAATTCAGAGCAGTGTTCTCATCCATGAAACACACTCCGTTTTATTGGAAGAAGCATGCTCTTCTTTTCAGCGTCTGCAATTCAGCAAGGTTCATGAGCATGCCAGGAAGAAAAGAACTGTGTTTCCTACCGATACGGACCATATCTAGTTCAACATTGCTTATGAAACTGATACAATCCAAGTCATCTCGTCCATAGATGCTCTTTAGTTAAAAGTGAAAATCGTATTGGTTTCATGAACTGAGTAAATTCATTTGAGCCCAAAAATATCTGGGTATACCGGAAATGAACTCTTGCTTGTAGGAAGACACAGAGCATGGAGTTTAAATCCGATTCTAAAGAGAAATTCAGAAAAGTGTTCTCATCCATGAAACACATTCTGTTTTAACGCAAGAAGCATGCTCTTCTTTCCAGCATCTGCAATACAGCAAGGAACATGAGCATGCCCAGAAAAAAAGAACTGTGTTTCCTACTCATACGGACCATATCTCATTCAACTCTGCTTATGAAACTGATACAAACCACAGCATCTCTTACACAGATGCTCTTTAGTTAATAGTGAAAATCGTGTTGGTTTCTTGAACTGTGTAAATTCATTTGGCTCCGAAAATTCACTGTGTTTACCAGAAATGAACTCTTGCTTGTAGGACGACATAGAGCATGGAGTTTAACTCCAATTCTAAATGGAAATTCAGAAGTGTGTTCTCATCCATGAAACACAGTCTGTTTTAACGCAAGAAGCATGCTCTTCTTTCCAGCATCTGCAATACAGCAAGGAACATGAGCATGGCCAGAAAAAAAGAATTTTGCTTCCCACTCATACGGACCATATCTAGTTCAACTCTGCTTATGTACTTGATACAAAGCACAGCATCCCTTACATAGATGCATTTATTTAATAGTGAAAAACGTGTTCGGGTTTAGAACTGTGAAAATTCATTTGAGCCGAAAATTCACTGCCTTTACCAGAAATATACTCTTGCATGTAGGAAAACACAGATCATTTAGTTTAACTCAATTCCTCAAGGGAAATTCAGAAGAGTGTTCTCATCCATGAAACACAGTCTGTTTTAACGCTGGAAGCATGCTCTTCTTTCCAGCATCTGCAATACAGCTAGAAACATGAGCATGGCAAGAAAAAAAGAACTGTGTTTCCTACTCATACAGACCATATCTTGTTCAACTCTGGTTATGAAACTGATACAAACCACAGCATCTCTTATATAGATGCTCTTTAGTTAAAAGTGAAAATCGTATTGGTTTCGTGATCTGTGTAAATTCATTTGAACCGAAAAATAACTGGGATTACCGGAAATGAACTCCTGCTTGTAGGAAGACACAGATCCTTTGGTTAAACTCAGTTTCTGAAGGGAAATTCAGAGCAGTGTTCTCATCCATGAAACACACTCCGTTTTATTGGAAGAAGCATGCTCTTCATTTCAGCATCTGCAATACAGCAAGGAACATGAGCATGCCCAGAAAAAAAGAACTGTGTTTCCTATGCATACGGACCATATCTCATTCAACTCTGCTTATGAAACTGATATAAACCACAGCATCTCTTACATAGATCATCTTTAGTTAATAGTGAAAATCGTGTTGGTTTCGTGAACTGTGTAAATTCATTTGGCGCCGAAAATTCACTGTGTATACCAGAAATGAACTCTTGCTTGTAGGACGACATAGAGCATGGAGTTTAACTCCAATTCTAAATGAAAATTCAGAAGTGTATTCTCATCCATGAAACACAGTCTGTTTTAACGCAAGAAGCATGCTCTTCTTTTCAGCGTCCGCAATACAACAAGGTTCATGAGCATGCCAGGAAGAAAAGAACTGAGTTTCCTACTCATTCGGACCATATATAGTTCAACACTGCTTATGAAACTGATACAATCCACGTCATCTCGTCCATAGATGCTCTTTAGTTAATAGTGAAAATCGTATTGGTTTCGTGAACTGTGTAAATTCATTTGAGCCCAAAAATATCTGGGTTTGCCGGAAATGAACTATTGCTTGTAGGAAGACACAGAGCATGGAGTTTAACTCCGATTCTAAAGGGAAATTCAGAAAAGTGTTCTCATCCATGAAACACATTCTGTTTTAATGCAAGAAGCATGCTCTTCTTTCAAGCATCTGCAATACAGCAAGGAACATGAGCATGCCCAGAACAAAAGAACTGTGTTTCCTACTCATATGGACCATATCTCATTCAACTCTGCTCATGAAACTGATACAAACCACAGCATCTCTTACATAGATGCTCTTTAGTTAGTAGTGAAAATCGTGTTGGTTTCCTGAACTGTGTGAAATCATTTTGCCCTGAAAATTCACTCCGTTTACCAGAATTGAACTCTTGCGTGTAGGACGACATAGAGCATGGAGTTTATATCCGAATCTAAATGGAAATTCAGAAGAGTGTTCTCATCCATGAAACACAGTCTGTTTTAACGCTAGAAGCATGCACTTCATTCCAGCATTGGCAATACAGCTAGAAACATGAGCATGGCAAGAAAAAAAGAACTGTGTTTCCTACTCATACGTACCATATCTAGTTGAACTCTGCTAATGAAACTGATACAAACCACAGCATTTCTTACATAGATGCACTTTAGTTAATAGTGAAAATCGTATTGGTTTCGTGAACTGTTTAAATTCATTTGAGCCGAAAAATAACTGAGTTTACCGGATATGAACACTTGCTTGTAGGAAGACACAGATCCTTTGGTTAAACTCAGTTTCCGATGGGAAATTCAGAGCAGTGTTCTCATCCATTAAACACACTCCGTTCTATAGGAAGAAGCATGCTCTTCTTTTCAGCGTCTGCAATACAGCAAGGTTCATGAGCATGAAAGGAAGAAAAAAACTGTGTTTCCTACTCATACGGACCATATCTAGTTCAATACTGCTTATGAAACTGATACAATCCATATCATCTCGACCATAGATGCTCTTTAGTTAATAGTGAAAATCGTATTGGTTTCGTGAACTTTGTATATTCATTTGAGCACAAAAATGTCTGGGTTTTCATGAAATGAACTCTTACTTGTATGAAGACACAGAGAATGGAGTTTAACTCCGATTCTAAAGGGAAATTCAGAGCAGTGTTCTCATCCATGAAACACACTCCGTTTTATTGGAAGAAGCATGCTCTTCATTTCAGCATCTGCAATACAGCAAGGAACATGAGCATGCCCAGAAAAAAAGAACTGTGTTTCCTATGCATACGGACCATATCTCATTCAACTCTGCTTATGAAACTGATATAAACCACAGCATCTCTTACACAGATCATCTTTAGTTAATAGTGAAAATCGTGTTGGTTTCGTGAACTGTGTAAATTCATTTGGCGCCGAAAATTCACTGTGTATACCAGAAATGAACTCTTGCTTGTAGGACGACATAGAGCATGGAGTTTAACTCCAATTCTAAATGAAAATTCAGAAGTGTATTCTCATCCATGAAACACAGTCTGTTTTAACGCAAGAAGCATGCTCTTCTTTTCAGAGTCCGCAATACAACAAGGTTCATGAGCATGCCAGGAAGAAAAGAACTGAGATTCCTACTCATTCGGACCATATATAGTTCAACACTGCTTATGAAACTGATACAATCCACGTCATCTCGTCCATAGATGCTCTTTAGTTAATAGTGAAAATCGTATTGGTTTCGTGAACTGTGTAAATTCATTTGAGCCCAAAAATATCTGGGTTTGCCGGAAATGAACTATTGCTTGTAGGAAGACACAGAGCATGGAGTTTAACTCCGATTCTAAAGGGAAATTCAGAAAAGTGTTCTCATCCATGAAACACATTCTGTTTTAATGCAAGAAGCATGCTCTTCTTTCAAGCATCTGCAATACAGCAAGGAACATGAGCATGCCCAGAACAAAAGAACTGTGTTTCCTACTCATATGGACCATATCTCATTCAACTCTGCTCATGAAACTGATACAAACCACAGCATCTCTTACATAGATGCTCTTTAGTTAGTAGTGAAAATCGTGTTGGTTTCCTGAACTGTGTGAAATCATTTTGCCCTGAAAATTCACTCCGTTTACCAGAATTGAACTCTTGCGTGTAGGACGACATAGAGCATGGAGTTTATATCCGAATCTAAATGGAAATTCAGAAGAGTGTTCTCATCCATGAAACACAGTCTGTTTTAACGCTAGAAGCATGCACTTCATTCCAGCATTGGCAATACAGCTAGAAACATGAGCATGGCAAGAAAAAAAGAACTGTGTTTCCTACTCATACGTACCATATCTAGTTCAACTCTGCTAATGAAACTGATACAAACCACAGCATTTCTTACATAGATGCACTTTAGTTAATAGTGAAAATCGTATTGGTTTCGTGAACTGTGTAAATTCATTTGAGCCGAAAAATAACTGAGTTTACCGGATATGAACACTTGCTTGTAGGAAGACACAGATCCTTTGGTTAAACTCAGTTTCCGATGGGAAATTCAGAGCAGTGTTCTCATCCATTAAACACACTCCGTTCTATAGGAAGAAGCATGCTCTTCTTTTCAGCGTCTGCAATACAGCAAGGTTCATGAGCATGCCCAGAAAAAAAATACTGTGTTTCCAACTCATACGGACCATATCTCATTCAACTCTGCTTATGAAACTGATACAAACCACAGCATCTCTTACGCAGATGCTCTTTAGTTAATAGTGAAAATCGTGTTGGTTTCCTGAACTGTGTAAATTCATTTGGCGCCGAAAATTCACTGCGTTTACCAGAAATGTACTCTTGCTTGTAGGACGACATAGAGCATGGAGTTTAACTCCAATTCTAAATGGAAATTCAGAAGTGTGTTCTCATCCATGAAACACAGGCTGTTTTAACGCAAGAAGCATGCCCTTCTTTCCAGCATCTGCAATACAGCAAGAAACATGAGCATGCCCAGAAAAAAAGAACTTTGTTTCCTACTCATACGGATCATATCTAGTTCAACTCTGCTTATGAAACTGATACAATCCATATCATCTCTTACATAGATGCTCTTTAGTTAATAGTGAAAATCGTATTGGTTTCGTGAACTGTGTAAATTCATTTGAACCGTAAAATAACTGGGTTTACCGGATATGAACTCTTGATTGTAGGACGATATAGAGCATGGAGTTTATATCCGATTCTAAATGGAAATTCAGAAGAGTGTTCTCATCCATGAAACACGGTCTGTTTTATTGCAAGAAGCATGCTCCTCTTTCCAACATCTGCAATACAGCAAGAAACATGAGCATGCCCAGAAAAAAAGAACTTTGTTTCCTACTCATACGGACCATATCTAGTTCAACTCTGCTTATGAAACTGATACAAAGCACAGCATCTCTTACATAGATGCACTTTAGTTAATAGTGAAAAACGTGTTGGGTTTGTGAACTGTGTAACTTCTTTTGAGCCGAAAATTCACTAACTTTACCAGAAATGTACTCTTGCTGTAGGAAAACACAGATCATTTGGTTTAACTCAATTCCTGAAGGGAAATTCAGAAGAGTGTTCTCATCCATGAAACACAGTCTGTTTTAACGCTAGAAGCATGCACTTCTTTCCAGCATTGGCAATACAGCTAGAAACATGAGCATGGCAAGAAAAAAAGAACTGTGTTTCCTACTCATACGGACCATATTTAGTGCAACCCTGCTTATGAAACTGATACAAACCACAGCATCTCTTACATAGTTGTTCTTTAGTTAATAGTGAAAATCGTATTGGTTTCGTGAACTGTGTAAATTCATTTGAGCCGAAAAATAACTGAGTTTACCGGATATGAACTCTTGCTTGTAGGAAGACACAGATCCTTTGGTTAAACTCAGTTTCTGAAGGGAAATTCAGAGCAGTGTTCTCATCCATGAAACACACTCCGTTTTATTGGAAGAAGCATGCTCTTCTTTTCAGCGTCTGCAATTCAGCAAGGTTCATGAGCATGCCAGGAAGAAAAGAACTGTGTTTCCTACCGATACGGACCATATCTAGTTCAACATTGCTTATGAAACTGATACAATCCAAGTCATCTCGTCCATAGATGCTCTTTAGTTAAAAGTGAAAATCGTATTGGTTTCATGAACTGAGTAAATTCATTTGAGCCCAAAAATATCTGGGTATACCGGAAATGAACTCTTGCTTGTAGGAAGACACAGAGCATGGAGTTTAAATCCGATTCTAAAGAGAAATTCAGAAAAGTGTTCTCATCCATGAAACACATTCTGTTTTAACGCAAGAAGCATGCTCTTCTTTCCAGCATCTGCAATACAGCAAGGAACATGAGCATGCCCAGAAAAAAAGAACTGTGTTTCCTACTCATACGGACCATATCTCATTCAACTCTGCTTATGAAACTGATACAAACCACAGCATCTCTTACACAGATGCTCTTTAGTTAATAGTGAAAATCGTGTTGGTTTCTTGAACTGTGTAAATTCATTTGGCTCCGAAAATTCACTGTGTTTACCAGAAATGAACTCTTGCTTGTAGGACGACATAGAGCATGGAGTTTAACTCCAATTCTAAATGGAAATTCAGAAGTGTGTTCTCATCCATGAAACACAGTCTGTTTTAACGCAAGAAGCATGCTCTTCTTTCCAGCATCTGCAATACAGCAAGGAACATGAGCATGGCCAGAAAAAAAGAATTTTGCTTCCCACTCATACGGACCATATCTAGTTCAACTCTGCTTATGTACTTGATACAAAGCACAGCATCCCTTACATAGATGCATTTATTTAATAGTGAAAAACGTGTTCGGGTTTAGAACTGTGAAAATTCATTTGAGCCGAAAATTCACTGCCTTTACCAGAAATATACTCTTGCATGTAGGAAAACACAGATCATTTAGTTTAACTCAATTCCTCAAGGGAAATTCAGAAGAGTGTTCTCATCCATGAAACACAGTCTGTTTTAACGCTGGAAGCATGCTCTTCTTTCCAGCATCTGCAATACAGCTAGAAACATGAGCATGGCAAGAAAAAAAGAACTGTGTTTCCTACTCATACAGACCATATCTTGTTCAACTCTGGTTATGAAACTGATACAAACCACAGCATCTCTTATATAGATGCTCTTTAGTTAAAAGTGAAAATCGTATTGGTTTCGTGATCTGTGTAAATTCATTTGAACCGAAAAATAACTGGGATTACCGGAAATGAACTCCTGCTTGTAGGAAGACACAGATCCTTTGGTTAAACTCAGTTTCTGAAGGGAAATTCAGAGCAGTGTTCTCATCCATGAAACACACTCCGTTTTATTGGAAGAAGCATGCTCTTCATTTCAGCATCTGCAATACAGCAAGGAACATGAGCATGCCCAGAAAAAAAGAACTGTGTTTCCTATGCATACGGACCATATCTCATTCAACTCTGCTTATGAAACTGATATAAACCACAGCATCTCTTACATAGATCATCTTTAGTTAATAGTGAAAATCGTGTTGGTTTCGTGAACTGTGTAAATTCATTTGGCGCCGAAAATTCACTGTGTATACCAGAAATGAACTCTTGCTTGTAGGACGACATAGAGCATGGAGTTTAACTCCAATTCTAAATGAAAATTCAGAAGTGTATTCTCATCCATGAAACACAGTCTGTTTTAACGCAAGAAGCATGCTCTTCTTTTCAGCGTCCGCAATACAACAAGGTTCATGAGCATGCCAGGAAGAAAAGAACTGAGTTTCCTACTCATTCGGACCATATATAGTTCAACACTGCTTATGAAACTGATACAATCCACGTCATCTCGTCCATAGATGCTCTTTAGTTAATAGTGAAAATCGTATTGGTTTCGTGAACTGTGTAAATTCATTTGAGCCCAAAAATATCTGGGTTTGCCGGAAATGAACTATTGCTTGTAGGAAGACACAGAGCATGGAGTTTAACTCCGATTCTAAAGGGAAATTCAGAAAAGTGTTCTCATCCATGAAACACATTCTGTTTTAATGCAAGAAGCATGCTCTTCTTTCAAGCATCTGCAATACAGCAAGGAACATGAGCATGCCCAGAACAAAAGAACTGTGTTTCCTACTCATATGGACCATATCTCATTCAACTCTGCTCATGAAACTGATACAAACCACAGCATCTCTTACATAGATGCTCTTTAGTTAGTAGTGAAAATCGTGTTGGTTTCCTGAACTGTGTGAAATCATTTTGCCCTGAAAATTCACTCCGTTTACCAGAATTGAACTCTTGCGTGTAGGACGACATAGAGCATGGAGTTTATATCCGAATCTAAATGGAAATTCAGAAGAGTGTTCTCATCCATGAAACACAGTCTGTTTTAACGCTAGAAGCATGCACTTCATTCCAGCATTGGCAATACAGCTAGAAACATGAGCATGGCAAGAAAAAAAGAACTGTGTTTCCTACTCATACGTACCATATCTAGTTCAACTCTGCTAATGAAACTGATACAAACCACAGCATTTCTTACATAGATGCACTTTAGTTAATAGTGAAAATCGTATTGGTTTCGTGAACTGTGTAAATTCATTTCAGCCGAAAAATAACTGAGTTTACCGGATATGAACACTTGCTTGTAGGAAGACACAGATCCTTTGGTTAAACTCAGTTTCCGATGGGAAATTCAGAGCAGTGTTCTCATCCATTAAACACACTCCGTTCTATAGGAAGAAGCATGCTCTTCTTTTCAGCGTCTGCAATACAGCAAGGTTCATGAGCATGAAAGGAAGAAAAAAACTGTGTTTCCTACTCATACGGACCATATCTAGTTCAATACTGCTTATGAAACTGATACAATCCATATCATCTCGACCATAGATGCTCTTTAGTTAATAGTGAAAATCGTATTGGTTTCGTGAACTTTGTATATTCATTTGAGCACAAAAATGTCTGGGTTTTCATGAAATGAACTCTTACTTGTAGGAAGACACAGAGAATGGAGTTTAACTCCGATTCTAAAGGGAAATTCAGAAAAGTGTTCTCATCCATGAAACACATTCTGTTTTAATGCAAGAAGCATGCTCTTCTTTCTAGCATCTGCAATACAGCAAGGAACATGAGCATGCCCAGAGGAAAAATACTGTGTTTCCAACTCATACGGACCATATCTCATTCAACTCTGCTTATGAAACTGATACAAACCACAGCATCTCTTACGCAGATGCTCTTTAGTTAATAGTGAAAATCGTGTTGGTTTCCTGAACTGTGTAAATTCATTTGGCGCCGAAAATTCTCTGCGTTTACCAGAAATGTACTCTTGCTTGTAGGACGACATAGAGCATGGAGTTTAACTCCAATTCTAAATGGAAATTCAGAAGTGTGTTCTCATCCATGAAACACAGTCTGTTTTAACGCAAGAACCATGCCCATCTTTCCAGCATCTGCAATACAGCAAGAAACATGAGCATGCCCAGAAAAAAAGAACTTTGTTTCCTACTCATACGGATCATATCTAGTTCAACTCTGCTTATGAAACTGATACAATCCATATCATCTCTTACATAGATGCTCTTTAGTTAATAGTGAAAATCGTATTGGTTTCGTGAACTGTGTAAATTCATTTGAACCGTAAAATAACTGGGTTTACCAGATATGAACTCTTGATTGTAGGACGACATAGAACATGCAGTTTATATCCAATTCTAAATGGAAATTCAGAAGAGTGTTCTCATCCATGAAACATGGTCTGTTTTAATGCAAGAAGCATGCTCCTCTTTCCAACATCTGCAATACAGCAAGAAACATGAGCATGCCCAGAAAAAAAGAACTTTGTTACCTACTCATACGGACCATATCTAGTTCAACTCTGCTTATGAAACTGATACAAAGCACAGCATCTCTTACATAGATGCACTTTAGTTAATAGTGAAAAACGTGTTGGGTTTGTGAACTGTGTAAATTCTTTTGAGCCGAAAATTCACTAACTTTACCAGAAATGTACTCTTGCTTGTAGGAAAACACAGATCATTTGGTTTAACTCAATTCCTGAAGGGAAATTCAGAAGAGTGTTCTCATCCATGAAACACAGTCTGTTTTAACGCTAGAAGCATGCACTTCTTTCCAGCATTGGCAATACAGCTAGAAACATGAGCATGGCAAGAAAAAAAGAACTGTGTTTCCTACTCATACGGACCATATTTAGTGCAACCCTGCTTATGAAACTGATACAAACCACAGCATCTCTTACATAGATGTTCTTTAGTTAATAGTGAAAATCGTATTGGTTTCGTGAACTGTGTAAATTCATTTGAGCCGAAAAATAACTGAGTTTACCGGATATGAACTCTTGCTTGTAGGAAGATAAAGATCCTTTGGTTAAACTCAGTTTCTGAAGGGAAATTCAGAGCAGTGTTCTCATCCATGAAACACACTCCGTTTTATTGGAAGAAGCATGCTCTTCTTTTCAGCGTCTGCAATTCAGCAAGGTTCATGAGCATGCCAGGAAGAAAAGAACTGTGTTTCCTACTCATACGGACCATATCTAGTTCAACATTGCTTATGAAACTGATACAATCCAAGTCATCTCGTCCGTAGATGCTCTTTAGTTAAAAGTGAAAATCGTATTGGTTTCATGAACTGTGTAAATTCATTTGAGCCCAAAAATATCTGGGTTTACCAGAAATGAACTCTTGCTTGTAGGAAGACACAGAGCATGGAGTTTAAATCCGATTCTAAAGAGAAATTCAGAAAAGTGTTCTCATCCATGAAACACATTCTGTTTTAATGCAAGAAGCATGCTCTTCTTTCCAGCATCTGCAATACAGCAAGGAACATGAGCATGCCCAGAAAAAAAGAACTGTGTTTCCTACTCATACGGACCATATCTCATTCAACTCTGCTTATGAAACTGATACAAACCACAGCATCTCTTACACAGATGCTCTTTAGTTAATAGTGAAAATCGTGTTGGTTTCGTGAACTGTGTAAATTCATTTGGTGCTAAAAATTCACTGTGTTTACCAGAAATGAACTCTTGCTTGTAGGACGACATAGAGCATGGAGTTTAACTCCAATTCTAAATGGAAATTCAGAAGTGTGTTCTCATCCATGAAACACAGTCTGTTTTACCGCAAGAAGCATGCTCTTCTTTCCAGCATCTGCAATACAGCAAGGAACATGAGCATGGCCAGAAAAAAAGAATTTTGTTACCCACTCATACGGACCATATCTAGTTCAACTCTGCTTATGTACTTGATACAAAGCACAGCATCCCTTACATAGATGCATTTATTTAATAGTGAAAAACGTGTTCGGGTTTAGAACTGTGAAAATTCATTTGAGCCGAAAATTCACTGCCTTTACCAGAAATATACTCTTGCATGTAGGAAAACACAGATCATTTAGTTTAACTCAATTCCTCAAGGGAAATTCAGAAGAGTGTTCTCATCCATGAAACACAGTCTGTTTTAACGCTGGAAGCATGCTCTTCTTTCCAGCATCTGCAATACAGCTAGAAACATGAGCATGGCAAGAACAAAAGAACTGTGTTTCCTACTCATACAGACCATATCTTGTTCAACTCTGGTTATGAAACTGATACAAACCACAGCATCTCTTATATAGATGCTCTTTAGTTAAAAGTGAAAATCGTATTGGTTTCGTGATCTGTGTAAATTCATTTGAACCGAAAAATAACTGGGATTACCGGAAATGAATTCCTGCTTGTAGGAAGACACAGATCCTTTGGTTAAACTCAGTTTCTGAAGGGAAATTCAGAGCAGTGTTCTCATCCATGAAACACACTCCGTTTTATTGGAAGAAGCATGCTCTTCATTTCAGCATCTGCAATACAGCAAGGAACATGAGCATGCCCAGAAAAAAAGAACTGTGTTTCCTACTAATACGGACCATATCTCATTCAACTCTGCTTATGAAACTGATATAAACCACAGCATCTCTTACACAGATCATCTTTAGTTAATAGTGAAAATCGTGTTGGTTTCGTGAACTGTGTAAATTCATTTGGCGCCGAAAATTCACTGTGTATACCAGAAATGAACTCTTGCTTGTAGGACGACATAGAGCATGGAGTTTAACTCCAATTCTAAATGAAAATTCAGAAGTGTATTCTCATCCATGAAACACAGTCTGTTTTAACGCAAGAAGCATGCTCTTCTTTTCAGCGTCCGCAATACAACAAGGTTCATGAGCATGCCAGGAAGAAAAGAACTGAGTTTCCTACTCATTCGGACCATATATAGTTCAACACTGCTTATGAAACTGATACAATCCACGTCATCTCGTCCATAGATGCTCTTTAGTTAATAGTGAAAATCGTATTGGTTTCGTGAACTGTGTAAATTCATTTGAGCCCAAAAATATCTGGGTTTGCCGGAAATGAACTCTTGATTGTAGGACGACATAGAGCATGGAGTTTATATCCGATTCTAAATGGAAATTCAGAAGAGTGTTTTCATCCATGAAACACGGTCTGTTTTAATGCAAGAAGGATGCTCCTCTTTCCAACATCTGCAATACAGCAAGAAACAGGAGCATGCCCAGAAAAAAAGAACTTTGTTTCCTACTCATACGGACCATATCTAGTTCAACTCTGCTTATGAAACTGATACAAAGCACAGCATCTCTTACATAGATGCACTTTAGTTAATAGTGAAAAACGTGTTGGGTTTGTGAACTGTGTAAATTCTTTTGAGCCGAAAATTCACTAACTTTACCAGAAATGTACTCTTGCTTGTAGGAAAACACAGATCATTTGGTTTAACTCAATTCCTGAAGGGAAATTCAGAAGGGTGTTCTCATCCATGAAACACGGTCTGTTTTAACGCTAGAAGCATGCTCTTCTTTCCAGCATCTGCAATACAGCTAGAAACATGAGCATGGCAAGAAAAAAAAGAACTGTGTTTCCTATTCATACGGACCATATTTAGTGCAACTCTGCTTATGAAACTGATACAAACCACAGCATCTCTTACATAGATGCTCTTTAGTTAATAGTGAAAATCGTATTGGTTTCGTGAACTTTTAAATTCATTTGAGCCGAAAAAAAACTGGGTTTACTGGAAATCAACTCTTGCTTGTAGGAAGACACAGATCCTTTGGTTAAACACAGTTTCTGATAGGAAATTCAGAGCAGTGTTCTCATCCCTGAAACACACTCCGTTTTATTGGATGAAGCATGCTCTTCTCTTCAGCGTCTGCAATACAACAAGGTTCATGAGCATGCCAGGATGAAAAGAACTGTGTTTCCTACTAATACGGACCATATCTAGTTCAACACTGCTTATGAAACTGATACAATCCACATCATCTCGTCCATAAATGCTCTTTAGTTAATAGTGAAAATCGTATTGGTTTCGTGAACTGTGTAAATTCATTTGAGCCCAAAAATATCTGGGTTTGCCGGAAATGAACTCTTGCTTGTAGGAAGACACAGAGCATGGAGTTTAACTCCGATTCTAAAGGGCAATTCAGAAAAGTGTTCTCATCCATGAAACACAGTCTGTTTTAATGCAAGAAGCATGTTCCTCTTTCCAGCATCTGCAATATAGCTAGAAACATGAGCATGGCAAGAAAAAAAGAACTGTGTTTCCTAATCATACAGACCATATTTAGTGCAACTCTGCTTATGAAACTGATACAAACCACAGCATCTCTTACATAGATGCTCTTTAGTTAATAGTGAAAATCGTATTGGTTTCGTGAACTTTGTAAATTCATTTGAACCGAAAAATAACTGGGATTACGGGAAATGAACTCTTGCTTGTAGGAAGATACAGATCCTTTGGTTAAACTCAGTTTCTGAAGGGAAATTCAGAGCAGTGTTCTCATCCATGAAACACACTCCGTTTTATTGGAAGAAGCATGCTCTTCTTTTCAGCGTCTGCAATACAGCAAGGTTCATGAGCATGTCAGGAAGAAAAGAACTGTGTTTCCTACTCATATGGACCATATCTAGTTCAACACTGCTTATGAAACTGATACAAAGCACAGCATCTCTTACATAGAGGCTCTTTAGTTAATAGTGAAAATCGTGTTGGTTTCGTGAAGTGTGTAAATTCATTTGGTGCTAAAAATTCAAAGCGTTTACCAGAAATGAACTCTTGCTTGTAGGACGACATGGAGCATGGAGTTAACTCCGTTTCTAAATGGAAATTCAGAAGAGTGTTCTCATCCATGAAACACAGTCTGTTTTACCGCAAGAAGCATGCTCCTTTTTCCAGCATCTGCAATACAGCAAGAAACATGAGCATGGCCAAAAAAAATGAACTGTGTTTCCTACTCATACGGACCATATATAGTTCAACTCTGCTTATGAAACTGATACAAAGTACAGCATCTCTTACATAGATGCACTTTAGTTAATAGTGAAAAACGTGTTGGGTTTGTGAACTGTGTAAATTTATTTGAGCCGAAAATTCACTGCATTTACCAGAAATGTACTATTGCTTGTAGAAAAACACAGATCATTTGGTTTAACTCAATTCCTGAAGGGAAATTCAGAAGAGTGTTCTCATCCATGAAACACAGTCTGTTTTAACGCTAGAAGCATGCTCTTCTTACCAGCATCTGCAATACAGCTAGAAACATGAGCATGGCAAGAAAAAAAGAACTGTGTTTCCTACTCATACGGACCATGTCTAGTTCAACTCTGCTCAGGAAACTGATACAAACCACAGCATCTCTTACATAGATGCTCTTTAGTTAAAAGTGAAAATCGTATTGGTTTCGTGAACTGTGTAAATTCATTTGAACCGAAAAATAACTGGGATTACGGGAAATGAACTCTTGCTTGTAGGAAGATACAGATCATTGGTTAAACTCAGTTTCTGAAGGGAAATTCAGAGCAGTGTTCTCATCCATGAAACACACTCCGTTTTATTGGAAGAAGCATGCTCTTCATTTCAGCATCTGCAATACAGCAAGAAACATGAGCATGCCCAGAAAAAAAGAACTGTGTTTCCTACTCATACGGACCATATCTCATTCAACTCTGCTTATGAAACTGATACAAACCACAGCATCTCTTACACAGATGCTCTTTAGTTAATAGTGAAAATCGTGTTGGTTTCGTGAACTGTGTAAATTCATTTGGAGCCAAAAATTCAATGTGTTTACAAGAAATGAACTCTTGCTTGTAGGACGACATAGAGCATGGAGTTTAACTCCAATTCTAAATGAAAATTCAGAAGTGTATTCTCATCCATGAAACACAGTCTGTTTTAACGCAAGAAGCATGCTCTTCTTTCCAGCATCTGCAATACAGCAAGAAAGATGAGCATGCCCAGAAAAAAAGAACTGTGTTTCATACTCATACAGACCATATCTCGTTCAACTCTGGTTATGAAACTGATACAAACCACAGCATCTCTTACATAGATGCTCTTTAGTTAATAGTGAAAATCGTGTTGGTTTCGTGAAGTGTGTAAATTCATTTGGTGCTATAAATTCACTGTGTTTACCAGAAATGAAATCTAGCTTGTAGGACGACATGGAGCATGGAGTTAACTCCGTTTCTAAATGGAAATTCAGAAGAGTGTTCTCATCCATGAAACACAGTCTGTTTTAACGCAAGAAGCATGCTCCTCTTTCCAGCTTCTGCAATACAGCTAGAAACATGAGCATGGCAAGAAAAAAAGAACTGTGTTTCCTATTCATACGGACCATATTTAGTGCAACTCTGCTTATGAAACTGATACAAACCACAGCATCTCTTACATAGATGCTCTTTAGTTAATAGTGAAAATCGTATTGGTTTTGTGAACTTTGTAAATTCATTTGAGCCGAAAAATAACTGGGATTACCGGAAATGAACTCTTGCTTGTAGGAAGACACAGATCCTTTGGTTATACTCAGTTTCTGAAGGGAAATTCAGAGCAGTGTTCTCATCCATGAAACACACTCCGTTTTATTGGAAGAAGCATGCTCTTCTTTTCAGCGTCTGCAATACAGCAAGAAACATGAGCATGCCCAGAAAAAAAGAACTTTGTTTCCTACTCATATGGATCATATCTAGTTCAACTCTGCTTATGAAACTGATACAATCCATATCATCTCTTACATAGATGCTCTTTAGTTAATAGTGAAAATCGTATTGGTTTCGTGAACTGTGTAAATTCATTTGAACCGTAAAATAACTGGGTTTACCAGATATGAACTGTTGATTGTAGGACGACATAGAGCATGGAGTTTATATCCGATTCTAAATGGAAATTCAGAAGAGTGTTCTCATCCATGAAACACGGTCTGTTTTAATGCAAGAAGGATGCTCCTCTTTCCAACATCTGCAATACAGCAAGAAACAGGAGCATGCCCAGAAAAAAAGAACTTTGTTTCCTACTCATACGGACCATATCTAGTTCAACTCTGCTTATGAAACTGATACAAAGCACAGCATCTCTTACATAGATGCACTTTAGTTAATAGTGAAAAACGTGTTGGGTTTGTGAACTGTGTAAATTCTTTTGAGCCGAAAATTCACTAACTTTACCAGAAATGTACTCTTGCTTGTAGGAAAACACATATCATTTGGTTTAACTCAATTCCTGAAGGGAAATTCAGAAGGGTGTTCTCATCCATGAAACACAGTCTGTTTTAATGCTAGAAGCATGCTCTTCTTTCCAGCATCTGCAATACAGCTAGAAACATGAGCATGGCAAGAAAAAAAAGAACTGTGTTTCCTATTCATACGGACCATATTTAGTGCAACTCTGCTTATGAAACTGATAAAAACCACAGCATCTCTTACATAGATGCTCTTTAGTTAATAGTGAAAATCGTATTGGTTTCGTGAACTTTTAAATTCATTTGAGCCGAAAAAAAACTGGGTTTACTGGAAATCAACTCTTGCTTGTAGGAAGACACAGATCCTTTGGTTAAACACACTTTCTGATGGGAAATTCAGAGCAGTGTTCTCATCCCTGAAACACACTCCGTTTTATTGGATGAAGCATGCTCTTCTTTTCAGCGTCTGCAATACAACAAAGTTCATGAGCATGCCAGGATGAAAAGAACTGTGTTTCATACTAATACGGACCATATCTAGTTCAACACTGCTTATGAAACTGACACAATCCACATCATCTCGTCCATAGATGCTCTTTAGTTAATAGTGAAAATCGTATTGGTTTGGTGAACTGTGTAAATTCATTTGAGCCCAAAAATATCTGGGTTTGCCGGAAATGAACTCTTGCTTGTAGGAAGACACAGATCATGGAGTTTAACTCCGATTCTAAAGGGCAATTCAGAAAAGTGTTCTCATCCATGAAACACATTCTGTTTTAATGCAAGAAGCATGTTCCTCTTTCCAGCATCTGCAATATAGCTAGAAACATGAGCATGGCAAGAAAAAAAGAACTGTGTTTCCTAATCATACAGACCATATTTAGTGCAACTCTGCTTATGAAACTGATACAAACCACAGCATCTCTTACATAGATGCTCTTTAGTTAATAGTGAAAATCGTATTGGTTTCGTGAACTTTGTAAATTCATTTGAACCGAAAAATAACTGGGATTACGGGAAATGAACTCTTGCTTGTAGGAAGATACAGATCCTTTGGTTAAACTCAGTTTCTGAAGGGAAATTCAGAGCAGTGTTCTCATCCATGAAACACACTCCGTTTTATTGGAAGAAGCATGCTCTTCATTTCAGCATCTGCAATACAGCAAGGAACATGACCATGCCCAGAAAAAAAGAACTGTGTTTCCTACTCATACGGACCATATCAAATTCAACTCTGCTTATGAAACTGATACAAACCACAGCATCTCTTACACAGATGCTCTTAAGTTAATAGTGAAAATCGTGTTGGTTTCGTGAACTGTGTAAATTCATTTGGTGCTAAAAATTCACTGCGTTTACCAGAAATGAACTCTTGCTTGTAGGACGACATGGAGCATGGAGTTAACTCCGTTTCTAAATGGAAATTCAAAGAGTGTTCTCATCCATGGAACACAGTCAGTTTTAACGCAAGAAGCATGCTCCTCTTTCCAGCATCTGCAATACAGCAAGAAACATGAGCATGGCCAGAAAAAATGAACTGTGTTTCCTACTCATACGGACCATATCTAGTTCAACTCTGCTTATGAAACTGATACAAAGCACAGCATCTCTTACATAGATGCACTTTAGTTAATAGTGAAAAACGTGTTGGGTTTGTGAACTGTGTAAATTCTTTTGAGCCGAAAATTCACTAACTTTACCAGAAATGTACTCTTGCTTGTAGGAAAACACAGATCATTTGGTTTAACTCAATTCCTGAAGGGAAATTCAGAAGGGTGTTCTCATCCATGAAACACAGTCTGTTTTAACGCTAGAAGCATGCTCTTCTTTCCAGCCTCTGAAATACAGCTAGAAACATGAGCATGGCAAGAAAAAAGAACTGTGTTTCCTACTCATACGGATCATATCTAGTTCAACTCTGCTTATGAAACTGATACAAACCACAGCATCTCTTACATAGATGCTCTTTAGTTAATAGTGAAAATCGTGTTGGTTTCGTGAACTGTGTAAATTCATTTGAGCCCCAAAATATCTGGGTTTACTGGAAATGAACGCTTGCTTGTAGGAGGACACAGAGCATGGCGTTAAACTCTGATTCTAAAGGGAAACTCAGAAAAGTGTTCTCATAAAGGAAACACAGCCTGGTTTAACGCAAGAAGCATGCTCTTCTTTCCAGCCTCTGAAATACAGCAAGAAACATGAGCATGGCCAGAAAAAAAGAACTGTGTTTCCTACTCATACAGACCATATCTCGTTCAACTCTGGTTATGAAACTGATACAACCCACACCATCTCTTACATAGATGCTCTTTAGTTAATAGTGAAAATCGTGTTGGTTTCGTGAAGTGTGTAAATTCATTTGGTACTAAAAATTCACTTCGTTTACCAGAAATGAACTCTTGCTTGTAGGACGACATGGAGCATGGAGTTAACTCCGTTTCTAAATGGAAATTCAGAAGAGTGTTCACATCCATGAAACACAGTCTGTTTTAACGCAAGAAGCATGCTCTTCTTTCCAGCATCTGCATTACAGCAAGAAACATAAGCATGCCCAGAAAAAAAGAACTGTGTTTAATACTCATACGGACCATAACTAGTTCAACTCTGCTTATGAAACTGATACAAACCACAGCATCTCTTACATAGATCCTCTTTAGTTAATAGTGAAAATCGTATTGGTGTCCTGAACTGTGTAAATTCATTTGAGCCGAAAAATAACTGAGTTTACCGGAAATGAACTCTTGCTTGTAGAAAGACACAGATACTTTTGTTAAACTCACTCTCTGAAGGGAAATTCAGAGCAGTGTTCTCATCCATGAAACACACTCCGTTTTATTGGAAGAAGCATGCTCTCCTTTTAAGCGTCTGCAATACAGCAAGGTTCATGAGCATGCCAGGAAGAAAAGAACTGTGTTTCCTACTAATACGGACCATATCTAGTTCAACACTGCTTATGAAACTGATACAATCCACATGATCTCGTCCATAGATGCTCTTTAGTTAATAGTGAAAATCGTATTGGTTTCCTGAACTGTGTAAATTCATTTGAGCCCAAAAATATCTGGATTTACCGGAAATGAACTCTGGCTTGTAGGAAGATACAGAGCATGGAGTTTAACTCAGATTCTAAAGGGAAATTCAGAAAAGTGTTCTCATCCATGAAACACATTCTGTTTTAATGCAAGAAGCATGGTCTTCTTTCCAGGATCTGCAATACAGCAAGGAACATGAGCATGCCCAGAAAAAAAGAACAGTGTTTCCTATTCATACGGACCATATCTAGTTCAACTCTGCTTATGATACTGATACAATCCATATCATCTCTTACATAGATGCTCTTTAGTTAATAGTGAAAATCGTATTGGTTTCGTGTACTGTGTAAATTCATTTGAGCCGAAAAATAACTGGGTTTACCGGAAATGAACGCTTGCTTGTAGGAGGACACAGAGCATGGCGTTAAACTCCGATTCTAAAGGGAAACTCAGAAAAGTGTTCTCATCAAGGAAACACAGTCTGGTTTAATGCAAGCAGCATGCTCTTCTTTCCAGCCTCTAAAATACAGCAAGAAACATGAGCATGGCCAGAAAAAAAGAACTGTGTTTCCTACTCATACAGACCATAACTCGTTCAACTCTGCTTATGAAACTGATACAACCCACAGCATCTCTTACATAGATGCTCTTTAGTTAATAATGAAAATCGTGTTGGTTTCGTGAAGTGTGTAAATTCATTTGGTGCTAAAAATTCACTTCGTTTACCAGAAATGAACTCTTGCTTGTAGGACGACATGGAGCATGGAGTAAACTCCGTTTCTAAATGGAAATTCAGAAGAGTGTTCGCATCCATGAAACACAGTCTGTTTTAACGCAAGAAGCATGCTCTTCTTTCCAGCATCTGCATTACAGCAAGAAACATAAGCATGCCCAGAAAAAAAGAACTGTGTTTAATACTCATACGGACCATAACTAGTTCAACTCTGCTTATGAAACTGATACAAACCACAGCATCTCTTACATAGATCCTCTTTAGTTAATAGTGAAAATCGTATTGGTGTCCTGAACTGTGTAAATTCATTTTAGCCGAAAAATAACTGAGTTTACCGGAAATGAACTCTTGCTTGTAGAAAGACACAGATCCTTTGGTTAAACTCAGTTTATGAAGGGAAATTCAGAGCAGTGTTCTCATCCATGAAACACACTCCGTTTTATTGGAAGAAGCATGCTCTCCTTTTCAGCGTCTGCAATACAGCAAGGTTCATGAGCATGCCAGGAAGAAAAGAACTGTGTTTCCTACTAATACGGACCATATCTAGTTCAACACTGCTTATGAAGCTGATACAATGCACATGATCTCGTCCATAGATGCTCTTTAGTTAATAGTTAAAATCGTATTGGTTTGCTGAACTGTGTAAATTCATTTGAGCCCCAAAATATCTGGGTTTACTGGAAATGAACGCTTGCTTGTAGGAGGACACAGAGCATGGCGTTAAACTCTGATTCTAAAGGGAAACTCAGAAAAGTGTTCTCATCAAGAAAACACAGCCTGGTTTAACGCAAGAAGCATGCTCTTCTTTCCAGCCTCTGAAATACAGCAAGAAACATGAGCATGGCCAGAAAAAAAGAACTGTGTTTCCTACTCATACAGACCATATCTCGTTCAACTCTGGTTATGAAACTGATACAACCCACAGCATCTCTTACATAGATGCTCTTTAGTTAATAGTGAAAATCGTGTTGGTTTTGTGAAGTGTGTAAATTCATTTGGCGCCGAAAATTCACTGCATTTACCAGAAATGAACTCTTGCTTGTAGGACGACATGGAGCATGGAGTTAACTCCGTTTCTAAATGGAAATTCAGAAGAGTGTTCGCATCCATGAAACACAGTCTGTTTTAACGCAAGAAGCATGCTCTTATTTCCAGCATCTGCATTACAGCAAGAAACATAAGCATGCCCAGAAAAAAAGAACTGTGTTTAATACTCATACGTACCATAACTAGTTCAACTCTGCTTATGAAACTGATACAAAACACAGCATCTCTTACATAGATCCTCTTTAGTTAATAGTGAAAATCGTGTTGGTTTCGTGAAGTGTGTAAATTCATTTGAGCCGAAAAATAACTGAGTTTACCGGAAATGAACTCTTGCTTGTAGAAAGACACAGATCCTTTGGTTAAACTCAGTTTCTGAAGGGAAATTCAGAGCAGTGTTCTCATCCATGAAACACACTCCGTTTTATTGGAAGAAGCATGCTCTCCTTTTAAGCGTCTGCAATACAGCAAGGTTCATGAGCATGCCAGGAAGAAAAGAACTGTGTTTCCTACTAATACGGACCATATCTAGTTCAACACTGCTTATGAAACTGATACAATCCACATGATCTCGTCCATAGATGCTCTTTAGTTAATAGTGAAAATCGCATTGGTTTCCTGAACTGTGAAAATTCATTTGAGCCCAAAAATATCTGGATTTACCGGAAATGAACTCTTGCTTGTAGGAAGATACGGAGCATGGAGTTTAACTCCGATTCTAAAGGGAAATTTAGAAAAGTGTTCTCATCCATAAAACACATTCTGTTTTAATGCAAGAAGCATGGTCTTCTTTCCAGTATCTGCAATACAGCAAGGAACATGAGCATCCCCAGAAAAAAAGAACTGTGTTTCCTACTCATACGGACCATATATTGTTCAACTCTGCTTATGAAACTGATACAATCCATATCATCTCTTACATAGATGCTCTTTAGTTAATAGTGAAAATCGTATTGGTTTCGTGAACTGTGTAAATTCATTTGAGCCGAAAAATAACTGGGTTTACTGGAAATGAACGCTTGCTTGTAGGAGGACACAGAGCATGGCGTTAAACTCCGATTCTAAAGGGAAACTAAGAAAAGTGTTCTCATCAAGGAAACACAGTCTGTTTTATCGCAAGAAGCATGCTCCTCTTTCCAGCATCTGCAATACAGCCAGAAACGTGAGCATGGCCAAAAAAAAAGAACTGTGTTTCCTACTCATACAGACCATATCTCGTTCAACTCTGGTTATGAAACTGATACGAACCACAGCATCTCTTACATAGATGCTCTTAAGTTAATAGTGAAAATCGTGTTGGTTTCGTGAACTGTGTAAATTCTTTTGAGCCGAAAATTCACTAACTTTACCAGAAATGTACTCTTGCTTGTAGGAAAACACAGATCATTTGGTTTAACTCAATTCCTGAAGGGAAATTCAGAAGAGTGTTCTCATCCATGAAACACAGTCTGTTTTAACGCTAGAAGCATGCTCTTCTTTCCAGCATCTGCAATACAGCTAGAAACATGAGCATGGCAAGAAAAAAAGAACTGTGTTTCCTACTCATACGGACCATGTCTAGTTCAACTCTACTCAGGAAACTGATACAAACCACAGCATATCTTACATAAATCCTCTATAGTTAATAGTTAAAATCGTATTGGTGTCCTGAACTGTGTAAAATCATTTGAGCCGAAAAATAACTGATTTTACCGGAAATGAACTCTTGCTTGTAGAAAGACACAGATCCTTTTGTTAAACTCAGTTTCTGAAGGGAAATTCAGAGTAGTGTTCTCATCCCTGAAACACACTCCGTTTTATTGGAAGAAGCATGCTCTCCTTTTAAGCGTCTGCAATACAGCAAGGTTCATGAGCATGCCATGAAGAAAATAACTGTGTTTCCTACTAATACGGACCATATCTAGTTCAACACTGCTTATGAAACTGATACAATCCACATGATCTCGTCCATAGATGCTCTTTAGTTAATAGTGAAAATCGTATTGGTTTCCTGAACTGTGTAAATTCATTTGAGCCCAAAAATATCTGGGTTTACCGGAAATGAACTCTTGCTAGTAGGAAGACACAGAGCATGGAGTTTAACTCCGATTCTAAAGGGAAATTCAGAAAAGTGTTCTCATCCATGAAACACATTCTGTTTTAATGCAAGAAGCATGCTCTTCTTTCCAGTATCTGCAATACAGCAAGGAACATGAGCATGCCCAGAAAAAAAGAACTGTGTTTCCTACTCATACGGACCATATATAGTTCAACTCTGCTTATGAAACTGATACAAACCACATCATCTCTTACATAGATGCTCTTTAGTTAATAGTGAAAATCGTGTTGGTTTCGTGAAGTGTGTAAATTCATTTGGTGCTAAAAATTCACTGCGTTTACCAGAAATGAACTCTTGCTTGTAGGACGAAATGGAGCATGGAGTTAACTCCGTTTCTAAATGGAAACTCAGAAAAGTGTTCTCATCAAGGAAACACAGTCTGTTTTATGGCAAGAAGCATGCTCCTCTTTCCAGCATCTGCAATACATCAAGAAACATGAGCATGGCCAGAAAAAAAGAACTGTGTTTCCTACTCATACAGACCATATCTCGTTCAACTCTGGTTATGAAACTGATACGAACCACAGCATCTCTTACATAGATGCTCTTTAGTTAATAGTGAAAATCGTGTTGGTTTCGTGAAGTGTGTAAATTCATTTGGCGCCGAAAATTCACTGCGTTTACCAGAAATGAACTCTTGCTTGTAGGACGACATGGAGCATGGAGTTAACTCCGTTTCTAAATGGAAATTCAGAAGAGTGTTCGCATCCATGAAACACAGTCTGTTTTAACGCAAGAAGCATGCTCTTCTTTCCAGCATCTGCAATACAGCAAGAAACATAATCATGCCCAGAAAAAAAGAACTGTGTTTAATACTCATACGGACCATAACTAGTTCAACTCTGCTTATGAAACTGATACAAACCACAGCATCTCTTACATAGATCCTCTTTAGTTAATAATGAAAATCGTATTGGTGTCCTGAACTGTGTAAATTCATTTGAGCCGAAAAATAACTGAGTTTACCGGAAATGAACTCTTGCTTGTAGAAAGACACAGATCCTTTGGTTAAACTCAGTTTCTGAAGGGAAATTCAGAGCAGTGTTCTCATCCATGAAACACACTCCGTTTCATTGGAAGAAGCATGCTCTCCTTTTAAGCGTCTGCAATACAGCAAGGTTCATGAGCATGCCAGGTAGAAAAGAACTGTGTTTTCTACTCATACGGATAATATCTAGTTCAAAACTGCTTATGCAACTGATACAATCCACATCATCTCGTCCAGAGATGCTCTTTAGTTAATAGTGAAAATCGTATTGGTTTCGTGAACTGTGTAAATTCATTTGACCCTAAAACTAAAGGGTTTTACCGGAAATGTACTCTTGCTTGTAGGACGACATAGAGGATGGAGTTTATATCTGATTCTAAATGGAAATTCAGAAGAGTGTTCTCATCCTTGAAACACAGTCTGTTTTAACCCAAGAAGCATGCTCCTCTTTCCAGCATCTGCAATACAGCAAGAAACATGAGCATGGCCAGAAAAAAGAACTGTGTTTTCTACTCATATGGACCATATCTAGTTCAACTCTGCTTATGAAACTAATAAAAAGCACAGCATCTCTTACATAGATGTACTTTAATTAACAGTGAAAAACCTGTTTTGTTTGTGAACTGTGTAAATTCATTTGAGCCGAAAATTCACTGCCTTTACCAGAAATGTACTATTGCTTGTAGGAAAACACAGATCATTTGGGTTAACTCAATTCCTGAAGGGAAATTCAGACGAGTGTTCTCATCCATGAAACACAGTCTGTTTTAACGCTAGAAGCATGCTCTTCTTTCCAGCATCTGCAATACAGCTAGAAACATGAGCATGGCAAGAAAAAAAGAAACTGTGTTTCCTACTCATACGGACCATATCTAATTCAAATCTGCTTATGAAACTGATATAAACCACAGCATCTCTTACATAGGTGCTCTTTAGTTAATAGTGAAAATCGTATTGGTTTCGTGAACTGTGTAAATTCATTTGAGCCGAAAAATTACTGAGTTTACTGGAAATGAACACTTGCTTGTAGGAAGACACAGATCCTTTGGTTAAACTCAGTTTCTGAAGGGAAATTCAGAGCAGTGTTCTCATCCATGAAACACTCTCCGTTTTATTGGAAGAAGCATGCTCTTCTTTTCAGCATCTGCAAGACAGCAAGGTTCATGAGCATGCCAGGAAGAAAAGAACTGCTTATGAAACTGATACAATCCACATCATCTCGTCCATAGATGCTCTTTAGTTAATAGTGAAAATCGTATTGGTTTCGTGAACTGTGTAAATTCATTTGAGCCCAAAAATATCTGGGTTTACCGGAAATGAACTCTTGCTTGTAGGAAGACAAAGAGCATGGAGTTTAACTCCGATTCAAAAGGGAAATTCAGAAAAGTGTTCTCATCCATGAAACACATTCTGTTTTAATGCAAGAAGCATGCTCTTCTTTCAAGCATCTGCAATACAGCAAGGAACATGAGCATGCCCAGAACAAAAGAAATGTGTTTCCTACTCATACGGATCATATCTCATTCAACTCTGCTTATGAAACTGATACAAACCACAGCATCTCTTACATAGATGCTCTTTAGTTAGTAGTGAAAATCGTGTTGGTTTCCTGAACTGTGTGAAATAATTTTGCCCTGAAAATTCACTCCGTTTACCAGAATTGAACTCTTGCTTGTAGGACGACATAGAGCATGGAGTTTATATCCGAATCTAAATGGAAATTCAGAAGAGTGTTCTCATCCATGAAACACAGTCTGTTTTAATGCTAGAAGCATGCACTTCTTTCCAGCATTGACAATACAGCTAGAAATATGAGCATGGCAAGAAAAAAAGAACTGTGTTTCCCACTCATACGTACCATATCTAGTTCAACACTGCTTATGAAACTGATACAATCCACATCAACTCGTCCATAGATGCTCTTTAGTTAATAGTGAAAATCGTATTGGTTTCGTGAACTTTGTAAATTCATTTGAGCCCAAAAATATCTGGGTTTACAGGAAATGAACTCTTACTTGTAGGAAGACAAAGAGCATGGAGTTTAACTCCGATTCTAAAGGGAAATTCAGAAAAGTGTTCTCATCCATGAAACACATTCTGTTTTAATGCAAGAAGCATGGTCTTCTTTCCAGTATCTGCAATACAGCAAGGAACATGAGCATGCCCAGAAAAAAAGAACAGTGTTTCCTACTCATACGGACCATATCTCGTTCAACTCTGGTTATGAAACTGATACGAACCACAGCATCTCTTACATAGATGTTCTTTAGTTAATAGTGAAAATCGTGTTGGTTTCGTGAAGTGTGTAAATTCATTTGGCGCCGAAAATTCACTGCGTTTACCAGAAATGAACTCTTGCTTGTAGGACGACATGGAGCATGGAGTTAACTCCGTTTCTAAATGGAAATTCAGAAGAGTGTTCGCATCCATGAAACACAGTCTGTTTTAAGGCAAGAAGCATGCTCTTCTTTCCAGCATCTGCAATACAGCAAGAAACATAAGCATGCCCAGAAAAAAAGAACTGTGTTTAATACTCATACGGACCATAACTAATTCAACTCTGCTTATGAAACTGATACAAACCACAGCATATCTTACATAAATCCTCTATAGTTAATAGTGAAAATCGTATTGGTGTCCTGACTGTGTAAATTCATTTGAGCCGAAAAATAACTGAGTTTACCGGAAATGAACTCTTGCTTGTAGAAAGACACAGATCCTTTGGTTAAACTCAGTTTCTGAAGGGAAATTCAGAGTAGTGTTCTCATCCATGAAACACACTCCGTTTTATTGGAAGAAGCATGCTCTCCTTTTAAGCGTCTGCAATACAGCAAGGTTCATGAGCATGCCAGGAAGAAAAGAACTGTGTTTCCTACTCATACGGACCATATCTAGTTCAACACTGCTTATGAAACTGATACAATCCACATCATCTCTTACATAGATGCTCTTTAGTTAATAGTGAAAATCGTATTGGTTTCGTGAACTGTTTAAATTCATTTGACCAAAAAATAACTGGGTTTACTGGAAATGAACTCTTGCTTGTAGGGAGACACAAATCCTTTGGTTAAACTCAGTTTCTGAAGGGAAATTCAGACCAGTGTTCTCATCCATGAAACACACAGAGCATGGAGTTAACTCCGTTTCTAAATGGAAATTCAGAAGAGTGTTCGCATCCATGAAACACAGTCTGTTTTAACGCAAGAAGCATGCTCTTTTTTCCGGCATCTTCAATACAGCAAGAAACATGAGCATGGCCAGAAAAAAAGAACAGTGTTTCTGACTCAAACGGACCATATCTAGTTCAACTCTGCTTATGAAACTGATACAAACCTCAGCCTCTCTTACATAGACGCTCTTTAGTTAATAGTGATAAACTTGTTCGGTTTCTCAACTGTGTAAATTAATTTGAGCCGAAAAATAACTGTGTTTACCGGAAATGAACTCTTTCTTGTAGGAAGACACAGAGCATGGCGTGTAACTCTGATTCTAAAGGGAAATTCAGAAAAGTGTTCTCGGAAATGAAACACAGTCTGTTTTAATGCAAGAAGCATGCTCTTCTTTCGAGCATCTGCAATACAGCAAGAAACATGAGCATGGCCAGAAAAAAAGAACTGTGGTTCTGACTAAAACGGACCATATCTAGTTCAACTCTGCTTATGAAACTGATACAAACCACAGCATCTCTTACTTAGATGCTCTTTAGTTAATAGTGAAAATCGTATTAGTTTCGTGAAATGTGCAAATTCATTTGACCAAAAAATAACTGAGTTTACCGGATATGAACTCTTGCTTGTAGGAAGACACAGATCCTTTGGTTAAACTCAGTTTCCGATGGGAAATTCAGAGCAGTGTTCTCATCCATTAAACACACTCCGTTCTATAGGAAGAAGCATGCTCTTCTATTCAGCGTCTGCAATACAGCAAGGTTCATGAGCATGAAAGGAAGAAAAAAACTGTGTTTCCTACTCATACGGACCATATCTAGTTCAATACTGCTTATGAAACTGATACAATCCATATCATCTCGACCATAGATGCTCTTTAGTTAATAGTGAAAATCGTATTGGTTTCGTGAACTTTGTATATTCATTTGAGCACAAAAATGTCTGGGTTTTCATGAAATGAACTCTTACTTGTAGGAAGACACAGAGAATGGAGTTTAACTCCAATTCTAAAGGGAAATTCAGAAAAGTGTTCTCATCCATGAAACACATTCTGTTTTAATGCAAGAAGCATGCTCTTCTTTCTAGCATCTGCAATACAGCAAGGAACATGAGCATGCCCAGAAAAAAAATACTGTGTTTCCAACTCATACGGACCATATCTCATTCAACTCTGCTTATGAAACTGATACAAACCACAGCATCTCTTACGCAGATGCTCTTTAGTTAATAGTGAAAATCGTGTTGGTTTCCTGAACTGTGTAAATTCATTTGGCGCCGAAAATTCACTGCGTTTACCAGAAATGTACTCTTGCTTGTAGGACGACATAGAGCATGGAGTTTAACTCCAATTCTAAATGGAAATTCAGAAGTGTGTTCTCATCCATGAAACACAGTCTGTTTTAACGCAAGAAGCATGCCCTTCTTTCCAGCATCTGCAATACAGCAAGAAACATGAGCATGCCCAGAAAAAAAGAACTTTGTTTCCTACTCATACGGATCATATCTAGTTCAACTCTGCTTATGAAACTGATACAATCCATATCATCTCTTACATAGATGCTCTTTAGTTAATAGTGAAAATCGTATTGGTTTCGTGAACTGTGTAAATTCATTTGAACCGTAAAATAACTGGGTTTACCGGATATGAACTCTTGATTGTAGGACGACATAGAGCATGGAGTTTTTATCCGATTCTAAATGGAAATTCAGAAGAGTGTTCTCATCCATGAAACACGGTCTGTTTTATTGCAAGAAGCATGCTCCTCTTTCCAACATCTGCAAAACAGCAAGAAACATGAGCATGCCCAGAAAAAAAGAACTTTGTTTCCTACTCATACGGACCATATCTAGTTCAACTCTGCTTATGAAACTGATACAAAGCACAGCATCTCTTACATAGATGCACATTAGTTAATAGTGAAAAACGTGTTGGGTTTGTGAACTGTGTAACTTCTTTTGAGCCGAAAATTCACTAACTTTACCAGAAATGTACTCTTGCTGTAGGAAAACACAGATCATTTGGTTTAACTCAATTCCTGAAGGGAAATTCAGAAGAGTGTTCTCATCCATGAAACACAGTCTGTTTTAACGCTAGAAGCATGCACTTCTTTCCAGCATTGGCAATACAGCTAGAAACATGAGCATGGCAAGAAAAAAAGAACTGTGTTTCCTACTCATACGGACCATATTTAGTGCAACCCTGCTTATGAAACTGATACAAACCACAGCATCTCTTACATAGATGTTCTTTAGTTAATAGTGAAAATCGTATTGGTTTCGTGAACTGTGTAAATTCATTTGAGCCGAAAAATAACTGAGTTTACCGGATATGAACTCTTGCTTGTAGGAAGACACAGATCCTTTGGTTAAACTCAGTTTCTGAAGGGAAATTCAGAGCAGTGTTCTCATCCATGAAACACACTCCGTTTTATTGGAAGAAGCATGCTCTTCTTTTCAGCGTCTGCAATTCAGCAAGGTTCATGAGCATGCCAGGAAGAAAAGAACTGTGTTTCCTACTCATACGGACCATATCTAGTTCAACATTGCTTATGAAACTGATACAATCCAAGTCATCTCGTCCATAGATGCTCTTTAGTTAAAAGTGAAAATCGTATTGGTTTCATGAACTGAGTAAATTCATTTGAGCCCAAAAATATCTGGGTTTACCGGAAATCAACTCTTGCTTGTAGGAAGACACAGAGCATGGAGTTTAAATCCGATTCTAAAGAGAAATTCAGAAAAGTGTTCTCATCCAAGAAACACATTCTGTTTTAACGCAAGAAGCATGCTCTTCTTTCCAGCATCTGCAATACAGCAAGGAACATGAGCATGACCAGAAAAAAAGAACTGTGTTTCCTACTCATACGGACCATATCTCATTAAACTCTGCTTATGAAACTGATACAAACCACAGCATCTCTTACACAGATGCTCTTTAGTTAATAGTGAAAATCGTGTTGGTTTCTTGAACTGTGTAAATTCATTTGGCTCCGAAAATTCACTGTGTTTACCAGAAATGAACTCTTGCTTGTAGGACGACATAGAGCATGGAGTTTAACTCCAATTCTAAATGGAAATACAGAAGTGTGTTCTCATCCATGAAACACAGTCTGTTTTAACGCAAGAAGCATGCTCTTCTTTCCAGCATCTGCAATACAGCAAGGAACATGAGCATGGCCAGAAAAAAAGAATTTTGTTACCCACTCATACGGACCATATCTAGTTCAACTCTGCTTATGTACTTGATACAAAGCACAGCATCCCTTACATAGATGCATTTATTTAATAGTGAAAAACGTGTTCGGGTTTAGAACTGTGAAAATTCATTTGAGCCGAAAATTCACTGCCTTTACCAGAAATATACTCTTGCATGTAGGAAAACACAGATCATTTAGTTTAACTCAATTCCTCAAGGGAAATTCAGAAGAGTGTTCTCATCCATGAAACACAGTCTGTTTTAACGCTGGAAGCATGCTCTTCTTTCCAGCATCTGCAATACAGCTAGAAACATGAGCATGGCAAGAAAAAAAGAACTGTGTTTCCTACTCATACAGACCATATCTTGTTCAACTCTGGTTATGAAACTGATACAAACCACAGCATCTCTTATATAGATGCTCTTTAGTTAAAAGTGAAAATCGTATTGGTTTCGTGATCTGTGTAAATTCATTTGAACCGAAAAATAACTGGGATTACCGGAAATGAACTCCTGCTTGTAGGAAGACACAGATCCTTTGGTTAAACTCAGTTTCTGAAGGGAAATTCAGAGCAGTGTTCTCATCCATGAAACACACTCCGTTTTATTGGAAGAAGCATGCTCTTCATTTCAGCATCTGCAATACAGCAAGGAACATGAGCATGCCCAGAAAAAAAGAACTGTGTTTCCTATGCATACGGACCATATCTCATTCAACTCTGCTTATGAAACTGATATAAACCACAGCATCTCTTACACAGATCATCTTTAGTTAATAGTGAAAATCGTGTTGGTTTCGTGAACTGTGTAAATTCATTTGGCGCCGAAAATTCACTGTGTATACCAGAAATGAACTCTTGCTTGTAGGACGACATAGAGCATGGAGTTTAACTCCAATTCTAAATGAAAATTCAGAAGTGTATTCTCATCCATGAAACACAGTCTGTTTTAACGCAAGAAGCATGCTCTTCTTTTCAGCGTCCGCAATACAACAAGGTTCATGAGCATGCCAGGAAGAAAAGAACTGAGATTCCTACTCATTCGGACCATATATAGTTCAACACTGCTTATGAAACTGATACAATCCACGTCATCTCGTCCATAGATGCTCTTTAGTTAATAGTGAAAATCGTATTGGTTTCGTGAACTGTGTAAATTCATTTGAGCCCAAAAATATCTGGGTTTGCCGGAAATGAACTATTGCTTGTAGGAAGACACAAACCATGGAGTTTAACTTCGATTCTAAAGGGAAATTCAGAAAAGTGTTCTCATCCATGAAACACATTCTGTTTTAATGCAAGAAGCATGCTCTTCTTTCAAGCATCTGCAATACAGCAAGGAACATGAGAATGTCCAGAATAAAAGAACTGTGTTTCCTACTCATATGGACCATATCTCATTCAACTCTGCTCATGAAACTGATACAAACCACAGCATCTCTTACATAGATGCTCTTTAGTTAGTAGTGAAAATCGTGTTGGTTTCCTGAACTGTGTGAAATCATTTTGCCCTGAAAATTCACTCCGTTTACCAGAATTGAACTCTTGCGTGTAGGACGACATAGAGCATGGAGTTTATATCCGAATCTAAATGGAAATTCAGAAGAGTGTTCTCATCCATGAAACACAGTCTGTTTTAACGCTAGAAGCATGCACTTCATTCCAGCCTTGGCAATACAGCTAGAAACATGAGCATGGCAAGAAAAAAAGAACTGTGTTTCCTACTCATACGAACCATATCTAGTTCAACTCTGCTAATGAAACTGATACAAACCACAGCATTTCTTACATAGATGCACTTTAGTTAATAGTGAAAATCGTGTTGGTTTCGTGAACTGTGTAAATTCATTTGGCGCCGAAAATTCACTGTGTATACCAGAAATGAACTCTTGCTTGTAGGACGACATAGAGCATGGAGTTTAACTCCAATTCTAAATGAAAATTCAGAAGTGTATTCTCATCCATGAAACACAGTCTGTTTTAACGCAAGAAGCATGCTCTTCTTTTCAGCGTCCGCAATACAACAAGGTTCATGAGCATGCCAGGAAGAAAAGAACTGAGATTCCTACTCATTCGGACCATATATAGTTCAACACTGCTTATGAAACTGATACAATCCACGTCATCTCGTCCATAGATGCTCTTTAGTTAATAGTGAAAATCGTATTGGTTTCGTGAACTGTGTAAATTCATTTGAGCCCAAAAATATCTGGGTTTGCCGGAAATGAACTATTGCTTGTAGGAAGACACAAACCATGGAGTTTAACTTCGATTCTAAAGGGAAATTCAGAAAAGTGTTCTCATCCATGAAACACATTCTGTTTTAATGCAAGAAGCATGCTCTTCTTTCAAGCATCTGCAATACAGCAAGGAACATGAGAATGTCCAGAATAAAAGAACTGTGTTTCCTACTCATATGGACCATATCTCATTCAACTCTGCTCATGAAACTGATACAAACCACAGCATCTCTTACATAGATGCTCTTTAGTTAGTAGTGAAAATCGTGTTGGTTTCCTGAACTGTGTGAAATCATTTTGCCCTGAAAATTCACTCCGTTTACCAGAATTGAACTCTTGCGTGTAGGACGACATAGAGCATGGAGTTTATATCCGAATCTAAATGGAAATTCAGAAGAGTGTTCTCATCCATGAAACACAGTCTGTTTTAACGCTAGAAGCATGCACTTCATTCCAGCCTTGGCAATACAGCTAGAAACATGAGCATGGCAAGAAAAAAAGAACTGTGTTTCCTACTCATACGAACCATATCTAGTTCAACTCTGCTAATGAAACTGATACAAACCACAGCATTTCTTACATAGATGCACTTTAGTTAATAGTGAAAATCGTATTGGTTTCGTGAACTGTGTAAATTCATTTGAGCCGAAAAATAACTGAGTTTACCGGATATGAACACTTGCTTGTAGGAAGACACAGATCCTTTGGTTAAACTCAGTTTCCGATGGGAAATTCAGAGCAGTGTTCTCATCCATTAAACACACTCCGTTCTATAGGAAGAAGCATGCTCTTCTTTTCAGCGTCTGCAATACAGCAAGGTTCATGAGCATGCCCAGAAAAAAAATACTGTGTTTCCAACTCATACGGACCATATCTCATTCAACTCTGCTTATGAAACTGATACAAACCACAGCATCTCTTACGCAGATGCTCTTTAGTTAATAGTGAAAATCGTGTTGGTTTCCTGAACTGTGTAAATTCATTTGGCGCCGAAAATTCACTGCGTTTACCAGAAATGTACTCTTGCTTGTAGGACGACATAGAGCATGGAGTTTAACTCCAATTCTAAATGGAAATTCAGAAGTGTGTTCTCATCCATGAAACACAGGCTGTTTTAACGCAAGAAGCATGCCCTTCTTTCCAGCATCTGCAATACAGCAAGAAACATGAGCATGCCCAGAAAAAAAGAACTTTGTTTCCTACTCATACGGATCATATCTAGTTCAACTCTGCTTATGAAACTGATACAATCCATATCATCTCTTACATAGATGCTCTTTAGTTAATAGTGAAAATCGTATTGGTTTCGTGAACTGTGTAAATTCATTTGAACCGTAAAATAACTGGGTTTACCGGATATGAACTCTTGATTGTAGGACGATATAGAGCATGGAGTTTATATCCGATTCTAAATGGAAATTCAGAAGAGTGTTCTCATCCATGAAACACGGTCTGTTTTATTGCAAGAAGCATGCTCCTCTTTCCAACATCTGCAATACAGCAAGAAACATGAGCATGCCCAGAAAAAAAGAACTTTGTTTCCTACTCATACGGACCATATCTAGTTCAACTCTGCTTATGAAACTGATACAAAGCACAGCATCTCTTACATAGATGCACTTTAGTTAATAGTGAAAAACGTGTTGGGTTTGTGAACTGTGTAACTTCTTTTGAGCCGAAAATTCACTAACTTTACCAGAAATGTACTCTTGCTGTAGGAAAACACAGATCATTTGGTTTAACTCAATTCCTGAAGGGAAATTCAGAAGAGTGTTCTCATCCATGAAACACAGTCTGTTTTAACGCTAGAAGCATGCACTTCTTTCCAGCATTGGCAATACAGCTAGAAACATGAGCATGGCAAGAAAAAAAGAACTGTGTTTCCTACTCATACGGACCATATTTAGTGCAACCCTGCTTATGAAACTGATACAAACCACAGCATCTCTTACATAGATGTTCTTTAGTTAATAGTGAAAATCGTATTGGTTTCGTGAACTGTGTAAATTCATTTGAGCCGAAAAATAACTGAGTTTACCGGATATGAACTCTTGCTTGTAGGAAGACACAGATCCTTTGGTTAAACTCAGTTTCTGAAGGGAAATTCAGAGCAGTGTTCTCATCCATGAAACACACTCCGTTTTATTGGAAGAAGCATGCTCTTCTTTTCAGCGTCTGCAATTCAGCAAGGTTCATGAGCATGCCAGGAAGAAAAGAACTGTGTTTCCTACCGATACGGACCATATCTAGTTCAACATTGCTTATGAAACTGATACAATCCAAGTCATCTCGTCCATAGATGCTCTTTAGTTAAAAGTGAAAATCGTATTGGTTTCATGAACTGAGTAAATTCATTTGAGCCCAAAAATATCTGGGTATACCGGAAATGAACTCTTGCTTGTAGGAAGACACAGAGCATGGAGTTTAAATCCGATTCTAAAGAGAAATTCAGAAAAGTGTTCTCATCCATGAAACACATTCTGTTTTAACGCAAGAAGCATGCTCTTCTTTCCAGCATCTGCAATACAGCAAGGAACATGAGCATGCCCAGAAAAAAAAAACTGTGTTTCCTACTCATACGGACCATATCTCATTCAACTCTGCTTATGAAACTGATACAAACCACAGCATCTCTTACACAGATGCTCTTTAGTTAATAGTGAAAATCGTGTTGGTTTCTTGAACTGTGTAAATTCATTTGGCTCCGAAAATTCACTGTGTTTACCAGAAATGAACTCTTGCTTGTAGGACGACATAGAGCATGGAGTTTAACTCCAATTCTAAATGGAAATTCAGAAGTGTGTTCTCATCCATGAAACACAGTCTGTTTTAACGCAAAAAGCATGCTCTTCTTTGCAGCATCTGCAATACAGCAAGGAACATGAGCATGGCCAGAAAAAAAGAATTTTGTTACCCACTCATACGGACCATATCTAGTTCAACTCTGCTTATGTACTTGATACAAAGCACAGCATCCCTTACATAGATGCATTTATTTAATAGTGAAAAACGTGTTCGGGTTTAGAACTGTGAAAATTCATTTGAGCCGAAAATTCACTGCCTTTACCAGAAATATACTCTTGCATGTAGGAAAACACAGATCATTTAGTTTAACTCAATTCCTCAAGGGAAATTCAGAAGAGTGTTCTCATCCATGAAACACAGTCTGTTTTAACGCTGGAAGCATGCTCTTCTTTCCAGCATCTGCAATACAGCTAGAAACATGAGCATGGCAAGAAAAAAAGAACTGTGTTTCCTACTCATACAGACCATATCTTGTTCAACTCTGGTTATGAAACTGATACAAACCACAGCATCTCTTATATAGATGCTCTTTAGTTAAAAGTGAAAATCGTATTGGTTTCGTGAACAGTGTAAATTCATTTGAACCGTAAAATAACTGGGTTTACAGGATATGAACTCTTGATTATAGGATGATATAGAGCATGGAGTTTATATCCGATTCTAAATGGAAATTCAGAAGAGTGTTCTCATCCATGAAACATGGTCTGTTTTATTGCAAGAAGCATGCTCCTCTTTCCAACATCTGCAATACAGCAAGAAACATGAGCATGCCCAGAAAAAAAGAACTTTGTTTCCTACTCATACGGACCATATCTAGTTCAACTCTGCTTATGAAACTGATACAAAGCACAGCATCTCTTACATAGATGCACTTTAGTTAATAGTGAAAAACGTGTTGGGTTTGTGAACTGTGTAACTTCTTTTGAGCCGAAAATTCACTAACTTTACCAGAAATGTACTCTTGCTGTAGGAAAACACAGATCATTTGGTTTAACTCAATTCCTGAAGGGAAATTCAGAAGAGTGTTCTCATCCATGAAACACAGTCTGTTTTAACGCTAGAAGCATGCACTTCTTTCCAGCATTGGCAATACAGCTAGAAACATGAGCATGGCAAGAAAAAAAGAACTGTGTTTCCTACTCATACGGACCATATTTAGTGCAACCCTGCTTATGAAACTGATACAAACCACAGCATCTCTTACATAGATGTTCTTTAGTTAATAGTGAAAATCGTATTGGTTTCGTGAACTGTGTAAATTCATTTGAGCCGAAAAATAACTGAGTTTACCGGATATGAACTCTTGCTTGTAGGAAGACACAGATCCTTTGGTTAAACTCAGTTTCTGAAGGGAAATTCAGAGCAGTGTTCTCATCCATGAAACACACTCCGTTTTATTGGAAGAAGCATGCTCTTCTTTTCAGCGTCTGCAATTCAGCAAGGTTCATGAGCATGCCAGGAAGAAAAGAACTGTGTTTCCTACTCATACGGACCATATCTAGTTCAACATTGCTTATGAAACTGATACAATCCAAGTCATCTCGTCCATAGATGCTCTTTAGTTAAAAGTGAAAATCGTATTGGTTTCATGAACTGTGTAAATTCATTTGAGCCCAAAAATATCTGGGTTTACCAGAAATGAACTCTTGCTTGTAGGAAGACACAGAGCATGGAGTTTAAATCCGATTCTAAAGAGAAATTCAGAAAAGTGTTCTCATCCATGAAACACATTCTGTTTTAATGCCAGAAGCATGCTCTTCTTTCCAGCATCTGCAATACAGCAAGGAACATGAGCATGCCCAGAAAAAAAGAACTGTGTTTCCTACTCATACGGACCATATCTCATTCAACTCTGCTTATGAAACTGATACAAACCACAGCATCTCTTACACAGATGCTCTTTAGTTAATAGTGAAAATCGTGTTGGTTTCGTGAACTGTGTAAATTCATTTGGTGCTAAAAATTCACTGTGTTTACCAGAAATGAACTCTTGCTTGTAGGACGACATAGAGCATGGAGTTTAACTCCAATTCTAAATGGAAATTCAGAAGTGTGTTCTCATCCATGAAACACAGTCTGTTTTAACGCAAGAAGCATGCTCTTCTTTCCAGCATCTGCAATACAGCAAGGAACATGAGCATGGCCAGAAAAAAAGAATTTTGTTACCCACTCATACGGACCATATCTAGTTCAACTCTGCTTATGTACTTGATACAAAGCACAGCATCCCTTACATAGATGCATTTATTTAATAGTGAAAAACGTGTTCGGGTTTAGAACTGTGAAAATTCATTTGAGCCGAAAATTCACTGCCTTTACCAGAAATATACTCTTGCATGTAGGAAAACACAGATCATTTAGTTTAACTCAATTCCTCAAGGGAAATTCAGAAGAGTGTTCTCATCCATGAAACACAGTCTGTTTTAACGCTGGAAGCATGCTCTTCTTTCCAGCATCTGCAATACAGCTAGAAACATGAGCATGGCAAGAAAAAAAGAACTGTGTTTCCTACTCATACAGACCATATCTTGTTCAACTCTGGTTATGAAACTGATACAAACCACAGCATCTCTTATATAGATGCTCTTTAGTTAAAAGTGAAAATCGTATTGGTTTCGTGATCTGTGTAAATTCATTTGAACCGAAAAATAACTGGGATTCCCGGAAATGAACTCCTGCTTGTAGGAAGACACAGATCCTTTGGTTAAACTCAGTTTCTGAAGGGAAATTCAGAGAAGTGTTCTCATCCATGAAACACACTCCGTTTTATTGGAAGAAGCATGCTCTTCATTTCAGCATCTGCAATACAGCAAGGAACATGAGCATGCCCAGAAAAAAAGAAGTGTGTTTCCTATGCATACAGACCATATCTCATTCAACTCTGCTTATGAAACTGATATAAACCACAGCATCTCTTACACAGATCATCTTTAGTTAATAGTGAAAATCGTGTTGGTTTCGTGAACTGTGTAAATTCATTTGGCGCCGAAAATTCACTGTGTATACCAGAAATGAACTCTTGCTTGTAGGACGACATAGAGCATGGAGTTTAACTCCAATTCTAAATGAAAATTCAGAAGTGTATTCTCATCCATGAAACACAGTCTGTTTTAACGTAAGAAGCATGCTCTTCTTTTCAGCGTCCGCAATACAACAAGGTTCATGAGCATGCCAGGAAGAAAAGAACTGAGTTTCCTACTCATTCGGACCATATATAGTTCAACACTGCTTATGAAACTGATACAATCCACGTCATCTCGTCCATAGATGCTCTTTAGTTAATAGTGAAAATCGTATTGGTTTCGTGAACTGTGTAAATTCATTTGAGCCCAAAAATATCTGGGTTTGCCGGAAATGAACTATTGCTTGTAGGAAGACACAGAGCATGGAGTTTAACTCCGATTCTAAAGGGAAATTCAGAAAAGTGTTCTCATCCATGAAACACATTCTGTTTTAATGCAAGAAGCATGCTCTTCTTTCAAGCATCTGCAATACAGCAAGGAACATGAGCATGCCCAGAACAAAAGAACTGTGTTTCCTACTCATATGGACCATATCTCATTCAACTCTGCTCATGAAACTGATACAAACCACAGCATCTCTTACATAGATACTCTTTAGTTAGTAGTGAAAATCGTGTTGGTTTCCTGAACTGTGTGAAATCATTTTGCCCTGAAAATTCACTCCGTTTACCAGAATTGAACTCTTGCGTGTAGGACGACATAGAGCATGGAGTTTATATCCGAATCTAAATGGAAATTCAGAAGAGTGTTCTCATCCATGAAACACAGTCTGTTTTAACGCTAGAAGCATGCACTTCATTCCAGCATTGGCAATACAGCTAGAAACATGAGCATGGCAAGAAAAAAAGAACTGTGTTTCCTACTCATACGTACCATATCTAGTTCAACTCTGCTAATGAAACTGATACAAACCACAGCATTTCTTACATAGATGCACTTTAGTTAATAGTGAAAATCGTATAGGTTTCATGAACTGTGTAAATTTATTTGAGCCGAAAAATAACTGAGTTTACCGGATATGAACACTTGCTTGTAGGAAGACACAGATCCTTTGGTTAAACTCAGTTTCCGATGGGAAATTCAGAGCAGTGTTCTCATCCATTAAACACACTCCGTTCTATAGGAAGAAGCATGCTCTTCTTTTCAGCGTCTGCAATACAGCAAGGTTCATGAGCATGAAAGGAAGAAAAAAACTGTGTTTCCTACTCATACGGACCATATCTAGTTCAATACTGCTTATGAAACTGATACAATCCATATCATCTCGACCATAGATGCTCTTTAGTTAATAGTGAAAATCGTATTGGTTTCGTGAACTTTGTATATTCATTTGAGCACAAAAATGTCTGGGTTTTCATGAAATGAACTCTTACTTGTAGGAAGACACAGAGAATGGAGTTTAACTCCGATTCTAAAGGGAAATTCAGAAAAGTGTTCTCATCCATGAAACACATTCTGTTTTAATGCAAGAAGCATGCTCTTCTTTCTAGCATCTGCAATACAGCAAGGAACATGAGCATGCCCAGAAAAAAAATACTGTGTTTCCAACACATACGGACCATATCTCATTAAACTCTGCTTATGAAACTGATACAAACCACAGCATCTCCTACGCAGATGCTCTTTAGTTAATAGTGAAAATCGTGTTGGTTTCCTGAACTGTGTAAATTCATTTGGCGCCGAAAATTCACTGCGTTTACCAGAAATGTACTCTTGCTTGTAGGACGACATAGAGCATGGAGTTTAACTCCAATTCTAAATGGAAATTCAGAAGTGTGTTCTCATCCATGAAACACAGTCTGTTTTAACGCAAGAAGCATGCCCTTCTTTCCAGCATCTGCAATACAGCAAGAAACATGAGCATGCCCAGAAAAAAAGAACTTTGTTTCCTACTCATACGGATCATATCTAGTTCAACTCTGCTTATGAAACTGATACAATCCATATCATCTCTTACATAGATGCTCTTTAGTTAATAGTGAAAATCGTATTGGTTTCGTGAACTGTGTAAATTCATTTGAACCGTAAAATAACTGGGTTTACCAGATATGAACTGTTGATTGTAGGACGACATAGAGCATGGAGTTTATATCCGATTCTAAATGGAAATTCAGAAGAGTGTTCTCATCCATGAAACACGGTCTGTTTTAATGCAAGAAGCATGCTCCTCTTTCCAACATCTGCAATACAGCAAGAAACATGAGCATGCCCAGAAAAAAAGAACTTTGTTTCCTACTCATACGGACCATATCTAGTTCAACTCTGCTTATGAAACTGATACAAAGCACAGCATCTCTTACATAGATGCACTTTAGTTAATAGTGAAAAACGTGTTGGGTTTGTGAACTGGGTAAATTCTTTTGAGCCGAAAATTCACTAACTTTACCAGAAATGTACTCTTGCTTGTAGGAAAACACAGATCATTTGGTTTAACTCAATTCCTGAAGGGAAATTCAGAAGAGTGTTCTCATCCAGGAAACACAGTCTGTTTTAACGCTAGAAGCATGCTCTTCTTTCCAGCATCTGCAATACAGCTAGAAACATGAGCATGGCAAGAAAAAAAGAACTGTGTTTCCTACTCATACGGACCATGTCTAGTTCAACTCTGCTCAGGAAACTGATACAAACCACAGCATCTCTTACATAGATGCTCTTTAGTTAAAAGTGAAAATCGTATTGGTTTCGTGAACTGTGTAAATTCATTTGAACCGAAAAATAACTGGGATTATGGAAATGAACTCTTGCTTGTAGGAAGATAAAGATCCTTTGGTTAAACTCAGTTTCTGAAGGGAAATTCAGAGCAGTGTTCTCATCCATGAAACACACTCCGTTTTATTGGAAGAAGCATGCTCTTCATTTCAGCATCTGCAATACAGCAAGGAACATGAGCATGCCCAGAAAAAAAGAACTGTGTTTCCTACTCATACGGAACATATCTCATTCAACTCTGCTTATGAAACTGATACAAACCACAGCATCTCTTACACAGATGCTCTTTAGTTAATAGTGAAAATCGTGTTGGTTTCGTGAACTGTGTAAATTCATTTGGAGCCGAAAATTCAATGTGTTTACAAGAAATGAACTCTTGCTTGTAGGACGACATAGAGCATGGAGTTTAACTCCAATTCTAAATGAAAATTCAGAAATGTATTCTCATCCATGAAACACAGTCTGTTTTAACGCAAGAAGCATGCTCTTCTTTCCAGCATCTACAATACAGCAAGAAAGATGAGCATGCCCAGAAAAAAAGAACTGTGTTTCCTACTCATACAGACCATATCTCGTTCAACTCTGGTTATGAAACTGATACAAACCACAGCATCTCTTACATAGATGCTCTTAAGTTAATAGTGAAAATCGTGTTGGTTTCGTGAAGTGTGTAAATTCATTTGGTGCTATAAATTCACTGTGTTTACCAGAAATGAACTCTAGCTTGTAGGACGACATGGAGCATGGAGTTAACTCCGTTTCTAAATGGAAATTCAGAAGAGTGTTCTCATCCATGAAACACGGTCTGTTTTAATGCAAGAAGCATGCTCCTCTTTCCGACATCTGCAATACAGCAAGAAACATGAGCATGCCCAGAAAAAAAGAACTTTGTTTCCTACTCATACGGACCATATCTTGTTCAACTCTGCTTATGAAACTGATACAAAGCACAGCATCTCTTACATAGATGCACTTTAGTTAATAGTGAAAAACGTGTTGGGTTTGTGAACTGTGTAAATTCTTTTGAGCCGAAAATTCACTAACTTTACCAGAAATGTACTCTTGCTTGTAGGAAAACACAGATCATTTGGTTTAACTCAATTCCTGAAGGGAAATTCAGAAGAGTGTTCTCATCCAGGAAACACAGTCTGTTTTAACGCTAGAAGCATGCTCTTCTTTCCAGCATCTGCAATACAGCTAGAAACATGAGCATGGCAAGAAAAAAAGAACTGTGTTTCCTACTCATACGGACCATGTCTAGTTCAACTCTGCTCAGGAAACTGATACAAACCACAGCATCTCTTACATAGATGCTCTTTAGTTAAAAGTGAAAATCGTATTGGTTTCGTGAACTGTGTAAATTCATTTGAACCGAAAAATAACTGGGATTACGGGAAATGAACTCTTGCTTGTAGGAAGATACAGATCCTTTGGTTAAACTCAGTTTCTGAAGGGAAATTCAGAGCAGTGTTCTCATCCATGAAACACACTCCGTTTTATTGGAAGAAGCATGCTCTTCATTTCAGCATCTGCAATACAGCAAGGAACATGAGCATGCCCAGAAAAAAAGAACTGTGTTTCCTACTCATACGGACCATATCTCATTCAACTCTGCTTATGAAACTGATACAAACCACAGCATCTCTTACACAGATGCTCTTTAGTTAATAGTGAAAATCGTGTTGGTTTCGTGAACTGTGTAAATTCATTTGGAACCGAAAATTCAATGTGTTTACAAGAAATGAACTCTTGCTTGTAGGACGACATAGAGCATGGAGTTTAACTCCAATTCTAAATGAAAATTCAGAAGTGTATTCTCATCCATGAAACACAGTCTGTTTTAACGCAAGAAGCATGCTCTTCTTTCCAGCATCTGCAATACAGCAAGAAAGATGAGCATGCCCAGAAAAAAAGAACTGTGTTTCCTACTCATACAGACCATATCTCGTTCAACTCTGGTTATGAAACTGATACAAACCACAGCATCTCTTACATAGATGCTCTTAAGTTAATAGTGAAAATCGTGTTGGTTTCGTGAAGTGTGTAAATTCATTTGGTGCTATAAATTCACTGTGTTTACCAGAAATGAACTCTAGTTTGTAGGACGACATGGAGCATGGAGTTAACTCCGTTTCTAAATGGAAATTCAGAAGAGTGTTCTCATCCATGAAACACAGTCTGTTTTAACGCAAGAAGCATGCTCCTCTTTCCAGCTTCTGCAATACAGCTAGAAACATGAGCATGGCAAGAAAAAAAGAACTGTGTTTCCTACTCATACGGACCATATTTAGTGCAACTCTGCTTATGAAACTGATACAAACCACAGCATCTCTTACATAGATGCTCTTTAGTTAATAGTGAAAATCGTATTGGTTTTGTGAACTTTGTAAATTCATTTGAACCGAAAAATAACTGGGATTACCGGAAATGAACTCTTGCTTGTAGGAAGACACAGATCCTTTGGTTAAACTCAGTTTCTGAAGGGAAATTCAGAGCAGTGTTCTCATCCATGAAACACACTCCGTTTTATTGGAAGAAGCATGCTCTTCTTTTCAGCGTCTGCAATACAGCAAGAAACATGAGCATGCCCAGAAAAAAAGAACTTTGTTTCCTACTCATACGGATCATATCTAGTTCCACTCTGCTTATGAAACTGATACAATCCATATCATCTCTTACATAGATGCTCTTTAGTTAATAGTGAAAATCGTATTTTTTTAGTGAACTGTGTAAATTCATTTGAACCGAAAAATAACTGGGTTTACCGGATATGAACTCTTGATTGTAGGACGACATAGAGCATGGAGTTTACATCCGATTCTAAATGGAAATTCAGAAGAGTTTTTTCATCCATGAAACACGGTCTGTTTTAATGCAAGAAGGATGCTCCTCTTTCCAACATCTGCAATACAGCAAGAAACAAGAGCATGCCCAGAAAAAAAGAACTTTGTTTCCTACTCATACGGACCATATCTAGTTCAACTCTGCTTATGAAACTGATACAAAGCACAGCATCTCTTACATAGATGCACTTTAGTTAATAGTGAAAAACGTGTTGGGTTTGTGAACTGTGTAAATTCTTTTGAGCCGAAAATTCACTAACTATACCAGAAATGTACTCTTGCTTGTAGGAAAACACAGATCATTTGGTTTAACTCAATTCCTGAAGGGAAATTCAGAAGGGTGTTCTCATCCATGAAACACAGTCTGTTTTAACGCTAGAAGCATGCTCTTCTTTCCAGCATCTGCAATACAGCTAGAAACATGAGCATGGCAAGAAAAAAAAGAACTGTGTTTCCTATTCATACGGACCATATTTAGTGCAACTCTGCTTATGAAACTGATACAAACCACAGCATCTCTTACATAGATGCTCTTTAGTTAATAGTGAAAATCGTATTGGTTTCGTGAACTTTTAAATTCATTTGAGCCGAAAAAAAACTGGGTTTACTGGAAATCAACTCTTGCTTGTAGGAAGACACAGATCCTTTGGTTAAACACAGTTTCTGATAGGAAATTCAGAGCAGTGTTCTCATACCTGAAACACACTCCGTTTTATTGGATGAAGCATGCTCTTCTCTTCAGCGTCTGCAATACAACAAGGTTCATGAGCATGCCAGGATGAAAAGAACTGTGTTTCCTACTAATACGGACCATATCTAGTTCAACACTGCTTATGAAACTGATACAATCCACATCATCTCGTTCATAAATGCTCTTTAGTTAATAGTGAAAATCGTATTGGTTTCGTGAACTGTGTAAATTCATTTGAGCCCAAAAATATCTGGGTTTGCCGGAAATGAACTCTTGCTTGTAGGAAGACACAGAGCATGGAGTTTAACTCCGATTCTAAAGGGCAATTCAGAAAAGTGTTCTCATCCATGAAACACAGTCTGTTTTAATGCAAGAAGCATGTTCCTCTTTCCAGCATCTGCAATATAGCTAGAAACATGAGCATGGCAAGAAAAAAAGAACTGTGTTTCCTAATCATACAGACCATATTTAGTGCAACTCTGCTTATGAAACTGATACAAACCACAGCATCTCTTACATAGATGCTCTTTAGTTAATAGTGAAAATCGTATTGGTTTCGTGAACTTTGTAAATTCATTTGAACCGAAAAATAACTGGGATTACGGGAAATGAACTCTTGCTTGAAGGAAGATACAGATCCTTTGGTTAAACTCAGTTTCTGAAGGGAAATTCAGAGCAGTGTTCTCATCCATGAAACACACTCCGTTTTATTGGAAGAAGCATGCTCTTCTTTTCAGCGTCTGCAATACAGCAAGGTTCATGAGCATGTCAGGAAGAAAAGAACTGTGTTTCCTACTCATATTGACCATATCTAGTTCAACACTGCTTATGAAACTGATACAAAGCACAGCATCTCTTACATAGAGGCTCTTTAGTTAATAGTGAAAATCGTGTTGGTTTCGTGAAGTGTGTAAATTCATTTGGTGCTAAAAATTCACAGCGTTTACCAGAAATGAACTCTTGCTTGTAGGACGACATGGAGCATGGAGTTAACTCCGTTTCTAAATGGAAATTCACAAGAGTGTTCTCATCCATGAAACACAGTCTGTTTTACCGCAAGATGCATGCTCCTCTTTCCAGCATCTGCAATACAGCAAGAAACATGAGCATGGCCAAAAAAAATGAACTGTGTTTCCTACTCATACGGACCATATATAGTTCAACTCTGCTTATGAAACTGATACAAAGTACAGCATCTCTTACATAGATGCACTTTAGTTAATAGTGAAAAACGTGTTGGGTTTGTGAACTGTGTAAATTTATTTGAGCCGAAAATTCACTGCATTTACCAGAAATGTACTATTGCTTGTAGAAAAACACAGATCATTTGGTTTAACTCAATTCCTGAAGGGAAATTCAGAAGAGTGTTCTCATCCATGAAACACAGTCTGTTTTAACGCTAGAAGCATGCTCTTCTTACCAGCATCTGCAATACAGCTAGAAACATGAGCATGGCAAGAAAACAAGAACTGTGTTTCCTACTCATACGGACCATGTCTAGTTCAACTCTGCTCAGGAAACTGATACAAACCACAGCATCTCTTACATAGATGCTCTTTAGTTAAAAGTGAAAATCGTATTGGTTTCGTGAACTGTGTAAATTCATTTGAACCGAAAAATAACTGGGATTACGGGAAATGAACTCTTGCTTGTAGGAAGATACAGATCCTTTGGTTAAACTCAGTTTCTGAAGGGAAATTCAGAGCAGTGTTCTCATCCATGAAACACACTCCGTTTTATTGGAAGAAGCATGCTCTTCATTTCAGCATCTGCAATACAGCAAGAAACATGAGCATGCCCAGAAAAAAAGAACTGTGTTTCCTACTCATACGGACCATATCTCATTCAACTCTGCTTATGAAACTGATACAAACCACAGCATCTCTTACACAGATGCTCTTTAGTTAATAGTGAAAATCGTGTTGGTTTCGTGAACTGTGTAAATTCATTTGGAGCCAAAAATTCAATGTGTTTACAAGAAATGAACTCTTGCTTGTAGGACGACATAGAGCATGGAGTTTAACTCCAATTCTAAATGAAAATTCAGAAGTGTATTCTCATCCATGAAACACAGTCTGTTTTAATGCAAGAAGCATGCTCTTCTTTCCAGCATCTGCAATACAGCAAGAAAGATGAGCATGCCCAGAAAAAAAGAACTGTGTTTCCTACTCATACAGACCATATCTCGTTCAACTCTGGTTATGAAACTGATACAAACCACAGCATCTCTTACATAGATGCTCTTAAGTTAATAGTGAAAATCGTGTTGGTTTCGTGAAGTGTGTAAATTCATTTGGTGCTATAAATTCACTGTGTTTACCAGAAATGAAATCTAGCTTGTAGGACGACATGGAGCATGGAGTTAACTCCGTTTCTAAATGGAAATTCAGAAGAGTGTTCTCATCCATGAAACACAGTCTGTTTTAACGCAAGAAGCATGCTCCTCTTTCCAGCTTCTGCAATACAGCTAGAAACATGAGCATGGCAAGAAAAAAAGAACTGTGTTTCCTATTCATACGGACCATATTTAGTGCAACTCTGCTTATGAAACTGATACAAACCATAGCATCTCTTACATAGATGCTCTTTAGTTAATAGTGAAAATCGTATTGGTTTTGTGAACTTTGTAAATTCATTTGAGCCGAAAAATAACTGGGATTACCGGAAATGAACTCTTGCTTGTAGGAAGACACAGATCCTTTGGTTATACTCAGTTTCTGAAGGGAAATTCAGAGCAGTGTTCTCATCCATGAAACACACTCCGTTTTATTGGAAGAAGCATGCTCTTCTTTTCAGCGTCTGCAATACAGCAAGAAACATGAGCATGCCCAGAAAAAAAGAACTTTGTTTCCTACTCATACGGATCATATCTAGTTCAACTCTGCTTATGAAACTGATACAATCCATATCATCTCTTACATAGATGCTCTTTAGTTAATAGTGAAAATCGTATTGGTTTCGTGAACTGTGTAAATTCATTTGAACCGAAAAATAACTGGGTTTACCGGATATGAACTCTTGATTGTAGGATGACATAGAGCATGGAGTTTATATCCGATTCTAAATGGAAATTCAGAAGAGTGTTCTCATCCATGAAACACGGTCTGTTTTAATGCAAGAAGGATGCTCCTCTTTCCAACATCTGCAATACAGCAAGAAACAGGAGCATGCCCAGAAAAAAACAACTTTGTTTCCTACTCATACGGACCATATCTAGTTCAACTCTGCTTATGAAACTGATACAAAGCACAGCATCTCTTACATAGATGCACTTTAGTTAATAGTGAAAAACGTGTTGGGTTTGTGAACTGTGTAAATTCTTTTGAGCCGAAAATTCACTAACTTTACCAGAAAAGTACTCTTGCTTGTAGGAAAACACAGATCATTTGGTTTAACTCAATTCCTGAAGGGAAATTCAGAAGGGTGTTCTCATCCATGAAACACAGTCTGTTTTAATGCTAGAAGCATGCTCTTCTTTCCAGCATCTGCAATACAGCTAGAAACATGAGCATGGCAAGAAAAAAAAGAACTGTGTTTCCTATTCATACGGACCATATTTAGTGCAACTCTGCTTATGAAACTGATACAAACCACAGCATCTCTTACATAGATGCTCTTTAGTTAATAGTGAAAATCGTATTGGTTTCGTGAACTTTTAAATTCATTTGAGCCGAAAAAAAACTGGGTTTACTGGAAATCAACTCTTGCTTGTAGGAAGACACAGATCCTTTGGTTAAACACACTTTCTGATGGGAAATTCAGAGCAGTGTTCTCATCCCTGAAACACACTCCGTTTTATTGGATGAAGCATGCTCTTCTTTTCAGCGTCTGCAATACAACAAAGTTCATGAGCATGCCAGGATGAAAAGAACTGTGTTTCATACTAATACGGACCATATCTAGTTCAACACTGCTTATGAAACTGACACAATCCACATCACCTCGTCCATAGATGCTCTTTAGTTAATAGTGAAAATCGTATTGGTTTCGTGACCTGTGTAAATTCATTTGAGCCCAAAAATATCTGGGTTTGCCGGAAATGAACTCTTGCTTGTAGGAAGACACAGAGCATGGAGTTTAACTCCGATTCTAAAGGGCAATTCAGAAAAGTGTTCTCATCCATGAAACACAGTCTGTTTTAATGCAAGAAGCATGTTCCTCTTTCCAGCATCTGCAATATAGCTAGAAACATGAGCATGGCAAGAAAAAAAGAACTGTGTTTCCTAATCATACAGACCATATTTAGTGCAACTCTGCTTATGAAACTGATACAAACCACAGCATCTCTTACATAGATGCTCTTTAGTTAATAGTGAAAATCGTATTGGTTTCGTGAACTTTGTAAATTCATTTGAACCGAAAAATAACTGGGATTACGGGAAATGAACTCTTGCTTGTAGGAAGATACAGATCCTTTGGTTAAACTCAGTTTCTGAAGGGAAATTCAGAGCAGTGTTCTCATCCATGAAACACACTCCGTTTTATTGGAAGAAGCATGCTCTTCATTTCAGCATCTGCAATACAGCAAGGAACATGAGCATGCCCAGAAAAAAAGAACTGTGTTTCCTACTCATACGGACCATATCAAATTCAACTCTGCTTATGAAACTGATACAAACCACAGCATCTCTTACATAGATGCACTTTAGTTAATAGTGAAAAACGTGTTGGGTTTGTGAACTGTATAAATTCTTTTGAGCCGAAAATTCACTAACTTTACCAGAAATGTACTCTTGCTTGTAGGAAAACACAGATCATTTGGTTTAACTCAATTCCTGAAGGGAAATTCAGAAGGGTGTTCTCATCCATGAAACACAGTCTGTTTTAACGCTAGAAGCATGCTCTTCTTTCCAGCCTCTGAAATACAGCTAGAAACATGAGCATGGCAAGAAAAAAAGAACTGTGTTTCCTACTCATACGGATCATATCTAGTTCAACTCTGCTTATGAAACTGATACAAACCACAGCATCTCTTACATAGATGCTCTTTAGTTAATAGTGAAAATCGTGTTGGTTTCGTGAAGTGTGTAAATTCATTTGGTGCTAAAAATTCACTGTGTTTACCAGAAATGAACTCTTGCTTGTAGGACGACATGGAGCATGGAGTTAACTCCGTTTCTAAATGGAAATTCAGAAGAGTGTTCTCATCCATGAAACACAGTCTGTTTTAACGCAAGAAGCATGCTCCTCTTTCCAGCATCTGCAATACAGGAAGAAACATGAGCATGGCCAGAAAAAATGAACTGTGTTTCCTACTCATACGGACCATATCTAGTTCAACTCTGCTTATGAAACTGATACAAAGCACAGCATCTCTTACATAGATGCCCTTTAGTTAATAGTGAAAATCGTGTTGGTTTCGTGAAGTGTGTAAATTCATTTGGTGCTAAAAATTCACTGCGTTTACCAGAAATGAACTCTTGCTTGTAGGACGACATGGAGCATGGAGTTAACTCCGTTTCTAAATGGAAATTCAGAAGAGTGTTCCCATCCATGAAACACAGTCTGTTTTAACGCAAGAAGCATGCTCCTCTTTCCAGCATTTGCAATATAGCAAGAAACATGAGCATGGCCAGAAAAAATGAACTGTGTTTCCTACTCATACGGACCATATCTAGTTCAACTCTGCTTATGAAACTGATACAAAGCACAGCATCTCTTACATAGATGCACATTAGTTAATAGTGAAAAACGTGTTGGGTTTGTGAACTGTGTAAATTAATTTGAGCCGAAAATTCACTGCCTTTACCAGAAATGTAGTATTGCTTGGAGGAAAACACAGATCATTTGGTTTGACTCAATTCCTGAAAGGAAATTCAGAAGAGTGTTCTCATCCATGAAACACATTCTGTTTTAATGCAAGAAGCATGCTCTTCTTTCCAGCATCTGCAATACAGCAAGAAACATGAGCATGCCCAGAAAAAAAGAACTGTGTTTCCTACTCATACGGACCATATCTAGTTCAACACTGCTTATGAAACTGATACAATCCACAGCATCTCTTACATAGATGCTCTTTAGTTAATAGTGAAAATCGTGTTGGTTTCGTGAACTGTGTAAATTCATTTGAACCCCAAAATATCTGGGTTTACTGGAAATGAACGCTTGCTTGTAGGAGGACACAGAGCATGGCGTTAAACTCTGATTCTAAAGGGAAACTCAGAAAAGTGTTCTCATAAAGGAAACACAGCCTGGTTTAACGCAAGAAGCATGCTCTTCTTTCCAGCCTCTGAAATACAGCAAGAAACATGAGCATGGCCAGAAAAAAAGAACTGTGTTTCCTACTCATACAGACCATATCTCGTTCAACTCTGGTTATGAAACTGATACAACCCACAGCATCTCTTACATAGATGCTCTTTAGTTAATAGTGAAAATCGTGTTGGTTTCGTGAAGTGTGTAAATTCATTTGGTACTAAAAATTCACTTCGTTTACCAGAAATGAACTCTTGCTTGTAGGACGACATGGAGCATGGAGTTAACTCCGTTTCTAAATGGAAATTCAGAAGAGTGTTCACATCCATGAAACACAGTCTGTTTTAACGCAAGAAGCATGCTCTTCTTTCCAGCATCTGCATTACAGCAAGAAACATAAGCATGCCCAGAAAAAAAGAACTGTGTTTAATACTCATACGGACCATAACTAGTTCAACTCTGCTTATGAAACTGATACAAACCACAGCATCTCTTACATAGATCCTCTTTAGTTAATAGTGAAAATCGTATTGGTGTCCTGAACTGTGTAAATTCATTTGAGCCGAAAAATAACTGAGTTTACCGGAAATGAACTCTTGCTTGTAGAAAGACACAGATCCTTTGGTTAAACTCAGTTTCTGAAGGGAAATTCAGAGCAGTGTTCTCATCCATGAAACACACTCCGTTTTATTGGAAGAAGCATGCTCTCCTTTTCAGCGTCTGCAATACAGCAAGGTTCATGAGCATGCCAGGAAGAAAAGAACTGTGTTTCCTACTAATACGGACCATATCTAGTTCAACACTGCTTATGAAGCTGATACAATGCACATGATCTCGTCCATAGATGCTCTTTAGTTAATAGTGCAAATCGTATTGGTTTCCTGAACTGTGTAAATTCATTTGAGCCCAAAAATATCTGGATTTACCAGAAATGAACTCTTGCTTGTAGGAAGATACAGAGCATGGAGTTTAACTCCGATTATAAAGGGAAATTCAGAAAAGTGTTCTCATCCATGCAACACATTCTGTTTTAATGCAAGAAGCATGGTCTTCTTTCCAGTATCTGCAACACAGCAAGGAACATGAGCATGCGCAGAAAAAAAGAACTGTGTTTCCTACTCATACGGACCATATATAGTTCAACTCTGCTTATGAAACTGATACAATCCGTATCATCTCTTACATAGATGCTCTTTAGTTAATAGTGAAAATCGTATTGGTTTCGTGTACTGTGTAAATTCATTTGAGCCGAAAAATAACTGGGATTACCGGAAATGAACGCTTGCTTGTAGGAGGACACAGAGCATGGCGTTAAACTCCGATTCTAAAGGGAAACTCAGAAAAGTGTTCTCATCAAGGAAACACAGTCTGGTTTAATGCAAGAAGCATGCTCTTCTTTCCAGCCTCTGCAATACAGCAAGAAACATGAGCATGGCCAGAAAAAAAGAACTGTGTTTCCTACTCATACAGACCATATCTCGTTCAACTCTGGTTATGAAACTGATACGAACCACAGCATCTCTTACATAGATGCTCTTTAGTTAATAGTGAATATCGTGTTGGTTTCGTGAAGTGTGTAAATTCATTTGGTGCTAAAAATTCACTGCGTTTACCAGAAATGAACTCTTGCTTGTAGGACGATATGGAGCATGGAGTTAACTCCGTTTCTAAATGGAAACTCAAAAAAGTGTTCTCATCAAGGAAACACAGTCTGTTTTATCGCAAGAAGCATTCTCCTCTTTCCAGCATCTGCAATACAGCAAGAAACATAAGCATGCCCAGAAAAAAAGAACTGTGTTTAATACTCATACGGACCATAACTAATTCAACTCTGCTTATGAAACTGATACAAACCACAGCATATCTTACATAAATCCTCTATAGTTAATAGTGAAAATCGTATTGGTGTCCTGAACTGTGTAAATTCATTTGAGCCGAAAAATAACTGAGTTTACCGGAAATGAACTCTTGCTTGTAGAAAGACACAGATCATTTGGTTAAACTCGGTTTCTGAAGGGAAATTCAGAGTAGTGTTCTCATCCATGAAACACACTCCGTTTTATTGGAAGAAGCATGCTCTCCTTTTAAGCGTCTGCAATACAGCAAGGTTCATGAGCATGCCAGGAAGAAAAGAACTGTGTTTCCTACTCATACGGACCATATCTAGTTCAACACTGCTTATGAATCTGATACAATGCACATCATCTCGTCCATAGATGCTCTTTAGTTAATAGTGAAAATCGTATTGGTTTGCTGAACTGTGTAAATTCATTTGAGCCCCAAAATATCTGGGTTTACTGGAAATGAACGCTTGCTTGTAGGAGGACACAGAGCATGGCGTTAAACTCTGATTCTAAAGGGAAACTCAGAAAAGTGTTCTCATCAAGAAAACACAGCCTGGTTTAACGCAAGAAGCATGCTCTTCTTTCCAGCCTCTGAAATACAGCAAGAAACATGAGCATGGCCAGAAAAAAAGAACTGTGTTTCCTACTCATGCAGACCATATCTCGTTCAACTCTGGTTATGAAACTGATACAACCCACAGCATCTCTTACATAGATGCTCTTTAGTTAATAGTGAAAATCGTGTTGGTTTTGTGAAGTGTGTAAATTCATTTGGCGCCGAAAATTCACTGCATTTACCAGAAATGAACTCTTGCTTGTAGGACGACATGGAGCATGGAGTTAACTCCGTTTCTAAATGGAAATTCAGAAGAGTGTTCGCATCCATGAAACACAGTCTGTTTTAACGCAAGAAGCATGCTCTTATTTCCAGCATCTGCATTACAGCAAGAAACATAAGCATGCCCAGAAAAAAAGAACTGTGTTTAATACTCATATGTACCATAACTAGTTCAACTCTGCTTATGAAACTGATACAAAACACAGCATCTCTTACATAGATCCTCTTTAGTTAATAGTGAAAATCGTATTGGTGTCCTGAACTGTGTAAATTCATTTGAGCCGAAAAATAACTGAGTTTACCGGAAATGAACTCTTGCTTGTAGAAAGACACAGATCCTTTGGTTAAACTCAGTTTCTGAAGGGAAATTCAGAGCAGTGTTCTCATCCTTGAAACACACTCCGTTTTATTGGAAGAAGCATGCTCTCCTTTTAAGCGTCTGCAATACAGCAAGGTTCATGAGCATGCCAGGAAGAAAAGAACTGTGTTTCCTACTAATACGGACCATATCTAGTTCAACACTGCTTATGAAACTGATACAATCCACATCATCTCGTCCATAGATGCTCTTTAGTTAATAGTGAAAATCGTATTGGTTTCCTGAACTGTGAAAATTCATTTGAGCCCAAAAATATCTGGATTTACCGGAAATGAACTCTTGCTTGTAGGAAGATACGGAGCATGGAGTTTAACTCCGATTCTAAAGGGAAATTTAGAAAAGTGTTCTCATCCATGAAACACATTCTGTTTTAATGCAAGAAGCATGGTCTTCTTTCCAGTATCTGCAATGCAGCAAGGAACATGAGCATCCCCAGAAAAAAAGAACTGTGTTTCCTACTCATACGGACCATATATTGTTCAACTCTGCCTATGAAACTGATACAATCCATATCATCTCTTACATAGATGCTCTTTAGTTAATAGTGAAAATCGTATTGGTTTCGTGAACTGTGTAAATTCATTTGAGCCGAAAAATAACTGGGTTTACTGGAAATGAACGCTTGCTTGTAGGAGGACACAGAGCATGGCGTTAAACTCCGATTCTAAAGGGAAACTCAGAAAAGTGTTCTCATCAAGGAAACACAGTCTGTTTTATCGCAAGAAGCATGCTCCTCTTTCCAGCATCTGCAATACAGCCAGAAACGTGAGCATGGCCAAAAAAAAAGAACTGTGTTTCCTACTCATACAGACCATATCTCGTTCAACTCTGGTTATGAAACTGATACGAACAACAGCATCTCTTACATAGATGCTCTTAAGTTAATAGTGAAAATCGTGTTGGTTTCGTGAACTGTGTAAATTCTTTTGAGCCGAAAATTCACTAACTTTACCAGAAATGTACTCTTGCTTGTAGGAAAACACAGATCATTTGGTTTAACTCAATTCCTGAAGGGAAATTCAGAAGAGTGTTCTCATCCATGAAACACAGTCTGTTTTAACGCTAGAAGCATGCTCTTCTTTCCAGCATCTGCAATACAGCTAGAAACATGAGCATGGCAAGAAAAAAAGAATTGTGTTTCCTACTCATACGGACCATGTCTAGTTCAACTCTACTCAGGAAACTGATACAAACCACAGCATATCTTACATAAATCCTCTATAGTTAATAGTTAAAATCGTATTGGTGTCCTGAACTGTGTAAAATCATTTGAGCCGAAAAATAACTGATTTTACCGGAAATGAACTCTTGCTTGTAGAAAGACACAGATCCTTTTGTTAAACTCAGTTTCTGAAGGGAAATTCAGAGTAGTGTTCTCATCCCTGAAACACACTCCGTTTTATTGGAAGAAGCATGCTCTCCTTTTAAGCGTCTGCAATACAGCAAGGTTCATGAGCATGCCAGGAAGAAAAGAACTGTGTTTCCTACTAATACGGACCATATCTAGTTCAACACTGCTTATGAAACTGATACAATCCACATGATCTCGTCCATAGATGCTCTTTAGTTAATAGTGAAAATCGTATTGGTTTCCTGAACTGTGTAAATTCATTTGAGCCCAAAAATATCTGGGTTTACCGGAAATGAACTCTTGCTAGTAGGAAGACACAGAGCATGGAGTTTAACTCCGATTCTAAAGGGAAATTCAGAAAAGTGTTCTCATCCATGAAACACATTCTGTTTTAATGCAAGAAGCATGCTCTTCTTTCCAGTATCTGCAATACAGCAAGGAACACGAGCATGCCCAGAAAAAAAGAACTGTGTTTCCTACTCATACGGACCATATATAGTTCAACTCTGCTTATGAAACTGATACAAACCACATCATCTCTTACATAGATGCTCTTTAGTTAATAGTGAAAATCGTGTTGGTTTCGTGAAGTGTGTAAATTCATTTGGTGCTAAAAATTCACTGCGTTTACCAGAAATGAACTCTTGCTTGTAGGACGACATGGAGCATGGAGTTAACTCCGTTTCTAAATGGAAATTCAGAAGAGTGTTCGCATCCATGAAACACAGTCTGTTTTAAGGCAAGAAGCATGCTCTTCTTTCCAGCATCTGCATTACAGCAAGAAACATAAGCATGCCCAGAAAAAAAGAACTGTGTTTAATACTCATACGGACCATAACTAATTCAACTCTGCTTATGAAACTGATACAAACCACAGCATATCTTACATAAATCCTCTATAGTTAATAGTGAAAATCGTATTGGTGTCCTGAACTGTGTAAATTCATTTGAGCCGAAAATTCACTGAGTTTACCGGAAATGAACTCTTGCTTGTAGAAAGACACAGATCCTTTGGTTAAACTCAGTTTCTGAAGGGAAATTCAGAGTAGTGTTCTCATCCATGAAACACACTCCGTTTTATTGGAAGAAGCATGCTCTCCTTTTAAGCGTCTGCAATACAGCAAGGTTCATGAGCATGCCAGGAAGAAAAGAACTGTGTTTCCTACTCATACGGACCATATCTAGTTCAACACTGCTTATGAAACTGATACAATCCACATGATCTCGTCCATAGATGCTCTTTAGTTAATAGTGAAAATCGTATTGGTTTCGTGAACTGTTTAAATTCATTTGACCAAAAAATAACTGGGTTTACTGGAAATGAACTCTTGCTTGTAGGGAGACACAGATCCTTTGGTTAAACTCAGTTTCTGAAGGGAAATTCAGACCAGTGTTCTCATCCATGAAACACACAGAGCATGGAGTTAACTCCGTTTCTAAATGGAAATTCAGAAGAGTGTTCGCATCCATGAAACACAGTCTGTTTTAACGCAAGAAGCATGCTCTTTTTTCCGGCATCTTCAATACAGCAAGAAACATGAGCATGGCCAGAAAAAAAGAACAGTGTTTCTGACTCAAACGGACCATATCTAGTTCAACTCTGCTTATGAAACTGATACAAACCTCAGCCTCTCTTACATAGATGCTCTTTAGTTAATAGTGATAAACTTGTTCGGTTTCTGAACTGTGTAAATTAATTTGAGCCGAAAAATAACTGTGTTTACCGGAAATGAACTCTTTCTTGTAGGAAGACACAGAGCATGGCGTGTAACTTGATTCTAAAGGGAAATTCAGAAAAGTGTTCTCGGAAATGAAACACAGTCTGTTTTAATGCAAGAAGCATGCTCTTCTTTCGAGCATCTGCAATACAGCAAGAAACATGAGCATGGCCAGAAAAAAAGAACTGTGGTTCTAACTAAAACGGACCATATCTAGTTCAACTCTGCTTATGAAACTGATACAAACCACAGCATCTCTTACTTAGATGCTCTTTAGTTAATAGTGAAAATCGTATTAGTTTCGTGAAATGTGCAAATTCATTTGACCAAAAAATAACTGGGTTTACTGGAAATGAACTCTTGCTTGTAGGGAGACACAGATCCTTTGGTTAAACACAGTTTCTGAAGGGAAATTCAGACCAGTGTTCTCATCCATGAAACACACTTTGTTTTAACGCAAGAAGCATGCTCTCTTTTCCGGCATCTTCAATACAGCAAGAAACATGAGCCTGGCCAGAAAAAAAGAACAGAGTTTCCTACTCATACAGACCATATCTCGTTCAACTCTGGGTATGAAACTGATACAAACCACAGCATCTCTTACACAGATGCTCTTTAGTTAATAGTGAAAATCGTGTTGGTTTCGTGAAGTGTGTAGATTCATTTGCGCCGAAAATTCACTGCGTTTACCAGAAATGAACTCTTGCTTGTAGGAAAACACTGAGCATTTGGTTTAACTCAATTCCTGAAGGGAATTCAGAAGAGTGTTCTCATCCATGAAACACAGTCTGTTTTAACGCTAGAAGCATGCTCTTCTTTCCAGCATCTGCAATACAGCTAGAAATATGAGCATGGCAAGAAAAAAAGAACTGTGTTTCCTACTAATACGGACCATATCTAGTTCAACTCTGCTTAGGAAACTGATACAAACCACAGCATCTCTCACGTAGGTGCTCTTTAGTTAGTAGTGAAACTCGTGTTGGTTTTGTGAACTGTGTAAAATCATTTGGCGCTGAAAATTCACTGCGTTTACCAGAAATGAACTCTTTCTTGTAGGACGACATAGAGCATGGAGTTTAACTCCGATTCAAATTGGAGATTCAGAAAAGTGTTCTCATCCATGAAACACAGTCGGTTTTAACGCAAGAAGAATGGTCTTCTTATATCACCTTCAATACTGCAAGAAACATGAGCATGGCCAGAAAAAAAGAACTGAGTTTCCTACTCATGCAGACCATATCTCGTTCAACTCTGGGTATGAAACTGATACAAACCACAGCATTTCTTACATAGATGCACTTTAGTTAATAGTGAAAAACGTGTTGGGTTTGTGAACTGTGTAAATTCATTGGCGCCGAAAATTCACTGCATTTACCAGAAATGAACTCTTGCTTGTAGGAAAACACTGATCATTTGGTTTACCTCAATTCCTGAAGGGAAATTCAGAAGAGTGTTCTCATCCATGAAACACAGTCTGTTTTAACGCTAGAAGCATGCTCTTCATTCCAGCATCTGCAATACAGCTAGAAACATGAGCATGGCCAGAAATAAAGAACTGTGTTTCCTACTAATACGGACCATATCTAGTTCAACTCTGCTTAGGAAACTGATACAAACCACAGCATCTCTTACATAGACGCTCTTTAGTTAGTAGTGAAAATTGTGTTGGTTTTGTGAACTGTGTAAATTCATTTGGCGCTGAAAATTCACTGCGTTTACCAGAAATGAACTCTTGCTTGTAGGACGACATAGAGCATGGAGTTTAACTCCGATTCTAAATTGAATTTCAGAAGAGTGTTCTCATCCATGAAACACAGTCTGTTTTAACGCTAGAAGCGTGCTCTTCTTTCCAGCATCTGCAATACAGCTAGAAACATGAGCATGGCAAGAAAAAAAGAACTGTGTTTCCTACTCCTACGGACCATATTTAGTGCAACTCTGCTTATGAAACTGATACAAACCACAGCATTTCTTACATAGATGCTCTTTCGTTAATAGTGAAAATCGTATTGGTTTCGTGAACTTTGTAAATTCATTTGAGCCGAAAAATAACTGGGTTTACCGGAAATGAACTCTTGCTTGTAGGAAGACACAGATCCTTTGGTTAAACTAGTTTCTGAAGGGAAATTCAGAGCAGTGTTTTCATCCATGAAACACACTCCGTTTTATTGGAAGAAGCATGCTCTTCTTTTCAGCGTCTGCAATACAGCAAGGAACATGAGCATGCCCAGAAAAAAAGAACTGTGTTTCCTACTCATACAGACCAAATCTCATTCAACTCTGCTTATGAAACTGATACAAAGCACAGCATCTCTTACATAACTACACTTTAGTTAATAGTGAAAAACGTGTTGGTTTCGTGAACTGTGTAAATTCATTTGGCGCCGAAAATTCACTGTGATTACCAGAAATGAACTCTTGCTTGTAGGACGACATAGAGCATGGAGTTTAACTCCAATTCTAAATGGAAATTCAGAAGAGTGTTCTCATCTATGAAACACAGTCTGTTTTAACGCAAGAAGCATGCTCTTCTTGCCAGCATCTGCAATAGAGCAAGAAACATGAGCATGCCAGAAAAAAAGAACTGTGTTTCCTACTCATACGGACCATATCTAGTTCAACTCTGCATATGAAACTGATACAATCCATATGATCTCTTACATAGATGCTCTTTAGTTAATAGTGAAAATCGTGTTGTTTTCCAAAACTGTGTAAATTCATTTGAGCCGAAAAATAACTGGATTTACCGGAAAAGAACTCTTGCTTGTAGCAAGACAAAGAGCCTGGAGTTTACTCCGATTCTAAAGGAAAATTCAGAAAAGTGTTCTCATCCATGAAACACATTCTGTTTTAATGGAAGAAGCATGCTCTTCTTTCCAGCATCTGCAATACAAAAAGGTACGTGAGCATGCCCAGAAAAAAAAAAAACTGTGTTTCCTACTCATACGGAACATATCTCATTCAACTCTGCTTATGACACTGATACAAGCCACTGCATCTCTTACACAGATGCTCTTTAGTTAATAGTGAAAATCGTGTTGGTTTCGTGAACTGTGTAAATTCATTTGGCGCCGAAAATTCACTGCGTTTACCAGAAATGAACTCTTGCTTGTAGGACTTCATAGAGCATGGAGTTTAACTCCAATTCTAAATGGAAATTCAGAAGTGTGTTCTCATCCATGAAACACAGTCTGTTTTAACGCAAGAAGCATGCTCTTCTTTCCATCATCTGCAATACAGCAAGAAACATGAGCATGCCCAGAAAAAAAGAACTGTGTTTCCTACACATACGGACCATATCTAGTTCAACTCTGCTTATGAAACTGATACAATCCATATGATCTCTTACATAGATGCTCTTTAATTAATAGTGAAAATCGTATTGGTTTCGTGAACTGTGTAAATTCATTTGAGCCGAAAAATAACTGGGTTTACCGGAAATGAACACTTGCTTGTAGGAGGACACAGAGCATGGCGTTAAACTCCGATTCTAAAGGGAAACTCAGAAAAGCGTTCTCATCAAGGAAACACAGTCTGGTTTAATGCAAGAAGCATGCTCTTCTTTCCAGCATCTGCAATACAGCAAGAAACATGAGCATGGCCAGAAAAAAAGAACTGTGTTTCCTACTCATACAGACCATATCTCGTTCAACTCTGGTTATGAAACTGATACAAACCACAGCATCTCTTACATAGATGCTCTTTAGTTAGTAGTGAAAATCGTGTTGGTTTGTGAACTGTGTAAATTCATTTGGCGCCGAAAATTCACTGCGTTTACCAGAAATGAACTCTTGCTTGTAGGACGACATAGAGCATTGAGTTTAACTCTGATTCAAATTGGAGATTCAGAAGAATGTTCTCAACCATGAAACACAGTCTGTTTTAACGCTAGAAGCATGCTCTTCTTTCCAGCATCTGTAATACAGCTAGAAACATGAGCATGGCAAGAAAAAAAGAACTGTGTTTCCTACTCATACGGACCATATCTAGTTCAACTCTGCTTAGGAAACTGATACAAACCACAGCATCTCTCACATAGGTGCTCTTTAGTTAATAGTGAAAATCGTATTGGTTTCCAAAACTGTGTAAATTCATTTGAGTCGAAAAATAACTGAAAGGAACTCTAGCTTGTAGGAGGACACAGATCCTTTGGTTACACTGAGTTTCTTAAGGGAAATTCAGAGCAGTGTTCTCATCCATGAAACACATATGTGTTATTGGAAGAAGCATGCTCTTCTTTTCAGCGTCTGCAATACAGCAAGGAACATGAGCATGCCAGGAAGAAAAGAACTGTGTTTCCTACTCATACGGACCATATCTAGTTCAACACTGATTATGAAACTGATACAAACCACATCATCTCTTCCATAGATGCTGTTTATTTAATAGTGAAAATCGTATTGGTTTCGTGAACTGTGTAAATTCATTTGAGCCTAAAAATAACAGGGTTTACCGGAAATGAAGTCTTGCTTGTAGGAAGACACAGGGCATGGCCTTAAACTCTGATTCTAATGGGATACTCAGAAAAGTGTTCTCATCAAGGAAACACAGTATAGTTTAATGCAAGAAGCATGATCTTCTTTCCAACCTCTGCAATACAGCAAGAAACATGAGCATGGCCAGAAAAAATGAACTGTGTTTCCTACTCTAAAGGACCATATCTCGTTTAACTCTGCTTATGAAACTGATACAAACCACAGCATCTCTTACATAGATGCACTTTAGTTCATAGTGAAAAACGTGATGGGTTTGTGAACTGTTTAAATTCATTTGAGCCGAAAATTCACTGCCTTTACCACAAATGTTCTCTTGCTTGTAGGAAAACACAGAACATTTAGTTTAACTCAATTCCTGAAGGGAAATTCCGAAGAGTGTTCTCATCCATGAAACACAGTCTGTTTTAACGCTAGAAGCGTGCTCTTCTTTCCAGCCTCTGCAATAGAGCTAGAAACATGAGCATGGCAAGAAAAATAGAACTGTGTTTCCTACTAATACGGACCATATTTAGTGCAACTCTGCTTATGAAACTGATACAAACCACAGCATCACTTACATAGAAGCTCTTTCGTTAATAGTGAAAATCGTATTGGTTTCGTGAACTTTGTAAATTCATTTGAGCCGAAAAATAACTGGGTTTACCGGAAATGAACTCTTGCTTGCAGGAAGACACAGATCCTTTGGTTAAACTCAGTTTCTGAAGGGAAATTCAGAGCAGTGTTTTCATCCATGAAACACACTCTGTTTTATTGGAAGAAGCATGCTCTTCTTTTCAGCGTCTGCAATACAGCAAGGAACATGAGCATGCCCAGAAAAAATGAACTGTGTTTCCTACTCATACAGACCAAATCTCATTCAACTCTGCTTATGAAACTGATACAAAGCACAGTATCTCGTACATAGATGCACTTTAGTTAATAGTGAAAAACTTGTTGGGTTTGTGAACTGTGTAAATTAATTTAAGCCGAAAACTCATTGCCTTTACCAGAAATGTACTATTGCTTGTAGGAAAACACAGATCATTTGGTTTAACTCAATTCCTGAAGGGAAATTCAGAAGAGTGTTCTCATCCATGAAACACAGTCTGTTTTAACGCTAGAAGCATGCTCTTCTTTCCAGCATCTGCAATTCAGCTAGAACCTGAGCATGCCTAGAAAAAAAGAACTGTGTTTCCTACTCATACAGACCAAATCTCATTCAACTCTGCTTATGAAACTGATACAAACCACAGCATCTCTTACAGATGCTCTTTAGTTAATAGTGAAAATCTTGTTGGTTTCGTGAACTGTGTAAATTCATTTTGCGCCGAAAATTCACTGTGTTTACCAGAAATGAACTCTTGCTTGTAGGACGACATAGAGCATAGAGTTTAACTCCAATTCTAAATGGAAATTCAGAAGAGTGTTCTCATCTATGAAACACAGTCTGTTTTAACGCAAGAAGCATGCTCTTCTTGCCAGCATCTGCAATACAGCAAGAAACATGAGCATGCCCAGAAAAAAAGAACTGTGTTTCCTACTCATTCGGACCATATCTAGTTCAATTCTGCATATGAAACTGATACAATCCATATGATCACTTACATAGATGCTCTTTAGTAAATAGTGAAAAACGTGTTGGGTTTGTGAACTGTGTAAATTCATTTGAGCCGAAAATTCACTGCCTTTACCACAAATGTACTATTACTGGTAGGAAAACACAGAACATTGAGTTTAACTCAATTCCTGAAGGGAAATTCAGAAGAATGTTCTCATCCATGAAACACAGTCTGTTTTAACGCTAGAAGCATGCTCTTCTTTCCAGCATCTGCAATTCAGCTAGAAACATGAGTATGGCAAGAAAAAAAGAACTGTGTTTCCTACTCATAAGGACCATATTTAGTGCAACTCTGCTTATTAAACTGATACAAACCACAGCATCTCTTAAATAGATGCTCTTTAGTTAATAGTGAAAATCGTATTGTTTTCCAGAACTGTGTAAATTCATTTGAGCCGAAAAATAACTGGGTTTACCGGAAATGAACTCTTGCTTGTAGGAAGACACAGATCCTTTGGTTAAACTCAGTTTCTAAAGGGAAATTCAGGGCAGTGTTCTCATCCATGAAACACACTCCGTTTTATTGGAAGAAGCATGCTCTTCTTTCCACCATCTGCAATTCAGCTAGAAACATGAGTATGGCAAGAAAAAAAGAACTGTGTTTCCTACTCATAAGGACCATATTTAGTGCAACTCTGCTTATTAAACTGATACAAACCACAGCATCTCTTACATAGATGCTCTTTAGTTAATAGTGACAATCGTATTGGATTCCTGAACTGTGTAAACTCATTTGAGCCGAAAAATAACTGGGTTTACCGGAAATGAACGCTTGCTTGTAGGAGGACACAGAGCATTGCGTTAAAATCCGATTCTAAAGGGAAACTCACAAAAGTGTTCTCATCAAGGAAACACAGTCTGGTTTAATGCAAGAAGCGTGCTCTTCTTTCCAGCCCCTGCAATACAGCAAGAAACATGAGCATGGCCAGAAAAAAAGAACTGTGTTTCCTACTCATACGGACCATATCTAGTTCAACTCTGCATATGAAACTGATACAATCCATATGATCTCTTACATAGATGCTCTTTAGTTAATAGTGAAAATCGTGTTGTTTTCCAAAACTGTGTAAATTCATTTGAGCCGAAAAATAACTGGATTTACCGGAAAAGAACTCTTGCTTGTAGCAAGACAAAGAGCCTGGAGTTTACTCCGATTCTAAAGGAAAATTCAGAAAAGTGTTCTCATCCATGAAACACATTCTGTTTTAATGGAAGAAGCATGCTCTTCTTTCCAGCATCTGCAATACAAAAAGGTACGTGAGCATGCCCAGAAAAAAAAAAAACTGTGTTTCCTACTCATACGGAACATATCTCATTCAACTCTGCTTATGACACTGATACAAGCCACTGCATCTCTTACACAGATGCTCTTTAGTTAATAGTGAAAATCGTGTTGGTTTCGTGAACTGTGTAAATTCATTTGGCGCCGAAAATTCACTGCGTTTACCAGAAATGAACTCTTGCTTGTAGGACTTCATAGAGCATGGAGTTTAACTCCAATTCTAAATGGAAATTCAGAAGTGTGTTCTCATCCATGAAACACAGTCTGTTTTAACGCAAGAAGCATGCTCTTCTTTCCATCATCTGCAATACAGCAAGAAACATGAGCATGCCCAGAAAAAAAGAACTGTGTTTCCTACACATACGGACCATATCTAGTTCAACTCTGCTTATGAAACTGATACAATCCATATGATCTCTTACATAGATGCTCTTTAATTAATAGTGAAAATCGTATTGGTTTCGTGAACTGTGTAAATTCATTTGAGCCGAAAAATAACTGGGTTTACCGGAAATGAACACTTGCTTGTAGGAGGACACAGAGCATGGCGTTAAACTCCGATTCTAAAGGGAAACTCAGAAAAGCGTTCTCATCAAGGAAACACAGTCTGGTTTAATGCAAGAAGCATGCTCTTCTTTCCAGCATCTGCAATACAGCAAGAAACATGAGCATGGCCAGAAAAAAAGAACTGTGTTTCCTACTCATACAGACCATATCTCGTTCAACTCTGGTTATGAAACTGATACAAACCACAGCATCTCTTACATAGATGCTCTTTAGTTAGTAGTGAAAATCGTGTTGGTTTGTGAACTGTGTAAATTCATTTGGCGCCGAAAATTCACTGCGTTTACCAGAAATGAACTCTTGCTTGTAGGACGACATAGAGCATTGAGTTTAACTCTGATTCAAATTGGAGATTCAGAAGAATGTTCTCAACCATGAAACACAGTCTGTTTTAACGCTAGAAGCATGCTCTTCTTTCCAGCATCTGTAATACAGCTAGAAACATGAGCATGGCAAGAAAAAAAGAACTGTGTTTCCTACTCATACGGACCATATCTAGTTCAACTCTGCTTAGGAAACTGATACAAACCACAGCATCTCTCACATAGGTGCTCTTTAGTTAATAGTGAAAATCGTATTGGTTTCCAAAACTGTGTAAATTCATTTGAGTCGTAAAATAACTGAAAGGAACTCTAGCTTGTAGGAGGACACAGATCCTTTGGTTACACTGAGTTTCTTAAGGGAAATTCAGAGCAGTGTTCTCATCCATGAAACACATATGTGTTATTGGAAGAAGCATGCTCTTCTTTTCAGCGTCTGCAATACAGCAAGGAACATGAGCATGCCAGGAAGAAAAGAACTGTGTTTCCTACTCATACGGACCATATCTAGTTCAACACTGATTATGAAACTGATACAAACCACATCATCTCTTCCATAGATGCTGTTTATTTAATAGTGAAAATCGTATTGGTTTCGTGAACTGTGTAAATTCATTTGAGCCTAAAAATAACAGGGTTTACCGGAAATGAAGTCTTGCTTGTAGGAAGACACAGGGCATGGCCTTAAACTCTGATTCTAATGGGATACTCAGAAAAGTGTTCTCATCAAGGAAACACAGTATGGTTTAATGCAAGAAGCATGATCTTCTTTCCAACCTCTGCAATACAGCAAGAAACATGAGCATGGCCAGAAAAAATGAACTGTGTTTCCTACTCTAAAGGACCATATCTCGTTTAACTCTGCTTATGAAACTGATACAAACCACAGCATCTCTTACATAGATGCACTTTAGTTCATAGTGAAAAACGTGATGGGTTTGTGAACTGTTTAAATTCATTTGAGCCGAAAATTCACTGCCTTTACCACAAATGTTCTCTTGCTTGTAGGAAAACACAGAACATTTAGTTTAACTCAATTCCTGAAGGGAAATTCCGAAGAGTGTTCTCATCCATGAAACACAGTCTGTTTTAACGCTAGAAGCGTGCTCTTCTTTCCAGCCTCTGCAATAGAGCTAGAAACATGAGCATGGCAAGAAAAATAGAACTGTGTTTCCTACTCATACGGACCATATTTAGTGCAACTCTGCTTATGAAACTGATACAAACCACAGCATCACTTACATAGAAGCTCTTTCGTTAATAGTGAAAATCGTATTGGTTTCGTGAACTTTGTAAATTCATTTGAGCCGAAAAATAACTGGGTTTACCGGAAATGAACTCTTGCTTGCAGGAAGACACAGATCCTTTGGTTAAACTCAGTTTCTGAAGGGAAATTCAGAGCAGTGTTTTCATCCATGAAACACACTCCGTTTTATTGGAAGAAGCATGCTCTTCTTTTCAGCGTCTGCAATACAGCAAGGAACATGAGCATGCCCAGAAAAAATGAACTGTGTTTCCTACTCATACAGACCAAATCTCATTCAACTCTGCTTATGAAACTGATACAAAGCACAGCATCTCGTACATAGATGCACTTTAGTTAATAGTGAAAAACTTGTTGGGTTTGTGAACTGTGTAAATTAATTTAAGCCGAAAACTCATTGCCTTTACCAGAAATGTACTATTGCTTGTAGGAAAACACAGATCATTTGGTTTAACTCAATTCCTGAAGGGAAATTCAGAAGAGTGTTCTCATCCATGAAACACAGTCTGTTTTAACGCTAGAAGCATGCTCTTCTTTCCAGCATCTGCAATTCAGCTAGAACCTGAGCATGCCTAGAAAAAAAGAACTGTGTTTCCTACTCATACAGACCAAATCTCATTCAACTCTGCTTATGAAACTGATACAAACCACAGCATCTCTTACAGATGCTCTTTAGTTAATAGTGAAAATCTTGTTGGTTTCGTGAACTGTGTAAATTCATTTTGCGCCGAAAATTCACTGTGTTTACCAGAAATGAACTCTTGCTTGTAGGACGACATAGAGCATAGAGTTTAACTCCAATTCTAAATGGAAATTCAGAAGAGTGTTCTCATCTATGAAACACAGTCTGTTTTAACGCAAGAAGCATGCTCTTCTTGCCAGCATCTGCAATACAGCAAGAAACATGAGCATGCCCAGAAAAAAAGAACTGTGTTTCCTACTCATTCGGACCATATCTAGTTCAATTCTGCATATGAAACTGATACAATCCATATGATCACTTACATAGATGCTCTTTAGTAAATAGTGAAAAACGTGTTGGGTTTGTGAACTGTGTAAATTCATTTGAGCCGAAAATTCACTGCCTTTACCACAAATGTACTATTACTGGTAGGAAAACACAGAACATTGAGTTTAACTCAATTCCTGAAGGGAAATTCAGAAGAATGTTCTCATCCATGAAACACAGTCTGTTTTAACGCTAGAAGCATGCTCTTCTTTCCAGCATCTGCAATTCAGCTAGAAACATGAGTATGGCAAGAAAAAAAGAACTGTGTTTCCTACTCATAAGGACCATATTTAGTGCAACTCTGCTTATTAAACTGATACAAACCACAGCATCTCTTAAATAGATGCTCTTTAGTTAATAGTGAAAATCGTATTGGTTTCCAGAACTGTGTAAATTCATTTGAGCCGAAAAATAACTGGGTTTACCGGAAATGAACTCTTGCTTGTAGGAAGACACAGATCCTTTGGTTAAACTCAGTTTCTAAAGGGAAATTCAGGGCAGTGTTCTCATCCATGAAACACACTCCGTTTTATTGGAAGAAGCATGCTCTTCTTTCCACCATCTGCAATTCAGCTAGAAACATGAGTATGGCAAGAAAAAAAGAACTGTGTTTCCTACTCATAAGGACCATATTTAGTGCAACTCTGGTTATGAAACTGATACAAACCACAGCATCTCTTACATAGATGCTCTTTAGTTAGTAGTGAAAATCGTGTTGGTTTGTGAACTGTGTAAATTCATTTGGCGCCGAAAATTCACTGCGTTTACCAGAAATGAACTCTTGCTTGTAGGACGACATAGAGCATTGAGTTTAACTCTGATTCAAATTGGAGATTCAGAAGAATGTTCTCAACCATGAAACACAGTCTGTTTTAACGCTAGAAGCATGCTCTTCTTTCCAGCATCTGTAATACAGCTAGAAACATGAGCATGGCAAGAAAAAAAGAACTGTGTTTCCTACTCATACGGACCATATCTAGTTCAACTCTGCTTAGGAAACTGATACAAACCACAGCATCTCTCACATAGGTGCTCTTTAGTTAATAGTGAAAATCGTATTGGTTTCCAAAACTGTGTAAATTCATTTGAGTCGTAAAATAACTGAAAGGAACTCTAGCTTGTAGGAGGACACAGATCCTTTGGTTACACTGAGTTTCTTAAGGGAAATTCAGAGCAGTGTTCTCATCCATGAAACACATATGTGTTATTGGAAGAAGCATGCTCTTCTTTTCAGCGTCTGCAATACAGCAAGGAACATGAGCATGCCAGGAAGAAAAGAACTGTGTTTCCTACTCATACGGACCATATCTAGTTCAACACTGATTATGAAACTGATACAAACCACATCATCTCTTCCATAGATGCTGTTTATTTAATAGTGAAAATCGTATTGGTTTCGTGAACTGTGTAAATTCATTTGAGCCTAAAAATAACAGGGTTTACCGGAAATGAAGTCTTGCTTGTAGGAAGACACAGGGCATGGCCTTAAACTCTGATTCTAATGGGATACTCAGAAAAGTGTTCTCATCAAGGAAACACAGTATGGTTTAATGCAAGAAGCATGATCTTCTTTCCAACCTCTGCAATACAGCAAGAAACATGAGCATGGCCAGAAAAAATGAACTGTGTTTCCTACTCTAAAGGACCATATCTCGTTTAACTCTGCTTATGAAACTGATACAAACCACAGCATCTCTTACATAGATGCACTTTAGTTCATAGTGAAAAACGTGATGGGTTTGTGAACTGTTTAAATTCATTTGAGCCGAAAATTCACTGCCTTTACCACAAATGTTCTCTTGCTTGTAGGAAAACACAGAACATTTAGTTTAACTCAATTCCTGAAGGGAAATTCAGAAGAGTGTTCTCATCCATGAAACACAGTCTGTTTTAACGCTAGAAGCGTGCTCTTCTTTCCAGCCTCTGCAATAGAGCTAGAAACATGAGCATGGCAAGAAAAATAGAACTGTGTTTCCTACTCATACGGACCATATTTAGTGCAACTCTGCTTATGAAACTGATACAAACCACAGCATCACTTACATAGAAGCTCTTTCGTTAATAGTGAAAATCGTATTGGTTTCGTGAACTTTGTAAATTCATTTGAGCCGAAAAATAACTGGGTTTACCGGAAATGAACTCTTGCTTGCAGGAAGACACAGATCCTTTGGTTAAACTCAGTTTCTGAAGGGAAATTCAGAGCAGTGTTTTCATCCATGAAACACACTCCGTTTTATTGGAAGAAGCATGCTCTTCTTTTCAGCGTCTGCAATACAGCAAGGAACATGAGCATGCCCAGAAAAAATGAACTGTGTTTCCTACTCATACAGACCAAATCTCATTCAACTCTGCTTATGAAACTGATACAAAGCACAGCATCTCGTACATAGATGCACTTTAGTTAATAGTGAAAAACTTGTTGGGTTTGTGAACTGTGTAAATTAATTTAAGCCGAAAACTCATTGCCTTTACCAGAAATGTACTATTGCTTGTAGGAAAACACAGATCATTTGGTTTAACTCAATTCCTGAAGGGAAATTCAGAAGAGTGTTCTCATCCATGAAACACAGTCTGTTTTAACGCTAGAAGCATGCTCTTCTTTCCAGCATCTGCAATTCAGCTAGAACCTGAGCATGCCTAGAAAAAAAGAACTGTGTTTCCTACTCATACAGACCAAATCTCATTCAACTCTGCTTATGAAACTGATACAAACCACAGCATCTCTTACAGATGCTCTTTAGTTAATAGTGAAAATCTTGTTGGTTTCGTGAACTGTGTAAATTCATTTTGCGCCGAAAATTCACTGTGTTTACCAGAAATGAACTCTTGCTTGTAGGACGACATAGAGCATAGAGTTTAACTCCAATTCTAAATGGAAATTCAGAAGAGTGTTCTCATCTATGAAACACAGTCTGTTTTAACGCAAGAAGCATGCTCTTCTTGCCAGCATCTGCAATACAGCAAGAAACATGAGCATGCCCAGAAAAAAAGAACTGTGTTTCCTACTCATTCGGACCATATCTAGTTCAATTCTGCATATGAAACTGATACAATCCATATGATCACTTACATAGATGCTCTTTAGTAAATAGTGAAAAACGTGTTGGGTTTGTGAACTGTGTAAATTCATTTGAGCCGAAAATTCACTGCCTTTACCACAAATGTACTATTACTGGTAGGAAAACACAGAACATTGAGTTTAACTCAATTCCTGAAGGGCAATTCAGAAGAATGTTCTCATCCATGAAACACAGTCTGTTTTAACGCTAGAAGCATGCTCTTCTTTCCAGCATCTGCAATTCAGCTAGAAACATGAGTATGGCAAGAAAAAAAGAACTGTGTTTCCTACTCATAAGGACCATATTTAGTGCAACTCTGCTTATTAAACTGATACAAACCACAGCATCTCTTAAATAGATGCTCTTTAGTTAATAGTGAAAATCGTATTGGTTTCCAGAACTGTGTAAATTCATTTGAGCCGAAAAATAACTGGGTTTACCGGAAATGAACTCTTGCTTGTAGGAAGACACAGATCCTTTGGTTAAACTCAGTTTCTAAAGGGAAATTCAGGGCAGTGTTCTCATCCATGAAACACACTCCGTTTTATTGGAAGAAGCATGCTCTTCTTTCCACCATCTGCAATTCAGCTAGAAACATGAGTATGGCAAGAAAAAAAGAACTGTGTTTCCTACTCATAAGGACCATATTTAGTGCAACTCTGCTTATTAAACTGATACAAACCACAGCATCTCTTACATAGATGCTCTTTAGTTAATAGTGACAATCGTATTGGATTCCTGAACTGTGTAAACTCATTTGAGCCGAAAAATAACTGGGTTTACCGGAAATGAACGCTTGCTTGTAGGAGGACACAGAGCATTGCGTTAAAATCCGATTCTAAAGGGAAACTCACAAAAGTGTTCTCATCAAGGAAACACAGTCTGGTTTAATGCAAGAAGCGTGCTCTTCTTTCCAGCCCCTGCAATACAGCAAGAAACATGAGCATGGCCAGAAAAAAAGAACTGTGTTTCCTACTCATACGGACCATATCTAGTTCAACTCTGCATATGAAACTGATACAATCCATATGATCTCTTACATAGATGCTCTTTAGTTAATAGTGAAAATCGTGTTGTTTTCCAAAACTGTGTAAATTCATTTGAGCCGAAAAATAACTGGATTTACCGGAAAAGAACTCTTGCTTGTAGCAAGACAAAGAGCCTGGAGTTTACTCCGATTCTAAAGGAAAATTCAGAAAAGTGTTCTCATCCATGAAACACATTCTGTTTTAATGGAAGAAGCATGCTCTTCTTTCCAGCATCTGCAATACAAAAAGGTACGTGAGCATGCCCAGAAAAAAAAAAAACTGTGTTTCCTACTCATACGGAACATATCTCATTCAACTCTGCTTATGACACTGATACAAGCCACTGCATCTCTTACACAGATGCTCTTTAGTTAATAGTGAAAATCGTGTTGGTTTCGTGAACTGTGTAAATTCATTTGGCGCCGAAAATTCACTGCGTTTACCAGAAATGAACTCTTGCTTGTAGGACTTCATAGAGCATGGAGTTTAACTCCAATTCTAAATGGAAATTCAGAAGTGTGTTCTCATCCATGAAACACAGTCTGTTTTAACGCAAGAAGCATGCTCTTCTTTCCATCATCTGCAATACAGCAAGAAACATGAGCATGCCCAGAAAAAAAGAACTGTGTTTCCTACACATACGGACCATATCTAGTTCAACTCTGCTTATGAAACTGATACAATCCATATGATCTCTTACATAGATGCTCTTTAATTAATAGTGAAAATCGTATTGGTTTCGTGAACTGTGTAAATTCATTTGAGCCGAAAAATAACTGGGTTTACCGGAAATGAACACTTGCTTGTAGGAGGACACAGAGCATGGCGTTAAACTCCGATTCTAAAGGGAAACTCAGAAAAGCGTTCTCATCAAGGAAACACAGTCTGGTTTAATGCAAGAAGCATGCTCTTCTTTCCAGCATCTGCAATACAGCAAGAAACATGAGCATGGCCAGAAAAAAAGAACTGTGTTTCCTACTCATACAGACCATATCTCGTTCAACTCTGGTTATGAAACTGATACAAACCACAGCATCTCTTACATAGATGCTCTTTAGTTAGTAGTGAAAATCGTGTTGGTTTGTGAACTGTGTAAATTCATTTGGCGCCGAAAATTCACTGCGTTTACCAGAAATGAACTCTTGCTTGTAGGACGACATAGAGCATTGAGTTTAACTCTGATTCAAATTGGAGATTCAGAAGAATGTTCTCAACCATGAAACACAGTCTGTTTTAACGCTAGAAGCATGCTCTTCTTTCCAGCATCTGTAATACAGCTAGAAACATGAGCATGGCAAGAAAAAAAGAACTGTGTTTCCTACTCATACGGACCATATCTAGTTCAACTCTGCTTAGGAAACTGATACAAACCACAGCATCTCTCACATAGGTGCTCTTTAGTTAATAGTGAAAATCGTATTGGTTTCCAAAACTGTGTAAATTCATTTGAGTCGAAAAATAACTGAAAGGAACTCTAGCTTGTAGGAGGACACAGATCCTTTGGTTACACTGAGTTTCTTAAGGGAAATTCAGAGCAGTGTTCTCATCCATGAAACACATATGTGTTATTGGAAGAAGCATGCTCTTCTTTTCAGCGTCTGCAATACAGCAAGGAACATGAGCATGCCAGGAAGAAAAGAACTGTGTTTCCTACTCATACGGACCATATCTAGTTCAACACTGATTATGAAACTGATACAAACCACATCATCTCTTCCATAGATGCTGTTTATTTAATAGTGAAAATCGTATTGGTTTCGTGAACTGTGTAAATTCATTTGAGCCTAAAAATAACAGGGTTTACCGGAAATGAAGTCTTGCTTGTAGGAAGACACAGGGCATGGCCTTAAACTCTGATTCTAATGGGATACTCAGAAAAGTGTTCTCATCAAGGAAACACAGTATGGTTTAATGCAAGAAGCATGATCTTCTTTCCAACCTCTGCAATACAGCAAGAAACATGAGCATGGCCAGAAAAAATGAACTGTGTTTCCTACTCTAAAGGACCATATCTCGTTTAACTCTGCTTATGAAACTGATACAAACCACAGCATCTCTTACATAGATGCACTTTAGTTCATAGTGAAAAACGTGATGGGTTTGTGAACTGTTTAAATTCATTTGAGCCGAAAATTCACTGCCTTTACCACAAATGTTCTCTTGCTTGTAGGAAAACACAGAACATTTAGTTTAACTCAATTCCTGAAGGGAAATTCCGAAGAGTGTTCTCATCCATGAAACACAGTCTGTTTTAACGCTAGAAGCGTGCTCTTCTTTCCAGCCTCTGCAATAGAGCTAGAAACATGAGCATGGCAAGAAAAATAGAACTGTGTTTCCTACTCATACGGACCATATTTAGTGCAACTCTGCTTATGAAACTGATACAAACCACAGCATCACTTACATAGAAGCTCTTTCGTTAATAGTGAAAATCGTATTGGTTTCGTGAACTTTGTAAATTCATTTGAGCCGAAAAATAACTGGGTTTACCGGAAATGAACTCTTGCTTGCAGGAAGACACAGATCCTTTGGTTAAACTCAGTTTCTGAAGGGAAATTCAGAGCAGTGTTTTCATCCATGAAACACACTCCGTTTTATTGGAAGAAGCATGCTCTTCTTTTCAGCGTCTGCAATACAGCAAGGAACATGAGCATGCCCAGAAAAAATGAACTGTGTTTCCTACTCATACAGACCAAATCTCATTCAACTCTGCTTATGAAACTGATACAAAGCACAGCATCTCGTACATAGATGCACTTTAGTTAATAGTGAAAAACTTGTTGGGTTTGTGAACTGTGTAAATTAATTTAAGCCGAAAACTCATTGCCTTTACCAGAAATGTACTATTGCTTGTAGGAAAACACAGATCATTTGGTTTAACTCAATTCCTGAAGGGAAATTCAGAAGAGTGTTCTCATCCATGAAACACAGTCTGTTTTAACGCTAGAAGCATGCTCTTCTTTCCAGCATCTGCAATTCAGCTAGAACCTGAGCATGCCTAGAAAAAAAGAACTGTGTTTCCTACTCATACAGACCAAATCTCATTCAACTCTGCTTATGAAACTGATACAAACCACAGCATCTCTTACAGATGCTCTTTAGTTAATAGTGAAAATCTTGTTGGTTTCGTGAACTGTGTAAATTCATTTTGCGCCGAAAATTCACTGTGTTTACCAGAAATGAACTCTTGCTTGTAGGACGACATAGAGCATAGAGTTTAACTCCAATTCTAAATGGAAATTCAGAAGAGTGTTCTCATCTATGAAACACAGTCTGTTTTAACGCAAGAAGCATGCTCTTCTTGCCAGCATCTGCAATACAGCAAGAAACATGAGCATGCCCAGAAAAAAAGAACTGTGTTTCCTACTCATTCGGACCATATCTAGTTCAATTCTGCATATGAAACTGATACAATCCATATGATCACTTACATAGATGCTCTTTAGTAAATAGTGAAAAACGTGTTGGGTTTGTGAACTGTGTAAATTCATTTGAGCCGAAAATTCACTGCCTTTACCACAAATGTACTATTACTGGTAGGAAAACACAGAACATTGAGTTTAACTCAATTCCTGAAGGGCAATTCAGAAGAATGTTCTCATCCATGAAACACAGTCTGTTTTAACGCTAGAAGCATGCTCTTCTTTCCAGCATCTGCAATTCAGCTAGAAACATGAGTATGGCAAGAAAAAAAGAACTGTGTTTCCTACTCATAAGGACCATATTTAGTGCAACTCTGCTTATTAAACTGATACAAACCACAGCATCTCTTAAATAGATGCTCTTTAGTTAATAGTGAAAATCGTATTGGTTTCCAGAACTGTGTAAATTCATTTGAGCCGAAAAATAACTGGGTTTACCGGAAATGAACTCTTGCTTGTAGGAAGACACAGATCCTTTGGTTAAACTCAGTTTCTAAAGGGAAATTCAGGGCAGTGTTCTCATCCATGAAACACACTCCGTTTTATTGGAAGAAGCATGCTCTTCTTTCCACCATCTGCAATTCAGCTAGAAACATGAGTATGGCAAGAAAAAAAGAACTGTGTTTCCTACTCATAAGGACCATATTTAGTGCAACTCTGCTTATTAAACTGATACAAACCACAGCATCTCTTACATAGATGCTCTTTAGTTAATAGTGACAATCGTATTGGATTCCTGAACTGTGTAAACTCATTTGAGCCGAAAAATAACTGGGTTTACCGGAAATGAACGCTTGCTTGTAGGAGGACACAGAGCATTGCGTTAAAATCCGATTCTAAAGGGAAACTCACAAAAGTGTTCTCATCAAGGAAACACAGTCTGGTTTAATGCAAGAAGCGTGCTCTTCTTTCCAGCCCCTGCAATACAGCAAGAAACATGAGCATGGCCAGAAAAAAAGAACTGTGTTTCCTACTCATACGGACCATATCTAGTTCAACTCTGCATATGAAACTGATACAATCCATATGATCTCTTACATAGATGCTCTTTAGTTAATAGTGAAAATCGTGTTGTTTTCCAAAACTGTGTAAATTCATTTGAGCCGAAAAATAACTGGATTTACCGGAAAAGAACTCTTGCTTGTAGCAAGACAAAGAGCCTGGAGTTTACTCCGATTCTAAAGGAAAATTCAGAAAAGTGTTCTCATCCATGAAACACATTCTGTTTTAATGGAAGAAGCATGCTCTTCTTTCCAGCATCTGCAATACAAAAAGGTACGTGAGCATGCCCAGAAAAAAAAAAAACTGTGTTTCCTACTCATACGGAACATATCTCATTCAACTCTGCTTATGACACTGATACAAGCCACTGCATCTCTTACACAGATGCTCTTTAGTTAATAGTGAAAATCGTGTTGGTTTCGTGAACTGTGTAAATTCATTTGGCGCCGAAAATTCACTGCGTTTACCAGAAATGAACTCTTGCTTGTAGGACTTCATAGAGCATGGAGTTTAACTCCAATTCTAAATGGAAATTCAGAAGTGTGTTCTCATCCATGAAACACAGTCTGTTTTAACGCAAGAAGCATGCTCTTCTTTCCATCATCTGCAATACAGCAAGAAACATGAGCATGCCCAGAAAAAAAGAACTGTGTTTCCTACACATACGGACCATATCTAGTTCAACTCTGCTTATGAAACTGATACAATCCATATGATCTCTTACATAGATGCTCTTTAATTAATAGTGAAAATCGTATTGGTTTCGTGAACTGTGTAAATTCATTTGAGCCGAAAAATAACTGGGTTTACCGGAAATGAACACTTGCTTGTAGGAGGACACAGAGCATGGCGTTAAACTCCGATTCTAAAGGGAAACTCAGAAAAGCGTTCTCATCAAGGAAACACAGTCTGGTTTAATGCAAGAAGCATGCTCTTCTTTCCAGCATCTGCAATACAGCAAGAAACATGAGCATGGCCAGAAAAAAAGAACTGTGTTTCCTACTCATACAGACCATATCTCGTTCAACTCTGGTTATGAAACTGATACAAACCACAGCATCTCTTACATAGATGCTCTTTAGTTAGTAGTGAAAATCGTGTTGGTTTGTGAACTGTGTAAATTCATTTGGCGCCGAAAATTCACTGCGTTTACCAGAAATGAACTCTTGCTTGTAGGACGACATAGAGCATTGAGTTTAACTCTGATTCAAATTGGAGATTCAGAAGAATGTTCTCAACCATGAAACACAGTCTGTTTTAACGCTAGAAGCATGCTCTTCTTTCCAGCATCTGTAATACAGCTAGAAACATGAGCATGGCAAGAAAAAAAGAACTGTGTTTCCTACTCATACGGACCATATCTAGTTCAACTCTGCTTAGGAAACTGATACAAACCACAGCATCTCTCACATAGGTGCTCTTTAGTTAATAGTGAAAATCGTATTGGTTTCCAAAACTGTGTAAATTCATTTGAGTCGAAAAATAACTGAAAGGAACTCTAGCTTGTAGGAGGACACAGATCCTTTGGTTACACTGAGTTTCTTAAGGGAAATTCAGAGCAGTGTTCTCATCCATGAAACACATATGTGTTATTGGAAGAAGCATGCTCTTCTTTTCAGCGTCTGCAATACAGCAAGGAACATGAGCATGCCAGGAAGAAAAGAACTGTGTTTCCTACTCATACGGACCATATCTAGTTCAACACTGATTATGAAACTGATACAAACCACATCATCTCTTCCATAGATGCTGTTTATTTAATAGTGAAAATCGTATTGGTTTCGTGAACTGTGTAAATTCATTTGAGCCTAAAAATAACAGGGTTTACCGGAAATGAAGTCTTGCTTGTAGGAAGACACAGGGCATGGCCTTAAACTCTGATTCTAATGGGATACTCAGAAAAGTGTTCTCATCAAGGAAACACAGTATGGTTTAATGCAAGAAGCATGATCTTCTTTCCAACCTCTGCAATACAGCAAGAAACATGAGCATGGCCAGAAAAAATGAACTGTGTTTCCTACTCTAAAGGACCATATCTCGTTTAACTCTGCTTATGAAACTGATACAAACCACAGCATCTCTTACATAGATGCACTTTAGTTCATAGTGAAAAACGTGATGGGTTTGTGAACTGTTTAAATTCATTTGAGCCGAAAATTCACTGCCTTTACCACAAATGTTCTCTTGCTTGTAGGAAAACACAGAACATTTAGTTTAACTCAATTCCTGAAGGGAAATTCAGAAGAGTGTTCTCATCCATGAAACACAGTCTGTTTTAACGCTAGAAGCGTGCTCTTCTTTCCAGCCTCTGCAATAGAGCTAGAAACATGAGCATGGCAAGAAAAATAGAACTGTGTTTCCTACTCATACGGACCATATTTAGTGCAACTCTGCTTATGAAACTGATACAAACCACAGCATCACTTACATAGAAGCTCTTTCGTTAATAGTGAAAATCGTATTGGTTTCGTGAACTTTGTAAATTCATTTGAGCCGAAAAATAACTGGGTTTACCGGAAATGAACTCTTGCTTGCAGGAAGACACAGATCCTTTGGTTAAACTCAGTTTCTGAAGGGAAATTCAGAGCAGTGTTTTCATCCATGAAACACACTCCGTTTTATTGGAAGAAGCATGCTCTTCTTTTCAGCGTCTGCAATACAGCAAGGAACATGAGCATGCCCAGAAAAAATGAACTGTGTTTCCTACTCATACAGACCAAATCTCATTCAACTCTGCTTATGAAACTGATACAAAGCACAGCATCTCGTACATAGATGCACTTTAGTTAATAGTGAAAAACGTGTTGGGTTTGTGAACTGTGTAAATTAATTTAAGCCGAAAACTCATTGCCTTTACCAGAAATGTACTATTGCTTGTAGGAAAACACAGATCATTTGGTTTAACTCAATTCCTGAAGGGAAATTCAGAAGAGTGTTCTCATCCATGAAACACAGTCTGTTTTAACGCTAGAAGCATGCTCTTCTTTCCAGCATCTGCAATTCAGCTAGAACCTGAGCATGCCTAGAAAAAAAGAACTGTGTTTCCTACTCATACAGACCAAATCTCATTCAACTCTGCTTATGAAACTGATACAAACCACAGCATCTCTTACAGATGCTCTTTAGTTAATAGTGAAAATCTTGTTGGTTTCGTGAACTGTGTAAATTCATTTTGCGCCGAAAATTCACTGTGTTTACCAGAAATGAACTCTTGCTTGTAGGACGACATAGAGCATAGAGTTTAACTCCAATTCTAAATGGAAATTCAGAAGAGTGTTCTCATCTATGAAACACAGTCTGTTTTAACGCAAGAAGCATGCTCTTCTTGCCAGCATCTGCAATACAGCAAGAAACATGAGCATGCCCAGAAAAAAAGAACTGTGTTTCCTACTCATTCGGACCATATCTAGTTCAATTCTGCATATGAAACTGATACAATCCATATGATCACTTACATAGATGCTCTTTAGTAAATAGTGAAAAACGTGTTGGGTTTGTGAACTGTGTAAATTCATTTGAGCCGAAAATTCACTGCCTTTACCACAAATGTACTATTACTGGTAGGAAAACACAGAACATTGAGTTTAACTCAATTCCTGAAGGGCAATTCAGAAGAATGTTCTCATCCATGAAACACAGTCTGTTTTAACGCTAGAAGCATGCTCTTCTTTCCAGCATCTGCAATTCAGCTAGAAACATGAGTATGGCAAGAAAAAAAGAACTGTGTTTCCTACTCATAAGGACCATATTTAGTGCAACTCTGCTTATTAAACTGATACAAACCACAGCATCTCTTAAATAGATGCTCTTTAGTTAATAGTGAAAATCGTATTGTTTTCCAGAACTGTGTAAATTCATTTGAGCCGAAAAATAACTGGGTTTACCAGAAATGAACTCTTGCTTGTAGGAAGACACAGATCCTTTGGTTAAACTCAGTTTCTAAAGGGAAATTCAGGGCAGTGTTCTCATCCATGAAACACACTCCGTTTTATTGGAAGAAGCATGCTCTTCTTTCCACCATCTGCAATTCAGCTAGAAACATGAGTATGGCAAGAAAAAAAGAACTGTGTTTCCTACTCATAAGGACCATATTTAGTGCAACTCTGCTTATTAAACTGATACAAACCACAGCATCTCTTACATAGATGCTCTTTAGTTAATAGTGACAATCGTATTGGATTCCTGAACTGTGTAAACTCATTTGAGCCGAAAAATAACTGGGTTTACCGGAAATGAACGCTTGCTTGTAGGAGGACACAGAGCATTGCGTTAAAATCCGATTCTAAAGGGAAACTCACAAAAGTGTTCTCATCAAGGAAACACAGTCTGGTTTAATGCAAGAAGCGTGCTCTTCTTTCCAGCCCCTGCAATACAGCAAGAAACATGAGCATGGCCAGAAAAAAAGAACTGTGTTTCCTACTCATACGGACCATATCTAGTTCAACTCTGCATATGAAACTGATACAATCCCTATGATCTCTTACATAGATGCTCTTTAGTTAATAGTGAAAATCGTGTTGTTTTCCAAAACTGTGTAAATTCATTTGAGCCGAAAAATAACTGGATTTACCGGAAAAGAACTCTTGCTTGTAGCAAGACAAAGAGCCTGGAGTTTACTCCGATTCTAAAGGAAAATTCAGAAAAGTGTTCTCATCCATGAAACACATTCTGTTTTAATGGAAGAAGCATGCTCTTCTTTCCAGCATCTGCAATACAAAAAGGTACGTGAGCATGCCCAGAAAAAAAAAAAAAACTGTGTTTCCTACTCATACGGAACATATCTCATTCAACTCTGCTTATGACACTGATACAAGCCACTGCATCTCTTACACAGATGCTCTTTAGTTAATAGTGAAAATCGTGTTGGTTTCGTGAACTGTGTAAATTCATTTGGCGCCGAAAATTCACTGCGTTTACCAGAAATGAACTCTTGCTTGTAGGACTTCATAGAGCATGGAGTTTAACTCCAATTCTAAATGGAAATTCAGAAGTGTGTTCTCATCCATGAAACACAGTCTGTTTTAACGCAAGAAGCATGCTCTTCTTTCCATCATCTGCAATACAGCAAGAAACATGAGCATGCCCAGAAAAAAAGAACTGTGTTTCCTACACATACGGACCATATCTAGTTCAACTCTGCTTATGAAACTGATACAATCCATATGATCTCTTACATAGATGCTCTTTAATTAATAGTGAAAATCGTATTGGTTTCGTGAACTGTGTAAATTCATTTGAGCCGAAAAATAACTGGGTTTACCGGAAATGAACACTTGCTTGTAGGAGGACACAGAGCATGGCGTTAAACTCCGATTCTAAAGGGAAACTCAGAAAAGCGTTCTCATCAAGGAAACACAGTCTGGTTTAATGCAAGAAGCATGCTCTTCTTTCCAGCATCTGCAATACAGCAAGAAACATGAGCATGGCCAGAAAAAAAGAACTGTGTTTCCTACTCATACAGACCATATCTCGTTCAACTCTGGTTATGAAACTGATACAAACCACAGCATCTCTTACATAGATGCTCTTTAGTTAATACTGAAAAACGTGTTGGGTTTGTGAACTGTGTAAATTCATTTGAGCCGAAAATTCACTGCCTTTACCAGAAATGTAGTATTGCTTGGAGGAAAGCACAGATCATTTGGTTTGACTCAATTCCTGAAGGGAAATTCAGAAGAGTGTTCTCATCCATGAAACACATTCTGTTTTAATGCAAGAAGCATGCTCTTCTTTCCAGCATCTGTAATACAACAAGGAACGTGAGCATGCCCAGAAAAAAAGAACTGTGTTTCCTACTCGTACGGAACATATCTCATTCAACTCTGCTTATGACACTGATACAAGCCACTGCATCTCTTACACAGATGCTCTTTAGTTAATAGTGAAAATCGTGTTGGTTTCGTGAACTGTGTAAATTGCATTTGGCGCCGAAAATTCACTGCGTTTACCAGAAATGAACTCTTGCTGGTAGGACGACATAGAGCATGGAGTTTAACTCCAATTCTAAATGGAAATTCAGAAGTGTGTTCTCATCCATGAAACACAGTCTGTTTTAACGCAAGAAGCATGCTCTTCTTTCCATCATCTGCAATACAGCAAGAAACATGAGCATGCCCAGAAAAAAAGAACTGTGTTTCCTACTCATACGGACCATATCTAGTTCAACTCTGCTTATGAAACTGATACAATCCATATGATCTCTTACATAGATGCTCCTTAATAGTGAAAATCGTATTGGTTTCGTGAACTGTGTAAATTCATTTGAGCCAAAAAATATCTGGGTTTACCGGAAATGAACGCTTGCTTGTAGGAGGACACAGAGCTTGGCGTTAAACTCCGATTCTAAAGGGAAACTCAGAAAAGCGTTCTCATCAAGGAAACACAGTCTGGTTTAATGCAAGAAGCATGCTCTTCTTTTCAGCATCTGCAATACAGCAAGAAACATGAGCATGGCCAGAAAAAAAGAACTGTGTTTCCTACTCATACAGACCATATCTCGTTCAACTCTGGTTATGAAACTGATACAAACCACAGCATCTCTTAAATAGATGCTCTTTAGTTAGTAGTGAAAATCGTGTTGGTTTTGTGAACTGTGTAAATTCATTTGGCGCTGAAAATTCACTGCGTTTACCAGAAATGAACTCTTGCTTGTAGGACGACATAGAGCATGGAGTTTAACTATGATTCAAATTGGAGATTCAGAAGAGTGTTCTCAACCATGAAACACAGTCTGTTTTAGCGCTAGAAGCATGCACTTCTTTCCAGCATCTGTAATACAGCTAGAAACATGAGCATGGCATGAAAAAAAGAACTGTGTTTCCTACTCATACGGACCATATCTAGTTCAACTCTGCTTAGGAAACTGATACAAACCACAGCATCTCTCACATAGGTGCTCTTTAGTTAATAGTGAAAATCGTATTGGTTTCCAAAACTGTGTAAATTCATTTGAGCCGAAAATTAACTGGGTTTCCCGGAAAGGAACTCTAGCTTGTAGGAAGACACAGATCCTTTGGTTACACTCAGTTTCTTAAGGGAAATTCAGAGCAGTGTTCTCATCCATGAAACACATATGTTTTATTGGAAGAAGCATGCTCTTCTTTTCAGCGTCTGCAATACAGCAAGGAACATGAGCATGCCAGGAAGAAAAGAACCGTGTTTCCTACTCATACGGACCATATCTAGTTCAACACTGATTATGAAACTGATACAAACCACATCATCTCTTCCATAGATGCTGTTTATTTAATAGTGAAAATCGTATTGGTTTCGTGAACTGTGTAAATTCATTTGAGCCTAAAAATAACCGGGTTTACCGGAAATGAAGTCTTGCTTGTAGGAAGACACAGGGCGTGGCGTTAAACTCTGATTCTAATGGGATACTCAGAAAAGTGTTTTCATTAAGGAAACACAGTATGGTTTAATGCAAGAAGCATGATATTCTTTCCAACCTCTGCAATACAGCAAGAAACATGAGCATGGCCAGAAATAAAGAACTGTGTTTCCTACTCTAACGGACCATATCTCGTTCAACTCTGCTTATGAAACTGATACAAAACACAGCATCTCTTACATAGATGCTCTTTAGTTAGTAGTGAAAATCGTGTTGGTTTTGTGAACTGTGGAAATTCATTTGGCGCTGAAAATTCACTGCGTTTACCAGAAATGAACTCTTGCTTGTAGGACGACATAGAGCATGGAGTTTAACTCCGATTCTAAATGGAATTTCAGAAGAGTGTACTCATCAATGAAACACAGTCTGTTTTAACGTAAGAAGAATGCTCTTCTTTCCAGCATCTGCAATAGAACAAGAAACATGAGCATGGCCAGAAAAAAAGAACTGTGTTTCCCACAAATACGGACCATATCTAGTTCATCTCTGCTTATGAACTTCATACAAACCACAGCATCTCTTACATAGATGCACTTTAGTTCATAGTGAAAAACGTGTTGGGTTTGTGAACTGTTTAAATTCATTTGAGCCGAAAATTCACTGCCTTTAACACAAATGTACTCTTGCTTGTAGGAAAACACAGAACATTTAGTTTAACTCAATTCCTGAAGGGAAATTCAGAAGAGTGTTCTCATCCATGAAACACAGTCTGTTTTAACGCTAGAAGCGTGCTCTTCTTTCCAGCATCTGCAATAGAGCTAGAAACATGAGCATGGCAAGAAAAAAAGAACTGTGGTCCTACTCATACGGCCCATATTAGTGCAACTCTGCTTAGGAAACTGATACAAACCACAGCATCTCTCACATAGTTGCTCTTTAGTTAATAGTGAAAATCGTATTGGTTTCCAAAACTGTGTAAATTCATTTGAGCCGAAAAATATCTGGGTTTACAGGAAATGAACTCTTGCTTGTAGGAAGACACAGATCCTTTGGTTAAACTCAGTTTCTGAAGGGAAATTCAGAGAGGTGTTCTCATCCATGAAACACATCTGTTTTAATGCAAGAAGCATGCTCTTCTTTCCTGCATCTGCAATACACAAGGAACATGAGCATGCCTAGAAAAAAAGAACTGTGTTTCCTTCTCATACAGACCAAATCTCATTCAACTCTGCTTATGAAACTGATACAAACCACAGCATCTCTTCCACAGATGCTCTTTAGTTAATAGTGAAAATCTTGTTGGTTTTGTGAACTGTGTAAATTCATTTGGCGCCGAAAATTCACTGTGTTTATCAGAAATGAACTCTTGCTTGTAGGACGACATAGAGCATGGAGTTTAACTCCAATTCTAAATGGAAATTCAGAAGAGTGTTCGCATCTTGAAACACAGTCTGTTTTAACGCAAGAAGCATGCTCTTCTTGCCAGCATCTGCAATAGAGCAAGAAACATGACCATGCCCAGAAAAAAAGAAATGTGTTTCCTACTCATACGGACCATATCTAGTTCAACTCTGCATATGAAACTGATACAATCCATATGATCTCTTACATAGATGCTCTTTAGTAAATAGTGAAAATCGTATTGGTTTCGTAAACTGTGTAAATTCATTTGAGCAGAAAAATACCTGGGTTTCCCGGAAATGAACGCTTGCGTGTAGGAGGACCCAGAGCATGGCGTTAAACTCCGATTCTAAAGGGAAACTCAGAAAAGTGTTCTCATCAAGGAAACACAGTCTGGTTTAATGCAAGAAGCATGCTCTTCTTTCCAGCATCTGCAATACAGCAAGAAACATGAGCATAGCCAGAAAAAAAGAACTGTGTTTCCTACTCATACAGACCATATCTCGTTCAACTCTGCTTATGAAACTGATACAAAGCACAGCATCTCTTACATAGATGCTCTTTAGTTAGTAGTGAAAATCGTGTTGGTTTTGTGAACTGTGAAAATTCATTTGGCGCTGAAAATGCACTGCGTTCCAGAAATGAACTCTTGCTTGTATGACGACATAGAGCATGGAGTTTAACTCCGATTCTAAATGGAAATTCAGAAGAGTGTTCTCATCCATGAAACACAGTCTGTTATAACGCAAGAAGCATGCTCTTCATTCCAGCATCTGCAATACAACAAGAAACATGAGCATGGCCAGAAAAAAAGAACTGTGTTTCCCACAAATACGGACCATATATAGTTCAACTCTGCTTATGAACTTGATACAAAGCACAGCATCTCTTACATAGATGCACTTTAGTTACTAGTGAAAAACGTGTTGGGTTTGTGAACTGTGTAAATTCATTTGAGCCGAAAATTCACTGCCTTTACCAGAAATGTAGTATTGCTTGGAGGAAAACACAGATCATTTGGTTTGACTCAATTCCTGAAGGGAAATTCAGAAGAGTGTTCTCATCCATGAAACACATTCTGTTTTAATGCAAGAAGCATGCTCTTCTTTCCAGCATCTGCAATACAACAAGGAACGTGAGCATGCCCAGAAAAAAAGAACTGTGTTTCCTACTCGTACGGAACATATCTCATTCAACTCTGCTTATGACACTGATACAAGCCACTGCATCTCTTACACAGATGCTCTTTAGTTAATAGTGAAAATCGTGTTGGTTTCGTGAACTGTGTAAATTCATTTGAGCCGAAAATTCACTGCGTTTACCAGAAATGAACTCTTGCTGGTAGGACGACATAGAGCATGGAGTTTAACTCCAATTATAAATGGAAATTCAGAAGTGTGTTCTCATCCATGAAACACAGTCTGTTTTAACGCAAGAAGCATGCTCTTCTTTCCATCATCTGCAATACAGCAAGAAACATGAGCATGCCCAGAAAAAAAGAACTGTGTTTCCTACTCATACGGACCATATCTAGTTCAACTCTGCTTATGAAACTGATACAATCCATATGATCTCTTACATAGATGCTCCTTAATTAATAGTGAAAATCGTATTGGTTTCGTGAACTGTGTAAATTCATTTGAGCCAAAAAATAACTGGGTTTACCGGAAATGAACGCTTGCTTGAAGGAGGACACAGAGCATGGCGTTAAACTCCGATTCTAAAGGGAAACTCAGAAAAGCGTTCTCATCAAGGAAACACAGTCTGGTTTAATGCAAGAAGCATGCTCTTCTTTCCAGCATCTGCAATACAGCAAGAAACATGAGCATGGCCAGAAAAAAAGAACTGTGTTTCCTACTCATACAGACCATATCTCGTTCAACTCTGGTTATGAAACTGATACAAACCACAGCATCTCTTACATAGATGCTCTTTAGTTAGTACTGAAAATCATGTTGGTTTTGTGAACTGCGTAAATTCATTTGTCGCTGAAAATTCACTCCGTTTACCAGAAATGAACTCTTGCTTGTAGGACGACATAGAGCATGGAGTTTAACTATGATTTAAATTGGAGATTCAGAAGAGTGTTCTCAACCATGAAACACAGTCTGTTTTAACGCTAGAAGCGTGCTCTTCTTTCCAGCATCTGTAATAAAGCTAGAAACATGAGCATGGCATGAAAAAAAGAACTGTTTCCTACTCATACGGACCATATCTAGTTCAACTCTGCTTAGGAAACTGATACAAACCACAGCATCTCTCACATAGTTGCTCTTTAGTTAATAGAGAAAATCGTATTGGTTTCCAAAACTGTGTAAATTCATTTGAGCCGAAAAATATCTGGGTTTACAGGAAATGAACTCTTGCTTGTAGGAAGACACAGATCCTTTGGTTAAACTCAGTTTCTGAAGGGAAATTCAGAGAGGTGTTCTCATCCATGAAACACATCTGTTTTAATGCAAGAAGCATGCTCTTCTTTCCTGCATCTGCAATACACAAGGAACATGAGCATGCCTAGAAAAAAAGAACTGTGTTTCCTTCTCATACAGACCAAATCTCATTCAACTCTGCTTATGAAACTGATACAAACCACAGCATCTCTTCCACAGATGCTCTTTAGTTAATAGTGAAAATCTTGTTGGTTTTGTGAACTGTGTAAATTCATTTGGCGCCGAAAACTCACTGTGTTTATCAGAAATGAACTCTTGCTTGTAGGACGACATAGAGCATGGAGTTTAACTCCAATTCTAAATGGAAATTCAGAAGAGTGTTCGCATCTTGAAACACAGTCTGTTTTAACGCAAGAAGCATGCTCTTCTTGCCAGCATCTGCAATAGAACAAGAAACATGAGCATGGCCAGAAAAAAAGAACTGTGTTTCCCACAAATACGGACCATATCTAGTTCATCTCTGCTTATGAACTTCATACAAACCACAGCATCTCTTACATAGATGCACTTTAGTTCATAGTGAAAAACGTGTTGGGTTTGTGAACTGTTTAAATTCATTTGAGCCGAAAATTCACTGCCTTTAACACAAATGTACTCTTGCTTGTAGGAAAACACAGAACATTTAGTTTAACTCAATTCCTGAAGGGAAATTCAGAAGAGTGTTCTCATCCATGAAACACAGTCTGTTTTAACGCTAGAAGCGTGCTCTTCTTTCCAGCATCTGCAATAGAGCTAGAAACATGAGCATGGCAAGAAAAAAAGAACTGTGGTCCTACTCATACGGACCATATTAGTGCAACTCTGCTTAGGAAACTGATACAAACCACAGCATCTCTCACATAGTTGCTCTTTAGTTAATAGTGAAAATCGTATTGGTTTCCAAAACTGTGTAAATTCATTTGAGCCGAAAAATATCTGGGTTTACAGGAAATGAACTCTTGCTTGTAGGAAGACACAGATCCTTTGGTTAAACTCAGTTTCTGAAGGGAAATTCAGAGAGGTGTTCTCATCCATGAAACACATCTGTTTTAATGCAAGAAGCATGCTCTTCTTTCCTGCATCTGCAATACACAAGGAACATGAGCATGCCTAGAAAAAAAGAACTGTGTTTCCTTCTCATACAGACCAAATCTCATTCAACTCTGCTTATGAAACTGATACAAACCACAGCATCTCTTCCACAGATGCTCTTTAGTTAATAGTGAAAATCTTGTTGGTTTTGTGAACTGTGTAAATTCATTTGGCGCCGAAAATTCACTGTGTTTATCAGAAATGAACTCTTGCTTGTAGGACGACATAGAGCATGGAGTTTAACTCCAATTCTAAATGGAAATTCAGAAGAGTGTTCGCATCTTGAAACACAGTCTGTTTTAACGCAAGAAGCATGCTCTTCTTGCCAGCATCTGCAATAGAGCAAGAAACATGACCATGCCCAGAAAAAAAGAAATGTGTTTCCTACTCATACGGACCATATCTAGTTCAACTCTGCATATGAAACTGATACAATCCATATGATCTCTTACATAGATGCTCTTTAGTAAATAGTGAAAATCGTATTGGTTTCGTAAACTGTGTAAATTCATTTGAGCAGAAAAATACCTGGGTTTCCCGGAAATGAACGCTTGCGTGTAGGAGGACACAGAGCATGGCGTTAAACTCCGATTCTAAAGGGAAACTCAGAAAAGTGTTCTCATCAAGGAAACACAGTCTGGTTTAATGCAAGAAGCATGCTCTTCTTTCCAGCATCTGCAATACAGCAAGAAACATGAGCATAGCCAGAAAAAAAGAACTGTGTTTCCTACTCATACAGACCATATCTCGTTCAACTCTGCTTATGAAACTGATACAAAGCACAGCATCTCTTACATAGATGCTCTTTAGTTAGTAGTGAAAATCGTGTTGGTTTTGTGAACTGTGAAAATTCATTTGGCGCTGAAAATGCACTGCGTTCCAGAAATGAACTCTTGCTTGTATGACGACATAGAGCATGGAGTTTAACTCCGATTCTAAATGGAAATTCAGAAGAGTGTTCTCATCCATGAAACACAGTCTGTTATAACGCAAGAAGCATGCTCTTCATTCCAGCATCTGCAATACAACAAGAAACATGAGCATGGCCAGAAAAAAAGAACTGTGTTTCCCACAAATACGGACCATATATAGTTCAACTCTGCTTATGAACTTGATACAAAGCACAGCATCTCTTACATAGATGCACTTTAGTTACTAGTGAAAAACGTGTTGGGTTTGTGAACTGTGTAAATTCATTTGAGCCGAAAATTCACTGCCTTTACCAGAAATGTAGTATTGCTTGGAGGAAAACACAGATCATTTGGTTTGACTCAATTCCTGAAGGGAAATTCAGAAGAGTGTTCTCATCCATGAAACACATTCTGTTTTAATGCAAGAAGCATGCTCTTCTTTCCAGCATCTGCAATACAACAAGGAACGTGAGCATGCCCAGAAAAAAAGAACTGTGTTTCCTACTCGTACGGAACATATCTCATTCAACTCTGCTTATGACACTGATACAAGCCACTGCATCTCTTACACAGATGCTCTTTAGTTAATAGTGAAAATCGTGTTGGTTTCGTGAACTGTGTAAATTCATTTGAGCCGAAAATTCACTGCGTTTACCAGAAATGAACTCTTGCTGGTAGGACGACATAGAGCATGGAGTTTAACTCCAATTATAAATGGAAATTCAGAAGTGTGTTCTCATCCATGAAACACAGTCTGTTTTAACGCAAGAAGCATGCTCTTCTTTCCATCATCTGCAATACAGCAAGAAACATGAGCATGCCCAGAAAAAAAGAACTGTGTTTCCTACTCATACGGACCATATCTAGTTCAACTCTGCTTATGAAACTGATACAATCCATATGATCTCTTACATAGATGCTCCTTAATTAATAGTGAAAATCGTATTGGTTTCGTGAACTGTGTAAATTCATTTGAGCCAAAAAATAACTGGGTTTACCGGAAATGAACGCTTGCTTGAAGGAGGACACAGAGCATGGCGTTAAACTCCGATTCTAAAGGGAAACTCAGAAAAGCGTTCTCATCAAGGAAACACAGTCTGGTTTAATGCAAGAAGCATGCTCTTCTTTCCAGCATCTGCAATACAGCAAGAAACATGAGCATGGCCAGAAAAAAAGAACTGTGTTTCCTACTCATACAGACCATATCTCGTTCAACTCTGGTTATGAAACTGATACAAACCACAGCATCTCTTACATAGATGCTCTTTAGTTAGTACTGAAAATCATGTTGGTTTTGTGAACTGCGTAAATTCATTTGTCGCTGAAAATTCACTCCGTTTACCAGAAATGAACTCTTGCTTGTAGGACGACATAGAGCATGGAGTTTAACTATGATTTAAATTGGAGATTCAGAAGAGTGTTCTCAACCATGAAACACAGTCTGTTTTAACGCTAGAAGCGTGCTCTTCTTTCCAGCATCTGTAATAAAGCTAGAAACATGAGCATGGCATGAAAAAAAGAACTGTTTCCTACTCATACGGACCATATCTAGTTCAACTCTGCTTAGGAAACTGATACAAACCACAGCATCTCTCACATAGTTGCTCTTTAGTTAATAGAGAAAATCGTATTGGTTTCCAAAACTGTGTAAATTCATTTGAGCCGAAAAATATCTGGGTTTACAGGAAATGAACTCTTGCTTGTAGGAAGACACAGATCCTTTGGTTAAACTCAGTTTCTGAAGGGAAATTCAGAGAGGTGTTCTCATCCATGAAACACATCTGTTTTAATGCAAGAAGCATGCTCTTCTTTCCTGCATCTGCAATACACAAGGAACATGAGCATGCCTAGAAAAAAAGAACTGTGTTTCCTTCTCATACAGACCAAATCTCATTCAACTCTGCTTATGAAACTGATACAAACCACAGCATCTCTTCCACAGATGCTCTTTAGTTAATAGTGAAAATCTTGTTGGTTTTGTGAACTGTGTAAATTCATTTGGCGCCGAAAATTCACTGTGTTTATCAGAAATGAACTCTTGCTTGTAGGACGACATAGAGCATGGAGTTTAACTCCAATTCTAAATGGAAATTCAGAAGAGTGTTCGCATCTTGAAACACAGTCTGTTTTAACGCAAGAAGCATGCTCTTCTTGCCAGCATCTGCAATAGAGCAAGAAACATGACCATGCCCAGAAAAAAAGAAATGTGTTTCCTACTCATACGGACCATATCTAGTTCAACTCTGCATATGAAACTGATACAATCCATATGATCTCTTACATAGATGCTCTTTAGTAAATAGTGAAAATCGTATTGGTTTCGTAAACTGTGTAAATTCATTTGAGCAGAAAAATACCTGGGTTTCCCGGAAATGAACGCTTGCGTGTAGGAGGACACAGAGCATGGCGTTAAACTCCGATTCTAAAGGGAAACTCAGAAAAGTGTTCTCATCAAGGAAACACAGTCTGGTTTAATGCAAGAAGCATGCTCTTCTTTCCAGCATCTGCAATACAGCAAGAAACATGAGCATAGCCAGAAAAAAAGAACTGTGTTTCCTACTCATACAGACCATATCTCGTTCAACTCTGCTTATGAAACTGATACAAAGCACAGCATCTCTTACATAGATGCTCTTTAGTTAGTAGTGAAAATCGTGTTGGTTTTGTGAACTGTGAAAATTCATTTGGCGCTGAAAATGCACTGCGTTCCAGAAATGAACTCTTGCTTGTATGACGACATAGAGCATGGAGTTTAACTCCGATTCTAAATGGAAATTCAGAAGAGTGTTCTCATCCATGAAACACAGTCTGTTATAACGCAAGAAGCATGCTCTTCATTCCAGCATCTGCAATACAACAAGAAACATGAGCATGGCCAGAAAAAAAGAACTGTGTTTCCCACAAATACGGACCATATATAGTTCAACTCTGCTTATGAACTTGATACAAAGCACAGCATCTCTTACATAGATGCACTTTAGTTACTAGTGAAAAACGTGTTGGGTTTGTGAACTGTGTAAATTCATTTGAGCCGAAAATTCACTGCCTTTACCAGAAATGTAGTATTGCTTGGAGGAAAACACAGATCATTTGGTTTGACTCAATTCCTGAAGGGAAATTCAGAAGAGTGTTCTCATCCATGAAACACATTCTGTTTTAATGCAAGAAGCATGCTCTTCTTTCCAGCATCTGCAATACAACAAGGAACGTGAGCATGCCCAGAAAAAAAGAACTGTGTTTCCTACTCGTACGGAACATATCTCATTCAACTCTGCTTATGACACTGATACAAGCCACTGCATCTCTTACACAGATGCTCTTTAGTTAATAGTGAAAATCGTGTTGGTTTCGTGAACTGTGTAAATTGCATTTGGCGCCGAAAATTCACTGCGTTTACCAGAAATGAACTCTTGCTGGTAGGACGACATAGAGCATGGAGTTTAACTCCAATTATAAATGGAAATTCAGAAGTGTGTTCTCATCCATGAAACACAGTCTGTTTTAACGCAAGAAGCATGCTCTTCTTTCCATCATCTGCAATACAGCAAGAAACATGAGCATGCCCAGAAAAAAAGAACTGTGTTTCCTACTCATACGGACCATATCTAGTTCAACTCTGCTTATGAAACTGATACAATCCATATGATCTCTTACATAGATGCTCCTTAATTAATAGTGAAAATCGTATTGGATTCGTGAACTGTGTAAATTCATTTGAGCCAAAAAATAACTGGGTTTACCGGAAATGAACGCTTGCTTGTAGGAGGACACAGAGCATGGCGTTAAACTCCGATTCTAAAGGGAAACTCAGAAAAGCGTTCTCATCAAGGAAACACAGTCTGGTTTAATGCAAGAAGCATGCTCTTCTTTCCAGCATCTGCAATACAGCAAGAAACATGAGCATGGCCAGAAAAAAAGAACTGTGTTTCCTACTCATACAGACCATATCTCGTTCAACTCTGGTTATGAAACTGATACAAACCACAGCATCTCTTACATAGATGCTCTTTAGTTAGCTGTGAAAATCATGTTGGTTTTGTGAACTGCGTAAATTCATTTGTCGCTGAAAATTCACTCCGTTTACCAGAAATGAACTCTTGCTTGTAGGACGACATAGAGCATGGAGTTTAACTATGATTTAAATTAAAATTCAGAAGAGTGTTCTCAACCATGAAACACAGTCTGTTTTAACGCTAGAAGCGTGCTCTTCTTTCCAGCATCTGTAATACAGCTAGAAACATGAGCATGGCATGAAAAAAAGAACTGTTTCCTACTCATACGGACCATATCTAGTTCAACTCTGCTTAGGAAACTGATACAAACCACAGCATCTCTCACATAGTTGCTCTTTAGTTAATAGAGAAAATCGTATTGGTTTCCAAAACTGTGTAAATTCATTTGAGCCGAAAAATATCTGGGTTTACAGGAAATGAACTCTTGCTTGTAGGAAGACACAGATCCTTTGGTTAAACTCAGTTTCTGAAGGGAAATTCAGAGAGGTGTTCTCATCCATGAAACACATCTGTTTTAATGCAAGAAGCATGCTCTTCTTTCCTGCATCTGCAATACACAAGGAACATGAGCATGCCTAGAAAAAAAGAACTGTGTTTCCTTCTCATACAGACCAAATCTCATTCAACTCTGCTTATGAAACTGATACAAACCACAGCATCTCTTCCACAGATGCTCTTTAGTTAATAGTGAAAATCTTGTTGGTTTTGTGAACTGTGTAAATTCATTTGGCGCCGAAAATTCACTGTGTTTATCAGAAATGAACTCTTGCTTGTAGGACGACATAGAGCATGGAGTTTAACTCCAATTCTAAATGGAAATTCAGAAGAGTGTTCGCATCTTGAAACACAGTATGTTTTAACGCAAGATGCATGCTCTTCTTGCCAGCATCTGCAATAGAGCAAGAAACATGACCATGCCCAGAAAAAAAGAAATGTGTTTCCTACTCATACGGACCATATCTAGTTCAACTCTGCATATGAAACTGATACAATCCATATGATCTCTTACATAGATGCTCTTTAGTAAATAGTGAAAATCGTATTGGTTTCATAAACTGTGTAAATTCATTTGAGCAGAAAAATACCTGGGTTTCCCGGAAATGAACGCTTGCGTGTAGGAGGACACAGAGCATGGCGTTAAACTCCGATTCTAAAGGGAAACTCAGAAAAGTGTTCTCATCAAGGAAACACAGTCTGGTTTAATGCAAGAAGCATGCTCTTCTTTCCAGCATCTGCAATACAGCAAGAAACATGAGCATGGCCAGAAAAAAAGAACTGTGTTTCCTACTCATACAGACCATATCTCGTTCAACTCTGGTTATGAAACTGATACAAACCACAGCATCTCTTACATAGATGCTCTTTAGTTAGCTGTGAAAATCATGTTGGTTTTGTGAACTGCGTAAATTCATTTGTCGCTGAAAATTCACTCCGTTTACCAGAAATGAACTCTTGCTTGTAGGACGACATAGAGCATGGAGTTTAACTATGATTTAAATTAAAATTCAGAAGAGTGTTCTCAACCATGAAACACAGTCTGTTTTAACGCTAGAAGCGTGCTCTTCTTTCCAGCATCTGTAATACAGCTAGAAACATGAGCATGGCATGAAAAAAAGAACTGTTTCCTACTCATACGGACCATATCTAGTTCAACTCTGCTTAGGAAACTGATACAAACCACAGCATCTCTCACATAGTTGCTCTTTAGTTAATAGAGAAAATCGTATTGGTTTCCAAAACTGTGTAAATTCATTTGAGCCGAAAAATATCTGGGTTTACAGGAAATGAACTCTTGCTTGTAGGAAGACACAGATCCTTTGGTTAAACTCAGTTTCTGAAGGGAAATTCAGAGAGGTGTTCTCATCCATGAAACACATCTGTTTTAATGCAAGAAGCATGCTCTTCTTTCCTGCATCTGCAATACACAAGGAACATGAGCATGCCTAGAAAAAAAGAACTGTGTTTCCTTCTCATACAGACCAAATCTCATTCAACTCTGCTTATGAAACTGATACAAACCACAGCATCTCTTCCACAGATGCTCTTTAGTTAATAGTGAAAATCTTGTTGGTTTTGTGAACTGTGTAAATTCATTTGGCGCCGAAAATTCACTGTGTTTATCAGAAATGAACTCTTGCTTGTAGGACGACATAGAGCATGGAGTTTAACTCCAATTCTAAATGGAAATTCAGAAGAGTGTTCGCATCTTGAAACACAGTCTGTTTTAACGCAAGAAGCATGCTCTTCTTGCCAGCATCTGCAATAGAGCAAGAAACATGACCATGCCCAGAAAAAAAGAAATGTGTTTCCTACTCATACGGACCATATCTAGTTCAACTCTGCATATGAAACTGATACAATCCATATGATCTCTTACATAGATGCTCTTTAGTAAATAGTGAAAATCGTATTGGTTTCATAAACTGTGTAAATTCATTTGAGCAGAAAAATACCTGGGTTTCCCGGAAATGAACGCTTGCGTGTAGGAGGACACAGAGCATGGCGTTAAACTCCGATTCTAAAGGGAAACTCAGAAAAGTGTTCTCATCAAGGAAACACAGTCTGGTTTAATGCAAGAAGCATGCTCTTCTTTCCAGCATCTGCAATACAGCAAGAAACATGAGCATAGCCAGAAAAAAAGAACTGTGTTTCCTACTCATACAGACCATATCTCGTTCAACTCTGCTTATGAAACTGATACAAAGCACAGCATCTCTTACATAGATGCTCTTTAGTTAGTAGTGAAAATCGTGTTGGTTTTGTGAACTGTGAAAATTCATTTGGCGCTGAAAATGCACTGCGTTCCAGAAATGAACTCTTGCTTGTATGACGACATAGAGCATGGAGTTTAACTCCGATTCTAAATGGAAATTCAGAAGAGTGTTCTCATCCATGAAACACAGTCTGTTATAACGCAAGAAGCATGCTCTTCATTCCAGCATCTGCAATACAACAAGAAACATGAGCATGGCCAGAAAAAAAGAACTGTGTTTCCCACAAATACGGACCATATATAGTTCAACTCTGCTTATGAACTTGATACAAAGCACAGCATCTCTTACATAGATGCACTTTAGTTACTAGTGAAAAACGTGTTGGGTTTGTGAACTGTGTAAATTCATTTGAGCCGAAAATTCACTGCCTTTACCAGAAATGTAGTATTGCTTGGAGGAAAACACAGATCATTTGGTTTGACTCAATTCCTGAAGGGAAATTCAGAAGAGTGTTCTCATCCATGAAACACATTCTGTTTTAATGCAAGAAGCATGCTCTTCTTTCCAGCATCTGCAATACAACAAGGAACGTGAGCATGCCCAGAAAAAAAGAACTGTGTTTCCTACTCGTACGGAACATATCTCATTCAACTCTGCTTATGACACTGATACAAGCCACTGCATCTCTTACACAGATGCTCTTTAGTTAATAGTGAAAATCGTGTTGGTTTCGTGAACTGTGTAAATTGCATTTGGCGCCGAAAATTCACTGCGTTTACCAGAAATGAACTCTTGCTGGTAGGACGACATAGAGCATGGAGTTTAACTCCAATTATAAATGGAAATTCAGAAGTGTGTTCTCATCCATGAAACACAGTCTGTTTTAACGCAAGAAGCATGCTCTTCTTTCCATCATCTGCAATACAGCAAGAAACATGAGCATGCCCAGAAAAAAAGAACTGTGTTTCCTACTCATACGGACCATATCTAGTTCAACTCTGCTTATGAAACTGATACAATCCATATGATCTCTTACATAGATGCTCCTTAATTAATAGTGAAAATCGTATTGGATTCGTGAACTGTGTAAATTCATTTGAGCCAAAAAATAACTGGGTTTACCGGAAATGAATGCTTGCTTGTAGGAGGACACAGAGCATGGCGTTAAACTCCGATTCTAAAGGGAAACTCAGAAAAGCGTTCTCATCAAGGAAACACAGTCTGGTTTAATGCAAGAAGCATGCTCTTCTTTCCAGCATCTGCAATACAGCAAGAAACATGAGCATGGCCAGAAAAAAAGAACTGTGTTTCCTACTCATACAGACCATATCTCGTTCAACTCTGGTTATGAAACTGATACAAACCACAGCATCTCTTACATAGATGCTCTTTAGTTAGCTGTGAAAATCATGTTGGTTTTGTGAACTGCGTAAATTCATTTGTCGCTGAAAATTCACTCCGTTTACCAGAAATGAACTCTTGCTTGTAGGACGACATAGAGCATGGAGTTTAACTATGATTTAAATTGGAGATTCAGAAGAGTGTTCTCAACCATGAAACACAGTCTGTTTTAACGCTAGAAGCGTGCTCTTCTTTCCAGCATCTGTAATACAGCTAGAAACATGAGCATGGCATGAAAAAAAGAACTGTTTCCTACTCATACGGACCATATCTAGTTCAACTCTGCTTAGGAAACTGATACAAACCACAGCATCTCTCACATAGGTGCTCTTTAGTTAATAGTGAAAATCGTATTGGTTTCCAAAACTGTGTAAATTCATTTGAGCCGAAAATTAACTGGGTTTCCCTGAAAGGAACTCTAGCTTGTAGGAAGACACAGATCCTTTGGTTACACTCAGTTTCTTAAGGGAAATTCAGAGCAGTGTTCTCATCCATGAAACACATATGTTTTATTGGAAGAAGCATGCTCTTCTTTTCAGCGTCTGCAATACAGCAAGGAACATGAGCATGCCAGGAAGAAAAGAACCGTGTTTCCTACTCATACGGACCATATCTAGTTCAACACTGATTATGAAACTGATACAAACCACATCATCTCTTCCATAGATGCTCTTTATTTAATAGTGAGAATCGTATTGGTTTCGTGAACTGTGTAAATTCATTTGAGCCTAAAAATAACCGGGTTTACCGGAAATGAAGTCTTGCTTGTAGGAAGACACAGGGCATGGCGTTAAACTCTGATTCTAATGGGATACTCAGAAAAGTGTTTTCATCAAGGAAACACAGTATGGTTTAATGCAAGAAGCATGCTCTTCTTTCCATCATCTGCAATACAGCAAGAAACATGAGCATGCCCAGAAAAAAAGAACTGTGTTTCCTACTCATACGGACCATATCTAGTTCAACTCTGCTTATGAAACTGATACAATCCATATGATCTCTTACATAGATGCTCTTTAATTAATAGTGATAATCGTATTGGTTTCGTGAACTGTGTAAGTTCATTTGAGCCAAAAAATAACTGGGTTTACCGGAAATGAACGCTTGCTTGTAGGAGGACACAGAGCATGGCGTTAAACTCCGATTCTAAAGGGAAACTCAGAAAAGCGTTCTCATCAAGGAAACACAGTCAGGTTTAATGCAAGAAGCATGCTCTTCTTTCCAGCATCTGCAATACAGCAAGAAACATGAGCATAGCCAGAAAAAAAGAACTGTGTTTCCTACTCATACAGACCATATCTCGTTCAACTCTGCTTATGAAACTGATACAAACCACAGCATCTCTTACATAGATGCTCTTTTGTTAGTAGTGAAAATCGTGTTGGTTTTGTGAACTGTGAAAATTCAATTGGCGCTGAAAATGCACTGTGTTCCAGAAATGAACTCTTGCTTGTATGACGACATAGAGCATGGAGTTTAACTCCGATTCTAAATGGAAATTCAGAAGAGTGTTCTCATCCATGAAACACAGTCTGTTATAACGCAAGAAACATGCTCTTCATTCCAGCATCTGCAATACAACAAGAAACATGAGCATGGCCAGAAAAAAAGAACTGTGTTTCCCACAAATACGGACCATATATAGTTCAACTCTGCTTATGAACTTGATACAAAGCACAGCATCTCTTACATAGATGCACTTTAGTTACTAGTGAAAAACGTGTTGGGTTTGTGAACTGTGTAAATTCATTTGAGCCGAAAATTCACTGCCTTTACCAGAAATGTAGTATTGCTTGGAGGAAAACACAGATCATTTGGTTTGACTCAATTCCTGAAGGGAAATTCAGAAGAGTGTTCTCATCCATGAAACACATTCTGTTTTAATGCAAGAAGCATGCTCTTCTTTGCAGCATCTGCAATACAACAAGGAACGTGAATATGCCCAGAAAAAAAGACCTGTGTTTCCTACTCATACGGAACATATCTCATTCAACTCTTCTTATGACACTGATACAAGCCACTGCATCTCTTACACAGATGCTCTTTAGTTAATAGTGAAAATCGTGTTGGTTTCGTGAACTGTGTAAATTCATTTGGTGCCGAAAATTCACTGCGTTTACCAGAAATGAACTCTTGCTTGTAGGACGACATAGAGCATGGAGTTTAACTCCAATTATAAATGGAAATTCAGAAGTGTGTTCTCATCCATGAAACACAGTCTGTTTTAACGCAAGAAGCATGCTCTTCTTTCCATCATCTGCAATACAGCAAGAAACATGAGCATGCCCAGAAAAAAAGAACTGTGTTTCCTACTCATACGGACCATATCTAGTTCAACTCTGCTTATGAAACTGATACAATCCATATGATCTCTTACATAGATGCTCTTTAATTAATAGTGATAATCGTATTGGTTTCGTGAACTGTGTAAGTTCATTTGAGTCAAAAAATAACTGGGTTTACCGGAAATGAACGCTTGCTTGTAGGAGGACACAGAGCATGGCGTTAAACTCCGATTCTAAAGGGAAACTCAGAAAAGCGTTCTCATCAAGGAAACACAGTCAGGTTTAATGCAAGAAGCATGCTCTTCTTTCCAGCATCTGCAATACAGCAAGAAACATGAGCATGGCCAGAAAAAAGAACTGTGTTTCCTACTCATACAGACCATATCTCGTTCAACTCTGGTTATGAAACTGATACAAACCACAGCATCTCTTACATAGATGCTCTTTAGTTAGTAGTGAAAATCGTGTTGGTTTTGTGAACTGTGTAAATTCATTTGGCACTGAAAATTCACTGCGTTTACCAGAAATGAACTCTTGCTTGTTGGACGACATAGAGCATGGAGTTTAACTATGATTCAAATTGGAGATTCAGAAGAGTGTTCTCAACCATGAAACACAGTCTGTTTTAACGCTAGAAGCGTGCTCTTCTTTCCAGCATCTGTAATACAGCTAGAAACATGAGCATGGCATGAAAAAAAGAACTGTTTCCTACTCATACGGACCATATCTAGTTCAACTCTGCTTAGGAAACTGATACAAACCACAGCATCTCTCACATAGTTGCTCTTTAGTTAATAGAGAAAATCGTATTGGTTTCCAAAACTGTGTAAATTCATTTGAGCCGAAAAATATCTGGGTTTACAGGAAATGAACTCTTGCTTGTAGGAAGACACAGATCCTTTGGTTAAACTCAGTTTCTGAAGGGAAATTCAGAGAGGTGTTCTCATCCATGAAACACATCTGTTTTAATGCAAGAAGCATGCTCTTCTTTCCTGCATCTGCAATACACAAGGAACATGAGCATGCCTAGAAAAAAAGAACTGTGTTTCCTTCTCATACAGACCAAATCTCATTCAACTCTGCTTATGAAACTGATACAAACCACAGCATCTCTTCCACAGATGCTCTTTAGTTAATAGTGAAAATCTTGTTGGTTTTGTGAACTGTGTAAATTCATTTGGCGCCGAAAATTCACTGTGTTTATCAGAAATGAACTCTTGCTTGTAGGACGACATAGAGCATGGAGTTTAACTCCAATTCTAAATGGAAATTCAGAAGAGTGTTCGCATCTTGAAACACAGTCTGTTTTAACGCAAGAAGCATGCTCTTCTTGCCAGCATCTGCAATAGAGCAAGAAACATGACCATGCCCAGAAAAAAAGAAATGTGTTTCCTACTCATACGGACCATATCTAGTTCAACTCTGCATATGAAACTGATACAATCCATATGATCTCTTACATAGATGCTCTTTAGTAAATAGTGAAAATCGTATTGGTTTCGTAAACTGTGTAAATTCATTTGAGCAGAAAAATACCTGGGTTTCCCGGAAATGAACGCTTGCGTGTAGGAGGACACAGAGCATGGCGTTAAACTCCGATTCTAAAGGGAAACTCAGAAAAGTGTTCTCATCAAGGAAACACAGTCTGGTTTAATGCAAGAAGCATGCTCTTCTTTCCAGCATCTGCAATACAGCAAGAAACATGAGCATAGCCAGAAAAAAAGAACTGTGTTTCCTACTCATACAGACCATATCTCGTTCAACTCTGCTTATGAAACTGATACAAAGCACAGCATCTCTTACATAGATGCTCTTTAGTTAGTAGTGAAAATCATGTTGGTTTTGTGAACTGTGAAAATTCATTTGGCGCTGAAAATGCACTGCGTTCCAGAAATGAACTCTTGCTGGTAGGACGACATAGAGCATGGAGTTTAACTCCAATTATAAATGGAAATTCAGAAGTGTGTTCTCATCCATGAAACACAGTCTGTTTTAACGCAAGAAGCATGCTCTTCTTTCCATCATCTGCAATACAGCAAGAAACATGAGCATGCCCAGAAAAAAAGAACTGTGTTTCCTACTCATACGGACCATATCTAGTTCAACTCTGCTTATGAAACTGATACAATCCATATGATCTCTTACATAGATGCTCCTTAATTAATAGTGAAAATCGTATTGGATTCGTGAACTGTGTAAATTCATTTGAGCCAAAAAATAACTGGGTTTACCGGAAATGAACGCTTGCTTGTAGGAGGACACAGAGCATGGCGTTAAACTCCGATTCTAAAGGGAAACTCAGAAAAGCGTTCTCATCAAGGAAACACAGTCTGGTTTAATGCAAGAAGCATGCTCTTCTTTCCAGCATCTGCAATACAGCAAGAAACATGAGCATGGCCAGAAAAAAGAACTGTGTTTCCTACTCATGCAGACCATATCTCGTTCAACTCTGGTTATGAAACTGATACAAACCACAGCATCTCTTACATAGATGCTCTTTAGTTAGTAGTGAAAATCGTGTTGGTTTTGTGAACTGTGTAAATTCATTTGGCGCTGAAAATTCACTGCGTTTACCAGAAATGAACTCTTGCTTGTTGGACGACATAGAGCATGGAGTTTAACTATGATTCAAATTGGAGATTCAGAAGAGTGTTCTCAACCATGAAACACAGTCTGTTTTAACGCTAGAAGCATGCTCTTCTTTCCAGCATCTGTAATACAGCTAGAAACATGAGCATGGCATGAAAAAAAAAACTGTGTTTCCTACTCATACGGACCATATCTAGTTCAACTCTGCTTAGGAAACTGATACAAACCACAGCATCTCTCACATAGGTGCTCTTTAGTTAATAGTGAAAATCGTATTGGTTTCCCAAACTGTGTAAATTCATTTGAGCCGAAAAATAACTGGGTTTACCGGAAAGGAACTCTAGCTTGTAGGAAGACACAGATCCTTTGGTTACACTCAGTTTCTTAAGGGAAATTCAGAGCACTGTTCTCATCCATGAAACACATATGTTTTATTGGAAGAAGCATGCTCTTCTTTTCAGCGTCTGCAATACAGCAAGGAACATGAGCATGCCAGGAAGAAAAGAACTGTGTTTCCTACTCATACGGACCATATCTAGTTCAACACTGATTATGAAACTGATACAAACCACATCATCTCTTCCATAGATGCTCTTTATTTAATAGTGAAAATCGTATTGGTTTCGTGAACTGTGTAAATTCATTTGAGCCTAAAAATAACCGGGATTACCGGAAATGAAGTCTTGCTTGTAGGAAGACACAGGGCATGGCGTTAAACTCTGATTCTAATGGGATACTCAGAAAAGTGTTTTCATCAAGGAAACACAGTATGGTTTAATGCAAGAAACATGATATTCTTTCCAACCTCTGCAATACAGCAAGAAACATGTGCATGGCCAGAAAAAAAGAACTGTGTTTCCTACTCATACAGACCATATCTAGTTCAACTCTGCTTATGAAACTGATACAAAGCACAGCATCTCTTACATAGATGCACTTTAGTTAATGTGAAAAACGTGTTGGGTTTGTGAACTGTGTAAATTCATTTGAGCTGAAAATTCACTGCCTTTACCAGAAATGTACTATTGCTTGGAGGAAAACACAGATCATTTGGTTTGACTCAATTCCTGAAGGGAAATTCAGAAGAGTATTCTCATCCATGAAACACAGTCTGTTTTAATGCAAGAAGCATGCTCTTCTTTCCAGCATCTGCAATACAGCTAGAAACATGAGCATGGCAAGAAAAAAAGAACTGTGTTTCCTACTCATACGGACCGTATCTAGTTCAACTCTGCTTATAAAACTGATACAAACCACAGTATCTCTTACATAGATGCTCTTTAGTTAATAGTGAAAATCGTATTGGTTTCCAAAACTGTGTAAATTCATTTGAGCCGAAAAATAACTGGCTTTACCGGAAATGAACTCTTGCTTGTAGGAAGACACAGATACTTTGGTTAAACTCAGTTTCTGAAGGGAAATTCAGAGCAGTGTTCTCATCCATGAAACACATCTATTTTATTGGAAGAAGCATGCTCTTCTTTTCAGCGTCTGCAATAAGGCAAGGTTCATGAGCATGCCAGGAAGAAAATAACTGTGTTTCCTACACATACAGACCAAATCTCATTCAACTCTGCTTATGAAACTGATGCAAACTACAGCATCTCTTACACAGATGCTCTTTAGTTAATAGTGAAAATCGTGTTGGTTTCGTGAACTGTGTAAATTCATTTGGCGCCGAAAATTCACTGAGTTTACCAGAAATGAACTCTTGCTTATAGGACGATAATAGAGCATGGAGTTTAACTCCAATTCTAAATGGAAATTCAGAAGAGTGTTCTCATCCATGAAACACAGTCTGTTTTAAGGCAAGAAGCATGCTCTTCTTTCCAGCATCTGCAATACAGCAAGAAACATGAGCATGCCCAGAAAAAAAGAACTGTGTTTCCTACTCATACGGACCGTATCTAGTTCAACTCTGCTTATAAAACTGATACAAAGCACAGCATCTCTTACATAGATTCACTTTAGTTAATAGTGAAAAACGTGTTGGGTTTGTGAACTGTGTAAATTCATTTGAGCCGAAAATTCACTGCGTTTACCAGAAATGAACTCTTGCTTGTAGGAAGACACAGAGCATGGAGTGTAACTCCGATTCTAAAGGGAAATTCATAAAAGTGTTCTCAGGAATGAGACACAGTCTGTTTTAATGCAAGAAGCATGCTCTTTTTCCAGCATCTTCAATACAGCAAGAAACAGGAGCATGGCCAGAAAAAAAGAACTGTGTTTCCTACTCATACTGACCATATCTAGTTAAAATCTGCTTATGAAACTGATGCATACCACATCATCTCTTATATAGATGCTTTTTAATTAATAGTGAAAATCGTATTGGTTTCGTGAACTGTGTCAATTCATTTGAGCCCCAAAATAACTGGGTTTACCAGAAATGAACTCTTGCTTGTTGGAAGACACAGAGCATGGCGTTAAACTCCGATTCTAAAGCGACATTCAGAAAAGTGTTCTCATCCATGAAACACAGTCTGTTTTAATGCAAGAAGCATGCTCTTCTTTCTAGCATCTGCAATACAGCAAGGAACATGAGCATGCCCAGAAAAAAAAAATGTGTTTCCTACTCATACGGACCATATTTAGTGCAACTCTGCTTATGAAACTGATACAAACCACAGCATCTCTTACATATATGCTCTTTAGTTAATAGTGAAAATCGTATTGGTTTCGTGAACTGTGTAAATTCATTTGAGCCGAAAAATAAATGGGTTTACCGGAAATGAACTCTTGCTTGTAGGAAGACACAGATCCTTTGGTTAAACTCAGTTTCTGAAGGGAAATTCAGAGCAGTGTTCTCATCCATGAAACACATCTGTTTTATTGGAAGAAGCATGTTCTTCTTTCCAGCATCTGCAATACAGCTAGAAACATGAGCATGGCAAGAAAAAAAGAACTGTGTTTCCTACTCATACGGACCATATCTAGTTCAACTCTGCTTATGAAACTGATACAAACCACAGTATCTCTTACATAGATGCTCTTTAGTTAATAGTGAAAATCGTATTGGTTTCCAAAACTGTGTAAATTCATTTGAGCCGAAAAATAACTGGCTTTACCGGAAATGAACTCTTGCTTGTAGGAAGACACAGATACTTTGGTTAAACTCAGTTTCTGAAGGCAAATTCAGAGCAGTGTTCTCATCCATGAAACACATCTGTTTTATTGGAAGAAGCATGCTCTTCTTTTCAGCGTCTACAATAAGGCAAGGTTCATGAGCATGCCAGGAAGAAAATAACTGTGTTTCCTACACATACAGACCAAATCTCATTCAACTTTGCTTATGAAACTGATGCAAACCACAGCATCTCTTACACAGATGCTCTTTAGTTAATAGTGAAAATCGTGTTGGTTTCGTGAACTGTGTAAATTCATTTGGCGCCGAAAATTCACTGCGTTTACCAGAAATGAACTCTTGCTTATAGGACGATAATAGAGCATGGAGTTTAACTCCAATTCTAAATGGAAATTCAGAAGAGTGTTCTCATCCATGAAACACAGTCTGTTTTAAGGCAAGAAGCATGCTCTTCTTTCCAGCATCTGCAATACAGCAAGAAACATGAGCATGCCCAGAAAAAAAGAACTGTGTTTCCTACTCATACGGACCGTATCTAGTTCAACTCTGCTTATGAAACTGATACAAAGCACAGCATCTCTTACATAGATGCACTTTAGTTAATAGTGAAAAACGTGTTGGGTTTGTGAACTGTGTAAATTCATTTGAGCCGAAAATTCACTGCCTTTACCAGAAATGTACTATTGCTTGGAGGAAAACACAGATCATTTGGTTTGACTCAATTCCTGAAGGGAAATTCAGAAGAGTGTTCTCATCCATGAAACACATTCTGTTTTAATGCAAGAAGCAGGCTCTTCTTTCCAGCATCTGCAATACAGCTAGAAACATGAGCATGGCAAGAAAAAAAGAACTGTGTTTCCTACTCATACGGACCGTATCTAGTTCAACTCTGCTTATGAAACTGATACAAACCACAGTATCTCTTACATAGATGCTCTTTAGTTAATAGTGAAAATCGTATTGGATTCCAAAACTGTGTAAATTCATTTGAGCCGAAAAATAACTGGGTTTACCGGAAATGAACTCTTGCTTGTAGGAAGACACAGATACTTTGGTTAAACTCAGTTTCTGAAGGGAAATTCAGAGCAGTGTTCTCATCCATGAAACACATCTATTTTATTGGAAGAAGCATGCTCTTCTTTTCAGCGTCTGCAATAAGGCAAGGTTCATGAGCATGCCAGGAAGAAAATAACTGTGTTTCCTACACATACAGACCAAACCTCATTCAACTCTGCTTATGAAACTGATGCAAACCACAGCATCTCTTACACAGATGCTCTTTAGTTAATAGTGAAAATCGTGTTGGTTTCGTGAACTGTGTAAATTCATTTGGCGCCGAAAATTCACTGCGTTTACCAGAAATGAACTCTTGCTTATAGGACGATAATAGAGCATGGAGTTTAACTCCAATTCTAAATGGAAATTCAGAAGAGTGTTCTCATCCATGAAACACAGTCTGTTTTAAGGCAAGAAGCATGCTCTTCTTTCCAGCATCTGCAATACAGCAAGAAACATGAGCATGCCCAGAAAAAAAGAACTGTGTTTCCTACTCATACGGACCATATCTAGTTCAACTCTGCTTATGAAACTGATACTAAGCACAGCATCTCTTACATAGATTCACTTTAGTTAATAGTGAAAAACGTGTTGGGTTTGTGAACTGTGTAAATTCATTTGAGCCGAAAATTCACTGCGTTTACCAGAAATGAACTCTTGCTTGTAGGAAGACACAGAGCATGGAGTGTAACTCCGATTCTAAAGGGAAATCCAGAAAAGTGTTCTCAGGAATGAGACACAGTCTGTTTTAATGCAAGAAGCATGCTCTTTTTCCAGCATCTTCAATACAGCAAGAAACAGGAGCATGGCCAGAAAAAAAGAACTGTGTTTCCTACTCATACTGACCATATCTAGTTAAAATCTGCTTATGAAACTGATACATACCACATCATCTCTTACATAGATGCTTTTTAATTAATAGTGAAAATCGTATTGGTTTCGTGAACTGTGTCAATTCATTTGAGCCCCAGAATACCTGGGTTTACCAGAAATGAACTCTTGCTTGTTGGAAGACACAGAGCATGGCGTTAAACTCCGATTCTAAAGCGACATTCAGAAAAGTGTTCTCATCCATGAAACAGAGTCTGTTTTAATGCAAGAAGCATGCTCTTCTTTCTAGCATCTGCAATACAGCAAGGAACATGAGCATGCCCAGAAAAAAAAAATGTGTTTCCTACTCATACGGACCATATTTAGTGCAACTCTGCTTATGAAACTTATACAAACCACAGCATCTCTTACATATATGCTCTTTAGTTAATAGTGAAAATCGTATTGGTTTCGTGAACTGTGTAAATTCATTTGAGCCGAAAAATAAATGGGTTTACCGGAAATGAACTCTTGCTTGTAGGAAGACACAGATCCTTTGGTTAAACTCAGTTTCTGAAGGGAAATTCAGAGCAGTGTTCTCATCCATGAAACACATCTGTTTTATTGGAAGAAGCATGTTTTTCTTTCCAGCATCTGCAATACAGCTAGAAACATGAGCATGGCAAGAAAAAAGGAACTGTGTTTCCTACTCATACGGACCGTATCTAGTTCAACTCTGCTTATGAAACTGATACAAACCACAGTATCTCTTACATAGATGCTCTTTAGTTAATAGTGAAAATCGTATTGGTTTCCAAAACTGTGTAAATTCATTTGAGCCGAAAAATAACTGGGTTTACCGGAAATGAACTCTTGCTTGTAGGAAGACACAGATACTTTGGTTAAACTCAGTTTCTGAAGGGAAATTCAGAGCAGTGTTCTCATCCATGAAACACATCTGTTTTATTGGAAGAAGCATGCTCTTCTTTTCAGCATCTGCAATACAGCAAGGAACATGAGCATGCCAGGATAAAAGAACTGTGTTTCCTACTCACACGGACCATATCTAGTTCAACACTGCTTATGAAAATGATACAATCCACATCATCTCGTCATTAGATGCTCTTTAGTTAATAGTGAATATCGTATTGGTTTCGTGAACTGTGTAAATTCATTTGAGCCCAAAAATAAATGGGTTTACCGGAAATGTACTCTTGCTTGTAGGAAGACACAGGGAATGGAGTTTAACTCTCACTCTAAACGGAAATTCAGAAGAGTGTTCTCATTCATGAAACACAGTCGGTTTTAACGCAAAAAGCATGCTCTTCTTTCCAGCATCTGCAATACAGCAAGAAACATGAGCATGGCCAGAAAAAAAGAACTGTGTTTCCTACTCATACGGACCATATCTAGTTCAACTCTGCTTATGAAACTGATACAAACCACAGCATCTCTTACATAGATGCACTTTAGTTAATAGTGAAAAACGTGTTGGGTTTGTGAACCGTGTAAATTCATTTGAGCCGAAAATTCACTGCTTTTACCAAAAATGAACTCTATTGTAGGAAAACACTGATCATTTGGTTTAACTCCTTTCCTGAAGGGAAATTCAGAAGAGTGTTCTCATCCATGAAACACAGTCTGTTTTATTGCTAGAAGCATGCTCTTCTTTCCAGCATCTGCAATACAGCTATAAACATGAGCATGGCAAGAAAAAAAGAACTGTGTTTCCTACTCATACGGACCATATCTAGTTCAACTCTGCTTAGGAAACTGATACAAACCACAGCATCTCTCACATAGGTGCTCTTTAGTTAATAGTGAAAATCGTGTTGGGTTTGTGAACTGTGTAAATTCATTGAGCCGTAAATTCACTGCGTTTACCAGAAATGAGCTCTTGCTTGTAGGAAGACACAGATCCTTTGGTTAAACTCAGGTTCTCAGGGGAAATTCAGAGTAGTGTTCTCATCCATGAAACACACTCCGTTTATTGGAAGAAGCATGCTCTTCTTTTCAGCGTCTGCAATACAGCAAGGAACATGAGCATGCCAGGAAGAAAAGAACTGTGTTTCCTACTCATACTGACCATATCTAGTTCAACAATGCTCATGAAACTGATACAATCCACATCATCTCGTCCATAGATGCTCTTTTTAATAGTGAAAATCGTATTGGTTTCGTGAACTGTGTAAATTCATTTGAGCCGAAAATTCACTGCCTTTACCAGAAATGTAGTATTGCTTGGAGGAAAACACAGATCATTTGGTTTGACTCAATTCCTGAAGGGAAATTCAGAAGAGTGTTCTCATCCATGAAACACATTCTGTTTTAATGCAAGAAGCATGCTCTTCTTTGCAGCATCTGCAATACAACAAGGAACGTGAATATGCCCAGAAAAAAAGACCTGTGTTTCCTACTCATACGGAACATATCTCATTCAACTCTTCTTATGACACTGATACAAGCCACTGCATCTCTTACACAGATGCTCTTTAGTTAATAGTGAAAATCGTGTTGGTTTCGTGAACTGTGTAAATTCATTTGGTGCCGAAAATTCACTGCGTTTACCAGAAATGAACTCTTGCTTGTAGGACGACATAGAGCATGGAGTTTAACTCCAATTATAAATGGAAATTCAGAAGTGTGTTCTCATCCATGAAACACAGTCTGTTTTAACGCAAGAAGCATGCTCTTCTTTCCATCATCTGCAATACAGCAAGAAACATGAGCATGCCCAGAAAAAAAGAACTGTGTTTCCTACTCATACGGACCATATCTAGTTCAACTCTGCTTATGAAACTGATACAATCCATATGATCTCTTACATAGATGCTCTTTAATTAATAGTGATAATCGTATTGGTTTCGTGAACTGTGTAAGTTCATTTGAGTCAAAAAATAACTGGGTTTACCGGAAATGAACGCTTGCTTGTAGGAGGACACAGAGCATGGCGTTAAACTCCGATTCTAAAGGGAAACTCAGAAAAGCGTTCTCATCAAGGAAACACAGTCAGGTTTAATGCAAGAAGCATGCTCTTCTTTCCAGCATCTGCAATACAGCAAGAAACATGAGCATGGCCAGAAAAAAGAACTGTGTTTCCTACTCATACAGACCATATCTCGTTCAACTCTGGTTATGAAACTGATACAAACCACAGCATCTCTTACATAGATGCTCTTTAGTTAGTAGTGAAAATCGTGTTGGTTTTGTGAACTGTGTAAATTCATTTGGCACTGAAAATTCACTGCGTTTACCAGAAATGAACTCTTGCTTGTTGGACGACATAGAGCATGGAGTTTAACTATGATTCAAATTGGAGATTCAGAAGAGTGTTCTCAACCATGAAACACAGTCTGTTTTAACGCTAGAAGCGTGCTCTTCTTTCCAGCATCTGTAATACAGCTAGAAACATGAGCATGGCATGAAAAAAAGAACTGTTTCCTACTCATACGGACCATATCTAGTTCAACTCTGCTTAGGAAACTGATACAAACCACAGCATCTCTCACATAGTTGCTCTTTAGTTAATAGAGAAAATCGTATTGGTTTCCAAAACTGTGTAAATTCATTTGAGCCGAAAAATATCTGGGTTTACAGGAAATGAACTCTTGCTTGTAGGAAGACACAGATCCTTTGGTTAAACTCAGTTTCTGAAGGGAAATTCAGAGAGGTGTTCTCATCCATGAAACACATCTGTTTTAATGCAAGAAGCATGCTCTTCTTTCCTGCATCTGCAATACACAAGGAACATGAGCATGCCTAGAAAAAAAGAACTGTGTTTCCTTCTCATACAGACCAAATCTCATTCAACTCTGCTTATGAAACTGATACAAACCACAGCATCTCTTCCACAGATGCTCTTTAGTTAATAGTGAAAATCTTGTTGGTTTTGTGAACTGTGTAAATTCATTTGGCGCCGAAAATTCACTGTGTTTATCAGAAATGAACTCTTGCTTGTAGGACGACATAGAGCATGGAGTTTAACTCCAATTCTAAATGGAAATTCAGAAGAGTGTTCGCATCTTGAAACACAGTCTGTTTTAACGCAAGAAGCATGCTCTTCTTGCCAGCATCTGCAATAGAGCAAGAAACATGACCATGCCCAGAAAAAAAGAAATGTGTTTCCTACTCATACGGACCATATCTAGTTCAACTCTGCATATGAAACTGATACAATCCATATGATCTCTTACATAGATGCTCTTTAGTAAATAGTGAAAATCGTATTGGTTTCGTAAACTGTGTAAATTCATTTGAGCAGAAAAATACCTGGGTTTCCCGGAAATGAACGCTTGCGTGTAGGAGGACACAGAGCATGGCGTTAAACTCCGATTCTAAAGGGAAACTCAGAAAAGTGTTCTCATCAAGGAAACACAGTCTGGTTTAATGCAAGAAGCATGCTCTTCTTTCCAGCATCTGCAATACAGCAAGAAACATGAGCATAGCCAGAAAAAAAGAACTGTGTTTCCTACTCATACAGACCATATCTCGTTCAACTCTGCTTATGAAACTGATACAAAGCACAGCATCTCTTACATAGATGCTCTTTAGTTAGTAGTGAAAATCGTGTTGGTTTTGTGAACTGTGAAAATTCATTTGGCGCTGAAAATGCACTGCGTTCCAGAAATGAACTCTTGCTTGTATGACGACATAGAGCATGGAGTTTAACTCCGATTCTAAATGGAAATTCAGAAGAGTGTTCTCATCCATGAAACACAGTCTGTTATAACGCAAGAAGCATGCTCTTCATTCCAGCATCTGCAATACAACAAGAAACATGAGCATGGCCAGAAAAAAAGAACTGTGTTTCCCACAAATACGGACCATATATAGTTCAACTCTGCTTATGAACTTGATACAAAGCACAGCATCTCTTACATAGATGCACTTTAGTTACTAGTGAAAAACGTGTTGGGTTTGTGAACTGTGTAAATTCATTTGAGCCGAAAATTCACTGCCTTTACCAGAAATGTAGTATTGCTTGGAGGAAAACACAGATCATTTGGTTTGACTCAATTCCTGAAGGGAAATTCAGAAGAGTGTTCTCATCCATGAAACACATTCTGTTTTAATGCAAGAAGCATGCTCTTCTTTCCAGCATCTGCAATACAACAAGGAACGTGAGCATGCCCAGAAAAAAAGAACTGTGTTTCCTACTCGTACGGAACATATCTCATTCAACTCTGCTTATGACACTGATACAAGCCACTGCATCTCTTACACAGATGCTCTTTAGTTAATAGTGAAAATCGTGTTGGTTTCGTGAACTGTGTAAATTGCATTTGGCGCCGAAAATTCACTGCGTTTACCAGAAATGAACTCTTGCTGGTAGGACGACATAGAGCATGGAGTTTAACTCCAATTATAAATGGAAATTCAGAAGTGTGTTCTCATCCATGAAACACAGTCTGTTTTAACGCAAGAAGCATGCTCTTCTTTCCATCATCTGCAATACAGCAAGAAACATGAGCATGCCCAGAAAAAAAGAACTGTGTTTCCTACTCATACGGACCATATCTAGTTCAACTCTGCTTATGAAACTGATACAATCCATATGATCTCTTACATAGATGCTCCTTAATTAATAGTGAAAATCGTATTGGATTCGTGAACTGTGTAAATTCATTTGAGCCAAAAAATAACTGGGTTTACCGGAAATGAACGCTTGCTTGTAGGAGGACACAGAGCATGGCGTTAAACTCCGATTCTAAAGGGAAACTCAGAAAAGCGTTCTCATCAAGGAAACACAGTCTGGTTTAATGCAAGAAGCATGCTCTTCTTTCCAGCATCTGCAATACAGCAAGAAACATGAGCATGGCCAGAAAAAAGAACTGTGTTTCCTACTCATGCAGACCATATCTCGTTCAACTCTGGTTATGAAACTGATACAAACCACAGCATCTCTTACATAGATGCTCTTTAGTTAGTAGTGAAAATCGTGTTGGTTTTGTGAACTGTGTAAATTCATTTGGCGCTGAAAATTCACTGCGTTTACCAGAAATGAACTCTTGCTTGTTGGACGACATAGAGCATGGAGTTTAACTATGATTCAAATTGGAGATTCAGAAGAGTGTTCTCAACCATGAAACACAGTCTGTTTTAACGCTAGAAGCATGCTCTTCTTTCCAGCATCTGTAATACAGCTAGAAACATGAGCATGGCATGAAAAAAAAAACTGTGTTTCCTACTCATACGGACCATATCTAGTTCAACTCTGCTTAGGAAACTGATACAAACCACAGCATCTCTCACATAGGTGCTCTTTAGTTAATAGTGAAAATCGTATTGGTTTCCCAAACTGTGTAAATTCATTTGAGCCGAAAAATAACTGGGTTTACCGGAAAGGAACTCTAGCTTGTAGGAAGACACAGATCCTTTGGTTACACTCAGTTTCTTAAGGGAAATTCAGAGCACTGTTCTCATCCATGAAACACATATGTTTTATTGGAAGAAGCATGCTCTTCTTTTCAGCGTCTGCAATACAGCAAGGAACATGAGCATGCCAGGAAGAAAAGAACTGTGTTTCCTACTCATACGGACCATATCTAGTTCAACACTGATTATGAAACTGATACAAACCACATCATCTCTTCCATAGATGCTCTTTATTTAATAGTGAAAATCGTATTGGTTTCGTGAACTGTGTAAATTCATTTGAGCCTAAAAATAACCGGGATTACCGGAAATGAAGTCTTGCTTGTAGGAAGACACAGGGCATGGCGTTAAACTCTGATTCTAATGGGATACTCAGAAAAGTGTTTTCATCAAGGAAACACAGTATGGTTTAATGCAAGAAACATGATATTCTTTCCAACCTCTGCAATACAGCAAGAAACATGTGCATGGCCAGAAAAAAAGAACTGTGTTTCCTACTCATACAGACCATATCTAGTTCAACTCTGCTTATGAAACTGATACAAAGCACAGCATCTCTTACATAGATGCACTTTAGTTAATGTGAAAAACGTGTTGGGTTTGTGAACTGTGTAAATTCATTTGAGCTGAAAATTCACTGCCTTTACCAGAAATGTACTATTGCTTGGAGGAAAACACAGATCATTTGGTTTGACTCAATTCCTGAAGGGAAATTCAGAAGAGTATTCTCATCCATGAAACACAGTCTGTTTTAATGCAAGAAGCATGCTCTTCTTTCCAGCATCTGCAATACAGCTAGAAACATGAGCATGGCAAGAAAAAAAGAACTGTGTTTCCTACTCATACGGACCGTATCTAGTTCAACTCTGCTTATAAAACTGATACAAACCACAGTATCTCTTACATAGATGCTCTTTAGTTAATAGTGAAAATCGTATTGGTTTCCAAAACTGTGTAAATTCATTTGAGCCGAAAAATAACTGGCTTTACCGGAAATGAACTCTTGCTTGTAGGAAGACACAGATACTTTGGTTAAACTCAGTTTCTGAAGGGAAATTCAGAGCAGTGTTCTCATCCATGAAACACATCTATTTTATTGGAAGAAGCATGCTCTTCTTTTCAGCGTCTGCAATAAGGCAAGGTTCATGAGCATGCCAGGAAGAAAATAACTGTGTTTCCTACACATACAGACCAAATCTCATTCAACTCTGCTTATGAAACTGATGCAAACTACAGCATCTCTTACACAGATGCTCTTTAGTTAATAGTGAAAATCGTGTTGGTTTCGTGAACTGTGTAAATTCATTTGGCGCCGAAAATTCACTGAGTTTACCAGAAATGAACTCTTGCTTATAGGACGATAATAGAGCATGGAGTTTAACTCCAATTCTAAATGGAAATTCAGAAGAGTGTTCTCATCCATGAAACACAGTCTGTTTTAAGGCAAGAAGCATGCTCTTCTTTCCAGCATCTGCAATACAGCAAGAAACATGAGCATGCCCAGAAAAAAAGAACTGTGTTTCCTACTCATACGGACCGTATCTAGTTCAACTCTGCTTATAAAACTGATACAAAGCACAGCATCTCTTACATAGATTCACTTTAGTTAATAGTGAAAAACGTGTTGGGTTTGTGAACTGTGTAAATTCATTTGAGCCGAAAATTCACTGCGTTTACCAGAAATGAACTCTTGCTTGTAGGAAGACACAGAGCATGGAGTGTAACTCCGATTCTAAAGGGAAATTCATAAAAGTGTTCTCAGGAATGAGACACAGTCTGTTTTAATGCAAGAAGCATGCTCTTTTTCCAGCATCTTCAATACAGCAAGAAACAGGAGCATGGCCAGAAAAAAAGAACTGTGTTTCCTACTCATACTGACCATATCTAGTTAAAATCTGCTTATGAAACTGATGCATACCACATCATCTCTTATATAGATGCTTTTTAATTAATAGTGAAAATCGTATTGGTTTCGTGAACTGTGTCAATTCATTTGAGCCCCAAAATAACTGGGTTTACCAGAAATGAACTCTTGCTTGTTGGAAGACACAGAGCATGGCGTTAAACTCCGATTCTAAAGCGACATTCAGAAAAGTGTTCTCATCCATGAAACACAGTCTGTTTTAATGCAAGAAGCATGCTCTTCTTTCTAGCATCTGCAATACAGCAAGGAACATGAGCATGCCCAGAAAAAAAAAATGTGTTTCCTACTCATACGGACCATATTTAGTGCAACTCTGCTTATGAAACTGATACAAACCACAGCATCTCTTACATATATGCTCTTTAGTTAATAGTGAAAATCGTATTGGTTTCGTGAACTGTGTAAATTCATTTGAGCCGAAAAATAAATGGGTTTACCGGAAATGAACTCTTGCTTGTAGGAAGACACAGATCCTTTGGTTAAACTCAGTTTCTGAAGGGAAATTCAGAGCAGTGTTCTCATCCATGAAACACATCTGTTTTATTGGAAGAAGCATGTTCTTCTTTCCAGCATCTGCAATACAGCTAGAAACATGAGCATGGCAAGAAAAAAAGAACTGTGTTTCCTACTCATACGGACCATATCTAGTTCAACTCTGCTTATGAAACTGATACAAACCACAGTATCTCTTACATAGATGCTCTTTAGTTAATAGTGAAAATCGTATTGGTTTCCAAAACTGTGTAAATTCATTTGAGCCGAAAAATAACTGGCTTTACCGGAAATGAACTCTTGCTTGTAGGAAGACACAGATACTTTGGTTAAACTCAGTTTCTGAAGGCAAATTCAGAGCAGTGTTCTCATCCATGAAACACATCTGTTTTATTGGAAGAAGCATGCTCTTCTTTTCAGCGTCTACAATAAGGCAAGGTTCATGAGCATGCCAGGAAGAAAATAACTGTGTTTCCTACACATACAGACCAAATCTCATTCAACTTTGCTTATGAAACTGATGCAAACCACAGCATCTCTTACACAGATGCTCTTTAGTTAATAGTGAAAATCGTGTTGGTTTCGTGAACTGTGTAAATTCATTTGGCGCCGAAAATTCACTGCGTTTACCAGAAATGAACTCTTGCTTATAGGACGATAATAGAGCATGGAGTTTAACTCCAATTCTAAATGGAAATTCAGAAGAGTGTTCTCATCCATGAAACACAGTCTGTTTTAAGGCAAGAAGCATGCTCTTCTTTCCAGCATCTGCAATACAGCAAGAAACATGAGCATGCCCAGAAAAAAAGAACTGTGTTTCCTACTCATACGGACCGTATCTAGTTCAACTCTGCTTATGAAACTGATACAAAGCACAGCATCTCTTACATAGATGCACTTTAGTTAATAGTGAAAAACGTGTTGGGTTTGTGAACTGTGTAAATTCATTTGAGCCGAAAATTCACTGCCTTTACCAGAAATGTACTATTGCTTGGAGGAAAACACAGATCATTTGGTTTGACTCAATTCCTGAAGGGAAATTCAGAAGAGTGTTCTCATCCATGAAACACATTCTGTTTTAATGCAAGAAGCAGGCTCTTCTTTCCAGCATCTGCAATACAGCTAGAAACATGAGCATGGCAAGAAAAAAAGAACTGTGTTTCCTACTCATACGGACCGTATCTAGTTCAACTCTGCTTATGAAACTGATACAAACCACAGTATCTCTTACATAGATGCTCTTTAGTTAATAGTGAAAATCGTATTGGATTCCAAAACTGTGTAAATTCATTTGAGCCGAAAAATAACTGGGTTTACCGGAAATGAACTCTTGCTTGTAGGAAGACACAGATACTTTGGTTAAACTCAGTTTCTGAAGGGAAATTCAGAGCAGTGTTCTCATCCATGAAACACATCTATTTTATTGGAAGAAGCATGCTCTTCTTTTCAGCGTCTGCAATAAGGCAAGGTTCATGAGCATGCCAGGAAGAAAATAACTGTGTTTCCTACACATACAGACCAAACCTCATTCAACTCTGCTTATGAAACTGATGCAAACCACAGCATCTCTTACACAGATGCTCTTTAGTTAATAGTGAAAATCGTGTTGGTTTCGTGAACTGTGTAAATTCATTTGGCGCCGAAAATTCACTGCGTTTACCAGAAATGAACTCTTGCTTATAGGACGATAATAGAGCATGGAGTTTAACTCCAATTCTAAATGGAAATTCAGAAGAGTGTTCTCATCCATGAAACACAGTCTGTTTTAAGGCAAGAAGCATGCTCTTCTTTCCAGCATCTGCAATACAGCAAGAAACATGAGCATGCCCAGAAAAAAAGAACTGTGTTTCCTACTCATACGGACCATATCTAGTTCAACTCTGCTTATGAAACTGATACTAAGCACAGCATCTCTTACATAGATTCACTTTAGTTAATAGTGAAAAACGTGTTGGGTTTGTGAACTGTGTAAATTCATTTGAGCCGAAAATTCACTGCGTTTACCAGAAATGAACTCTTGCTTGTAGGAAGACACAGAGCATGGAGTGTAACTCCGATTCTAAAGGGAAATCCAGAAAAGTGTTCTCAGGAATGAGACACAGTCTGTTTTAATGCAAGAAGCATGCTCTTTTTCCAGCATCTTCAATACAGCAAGAAACAGGAGCATGGCCAGAAAAAAAGAACTGTGTTTCCTACTCATACTGACCATATCTAGTTAAAATCTGCTTATGAAACTGATACATACCACATCATCTCTTACATAGATGCTTTTTAATTAATAGTGAAAATCGTATTGGTTTCGTGAACTGTGTCAATTCATTTGAGCCCCAGAATACCTGGGTTTACCAGAAATGAACTCTTGCTTGTTGGAAGACACAGAGCATGGCGTTAAACTCCGATTCTAAAGCGACATTCAGAAAAGTGTTCTCATCCATGAAACAGAGTCTGTTTTAATGCAAGAAGCATGCTCTTCTTTCTAGCATCTGCAATACAGCAAGGAACATGAGCATGCCCAGAAAAAAAAAATGTGTTTCCTACTCATACGGACCATATTTAGTGCAACTCTGCTTATGAAACTTATACAAACCACAGCATCTCTTACATATATGCTCTTTAGTTAATAGTGAAAATCGTATTGGTTTCGTGAACTGTGTAAATTCATTTGAGCCGAAAAATAAATGGGTTTACCGGAAATGAACTCTTGCTTGTAGGAAGACACAGATCCTTTGGTTAAACTCAGTTTCTGAAGGGAAATTCAGAGCAGTGTTCTCATCCATGAAACACATCTGTTTTATTGGAAGAAGCATGTTTTTCTTTCCAGCATCTGCAATACAGCTAGAAACATGAGCATGGCAAGAAAAAAGGAACTGTGTTTCCTACTCATACGGACCGTATCTAGTTCAACTCTGCTTATGAAACTGATACAAACCACAGTATCTCTTACATAGATGCTCTTTAGTTAATAGTGAAAATCGTATTGGTTTCCAAAACTGTGTAAATTCATTTGAGCCGAAAAATAACTGGGTTTACCGGAAATGAACTCTTGCTTGTAGGAAGACACAGATACTTTGGTTAAACTCAGTTTCTGAAGGGAAATTCAGAGCAGTGTTCTCATCCATGAAACACATCTGTTTTATTGGAAGAAGCATGCTCTTCTTTTCAGCATCTGCAATACAGCAAGGAACATGAGCATGCCAGGATAAAAGAACTGTGTTTCCTACTCACACGGACCATATCTAGTTCAACACTGCTTATGAAAATGATACAATCCACATCATCTCGTCATTAGATGCTCTTTAGTTAATAGTGAATATCGTATTGGTTTCGTGAACTGTGTAAATTCATTTGAGCCCAAAAATAAATGGGTTTACCGGAAATGTACTCTTGCTTGTAGGAAGACACAGGGAATGGAGTTTAACTCTCACTCTAAACGGAAATTCAGAAGAGTGTTCTCATTCATGAAACACAGTCGGTTTTAACGCAAAAAGCATGCTCTTCTTTCCAGCATCTGCAATACAGCAAGAAACATGAGCATGGCCAGAAAAAAAGAACTGTGTTTCCTACTCATACGGACCATATCTAGTTCAACTCTGCTTATGAAACTGATACAAACCACAGCATCTCTTACATAGATGCACTTTAGTTAATAGTGAAAAACGTGTTGGGTTTGTGAACCGTGTAAATTCATTTGAGCCGAAAATTCACTGCTTTTACCAAAAATGAACTCTATTGTAGGAAAACACTGATCATTTGGTTTAACTCCTTTCCTGAAGGGAAATTCAGAAGAGTGTTCTCATCCATGAAACACAGTCTGTTTTATTGCTAGAAGCATGCTCTTCTTTCCAGCATCTGCAATACAGCTATAAACATGAGCATGGCAAGAAAAAAAGAACTGTGTTTCCTACTCATACGGACCATATCTAGTTCAACTCTGCTTAGGAAACTGATACAAACCACAGCATCTCTCACATAGGTGCTCTTTAGTTAATAGTGAAAATCGTGTTGGGTTTGTGAACTGTGTAAATTCATTGAGCCGTAAATTCACTGCGTTTACCAGAAATGAGCTCTTGCTTGTAGGAAGACACAGATCCTTTGGTTAAACTCAGGTTCTCAGGGGAAATTCAGAGTAGTGTTCTCATCCATGAAACACACTCCGTTTATTGGAAGAAGCATGCTCTTCTTTTCAGCGTCTGCAATACAGCAAGGAACATGAGCATGCCAGGAAGAAAAGAACTGTGTTTCCTACTCATACTGACCATATCTAGTTCAACAATGCTCATGAAACTGATACAATCCACATCATCTCGTCCATAGATGCTCTTTTTAATAGTGAAAATCGTATTGGTTTCGTGAACTGTGTAAATTCATTTGAGCCGAAAATTCACTGCCTTTACCAGAAATGTACTATTGCTTGTAGGAAAACACAGATCATTTGGTTTAACTCAATTCCTGAAGGGAAATTCAGAAGACTGTTCTCATCCATGAAACACATCTGTTTTAATGCAAGAAGCATGCTCTTCTTGCCAGCATCTGCAATACAGCAAGAAACATGAGCATGCCCAGAAAAAAAGAACTGTGTTTCCTACTCATACGGACCATATCTAGTTCAACTCTGCTTATGAAACTGATACAATCCATATGATCTCTTACATAGATGCTCCTTAATTAATAGTGAAAATCGTATTGGTTTTGTGAACTGTGTAAATTCATTTGAGCCAAAAAATAACTTGGTTTACTGGAAATGATCGCTTGCTTGTAGGAGGACACAGAGCATGGCGTTAAACTCCGATTCTAAAGGGAAACTCAGAAAAGCGTTCTCATCAAGGAAACACAGTCTGGTTTAATGCAAGAAGCATGCTCTTCTTTCCAGCATCTGCAATACAGCAAGAAACATGAGCATGGCCAGAAAAAAAGAACTGTGTTTCCTACTCATACAGACCATATCTCGTTCAACTCTGATTATGAAACTGATACAAAGCACAGCATCTCTTACATAGATGCTCTTTAGTTAGTAGTGAAAATCGTGTTGGTTTTGTGAACTGCGTAAATTCATTTGTCGCTGAAAATTCACTGCGTTTACCAGAAATGAACTCTTGCTTGTAGGACGACATAGAGCATGGAGTTTAAGTATGATTCAAATTGGAGATTCAGAAGAGTGTTCTCAACCATGAAACACAGTCTGTTTTAACGCTAGAAGCATGCTCTTCTTTCCAGCATCTGTAATACAGCTAGAAACATGAGCATGGCATGAAAAAAAGAACTGTGTTTCCTACTCATACGGACCATATCTAGTTCAACTCTGCTTAGGAAACTGATACAAACCACAGCATCTCTCACATAGGTGCTCTTTAGTTAATAGTGAAAATCGTATTGGTTTCCAAAACTGTGTAAATTCATTTGAGCCGAAAATTAACTGGGTTTCCCTGAAAGGAACTCTAGCTTGTAGGAAGACACAGATCCTTTGGTTACACTCAGTTTCTTAAGGGAAATTCAGAGCAGTGTTCTCATCCATGAAACACATATGTTTTATTGGAAGAAGCATGCTCTTCTTTTCAGCGTCTGCAATACAGCAAGGAACATGAGCATGCCAGGAAGAAAAGAACCGTGTTTCCTACTCATACGGACCATATCTAGTTCAACACTGATTATGAGACTGATACAAACCACATCATCTCTTCCATAGATGCTCTTTATTTAATAGTGAGAATCGTATTGGTTTCGTGAACTGTGTAAATTCATTTGAGCCTAAAAATAACCGGGTTTACCGGAAATGAAGTCTTGCTTGTAGGAAGACACAGGGCATGGCGTTAAACTCTGATTCTAATGGGATACTCAGAAAAGTGTTTTCATCAAGGAAACACAGTATGGTTTAATGCAAGAAGCATGATATTCTTTCCAACCTCTGCAATACAGCAAGAAACATGAGCATGGCCAGAAATAAAGAACTGTGTTTCCTACTCTAACGGACCATATCTCGTTCAACTCTGCTTATGAAACTGATACAAAACACAGCATCTCTTACATAGATGCTCTTTAGTTAGTAGTGAAAATCGTGTTGGTTTTGTGAACTGTGTAAATTCATTTGGCGCTGAAAATTCACTGCGTTTACCAGAAATGAACTCTTGCTTGTAGGACGACATAGAGCATGGAGTTTAACTCTGATTCTAAATGGAATTCCAGAAGAGTGTACTCATCAATGAAACACAGTCTGTTTTAACGTAAGAAGAATGCTCTTCTTTCCAGCATCTGCAATAGAACAAGAAACATGAGCATGGCCAGAAAAAATGAACTGTGTTTCCCACAAATACGGACCATATCTAGTTCATCTCTGCTTATGAACTTCATACAAACCACAGCATCTCTTACATAGATGCACTTTAGTTCATAGTGAAAAACGTGTTGGGTTTGTGAACTGTTTAAATTCATTTGAGCCGAAAATTCACTGCCTTTAACACAAATGTACTCTTGCTTGTAGGAAAACACAGAACATTTAGTTTAACTCAATTCCTGAAGGGAAATTCAGAAGAGTGTTCTCATCCATGAAACACAGTGTGTTTTAACGCTAGAAGCGTGCTCTTCTTTCCATCATCTGCAATAGTGCTAGAAACATGAGCATGGCAAGAAAAAAAGAACTGTGGTCCTACTCATACGGACCATATTAGTGCAACTCTGCTTAGGAAACTGATACAAACCACAGCATCTCTAACATAGGTGCTCTTTAGTTAATAGTGAAAATCGTATTGGTTTCCAAAACTGTGTAAATTCATTTGAGCCGAAAAATATCTGGGTTTACCGGAAATGAACTCTTGCTTGTAGGAAGACACAGATCCTTTGGTTAAACTCAGTTTCTGAAGGGAAATTCAGAGAGGTGTTCGCATCCATGAAACACATCTGTTTTATTGCAAGAAGCATGCTCTTCTTTCCTGCATCTGCAATACACAAGGAACATGAGCATGCCTAGAAAAAAAGAACTGTGTTTCCTACTCATAGAGACCAAATCTCATTCAACTCTGCTTATGAAACTGATACAAACCACAGCATCTCTTCCACAGATGCTCTTTAGTTAATAGTGAAAATCTTGTTGGTTTCGTGAACTGTGTAAATTCATTTGGCGCCGAAAATTCACTATTTTTATCAGAAATGAACTCTTGCTTGTAGGACGACATAGAGCATGGAGTTTAACTCCAATTCTAAATGGAAATTCAGAAGAGTGTTCGCATCTATGAAACACAGTCTGTTTTAACGCAAGAAGCATGCTCTTCTTGCCAGCATCTGCAATAGAGCAAGAAACATGACCATGCCCAGAAAAAAAGAAATGTGTTTCCTACTCATACGGACCATATCTAGTTCAACTCTGCATATGAAACTGATACAATCCATATGATCTCTTACATAGATGCTCTTTAGTAAATAGTGAAAATCGTATTGGTTTCGTAAACTGTAAATTCATTTGAGCCGAAAAATAACTGGATTTCCCGGAAATGAACGCTTGCCTGTAGGAGGACACAGAGCATGGCGTTAAACTCCGATTCTAAAGGGAAACTCAGAAAAGTGTTCTCATCAAGGAAACACATTCTGGTTTAATGCAAGAAGCATGCTCTTCTTTCCAGCATCTGCAATACAGCAAGAAACATGAGCATAGCCAGAAAAAAAGAACTGTGTTTCCTACTCATACAGACCATATCTCGTTCAACTCTGCTTATGAAACTGATACAAACCACAGCATCTCTTACATAGATGCTCTTTAGTTAGTAGTGAAAATCGTGTTGGTTTTGTGAACTGTGAAAATTCATTTGGCGCTGAAAATGCACTGCGTTCCAGAAATGAACTCTTGCTTGTATGACGACATAAAGCATGGAGTTTAACTCCGATTCTAAATGGAAATTCAGAAGAGTGTACTCATCCATGAAACACAGTGTGTTATAACGCAAGAAGCATGCTCTTCATTCCAGCATCTGCAATACAACAAGAAACATGAGCATGGCCAGAAAAAAAGAACTGTGTTTCCCACAAATACGGACCATATATAGTTCAACTCTGCTTATGAACTTGATACAAAGCACAGCATCTCTTACATAGATGCACTTTAGTTACTAGTGAAAAACGTGTTGGGTTTGTGAACTGTGTAAATTCATTTGAGCCGAAAATTCACTGCCTTTACCAGAAATGTAGTATTGCTTGGAGGAAAACACAGATCATTTGGTTTGACTCAATTCCTGAAGGGAAATTCAGAAGAGTGTTCTCATCCATGAAACACATTCTGTTTTAATGCAAGAAGCATGCTCTTCTTTCCAGCATCTGCAATACAACAAGGAACGTGAGCATGCCCAGAAAAAAAGAACTGTGTTTCCTACTCATACGGAACATATCTCATTCAACTCTGCTTATGACACTGATACAAGCCACTGCATCTCTTACACAGATGCTCTTTAGTTAATAGTGAAAATCGTGTTGGTTTCGTGAACTGTGTAAATTCATTTGGCGCCGAAAATTCACTGCGTTTACCAGAAATGAACTCTTGCTTGTAGGACGACATAGAGCATGGAGTTTAACTCCAATTCTAAATGGAAATTCAGAAGTGTGTTCTCATCCATGAAACACAGTCTGATTTAAAGCTAGAAGCATGCTCTTCTTTCCAGCATCTGCAATACAGCTAGAAACATGAGCATGGCAAAAAAAAAAGAACTGTGTTTCCTACTCATACGGACCATATTTAGTGCAACTCTGCTTATGAAACTGATACAAACCACAGCATCTCTTACATAGATGCTCTTTAGATAATAGTGAAAATCGTATTGGTTTCCAAATCTGTGTAAATTTATTCGATCCGAAAAATAACTGGGTTTACCGGAAATGAACTCTTGCTTGTAGGAAGACACAGATCCTTTGGTTAAACTCAGTTACTAAAGGGAAAATCAGGGCAGTGTTCTCATCCATGAAACACACTCCGTTTAATTGGAAGAAGCATGCTCTTCTTTTCAGCGGCTGCAATACAGCAAGGTTCATGAGCATGCCAGGAAGAAAAGAACTGTGTTTCCTACTCATATGGACCATATCTAGTTCAACACTGCTTATGAAACTGATACAATCCACATCATCTCCTCCATAGATGCTCTTTAGTTAATAGTGAAAATCATATTGGTTTCGTGAACTGTGTAAATTCATTTGAGCCGAAAAATAACTGGGTTAACCGGAAATGAACGCTTGCTTGTAGGAGGACACAGAGCATTGCGTTAAAATCCGATTCTAAGGGGAAACTCAGAAAAGTGTCCTCATCAAGGAAACACAGTCTGGTTTAATGCAAGAAGCATGCTCTTCTTTCCAGCATCTGCAATACAGCTAGAAACATGAGCATGGCAAGAAAAAAGAACTGTGTTTCCTACTCATACGGACCGTATCTAGTTCAACTCTGCTTATGAAACTGATACAAACCACAGTATCTCTTACATAGATGCTCTTTAGTTAATAGTGAAAAACGTGTTGGGTTTGTGAACTGTGTAAATTCATTTCAGTCGAAAATTCACTGCCTTTACCAGAAATGTACTATTGCTTGGAGGAAAACACAGATCATTTGGTTTGACTCAATTCCTGAAGGGAAATTCAGAAGAGTGTTCTCATCCATGAAACACAGTCTGTTTTAATGCAAGAAGCATGCTCTTCTTTCCAGCATCTGCAATACAGCTAGAAACATGAGCATGGCAAGAAAAAAGAACTGTGTTTCCTACTCATACGGACCGTATCTAGTTCAACTCTGCTTATGAAACTGATACAAACCACAGTATCTCTTACATAGATGCTCTTTAGTTAATAGTGAAAATCGTATTGGTTTCCAAAACTGTGTAAATTCATTTGAGCCGAAAAATAACTGGGTTTACCGGAAATGAACTCTTGCTTGTAGGAAAACACAGATACTTTGGTTAAACTCAGTTTCTGAAGGGAAATTCAGAGCAGTGTTCTCATCCATGAAACACATCTATTTTATTGGAAGAAGCATGCTCTTCTTTTCAGCGTCTGCAATAAGGCAAGGTTCATGAGCATGCCAGGAAGAAAATAACTGTGTTTCCTACACATACAGACCAAATCTCATTCAACTCTGCTTATGAAACTGATGCAAACCACAGCATCTCTTACACAGATGCTCTTTAGTTAATATTGAAAATCGTGTTGGTTTCGTGAACTGTGTAAATTCATTTGGCGCCGAAAATTCACTGCGTTTACCAGAAATGAACTCTTGCTTATTGGACGATAATAGAGCATGGAGTTTAACTCCAATTCTAAATGGAAATTCAGAAGAGTGTTCTCATCCATGAAACACAGTCTGTTTTAAGGCAAGAAGCATGCTCTTCTTTCCAGCATCTGCAATACAGCAAGAAACATGAGCATGCCCAGAAAAAAAGAACTGTGTTTCCTACTCATACGGACCGTATCTAGTTCAACTCTGCTTATGAAACTGATACAAAGCACAGCATCTCTTACATAGATTCACTTTAGTTAATAGTGAAAAACGTGTTGGGTTTGTGAACTGTGTAAATTCATTTGAGCCGAAAATTCCCTGCGTTTACCAGAAATGAACTCTTGCTTGTAGGAAGACACAGAGCATGGAGTGTAACTCCGATTCTAAAGGGAAATTCAGAAAAGTGTTCTCAGGAATGAGACACAGTCTGTTTTAATGCAAGAAGCATGCTCTTTTTCCAGCATCTTCAATACAGCAAGAAACAGGAGCATGGCCAGAAAAAAAGAACTGTGTTTCCTACTCATACTGACCATATCTAGTTAAAATCTGCTTATGAAACTGATACATACCACATCATCTCTTACATAGATGCTTTTTAATTAATAGTGAAAATCGTATTGGTTTCGTGAACTGTGTCAATTCATTTGAGCCCCAAAATAACTGGGTTTACCAGAAATGAACTCTTGCTTGTTGGAAGACACAGAGCATGGCGTTAAACTCCGATTCTAAAGCGACATTCAGAAAAGTGTTCTCATCCATGAAACACAGTCTGTTTTAATGCAAGAAGCATGCTCTTCTTTCCAGCATCTGCAATACAGCAAGGAACATGAGCATGCCCAGAAAAAAAAAATGTGTTTCCTACTCATACGGACCATATTTAGTGCAACTCTGCTTATGAAACTGATACAAACCACAGCATCTCTTACATATATGCTCTTTAGTTAATAGTGAAAATCGTATTGGTTTCGTGAACTGTGTAAATTCATTTGAGCCGAAAAATAACTGGGTTTACCGGAAATGAACTCTTGCTTGTAGGAAGACACAGATCCTTTGGTTAAACTCAGTTTCTGAAGGGAAATTCAGAGCAGTGTTCTCATCCATGAAACACATCTGTTTTATTGGAAGAAGCATGTTCTTCTTTCCAGCATCTGCAATACAGCTAGAAACATGAGCATGGCAAGAAAAAAAGAACTGTGTTTCCTACTCATACGGACCGTATCTAGTTCGACTCTGCTTATGAAACTGATACAAACCACAGTATCTCTTACATAGATGCTCTTTAGTTAATAGTGAAAAACGTATTGGTTTCCAAAACTGTGTAAATTCATTTGAGCCGAAAAATAACTGGGTATACCGGAAATGAACTCTTGCTTGTAGGAAGACACAGATACTTTGGTTAAACTCAGTTTCTGAAGGGAAATTCAGAGCAGTGTTCTCATCCATGAAACACATCTGTTTTATTGGAAGAAGCATGCTCTTCTTTTCAGCGTCTGCAATAAGGCAAGGTTCATGAGCATGCCAGGAAGAAAATAACTGTGTTTCCTACACATACAGACCAAAACTCATTCAACTTTGCTTATGAAACTGATGCAAACCACAGCATCTCTTACACAGATGCTCTTTAGTTAATAGTGAAAATCGTGTTGGTTTCGTGAACTGTGTAAATTCATTTGGCGCCGAAAATTCACTGCGTTTACCAGAAATGAACTCTTGCTTATAGGACGATAATAGAGCATGGAGTTTAACTCCAATTCTAAATGGAAATTCAGAAGAGTGTTCTCATCCATGAAACACAGTCTGTTTTAAGGCAAGAAGCATGCTCTTCTTTCCAGCATCTGCAATACAGCAAGAAAAATGAGCATGGCCAGAAAAAAAGGACTGTGTTTCCTACTCATACAGACCATATCTAGTTCAACTCTGCTTATGAAACTGATACAAAGCACAGAATCTCTTACATAGATTCACTTTAGTTAATAGTGAAAATCGTGTTGGGTTTGTGAACTGTGTAAATTCATTGAGCCGAAAATTCACTGCGTTTACCAGAAATGAGCTCTTGCTTGTAGGAAGACACAGATCCTTTGGTTAAACTCAGTTTCTCAAGGGAAATTCAGAGCAGTGTTCTCATCCATGAAACACACTCCGTTTATTGGAAGAAGCATGCTCTTCTTTTCGGCGTCTGCAATACAGCAAGGTTCATGAGCATGCCAGGAAGAAAAGACCTGTGTTTCCTACTCATACTGACCATATCTAGTTCAACAATGCTTATGAAACTGATACAATCCACATCATCTCGTCCATAGATGCTCTTTAGTTAATAGTGAAAATCGTATTGGTTTCGTGAACTGTGTAAATTCATTTGAGCCGAAAATTCACTGCCTTTACCAGAAATGTACTATTGCTTGTAGGAAAACACAGATCATTTGGTTTAACTCAATTCCTGAAGGGAAATTCAGAAGAGTGTTCTCATCCATGAAACACATCTGTTTTAATGCAAGAAGCATGCTCTTCTTGCCAGCATCTGCAATACAGCAAGAAACATGAGCATGCCCAGAAAAAAAGAACTGTGTTTCCTACTCATACGGACCATATCTAGTTCAACTCTGCTTATGAAACTGATACAATCCATATGATCTCTTACATAGATGCTCTTTAGTAAATAGTGAAAATCGTATTGGTTTCTTGAACTGTGTAAATTCATTTGAGCCGAAAAATATCTGGGTTTACCGGAAATGAACGCTTGCTTGTAGGAGGACACAGAGCATGGCGTTAAACTCGATTCTAAAGGGAAACTCAGAAAAGTGTTCTCATCAAGGTAACACAGTCTGGTTTAATGCAAGAAGCATGCTCTTCTTTCCAGCATCTGCAATACAGCAAGAAACATGAGCATGACCAGAAAAAAAGAACTGTGTTACTACTCATACAGACCATATCTCGTTCAACTCTGGTTATGAAACTGATACAAACCACAGCATCTCTTACATAGATGCTCTTTAGTTAGTAGTGAAAATCGTGTTGGTTTTGTGAACTGTGTAAATTCATTTGGCGCTGAAAATGCACTGCGTTTGCCAGAAATGAACTCTTGCTTGTAGGACGACATAGAGCATGGAGATTAACTCCGATTCTAAATGGAAATTAGGAAGAGTGTTCTCATCCATGAAACACAGTCTGTTATAACGCAAGAAGCATGCTCTTCTTTCCAGCATCTGCAATACAACAAGAATCATGAGCATGGCCAGAAAAAAAGAACTGTGTTTTCCACAAATACGTACCATATCTAGTTCAACTCTGCTTATGAACTTGATACAAAGCACAACATCTCTTACATAGATGCCCTTTAGTTAATAGTGAAAAACGTGTTGGGTTTGTGAACTGTGTAAATTCATTTGAGCCGAAAATTCACTGCCTTTACCACAAATGTACTCTTGCTTGTAGGAAAACACAGAACATTTAGTTTAACTCAATTCCTGAAGGGAAATTCAGAGAGGTGTTCTCATCCATGAAACACATCTGTTTTAATGCAAGAAGCATGCTCTTCTTGCCAGCATCTGCAATACAGCAAGGAACATGAGCATGCCCAGAAAAAAAGAACTGTGTTTCCTACTCATACGGATCATATCTAGTTCAACTCTGCTTATGAAACTGATACAATCCATATGATCTCTTACATAGATGCTCTTTAGTCAATAGTGAAAATCGTATTGGTTTCGTAAACTGTGTAAATTCATTTGAGCCGAAAAATAACTGGGTTTACCGGAAATGAACGCTTGCTTGTAGGAGGACACAGAGCATTGCGTTAAACTCCGATTCTAAAGGGAAACTCAGGAAAGTGTTCTCATCCATGAAACACATTCTGTTTTAATGCAAGAAGCATGCTCTTCTTTTCAGCATCTGCAATACACAAGGAACATGAGCATGCCCTGAAAAAAAGAACTGTGTTTCCTACTCATACAGACCAAATCTCATTCAACTCTGCTTATGAAACTGATACAAAGCAGCATCTCTTACATAGATGCACTTTAGTTAATAGTGAAAAACGTGTTGGGTTTGTGAACTGTGTAAATTCATTTGCGCCGAAAATTCACTGCATTTACCAGAAATGAACTCTTGCTTGTAGGAAAACACTGATCATTTGGTTTAACTCAATATCTGAAGGGAAATTCAGAAGAGTGTTCTCATCCATGAAACACAGTCTGTTTTAACGCTAGAAGCATGCTCTTCTTTCCAGCATCTGCAATACAGCTAGAAACATGAGCATGGCAAGAAAAAAAGAACTGTGTTTCCTGCTCATACGGACCATATCTAGTTCAACTCTGCTTAGGAAACTGATACAATGCACAGCATCTCTCACATATGTGCTCTTTGGTTAATAGTGAAAATTGTATTGGTTTCCAAAACTGTGTAAATTCATTTGAGCCGAAAAATAACTGGGTTTACCGGAAATGAACTCTTGCTTGTAGGAAGACACAGATCCTTTGGTTACACTCAGTTTCTGAAGGGAAATTCAGAGCAGTGTTCTCATCCATGAAACACATATGTTTTATTGGAAGAAGCATGCTCCTCTTTTCAGCGTCTGCAATACAGCAAGGAACATGAGCATGCCAGGAAGAAAAGAACTGTGTTTCCTACTCAGTCGGACCATATCTAGTTCACACTGCTTATGAAACTGATACAAACCACATAATCTCTTCCATAGATGCTCTTTAGTTAATAGGAATATCGTATTGGTTTTGTGAACTGTGTAAATTCATTTGAGCCTAAAAATAACCGGGTTTACCGGAAATGAACTCTTGCTTGTAGGAAGACACAGATCCTTTGGTTAAACTCAGTTTCTGAAGGGAAATTCAGAGCAGTGTTTTCATCCATGAAACACACTCCGTTTTATTGGAAGAAGCACGCTCTTCTTTTCAGCGTCTGCAATACAGCAAGGAACATGAGCATGCCCAGAAAAAAAGAACTGTGTTTCCTACTCATACGGACCATATCTAGTTCAACTCTGCTTATGAAACTGATACAAACCTCAGCATCTCTTACATAGATGCACTTTTGTTAATAGTGAAAAACGTGTTGGGTTTGTGAACTGTGTAAATTCATTTGCGCCGAAAATTCACTGCATTTACAAGAAATGAACTCTTGCTTGTAGGAAAACACTGATCATTTGGTTTAACTCAATTCTTGAAGGGAAATTCAGAAGAGTGTTCTCATCCATGAAACACATCTGTTTTAATGCAAGAAGCATGCTCTTCTTGCCAGCATCTTCAATACAGCAAGAAACATGAGCATGCCCAGAAAAAAAGAACTGTGTTTCCTACTCATACGGACCATATCTAGTTCAACTCTGCTTATGAAACTGATACAATCCATATGATCTCTTACATAGATGCTCTTTAGTAAATAGTGAAAATCGTATTGGTTTCGTGAACTGTGTAAATTCATTTGAGCCGAAAAATATCTGGGTTTACCGGAAATGAACGCTTGCTTGTAGGAGGACACAGAGCATGGCGTTAAACTGCGATTCTAAAGGGAAACTCAGAAAAGTGTTCTCATCAAGGTAACACAGTCTGGTTTAATGCAAGAAGCATGCTCTTCTTTCCAGCATCTGCAATACAGCAAGAAACATGAGCATGACCAGAAAAAAAGAACTGTGTTTCCTCCTCATACAGACCATATCTCGTTCAACTCTGGTTATGAAACTGATACAAACCACAGCATCTCTTACATAGATGCTCTTTAGTTAGTAGTGAAAATCGTGTTGGTTTTGTGAACTGTGTAAATTCATTTGGCGCTGAAAATGAACTGCGTTTGCCAGAAATGAACTCTTGCATGTAGGACGACATAGAGCATGGAGTTTAACTCCGATTAGAAATGGAAATTCAGAAGAGTGTTCTCATCCATGAAACACAGTCTGTTATAACGCAAGAAGCATGCTCTTCTTTCCAGGATCTGCAATACAACAAGAATCATGAGCATGGCCAGAAAAAAAGAACTGTGTTTTCCACAAATACGGACCGTATCTAGTTCAACTCTGCTTATGAACTTGATACAAAGCACAGCATCTCTTACATAGATGCACTTTAGTTAATAGTGAAAAACGTGTTGGGTTTGTGAACTGTGTAAATTCATTTGAGCCGAAAATTCACTGCCTTTACCACAAATATACTCTTGCTTGTAGGAAAACACAGAACATTTTGTTTAACTCAATTCCTGAAGGGAAATTCAGAGAGGTGTTCTCATCCTTGAAACACATCTGTTTTAATGCAAGAAGCATGCTCTTCTTGCCATCATCTGCAATACAGCAAGGAACATGAGCATGGCCAGAAAAAAAGAACTGTGTTTCCTACTCATACAGATCATATCTAGTTCAACTCTGCTTATGAAACTGATACAATCCATATGATCTCTTACATAGATGCTCTTTAGTCAATATTGAAAATCGTATTGGTTTCGTAAACTGTGTAAATTCATTTGAGCCGAAAAATAACTGGGTTTACCGGAAATGAACGCTTGCTTGTAGGAGGACACAGAGCATGGCGTTAAACTCCGATTCTAAATCGAAACTCAGAAAAGTGTTTTCATCAAGGTAACACAGTCTGGTTTAATGCAAGAAGCATGCTCTTCTTTCCAGCATCTGCAATACAGCAAGAAAAATGAGCATGGCCAGAAAAAAAGAACTGTGTTTCCTCCTCATACAGACCATATCTCGTTCAACTCTGCTTATGAAACTGATACAAACCACAGCATCTCTTACATAGATGCTCTTTAGTTAGTAGTGAAAATCGTGTTGGTTTTGTGAACTGTGTAAATTCATTTGGCGCTGAAAATGCACTGCGTTTACCAGAAATGAACTCTTGCTTGTAGGACAACATAGAGCATGGAGTTTAACTCCGATTCTAAATGGAAATTCAGAAGAGTGTTCTCATCCATGAAACACAGTCTGTTATAACGCAAGAACCATGCTCTTCTTTCCAGCATCTGCAATACAACAAGAAACATGAGCATGGCCAGAAATAAAGAACTGTGTTTCCCACAAATACGGACCATATCTAGTTCAACTCTGCTTATGAACTTGATACAAAGCAGAGCATTTCTTACATAGATGCTCTTTAGTTAATAGTGAAAATCGTGTTGGTTTCGTCAACTGAGTAAATTCATTTGGCGCGGAAAATTCACTGCTTTTACCAGAAATGAACTCTTGCTTGTAGGATGACATAGAGCATGGAGTTTAACTCTGATTCTAAAAGGAAATTCAGAAGAGTGTTCTCATCCATGAAACACAGTCGGTTTTAACGCAAGAAGCATGCTCTTCTTTCCAGCATCTGCAATACAGCAAGAAACATGAGCATGGCCAGAAAAAAAGAACTGTGTTTCCTACTCATACAGACCATATCTAGTTCAACTCTGCTTATGAAACTGATACAAAGCACAGCATCTCTTACATAGATTCACTTTAGTTAATAGTGAAAAACGTGTTGGGTTTGTGAACTGTGTAAATTCATTTGAGCCGAAAATTCACTGCGTTTACCACAAATGAGCTCTTGCTAGTAGGAAGACACAGATCCTTTGGTTAAACTCAGTTTCTAAAGGGAAATTCAGAGCAGTGTTCTCATCCATGAAACACACTCCGTTTATTGGAAGAAGCATGCTCTTCTTTTCGGCGTCTGCAATACAGCAAGGTTCATGAGCATGCCAGGAAGAAAAGAACTGTGTTTCCTACTCATACTGACCATACCTAGTTCAACAATACTTATGAAACTGATACAATCCACATCATCTTGTCCATAGATGCTCTTTAGTTAATAGTGAAAATCGTATTGGTTTCATGAACTGTGTAAATTCATTTGAGCCAAAAAAAAATCTGAGTTTACCGGAAATGAACTCTTGCTTGTAGGAAGACACAGAGCATGGAGCTTAACTCCGATTCTAAAGGGAAATTCAGAAAAGTGTTCTCATCCATGAAACACATTCTGTTTTAATGCAAGAAGCATGCTCTTCTTTTCAGCATCTGCAATACACAAGGAACATGAGCATGCCCTGAAAAAAAGAACTGTGTTTCCTACTCATACAGACCAAATCTCATTCAACTCTGCTTATGAAACTGATACAAAGCACAGCATCTCTTACATAGATGCACTTTAGTTAATAGTGAAAAACGTGTTGGGTTTGTGAACTGTGTAAATTCATTTGCGCCGAAAATTCACTGCATTTACCAGAAATGAACTCTTGCTTGTAGGAAAACAATGATCATTTGGTTTAACTCAATTTCTGAAGGGAAATTCAGAAGAGTGTTCTCATCCATGAAACACAGTCTCTTTTAACGCTAGAAGCATGCTCTTCTTTCCAGCATCTGCAATACAGCTAGAAACATGAGCATGGCAAGAAAAAAAGAACTGTGTTTCCTGCTCATACGGACCATATCTAGTTCAACTCTGCTTAGGAAACTGATACAATCCACAGCATCTCTCACATAGGTGCTCTTTGGTTAATAGTGAAAATTGTATTGGTTTCCAAAACTGTGTAAATTCATTTGAGCCGAAAAATAACTGGGTTTACCGGAAATGAACTCTTGCTTGTAGGAAGACACAGATCCTTTGGTTACACTCAGTTTCTGAAGGGAAATTCAGAGCAGTGTTCTCATCCATGAAACACATATGTTTTATTGGAAGAAGCATGCTTCTCTTTTCAGCGTCTGCAATACAGCAAGGAACATGAGCATGCCAGGAAGAAAAGAACTGTGTTTCCTACTCAGACGGACCATATCTAGTTCACACTGCTTATGAAACTGATACAAACCACATATTCTCTTCCATAGATGCTCTTTAGTTAATAGGAATATCGTATTGGTTTTGTGAACTGTGTAAATTCATTTGAGCCTAAAAATAACCGGGTTTACCGGAAATGAACTCTTGCTTGTAGGAAGACACAGATCCTTTGGTTAAACTCAGTTTCTGAAGGGAAATTCAGAGCAGTGTTTTCATCCATGAAACACACTCCGTTTTATTGGAAGAAGCACGCTCTTCTTTTCAGCATCTGCAATACAGCAAGAAACATGAGCATGCCCAGAAAAAAAGAACTGTGTTTCCTACTCATACGGACCATATCTAGTTCAACTCTGCTTATGAAACTGATACAAACCACAGCATCTCTTACATAGATGCACTTTTGTTAATAGTGAAAAACGTGTTGGGTTTGTGAACTGTGTAAATTCATTTGCGCCGAAAATTCACTGCATTTACAAGAAATGAACTCTTGCTTGTAGGAAAACACTGATCATTTGGTTTAACTCAATTCTTGAAGGGAAATTCAGAAGAGTGTTCTCATCCATGAAACACATCTGTTTTAATGCAAGAAGCATGCTCTTCTTGCCAGCATCTTCAATACAGCAAGAAACATGAGCATGCCCAGAAAAAAAGAACTGTGTTTCCTACTCATACGGACCATATCTAGTTCAACTCTGCTTATGAAACTGATACAATCCATATGATCTCTTACATAGATGCTCTTTAGTAAATAGTGAAAATCGTATTGGTTTCGTGAACTGTGTAAATTCATTTGAGCCGAAAAATATCTGGGTTTACCGGAAATGAACGCTTGCTTGTAGGAGGACACAGAGCATGGCGTTAAACTGCGATTCTAAAGGGAAACTCAGAAAAGTGTTCTCATCAAGGTAACACAGTCTGGTTTAATGCAAGAAGCATGCTCTTCTTTCCAGCATCTGCAATACAGCAAGAAACATGAGCATGACCAGAAAAAAAGAACTGTGTTTCCTCCTCATACAGACCATATCTCGTTCAACTCTGGTTATGAAACTGATACAAACCACAGCATCTCTTACATAGATGCTCTTTAGTTAGTAGTGAAAATCGTGTTGGTTTTGTGAACTGTGTAAATTCATTTGGCGCTGAAAATGAACTGCGTTTGCCAGAAATGAACTCTTGCATGTAGGACGACATAGAGCATGGAGTTTAACTCCGATTAGAAATGGAAATTCAGAAGAGTGTTCTCATCCATGAAACACAGTCTGTTATAACGCAAGAAGCATGCTCTTCTTTCCAGCATCTGCAATACAACAAGAATCATGAGCATGGCCAGAAAAAAAGAACTGTGTTTTCCACAAATACGGACCGTATCTAGTTCAACTCTGCTTATGAACTTGATACAAAGCACAGCATCTCTTACATAGATGCACTTTAGTTAATAGTGAAAAACGTGTTGGGTTTGTGAACTGTGTAAATTCATTTGAGCCGAAAATTCACTGCCTTTACCACAAATGTACTCTTGCTTGTAGGAAAACACAGAACATTTAGTTTAACTCAATTCCTGAAGGGAAATTCAGAGAGGTGTTCTCATCCTTGAAACACATCTGTTTTAATGCAAGAAGCATGCTCTTCTTGCCAGCATCTGCAATACAGCAAGGAACATGAGCATGGCCAGAAAAAAAGAACTGTGTTTCCTACTCATACAGACCATATCTCTTTCAACTCTGCTTATGAAACTGATACAAACCACAGCATCTCTTACATAGATGCTCTTTAGTTAGTAGTGAAAATCGTGTTGGTTTTGTGAACTGTGTAAATTCATTTGGCGCTGAAAATGCACTGCGTTTACCAGAAATGAACTCTTGCTTGTAGGACAACATAGAGCATGGAGTTTAACTCCGATTCTAAATGGAAATTCAGAAGAGTGTTCTCATCCATGAAACACAGTCTGTTATAACGCAAGAGCCATGCTCTTCTTTCCAGCATCTGCAATACAACAGGAAACATGAGCATGGCCAGAATTAAAGAACTGTGTTTCCCACAAATACGGACCATATCTAGTTCAACTCTGCTTATGAACTTGATACAAAGCAGAGCATCTCTTACATAGATACTCTTTAGTTAATAGTGAAAATCGTGTTGGTTTCGTCAACTGAGTAAATTCATTTGGCGCGGAAAATTCACTGCTTTTACCAGAAATGAACTCTTGCTTGTAGGATGACATAGAGCATGGAGTTTAACTCTGATTCTAAAAGGAAATTCAGAAGAGTGTTCTCATCCATGAAACACAGTCGGTTTTAACGCAAGAAGCATGCTCTTCTTTCCAGCATCTGCAATACAGCAAGAAACATGAGCATGGCCAGAAAAAAAGAACTGTGTTTCCTACTCATACAGACCATATCTAGTTCAACTCTGCTTATGAAACTGATACAAAGCACAGCATCTCTTACATAGATTCACTTTAGTTAATAGTGAAAAACGTGTTGGGTTTGTGAACTGTGTAAATTCATTTGAGCCGAAAATTCACTGCGTTTACCAGAAATGAACTCTTGCTTGTATGAAGACACAGATCCTTTGGTTAAACTCAGTTTCTCAAGGGAAATGCAGAGCAGTGTTCTCATCCATGAAACACACTCCGTTTATTGGAAGAAGCATGCTCTTCTTTTCGGCGTCTGCAATACAGCAAGGTTCATGAGCATGACAGGAAGAAAAGAACTGTGTTTCCTACTCATACTGACCATATCTAGTTCAACAATGCTTATGAAACTGATACAATCCACATCATCTCGTCCATAGATGCTCTTTACTTAATAGTGAAAATCGTATTGGTTTCGTGAACTGTGTAAATTCATTTGAGCCAAAAAAAATCTGAGTTTACCGGAAATGAACTCTTGCTTGTAGGAAGACACAGAGCATGGAGTTTAACTCCGATTCTAAAGGGAAATTCAGAAAAGTGTTCTCATCCATGAAACACATTCTGTTTTAATGCAAGAAGCATGCTCTTCTTTTCAGCATCTGCAATACACAAGGAACATGAGCATGCCCTGAAAAAAAGAACTGTGTTTCCTACTCATACAGACCAAATCTCATTCAACTCTGCTTATAAAACTGATACAAAGCACAGCATCTCTTACATAGGTGCACTTTAGTTAATAGTGAAAAACGTGTTGGGTTTGTGAACTGTGTAAATTCATTTGAGCCCAAAAATAAATGGGTTTACCGGAAATGAACTCTTGCTTGTAGGAAGACACAGAGCATGGAGTTTAACTCTGACTCTAAAAGGAAATTCAGAAGAGTGTTCTCATCCATGAAACACAGTCGGTTTTAACGCCAGAAGCATGCTCTTCTTTCCAGCATCTGCAATACAGCAAGAAACATGAGCTTGCCCAGAAAAAAAGAACTGTGTTTCCTACTCATACGGACCATATGTAGTTCAACTCTGCTTATGAAACTGAAACAAACCACAGCATCTCTTACATAGATGCACTTTAGTTAATAGTGAAAAACGTTTTGGGTTTGTGAACTGTGTAAATTCATTTGCGCCGAAAATTCACTGCATTTACCAGAAATGAACTCTTGCCTGTAGGAAAACATTGATCATTTGGTTTAACTCAATTCCTGAAGGGAAATTCAGAAGAGTGTTCTCATCCATGAAACACAGTCTGTTTTAACGCTAGAAGCATGCTCTTCTTTCCAGCATCTGCAATACAGCTAGAAACATGAGCATGGCAAGAAAAAAAGAACTGTGTTTCCTGCTCATACGGACCATATCTAGTTCAACTCTGCTTAGGAAACTGATACAATTGACAGCATCTCTCACATAGGTGCTCTTTGGTTAATAGTGAAAATTGTATTGGTTTCCAAAACTGTGTAAATTCATTTGAGCCGAAAAATAACTGGGTTTACCGGAAATGAACTCTTGCTTGTAGGAAGACACAGATCCTTTGGTTACACTCAGTTTCTGAAGGGAAATTCAGAGCAGTGTTCTCATCCATGAAACACATATGTTTTATTGGAAGAAGCATGCTCCTCTTTTCAGCGTCTGCAATACAGCAAGGAACATGAGCATGACCAGAAAAAAAGAACTGTGTTTCCTACTCATACGGACCATATCTAGTTCAACTCTGCTTATGAAACTGATACAATCCATATGATCTCTTACATAGATGCTCTTTAGTAAATAGTGAAAATCGTATTGGTTTCGTGAACTGTGTAAATTCATTTGAGCCGAAAAATATCTGGGTTTACCGGAAATGAACGCTTGCTTGTAGGAGGACACAGAGCATGGCGTTAAACTCCGATTCTAAAGGGAAACTCAGAAAAGTGTTCTCATCAAGGTAACACAGTCTGGTTTAATGCAAGAAGCATGCTCTTCTTTCCAGCATCTGCAATACAGCAAGAAACATGAGCATGACCAGAAAAAAAGAACTGTGTTTCCTCCTCATACAGACCATATCTCGTTCAACTCTGGTTATGAAACTGATACAAACCACAGCATCTCTTACATAGATGCTCTTTAGTTAGTAGTGAAAATCGTGTTGGTTTTGTGAACTGTGTAAATTCATTTGGCGCTGAAAATGAACTGCGTTTGCCAGAAATGAACTCTTGCATGTAGGACGACATAGAGCATGGAGTTTAACTCCGATTAGAAATGGAAATTCAGAAGAGTGTTCTCATCCATGAAACACAGTCTGTTATAACGCAAGAAGCATGCTCTTCTTTCCAGGATCTGCAATACAACAAGAATCATGAGCATGGCCAGAAAAAAAGAACTGTGTTTTCCACAAATACGGACCGTATCTAGTTCAACTCTGCTTATGAACTTGATACAAAGCACAGCATCTCTTACATAGATGCACTTTAGTTAATAGTGAAAAACGTGTTGGGTTTGTGAACTGTGTAAATTCATTTGAGCCGAAAATTCACTGCCTTTACCACAAATGTACTCTTGCTTGTAGGAAAACACAGAACATTTAGTTTAACTCAATTCCTGAAGGGAAATTCAGAGAGGTGTTCTCATCCTTGAAACACATCTGTTTTAATGCAAGAAGCATGCTCTTCTTGCCAGCATCTGCAATACAGCAAGGAACATGAGCATGGCCAGGAAAAAAGAACTGTGTTTCCTACTCATACAGACCATATCTCTTTCAACTCTGCTTATGAAACTGATACAAACCACAGCATCTCTTACATAGATGCTCTTTAGTTAGTAGTGAAAATCGTGTTGGTTTTGTGAACTGTGTAAATTCATTTGGCGCTGAAAATGCACTGCGTTTACCAGAAATGAACTCTTGCTTGTAGGACAACATAGAGCATGGAGTTTAACTCTGATTCTAAATGGAAATTCAGAAGAGTGTTCTCATCCATGAAACACAGTCTGTTATAACGCAAGAACCATGCTCTTCTTTCCAGCATCTGCAATACAACAAGAAACATGAGCATGGCCAGAATTAAAGAACTGTGTTTCCCACAAATACGGACCATATCTAGTTCAACTCTGCTTATGAACTTGATACAAAGCAGAGCATCTCTTACATAGATACTCTTTAGTTAATAGTGAAAATCGTGTTGGTTTCGTCAACTGAGTAAATTCATTTGGCGCGGAAAATTCACTGCTTTTACCAGAAATGAACTCTTGCTTGTAGGATGACATAGAGCATGGAGTTTAACTCTGATTCTAAAAGGAAATTCAGAAGAGTGTTCTCATCCATGAAACACAGTCGGTTTTAACGCAAGAAGCATGCTCTTCTTTCCAGCATCTGCAATAAATCAAGAAACATGAGCATGGCCAGAAAAAAAGAACTGTGTTTCCTACTCATACAGACCATATCTAGTTCAACTCTGCTTATGAAACTGATACAAAGCACAGCATCTCTTACATAGATTCACTTTAGTTAATAGTGAAAAACGTGTTGGGTTTGTGAACTGTGTAAATTCATTTGAGCCGAAAATTCACTGCGTTTACCAGAAATGAACTCTTGCTTGTATGAAGACACAGATCCTTTGGTTAAACTCAGTTTCTCAAGGGAAATGCAGAGCAGTGTTCTCATCCATGAAACACACTCCGTTTATTGGAAGAAGCATGCTCTTCTTTTCGGCGTCTGCAATACAGCAAGGTTCATGAGCATGACAGGAAGAAAAGAACTGTGTTTCCTACTCATACTGACCATATCTAGTTCAACAATGCTTATGAAACTGATACAATCCACATCATCTCGTCCATAGATGCTCTTTACTTAATAGTGAAAATCGTATTGGTTTCGTGAACTGTGTAAATTCATTTGAGCCAAAAAACATCTGAGTTTACCGGAAATGAACTCTTGCTTGTAGGAAGACACAGAGCATGGAGTTTAACTCCGATTCTAAAGGGAAATTCAGAAAAGTGTTCTCATCCATGAAACACATTCTGTTTTAATGCAAGAAGCATGCTCTTCTTTTCAGCATCTGCAATACACAAGGAACATGAGCATGCCCTGAAAAAAAGAACTGTGTTTCCTACTCATACAGACCAAATCTCATTCAACTCTGCTTATAAAACTGATACAAAGCACAGCATCTCTTACATAGGTGCACTTTAGTTAATAGTGAAAAACGTGTTGGGTTTGTGAACTGTGTAAATTCATTTGAGCCCAAAAATAAATGGGTTTACCGGAAATGAACTCTTGCTTGTAGGAAGACACAGAGCATGGAGTTTAACTCTGACTCTAAAAGGAAATTCAGAAGAGTGTTCTCATCCATGAAACACAGTCGGTTTTAACGCCAGAAGCATGCTCTTCTTTCCAGCATCTGCAATACAGCAAGAAACATGAGCTTGCCCAGAAAAAAAGAACTGTGTTTCCTACTCATACGGACCATATGTAGTTCAACTCTGCTTATGAAACTGAAACAAACCACAGCATCTCTTACATAGATGCACTTTAGTTAATAGTGAAAAACGTTTTGGGTTTGTGAACTGTGTAAATTCATTTGCGCCGAAAATTCACTGCATTTACCAGAAATGAACTCTTGCCTGTAGGAAAACATTGATCATTTGGTTTAACTCAATTCCTGAAGGGAAATTCAGAAGAGTGTTCTCATCCATGAAACACAGTCTGTTTTAACGCTAGAAGCATGCTCTTCTTTCCAGCATCTGCAATACAGCTAGAAACATGAGCATGGCAAGAAAAAAAGAACTGTGTTTCCTGCTCATACGGACCATATCTAGTTCAACTCTGCTTAGGAAACTGATACAATTGACAGCATCTCTCACATAGGTGCTCTTTGGTTAATAGTGAAAATTGTATTGGTTTCCAAAACTGTGTAAATTCATTTGAGCCGAAAAATAACTGGGTTTACCGGAAATGAACTCTTGCTTGTAGGAAGACACAGATCCTTTGGTTACACTCAGTTTCTGAAGGGAAATTCAGAGCAGTGTTCTCATCCATGAAACACATATGTTTTATTGGAAGAAGCATGCTCCTCTTTTCAGCGTCTGCAATACAGCAAGGAACATGAGCATGACCAGAAAAAAAGAACTGTGTTTCCTACTCATACGGACCATATCTAGTTCAACTCTGCTTATGAAACTGATACAATCCATATGATCTCTTACATAGATGCTCTTTAGTAAATAGTGAAAATCGTATTGGTTTCGTGAACTGTGTAAATTCATTTGAGCCGAAAAATATCTGGGTTTACCGGAAATGAACGCTTGCTTGTAGGAGGACACAGAGCATGGCGTTAAACTCCGATTCTAAAGGGAAACTCAGAAAAGTGTTCTCATCAAGGTAACACAGTCTGGTTTAATGCAAGAAGCATGCTCTTCTTTCCAGCATCTGCAATACAGCAAGAAACATGAGCATGACCAGAAAAAAAGAACTGTGTTTCCTCCTCATACAGACCATATCTCGTTCAACTCTGGTTATGAAACTGATACAAACCACAGCATCTCTTACATAGATGCTCTTTAGTTAGTAGTGAAAATCGTGTTGGTTTTGTGAACTGTGTAAATTCATTTGGCGCTGAAAATGAACTGCGTTTGCCAGAAATGAACTCTTGCATGTAGGACGACATAGAGCATGGAGTTTAACTCCGATTAGAAATGGAAATTCAGAAGAGTGTTCTCATCCATGAAACACAGTCTGTTATAACGCAAGAAGCATGCTCTTCTTTCCAGCATCTGCAATACAACAAGAATCATGAGCATGGCCAGAAAAAAAGAACTGTGTTTTCCACAAATACGGACCGTATCTAGTTCAACTCTGCTTATGAACTTGATACAAAGCACAGCATCTCTTACATAGATGCACTTTAGTTAATAGTGAAAAACGTGTTGGGTTTGTGAACTGTGTAAATTCATTTGAGCCGAAAATTCACTGCCTTTACCACAAATGTACTCTTGCTTGTAGGAAAACACAGAACATTTAGTTTAACTCAATTCCTGAAGGTTAATTCAGAGAGGTGTTCTCATCCTTGAAACACATCTGTTTTAATGCAAGAAGCATGCTCTTCTTGCCAGCATCTGCAATACAGCAAGGAACATGAGCATGGCCAGAAAAAAGAACTGTGTTTCCTACTCATACAGACCATATCTCGTTCAACTCTGCTTATGAAACTGATACAAACCACAGCATCTCTTACATAGATGCTCTTTAGTTAGTAGTGAAAACCGTGTTGGTTTTGTGAACTGTGTAAATTCATTTGGCACTGAAAATGCACTGCGTTTACCAGAAATGAACTCTTGCTTGTAGGACAACATAGAGAATGGAGTTTAACTCCGATTCTAAATGGAAATTCAGAAGAGTGTTCTCATCCATGAAACACAGTCTGTTATAACGCAAGAAGCATGCTCTTCTTTCCAGCATCTGCAATACAACAAGAAACATGAGCATGGCCAGAAATAAAGAACTGTGTTTCCCACAAATACGGACCATATCTAGTTCAACTCTGCTTATGAACTTGATACAAAGCAGAGCATCTCTTACATAGATGCTCTTTAGTTAATAGTGAAAATCGTGTTGGTTTCGTCAACTGAGTAAATTCATTTGGCGCGGAAAATTCACTGCTTTTACCAGAAATGAACTCTTGCTTGTAGGATGACATAGAGCATGGAGTTTAACTCTGATTCTAAAAGGAAATTCAGAAGAGTGTTCTCATCCATGAAACACAGTCGGTTTTAACGCAAGAAGCATGCTCTTCTTTCCAGCATCTGCAATACAGCAAGGAACATGAGCATGGCCAGAAAAAAAGAACTGTGTTTCCTACTCATACAGACCATATCTAGTTCAACTCTGCTTATGAAACTGATACAAAGCACAGCATCTCTTACATAGATTCACTTTAGTTAATAGTGAAAAACGTGTTGGGTTTGTGAACTGTGTAAATTCATTTGAGCCGAAAATTCACTGCGTTTACCAGAAATGAACTTTTGCTTGTATGAAGACACAGATCCTTTGGTTAAACTCAGTTTCTCAAGGGAAATGCAGAGCAGTGTTCTCATCCATGAAACACACTCCGTTTATTGGAAGAAGCATGCTCTTCTTTTCGGCGTCTGCAATACAGCAAGGTTCATGAGCATGACAGGAAGAAAAGAACTGTGTTTCCTACTCATACTGACCATATCTAGTTCAACAATGCTTATGAAACTGATACAATCCACATCATCTCGTCCATAGATGCTCTTTACTTAATAGTGAAAATCGTATTGGTTTCGTGAACTGTGTAAATTCATTTGAGCCAAAAAACATCTGAGTTTACCGGAAATGAACTCTTGCTTGTAGGAAGACACAGAGCATGGAGTTTAACTCCGATTCTAAAGGGAAATTCAGAAAAGTGTTCTCATCCATGAAACACATTCTGTTTTAATGCAAGAAGCATGCTCTTCTTTTCAGCATCTGCAATACACAAGGAACATGAGCATGCCCTGAAAAAAAGAACTGTGTTTCCTACTCATACAGACCAAATCTCATTCAACTCTGCTTATAAAACTGATACAAAGCACAGCATCTCTTACATAGGTGCACTTTAGTTAATAGTGAAAAACGTGTTGGGTTTGTGAACTGTGTAAATTCATTTGAGACCAAAAATAAATGGGTTTACCGGAAATGAACTCTTGCTTGTAGGAAGACACAGAGCATGGAGTTTAACTCTGACTCTAAAAGGAAATTCAGAAGAGTGTTCTCATCCATGAAACACAGTCGGTTTTAACGCCAGAAGCATGCTCTTCTTTCCAGCATCTGCAATACAGCAAGAAACATGAGCTTGCCCAGAAAAAAAGAACTGTGTTTCCTACTCATACGGACCATATGTAGTTCAACTCTGCTTATGAAACTGAAACAAACCACAGCATCTCTTACATAGATGCACTTTAGTTAATAGTGAAAAACGTTTTGGGTTTGTGAACTGTGTAAATTCATTTGCGCCGAAAATTCACTGCATTTACCAGAAATGAACTCTTGCCTGTAGGAAAACATTGATCATTTGGTTTAACTCAATTCCTGAAGGGAAATTCAGAAGAGTGTTCTCATCCATGAAACACAGTCTGTTTTAACGCTAGAAGCATGCTCTTCTTTCCAGCATCTGCAATACAGCTAGAAACATGAGCATGGCAAGAAAAAAAGAACTGTGTTTCCTGCTCATATGGACCATATCTAGTTCAACTCTGCTTAGGAAACTGATACAATTGACAGTATCTCTCACATAGGTGCTCTTTGGTTAATAGTGAAAATTGTATTGGTTTCCAAAACTGTGTAAATTCATTTGAGCCGAAAAATAACTGGGTTTACCGGAAATGAACTCTTGCTTGTACGAAGACACAGATCCTTTGGTTACACTCAGTTTCTGAAGGGAAATTCAGAGCAGTGTTCTCATCCATGAAACACATATGTTTTATTGGAAGAAGCATGCTCCTCTTTTCAGCGTCTGCAATACAGCAAGGAACATGAGCATGACCAGAAAAAAAGAACTGTGTTTCCTACTCATACGGACCATATCTAGTTCAACTCTGCTTATGAAACTGATACAATCCATATGATCTCTTACATAGATGCTCTTTAGTAAATAGTGAAAATCGTATTGGTTTCGTGAACTGTGTAAATTCATTTGAGCCGAAAAATATCTGGGTTTACCGGAAATGAACGCTTGCTTGTAGGAGGACACAGAGCATGGCGTTAAACTCCGATTCTAAAGGGAAACTCAGAAAAGTGTTCTCATCAAGGTAACACAGTCTGGTTTAATGCAAGAAGCATGCTCTTCTTTCCAGCATCTGCAATACAGCAAGAAACATGAGCATGACCAGAAAAAAAGAACTGTGTTTCCTCCTCATACAGACCATATCTCGTTCAACTCTGGTTATGAAACTGATACAAACCACAGCATCTCTTACATAGATGCTCTTTAGTTAGTAGTGAAAATCGTGTTGGTTTTGTGAACTGTGTAAATTCATTTGGCGCTGAAAATGAACTGCGTTTGCCAGAAATGAACTCTTGCATGTAGGACGACATAGAGCATGGAGTTTAACTCCGATTAGAAATGGAAATTCAGAAGAGTGTTCTCATCCATGAAACACAGTCTGTTATAACGCAAGAAGCATGCTCTTCTTTCCAGCATCTGCAATACAACAAGAATCATGAGCATGGCCAGAAAAAAAGAACTGTGTTTTCCACAAATACGGACCGTATCTAGTTCAACTCTGCTTATGAACTTGATACAAAGCACAGCATCTCTTACATAGATGCACTTTAGTTAATAGTGAAAAACGTGTTGGGTTTGTGAACTGTGTAAATTCATTTGAGCCGAAAATTCACTGCCTTTACCACAAATGTACTCTTGCTTGTAGGAAAACACAGAACATTTAGTTTAACTCAATTCCTGAAGGGAAATTCAGAGAGGTGTTCTCATCCTTGAAACACATCTGTTTTAATGCAAGAAGCATGCTCTTCTTGCCAGCATCTGCAATACAGCAAGGAACATGAGCATGGCCAGAAAAAAGAACTGTGTTTCCTACTCATACAGACCATATCTCGTTCAACTCTGCTTATGAAACTGATACAAACCACAGCATCTCTTACATAGATGCTCTTTAGTTAGTAGTGAAAACCGTGTTGGTTTTGTGAACTGTGTAAATTCATTTGGCACTGAAAATGCACTGCGTTTACCAGAAATGAACTCTTGCTTGTAGGACAACATAGAGAATGGAGTTTAACTCCGATTCTAAATGGAAATTCAGAAGAGTGTTCTCATCCATGAAACACAGTCTGTTATAACGCAAGAAGCATGCTCTTCTTTCCAGCATCTGCAATACAACAAGAAACATGAGCATGGCCAGAAATAAAGAACTGTGTTTCCCACAAATACGGACCATATCTAGTTCAACTCTGCTTATGAACTTGATACAAAGCAGAGCATCTCTTACATAGATGCTCTTTAGTTAATAGTGAAAATCGTGTTGGTTTCGTCAACTGAGTAAATTCATTTGGCGCGGAAAATTCACTGCTTTTACCAGAAATGAACTCTTGCTTGTAGGATGACATAGAGCATGGAGTTTAACTCTGATTCTAAAAGGAAATTCAGAAGAGTGTTCTCATCCATGAAACACAGTCGGTTTTAACGCAAGAAGCATGCTCTTCTTTCCAGCATCTGCAATACAGCAAGAAACATGAGCATGGCCAGAAAAAAAGAACTGTGTTTCCTACTCATACAGACCATATCTAGTTCAACTCTGCTTATGAAACTGATACAAAGCACAGCATCTCTTACATAGATTCACTTTAGTTAATAGTGAAAAACGTGTTGGGTTTGTGAACTGTGTAAATTCATTTGAGCCGAAAATTCACTGCATTTACCAGAAATGAACTCTTGCTTGTATGAAGACACAGATCCTTTGGTTAAACTCAGTTTCTCAAGGGAAATGCAGAGCAGTGTTCTCATCCATGAAACACACTCCGTTTATTGGAAGAAGCATGCTCTTCTTTTCGGCGTCTGCAATACAGCAAGGTTCATGAGCATGACAGGAAGAAAAGAACTGTGTTTCCTACTCATACTGACCATATCTAGTTCAACAATGCTTATGAAACTGATACAATCCACATCATCTCGTCCATAGATGCTCTTTACTTAATAGTGAAAATCGTATTGGTTTCGTGAACTGTGTAAATTCATTTGAGCCAAAAAAAATCTGAGTTTACCGGAAATGAACTCTTGCTTGTAGGAAGACACAGAGCATGGAGTTTAACTCCGATTCTAAAGGGAAATTCAGAAAAGTGTTCTCATCCATGAAACACATTCTGTTTTAATGCAAGAAGCATGCTCTTCTTTTCAGCATCTGCAATACACAAGGAACATGAGCATGCCCTGAAAAAAAGAACTGTGTTTCCTACTCATACAGACCAAATCTCATTCAACTCTGCTTATAAAACTGATACAAAGCACAGCATCTCTTACATAGGTGCACTTTAGTTAATAGTGAAAAACGTGTTGGGTTTGTGAACTGTGTAAATTCATTTGAGCCCAAAAATAAATGGGTTTACCGGAAATGAACTCTTGCTTGTAGGAAGACACAGAGCATGGAGTTTAACTCTGACTCTAAAAGGAAATTCAGAAGAGTGTTCTCATCCATGAAACACAGTCGGTTTTAACGCCAGAAGCATGCTCTTCTTTCCAGCATCTGCAATACAGCAAGAAACATGAGCTTGCCCAGAAAAAAAGAACTGTGTTTCCAACTCATACGGACCATATGTAGTTCAACTCTGCTTATGAAACTGAAACAAACCACAGCATCTCTTACATAGATGCACTTTAGTTAATAGTGAAAAACGTTTTGGGTTTGTGAACTGTGTAAATTCATTTGCGCCGAAAATTCACTGCATTTACCAGAAATGAACTCTTGCCTGTAGGAAAACATTGATCATTTGGTTTAACTCAATTCCTGAAGGGAAATTCAGAAGAGTGTTCTCATCCATGAAACACAGTCTGTTTTAACGCTAGAAGCATGCTCTTCTTTCCAGCATCTGCAATACAGCTAGAAACATGAGCATGGCAAGAAAAAAAGAACTGTGTTTCCTGCTCATATGGACCATATCTAGTTCAACTCTGCTTAGGAAACTGATACAATTGACAGTATCTCTCACATAGGTGCTCTTTGGTTAATAGTGAAAATTGTATTGATTTCCAAAACTGTGTAAATTCATTTGAGCCGAAAAATAACTGGGTTTACCTGAAATGAACTCTTGCTTGTAGGAAGACACAGATCCTTTGGTTACACTCAGTTTCTGAAGGGAAATTCAGAGCAGTGTTCTCATCCATGAAACACATATGTTTTATTGGAAGAAGCATGCTCCTCTTTTCAGCGTCTGCAATACAGCAAGGAACATGAGCATGCCAGGAAGAAAAGAACTGTGTTTCCTACTCATACTGACCATATCTAGTTCAACACTGCTTATGAAACTGATACAATCCATATGATCTCTTACATAGATGCTCTTTAGTAAATAGTGAAAATCGTATTGGTTTCGTGAACTGTGTAAATTCATTTGAGCCGAAAAATATCTGGGTTTACCAGAAATGAATGCTTGCTTGTAGGAGGACACAGAGCATGGCGTTAAACTCCGATTCTAAAGGGAAACTCGGAAAAGTGTTCTCATCAAGGTAACACAGTCTGGTTTAATGCAAGAAGCATGCTCTTCTTTCCAGCATCTGCAATACAGCAAGAAACATGAGCATGACCAGAAAAAAAGAACTGTGTTTCCTCCTCATACAGACCATATCTCGTTCAACTCTGGTTATGAAAATGATACAAACCACAGCATCTCTTACATAGATGCTCTTTAGTTAGTAGTGAAAATCGTGTTGGTTTTGTGAACTGTGTAAATTCATTTGGCGCTGAAAATGAACTGCGTTTGCCAGAAATGAACTCTTGCATGTAGGACGACATAGAGCATGGAGTTTAACTCCGATTAGAAATGGAAATTCAGAAGAGTGTTCTCATCCATGAAACACAGTCTGTTATAACGCAAGAAGCATGCTCTTCTTTCCAGCATCTGCAATACAACAAGAATCATGAGCATGGCCAGAAAAAAAGAACTGTGTTTTCCACAAATACGGACCGTATCTAGTTCAACTCTGCTTATGAACTTGATACAAAGCACAGCATCTCTTACATAGATGCACTTTAGTTAATTGTGAAAAACGTGTTGGGTTTGTGAACTGTGTAAATTCATTTGAGCCGAAAATTCACTGCCTTTACGACAAATGTACTCTTGCTTGTAGGAAAACACAGAACATTTAGTTTAACTCAATTCCTGAAGGGAAATTCAGAGAGGTGTTCTCATCCTTGAAACACATCTGTTTTAATGCAAGAAGCATGCTCTTCTTGCCAGCATTTGCAATACAGCCAGGAACATGAGCATGGCCAGAAAAAAAGAACTGTGTTTCCTACTCATACAGACCATATCTTGTTCAACTCTGCTTATGAAACTGATACAAACCACAGCATCTCTTACATAGATGCTCTTTAGTTAGTAGTGAAAATCGTGTTGGTTTTGTGAACTGTGTAAATTCATTTGGCGCTGAAAATGCACTGCGTTTACCAGAAATGAACTCTTGCTTGTAGGACAACATAGAGCATGGAGTTTAACTCCGATTCTAAAGGGAAATTCAGAAGAGTGTTCTCATCCATGAAACACAGTCTGTTATAACGCAAGAACCATGCTCTTCTTTCCAGCATCTGCAATACAACAGGAAACATGAGCATGGCCAGAAATAAAGAACTGTGTTTCCCACAAATACGGACCATATCTAGTTCAACTCTGCTTATGAACTTGATACAAAGCAGAGCATCTCTTACATAGATACTCTTTAGTTAATAGTGAAAATCGTCTTGGTTTCGTCAACTGAGTAAATTCATTTGGCGCGGAAAATTCACTGCTTTTTCCAGAAATGAACTCTTGCTTGTAGGATGACATAGAGCATGGAGTTTAACTCTGATTCTAAAAGGAAATTCAGAAGAGTGTTCTCATCCATGAAACACAGTCGGTTTTAACGCAAGAAGCATGCTCTTCTTTCCAGCATCTGCAATACAGCAAAAACATGAGCATGGCCAGAAAAAAAGAACTGTGTTTCCTACTCATACAGACCATATCTAGTTCAACTCTGCTTATGAAACTGATACAAAGCACAGCATCTCTTACATAGATTCACTTTAGTTAATAGTGAAAAACGTGTTGGGTTTGTGAACTGTGTAAATTCATTTGAGCCGAAAATTCACTGCGTTTACCAGAAATGAACTCTTGCTTGTAGGAAGACACAGATCCTTTGGTTAAACTCAGTTTCTCAAGGGAAATTCAGAGCAGTGTTCTCATCCATGAAACACACTCCGTTTATTGGAAGAAGCATGCTCTTCTTTTCGGCGTCTGCAATACAGCAAGGTTCATGAGCATGACAGGAAGAAAAGAACTGTGTTTCCTACTCATACTGACCATATCTAGTTCAACAATGCTTATGAAACTGATACAATCCACATCATCTCGTCCATAGATGCTCTTTACTTAATAGTGAAAATCGTATTGGTTTCTTGAACTGTGTAAATTCATTTGAGCCAAAAAAAATCTGAGTTTACCGGAAATGAACTCTTGCTTGTAGGAAGACACAGAGCATGGAGTTTAACTCTGATTCTAAAGGGAAATTCAGAAAAGTGTTCTCATCCATGAAACACATTCTGTTTTAATGCAAGAAGCATGCTCTTCTTTTCAGCATCTGCAATACACAAGGAACATGAGCATGCCCTGAAAAAAAGAACTGTGTTTCCTACTCATACAGACCAAATCTCATTCAACTCTGCTTATAAAACTGATACAAAGCACAGCATCTCTTACATAGGTGCACTTTAGTTAATAGTAAAAAACGTGTTGGGTTTGTGAACTGTGTAAATTCATTTGAGCCCAAAAATAAATGGGTTTACCGGAAATGAACTCTTGCTTGTAGGAAGACACAGAGCATGGAGTTTAACTCTGACTCTAAAAGGAAATTCAGAAGAGTGTTCTCATCCATGAAACACAGTCGGTTTTAACGCAAGAAGCATGCTCTTCTTTCCAGCATTTGCAATACAGCAAGAAACATGAGCTTGCCCAGAAAAAAAGAACTGTGTTTCCTACTCATACGGACCATATGTAGTTCAACTCTGCTTATGAAACTGAAACAAACCACAGCATCTCTTACATAGATGCACTTTAGTTAATAGTGAAAAACGTGTTGGGTTTGTGAACTGTGTAAATTCATTTGCGCCGAAAATTCACTGCATTTACCAGAAATGAACTCTTGCTTGTAGGAAAACATTGATCATTTGGTTTAACTCAATTCCTGAAGGGAAATTCAGAAGAGTGTTCTCATCCATGAAACACAGTCTGTTTTAACGCTAGAAGCATGCTCTTCTTTCCAGCATCTGCAATACAGCTAGAAACATGAGCATGGCAAGAAAAAAAGAACTGTGTTTCCTGCTCATACGGACCATATCTAGTTCAACTCTCCTTAGGAAACTGATACAATTGACAGCATCTCTCACATATGTGCTCTTTGGTTAATAGTGAAAATTGTATTGGTTTCCAAAACTGTGTAAATTCATTTGAGCCGAAAAATAACTGGGTTTACCTGAAATGAACTCTTGCTTGTAGGAAGACACAGATCCTTTGGTTACACTCAGTTTCTGAAGGGAAATTCAGAGCAGTGTTCTCATCCATGAAACACATATGTTTTATTGGAAGAAGCATGCTCCTCTTTTCAGCGTCTGCAATACAGCAAGGAACATGAGCATGCCAGGAAGAAAAGACCTGTGTTTCCTACTCATACTGACCATATCTAGTTCAACACTGCTTATGAAACTGATACAAACCACATAATCTCTTCCATAGATGCTCTTTAGTTAATAGTGAAAATCATATTGGTTCCGTGAACTGTGTAAATTCATTTTAGCCTAAAAATAACCGGGTTTACCGGAAATGAACTCTTGCTTGTAGGAAGACACAGATCCTTTGGTTAAACTCAGTTTCTGAAGGGAAATTCAGAGCAGTGTTTTCATCCATGAAACACACTCCGTTTTATTGGAAGAAGCACGCTCTTCTTTTCAGCGTCTGCAATACAGCAAGGAACATGAGCATGCCCAGAAAAAACGAACGGTGTTTCCTACTCATACAGACCAAATCTCATTCAACTCTGCTTATAAAACTGATACAAAGCACAGCATCTCTTACATAGATGCACTTTAGTTAATAGTGAAAAACGTGTTGGGTTTGTGAACTGTGTAAATTCATTTGAGCCGAAAATTCACTGCCTTTACCAGAAATGTACTATTGCTTGTAGGAAAACACAGATCATTTGGTTTAACTCAATTCCTGAAGGGAAATTCAGAAGAGTGTTCTCATCCATGAAACACATCTGTTTTAATGCAAGAAGCATGCTCTTCTTGCCAGCATCTGCAATACAGCAAGAAACATGAGCATGCACAGAAAAAAAGAACTGTGTTTCCTACTCATACGGACCATATCTAGTTCAACTCTGCTTATGAAACTGATACAATCCATATGATCTCTTACATAGATGCTCTTTAGTAAATAGTGAAAATCGTATTGGTTTCGTGAACTGTGTAAATTCATTTGAGCCGAAAAATAACTGGGTTTACCAGAAATGAACGCTTGCTTGTAGGAGGACACAGAGCATGGCGTTAAACTCCGATTCTAAAGCGAAACTCAGAAAAGTGTTCTCATCAAGGTAACACAGTCTGGTTTAATGCAAGAAGCATGCTCTTCTTTCCAGCATCTGCAATACAGCAAGAAAAATGAGCATGGCCAGAAAAAAAGAACTGTGTTTCCTACTCATACAGACCATATCTCTTTCAACTCTGCTTATGAAACTGATACAAACCACAGCATCTCTTACATAGATGCTCTTTAGTTAGTAGTGAAAATCGTGTTGGTTTTGTGAACTGTGTAAATTCATTTGGCGCTGAAAATGCACTGCGTTTACCAGAAATGAACTCTTGCTTGTAGGACAACATAGAGCATGGAGTTTAACTCCGATTCTAAATGGAAATTCAGAAGAGTGTTCTCATCCATGAAACACAGTCTGTTATAACGCAAGAAGCATGCTCTTCTTTCCAGCATCTGCAATACTACAAGAAACATGAGCATGGCCAGAAATAAAGAACTGTGTTTCCTCCTCATACAGACCATATCTCGTTCAACTCTGGTTATGAAACTGATACAAACCACAGCATCTCTTACATAGATGCTCTTTAGTTAGTAGTGAAAATCGTGTTGGTTTTGTGAACTGTGTAAATTCATTTGGCGCTGAAAATGAACTGCGTTTGCCAGAAATGAACTCTTGCATGTAGGACGACATAGAGCATGGAGTTTAACTCCGATTAGAAATGGAAATTCAGAAGAGTGTTCTCATCCATGAAACACAGTCTGTTATAACGCAAGAAGCATGCTCTTCTTTCCAGCATCTGCAATACAACAAGAAACATGAGCATGGCCAGAAAAAAAGAACTGTGTTTCCTACTCATACAGACCATATCTAGTTCAACTCTGCTTATGAAACTGATACAAACCACAGCATCTCTTACATAGATGCACTTTAGTTAATAGTGAAAAACGTGTTGGGTTTGTGAACTGTGTAAATTCATTTGAGCCGAAAATTCACTGCCTTTACCACAAATGTACTCTTGCTTGTAGGAAAACACAGAACATTAATTTAACTCAATTCCTGAAGGGAAATTCAGAGAGGTGTTCTCATCCATGAAACACATCTGTTTTAATGCAAGAAGCATGCTCTTCTTGCCAACATCTGCAATACAGCAAGGAACATGAGCATGCCCAGAAAAAAAGAACTGTGTTTCCTACTCATACAGACCATATCTAGTTCAACACTGCTTATGAAACTGATACAATCCATATGATCTCTTACATAGATGCTCTTTAGTCAATAGTGAAAATCGTATTGGTTTCGTAAACTGTGTAAATTCATTTGAGCCGAAAAATAACTGGGTTTACCGGAAATGAACGCTTGCTTGTAGGAGGACACAGAGCATGGCGTTAAACTCCGATTCTAAAGCGAAACTCAGAAAAGTGTTCTCATCAAGGTAACACAGTCTGGTTTAATGCAAGAAGCATGCTCTTCATTCCAGCATCTGCAATACAGCAAGAAAAATGAGCATGGCCAGAAAAAAAGAACTGTGTTTCCTACTCATACAGACCATATCTCGTTCAACTCTGCTTATGAAACTGATACAAACCACAGCATCTCTTACATAGATGCTCTTTAGTTAGTAGTGAAAATCGTGTTGGTTTTGTGAACTGTGTAAATTCATTTGGCGCTGAAAATGCACTGCGTTTACCAGAAATGAACTCTTGCTTGTAGGACAACATAGAGCATGGAGTTTAACTCCGATTCTAAATGGAAATTCAGAAGAGTGTTCTCATCCATGAAACACAGTCTGTTATAACGCAAGAAGCATGCTCTTCTTTCCAGCATCTGCAATACTACAAGAAACATGAGCATGGCCAGAAATAAAGAACTGTGTTTCCTCCTCATACAGACCATATCTCGTTCAACTCTGGTTATGAAACTGATACAAACCACAGCATCTCTTACATAGATGCTCTTTAGTTAGTAGTGAAAATCGTGTTGGTTTTGTGAACTGTGTAAATTCATTTGGCGCTGAAAATGAACTGCGTTTGCCAGAAATGAACTCTTGCATGTAGGACGACATAGAGCATGGAGTTTAACTCCGATTAGAAATGGAAATTCAGAAGAGTGTTCTCATCCATGAAACACAGTCTGTTATAACGCAAGAAGCATGCTCTTCTTTCCAGCATCTGCAATACAACAAGAAACATGAGCATGGCCAGAAAAAAAGAACTGTGTTTCCTACTCATACAGACCATATCTAGTTCAACTCTGCTTATGAAACTGATACAAACCACAGCATCTCTTACATAGATGCACTTTAGTTAATAGTGAAAAACGTGTTGGGTTTGTGAACTGTGTAAATTCATTTGAGCCGAAAATTCACTGCCTTTACCACAAATGTACTCTTGCTTGTAGGAAAACACAGAACATTAATTTAACTCAATTCCTGAAGGGAAATTCAGAGAGGTGTTCTCATCCATGAAACACATCTGTTTTAATGCAAGAAGCATGCTCTTCTTGCCAACATCTGCAATACAGCAAGGAACATGAGCATGCCCAGAAAAAAAGAACTGTGTTTCCTACTCATACAGACCATATCTAGTTCAACTCTGCTTATGAAACTGATACAATCCATATGATCTCTTACATAGATGCTCTTTAGTCAATAGTGAAAATCGTATTGGTTTCGTAAACTGTGTAAATTCATTTGAGCCGAAAAATAACTGGGTTTACCGGAAATGAACGCTTGCTTGTAGGAGGACACAGAGCATGGCGTTAAACTCCGATTCTAAAGCGAAACTCAGAAAAGTGTTCTCATCAAGGTAACACAGTCTGGTTTAATGCAAGAAGCATGCTCTTCATTCCAGCATCTGCAATACAGCAAGAAAAATGAGCATGGCCAGAAAAAAAGAACTGTGTTTCCTACTCATACAGACCATATCTCGTTCAACTCTGCTTATGAAACTGATACAAACCACAGCATCTCTTACATAGATGCTCTTTAGTTAGTAGTGAAAATCGTGTTGGTTTTGTGAACTGTGTAAATTCATTTGGCGCTGAAAATGCACTGCGTTTACCAGAAATGAACTCTTGCTTGTAGGACAACATAGAGCATGGAGTTTAACTCCGATTCTAAATGGAAATTCAGAAGAGTGTTCTCATCCATGAAACACAGTCTGTTATAACGCAGGAAGCATGCTCTTCTTTCCAGCATCTGCAATACAACAAGAAACATGAGCATGGCCAGAAATAAAGAACTGTGTTTCCCACAAATACGGACCATATCTAGTTCAACTCTGCTTATGAACTTGATACAAAGCAGAGCATCTCTTACATAGATGCTCTTTAGTTAATAGTGAAAATCGTGTTGGTTTCGTCATCTGAGTAAATTCATTTGGCGCGGAAAATTCACTGCTTTTACCAGAAATGAACTTTTGCTTGTAGGATGACATAGAGCATGGAGTTTAACTCTGATTCTAAAAGGAAATTCAGAAGAGTGTTCTCATCCATGAAACACAGTCGGTTTTAACGCAAGAAGCATGCTCTTCTTTCCAGCATCTGCAATACAGCAAGAAACATGAGCATGGCCAGAAAAAAGAACTGTGTTTCCTACTCATACAGACCATATCTAGTTCAACTCTGGTTATGAAACTGATACAAAGCACAGCATTTCTTACATAGATTCACTTTAGTTAATAGTGAAAAACGTGTTGGGTTTGTGAACTGTGTAAATTCATTTGAGCCGAAAATTCACTGTGTTTACCAGAAATGAACTCTTGCTTGTAGGAAGACACAGATCCTTTGGTTAAACTCAGTTTCTCAAGGGAAATTCAGAGCAGTGTTCTCATCCATGAAACACACTCCGTTTATTGGAAGAAGCATGCTCTTCTTTTCGGCGTCTGCAATACAGAAAGGTTCATGAGCATGCCAGGAAGAAAAGAACTGTGTTTCCTGCTCATACTGACCATATCTAGTTCAACAATGCTTATGAAACTGATACAATCCACATCATCTCGTCCATAGATGCTCTTTACTTAATAGTGAAAATCGTATTGGTTTCGTGAACTGTGTAAATTCATTTGAGCCAAAAAAAATCTGAGTTTACCGGAAATGAACTCTTGCTTGTAGGAAGACACAGAGCATGGAGTTTAACTCCGATTCTAAAGGGAAATTCAGAAAAGTGTTCTCATCCATGAAACACATTCTGTTTTAATGCAAGAAGCATGCTCTTCTTTTCAGCATCTGCAATACACAAGGAACATGAGCATGCCCTGAAAAAAAGAACTGTGTTTCCTACTCATACAGACCAAATCTCATTCAACTCTGCTTATGAAACTGATACAAAGCACAGCATCTCTTACATAGATGCACTTTAGTTAATAGTGAAAAACGTGTTGGGTTTGTGAACTGGGTAAATTCATTTGAGCCCAAAAATAAATGGGTTTACCGGAAATGAACTCTTGCTTGTAGGAAGACACAGAGCATGGAGTTTAACTCTGACTCTAAAAGGAAATTCAGAAGAGTGTTCTCATCCATGAAACACAGTCGGTTTTAACGCAAGAAGCATGCTCTTCTTTCCAGCATCTGCAATACAGCAAGAAACATGAGCATGCCCAGAAAAAAAGAACTGTGTTTCCTACTCATAGGGACCATATCTAGTTCAACTCTGCTTATGAAACTGATACAAACCACAGCATCTCTTACATAGATGCACTTTAGTTAATAGTGAAAAACGGGTTGGGTTTGTGAACTGTGTAAATTCATTTGCGCCGAAAATTCACTTAATTTACCAGAAATGAACTCTTGCTTGTAGGAAAACACTGATCCTTTGGTTTAACTAAATTCCTGAAGGGAAATTCACAAACGTGTTCTCATCCATGAAACACAGTCTGTTTTAACGATAGAAGCATGCTCTTCTTTCCAGCATCTGCAATACAGCTAGAAACATGAGCATGGCAAGAAAAAAAGAACTGTGTTTCCTGCTCATACGGACCATATCTAGTTCAACTCTGCTTAGGAAACTGATACAATCCACAGCATCTCTCACATAGGTGCTCTTTGGTTAATAGTGAAAATTGTATTGGTTTCCAAAACTGTGTAAATTCATTTGAGCCGAAAAATAACTGGGTTTACCGGAAATGTACTCTTGCTTGTAGGAAGACACAGATCCTTTGGTTACACTCAGTTTCTGAAGGGAAATTCAGAGCAGTGTTCTCATCCATGAAACACATATGTTTTATTGGAAGAAGCATGCTCCTCTTTTCAGCGTCTGCAATACAGCAAGGAACATGAGCATGCCAGGAAGAAAAGAACTGTGTTTCCTACTCATACGGACCATATCTAGTTCAACAATGCTTATGAAACTGATACAAACCACATAATCTCTTCCATAGATGCTCTTTAGTTAATAGTGAAAATCATATTGGTTCCGTGAACTGTGTAAATTCATTTGAGCCTAAAAATAACCGGGTTTACCGGAAATGAACTCTTGCTTGTAGGAAGACACAGATCCTTTGGTTAAACTCAGTTTCTGAAGGGAAATTCAGAGCAGTGTTTTCATCCATGAAACACACTCCGTTTTATTGGAAGAAGCACGCTCTTCTTTTCAGCGTCTGCAATACAGCAAGGAACATGAGCATGCCCAGAAAAAAAGAACTGTGTTTCCTACTCATACGGACCATATCTAGTTCAACTCTGCTTATGAAACTGATACAAACCACAGCATCTCTTACATAGATGCACTTTAGTTAATAGTGAAAAACGTGTTGGGTTTGTGAACTGTATAAATTCATTTGCGCCGAAAATTCACTGCATTTACCAGAAATGAACTCTTGCTTGTAGGAAAACACAGAACATTTAGTTTAACTCAATTCCTGAAGGGAAATTCAGAGAGGTGTTCTCATCCATGAAACACATCTGTTTTAATGCAAGAAGCATGCTCTTCTTGCCAGCATCTGCAATACAGCAAGGAACATGAGCATGCCCAGAAAAAAAGAACTGTGTTTCCTACTCATACGGACCATATCTAGTTCAACTCTGCTTATGAAACTGATACAATCCATATGATCTCTTACATAGATGCTCTTTAGTCAATAGTGAAAATCGTATTGGTTTCGTAAACTGTGTAAATTCATTTGAGCCGAAAAATAACTGGGTTTACCAGAAATGAACGCTTGCTTGTAGGAGGACACAGAGCATGGCGTTAAACTCCGATTCTAAAGCGAAACTCAGAAAAGTGTTCTCATCAAGGTAACACAGTCTGGTTTAATGCAAGAAGCATGCTCTTCTTTCCAGCATCTGCAGTACAGCAAGAAAAATGAGCATGGCCAGAAAAAAAGAACTGTGTTTCCTACTCATACAGACCATATCTCGTTCAACTCTGCTTATGAAACTGATACAAACCACAGCATCTCTTACATAGATGCTCTTTAGTTAGTAGTGAAAATCGTGTTGGTTTTGTGAACTGTGTAAATTCATTTGGCGCGGAAAATGCACTGCGTTTACCAGAAATGAACTCTTGCTTGTAGGACAACATAGAGCATGGAGTTTAACTCCGATTCTAAATGGAAATTCAGAAGAGTGTTCTCATCCATGAAACACAGTCTGTTATAACGCAAGAAGCATGCTCTTCTTTCCAGCATCTGCAATACAACAAGAAACATGAGCATGGCCAGAAATAAAGAACTGTGTTTCCCACAAATACGGACCATATCTAGTTCAACTCTGCTTATGAACTTGATACAAAGCAGAGCATCTCTTACATAGATGCTCTTTAGTTAATAGTGAAAATCGTCTTGGTTTCGTCAACTGAGTAAATTCATTTGGCGCGGAAAATTCACTGCTTTTACCAGAAATGAACTCTTGCTTGTAGGATGACATAGAGCATGGAGTTTAACTCTGATTCTAAAAGGAAATTCAGAAGAGTGTTCTCATCCATGAAACACAGTCGGTTTTAACGCAAGAAGCATGCTCTTCTTTCCAGCATCTGCAATACAACAAGAAACATGAGCATGGCCAGAAATAAAGAACTGTGTTTCCCACAAATACGGACCATATCTAGTTCAACTCTGCTTATGAACTTGATACAAAGCACAGCATCTCTTACATTGTTGCACTTTAGTTATAGTGAAAAACGTGTTGGGTTTGTGAACTGTGTAAATTCATTTGAGCCGAAAATTCACTGCCTTTACCACAAATGTACTATTGCTTGTAGGAAAACACAGAACATTTAGTTTAACTCAATTCCTGAAGGGAAATTCAGAGAGGTGTTCTCCTCCATGAAACACATCTGTTATAACGCAAGAAGCATGCTCTTCTTTCCAGCATCTGCAATACAACAAGAAACATGAGCATGGCCAGAAATAAAGAACTGTGTTTCCCACAAATACGGACCATATCTAGTTCAACTCTGCTTATGAACTTGATACAAAGCAGAGCATCTCTTACATAGATGCTCTTTAGTTAATAGTGAAAATCGTGTTGGTTTCGTCAACTGAGTAAATTCATTTGGCGCGGAAAATTCACTGCTTTTACCAGAAATGAACTCTTGCTTGTAGGATGACATAGAGCATGGAGTTTAACTCTGATTCTAAAAGGAAATTCAGAAGAGTGTTCTCATCCATGAAACACAGTCGGTTTTAACGCAAGAAGCATGCTCTTCTTTCCAGCATCTGCAATACAGCAAGAAACATGAGCATGGCCAGAAAAAAAGAACTGTGTTTCCTACTCATACGGACCATATCTAGTTCAACTCTGCTTATGAAACTGATACAGAGCACAACATCTCTTACATAGATTCACTTTAGTTAATAGTGAAAAACGTGTTGGGTTTGTGAACTGTGTAAATTCATTTGAGCCAAAAATTCACTGTGTTTACCAGAAATGAACTCTTGCTTGTAGGAAGACACAGATCCTTTGGTTAAACTCAGTTTCTCAAGGGAAATTCAGAGCAGTGTTCTCATCCATGAAACACACTCCGTTTATTGGAAGGAGCATGCTCTTCTTTTCGGCGTCTGCAATACATCAGGGTTCATGAGCATGCCAGGAAAAAAAGAACTGTGTTTCCTACTCATACTGACCATATCTAGTTCAACAATGCTTATGAAACTGATACAATCCACATCATCTCGTCCATAGATGCCCTTAGTTAATAGTGAAAATCGTATTGGTTTCGTGAACTGTGTAAATTCATTTGAGCCAAAAAAAATCTGAGTTTACCGGAAATGAACTCTTGCTTGTAGGAAGACACAGAGCATGGAGTTTAACTCCGATTCTAAAGGGAAATTCAGAAAAGTGTTCTCATCCATGAAACACATTCTGTTTTCATGCAAGAAGCATGCTCTTCTTTTCAGCATCTGCAATACACAAGGAACATGAGCATGCCCTGAAAAAAAGAACTGTGTTTCCTACTCATACAGACCAAATCTCATTCAACTCTGCTTATGAAACTGATACAAAGCACAGCATCTCTTACATAGATGCACTTTAGTTAATAGTGAAAAACGTGTTGGGTTTGTGAACTGTGTAAATTCATTTGAGCCCAAAAATAAATGGGTTTACCGGAAATGAACTCTTGCTTGTAGGAAGACACAGTGCATTTGGTTTACTTCTGTTTCTGAACGGAAATTCAGACCAGTGTTCTCATCCATGAAACACACTCTGTTTCAATGCAAGAACTATGCTCTTCTTTCCAGCGTCTGCAATACAGCAAGAAACATGAGCAAGGCAAGACAAAAAGAACTGTATTGCCTAATAATACGGACCTTATCTCGTTCAACTCTGCTTATGCAACTGATACAAACCACATCATCTCTTACATAGATGCTCTTTAGTTAATAGTGAAAATCGTATTGGTTTCGTCAACTGTGTAAATTCATTTGAGCCGAAAAATAACTGGTTTTACCGGAAATGAACTCTTGCTTGTAGGAAGACACAGATCCTTTGGTTAAACTCAGTTTCTGAAGGGAAATTCAGAGCAGTGTTCTCATCCATGAAACACACTCCATTAGATTGGAAGAAGCAGGGTCTTCTTTTGAGCGTCTGCAATACAGCAAGGAACTTGAGTGTGCCAGGATGAAAAGAACTGTGTTTCTTACTCATACGGACCATATCTAGTTCAACACTGCTTATGAAACTGATACAAACCACAGCATCTCTTAAATAGATGCTCTTTAGTTCATAGTGATAAACGTATTGGGTTCGTGAACTATGTAAATTCTTTGAGCCCAAAATTCACTGGTTTTACCAAAAATGAACTCTTGCTTGTAGGAAGACACAGAGCATTTGGTTTAACACCATTTCTGAGGGGAATTTCAGACCAATGTTCTCATACATGAAACATACTCTGTTTTAACGCAAGAAGAATGCTCTTCTTTCCAGCTTTGCAATATAGCAAGGAACATGAGCATGCCCAGAAAAAAGGAACTGTGTCTCCTACTCTTACAGACCATATATAGTTCAACTGATACAAACCACAGCATCTCTTACATAGATGCTTGTTAGTTAATAGTGAAAATAGGTTGGTTTCGTGAACTGTATCAGTTCATTTGACCCGAAAAATAACTGGGTTTACCGGAAATGAACTCTTGCTTGTAGGAAGACACAGAGCATAGAGTTTATCTCTGATTCTAAAAGGAAATTCAGAAGAGTGTTCTCATCCATGAAACACATTCCGTTTTAACGCAAGAAGCATGCTCTTCTTTCCAGGATCTGCAATACAGCAAGGAACATGAGCATGCGCAAAAAAAAGAACTGTGTTTACTACTCATATGGACCATATCTAGTTCAACTGTGCTTATGAATCTGATAGAAACCACAGCATCTCTTACATAGATGCTCTTTAGTTAATAGTGAAAAACGTGTTGGGTTTGTGAACTGTGTAAATTCATTTGAGCCGAAATTACACTCCCTTTACCAGAAATGAACTCTTGCTTATAGGAAAACACAGAGCATTTGGTTGAACTTCATCCCCGAAGGGAAATTCAGAAGAGTGTCCTCATCCATGAAACACAGTCTGTGTTCACGCAATTACCATGTTCTTCTTTCCAGGATCTGCAATACAGGAAGAAACATGAACATGGCCAGAATAAAAGAACTGTGTTTCTACTCATATGGACCATATGTATTTCAACTCTGCTTATGAAACTGATACAAAACACAGCATCTCTTACATAGATGCTCTTTAGTTAATAGTGAAAAACGTGTTGTGTTTGTGAACTCTGTAAATTCATTTGAGCCCAAATTTCACTGCCATTACTAGAAATGAACTCTTGCTTGTAGGAAGACACAGAGCCTTTGGTTTACTTCTGTTACTGAATGGAAATTCAGACCAATGTTCTCAACCATGAAACACACTCTGTTTTAAGGCTCATACCATGCTCTTCTTTCCAGCATCTGCAATAGAGCAAGGAACATGAGTATGTCCAGAAAAAAAGAACTGTGTTTCCTAATCATACAGACAATATTTAGTTCAACTCTGCTTATGAAACTGATACAACCCATATCAACTTTCACATAGATGATCTTTAGTTAATAGTGAAAAACGTGTTGGGTTCGTGACCTGTGTAAATTCATTTGAGCCGAAAAATAACTGGGTTTACCGGAAATGAACTCTTGCTTATAGAAAGACACAGAGCATGGAGTTTAACTCATTTCAAAAGGGAAATTCAAAAAAGTGTTCTCATCAATGTAACACAGTCTGTTTTAACGCAAAAAGCATGCTCATCTTTACAGCGTCTGCAATACAGCAAGGAACATGAGCATGGCCAGAAAAAAAGAACTGTGTTTACTACTCATACAGACCTAATCTCGTTCAACTCTGCTTATGAGACTGACACAAACCACAGCAACTCTTACATAGATGCTCTTTAGTTAATAGTGAAAATCGTGTTGGATTCGTGAACTGTGTAAATTCATTAGGGGCCGAAAATTCAATGCGTTTACCAGAAATGAACTCTTGCTTATAGGACGACACAGAGCATGGAGTTTAACTCTGATTCTAAATGGTAATTCAGAAGAGTGTTCTCATCCATGAAACACATTCCGTTTTAACGCAAGAAGCATGCTCTTCTTTCCTGCATCTGCAATACAGCAAGAAACATGAGCATGACCAGAAAAAAAGAACTGTGTTTCCTACTCATATGGACCATATCTACTTCAACTCGGCTTATGAAAGTGATACAAACCACAGCATCTCTTACACAGATGCTCTCTAGTTAATAGAGAAAAACGTGTTTGGTTTGTGAACTGTGTAAATTCATTTGAGCCGAAATTTCACTGCCTTTACCAGAAATGAAACTTGATTGTAGGAAGACACAGAGCCTTTGGTTTACTTCTGTTTCTGAAGGGAATTTCAGACCAGTGTTCTCATACATGAAACACACTCTGAAACAACAAGTATGTTCTTCTTTCCAGTGTCTTCAATACAGCAAGGAATATGAGCATGCGCAAAAAAAAAAAGAACTGTGTTTACAACTCATACAGACCATATTTAGTTCAACTCTGCTTATGAAACTGATACAACCCTTATCATCTTTCACATAGATGCTCTTTAGTTAATAGTGAAAAACGTGTTGGGTTCGTGACCTGTGTAAATTCATTTGAGCCGAAAAATAACTGGGTTTACCAGAAATGAACTCTTGCTTGTAGGAAGACACAGATCCTTTGGTTAAACTCAGTTTCTGAAGGGAAATTCAGAGCAGTGTTCTCATCCATGAAACACACTCCGTTTTATTGGAAGAAGCATGGTCTTCTTTTCAGCGTCTGCAATACAGCAAGGAACATGAGCGTGCCAGGATGAAAAGAACTGTGTTTCTTACTCATACGGACCATATCTAGTTCAACACTGCTTATGAAACTGATACAAACCACAGCATCTCTTAAATAGATGCTCTTTAGTTAATAGTGATAAACGTATTGGGTTCGTGAACTATGTAAATTCTTTGAGCCCAAAATTCACTGGTTTTACCAAAAATGAACTCTTGCTTGTAGGAAGACACAGAGCATTTGGTTTAACACCATTTCTGAAGGGAAATTCAGACCAATGTTCTCATACATGAAACATACTCTGTTTTAACGCAAGAATCATGCTCTTCTTTCCAGCTTTGCAATATAGCAAGGAACATGAGCATGCCCAGAAAAAAGGAACTGTGTCTCCTACTCTTACGGACCATATATAGTTCAACTGATACAAACCCCAGCATCTCTTACATAGATGCTTGTTAGTTAATAGTGAAAATAGGTTGGTTTCGTGAACTGTATAAGTTCATTTGACATAAAAAATTACTGGGTTTACAGGAAATAAACTCTTGCTTGTAGGAAGACACAGAGCATGGCGTTAAACTCCGATTCTAAAGGGAAATTCAGAAAAGTGTTCTCATCAAGGAAACACAGTCTGTTTTAATGCAAGAAGCATGCTCTTCTTTCCAGCACCTCCAATACAGTAAGAAACATGAGCATGGCCAGAAAAAAAGAACTGTGTTTTCTACTCATACGGACCATATCTCGTTCAACTCTGCTTATGAAACTGATAAAAACCACAGCATCTCTTACATAGATGCTCTTTAGTTAATAGTGTAAATCGTGTTGGTTTCGAGAACTGTGTAAATTCATTTGAGCCGAAAAAACTGGGTTTACCGGAAATGAACTCTTGCTTGTAGGAAGACACAGAGCATAGAGTTTATCTCCGATTCTAAATGGAAATTCAGAAGAGTGTTCTCATCCATGAAACACATTCTGTTTTAACGCAAGAAGCATGCTCTTCTTTCCTGCATCTGCAATACAGCAAGAAACATGAGCATGGCCAGAAAAAAAGAACTGTGTTTCCTACTCATACGGACCATATCAAGTTCAACTCTGCTTATGAAAATGATACAAAAAACAGCATCTCTTACACAGATGCTCTCTAGTTAATAGTGAAAAACATTTTGGATTTGTGAACTGTGTAAATTCATTTGAGCCGAAATTTCACTGCCTTTACCCGAAATGATCTCTTGCTTGTAGGAAGACACAGTGCATTTGGTTTACTTCTGTTTCTGAAGGGAAATTCAGACCAGTGTTCTCATCCATGAAACACACTCTGTTTCAATGCAAGAACTATGCTCTTCTTTCCAGCGTCTGCAATACATCAAGAAACATGAGCATAGCAAGAAAAAAGAAATTTGTTTCCTAATAATACGGACCATATCTCGTTCAACTCTGCTTATGTAACTGATACAAACCACATCATCTCTTCCATAGATGCTCTTTAGTTAATAGTGAAAATCGTATTGGTTTCGTCAACTGTGTAAATTCATTTGAGCCGAAAAATAACTGGTTTTACCAGAAATGAACTCTTGCTTGTAGGAAGACACAGATCCTTTGGTTAAACTCAGTTTCTGAAGGGAAATTCAGAGCAGTGTTCTCATCCATGAAACACACTCCGTTTTATTGGAAGAAGCATGGTCTTCTTTTCAGCGTCTGCAATACAGCAAGGAACATGAGCGTGCCAGGATGAAAAGAACTGTGTTTCTTACTCATACGGACCATATCTAGTTCAACACTGCTTATGAAACTGATACAAACCACAGCATCTCTTAAATAGATGCTCTTTAGTTCATAGTGATAAACGTATTGGGTTCGTGAACTATGTAAATTCTTTGAGCCCAAAATTCACTGGTTTTACCAAAAATGAACTCTTGCTTGTAGGAAGACACAGAGCATTTGGTTTAACACCATTTCTGAAGGGAAATTCAGACCAATGTTCTCATACATGAAACATACTCTGTTTTAACGCAAGAATCATGCTCTTCTTTCCAGCTTTGCAATATAGCAAGGAACATGAGCATGCCCAGAAAAAAGGAACTGTGTCTCCTACTCTTACGGACCATATATAGTTCAACTGATACAAACCCCAGCATCTCTTACATAGATGCTTGTTAGTTAATAGTGAAAATAGGTTGGTTTCGTGAACTGTATAAGTTCATTTGACATAAAAAATTACTGGGTTTACAGGAAATAAACTCTTGCTTGTAGGAAGACACAGAGCATGGCTTTAAACTCCGATTCTAAAGGGAAATTCAGAAAAGTGTTCTCATCAAGGAAACACAGTCTGTTTTAATGCAAGAAGCATGCTCTTCTTTCCAGCACCTCCAATACAGTAAGAAACATGAGCATGGCCAGAAAAAAAGAACTGTGTTTTCTACTCATACGGACCATATCTCGTTCAACTCTGCTTATGAAACTGATAAAAACCACAGCATCTCTTACATAGATGCTCTTTAGTTAATAGTGTAAATCGTGTTGGTTTCGAGAACTGTGTAAATTCATTTGAGCCGAAAAAACTGGGTTTACCGGAAATGAACTCTTGCTTGTAGGAAGACACAGAGCATAGAGTTTATCTCCGATTCTAAATGGAAATTCAGAAGAGTGTTCTCATCCATGAAACACATTCTGTTTTAACGCAAGAAGCATGCTCTTCTTTCCTGCATCTGCAATACAGCAAGAAACATGAGCATGGCCAGAAAAAAAGAACTGTGTTTCCTATTCATACGGACCATATCAAGTTCAACTCTGCTTATGAAACTGATACAAACCACATCATCTTATACATAGATGCTCTTTAGTTAATAGTGAAAAACGTGTTGGGTTTGTGAACTGTGTAAATTCATTTGAGACGAAAATTCACTGCGTTTAACAGACATGAACTCTTGCTTGGAGGAAGACACAGAGCCTTTGGTTTAACTCCCTTTTCTGAAGGGAAATTCAGACCAGTGTTCTCATCCATGAAACACACTCTGTTTTATCGCATGATCATGCTCTTCTTTCCAGCATCTGGAATACAGCAAGGAACGTTAGCATGCCCAGAAAAAAAGAACTGTGTTTCCAACTCATACAGACCATATTTAGTTCAACTCTGCTTATGAAACTGATACAACCCATATCATCTTTCACATAGATGCTCTTTAGTTAATAGTGAAAAACGTGTTGGGTTCGTGACCTGTGTAAATTCATTTGAGCCGAAAAATAACTGGGTTTACCGGAAATGAACTCTTGCTTATAGAAAGACACAGAGCATGGAGTTTAACTCATTTCTAAAGGGAAATTCAAAAATGTGTTCTCAACAATGTAACACAGTCTGTTTTAACGCAAAAAGCATGCTCTTCTTTACAGCGTCTGCAATACAGCAAGGAACATGAGCATGCCCAGAAAAAAATAACTGTGTTTACTACTCATACGGACCATATCTCGTTCAACTCTGCTTATGAGACTGATACAAACCACAGCAACTCTTACATAGATGCTCTTTAGTTAATAGTGAAAGTCGTGTTGGTTTCGTGAACTGTGTAAATTCATTAGGGGCCGAAAATTCAATGAGTTTACCAGAAATGAACTCTTGCTTATAGGACGACACAGAGCATGGAGTTTAACTCTGATTCTAAATGGTAATTCAGAAGAGTGTTCTCATCCATGAAAAACATTCCGTTTTAACGCAAGAAGCATGCTCTTCTTTCTTGCATCTGCAATACAGCAAGAAACATGAGCATGGCCAGAAAAAAAGAACTGTGTTTCCTACTCATATGGACCATATCTAGTTCAACTCTGCTTATGAAAGTGATACAAACCACAGCATCTCTTACACAGATGCTCTCTAGTTAATAGAGAAAAACGTGTTGGGTTTGTGAACTGTGTAAATTCATTTGAGCCGAAATTTCACTGCCTTTACCAGAAATGAACTCTTGATTGTAGGAAGACAGAGAGCCTTTGGTTTACTTCTGTTTCTGAAGGGAATTTCAGACCAGTGTTCTCATCCATGAAACACACTCTGTTTTAACACAACAAGTATGCTCTTCTTACAGCGTCTTCAATACAGCAAAGAACATGAGCATGCGCAAAAAAAAGAACTGTGTTTCCTATTCATACGGACCATATCTAGTTCAACTCTGCTCATGAAACTGATACAAACCAGATCATCTTATACATAGATGCTCTTTAGTTAATAGTGAAAAACGTGTTGGGTTTGTGAACTGTGTAAATTCATTTGAGACGAAAATTCACTGCATTTACCAGAAATGAACTCTTGCTTGGAGGAAGACACAGAGCCTTTGCTTTAACTCCCTTTTGAAGGGAAATTCAGACCAGTGTTCTCATCCATGAAACACACTCTGTTTTATCGCATGATCATGCTCTTCTTTCCAGCATCTGGAATACAGCAAGGAACGTTAGCATGCCCAGAAAAAATGAACTGTGTTTCCAACTCATACAGACCATATTTAGTTCAACTCTGCTTATGAAACTGATACAACCCATATCATCTTTCACATAGATGCTCTTTAGTTAATAGTGAAAAACGTGTTGGGTTCGTGACCTGTGTAAATTCATTTGAGCCGAAAAATAACTGGGTTTACCGGAAATGAACTCTTGCTTATAGAAAGACACAGAGCATGGAGTTTAACTCATTTCTAAAGGGAAATTCAAAAATGTGTTCTCAACAATGTAACACAGTCTGTTTTAACGCAAAAAGCATGCTCTTCTTTACAGCGTCTGCAATACAGCAAGGAACATGAGCATGCCCAGAAAAAAATAACTGTGTTTACTACTCATACGGACCATATCTCGTTCAACTCTGCTTATGAGACTGATACAAACCACAGCAACTCTTACATAGATGCTCTTTAGTTAATAGTGAAAGTCGTGTTGGTTTCGTGAACTGTGTAAATTCATTAGGGGCCGAAAATTCAATGAGTTTACCAGAAATGAACTCTTGCTTATAGGACGACACAGAGCATGGAGTTTAACTCTGATTCTAAATGGTAATTCAGAAGAGTGTTCTCATCCATGAAAAACATTCCGTTTTAACGCAAGAAGCATGCTCTTCTTTCTTGCATCTGCAATACAGCAAGAAACATGAGCATGGCCAGAAAAAAAGAACTGTGTTTCCTACTCATATGGACCATATCTAGTTCAACTCTGCTTATGAAAGTGATACAAACCACAGCATCTCTTACACAGATGCTCTCTAGTTAATAGAGAAAAACGTGTTGGGTTTGTGAACTGTGTAAATTCATTTGAGCCGAAATTTCACTGCCTTTACCAGAAATGAACTCTTGATTGTAGGAAGACAGAGAGCCTTTGGTTTACTTCTGTTTCTGAAGGGAATTTCAGACCAGTGTTCTCATCCATGAAACACACTCTGTTTTAAAACAACAAGTATGCTCTTCTTACAGCGTCTTCAATACAGCAAAGAACATGAGCATGCGCAAAAAAAAGAACTGTGTTTCCTATTCATACGGACCATATCTAGTTCAACTCTGCTCATGAAACTGATACAAACCAGATCATCTTATACATAGATGCTCTTTAGTTAATAGTGAAAAACGTGTTGGGTTTGTGAACTGTGTAAATTCATTTGAGACGAAAATTCACTGCATTTACCAGAAATGAACTCTTGCTTGGAGGAAGACACAGAGCCTTTGCTTTAACTCCCTTTTGAAGGGAAATTCAGACCAGTGTTCTCATCCATGAAACACACTCTGTTTTATCGCATGATCATGCTCTTCTTTCCAGCATCTGGAATACAGCAAGGAACGTTAGCATGCCCAGAAAAAATGAACTGTGTTTCCAACTCATACAGACCATATTTAGTTCAACTCTGCTTATGAAACTGATACAACCCATATCATCTTTCACATAGATGCTCTTTAGTTAATAGTGAAAAACGTGTTGGGTTCGTGACCTGTGTAAATTCATTTGAGCCGAAAAATAACTGGGTTTACCGGAAATGAACTCTTGCTTATAGAAAGACACAGAGCATGGAGTTTAACTCATTTCTAAAGGGAAATTAAAAAATGTGTTCTCATCAATGTAACACAGTCTGTTTTAACGCAAAAAGCAAGCTCTTCTTTACAGTGTCTGCAATACAGCAAGGAACATGAGCATGCCCAGAAAAAAATAACTGTGTTTACTACTCATACGGACCATATCTCGTTCAACTCTGCTTATGAGACTGATACAAACCACAGCAACTCTTACATAGATGCTCTTTAGTTAATAGTGAAAGTCGTGTTGGTTTCGTGAACTGTGTAAATTCATTAGGGGCCGAAAATTCAATGAGTTTACCAGAAATGAACTCTTGCTTATAGGACGACACAGAGCATGGAGTTTAACTCTGATTCTAAATGGTAATTCAGAAGAGTGTTCTCATCCATGAAAAACATTCCGTTTTAACGCAAGAAGCATGCTCTTCTTTCTTGCATCTGCAATACAGCAAGAAACATGAGCATGGCCAGAAAAAAAAGAACTGTGTTTCCTACTCATATGGACCATATCTAGTTCAACTCTGCTTATGAAAGTGATACAAACCACAGCATCTCTTACACAGATGCTCTCTAGTTAATAGAGAAAAACGTGTTGGGTTTGTGAACTGTGTAAATTCATTTGAGCCGAAATTTAACTGCCTTTACCAGAAATGAACTCTTGATTGTAGGAAGACAGAGAGCCTTTGGTTTACTTCTGTTTCTGAAGGGAATTTCAGACCAGTGTTCTCATCCATGAAACACACTCTGTTTTAACACAACAAGTATGCTCTTCTTACAGCGTCTTCAATACAGCAAAGAACATGAGCATGCGCAAAAAAAAGAACTGTGTTTCCTATTCATACGGACCATATCTAGTTCAACTCTGCTTATGAAACTGATACAAACCACATCATCTTATACATAGATGCTCTTTAGTTAATAGTGAAAAACGTGTTGGGTTAGTGACCTGTGTAAATTCATTTGAGCCGAAAAATAACTGGGTTTACCGGAAATGAACTCTTGCTTATAGAAAGACACAGAGCATGGAGTTTAACTCATTTCTAAAGGGAAATTCAAAAATGTGTTCTCATCAATGTAACACAGTCTGTTTTAACGCAAAAAGCATGCTCTTCTTTACAGCGTCTGCAATACAGCAAGGAACTTGAGCATGCCCAGAAAAAAATAACTGTGTTTACTTCTCATACGGACCATATCTCGTTCAACTCTGCTTATGAGACTGATACAAACCACAGCATCTCTTACATAGATGCTCTTTAGTTAATAGTGAAAAACGTCTTGGGTTTGTTAACTGTGTAAATTCATTTGAGCCGAAATTACACTCCCTTTACCAGAAATGAACTCTTGCTTATAGGAAAACACAGAGCATTTGGTTGAACTCCATTCCCGAAGGGAAATTCAGAAGAGTCTCCTCATCCATGAAACACAGTCTGTGTTAACGCAATTGGCATGTTCTTCTTTCCAGGATCTGCAATACAGCAAGGAACATGAGCATGCTCAAAAAAAAAGAACTGTGTTTCCTATTCATACGGACCATATCTAGTTCAACTCTGCTTATGAAACTGATACAAACCACATCATCTTATACATAGATGCTCTTTAGTTAATAGTGAAAAACGTGTTGGGTTTGTGAACTGTGTAAATTCATTTGAGACGAAAATTCACTGTGTTTACCAGAAATGAACTCTTGCTTGGAGGAAGACACAGAGCCTTTGGTTTAACTCCCTTTCTGAAGGGAAATTCAGACCAGTGTTCTCATCCATGAAACACACTCTGTTTTATCGCATGATCATGCTCTTTTTTCCAGCATCTGGAATACAGCAAGGAACGTTAGCATGCCAGAAAAAAAGAACTGTGTTTCCAACTCATACAGACCAAATCTCATTAAACTCTGCTTATGAAACTGATACAAAGCACAGCATCTCTTACATAGATGCTCTTTATTTAATAGTGAAAATCGTGTTGGTTTCGTGAACTGTGTAAATTCATTAGGGGCCGAAAAATCAATGCGTTTACCAGAAATGAACTCTTGCTTATAGGACGACACAGAGCATGGAGTTTAACTCTGATTCTAAATGGTAATTCAGAAGAGTGTTCTCATCCATGAAACACATTCCGTTTTAACGCAAGAAGCATGCTCTTCTTTCCTGCATCTGCAATACAGCAAGAAACATGAGCATGGCCAGAAAAAAAGAACTGTGTTTCCTACTCATATGGACCATATCTAGTTCAACTCTGCTTATGAAAGTGATACAAACCACAGCATCTCTTACACAGATGCTCTCTAGTTAATAGAGAAAAACGTGTTGGGTTTGTGAACTGTGTAAATTCATTTGAGCCGAAATTTCACTGCCTTTACCAGAAATGAAAATTGATTGTAGGAAGACACAGAGCCTTTGGTTTACTTCTGTTTCTGAAGGGAATTTCAGACCAGTGTTCTCATACATGAAACACACTCTGATTTAACACAACAAGTATGCTCTTCTTTCCAGTGTCTTCAATACAGCAAGGAACATGAGCATGCGCAAAAAAAAAGAACTGTGTTTCCTATTCATACGGACCATATCTAGTTCAACTCTGCTTATGAAACTGATACAAACCACATCATCTTATACATAGATGCTCTTTAGTTAATAGTGAAAAACGTGTTGGGTTTGTGAACTGTGTAAATTCATTTGAGACGAATATTCACTGCGTTTACCAGACATGAACTCTTGCTTGGAGGAAGACACAGAGCCTTTGGTTTAACTCCCTTTCTGAAGGGAAATTCAGACCAGTGTTCTCATCCATGAAACACACTCTGTTTTAACGCATGATCATGTTCTTCTTTCCAGCATATGGAATACAGCAAGGAACGTTAGCATGCCCAGAAAAAAAGAACTGTGTTTCCAACTCATACAGACCATATTTAGTTCAACTCTGCTTATGAAACTGATACAACCCATATCATCTTTCACATAGATGCTCTTTAGTTAATAGTGAAAAACGTGTTGGGTTCGTGACCTGTGTAAATTCATTTGAGCCGAAAAATAACTGGGTTTACCGGAAATGAACTCTTGCTTATAGAAAGACACAGAGCATGGAGTTTAACTCATTTCTAAAGGGAAATTCAAAAATGTGTTCTCAACAATGTAACACAGTCTGTTTTAATGCAAAAAGCATGCTCTTCTTTACAGCGTCTGCAATACAGCAAGGAACATGAGCATGCCCAGAAAAAAATAACTGTGTTTACTACTCATACGGACCATATCTCATTCAACTCTGCTTATGAGACTGATACAAACAACAGCAACTCTTACATAGATGCTCTTTAGTTAATAGTGAAGGTCGTGTTGGTTTCGTGAACTGTGTAAATTCATTAGGGGCCGAAAATTCAATGAGTTTACCAGAAATGAACTCTTGCTTACAGGACGACACAGAGCATAGAGTTTAACTCTGATTCTAAATGGTAATTCAGAAGAGTGTTCTCATCCATTAAACACATTCCGTTTTAACGCAAGAAGCATGCTCTTCTTTCCTGCATCTGCAATACAGCAAGAAACATGAGCATGGCCAGAAAAAAAGAACTGTGTTTCCTACTCATATGGACCATATCTAGTTCAACTCTGCTTATGAAAGTGATACAAACCACAGCATCTCTTACACTGATGCTCTCTAGTTAATAGAGAAAAACGTGTTGGGTTTGTGAACTGTGTAAATTCATTTGAGCCGAAATTTCACTGCCTTTACCAGAAATGAACTCTTGATTGTAGCAAGACAGAGAGCCTTTGGTTTACTTCTGTTTCTGAAGGGAATTTCAGACCAGTGTTCTCATCCATGAAACACACTCTGTTTTAAAACAACAAGTATGCTCTTCTTACAGCGTCTTCAATACAGCAAAGAACATGAGCATGTGCAAAAAAAAGAACTGTGTTTCCTATTCATACGGATCATATCTCGTTCAACTCGGCTTATGAAACTGATACAAACCAGATCATCTTATACATAGATGCTCTTTAGTTAATAGTGAAAAACGTGTTGGGTTTGTGAACTGTGTAAATTCATTTGAGACGAAAATTCACTGCGTTTACCAGACATGAACTCTTGCTTGGAGGAAGACACAGAGCCTTTGGTTTAACTCCCTTTTGAAGGGAAATTCAGACCAGTGTTCTCATCCATGAAACACACTCTGTTTTATCGCATGATCATGCTCTTCTTTCCAGCATCTGGAATACAGCAAGGAACGTTAGCATGCCCAGAAAAAAAGAACTGTGTTTCCAACTCATACAGACCATATTTAGTTCAACTCTGCTTATGAAACTGATACAACCCATATCATCTTTCACATAGATGCTCTTTAGTTAATAGTGAAAAACGTGTTGGGTTCGTGACCTGTGTAAATTCATTTGAGCCGAAAAATAACTGGGTTTACCGGAAATGAACTCTTGCTTATAGAAAGACACAGAGCATGGAGTTTAACTCATTTCTAAAGGGAAATTCAAAAATGTGTTCTCAACAATGTAACACAGTCTGTTTTAACGCAAAAAGCATGCTCTTCTTTACAGCGTCTGCAATACAGCAAGGAACATGAGCATGCCCAGAAAAAAATAACTGTGTTTACTACTCATACGGACCATATCTCATTCAACTCTGCTTATGAGACTGATACAAACAACAGCAACTCTTACATAGATGCTCTTTAGTTAATAGTGAAGGTCGTGTTGGTTTCGTGAACTGTGTAAATTCATTAGGGGCCGAAAATTCAATGAGTTTACCAGAAATGAACTCTTGCTTACAGGACGACACAGAGCATAGAGTTTAACTCTGATTCTAAATGGTAATTCAGAAGAGTGTTCTCATCCATTAAACACATTCCGTTTTAACGCAAGAAGCATGCTCTTCTTTCCTGCATCTGCAATACAGCAAGAAACATGAGCATGGCCAGAAAAAAAGAACTGTGTTTCCTACTCATATGGACCATATCTAGTTCAACTCTGCTTATGAAAGTGATACAAACCACAGCATCTCTTACACTGATGCTCTCTAGTTAATAGAGAAAAACGTGTTGGGTTTGTGAACTGTGTAAATTCATTTGAGCCGAAATTTCACTGCCTTTACCAGAAATGAACTCTTGATTGTAGCAAGACAGAGAGCCTTTGGTTTACTTCTGTTTCTGAAGGGAATTTCAGACCAGTGTTCTCATCCATGAAACACACTCTGTTTTAAAACAACAAGTATGCTCTTCTTACAGCGTCTTCAATACAGCAAAGAACATGAGCATGTGCAAAAAAAAGAACTGTGTTTCCTATTCATACGGATCATATCTCGTTCAACTCTGCTTATGAAACTGATACAAACCAGATCATCTTATACATAGATGCTCTTTAGTTAATAGTGAAAAACGTGTTGGGTTTGTGAACTGTGTAAATTCATTTGAGACGAAAATTCACTGCGTTTACCAGAAATGAACTCTTGCTTGGAGGAAGACACAGAGCCTTTGGTTTAACTCCCTTTTGAAGGGAAATTCAGACCAGTGTTCTCATCCATGAAACACACTCTGTTTTATCGCATGATCATGCTCTTCTTTCCAGCATCTGGAATACAGCAAGGAACGTTAGCATGCCCAGAAAAAATGAACTGTGTTTCCAACTCATACAGACCATATCTAGTTCAACTCTGCTTATGAAACTGATACAAACAACAGCATCTCTTACACAGATGCTCTCTAGTTAATAGTGAAAAACATTTTGGATTTGTGAACTGTGTAAATTCATTTGAGCCGAAATTTCACTGCCTTTACCCGAAATGAACTCTTGCTTGTAGGAAGACACAGTGCATTTGGTTTACTTCTGTTTCTGAAGGGAAATTCAGACCAGGGTTCTCAACCATGAAAAACAGTCTGTTTTAATGCACGAAGCATCGTTTTCATTCCAGCATCTGCAATACAGCAAAAAACAGGAGCATTGCCAGAAAAAAAGAACTGTGTGTCCTACTCATATGGACCATATCTAGTTCTAATCTGCTTATGAAACTGATACAAACCACATCATCTCTTACATAGATGCTCGTTAGTTAATAGTGAAATCGTATTAGTTTCGTGAACTGTGTAAATTCATTTGAGCTGAAAAATAACTGGGTTTACAGGAAATGAACTGTTGCTTGTAGGAAGACACAGCCCATGGAGTTTAACTCTGAATCTAAAGGGAAATTCAGAAAAGTGTTGTCATCCATGAAACACAGTCTGTTTTAACGCAATTAGCATGCTCTTCTTTCCAGGATCTGCAATACAGGAAGAAACATGAGCATGGCCAGAATAAAAGAACTGTGTTTCCTATTCATACGGACCATATCTAGTTCAACTCTGCTTATGAAACTGATACAAACCACAGCAACTCTTAAATGGATGCTCTTTAGTTAATAGTGAAAATCGTGTTGGTTTCGTGAACTGTGTTAATTCATTTGGCGCCGAAAATTCAATGCGTTTACCAGAAATGAACTCTTGCTTATAGGCGACACAGAGCATGGAGTTTAACTCTGATTCTAAATGGAAATTCAGAAGAGTGTTCTCATCCATGAAACACATTCTGTTTTAACGAAAGAAGCATGCTCTTCTTTCCTGCATCTGCAATAGAGCAATAAACATGAGCATGGCCAGAAAAAAAGAACTGTGTTTCCAACACATACGGACCATATCTAGTTCAACTCTGCTTATGAAACTGATACAAACCACAGCATCTCTTACACAGATGCTCTCTAGTTAATAGTGAAAAACGTTTTGGGTTTGTGAACTGTGTAAATTCATTTGAGCCGAAATTTCACTGCCTTTACCAGAAATGAACTCTTGCTTGTAGGAAGACACAGTGCATTTGGTTTACTTCTGTTTCTGAAGGCAACTTCAGACCAGTGTTCTCATCCATGAAACACACTCTATTTTAATGCAAAAAGTATGTTCTTCTTTCCAGCGTCTGCAATACTGCAAGGAACATGAGCATGCCCAGAAAAAAAGAACTGTGTTTCCTACTCATACGGACCATATCTAGTTCAACTGTGCTTATGAAACTGATACAAACCACATCATCTGTTACATAGATTCTCGTTAGTTAATAGTGAAAATCGTATTGGTTTCGTGAACTCTGTAAATTCATTTGAGCCGAAAAATAACTGGGTTTACCGGAAATGAACTCTTGCTTGTAGGAAGACACAGATCATGGAGTTTAATTCCGATTGTAAAGGGAAATTCAGAAAAGTGTTCTCATCAATGTAACACAGTCTGTTTTAACGCAAAAAGCATGCTCTTCTTTACAGCGTCTGCAATACTGCAAGGAACATGAGCATGCCCAGAAAAAAAGAACTGTGTTTCCTACTCATACGGACCATATCTAGTTCAACTGTGCTTATGAATCTGATATAAACCACAGCATCTCTTACATAGATGCTCTTTAGTTAATAGTGAAAAACGTGTTGGGTTTGTGAACTGTGTAAATTTATTTGAGCCGAAATTACACTCCCTTACCAGAAATGAACTCTTGTTTGTTGGAAAACAAAGATCATTTGGTTGAACTCCATTCCCGAAGGGAAATTCAGAAGAGTGTTCTCATCCATGAAACACAGTCTGTTTTAATGCAAGAAGCATCCTTTTCATTCCAGCATCTGCAATACAGCAAAAAACATGAGCATGGCCAGAAAAAAAGAACTGTGTGTCCTACACATACAGACCATATGTAGTTCGACTCTGCTCATGAAACTGATACCAACCACATCATCTCTTACATAGATGCTCTTTAGTTAATAGTGAAAATCGTATTAGTTTCGTGAACTGTGTAAATTCATTTGAGCTGAAAAATAACTGGGTTTACAGGAAATGAACTGTTGCTTGTAGGAAGACACAGCGCATGGAGTTTAACTCCGAATTTAAAGGGAAATTCAGAAAAGTGTTGTCATCCATGAAACACAGTCTGTTTTAACGCAATTAGCATGCTCTTCTTTCCAGGATCTGCAATACAGGAAGAAACATGAGCATGGCCAGAATAAAAGAACTGTGTTTACTATTCATATGGACCATATCTAGTTCAACTCTGCTTATGAAACTGATACAAACCACAGCAACTCTTAAATGGATGCTCTTTAGTTAATAGTGAAAATCGTGTTGGTTTCGTGAACTGTGTAAATTCATTTGGCGCCGAAAATTCAATGCGTTTACCAGAAATGAACTCTTGCTTATAGGCGACACAGAGCACGGAGTTTAACTCTGATTCTAAATGGAAATTCAGAAGAGTGTTCTCATCCATGAAACACATTCTGTTTTAACGCAAGAAGCATGCTCTTCTTTCCTGCATCTGCAATACAGCAATAAACATGAGCATGGCCAGAAATAAAGAACTGTGTTTCCTACTCATACAGACCATAAATAGTTCAACTCTGCTTATGAAACTGATACAAACCACAGCATCTCTTACACAGATGCTCTCTAGTTAATAGTGAAAAACGTTTTGGGTTTGTGAACTGTGTAAATTCATTTGAGCCGAAATTTCACTGCCATTACCAGAAATGAACTCTTGCTTGTTGGAAGACACAGTGCATTTGGTTTACTTCTGTTTCTGAAGGGAAATTCTGACCAGTGTTCTCATCCATGAAACACACTCTATTTTAATGCAAAAAGTATGCTCTTCTTTCCAGCGTCTGCAATACGGCAAGGAACATGAGCATGCGGAAAAAAAAAAAAAAAAAAAAAAAAAAAAAAAAAAAAAAAAAAAAAAAAAAAAAAAAGAACAGTGTTTCCTATTCTTACGGACCATATCTAGTTCAACTCTGCTTATGAATCTGATACAAACCACATCATCTTATACATAGATTCTCGTTAGTTAATAGTGAAAATCGTATTGGTTTCGTGAACTCTGTAAATTCATTTGAGCCGAAAAATAACTGGGTTTACCGGAAAGGAACTCTTGCTTGTAGGAAGACACAGAGCATGGCGTTTAATTCCGATTGTAAAGGGAAATTCAGAAAAGTGTTCTCATCAATGTAACACAGTCTGTTTTAACACAAAAAGCATGCTCTTCTTTACAGCGTCTGCAATACAGCAAGGAACATGAGCATGCCCAGAAAAAAAGAACTGTGTTTCCTACTCATACGGAGCATATCTAGTTCAACTGTGCTTATGAATCTGATAGAAACCACAGCATCTCTTACATAGATGCTCTTTATTTAATAGAGATAAACACGTTGGGTTAGTGAACTGTGTAAATTCATTTGATCCGAAATTTCACTGCCTTTACCAGAAATCAACTCTTGATTGTAGTAAGACACAGAGCCTTTGGATTACTTCTGTTTCTGAAGCAAAATTCAGACCAGTGTTCTCATCCATGAAACACACTCTGTTTTAACACAAGAATTATGCTCTTCTTTCCAGCGTCTTCAATACAGCAAGGAACATGAGCATGCGCTAAAAAAAAGAACTGTGTTTCTTATTCATACGCACCATATCTAGTTCAACTCTGCTTATGAAACTGATACAAACCACATCATCTTATACATAGATGCTCTTTAGTTAATAGTGAAAAACGTGTTGGGTTTGTGAACTGTGTAAATTCATTTGAGCCGAAAATTCACTGCGTTTACCAGAAATGAACACTTGCTTGGAGGAAGACACAGAGCCTTTGGTTTAACTCCGTTTCTGAAGGGAAATTCAGACCAGTGTTCTCATCCATGAAACACACTCTGTTTTATCGCATGAGCATGCTCTTCTTTCCAGCATCTGGAATACAGCAGGGAACGTGAGCATGCCCAGAAAAAAAGAACTGAGTTTCCTACTCATACGGACCATATCTCGTTCAACTCTGCATATGAGACTGATACAAACCACAGCAACTCTTACATAGATGCTCTTTAGTTAATAGTGAAAATCGTGTTGGTTTCGTGAACTGTGTAAATTCATTTGGCGCCGAAAATTCAATGCGTTTACCAGAAATGAACTCTTGCTTATAGGACGACACAGAGCATGGAGTTTAACTCTGATTCTAAATGGAAATTCAGAAGAGTGTTCTCATCCATGACACACAGTCGGTTTTAACGAAAGAAGCATGCTCTTCTTTCCAGCATCTGCAATACAGCAAGGAACATGAGCATGCCCAGAAAAAAAGAACTGTGTTTCCTACTCATACGGATCATATCTAGTTCAACTGTGCTTATGAATCTGATAGAAACCACAGCATCTCTTAAATAGATGCCCTAGAGTTAATAGTGAAAAACGTGTTGGGTTTGTGAACTGTGTAAATTCATTTGAGCCGAAAATTCACTGCGTTTACCAGAAATGAACACTTGCTTGGAGGAAGACACAGAGCCTTTGGTTTAACTCCGTTTCTGAAGGGAAATTCAGACCAGTGTTCTCATCCATGAAACACACTCTGTTTTATCGCATGAGCATGCTCTTCTTTCCAGCATCTGGAATACAGCAGGGAACGTGAGCATGCCCAGAAAAAAAGAACTGTGTTTCCTACTCATATGGACCATATCTTGTTCAACTCTGCTTATGAGACTGATACAAACCACAGCAACTCTTACATAGATGCTCTTTAGTTAATAGTGAAAATCGTGTTGGTTTCATGAACTGTGTAAATTCATTTGGCGCCGAAAATTCAATGCGTTTACCAGAAATGAACTCTTGCTTATAGGACGACACAGAGCATGGAGTTTAATTCTGATTCTAAATGGAAATTCAGAAGAGTGTTCTCATCCATGAAACACAGTCGGTTTTAACGAAAGAAGCAAGCACTTCTTTCCAGCATCTGCAATACAGCAAGGAACATGAGCATGCTCAGAAAAAAAGAACTGTGTTTCCTACTCATACGGATCATATCTAGTTCAACTCTGCTTATGAATCTGATAGAAACCACAGCATCTCTTACATAGATGCTCTTTAGTTAATAGTGAAAAACATGTTTGGTTTGTGTACTGTGTAAATTCATTTGAGCCGAAATTACACTCCCTTTACCAGAAATGAACTCTTGCTTGTTGGAAAACAAAGATCATTTGGTTGAACTCCATTCCCGAAGGGAAATTCAGAAGAGTGTTCTCATCCATGAAACACAGTCTGTTTTAATGCAAGAAGCATCCTTTTCATTCCAGCATCTGCAATACTGGAAAAAACATGAGCATGGCCAGAAAAAAAGAACTGTGTGTCCTACTCATACGGACCATATCTAGTTCAACTCTGCTTATGAAACTGATACAAACCACATCATCTCTTACATAGATGCTCGTTAGTTAATAGTGAAAATCGTATCAGTTTCGTGAACTGTGTAAATTCATTTGAGCTGAAAAATACCTGGGTTTACAGGAAATGAACTGTTGCTTGTAGGAAGAGACAGAGCCTTTGGTTTACTTCTGTTTCTGAATGGAAATTCATACCAGTGTTCTCATCCATGAAACACACTCTGTTTTAAGGCTAATAGCATGCTCTTCTTTCCAGCGTCTGGAATACAGCAAGGAACTTGAGCATGACCAGAAAAAAAGAACTGTGTTTCCTACTCATACAGACCATATTTAGTTGAACTCTGCTTATGCAACTGACACAACCCGTATCATCTTTTACATAGATGCTCTTTAGTTAATAGTGAAAAAACTGTTGGGTTCATGACCTGTGTAAATTCATTTGAGCCGAAAAATAACTGGGTTTACCGGAAATGAACTCTTGCTTGTAGGAAGACACAGAGCATGGAGTTTAACTCATTTCTAAAGAGAAATTCAAAAAAGTGTTCTCATCAATGAAACACAGTCTGTTTTAACGCAAAAAGCATGCTCTTCTTTCCAGCGTCTGCAATACAGCAAGGAACATGAGCATGCCCAGAAAAAAAGAACTGTGTTTACTACTCATACGGACCATATCTCATTCAACTCTGCTTATGAAACTGATACAAACCACAGCAACACTTACATAGATGCTCTTTAGTTAATAGTGAAAATCGTGTTGGTTTCGTGAACTGTGTAAATTCATTTGGCGCCGAAAAATCAATGCGTTTACCAGAAATGAACTCTTGCATATAGGACGACACAGAGCATGGTGTTTAACTCTGATTCTAAATTGAAATTCAGAAGAGTGTTCTCATCCATGAAACACATTCTGTTTTAACGCAAGAAGCATGCTCTTGATTCCAGCATCTGTAATACAGCAAGAAACATGAGAATGGCCAGAAAAAAAGAACTGTGTTTCCTACTCAAAGGGACCATATCTAGTTCAACTCTGCTTATGAAACTGATACAAACCACAGCATCTCTTACATAGATTCACTCTAGTTAATAGTGAAAAACGTGTTTGGTTGTGAACTGTGTAAATTCATTTGAGCCGAAAATTCACTGCGTTTACCAGAAATGAACTCTTGCTTGGAGGAAGACACAGAGCCTTTGGTTTAACTCAGTTTCTGAAGGGAAATTCAGACCAGTGTTCTCATCCATGAAAAACACTCTGTTTTATCGCATGTGCATGCTCTTCTTTCCAGCGTCTGGAATACAGCAAGGAATGTGAGCATGCCCACAAAAAAAGAACTGTGTTTCCTATTCTTACGGACCATATCTAGTTCAACTCTACTTATGAAACTGATACAAACCACATCATCTGTTACATAGATTCTCGTTAGTTAATAGTGAAAATCGTATTGGTTTCGTGAACTCTGTAAATTCATTTGAGCCGAAAAATAACTGGGTTTACCGGAAATGAACTCTTGCTTGTAGGAAGACACAGAGCATGGCGCTTAATTCCGATTGTAAAGGGAAATTCAGAAAAGTGTTCTCATCAATGTAACACAGTCTGTTTTAACGCAAAAGCATGCTCTTCTTTAAAGCATCTGCAATACAGCAAGGAATATGAGCATGCCCAGAAAAAAAGAACTGTGTTTCATACTCATACGGAGCATATCTAGTTCAACTGTGCTTATGAATCTGATAGAAACCACAGCATCTCTTACATAGATGCTCTTTAGTTAATAGTGAAAAACGTGTTGGGTTTGTGAACTGTGTAAATTAATTTGAGCCGAAATTACACTCCTTTACCAGAAATGTACTCTTGCTTGTTGGAAAACAAAGATCATTTGGTTGAACTCCATTCCCGAAGGGAAATTCAGAAGAGTGTTCTCATCCATGAAACACAGTCTGTTTTAATGCAAGAAGCATCCTTTTCATTCCAGCATCTGCAATACAGCGAAAAACATGAGCATGGCCAGAAAAAAAGAACTGTGTGTCCTACTCATACGGACCATATCTAGTTCAACTCTGCTCATGAAACTGATATAAACCACATCATCTCTTACATAGATGCTCGTTAGTTAATAGTGAAAATCGCATTAGTTTCATGAACTGAGAAAATTCATTTGAGCTGAAAAATAACTGGGTTTACAGGAAATGAACTGTTGCTTGTAGGAAGACACAGCGCATGGAGTTTAACTCCGAATCTAAAGGGAAATTCAGAAAAGTGTTGTCATCCATGAAACACAGTCTGTTTTAACGCAATTAGCATGCTCTTCTTTCCAGGATCTGCAATACAGCAAGGAACATGAGCATGCCCAGAAAAAAGGAACTGTGTTTCCTACTCATACGGACAATATCTCGTTCAACTCTGCTTATGACACTGATACAAACCACAGCAACTCTTACATAGATGCTCTTTAGTTAATAGTGAAAATCGTGTTGGTTTCGTGAACTGTGTAAATTCATTTGGCGCCGAAAATTCAATGCGTTTACCAGAAATGAACTCTTGCTTATAGGACGACACAGAGCATGGAGTTTAACTCTGATTCTAAATGGAAATTCAGAAGAGTGTTCTCATCCATGAAACACAGTCGGTTTTAACGAAAGAAGCATGCTCTTCTTTCCAGCATCTGCAATACAGCAAGGAACATGAGCATGCCCAGAAAAAAAGAACTGTGTTTCCTACTCATACGGATCATATCTAGTTCAACTGTGCTTATGAATCTGATAGAAACCACAGCATCTCTTACATAGATGCTCTTTAGTTAATAGTGAAAAACGTGTTGGGTTTGTGAACTGTGTAAATTCATTTGAGCCGAAAATTCACTGCGTTTACCAGAAATGAACACTTGCTTGGAGGAAGACACAGAGCCTTTGGTTTAACTCCGTTTCTGAAGGGAAATTCAGACCAGTGTTCTCATCCATGAAACACACTCAGTTTTATCGCATGAGCATGCTCTTCTTTCCAGCATCTGGAATACAGCAGGGAACGTGAGCATGCCCAGAAAAAAAGAACTGTGTTTCCTACTCATACGGACCATATCTCATTCAACTCTGCTTATGAGACTGATACAAACCACAGCAACTCTTACATAGATGCTCTTTAGTTAATAGTGAAAATCGTGTTGGTTTCGTGAACTGTGTAAATTCATTTGGCGCCGAAAATTCTATGCGTTTACCAGAAATGAACTCTTGCTTGGAGGAAGACACAGAACCTTTGGTTTAACACAGTTTCTGAAGGGAAATTCTAAAGAGTGTTCTCATCCATGAAACACAGTCTGTTTTATCGCATGAGCATGCTCTTCTCTGCAGCGTCTGGAATACAGCAAGGAACGTGAGCATGCCCAGAAAAAAAGAACTGTGTTTCCAACTCATACAGACCATATTTAGTTAAACTCTGCTTATGAAACTGATACATCCCATATCATCTTTTACATAGACGCTCTTTAGTTAATAGTGAAAAACGTGTTGGGTTCGTGACCTGTGTAAATTCGTTTGACCTGAAAAATAACTGGGTTTAACGGAAATGAACTCTTGCTTTTGGAAAGACACAGAGCATGGAGTTTAACTCATTTCTAAAGGGAAATTCAAAAAAGTGTTCTTATCAATGAAACACAGTCTATTTTAACGCAAAAAGCATGCAACTCTTTTCAGCGTCTGGAATACAGCAAGGAATGTGAGCATGCCCAGAAAAAAAGAACTGTGTTTCCTACTCATAAAGACCATATTTAGTTCAACTCTGCTTATGAAACTGATACAAACCACATCATCTCTTACATAGATGCTCTTTAGTTAATAGTGAAATTCGTGTTGGTTTCGTGAACTGTGTAAATTCATTTGGCCGAAAATTCACTGCTTTTACCAAAAATGTTCTCTTGGTTGTAGGAAGACACAGAGCATTTGGTTTAACTCCGTTTCTGAATGGAACTTCAGAGCAGTGTTCTCATCCATGAAACACAGTCTGTTTTAATGCAAAAGCATGCTCTTCTTTCCAGTGTCTGCAATACAGCAAGGAACATAAGCATGCCCAGAAAAAAAGAACTGTGTTTCCTATTCATACGGACCATATCTAGTTCAACTCTGCTTATGAAACTGATATAAACCACTTCATCTCTTACATAGAGCTCTTTAGTTAATAGTGAAAATCGTATTGGTTTCATGAACTGTGTAAATTCATTTGAGCCGAAAATTTACTGCGTTTACCAGAAATGAACTCTTGCTTTAAGGAAGACACAGAGCCTTTGGATTAACTAGGTTTCTGAATGGAAATTCAGACCAGTGTTCTCATCCGTGCAACACACTCTGTTTTAAGTCTAATAGCATGCTCTTCTTTCCAGCGTCTGCAATACAGCAAGGAACATGAGCATGTCCAGAAAAAAGAGTACTTTGTTTCCTACTCTACGGACCATAACTAGTTCAACTCTGCTTATGAAACTGATACAAACCACATCATCTCTTACATAGATGCTCTTTAATTAATAGTGTAACTTGGGTTGTTTTGTGAACTGTGTAAATTCATTTGAGGCAAAAAACACCTGGGATTACCAGAAATGAACTCTTGCTTGTAGGACGACATAGAGCATGGAGTTTAACTCCGATTCTAAATGGAAATTCAGAAGAGGGTTCTCATCCATGAAACACAGTCTGTTTTAATGCAAGAATCATGCTCTTCTTTCCAACATCTGCAATACAGCAAGGAACATGAGCATGCCCAGAAAAAAAGAACTGTGTTTCCTACTCATATGCACCATATCTAGTTCAACTCAGCTTATGAAACTGATACAAACCATATCATTTCTTACATAGATGCTCTTTAGTTAATAGTGAAAAATGTGTTGGTTTTGTGAACTGTGTAAATTCATTTGAGCTGAAATTACACTCCCTTTACCAGAAATGAACTCTTGCTTGTAGGAAGACACAGAGCATTTGGTTTAACTAAAATTCAGAAGGGAAATTCAGAAGTGTGTTCTCATCCATGAAACACAGTTTGTTTTAACGCAAGAAGCATGCACTTTTTTCCAGCATCTGCAACACAGCAAGAAACATGAGCATGGCCAGAAAAAAAGAACTGTGTTTCCTACTCATATGGACCATATCTAGTTCAACTCTGCTTATGAAACTGATACAAACCACAGCATCTCTTACATAGACGCTCTTTAGTTAATAGAGATAATCGAGTGTGGTTTGTGAACTGTGTAAATTCATTTGAGCAGAAAATACACTGCTTTTACCAAAAATGAACTCTTGCTTGTAGGAAGACACAGAGCATTTGGTTTAAGTCCATTTGTGAAGGGAAATTCAGACCAGTGTTCTCATCCGTGAAACACACTCTGTTTTAACGCAAATAGAATGCTCTTCTTTCCAGTGTCTGCAATACAGCAAGGAACAAGAGCATGTCCAGAAAAAATTAACTGTGTTTCCTACTCATACGGACCATATCTAGTTCAACTCTGCTTATGAAACTGATACAAACCACATCATCTCTTACATAGATGCTCTTTAGTTAATATTGAAAATCGTTCTGGTTTCGTGAACTGTGTAAATTCATTTGAGCCGAAAAAAAACTGGGTTTACCAGAAATGAACCCTTTCTTGTAGGACGACATAGAGCATGGAGTTTAATTCTGATGCGAAATGGAAATTCAGACCAGTGATCTCATCCTTGAAACACAGTCTGCTGTAACGCAAGAAGCATGCTCTTCTTTCATGAATCTGCAATACAGCAAGAAAAATGAGCATCGCCAGAATAAAAGAACTGTGTTTACTACTCATACGGACAATATCTCGATGAATTCTGCTTATGAAACTGATACAAACCACAGCAACTCTTATATAGCAGCTCTTTATTCAATAGTGAAAAACGTGTTGGGTTTGTGAACTGTGTAAATTCATTTGAGCCGAAATTTCACTGCCTTTACCAGAAATGAACTCTTGCTAGTAGGAAGACATAGATCCTTTGGTTTACATCTGTTTCTGAAGGGAAATTCAGAACAGTGTTCTCATCCATGAAACACACTCTGTTTTAAGGTAAATAGCATGCTCTTCTTTCCAGCGTCGGCAATACAGCAAGGAACATAAGCATGCCCAGAAAAAAAGAACTGTGTTTCCTACTCATACGGAACAGATCTAGTTCTCTGCTTATGAAACTGATACAAACCTCTTCATCTCTTACATAGATGCTCTTTAGTTAATAGTGAAAATCGTATTGGTTTCATGAACTGTGTATATTCATTGGAGTCAAAAAATACCTGGGTTTACAAGGAAAGAACTCTTGCTTGTACGACGACATAGAGCATGGAGTTTAACTCCGATTCTAAATGGAAATTCAGAAGAGTGATCTCATCCTTGAAACACAGTCTGTTTTAATGCAAGAAGCATGCTCTTCTTTCAAGCTTCTGCAATATAGCGAGAAACATGAGCATGGCCAGAAAAAAAGAACTGTGTTTCCTACTCATACGGACCATATCTAGTTCAACTCTGCTTATGATACTGATACAAACCACAGCATCACTTACATAGATGCTCTTTAGTTAATATTGAAAAACGTGTTGGGTTTGTGAACTGTGTAAATTCATATGAGCTGAAAATTCACAACCTTTACCCGAAATGAACTCTTGCTCGTAGGAAGACACAGAGCATTCGGTTTAACTCCATTTCTGAAGGGAAATTCAGACCTGTGTTCTCATCCATGAAACACAGTCTTTTTTAACGCAAGAAGCATGCTCTTTCTCTAGCTTCTGCAATACAGAAAGAAACATGAGCATGGCCAGAAAAAAAGAACTGTGTTTGTGACTCGAACGGACCATACGTAGTTCACGTCTGCTTATGAAATGATACAAACCACAGCATCTCTTACATAGAAGCTCTTTAGTTAATAGTGATAAACGCGTTCGGTTTGTGAACTGTGTAAATTCATTTGAGCCAAAAATTCACTGCTTTTACCAAAAATGAACTCTTGCTTGTAGGAAGACACAGAGCATTTTGTTTAACTCCATTTCTGAAGGGAAATTCAGACAAGTTTTCTCATCCATGAAACAGTCTGTTTTAACGCAAAGAGCATGCTCTTCTTTCAAGCATCTGCAATACAGCAAGAAACATGAGCATAGCCAGAAAATAAGAACTGTGTTTCCTACTCATACGGACCATATCTAGTTCAACTGTGCTTATGAAACTGATACAAACCACAGCATCTGTTACATAGATGCTCTTTAGTTAATAGTGAAAATCATATTGGTTTCTTGAATTGTGTAAATTCGTTTGAGAAGAAAAATAACTGGGTTTACGGGAAATGAACTCTTGCTTGTAGGAAGACACAGAGCATGGAGTTTAACTCTGATTCTATATGGAAATTCAGAAAAGTGTTCTCATGAATGAAACACAGTCTGTTTTCACTCAAGAAGCATGCTCTTTTTCCAGCTTCTGCAATACCGTAAGAAACATGAGCATGGCTAGAAAAAAAGAACTGTGTCTGACTCAATCGGACCATACCTAGTTTAACTCTGCTAATGAAACTGATACAAACCACAGCATCTCTTACATAGCCACTATTTAGTTAATAGTGATAAACGCGTTGGGTTTGTGAACTGTGTAAATTCATTTGGGCCGAAAATTCACTGCTTTTACCAATAATGAACTCTTGCTTATAGGAAGACACAGAGCATTTGGATTAACTCCATTTCAGAAGTGAAATTTAGAACAGTGTTCTCATCCATGAAACACACTCTGTTTTAACGCAAATAGCATGCTCTTCTTTCCAGCGTCTGCAATAGAGCAAGGAACATGAGCATGTCCAGAAAAAAATAACTGTGTTTCCTACTCATACGGACCATATCTATTCAACTCTGCTTATGAAACTGATACAAACCACATCATCTCTTACATAGATGCTCTTTAGTTAATGGTGAAAATCGTATTGGTTTCGTGAACTGTGTAAATTCATTTGAGCCGAAAAATAACTGGGTTTAAGGGAAATGAACTCTTCCTTGTAGGAAGACACAGAGCATACAGTTTAACTCCGATTCTATAAGGAAATTCACAAAAGTGTTCTCATCCATGAAACACAGTCTGATTTATCTCAAGAAGCATGCTCCTTTTTCCAGCTTCTCCAATACCGCAAGAAACATGAGCATGGCTAGAAAAAATGAACTGTGTTTCTGACTCAATCGGACCATACCTAGTTTAACTCTGTTTATGAAACTGATATAAACCACAGCATCTCTTACATAGACGCTCTTTAGTTAATAGTGAAAAACGAGTTGGATTTGTGAACTGTGTAAATTCATTTGGCGCCAAAAATTCACTGCCTTTACCAGAAATGAACTCTTGCTTTTAGGAAGACACAGAACATTTGGTTTAACTCCATTTGTGAAGGGAAATTCAGAAAAGTGTTCTCATTCATGAAACACACTCTGTTTTATCGCAAATAGTATGCTCTTCTTTCCAGCGTCTGAAATACAGCAAGGAACATGAGCATGTCCAGAAAAAATTAACTGGGTTTCCTACTCATATGGACCATATCTAGTTCAACTCTGCTTATGAAACTGATACAAACCACATCACCTCTTACATAGATGCTCTTTAGTTAATAGTGAAAAACTAGTTGGTTTCGTGAACTGTGTAAATTCATTTGGCGTCGAAAATCAATGCCTTTACCAGAAATGAACTCTTGCTTGTAGGAAGACACAGAGCATTTGGTTTAACTAAATTACTGAAGAGAAATTCAGAAGAGTGTTCTCATCCATGAAACACAGTTTGTTTTAACGCAAGAAGCATGCTCTTTTTTCAAGCATCTGCAATACAGCAAGAAACATGAGCATGGCCAGAAAAAATGAACTGTGTTTCTGACTCAAACGGACCATATCCAGTTCAACTCTAGTTATGAAACTGATACAAACCACAGCATCTCTTACATAGATGCTCTTTAGTTAATAGAGATAAACGTGTTGGATTTGTGAATTGTGTAAATTCATTTGAGCCGAAAATTCACTGCTTTTACCAAAAATGAACTCTTTCTTGTAGGAAGACACAGAGCATTTGGTTTAACTCCATTTCTGAAGGGAAATTCAGACCAGTGTTCTCATTCATGAAACACACTCTGTTTTAACATAAATAGTATGCTCTTCTTTCCAGCGTCTGCAATACAGCAAGGAACATGAGCATGTCCAGAAAAAATTAATTGGGTTTCCTACTCTTACGGACCATATCTAGTTCAACTGAGCTTATGAAACTGATACAAACCACAGCATCTCTTACATAGAAGCTCTTTAGTTAATAGTGATAAACGCGTTCGGTTTGTGAACTGTGTAAATTCATTTGAGCCAAAAATTCACTGCTTTTACCAAAAATGAACTCTTGCTTGTAGGAAGACACAGAGCATTTTGTTTAACTCCATTTCTGAAGGGAAATTCAGACAAGTTTTCTCATCCATGAAACAGTCTGTTTTAACGCAAAGAGCATGCTCTTCTTTCAAGCATCTGCAATACAGCAAGAAACATGAGCATAGCCAGAAAATAAGAACTGTGTTTCCTACTCATACGGACCATATCTAGTTCAACTGTGCTTATGAAACTGATACAAACCACAGCATCTGTTACATAGATGCTCTTTAGTTAATAGTGAAAATCATATTGGTTTCTTGAATTGTGTAAATTCGTTTGAGAAGAAAAATAACTGGGTTTACGGGAAATGAACTCTTGCTTGTAGGAAGACACAGAGCATGGAGTTTAACTCTGATTCTATATGGAAATTCAGAAAAGTGTTCTCATCCATGAAACACAGTCTGTTTTCACTCAAGAAGCATGCTCTTTTTCCAGCTTCTGCAATACCGTAAGAAACATGAGCATGGCTAGAAAAAAAGAACTGTGTCTGACTCAATCGGACCATACCTAGTTTAACTCTGCTAATGAAACTGATACAAACCACAGCATCTCTTACATAGCCACTATTTAGTTAATAGTGATAAACGCGTTGGGTTTGTGAACTGTGTAAATTCATTTGAGCCGAAAATTCACTGCTTTTACCAATAATGAACTCTTGCTTATAGGAAGACACAGAGCATTTGGATTAACTCCATTTCAGAAGTGAAATTTAGAACAGTGTTCTCATCCATGAAACACACTCTGTTTTAACGCAAATAGCATGCTCTTCTTTCCAGCGTCTGCAATAGAGCAAGGAACATGAGCATGTCCAGAAAAAAATAACTGTGTTTCCTACTCATACGGACCATATCTATTCAACTCTGCTTATGAAACTGATACAAACCACATCATCTCTTACATAGATGCTCTTTAGTTAATGGTGAAAATCGTATTGGTTTCGTGAACTGTGTAAATTCATTTGAGCCGAAAAATAACTGGGTTTAAGGGAAATGAACTCTTCCTTGTAGGAAGACACAGAGCATACAGTTTAACTCCGATTCTATAAGGAAATTCACAAAAGTGTTCTCATCCATGAAACACAGTCTGATTTATCTCAAGAAGCATGCTCCTTTTTCCAGCTTCTCCAATACCGCAAGAAACATGAGCATGGCTAGAAAAAATGAACTGTGTTTCTGACTCAATCGGACCATACCTAGTTTAACTCTGCTTATGAAACTGATATAAACCACAGCATCTCTTACATAGACGCTCTTTAGTTAATAGTGAAAAACGAGTTGGTTTTGTGAACTGTGTAAATTCATTTGGCGCCAAAAATTCACTGCCTTTACCAGAAATGAACTCTTGCTTTTAGGAAGACACAGAACATTTGGTTTAACTCCATTTGTGAAGGGAAATTCAGAAAAGTGTTCTCATTCATGAAACACACTCTGTTTTATCGCAAATAGTATGCTCTTCTTTCCAGCGTCTGAAATACAGCAAGGAACATGAGCATGTCCAGAAAAAATTAACTGGGTTTCCTACTCATATGGACCATATCTAGTTCAACTCTGCTTATGAAACTGATACAAACCACATCACCTCTTACATAGATGCTCTTTAGTTAATAGTGAAAAACGAGTTGGTTTCGTGAACTGTGTAAATTCATTTGGCGTCGAAAATCAATGCCTTTACCAGAAATGAACTCTTGCTTGTAGGAAGACACAGAGCATTTGGTTTAACTAAATTACTGAAGAGAAATTCAGAAGAGTGTTCTCATCCATGAAACACAGTTTGTTTTAACGCAAGAAGCATGCTCTTTTTTCAAGCATCTGCAATACAGCAAGAAACATGAGCATGGCCAGAAAAAATGAACTGTGTTTCTGACTCAAACGGACCATATCCAGTTCAACTCTAGTTATGAAACTGATACAAACCACAGCATCTCTTACATAGATGCTCTTTAGTTAATAGAGATAAACGTGTTGGATTTGTGAATTGTGTAAATTCATTTGAGCCGAAAATTCACTGCTTTTACCAAAAATGAACTCTTTCTTGTAGGAAGACACAGAGCATTTGGTTTAACTCCATTTCTGAAGGGAAATTCAGACCAGTGTTCTCATTCATGAAACACACTCTGTTTTAACATAAATAGTATGCTCTTCTTTCCAGCGTCTGCAATACAGCAAGGAACATGAGCATGTCCAGAAAAAATTAATTGGGTTTCCTACTCTTACGGACCATATCTAGTTCAACTGAGATTATGAAACTGATACAAACCACAGCATCTGTTACATAGATGCTCTTTAGTTAATATGAAAATCGTATTGGTTTCGTGAATTGTGTAAATTCGTTTGAGCAGAAAAATAACTGAGTTTACGGGAAATGAACTCTTGCTTGTAGGAAAACAAAGAGCATAGAGTTTAACTCAGATTCTATAGGGAAATTCAGAAAAATGTTCTCATCCATGAAACACAGTCTGTTTTAACTCAAGAAGCATGCTCCTTTTTCCAGCTTCTCCAATACCGCAAGAAACATGAGCATGGCTAGAAAAAATGAACTGTGTTTCTGACTCAATCGGACCATACCTAGTTTAACTCTGCTTATGAAACTGATACAAACCACAGCATCTCTTACATAGCCACTATTTAGTTAATAGTGATAAACGCGTTGGGTTTGTGAACTGCGTAAATTCATTTGAGCCGAAAATTCACTACTTTTACCAATAATGAACTCTTGCTTATAGGAAGACACAGAGCATTTGGATTAACTCCATTTCAGAAGTGAAATTTAGAACAGTGTTCTCATCCATGAAACACACTCTGTTTTAACGCAAATAGCATGCTCTTCTTTCCAGCGTCTGCAATAGAGCAAGGAACATGAGCATGTCCAGAAAAAAATAACTGTGTTTCCTACTCATACGGACCATATCTATTCAACTCTGCTTATGAAACTGATACAAACCACATCATCTCTTACATAGATGCTCTTTAGTTAATATGAAAATAGTATTGGTTTCGTGAACTGTGTAAATTCATTTGAGCCGAAAAATAACTGGGTTTAAGGGAAATGAACTCTTCCTTGTAGGAAGACACAGAGCATACAGTTTAACTCCGATTCTATAGGGAAATTCAGAAAAGTGTTCTCATCCATGAAACACAGTCTGTTTTAACTCAAGAAGCATGCTCCTTTTTCCAGCTTCTCCAATACCGCAAGAAACATGAGCATGGCTAGAAAAAATGAACTGTGTTTCTGACTCAATCGGACCATACCTAGTTTAACTCTGCTTATGAAACTGATACAAACCACAGCATCTCTTACATAGACGCTCTTTAGTTAATAGTGAAATACGTGTAGAGTTTGTGAACTGTGTAAACTCATATGAGCCGAAAATTCACTGTCTTTACCAGAAATGAACTCTTGCTTGTAGGAAGACACAGAGCATTTGGTTTAACTCCATTGCTGAAGGGAAATACAGACCAGTGTTCTCATCCATGAAACACACTCTGTTTTAACGCAAATAGCATGCTCTTCTTTCCAGCGTCTGCAATACAGCAAGGAACAAGATCATGTCCAGAAAAAATTAACTGTGTTTCCTACTCATACAGACCATATCTAGTTCAACTGTGTTTATGAAACTGATACAAACCACAGCATCTGTTAAATAGATGCTCTTTAGTTAATAATGAATATTGTATTGGTTTCGTGAACTGTGTAAATTCATTTGAGCCGACAAACAACTGGGTTTACCAGAAATGAACTCTTGCTTGTAGGACGACATGGAGCATGGAGTTTAACTCCGATACTAAATGGAAATTCAGAAGAGTGATCTCATCCTTGAAACACAGTCTGTTTTAACGCAAGAAGCATGCTCGTTTTTCAAGAATCTGCAATACAGCAAGAAACATGAGCATGGCCAGAAAAAAGAACTGTATTTCCTACTCATTCGGACCATATCTAGTTCAACTCTGCTTATGAAACTGATACAAACCACATCACCTCTTACATAGATGCTCTTTAGTTAATAGTGAAAAACGAGTTGGTTTCGTGAACTGTGTAAATTCATTTGGCGCCGAAAATTCAATGTGTTTACCAGAAATGAACTCTTGCTTATAGGACGACACAGAGCATGGAGTTTAACTCTGATTCTAAATGGAAATTCAGAAGAGTGTTCTCATCCGTGAAACACAGTCCATTTTAAGGCAAGAAGCATGCTCTTCTTTCAAGCATCTGCAATATAGCGAGAAACATGAGCATGGCCAGAAAAAAGAACTGTGTTTCCTACTCATACGGACCATATCTAGTTCAACTCTGCTTATGAAACTGATACAAACCACAGCATCACTTACATAGATGCTCTTTAGTTAATATTGAAAAACGTGTTGGGTTTGTGAACTGTGTAAATTCATATGAGCTGAAAATTCACAACCTTTACCCGAAATGAACTCTTGCTTGTAGGAAGACAGAGAGCATTCGGTTTAACTCCATTTCTGAAGGGAAATACAGACCTGTGTTCTCATCCATGAAACACAGTCTTTTTTAATGCAAGAAGCATGCTCTTTTTCTAGCTTCTGCAATACAGAAAGAAACATGAGCATGGCCAGAAAAAAAGAACTGTGTTTCTAACTCGAACGGACCATACGTAGTTCACCTCTGCTTATGAAACTGATACAAACCACAGCATCTCTTACATAGAAGCTCTTGAGTTAATAGTGATAAACGCGTTCGGTTTGTGAACTGTGTAAATTCATCTGAGCCAAAAATTCACTGCTTTTACCAAAATGAACTCTTGCTTGTAGGAAGACACAGAGCATTTTGTTTAACTCCATTTCTGAAGGGAAATTCAGACCAGTTTTCTCATCCATGAAACAGTCTGTTTTAACGCAAAGAGCATGCTCTTCTTTCAAGCATCTGCAATACAGCAAGAAACATGAGCATAGCCAGAAAATAAGAACTGTGTTTCCTACTCATACGGACCATATCTAGTTCAACTGTGCTTATGAAACTGATACAAACCACAGCATCTGTTACATAGATGCTCTTTAGTTAATAGTGAAAATCATATTGGTTTCTTGAATTGTGTAAATTCGTTTGAGAAGAAAAATAACTGGGTTTATGGGAAATGAACTCTTGCTTGTAGGAAGACACAGAGCATGGAGTTTAACTCTGATTCTATATGGAAATTCAGAAAAGTGTTCTCATCCATGAAACACAGTTTGTTTTAACGCAAGAAGCATGCTCTTTTTTCAAGCATCTGCAATACAGCAAGAAACATGAGCATGGCCAGAAAAAATGAACTGTGTTTCTGACTCAAACGGACCATATCCAGTTCAACTCTAGTTATGAAACTGATACAAACCACAGCATCTCTTACATAGATGCTCTTTAGTTAATAGAGATAAACGTGTTGGATTTGTGAATTGTGTAAATTCATTTGAGCCGAAAATTCACTGCTTTTACAAAAAATGAACTCTTTCTTGTAGGAAGACACAGAGCATTTGGTTTAACTCCATTTCTGAAGGGAAATTCAGACCAGTGTTCTCATTCATGAAACACACTCAGTTTTAACATAAATAGTATGCTCTTCTTTCCAGCGTCTGCAATACAGCAAGGAACATGAGCATGTCCAGAAAAAATTAATTGGGTTTCCTACTCTTACGGACCATATCTAGTTCAACTGAGCTTATGAAACTGATACAAACCACAGCATCTGTTACATAGATGCTCTTTAGTTAATATGAAAATCGTATTGGTTTCGTGAATTGTGTAAATTCGTTTGAGCAGAAAAATAACTGAGTTTACGGGAAATGAACTCTTGCTTGTAGGAAAACAAAGAGCATAGAGTTTAACTCAGATTCTATAGGGAAATTCAGAAAAATGTTCTCATCCATGAAACACAGTCTGTTTTAACTCAAGAAGCATGCTCCTTTTTCCAGCTTCTCCAATACCGCAAGAAACATGAGCATGGCTAGAAAAAATGAACTGTGTTTCTGACTCAATCGGACCATACCTAGTTTAACTCTGCTTATGAAACTGATACAAACCACAGCATCTCTTACATAGCCACTATTTAGTTAATAGTGATAAACGCGTTGGGTTTGTGAACTGCGTAAATTCATTTGAGCCGAAAATTCACTGCTTTTACCAATAATGAACTCTTGCTTATAGGAAGACACAGAGCATTTGGATTAACTCCATTTCAGAAGTGAAATTTAGAACAGTGTTCTCATCCATGAAACACACTCTGTTTTAACGCAAATAGCATGCTCTTCTTTCCAGCGTCTGCAATAGAGCAAGGAACATGAGCATGTCCAGAAAAAAATAACTGTGTTTCCTACTCATACGGACCATATCTATTCAACTCTGCTTATGAAACTGATACAAACCACATCATCTCTTACATAGATGCTCTTTAGTTAATATGAAAATCGTATTGGTTTCATGAACTGTGTAAATTCATTTGAGCCGAAAAATAACTGGGTTTAAGGGAAATGAACACTTCCTTGTAGGAAGACACAGAGCATACAGTTTAACTCCGATTCTATAGGGAAATTCAGAAAAGTGTTCTCATCCATGAAACACAGTCTGTTTTAACTCAAGAAGCATGCTCCTTTTTCCAGCTTCTCCAATACCGCAAGAAACATGAGCATGGCTAGAAAAAATGAACTGTGTTTCTGACTCAATCGGACCATACCTAGTTTAACTCTGCTTATGAAACTGATACAAACCACAGCATCTCTTACATAGACGCTCTTTAGTTAATAGTGAAATACGTGTAGAGTTTGTGAACTGTGTAAACTCATATGAGCCGAAAATTCACTGTCTTTACCAGAAATGAACTCTTGCTTGTAGGAAGACACAGAGCATTTGGTTTAACTCCATTGCTGAAGGGAAATACAGACCAGTGTTCTCATCCATGAAACACACTCTGTTTTAACGCAAATAGCATGCTCTTCTTTCCAGCGTCTGCAATACAGCAAGGAACAAGAGCATGTCCAGAAAAAATTAACTGTGTTTCCTACTCATACAGACCATATCTAGTTCAACTGTGTTTATGAAACTGATACAAACCACAGCATCTGTTAAATAGATGCTCTTTAGTTAATAATGAATATTGTATTGGTTTCGTGAACTGTGTAAATTCATTTGAGCCGACAAACAACTGGGTTTACCAGAAATGAACTCTTGCTTGTAGGACGACATGGAGCATGGAGTTTAACTCCGATACTAAATGGAAATTCAGAAGAGTGATCTCATCCTTGAAACACAGTCTGTTTTAACGCAAGAAGCATGCTCGTTTTTCAAGAATCTGCAATACAGCAAGAAACATGAGCATGGCCAGAAAAAAGAACTGTATTTCCTACTCATTCGGACCATATCTAGTTCAACTCTGCTTATGAAACTGATACAAACCACATCACCTCTTACATAGATGCTCTTTAGTTAATAGTGAAAAACGAGTTGGTTTCGTGAACTGTGTAAATTCATTTGGCGCCGAAAATTCAATGTGTTTACCAGAAATGAACTCTTGCTTATAGGACGACACAGAGCATGGAGTTTAACTCTGATTCTAAATGGAAATTCAGAAGAGTGTTCTCATCCGTGAAACACAGTCCATTTTAAGGCAAGAAGCATGCTCTTCTTTCAAGCATCTGCAATATAGCGAGAAACATGAGCATGGCCAGAAAAAAGAACTGTGTTTCCTACTCATACGGACCATATCTAGTTCAACTCTGCTTATGAAACTGATACAAACCACAGCATCACTTACATAGATGCTCTTTAGTTAATATTGAAAAACGTGTTGGGTTTGTGAACTGTGTAAATTCATATGAGCTGAAAATTCACAACCTTTACCCGAAATGAACTCTTGCTTGTAGGAAGACAGAGAGCATTCGGTTTAACTCCATTTCTGAAGGGAAATACAGACCTGTGTTCTCATCCATGAAACACAGTCTTTTTTAACGCAAGAAGCATGCTCTTTTTCTAGCTTCTGCAATACAGAAAGAAACATGAGCATGGCCAGAAAAAAAGAACTGTGTTTCTAACTCGAACGGACCATACGTAGTTCACCTCTGCTTATGAAACTGATACAAACCACAGCATCTCTTACATAGAAGCTCTTGAGTTAATAGTGATAAACGCGTTCGGTTTGTGAACTGTGTAAATTCATCTGAGCCAAAAATTCACTGCTTTTACCAAAATGAACTCTTGCTTGTAGGAAGACACAGAGCATTTTGTTTAACTCCATTTCTGAAGGGAAATTCAGACCAGTTTTCTCATCCATGAAACAGTCTGTTTTAACGCAAAGAGCATGCTCTTCTTTCAAGCATCTGCAATACAGCAAGAAACATGAGCATAGCCAGAAAATAAGAACTGTGTTTCCTTCTCATACGGACCATATCTAGTTCAACTGTGCTTATGAAACTGATACAAACCACAGCATCTGTTACATAGATGCTCTTTAGTTAATATTGAAAATCATATTGGTTTCTTGAATTGTGTAAATTCGTTGGAGAAGAAAAATAACTGGGTTTACGGGAAATGAACTCTTGCTTGTAGGAAGACACAGAGCATGGAGTTTAACTCTGATTCTATATGGAAATTCAGAAAAGTGTTCTCATCCATGAAACACAGTCTGTTTTCACGCAAGAAGCATGCTCTTTTTCCAGCTTCTGCAATACAGCAAGAAACATGAGCTTGGCTAGAAAAAAAGAACTGTGTTTCTGACTCAAAGAGACCATACCTAGTTTAACTCTGCTAATGAAACTGATACAAACCACAGCATCTCTTACATAGCCACTATTTAGTTAATAGTGATAAACGCGTTGGGTTTGTGAACTGTGTAAATTCATTTGAGCCGAAAATTCACTGCTTTTACCAATAATGAACTCTTGCTTATAGGAAGACACAGAGCATTTGGATTAACTCCATTTCAGAAGTGAAATTTAGAACAGTGTTCTCATCCATGAAACACACTCTGTTTTAACGCAAATAGCATGCTCTTCTTTCCAGCGTCTGCAATAGAGCAAGGAACATGAGCATGTCCAGAAAAAAATAACTGTGTTTCCTACTCATACGGACCATATCTATTCAACTCTGCTTATGAAACTGATACAAACCACATCATCTCTTACATAGATGCTCTTTAGTTAATGGTGAAAATCGTATTGGGTTCGTGAACTGTGTAAATTCATTTGAGCCGAAAAATAACTGGGTTTAAGGGAAATGAACTCTTGCTTGCAGGAAGACACAGAGCATACAGTTTAACTCCGATTCTATAAGGAAATTCACAAAAGTGTTCTCATCCATGAAACACAGTCTGATTTATCTCAAGAAGCATGCTCCTTTTTCCAGCTTCTCCAATACCGCAAGAAACATGAGCATGGCTAGAAAAAATGAACTGTGTTTCTGACTCAATCGGACCATACCTAGTTTATCTCTGCTTATGAAACTGATACAAACCACAGCATCTCTTACATAGACGCTCTTTAGTTAATAGTGAAATACGTGTAGAGTTTGTGAACTGTGTAAATTCATATGAGCCGAAAATTCACTGTCTTTACCAGAAATGAACTCTTGCTTGTAGGAAGACACAGAGCATTTGGTTTAACTCCATTGCTGAAGGGAAATACAGACCAGTGTTCTCATCCATGAAACACACTCTGTTTTAACGCAAATAGCATGCTCTTCTTTCCAGCGTCTGCAATACAGCAAGGAACAAGAGCATGTCCAGAAAAAATTAACTGTGTTTCCTACGCATACAGACCATATCTAGTTCAACTGTGTTTATGAAACTGATACAAACCACTGTATCTGTTAAATAGATGCTCTTTAGTTAATAATGAATATCGTATTGGTTTTGTGAACTGTGTAAATTCATTTGAGCCGAAAAACAACTGGGTTTACCAGAAATGAACTCTTGCTTGTAGGACGACATGGAGCATGGAGTTTAACTCCGATACTAAATGGAAATTCAGAAGAGTGATCTCATCCTTGAAACACAGTCTGTTTTCACGCAAGAAGCATGCTCGTTTTTCAAGAATCTGCAATACAGCAAGAAACATGAGCATGGCCAGAAAAAAGAACTGTATTTCCTACTCATTCGGACCATATCTAGTTCAACTCTGCTTATGAAACTGATACAAACCACATCACCTCTTACATAGATGCTCTTTAGTTAATAGTGAAAAACGAGTTGGTTTCGTGAACTGTGTAAATTCATTTGGGGCCGAAAAATCAATGCGTTTACCAGAAATGAACTCTTGCTTATAGGACGACACAGAGCATGGAGTTTAACTCTGATTCTAAGTGGAAATTCAGAAGAGTGTTCTCATCCATGAAACACAGTCCATTTTAAGGCAAGAAGCATGCTCTTCTTTCCAGCATCTGTAATAAAGCAAGAAACATGAGCATGGCCAGAAAAAAAGAACTGTGTTTCCTACTCATACGGACCATATCTAGTTCAACTGTGCTTATGAATCTGATAGAAACCACAGCATCTCTTACATAGATGCTCTTTAGTTAATGGTGAAAATCGTGTTGGGTTTGTGAACTGTGTAAATTCATTTGAGCCGGAATTACTCTCCCTTTACCAGAAATTAACTCTTGCTTGTGGGAAAACACAGAGCATTTGGTTGAACTCCATTCCCGAAGGGAAATTCAGAAGAGTGTTCTCATCCATGAAACACAGTCTGTTTTAACGCAAGAAGCATCCTTTTCGTTCTAGCATCTGCAATACAGCAAGAAACATGAGCATGGCCAGAAAAAAAGAACTGTGTTTCCTACTCATACAGACCATATTTAGTTAAGCTCTGCTTATGAAACTGATACAACCCATATCATCTTTTACATAGACGCTCTTTAGTTAATAGTGAAAAACGTGTTGGGTTCGTGACCTGTGTAAATTCATTTGAGCCGAAAAATAAATGGGTTTACCGGAAATGAACTCTTGCTTTTGGAAAGACACAGAGCATGGAGTTTAACTCATTTCTAAAGGGAAATTCAAAAAAGTGTTCTTATCAATGAAACACAGTCTATTTTAACGCAAAAAGCATGCTCCTCTTTCCAGCGTCTGCAATACAGCAAGGAACATGAGCATGCCCAGAAAAAAAGAACTGTGTTTCCTACTCATAAAGACCATATCTAGTTCAACTGAGCTTATGAAACTGATACAAACCACATCATCTCTTACATAGATGCTCTTTAGTTAATATGAAAATCGTATTGGTTTCGTGAATTGTGTAAATTCGTTTGAGCAGAAAAATAACTGGTTTTACGGGAAATGAACTCTTGCTTGTAGGAAAACACAGAGCATAGAGTTTAACTCCGATTCTATAGGGAAATTCAGAAAAGTGTTCTCATCCATGAAACACAGTCTGTTTTAACTCAAGAAGCATGCTCCTTTTTCCAGCTTCTCCAATACCGCAAGAAACATGAGCATGGCTAGAAAAAATGAACTGTGTTTCTGACTCAATCGGACCATACATAGTTTAACTCTGCTTATGAAACTGATACAAACCACAGCATCTCTTACATAGACGCTCTTTAGTTAATAGTGAAATACGTGTAGAGTTTGTGAACTGTGTAAACTCATATGAGCCGAAAATTCACTGTCTTTACCAGAAATGAACTCTTGCTTGTAGGAAGACACAGAGCATTTGGTTTAACTCCATTGCTGAAGGGAAATACAGACCAGTGTTCTCATCCATGAAACACACTCTGTTTTAACGCAAATAGCATGCTCTTCTTTCCAGCGTCTGCAATACAGCAAGGAACAAGAGCATGTCCAGAAAAAATTAACTGTGTTTCCTACTCATACAGACCATATCTAGTTCAACTGTGTTTATGAAACTGATACAAACCACAGCATCTGTTAAATAGATGCTCTTTAGTTAATAATGAATATTGTATTGGTTTCGTGAACTGTGTAAATTCATTTGAGCCGACAAACAACTGGGTTTACCAGAAATGAACTCTTGCTTGTAGGACGACATGGAGCATGGAGTTTAACTCCGATACTAAATGGAAATTCAGAAGAGTGATCTCATCCTTGAAACACAGTCTGTTTTCACGCAAGAAGCATGCTCGTTTTTCAAGAATCTGCAATACAGTAAGAAACATGAGCATGGCCAGAAAAAAGAACTGTATTTCCTACTCATTCGGACCATATCTAGTTCAACTCTGCTTATGAAACTGATACAAACCACATCACCTCTTACATAGATGCTCTTTAGTTAATAGTGAAAAACGAGTTGGTTTCGTGAACTGAGTAAATTCATTTGGCGCCGAAAATTCAATACGTTTACCAGAAATGAACTCTTGCATATAGGACGACACAGAGCATGGAGTTTAACTCTGATTCTAAATGGAAATTCAGAAGAGTGTTCTCATCCATGAAACACATTCTGTTTTAACGCAAGAAGCATGCTCTTCTTTCCAGCATCTGCAATACAGCAAGAAACATGAGAATGGCCAGAAAAAAAGAACTGTGTTTCCTACTCATACGGACCATATCTAGTTCAACTCTGTTTATGAAACTGATACAAACCACAGCATTTCTTATATAGATTCACTCTAGTTAATAGTGAACAACGTGTTGGGTTGTGAACTGTGTAAATTCATTTGAGCCGAAAATTCACTGCGTTTACCAGAAATGAACTCTTGCTTGGAGGAAGACACAGAGCCTTTGGTTTAACTCAGTTTCTGAAGGGAAATTCAGACCAGTGTTCTCATCCATGAAACACACTCTGTTTTATCGCATGAGCATGCTCTTCTTTCCAGCGTCTGGAATACAGCAAGGAACGTGAGCATGCCCACAAAAAAAAGAACTGTGTTTCCTACTCATACAGACCATATTTAGTTAAACTCTGCTTATGAAACTGATACAACCCATATCATCTTTTACATAGACGCTCTTTAGTTAATAGTGAAAAACATGTTGGGTTCGTGACCTTTGTAAATTCATTTGTGCCGAAAAATAACTGGGTTTACCGGAAATGAACTCTTGCTTTTGGAAAGACACAGAGAATGGAGTTTAACTCATTTATAAAGGGAAATTCAAAAAGGTGTTCTTATCAATTAAACACAGTCTATTTTAACGCAAAAAGCATGCTCCTCTTTCCAGCGTCTGCAATACAGCAAGGAACATGAGCATGCCCAGAAAAAAATAACTGTGTTTACTGCTCATACGGACCATATCTCGTTCAACTCTGCTTATGAAACTGATACAAACCACAGCAACTCTTACATAGATGCTCTTTAGTTAATAGTGAAAATCGTGTTGGTTTCATGAACTGTGTAAATTCATTTGGGGCCGAAAAATCAATGTGTTTACCAGAAATGAACTCTTGCTTATAGGACGACACAGAGCATGGAGTTTAACTCTGATTCTAAATGGAAATTCAGAAGAGTGTTCTCATCCATGAAATACAGTCCATTTTAAGGCAAGAAGCATGCTCTTCTTTCCAGCATCTGTAATACAGCAAGAAACATGAGCATGGCCAGAAAAAAAGAACTGTGTTTCCTACTCATACGGACCATATCTAGTTCAACTGTGCTTATGAATCTGATAGAAACCACAGCATCTCTTACATAGATGCTCTTTAGTTAATAGTGAAAAACGTGTTGGGTTTGTGAACTGTGTAAATTCATTTGAGCCGAAATTACTCTCCCTTTACCAGAAATTAACTCTTGCTTGTAGGAAAACGCAGAGCATTTTGTTGAACTCCATTCCCGAAGGGAAATTCAGAAGAGTGTTCTCATCCATGAAACACAGTCCATTTTAAGGCAAGAAGCATGCTCTTCTTTCCAGCATCTCTAATAAAGCAAGAAACATGAGCATGTCCAGAAAAAAAGAACTGTGTTTCCTACTCATACAGACCATATCTAGTTCAACTGTGCTTATGAATCTGATAGAAACCACAGCATCTCTTACATAGATGCTCTTTAGTTATTAGTGAAAAACGTGTTGGGTTTGTGAACTGTGTAAATTCATTTGAGCCGAAATTACTCTCCCTTTACCAGAAATTAACTCTTGCTTGTAGGAAAACACAGAGCATTTGGTTGAACTCCATTCCCGAAGGGAAATTCAGAAGTGTGTTCTCATCCATGAAACACAGTCTGTTTTAACGCAAGAAGCATCCTTTTCGTTCCAGCATCAGCAATACAGCAAGAAACATGAGCATGGCCAGAAAAAAAGAACTGTGTTTCCTACTCATACGGACCATATCTAGTTAAACTCTGCTTATGAAACTGATACAAACCACATCATCTCTCATATAGTTGCTCGTTAGTTAATAGTGAAAATCGTATTGGTTTCGTGAACTGTGGAAATTCATTTGAGTCGAAAAATAACTGGGTATACCGGAAATGAACTGTTGCTTGTAGGAAGACACAGAGCATGGAGTATAACTCCGATTCAAAGGGAAATTGAGAAAAGTGTTCTCATCCATGAAACACAGTCTGTTTTAACGCAATTAGCATGCTCTTCTTTCCAGGATCTGCAATACAGGAAGAAACATGAGCATGGCCAGAATAAAAGAACTGTGTTTCCTACCCATACGTACCATTTCTAGTTCAACTCTGCTTATGAAACTGATACAAACCACAGCATCTCTTACATAGATGCTCTCTAGTTAATAGTGAAAAACGAGTTGTGTTTGTGAACTCTGTAAATTCATTTGAGCCGAAATTTCACTGCCATTACTAGAAATGAACTCTTGCTTTTAGGAAGAGACGGAGCCTTTGATTTACTTCTGTTTCTGAATGGAAATTCACACCAGTGTTCTCATCCATGAACCACACTCTGTTTAAAGGCTAACAGCATGCTCTTCTTTCCAGCGTCTGCAATACAGCAAGGAACATGAGAATGCCCAGAAAAAAAGAACTGTGTTTACTACTCATACGGACCATATCTCGTTCAACTCTGCTTAAGAAACTTATACAAACCACAGCATCAATTATGTAGAAGCTCTTTAGTTAATAGTGAAAAACGTGTTGTGTTCGTGACCTGTGTATATTCATTTGAGCCGAAATATAACTGGGTTTACCGGAAATGAACTCTTCCATGTAGGAAGACACAGAGCATGGAGTTTAACTCATATCTAAAGGGAAATTCAGAAAAGTGTTCTCATCAATGAAACACAGTCTGTTTTAACGCAAAAAGCATGCTCTTCTTTCCACCGTATGCAATACAGCAAGGAACATGAGCATGCCCAGAAAAAAAGAACTGTGTTTTCTACTCATACGGACCATTTCTAGTTCAACTCTGCTTATGAAACTGATACAAACCATATCATCTTTTACATAGACGCTCTTTAGTTAATAGTGAAAAACGTGTTGGGTTCGTGACCTGTGTAAATTCATTTAGCCGAAAAATAACTGGGTTTATGGGAAATGAACTCTTGCTTTTGGAAAGACACAGAGCATGGAGTTTAACTCCGATTCTAAATGGAAATTCAGACCAGTGATCTCATCCTTGAAACTCAGTCTGCTTTAACGCATGAAGCATGCTCTTCTTTCTTGAATCTGCAGTACAGCAAGAAACATGAGCATGGCCAGAATAAAAGAACTGTGTTTACTACTCATACGGACAATATCTCGAGGAATTCTGCTTATGAAACTGATACAAACCACAGCAACTCTTATATAGAAGCTCTTTATTCAATAGTGAAAAACGTGTTGGGTTTGTGAACTGTGTAAATTCATTTGAGCCGAAATTTCACTGCCTTTACCAGAAATGAACTCTTGCTAGTAGGAAGACATAGATCCTTTGGTTTACTTCTGTTTCTGAAGGGAAATTCAGAACAGTGTTCTCATCCATGTAACACACTCTGTTTTAGCGCAAGAAGTATCCTCTTCTTTCCAACGTCGGCAATACAGCAAGGAACATGGGCATGGCCAGAAAAAAAGAACTGTGTTTCCTACACATACGGAGCATATCTAGTTCTCTGCTTATGAAACTGATACAAACCTCTTCATCTCTTACATAGATGCTCTTTAGTTAATAGTGAAAATCATATTGGTTTCGTGAACTGTGTAAATTCATTTGAGCCGAACAATATGGGTTTACGGGAAATGAATTCTTGCTTGTAAGACGACGTAAAGCATGGAGTTTACCTCCGATTCTAAATGGAAATTCAGAAGAGTGCTCTCATTCATGAAACACTGTCTGTTTTAACGCAAGAAGCATGCTCTTCTTTCAAGCATCTGCAATACAGCAAGAAACATGAGCATGGCCAGAAAAAAAGAACTTTGTTTCCTACTCATATGAACCATATCTAGTTCAACTGTGCTTATGAAACTGATACAAACCACAGCATCTGTTACATAGATGCTCTTTAGTTAATAGTGAAAATCATATTGGTTTCGTGAATTATGTAAATTCGTTTGAGCAGAAAATTAACTGGGTTTACTGGAAATGAACTCTTGCTTGTAGGAAGACAAGAGCATGGAGTTTAACTCTGATTCTATATGGAAATTCAGAAAAGTGTTCTCATCCATGAAACAAACTCTGTTTTCACGCAAGAAGCATGCTCTTTTTCCAGCTTCTACAATACAGCAAGAAACAAGAGCATGGCTAGAAAAAAAGAACTGTGTTTCTGACTCAATCGGACCATACCTAGTTCAACTCTTCTTATGAAATGATACAAACCACAGCATCTCTTACATAGATGCTCTTTAGTTAATAGTGATAAACGCGTTCGGTTTGTGAACTGTGTAAATTCATTTGAGCCGAAAATTCACTGCTTTTAGCAAAAATGAACTCTTGCTTGTAGGAAGACACAGAGCATTTTGTTTAACTCCATTTCTGAAGGGAAATTCAGACCAGTTTTCTCATCCATGAAACACAGTCTGTTTTAACACAAATAGCATGCTCTTCTTTCCAGCATCTGCAATACAGCAAGGAACATGAGCATGTCCCCCAAAAAAGAACTGTGTTTCCTACTAATACGGACCATATCTAGTTCAACTCTGCTTATGAAACTGATCCAAAACACATCATCTCTTACATAGATGCTCTTTAGTTAATAGTGAAAATCGTTTTGGTTTCGTGAACTGTGTAAATTCATTTGAGCCGAAAAAAAATCTGGGTTTACCAGAAATGAACTCTTTCTTGCAGGTCGACATAGAACATGGAGTTTAACTCCGATTATAAATGGAAATTCAGACCAGTGATCTCATCCTTGAAACACAGTCTGTTTTAATGCAAGAAGCATGCTATTCTTTCAAGCGTCTGCAATACAGCAAGAAACATGAGCATGCCCACAAAAAAAAAAGAACTGTGTTTCCTACTCATAAGGACCATATCTAGTTCAATTCTGCTTATGAAACTGATACAAACCACATCAACTCTTACATAGATGCTCTATAGTTAATAGTGAAAAACGTGTTGGGTTTGTGAACAGTTTAAAATCATATGAGCCGAAAATTAACTGCCTTTACCAGAAATGAACTCTTGGTTGTAGGAAGACACAGAGCATTTGGTTTAACTCCATTTCTGAAGGGAAATTCAGAAGAGTGTTCTCATCCATGAAAAACAGTTTGTTTTAACGCAAGAAGCATGCTCTTTTTTCCAGCATCTGCAATGCAGCAAGAAACATGAGCATGTCCAGAAGAAAAGAACTGTGTTTCCGACTCAAAACGTCCATACCTAGTTCAACTCCTCTTGTGAAACTGATACAAACCACAGCATCTCTTACACAGACGCTCTTTAGTTAATAGTGATAAACGCGTTGGGTTTGTGAACTGTGTAAATTCATTTGAGCCAAAAATTCATTGCTTTTACCAAAAATGAACTCTTGCTTGTAGGACGACACAGAGCATTTGGTTTAACTCCATTTGTGAAGGGAAATGCAGACCAGTGTTCTCATCCATGAAACACACTCTGTTTTAACGCAAATAGCATGCTCTTCTTCCCAGCGTCAGCAATACAGCAAGGAACATGAGCATATCCAGAAAAAAATAACTGTGTATCCTACTCATACTGACCATATCTAGTTCAACTCTGCTTATGAAACTGATACAAACCACATCATCTCTTATATAGATGCTCTTTAGTTAATAGTGAAAATCGTATTGGTTTCGTGAACTGTGTAAATTCATTTGAGCCCAACAATATGGGTTTACGGGAAATGAATTCTTGCTTGTAAGACAACATAAAGCATGGAGTTTACCTCCGATACTAAATGGAAATTCAGAAGAGTGCTCTCATTCATGAAACACTGTCTGTTTTAACGCAAGAAGCATGCTCTTCTTTCAAGCATCTGCAATACAGCAAGAAACATGAGCATGGCCAGAAAAAAAGAACTGTGTTTCCTACTCATATGGACCATATCTAGTTCAACTGTGCTTATGAAACTGATACAAACCACAGCATCTTTTACATAGATGCTCTTTAGTTAATAGTGAAAATCATATTGGTTTCGTGAATTGTGTAAATTCGTTTGAGCAGAAAAATCACTGGGTTTACAGGAAATGATCTCTTGCTTGTAGGAAGACACAGAGCATAGAGTTTAACTCCGATTCTATAAGGAAATTCACAAAAGTGTTCTCATCCATGAAACACAGTCTGTTTTAACTCAAGAAGCATGCTCCTTTTTCCAGCTTCTCCAATACCACAAGAAACATGAGCATGGCTAGAAAAAATGAACTGTGTTTCTGACTCAATCGGACCATACCCAGTTTAACTGTGCTTATGAAACTGATACGAACCACAGCATCTCTTACATAGACGCTCTTTAGTTAATAGTGAAATACGTGTAGAGTTTGTGAACTGTGTAAATTCATATGAGCCGAAAATTCACTGCCTTTACCAGAAATGAACTCTTGCTTGTAGGAAGACACAGAGCATTTGGTTTAACTCCCTTTCTGAAGGGAAATTCAGACCAGTGTTCTCATCCATGAAACACACTCTGTTTTCACGCAAGAAGCATGCTCTTTTTCCAGCGTCTGTAGTACAGCAAGGAACAAGAGCATGTCCAGAAAAAATTAACTGTGTTTCCTACTCATACGGACCATATCTAGTTCAACTGTGTTTATGAAACTGATACAAACCACAGCATCTGTTACATAGAAGCTCTTTAGTTAATAATGAATATCATATTGGTTTCCTGAACTGTGTATATTCATTTGAGCCGAAAAACAACTGGGATTACCAGAAATGAACTCTTGCATGTAGGACGACATGGAGCATGGAGTTTAACTCCGATTCTAAATAGAAATTCAGAAGAGTGATCCAATCCTTGAAACACAGTCTGTTTTAATGCAAGAAGCATGCTCGTTTTTCAAGAATCTGCAATACAGCAAGAAACATGAGCATGGCCAGAAAAAAAGAACAGTTTCCTGCTCATTCGGACCTTATCTAGTTCAACTCTGCTTATGAAACTGATACAAACCACATCACCTCTTACATAGATGCTCTTTAGTTAATAGTGAAAACAGAGTTGGTTTTGTGAACTGTGTAAATTCATTTGGCGTCGAAAATTCAATGCGTTTACCAGAAATGAACTCTTGCTTGTAGGAAGACACAGAGCATTTGGTTTAACTAAATTACTGAAGGGAAATTCAGAAGAGTGTTCTCATCCTTGAAACACAGTTTGTTTTAACGCAAGAAGCATGCTCTTTTTTCAAGCATCTGCAATACAGCAAGAAAAATGAGCATTGCCAGAAAAAAAGAACTGTGTTTCTGACTCAAACGGACCATATCTAGTTCAACTCTACTTATGAAACTGATACAAACCACAGCATCTCTTACATAGATGCTCTTTAGTTAATAGAGATAAACGTGTTGGATTTGTGAATTGTGTAAATTCATTTGAGCCGAAAATTCACTGCTTTTACCAAAAATGAACTCTTGCTTGTAGGAAGACACAGAGCATTTGGTTTAACTCCATTTCTGAAGGGAAATTCAGACCAGTGTTCTCATTCATGAAACACACTCTGTTTTAACGCAAATAGTATGCTCTTCTTTCCAGGGTCTGCAAAACAGCAAGGAACATGAGCATGTCCAGAAAAAATTAACTGGGTTTCCTACTCATACGGACCATATCTAGTTCAACTGTGCTTATGAAACTGATACAAACCACATCATCTGTTCCATAGATGCTCATTAGTTACTAGTGAAAATCGTATTGGTTTCGTGAATTGTGTATATTCGTTTGAGCAGAAAAATAACTGGGTTTACGGGAAATGAACTCTTGCTTGTAGGAAGACACAGAGCATAGAGTTTAACTCCGATTCTAAATGGAAATTCAGAAGAGTGATCTCATCCTTGAAAATCAGTCTGTTTTAACGCAAGAAGCATGCTCTTCTTTCTTATTTGCAATACAGCAAGAAACATGAGCATGGCCAGAAAAAAGAACTGTGTTTCCTACTCATACGGACTATATCTAGTTCAACTCTGCTTATGAAACTGATACAAACCACATCATTTCTTACATAGATGCTCTTTAGTTAATAGTGAAAAACGAGTTGGTTTGGTGAACGGTGTAAATTCATTTGGCACCAAAAATTCAACGCCTTTACCAGAAATGAACTCTTGCTTGTAGGAAGACACAGAGCATTTGGTTTAACTCCATTTCTGAAGGGAAATTCAGAAGAGTCTTCTCATCCATGAAACGCAGTTTGTTTTAACGCAAGAAGCATGTTCTTTTTTCCATCATCTGCAATGCAGCAAGAAACATGAGCATTGCCAGAATAAAAGAACTGTGTGTTTGATTCAAACGGACCATACCTAGTTCAACTCGGCTTATGAAACTGATACAAACCACAGCATCTCTTACACAGAAGCTCTTTGGTTAATAGTGATAAACGCGTTGGGTTTGTGAACTGTGTAAATTCATTTGAGCCGCAAATTCACTGCTTTTACCAAAAATGAACTCTTGCTTGTAGGAAGACACAGAGCATTTCGTTTAACTCCATTTCTGAAGAGAAATGCAGACCAGTGTTCTCATCCATGAAACACACTCTGTTTTAACGCAAATAGCATGCTCTTCTTTCCAGCGTCTGCAATACAGCAAGGAACAAGAGCATGTCCAGAGAAAATTAACTGTGTTTCCTACTCATACGGACCATATCTAGTTCAACTGTGTTTATGAAACTGATACAAACCACAGCATCTCTTACATAGATGCTCTTTAGTTAATAATGAATATCGTATTGGTTTCGTGAACTGTGTAAATTCATTTGAGCCGAAAAACAACTGGGTTTACCAGAAATGAACTCTTGCTTGTAGGACGATATATAGCATGGAGTTTAACTCCGATTCTAAATGGAAATTCAGAAGAGTGATCTCATCCTTGAAACACAGTCTGTTTTAATGCACGAAGCATGCTCTTCTTTCAAGAATCTGCAATACAGCAAGAAACATGAGCATGGCCAGAAAAAAGAACTGTGTTTCCTACTCATACGCACCATATGTAGTTCAACTCTGCTTATGAAACTGATACAAACCACATCATTTCTTAAATAGATGCTCTTTAGTTAATAGTGAAAAACAAGTTGGTTTGGTGAACTGTGTAAATTCATTTGGCACTGAAAATTCAACACCTTTACCAAAAATGAACTCTTGCATGTAGGAAGACACAGAGCATTTGGTTTAACTAAATTACTGAAGGGAAATTCAGAAGAGTGTTCTCATCCATGAAACACAGTTTGTTTTAACGCAAGAAGCATGCTCTTTTTTCAAGCAACTGTAATACAGCAAGAAACATGAGCATTGCCAGAAAAAATGAACTGTGTTTCTGACTCAATCGGACTGTACCTAGTTCAACTCTACTTATGAAACTGATACAAACCACAGCATCTCTTACATAGATGCTCTTTAGTTAACAGAGATAAACGCGTTGGGTTTGTGAATTGTGTAAATTCATTTGAGCCGAAAATTCAATGCCTTTACCAGAAATGAACTCTTGGTTGTAGGAAGACACAGAGCATTTGGTTTAACTCCATTTCTGAAGGGAAATTCAGAAGAGTGTTCTCATCCATAAAACACAGTTTGTTTTAACGCACGAAGCATGCTCTTCTTTCAAGAATCTGCAATTCAGCAAGAAACATGCTCATGGTCAGAAAAAAAGAACTGTGTTTCCTACTCATACGGATCATATCTAGTTCAACTCTGCTTATGAAACTGATACAAACTACAGCATGAATTGCACAGATGCTCTTTAGTTAATAGTGATAAACATATTGGGATTTGTAAACAGTGTAAAATCATATGAACCGAAAATTCACTGCCTTTACGAGAAATGAACTCTTGGTTGTAGAAAGACACAGAGCATTTGGTTTAACTCCATTTCTGAAGGGAAATTCAGAAGAGTGTTCTCATCGATGAAGCACAGTTTGTTTTAACGCAAGAAGCATGCTCTTTTGCCATCATCTGCAATCAAAAAGAAACATGAGCATTGCCAGAAAAAAAGAACTGTGTGTCTGACTCAAACGGTCCACACCTAGTTCAACTCTGCTTATGAAACTGATACAAACCACAGCATCTCTTACACAGACGCTCTTTAGCTAATAGTGATAAATGCCTTGCGTTTGTGAACTGTGTAAATTCATTTGAGCTGAAAATTCACTGCTTTTACCAAAAATGAACTCTTGCTTGTAGTAAGTCACAGAGCATTTTGTTTAACTCCATTTGTGAAGGGAAATGCAGACCAGTGTTCTCATCCATGAAACACACTCTGTTTTAACGCAAATACCATGCTCTTCTTTCCAGCATCTGCAATAGAGCAAGGAACATGAGCATGTCCAGAAAAAAATAACTGTGTTTCCTACTCATATGGACCATATCTATTCAACTCTACTTATGAAACTGATGCAAACCAAATCATCTCTTACATAAATGCTCTTTAGTTAATAGTGAAAATCTTATTTGTTTCGTGAACTGTGTAAATTCATTTGAGCCGAAAATAACTGGGTTTACGGGAAATGAACTCTTGCTTGTAGGAAGACACAGAGCATAGAGTTTAACTCCGATTCTATAGGGAAATTCAGAAGAGTGTTCTCATCCATGAAACACAGTCTGTTTTAACTCAAGAAGCATGCTCCTTTTTCCAGCTTCTCCAATACCGCAAGAAACATGAGCATGGCTAGAAAAAATGAACTGTGTTTCTGACTCAATCGGACCATACCTAGTTTAACTTTGCTTATGAAACTGATACAAACCACAGCATCTCTTACATAGACGCTCTTTAGTTAATAATGAAATACGTGTAGGGTTTGTGAACTGTGTAAATTCATATGTGACGAAAATTCACTGCCTTTACCAGAAATGAACTCTTGCTTGAAGGAAGACACAGAGCATTTGGTTTAACTCCATTTCTGAAGGGAAATTCAGACCAGTGACCTCATCCATGAAACACACTCTGTTTTAACGCAAATAGCATGCCCTTCTTTCCAGCGTCTGCAATACAGCAAGGAACAAGAGCATGTCCAGAAAAAATTAACTGTGTTTCCTACTCATGCGGACCATATCTAGTTCAACTCTGCTTAAGAAACTGATACAAACCACAGCATCTGTTACATAGATGCGCTTTAGTTAATAATGAATATCATATTGGTTTCGTGAACTGTGTAAATGCATTTGAACCGAAAAACAACTGGGATTACCTGAAATGAACTCTTGCTTGTAGGACGACATGGAGCATGGAGTTTAACTCCGATTCTAAATGGAAATTCAGAAGAGTGATCTCATCCTTGAAAATCAGTCTGTTTTAAAGCAAGAAGCATGCTCTTCTTTCATCATTTGCAATACTGCAAGAAACATGAGCATGGCCAGAAAAAAGAACTGTGTTTCCTACTCATACGGACTATATCTAGTTCAACTCTGCTTATGAAACTGATACAAACCACATCATTTCTTACATAGATGCTCTTTAGTTAATAGTGAAAAACGAGTTGGTTTGGTGAACTGTGTAAATTCATTTGGCACCAAAAATTCAACGCCTTTACCAGAAATGAACTCTTGCTTGTAGGAAGACACAGAGCATTTGGTTTAACTCCATTTCTGAAGGGAAATTCAGAAGAGTCTTCTCATCCATGAAACGCAGTTTGTTTTAACGCAAGAAGCATGTTCTTTTTTCCATCATCGGCAATGCAGCAAGAAACATGAGCATTGCCAGAAAAAAAGAACTGTGTGTCTGATTCAAACGGACCATACCTAGTTCAACTCGGCTTATGAAACTGATACAAACCACAGCATCTCTTACACAGAAGCTCTTTGGTTAATAGTGATAAACGCGTTGGGTTTGTGAACTGTGTAAATTCATTTGAGCCGCAAATTCACTGCTTTTACCAAAAATGAACTCTTGCTTGTAGGAAGACACAGAGCATTTCGTTTAACTCCATTTCTGAAGAGAAATGCAGACCAGTGTTCTCATCCATGAAACACACTCTGTTTTAACGCAAATAGCATGCTCTTCTTTCCAGCGTCTGCAATAAGGCAACGAACGAGAGCATGTCCAGAAAAAATTAACTGTGTTTCCTACTCATACGGACCATATCTAGTTCAACTGTGTTTATGAAACTGATACAAACCACAGCATCTCTTACATAGATGCTCTTTAGTTAATAATGAATATCGTATTGGTTTCGTGAACTGTGTAAATTCATTTGAGCCGAAAAACAACTGGGTTTACCAGAAATGAACTCTTGCTTGTAGGACGACATAGAGCATGGAGTTTAACTCCGATTCTAAATGGAAATTCAGAAGAGTGATCTCATCCTTGAAACACAGTCTGTTTTAATGCACGAAGCATGCTCTTCTTTCAAGAATCTTCAATACAGCAAGAAACATGAGCATGGCCAGAAAAAAAGAACTGTGTATCCTACTAATTCGGACCATATCTAGTTCAACTCTGCTTATGAAACTGATACAAACCACAGCATGAATTACATAGATGCTGTTTAGTTAATAGTGAAAAACGTGTTTGGTTTGTAAACAGTGTAAAATCATATAAGCCGAAAATTCACTCCTTTGCTAGAAATGAACTCTTGCTTGTAGAAAGACACAGAGCATTTGGTTTAACTCCATTTATGAAGGGAAATTCAGAAGAGTGTTCTCATCGATGAAACACAGTTTGTTTTAACGCAAGAAGCATGCTCTTTTTTCCATCATCTGCAATGCAGCAAGAAACATGAGCATTGCCAGAAAAAAAAAAAAAACTGTGTTTCTGATTCAAACGGACCATACCTAGTTCAACTCTGCTTATGAAACTGATACAAACCACAGCATCTCTTACACAGACGCTCTTTGGTTAATAGTGATAAACGCGTTGGGTTTGTGAACTGTGTAAATTCATTTGAGCCGCAAATTCACTGCTTTTACCAAAAATGAACTCTTGCTTGTAGGAAGACACAGAGCATTTGGTTAACTCCATTTCTGAAGAGAAATGCAGACCAGTGTTCTCATCCATGAAACACACTCTGTTTTAACGCAAATAGCATGCTCTTCTTTCCAGCGTCTGCAATACAGCAAGGAACAATAGCATGTCCAGAGAAAATTAACTGTGTTTCCTAATCATACGGACCATATCTATTCAACTCTGCTTATGAAACTGATACAAACCACATCGTCTCTTACATAGATGCTCTTTAGTTAATAGTGAAAATCGTATTGGTTTCCTGAACTGTGTAAATTCATTTGAGCCGAAAAATAACTGCGTTTACGGGAAATGAACTCTTGCTTGTAGGAAGACACAGAGCATAGAGTTTAACTCCGATTCTATAGGGAGATTCAAAAAAGTGTTCTCATCCATGAAACACAGTCTGTTTTAACTCAAGAAGCATGCTCCTTTTTCCAGCTTCTCCAATACCCCAAGAAACATGAGCATGGCTAGAAAAAATGAACTGTGTTTCTGACACAATCGGACCATACCTAGTTTAACTCTGCTTATGAAACTGATACAAACCACAGCATCTCTTACATAGACGCTCTTTAGTTAATAGTGAAATACGTGTAGAGTTTGTGAACTGTGTAAATTCATATGAGCTGAAAATTCACTGCCTTTACCAGAAATGAACTCTTGCTTGAAGGAAGACACAGAGCATTTGGTTTAACTCCATTTCTGAAGGGAAATTCAGACCAGTGATCTCATCCATGAAACACACTCTGTTTTAACGCAAATAGCATGCTCTTCTTTCCAGCATCTGCAAACAGCAAGGGACAAGAGCATGTCCAGAAAAAATTAACTGTGTTTCCTACTCATACGGACCATATCTAGTTCAACTGTGTTTATGAAAATGATACAAACCACAGCATCTGTTACATAGATGCTCTTTAGTTAATAATGAATATCGTATTGGTTTCGTGAACTGTGTAAATTCATTTGAGCCGAAAAACAACTGGGATTACCAGAAATGAACTCTTCCTTGTAGGACGTCATGGAGCATGGAGTTTAACTCCAATTCTAAATGGAAATTCAGAAGAGTGATCTCATCCTTGAAACACAGTCTGTTTTAACGCACGAAGCATGCTCTTCTTTGAAGAATCTGCAATACAGCAAGAAACATGAGCATGGCCAGAAAAAAGAACTGTGTTTCCTACTCATACGGACCATATCTAGTTCAACTCTGCTTATGAAACTGATACAAACTACAGCATGAATTACATAGATGCTCTTAAGTTAATAGTGAAAAACATGTTGGGTTTGTAAACAGTGTAAAATCATAGGAGCCGAAATTTACTGCCTTTACCAGAAATGAACTCTTGCTTGTAGGAAGACACAGAGCATTTGGTTTAACTCCATTTCTGAAGGGAAATTCAGAAGAGTGTTCTCATCCATGAAACACAGTTTGTTTTAACGCAAGAAGCATGCTCTCTTTTCCATCATCTGCAATCAGCAAGAAACATGAGCATTGCCAGAAAAAAAGAACTGTGTGTCTGACTCAAACGGTCCACACCTAGTTCAACTCTGCTTATGAAACTGATACAAACCACAGCATCTCTTACACAGACGCTCTTTAGCTAATAGTGATAAACGCGTTGGGTTTGTGAACTGTTTAAATTCATTTGAGCCGAAAATTCCCTGCTTTTACCAAAAATGAACTCTTGCTTGTAGGAAGTCACAGAGCATTTGGTTTAACTCCATTTGTGAAGGGAAATGCAGACCAGTGTTCTCATCCATGAAACACACTCTGTTTTAACCCAAATAGCATGCTCGTCTTTCCAGCATCTGCAATAGAGCAAGGAACATGAGCATGTCCAGAAAAAATAACGGTGTTTCCTACTCTTACGGACCATATCTATTCAACTCTGCTTATGAAACTGATGCAAACCACATCATCTCTTACATAGATGCTCTTTAGTTAATAGTCAAAATCGTATTGGTTTCGTGAACTGTGTAAATTCATTTGAGCTGAAAAATAACAGGGTTTACCAGAAATGATCTCTTGCTTGTAGGAAGACACAGATCCTTTGGTTAAACTCAGTTTCTGAAGGGAAATTCAGACCAGTGTTCTCATCCATGAAACACACTCCGTTTTAACAGAAGAAGCATGCTCTTCTTTCCAGCATCTCCAATAGAGCAAGGAACATGAGCATGCCAAGAAAAAAAGAACTGTGTCTCCTACTCATCTGGACCATATCTATTTCAACTCTGCTTATGAAACTGATGCAAACCACATCATCTCTTACATTGATGCTCTTCAGTTAATAGAGAAAATTGTGTTGGTTTCGTGAAATGTGTAAAGTCATTTGGTACCGAAAATTCACTGCGTTTACCTGAAATGAACTCTTGCTTGTAGGAAGACCCAGAGGATGGAGTTTTACTCCGATTCTAAATGGAAATTCAGCAGAGTGTTCTCCTCCATGAAACACAGTCTGTTTTAACGCAAGAAGCATCCTCTTCATTCCAACATCTGCAAAACAGCAAGAAACATGAGCATGGCCAGAAAAAAAAAACTGTGTTTCCGACTCATACACACCATATCTAGTTGAACTCTGCTTATGAAACTGATATAAACCACAGCATCGCTTACATACACGCTCTTAAGTTAATAGTGAAAATCGTGTTGGTTTCGTGAAATGTGTAAATTCATTTGGCCGAAAATTCACAGCTCTTACCAAAAATGTACTCTTGCTTGTAGGAAGACACAGAGCATTTGGTTTAACTCCATTTCTGAAGAGAATTTCAGACCAGTGTTCTCATCCATGAAACACACTCTGTTTTAATGCAAATAGCATTCTCTCATTTCCAGCGTCTGCAATACAGCAAGGAATATGAGCATGCCCAGAAAAAAAATAACTGTGTTTCCTACTAATACGGAACATATCTAGTTCAACTCTGCTATTGAAACTTATGCAAACCACATCATCTCTTACATAGACGCTCTTTATTTAATAGTGAAAATCGTATTGGTTTCGTGAACTGTGTAAAATCATTTGAGCCGAAAAATAGCTGGGTTTACATGAAATGAACTCTTGCTTGTAGGAAGACACAGAGCCTTTTGTTTAACTCACTTTCTGAAGGGAAATTCAGACCTGTTTTCTCATCCATGAAACACACTCTGTTCTAACTCAAGAAGCATGCTCTTCTTTCCAGCTTTGCAATACAGCAAGGAACATGAGCATGCCCAGAAAAAAAGAACTGTGTCTCATACTCATACGGAACATATCTAGTTCAACTCTTCTTATGAAACTGATGCAAACCACATCATCTCTTACATAGATCCTCTTTAGTTAATAGTGAAAATCGTGTTGGTTTCGTGAACTATGTAAATTCATTTGGCTGAAAATTCACTGCTTTTACCAGAAATGTACTCTTGCTTGTAGGACGATACAGAGCATGGAGTTTAACTCCGATTCTAAATGGAAATTCAGAAGAGTGTTCTCATCCATGAAACACAGTCTGTTTTATGCAAGAAGCATGCTCTTTTTTCCAGCTTCTGCAATACAGCATGAAACATGAGCATGGCTAGAAAAAAGAACTGTGTTTCTGACTCAATCCGACCATACCTAGTTTAACTCTGCTTATGAAACTGATACAAACCACAGCATCTCTTACATAGACGCTCTTTACTTAATAGAGAAAAACTTGTAGGGTTTGTGAACTGTGTAAATTCATATGAGCCGAAAATTCACTGCCTTTACCAGAAATTAACTCTTGCTTGAACGAAGACACAGAGCATTTGGTTTAACTAAATTTCAGAAGGGAAAGTCAGAAGAGTGTTCTCATCCATGAAACACAGTTTGTTTTAACTCAAGAAGCATGCTCTTTTTTCCAGCATCTGCAATACAGCAAGAAACATGAGCATGGCCAGAAAAAAAGAACTGTGTTTCTGACACAAACGGAACATATCTAGTTCAACTCTGCTTAAGAAACTGATAAAACCACAGCATCTCTTACATTGACGCTGTTTAGTTAATAGAGATAAACGCGTTGGGTTTGTGAACTGTGTAAATTGATTTGAGCGGAAAATTCACTGCTTTTACCAAAAATGAACTCTTGCTTGTAGGAAGACACAGAGTATTTGGTTTAACTCCATTTCTGAAGGGAAATTCAGACCAGTGTTCTCATCCATGAAACATACTCTGTTTTAACGCAAATAGCATGCACTTCCTTCCAACATCTGCAATACAGCAAGGAACATGAGCATGTCCCCAAAAAAAGAACTGTGTTTCCTACTCATACGGACCATATCTCCTTCAACTCTGCTTATGAAACTCATAGAAACCACATCATCTCTTACATAGATGCTCTTTAGTTAATAGTGAAAATCGTATTGTTTTCGTGAACTGTGTAAATACATATGAGCCGAAAAACACCTGGGTTTACCAGAAATGAACTCTTGCTTGTAGGACGACATAGAGCATGGAGTTTAACTCCGATTATAAATGGAAATTCAGAAGAGTGATTTCATCCATGAAACCCAGTCTGTTTCAATGCAAGAAGCATGCTCTTCTTTCTAGCATCTGCAATACAGCAAGAAACATGAGCATGGCCAGAAAAAAAGAACTGTGTTTCCTACTCATACGGACCATATCTAGTTCAAGTCTGCTTATGAAACTGATACAAACCACAGCATCACTTACATAGATGCTCTTTAGTTAATAGTGAAAAACGTGTTGGGTTTGTGAACTGTGTAAATTCATATGAGCCGAAAATTCACTGCGTTTACAGAAATGAACTCTTGCTTGTAGGAAGACACACATCATTTGGTTTAACTCCATTTCTGAAGGGAAATTCAGACCAGTGTTCTCATCCATGAAACACACTCCATTTTAACACAAGAAGCATGCTCTTCTTTTCAGCGTCTGCAATACAGCAACGAACATGAGCATGCACAGAAAAAAAGAACTGTGTTTCCGACTCATACGGAACATATCTAGTTCAACTCTGCTTATGAAACGGATGCAAACCACATCATCTCTTACATAGACGCTCTTTAGTTAATAGTGAAAATAGTATTGGTTTCGTGAACTGTGTAAATTCATTTGAGCAAAAAATAACTGGGTTTACCAGAAATGAACTCTTGCTTGTAGGACGACACAGAGCATGGAGTTTAACTCCATTTCTGAAGGGAAATTCAGAAGAGTGTTCTCACCCAGGAAACACAGTCTGCTTTAACTCAAGAAGCATGCTCTTCTTTCCAGCTTTGCAATACAGCAAGGAACATGAGCATGCCCAGAAAAAAAGAACTGTGTCTCATACTCATACGGAACATATCTAGTTCAACTTTGCTCATGAAACTGATGCAAACCACATCATCTCTTACATAGATCCTCTTTAGTTAATAGTGAAAATTGTGTTGGTTTCGTGAACTATGTAAATTCATTTGGCTGAAAATTCACTGCTTTTACCAGAAATGTACTCTTGCTTGTAGGACGATACAGAGCATGGAGTTTAACTCCGATTCTAAATGGAAATTCAGAAGAGTGTTCTCCTCCATGAAACACAGTCTGTTTTAACGCAAGAAACATCCTCATCATTCCAGCTTCTGCAATACAGCAAGAAACATGAGCATGCCCAGAAAAAAAGAACTGTGTTTCCGACTCATACGGAACATATCTAGTTCAACTCTGCTTATGAAACGGATGCAAACCACATCATCTCTTACATAGACACTCTTTAGTTAATAGTGAAAATAGTATTGGTTTCGTGAACTGTGTAAATTCATTTGAGCAAAAAATAACTGGGTTTACCAGAAATGAACTCTTGCTTGTAGGACGACACAGAGCATGGAGTTTAACTCCATTTCTGAAGGGAAATTCAGAAGAGTGTTCTCATCCAGGAAACACAGTCGGCTTTAACGCAAATAGCATGCTCTTCTTTCCAGCATCTGCAATACAGCAAGAAACATGAGCATGCCCAGAAAAAAAGAACTGTGTTTCCGACTCATACGTACCATATCTAGTTCAACTCTGCTTATGAAACTGATACAAACCACATCATCTGTTACATAGATGCTCTTTAGTTAATAGTGTAAATCGTGTTGGTTTTGTGAACTTTGTAATTTCATTTGAGCCGAAAAAAAACGGTGTTTACTGGAAATGAACTCTTGCTTGTAGGACGACACAGAGCATGGAGTTTTACTCCATTTCTGAAGGGAAATTCAGAAGAGTGTTCTCATCCATGAAACACAGTCTGTTTTAACGCAAATAGCATGCTCTTCTTTCCAGCCTCTGCAGTAAAGCAAGAAACATGAGAGTGGCCAGAAAAAAAGAACTGTGTTTCCTACTCATAGGGCCCATATCTTGTTCAACTCTGCTCATCAAACTGATACAAACCACATCATCTCTTACATAGATGCTCTTTAGTTAATAGTGAAAATCGTATTGGTTTCATGAACTATGTAAAATCATTTGAGACGAAAAATAACTTTGTATACAGGAAATGAACTCTTGCTTATAGGAAGACACAGAACCTTTGGTTTAACTCACTTTCTGAAGGGAAATTCAGACCTGTGTTCTCATCCATGAAACACACTCTGTTCTAACTCAAGAAGCATGCTCTTCTTTCCAGCTTTGCAATACAGCAAGGAACATGAGCATGTCCAGAAAAAAAGAACAGTGTCTCCTACTCATATGGATGATATCTATATCAACTCTGCTTATGAATCTGATACAAACCACATCATCTCTTACATAGATGCTCTTAAGTTAATAGTGAAAATCATTTTGGTTTCTTGAACTGTGTAAATTCATTTGAGCCGAAAAATATCAGGGTTTACCGGAAATGATCTCTTGCTTGTAGGAAGACACAGATCCTTTGGTTAAACTCAGTTTCTGAAGGGAAATTCAGACCAGTGTTCTCATCCATGAAACACACTCCGTTTTAACAGAAGAAGCATGCTCTTCTTTCCAGCATCTCCAATAGAGCAAGGAACATGAGCATGCCAAGAAAAAAAGAACTGTGTCTCCTACTCATCTGGACCATATCTATTTCAACTCTGCTTATGAAACTGATACAAACCACATCATCTCTTACATTGATGCTCTTCAGTTAATAGAGAAAATTGTGTTGGTTTCATGAACTGTGTAAATTCATATGGTACCGAAAATTCACTGCGTTTACCAGAAATGAACTCTTGCTTGTAGGACGACACAGAGCATGGAGTTTTACTCCGATTCTAAATGGAAATTCAGCAGAGTGTTCTCCTCCATGAAACACAGTCTGTTTTAACGCAAGAAGCATCCTCTTCATTCCAACATCTGCAAAACAGCAAGAAACATGAGCATGGCCAGAAAAAAACAACTGTGTTTCCGACTCATACACACCATATCTAGTTGAACTCTGCTTATGAAACTGATATAAACCACAGCATCACTTACATACACGCTCTTAAGTTAATAGTGAAAATCGTGTTGGTTTCGTGAAATGTGTAAATTCATTTGGCCGAAAATTCACAGCTCTTACCAAAAATGTACTCTTGCTTGTAGGAAGACACAGAGCATTTGGTTTAACTCCATTTCTGAAGAGAATTTCAGACCAGTGTTCTCATCCATGAAACACACTCTGTTTTAACGCAAATAGCATGCTCTCATTTCCAGTGTCTGCAATACAGCAAGGAATAGGAGCATGCCCAGAAAAAAAATAACTGTGTTTCCTACTCATACGGAACATATCTAGTTCAACTCTGCTTATGAAACTGATGCAAACCACATCATCTCTTACATAGACGCTCTTTATTTAATAGTGAAAATCGTATTGGTTTCGTGAACTGTGTAAAATCATTTGAGCCGAAAAATAACTGGGTTTACATGAAATGAACCCTTGCTTGTAGGAAGACACAGAGCCTTTTGTTTAACTCACTTTCTGAAGGGAAATTCAGACCTGTTTTCTCATCCATGAAACACACTCTGTTCTAACTCAAGAAGCATGCTCTTCTTTCCAGCTTTGCAATACAGTAAGGAACATGAGCATGCCAAGAAAAAAAGAACTGTGTCTCATACTCATACGGAACATATCTAGTTCAACTCTGCTTATGAAACTGATGCAAACCACATCATCTCTTACATAGATCCTCTTTAGTTAATAGTGAAAATTGTGTTGGTTTCGTGAACTGTGTAAATTCATTTGAGCCTAAAAATAACTGGTTTTACCGGAAATGATCTCTTGCTTGTAGGACGACACAGAGCATGGAGTTTAACTCCATTTCTGAAGGGAAATTCAGAAGAGTGTTCTCATTCATGAACCACACTCTGTTTTAACGCAAATAGCATGCTCTCATTTCAAGCGTCTGCAATACAGCAAGGAACATGAGCATGCCCAGAAAAAAAGAACTGTGTTTCCTACTCATACGGAACATATCTAGTTAAACTCTGCTTATGAAACTGATGCAAACCACATTATCTCTTACATAGACGCTCTTTAATTAATAGTGAAATTCGTATTGGTTTCGTAAACTGTGTAAAATCATTTGAGTCGTAAAATAACTGGGTTTACAGGAAATGAACTCTTGCTTGTAGGAATACACAGAGCCTTTGGTTTAACTCACTTTCTGAAGGGAATTTCAGACCTGTGTTCTCATCCATGAAACACACTCTGTTCTAACGCAAGAAACATGCACTTCTTTCGAGCTTTGCAATACAGCAAGGAACATGAGCATGCCCAGAAAAAAAGAACTGTGTCTCCTACTCATATGGACGATATCTATTTCAACTCTTCTTATGAAACTGATACACACCACATCATCTCTTACATAGATGCCTTTTAGTTAATAGTAAAAATCGTGATGGTTTCGGGAACTGTGTAAATTCATTTGAGCCGAAAAATAACTGGATTTCCCGGAAATTACCTCTTGCTTGTAGGATGACACACAGCATGGTGTTTAACTCCATTTCTGAAGGGAAATTCTGAAGAGTGTTCTCATCCATGAAACAAAGTCTGTTTTAATGCAAATAGCATGATCTTCTTAACAGCGTCTGCAATACAGCAAGGAACATGAGAATGTCCAGATAATAAGAACTGTGTTTCCTACTCATACGGACCATATGTAGTTCAACTCTGCTTATGAAACTGATACAAATCACAGCTCCTATTACATAAATGCTCTTTAGGTAATAGTGAGAATCATGTTTGGGTTCGTGAACTGCGAAAAATCATTTGAGCCCAAAATTCACTGGGTTAACCAGAAATGAACTCTTGCCTGTAGGAAGACACTGATCATGGGGTTTAACTCCGTTTCTGAAAGCAAATTCAGACCAGAGTTCTCTTCCCTGAAAAACACTCTGTTTTAAGGCAAGAATCATCCTCTTGTTTCCAGCATCTCCAATATAGTAAGAAACATGAGCATGCCCAGAAAAAAAGAACTTTGTTTCCTACTTATACAGTCCATATGTAGTTCAACTCTGGTTATGAAACTGATTCAAACCACAGCTCCTCTTACATAAATCCTATTTAGATAATAGTGAGAATCATGTTTGTGTTCGTGAACAGCGAAAAATCATTTGAGCCCAAAATTCACTGGGTTTACCAGAAATGAACTCTTGCTTGTAGGAAGACACTGATCGTGGGGTTTAACTCCGTTTCTGAAGGCAAATTCAGACCAGAGTTCTCATCCCTGAAAAACACTCTGTTTTACGGTAAGAATCATCCTCCTCAGTCCAGCATCTCCAATATAGTAAGAAACATGAGCATACCCTGAAAAAAAGATCTGTGTTTACTACTCATACGGAGAATAAGTAGTTCAACTCTGCTCATGAAACTGAAAGAAATCAGTTCCTCTTACATAAATGCTCTTTAGTTAATAGTGAGAATCTGTTTGGGTTGGTGAACTGTGAAAAATCATTTGAGCCCAAAATTCACTTGCTTTACCAGAAATGAACTCTTGCTTGTAGGAAGATACAGATCCTGGGGTTTAACTCCGTTTCTGAAGGGAAATGCAGACCAGAGTTCTCAACCCTCAAAAAAACTATGCTTTAAGGCAAGAATCATCCTCTTCTTTCCAGTTTCTCCAATACAGTAAGAAACATGAGCACGCCCAGAAAAAAAGTTGTGTTTCCTACTAATACGGACCTTATGTAGTTAAACTTTGCTTATGAAATGATACAGACAACAGCTCCTCTTACATAAATGCTCTTTAGTTAATAGTGATAATCTCGTTGGATTCTAGAACTGTGTAAAGTCATTTGAGCCGAAAATTGACTTGGTGTAGCAGAAATGAACTGTTGCTGGCAGGAAGACACAGATCATGGTGTTTAACTCTGATTGTGAAGGAAATTCAGACCAGAGTTCTCATCCATGAAACACACCCTGTTTTAATGCCAGAAGCAAGCTCTTCTTTCCAGCCTCTCCAATACAGCAAGTACGATGAGCATGCCCTGAAAAGAGAACTGTGTTTCCGACTCATACGGACCATATGTAGTCCACCTCTGCTTATGAAACTGATACATACCACAGCTCCTCTTACAAAAATGCTCTTTAGTTAATAGTGATAATCGACTTGGGTTCTAGAACTGTGTAAAATCATTTGAGCCAAAAATTCACTTGCTTACCAGAAATGAACACTTGCTTGTAGGAAGACACAGAACATGGGGTTTAACTCCATTTCTGAAGGGAAATTCAGACCAGAGTTCTCTTCCCTGAAACACACTCTGTTTTAACGCAAGAAGCAAGCTCTTCTTTCCAGAGTCAAAAATACAGCAAAAACAATGAGCATGCCCTGAAAAAAGAACTGTGTTTCCAGCTCATAGGGACCATATGTAGTTAAACACTGCTTATGAAACTGATATAAACCACAGCTCCTATTATATAAATGCTCTTTAGTTAATAGTGAGAATCGCGTTGGGTTCGTGAACTGTGAAAAATCATTATTGCCCAAAATTCACTGGGTTTACCAGAAAGGAACTCTTGCTTGTATGAAGACACTGATCCTGGGGTTTAACTCCGTTTCTGAAGGAAAATTAAGACCAGAGTTCTCAACACTGAAAAACACTCTGTTTTGAGGCAAGAATCATCCTCTTCTTTCCAGCGTCTCCAATGCAGTAAGAAACATGAGCATGCCCAGAAAAAAAAGAACTGTGTTTCCTACTCATACGGACCATATGTAGTTCAACTCTGCTTATGAAATGATACAGACCACAGATCCTCTTACATAAATGCTCTTTAGTTAATAGTGATAATCGCGTTGGATTCTAGAACTGTGTAAAGTCCTTTGAGCCGAAAATTGACTTGGTGTAACAGAAATGAACTCTTGCTGGCAGGAAGACACAGATCATGGGGTTTAACTGCGTTTGTGAAGGAAATTCAGACCAGAGTTCTCATCCATGAAACACACCCAGCTTTAATGCAAGAAGGAAACTCATCTTTCCAGCATCTCCAAAACAGCAAGAACCATGAGCATGCCCTGAAAAAAACAACTGTGTTTCCTAGTCATATGGACCATATGTAGATCAACTCTGCTTATGAAACTGATACAAACCACAGCTCCTCTTACATAAATGCTCTTTAGTTAATAGTGATAATCGCGTTTGGTTCTAGAACTGTGTAAAGTCATTTGAGCCGAAAATTGACTTGGTTTAGCAGAAATGAACTCTTGCTGAAAGGTCGACACAGATCATGGGGTTTAACTCCGTTTGTGAAGGAAATTCAGACCACAGTTCTCATCTATGAAACACACCCTGTTTTAATGAAAGAAGCAAGCTCATCTTTCCAGCGTCTCCAATAGAGGAAGAACCATGAGCATGCCCTGACAAAAAGAACTGTGTTTCCTACTCATACGGACCATATGTAGTTCAACTCTGCTTATGAAACTGATACAAACCACAGCTCCTCTTACATAAATGCTCTTTAGCTAATAGTGAGAATCATGTTTGTGTTTGTGAACTTCGAAAAATCATTTGAGACCAAAATTCACTGGGTTTACCAGAAATGAACTCTTGCTTGTAGGAAGACACTGATCCTGGGGTTTAACTCCGTTTATGAAGGCAAATTCAGACCAGAGTTCTCGTCCCTGTAAAACACTCTGTTTTGAGGCAAGAATCATCCTCTTTTTTCCAGCGTCTCCAATACAGTAAGAAACATAAGCACGCCCAGAAAAAAAGAATTGTGTTTCCTACTCATACGGACCATATGTAGTTAAAATTTGCTTATGAAATGATACAGACAACAGCTCCTCTTACATAAATGCTCTTTAGTTAATAGTGAGAATCGCGTTGGGTTCATGAACTGCGAAAAATGATTTCAGCCCAAAATTCACTGCGTTTACCAGAAATGAATTTTTGCTTGTAGGAAGACACAGATCCTGGGGTTTAACTCCATTTCTGAAGGCACATTCAGAAAAGAGTTCTCATCCCTGGAGAAAACTCTGTCTTGATGCAAGAATCATCCTCTTCTATCCAGCATCTTCAATACAGTAAGAAATATGAGCATTCCCAGAAAAAAAGAACTGTGTTTCCTACTCATACAAACCATATGTAGCTAAACTGTGCCTATGAAACTGATTCAAACCACAGCTCCTCTTACATAAATCTTCTTTAGTTAATAATGAGAATCGCGTTGGGTTCGTGAACTGTGAAAAATCATTTCAGCCCAAAATTCAGTAGATTTACCTGACATGAACTCTTGCTTTTAGGAAGACACAGGTCCTGGGGATTAACTCCGTTTCTGAAGGCAAATTCAGACCAGAATTCTCAACCTGAAAAACACTCTGTTTTGAGGCAAGAATCATCCTCTTCTTTCCAGCTTCTCCAATACAGTAAGAACAATGAGAACGCCCAGAAGAAAAGAACTGTGTTTCCTACTCATATGGACCATACATAGTTCAACTCCGCTTATGAAATGATACAGACCACAGCTCCTCTTACAAAAATGCTCTTTAGTTAATTGTGATAATCGACTTGGGTTCTAGAACTGTGTAAAATCATTTGACCCGAAAATTCACTTGGTTACCAGAAATGAACACTTGCTTGTAGTAAGACACAGAACATGGGGTTTAACTGCATTTCTGAAGGGAAATTCAGACCTGAGTTCTCATCCCTGAAACACACTCTGTTTTAATGAAAGAAGCAAGCTCATCTTTCCACCGTCTCCAATACAGTAAGAACCATTAGCATGCCCAGAACAAAAGAACTGTGTCTACTACTCATACGGACAATATGTAGTTCAACTCTGCTCATGAAACTGAAAGAAATCACAATTCCTCTTACATAAGTGCTCTTTAGTTAATAGTGAGAATCTGTTTGGGTTGGTGAACTGTGAAAAATAATTTGAGCCCAAAATTCTCTTGCTTTACCAGAAATGAACTCTTGCTTGTAGGAAGACACAGATCCTGGGGTTTAACTCCGTTTCTGAAGGGAAATTCAGACCAGAGTTCTCAACCCTGAAACACACTCTGCTTTAACGCAAGAAGCAAGCTCTTCTTTCCAGAGTCTAAAATACAGCAAGAACCATGAGCATGCCCTGAAAAAAAGTAATGTGTTTCCTGCACATACGGACCTTACGTAGTTCAACTCTGCGAATGAAAGTGCTACATACAACAGCTCCTCTTATATAAATGCTTTTTAGTTATCACTGAGAATCGCGTTGGGTTCATGAACTGCGAAAAATCATTTCAGCCCAAAATTCCCTGCGTCTACCAGAAATGAATTGTTGCTTGTAGGAAGACACACATCCTGGGGTTTAACTCCATTTCTGAAGGCACATTCAGAAAAGAGTTCTCATCCCTGCAGAAAACTCTGTTTCAAAGGCAAGAATCATACTCTTCTATCCAGCTTCTCCAATACAGTAAGAAATATGAGCATTCCCAGAAAAAAAGAACTGTGTTTCCTACTCATACAAACCATATGTAGTTAAACTCTGCTTATGAAACTGATTCAAACCACAGCTCCTCTTACATATATCCTCTTTAGTTGATAGTGAGAATCGCGTTGGGTTTGTGAACTGTAAAAAATCATCTCAGCCCAAAATTCACTAGATTTAGCTGAAATGATCTCTTTCTTTTAGGAAGACACAGATCCTGGGGATTAACTCCGTTTCTGAAGGCAAATTCAGACCAGAATTCTCAACCCTGAAAAACACTCTGTTTTGAGGCAAGAATCATCTTTTTCTTTCTAGCTTCTCCAATACAGTAAGAACCATGAGCACGCCCAGAAAAAAAGAACTGTGTTTCCTACTCATATGCACCATACGTAGTTCAACTCTGCTTATGAAATGATATGGACCACACCTCCTCTTAAAAAATGCTCTTTAGTTAATAGTGATAATCGCGTTGGGTTCTAGAACTGTGTAAAGTCATTTGAGCCGAAAATTCACTTGGTTTACCAGAAATGAACTCTTGCTGGTAGGAAGACACAGATCATGAAGTTTAACTCCGTTTGTGAAGGGAAATTCAGACCTGAGTTCTCATCCATGAAACACACCCTGTTTTAATGCAAGAAGCAATCTCTTCTTTCTAGCGCCACCAATACAGCAAGAACCATGAGCATGCCCTGAAAAAAAGAACTGTGTTTCCTACTCAGACGGAACATATGTAGTTCAACTCTGCTTATGAAACTGATACAGACCACACCTCCCCTTACATAAATGCTCTTTAGGTAATAGTGAGAATAGAGGTTGGGTTCGTGAACAGCGAAAAATCATTTTAGCCCAAAATTCACTGGGTTTACCAGAAATGAACTCTTTCTAGTAGGAAGACACAGATGCTGGGGTTTAACTCCGTTTCTGAAGGGAAATTCAGACCAGAAATCTGATCCCTGAAAAACGCTATGTTTTAAGGCATGAATCATCCTCTTCTTTCAAGCATCTCCAATACAGCAAGTACGATGAGCATGCCTTGAAAAAGAGAACTGTGATTCCTACTCATACGGACCATATGTAGTCCACCTCTGCTTATGAAACTGATACAGACCACAGCTCCTCTTACATAAATGCTCTTTAGTTAATAGTGATAATCTCGTTGGGTTCTAGAACTGTGTAAAATCATTTGATCCGAAAATTCACTTGGTTAATAGAAATGAACACTTGCTTGTAGGAAGACAAAGAACATAGGGTTTAACTGCATTTCTGAAGGGAAATTCAGACCAGAGTTCTCCTCCATGAAACACACTCTGTTTTAATGCAAGAAGCAAGCTCATCTGTCCACCGTCTCCAATATAGTAAGAACCATGAGCATGCCCAGAACAAAAGAACTGTGTCTCCTACTCATACGGACAATATGTAGTTCAACTCTGCTCATGAAACTGAAAGAAATGACAGTTCCTCTTACATAAATGCTCTTTAGTTAATAGTGAGAATCTGTTTGTGTTGGTGAACTGTGAAAAATCATTTGAGCCCAAAATTCACTTGCTTTACCAGAAATGAACTCTTGCTTGTAGGAAGACACAGATCCTGGGGTTTAACTCCGTTTCTGAAGGGAAATTCACACCAGAGTTCTCATCCCTGAAACACACTCTGCTTTAACGCAAGAAGCAAGCTCTTCTTTCCAGAGTCTAAAATACAGCAAGAACCATGAGCATGCCCTGAAAAAAAGTAATGTGTTTCCTGCACATACGGACCTTACGTAGTTCAACTCTGCGAATGAAACTGATACATACAACAGCTCCTCTTACATAAATGCTTTTTAGTTATCACTGAGAATCGCGTTGGGTTCATGAACTGCGAAAAATCATTTCAGCCCAAAATTCCCTGCGTCTACCAGAAATGAATTGTTGCTTGTAGGAAGACACACATCCTGGGGTTTAACTCCATTTCTGAAGGCACATTCAGAAAAGAGTTCTCATCCCTGCAGAAAACTCTGTTTCAAAGGCAAGAATCATACTCTTCTATCCAGCTTCTCCAATACAGTAAGAAATATGAGCATTCCCAGAAAAAAAGAACTGTGTTTCCTACTCATACAAACCATATGTAGTTAAACTCTGCTTATGAAACTGATTCAAACCACAGCTCCTCTTACATAAATCCTTTTTAGTTGATAGTGAGAATCGCGTTGGGTTCACGAACTGCGAAAGATCATTTCAGCCCAAAATTCACTAGATTTAGCTGAAATGATCTCTTGCTTTAGGAAGACACAGATCCTGGGGATTAACTTCGTTTCTGAAGGCAAATTCAGACCAGAATTCTCAACCCTGAAAACCACTGTGTTTTGAGGCAAGAATCATCCTTTTCTTTCCAGCTTCTCCAATACAGTAAGAACCATGAGCACGCCCAGAAAAAAAAAACTGTGTTTCCTACACATATGGACCATACATAGTTCAACTCTGCTTATGAAATGATACAGACCACAGCTCCTCTTAAAAAATGCTCTTTAGTTAATAGTGATAATCGCGTTGGGTTCTAGAACTGTGTAAAGTCATTTGAGCCGAAAATTCACTTGGTTTACCAGAAATGAACTCTTGCTGGTAGGAAGACACAGATCATGAAGTTTAACTCCGTTTGTGAAGGGAAATTCAGACCAGAGTTCTCATCCATGAAACACACCCTGTTTTAATGCAAGAAGCAATCTCTTCTTTCTAGCGCCTCCAATACAGCAGGAACCATGAGCATGCCCTGAAAAAAAGAACTGTGTTTCCTACTCAGACGGACCATATGTAGTTCAACTCTGCTTATGAAACTGATACAGACCACACCTCCCCTTACATAAATGCTCTTTAGGTAATAGTGAGAATAGAGGTTGGGTTCGTGAACAGCGAAAAATCATTTTAGCCCAAAATTCACTGGGTTTACCAGAAATGAACTGTTCCTTGTAGGAAGACACAGATCCTGGTGTTTAACTCCGTTTCTGAAGTGAAATGCACATCAGAATTCTCATCCCTGAAAAACGCTATGTTTTAAGGCATGAATCATCCTCTTCTTTCCAGGTTCTCCAATACAGTAACAACAATAAGCATGCCAAGGAAAAAAAGAACTGTGTTTCCTACTCATAAGGACCATATGTAGTCCACCTCTGCTTATGAAACTGATACAGACAACAGCTCCTCTTACATAAATGCTCTTTAGTTAATAGTGAGAATCGCATTGGGTTCGTGAACTGCGAAAAATCATTTGAGCCCAAAATTCACTGTGTTAACCAGAAATGAACGCTTGCTTGTAGGAAGACACAGATCCTTGGGTTTAACTCCGGATCTGAAGGGAAATTCAGACCAGAGTTCTCTTCCCTGAAAAAACTCTCTGTTTTAAGGCAAGAATCATCCTCTTCTTTCCAGCTTCTCCAATACAGTAAGAACCATGAGCACGCCTAGAAGAAAAGAACTGTGTTTCCTACTCATATGGACCATATGTAGTTCAACTCTGCTTATGAAATGATACAGACCACAGCTCCTCTTACATAAATGCTCTTTAGTTAATAGTGATAATCGATTTGGGATCTAGAACTGTTTAAAGTCATCCGAGCCGAAAATTCACTTAGTTTAAGAGAAATGAACTATTGCTTGTAGGAAGACACAGATCATGGAATTTAACTCCGTTTGTGAAGGGAAATTCAGACCAGAGTTCTCATCCATGAAACACACACTGTTTTAATGCAAGAAGCAAGGTCTTCTTTCCAGCGACTCCAATACAGCAAGAACCATGAGCATGCCCTGAAAAAAAAGAACTGTTTTTCCTACTCATTTGGACCATATGTAGTCCAACTCTGCTTATGAAACTGATACAAACCACAGCACCTCTTACATAAATGCTCTTTAGTTAATAGTGAGAATAGCGTTGGGTTCGTGAAGTGCGAAAAATCATTTGAGCCCAAAATTCCCTGGGTGAACCAGAAATGAATGCTAGCTTGTAGGAAGACACAGATCCTGGGGTTTAACTCCGTTTCTGAAGGGAAATTCAGACCAGAGTTCTCATCCCTGAATCACACTCTCCTTTAACGCAAGAAGCAAGCTCTTCTTTCCAGATTCAAAAATACAGCAAGAACCATGATCATGAACTGAAAAAAAGAACTGTGTTTCCTACTCATACGTACCATATGTAGTTCAACTCTGCTTATGAAACTGATACAGACCACAGCTCCTCGTACATAAATCCTCTTTAGTTAATAGTGAGAATCGCGTTGGGTTCGTGAACTGCAAAAAAACATTTGAGCCCAAAATTCACTGGATTTACCTAAGATGAACTCTTCCTTGTAGGAAGACACAGATCCTGGGGATTAACTCCGTTTCTGAAGGCAAATTCAGACCAGAATTCTCATTCTCTTCTTTCAAGCTTCTCCAATACATTAAGAACCATGAGAACTCCCAGAAGAAAAGAACTGTGTTTCCTACTAATAGGGACCATATGTAGTTCAACTCTGTTTATGAAACTGATACAAACCACAGCTCCTCTTACATAAATGCTCTTTAGTTAATAGTGAGAATCATGTTGGGTTCGTAAACTGTGAAAAATCATTTGAGCCCAAAATTTACTGGGTTAACCAGATTTGAACGCTTGCTGGTAGATAGACACAGATCCTGGGGTTTAACTCCGTTTCTGAAGGGAAATTCACACCAGAGTTCTCATCCCTGAAACACACTCTGCTTTAACGCAAGAAGCAAGCTCTTCTTTCCAGAGTCTAAAATACAGCAAGAACCATGAGCATGCCCTGAAAAAAAGTAATGTGTTTCCTGCACATACGGACCTTACGTAGTTCAACTCTGCGAATGAAACTGATACATACAACAGCTCCTCTTACATAAATGCTTTTTAGTTATCACTGAGAATCGCGTTGGGTTCATGAACTGCGAAAAATCATTTCAGCCCAAAATTCCCTGCGTCTACCAGAAATGAATTGTTGCTTGTAGGAAGACACACATCCTGGGGTTTAACTCCATTTCTGAAGGCACATTCAGAAAAGAGTTCTCATCCCTGCAGAAAACTCTGTTTCAAAGGCAAGAATCATACTCTTCTATCCAGCTTCTCCAATACAGTAAGAAATATGAGCATTCCCAGAAAAAAAGAACTGTGTTTCCTACTCATACAAACCATATGTAGTTAAACTCTGCTTATGAAACTGATTCAAACCACAGCTCCTCTTACATAAATCCTTTTTAGTTGATAGTGAGAATCGCGTTGGGTTCACGAACTGCGAAAGATCATTTCAGCCCAAAATTCACTAGATTTAGCTGAAATGATCTCTTGCTTTAGGAAGACACAGATCCTGGGGATTAACTTCGTTTCTGAAGGCAAATTCAGACCAGAATTCTCAACCCTGAAAACCACTGTGTTTTGAGGCAAGAATCATCCTTTTCTTTCCAGCTTCTCCAATACAGTAAGAACCATGAGCACGCCCAGAAAAAAAAAACTGTGTTTCCTACACATATGGACCATACATAGTTCAACTCTGCTTATGAAATGATACAGACCACAGCTCCTCTTAAAAAATGCTCTTTAGTTAATAGTGATAATCGCGTTGGGTTCTAGAACTGTGTAAAGTCATTTGAGCCGAAAATTCACTTGGTTTACCAGAAATGAACTCTTGCTGGTAGGAAGACACAGATCATGAAGTTTAACTCCGTTTGTGAAGGGAAATTCAGACCAGAGTTCTCATCCATGAAACACACCCTGTTTTAATGCAAGAAGCAATCTCTTCTTTCTAGCGCCTCCAATACAGCAGGAACCATGAGCATGCCCTGAAAAAAAGAACTGTGTTTCCTACTCAGACGGACCATATGTAGTTCAACTCTGCTTATGAAACTGATACAGACCACACCTCCCCTTACATAAATGCTCTTTAGGTAATAGTGAGAATAGAGGTTGGGTTCGTGAACAGCGAAAAATCATTTTAGCCCAAAATTCACTGGGTTTACCAGAAATGAACTGTTCCTTGTAGGAAGACACAGATCCTGGTGTTTAACTCCGTTTCTGAAGTGAAATGCACATCAGAATTCTCATCCCTGAAAAACGCTATGTTTTAAGGCATGAATCATCCTCTTCTTTCCAGGTTCTCCAATACAGTAACAACAATAAGCATGCCAAGGAAAAAAAGAACTGTGTTTCCTACTCATAAGGACCATATGTAGTCCACCTCTGCTTATGAAACTGATACAGACAACAGCTCCTCTTACATAAATGCTCTTTAGTTAATAGTGAGAATCGCATTGGGTTCGTGAACTGCGAAAAATCATTTGAGCCCAAAATTCACTGTGTTAACCAGAAATGAACGCTTGCTTGTAGGAAGACACAGATCCTTGGGTTTAACTCCGGATCTGAAGGGAAATTCAGACCAGAGTTCTCTTCCCTGAAAAAACTCTCTGTTTTAAGGCAAGAATCATCCTCTTCTTTCCAGCTTCTCCAATACAGTAAGAACCATGAGCACGCCTAGAAGAAAAGAACTGTGTTTCCTACTCATATGGACCATATGTAGTTCAACTCTGCTTATGAAATGATACAGACCACAGCTCCTCTTACATAAATGCTCTTTAGTTAATAGTGATAATCGATTTGGGATCTAGAACTGTTTAAAGTCATCCGAGCCGAAAATTCACTTAGTTTAAGAGAAATGAACTATTGCTTGTAGGAAGACACAGATCATGGAATTTAACTCCGTTTGTGAAGGGAAATTCAGACCAGAGTTCTCATCCATGAAACACACACTGTTTTAATGCAAGAAGCAAGGTCTTCTTTCCAGCGACTCCAATACAGCAAGAACCATGAGCATGCCCTGAAAAAAAAGAACTGTTTTTCCTACTCATTTGGACCATATGTAGTCCAACTCTGCTTATGAAACTGATACAAACCACAGCACCTCTTACATAAATGCTCTTTAGTTAATAGTGAGAATAGCGTTGGGTTCGTGAAGTGCGAAAAATCATTTGAGCCCAAAATTCCCTGGGTGAACCAGAAATGAATGCTAGCTTGTAGGAAGACACAGATCCTGGGGTTTAACTCCGTTTCTGAAGGGAAATTCAGACCAGAGTTCTCATCCCTGAATCACACTCTCCTTTAACGCAAGAAGCAAGCTCTTCTTTCCAGATTCAAAAATACAGCAAGAACCATGATCATGAACTGAAAAAAAGAACTGTGTTTCCTACTCATACGTACCATATGTAGTTCAACTCTGCTTATGAAACTGATACAGACCACAGCTCCTCGTACATAAATCCTCTTTAGTTAATAGTGAGAATCGCGTTGGGTTCGTGAACTGCAAAAAAACATTTGAGCCCAAAATTCACTGGATTTACCTAAGATGAACTCTTCCTTGTAGGAAGACACAGATCCTGGGGATTAACTCCGTTTCTGAAGGCAAATTCAGACCAGAATTCTCATTCTCTTCTTTCAAGCTTCTCCAATACATTAAGAACCATGAGAACTCCCAGAAGAAAAGAACTGTGTTTCCTACTAATAGGGACCATATGTAGTTCAACTCTGTTTATGAAACTGATACAAACCACAGCTCCTCTTACATAAATGCTCTTTAGTTAATAGTGAGAATCATGTTGGGTTCGTAAACTGTGAAAAATCATTTGAGCCCAAAATTTACTGGGTTAACCAGATTTGAACGCTTGCTGGTAGATAGACACAGATCCTGGGGTTTAACTCCGTATCTGAAGGGAAATTCAGACAAGAGTTCTCATCCCTGAAACACACTCTGTTTTAACGCCAGAAGCAAGCTCTTCTTTGCAGCGTCAAAAATACAGCAAGAACCATGAGCATGCCCTGAAAAAAATAACTGTGTTTCCAGATCATACAGACCATATGTAGTTCAACTCTGCTTATGAAACTGATACAAACCACAGCTCCTATTACATAAATGCTCTTTAGTTAATAGTGTTAATCATGTTTGGGTTTGTGAACTGCGAAAAATCATTTGAGCCCAAAATTCACTGGGTTTACCAGAAATGAACTCTTGCTTGTAGGAAGACACTGATCCTGCGGTTTAACTCCGTTTCTGAAGGCAAATTCAGACCAGAGTTCTCATCCCTGAAAAAAACTCTGTTTTAAGGCAAGAATCATCCTCTTATATGCAGCGTCTCCAATACAGTAAGAAATATGAGCATTCCAAGAAAAATGAAATGTGTTTCCTATGCATACAAACCATATGAAGTTAAACTCTGCTTATGAAATGATACAGACCACAGCTCCTCTTACATAAATGCTCTTTAGTTAATAGTGATAATCGTGTTGGGTTCTAGAATTGTGTAAAGTCATTTGAGCCGAAAATTCACTTTGTTTACCTTAAATGAACTCTTGCTGGTAGGAAGACACAGATCCTGGGGTTTAACTCCGTTTGTGAAGGGAAATTCAGATCAGAGTTTGCTTCCATGATACACAGCCTGTTTTAATGCAAGAAGCAAGCTCTTCTTTCCAGCGTCTCCAATACAGCAAGAACCATGAGCATGCCCTGAAAAAAAGAACTGTGTTTCCTACTCATACGGACCATAAGTAGTTCAACTCTGCTTATGAAACTGATACAAACCAGAGCTCCTCTTACATAAATGCCCTTTAGTTAATAGTGAGAATCGCGTTGGGTTTGTGAACTGTGAAATATCATTTGAGCCCAAATTCACTGGGTTAACCAGAAATGAAGGCTTTAGTGTAGGAAGACACAGATCCTGTGGTTTAACTCCGTTTCTAAAGGGTAATTCAGACCAGTGTTCTCATCCCTGAAACACACTCTGTTTTAACGAAGAAGCAAGCTCTTCTTTCCAGAGTCTATAATACAGCAAGAAAAATGAGCATACCCTGAAAAAAAGAACTGTGTTTCCTACTCATACGGACCATATGTAGTTCAACTCTGCTTATGAAACTGATACAAAACCACAGCTCCTCGTACATAAATGCTCTTTAGTTAATAGTGAGAATCATGTTTGTGTTCGTGAACAGCGAAAAATCATTTGAGCCCAAAATTCACTGGGTTTACCAGAAATGAACTCTTGCTTGTAGGAAGACACTGATCGTGGGGTTTAACTCCGTTTCTGAAGGCAAATTCAGACCAGAGTTCTCATCCCTGAAAAACACTCTGTTTTACGGTAAGAATCATCCTCCTCATTCCAGCATCTCCAATATAGTAAGAAACATGAGCATGCCCAGAAAAAAGAACTGTGTTTCCTACTCATACAGACCATATGTAGTTCAACTCTGCTTATGAAACTGATACAAACCACAGCTCCTCTTACATAAATCCTCTTTAGTTAATAGTGAGAATAGCGTTGTGTTGGTGAACTGCGAAAAATCATTTGAGCCGAAAATTCACTGGGTTTACCCGAAATGAACTCTTGCTTGTAGGAAGACACTGATCATGGGGTTTAACTCCGTTTCTGAAGGCAAATTCAGACCAGAGTTCTCGTCCATGAAAAACACTCTGTTTTAAGGCAAGAATCATCCTTTCTATGCAGCGTCTCCAAGACAGTAAGAAATATGAGCATTCCCAGAAAAAAGAAATGTGTTTCCTACTCATACAGACCATATGTAGTTAAACTCTGCTTATGAAATGATACAGACTACAGCTCCTATTACATAAATGCTCTTTAGATAATAGTGATAATTGCGCTGGGTTTTAGAACTGTGTAAAATCATTTGAGCTGAAAATTCACTTGGTTTACCAGAAATGAACTCTTGCTTGTAGGAAGACACAGATCCTGGGGTTTAACTCCGTTTCTGAAGGGAAATTCAGACCAGAGTTCTCATCCCTGAAACACACTCTGCTTTAACGCAACAAGCAAGCTCTTCTTTCCAGAGACTAAAATACAGCAAGAACCATGAGAATGCCCTTAAAAAAAGAAATGTGTTTCCTACTCATACTGACCATACATAGTTCAACTCTGCTCATGAAACTGAAAGTAACCACAGCTCATCTTACATAAATGGTCTTTAGTTAATACTGAGAATCTGTTTGGGTTGGTGAACTGTGAAAAATCATTTGAGCCCAAAATTCACTTGATTTACAAGAAATGAACTCTTGCTTGTAGGAAGTCACAGATCCTGGGGTTTAACTCCGTTTCTTAAGGGAAATGCAGACCAGAGTTCTCATCCCTGAAAAAAACTCTGTTTTAAGGCAAGAATCATCCTCTTATATGCAGCGTCTCCAATACAGTAAGAAATATGAGCATTCCAAGAAAAAAGAAACGTGTTTCCTATGCATACAAACGATATGAAGTTAAACTCTGCTTATGAAATGATACAGACCACAGCTCCTCTTACATAAATGCTCTTTAGTTAATAGTGATAATCGTGTTGGGTTCTAGAATTGTGTAAAGTCATTTGAGCCGAAAATTCACTTTGTTTACCATAAATGAACTCATGCTGGTAGGAAGACAGAGATCCTGGGGTTTAACTCCATCTGTGAAGGGAAATTCAGATCAGAGTTTGCTTCCATGATACACAGCCTGTTTTAATGCAAGAAGCAAGCTCTTCTTTCCAGCGTCTCCAATACAGCAAGAACCATGAGCATGCCCTGAAAAAAAGAACTGTGTTTCCTACTCATACGGACCATAAGTAGTTCAACTCTGCTTATGAAACTGATACAAACCAGAGCTCCTCTTAAATAAATGCCCTTTAGTTAATAGTGAGAATCGCGTTGGGTTTGTGAACTGCGAAATATCATTTGAGCCCAAAATTCACTGGGTTAACCAGAAATGAAGGCTTGATTGTAGGAAGACACAGATCCTGTGGTTTAACTCCGTTTCTGAAGGGTAATTCAGACCAGTGTTCTCATCCCTGAAACACACTCTGTTTTAACGAAGAAGCAAGCTCTTCTTTCCAGAGTCTATAATACAGCAAGAAAAATGAGCATACCCTGAAAAAAAGAACTGTGTTTCCTACTCATAGGGACAATATGTAGTTCAACTCTGCTTATGAAACTGATACAAAACCACAGCTCCTCGTACATAAATGCTCTTTAGTTAATAGTGAGAATCATGTTTGTGTTCGTGAACAGCGAAAAATCATTTGAGCCCAAAATTCACTGGGTTTACCAGAAATGAACTCTTGCTTGTAGGAAGACACTGATCGTGGGGTTTAACTCCGTTTCTGAAGGCAAATTCAGACCAGAGTTCTCATCCCTGAAAAACACTCTGTTTTACGGTAAGAATCATCCTCCTCAGTCCAGCATCTCCAATATAGTAAGAAACATGAGCATACCCTGAAAAAAAGATCTGTGTTTACTACTCATACGGAGAATAAGTAGTTCAACTCTGCTCATGAAACTGAAAGAAATCAGTTCCTCTTACATAAATGCTCTTTAGTTAATAGTGAGAATCTGTTTGGGTTGGTGAACTGTGAAAAATCATTTGAGCCCAAAATTCACTTGCTTTACCAGAAATGAACTCTTGCTTGTAGGAAGATACAGATCCTGGGGTTTAACTCCGTTTCTGAAGGGAAATGCAGACCAGAGTTCTCAACCCTCAAAAAAACTATGCTTTAAGGCAAGAATCATCCTCTTCTTTCCAGTTTCTCCAATACAGTAAGAAACATGAGCACGCCCAGAAAAAAAGTTGTGTTTCCTACTAATACGGACCTTATGTAGTTAAACTTTGCTTATGAAATGATACAGACAACAGCTCCTCTTACATAAATGCTCTTTAGTTAATAGTGATAATCTCGTTGGATTCTAGAACTGTGTAAAGTCATTTGAGCCGAAAATTGACTTGGTGTAGCAGAAATGAACTGTTGCTGGCAGGAAGACACAGATCATGGTGTTTAACTCTGATTGTGAAGGAAATTCAGACCAGAGTTCTCATCCATGAAACACACCCTGTTTTAATGCCAGAAGCAAGCTCTTCTTTCCAGCCTCTCCAATACAGCAAGTACGATGAGCATGCCCTGAAAAGAGAACTGTGTTTCCGACTCATACGGACCATATGTAGTCCACCTCTGCTTATGAAACTGATACATACCACAGCTCCTCTTACAAAAATGCTCTTTAGTTAATAGTGATAATCGACTTGGGTTCTAGAACTGTGTAAAATCATTTGAGCCAAAAATTCACTTGCTTACCAGAAATGAACACTTGCTTGTAGGAAGACACAGAACATGGGGTTTAACTCCATTTCTGAAGGGAAATTCAGACCAGAGTTCTCTTCCCTGAAACACACTCTGTTTTAACGCAAGAAGCAAGCTCTTCTTTCCAGAGTCAAAAATACAGCAAAAACAATGAGCATGCCCTGAAAAAAGAACTGTGTTTCCAGCTCATAGGGACCATATGTAGTTAAACACTGCTTATGAAACTGATATAAACCACAGCTCCTATTATATAAATGCTCTTTAGTTAATAGTGAGAATCGCGTTGGGTTCGTGAACTGTGAAAAATCATTATTGCCCAAAATTCACTGGGTTTACCAGAAAGGAACTCTTGCTTGTATGAAGACACTGATCCTGGGGTTTAACTCCGTTTCTGAAGGAAAATTAAGACCAGAGTTCTCAACACTGAAAAACACTCTGTTTTGAGGCAAGAATCATCCTCTTCTTTCCAGCGTCTCCAATGCAGTAAGAAACATGAGCATGCCCAGAAAAAAAAGAACTGTGTTTCCTACTCATACGGACCATATGTAGTTCAACTCTGCTTATGAAATGATACAGACCACAGATCCTCTTACATAAATGCTCTTTAGTTAATAGTGATAATCGCGTTGGATTCTAGAACTGTGTAAAGTCCTTTGAGCCGAAAATTGACTTGGTGTAACAGAAATGAACTCTTGCTGGCAGGAAGACACAGATCATGGGGTTTAACTGCGTTTGTGAAGGAAATTCAGACCAGAGTTCTCATCCATGAAACACACCCAGCTTTAATGCAAGAAGGAAACTCATCTTTCCAGCATCTCCAAAACAGCAAGAACCATGAGCATGCCCTGAAAAAAACAACTGTGTTTCCTAGTCATATGGACCATATGTAGATCAACTCTGCTTATGAAACTGATACAAACCACAGCTCCTCTTACATAAATGCTCTTTAGTTAATAGTGATAATCGCGTTTGGTTCTAGAACTGTGTAAAGTCATTTGAGCCGAAAATTGACTTGGTTTAGCAGAAATGAACTCTTGCTGAAAGGTCGACACAGATCATGGGGTTTAACTCCGTTTGTGAAGGAAATTCAGACCACAGTTCTCATCTATGAAACACACCCTGTTTTAATGAAAGAAGCAAGCTCATCTTTCCAGCGTCTCCAATAGAGGAAGAACCATGAGCATGCCCTGACAAAAAGAACTGTGTTTCCTACTCATACGGACCATATGTAGTTCAACTCTGCTTATGAAACTGATACAAACCACAGCTCCTCTTACATAAATGCTCTTTAGCTAATAGTGAGAATCATGTTTGTGTTTGTGAACTTCGAAAAATCATTTGAGACCAAAATTCACTGGGTTTACCAGAAATGAACTCTTGCTTGTAGGAAGACACTGATCCTGGGGTTTAACTCCGTTTATGAAGGCAAATTCAGACCAGAGTTCTCGTCCCTGTAAAACACTCTGTTTTGAGGCAAGAATCATCCTAATTTTCCAGCGTCTCCAATACAGTAAGAAACATAAGCACGCCCAGAAAAAAAGAATTGTGTTTCCTACTCATACGGACCATATGTAGTTAAAATTTGCTTATGAAATGATACAGACAACAGCTCCTCTTACATAAATGCTCTTTAGTTAATAGTGAGAATCGCGTTGGGTTCATGAACTGCGAAAAATGATTTCAGCCCAAAATTCACTGCGTTTACCAGAAATGAATTTTTGCTTGTAGGAAGACACAGATCCTGGGGTTTAACTCCATTTCTGAAGGCACATTCAGAAAAGAGTTCTCATCCCTGGAGAAAACTCTGTCTTGATGCAAGAATCATCCTCTTCTATCCAGCATCTTCAATACAGTAAGAAATATGAGCATTCCCAGAAAAAAAGAACTGTGTTTCCTACTCATACAAACCATATGTAGCTAAACTGTGCCTATGAAACTGATTCAAACCACAGCTCCTCTTACATAAATCTTCTTTAGTTAATAATGAGAATCGCGTTGGGTTCGTGAACTGTGAAAAATCATTTCAGCCCAAAATTCAGTAGATTTACCTGACATGAACTCTTGCTTTTAGGAAGACACAGGTCCTGGGGATTAACTCCGTTTCTGAAGGCAAATTCAGACCAGAATTCTCAACCTGAAAAACACTCTGTTTTGAGGCAAGAATCATCCTCTTCTTTCCAGCTTCTCCAATACAGTAAGAACAATGAGAACGCCCAGAAGAAAAGAACTGTGTTTCCTACTCATATGGACCATACATAGTTCAACTCCGCTTATGAAATGATACAGACCACAGCTCCTCTTACAAAAATGCTCTTTAGTTAATTGTGATAATCGACTTGGGTTCTAGAACTGTGTAAAATCATTTGACCCGAAAATTCACTTGGTTACCAGAAATGAACACTTGCTTGTAGTAAGACACAGAACATGGGGTTTAACTGCATTTCTGAAGGGAAATTCAGACCTGAGTTCTCATCCCTGAAACACACTCTGTTTTAATGAAAGAAGCAAGCTCATCTTTCCACCGTCTCCAATACAGTAAGAACCATTAGCATGCCCAGAACAAAAGAACTGTGTCTACTACTCATACGGACAATATGTAGTTCAACTCTGCTCATGAAACTGAAAGAAATCACAATTCCTCTTACATAAGTGCTCTTTAGTTAATAGTGAGAATCTGTTTGGGTTGGTGAACTGTGAAAAATAATTTGAGCCCAAAATTCTCTTGCTTTACCAGAAATGAACTCTTGCTTGTAGGAAGACACAGATCCTGGGGTTTAACTCCGTTTCTGAAGGGAAATTCAGACCAGAGTTCTCAACCCTGAAACACACTCTGCTTTAACGCAAGAAGCAAGCTCTTCTTTCCAGAGTCTAAAATACAGCAAGAACCATGAGCATGCCCTGAAAAAAAGTAATGTGTTTCCTGCACATACGGACCTTACGTAGTTCAACTCTGCGAATGAAAGTGCTACATACAACAGCTCCTCTTATATAAATGCTTTTTAGTTATCACTGAGAATCGCGTTGGGTTCATGAACTGCGAAAAATCATTTCAGCCCAAAATTCCCTGCGTCTACCAGAAATGAATTGTTGCTTGTAGGAAGACACACATCCTGGGGTTTAACTCCATTTCTGAAGGCACATTCAGAAAAGAGTTCTCATCCCTGCAGAAAACTCTGTTTCAAAGGCAAGAATCATACTCTTCTATCCAGCTTCTCCAATACAGTAAGAAATATGAGCATTCCCAGAAAAAAAGAACTGTGTTTCCTACTCATACAAACCATATGTAGTTAAACTCTGCTTATGAAACTGATTCAAACCACAGCTCCTCTTACATATATCCTCTTTAGTTGATAGTGAGAATCGCGTTGGGTTTGTGAACTGTAAAAAATCATTTCAGCCCAAAATTCACTAGATTTAGCTGAAATGATCTCTTTCTTTTAGGAAGACACAGATCCTGGGGATTAACTCCGTTTCTGAAGGCAAATTCAGACCAGAATTCTCAACCCTGAAAAACACTCTGTTTTGAGGCAAGAATCATCTTTTTCTTTCTAGCTTCTCCAATACAGTAAGAACCATGAGCACGCCCAGAAAAAAAGAACTGTGTTTCCTACTCATATGCACCATACGTAGTTCAACTCTGCTTATGAAATGATATGGACCACACCTCCTCTTAAAAAATGCTCTTTAGTTAATAGTGATAATCGCGTTGGGTTCTAGAACTGTGTAAAGTCATTTGAGCCGAAAATTCACTTGGTTTACCAGAAATGAACTCTTGCTGGTAGGAAGACACAGATCATGAAGTTTAACTCCGTTTGTGAAGGGAAATTCAGACCTGAGTTCTCATCCATGAAACACACCCTGTTTTAATGCAAGAAGCAATCTCTTCTTTCTAGCGCCACCAATACAGCAAGAACCATGAGCATGCCCTGAAAAAAAGAACTGTGTTTCCTACTCAGACGGAACATATGTAGTTCAACTCTGCTTATGAAACTGATACAGACCACACCTCCCCTTACATAAATGCTCTTTAGGTAATAGTGAGAATAGAGGTTGGGTTCGTGAACAGCGAAAAATCATTTTAGCCCAAAATTCACTGGGTTTACCAGAAATGAACTCTTTCTAGTAGGAAGACACAGATGCTGGGGTTTAACTCCGTTTCTGAAGGGAAATTCAGACCAGAAATCTGATCCCTGAAAAACGCTATGTTTTAAGGCATGAATCATCCTCTTCTTTCAAGCATCTCCAATACAGCAAGTACGATGAGCATGCCTTGAAAAAGAGAACTGTGATTCCTACTCATACGGACCATATGTAGTCCACCTCTGCTTATGAAACTGATACAGACCACAGCTCCTCTTACATAAATGCTCTTTAGTTAATAGTGATAATCTCGTTGGGTTCTAGAACTGTGTAAAATCATTTGATCCGAAAATTCACTTGGTTAATAGAAATGAACACTTGCTTGTAGGAAGACAAAGAACATAGGGTTTAACTGCATTTCTGAAGGGAAATTCAGACCAGAGTTCTCCTCCATGAAACACACTCTGTTTTAATGCAAGAAGCAAGCTCATCTGTCCACCGTCTCCAATATAGTAAGAACCATGAGCATGCCCAGAACAAAAGAACTGTGTCTCCTACTCATACGGACAATATGTAGTTCAACTCTGCTCATGAAACTGAAAGAAATGACAGTTCCTCTTACATAAATGCTCTTTAGTTAATAGTGAGAATCTGTTTGTGTTGGTGAACTGTGAAAAATCATTTGAGCCCAAAATTCACTTGCTTTACCAGAAATGAACTCTTGCTTGTAGGAAGACACAGATCCTGGGGTTTAACTCCGTTTCTGAAGGGAAATTCACACCAGAGTTCTCATCCCTGAAACACACTCTGCTTTAACGCAAGAAGCAAGCTCTTCTTTCCAGAGTCTAAAATACAGCAAGAACCATGAGCATGCCCTGAAAAAAAGTAATGTGTTTCCTGCACATACGGACCTTACGTAGTTCAACTCTGCGAATGAAACTGATACATACAACAGCTCCTCTTACATAAATGCTTTTTAGTTATCACTGAGAATCGCGTTGGGTTCATGAACTGCGAAAAATCATTTCAGCCCAAAATTCCCTGCGTCTACCAGAAATGAATTGTTGCTTGTAGGAAGACACACATCCTGGGGTTTAACTCCATATCTGAAGGCACATTCAGAAAAGAGTTCTCATCCCTGCAGAAAACTCTGTTTCAAAGGCAAGAATCATACTCTTCTATCCAGCTTCTCCAATACAGTAAGAAATATGAGCATTCCCAGAAAAAAAGAACTGTGTTTCCTACTCATACAAACCATATGTAGTTAAACTCTGCTTATGAAACTGATTCAAACCACAGCTCCTCTTACATAAATCCTTTTTAGTTGATAGTGAGAATCGCGTTGGGTTCACGAACTGCGAAAGATCATTTCAGCCCAAAATTCACTAGATTTAGCTGAAATGATCTCTTGCTTTAGGAAGACACAGATCCTGGGGATTAACTTCGTTTCTGAAGGCAAATTCAGACCAGAATTCTCAACCCTGAAAACCACTGTGTTTTGAGGCAAGAATCATCCTTTTCTTTCCAGCTTCTCCAATACAGTAAGAACCATGAGCACGCCCAGAAAAAAAAAACTGTGTTTCCTACACATATGGACCATACATAGTTCAACTCTGCTTATGAAATGATACAGACCACAGCTCCTCTTAAAAAATGCTCTTTAGTTAATAGTGATAATCGCGTTGGGTTCTAGAACTGTGTAAAGTCATTTGAGCCGAAAATTCACTTGGTTTACCAGAAATGAACTCTTGCTGGTAGGAAGACACAGATCATGAAGTTTAACTCCGTTTGTGAAGGGAAATTCAGACCAGAGTTCTCATCCATGAAACACACCCTGTTTTAATGCAAGAAGCAATCTCTTCTTTCTAGCGCCTCCAATACAGCAGGAACCATGAGCATGCCCTGAAAAAAAGAACTGTGTTTCCTACTCAGACGGACCATATGTAGTTCAACTCTGCTTATGAAACTGATACAGACCACACCTCCCCTTACATAAATGCTCTTTAGGTAATAGTGAGAATAGAGGTTGGGTTCGTGAACAGCGAAAAATCATTTTAGCCCAAAATTCACTGGGTTTACCAGAAATGAACTGTTCCTTGTAGGAAGACACAGATCCTGGTGTTTAACTCCGTTTCTGAAGTGAAATGCACATCAGAATTCTCATCCCTGAAAAACGCTATGTTTTAAGGCATGAATCATCCTCTTCTTTCCAGGTTCTCCAATACAGTAACAACAATAAGCATGCCAAGGAAAAAAAGAACTGTGTTTCCTACTCATAAGGACCATATGTAGTCCACCTCTGCTTATGAAACTGATACAGACAACAGCTCCTCTTACATAAATGCTCTTTAGTTAATAGTGAGAATCGCATTGGGTTCGTGAACTGCGAAAAATCATTTGAGCCCAAAATTCACTGTGTTAACCAGAAATGAACGCTTGCTTGTAGGAAGACACAGATCCTTGGGTTTAACTCCGGATCTGAAGGGAAATTCAGACCAGAGTTCTCTTCCCTGAAAAAACTCTCTGTTTTAAGGCAAGAATCATCCTCTTCTTTCCAGCTTCTCCAATACAGTAAGAACCATGAGCACGCCTAGAAGAAAAGAACTGTGTTTCCTACTCATATGGACCATATGTAGTTCAACTCTGCTTATGAAATGATACAGACCACAGCTCCTCTTACATAAATGCTCTTTAGTTAATAGTGATAATCGATTTGGGATCTAGAACTGTTTAAAGTCATCCGAGCCGAAAATTCACTTAGTTTAAGAGAAATGAACTATTGCTTGTAGGAAGACACAGATCATGGAATTTAACTCCGTTTGTGAAGGGAAATTCAGACCAGAGTTCTCATCCATGAAACACACACTGTTTTAATGCAAGAAGCAAGGTCTTCTTTCCAGCGACTCCAATACAGCAAGAACCATGAGCATGCCCTGAAAAAAAAGAACTGTTTTTCCTACTCATTTGGACCATATGTAGTCCAACTCTGCTTATGAAACTGATACAAACCACAGCACCTCTTACATAAATGCTCTTTAGTTAATAGTGAGAATAGCGTTGGGTTCGTGAAGTGCGAAAAATCATTTGAGCCCAAAATTCCCTGGGTGAACCAGAAATGAATGCTAGCTTGTAGGAAGACACAGATCCTGGGGTTTAACTCCGTTTCTGAAGGGAAATTCAGACCAGAGTTCTCATCCCTGAATCACACTCTCCTTTAACGCAAGAAGCAAGCTCTTCTTTCCAGATTCAAAAATACAGCAAGAACCATGATCATGAACTGAAAAAAAGAACTGTGTTTCCTACTCATACGTACCATATGTAGTTCAACTCTGCTTATGAAACTGATACAGACCACAGCTCCTCGTACATAAATCCTCTTTAGTTAATAGTGAGAATCGCGTTGGGTTCGTGAACTGCAAAAAAACATTTGAGCCCAAAATTCACTGGATTTACCTAAGATGAACTCTTCCTTGTAGGAAGACACAGATCCTGGGGATTAACTCCGTTTCTGAAGGCAAATTCAGACCAGAATTCTCATTCTCTTCTTTCAAGCTTCTCCAATACATTAAGAACCATGAGAACTCCCAGAAGAAAAGAACTGTGTTTCCTACTAATAGGGACCATATGTAGTTCAACTCTGTTTATGAAACTGATACAAACCACAGCTCCTCTTACATAAATGCTCTTTAGTTAATAGTGAGAATCATGTTGGGTTCGTAAACTGTGAAAAATCATTTGAGCCCAAAATTTACTGGGTTAACCAGATTTGAACGCTTGCTGGTAGATAGACACAGATCCTGGGGTTTAACTCCGTATCTGAAGGGAAATTCAGACAAGAGTTCTCATCCCTGAAACACACTCTGTTTTAACGCCAGAAGCAAGCTCTTCTTTGCAGCGTCAAAAATACAGCAAGAACCATGAGCATGCCCTGAAAAAAATAACTGTGTTTCCAGATCATACAGACCATATGTAGTTCAACTCTGCTTATGAAACTGATACAAACCACAGCTCCTATTACATAAATGCTCTTTAGTTAATAGTGTTAATCATGTTTGGGTTTGTGAACTGCGAAAAATCATTTGAGCCCAAAATTCACTGGGTTTACCAGAAATGAACTCTTGCTTGTAGGAAGACACTGATCCTGCGGTTTAACTCCGTTTCTGAAGGCAAATTCAGACCAGAGTTCTCATCCCTGAAAAAAACTCTGTTTTAAGGCAAGAATCATCCTCTTATATGCAGCGTCTCCAATACAGTAAGAAATATGAGCATTCCAAGAAAAATGAAATGTGTTTCCTATGCATACAAACCATATGAAGTTAAACTCTGCTTATGAAATGATACAGACCACAGCTCCTCTTACATAAATGCTCTTTAGTTAATAGTGATAATCGTGTTGGGTTCTAGAATTGTGTAAAGTCATTTGAGCCGAAAATTCACTTTGTTTACCTTAAATGAACTCTTGCTGGTAGGAAGACACAGATCCTGGGGTTTAACTCCGTTTGTGAAGGGAAATTCAGATCAGAGTTTGCTTCCATGATACACAGCCTGTTTTAATGCAAGAAGCAAGCTCTTCTTTCCAGCGTCTCCAATACAGCAAGAACCATGAGCATGCCCTGAAAAAAAGAACTGTGTTTCCTACTCATACGGACCATAAGTAGTTCAACTCTGCTTATGAAACTGATACAAACCAGAGCTCCTCTTACATAAATGCCCTTTAGTTAATAGTGAGAATCGCGTTGGGTTTGTGAACTGTGAAATATCATTTGAGCCCAAATTCACTGGGTTAACCAGAAATGAAGGCTTTAGTGTAGGAAGACACAGATCCTGTGGTTTAACTCCGTTTCTAAAGGGTAATTCAGACCAGTGTTCTCATCCCTGAAACACACTCTGTTTTAACGAAGAAGCAAGCTCTTCTTTCCAGAGTCTATAATACAGCAAGAAAAATGAGCATACCCTGAAAAAAAGAACTGTGTTTCCTACTCATACGGACCATATGTAGTTCAACTCTGCTTATGAAACTGATACAAAACCACAGCTCCTCGTACATAAATGCTCTTTAGTTAATAGTGAGAATCATGTTTGTGTTCATGAACAGCGAAAAATCATTTGAGCCCAAAATTCACTGGGTTTACCAGAAATGAACTCTTGCTTGTAGGAAGACACTGATCGTGGGGTTTAACTCCGTTTCTGAAGGCAAATTCAGACCAGAGTTCTCATCCCTGAAAAACACTCTGTTTTACGGTAAGAATCATCCTCCTCATTCCAGCATCTCCAATATAGTAAGAAACATGAGCATGCCCAGAAAAAAGAACTGTGTTTCCTACTCATACAGACCATATGTAGTTCAACTCTGCTTATGAAACTGATACAAACCACAGCTCCTCTTACATAAATCCTCTTTAGTTAATAGTGAGAATAGCGTTGTGTTGGTGAACTGCGAAAAATCATTTGAGCCGAAAATTCACTGGGTTTACCCGAAATGAACTCTTGCTTGTAGGAAGACACTGATCATGGGGTTTAACTCCGTTTCTGAAGGCAAATTCAGACCAGAGTTCTCGTCCATGAAAAACACTCTGTTTTAAGGCAAGAATCATCCTTTCTATGCAGCGTCTCCAAGACAGTAAGAAATATGAGCATTCCCAGAAAAAAGAAATGTGTTTCCTACTCATACAGACCATATGTAGTTAAACACTGCTTATGAAATGATACAGACTACAGCTCCTATTACATAAATGCTCTTTAGATAATAGTGATAATTGCGCTGGGTTTTAGAACTGTGTAAAATCATTTGAGCTGAAAATTCACTTGGTTTACCAGAAATGAACTCTTGCTTGTAGGAAGACACAGATCCTGGGGTTTAACTCCGTTTCTGAAGGGAAATTCAGACCAGAGTTCTCATCCCTGAAACACACTCTGCTTTAACGCAACAAGCAAGCTCTTCTTTCCAGAGACTAAAATACAGCAAGAACCATGAGAATGCCCTTAAAAAAAGAAATGTGTTTCCTACTCATACTGACCATACATAGTTCAACTCTGCTCATGAAACTGAAAGTAACCACAGCTCATCTTACATAAATGGTCTTTAGTTAATACTGAGAATCTGTTTGGGTTGGTGAACTGTGAAAAATCATTTGAGCCCAAAATTCACTTGATTTACAAGAAATGAACTCTTGCTTGTAGGAAGTCACAGATCCTGGGGTTTAACTCCGTTTCTTAAGGGAAATGCAGACCAGAGTTCTCATCCCTGAAAAAAACTCTGTTTTAAGGCAAGAATCATCCTCTTATATGCAGCGTCTCCAATACAGTAAGAAATATGAGCATTCCAAGAAAAAAGAAACGTGTTTCCTATGCATACAAACGATATGAAGTTAAACTCTGCTTATGAAATGATACAGACCACAGCTCCTCTTACATAAATGCTCTTTAGTTAATAGTGATAATCGTGTTGGGTTCTAGAATTGTGTAAAGTCATTTGAGCCGAAAATTCACTTTGTTTACCATAAATGAACTCATGCTGGTAGGAAGACAGAGATCCTGGGGTTTAACTCCATTTGTGAAGGGAAATTCAGATCAGAGTTTGCTTCCATGATACACAGCCTGTTTTAATGCAAGAAGCAAGCTCTTCTTTCCAGCGTCTCCAATACAGCAAGAACCATGAGCATGCCCTGAAAAAAAGAACTGTGTTTCCTACTCATACGGACCATAAGTAGTTCAACTCTGCTTATGAAACTGATACAAACCAGAGCTCCTCTTAAATAAATGCCCTTTAGTTAATAGTGAGAATCGCGTTGGGTTTGTGAACTGCGAAATATCATTTGAGCCCAAAATTCACTGGGTTAACCAGAAATGAAGGCTTGATTGTAGGAAGACACAGATCCTGTGGTTTAACTCCGTTTCTGAAGGGTAATTCAGACCAGTGTTCTCATCCCTGAAACACACTCTGTTTTAACGAAGAAGCAAGCTCTTCTTTCCAGAGTCTATAATACAGCAAGAAAAATGAGCATACCCTGAAAAAAAGAACTGTGTTTCCTACTCATAGGGACAATATGTAGTTCAACTCTGCTTATGAAACTGATACAAAACCACAGCTCCTCGTACATAAATGCTCTTTAGTTAATAGTGAGAATCATGTTTGTGTTCGTGAACAGCGAAAAATCATTTGAGCCCAAAATTCACTGGGTTTACCAGAAATGAACTCTTGCTTGTAGGAAGACACTGATCGTGGGGTTTAACTCCGTTTCTGAAGGCAAATTCAGACCAGAGTTCTCATCCCTGAAAAACACTCTGTTTTACGGTAAGAATCATCCTCCTCAGTCCAGCATCTCCAATATAGTAAGAAACATGAGCATACCCTGAAAAAAAGATCTGTGTTTACTACTCATACTGAGAATAAGTAGTTCAACTCTGCTCATGAAACTGAAAGAAATCAGTTCCTCTTACATAAATGCTCTTTAGTTAATAGTGAGAATCTGTTTGGGTTGGTGAACTGTGAAAAATCATTTGAGCCCAAAATTCACTTGCTTTACCAGAAATGAACTCTTGCTTGTAGGAAGATACAGATCCTGGGGTTTAACTCCGTTTCTGAAGGGAAATGCAGACCAGAGTTCTCAACCCTCAAAAAAACTATGCTTTAAGGCAAGAATCATCCTCTTCTTTCCAGTTTCTCCAATACAGTAAGAAACATGAGCACGCCCAGAAAAAAAGTTGTGTTTCCTACTAATACGGACCTTATGTAGTTAAACTTTGCTTATGAAATGATACAGACAACAGCTCCTCTTACATAAATGCTCTTTAGTTAATAGTGATAATCTCGTTGGATTCTAGAACTGTGTAAAGTCATTTGAGCCGAAAATTGACTTGGTGTAGCAGAAATGAACTGTTGCTGGCAGGAAGACACAGATCATGGTGTTTAACTCTGATTGTGAAGGAAATTCAGACCAGAGTTCTCATCCATGAAACACACCCTGTTTTAATGCCAGAAGCAAGCTCTTCTTTCCAGCCTCTCCAATACAGCAAGTACGATGAGCATGCCCTGAAAAGAGAACTGTGTTTCCGACTCATACGGACCATATGTAGTCCACCTCTGCTTATGAAACTGATACATACCACAGCTCCTCTTACAAAAATGCTCTTTAGTTAATAGTGATAATCGACTTGGGTTCTAGAACTGTGTAAAATCATTTGAGCCAAAAATTCACTTGCTTACCAGAAATGAACACTTGCTTGTAGGAAGACACAGAACATGGGGTTTAACTCCATTTCTGAAGGGAAATTCAGACCAGAGTTCTCTTCCCTGAAACACACTCTGTTTTAACGCAAGAAGCAAGCTCTTCTTTCCAGAGTCAAAAATACAGCAAAAACAATGAGCATGCCCTGAAAAAAGAACTGTGTTTCCAGCTCATAGGGACCATATGTAGTTAAACACTGCTTATGAAACTGATATAAACCACAGCTCCTATTATATAAATGCTCTTTAGTTAATAGTGAGAATCGCGTTGGGTTCGTGAACTGTGAAAAATCATTATTGCCCAAAATTCACTGGGTTTACCAGAAAGGAACTCTTGCTTGTATGAAGACACTGATCCTGGGGTTTAACTCCGTTTCTGAAGGAAAATTAAGACCAGAGTTCTCAACACTGAAAAACACTCTGTTTTGAGGCAAGAATCATCCTCTTCTTTCCAGCGTCTCCAATGCAGTAAGAAACATGAGCATGCCCAGAAAAAAAAGAACTGTGTTTCCTACTCATACGGACCATATGTAGTTCAACTCTGCTTATGAAATGATACAGACCACAGATCCTCTTACATAAATGCTCTTTAGTTAATAGTGATAATCGCGTTGGATTCTAGAACTGTGTAAAGTCCTTTGAGCCGAAAATTGACTTGGTGTAACAGAAATGAACTCTTGCTGGCAGGAAGACACAGATCATGGGGTTTAACTGCGTTTGTGAAGGAAATTCAGACCAGAGTTCTCATCCATGAAACACACCCAGCTTTAATGCAAGAAGGAAACTCATCTTTCCAGCATCTCCAAAACAGCAAGAACCATGAGCATGCCCTGAAAAAAACAACTGTGTTTCCTAGTCATATGGACCATATGTAGATCAACTCTGCTTATGAAACTGATACAAACCACAGCTCCTCTTACATAAATGCTCTTTAGTTAATAGTGATAATCGCGTTTGGTTCTAGAACTGTGTAAAGTCATTTGAGCCGAAAATTGACTTGGTTTAGCAGAAATGAACTCTTGCTGAAAGGTCGACACAGATCATGGGGTTTAACTCCGTTTGTGAAGGAAATTCAGACCACAGTTCTCATCTATGAAACACACCCTGTTTTAATGAAAGAAGCAAGCTCATCTTTCCAGCATCTCCAAAACAGCAAGAACCATGAGCATGCCCTGACAAAAAGAACTGTGTTTCCTACTCATACGGACCATATGTAGTTCAACTCTGCTTATGAAACTGATACAAACCACAGCTCCTCTTACATAAATGCTCTTTAGCTAATAGTGAGAATCATGTTTGTGTTTGTGAACTTCGAAAAATCATTTGAGACCAAAATTCACTGGGTTTACCAGAAATGAACTCTTGCTTGTAGGAAGACACTGATCCTGGGGTTTAACTCCGTTTATGAAGGCAAATTCAGACCAGAGTTCTCGTCCCTGTAAAACACTCTGTTTTGAGGCAAGAATCATCCTCTTTTTTCCAGCGTCTCCAATACAGTAAGAAACATAGGCACGCCCAGAAAAAAAGAATTGTGTTTCCTACTCATACGGACCATATGTAGTTAAAATTTGCTTATGAAATGATACAGACAACAGCTCCTCTTACATAAATGCTCGTTAGTTAATAGTGATAATCGCGTTGGATTCTAGAACTGTGTAAAGTCATTTGAGCCGAAAATTGACTTGGTGTAGCAGAAATGAACTCTTGCTAGCAGGAAGACACAGATCATGGGGTTTAACTCCGTTTGTGAAGGATATTCAGACCAGAGTTCTCATCCATGAAACACACCCTGTTTTAATGCAAGAAGCAAGAACTTCTTTCCAGTGTCTCCAATACAGCAAGTACGATGAGCATGCCCTGAAAAAGAGAACTGTGATTCCTACTCATACGGACCATATGTAGTCCACCTCTGCTTATGAAACTGATAGAGACCACAGCTCCTCTTACAAAAATGCTCTTTAGTTAATAGTGATAATCGACTTGGGTTCTAGAACTGTGTAAAATCATTTGAGCCGAAAATTCACTTGGTTACCAGAAATGAACTCTTGCTTGTAGGAAGACAAAGAACATGGGGTTTAACCGCATTTCTAAAGGGAAATTCAGACCAGAGTTCTCATCCCTGAAACACACTCTGTTTTAATGCAAGAAGCAACCGCACCTTTCCAACGTCTCCAATACAGTAAGAACCATGAGCATGCCCAGAATAAAAGAACTGTGTCTCCTACTCATACGGACAATATTTGGTACAACTCTGCTCATGAAACTGAAAGAAATCACAGTTCCTCTTACATAAATGCTCTTTTGGTAATAGTGAGAATCTGTGTGGGTTGGTGAACTGTGAAAAATTATTTGAGCCCAAAATTCACTTGCTTTACCAGAAATGAACTCTTGCTTGTAGGAAGACACAGATCCTGGGGTTTAACTCCGTTTTTGAAGGGAAATTCAGACCAGAGTTCTCATCCCTGAAACACACTCTGCTTTAACGCAAGAAGCAAGCTCTTCTTTCCAGAGTCTAAAATACAGCAAGAAACATGAGCATGCCCAGAAAAAAGAACTGTGTTTCCTACTCATAGGGACCATATGTAGTTTAACTCTCCTTATGAAACTGAAACAAACCACAGCTCCACTTACGTAAATGCTCTTTAGTTAATTGTGAGAATCGCTTTGGGTCCCTGAATTGTGTAAAATCATTTGAGCCCCAAATTCACAAAGTTTTGCAGAAATGAACTCTTGCTTGTAGGAAGACACAGGTCCTGTGGTTTAACTCCGTTTTGAATGGAAATTCAGACCAGTGTTCTCATCCATGGAACACACTCTGTTGTAACGCAAGAAGCATGCTCTTCTTTCCAGCATCTATAATACAGCAAGAACCATGAGCATGCCCAGAAAAAAAGAACTGTGTTTCCTACTCATAGGGACCATACATTGTTCAACTCTTCTTATGAAACTGATACAAACCACAGCTGCACTTACATAAATGCTCTTGAGTTAATAGTGAGAAAAGCGTTTGGTTCGTGAACTGTGTATAATCATTTGACCCCAAAATTCACTAGGTTTACCAGAAATGAACTCTTGCTTGTAGGAAGACACATATCCTGGGCTTTAACTCCGTTTCTGAAGGAAAATTCAGAGCAGTGTTCTCATCCATGAAACACACTCTGTTTTAATGCAAGAAGCAATCTCTTCTTTCGATCGTCTCTAATACAGCAAGAAACATGAGCATGCCCAGAAAAAAAGAACTGTGTTTCCTACTTATATGGACCATATGCAGTTCAACTCTACTTATGAAACTGATACAAACCACAGCTCCACTTACATAAATGCTCTTGAGTTAATAGTTAGAATCGCGTTGGGTTCGTGAACTGTGTAAAATCATTTGAGCCCAAAATTCACATAATTTCCAGAAATGAACTCTTGCTTGTAGGAAGACACAGATCATGGGCTTTAACTCCGTTTCTGAAGAGAAATTCAGAGCATTGTTCTCATCAATGAAAAACATTCTGTTTTAATGCAAGAAGTATCTCTTCTTTTAGCATCTCTAATACAGCAGGAAACATGAGCATGCCCAGAAAAAAAGAACTGTGTTTCCTACTCATATGGACCATGCGTAGTTCAACTCTGCTTATGAAATTGATACAAACCACAGCTCCACTTACATAAATGCTCTAGCGATAATAGTGAGAATCGCGTTGGGTTCGTGAACTGTGTAAAATCATTTGACCCCAAAATTCACTTGGTTTAACAGAAATGAACTCTTGCTTGTAGGAAGACACATATCCTGGGCTTTAACTCCGTTTCTGAAGGGAAATTCAGAGCAGTGTTCTCATCCATGAAACCCACTCTGTTTTAATGCAAGAAGCAATCTCTTCTTTCGAGTGTATCTAATACATCAAGAACCATGAGCATGACCAGAAAAAAAGAACTGTGTTTCCTACTCATATGGACCATGCGTAGTTCAACTCTGCTTATGAAATTGATACAAACCACAGCTCCACTTACATAAATGTTCTTTAGTTAATAGTGAGAATCGCGTTGGGTTCCAGAACTGTGTAAAATCATTTGAGCTCAAAATTCTCTTAGTTTACCAGAAATGAACTATTGCTTGCAGGAAGACACAGATCCTGTGGTTCAACTCCGTTTCTGAAGGGAACTCAGAGCTGTGTTCTCATCCATTAAACACATTCTGTTTTAACCAAAGAAGCAAGCTATTCTTTTGAGCATCTCTATTACAGCAAGAACCATGAGCATGCCGAGAAAAAAAGAACTGTATTTCCTACTCATAGGGACCATATGTATTTCAGTTCTACTTATGAAATTGATACAAACCACAGCTCCACTTACATAAATGCTCTTTAGTTAATTGTGAGAATCGCATTGGGTTATTGAACTGAGTAAAATCATTTGAGCCAAAATTCACATAGTTTTCCAGAAATGAACTCTTGCTTGTAGGAAGACACAGATACTGTGGTTTCACTCCGTTTCTGAAGGGAAATTCAGAGCAGTGTTCTCATCAATGAAACACACTCTGTTTTAATGGTAGAAGCATGCTCTTCTTTCGAGCTTCTCTAATATAGCAAGAACAATGAGCATGCCCAGAAAAAACGAACTGTGTTTCCTACTCATACAGACCATATGTCATTCAACTCTACTTATGAAACTGATACTAACCACAGCTCCACTTACATAAGTGCTCTTTAGTTAATAGTGAGAATCGCGTTGGTTTCGGGAACTGTGTAGAATCATTTGAGCCCAAAATTCAATTGGTTTACCAGAAATGAACTCTTGCATGTAGCAAGATACAGATCGTGGGCTTTAACTCCATTTTTGAAGGGAAATTCAGAGCAGTGTTCTGATCCATGATACACACTCTGTTTTAATGCAAGAAGCAAGCTCTTCTTTTGAGAGTCTCTAATACAGCAAGAAACATGAGCATGCCCAGAAAAAAGAACTGTGTTTCCTACTCATACAGACCACATGTAATTCAACTCTGTTTATGAAACTGATACAAACCACAGCTCCACTTACATAAATGCTATTTAGTTAGTTGTGAGAATTGCGTTGGGTTCGTGAACTGTGTAAAATCATTTGAGCCAAAATTCACATGGTTTACCAGAAATGAACTCTTGCTTGTAGTAAGACACAGATCCTGTGGTTAAACTCCGTGTCTGAAGGGAAATTCAGACCAGTGTTCTCATCCATGGAACACACTCTGTTGTAACACAAAACGCATGCTCTTCTTTCCAGCATCTCTACTGGAGCAAGAACCATGAGCATGCCCAGAAAAAGAACTGTGTTTCCTACTCATACGGACCATATGTAGTTCAACTCTACTTATGAAACTGATACTAACCACAGCTCCACTTACATAAATGGTACTTAGTTAATAGTGAGAATCACGTTGGGTTCGTGAACTGTGTAAAATCATGTGAGACCAAAATTCACTTGGTTTACCAGAAATGAACTCTTGCTTGTAGAAGACACAGATCCTGTGGATTAACTCCGTTTCTAAAGGGAAATTCAGAGCAGTGTTACCATCCATGAAATACAATCTGTTTTTAAAGCAAGAAGCATGCTCTTCTTTCAAGCGTCTCTAATAGAACAAGAACCATGAACATGCCGAGAAAAAAAGAAGTGTATTTCCCACTACTACGGACCATATGTAGTCCAACTCTACTTATGAAACTGATACAAAGCACAGCTCCACTTAAGTAACTGCTCTTTAGTTAATAGTTAGAATCGCGTTGGGTTCGTGAACTGTGTAAAATCATTTTAGCCCAAAATTCACTTGGTTTACCAGAAATGAATTTTTGCTTGTAGGAAGACACATATCCTGGGCTTTAAGTCCGTTTCTGAGGGGAAATTCAGACCAGTGTTCGCATCCATGGAACACACTCTGTTTTAATGGTAGCAGCATGCTCTTCTTTCGAGCGTCTCTAATACAGCAAGAAACATGAGCATGCCCAGAAAAAAAGAACTGTGTTTCCTACTCATCCGAACCATATGTAGTTCAACTCTGCTTATGAAACTGATACAAACCACAGCTCCACTTACATAAATGCTCTTGAGTTAATTGTGAGAATCGCGTTTGGTTCGTGAGCTGTGTAAAATCATTTGAGCCCAAAATTCACTTGGTTTACCAGAAAAGAATTCTTGCTTGTAGGAAGACACAGACCCTTTGGTTTAACTACATTTATGAAGGGAAATTCAGACCAGTGTTCTCATCCATGGAAAACACTCTGTTTTAACTCTAGAAGCAAGCTCTTCTTTCCAGCATCTCTAATACAGCAAGAACCATGAGCATGCCCAGAAAAAAGAACTGTGTTTCCTGCTCATACGGACCATATGTAGTTCAACTCTGCTTATGAAACTGATACAAACCACAGTTCCAATTACATGAATGCGGTTTAGTTAATGGGGAGAATGGCGTTGGGTTCGTGAACTGTGTAAAATCACTTGAGACCATAATTCACTTGGTTTACCAGAAATGAACTCTTGCTTGTAGGAAGACACATATCCTGGGCTTTAACTCCGTTTCTGAAGGGAAATTCAGAGCAGTGTTCTAATCCATGAAATACACTCTGTTTTAACGCAAAAAGCAAGCTCTTCTTTCGAACGTCTCAAATACAGCAAGAACCATGAGCATGCCCTGACAAAAAGAACTGTATTTCCTACTCAAACGGACCATATGTAGTTCAACTTTACTTATGAAACTGATACAAACCACAGCTCTACTTACATAAATGCTCTTTAGTTAATTGTGAGCATCGCGTTGGGTTCGTGAACTGTGTAAAATCATTTGAGCCCATAATTCACTTGGTTTACCAGAATTGAACTCTTGCTTGGAGGAAGACACATATCTTGTGGATTAACTTCGTTTCTGAAGAGAAATTCCAAGCACTGTTCTAATTCTTGAAATACACTCTGTTTTAATGTAAGAAGCAAGCTCTTCTTTTGAGCATCTCTAATACAGCAAGAACCATGAGCATGTCCAGAAAAAAAGAACTGTATTTCCTAATCATATGGACCATATGTAGTTCAACTCTACTTATGAAACTGGTACAAACCACAGCTGCACTTACGTAAATGCTCTTTAGTTAATTGTGAGAATCGCTTTGGATTCCTGAACTGTGTAAAATCATTTGAGCCCAAAATTCACAAAGTTTTACAGAAATGAACTCTTGCTTGTAGGAAGACACAGATCCTGTGGTTTAACTCCGTTTCTGAAGGGAAATTCAGACCAGTGATCTCAGCCATGGAACACAATCTGTTGTAACCCAAGAAGCATGTTCTTCATTCCAGCATCTCTAATACAGCAAGAACCATGAGCATGCCCAGAAAAAAAGAACTGTGTTTCCTACTCATACTGACCATATGTAGTTCACCTCTACTTATGAAAGTGATACTAACCTCAGCTCCACTTACATAAGTGCTCTTTAGTTAATAGTGAGAATCTCTTTGCGTTCGGGAACTGTGTAAAATCATTTGAGCCCAAAATTCACTTGGTTTACCAGAAATGAACTATTGCTTGTATCAATACACAGATCCTGGGCTTTAACTCTGTTTCTGCAGGGAAATTCAGAGCAGTGTTCTCATCAATGAAACACACTCTGTTTTAACGCAAGAATCAAGGTATTCTTTCCAGCATCTCTATTACATCAAGAACCTTGAGCATGCCCAGAAAAAAACAACTGTGTTTCCTACTCATACGGAACATTTGTACTTCATAACTACTTATGAAACTGATACAAACCACAGCTCCACTTACCTAAATGCTCTTTAGTTAATTGTGAGAATCGCTTTGGGTTCCTGAACTGTGTAAAATCATTTGAGCCCAAACTTCACATAGTTTTCCAGAAATGAAAACTTTGCTTGTAGGAAGACACAGATCCTGTGGTTTAAATCCGTTTCTGAAGGGAAATTCAGACCAGTGTTCTCATCCATGGAACACACTCTGTTGTAACGCAAGAAGCATGCTCTTCTTTCCAAGATCTCTAATACAGCGAGAACCATGAGCATGCCCAGAAAAAAATAACTGTGTTTCCATCTCATAGGGACCATATGTAGTTCAAATCTGTTTATGAAACTGATACAAACCACAGCTCCACTTACATAAATGCTCTTTAGTTAATAGTGAGAATCGCATTGTGTTCGTGAACTGTGTAAAACAATTTGAGCCCAAAATTAAATTGGTTTACCAGAAATGTACTCTTGCTTGTAGGAAAACACAGATCCTGGACTTTAACTCCGTTTCTGAAGGGAAATTCAGAGCAGTATTCTCATCCATGAAACACACTCTGTTTTAATGCATGAACCAATCTCTTCTTTCGAGCGCCTCTAATACAGCAAGAAACATGAGCATGCCCAGAAAAAAAGAACTGTGTTTCCTACTCATCCGAACCATATGTAGTTCAACTCTGCTTATGAAACTGATACAAACCACAGCTCCACTTACATAAATGCTCTTGAGTTAATTGTGAGAATCGCGTTTGGTTCGTGAGCTGTGTAAAATCATTTGAGCCCAAAATTCACTTGGTTTACCAGAAAAGAATTCTTGCTTGTAGGAAGACACAGACCCTTTGGTTTAACTACATTTATGAAGGGAAATTCAGACCAGTGTTCTCATCCATGGAAAACACTCTGTTTTAACTCTAGAAGCAAGCTCTTCTTTCCAGCATCTCTAATACAGCAAGAACCATGAGCATGCCCAGAAAAAAGAACTGTGTTTCCTGCTCATACGGACCATATGTAGTTCAACTCTGCTTATGAAACTGATACAAACCACAGTTCCAATTACATGAATGCGGTTTAGTTAATGGGGAGAATGGCGTTGGGTTCCTGAACTGTGTAAAATCACTTGAGACCATAATTCACTTGGTTTACCAGAAATGAACTCTTGCTTGTAGGAAGACACATATCCTGGGCTTTAACTCCGTTTCTGAAGGGAAATTCAGAGCAGTGTTCTAATCCATGAAACACACTCTGTTTTAACGCAAAAAGCAAGCTCTTCTTTCGAACGTCTCAAATACAGCAAGAACCATGAGCATGCCCTGAAAAAAAGAACTGTATTTCCTACTCAAACGGACCATATGTAGTTCAACTTTACTTATGAAACTCATACAAACCACAGCTCTACTTACATAAATGCTCTTTAGTTAATTGTGAGCATCGCGTTGGGTTCGTGAACTGTGTAAAATCATTTGAGCCCATAATTCACTTGGTTTACCAGAATTGAACTCTTGCTTGGAGGAAGACACATATCTTGTGGATTAACTTCGTTTCTGAAGAGAAATTCCAAGCACTGTTCTAATTCTTGAAATACACTCTGTTTTAATGTAAGAAGCAAGCTCTTCTTTTGAGCATCTCTAATACAGCAAGAACCATGAGCATGTCCAGAAAAAAAGAACTGTATTTCCTAATCATATGGACCATATGTAGTTCAACTCTACTTATGAAACTGGTACAAACCACAGCTGCACTTACGTAAATGCTCTTTAGTTAATTGTGAGAATCGCTTTGGATTCCTGAACTGTGTAAAATCATTTGAGCCCAAAATTCACAAAGTTTTACAGAAATGAACTCTTGCTTGTAGGAAGACACAGATCCTGTGGTTTAACTCCGTTTCTGAAGGGAAATTCAGACCAGTGATCTCAGCCATGGAACACAATCTGTTGTAACCCAAGAAGCATGTTCTTCATTCCAGCATCTCTAATACAGCAAGAACCATGAGCATGCCCAGAAAAAAAGAACTGTGTTTCCTACTCATACTGACCATATGTAGTTCACCTCTACTTATGAAAGTGATACTAACCTCAGCTCCACTTACATAAGTGCTCTTTAGTTAATAGTGAGAATCTCTTTGCGTTCGGGAACTGTGTAAAATCATTTGAGCCCAAAATTCACTTGGTTTACCAGAAATGAACTATTGCTTGTAGCAATACACAGATCCTGGGCTTTAACTCTGTTTCTGCAGGGAAATTCAGAGCAGTGTTCTCATCAATGAAACACACTCTGTTTTAACGCAAGAATCAAGGTATTCTTTCCAGCATTTCTATTACATCAAGAACCTTGAGCATGCCCAGAAAAAAACAACTGTGTTTCCTACTCATATGGAACATTTGTACTTCATAACTACTTATGAAACTGATACAAACCACAGCTCCACTTACCTAAATGCTCTTTAGTTAATTGTGAGAATCGCTTTGGGTTCCTGAACTGTGTAAAATCATTTGAGCCCAAACTTCACATAGTTTTCCAGAAATGAAAACTTTGCTTGTAGGAAGACACAGATCCTGTGGTTTAAATCCGTTTCTGAAGGGAAATTCAGACCAGTGTTCTCATCCATGGAACACACTCTGTTGTAACGCAAGAAGCATGCTCTTCTTTCCAAGATCTCTAATACAGCGAGAACCATGAGCATGCCCAGAAAAAAATAACTGTGTTTCCATCTCATAGGGACCATATGTAGTTCAAATCTGTTTATGAAACTGATACAAACCACAGCTCCACTTACATAAATGCTCTTTAGTTAATAGTGAGAATCGCATTGTGTTCGTGAACTGTGTAAAACAATTTGAGCCCAAAATTAAATTGGTTTACCAGAAATGTACTCTTGCTTGTAGGAAAACACAGATCCTGGGCTTTAACTCCGTTTCTGAAGGGAAATTCAGAGCAGTATTCTCATCCATGAAACACACTCTGTTTTAATGCATGAACCAATCTCTTCTTTCGAGCGTCTCTAATACAGCAAGAAACATGAGCATGCCCAGAAAAAAAGAACTGTGTTTCCTACTCATCCGAACCATATGTAGTTCAACTCTGCTTATGAAACTGATACAAACCACAGCTCCACTTACATAAATGCTCTTGAGTTAATTGTGAGAATCGCGTTTGGTTCGTGAGCTGTGTAAAATCATTTGAGCCCAAAATTCACTTGGTTTACCAGAAAAGAATTCTTGCTTGTAGGAAGACACAGACCCTTTGGTTTAACTACATTTATGAAGGGAAATTCAGACCAGTGTTCTCATCCATGGAAAACACTCTGTTTTAACTCTAGAAGCAAGCTCTTCTTTCCAGCATCTCTAATACAGCAAGAACCATGAGCATGCCCAGAAAAAAGAACTGTGTTTCCTGCTCATATGGACCATATGTAGTTCAACTCTGCTTATGAAACTGATACAAACCACAGTTCCAATTACATGAATGCGGTTTAGTTAATGGGGAGAATGGCGTTGGGTTCGTGAACTGTGTAAAATCACTTGAGACCATAATTCACTTGGTTTACCAGAAATGAACTCTTGCTTGTAGGAAGACACATATCCTGGGCTTTAACTCCGTTTCTGAAGGGAAATTCAGAGCAGTGTTCTAATCCATGAAACACACTCTGTTTTAACGCAAAAAGCAAGCTCTTCTTTCGAACGTCTCAAATACAGCAAGAACCATGAGCATGCCCTGAAAAAAACAACTGTATTTCCTACTCAAACGGACCATATGTAGTTCAACTTTACTTATGGAACTGATACAAACCACAGCTCTACTTACATAAATGCTCTTTAGTTAATTGTGAGCATCGCGTTGGGTTCGTGAACTGTGTAAAATCATTTGAGCCCATAATTCACTTGGTTTACCAGAATTGAACTCTTGCTTGGAGGAAGACACATATCTTGTGGATTAACTTCGTTTCTGAAGAGAAATTCCGAGCACTGTTCTAATTCTTGAAATACACTCTGTTTTAATGTAAGAAGCAAGCTCTTCTTTTGAGCATCTCTAATACAGCAAGAAACATGAGCATGTCCAGAAAAAAAGAACTGTATTTCCTAATCATATGGACCATATGTAGTTCAACTCTACTTATGAAACTGGTACAAACCACAGCTGCACTTACGTAAATGCTCTTTAGTTAATTGTGAGAATCGCTTTGGATTCCTGAACTGTGTAAAATCATTTGAGCCCAAAATTCACAAAGTTTTACAGAAATGAACTCTTGCTTGTAGGAAGACACAGATCCTGTGGTTTAACTCCGTTTCTGAAGGGAAATTCAGACCAGTGATCTCAGCCATGGAACACAATCTGTTGTAACCCAAGAAGCATGTTCTTCATTCCAGCATCTCTAATACAGCAAGAACCATGAGCATGCCCAGAAAAAAAGAACTGTGTTTCCTACTCATACTGACCATATGTAGTTCACCTCTACTTATGAAAGTGATACTAACCTCAGCTCCACTTACATAAGTGCTCTTTAGTTAATAGTGAGAATCTCTTTGCGTTCGGGAACTGTGTAAAATCATTTGAGCCCAAAATTCACTTGGTTTACCAGAAATGAACTATTGCTTGTAGCAATACACAGATCCTGGGCTTTAACTCTGTTTCTGCAGGGAAATTCAGAGCAGTGTTCTCATCAATGAAACACACTCTGTTTTAACGCAAGAATCAAGGTATTCTTTCCAGCATCTCTATTACATCAAGAACCTTGAGCATGCCCAGAAAAAAACAACTGTGTTTCCTACTCATATGGAACATTTGTACTTCATAACTACTTATGAAACTGATACAAACCACAGCTCCACTTACCTAAATGCTCTTTAGTTAATTGTGAGAATCGCTTTGGGTTCCTGAACTGTGTAAAATCATTTGAGCCCAAACTTCACATAGTTTTCCAGAAATGAAAACTTTGCTTGTAGGAAGACAGAGATCCTGTGGTTTAAATCCGTTTCTGAAGGGAAATTCAGACCAGTGTTCTCATCCATGGAACACACTCTGTTGTAACGCAAGAAGCATGCTCTTCTTTCCAAGATCTCTAATACAGCGAGAACCATGAGCATGCCCAGAAAAAAATAACTGTGTTTCCATCTCATAGGGACCATATGTAGTTCAAATCTGTTTATGAAACTGATACAAACCACAGCTCCACTTACATAAATGCTCTTTAGTTAATAGTGAGAATCGCATTGTGTTCGTGAACTGTGTAAAACAATTTGAGCCCAAAATTAAATTGGTTTACCAGAAATGTACTCTTGCTTGTAGGAAAACACAGATCCTGGGCTTTAACTCCGTTTCTGAAGGGAAATTCAGAGCAGTATTCTCATCCATGAAACACACTCTGTTTTAATGCATGAACCAATCTCTTCTTTCGAGCGTCTCTAATACAGCAAGAAACATGAGCATGCCCAGAAAAAAAGAACTGTGTTTCCTACTCATCCGAACCATATGTAGTTCAACTCTGCTTATGAAACTGATACAAACCACAGCTCCACTTACATAAATGCTCTTGAGTTAATTGTGAGAATCGCGTTTGGTTCGTGAGCTGTGTAAAATCATTTGAGCCCAAAATTCACTTGGTTTACCAGAAAAGAATTCTTGCTTGTAGGAAGACACAGACCCTTTGGTTTAACTACATTTATGAAGGGAAATTCAGACCAGTGTTCTCATCCATGGAAAACACTCTGTTTTAACTCTAGAAGCAAGCTCTTCTTTCCAGCATCTCTAATACAGCAAGAACCATGAGCATGCCCAGAAAAAAGAACTGTGTTTCCTGCTCATATGGACCATATGTAGTTCAACTCTGCTTATGAAACTGATACAAACCACAGTTCCAATTACATGAATGCGGTTTAGTTAATGGGGAGAATGGCGTTGGGTTCCTGAACTGTGTAAAATCACTTGAGACCATAATTCACTTGGTTTACCAGAAATGAACTCTTGCTTGTAGGAAGACACATATCCTGGGCTTTAACTCCGTTTCTGAAGGGAAATTCAGAGCAGTGTTCTAATCCATGAAACACACTCTGTTTTAACGCAAAAAGCAAGCTCTTCTTTCGAACGTCTCAAATACAGCAAGAACCATGAGCATGCCCTGAAAAAAAGAACTGTATTTCCTACTCAAACGGACCATATGTAGTTCAACTTTACTTATGAAACTCATACAAACCACAGCTCTACTTACATAAATGCTCTTTAGTTAATTGTGAGCATCGCGTTGGGTTCGTGAACTGTGTAAAATCATTTGAGCCCATAATTCACTTGGTTTACCAGAATTGAACTCTTGCTTGGAGGAAGACACATATCTTGTGGATTAACTTCGTTTCTGAAGAGAAATTCCAAGCACTGTTCTAATTCTTGAAATACACTCTGTTTTAATGTAAGAAGCAAGCTCTTCTTTTGAGCATCTCTAATACAGCAAGAACCATGAGCATGTCCAGAAAAAAAGAACTGTATTTCCTAATCATATGGACCATATGTAGTTCAACTCTACTTATGAAACTGGTACAAACCACAGCTGCACTTACGTAAATGCTCTTTAGTTAATTGTGAGAATCGCTTTGGATTCCTGAACTGTGTAAAATCATTTGAGCCCAAAATTCACAAAGTTTTACAGAAATGAACTCTTGCTTGTAGGAAGACACAGATCCTGTGGTTTAACTCCGTTTCTGAAGGGAAATTCAGACCAGTGATCTCAGCCATGGAACACAATCTGTTGTAACCCAAGAAGCATGTTCTTCATTCCAGCATCTCTAATACAGCAAGAACCATGAGCATGCCCAGAAAAAAAGAACTGTGTTTCCTACTCATACTGACCATATGTAGTTCACCTCTACTTATGAAAGTGATACTAACCTCAGCTCCACTTACATAAGTGCTCTTTAGTTAATAGTGAGAATCTCTTTGCGTTCGGGAACTGTGTAAAATCATTTGAGCCCAAAATTCACTTGGTTTACCAGAAATGAACTATTGCTTGTAGCAATACACAGATCCTGGGCTTTAACTCTGTTTCTGCAGGGAAATTCAGAGCAGTGTTCTCATCAATGAAACACACTCTGTTTTAACGCAAGAATCAAGGTATTCTTTCCAGCATCTCTATTACATCAAGAACCTTGAGCATGCCCAGAAAAAAACAACTGTGTTTCCTACTCATATGGAACATTTGTACTTCATAACTACTTATGAAACTGATACAAACCACAGCTCCACTTACCTAAATGCTCTTTAGTTAATTGTGAGAATCGCTTTGGGTTCCTGAACTGTGTAAAATCATTTGAGCCCAAACTTCACATAGTTTTCCAGAAATGAAAACTTTGCTTGTAGGAAGACACAGATCCTGTGGTTTAAATCCGTTTCTGAAGGGAAATTCAGACCAGTGTTCTCATCCATGGAACACACTCTGTTGTAACGCAAGAAGCATGCTCTTCTTTCCAAGATCTCTAATACAGCGAGAACCATGAGCATGCCCAGAAAAAAATAACTGTGTTTCCATCTCATAGGGACCATATGTAGTTCAAATCTGTTTATGAAACTGATACAAACCACAGCTCCACTTACATAAATGCTCTTTAGTTAATAGTGAGAATCGCATTGTGTTCGTGAACTGTGTAAAACAATTTGAGCCCAAAATTAAATTGGTTTACCAGAAATGTACTCTTGCTTGTAGGAAAACACAGATCCTGGGCTTTAACTCCGTTTCTGAAGGGAAATTCAGAGCAGTATTCTCATCCATGAAACACACTCTGTTTTAATGCATGAACCAATCTCTTCTTTCGAGCGTCTCTAATACAGCAAGAAACATGAGCATGCCCAGAAAAAAAGAACTGTGTTTCCTACTCATCCGAACCATATGTAGTTCAACTCTGCTTATGAAACTGATACAAACCACAGCTCCACTTACATAAATGCTCTTGAGTTAATTGTGAGAATCGCGTTTGGTTCGTGAGCTGTGTAAAATCATTTGAGCCCAAAATTCACTTGGTTTACCAGAAAAGAATTCTTGCTTGTAGGAAGACACAGACCCTTTGGTTTAACTACATTTATGAAGGGAAATTCAGACCAGTGTTCTCATCCATGGAAAACACTCTGTTTTAACTCTAGAAGCAAGCTCTTCTTTCCAGCATCTCTAATACAGCAAGAACCATGAGCATGCCCAGAAAAAAGAACTGTGTTTCCTGCTCATATGGACCATATGTAGTTCAACTCTGCTTATGAAACTGATACAAACCACAGTTCCAATTACATGAATGCGGTTTAGTTAATGGGGAGAATGGCGTTGGGTTCGTGAACTGTGTAAAATCACTTGAGACCATAATTCACTTGGTTTACCAGAAATGAACTCTTGCTTGTAGGAAGACACATATCCTGGGCTTTAACTCCGTTTCTGAAGGGAAATTCAGAGCAGTGTTCTAATCCATGAAACACACTCTGTTTTAACGCAAAAAGCAAGCTCTTCTTTCGAACGTCTCAAATACAGCAAGAACCATGAGCATGCCCTGAAAAAAACAACTGTATTTCCTACTCAAACGGACCATATGTAGTTCAACTTTACTTATGGAACTGATACAAACCACAGCTCTACTTACATAAATGCTCTTTAGTTAATTGTGAGCATCGCGTTGGGTTCGTGAACTGTGTAAAATCATTTGAGCCCATAATTCACTTGGTTTACCAGAATTGAACTCTTGCTTGGAGGAAGACACATATCTTGTGGATTAACTTCGTTTCTGAAGAGAAATTCCGAGCACTGTTCTAATTCTTGAAATACACTCTGTTTTAATGTAAGAAGCAAGCTCTTCTTTTGAGCATCTCTAATACAGCAAGAAACATGAGCATGTCCAGAAAAAAAGAACTGTATTTCCTAATCATATGGACCATATGTAGTTCAACTCTACTTATGAAACTGGTACAAACCACAGCTGCACTTACGTAAATGCTCTTTAGTTAATTGTGAGAATCGCTTTGGATTCCTGAACTGTGTAAAATCATTTGAGCCCAAAATTCACAAAGTTTTACAGAAATGAACTCTTGCTTGTAGGAAGACACAGATCCTGTGGTTTAACTCCGTTTCTGAAGGGAAATTCAGACCAGTGATCTCAGCCATGGAACACAATCTGTTGTAACCCAAGAAGCATGTTCTTCATTCCAGCATCTCTAATACAGCAAGAACCATGAGCATGCCCAGAAAAAAAGAACTGTGTTTCCTACTCATACTGACCATATGTAGTTCACCTCTACTTATGAAAGTGATACTAACCTCAGCTCCACTTACATAAGTGCTCTTTAGTTAATAGTGAGAATCTCTTTGCGTTCGGGAACTGTGTAAAATCATTTGAGCCCAAAATTCACTTGGTTTACCAGAAATGAACTATTGCTTGTAGCAATACACAGATCCTGGGCTTTAACTCTGTTTCTGCAGGGAAATTCAGAGCAGTGTTCTCATCAATGAAACACACTCTGTTTTAACGCAAGAATCAAGGTATTCTTTCCAGCATCTCTATTACATCAAGAACCTTGAGCATGCCCAGAAAAAAACAACTGTGTTTCCTACTCATATGGAACATTTGTACTTCATAACTACTTATGAAACTGATACAAACCACAGCTCCACTTACCTAAATGCTCTTTAGTTAATTGTGAGAATCGCTTTGGGTTCCTGAACTGTGTAAAATCATTTGAGCCCAAACTTCACATAGTTTTCCAGAAATGAAAACTTTGCTTGTAGGAAGACAGAGATCCTGTGGTTTAAATCCGTTTCTGAAGGGAAATTCAGACCAGTGTTCTCATCCATGGAACACACTCTGTTGTAACGCAAGAAGCATGCTCTTCTTTCCAAGATCTCTAATACAGCGAGAACCATGAGCATGCCCAGAAAAAAATAACTGTGTTTCCATCTCATAGGGACCATATGTAGTTCAAATCTGTTTATGAAACTGATACAAACCACAGCTCCACTTACATAAATGCTCTTTAGTTAATAGTGAGAATCGCATTGTGTTCGTGAACTGTGTAAAACAATTTGAGCCCAAAATTAAATTGGTTTACCAGAAATGTACTCTTGCTTGTAGGAAAACACAGATCCTGGGCTTTAACTCCGTTTCTGAAGGGAAATTCAGAGCAGTATTCTCATCCATGAAACACACTCTGTTTTAATGCATGAACCAATCTCTTCTTTCGAGCGTCTCTAATACAGCAAGAAACATGAGCATGCCCAGAAAAAAAGAACTGTGTTTCCTACTCATCCGAACCATATGTAGTTCAACTCTGCTTATGAAACTGATACAAACCACAGCTCCACTTACATAAATGCTCTTGAGTTAATTGTGAGAATCGCGTTTGGTTCGTGAGCTGTGTAAAATCATTTGAGCCCAAAATTCACTTGGTTTACCAGAAAAGAATTCTTGCTTGTAGGAAGACACAGACCCTTTGGTTTAACTACATTTATGAAGGGAAATTCAGACCAGTGTTCTCATCCATGGAAAACACTCTGTTTTAACTCTAGAAGCAAGCTCTTCTTTCCAGCATCTCTAATACAGCAAGAACCATGAGCATGCCCAGAAAAAAGAACTGTGTTTCCTGCTCATATGGACCATATGTAGTTCAACTCTGCTTATGAAACTGATACAAACCACAGTTCCAATTACATGAATGCGGTTTAGTTAATGGGGAGAATGGCGTTGGGTTCCTGAACTGTGTAAAATCACTTGAGACCATAATTCACTTGGTTTACCAGAAATGAACTCTTGCTTGTAGGAAGACACATATCCTGGGCTTTAACTCCGTTTCTGAAGGGAAATTCAGAGCAGTGTTCTAATCCATGAAACACACTCTGTTTTAACGCAAAAAGCAAGCTCTTCTTTCGAACGTCTCAAATACAGCAAGAACCATGAGCATGCCCTGAAAAAAAGAACTGTATTTCCTACTCAAACGGACCATATGTAGTTCAACTTTACTTATGAAACTCATACAAACCACAGCTCTACTTACATAAATGCTCTTTAGTTAATTGTGAGCATCGCGTTGGGTTCGTGAACTGTGTAAAATCATTTGAGCCCATAATTCACTTGGTTTACCAGAATTGAACTCTTGCTTGGAGGAAGACACATATCTTGTGGATTAACTTCGTTTCTGAAGAGAAATTCCAAGCACTGTTCTAATTCTTGAAATACACTCTGTTTTAATGTAAGAAGCAAGCTCTTCTTTTGAGCATCTCTAATACAGCAAGAACCATGAGCATGTCCAGAAAAAAAGAACTGTATTTCCTAATCATATGGACCATATGTAGTTCAACTCTACTTATGAAACTGGTACAAACCACAGCTGCACTTACGTAAATGCTCTTTAGTTAATTGTGAGAATCGCTTTGGATTCCTGAACTGTGTAAAATCATTTGAGCCCAAAATTCACAAAGTTTTACAGAAATGAACTCTTGCTTGTAGGAAGACACAGATCCTGTGGTTTAACTCCGTTTCTGAAGGGAAATTCAGACCAGTGATCTCAGCCATGGAACACAATCTGTTGTAACCCAAGAAGCATGTTCTTCATTCCAGCATCTCTAATACAGCAAGAACCATGAGCATGCCCAGAAAAAAAGAACTGTGTTTCCTACTCATACTGACCATATGTAGTTCACCTCTACTTATGAAAGTGATACTAACCACAGCTCCACTTACATAAGTGCTCTGTAGTTAATAGTGAGAATCTCTTTGCGTTTGGGAACTGTGTAAAATCATTTGAGCCCAAAATTCACTTGGTTTACCAGAAATGAACTATTGCTTATAGCAATACACAGATCCTGGGCTTTAACTCTGTTTCTGAAGGGAAATTCAGAGCAGTGTTCTCATCAATGAAACACACTCTGTTTTAACGCAAGAATCAAGGTATTCTTTCCAGCATCTCTATTACATCAAGAACCTTGAGCATGCCCAGAAAAAAAGAATTGTGTTTCCTACTCATACAGAATATTTGTACTTCATAACTACTTATGAAACTGATACAAACCACAGCTCCACTTACCTAAATGCTCTTTAGTTAATTGTGAGAATCGCTTTGGTTTCCTGAACTGTGTAAAATCATTTGAGCCCAAACTTCACATAGTTTTCCAGAAATGAAAACTTTGCTTGTAGGAAGACACAGATCCTGTGGTTTAACTCCGTTTCTGAAGGGAAATTCAGACCAGTGTTCTCATCCATGGAACACACTCTGTTGTAACGCAAGAAGCATGCTCTTCTTTCCAAGATCTCTAATACAGCGAGAACCATGAGCATGCCCAGAAAAAAATAACTGTGTTTCCATCTCATAGGGACCATATGTAGTTCAAATCTGTTTATGAAACTGATACAAACCACAGCTCCACTTACATAAATGCTCTATAGTTAATAGTGAGAATCGCATTGTGTTCGTGAACTGTGTAAAACAATTTGAGCACAAAATTCATTTGGTTTACCAGAAATGTACTCTTGCTTGCAGGAAAACACAGATCCTGGGCTTTAACTCCGTTTATGAAGGGAAATTCAGAGCTGTATTCTCATCCATGAATCACACTCTGTTTTAATGCAAAAACCAATCTCTTCTTTCAAGCGTCTCTAATACAGCAAGAAACATGAGCATGCCCAGAAAAAAAGAACTGTGTTTCCTACTCATACGGACCACACGTAGTTCAACTCTGCTTATGAAACTGATACAGAGCACAGCTCCACTTATATAAATGTTCTTTAGTTAATAGTGAGAATCGCGTTGGATTCGTGAACTGTGTAAAATATTTGAGCTCAAAATTTACTCGGTTTACCAGAAATGAATTCTTTATGTAGGAAGACACAGATCCTGTGGTTTAACTCCATTTATGAAGGGAAATTCAGAGCAGTATTCTCATCCATGAAACACACTCTGTTTTAATGCATGAACCAATGTCTTCTTTCCAGCGTCTCTAATACAGCAAGAGACATGAGCATGCCCAGAAAAAAAGAACTGTGTTTCCTACTCATACGAACCATACGTAGTTCAACTCTACTTATGAAACTGATACAAACCACAGCTCCACTTACATAAATGATCTTTAGTTAATTGTGAGAATCGCGTTTGGTTCGTGAGCTGTGTAAAATCATTTGAGCCCAAAATTCACTTGGTTTACCAGAAATGAATTCTTGCTTGTAGGAAGACACAGACCCTTTAGTTTAACTACATTTATGAAGGGAAATTCAGACCAGTGTTCTCATCCATGGAAAACACTCTGTTTTAACTCTAGAAGCAAGCTCTTCTTTCCAGCATCTCTAATACAGCAAGAAACATGAGCATGCCCAGAAAAAAGAACTGTATTTCCTACTCATATGGACCATATGTAATTCAACTCTACTTATGGAAATGGTACAAACCACAGCTCCACTTACGTAAATGCTCTTTAGTTAATTGTGAGAATCGCTTTGGGTTCCTGAACTGTGTAAAATAATTTGAGCCGAAAATTCACTTGGTTTACCAGAAATGAACTCTTGTTTGGAGGAAGACACATATCCTGTGGATTAACTCCGTTTCTTAAGGGAAATTCAGAACATTGTTCTCATCCATGAAAAACACTATGTTTTAACGCAAGAAGCAAGCTCTTCTTTTGAGCGTCTCTAATACAGCAAGAACCATGAGAATGCCCAGAAAAAAAGAACTGTGTTTCCTACTCATACGGACCACACGTAGTACAACTCTGCTTATGAAACTGATACAAACCACAGCTCCACTTACATAAATGCTCTTTAGTTAATAGTGAGATTCTCGTTGGATTCGTGAACTGTGTAAAATCATTTGAGCCAAAAATTCACTTGGTTTACCAGAAATGAACTCTTGCTTGTAGGAAGACACAGATCCTGGGCTTTAACTCTGTTTCTGAAGGTCAATTCAGAGCAGTGTTCTCATCCATGAAACACGCTCTGTTTTAATGCTAGAAGCATGCTCTTCTTTTGAGCGTCTCTAATATAGCAAGAAGCATGAGCATGCCCAGAAAAAAAGAACTGTGTTTCCTACTCATAGGGACCATATGTAGTTCAACTCTACTCATGGAACTGATACTAACCACAGCTCCACTTACATAAATTCTCTTTAGTTAATAGTGAGAATCGCGTTGGTTTCGGGAATTGTGTAACATCATTTGAGCCCAAAATTCACTTGGTTTACCAGAAATGAACTCTTGCTTGTATCAAGACACAGATCCTGTGGTTTAACTCCGTTTTTGATGGGAAATTAAGACCAGTGTTCTCATCCATGGAACACACTCTGTTTTAACGCAAGAAGCAAGCTCTTCTTTCCGGCATTTCTAATACAGAAGGAACCATGAGCACGCCGAGAAAAAAGAACTGTATTTCCTGCTCATATGGACCATATATAGTTCAACTCTACTTATGAAACTGATACAAACCTCAGCTCCACTTACATATATGCTCTTTAGTTAATTGTGAGAATCGCTTTGGGTTCCTGAACTGTGTAAAATCATTTGAGACCCAAATTACATAGTTTTCCAGAAATAAACTCTTGCTTGTAGGAAGACACAGATCCTGTGGTTTAACTCCGTTTCTGAAGGGAAATTCAGACCAGTGTTCTCATCCATGGAAAACACTCTGTTTTAACTCAAGAAGCAAGCTCTTCTTTCAGGCATCTCTAATACAGCATTAACCATGAGTATGCCCAGAGTAAAAGAACTTTGTTTCCTGCTCATACAGACTATAAGTAGTTCAACTCTGCTTATGAAATTGATACAAAACACAGCTCCAATTACATATATGCTGTTTAGTTACTTGTGAGAATGGCGTTGGGTTCGTGAACTATGTAAAATATTTGAGCCCAAAATTCACTTGGTTTACCAGAAATGAACTCTTGCTTGTAGGAAGACACAGATACTTGGGATTAACTCCGTTTCTGAATGGAAATTCAGAGCAGTGTTCTCATCCATGAAACACACTCTGTTTTAACGCAAGAAGCAAGCTCTTCTTTTGAGCGTCTCTAATACAGCAAGAACCATGAGAATGCCCAGAAAAAAAGAACTGTGTTTCCTACTCATACGGACCACACGTAGTACAACTCTGCTTATGAAACTGATACAAACCACAGCTCCACTTACATAAATGCTCTTTAGTTAATAGTGAGATTCGCGTCGGATTCGTGAACTGTGTAAAATCTTTTGATACCCAAATTCACATAGTTTTCCAGAAATGAACTCTTGCTTGTAGGAAGACACAGATCCTGGGCTTTAACTCCGTTACTGAAGGGAAATTCAGAGCAGTATTCTCATCCATTAAACACACTCTGTTTTAGTGCAAGAAGCAAGCTCTTCTTTCGAGCATCTCTAATACAGCAAGAAACATGAGCATGCCCAGAAAAAAAGAACTGTGTTTCCTACTCATACGGACCACACGTAGTTTAACTCTGCTTATGAAACTGATACAAACCAGAGCTCCACTTACAAAATGCTCTTTAGTTAATAGTGAGAATCTCGTTGGATTCGTGAACTGTGTAAAATCACTTGAGCCCAAAATTCACTTGGTTTACCAGAAATGAACTCTTGCTGTAGGAAGACACAGATCTTGGGCTTCAACTCCGTTTCTGAAGGGAAATTCAGAGCAGTGTTCTCATCCATGAAACACACTCTGTTTTAATGCTAGAAGCATGCTCTTCATTCGAGCGTCTCTAATACAGCAAGAACCATGAGCATGCCCAGAAAAAAAGAACTGTGTTTCCTACTCATACGGACCATATGTAGTTCAAATCTGCTTATGAAACTGATACTAACCACAGCTCCAATTACATAAATGCTCTTTAGTTAATTGTAAGAATCGCGTTGGGGTCGTGAACTGTGTAAAATCATTTCAGCCCAAAATTCACTTGGTTTACCAGAAATGAACTCTTGCTTGGAGGAAGACACATATCCTGTGGATTAACTCCATTTCTGAAGGGAAATTCAGAGCAGTGTTCTCATCCATGAAAAACACTCTGTTTTAACGCAAGAAGCAAGCTCTTCTTTCAAGTGTCTCTAATACACCAAGAACCATGAGAATGCCCAGAAAAAAAGAACTGTGTTTCCTACTCATACGGACCACATGTAGTTCAACTCTGCTTATGAAACTGATACAAACCACAGCTCCACTTACATAAATGATTTTTAATTAATAGTGAGATTCGCCTCGGATTCGTGAACTGTGTAAAATCTTTTGATACCCAAATTCACATAGCTTTCAAGACATGAAGTCTTGCTTGTAGGAAGACACAGATCCTGTGGATTAACTCCGTTTCTGAATGGATATTCAGAGCAGTGTTCTCATCCTTGAAACACACTCTGTTTTAACGCAAGAAGCAACCTCTTCTTTCGTGCGTCTCTAATACAGCAAGAACCATATGCATGCCCAGAAAAAAAGAACTGTATTTCCTACTCATACGGACCATATGTAGTTCAACTTTACTTATGAAACTGATACAAACCACAGCTCTACTTACATAAATGCTCTTTAGTTAATTGTAAGAATCGCTTTGTGTTCCTGAACTGTGTAAAATAATTTGAGCCCAAAATTCACTTGGTTTACCAGAAATGAACTCTTGCTTATAGGAAGACACAGATCCTGGGCTTTAACTCCGTTTCTGAAGGGAAATTCAGAGCAGTATTCTCATTCATTAAACACACTCTGTTTTAATGCTAGAAGCATGCTGTTCTTTCGAGCGTCTCTAATACAGCAAGAACCATGAGCATACCCAGAAAAAAAGAACTGTGTTTCCTATTCATACGGACCATATGTAGTTCAACTCTACTTTTGAAACTAATACTAACCACAGCTCCACATACATAAGTGCTCTTTAGTTAATAGTGAGAATAACGTTGGGTTCGGGAACTGTGTAAAATCATTTGAGCCCAAAATTCACAGGGTTTACCAGAAATGAACTCTTGCTTGGAGGAAGACACATATCCTGTGGATTAACTCCGTTTCTGAAGGGAAATTCAGAGCAGTGTTCTCATCCATGAAAGACACTCTGTCTTAACGCAAGAAGCAAGCTCTTCTTTCGAGCGTCTCTAATACACCAAGAAACATGAGCATGCCCAGAAATAAAGAACTGTTTTTCCTACTCATAGGGACCACACGTAGTTCAACTCTGCTTATGAAACTGCTACAAACCACAGCTCCACTTACATAAATGCTCTTTAGGTAATAGTGAGAATCGCGTTGGATTCGTGAACTGGGTAAAATATTTGAGCTCAAAATTCACTTGGTTTAGCAGAAATGAACTCTTGCTTGTAGGAAGACACAGATCCTGTGTTTTAACTCCGTTTCTGAATGGACATTCAGAGCAGTGTTCTCATCCATGAAACACACTCTGCTTTAACGCAAGAAGCAAGCTCTTCTTTCGAGTGTCTCTAATACAGCAAGAACCATGAGATTGGCCAGAAAAAAAGAACTGTGTTTCCTACTCATACGGACCATGTCTAGTTCAACCCTGCTTATGAAACTGATACAAATCACATCATCTCTTACATAGATGCTCTTTAATTAATAGTGGAAAACGTGTTGGGTTTGTGAACTGTGTAAATTCATATGAGCCGAAAATTCCCTGCATTTACAAGAAATGAACTCTTGCTTGTAGGAAGACACAGAGCATTTGGTTTAACTCCATTTCTGAAAGGAAATTCAGAAGAGTGTTCTCATCCATGAAACACAGTCTGTTTTAACGCAAGAAGCATGCTCTACTTTCCAGCATCTGCAATACAGCAAGGAATATGAGCATTCAAAGAAAAAAAGAACTGTATCTCCTACTCATATGAACAATATCTAATTCAACTCTGCTTATGAAACTGATACAAACCAGATCATCCCTTACATAGATGCTCTTTAGTTAATAGTGAAAATTGTGTTGGGTTTCGTAAACTGTGTAAATTCATTTTAGCCCAAAAATACCTGGGTTTACCGGAAATGTACTCTTGCATGTAGGAAGACACAGACCATGGAGTTCAACTCAGATTCTATAGGGAAATTCAGAAAAGTGTTCTCATCCATGAAACACAGATTGTTTTAACTCAAGAAGCATGCTCTTCTTTCCAGCGTCTGCAATACAGCAAGGAACATGAGCATGCCCAGAAAAAAAGAACTGTGTTTCCTACTCATACGGACCATATCTAGTTCAACTCTGCTTATGAAACTGATACAAACCACAGCATCTCTTACATAGATGCTCTTTAGTTAATAGTGATAAACCTGTTGGGTTTGTGAACTGTGTAAATTCATTTGAGCCGAAAATTCACTGCGTTTACCAGAAATGAACTCTTGCTTGCAGGAAGACACAGAGTATTTGGTTTAACTCCATTTCTGAAGGGAAATTCAGACCTGTGTTCTCATCCATGAAACACACTCTGTTTTAACACAAGAAGCATGCTGTTCGTTCCAGGTTCTGCAATACAGCAAGGAACATGAGCATGCCCAGAAAAAAAGAACTGTATCTCCTACTCATACGAACAATATCTAGTTCAACTCTGCTTATGAAACTGATACAAACCAGATCATCTCTTACATAGATGCTCTTTAGTTAATAGTGAAAATCGTGTTGTATTCGTGAACTGTGTAAATTCATGTGAGCCGAAAAATCTCTGGGTTTATCGGAAATGAACTCTTTCTTGTATGAAGACACAGAGCAATTGGTTTAACACCATTTCTGAAGGGAAATTCAAACCAGTGTTCTCACCCATGAAGCACACTCTGTTTTAAGGCAAGAAGCATGCTCTTTTTTCCGGCATCTGTAATACTACAAGAAACATGAGCATGGCCAGAAAAAAAGAACGGTGTTTCTGACTCAAATGGACCATATCTAGTTCAACTCTGCTTATGAAACTGATACAAACCACAGCATCTCTTACATAGATGCTCTTTAGTTTATACTCATAAACTTGTTGGGTAGGTGAACTTTGTAAATTCATTTGAGCCGAAAATTCACTGCTTTTACCAAAAATGAACTCTTGCTTGTAGGAAGACACATTATTTTTGGATAAACTCAGTTTCTGAAGGGAAATTCAAACCAGTGTTCTCATCCATGAAACACAGTCTGTTTTAATGCAAGAAGCATGCTCTTCTTTCCAGCGTCTGCAATACAGCAAGGAACATGAGCATGCCCAGAAAAAAAGAACTGTGTTTCCTACTCATATGGAACATATCTAGTTCAACGCTGATTATAAAATTGATACAAACCACGTCATCTCTTAGATAGTTGCTCTTTAGTTAATAGTCTAAATACTATAGGGTTCGTGAACTAGGTAAATTCATTATAGCCGAAAAATAACTGGGTTTACCGGAAATGAACTCTTTCTTGTAGGAAGACACAGAGCATGGCGTTTAACTCTGATTCTAATGGGAAATTCAGAAAAGTGTTCTCATAAATCAAACACCGTCTGTTGTAATGCAAGAAGCATGCTCTTCTTTCCAGCATCTGCAATACAGCAAGAAACATGAGCATGGCCAGAATAAAAGAACTGTGTTTCCTACTCATAGGGACCATATCTAGTTCCACTCTGCTTATGAAACTGATACAAAACACAGCATCTCTTACATAGATGCTCTTTAGTTATTATTGAAAAACGTGTTGGGTTTGTGAACTGTGTAAATTCATTTGAGCCGAAAATTCCCTGGTTTACCAGAAATGAACTCTTGCTTGTAGGTAGACACAGAGCTTTTGGTTTAACACCATTTCTGAAGGGAAATTCAGACCAGTGTTCTCATCCCTGAAACACACTCTATTTTAACGCAAGAAGCATGCTCTTTTTTCCGGCATTTGCAATACAGCAAGAAACATGAGCATGGCCAGAAAAAAAGGACTTTGTTTCCTACTCATACGGACCAAATCTAGTTCTACTCTGCTTATGAAACTGATACAAACCACAGCATCCCTTACATAGATGCTCTTTACATAATAGTGAAAAACGTGTTGGGTTTGTGAACTGTATAAATTCATTTGAGCCGAAAAATCCCTGCCTTTACCAGAAATGAACTCTTGCTTATAGGAAGACACAGAGCATGGCGTTTAACTCCATTTCTGAAGGGAAATTCAGAGCAGTGTTCTAATCCATGAAACACACTCTGTATTAACGCAAGAAGCATGCTCTTCTTTCCAGCTTCTGCAATACAGCAAGGAATATGAGCATGGCCAGAAAAAAAGAACTGTGTCTCCTACTCATACGAACAGTATCTAGTTCAAATCTGCTTATGAAACTGATACAAACCAGATCATCTCTTACATCGAGGCTCTTTAGTTAATAGTGAAAATCGTGTTGGTTTCGTGAGCTGTGTAAATTCATGTGAGCCGAAAAATAACTGGGTTTACCGGAAATGAACTCTTGCATGTAGGAAGACACAGACCATGGAGTTTAACTCAGATTCTATAGGGAAATTCAGAAAAGTGTTCTCATCCATGAAACAAAGTCTGTTTTAACTCAAGAAGCATGCTCTTCTTTCCAGCGTCTGCAATACAGCAAGGAACATGAGCATGCCCAGAAAAAAAGAACTGTGTTTCCTACTCATACGGACCATATCTAGTTCAACTCTGCTTATGAAACTGATACAAACCACAGCATCTCTTACATAGATGCTCTTTAGTTAATAGTGATAAACCTGTTGGGTTTGTGAACTGTGTAAATTCATTTGAGCCGAAAATTCAATGCGTTCACCAGAAATGAACTCTTGCTTGTAGGAAGACACAGACCCTTTGGATAAACTCAGTTTCTGAAGGGAAATTCAGACTAGTGTTCTCCTCCATGAAATACACTCTGTTTTAACGGAGAAGCATGCTCTTCATTCCAGCGTCTGCAATACAGCAAGGAACATGAGCATGCCAAGAAAAAAAGAACTGTGTTTCCTACTCATAGGGAATATATCTAGTTCAACTCTGCTTATGAAACTGATAAAAACCACATCATCTCTTACGTTGTTGCTCTTTAGTTAATAGTCTAAATACTATAGGGTTCGTGAACTGTGTAAATTCATTTTAGCCGAAAAATAACTGGGTTTACCGGAAATGAACTCTTTCTTGTAGGAAGACACAGAGCATGGCGTTTAACTCTGATTCTAAAGGGAAATTCAGAAAAGTGTTCTCATAAATCAAACACAGTCTGTTTTAATGCAAGAAGCATGCTCTTCTTTCCAACATCTGCAATACAGCAAGAAACATGAGCATGGCCAGAAAAAAAGAACTGTGTTTCCTACTCATAGGGACCATATCTACTTTCACTCTGCTTATGAAACTGATACAAAACACAGCATCTCTTACATAGATGCTCTTTAGTTATTATTGAAAAACTTGTTGGGTTTGTGAACTGTGCAAATTCATTTGAGCCGAAAATTCCCTGGTTTACCAGAAATGAACTCTTGCTTGTAGGAAGACACAGAGCTTTTGGTTCAACACCATTTCTGAAGGGAAATTCAGACCAGTGTTCTCATCCCTGAAACACACTCTGTTTTAACGGAAGAAGCATGCTCTTTTTTAAGGCATCTGCAATACAGCAAGTAACATGAGCATGGCCAGAAAAAAAGAACAGTGTTTCTGAATCGAACGGACCATATCTAGTTCAACTCTGCTTATGAAACTGATACAAACCTCAGCCTCTCTTACTAGACGCTCTTTAGTTAATAGTGATAATCTTGTTCGGTTTCTGAACTGTGTAAATTCATTTGAGACGAAAAATAACTGGGATTACCGGAAATGAACTCTTGCTTGTAGGAAGACACAGAGCATTTGGTTTAACTCCATTTCTGAAGGGAAATTCAGAAGAGTGTTCTCATCCATGAAACACAGTCTGTTTTAACGCAAGAAGCATGCTCTTTTTTCCAGCATCTGCAATACAGCAAGAAAAATGAGCATGGCCAAAAAAAAAGAACGGTGTTTCTGACACAAACAGACCATATCTAGTTCAACTCTGCTTATGAAACTGATACAAACCACAGCATCTCTTACATAGACGCTCTATAGTTAATAGTGATAAACTTATTGGGTTTGTGAACTGTGTAAATTCATATGAGCTGAAAATTCCCTGCCTTTACCAGAAATGAACTCTTGCTTGTAGGAAGACACAGAGCATTTGGTTTAACTCCATTTCTGAAAGGAAATTCAGAAGAGTGTTCTCATCCATGAAACACAGTCTGTTTTAACACAAGAAGCATTCTCTTTTTTTCCAGCATCTGCAATACAGCAAGAAACAGGAGCATGGCCAGAAAAAAAGAACTGTGTTTCTGATTCAAACCGACATATCTAGTTAAACTCTGCTTCTGATACTGATAAAAACCACAGCATCTCTTACATAGATGCTCTTAAGTTAATAGTGATAAACCTGTTGGGATTGTGAACTGTGTAAATTCATTTGAGCCGAAAATTCACTGCGTTTACCAGAAATGAACTCTTGCTTGTAGGAAGACACAGAGCATTTGGTTTAACTCCATTTCTGAAGGGAAATTCAGACCTGTGTTCTCATCCATGAAACACACTCTGTTTTAACGCAAGAAGCATACTCTTCGTTCCAGCTTTTGCAATACAGCATGGAACATGAGCATGCCCAGAAAAAAAGAACTGTATCTCCTGCTCATACGAACAATATCTAGTTCAACTATGCTTCTGAAACTGATACAAACCAGATCATCTCTTACATAGATGCTCTTTAGTTAATAGTGAAAATTGTGTTGGTTTCGTGAACTGTGTAAATTCATGTGAGCCGAAAAATCTCTGGGTTTATCGGAAATGAACTCTTGCTTGTAGGAAGACACAGAGCATTTGGTTTAACACCATTTCTGAAGGGAAATTTAGAAGAGTGTTCTCATCCATGAAACACACTCTGTTTTATCTCAAGAAGCATACTCTTTTTTCCGGCATCTGCAATACCGCAAGAATCATGAGCATGGCCAGAAAAAAAGAACAGTGTTTCTGACTCAAATGGACCATATCTAGTTCAACTCTGCTTATGAAACTGATACAGACCTCAGCCTCTCTTACATAGACGCTCTTTAGTTAATAGTGATAAACTTGTACGGTTTCTGAACTGTGTAAATTCATTTGAGCCGAAAATTCACTGCTTTTACCAAAAATGAACTCTTGCTTGTAGGAAGACACAGACCCTTTGGATAAACTCAGTTTCTCAAAGGAAATTCAGACCAGTGTTCTCATCCGTGAAATACACTCCGTTTTAACGGAAGAAGCATGCTCTTCTTTCCAGCGTCTGCAATACAGCAAGGAACATGAGCATGCCCAGAAAAAAAGAACTGTGTTTCCTACTCATAGGGAACATTTCTAGTTCAACTCTGCTTATGAAATTGATACAAACCACATCATCTCTTACATTGTTGCTCTTTAGTTAATAGTCTAAATACTATAGGGTTTGTGAACTGTGTAAATTCATTTTAGCCGAAAAATAACTGGGTTTACCGGAAATGAACTCTTTCTTGTAGGAAGACACAGAGCATGGCGTTTAACTCTGATTCTAAAGGGAAATTCAGAAAAGTGTTCTCATAAATCAAACACAGTCTGTTTTAATGCAAGAAGCATGCTCTTCTTTCCAGCATCTGCAATACAGCAAGAAACATGAGCATGGCCAGAAAAAAAGGACTTTGTTTCCTACTCATACGGACCATACAAGTTCTACTCTGCTTATGAAACTGATACAATCCACAGCATCCCTTACATAGATGCTCTTTAGTTAATAGTAAAAAACGTGTTGGGTTTGTGAACTCTGTAAATTCATTTGAGCCGAAAAATCCCTGCCTTTACCAGAAATGAACTCTTGCTTATAGGAAGACACAGAGCACTTGGTTTAACTCCATTTCTGAAGGGAAAATCAACCAGTGTTCTCATCCATGAAACACACTCTGTATTAACGCAAGAAGCATGCTCTTTGTTCTAGAATCTGCAATACAGCAAGAAACATGAGCCTGGCCAGAAAAAAAGAACTGTGGTTCTGACTCAAACGGACCATATCTAGTTCAACTCTGCTTATGAAACTGATACAAACCACATCATTTCTTACATAGATGCTCTTTAGTTCACAGTCTAAATACTATAGGGTTCATGAACTGTGTAAATTCATTTTAGCCGAAAAATAACTGGGTTTACCGGAAATGAACTCTTTCCTGTAGGAAGACACAGAGCATGGCGTTTTACTCTGATTCTAAGGGGAAATTCAGAAAAGTGTTCTCATAAATGAAACACAGTCTGTTTTAATGCAAGAATCATGCTCTTCTTTCCAGCATCTGCAATACAGCAAGAAACATGAGCATGGCCAGAAAAAAAGGACTTTGTTTCCTACTCATACGGACCATACATAGTTCTAATCTGCTTAAGAAACTGATACAAACCTCAGCCTCTCTTACATAGATGCTCTTTAGTTAATAGTGATAATCTTGTTCGGAGTCTGAACTGTGTAAATTCATTTGAGACGAAAAATAACTGGTTTTACCGGAAAGGAACTCTTGCTTGTAGGAAGACACAGAGCATTTGGTTTAACTCCATTTCTGAAGGGAAATTCATGAGAGTGTTCTCATCCATGAAACACAGAATATTTTAACGCAAGAAGCATGCTCTTTTTTCCAGCATCTGCAATACAGCAAGAAAAATGAGCATTGCCAGAAAAAAAGAACGGTGTTTCTGACTCAAATGGACCATATCTCCTTCAACTCTGCTTATGAAACTGATACAAACCACAGCATCTCTTACATAGACGCTCTTTAGTTAATAGTGATAAACTTGTTGGGTTTGTGAACTGTGTAAATTCATATGAGCCGAAAATTCCCTGCCTTTACCAGAAATGAACTCTTGCTTGTAGGAAGACACAGAGCATTTGGTTTAACTCCATTTCTGAAAGGAAATTCAGAAGAGTGTTCTCATCCATGAAACACAGTCTGTTTTAACACAAGAAGCATTCTCTTTTTTCCAGCATCTGCAATACAGCAAGAAACATGAGCATGGCCAGAAAAAAAGAACGATGATTCTGATTCAAACGGACCATATCTAGTTCAACTCTGCTTATGAAACTGATACAAAACATAACATTTCTTACATAGATGCTCTTTAGTTAACAGTCTAAATACTATAGGGTTCGTGAACTGTGTAAATTCATTTTAGCCGAAAAATAACTGGGTTTACCGGAAATGAACTCTTTCTTGTAGGAAGACACAGAGCATGGCGTTTAACTCAGATTCTAAAGGGAAATTCAGAAAAGTGTTCTCATAAATGAAACACAGTCTGTTTTAATGCAAGAATCATGCTCTTCTTTCCAGCATCTGCAATACAGCAAGAAACATGAGCATGGCCAGAAAAAAAGAACTGTGTTTCCTACTCATAGGGACCATATCTAGTTTCACTCTGCTTATGAAACTGATACAAAACACAGCATCTCTTACATAGATGCTCTTTAGTTATTATTGAAAAACGTGTTGGGTTTGTGAACTGTGCAAATTCATTTGAGCCGAAAATTCCCTGGTTTACCAGAAATGAACTCTTGCTTGTAGGAAGACACAGAGCTTTTGGTTTAACACCATTTCTGAAGGGAAATTCAGACCAGTGTTCTCATCCCTGAAACACACTCTGTTTTAACGCAAGAAGCATGCTGTTTTTTCCGGCATCTGCAATACAGCAAGTAACATGAGCATGGCCAGAAAAAAAGAACAGTGTTTCTGACTCAAACGGACCATATCTAGTTCAACTCTGCTTATGAAACTGATACAAACCTCAGCCTCTCTTACTAGACGCTCTTTAGTTAATAGTGATAATCTTGTTCGGTTTCTGAACTGTGTAAATTCATTTGTGACGAAAAATAACTGGGATTACCGGAAATGAACTCTTGCTTGTAGGAAGACACAGAGCATTTGGTTTAACTCCATTTCTGAAGGGAAATTCAGAAGAGTGTTCTCATCCATGAAACACAGTCTGTTTTAACGCAAGAATCATGCTCTTTTTTCTGGCATCTGCAATACAGCAAGTAACATGAGCATGGCCAGAAAAAAAGAACAGTGTTTCTGAATCAAACGGACCATATCTAGTTCAACTCTGCTTATGAAACTGATACAAACTTCAGCCTCTCTTACATAGACGCTCTTTAGTTAATAGTGATAATCTTGTTCGGTTTCTGAACTGTGTAAATTCATTTGAGACGAAAAATAACTGGGATTACCGGAAATGAACTCTTGCTTGTAGGAAGACACAGAGCATTTGGTTTAACTCCATTTCTGAAGGGAAATTCATAAGAGTGTTCTCATCCATGAAACACAGTCTGTTTTAACGCAAGAAGCATGCTCTTTTTTCCAGCATCTGCAATACAGCAAGAAAAATGAGCATGGCCAAAAAAAAAGAACTGTATCTCCTACTCATACGAACAATATCTAGTTCAACTATGCTTCTGTAACTGATACAAACCAGATCATCTCTTACATAGATGCTCTTTAGTTAATAGTGAAAATTGAGTTGGTTTCGTGAACTGTGTAAATTCATGTGAGCCGAAAAATCTCTGGGTTTATCGGAAATGAACTCTTGCTTGTAGGAAGACACAGAGCATTTGGTTTAACACCATTTCTGAAGGGAAATTTAGAAGAGTGTTCTCATCCATGAAACACACTCTGTTTTAACGCAAGAAGCATACTCTTTTTTCCGGCATCTGCAATACCGCAAGAATCATGAGCATGGCCAGAAAAAAAGAACAGTGTTTCTGACTCAAATGGACCATATCTAGTTCAACTCTGCTTATGAAACTGATACAGACCTCAGCCTCTCTTACATAGACGCTCTTTAGTTAATAGTGATAAACTTGTACGGTTTCTGAACTGTGTAAATTCATTTGAGCCGAAAATTCACTGCTTTTACCAAAAATGAACTCTTGCTTGTAGGAAGACACAGACCCTTTGGATAAACTCAGTTTCTCAAAGGAAATTCAGACCAGTGTTCTCATCCATGAAATACACTCCGTTTTAACGGAAGAAGCATGCTTTTCTTTCCAGCGTCTGCAATACAGCAAGGAACATGAGCATGCCCAGAAAAAAAGAACTGTGTTTCCTACTCATATGGAACATATCTAGTTCAACTCTGCTTATGAAATTGATACAAACCACATCATCTCTTACATTGTTGCTCTTTAGTTAATAGTCTAAATACTATAGGGTTCGTGAACTGTGTAAATTCATTTTAGCCGAAAAATCCCTGCCTTTACCAGAAATGAACTCTTGCTTATAGGAAGACACAGAGCATGGCATTTAACTCCATTTCTGAAGGGAAATTCAGACCAGTGTTCTCATCCATGAAACACACTCTGTATTAACGCAAGAAGCATGCTCTTTGTTCCAGAATCTGCAATACAGCAAGAAACATGAGCCTGGCCAGAAAAAAAGAACTGTGGTTCTGACTCAAATGGACCATTTCTAGTTCAACTCTGCTTATGAATCTGATACAAACCACATCATTTCTTACATAGGTGCTCTTTAGTTAACAGTCTAAATACTATAGGGTTCGTGAACTGTGTAAATTCATTTTAGCCGAAAAATAACTGGGTTTTCCGGAAATGAACTCTTTCTTGTAGGAAGACACAGAGCATGGCGTTTAACTCTGATTCTAAAGGGAAATTCAGAAAAGTGTTCTCATAAATGAAACACAGTCTGTTTTAATGCAAGAAGCATGCTCTTCTTTCCAGCATCTGCAATACAGCAAGAAACATGAGCATGGCCAGAAAAAAAGGACTTTGTTTCCTACTCATACGGACCATACATAGTTCTACTCTGCTTATGAGACTGATACAAACCTCAGCCTCTCTTACATAGACGCTCTTTAGTTAATAGTGATAATCTTGTTCGGTTTCTGATCTGTGTAAATTCATTTGAGACGAAAAATAACTGGTTTTACCGGAAATGAACTCTTGCTTGTAGGAAGACACAGAGCATTTGGTTTAACTCCATTTCTTAAGGGAAATTCATAAGAGTGTTCTCATCCATGAAACACAGAATATTTTAACGCAAGAAGCATGCTCTTTTTTCCAGCATCTGCAATACAGCAAGAAAAATGAGCATTGCCAGAAAAAAAGAACGGTGTTTCTGACTCAAACGGACCATATCTACTTCAACTCTGCTTATGAAACTGATACAAACCACAGCATCTCTTACATAGACGCTCTTTAGTTAATAGTGATAAACTTGTTGGGTTTGTGAACTGTGTAAATTCATATGAGCCGAAAATTCCCTGCCTTTACCAGAAATGAACTCTTGCTTGTAGGAAGACACAGAGCATTTGGTTTAACTCCATTTCTGAAAGGAAATTCAGAAGAGTGTTCTCATCCATGAAACACAGTCTGTTTTAACACAAGAAGCATTCTCTTTTTTCCAGCATCTGCAATACAGCAAGAAACATGAGCATGGCCAGAAAAAAAGAACGATGTTTCTGACTCAAACGGACCATATCTAGTTCAACTCTGCTTATGAAACTGATACAAACCACATCATTTCTTACATAGATGCTCTTTAGTTAACAGTCTAAATACTATAGGGTTCGTGAACTGTGGAAATTCATTTTAGCTGAAAAATAACTGGGTTTACCGGAAATGAACTCTTTCTTGTAGGAAGACACAGAGCATGGCGTTTAACTCTGATTCTAAAGGGAAATTCAGAAATGTGTTCTCATAAATGAAACACAGTCTGTTTTAATGCAAGAAGCATGCTCTTCTTTCCAGCATCTGCAATACAGCAAGAAACATGAGCATGGCCAGAAAAAAAGGACTTTGTTTCCTACTCATACGGACCATACAAGTTCTACTCTGCTTATGAAACTGATACAATCCACAGCATCCCTTACATAGATGCTCTTTAGTTAATAGTAAAAAACGTGTTGGGTTTGTGAACTCTGTAAATTCATTTGAGCCGAAAAATCCCTGCCTTTACCAGAAATGAACTCTTGCTTATAGGAAGACACAGAGCACTTGGTTTAACTCCATTTCTGAAGGGAAAATCAACCAGTGTTCTCATCCATGAAACACACTCTGTATTAACGCAAGAAGCATGCTCTTTGTTCTAGAATCTGCAATACAGCAAGAAACATGAGCCTGGCCAGAAAAAAAGAACTGTGGTTCTGACTCAAACGGACCATATCTAGTTCAACTCTGGTTATGAAACTGATACAAACCACATCATTTCTTACATAGATGCTCTTTAGTTCACAGTCTAAATACTATAGGGTTCGTGAACTGTGTAAATTCATTTTAGCCGAAAAATAACTGGGTTTACCGGAAATGAACTCTTTCCTGTAGGAAGACACAGAGCATGGCGTTTTACTCTGATTCTAAGGGGAAATTCAGAAAAGTGTTCTCATAAATGAAACACAGTCTGTTTTAATGCAAGAATCATGCTCTTCTTTCCAGCATCTGCAATACAGCAAGAAACATGAGCATGGCCAGAGAAAAAGGACTTTGTTTCCTACTCATACGGACCATACATAGTTCTAATCTGCTTATGAAACTGATACAAACCTCAGCCTCTCTTACATAGACGCTCTTTAGTTAATAGAGATAATCTTGTTCGGTGTCTGAACTGTGTAAATTCATTTGAGATGAAAAATAACTGGTTTTACCGGAAATGAACTCTTGCTTGTAGGAAGACACAGAGCATTTGGTTTAACTCCATTTCTGAAGGGAAATTCATAAGAGTGTTCTCATCCATGAAACACAGAATATTTTAACGCAAGAAGCATGCTCTTTTTTCCAGCATCTGCAATACAGCAAGAAAAATGAGCATTGCCAGAAAAAAAGAACGGTGTTTCTGACTCAAATGGACCATATCTCCTTCAACTCTGCTTATGAAACTGATACAAACCACAGCATCTCTTACATAGACGCTCTTTAGTTAATAGTGATAAACTTGTTGGGTTTGTGAACTGTGTAAATTCATATGAGCCGAAAATTCCCTGCCTTTACCAGAAATGAACTCTTGCTTGTAGGAAGACACAGAGCATTTGGTTTAACTCCATTTCTGAAAGGAAATTCATAAGAGTGTTCTCATCCATGAAACACAGTCTGTTTTAACGCAAGAAGCATGCTCTTTTTTCCAGCATCTGCAATACAGCAAGAAACATGAGCATGGCCAGAAAAAAAGAACGATGTTTCTGATTCAAACGGACCATATCTAGTTCAACTCTGCTTATGAAACTGATACAAAACATAACATTTCTTACATAGATGCTCTTTAGTTAACAGTCTAAATACTATAGGGTTCGTGAACTGTGTAAATTCATTTTAGCCGAAAAATAACTGGGTTTACCGGAAATGAACTCTTTCTTGTAGGAAGACACAGAGCATGGCGTTTAACTCTGATTCTAAAGGGAAATTCAGAAAAGTGTTCTCATAAATGAAACACAGTCTGTTTTAATGCAAGAATCATGCTCTTCTTTCCAGCATCTGCAATACAGCAAGAAACATGAGCATGGCCAGAAAAAAAGAACTGTGTTTCCTACTCATAGGGACCATATCTAGTTTCACTCTGCTTATGAAACTGATACAAAACACAGCATCTCTTACATAGATGCTCTTTAGTTATTATTGAAAAACGTGTTGGGTTTGTGAACTGTGCAAATTCATTTGAGCCGAAAATTCCCTGGTTTACCAGAAATGAACTCATGCTTGTAGGAAGACACAGAGCTTTTGGTTTAACACCATTTCTGAAGGGAAATTCAGACCAGTGTTCTCATCCCTGAAACACACTCTGTTTTAACGCAAGAAGCATGCTGTTTTTTCCGGCATCTGCAATACAGCAAGTAACATGAGCATGGCCAGAAAAAAAGAACAGTGTTTCTGACTCAAACGGACCATATCTAGTTCAACTCTGCTTATGAAACTGATACAAACCTCAGCCTCTCTTACTAGACGCTCTTTAGTTAATAGTGATAATCTTGTTCGGTTTCTGAACTGTGTAAATTCATTTGTGACGAAAAATAACTGGGATTACCGGAAATGAACTCTTGCTTGTAGGAAGACACAGAGCATTTGGTTTAACTCCATTTCTGAAGGGAAATTCAGAAGAGTGTTCTCATCCATGAAACACAGTCTGTTTTAATGCAAGAATCATGCTCTTTTTTCTGGCATCTGCAATACAGCAAGTAACATGAGCATGGCCAGAAAAAAAGAACAGTGTTTCTGAATCAAACGGACCATATCTAGTTCAACTCTGCTTATGAAACTGATACAAACTTCAGCCTCTCTTACATAGACGCTCTTTAGTTAATAGTGATAATCTTGTTCGGTTTCTGAACTGTGTAAATTCATTTGAGACGAAAAATAACTGGGATTACCGGAAATGAACTCTTGCTTGTAGGAAGACACAGAGCATTTGGTTTAACTCCATTTCTGAAGGGAAATTCATAAGAGTGTTCTCATCCATGAAACACAGTCTGTTTTAACGCAAGAAGCATGCTCTTTTTTCCAGCATCTGCAATACAGCAAGAAAAATGAGCATGGCCAAAAAAAAAGAACTGTATCTCCTACTCATACGAACAATATCTAGTTCAACTATGCTTCTGTAACTGATACAAACCAGATCATCTCTTACATAGATGCTCTTTAGTTAATAGTGAAAATTGTGTTGGTTTCGTGAACTGTGTAAATTCATGTGAGCCGAAAAATCTCTGGGTTTATCGGAAATGAACTCTTGCTTGTAGGAAGACACAGAGCATTTGGTTTAACACCATTTCTGAAGGGAAATTTAGAAGAGTGTTCTCATCCATGAAACACACTCTGTTTTAACGCAAGAAGCATGCTCTTTTTTCCGGCATCTGCAATACCGCAAGAATCATGAGCATGGCCAGAAAAAAAGAACAGTGTTTCTGACTCAAATGGACCATATCTAGTTCAACTCTGCTTATGAAACTGATACAGACCTCAGCCTCTCTTACATAGACGCTCTTTAGTTAATAGTGATAAACTTGTACGGTTTCTGAACTGTGTAAATTCATTTGAGCCGAAAATTCACTACTTTTACCAAAAATGAACTCTTGCTTGTAGGAAGACACAGACCCTTTGGATAAACTCAGTTTCTCAAAGGAAATTCAGACCAGTGTTCTCATCCATGAAATACACTCCGTTTTAACGGAAGAAGCATGCTTTTCTTTCCAGCGTCTGCAATACAGCAAGGAACATGAGCATGCCCAGAAAAAAAGAACTGTGTTTCCTACTCATATGGAACATATCTAGTTCAACTCTGCTTATGAAATTGATACAAACCACATCATCTCTTACATTGTTGCTCTTTAGTTAATAGTCTAAATACTATAGGGTTCGTGAACTGTGTAAATTCATTTTAGCCGAAAAATCCCTGCCTTTACCAGAAATGAACTCTTGCTTATAGGAAGACACAGAGCATGGCATTTAACTCCATTTCTGAAGGGAAATTCAGACCAGTGTTCTCATCCATGAAACACACTCTGTATTAACGCAAGAAGCATGCTCTTTGTTCCAGAATCTGCAATACAGCAAGAAACATGAGCCTGGCCAGAAAAAAAGAACTGTGGTTCTGACTCAAACGGACCATATCTAGTTCAACTCTGCTTATGAATCTGATACAAACCACATCATTTCTTACATAGGTGCTCTTTAGTTAACAGTCTAAATACTATAGGGTTCGTGAACTGTGTAAATTCATTTTAGCCGAAAAATAACTGGGTTTTCCGGAAATGAACTCTTTCTTGTAGGAAGACACAGAGCATGGCGTTTAACTCTGATTCTAAAGGGAAATTCAGAAAAGTGTTCTCATAAATGAAACACAGTCTGTTTTAATGCAAGAAGCATGCTCTTCTTTCCAGCATCTGCAATACAGCAAGAAACATGAGCATGGCCAGAATAAAAGGACTTTGTTTCCTACTCATACGGACCATACATAGTTCTACTCTGCTTATGAGACTGATACAAACCTCAGCCTCTCTTACATAGACGCTCTTTAGTTAATAGTGATAATCTTGTTCGGTTTCTGATCTGTGTAAATTCATTTGAGACGAAAAATAACTGGTTTTACCGGAAATGAACTCTTGCTTGTAGGAAGACACAGAGCTTTTGGTTTAACACCATTTCTGAAGGGAAATTCAGACCAGTGCTCTCATCCCTGAAACACACTCTGTTTTAACGCAAGAAGCATGCTCTTTTTTCCGGCATCTGCAATACAGCAAGTAACATGAGCATGGCCAGAAAAAAAGAACAGTGTTACTGACTCAAACGGACCATATCTAGTTCAACTCTGCTTATGAAACTGATACAAACCTCAGCCTCTCTTACTAGACGCTCTTTAGTTAATAGTGATAACCTTTTTCGGTTTCTGAACTGTGTAAATTCATTTGAGACGAAAAATAACTGGGATTACCGGAAATGAACTCTTGCTTGTAGGAAGACACAGAGCATTTGGTTTAACTCCATTTCTGAAGGGAAATTCAGAAGAGTGTTCTCATCCATGAAACACAGTCTGTTTTAACGCAAGAAGCATGCTCTTTTTTCCGGCATCTGCAATACAGCAAGTAACATGAGCATGGCCAGAAAAAAAGAACAGTGTTTCTGAATCAAACGGACCATATCTAGTTCAACTCTGCTTATGAAACTGATACAAACCTCAGCCTCTCTTACATAGACGCTCTTTAGTTAATAGTGATAAACTTATTGGGTTTGTGAACTGTGTAAATTCATATGAGCTGAAAATTCCCTGCCTTAACCAGAAATGAACTCTTGCTTGTAGGAAGACACAGAGCATTTGGTTTAACTCCATTTCTGAAAGGAAATTCAGAAGAGTGTTCTCATCCATGAAACACAGTCTGTTTTAACACAAGAAGCATTCTCTTTTTTCCAGCATCTGCAATACAGCAAGAAACAGGAGCATGGCCAGAAAAAAAGAATTGTGTTTCTGATACAAACCGACCATATCTAGTTCAACTCTGCTTCTGATACTGATAAAAACCACAGCATCTCTTACATAGATGCTCTTAAGTTAATAGTGATAAACCTGTTGGGATTGTGAACTGTGTAAATTCATTTGAGCCGAAAATTCATGCGTTTACCAGAAATGAACTCTTGCTTGTAGGAAGACACAGAGCATTTGGTTTAACTCCATTTCTGAAGGGATATTCAGAACTCTGTTCTCATCCATGAAACACACTCTGTTTTAATGCAAGAAGCATACTCTTCGTTCCAGCTTTTGCAATACAGCATGGAACATGAGCATGCCCAGAAAAAAAGAACTGTATCTCCTACTCATACGAACAATATCTAGTTCAACTAGGCTTCTGAACTGATACAAACCAGATCATCTCTTACATAGATGCTCTTTAGTTAATAGTGAAAATTGTGTTGGTTTCGTGAACTGTGTAAATTCATGTGAGCCGAAAAATCTCTGGGTTTATCGGAAATGAACTCTTGCTTGTAGGAAGACACAGAGCATTTGGTTTAACACCATTTCTGAAGGGAAATTTAGAAGAGTGTTCTCATCCATGAAACACACTCTGTTTTAACGCAAGAAGCATACTCTTTTTTCCGGCATCTGCAATACCGCAAGAATCATGAGCATGGCCAGAAAAAAAGAACAGTGTTTCTGACTCAAATGGACCATATCTAGTTCAACTCTGCTTATGAAACTGATACAGACCTCAGCCTCTCTTACATAGACGCTCTTTAGTTAATAGTGATAAACTTGTACGGTTTCTGAACTGTGTAAATTCATTTGAGCCGAAAATTCACTGCTTTTACCAAAAATGAACTCTTGCTTGTAGGAAGACACAGACCCTTTGGATAAACTCAGTTTCTCAAAGGAAATTCAGACCAGTGTTCTCATCCATGAAATACACTCCGTTTTAACGGAAGAAGCATGCTCTTCTTTCCAGCGTCTGCAATACAGCAAGGAACATGAGCATGCCCAGAAAAAAAGAACTGTGTTTCCTACTCATAGGGAACATATCTAGTTCAACTCTGCTTATGAAATTGATACAAACCACATCATCTCTTACATTGTTGCTCTTTAGTTAATAGTCTAAATACTATAGGGTTCGTGAACTGTGTAAATTCATTTTAGCCGAAAAATAACTGGGTTTACCGGAAATGAACTCTTTCTTGTAGGAAGACACAGAGCATGGCGTTTAACTCTGATTCTAAAGGGAAATTCAGAAAAGTGTTCTCATAAATGAAACACAGTCTGTTTTAATGCAAGAAGCATGCTCTTCTTTCCAGCATCTGCAATACAGCAAGAAACATGAGCATGGCCAGAAAAAAAGGACTTTGTTTCCTACTCATACGGACCATATAATTTCTACTCTGCTTATGAAACTGATACAATCCACAGCATCCCTTACATAGATGCTCTTTAGTTAATAGTAAAAAACGTGTTGGGTTTGTGAACTGTGTAAATTCATTTGAGCCGAAAAATCTCTGCCTTTACCAGAAATGAACTCTTGCTTATAGGAAGACACAGAGCACTTGGTTTAACTCCATTTCTGAAGGGAAATTCAGACCAGTGTTCTCATCCATGAAACACAGAATATTTTAACGCAAGAAGCATGCTCTTTTTTCCAGCATCTGCAATACAGCAAGAAAAATGAGCATTGCCATCAAAAAAGAACGGTGTTTCTGACTCAAACGGACCATATCTACTTCAACTCTGCTTATGAAACTGATACAAACCACAGCATCTCTTACATAGACGCTCTTTAGTTAATAGTGATTAACTTATTGGGTTTGTGAACTGTGTAAATTCATATAAGACGAAAATACCCTGCCTTTACCAGAAATGAACTCTTGCTTGTAGGAAGACACAGAGCATTTGGTTTAGCTCCATTTCTGAAAGGAAATTCAGAAGATGGTTCTCATCCATGAAACACAGTCTGTTTTAACACAAGAAGCATTCTCTTTTTTCCAGCATCTGCAATACAGCAAGAAACATGAACATGGCCAGAAAAAAAGAAGGATGTTTCTGACTCAAACGGACCATATCTAGTTCAACTCTGATTATGAAACTGATACAAACCACATCATTTCTTACATAGATGCTCTTTAGTTAACAGTCTAAATACTATAGGGTTCGTGAACTGTGGAAATTCATTTTAGCCGAAAAATAACTGGGTTTACCGGAAATGAACTCTTTCTTGTAGGAAGACACAGAGCATGGCGTTTAACTCTGATTCTAAAGGGAAATTCAGAAAAGTGTTCTCATAAATGAAACACAGTCTGTTTTAATGCAAGAAGCATGCTCTTCTTTCCAGCATCTGCAATACAACAAGAAACATGAGCATGGCCAGAAAAAAAGGACTTTGTTTCCTACTCATACGGACCATACATAGTTCTACTCTGCTTATGCAACTGATACAAACCTCAGCCTCTCTTACATAGACGCTCTTTAGTTAATAGTGATAATCTTGTTCAGTTTCTGAACTGTGTAAATTCATTTGAGACAAAAAATAACTGGTTTTACCGGAAATGAACTCTTGCTTGTAGGAAGACACAGAGCATTTGGTTTAACTCCATTTCTGAAGGGAAATTCATAAGAGTGTTCTCATCCATGAAACACAGAATATTTTAACGCAAGAAGCATGCTCTTTTTTCCAGCATCTGCAATACAGCAAGAAAAATGAGCATTGCCAGAAAAAAGAACGGTGTTTCTGACTCAAACGGACCATATCTACTTCAACTCTGCTTATGAAACTGATACAAACCACAGCATCTCTTACATAGACGCTCTTTAGTTAATAGTGAAAAACTTGTTGGGTTTGTGAACTGTGTAAATTCATATGAGCCGAAAATTCCACCCTTTACCAGAAATGAACTCTTGCTTGTAGGAAGACACAGAGCATTTGGTTTAACTCCATTTCTGAAAGGAAATTCAGAAGAGTGTTCTCATCCATGAAACACAGTCTGTTTTAACACAAGAAGCATTCTCTTTTTTCCAGCATCTGCAATACAGCAAGAAACATGAGCATGGCCAGAAAAAAAGAACGATGTTTCTGACTCAAACGGACCATATCTAGTTCAACTCTGCTTATGAAACTGATACAAACCACATCATTTCTTACATAGATGCTCTTTAGTTAACAGTCTAAATACTATAGGGTTCGTGAACTGTGTAAATTCATTTTAGCCGAAAAATAACTGGGTTTACCGGAAATGAACTCTTTCTTGTAGGAAGACACAGAGCATGGCGTTTAACTCTGATTCTAAAGGGAAATTCAGAAAAGTGTTCTCATAAATGAAACACAGTCTGTTTTAATGCAAGAAGCATGCTCTTCTTTCCAGCATCTGCAATACAGCAAGAAACATGAGCATGGCCAGAAAAAAAGGACTTTGTTTCCCACTCATACGGACCATACAAGTTCTACTCTGCTTATGAAACTGATACAATCCACAGCATCCCTTACGTAGATGCTCTTTAGTTAATAGTAAAAAACGTGTTGGGTTTGTGAACTGTGTAAATTCATTTGAGCCGAAAAATCCCTGACTTTACCAGAAATGAACTCTTGCTTATAGGAAGACAGAGAGCATGGCGTTTAACTCCATTTCTGAAGGGAAATTCAGACCAGTGTTCTCATCCATGAAACACACTCTGTATTAACGCAAGAAGCATGCTCTTTGTTCCAGAATCTGCATTACAGCAAGAAACATGAGCCTGGACAGAATAAAAGAACTGTGGTTCTGACTCAAACGGACCATATCTTGTTCAACTCTGCTTATGAAACTGATACAAACCACATCATTTCTTACATAGATGCTCTTTAGGTAACAGTCTAAATACTATAGGGTTCGTGAACTGTGTAAATTCGTTTTAGCCGAAAAATAACTGGGTTTACCGGAAATGAACTCTTTCTTGTAGGAAGACACAGAGCATGGCGTTTAACTCTGATTTTAAAGGGAAATTCAGAAAAGTGTTCTCATCCCTGAAACACACTCTGTTTTAACGCAAGAAGCATGCTCTTTTTTCCGGCATCTGCAATACAGCAAGTAACATGAGCATGGCCAGAAAAAAAGAACAGTGTTTCTGACTCAAACGGACCATGTCTAGTTCAACTCTGCTTATGAAACTTATACAAACCTCAGCCTCTCTTACTAGACGCTCTTTAGTTAATAGTGATAATCTTGTTCGGTTTCTGAACTGTGTAAATTCATTTGAGACGAAAAATAACTGGGATTACCGGAAATGAACTCTTGCTTGTAGGAAGACACAGAGCATTTGGTTTAACTCCATTTCTGAAGGGAAATTCAGAAGAGTGTTCTCATCCATGAAACACAGTCTGTTTTAACGCAAGAAGCATGCTCTTTTTTCCAGCATCTGCAATACAGCAAGAAAAATGAGCATGGCCAAAAAAAAAGAACGGTGTTTCTGACACGAACAGACCATATCTAGTTCAACTCTGCTTATGAAACTGATACAAACCACAGCATCTCTTACATAGACGCTCTTTAGTTAATAGTGATAAACTTATTGGGTTTGTGAACTGTGTAAATTCATATGAGCTGAAAATTCCCTGCCTTTACCAGAAATGAACTCTTGCATGTAGTAAGACACAGAGCATTTGGTTTAACTCCATTTCTGAAAGGAAATTCAGAAGAGTGTTCTCATCCATGAAACACAGTCTGTTTTAACACAAGAAGCATTCTCTTTTTTCCAGCATCTGCAATACAGCAAGAAACAGGAGCATGGCCAGAAAAAAAGAACTGTGTTTCTGATTCAAACCGACCATATCTAGTTCAACTCTGCTTCTGATACTGATAAAAAAAACAGCATCTCTTACATAGATGCTCTTAAGTTAATAGTGATAAACCTGTTGGGATTGTGAACTGTGTAAATTCATTTGAGCCGAAAATTCACTGCGTTTACCAGAAATGAACTCTTGCTTGTAGGAAGACACAGAGCATTTGGTTTAACTCCATTTCTGAAGGGAAATTCAGACCTGTGTTCTCATCCATGAAACACACTCTGTTTTAACGCAAGAAGCATACTCTTCGTTCCAGCTTTTGCAATACAGCATGGAACATGAGCATGCCCAGAAAAAAAGAACTGTATCTCCTACTCATACGAACAATATCTAGTTCAACTATGCTTCTGAAACTGATACAAACCAGATCATCTCTTACATAGATGCTCTTTAGTTAATAGTGAAAATTGTGTTGGTTTCGTGAACTGTGTAAATTCATGTGAGCCGAAAAATCTCTGGGTTTATCGGAAATGAACTCTTGCTTGTAGGAAGACACAGAGCATTTGGTTTAACACCATTTCTGAAGGGAAATTTAGAAGAGTGTTCTCATCCATGAAACACACTCTGTTTTAACGCAAGAAGCATACTCTTTTTTCCGGCATCTGCAATACCACAAGAATCATGAGCATGGCCAGAAAAAAAGAACAGTGTTTCTGACTCAAATGGACCATATCTAGTTCAACTCTGCTTATGAAACTGATACAGACCTCAGCCTCTCTTACATAGACGCTCTTTAGTTAATAGTGATAAACTTGTACGGTTTCTGAACTGTGTAAATTCATTTGAGCCGAAAATTCACTGCTTTTACCAAAAATGAACTCTTGCTTGTAGGAAGACACAGACCCTTTGGATAAACTCAGTTTCTCAAAGGAAATTCAGACCAGTGTTCTCATCCATGAAATACACTCCGTTTTAACGGAAGAAGCATGCTCTTCTTTCCAGCGTCTGCAATAGAGCAAGGAACATGAGCATGCCCAGAAAAAAGGAACTGTGTTTCCTACTCATATGGAACATATCTAGTTCAACTCTGCTTATGAAACTGATACAAACCACATCATTTCTTACATAGATGCTCTTTAGTTAACAGTCTAAATACTATAGGGTTCGTGAACTGTGTAAATTCATTTTAGCCGAAAAATAACTGGGTTTCTCGGAAATGACTCTTTCTTGTAGGAAGACACAGAGCATGGCGTTTAACTCTGATTCTAAAGGGAAATTCAGAAAAGTGTTCTCATAAATGAAACACAGTCTGTTTTAATGCAAGAAGCATGCTCTTCTTTCCAGCATCTGCAATACAGCAAGAAACATGAGCATGGCCAGAAAAAAAGGTCTTTGTTTCCTACTCATACGGACCATACAAGTTCTACTCTGCTTATGAAACTGATACAATCCACAGCATCCCTTACATAGATGCTCTTTAGTTAATAGTAAAACACGTGTTGGGTTTGTGAACTGTGTAAATTCATTTGAGCCGAAAAATCCCTGCCTTTACCTGAAATGAACTCTTGCTTATAGGAAGACACAGAGCATGGCGTTTAACTCCATTTCTGAAGGGAAATTCAGACCAGTGTTCTCATCCATGAAACACACTCTGTATTAACGCAAGAAGCATGCTCTTTGTTCCAGAATCTGCAATACAGCAAGAAACATGAGCCTGGCCAGAAAAAAAGAACTGTGGTTCTGACTCAAACGGACCATATCTAGTTCAACTCTGCTTATGAAACTGATACAAACCACATCATTTCTTACATAGATGCTCTTTAGTTAACAGTCTAAATACTTTAGGGTTCGTGAACTATGTAAATTCATTTTAGCCGAAAAATAACTGGGTTTACCGGAAATGAACTCTTTCTTGTAGGAAGAAACAGAGCATGGCGTTTATCTCTGATTCTAAAGGGAAATTCAGAAAAGTGTTCTCATAAATGAAACACAGTCTGTTTTAATGCAAGAAGCATGCTCTTCTTTCCAGCATCTGCAATACAGCAAGAAACATGAGCATGGCCAGAAAAAAAGGACTTTGTTTCCTACTCATACGGACCATACATAGTTCTACTCTGCTTATGAAACTGATACAAACCTCAGCCTCTCTTACATAGACGCTCTTTAGTTAATAGTGATAATCTTGTTCGATTTCTGAACTGTGTAAATTCATTTGAGACAAAAAATAACTGGTTTTACCGGAAATGAACTCTTGCTTGTAGGAAGACACAGAGCATTTGGTTTAACTCCATTTCTGAAGGGATATTCATAAGAGTGTTCTCATGCATGAAACACAGAATATTTTAACGCAAGAAGCATGCTCTTTTTTCCAGCATCTGCAATACAGCAAGAAAAATGAGCATTGCCAGAAAAAAAGAACGGTGTTTCTGACTCAAACGGACCATATCTAGTTCAACTCTGCTTATGAAACTGATACGAACCACAGCATCTCTTATATAGACGCTCTTTAGTTAATAGTGATAAACTTATTGGGTTTGTGAACTGTGTAAATTCATATGAGCCGAAAATTCCCTGCCTTTACCAGAAATGAACTCTTGCTTGTAGGAAGACACAGAGCATTTGGTTTAACTCCATTTCTGAAAGGAATATCAGAAGAGTGTTCTCATCCATGAAACACAGTCTGTTTTAACACAAGAAGCATTCTCTTTTTTCCAGCATCTGCAATACAGCAAGAAACATGAGCATGGCCAGAAAAAAAGAACTATGTTTCTGACTCAAACGGACCATATCTAGTTCAACTCTGCATATGAAACTGATACAAACCACATCATTTCTTACATAGATGCTCTTTAGTTAACAGTCTAAATACTATAGGGTTTGTGAACTCTGTAAATTCATTTTAGCCGAAAAATAACTGGGTTTACCGGAAATGAACTCTTTCTTGTAGGAAGACACAGAGCATGGCGTTTAACTCTGATTCTAAAGGGAAATTCAGAAGTGTCTCATAAATGAAACACAGACTGTTTTAATGCAAGATGCATGCTCTTCTTTCCAGCATCTGCAATACAGCAAGAAACATGAGCATGGCCAGAAAAAAAGGACTTTGTTTCCTACTCATACGGACCATACAAGTTCTACTCTGCTTATGAAACTGATACAATCCACAGCATCCCTTACGTAGATGCTCTTTAGTTAATAGTAAAAAACGTGTTGGGTTTGTGAACTGTGTAAATTCATTTGAGCCGAAAAATCTCTGCCTTTACCAGAAATGAACTCTTGCTTATAGGAAGACACAGAGCACTTGGTTTAACTCCATTTCTGAAGGGAAATTCAGACCAGTGTTCTCATCCATGAAACACACTCTGTATTAACGCAAGAAACATGCTCTTTGTTCTAGAATCTGCAATACAGCAAGAAACATGAGCATGCCCAGAAAAAAAGAACTGTATCTCCTACTCATATGAACAATATCTAGTTCAACTCTGCTTACGAAACTGATACAAACCACATCATCTCTTACATAGACGCTCTTTAGTTAATAGTAATAATCTTGTTCGGTTTCTGAACTTTGTAAATTCATTTGAGAGAAAAAATAACTGGTTTTACCGGAAATGAACATTTGCTTGTAGGAAGACACAGAGCATTTGGTTTAACTCCATTTCTGAAGGGAAATTTAGAAGGGTGTTCTCATCCATGAAACACAGAATATTTTAACGCAAGGAGCATGCTCTTCTTTTCAGCGTCTGAAATACAGCAAGGAACATGAGCATGCCCAGAAAAAAAGAACTGTGTTTCCTACTCATACGGACCATATCTAGTTCAACTCTGCTTATGAAACTGATACAAACCACATCATTTCTTACATAGATGCTCTTTAGTTAATAGTCTAAATACTATAGGGTTCGTGAACTGTGTAAATTCATTTTAGCCAAAAAATAACTGGGTTTACCGGAAATGAACTCTTGCATGTAGGAAGACACAGACAATGGAGTTTAACTCAGATTCTATAGGGAAATTCAGAAGAGTGTTCTCATCCATGAAACACAGTCTGTTTTAATGCAAGAGGCGTGCTCTTCTTTCCAGCATCTGCAATACAGCAAGAAACATGAGGATGGCCAGAAAAAAAGAACTGTGTTTCCTACTCATAGGTACCATGTCTAGTACACTCTGCTTATGAAACTGATACAAACCACAGCATCTCTTACATTGATACTCTTTAGTTAATAGTGAAAAACCTGTAGGGTTTGTGAACTGTGTAAATTCATTTGAGCCGAAAACTCACTGTGTTTACAAGAAATGAATTCTTGCTTGTTGGAAGACACAGAGCGTTTGGTTTAACTCCATTTCTGAAGGGAAATTCAGACCTGTGTTCTCATCCATGAAACACACTCCGTTTAAACGGGAGAAGCATGCTCTTGTTTCAAGCTTCTGCAATATTGCAAGGAACAAGAGCATGCCCAGAAAAAAAGAGCTGTATCTCCTACTCATACGAACAATATCTAGTTCAACTCTGCTTATGAAACTGATACAAACCACAGGATCAATTACATAGATGCTCTTTAGTTCATAGTGAAAAACTTGTTGGGTTTGTGAACTGTGTAAATTTATTTGAGCCGAAAAATAACTGGGTTTACTGGAATTGAACTCTTGCATGTAGGAGGACACAGACCATGGAGTTTAACTCAGATTCTATAGGGAAATTCAGAAAAGTGTTCTCATAAATGAAACACAGTCTGTTGTAATGCAAGAAGCATTCTCTTCTTTCCAGCATCTGCAATACAGCAAGAAACATGAGCATGGCCAGAAAAAAAAGGACTTTGTTTCCTACTCATACAGACCATATCTAGTTCTACTATGCTTATGAAACTGATACAAACCACAGCATCCCTTACATAGATGCTCTTTAGTTAATAGTGATAAACCTGTTGGGTTTGTGAACTGTGTAAATTCATTTGAGCCGAAAATTCACTGCGTTTACAAGAAATGAACTCTTAATTGTAGGAAGACACAGAGCATTTGGTTTAACTCCAATTCTGAGGGGAAATTCAGACCTGTGTTTTCATCCATGAAACACACTCTGTTTTAACGCAAGAAGCATGCTCTTCTTTCCAGCTTCTGCAATACAGCAAGGAACATGAGCATGCCCAGAATAAAAGAACTGTATCTCCTACTCATACGAAAAATATCTACTTCAACTCTGCTTATGAAACTGATACAAACCACATCATCTCTTACATAGATGCTCTTTATTTAATAGTGATAAACTTGTTGGGTTTGTGAAATGTGTAAATTCGTTGGAGCCAAAAATTCCTGCCTTTACCAGAAATGAACTCTTGCTTGTAGGAAGACACAGAGCATTTGGTTTAACTCCCTTTCTGAAGTGAAATTCAGACCAGTGTTCTCATCCATGAAACACACTCTGTTTTAACGCAAGAAGCATGCTCTTCTTTCCAGCTTCTGCAATACAGCAAGGAACATTAGCATGCCCAGAAAAAAAGAACTGTGTCTCCTAATCATACGGACCATATCTAGTTCAACTCTGCTAATGAAACTGATACAAACCACAGGATCAATTACATAGATGCTCTTTAGTTCATAATGAAAATTGTGTTGGTTTCATGAACTGTGTAAATTCATTTGAGCCCAAAAATAACTGGGTTTACCGGAAATGAACTCTTGCATGTAGGAAGACAGAGACCATGGAGTTTAACTCAGATTCTATAGGGAAATTCAGAGAAGTGTTCTCATTCATGAAACACAGTCTGTTTTAACTCAAGAAGCATGCTCTTCTTTCCAGCATCTGCAATACTGCAAGAAACATGAGCATGGCCAGAAAAAACGAACTGTGTTTCTGACTCAAACGGACCATATCTAGGTCAACTCTGCTTATGAAACTGATACAAACCACAGCATCTCTTACATAGACGCTCTTTAGTTAATAGTGATAAACTTGTTGGGTTTGTGAACTGTGTAAATTCATTTGAGCCGAAAATTCCCTGGCTTTACCAGAAATGAACTCTTGCTTGTAGGAAGACGCAGAGCATTTGGTTTAACTCCATTTCTGAGGTGAAATTCAGACCTGTGTTTTCATCCATGAAACACACTCTGTTTTAACGCAAGAAGCATGCTCTTCTTTCTAGCTTCTGCAATACAGCAAGAAACATGAGCATAGCCAGAAAAAAAGACCTGTGTTTCCTACTCATATGTGCCATATCTAGTTCACTCTGCTTATGAAACTGATACAAACCACAGCATCTCTTACATTGATGCTATTTAGTTAATAGTGAAAAACCTGTTGGGTTTGTGAACTGTGTAAATTCATTTGAGCCGAAAATTCTCTATGTTTACAAGAAATGAATTCTTCCTTGTTGGAAGACACAGAGCATTTGGTTTAACTCCATTTCTGAAGGGAAATTCAGACCAGTGTTCTCATGCATGAAACACACTCTGTTTTAACGCAAGAAGCATGCTCTTCTTCCCAGCTTCTGCAATACAGCAAGGAACATGAGCATGCCCAGAAAAAAAGAACTGTGTCTCCTAATCATACAGACCATACTAGTTCAACTCTGCTAATGAAACTGATACAAACCACAGGATCAATTACATAGATGCTCTTTAGTTCATAGTGAAAATTGTGTTGGTTTCGTGAACTGTGTAAATTCATTTGAGCGCAAAAATAACTGGGTTTACCGGAAATGAACTCTTGCATGTAGGAAGACACAGACCATGGAGTTTAACTCAGATTCTATAGGGAAATTCAGAAAAGAGTTCTCATCCATGAAACACAGTCTGTTTTAACTCAAGAAGCATGGTCTTCTTTCCAGCATCTGCAATACTGCAAGAAACATGAGCATGGCCAGAAAAAAAAGAACTGTGTTTCTGACTCGAACGGAAAATATCTAGATCAACTCTGCTTATGAAACTGATACAAACCACAGCATCTCTTACATAGACGCTCTTTAGTTAATAGTGATAAACTTGTTGGGTTTGTGAACTGTGTAAATTAATTTGAGCCGAAAAATCTCTGCCTTTACCAGAAATGAACTCTTGCTTGTAGGAAGACGCAGAGCATTTGGTTTAACTCCATTTCTGAGGGGAAATTCAGACCTGTGTTTTCATCCATGAAACACACTCTGTTTTAACGCAAGAAGCATGCTCTTCTTTCCAGCTTCTGCAATACAGCAAGGAACATGAACATGCGCAGAATAAAAGAACTGTATCTCCTACTCATACTAACAATATCTAGTTAAACTCTGCTTATGAAACTGATACAAACCAGATCATCTCTTACATAGATGCTCTTTAGTTAATAGTGAAAATCGTGATGGTTTCATGAACTGTGTAAATTCATTTGAGCCCAAATATAACTGGGTTTGCAGGCAATGAACTCTTGCTTGTAGGAAGACAGAGAGCATGGCGTTTAACTCCGATTCTAAAGGGAAATTAAAAAAAGTGTTCTCATCAATGAAACACAGTCTGTTTTAATGTAAGAAGCATGCTCTTCCTTCTAGCATCCGCAATACAGCAAGAAACATGAGCATGGCCACAAAAAAAGAACTGTGTTTCAAACTTATAGGGACCATATTTCATTCAACTCTGCTTCTGAATCTGATACAAAACACAGCATCTCTTACATAGATGCTCTTTAGTTAATAGTGAAAAACGTGTTAGGTTTGGGAACTGTGTAAATTCATATGAGCCGAAAATTACCTGCCTTTACCAGAAATGAACTCTTGCTTGTAGGAAGACACAGAGCATTTGGTTTAACTCCATTTCTGAATGTAAATTCAGACCTGTGTTCTCATCCATGAAACACAGTCTGTTTTAACGCAAGAAGCATGCTCTTTTTTCTAGCATCTGCAATACAGCATGAAACATGAGCATGGCCAGAAAAAAGAACTGCTTTTCTGACTCAAACGGACCATATCTAGTTCAACTCTATTTATGACACTGATACAAGACACATCATCTCTTACACAGATGCTCTTTACTTCATAGTGAAAATCATATTGGTTTCATGAACTGTGTAAACTCATTTGAGCTGAAAAATAACTGGGTTTACCGGAAATGAACTCTTGCATGTGGGAGGACACAGACCATGGAGTTTAACTCAGATTCTATAGGGAAATTCAGAAAAGTGTTCCCATCCAAGAAACACAGTCTGTTTTAACTCAAGAAGCATGCTCTTCTTTCAGGCATCTGCAATACAGCAAGAAACATGAGCAGTGCCAGAATAAAAGAACTGTGTTTCCTACTCATATGTACCATATCTAGTTCACTCAGCTTATGAAACTGATACAAACCACAGCATCTCTTACATTGATGCTCTTTAGTTAATAGTGAAAAACCTGTTGGGTTTGTGAACTGTGTAAATTCATTTGAGCCGAAAATTCACTGTGTTTACAAGAAAAGAATTCTTGATTGTAGGAAGAAACAGAGCATTTGTTTTAACTCCATTTCTGAAGGGAAATTCAGACCAGAGTTCTCATGCATGAAACACACTCCGTTTAAACGGGAGAAGCATACTCTTCTTTCCAGCTTCTACAATACAGCAAGGAACATGAGCATGCCCAAAAAAGAACTGTATCTCCTACTCATACGAAAAATATCTAGTTCAACTCTGCTTATGAAACTGATACAAACCACATCGTCTCTTACATAGATGCTCTTTAGTTAATAGTGATAAACTTGTTGGGTTTGTGAAATGTGTAAATTCATTTGAGCCGAAAATTCCTGCCTTTACCAGAAATGTACTCTTGCTTGTAGGAAGACACAGAGCATTTGGTTTAACTCCCTTTCTCAAGGAAAATTCACACCAGTGTTCTCATCCATGAAACACACTCCGTTTTATCGGGAGACGCATGATCTTCTTTCCAGTTTCTGCAATACAGCAAGGAACATGAGCATGCCCAGAATAAAAGAACTTTATCTCCTAGTCATAAGAACAATATCTAGTTCAACTCTGCTTATGAAACTGATACAAACAAGATCATCTCTTACATAGATGCTCTTTAGTTAATAGTGAAAATCGTGTTGGTTTCGTGAACTGTGTAAATTCATTTGAGCCCAAATATAACTAGGGTTAACCGGCAATGAACTCTTGCTTGTAGGAAGTCAGAGAGCATTGCGTTTAACTCTGATTCTAAAGGGAAATTCCGAAATGTGTTCTCATCAATGAAACACAGTCTGTTTTAATGCAAGAAGCATGCCCTTCTTTCTAGCATCTGCAATACAGCAAGAAACATGAGCATGGCCAGAAAAAAAAAAAAAAACTGTGTTTCAAACTCATAGGGACCATATCTCGTTCAACTCTGCTTCTGAAACTGATTCAAAACACAGCATCTCTTACATAGATGCTCTTTAGTTCATAGTGAAAAACGTGTTGGGTTTTGGAACTGTGTAAATTCATATGAGCTGAAAATTACTTGCCTTTACCAGAAATGAACTCTTGCTTGTAGAAGTACACAGAGCATTTGGTTTAACTCCATTTCTGAATGGAAATTCAGACCTGTGTTCTCATCCATGAAACACAGTCTGTTTTAACGCAAGAAGCATGCTCTTTTTTCCAGCATCTGCAATAAAGCAAGAAACATGAGCATGGCCAGAATAAAAGAACCGCATTTCTGACTCAAACGGACCATGTCTAGTTCAACTCTATTTATGACACTGATACAAGACACATCATCTCTTACACAGATGCTCTTTACTTCATAGTGAAAATCATATTGGTTTCGTGAACTCTGTAAATTCATTTGAGCCGAAAAATAACTGGGTTTACCGGAAATGAACTCTTGCATGTAGGAGGACACAGACCAAGGAGTTTAACTCAGATTCTATAGGGAAATTCAGAAAAGTGTTCTCATCCATGAAACACAGTCTGTTTTAACGCAAGAAGCATGCTCTTCTTTCCAGCATCTGCAATACAGCAAGAAACAGGAGCATTGCCAGAAAAAAAGAACTGTGTTTCCTACTTATATGTACCATATCTAGTTCTCTCAGATTATGAAACTGATACAAACCACAGCATCTCTTACATTGATGCTCTTTAGTTAATAGTGAAAAACCTGTTGGGTTTGTGAACTGTGTAAATTCATTTGAGCCGAAAATTCACTGTGTTTACAAGAAAAGAAATCTTGATTGTAGGAAGAAACAGAGCATTTGGTTTAACTCCATTTCTGAAGGGAAATTCAGACCAGTGTTCTCATGCATGAAACACACTCCGTTTAAACGGGAGAAGCGTGCTCTTCTTTCCAGCTTCTGCAATACAGCAAGGAACATGAGCATGCCCAAAAAAAACTGTATCTCCTACTCATTCGAAAAATATCTAGTTCAACTCTGCTTATGAAACTGATACAAACCACATCATCTCTTACATAGATGATCTTTAGTTAATAGTGATAAACTTGTTGGGTTTGTGAAATGTGTAAATTCATTTGAGCCGAAAATTCCTGCCTTTACCAGAAATGAACTCTTGCTTGTAGGAAGACACAGAGCATTTGGTTTAACTCCCTTTCTCACGGAAAATTCACACCAGTGTTCTCATCCATGAAACACACTCCGTTTTAACGGGAGACGCATGATCTTCTTTCCAGTTTCTGCAATACAGCAAGGAACATGAGCATGCCCAGAATAAAAGAACTTTATCTCCTAGTCATAAGAACAATATCTAGTTCAACTCTGCTTATGAAACTGATACAAACAAGATCATCTCTTACATAGATGCTCTTTAGTTAATAGTGAAAATCGTGTTGGTTTCATGAACTGTGTAAATTCATTTGAGCCCAAATATAACTAGGTTTAACCGGCAATGTACTCTTGCTTGTAGGAAGTCAGAGAGCATTGCGTTTAACTCTGATTCTAAAGGGAAATTCAGAAATGTGTTCTCATCAATGAAACACAGTCTGTTTTAATGCAAGAAGCATGCCCTTCTTTCTAGCATCTGCAATACAGCAAGAAATATGAGCATGACCAGAAAAAAAAAACTGTGTTTCAAACTCATAGTGACCATATCTCGTTCAACTCTGCTTCTGAAACTGATTCAAAACACAGCATCTCTTACATAGATGCTCTTTAGTTCATAGTGAAAAACGTGTTCGGTTTTGGAACTGTGTAAATTCATATGAGCCGAAAATTACCTGCCTTTACCAGAAATGAACTCTTGCTTGTAGAAGGACACAGAGCATTTGGTTTAACTCCATTTCTGAATGTAAATTCAGACCTGTGTTCTCATCCATGAAACACACTCTGTATTAAAGCAAGAAGCATGCTCTTTGATCCAGAATCTGCAATACAGCAAGAAACATGAGCCTGGCCAGAATAAAAGAACTGTGGTTCTGACTCAAACGGACCATATCTTGTTCAACTCTGCTTATGAAACTGATACAAACCACATCATTTCTTACATAGATGCTCTTTAGGTAACAGTCTAAATACTATAGGGTTCGTGAACTGTGTAAATTCATTTTAGCCGAAAAATAACTGGGTTTACCGGAAATGAACTCTTTCTTGTAGGAAGACACAGAGCATGGCGTTTAACTCTGATTCTAAAGGGAAATTCAGAAAAATGTTCTCATAAATGAAACACAGTCTGTTTTAATGCAAGAAGCATGCTCTTCTTTCCAGCATCTGCAATACAGCAAGAAACATGAGCCTGGCCAGAAAAAAAAGGACTTTGTTTCCTACTCATACGGACCATATATAGTTCTACTCTGCTTATGAAACTGATACAAACCTCAGCCTCTCTTACATAGACGCTCTTTAGTTAATAGTGATAATCTTGTTCGGTTTCTGAACTGTGTAAATTCATTTGAGACGAAAAATAACTGGTTTTACCGGAAATGAACTCTTGCTTGTAGGAAGACACAGAGCATTTGGTTTAACTCCATTTCTGAAGGGATATTCATAAGAGTGTTCTCATGCATGAAACACAGAATATTTTAACGCAAGAAGCATGCTCTTTTTTCCAGCATCTGCAATACAGCAAGAAAAATGAGCATTGCCAGAAAAAAAGTACGGTGTTTCTGACTCAAACGGACCATATCTAGTTCAACTCTGCTTATGAAACTGATACAAACCACAGCATCTCTTACATAGACGCTCTTTAGTTAATAGTGATAAACTTATTGGGTTTGTGAACTGTGTAAATTCATATGAGCCGAAAATTTCCTGCCTTTACCAGAAATGAACTCTTGCTTGTAGGAAGACACAGAGCATTTGGTTTAATTCCATTTCTGAAAGGAATATCAGAAGAGTGTTCTCATCCATGAAACACAGTCTGTTTTAACACAAGAAGCATTCTCTTTTTTCCAGCATCTGCAATACAGCAAGAAACATGAGCCTGGCCAGAGAAAAAGAACTGTGGTTCTGACTCAAACGGACCATATCTAGTTCAACTCTGCTTATGAAACTGATACAAACCACATCATTTCTTACATAGATGCTCTTTAGTTAACAGTCTAAATACTGTAGGGTTCGTGAACTGTGTAAATTCATTTTAGCTGAAAAATAACTGGGTTTACCGGAAATGAACTCTTTTTTGTAGGAAGACACAGAGCATGGCGTTTAACTCTGATTCTAAAGGGAAATTCAGAAAAGTGTTCTCATAAATTAAACACAGTCTGTTTTAATGCAAGAAGCATGCTCTTCTTTCCAGCATCTGCAATACAGCAAGAAACATGAGCATGGCCAGAAAAAAAGGACTATGTTTCCTACTCATACGGACCATATCTAGTTCATCTCTGCTTATGAAACTGATACAAACCACAGCATCTCTTACATAGATGCTCTTTAGTTAATAGTGATAAACCTGTTGGGTTTGTAAACTGTGTAAATTCATTTGAGCCGAAAATTCACTGCGTTTACCAGAAATGAATTATTGCTTGTAGGAAGACACATAGCATTTGGTTTAACTCCATTCCTGAAGGGAAATACAGACCTGTGTTCTCATCCATGAAACACACTTTGTTTTAACGCAAGAAGCATGCCCTTCGTTCCAGCTTCTGCAATACAGCAAGGAACATGAGCATGCCCAGAAAAAAAGAACTGTATCTCCTACTCATATGAACAATATCTAGTTCAACTCTGCTTACGAAACTGATACAAACCACATCATCTCTTACATAGACGCTCTTTAGTAAATAGTAATAATCTTGTTCGGTTTCTGAACATTGTAAATTCATTTGAGAGAAAAAATATCTGGTTTTACCGGAAACGAACTCTTGCTTGTAGGAAGACACAGAGCATTTGGTTTAACTCCATTTCTGAAGGGAAATTTAGAAGAGTGTTCTCATCCATGAAACACAGAATATTTTAACGCAAGGAGCATGCTCTTCTTTTCAGCGTCTGAAATACAGCAAGGAACATGAGCATGCCCAGAAAAAAAGAACTGTGTTTCCTACTCATACGGACCATATCTAGTTCAACTCTGCTTATGAAACTGATACAAACCACATCATTTCTTACATAGATGCTCTTTAGTTAATAGTCTAAATACTATAGGGTTCGTGAACTGTGTAAATTCATTTTAGCCAAAAAATAACTGGGTTTACCGGAAATGAACTCTTGCATGTAGGAAGACACAGACAATGGAGTTTAACTCAGATTCTATAGGGAAATTCAGAAGAGTGTTCTCATCCATGAAACACAGTCTGTTTTAATGCAAGAGGCATGCTCTTCTTTCCAGCATCTGCAATACAGCAAGAAACATGAGGATGGCCAGAAAAAAAGAACTGTGTTTCCTACTCATAGGTACCATGTCTAGTACACTCTGCTTATGAAACTGATACAAACCACAGCATCTCTTACATTGATACTCTTTAGTTAATAGTGAAAAACCTGTAGGGTTTGTGAACTGTGTAAATTCATTTGAGCCGAAAACTCACTGTGTTTACAAGAAATGAATTCTTGCTTGTTGGAAGACACAGAGCGTTTGGTTTAACTCCATTTCTGAAGGGAAATTCAGACCTGTGTTCTCATCCATGAAACACACTCCGTTTTAATGGGAGAAGCATGCTCATGTTTCAAGCTTCTGTAATATTGCAAGGAACAAGAGCATGCCCAGAAAAAAAGAGCTGTATCTCCTACTCATACGAACAATATCTAGTTCAACTCTGCTTATGAAACTGATACAAACCACAGGATCAATTACATAGATGCTCTTTAGTTCATAGTGAAAAACTTGTTGGGTTTGTGAACTGTGTAAATTTATTTGAGCCGAAAAATAACTGGGTTTACTGGAATTGAACTCTTGCATGTAGGAGGACACAGACCATGGAGTTTAACTCAGATTCTATAGGGAAATTCAGAAAAGTGTTCTCATAAATGAAACACAGTCTGTTGTAATGCAAGAAGCATTCTCTTCTTTCCAGCATCTGCAATACAGCAAGAAACATGAGCATGGCCAGAAAAAAAAGGACTTTGTTTCCTACTCATACAGACCATATCTAGTTCTACTATGCTTATGAAACTGATACAAACCACAGCATCCCTTACATAGATGCTCTTTAGTTAATAGTGATAAACCTGTTGGGTTTGTGAACTGTGTAAATTCATTTGAGCCGAAAATTCACTGCGTTTACCAGAAATGAACTCTTACTTGTAGGAAGACACAGAGCATTTGGTTTAACTCCAATTCTGAGGGGAAATTCAGACCTGTGTTTTCATCCATGAAACACACTCTGTTTTAACGCAAGAAGCATGCTCTTCTTTCCAGCTTCTGCAATACAGCAAGGAACATGAGCATGCCCAGAATAAAAGAACTGTATCTCCTACTCATACGAACAATATCTAGTTCAACTCTGATTATGAAACTGATACAAACCACAGCATCTCTTACATAGATGCTCTTTAGTTAATAGTGAAAATTGTGTTGGTTTCAGGAACTGTGTAAATTCATTTGAGTCCAAAAATAACTGGTTTTACCGGCAATGAACTCTTGCTTGTAGGAAGACAGAGAGCATGGCGTTTAACCCCGATTCTAAAGGGAAATTCAGAAAAGTGTTCACATCAATGAAACAAAGTCTGTTTTAATGCACGAAGCATGACCTTCTTTCTAGCATCTGCAATACAGCAAGAAACATGAGCATGGCCAGAAAAAAAAAAAAAAACTGTGTTTCAAACTCATAGGGACCATATCTCGTTCAACTCTGCTTCTGAAACTGATTCAAAACACAGCATCTCTTACATAGATGCTCTTTAGTTAATAGTGAAAAACGTGTTGGGTTTGGGAACTGTGTAAATTCATATGAGCCGAAAATTACCTGCCTTTACCAGAAATGAACTCTTGCTTGTAGGAAGACACAGAGCATTTGGTTTAACTCCATTTCTGAATGAAAATTCAGACCTGTGTTCTCATCCATGAAACACAGTCTGTTTTAACGCAAGAAGCATGCTCTTTTTTCCAGCATCTGCAATACAGCAAGAAACATGAGCATAGCCAGAAAAAAGAACTGCGTTTCTGACTCAAACGGACCATATCTAGTTCAACACTATTTATGACACTTATACAAGACACATCATCTCTTACACAGATGCTCTTTACTTCATAGTGAAAATCATATTGGTTTCATGAACTGTGTAAACTCATTTGAGCCGAAAAATAACTGGGTTTTCCGGAAATGAACTCTTGCATGTAGGAGGACACAGACCATGGAGTTTAACTCAGATTCTATTGGGAAATTCTGAAAAGTGTTCTCATCCATGAAACACAGTCTGTTTTAATGCAAGAATCATGCTCTTCTTTCCAGCATCTGCAATATAGCAAGAAACATGAGGATGGCCAGAAAAAAAGAACTGTGTTTCCTACTCATCGGTACCATATCTAGTTCACTCTGCTTATGAAACTGATACAAAACACAACATCTCTTACATTGATGCACTTTAGTTAATAGTGAAAAACGTGTTGGGTTTTTGAACTGGGTAAATTCATTTGAGCCAAAAATTCACTGCGTTTACAAGAAATGAACTCTTGCTTGTTGGAAGACATAGATCATTTGGTTTAACTCCATTTCTGAAGGGAAATTCAGACCAGTGTTCTCGTCCATGAAACACACTCTGTATTAACGCAAATAGCATGCTCTTCTTTCCAGCTTCTGCAATACAGCAAGGAACATGAGCTTGCCCAAAAAAAAGAACTGTATCTCCTACTCATACGAAAAATATCTAGTTCAACTCTGCTTATGAAACTGAAACAAACCACATCATCTCTAACACAGATGCTCTTTAGTTAATAGTGATAAACTTGTTGGGTTTGTGAAAAGTGTAAATTCATTTGAGCCGAAAATTCCTGCCTTTACCAGATGAACTCTTGCTTGTAGGAAGACACAGAGCATTTGGTTTAACTCCCTTTCTGAATGGAAATTCAGACCAGTGTTCTAATCCATGAAACACTCTCCGTTTTAACGGGAGACACATGCTCTTCTTTCCAGCTTCTGCAATACAGCATGGAAAAAGAGCATGCCCAGAAAAAAAGAACTGTATCTCCTACTCATACGAACAATATCTAGTTCAACTCTGCTTATGAAACTGATACAAACCACATCATCTCTTACATAGATGCTCTTTAGTTAATATTGAAAATTGTGTTGGTTTCGTGAACTGTGTAAATTCATTTGAGCCCAAAAATAACTGGGTTTACCGGAAATGAACTCTTGCATGTTGGAAGACACAGACCATGGAGTTTAACTCAGATTCTATAGGGAAATTCAGAAAAGTGTTCTCATCCATGAAACACAGTATGTTTTAACTCAAGAAGCATGCTCTTCTTTCCAGCATCTACAATACAGCAAGAAACATGAGCATGGCCATTAAAAAAAGAAAAAACTGTGTTTCAAACTCATAGGGACCATATCTCGTTCAACTCTGCTTCTGAATCTGATACAAAACACAGCATCTCTTACATAGATGCTGTTTAGTTAATAGTGAAAAACGTGTTGGATTTTGGAGCTGTGTAAATTCGTTTGAGCCGAAAATTACCTGCCTTTACCAGAAATGAACTCTTGCTTGTAGAAGGACACAGAGCATTTGGTTTAACTCCATTTCTGAATGGAAATTCAGACCTGTGTTCTCATCCATGAAACACAGTCTGTTTTAACGCAAGAAGCATGTTCTTTTTCCCACCATCTGCAATACAGCAAGAAACATGAGCATGGCCAGAAAAAAAGAACTGCATTTCTGACTCAAACGGACCATGTCTAGTTCAACTCTATTTATGACACAGATACAAGACACATCATCTCTTACATAGATGCTCTTTACTTCATAGTGAAAATCATATTGGTTTCCTGAACTGTGTAAACTCATTTGAGCCGAAAAATAACTGGGTTTACCTGAAATGAACTCTTGCATATAGGAGGACACAGACCAAGGAGTTTAACTCAGATTCTATAGGGAAATTCAGAAAAGTGTTCTCATCCATGAAACACAGTCTGTTTTAATGCAAGAAGCATGCTCTTCTTTCCAGCATCTGCAATACAGCAAGAAACATGAGGATGTCCAGAAAAAAGAACTGTGTTTCCTACTCATAGGTACCATAACTAGTTCACTCTGCTTATTAAACTGATACAAACCACAGCATCTCTTACATTGATGCTCTTTAGTTAATAGTGAAAAACCTGTTGGGTTTTTGAACTGGGTAAATTCATTTGAGCTGAAAATTCACTGCGTTTACAAAAAATGAACTCTTGCTTGTTGGAAGACATAGAGCATTTGGTTTACCTCCATTTCTGAAGGGAAATTCAGACCAGTGTTATCCATGAAACACACTCCGTTTTAATGGAAGAAGCATGCTCTTCTTTCCAGCTTCTGCAATACTGCAAGGAACATGAGCATGCCCAAAAAAAGGAACTGTATCTCCTACTCATACGAAAAATATCTAGTTCAACTCTGCTTATGATACGGATACAAACCACATCATCTCTTAAATAGATGCTCTTTAGTTAATAGTGATAAACTTGTTGGGTTTGTGAAATGTGTAAATTCATTTGAGCCAAAAATTCCTGCTTTTACCAGAAATGAACTCTTGCTTGTAGGAAGACACAGAACATTTGGTTTAACTCCCTTTCTCAAGGAAAATTCAGGCCAGTGTTCTCATCCATGAAACACACTCCGTTTTAACGGGAGACGCATGATCTTCTTTCCAGTTTCTGCAATACAGCAAGGAACATGAGCATGCCCAAAATAAAAGAACTTTATCTCCTAGTCATAAGAATAATATCTAGTTCAACTCTGCTTATGAAACTGATACAAACCAGATCATCTCTTACATAGATGCTCTTTAGTTAATAGTGAAAATCGTGTTGGTTTCATGAACTGTGTAAATTAATTTGAGCCCAAAAATAACTGGGTTAACTGGCAATGAACACTTGCTTGTAGGAAGTCAGAGAGAATTGCGATTAACTCCGATTCTAAAGGGAAATTCAGAAATGTGTTCTCATCAATGAAACACAGTCTGTTTTAATGCAAGAAGCATGCCCTTCTTTCTAGCATCTGCAATACAGCAAGAAACATGAGCATGGACAGAAAAAAAAAAAAAAAAACTGTGTTTCAAACTCATAGGGACCATATCTCGTTCAACTCTGCTTCTGAAACTGATTCAAAACACAGCATCTCTTACATAGATGCTCTTTAGTTCATAGTGAAAAACGTGTTGGGTTTTGGAACTGTGTAAATTCATATGAGCCGAAAATTACCTGCCTTTACCAGAAATGAACTCTTGCTTGTAGAAGGACACAGAGCATTTGGTTTAACTCCATTTCTGAATGGAAATTCAGACCTGTGTTCTCATCCATGAAACACAGTCTGTTTTAACGCAAGAAGCATGCTCTTTTTTCCAGCATCTGCAATACAGCAAGAAACATGAGCATGGCAAGAAAAAAGGAACTGCATTTCTGACTCAAACGGACCATGTCTAGTTCAACTCTATTTATGACACTGATACAAGACACATCATCTCTTACACAGATGATCTTTACTTCATAGTGAAAATCATATTGGTTTCGTGAACTGTGTAAACTCATTTGAGGCCAAAAATAACTGGGTTTGCCGGCAATGAACTCTTGCATGTGGGAGGGCACAGACCATGGAGTTTAACTCAGATTCTATAGGGAAATTCAGAAAAGTGTTCTCATCCATGAAACACAGTCTGTTTTAACGCAAGAAGCATGCTCTTCTTTCCAGCATCTGCAATACAGCAAGAAACATGAGCATTGCCAAAAAAAAAGAATTGTGTTTCCTACTCATATGTACCATATCTACTTCACTCTGCTTATGAAACTGATACAAACCACAGCATCTCTTACATTGATGCTCTTTAGTTAATAGTGAAAAACCTGTTGGGTTTGTGAACTGTGTAAATTCATTTGAGCCGAGAATTCACTGTGTTTACAAGGAATGAATTCTTGCTTGTTGGAATACACAGAGCATTTGGTTTAACTCCATTTATGAAGGGAATTTCAGACAAGTGTTCTCATGCATGAAACACACTCCGTTTTAACGGGAGAAGCATGTTCTTCTTTCCAGCTTCTGCAATACAGCAAGGAACATGAGAATGCCCAAAAAAAAGAACTGTATCTCCTACTCATATGAAAAATATCTTGTTCAACTCTGCTTATGAAACTGATACAAACCACATCATCTCTTACATAGATGCTCTTTATTTAATAGTGATAAACTTGTTGGGTTTGTGAAATGTGTAAATTCGTTGGAGCCGAAAATTCCTGCCTTTACCAGAAATGAACTCTTGCTTGTAGGAAGACACAGAGCATTTGGTTTAACTCCATTTCTGAAGTGAAATTCAGACCAGTGTTCTCATCCATGAAACACACTCTGTTTTAACGCAAGAAGCATGCTATTCTTTCCAGCTTCTGCAATACAGCAAGGAACATTAGCATGCCCAGAAAAAAAGAACTGTGTCTCCTAATCATACGGACCATATCTAGTTCAACTCTGCTAATGAAACTGATACAAACCACAGGATCAATTACATAGATGCTCTTTAGTTCATAATGAAAATTGTGTTGGTTTCATGAACTGTGTAAATTCATTTGAGCCCAAAAATAACTGGGTTTACCAGAAATGAACTCTTGCATGTAGGAAGACAGAGACCATGGAGTTTAACTCAGATTCTATAGGGAAATTCAGAGAAGTGTTCTCATTCATGAAACACAGTCTGTTTTAACTCAAGAAGCATGCTCTTCTTTCCAGCATCTGCAATACTGCAAGAAACATGAGCATGGCCAGAAAAAACGAACTGTGTTTCTGACTCAAACGGACCATATCTAGGTCAACTCTGCTTATGAAACTGATACAAACCACAGCATCTCTTACATAGATGCTCTTTAGTTAATAGTGATAAACTTGTTGGGTTTGTGAACTGTGTAAATTCATTTGAGCCGAAAATTCCCTGCCTTTACCAGAAATGAACTCTTGCTTGTAAGAAGACACAGAGCGTTTGGTTTAACTCCATTTCTGAGGGGAAATTCAGACCTGTGTTTTCATCCATGAAACACACTCTGTTTTAACGCAAGAAGCATGCTCTTCTTCCCAGCTTCTGCAATACAGCAAGGAACGTGAGCATGCCCAGAAAAAAAGAACTGTGTCTCCTAATCATACAGACCATACTAGTTCAACTCTGCTAATGAAACTGATACAAACCACAGGATCAATTACATAGATGCTCTTTAGTTCATAGTGAAAATTGTGTTGGTTTCGTGAACTGTGTAAATTCATTTGAGCGCAAAAATAACTGGGTTTACCGGAAATGAACTCTTGCATGTAGGAAGACACAGACCATGGAGTTTAACTCAGATTCTATAGGGAAATTCAGAAAAGAGTTCTCATCCATGAAACACAGTCTGTTTTAACTCAAGAAGCATGGTCTTCTTTCCAGCATCTGCAATACAGCATGAAACATGAGCATGGCCTGAAAAAAAGAACTGCTTTTCTTACTCAAATGGACCATATCTAGTTCAACTCTATTTATGACACTTATACAAGACACATCATCTCTTACACAGATGCTCTTTACTTCATAGTGAAAATCATATTGGTTTCATGAACTGTGTAAACTCATTTGAGCCGAAAAATAACTGGGTTTACCGGTAATGAACTCTTGCATGTGGGAGGACACAGACCATGGAGTTTAACTCAGATTCTATAGGGAAATTCAGAAAAGTGTTCTCATCCATGAAACACAGTCTGTTTTAACGCAAGAAGCATGCTCTTCTTTCCAGCATCTGCAATACAGCAAGAAACAGGAGCATTGCCAGAAAAAAAGAACTGTGTTTCCTAATCATAGGTACCATAACTAGTTCACTCTGCTTATGAAACTGATACAAACCACAGCATCTCTTACATTGATGCTCTTTAGTTAATAGTGAAAAACGTGTTGGGTTTTTGAACTGGGTAAATTCATTTGAGCCGAAAATTCACTGTGCTTAAAAGAAATGAACTCTTGCTTGTTGGAAGACATAGAGCATTTGGTTTAACTCCATTTCTGAAGGGAAATTCAGACCAGTGTTCTCATCCATGAAACACACTCTGTTTTAACGCAAGAAGCATGCTCTTCTTTCCAGCTCTGCAATACAGCAAGGAACATAAGCATGCCCCAAAAAAAGAACTGTATCTCCAACTCATACGAAAAATATCTAGTTCAACTCTGCTTATGAAACTGATACAAACCACAACATCTCTTACATAGATTCTCTTTAGTTAATAGTGATAAACTTGTTGGGTTTGTGAAATGTGTAAATTCATTTGAGACGAAAATTCCTGCCTTTACCAGAAATGAACTCTTGCTTGTAGGAAGACTCAGAGCATGTGGTTTAACTCCCTTGCTGAAGGGAAATTCAGACCAGTGTTCTCATCCTTGAAACACACTCTGTTTTAACGCAAGAAGCATGCTCTTCTTTCCAGCTTCTGCAATACAGCAAGGAACATGAGCATGCCCAGAAAAAAAGAACTGTGTCTCCTAATCATACGGACCATATCTAGTTCCACTCTGCTAATGAAACTGATACAAACCACAGGATCAATTACATAGATGCTCTTTAGTTCATAGTGAAAAACTTGTTGGGTTTGTGAACTGTGTAAATTCATTTGAGCCGAAAAATAACTGGGTTTACCGGAAATGAACTCTTGCTTGTAGGAGGACACACACCATGGAGTTTAACTCAGATTCTATAGGGAAATTCAGAAAAGTGTTCTCATCCATGAAACACAGTCTGTTTTAACGCAAGAAGCATGCTCTTCCTTCCAGCATCTGCAATACAGCAAGAAACATGAGCATGGCCATAAAAAAAGAACTGTGTTTCCTACTCATATGTACCATATCTAGTTCACTCTGCTTATGAAACTGATACAAACCACAGGATCTCTTACATTGATGCTCTTTAGTTAGTAGTGAAAAACCTGTTGGGTTTGTGAACTGTGTAAATTCATTTGAGCCGAAAATTCAATGTGTTTACAAGAAATGAATTCTTGCTTGTTGGAAGACACAGAGCATTTGGTTTAACACCATTTCTGAAGGGAAATTCAGACCAGTGTTCTCACGCATGAAACACACTCAGTTTTAACGCAAGAAGCATGCTCTTCTTTCCAGCTTAAGCAATACAGCAAGGAACATGAGCATGCCCAGAATAAAAGAACTGTATCTCCTACTCATACGAACAATATCTAGTTCAACTCTGCTTATGAAACTGATACAAACCAGATCATCTCTTACATAGATGCTCTTTAGTTAATAGTGAAAATCGTGATGGTTTCATGAACTGTGTAAATTCATTTGAGCCCAAAAATAACTGGGTTTGCCGGCAATGAACTCTTGCTTGTAGGAAGACAGAGAGCGTGGCGTTTAACTCCGATTCTAAAGGGAAATTCAGAAAAGTGTTCTCATCAATGAAACACCGTCTGTTTTAATGCAAGAAGCATGCTCTTCTTTCTAGCTTCCGCAACACAGCAAGAAACATGAGCATGGCCACAAAAACAGAACTGTGTTTCAAACTCATAGGGACCATATTTCGTTCAACTCTGCTTCTGAATCTGATACAAAACACAGCATCTCTTACATAGATGCTCTTTAGTTAATAGTGAAAAACGTGTTGGGTTTGGGAACTGTGTAATTCAGATGAGCCGAAAATTACCTGCCTTTACCAGAAATGAACTCTTGCTTGTAGGAAGACACAGAGCATTTGGTTTAACTCCATTTCTGAATGTAAATTCAGACCTGGGTTCTCAACCATGAAACACAGTCTGTTTTAACGCAAGAAGCATGCTCTTTTTTCCAGCATCTGCAATACAGCATGGAACATGAGCATGGCCCAAAAAAAAGAACTGCTTTTCTGACTCAAACGGACCATATCTAGTTCAACTCTATTTATGACACTTATACAAGACACATCATCTCTTACACAGATGCTCTTTACTTCATAGTGAAAATCATATTGGTTTCATGAAGTGTGTAAACTCATTTGAGCCGAATAATAACTGGGTTTACCGGAAATGAACTCTTGCATGTGGGAGGACACAGACCATGGAGTTTAACTCAGATTCTATAGGGAAATTCAGAAAAGTATTCTCATCCATGAAACACAGTCTGTTTTAACGCAAGAAGCATGCTCTTCTTTCCAGCATCTGCAATATAGCAAGAAACATGACCATGGCCAGAAAAAAAGAACTGTGTTTCCTACTCATAGGTACCATAACTAGTTCACTCTGCTTATGAAACTGATACAAACCACAGCATCTCTTACATTGATGCTCTTTAGTTAATAGTGAAAAACGTGTTGGGTTTTTGAACTGGGTAAATTCATTTGAGCCGAAAATTCACTGCGCTTACAAGAAATGAACTCTTGCTTGTTGGAAGACATAGAGCATTTGGTTTAACTGCATTTCGGAAGGGAAATTCAGACCAGTGTTCTCATCCATGAAACACACTCTGTTTTAACGCAAGAAGCATGCTCTTCTTTCCAGCTTCTGCAATACAGCAAGGAATATGAGCATGCCCCCCAAAAAATAACTGTATCTCCTACTCATATGAAAAATATCTAGTTCAACTCTGCTTATGAAACTGATACAAACCACATCATCTCTTACATAGATGCTCTTTAGTTAATAGTGATAAACTTGTAGGGTTTGTGAAATGTGTAAATTCATTTGAGCCGAAAAATAACTGGATTTACCGGAAATGAACTCTTGCATGTAGGAGGACACACACCATGGAGTTTAACTCAGATTCTATAGGGAAATTCAGAAAAGTGTTCTCATCCATGAAACACAGTCTGTTTTAACGCAAGAAGCATGCTCTTCTTTCCAGCATCTGTAATACAGCAAGAAACATGAACATGGCCAGAAAAAAAGAACTGTGTCTCCTAATCATACAGACCATATCTAGTTCAACTCTGCTAATGAAACTGATACAAACCACAGGATCAATTACATAGATGCTCTTTAGTTCATAATGAAAATTGTGTTTTTTTCGTGAACTGTGTAAATTCATTTGAGCCCAAAAATAACTGGGTTTACCGGAAATGTACTCCTGCATGTAGGAAGACACAGACCATGGAGTTTAACTCAGATTCTATAGGGAAATTCAGAAAAGTGTTCTCATCCATGAAACACAGTCTTTTTTAACTCAAGAAGCATGGTCTTCTTTGCAGCATCTGCAATACTGCAAGAAACATGAGCATGGCCAGAAAAAAAGAACTGTGTTTCTGACTCAAACGGACCAAATCTAGATCAACTCTGCTTATGAAACTGATACAAACCACAGCATCTCTTACATAGACGCTCTTTAGTTAATAGTGATAAACTTGTTGGGTTTGTGAACTGTGTAAATTCATTTGAGCCGAAAATTCCCTGCCTTTACCAGAAATGAACTCTTGCTTGTAGGAAGACGCAGAGCATTTGGTTTAACTCCATTTCTGAGGGGAAATTCAGACCTGTGTTTTCATCCATGAAACACACTCTGTTTTAACGCAAGAAGCATGCTCTTCTTTCCAGCTTCTGCAATACAGCAAGGAACATGAGCATGCCCAGAATAAAAGAACTGTATCTCCTACTCATACGAACAATATCTAGTTCAACTCTGCTAATGAAACTGATACAAATCACAGGATCAATTACAGAGAAGCTCATTAGTTCATAGTGAAAACATTGTTGGGTTTGTGAACTGTGTAAATTCATTTTAGCCGAAAAATAACTGGGTTTACCGGAAATGAACTCTTGCATGTAGGAGGACACAGACCATGGAGTTTAACTCAGATTCTATAGGGAAATTCAGAAAAGTGTTCCCATCCATGAAACACAGTTTGTTTTAATGCAAGAAGCATGCTCTTCTTTCCAGCATCTGCAATACAGCAAGAAACATGAGCATGGCCAGAAAAAAAGAACTGTTTTTCCTACTCATATGTACCATATCTAGTTCACTCTGCTTATGAAACTGATACAAACCACAGCATCTCTTACATTGATGCTCTTTAGTTAATAGTGAAAAACCTGTTGGGTTTGTGAACTGTGTAAATTCATTTGAGCCGAAAATTCACTATGTTTACAAGAAATGAATTCTTTCTTGTTGGAAGACACAGAGGATTTGGTTTAACTCCATTTCTGAAGGGAAATTCAGACCAGTGTTCTCATGCATGAAACACACTCTGTTTTAACGCAAGAAGCATGCTCTTCTTTCCAGCTTCTGCAATACAGCAAGTAACATGAGCATGCCCAGAAAAAGAACTGTGTCTCCTAATCATACAGACCATATCTAGTTCAACTCTGCTAATGAAACTGATACAAACCACAGGATCAATTACATAGATGCTCTTTAGTTCATAATGAAAATTGTGTTGGTTTCGTGAAATGTGTAAATTCATTTGAGCCCAAAAATAACTGGGTTTACCGGAAATGAACTCTTGCATGTAGGAAGACACAGACCATGGAGTTTAACTCAGATTCTATAGGGAAATTGAGAAAAGTGTTCTCATCCATGAAACACAGTCTGTTTTAACTCAAGAAGCATGGTCTTCTTTCTAGCATCTGCAATACTGCAAGAAACATGAGCATGGCCAGAAAAAAAGAACTGTGTTTCTGACTCAAACGGACCAAATCTAGATCAACTCTGCTTATGAAACTGATACAAACCACAGCATCTCTTACATAGATGCTCTTTAGTTAATAGTGATAAACTTGTTGGGTTTGTGAACTGTGTAAATTCATTTGAGCCGAAAATTCCCTGCCTTTACCAGAAATGAACTCTTGCTTGTAGGAAGACGCAGAGCATTTGGTTTAAATCCATTTCTGAGGGGAAATTAAGACCTGTGTTTCATCCATGAAACACACTCTGTTTTAACGCAAGAAGCATGCTCTTTTTTCCAGCATCTGCAATACAGCATGGAACATGAGCATGCCCAGAATAAAAGAACTGTATCTCCTACTCATACGAATAATATCTAGTACAGCTCTGCTTATGAAACCGATACAAACCAGATCATCTCTTACATAGATGCTCTTTAGTTAATAGTGAAAAACGTGTTGGGTTTGGGAACTGTGTAAATTCATATGAGCCGGAAATTACCTGCCTTTACCAGAAATGAACTCTTGCTTGTAGGAAGACACAGAGCATTTGGTTTAACTCCATTTCTGAATGGAAATTCAGACCTGTGTTCTCATCCATGAAACACAGTCTGTTTTAACGCAAGAAGCATGCTCTTTTTTCCAGCATCTGCAATACAGCATGAAACATGAGCATGGCCAGAAAAAAGAACTGCTTTTCTGACTCAAACGGACCATATCTAGTTCAACTCTATTTATGACACTTATACAAGACACATCATCTCTTACACAGATGCTCTTTACTTCATAGTGAAAATCATATTGGTTTCGTGAACTGTGTAAACCCATTTGAGCCGAAAAATAACTGGGTTTACCGGAAATGAACTCTTGCATGTGGGAGGACACAGACCATGGAGTTTAACTCAGATTCTATAGGGAAATTCAGAAAAGGGTTCTCATCCATGAAACACAGTCTGTTTTAACGCAAGAAGCATGCTCTTCTTTCCAGCATCTGCAATGTAGCAAGAAACATGAGCATGGCCAGAAAAAAAGAACTGTGTTTCCTACTCATTGGTACCATAACTAGTTCACTCTGATTATGAAACTGATACAAACCACAGCATATCTTACATTGATGCTCTTTAATTAATAGTGAAAAACTTGTTGGGTTTTTGAACTGGGTACATTCATTTGAGAAGAAAATAAACTGCGCTTATAAGAAAGGAACTCTTGCTTGTTGGAAGACATAGAGCATTTGGTTTAACTCCATTTCAGAAGGGAAATTCAGACCTGTGTTCTCATCCATGAAACACACTCCATTTTACTGGAAGAAGCATGCTCTTCTTTCCAGCTTCTGAAATACAGCAAGGAACATGAGCATGCCAAAAAAAAGAACTGTATCTCCTACTCATACGAAAAATATCTAGTTCAACTCTGCTTATGAAACTGATACAAACCACATCATCTCTTACCTAGATGCTCTTTAGTTAATAGTTATAAACTTGTTGGATTTGTGAAATGTGTAAATTCATTTGAGCCGAAAATTCCTGCCTTTACCAGAAATGAACTCTTGCTTGTTGGAAGACACAGATCATTTGGTTTAACACCATTTCTGAAGGGAAATTCAGACCAGTGTTCTCATGAATGAAACACACTCTGTTTTAATGCAAGAAGCATGCTCTTCTTTCCAGCTTCTGCAATACAGCAAGGAATATGTGCATGCCCAGAAAAAAAAGAACTGTGTCTCCTAATCATACAGACCATATCTAGTTCAACTCTGCTAATGAAACTGATACAAACCACAGGATCAATTACATAGATGCTCTTTAGTTCATAGTGAAAATCGTGTTGGTTTCGTGAACTGTGTTAATTCATTTGAGCCCAAAAATAACTGGGTTTACTGGAAATGAACTCTTGCATGTAGGAAGACACAGACCATGGAGTTTAACTCAGATTCTATAGGGAAAATCATAAAAGTGTTCTCATCCATGAAACACAGTCTGTTTTAACTCAAGAAGCATGCTCTTCATTCCAGCATCTGCGATACTGCAAGAAACTTGAGCATGGCTAGAAAAAAAGAACTGTGTTTCTGACTCAAACAGACCATATCTAGGTCAACTCTGCTTATGAAACTGATACAAACCACAGCATCTCTTACATAGACGCTCTTTAGTTAGTAGTGATAAACTTGTTGGGTTTGTGAACTGTGTAAATTCATTTGAGCCGAAAATTCCCTGCCTTTACCAGAAATGAAGTCTTGCTTGTAGGAAGACGCAGAGCATTTGGTTTAACTCCATTTCTGAGGGGAAATTAAGACCTGTGTTTCATCCATGAAACACACTCTGTTTTAACGCAAGAAGCATGCTCTTCTTTCCAGCATCTGCAATGTAGCAAGAAACATGAGCATGGCCAGAAAAAAAGAACTGTGTTTCCTACTCATTGGTACCATAACTAGTTCACTCTGATTATGAAACTGATACAAACCACAGCATATCTTACATTGATGCTCTTTAATTAATAGTGAAAAACTTGTTGGGTTTTTGAACTGGGTACATTCATTTGAGAAGAAAATAAACTGCGCTTATAAGAAAGGAACTCTTGCTTGTTGGAAGACATAGAGCATTTGGTTTAACTCCATTTCAGAAGGGAAATTCAGACCTGTGTTCTCATCCATGAAACACACTCCATTTTACTGGAAGAAGCATGCTCTTCTTTCCAGCTTCTGAAATACAGCAAGGAACATGAGCATGCCAAAAAAAAAAAAGAACTGTATCTCCTACTCATACGAAAAATATCTAGTTCAACTCTGCTTATGAAACTGATACAAACCACATCATCTCTTACCAGGATGCTCTTTAGTTAATAGTGATAAACTTGTTGGATTTGTGAAATGTGTAAATTCATTTGAGCCGAAAATTCCTGCCTTTACCAGAAATGAACTCTTGCTTGTTGGAAGACACAGATCATTTGGTTTAACACCATTTCTGAAGGGAAATTCAGACCAGTGTTCTCATGAATGAAACACACTCTGTTTTAATGCAAGAAGCATGCTCTTCTTTCCAGCTTCTGCAATACAGCAAGGAATATGAGCATGCCCAGAAAAAAAAGAACTGTGTCTCCTAATCATACAGACCATATCTAGTTCAACTCTGCTAATGAAACTGATACAAACCACAGGATCAATTACATAGATGCTCTTTAGTTCATAGTGAAAATCGTGTTGGTTTCGTGAACTGTGTAAATTCATTTGAGCCCAAAAATAACTGGGTTTACTGGAAATGAACTCTTGCATGTAGGAAGACACAGACCATGGAGTTTAACTCAGATTCTATAGGGAAAATCATAAAAGTGTTCTCATCCATGAAACACAGTCTGTTTTAACTCAAGAAGCATGCTCTTCATTCCAGCATCTGCGATACTGCAAGAAACTTGAGCATGGCTAGAAAAAAAGAACTGTGTTTCTGACTCAAACAGACCATATCTAGGTCAACTCTGCTTATGAAACTGATACAAACCACAGCATCTCTTACATAGACGCTCTTTAGTTAATAGTGATAAACTTGTTGGGTTTGTGAACTGTGTAAATTCATTTGAGCCGAAAATTCCCTGCCTTTACCAGAAATGAAGTCTTGCTTGTAGGAAGACGCAGAGCATTTGGTTTAACTCCATTTCTGAGGGGAAATTAAGACCTGTGTTTCATCCATGAAACACACTCTGTTTTAACGCAAGAAGCATGCTCTTCTTTCCAGCTTCTGCAATACAGCAAGGAACATGAGCATGGCCAGAAAAAAGAACTGCTTTTCTGACTCAAACGGACCATATCTAGTTCAACTCTATTTATGACACTTATACAAGACACGTCATCTCTTACACAGATGCTCTTTACTTCATAGTGAAAATCATATTGGTTTCATGAACTGTGTAAACTCATTTGAGCCGAAAAATAACTGGGTTTACCGGAAATGAACTCTTGCATGTGGGAGGACACAGACCATGGAGTTTAACTCAGATTCTATAGGGAAATTCAGAAAAGTGTTCTCATCCATGAAACACAGTCTGTTTTAACGCAAGAAGCATGCTCTTCTTTCCAGCATCTGCAATGTAGCAAGAAACATGAGCATGGCCAGAAAAAAAAAACTGTGTTTCCTACTCATTGGTACCATAACTAGTTCACTCTGCTTATGAAACTGATACAAACCACAGCATCTCTTACATTGATGCTCCTTAATTAATAGTGAAAAACTTGTTGGGTTTTTGAACTGGGTACATTCATTTGAGAAGAAAATAAACTGCGCTTATAAGAAAGGAACTCTTGCTTGTTGGAAGACATAGAGCATTTGGTTTAACTCCATTTCAGAAGGGAAATTCAGACCTGTGTTCTCATCCATGAAACACACTCCATTTTACTGGAAGAAGCATGCTCTTCTTTCCAGCTTCTGAAATAGAGCAAGGAACATGAGCATGCCCAAAAAAAAGAACTGTATCTCTTACTCATACGAAAAATATCTAGTTCAACTCTGCTTATGAAACTGATACAAACCACATCATCTCTTACCTAGATGCTCTTTAGTTAATAGTGATAAACTTGTTGGATTTGTGAAATGTGTAAATTCATTTGAGCCGAAAATTCCTGCCTTTACCAGAAATGAACTCTTGCTTGTTGGAAGACACAGATCATTTGGTTTAACACCATTTCTGAAGGGAAATTCAGACCAGTGTTCTCATGAATGAAACACACTCTGTTTTAATGCAAGAAGCATGCTCTTCTTTCAAGCTTCTGCAATACAGCAAGGAATATGAGCATGCCCAGAAAAAGAACTGTGTCTCCTAATCATGGAGACCATATCTAGTTCAACTCTGCTAATGAAACTGATACAAACCACAGGATCAATTACATAGATGCTCTTTAGTTCATAATGAAAATTGTGTTGGTTTCGTGAAATGTGTAAATTCATTTGAGCCCAAAAATAACTGGGTTTACCGGAAATGAACTCTTGCATGTAGGAAGACACAGACCATGGAGTTTAACTCAGATTCTATAGGGAAATTCAGAAAAGTGTTCTCATCCATGAAACACAGTCTGTTTTAACTCAAGAAGCATGGTCTTCTTTCCAGCATCTGCAATTCTGCATGAAACATGAGCATGGCCAGAAAAAAAGAACTGTGTTTCTGACTCAAACGGACCAAATCTAGATCAACTCTGCTTATGAAACTGATACAAACCACAGCATCTATTACATAGACGCTCTTTAGTTAATAGTGATAAACTTGTTGGGTTTGTGAACTGTGTAAATTCATTTGAGCCGAAAATTCCCTGCCTTTACCAGAAATGAACTCTTGCTTGTAGGAAGACGCAGAGCATTTGGTTTAACTCCATTTCTGAGGGGAAATTAAGACCTGTGTTTCATCCATGAAACACACTCTGTTTTAACGCAAGAAGCATGCTCTTCTTTCCAGCTTCTGCAATACAGCAAGGAACATGAGCATGCCCAGAATAAAAGAACTGTATCTCCTACTCATACGAACAATATCTAGTACATCTCTGCTTATGAAACCGATACAAACCAGATCATCTCTTACATAGATGCTCTTTAGTTAATAGTGAAAAACGTGTTGGGTTTGGGAACTGTGTAAATTCATATGAGCCGAAAATTACCTGCCTTTACCAGAAATGAACTCTTGCTTGTAGGAAGACACAGAGCATTTGGTTTAACTCCATTTCTGAATGTAAATTCAGACCTGTGTTCTCATCCATGAAACACAGTCTGTTTTAACGCAAGAAGCATGCTCTTTTTTCCAGCATCTGCAATACAGCATGAAACATGAGCATGGCCAGAAAAAAGAATTGCTTTTCTGACTCAAACAGACCATATCTAGTTCAACTCTATTTATGACACTTATACAAGACACATCATCTCTTACACAGATGCTCTTTACTTCATAGTGAAAATCATATTGGTTTCATGAACTGTGTAAACTCATTTGAGCCGAAAAATAACTGGGTTTACCGGAAATGAACTCTTGCATGTGGGAGGACACAGACCATGGAGTTTAACTCAGATTCTATAGGGAAATTCAGAAAAGTGTTCTCATCCATGAAACACAGTCTGTTTTAATTCAAGAAGCATGGTCTTCTTTCCAGCATCTGCAATACTGCAAGAAACATGAGCATGGCCAGAAAACAAGAAATGTGTTTCTGACTCAAACGGACCAAATCTAGATCAACTCTGCTTATGAAACTGATACAAACCACAGCATCTCTTACATAGATGCTCTTTAGTTAATAGTGATAAACTTGTTGTGTTTGTGAAATGTGTAAATTCATTTGAACCGAAAATTCTTGCCTTTACCAGAAATGAACTCTTGCTTGTAGGAAGACACAGAGCATTTGGTTTAACTCCATTACCGAACGGTAAATCAGACCTGTGTTCTCATCAATGAATCACAGTCTGTTTTAACGCAAGAAGCATGTTCTTTCTTCCAGCATCTGTAATACAGCAAGAAACATGAGCATGGCCAGAAAAAAAGAACTGCTTTCCTGATTCAAACAGATCATATCTAGGTCAACTCTATTTATGAAACTGATAAAAAAAAACACATCATCTCTTACCGAGATGCTCTTTACTTAATAGTGAAAATCGTGTTGGTTTCGTGAACTGTGTAAATTCATTTGAGCCGAAAATTCACTGCGTTTACAAGAAATGAACTCATGCTTGTTGGAAGACATAGAGTATTTGGTTTAACTCCATTTCTGAAGGGAAATTCAGACCAGTGTTCTCATCCATGAAACACACTCCATTTTAACGGAAGAATCATGCTCTTCTTTCCAGCTTCTGCAATACAGCAAGGAACATGAGCATGCCCAAAAAAAAGAACTGTATCTCCTACTCATACGAACAATATCTAGTTCAACTCTGCTTATGAAACCGATACAAACCAGACTATCTCTTACATAGATGCTCTTTAGTTAAGAGTGAAAATTGTGTTGGTTTCGTGAACTGTGTAAATTCATTTGAGCCCAAAAATAACTGGGTTTACCGGAAATGAACTCTTGGTTGTAGGAAGACACAGAGCATTTGGTTAAACTCAGTTTCTCAATGGAAATTCAGACCAGTGTTCTCATCCATGAAACACAGTCTGTTTAACGCAAGAAGGATGCTCTTCTTTCCAGCTTCTGCAATACAACAAGAACATGAGCATGGCCAGAAATAAAGAACTGTATCTCCTACTCATACGATCAATATCTAGTACAACTATGCTTATGAAACCGATACAAACCAGATCATGTCTTACATAGATGCTCTTTAGTTAATAGTGAAAAACGTGTTGGGGTTGTGAACTGTGTAAATTCATATGAGCCAAAAATACCCTGCCTTTACCAGAAAGGAACTCTTGCTTGTAGGAAGACACAGAGCATGTGGTTTAACTCCATTTCTGAAGGGACATTCAGACCAGTGTTCTCATCCATGAAACACAGTCTGTTTTAATGCAAGAAGCATGCTCTTCTTTCCAGCTTCTGCAATACAGCAAGGAACATGAGCATGCCTAGAAAAAAAGAACTGTATCTCCTACTCATACGAACATTATCTAGTTCAACTATGCTTATGAAACTGATACAAACCACAGGATCAATTACATAGATGCTCTTTAGTTAATAGTGAAAATCGTGTTGGTTTCGTGAACTGTGTAAATTCATTTGAGCCCCAAAATAACTGGGTTTACCGGAAATGAACTCTTGCTTGTAGCAAGACAGAGAGCATGGCGTTTAACTCCATTTCTAAAGGAAAATTCAGAAAAGTGTTCTCAAAATGAAACACAGTCTGTTTTAATGCACAAGCATGCTCTTATTTCCAGCATCTGCAATACAGCAAGAAACATGAGCATGGCCAAAAAAAAGAACTGTGTCTCCTAATCATACGGACCATATCTAGTTCAACTCTGCTAATGAAACTGACACAAACCACAGGATCAATTACATAGATGCTCTTCAGTTCATAGTGAAAATCGTGTTGGTTTCGTGAACTGTGTAAATTCATTTGAGCCCCAAAATAACTGGGTTTACCGGAAATGAACTCTTGCTTGTAGCAAGACAGAGAGCATGGCGTTTAACTCCATTTCTGAAGGGACATTCAGACCAGTGTTCTCATCCATGAAACACAGTCTGTTTTAACGCAAGAAGCATGCTCTTCTTTCCAGCATCTGCAATACTGCAAGAAACATGAGCATGGCCAGAAAAAAAGAACTATGTTTCTGACTCAAACGGACCATATCTAGGTCAACTCTGCTTATGAAACTGACACAAACCACAGCATATCTTACATAGAAGCTCTTTAGTTAATAGTGAAAATCGTGTTGGTTTAGTGAACTGTTTAAATTCATTTGAGCCCAAAAATAACTGGGTTTACCGGCAATGAACTCTTGCTTGTAGGAAGTCAGATAGCATTGCGTTTACCTCCGATTCTAAAGGGAAATTCAGAAAAGTGTTCTCATCAATGAAACACAGTCTGTTTTAAGGCAAGAAGCATGTTCTTTCTTCCAGCATCTTTAATACAGCAAGAAAAATGAGCATGGCCAGAAAAAAACAACTGTGTTTCAAAGTCATAGGGACCATATCTCGTTCAACTCTGCTTCTGAAACTGATACAAAACACAGCATCTCTTACATAGATGCTCTTTAGTTAATAATGAAAAACGTGTTGGGTTTTGGAACTGTGTAAATTCATATGAGCCGAAAATTACCTGCCTTTACCAGAAATGAACTCTTGCTTGTAGGAAGACACAGAGCATTTGGTTTAACTCCATTACTGAACGGTAAATCAGACCTGTGTTCTCATCAATGAATCACAGTCTGTTTTAAGGCAAGAAGCATGTTCTTTCTTCCAGCATCTTTAATACAGCAAGAAACATGAGCATGACCAGAAAAAAAGAACTGCGTTCCTGATTCAAACGGACCATATCTAGTTCAACTCTATTTATGAAACTGATAAAAAAAAAACACATCATCTCTTACACAGATGCTCTTTACTTAATAGTGAAAATCGTGTTGGTTTCGTGAACTGTGTAAATTCATTTGAGCCGAAAATTCACTGCGTTTACAAGAAATGAACTCTTGCTTGTTGGAAGACATAGAGTATTTGGTTTAACTCCATTTCTGAAGGGAAATTCAGACCAGAGTTCTCATCCATGAAACACACTCCATTTTAACGGAAGAAGCATGCTCTTCTTCCAGCTTCTGCAATACAGCAAGGAACATGAGCATGCCCAAAAAAAAAGAACTGTATCTCCTACTCATACGAACAATATCTAGTTCAACTCTGCTTATGAAACTGATACAAAACACATCATCTCTTACATAGACGCTCTTTAGTTCATAGTGAAAAACTTGTTGGGTTTGTGAACTGTGTAAATTCATTTGAGCCCAAAAATAACTGGGTTTACCGGAAATGAACTCTTGCTTGTAGGAAGACAGAGAGCATGGCGTTTAACTCAGATTCTAAAGGGAAATTCAGAAAAGTGTTCTCATCAATGAAACACAGTCTGTTTTAATGCAAGAAGCATGCTCTTCTTTCCAGCATCTGCAATACAGCAAGAAACATGAGCATGGCCAGAAAAAAACAACTGTGTTTCAAAGTCATAGGGACCATATCTCGTTCAACTCTGCTTCTGAAACTGATACAAAACACAGCATCTCTTACATAGATGCTCTTTAGTTAATAGTGAAAAACGTGTTGGGTTTTGGAACTGTGTAAATTCATATGAGCCGAAAATTACCTGCATTTACCAGAAATGAACTCTTGCTTGTAGGAAGACACAGAGCATTTGGTTTAACTCCATTTCTGAATGGAAGTTCAGACCTGTGTTCTCATCCATGAAACACAGTCTGTTTTAATGCAAGAAGCATGCTCTTTTTTCCAGCATCTGCAATACAGCAAGAAACATGAGCATGGCCAGAAAAAAAGAACTGCGTTTCTGACTCAAACGGATCATGTCTCGTTCAACTCTATTTATGACACTGATACAAGACACATCATCTCTTACACAGATGCTCTTTACTTCATAGTGAAAATCATATTGGTTTAGTGAACTGTGTATACTCATTTGAGCCCAAAAATAACTGGGTTTACCGGACATGAACTCTTGCATGTAGGAGGACACAGACCAAGGAGTTTATCTCAGATTCTATAGGGAAATTCAGAAAAGTGTTCTCATCCATGAAACACAGTCTGTATTAATGCAAGAAGCATGCTCTTCTTTCCAGTATCTGCAATACTGCAAGAAACATGAGCATGGCCAGAAAAAAAGAACTGTGTTTCATACTCATAGGGACCATATCTCGTTCAACTCTGCTTCTGAAACTGATACAAAACACAGCATCTCTTACATAGATGCTCTTTAGTTAATATTGAAAAACGTGTTACAATTGTGAACTGTGTACATTCATATGGGCCGAAAATTACCTGCCTTTACGAGAAATGAACTCTTGCTTGTAGGAAGACACAGAGCTTTTGGTTTAACTCCCTTTCTGAAGGGAAATTCAGACCAGTGTTCTCATCCATGAAACACACTCTGTTTTAACGCAAGAAGCATGCTCTTCTTTCCAGCTTCTGCAATACAACAAGAACATGAGCATGGCCAGAAATAAAGAACTGTATCTCCTACTCATACGAACAATATCTAGTACAACTCTGCTTATGAAACCGATACAAACCAGATCATCTCTTACATAGATGCTCTTTAGTTAATAGTGAAAAACGTGTTGGGGTTGTGAACTGTGTAAATTCATATGAGCCGAAAATTCCCTGCCTTTACCAGAAAGGAACTCTTGCTTGTAGGAAGACACAGAGCATGTGGTTTAACTCCATTTCTGAAGGGACATTCAGACCAGTGTTCTCATCCATGAAACACAGTCTGTTTTAATGCAAGAAGCATGCTCTTCTTTCCAGCTTCTGCAATACAGCAAGGAACATGAGCATGCCTAGAAAAAAAGAACTGTATCTCCTACTCATACGAACAATATCTAGTTCAACTATGCTTATGAAACTGATACAAGCCAGATCATCTCTTACATAGATGCTCTTTAGTTAATAGTGAAAATCGTGTTGGTTTCGTGAACTGTGTAAATTCATTTGAGCACCAAAATAACTGGGTTTACCGGAAATGAACTCTTGCTTGTAGCAAGACAGAGAGCATGGCGTTTAACTCCAATTCTAAAGGGAAATTCAGAAAAGTGTTCTCAAAATGAAACACAGTCTGTTTTAATGCACAAGCATGCTCTTATTTCCAGCATCTGCAATACAGCAAGAAACATGAGCATGGCCAAAAAAAAAGAACTGTGTCTCCTAATCATACGGACCATATCTAGTTCAACTCTGCTAATGAAACTGATACAAACCACAGGATCAATTACATAGATGCTCTTCAGTTCATAGTGAATAGCTTGTTGGGTATGTGAACTGTGTAAATTCATTTGAGCCGAAAAATAACTGGGTTTACCGGAAATGAACTCTTGTATGTTGGAAGACACAGACCATGGAGTTTAACTCAGATTCTATAGGGAAATTCAGAAAAGTGTTCTCATCCATGAAACACAGTCTGTTTTAACTCAAGAAGCATGCTCTTCTTTCCAGCATCTGCAATACTGCAAGAAACATGAGCATGGCCAGAAAAAAAGAACTATGTTTCTGACTCAAACGGACCATATCTAGGTCAACTCTGCTTATGAAACTGACACAAACCACAGCATCTCTTACACAGATGCTCTTTACTTAATAGTGAAAATCGTGTTGGTTTCGTGAACTGTGTAAATTCATTTGAGCTGAAAATTCACTGCGTTTACAAGAAATGAACTCTTGCTTGTTGGAAGACATAGAGCATTTGCTTTAACTCCATTCCTGAAGGGAAATTCAGACCAGTGTGATCATCCATGAAACACACTCCATTTTAACAGAAGAAGCATGCTCTTATTTCCAGCTTCTGCAATACAGCAAGGAACATGAGCATGCCCAGAAAAAAGAACTGTATCTCCTGCTCATACGAACAATATCTAGTTCAACTATGCTTATGAAACTGATACAAACCAGATCATCTCTTACATAGATGCTCTTTAGTTAATAGTGAAAATCCTGTTGGGTTTGTGAACTGTGTAAATTCATTTGAGCCCAAAAATAACTGGGTTTACCGGAAATGAACTCTTGCTTGTAGGAAGACAGAGAGCATGGCGTTTAACTCAGATTCTAATGGGAAATTCAGAAAAGTGTTCTCATCAATGAAACACAGTCTGTTTTAATGCAAGAAGCATGCTCTTCTTTCCAGCATCTGCAATACAGCGAGAAACATGAGCATGGCCAGAAAAAATGAACTGTGTTTCATACTCATAGGGACCATATCTCATTCAACTCTGCTTCTGAAACTGATACAAAACACAGCATCTCTTACATAGATGCTCTTTAGTTAATAGTGAAAAACGTGTTACGTTTGTGAACTGTGTACATTCATATGGGCCGAAAATTACCCGCCTTTACCAGAAATGAACTCTTGCTTGTAGGAAGACACAGAGCTTTTGGTTTAACTCCCTTTCTGAAGGGAAATTCAGACCAGTGTTCTCATCCATGAAACACACTCTGTTTTAACGCAAGAAGCATGCTTTTCTTTCCAGCTTCTGCAATACAGCAAGGAACATGAGCATGCCCAGAAAAAAAGGACTGTGTCTGCTAATCATACAGACCATATCTAGTTCAAGTCTGCTAATGAAACTGATACAAACCACAGGATCAATTACATAGATGCTCTTTAGTTCATAGTGAAAATTGTGTTGGTTTCGTGAACTGTGTAAATTCATTTGAGCCGAAAAATCACTGCATTTACCAGAAATGAACTCTTCCTTGTAGGAAGACACAGAGCATTTGGTTTAACTCCATTTCTGAAGGGAAATTCAGACCAGTTTCTCATCCATGAAACACATGCTGTTGTAACGCAAATAGCATGCTCTTCTTACCAGCGTCTGCAATACAGCAAGGAACATGAGAATGTACAGAAAAAAAGAACTTTGTTTCCTACTCATATGGACCGTATCACGTTCAACTCTGCTTATGAAACTGACACAAACCACAGCATCTCTTACATAGATACTCTTAAGTTAATAGTGAAAATCGTGTTGGTTTCCTGAATTGTGTAAATTCATTTGGCGCTGAAAATTCACTGTGTTTACTAGAAATGAACTTTGCTTGTAGGACGACATAGAGCATGGAGTTTAACTCTGATTCATAATGGAAATTCAGAAGAAGGATCTCATCCATGAAACACAGTCTGTTTTAACGCAAGAAGCATGCTCTTCTTTCCAGCGTCTGCAATACAGCAAGGAACATGAGCATGTTCAGAAAAAAAGAACTGTGTTTCCTACTCATAGGGACAATATCTAGTTCAACTCTATTTATGAAACTGATACAAAACATATCATCTCTTACATAGATGCTCTTTACTTAATAGTGAAAATCATATTGGTTTAGTAAACTGTGTAAATTCATTTGAGCCGAAAAATAACTGGGTTTACCGGAAATTAACTCTTGCATGTATGAAGACACAGACGATGGACTTTAACTCAGATTCTATAGGGAAATTCAGAAAACTGTTCTCATCCATGAAAGACAGTCTGTTTTAACGCAAGAAGCATGCTATTCTTTCCAGCATCTGCAATACAGCAAGAAATATAAGCATTGCCAAAAAAAAAGAACTGTGTTTCCAACTCATACGGACCATATCCAGTTCAACTCTGCTTATGAAACTGTTACAAACGAAAGCATCTCTTACATTGATGCTCTTTAGTTAATAGTGAAAAACGTGTTGGGTTTGTGAACTGTGTAATTTCAGTTTACCCGAAAATTCACTGCGTTTACAAGAAATGAACTTTTGCTTGTTGGAAGACACAGAGCATTTGGTTTAACTCCATTCCTGAAGGGAAATTCAGACCAGTGTTCTCATCCATGAAACACACTCCGTTTTAACAGAAGAATTATGTTCTTCTTTCCAGCTTCTGCAATACAGCAAGGAACATGAGCATGCCCAGAAAAAAAGATCTTTATCTCCCACTCATACAAACAATATCTAGTTCAACTCTGCTTATGAAACTGATACAAACCAGATCATATCTTACATAGATGCTGTTTAGTTAATATTGAAAATCGTGTTGGTTTCGTGAACTGTGTAAATTCATTTGAGCCCAAAAATAACTTTGGGTTACCGGAAATGAACTCTTGCTTGTAGGAAGACACAGATCCTTTGGTTAAACACAGTTTCTGAAGCGAAATTCAGACCAGTGTTCTCATCCATGAAACACACTACGTTTTAACGGAAGAAGCATGCTCTTCTTTCCAGCGTCTGCAATACAGCAAGGAACATGAGCATGCCCAGAAAAAAAGAACTGTGTTTCCTACTAATACGGACCATATCTATTGCAACTCTGCTTATGAAACTGATACAAACCACATCAACTCTTACATACATGCTGTTTAGTTAACAGTGAAAATCGTGTTGATTTCGTGAACTGTGTAAAAATCATTAGAGCCTGATACCTGGGTTTACCAGAAATAAACTCTTGCTTGTAGGAAGTCACAGACCCTTTGGTTGAACTCAGTTTCTGAAGCGAAATTCATACCAGTGTTCTCATCCATGAAACACACTCCGTTTTAATGGTAGAAGCATGCTCTTCTTTTCAGTGTCTGCAATACAGCAAGGAACATGAGCATGCCCAGAAAAAAAAGAACTGTGTTTCCTATTCATACGGACCATATCTAGTTGAACTCTGCTTATGAAACTGATACAAACCACATCATCTCTTACATAGATGCTCTTTAGTTAATAGTGAAAATCGTGTTGGTTTCGTGAACTGTGTAAATTCATTTGAGCCGAAAAATAACTGGGTTTATAGGAAATGAACTCTTGCTTGCAGGAAGACACAGATCATGGCGTTCAACTCTCTTTAAGAAACTGATACAAACCACAGCATATCTTACATAGATCCTCTTTAGTTAATAGTGAAAATCGTGTTGGTTTCTTGAACTGTGTTAATTCATTTGGTGCCGAAAATTCACTGCGTTTACCAGAAAAGAACTCTTGCTTGTAGGACGAAATAGAGCATTTGGTTTAACTATGATTCTAAATGGAAATTCAGAAGAGTGATCTCATTCATGAAACCCAGTCTGTTTTAACGCAAGAAGCATGCTCTTCTTTCCAGCCTCTGCAATACTGCAAGAAACATGAGCATGGCCACAAAAAAAGAACTGCGTTTCTGACTCAAACGGACCATATCTAGTTCAACTCTATTTATGAAACTGATACAAACCACAGCATCTCTTACATAGACGCTCTTTACTTAACAGTGATAAACGTGTTGGGTTTGTGAACTGTGCAAATTCATTTGAGCCGAAAATTCACTGCTTTTACCAAAAATGAACTCTTGCTTGTAGGAAGACACAGAGCATTTGCTTTAACTCCATTTCTGAAGGGAAATTCACACCTGTGTTCTCATCCATGAAACACACTCTGTTTTTATGCAAATAGCATGCTCTTCTTTCTAGCATCTGCAATACAGCAAGAAACATGAGCATGGCCATAAAAAAAGAACTGCGATTCTGACAAAAACGGAACATATCTCGTTCAACTCTGCTTATGTAACTGATACAACCACAGCATCTCTTACATAGATCCTCAAAGTTAATAGTGAAAATCGCCTTGGTTTCTTGAACTGTGTAAATTCATTTGGCGCAGAAAATTCACTGAGTTTAACAGAAAAGAACTCTTGCTTGCAGGACGACATTGAGCATGCAGTTTAACTCCGATTCTAAATGGAAATTCAGAAGAGTGTTCTCATCCATGAAACACAGTCTGTTTTAACGCAAGAAGCATGCTCTACTTTCCAGCATCTGAAATACAGCAAGAAATATGAGCATGGCCAGAAAAAAAGAACTGTGTTTCCTACTCATACGGACCATAACTAGTTCATCTCTGCTTATGAAATTGATACAAACCACATCATCTTTTACATAGATGCTCTTTTGTTATTAGTGAAAATCGTATTGGTTTCGTGAACTGTGTAAATTCATTTGAGCCGAAAAATAACTGGGTTTATCAGAAATGAACTCTTGCTTGTAGGAAGACACAGAGCATGGCGTTAAACTCCAATTCTAAAGGGAAATTCAGAAAAGTGTTCTCATCAATGAAACACAGTCTGTTTTAATTCAAGAATCATGCTCTTCTTTCCAGCATCTGCAATACAGCAAGAAACATGAGCATGGCCAGAAAAAAAGAACTGCGTTTCTGACAAAAACGGAACATATCTCGTTCAACTCTGCTTATGTAAATGATACAACCACAGCATTTCTTACATAGATCCTCAAAGTTAATAGTGAAAATCGCTTCGGTTTCTTGAACTGTGTAATTTCATAGGGCGCACAATATTCATTGCGTTTAACAGAAAAGAACTCTTGCTTGTAGGACGACATAGAGCATGGACTGTAATTCCGATTCTAAATGGAAATTCAGAAGAGTGTTCTCATCCATGGAACACAGTCTGTTTTAACGCAAGAAGCATGCTCTACTTTCCAGCATCTGCAATACAGCAAGAAACATGAGCATGGCCAGAAAAAAAGAACTGTGTTTCCTACTCATACGGACCATATCTAGTTCATCTCTGCTTATGAAACTGATACAAACCACATCATCTCTTACATAGATGCTCTTTTGTTATTAGTGAAAATCCTATTGGATTCGTGAACTGTGCAAATTCATATGAGCCGAAAAATAACTGGGTTTATCGGAAAGGAACTCTTGATTGTAGGAAGACACAGAGCATTTGGTTTACCTCCATTTCTGAAGGGTAATTCAGAAGAGTGTTCTCATCCCTGAAACACAGTCTGTTTTAATGCAAGAAGCATCCACTTTTGTCCAGCCTCTGCAATACAGCAAGAAACATGAGCATGGCCAGAAAAAAAGAACTGCGTTTCTGACTCAAACGGACCATATCTAGTTCCACTCTATTTATGAAACTGATACAAACCACAGCATCTCTTACATAGACGCTCTTTAGTTAACAGTGATAAACGTGTTGGGTTTGTGAACTGTGCAAATTCATTTGAGCCGAACATACACTGCTTTTACCAAAAATGAACTCTTGCTTGTAGGAAGACACAGAGCATTTGCTTTAACTCCATTTCTGAAGGGAAATTCAGACCTGTGTTCTCATCCATGAAACACACTCTGTTTTTATGCAAATAGCATGCTCTTCTTTCCAGCATCTGCAATACAGCAAGAAACATGAGCATGGCCATAAAAAAAGAACTGCGATTCTGACGAAAACAGAACATATCTCGTTCAACTCTGCTTATGTAACTGATACAACCACAGCATCTATACATAGATCCTTAAAGTTAATAGTGAAAATCGCGTTGGTTTCTTGAACTGTGTAATTTCATTTGGCGCAGAAAATTCACTGCGTTTAACAGAAAAGAACTCTTGCTTGTAGGACGACATAGAGCATGGAGTTTAACTCCGATTCTAAATGGAAATTCTGAAGAGTGTTCTCATCCATGAAACACAGTCTGTTTTCACGCAAGAAGCATGCTCTACTTTCCAGCATCTGAAATACAGCAAGAAACATGAGCATGGCCAGAAAAAAAGAACTGTGTTTCCTACTCATAAGGACCATATCTAGTTCATCTCTGCTTATCAAATTGATACAAACCACATCATCTCTTACATAGATGCTGTTTTGTTATTAGTGAAAATCGTATTGGTTTCGTGAACTGTGTAAATTCATTTGAGCCGAAAATTAACTGGGTTTACCGGAAATGAACTCTTGCTTGTAGAAAGACACAGAGCATTTGGTTTAACTCCATTTCTGAAGGGAAATTCAGAAGAGTGTTCTCTTCCATGAAACACAGTCTGTTTTAATGCAAGAAGCATGCTCTTTTTTCTAGCTTCTGCAATACAAAAGAAACATGAGCATGGCCAGAAAAAAAGTACTGTGTTTCCTACTCATAGGGACCATATCTCGTTCAACTCTAATTCTAAAACAGATACAAACGACTGCATCTCTTACATATATGCTCTTTAGTTAATAGTGAAAAACTTGTTGGGTTTGTGAACTGTGTAAATTCATTTGAGACGAAAAATAACTGGATTTACCGGAAATGAACTCTTGCTTGTAGGAAGACACAGATCCTTTGGTTAAACTCAGTTTCTGAATGGAAATACAGAGCAGTGTTCTCATCCATTTAACGTGTTGGTTTGTGAACTGTGTAAATTCATATGAGCCGAAAATTCACTGCATTTACCAGAAAGGTACTCTTGCTTGTAGGAAGACACAGAGCATGGAGTTTAAGTCCGATTCTAAAGGGTAATTCAGAAAAGTGTTCTCATCCATGAAACACAGTCTGTTTTAACTAAAGAAGCATGCTCTTCTTTCCAGCATCTACAATACAACAAGGAACATGAGAATGTCCACAATAAAAGAACTGTGTTTCCTACTCATACGGTCCATATCTAGTTCAACACTGCTTATGAAACTGATACAAACTACATTGTCTCTTACATAGATGCTCTATAGTTAATAGTGAAAATCATATATGATTCGTGAACTGTGTAAATTCATTTGAGCCCAAAAATAACTGGGTTTACCGGAAATGAACTCTTGCATGTAGGAAAACACAGATCATTTGGTTTAACTCAATTCCTGAAGAGAAATTCAGAAGAGTGTTCTCATCCATGTAACACAGTCTGTTTTAACGCAAGTAGCATGCTCTTCTTTCCAGCATCTGCAATACAGCAAGGAACATGAGAATGTCCACAAAAAAAGAACTGTGTTTCATACTCATACGGACCATATCGAGTTCATCACTGCTTATGAAACTGATACAAACCACATCATCTCTTACATAGATGCTCTATAGTTAATAGTGAAAATCGTATTGGTTTCGTGAACTGTGTAAATTCATTTGGCGCCCAAAATTAACTGGGTTTACCGGAAATGAACTCTTGCTTGTAGGAAGACACAGAGGATGGATTTTAACTGCGATTCTAAAGGGAAATTCAGAAAAGAGTTCTCATCCATGAAACACAGTCTGTTTTAACGCAAGAAGCATGCTCTTCTTTCCAGCCTCTGCAATGCATCAAGGAACATGAGCATGCCCAGAAAAAAAAGAACTGAGTTTCCTACTCATAGGGACCATATCTCGTTCAACTCTGCTTATGAAACTGATACAATCCACAGCACCTCTTACATAGATGCTCTTTAGTTAATAGTGAAAGTCATATTGGTTTTCTGAACTGTGTAAATGCATTTGAGACGAAAAATAACTGGGTTTACCGGAAATGAACTCTTGCTTGTAGGAAGACACAGAGCATGCAGTTTAACTCCGATTCTAAAGGGAAATTCAGAAAAGTGTTCTCATCCATGAAACACAGTCTGGTTTAACTCAAGAAGTATGCTCTTCTTTCCCGCCTCTGCAATACATCAAGGAACATGTGCATGCCCAGAAAAAAAGAATTGTGTTTCCTACTCATACGGACCATATCTAGTTCAACTCTGCTTATGAAACTGATACAAACCACAGCATCTCTTACATAGATGCTCTTTAGTTAATAGTGAAAATCGTGTTGGTTTCTTGAACTGTGTAAATTCATTTGGCGCTGAAAATTCACTGCATTTCCCAGAAATGAACTCTAGCATGTAGGAAAACACAGATCATTTGGTTTAACTCAATTCCTGAAGAGAAATTCAGAAGAGTGTTCTCATCCATGAAACACAGTCTGTTTTAACGCTAGAAGCATGCTCTTCTTTCCAGCATAGGCATTCTGCTAGAAACATGTGCATGGAAAGAAAAAAAGAGCTCTGTTTCCTACTCATACGGACCATATCTAGTTCAACTCTGCTTATGAAACTGATACAAACCACAGCATCTCTTGCATAGAAACTCTTTAGTTAATAGTGAAAATCGTATTGGTTCCTGAACTGTGTAAATTAATTTGAGCCAAAAAATAACTGGGTTTACTGGAAATGAACTCTTGCTTGTAGGAAGACACTGATCCTTTGGTTAAACTCAGTTTCTGAAGGGAAATTTAGAGCAGTGTTCTCATCCATGAAACACACTCGGTTTATTGGAAGAATCATGATTTTCTTTTCAGCTTATGCAATAGAGCAAGGAACATGAGCATGCCAGGAAGAAAAGAACTGTGTTTCCTACTCATCCGGACCATACCTAGTTCAACACAGCTTAGGAAACTGATACAAACCACATCATCTCTTCAATAGATGCTCTTTAGTTAATAGTGAAAATCGTATTGGTTTCGTGAACTGGGTAAATTCATTTGAGCCAAAAAATATCGGGGTTTACCGGAAATGAACTCTTGCTTGTAGGAAGACACAGAGCATGGCATTAAACTCAATTCTAAAGGGAAATTCAGAAAATTGTTCTCATCAATGAAACACAGTCTGTTTTAACGCAAGAAGCATGCTCTTCTTTCCAGCATCTGCAATACAGCAAGAAACATGAGCATGGCCAGAAAAAAGAACTGTGTTTCCTACTCATACAGACCATATCTGGTTCAATTCTGCTTATGAAACTGATACAAACCACAGCATCCCTTACATAGACGCTCTTTAGTTCATAGTGAAATACTTGATGGGTTTGTGAACTGTGTAAATTAATTTGAGCCAGAAATAACTGGGTTTACCAGAAATGAACGCTTGGTTGGTGGAAGACACAGAGCATTTGGTTTAACTCCATTTCTGAAGGGAAATTCAGACCAGGGTTCTCATCCATGAAACACACTCTGTTTTCACGCGAGAATCATGCTCTTCTTTCCAGCTTCTGCAATACAGCAAGGAATATGAGCATGACCAGAAAAAAATATCTGTATCTCCTACTCATACGAACAATATCTAGTTCAACTCTGCTTATGAAACTGATACAAACCACATCATCTCTTACATAGATGCTCTTTAGTTAATAGTGAAAATCGTGTTTGTTTCGTGAACTGTGTAAATTCATTTAAGCTGAAAATTAACTGGGATTACCGGAAATGAACTCTTGCTTGTCGGAAGACAGAGAGCATGGCATTAAACTCTGATTCTAAAGGGAAATTCAGAAAAGTGTTCTCATCAATGAAACACAGTCTGTTTTAATGCAAGAAACATGCTCTTCTTTCCAGCATCTGCAATACAGCAAGAAATATGAGCACGGTCAGAAAAAAAGTACTGTGTTTCTGACTCAAACGGACCACATCTAGTTCAACTCTGCTTATGAAACTGATAAAAACCACAGCATCTCTTACATAGATGCTCTTTAGTTAATAGTGATAAACTTGTTGGGTTTGTGTACTGTGTAAATTCATTTGAGCCGAAAATTCACTGCTTTTACCAAAAATAAACGCTTTCTTGTAGGAAGGCACAGAGCATTTGTTTTAACTCCATTTCTGAAGGGATATTCAGAACAGGGTTCTCATCCATGAAACCCACTCTGTTTTGAAGCAAATAGCATGCTCTTCTTTCCAGCGTCTGCAATACAGCAAGGAACATGAGCATGCCCAGAAAAAAAGAACTGTGTTTCCTACTAATACGGACCATATCTATTACAACTCTGCTTATGAAACTGATACAAACCACATCAACTCTTACATACATGCTGTTTAGTTAATAGTGAAAATTGTGTTGATTTCGTGAACTGTGTAAAAATCATTAGAGCCTGATACCTGGGTATATCAGAAATAAACTCTTGCTTGTAAGAAGACACAGACCCTTTGGTTGAACTCCGTTTCTGAAGGGAAATTCATACCAGTGTTCTCATCCATGAAACACACTCCGTTTTAACAGTAGAAGCATGCTATTCTTTTCAGTGTCTGCAATACAGCAAGGAACATGAGCATGTCCAGAAAAAAAGAACTTTGTTTCCTACTGATACGGACCATATCTAGTTCAACTCTGCTTATGAAACTGATACAAACCACAGCATATCTTACATAGATCCTCTTTTGTTAATAGTGAAAATCGTGTTGGTTTCTTGAACTGTGTTAAATCATTTGGTGCCAAAAATTCAATGCGTTTACCAGAAAAGAACTCTTGCTTGTAGGACGACATAGAGCATTTGGTTTAACTACATTTCTGAAGGGTAATTCAGAAGAGTATTCTAATCCATGAAACACAGTCTGTTTTAATGCAAGAATCATGCTCTTTTTTCCAGCATCTGCAATACAGCAAGAAACATGAGCATGGCCAGAAAAAAAGAACTGCGTTTCTGACTCAAACGGACCATATCTAGTTCAACTCTATTTATGAAACTGATACAAACCACAGCATCTCTTACATAGATGCTCTTTAGTTAACAGTGATAAACGTGTTGGGTTTCTGAACTGTATAAATTCATTTTAGCCGAAAATTCATTTCTTTTACCAAATATGAACTCTTGCATGTAGGAAGACACAGAGCATTTGGTTTAACTCCATTTCTGAAGGGAAATTCAGACCAGTGTTCTCATCCCTGAAACACAGTCTGTTTTAATGCAAGAAGCATGCTCTACTTTCCAGCATCTGCAATACAGCAAGAAACATGAGCATGGTCAGAAAAAAAGAACTGTGTTTCCTACTCATACGGACCATATCTAGTTCATCTCTGCTTATGAAATTGATACAAACCACATCATCTCTTACATAGATGCTCTTTTGTTATTAGTGAAAATAGTATTGGTTTTGTGAACTGTGTAAATTCATTTGAGCCGAAAAATAACTGGGTTTATTGGAAATGAACTCTTGCTTGTAGGAAGACACATAGCATGGCGTTAAACTCTAATTCTAAAGGGAAATTCAGAAAAGTGTTCTCATCAATGAAACACAGTCTGTTTTAATGCAAGAAGCATGCTCTTCTTTCCAGCATCTGCAATACAGCAAGAAACATGAGCATGGCCATAAAAAAAGAACTGCGTTTCTGACAAAAACGGAACATATCTCGTTCAACTCTGCTTTTGTAACTGATACAACCACAGCATCTCTTACATAGATCCTCAAAGTTAATAGTGAAAATCGTGTTGGTTTCTTGAACTGTGTAAATTCATTTGGCACAGAAAATTCATTGCGTTTAACAGAAAAGAACTCTTGCTTGTAGGACGACATAGAGCATGGAGTTTAACTCCGATTCTAAATGGAAATTCAGAAGAGTGTTCTCATCCATGGAACATAGTCTGTTTTAACGCAAGAAGCATGCTCTATTTTCCAGCATCTGCAATACTGCAAGAAACATGAGCATGGCCAGAAAAAAAGAACTGTGTTTCCTACTCATACGGACCATATCTAGTTCAATTCTGCTTATGAAACTGATACAAACCACAGCATCACTTACATAGATGCTCTTTAGTTAATAGTGAAAAACGTGTTGGGTTTGTGAACTGTGTAAATTCATATGAGCCGAAAATTCACTGAATTTACCAGAAATGAACTCTTGCTTGTAGGTAGACACAGAGCATTTGGTTTACCTCCATTTCTGAATGGTAATTCAGAAGAGTGTTCTCAACCCTGAAACACAGTCTGTTTTAACGGAAGAAGCATCCTCTTTTTTCCAGCATATGCAATACAGCAAGAAACATGAGCATAGCCAGAAGAAAATAACTGTGTTTCCTACTCATACGGACCATATCTAGTTCATCTCTGCTTATGAAACTGCTACAAACCACATCATCTCTTACATAGATGCTCTTTTGTTATTAGTGAAAATCGTATTGGTTTCGTGAACTTTGCAAATTCATATGAGCCGAAAAATAACTGGGTTTATCAGAAATGAACTCTTGCTTGTAGGAAGACACAGAGCATTTGGTTTACCTCCATTTCTGAAGGGTAATTCAGAAGCGTGTTCTCATCCCAGAAACACAGTCTGTTTTAATGCAAGAAGCATCCTCTTTTTTGCAGCATCTGCAATACAGCAAGAAACATGAGCATGGCCAGAAAAAAAGAACTGCGTTTCTAACTCAAACGGACCATATCTAGTTCAACTCTATTTATGAAACTGATACAAACCACAGCATCTCTTACATAGACGCTCTTTAGTTAACAGTGATAAACGTGTTGGGTTTGTGAACTGTGTAAATTCACTTGAGCCGAAAATTCACTGCTTTTACAAAAAATGAACTCTTGCTTGTAGGAAGACACAGAGCATTTGCTTTAACTCCATTTCTGAAGGGAAATTCAGACCTGTGTTCTCATCCATGAAACACACTCTGTTTTAATGCAAATACCATGCTCTTCTTTCCAGCATCTGCAATACAGCAAGAAACATGAGCATGGCCATACAAAAAGAACTGCGATTCTGACAAAAACAGAACATATCTCGTTCAACTCTGCTTATGTACTGATACAACCACAGCATCTCCTACATAGATCCTCAAAGTTAATAGTGAAAATCGCGTTGGTTTTTTGAACTGTGTAAATTCATTTGGCGCAGAAAATTCACTGCGTTTAACAGAAAAGAACTCTGGCTTGTAGGACGACATAGAGCATGGAGTTTAACTCTGATTTTAAATGGAAATTCAGAAGAATGTTCTCATCCATGAAACACAGTCTGTTTAAACGCAAGAAGCATGCTCTATTTTCCAGCATATGCAATACAGCAAGAAACATGAGCATGGCCAGAAAAAAAGAACTGTGTTTCCTACTCATAAGGACCATATCTAGTTCATCTCTGCTTATCAAATTGATACAAACCACATCATCTCTTACATAGATGCTGTTTTGTTATTAGTGAAAATCGTATTGGTTTCGTGAACTGTGTAAATTCATTTGAGCCGAAAAATAACTGGGTTTATCGGAAATGAACTCTTGCTTGTAGGAAGACACAGAGCATGGCGTTAAACTCCAATTCTAAAGGGAAATTCAGAAAAGTGTTCTCATCAATGAAACACAGTCTGTTTTAATGCAAGAAGCATGCTCTTCTTTCCAGCATCTGCAATACATCAAGAAACATGAGCATGGCCAGAAAAAAAGAACTGTGTTTCCTACTCATACGGACCATATCTAGTTCAATTCTGCTTATGAAACTGATACAAACCACAGCATCACTTACATAGATGCTCTTTAGTTAATAGTGAAAAACGTGTTGGGTTTGTGAACTGTGTAAATTCATATGAGCCGAAAATTCACTGACTTTACCAGAAATGAACTCTTGCTTGTAGGAAGACACAGAGCATTTGGTTTAACACCATTTCTGAAGGGAAATTCAGAAAAGTTTTCTCATCCATGAAACACACTCTCTTTTAACGCAAGAAGCATGCTCTTCTTTCCAGCAACTGCAATACAGCAAGATACATGAGCATGACCAGAAAAAAAGAACAGTGTTTCCTACTCATACGGACCATGTCTCGCTCTACTCTGCTTATGTAACTGATACAACAACAGCATCTCTTACATAGATCCTCTTTAGTTAATAGTGAAAATTGTGTTGGTTTCTTGAACTGTGTAAATTCATTTGGTGCCGAAAATTCACTGCGCTTACCAGTAAAGAACTCTTGCTTGTAGGACGGCATAGAACATGGAGTTTAACTCCGATTCTAAATGGAAATTCAGAAGAGTGTTCTCATCCATGAAACACAGACTGTTTTTACGCAAGACGCATGCTCTTCTTTCCAGCGTCTGCAATACAGCAAGGAACATGAGCATGTCAAGAAAAAAGCACTGTGTTTCCTACTCATACGGACCATATCTAGTTCAACTCTGCTGATGAAACTGATATAAACCAAGATCATCTGTTACATAGATGCTCTTTAGTTAATAGTGAAAATCGTATAGGTTTCGTGAACTGTGTAAATTCATTTAAGCCGAAAATTAACTGGGTTTACTGGAAATGAACTCTTGCTTGTAGAAAGACACAGAGCATTTGGTTTAACTTCATTTCTGAAGGGAAATTCAGAAGAGAGTCCTTTTCCATGAAACACAGTCTGTTTTAATGCAAGAAGCATGCTCTTTTTTCTAGTATCTGCAATACAAAAGAAACATGAGCATGGCCAGAAAAAAAGAACTGTGTTTCCTACTCATAGGGACCATATCTTGTTCAACTCTAATTCTGAAACTGATAGAAACGTCTGCCTCTCTTACATAAATGCTCTTTAGTTAATAGTGAAAAACGTGTTGTGTTTGTGAACTGTGTAAATTCATATGAGCCGAAAATTACCTGCCTTTACCAGAAAGGAACTCTTCTTGTAGGAAGACACAGAGCATTTGGTTTAACTCCATTTCTGAATGGAAATTCAGACCTGTGTTCTCATCCATCATACACAGTCTGTTTTAACGCAAGAAGCATGCTCTTTTTTCCAGCATCTGCAATGCAGCAAGAATCATGAGCATGGCCAGAAAAAAGAACTGTGTTTCTGACTCAAACGGACCATATCTAGTTCAACTCTATTTATGAAACAGGTACAAACCACAGCATCTCTTACATAGACGCTCTTTAGTTAACAGTGATAAATGTGTTGGGTTTGTGAACTGTGTAAATTCATTTGAGCCGAAAATTCACTGCATTTACCAAAAATGACCTCTTGCATGTAGGAAAACACAGATCATTTGGTTTAACTCAATTCCTGAAGAGAAATTCAGAAGAGTGTTCTCATCCATGTAACAAAGTCTGTTTTAACGCAAGAAGCATGCTCTTCTTTCCAGCATCTGCAATACAGCAAGGAACATGAGAATGTCCACAAAAAAAGAACTGTGTTTCCTACTCATACGGACCATATCGAGTTCATCACTGTTTATGAAACTGATACAAACCACATCATCTCTTACATAGATGCTCTATAGTTAATAGTGAAAATCGTATTGGTTTCGTGAACTGTGTAAATTCATTTGGCGCCCAAAATTAACTGGGTTTACCGGAAATGAACTCTTGCTTGTTGCAAGACACAGAGCATGGATTTTAACTGCGATACTAAATGGAAATTCAGAAAAGAGTTCTCATCCATGAAACACAGTCTGTTTTAACACAAGAAGCATGCTCTTCCTTATAGCCTCTGCAATGCATCAAGGAACATGAGCATGCCGAGAAAAAAAGTAACTGACTTTCCTACTCATAGGGACCATATCTCGTTCAACTCTGCTTATGAAACTGATACAATCCAAAGCATCTCTTACATAGATGCTCTTTAGTTAATAGTGAAAATCATATTGGTTTTCTGAACTGTGTAAATGCATTTGAGACGAAAAATAACTGGGTTTAATGGAAATGAACTCTTGCTTGTAGGAAGACACAGAGCATGCAGTTTAACTCCGATTCTTAAGGGAAATTCAGAAAAGTGTTCTCATCCATGAAACACAGTCTGGTTTAACTCAAGAAGCATGCTCTTCTTTCCCGCCTCTGCAATACATCAAGGAACATGAGCATGCCCAGAAAAAAAGAATTGTGTTTCCTACTCATACGGACCATATCTCGTTCAACTCTGCTTATGAAACTGATACAAACCACAGCATCTCTTACATAGATGCTCTTTAGTTAATAGTGAAAATCGTGTTGGTTTCATGAACTGTGTAAATTCATTTGGCGATGAAAATTCACTGCATTTCCCAGAAATGAACTCTAGCATGTAGGAAAACACAGATTAATTGGTTTAACTCAATTCCTGAAGAGAAATTCAGAAGAGTGTTCTCATCCATGAAACACAGTCTGTTTTAACTCTAGAAGCATGCTCTTCTTTCCATCATAGGCATTCTGCTAGAAACATGTGCATGGAAAGAAAAAAAGAACTCTGTTTCCTACTCATACGGACCATATCTAGTTCAACTCTGCTTATGAAGCTGATACAAACCACAGCATCTCTTGCATAGATGCTCTTTAGTTAATAGTTAAAATCGTATTGGTTTCATGAACTGTGTAAATTCAATTGAGCCGAAAAATAACTGGGTTTACCGGAAATGAATTCTTGCTTGTAGGAAGACACTGATCCTTTGGTTAAACTCAGTTTCTGAAGGGAAATTAGAGCAGTGTTCTCATCCATGAAACACACTCGGTTTATTGGATTAATCATGATCTTCTTTTCAGCGTATGCAATAGAGCAAGGAACATGAGCATGCCTGGAAGAAAAGAACTGTGTTTCCTACTCATCCGGACCATACCTAGTTCAACACAGCTTAGGAAACTGATACAAAGCACATCATCTCTTAAATAGCTGCTCTTTAGTTAATAGTGAAAATCGTATTGGTTTCGTGAACTGGGTAAATTCATTTGAGCCAAAAAATATCGGGGTTTACCGGAAATGAACTCTTGCTTGTAGGAAGACACAGAGCATGGAGTTTAACTCCGATTCTAAGGGGAAATTCAGAAAAGTGTTCTCATCCATGATAAATAGTCTGTTTTAACGCAAGAAGCATGCTCTTCTTTCCAGCATCTGCAATACAGCAAAAAACATGAGCATGCCCACAAAAAAAGAACTGTGTTTCCTAAGCATACAGACCATATCTAGTTCAACACTGCTTATGAAACTGATACAAACCACATAATCTCTTACATAGATGCTCTTTAGTTAATAGTGAAAAAAGTATTGGTTTCGTGAACTGTGTAAATTCAATTGGTGCCGAAAAATCACTGCGTTTACCAGAAATGAACTCTTGCTTGTAGCACGACATAGAGCATGGAGTTTAACTCCAAGTATAAATGGAAATTCAGAAGAGTGTTCTCATCCATGAAACAGAGTCTGTTTTAACGCAAGAAGCATGCTCTTCTTTCCAGCATCTGCAATACAGCAAGAAACATGAGCATGGCTAGAAAAAAAGAACTGTGTTTCCAACTCATACGGACCATATCTAGTTCAACTCTGCTTATGAAACTGATACAATTCATATCATCTCTTACATAGATGCTCTTTAGTTAATAGTGAAAATCGTACTGGTTTCGTGAACTGTGTAAATTCATTTGAGCCGAAAATAACTGGGTTTACCGGAAATGAACGCTTGCTTGTAGGAAGACACAGAGCATGGCGTTAAACTCCGATTCTAGAGGGAAACTCAGAAAAGTGTTCTCATCAAGGAAACACAGTCAGGTTTAATGCAAGAAGCATGCTCTTCTTTCCAGCCTCTGCAATACTTCAAGACCATGAGCATGGCCAGAAAAAAAGAACTGCAGTTCCTACTCATACGGTCCATATCTCGTTCAACTCTGCTTATGAAACTTATACAAACCACAGCATCTCTTACATAGATGCTCTTTAGTTAATAGTGAAAATCGTGTTGGTTTCGTGAACTGTGTAAATTCATTTGGCGCTGAAAATTTACTGCGTTTACCAGAAATGAACTCTTGCTTGTAGGAAGACACAGATCCTTTGGCTAAACTCAGTTTCTGAAGGGAAGTTCAGAGCAGTGTTCTCATTCATGAAACACACTCCGTTTTATTGGAAGAAGCATGCTCTTCTTTCCAGCATCTGCAATACAGCTAGAAACATGAGCATGGCAAGAAAAAAAGAACTGTGTTTCCTACTCATACGGAACATATCTAGTTCAACACTGCTTATGAAACTGATTCAAACCACATCTTCTCTTACATAGATGCTCTATAGTTAATAGTGAAAATCGTATTGGTTTCGTGAAATGTGTTAATTCATTTGAGCCCAAAAATAACTGGGTTTACCGGACATGATCTCTTGCTTGTAGGAAGACACAGAGCATGGAGTTTAACTCGGATTCTAATGGGAAATTCAGAAAAGTGTCCTCATCCATGAAACACAGTCTGTTTTAACGCAAGAAGCATGCTCTTCTTTCCAGCCTCTGCAATACATCAAGGAACATGAGCATGCCCAGAAAAAAAGAACTGTGTTTCCTACTCATACGGACCATATCTCGTTCAACTCTGCTTATGAAACTGATACAAACCACAGCATCTCTTACATAGATTCACTTTAGTTAATAGTGGAAATCGTGTTGGTTTCGTGAACTGTGTATATTCAATTGGTGCCGAAAAATCACTGCGTTTACCAGAAATGAACTCTTGCTTGTAGCACGACATAGAGCATGGAGTTTGACTCCAAGTATAAATGGAAATTCAGAAGAGTGTTCTCATCCATGAAACAGAGTCTGTTTTAACGCAAGAAGCATGCTCTTCTTTCCAGCATCTGCAATACAGCAAGAAACATGAGCATGGCTAGAAAAAAAGAACTGTGTTTCCGACTCATACGGACCATATCTAGTTCAACTCTGCTTATGAAACTGATACAATCCATATCATCTCTTACATAGATGCTCTTTAGTTAATAGTGAAAATCGTACTGGTTTCGTGAACTGTGTAAATTCATTTGAGCTGAAAATAACTGGGTTTACCGGAAATGAACGCTTGCTTGTAGGAAGACACAGAGCATGGCGTTAAACTCCGATTCTAGAGGGAAACTCAGAAAATTGTTCTCATCAAGGAAACACAGTCTGGTTTAATGCAAGAAGCATGCTCTTCTTTCCAGCCTCTGCAATACTTCAAGAACCATGAGCATGGCCGGAAAAAAAGAACTGCAGTTCCTACTCATACGGACCATACCTCGTTCAACTCTGCTTATGAAACTTATACAAACCACAGCTTCTCTTACATAGATGCTCTTTAGTTAATAGTGAATATCGTGTTGGTTTCGTGAACTGTGTAAATTCATTTGGCGCTGAAAATTCACTGCGTTTACCAGAAATGAACTCTAGCATGTAGGAAAACACAGATCATTTGGTTTAACTCAATTCATGAAGAGAAATTCAGAAGAATGTTCTCATCCATGAAACACAGTCTGTTTTAATGCTAGAAGCATGCTCTTCTTTCAAGCATCTGCAATACTGCTAGAAACATGAGCATGGCAAGATTAAAAGAACTGTGTTTCCTACTCATACGGACCATATCTAATTCAACACTTCTTATGAAACTGACTCAAACCACATCATCTCTTACATAGATGCTCTATAGTTAATAGTGAAAATTGTATTGGTTTCGTGAACTGTGTAAATTCATTTGATCCCAAAAATAACAGGGTTTACCAGAAATGAACTCTTGCTTGTAGGAAGACACAGATCATGGAGTTTAACTAAGATTCTAAAAGAAAATTCAGAAAAGTGTTCTCATCCATGAAACACAGTCTGTTTTAAAGCAAGAACCATGCTCTTCTTTCCAGCATCTGCAATACATCAAGGAACATGACCATGGCCAGAAAAAAAGAACTGTGTTTCCTACTCATACGGACAATATCTCGTTCAACTCTGCTTATGAAAATGATACAAACCACAGCACCTCTTACATAGATGCTCTTTAGTTATTAGTGAAAATCTGTTGGTTTCGTGAACTGTGTAAATTCATTTGGCGCTGAAAATTCACTGCATTTACCAGAAATGAAATCTTGCTTGTAGGACGACGTGGAGCATGGAGTTAACTCCGATTCTAAATGGAAATTCAGAAGTGTGTTCTCATCCATGAAACACAGTCTGTTTTAACGCTAGAAGCATGCTCTTCTTTCCAGCATCTGCAATACAGCAAGAAACATGAGCATGGCCAGAAAAAAAGAACTGTGTTTTCTACTCATACGGACCATATCTAGTTCAACTCTGCTTATGAAACTGATACAAAGCACAGCATCTCTTACATAGATGCATTTTAGTTAATAGTGAAAAACGTGTTAGGTTTGTGAACTGTGTTAGTTCATTTGAGCAGAAATTTCACTGCCTTTAAGAGAAATGAACTCTTGCTTGTAGGAAAACACAGATCATTTGGTTTAACTCAATTCCTGAAGGGAAATTCAGAAGAGTGTTCTCATCCATGAAGGACAGTCTGTTTTAACGCTAGAAGAATGCTCTTCTTTCCAGCATCTGTAATACAGCTAGAAACATGGGCATGGAAAGAAAAAAAGAACTCTATTTTATACTCATACGGACCATATCTAGTTCAACTCTGCTTATGAAACTGACACAAACAACAGCATCTCTTACAAAGATGCTCTTTAGTTAAGAGTGAAAATCGTATTGGTTTCCTGAACTGTTAAATTCATTTGAGCCGAAAAATAACTGGGTTTACCGGAAATGAACTCTTGATTGTAGGAAGACACTGATCCTTTGGTTAAACTCAGTTTCTGAAGGGAAATTTAGAGCAGTGTTCTCATCCATGAAACACACTCGGTTTATTGGAAGAATCATGATCTTCTTTTCAGCGTATGCTATAGAGCAAGGAACATGAGCATGCCAGGAAGAAAAGAACTGTGTTTCCTACTCATACGGACCATATCTAGTTCAACACTGCTTATGAAACTGATACAAACCACATCATCTCTTACATAGATGCTCTCTAGTTAATAGTGAAAATCGTATTGGTTTCATGAACTGTGTAAATTCATTTGAGCCCAAAAATAACTGGGTTTACCGGAAATGAACTCTTGCTTATAGGAAGACGCAGAGCATGGCGTTTAACTCCGATTCTAAAGGGAAATTCAGAAAACTGTTCTCAACAATGAAACACAGTCTATTTTAACACAAGAAGCATGCTCTTCTTTTCAGCATCTGCAATACAGCAAGGAACATGAGCATGGCCAGAAAAAAAGAACTGTGTTTCCTACTCATAGGGACCATATCTCGTTCACTCTGCTTATGAAACTGATACAAACCAAAGCATCTCTTACATAGATGCTCTTTAGTTAATAGAGAAAATCGTGTTGGTTTCTTGTACTGTGTAAATTCATTTGGCGCTGAAAATTCACTGTGTTTACCAGAAATGTACTCTTGCTTGTAGGACCACATAGAGCATGGAGTTTAACTCTCATTCTAAATGGAAATTCAGAAGAGTTTTCTCATCCATGAAACACAGTCTTTTTTAACGCAAGAAGCATGCTCTTCTTTCCAGCCTCTGCAATACAGCAAGAAACATGAGCATGGCCAGAAAAAATGAACTGTGTTTCCTACTCATACGGACCATATCTAGTTCAACTCTGCTTATGAAACATATACAAACTACAGCATCTCTTACATGGATGCACTTTAGTTAATAGAGAAAACGTGTTGGGTTTGTGAACTGTGTAAAATCATTTGAGCCGAAAATTCACTGCCTTTACCAGATATGAACTCTTGCATGTAGGAAAACACAGATCATTTGGTTTGACTCAGTTCCTGAATGGAAATTCAGAAGAGTGTTCTCATCCATGAAACACAGTCTGTTTTAACGCTAGAAGCATGCTCTTCTTTCCAGCATCTGCACTACAGCTAGAAACATGAGCATGTCCAGAAAAAAAGAACTGTGTTTCCTACTCATATTGACCATATCTAGTTCAACTCTGCTTATAAAAGTGATACAAACCACAGCATCTCTTACATAGATGCTCTTTAGTTAATAGTGAAAATTATATTGGTTTCGTGAAGTGTGTAAATTCATTTGAGCCGAAAAATAACTGGGTTTACCGGAAATGAACTCTTGCTTGTAGGAAGACACAGATCCTTTGGTTAAACTCAGTTTCTGAAGGGAAGTTCAGAGCAGTGTTCTCATTCATGAAACACACTCCGTTTTATTGGAAGAAGCATGCTCTTCTTTCCAGCATCTGCAATACAGCTAGAAACATGAGCATGGCAAGAAAAAAAGAACTGTGTTTCCTACTCATACGGAACATATCTAGTTCAACACTGCTTATGAAACTGATTCAAACCACATCATCTCTTACATAGATGCTCTATAGTTAATAGTGAAAATCGTATTGGTTTCGTGAACTGTGTTAATTCATTTGAGCCCAAAAATAACTGGGTTTACCGGAAATGAACTCTTGCTTGTAGGAAGACACAGAGCATGGAGTTTAACTCCGATTCTAAAGGGAAATTCAGACCTGTGTTCTCATCCATGAAACAGAGTCTGTTTTAACGCAAGAAGCATGCTCTTCTTTCCAGCATCTGCAATACAGCAAGAAACATGAGCATGGCTAGAAAAAAAGAACTGTGTTTCCTACTCATACGGACCATATCTAGTTCAACTCTGCTTATGAAACTGATACAATCCATATCATCTCTTACATAGATGCTCTTCAGTTAATAGTGAAAATCGTACTGGTTTCGTGAACTGTGTAAATTCATTTGAGCCGAAAAATAACTGGGTTTACCAGAAATGAACTCTTGCTTGTAGGAAGACACAGAGCATGGCGTTAAACTCCGATTCCAGAGGGAAGTTGAGAATAGTGTTCTCATCCATGAAACACAGTCTGTTTTAAAGCAAGAACCATGCTCTTCTTTCCAGCATCTGCAATACATCAAGGAACATGACCATGGCCAGAAAAAAAGAACTGTGTTTCCTACTCATACGGACAATATCTCGTTCAACTCTGCTTATGAAAATGATACAAACCACAGCACCTCTTACATAGATGCTCTTTAGTTATTAGTGAAAATCTGTTGGTTTCCTGAACTGTGTAAATTCATTTGGCGCTGAAAATTCACTGCATTTACCAGAAATGAAATCTTGCTTGTAGGACGACGTGGAGCATGGAGTTAACTCCGATTCTAAATGGAAATTCAGAAGTGTGTTCTCATCCATGAAACACAGTCTGTTTTAACGCTAGAAGCATGCTCTTCTTTCCAGCATCTGCAATACAGCAAGAAACATGAGCATGGCCAGAAAAAATGAACTGTGTTTCCTACTCATACGGACCATATCTAGTTCAACTCTGCTTATGAAACTGATACAAAGCACAGCATCTCTTACATAGATGCATTTTAGTTAATAGTGAAAAACGTGTTAGGTTTGTGAACTGTGTTAGTTCATTTGAGCAGAAATTTCACTGCCTTTAAGAGAAATGAACTCTTGCTTGTAGGAAAACACAGATCATTTGGTTTAACTCAATTCCTGAATTGAAATTCAGAAGAGTGTTCTCATCCATGAAGGACAGTCTGTTTTAACGCTAGAAGAATGCTCTTCTTTCCAGCATCTGTAATACAGCTAGAAACATGGGCATGGAAAGAAAAAAAGAACTCTATTTTATACTCATACGGACCATATCTAGTTCAACTCTGCTTATGAAACTGACACAAACAACAGCATCTCTTACAAAGATGCTCTTTAGTTAAGAGTGAAAATCGTATTGGTTTCCTGAACTGTTAAATTCATTTGAGCCGAAAAATAACTGGGTTTACCGGAAATGAACTCTTGATTGTAGGAAGACACTGATCCTTTGGTTAAACTCAGTTTCTGAAGGGAAATTTAGAGCAGTGTTCTCATCCATGAAACACACTCGGTTTATTGGAAGAATCATGATCTTCTTTTCAGCGTATGCTATAGAGCAAGGAACATGAGCATGCCAGGAAGAAAAGAACTGTGTTTCCTACTCATACGGACTATATCTAGTTCAACACTGCTTATGAAACTGATACAAACCACATCATCTCTTACATAGATGCTCTCTAGTTAATAGTGAAAATCGTATTGGTTTCATGAACTGTGTAAATTCATTTGAGCCCAAAAATAACTGGGTTTACCGGAAATGAACTCTTGCTTATAGGAAGACGCAGAGCATGGCGTTTAACTCCGATTCTAAAGGGAAATTCAGAAAACTGTTCTCAACAATGAAACACAGTCTATTTTAACACAAGAAGCATGCTCTTCTTTTCAGCATCTGCAATACAGCAAGGAACATGAGCATGGCCAGAAAAAAAGAACTGTGTTTCCTACTCATAGGGACCATATCTCGTTCACTCTGCTTATGAAACTGATACAAACCAAAGCATCTCTTACATAGATGCTCTTTAGTTAATAGAGAAAATCGTGTTGGTTTCTTGTACTGTGTAAATTCATTTGGCGCTGAAAATTCACTGTGTTTACCAGAAATGTACTCTTGCTTGTAGGACCACATAGAGCATGGAGTTTAACTCTCATTCTAAATGGAAATTCAGAAGAGTTTTCTCATCCATGAAACACAGTCTTTTTTAACGCAAGAAGCATGCTCTTCTTTCCAGCCTCTGCAATACAGCAAGAATCATGAGCATGCCCAGAAAAACAGAACTGTGTTTCCTACTCATACGTACCATATCTAGTTCAACTCTGCTTATGAAACATATACAAACTACAGCATCTCTTACATGGATGCACTTTAGTTAATAGAGAAAAACGTGTTGGGTTTGTGAACTGTGTAAAATCATTTGAGCCGAAAATTCACTGCCTTTACCAGATATGAACTCTTGCATGTAGGAAAACACAGATCATTTGGTTTGACTCAGTTCCTGAATGGAAATTCAGAAGAGTGTTCTCATCCATGAAACACAGTCTGTTTTAACGCTAGAAGCATGCTCTTCTTTCCAGCATCTGCACTACAGCTAGAAACATGAGCATGTCCAGAAAAAAAGAACTGTGTTTCCTACTCTTATTGACCATATCTAGTTCAACTCTGCTTATAAAAGTGATACAAACCACAGCATCTCTTACATAGATGCTCTTTAGTTAATAGTGAAAATTATATTGGTTTCGTGAAGTGTGTAAATTCATTTGAGCCGAAAAATAACTGGGTTTACCGGAAATGAACTCTTGCTTGTAGGAAGACACAGATCCTTTGGTTAAACTCAGTTTCTGAAGGGAAGTTCAGAGCAGTGTTCTCATTCATGAAACACACTCCGTTTTATTGGAAGAAGCATGCTCTTCTTTCCAGCATCTGCAATACAGCTAGAAACATGAGCATGGCAAGAAAAAAAGAACTGTGTTTCCTACTCATACGGAACATATCTAGTTCAACACTGCTTATGAAACTGATTCAAACCACATCATCTCTTACATAGATGCTCTATAGTTAATAGTGAAAATCGTATAGGTTTCGTGAACTGTGTAAATTCATTTAAGCCGAAAATTAACTGGGTTTACTGGAAATGAACTCTTGCTTGTAGAAAGACACAGAGCATTTGGTTTAACTTCATTTCTGAAGGGAAATTCAGAAGAGAGTCCTTTTCCATGAAACACAGTCTGTTTTAATGCAAGAAGCATGCTCTTTTTTCTAGCATCTGCAATACAAAAGAAACATGAGCATGGCCAGAAAAAAAGAACTGTGTTTCCTACTCATAGGGACCATATCTTGTTCAACTCTAATTCTGAAACTGATAGAAACGTCTGCCTCTCTTACATAAATGCTCTTTAGTTAATAGTGAAAAACGTGTTGTGTTTGTGAACTGTGTAAATTCATATGAGCCGAAAATTACCTGCCTTTACCAGAAAGGAACTCTTCTTGTAGGAAGACACAGAGCATTTGGTTTAACTCCATTTCTGAATGGAAATTCAGACCTGTGTTCTCATCCATCATACACAGTCTGTTTTAACGCAAGAAGCATGCTCTTTTTTCCAGCATCTGCAATGCAGCAAGAATCATGAGCATGGCCAGAAAAAAGAACTGTGTTTCTGACTCAAACGGACCATATCTAGTTCAACTCTATTTATGAAACAGGTACAAACCACAGCATCTCTTACATAGACGCTCTTTAGTTAACAGTGATAAATGTGTTGGGTTTGTGAACTGTGTAAATTCATTTGAGCCGAAAATTCACTGCATTTACCAAAAATGACCTCTTGCATGTAGGAAAACACAGATCATTTGGTTTAACTCAATTCCTGAAGAGAAATTCAGAAGAGTGTTCTCATCCATGTAACACAGTCTGTTTTAACGCAAGAAGCATGCTCTTCTTTCCAGCATCTGCAATACAGCAAGGAACATGAGAATGTCCACAAAAAAAGAACTGTGTTTCCTACTCATACGGACCATATCGAGTTCATCACTGTTTATGAAACTGATACAAACCACATCATCTCTTACATAGATGCTCTATAGTTAATAGTGAAAATCGTATTGGTTTCGTGAACTGTGTAAATTCATTTGGCGCCCAAAATTAACTGGGTTTACCGGAAATGAACTCTTGCTTGTAGCAAGACACAGAGCATGGATTTTAACTGCGATACTAAATGGAAATTCAGAAAAGAGTTCTCATCCATGAAACACAGTCTGTTTTAACACAAGAAGCATGCTCTTCCTTATAGCCTCTGCAATGCATCAAGGAACATGAGCATGCCGAGAAAAAAAGTAACTGACTTTCCTACTCATAGGGACCATATCTCGTTCAACTCTGCTTATGAAACTGATACAATCCAAAGCATCTCTTACATAGATGCTCTTTAGTTAATAGTGAAAATCATATTGGTTTTCTGAACTGTGTAAATGCATTTGAGACGAAAAATAACTGGGTTTAATGGAAATGAACTCTTGCTTGTAGGAAGACACAGAGCATGCAGTTTAACTCCGATTCTAAAGGGAAATTCAGAAAAGTGTTCTCATCCATGAAACACAGTCTGGTTTAACTCAAGAAGCATGCTCTTCTTTCCCGCCTCTGCAATACATCAAGGAACATGAGCATGCCCAGAAAAAAAGAATTGTGTTTCCTACTCATACGGACCATATCTCGTTCAACTCTGCTTATGAAACTGATACAAACCACAGCATCTCTTACATAGATGCTCTTTAGTTAATAGTGAAAATCGTGTTGGTTTCATGAACTGTGTAAATTCATTTGGCGATGAAAATTCACTGCATTTCCCAGAAATGAACTCTAGCATGTAGGAAAACACAGATTAATTGGTTTAACTCAATTCCTGAAGAGAAATTCAGAAGAGTGTTCTCATCCATGAAACACAGTCTGTTTTAACTCTAGAAGCATGCTCTTCTTTCCATCATAGGCATTCTGCTAGAAACATGTGCATGGAAAGAAAAAAAGAACTCTGTTTCCTACTCATACGGACCATATCTAGTTCAACTCTGCTTATGAAGCTGATACAAACCACAGCATCTCTTGCATAGATGCTCTTTAGTTAATAGTTAAAATCGTATTGGTTTCATGAACTGTGTAAATTCAATTGAGCCGAAAAATAACTGGGTTTACCGGAAATGAATTCTTGCTTGTAGGAAGACACTGATCCTTTGGTTAAACTCAGTTTCTGAAGGGAAATTAGAGCAGTGTTCTCATCCATGAAACACACTCGGTTTATTGGATTAATCATGATCTTCTTTTCAGCGTATGCAATAGAGCAAGGAACATGAGCATGCCTGGAAGAAAAGAACTGTGTTTCCTACTCATCCGGACCATACCTAGTTCAACACAGCTTAGGAAACTGATACAAAGCACATCATCTCTTAAATAGCTGCTCTTTAGTTAATAGTGAAAATCGTATTGGTTTCGTGAACTGGGTAAATTCATTTGAGCCAAAAAATATCGGGGTTTACCGGAAATGAACTCTTGCTTGTAGGAAGACACAGAGCATGGAGTTTAACTCCGATTCTAAGGGGAAATTCAGAAAAGTGTTCTCATCCATGATAAATAGTCTGTTTTAACGCAAGAAGCATGCTCTTCTTTCCAGCATCTGCAATACAGCAAAAAACATGAGCATGCCCACAAAAAAAGAACTGTGTTTCCTAAGCATACAGACCATATCTAGTTCAACACTGCTTATGAAACTGATACAAACCACATAATCTCTTACATAGATGCTCTTTAGTTAATAGTGAAAAAAGTATTGGTTTCGTGAACTGTGTAAATTCAATTGGTGCCGAAAAATCACTGCGTTTACCAGAAATGAACTCTTGCTTGTAGCACGACATAGAGCATGGAGTTTAACTCCAAGTATAAATGGAAATTCAGAAGAGTGTTCTCATCCATGAAACAGAGTCTGTTTTAACGCAAGAAGCATGCTCTTCTTTCCAGCATCTGCAATACAGCAAGAAACATGAGCATGGCTAGAAAAAAAGAACTGTGTTTCCAACTCATACGGACCATATCTAGTTCAACTCTGCTTATGAAACTGATACAATTCATATCATCTCTTACATAGATGCTCTTTAGTTAATAGTGAAAATCGTACTGGTTTCGTGAACTGTGTAAATTCATTTGAGCCGAAAATAACTGGGTTTACCGGAAATGAACGCTTGCTTGTAGGAAGACACAGAGCATGGCGTTAAACTCCGATTCTAGAGGGAAACTCAGAAAAGTGTTCTCATCAAGGAAACACAGTCAGGTTTAATGCAAGAAGCATGCTCTTCTTTCCAGCCTCTGCAATACTTCAAGACCATGAGCATGGCCAGAAAAAAAGAACTGCAGTTCCTACTCATACGGTCCATATCTCGTTCAACTCTGCTTATGAAACTTATACAAACCACAGCATCTCTTACATAGATGCTCTTTAGTTAATAGTGAAAATCGTGTTGGTTTCGTGAACTGTGTAAATTCATTTGTCGCTGAAAATTTACTGCGTTTACCAGAAATGAACTCTTGCTTGTAGGAAGACACAGATCCTTTGGCTAAACTCAGTTTCTGAAGGGAAGTTCAGAGCAGTGTTCTCATTCATGAAACACACTCCGTTTTATTGGAAGAAGCATGCTCTTCTTTCCAGCATCTGCAATACAGCTAGAAACATGAGCATGGCAAGAAAAAAAGAACTGTGTTTCCTACTCATACGGAACATATCTAGTTCAACACTGCTTATGAAACTGATTCAAACCACATCTTCTCTTACATAGATGCTCTATAGTTAATAGTGAAAATCGTATTGGTTTCGTGAAATGTGTTAATTCATTTGAGCCCAAAAATAACTGGGTTTACCGGACATGATCTCTTGCTTGTAGGAAGACACAGAGCATGGAGTTTAACTCGGATTCTAATGGGAAATTCAGAAAAGTGTCCTCATCCATGAAACACAGTCTGTTTTAACGCAAGAAGCATGCTCTTCTTTCCAGCCTCTGCAATACATCAAGGAACATGAGCATGCCCAGAAAAAAAGAACTGTGTTTCCTACTCATACGGACCATATCTCGTTCAACTCTGCTTATGAAACTGATACAAACCACAGCATCTCTTACATAGATTCACTTTAGTTAATAGTGGAAATCGTGTTGGTTTCGTGAACTGTGTATATTCAATTGGTGCCGAAAAATCACTGCGTTTACCAGAAATGAACTCTTGCTTGTAGCACGACATAGAGCATGGAGTTTGACTCCAAGTATAAATGGAAATTCAGAAGAGTGTTCTCATCCATGAAACAGAGTCTGTTTTAACGCAAGAAGCATGCTCTTCTTTCCAGCATCTGCAATACAGCAAGAAACATGAGCATGGCTAGAAAAAAAGAACTGTGTTTCCGACTCATACGGACCATATCTAGTTCAACTCTGCTTATGAAACTGATACAATCCATATCATCTCTTACATAGATGCTCTTTAGTTAATAGTGAAAATCGTACTGGTTTCGTGAACTGTGTAAATTCATTTGAGCTGAAAATAACTGGGTTTACCGGAAATGAACGCTTGCTTGTAGGAAGACACAGAGCATGGCGTTAAACTCCGATTCTAGAGGGAAACTCAGAAAATTGTTCTCATCAAGGAAACACAGTCTGGTTTAATGCAAGAAGCATGCTCTTCTTTCCAGCCTCTGCAATACTTCAAGAACCATGAGCATGGCCGGAAAAAAAGAACTGCAGTTCCTACTCATACGGACCATACCTCGTTCAACTCTGCTTATGAAACTTATACAAACCACAGCTTCTCTTACATAGATGCTCTTTAGTTAATAGTGAATATCGTGTTGGTTTCGTGAACTGTGTAAATTCATTTGGCGCTGAAAATTCACTGCGTTTACCAGAAATGAACTCTAGCATGTAGGAAAACACAGATCATTTGGTTTAACTCAATTCATGAAGAGAAATTCAGAAGAATGTTCTCATCCATGAAACACAGTCTGTTTTAATGCTAGAAGCATGCTCTTCTTTCAAGCATCTGCAATACTGCTAGAAACATGAGCATGGCAAGATTAAAAGAACTGTGTTTCCTACTCATACGGACCATATCTAATTCAACACTTCTTATGAAACTGACTCAAACCACATCATCTCTTACATAGATGCTCTATAGTTAATAGTGAAAATTGTATTGGTTTCGTGAACTGTGTAAATTCATTTGATCCCAAAAATAACAGGGTTTACCAGAAATGAACTCTTGCTTGTAGGAAGACACAGATCATGGAGTTTAACTAAGATTCTAAAAGAAAATTCAGAAAAGTGTTCTCATCCATGAAACACAGTCTGTTTTAAAGCAAGAACCATGCTCTTCTTTCCAGCATCTGCAATACATCAAGGAACATGACCATGGCCAGAAAAAAAGAACTGTGTTTCCTACTCATACGGACAATATCTCGTTCAACTCTGCTTATGAAAATGATACAAACCACAGCACCTCTTACATAGATGCTCTTTAGTTATTAGTGAAAATCTGTTGGTTTCGTGAACTGTGTAAATTCATTTGGCGCTGAAAATTCACTGCATTTACCAGAAATGAAATCTTGCTTGTAGGACGACGTGGAGCATGGAGTTAACTCCGATTCTAAATGGAAATTCAGAAGTGTGTTCTCATCCATGAAACACAGTCTGTTTTAACGCTAGAAGCATGCTCTTCTTTCCAGCATCTGCAATACAGCAAGAAACATGAGCATGGCCAGAAAAAAAGAACTGTGTTTTCTACTCATACGGACCATATCTAGTTCAACTCTGCTTATGAAACTGATACAAAGCACAGCATCTCTTACATAGATGCATTTTAGTTAATAGTGAAAAACGTGTTAGGTTTGTGAACTGTGTTAGTTCATTTGAGCAGAAATTTCACTGCCTTTAAGAGAAATGAACTCTTGCTTGTAGGAAAACACAGATCATTTGGTTTAACTCAATTCCTGAAGGGAAATTCAGAAGAGTGTTCTCATCCATGAAGGACAGTCTGTTTTAACGCTAGAAGAATGCTCTTCTTTCCAGCATCTGTAATACAGCTAGAAACATGGGCATGGAAAGAAAAAAAGAACTCTATTTTATACTCATACGGACCATATCTAGTTCAACTCTGCTTATGAAACTGACACAAACAACAGCATCTCTTACAAAGATGCTCTTTAGTTAAGAGTGAAAATCGTATTGGTTTCCTGAACTGTTAAATTCATTTGAGCCGAAAAATAACTGGGTTTACCGGAAATGAACTCTTGATTGTAGGAAGACACTGATCCTTTGGTTAAACTCAGTTTCTGAAGGGAAATTTAGAGCAGTGTTCTCATCCATGAAACACACTCGGTTTATTGGAAGAATCATGATCTTCTTTTCAGCGTATGCTATAGAGCAAGGAACATGAGCATGCCAGGAAGAAAAGAACTGTGTTTCCTACTCATACGGACTATATCTAGTTCAACACTGCTTATGAAACTGATACAAACCACATCATCTCTTACATAGATGCTCTCTAGTTAATAGTGAAAATCGTATTGGTTTCATGAACTGTGTAAATTCATTTGAGCCCAAAAATAACTGGGTTTACCGGAAATGAACTCTTGCTTATAGGAAGACGCAGAGCATGGCGTTTAACTCCGATTCTAAAGGGAAATTCAGAAAACTGTTCTCAACAATGAAACACAGTCTATTTTAACACAAGAAGCATGCTCTTCTTTTCAGCATCTGCAATACAGCAAGGAACATGAGCATGGCCAGAAAAAAAGAACTGTGTTTCCTACTCATAGGGACCATATCTCGTTCACTCTGCTTATGAAACTGATACAAACCAAAGCATCTCTTACATAGATGCTCTTTAGTTAATAGAGAAAATCGTGTTGGTTTCTTGTACTGTGTAAATTCATTTGGCGCTGAAAATTCGCTGTGTTTACCAGAAATGTACTCTTGCTTGTAGGACCACATAGAGCATGGAGTTTAACTCTCATTCTAAATGGAAATTCAGAAGAGTTTTCTCATCCATGAAACACAGTCTTTTTTAACGCAAGAAGCATGCTCTTCTTTCCAGCCTCTGCAATACAGCAAGAATCATGAGCATGCCCAGAAAAACAGAACTGTGTTTCCTACTCATACGTACCATATCTAGTTCAACTCTGCTTATGAAACATATACAAACTACAGCATCTCTTACATGGATGCACTTTAGTTAATAGAGAAAAACGTGTTGGGTTTGTGAACTGTGTAAAATCATTTGAGCCGAAAATTCACTGCCTTTACCAGATATGAACTCTTGCATGTAGGAAAACACAGATCATTTGGTTTGACTCAGTTCCTGAATGGAAATTCAGAAGAGTGTTCTCATCCATGAAACACAGTCTGTTTTAACGCTAGAAGCATGCTCTTCTTTCCAGCATCTGCACTACAGCTAGAAACATGAGCATGTCCAGAAAAAAAGAACTGTGTTTCCTACTCTTATTGACCATATCTAGTTCAACTCTGCTTATAAAAGTGATACAAACCACAGCATCTCTTACATAGATGCTCTTTAGTTAATAGTGAAAATTATATTGGTTTCGTGAAGTGTGTAAATTCATTTGAGCCGAAAAATAACTGGGTTTACCGGAAATGAACTCTTGCTTGTAGGAAGACACAGATCCTTTGGTTAAACTCAGTTTCTGAAGGGAAGTTCAGAGCAGTGTTCTCATTCATGAAACACACTCCGTTTTATTGGAAGAAGCATGCTCTTCTTTCCAGCATCTGCAATACAGCTAGAAACATGAGCATGGCAAGAAAAAAAGAACTGTGTTTCCTACTCATACGGAACATATCTAGTTCAACACTGCTTATGAAACTGATTCAAACCACATCATCTCTTACATAGATGCTCTATAGTTAATAGTGAAAATCGTATTGGTTTCGTGAACTGTGTTAATTCATTTGAGCCCAAAAATAACTGGGTTTACCGGAAATGAACTCTTGCTTGTAGGAAGACACAGAGCATGGAGTTTAACTCCGATTCTAAAGGGAAATTCAGACCTGTGTTCTCATCCATGAAACAGAGTCTGTTTTAACGCAAGAAGCATGCTCTTCTTTCCAGCATATGCAATACAGCAAGAAACATGAGCATGGCTAGAAAAAAAGAACTGTGTTTCCTACTCATACGGACCATATCTAGTTCAACTCTGCTTATGAAACTGATACAATCCATATCATCTCTTACATAGATGCTCTTTAGTTAATAGTGAAAATCGTACTGGTTTCGTGAACTGTGTAAATTCATTTGAGCCGAAAAATCACTGCGTTTACCAGAAATGAACTCTTGCTTGTAGGAAGACACAGAGCATGGCGTTAAACTCCGATTCCAGAGGGAAGTTGAGAATAGTGTTCTCATCCATGAAACACAGTCTGTTTTAAAGCAAGAACCATGCTCTTCTTTCCAGCATCTGCAATACATCAAGGAACATGACCATGGCCAGAAAAAAAGAACTGTGTTTCCTACTCATACGGACAATATCTCGTTCAACTCTGCTTATGAAAATGATACAAACCACAGCACCTCTTACATAGATGCTCTTTAGTTATTAGTGAAAATCTGTTGGTTTCGTGAACTGTGTAAATTCATTTGGCGCTGAAAATTCACTGCATTTACCAGAAATGAAATCTTGCTTGTAGGACGACGTGGAGCATGGAGTTAACTCCGATTCTAAATGGAAATTCAGAAGTGTGTTCTCATCCATGAAACACAGTCTGTTTTAACGCTAGAAGCATGCTCTTCTTTCCAGCATCTGCAATACAGCAAGAAACATGAGCATGGCCAGAAAAAAAGAACTCTGTTTCCTACTCATACGGACCATATCTAGTTCAACTCTGCTTATGAAACTGATACAAAGCACAGCATCTCTTACATAGATGCATTTTAGTTAATAGTGAAAAACGTGTTAGGTTTGTGAACTCTGTTAGTTCATTTGAGCAGAAAATTCACTGCCTCTAAGAGAAATGAACCCTTGCTTGTAGGAAAACACAGATCATTTGGTTTAACTCAATTCCTGAATTGAAATTCAGAAGAGTGTTCTCATCCATGAAGGACAGTCTGTTTTAACGCTAGAAGAATGCTCTTCTTCCCAGCATCTGTAATACAGCTAGAAACATGGGCAAGGAAAGAAAAAAAGAACTCTATTTTATACTCATACGGACCATATCTAGTTCAACTCTGCTTATGAAACTGACACAAACTACAGCATCTCTTACAAAGATGCTCTTTAGTTAAGAGTGAAAATCGTATTGGTTTCCTGAACTGTTAAATTCATTTGAGCCGAAAAATAACTGGGTTTACCGGAAATGAACTCTTGATTGTAGGAAGACACTGATCCTTTGGTTAAACTCAGTTTCTGAAGGGAAATTTAGAGCAGTGTTCTCATCCATGAAACACACTCGGTTTATTGGAAGAATCATGATCTTCTTTTCAGCGTATGCTATAGAGCAAGGAACATGAGCATGCCAGGAAGAAAAGAACTGTGTTTCCTACTCATACGGACCATATCTAGTTCAACACTGCTTATGAAACTGATACAAACCACATCATCTCTTACATAGATGCTCTCTAGTTAATAGTGAAAATCGTATTGGTTTCTTGAACTGTGTAAATTCATTTGAGCCCAAAAATAACTGGGTTTACCGGAAATGAACTCTTGCTTATAGGAAGACGCAGAGCATGGCGTTTAACTCCGATTCTAAAGGGAAATTCAGAAAACTGTTCTCAACAATGAAACACAGTCTATTTTAACACAAGAAGCATGCTCTTCTTTTCAGCATCTGCAATACAGCAAGGAACATGAGCATGGCCAGAAAAAAAGAACTGTGTTTCCTACTCATAGGGACCATATCTCGTTCACTCTGCTTATGAAACTGATACAAACCAAAGCATCTCTTACATAGATGCTCTTTAGTTAATAGAGAAAATCGTGTTGGTTTCTTGTACTGTGTAAATTCATTTGGCGCTGAAAATTCACTGTGTTTACCAGAAATGTACTCTTGCTTGTAGGACCACATAGAGCATGGAGTTTAACTCTCATTCTAAATGGAAATTCAGAAGAGTTTTCTCATCCATGAAACACAGTCTTTTTTAACGTAAGAAGCATGCTCTTCTTTCCAGCCTCTGCAATACAGCAAGAATCATGAGCATGCCCAGAAAAACAGAACTGTGTTTCCTACTCATACGTACCATATCTAGTTCAACTCTGCTTATGAAACATATACAAACTACAGCATCTCTTACATGGATGCACTTTAGTTAATAGAGAAAAACGTGTTGGGTTTGTGAACTGTGTAAAATCATTTGAGCCGAAAATTCACTGCCTTTACCAGATATGAACTCTTGCATGTAGGAAAACACAGATCATTTGGTTTGACTCAGTTCCTGAATGGAAATTCAGAAGAGTGTTCTCATCCATGAAACACAGTCTGTTTTAACGCTAGAAGCATGCTCTTCTTTCCAGCATCTGCACTACAGCTAGAAACATGAGCATGTCCAGAAAAAAAGAACTGTGTTTCCTACTCATATTGACCATATCTAGTTCAACTCTGCTTATAAAAGTGATACAAACCACAGCATCTCTTACATAGATGCTCTTTAGTTAATAGTGAAAATTATATTGGTTTCGTGAAGTGTGTAAATTCATTTGAGCCGAAAAATAACTGGGTTTACCGGAAATGAACTCTTGCTTGTAGGAAGACACAGATCCTTTGGTTAAACTCAGTTTCTGAAGGGAAGTTCAGAGCAGTGTTCTCATTCATGAAACACACTCCGTTTTATTGGAAGAAGCATGCTCTTCTTTCCAGCATCTGCAATACAGCTAGAAACATGAGCATGGCAAGAAAAAAAGAACTGTGTTTCCTACTCATACGGAACATATCTAGTTCAACACTGCTTATGAAACTGATTCAAACCACATCATCTCTTACATAGATGCTCTATAGTTAATAGTGAAAATCGTATTGGTTTCGTGAACTGTGTTAATTCATTTGAGCCCAAAAATAACTGGGTTTACCGGAAATGAACTCTTGCTTGTAGGAAGACACAGAGCATGGAGTTTAACTCCGATTCTAAAGGGAAATTCAGACCTGTGTTCTCATCCATGAAACAGAGTCTGTTTTAACGCAAGAAGCATGCTCTTCTTTCCAGCATCTGCAATACAGCAAGAAACATGAGCATGGCTAGAAAAAAAGAACTGTGTTTCCTACTCATACGGACCATATCTAGTTCAACTCTGCTTATGAAACTGATACAATCCATATCATCTCTTACATAGATGCTCTTTAGTTAATAGTGAAAATCGTACTGGTTTCGTGAACTGTGTAAATTCATTTGAGCCGAAAAATAACTGGGTTTACCAGAAATGAACTCTTGCTTGTAGGAAGACACAGAGCATGGCGTTAAACTCCGATTCTAGAGGGAAGTTGAGAATAGTGTTCTCATCCATGAAACACAGTCTGTTTTAAAGCAAGAACCATGCTCTTCTTTCCAGCATATGCAATACATCAAGGAACATGATCATGCCCAGAAAGTAAAACTGTGTTTCCTACTCATATGGACAATATCTCGTTCAACTGTGCTTATGAAACTGATACAAACCACAGCATCTCTTACATAGATGCTCTTTAGTTATTAGTGAAAATCTGTTGGTTTTCATGAACTGTGTAAATTCATTTGGCGCTGAAAATTCACTGCATTTACCAGAAATGAAATCTTGCTTGTAGGACGACGTGGAGCATGGAGTTAACTCCAATTCTAAATGGAAATTCAGAAGAGTGTTCTCATCCATGAAACACAGTCTGTTTAAACGCAAGAAGCATGCTCTTCTTTCCAGCATCTGCAATACAGCAAGAAACATGAGCATGGCCAGAAAAATAGAACTCTGTTTCCTACTCATACGGACCATATCTAGTTCAACTCTGCTTATGAAACTGATAGAAAGCACAGCATTTCTTACATAGATGCACTTTCGTTAATAGTGAAAAACGTGTTAGGTTTGTGAACTGTGTTAGTTCATTTGAGCAGAAAATTCACTGCCTCTAAGAGAAATGAACTCTTGCTTGTAGGAAAACACAGATCATTTGGTTTAACTCAATTCCTGAAGGGAAATTCAGAAGAGTGTTCTCATCCATGAAGGACAGTCTGTTTTTACGCTAGAAGAATGCTCTTCTTTCCAGCATCTGTAATACAGATAGAAACATGGGCATGGAAAGAAAAAAAGAACTCTGTTTTATACTCATACGGACCATATCTAGTTCAACTCTGTTTATGAAACTGATACAAACCACAGCATCTCTTACAAAGATGCTCTTTAGTTAAGAGTGAAAATCGTATTGGTTTCCTGAACTGTGTAAATTCATTTGAGCCGAAACATAACTGGGTTTACTGGAAATGAACTCTTGATTGTAGGAAGACACTGATCCTTTGGTTAAACTCAGTTTCTGAAGGGAAATTTAGAGCAGTGTTCTCATCCATGAAACACACTCGGTTTATTGGAAGAATCATGATCTTCTTTTCAGCGTATGCAATAGAGCAAGGAACATGTCATGCCAGGAAGAAAAGAACTGTGTTTCCTACTCATACGGACTATATCTAGTTCAACACTGCTTATGAAACTGATACAAACCACATCATCTCTTACATAGATGCTCTATAGTTAATAGTGAAAATCGTATTGGTTTCGGGAACTGTGTAAATTCACTTGAGCCGAAAAATAACTGGGTTTACCAGAAATGAACTCTTGCTTATAGGAAGACACAGAGCATGGAGTTTAACTCCGATTCTAAAGGGAAATTCAGAAAAGTGTTCTCAACAATGAAACACAGTCTATTTTAACGCAAGAAGCATGCTCTTCTTTTCAGCATCTGCAATACAGCAAGGAACATGAGCATGGCCAGAAAAAAAGAACTGTGTTTCCTACTCATAGGGACCATATCTCATTCAACTCTGCTTATGAAACTGATACAAACCAAAGCATCTCTTACATAGATGCTCTTTAGTTAATAGAGATAATCGTGTTGGTTTCTTGTACTGTGTAAATTCATTTGGCGCTGAAAATTCACTGTGTTTACCAGAAATGAACTCTTGCTTGTAGGACCACATAGAGCATGGAGTTTAACTCCGATTTTAAATGGAAATTCAGAAGATTTTTCTCATCCATGAAACACAGTCTTTTTTAACGCAAGAAGCATGCTCTTCTTTCCAGCCTCTGCAATACAGCAAGACACATGAGCATGCCCAGAAAAAAAGAACTGTGTTTCCTACTCACACAGACCATATCTAGTTCAAATCTGCTTATGAAACATATACAAACTACAGCATCTCTTACATGGATGCACTTTAGTTAATAGAGAAAAACGTGTTGGGTTTGTGAACTGTGTAAAATCATTTGAGCCGAAAATTCACTGCCTTTACCAGAAATGAACTCTTGCATGTAGGAAAACACAGATCATTTTGTTTGACTCAGTTCCTGAATGGAAATTCAGAAGAGTGATCTCATCCATGAAACACAGTCTGTTTTAACGCTAGAAGCATGGTCTTCTTTTCAGCCTCTGAAATACAGCTAGAAACATGAGCATGGCAAGAAAAAATGAACTGTGTTTCCTACTCATATTGACCATATCTAGTTCAACTCTGCTTATAAAAGTGATACAAACCACAGCATCTCTTACATAGATGCTCTTTAGTTAATAGTGAAAATCGTGTTGGTTTCGTGAACTGTTAAATTCAATTGGGGCCGAAAATTCACTGCGTTTACCAGAAATGAACTCTTGCTTGTAGCACGACATAGAGCATGGAGTTTAACTTCAATTCTAAATGGAAATTCAGAATAGTGTTCTCATCCTAGAAACAGAGTCTGTTTTACCACAAGAAGCATGCTCTTCTTTCCAGCATCTGCAATACAGCAAGAAACGTGAGCACGGCTAGAAAAAAAGAACGGTGTTTCCCACTCATACAGACCATATCTAGTTCAATTCTGCTTATGAAACTGATACAATCCATATCATCTCTTACATAGATGCTCTTTAGTTAATAGTGAAAATCGTACTGGTTTCGTGAACTGTGTGAATTCATTTGAGGCGAAAAATAACTGGGTTTACCGTAAATGAACACTTGCTTGTAGGAAGAAACAGAGCATGGCGTTAAACTCCGATTCTAGAGGGAAACTCAGAAAAGTGTTCTCATCAAGGAAACACAGTCTGGTTTAATGCAAGAAGCATGCTCCTCTTTTCAGCCTCTGCAATACTTCACGAACCATGAGCATGGCCAGAAAAAAAGAACTGTAGTTCCGACTCATATGGACTATATCTCGTTCAACTCAGCTTATTAAACTTATACAAATCACAGCATCTCTTACATAGATGCTCTTTAGTTAATAGTGAAAATCGTGTTGGTTTCGTGAACTGTGTAAATTCATTTGGCGCTTCAAATTCACTGCGTTTACCAGAAATGAACTCTAGCATGTAGGAAAACACAGATCATTTGGTTTAACTCAATTCCTGAAGAGAAATTCAGAAGAGTGTTCTCATCCATGAAACACAGTCTGTTTTAATGCTAGTTGCATGCTCTTCTTTCAAGCATCTGCAATACAGCTAGAAACATGAGCATGGCAACATTAAAAGAACTGTGTTTCCTACTCTATCGGACCATATCTAGTTCAACACTGCTTATGAAACTGATTCAAACCACATCATCTCTTACATAGATGCTCTATAGTTAATAGTGAAAATCATATTGGTTTCGTGAACTGTGAAAATTCATTTGATCCCAAAAATAACAGGGTTTACCAGAAATGAACTATTGCTTGTAGGAAGACACAGAGCATGCAGTTTAACTCCGATTCTAAAGGGAAATTCAGAGAAATTGTTCTCATCCATGAAACACAGTCTGTTTTAAAGCATGAACCATGTTCTTCTGTCCAGCATCTGCAATACATAAAGGAACATGAATATGCCCAGAAAAAAAGAACTGTGTTTCCTACTCATACGGACAATATCTCGTTCAACTCACCTTATGAAACTGATACAAACCACAGCATCTCTTACATAGACGCTCTTTAGTTAATTGTGATAAACGCGTTGGGTTTGTGAACTGTGTAAATTCATTTGAGCCGATAATTCACTCCCTTTACCAAAAATGAAATCTTGCTTATTGGAAGACACAGAGCATTTGGTTTAACTCCATTTCTGAAGGGAAATTCAGAAGAGTGTTCTCATCCATGAAACACACTCTGTTTGAATGCAAATAGCATGCTCTTCTTTCCAGCGTATGCAATACAGCAGGAACATGAGCATGTCCAGAAAAAAATAACTGTGTTTCCTACTCATAGGGACCATATCTAGTTCAAATCTTAATATGAAACTGATACATACCACATCATCTGTTACATAGATGCTCTTTAGTTAATAGTGAAAATCGTATTGGTTTCGGAACTGTGTAAATTCATTTGAGCCGAAAAACAACTGGGTTTAACAAAATGCACTCTTGCTTGTAGGACGACATACAGCATGGAGTTGAACTCTGATTCTAAATGGAAATTCAGAAGAGTGATCTCATCCATGAAACACAATCTGTTTTAACACAAGAAGCATGTTCTTCTTTCAAGCATCTGCAATACAGCAAGAAACATGAGCATGGCCAGAAAAAAAGAACTGTGTTTCCTACTCATACGGACCATATCTAGTTCAATTCTTCTTATGAAACTGATACAAACCACAGCATCACTTACATAGATGCTCTTTAGTTAATAGTGAAAAACGTGTTGGGTTTGTGAACTGTGTAAATTCATTTGAGCCGAAAATTCACTGCTTTTTCCAAAAATGAATTCTTGCTTGTAGTTAGACAAAGAGCATTTGGTTTAACTCCATTTGTGAAGGGAAATTCAGAGCAGTGTTCTCATCCATGAAACACAGTCTGTTTTAACTCAAGAAGCATGCTCTTTTTTCCGGCATCTGCAATACAGAAAGAACCATGAGCATGGCTAGAAAAAAAGTACTGTGTTTCTGACTCAAACGGACCATATCTCTTTCAACTCTGCTTATAAAACTGATACAAACCACAGCATCACTTACATAGATGCTCTTTAGTTAATAGTGAAAATCGTATTGGTTTCGTGAACTGTGTCAATTCATTTGAACCGAAAAATAACTGGGTTTACAGCAAATGAACTCTTGCTTGTAGGAAGACACAGAGCATTTAGTTTTACTCCGATTCTATAGGGAAATTCAGAAAAGTGTTCTCATCCATGAAACAAAGTCTGTTTTAACGCAACAAGCATGCTCTTTTTTCCAGGTTCTGCAATACAGCAAGAAACATGAGCATGGATAGAAAAAAAGTACTGTGTTTCTGACTCAATCGGACCATACCTAGTTCAACTCTGCTTATGAAACTGATAAAAACCACAGCATCTATACATAGACTACTTTAGTTAATAGTGATAAACACGTTGGCTTTGTGAACTGTGTAAATTCATTAGAGCCGAAAATTCAATGCTTTTCCAAAAATGAATTCTTGCTTGTAGTAAGACAAAGAGCATTTGGTTTAACTCCATTTGTGAAGGGAAATTCAGAGCAGTGTTCTCATCCATGAAACACAGTCTGTTTTAACTCAAGAAGCATGCTCTTTTTTCCAGCATCTGCAATACAGAAAGAACCATGAGCATGGCTAGAAAAAAAGAACTGTGTTTCTGACTCAAACGGACCATATCTAGTTCAACTCTGCTTATAAAACTGATACAAACCACAGCATCTCTTACATAGACGCTCTTTAGTTAATAGTGAAAACGCGATGGGTTTGTGAACTGTGTAAATTCATTTGAGCCGAAAATTCACTGCTTTTACCAAAAATGAACTCTTGCTTATAGAAAGACACAGAGCATTTGGTTTAACTCCACTTCTGAAGGGAAATTCAGACCAGTGTTCTCATCCACCAAACACAATCTGTTTTAACACAAATAGCTTGCTCTTCTTTCCAGAGTCTGCAATACAGCAAGGAACATGAGCATGTCCAGAAAAAAAGAACTGTGTTTCCTACTCATATGGACCATATCTAGTTCAACTCTGCTAATGAAACTGATACAAACCACATCATCTGTTGCATAGATGCTCTTTAATTAATAGTGAAAATCGTATTGGATTCATGAACTGAGTAAATTCATTTGAGCAGAAAAACAACTGGGTTTAACAGAAATGAACTCTTGCTTGTAGGACTACATAGAGCATGGAGTTTAACTCTGATTCTAAATGGGAATTCAGAAGAGTGATCTAATCCATGAAACACAATCTCTTTTAACGCAAGAAGCATGCCCTTCTTTCAAGCATCTGCAATACAGCAAGAAACATGAGCATGGCCAGAAAAAAAGAACTGTGTTTCCTACTCATACGGACCATATCTAGTTCAATTCTGCTTATGAAACTGATACAAACCACAGCATCACTTACATAGATGCTCTTTAGTTAATAGTGAAAAACGTGTTGGGTTTGTGAAATGTGTAAATTCATATGAGCCGAAAATTCACTGCCTTTACCAGAAATGAACTCTTGCTTGTAGGAAGACACAGAGCATTTGGTTTAACACCATTTCTGAAGGGAAATTCAGAAGAGTGTTCTCATCCATGAAACACAGTTTGTTTTAACTCAAGAAGCATTCTCTTTTTCCCAGCATCTGCAATACAGCAAGAAACATGAGCATGGCTAGAAAAAACGAACTGTGTTTCTGACTCAAACGGACCATATCTAGTTCAACTCTGCTTATGAAACTGATACAAACCACAGCATCTATACATAGACGCTCTTTCTTTAATAGAGATAAACGCGCTGGGTTTGTGAATTGTGTAAATTCATTAGACCCGAAAATTCACTGCTTTTACCAAAAATGAACTCTTGCTTGTAGGAAGACACAGAGCATTTGGTTTAACTCCATTTGTGAAGGGAAATTCAGAGCAATGTTCTCATCCATGAAACACACTCTGTTTTAACGCAAATAGCATGCTCTTCTTTCCAGTGTCTGCAATACAGCAAGGAACAAGAGCATGTCCAGAAAAAAAGAACTATGTTTCCTACTCATACGGACCATATCTAGTTCAACTCTAGTTATGAAACTGATACAAACCACATCATCTCTTACATAGATGCTCTTTAGTTAATAGTGAAAATCGTATTGGTTTCGTGAACTGTGTCATTTCATTTGAGCCGAAAAATAACTGCGTTTACAGGAAATGAACTCTTGCTTGTAGGAAGACACAGAGCATTTAGTTTTACTCCGATTCTATAGCAAAATTCACAAAAGGGTTCTCATCCATGAAACACAGTCTGTTTTAACGCAAGAAGCATGCTCTTTTTTCCAGATTATGCAATACAGCAAGAAACATGAGCATGGCTAGAAAAAAAGAACTGTGTTTCTGACTCAATCGGACCATACATAGTTCTACTCTGCTTATGAAACTGACACAAACCACAGCATCTCTTACATAGACTACTTTAGTTAACAGTGATAAACGCATTGGCTTTGTGAACTGTGTAAATTCATTTGAGCCGAAAATTCACTGCTTTTACCAAAAATGAACTCTTGGTTATAGGAAAACACAGAGCATTTGGTTTAACTCCATTTCTGAAGGGAAATTCAGACCAGTGTTCTCATCCACCAAACACAATCTGTTTTAAAGCAAATACCTTGCTCTTCTTTCCAGTGTCTGCAATACAGCAAGGAACAAGAGCATGTCCAGAAAAAAATAACTGTGTTTCCTACTCATACGGACCATATCTAGTTCAACTCTGCTTATGAAACTGATACAAACCACATCATCTCTTACATAGATGCTCTTTAGTTAATAGTGAAAATCGCATTGGTTTCGTGAACTGTGAAAATTCATTTGAGGCGAAAAACAACTGGGTTTACCAGAAATGAACTCTTGCTTGTAGGACGACATAGAGCATGGAGTTTAACTCCGATTCTAAATGGAAATTCAGAAGAGTGATCTCATCCATGAAACACAGTCTATTTTAACGCAAGAAGCATGCTCTTCTTTCAAGGATCTGCAATACAGCAAGAAATATGTGCATGGCCAGAAAAAAAGAACTGTTTCCTACACAAACGGTCCATATCTAGTTCAATTCTCCTTATGAAACTGATACAAACCACAGCATCTCTTACATAGACGCTCTTTAGTTAATAGAGATAAACACGTTGGTTTTGTGAACTGTGTTAATTCATTTGAGCCGAAAATTCACTGCTTTTACCAAAAATGAACTCTTGCTTGTAGGAAGACACAGAGCATTTGGTTTAACTCCATTTCTGAAGTGAAATTCAGAAGAGTGTTCTCATCCATGAAACACAGTTTGTTTTAACTCAAGAAGCATTCTCTTTTTCCCATCATCTGCAATACAGCAAGAAACATGAGCATGGCTAGAAAAAACGAACTGTGTTTCTGACTCAAACGGACCATATCTAGTTCAACTCTGCTTATGAAACTGATACAAACCACAGTATCTCTTACATAGACGCTCTTTAGTTAATTGTGATAAACGCGTTGGGTTTGTGAACTGTGTAAATTCATTTGAGCCGATAATTCACTCCCTTTACCAAAAATGAACTCTTGCTTATTGGAAGACACAGAGCATTTGGTTTAACTCCATTTCTGAAGGGAAATTCAGAAGAGTGTTCTCATCCATGAAACACACTCTGTTTGAATGCAAATAGCATGCTCTTCTTTCCAGCGTCTGCAATACAGCAGGAACATGAGCATGTCCAGAAAAAAATAACTGTGTTTCCTACTCATAGGGACCATATCTAGTTCAACTCTGATTATGAAACTGATACATACCACATCATCTGTTTCATAGATGCTCTTTAGTTAATAGTGAAAATCGTATTGGTTTCGTGAACTGTGTAAATTCATTTGAGCCAAAAAACAACTGGGTTTAACAGAAATGCACTCTTGCTTGTAGGACGACATAGAGCATGGAGTTTAACTCCGATTCTAAATGGAAATTCAGAAGAGTGATCTCATCCATGAAACACAGTCTATTTTAACGCAAGAAGCATGCTCTTCTTTCAAGCATCTGCAATACAGCAAGAAATATGTGCATGGCCAGAAAAAAAGAACTGTGTTTCCTACACAAACGGACCATATCTAGTTCAATTCTGCTTATGAAACTGATACAAACCACAGCATCTCTTACATAGACGCTCTTTAGTTAATAGAGATAAACACGTTGGTTTTGTGAACTGGGTTAATTCATTTGAGCCGAAAATTCACTGCTTTTACCAAAAATGAACTCTTGCTTGTAGGAAGACACAGAGCATTTGGTTTAACTCCATTTCTGAAGGGAAATTCAGACCAGTGTTCTCATCCACCAAACACAATCTGTTTTAACACAAATAGCTTGCTCTTCTTTCCAGTGTCTGCAATACAGCAAGGAACATGAGCATGTCCAGAAAAAAATAACTGTGTTTCCTACTCATACGGACCATATCTAGTTCAACTCTGCTAATGAAACTGATACAAACCACATCATCTGTTACATAGATGCTCTTTAATTAATAGTGAAAATCGTATTGGTTTCATGAACTGTGTAAATTCATTTGAGCCGAAAAACAACTGGGTTTACCATAAATGAACACTTGCTTGTAGGACTACATAGAGCATGGAGTTTAACTCTGATTCTAAATGGGAATTCAGAAGAGTGATCTAATCCATGAAACACAATCTCTTTTAACGCAAGAAGCATGCCCTTCTTTCAAGCATCTGCAATACAGCAAGAAAAATGAGCATGGCCAGAAAAAAAGAACTGTGTTTCCTACTAATACGGACCATATCTAGTTCAATTGGGCTTATGAAACTGATACAAACCACAGCATCACTTACATAGATGCTCTTTAGTTAATAGTGAAAAACGTGTTGGGTTTGTGAACTGTGTAAATTCATATGAGCCGAAAATTCACTGCCTTTACCAGAAATGAACTCTTGCTTGTAGGAAGACACAGAGCATTTGGTTTAACTAAATTTCTGAAGGGAAATTCAGAAGAGTGTTCTCATCCATGAAACACAGTTTGTTTTAACTCAAGAAGCATTCTCTTTTTCCCAGCATCTGCAATACAGCAAGAAACATGAGCATGGCTAGAAAAAACGAACTGTGTTTCTGACTCAAACGGACCATATCTAGTTCAACTCTGCTTATGAAACTGATACAAACCACAGCATCTATACATAGACGCTCTTTAGTTAATAGAGATAAACGCGCTGGGTTTGTGAACTGTGTAAATTCATTTGAGCCGAAAATTCACTGCTTTTACCAAAAATGAACTCTTGCTTGTAGGAAGACACAGAGCATTTGGTTTAACTCCATTTGTGAAGGGAAATTCAGAGCAATGTTCTCATCCATGAAACACACTCTGTTTTAACGCAAATAGCATGCTCTTCTTTCCAGTGTCTGCAATACAGCAAGGAACAAGAGCATGTCCAGAAAAAAAGAACTATGTTTCCTACTCATACGGACCATATCTAGTTCAACTCTAGTTATGAAACTGATACAAACCACATCATCTCTTACATAGATGCTCTTTAGTTAATAGTGAAAATCGTATTGGTTTCGTGAACTGTGTCATATCATTTGAGCCGAAAAATAACTGCGTTTACAGGAAATGAACTCTTGCTTGTAGGAAGACACAGAGCATTTAGTTTTACTCCGATTCTATAGCAAAATTCACAAAAGGGTTCTCATCCATGAAACACAGGCTGTTTTAACGCAAGGAGCATGCTCTTTTTTCCAGATTATGCAATACAGCAAGAAACATGAGCATGGCTAGAAAAAAAGAACTGTGTTTCTGACTCAATTGGACCATACATAGTTCTACTCTGCTTATGAAACTGACACAAACCACAGCATCTCTTACATAGACTACTTTAGTAAAAAGTGATAAACGCATTGGCTTTGTGAACTGTATAAATTCATTTGAGACGAAAATTCACTGCTTTTACCAAAAATGAACTCTTGCTTATTGGAAGACACAGAGCATTTGGTTTAACTCCATTTGTGAAGGGAAATTCAGAGTAGTGTTCTCATCCATCAAACATACTTTGTTTTCACGCAAATAGCATGGTCTTCTCTCCAGCTTCTGCAATACGGCAAGGAACATGAGCATGGCCAGAAAAAAAGAACTGTGTTTATTAGTCATACGGACCATATCTAATTCAATTCTGCTTATGAAACTGATACAAACCACAGTATCTCTTACATAGACGCTCTTTAGTTAATTGTGATAAACGCGTTGGGTTTGTGAACTGTGTAAATTCATTTGAGCCGATAATTCACTCCCTTTACCAAAAATGAACTCTTGCTTATTGGAAGACACAGAGCATTTGGTTTAACTCCATTTGTGAAGGGAAATTCAGAGCAGTGTTCTCATCCATGAAACACAGTCTGTTTTAACTCAAGAAGCATGCTCTTTTTTCCAGCATCTGCAATACAGAAAGAACCATGAGCATGGCTAGAAAAATAGAACTGTGTTTCTGACTCAAACGGACCATATCTAGTTCAACTCTGCTTATAAAACTGATACAAACCACAGCATCACTTACATAGATGCTCTTTAGTTAATAGTGAAAATCGTATTGGTTTCGTGAACTGTGTCATTTCATTTGAGCCGAAAAATAACTGCGTTTACAGGAAATGAACTCTTGCTTATTGGAAGACACAGAGCATTTGGTTTAACTCCATTTGTGAAGGGAAATTCAGAGCAGTGTTCTCATCCATCAAACACACTCTGTTTTAACGCAAATAGCATGCTCTTCTTTCCAGTGTCTGCCATACACAGAGGAACATGAGCATGCCCAGAAAAAAATAACTGTGTTTCCTACTCATACGGACCATATCTAGTTCAACTCTGCTAATGAAACTGATACAAACCACATCATCTGTTAAATAGATGCTCTTTAATTACTAGTGAAAATCGTTTTGGTTTCATGAACTCTGTAAATTCATTTGAGGCGAAAACCAACTGGGATTACCAGAAATGAACTCTTGCTTGTAGGACGACTTAGAGCATGGAGTTTAACGCCAATTCTAAACGGAAATTCAGAAGAGTGATCTCATCCATGAAACACAGTCTGTTTTAACGCAGGAAGCATGCTCTTTTTTCCAGCTTCTGCAATAGAGCAAAAAACATGAGCATGGCTAGAAAAAAAGAACTGTGTTTCTGACTCAATCGGAGCATACCTAGTTCAACTGTGATTATGAAACTGATAAAAACCACAGCATCTCTTACATAGACTACTTTAGTTAATAGTGGAAACGCGTTGGGTTTGTGAATTGTGTAAATTCATGTGAGCCGAAAATTCACTGCTTTTACCAAAAATGAACTCTTGCTTATAGGAAGACACAGATCCTGTGGTTTAACTTCATTTCTGAAGGGAAATTCAGACCAGTGTTCTCATTAATCAAACACAATCCGTTTTAACGCAAATAGCATGCTATTCTTTCCAGCGTCTGCAATACAGCAAGAAACATGAGCATGGCTAGAAAAAAAGAATAGTGTTTCTGACTCAATCGGACCATACCTAGTTCAGCTCTGCTTATTAAACTCATACAAACCACAGCATCTCTTACATAGATGACGTTAGTTAATAGTGATAAACACGTTGGGTTTGTGAACTGTGTAAATTCATTTGAGCCGAAAATTAACTGCTTTTACCAAAAATGAACTCTTGCTTGTGGGAAGACACAGAGCATTTGGTTTAAATCCATTTCTGAAGGGAAATTCAGACCAGTGTTCTCATCCATCAAACACACTCTGTTTTAACCCAAATAGCATGTTCTTCTTTCCAGCGTCTGCAATACAGCAAGGAACATGAGAATGTCCAGAAAAAAATAACTGTGTTTCCTACTCATACGGACCATATCTAGTTCAACTCTGCTAATGAAACTGATACAAACCACATCATCTGTTAAATAGATGCTCTTTAGTTAATAGTGAAAATCGTATTGGTTTCGTGAACTGTGTAAATTCATTTGAGCCGAAAAACAACTGGGTTTACCAGAAATGAAATCTTGCTTGTAGGACGACATAGAGCATGGAGTTGAACTCCGATACTAAACGGAAATTCAGAAGAGTGATCTCATCCATGAAACACAATCTGTTTTAACGCAAGAAGCATGCTCTTCTTTCAAGCATCTGCAATACAGCAAGAAACATGAGCATGGCCAGAAAAACAGAACTGTGTTTCCTACTCATACGGACCATATCTAGTTCAATTCTGCTTATGAAACTGATACAAACCACAGCATCACTTATATAGATGCTCTTTAGTTAGTAGTGAAAAACGTGTTGGGTTTGTGAACTGTGTAAATTCATATGAGCCGAAAATTCACTGCCTTTAGGAGAAATGAACTCTTGCTTGTAGGAAGACACAGAGCATTTGGTTTAACTAAATTTCTGAAGGGAAATTCAGAAGTGTGTTCTCATCCATGAAACACAGATGTTTTAACTCAAGAATCATGCTCTTTTTTTCAAGCATCTGCAATACAGCAAGAAACATGAGCATGGCCAGAAAAAAAGAACTGTGTTTCTGACTCAAACGGACCATATCTAGTTCAACTCTGCTTATGAAACTGATACAAACCACAGCATTTCTTACTTAGACGCCCTTTTGTTAATAGAGAAAAAACGCGTTGGGTTTGTGAACTGTGTAAATTCATTTGAGCAGAAAATTCACTACTTTTACCAAAAATGAACTCTTGCTTGTAGAAAGACACAGAGCATTTGGTTTAACTCCATTTCTGAAGGGAAATTCAGACCATTGTTCTCATCCATGAAACACACTCTGTTTTAACACAAACAGCATGCTCTTCTTTCCAGCGTCTGCAATACAGCAAGGAACATGAGCATGTCCAGAAAAAAATAACTGTCTTTCCTACTCATACGGAGCATATCTAGTTCAACTCTGCTTATGAAACTGATACAAAAAACATCATCTCTTACATAGATGCTCTTTAGTTAATAGTGAAAATCGTATTGGTTTCGTGAACTGTGTAAATTCATTTGAGGCGAAAAATCTCTGGGTTTACAGGAAATGAACTCTTGCTTGTAGGAAGACACAGAGCATTTAGTTTTACTCGGATTATATATGTAAATTCAGAAAAGTGTTCTCATCCATGAAACATAGTCTGTTTTATCGCAAGAAGCATGCTCTTTTTTCCAGGTTCTGCAATACAGCAAGAAACATGACCATGACTAGAAAAAAAGAACTGTGTTTCTGACTCAATCAGAGCATACCTAGTTCAACTCTGCTTATGAAACTGATACAAACCACAGCATCTCTTACATAGACGACTTTAGTTAATAGTGATAAACGCGTTGGGTTACTGAACTGTGTAAATTCATTTGAGCCTTAAATTCACTGCTTTTACCAAAAATGAACTCTTGCCTTTAGGAATACACAGAGCATTTGGTTTAACTCCATTTCTGAAGGGAAATTCAGACCAGTGTTCTCATCCATGAAACACACTCTGTTTTAACGCAAAGAGCATGCTCTTCTTTACAGCGTCTGCAATAAAGCAAGGAACATAAGCATGTCCAGAGAAAAATAACTGTGTTTCCTACTCATACGGACCATATCTAGTTCAACTCTGCTAATGAAACTGATACAAACCACATCATGTGTTAAATAGATGCTCTTTAATTAATAGTGAAAATCGTTTTGGTTTCGTGAACTGTGTAAATACATTTGAGGCGAAAAACAACTGCGTTTACCAGAAATGAACTCTTTCTTGTAGGACGACATAGAGCATGGAGTTGAACTCCGAATCTAAATGGAAATTCAGAAGAGTGATCTCATCCATGAAACACAATCTGTTTTAACGCAAGAAGCATGCTCTTCTTTCAAGCATCTGCAATACAGCAAAAAACATGAGCATGGCCAGAAAAACAGAACTGTGTTTCCTACTCATACGGACCATATCTAGTTCAATTCTGCTTATGAAACTGATACAAACCACAGCATCACATATAGATGCTCTTTAGTTAATAGTGAAAAACGAGTTGGATTTGTGAACTGTGTAAATTCATATGAGCCGAAAATTCACTGCCTTTACCAGAAATGAACTCTTGCTTGTGGGAAGACACAGAGCATTTGGTTTAACTAAATTTCTGAAGGGAAATTCAGAAGTGTGTTCTCATCCATGAAACACAGATGTTTTAACTCAAGAATCATGCTCTTTTTTCCAGCATCTGCAATACAGCAAGAAACATGAGCATGGCCAGATAAAAAGAATTGTGTTTCTGACTCAAACGGACCATATCTAGTTCAACTCTGCTTATCAAACTGATACAAACCACAGCATCTCTTACATAGACGCTCTTTAGTTAATGGAGAAAAAACGCGTTGGGTTTGTGAACTGTGTAAATTCATTTGAGCAGAAAATTCACTACTTTTACCAAAAATGAACTCTTGCTTGTAGAAAGACACAGAGCATTTGGTTTAACTCCATTTCTGCAGGGAAATTCAGACCATTGTTCTCATCCATGAAACACACTCTGTTTTAACACAAACAGCATGCTCTTCTTTCCAGCGTCTGCAATACAGCAAGGAACATGAGCCTATCCAGAAAAAAATAACTGTGTTTCCTACTCATACGGAGCATATCTAGTTCAACTCTGCTTATGAAACTGATACAAAAAACATCATCCCTTACATAGATGCTCTTTAGTTAATTGTGAAAATCGTATTGGTTTCGTGAACTGTGTAAATTCATTTCAGGCGAAAAATCTCTGGGTTTACAGGAAATGAACTCTTGCTTGTAGGAAGACACAGAGCATTTAGTTTTACTCGGATTATATATGTAAATTCAGAAAAGTGTTCTCATCCATGAAACATAGTCTGTTTTATCACAAGAAGCATGCTCTTTTTTCCAGGTTCTGCAATACAGCAAGAAACATGACCATGACTAGAAAAAAAGAACAGTGTTTCTGACTCAATCAGAGCATACCTAGTTCAACTCTGCTTATGAAACTGATACAAACCACAGCATCTCTTACATAGACGACTTTAGTTAATAGTGATAAACGCGTTGGGTTACTGAACTGTGTAAATTCATTTGAGCCTTAAATTCACTGCTTTTACCAAAAATGAACTCTTGCCTTTAGGAATACACAGAGCATTTGGTTTAACTCCATTTCTGAAGGGAAATTCAGACCAGTGTTCTCATCCATGAAACACACTCTGTTTTAACGCAAAGAGCATGCTCTTCTTTACAGCGTCTGCAATAAAGCAAGGAACATAAGCATGTCCAGAGAAAAATAACTGTGTTTCCTACTCATACGGACCATATCTAGTTCAACTCTACTAATGAAACTGATACAAACCACATCATGTGTTAAATAGATGCTCTTTAATTAATAGTGAAAATCGTTTTGGTTTCGTGAACTGTGTAAATACATTTGAGGCGAAAAACAACTGCGTTTACCAGAAATGAACTCTTTCTTGTAGGACGACATAGAGCATGGAGTTGAACTCCGAATCTAAATGGAAATTCAGAAGAGTGATCTCATCCATGAAACACAATCTGTTTTAACGCAAGAAGCATGCTCTTCTTTCAAGCATCTGCAATACAGCAAAAAACATGAGCATGGCCAGAAAAAAAGAACTGTGTTTCCTACTCATACGGACCATATCTAGTTCAATTCTGCTTATGAAACTGATACAAACCACAGCATCACATATAGATGCTCTTTAGTTAATAGTGAAAAACGAGTTGGATTTGTGAACTGTGTAAATTCATATGAGCCGAAAATTCACTGCCTTTACCAGAAATGAACTCTTGCTTGTGGGAAGACACAGAGCATTTGGTTTAACTAAATTTCTGAAGGGAAATTCAGAAGTGTGTTCTCATCCATGAAACACAGATGTTTTAACTCAAGAATCATGCTCTTTTTTCCAGCATCTGCAATACAGCAAGAAACATGAGCATGGCCAGATAAAAAGAATTGTGTTTCTGACTCAAACGGACCATATCTAGTTCAACTCTGCTTATCAAACTGATACAAACCACAGCATCTCTTACATAGACGCTCTTTAGTTAATGGAGAAAAAACGCGTTGGGTTTGTGAACTGTGTAAATTCATTTGAGCAGAAAATTCACTACTTTTACCAAAAATGAACTCTTGCTTGTAGATAGACACAGAGCATTTGGTTTAACTCCATTTCTGAAGGGAAATTCAGACCATTGTTCTCATCCATGAAACACACTCTGTTTAACACAAACAGCATGCTCTTCTTTCCAGCGTCTGCAATACAGCAAGGAACATGAGCCTATCCAGAAAAAAATAACTGTGTTTCCTACTCATACGGAGCATATCTAGATCAACTCTGCTAATGAAACTGATACAAACCACATCATCTGTTAAATAGATGCTCTTTAATTAATAGTGAAAATAGTATTGGTTTGGTGAACTGTGTAAATTCATTTGAGGCGAAAACAACTGGGTTTACCAGAAATGAACTCTTTCTTGTAGGATGACATAGAGCATGGAGTTTAACTCCGATTCTAAACAGAAGTTCAGAAGAGTGATGTCATACATGAAACACAGTCTGTTTTAACGCAAGAAGCATGCTCTTCTTTCAAGCATCTGCAATATAGCAAGAAATATGAGCATGGCCAGAAAAAACGAATTGTGTATCCTACTCATAAGGACCATATCTAGTTCAATTCTGCTTATGAAACAGATACAAACCACAGCATCTCTTATATAGCCGCTCTTTAGTTATAGTGATAAACGCGTTGGTTTTGTGAACTGTGTAAATTGATTTGAGCCGAAAATTCACTGCTTTTACCAAAAATGAACTCTTGCGTATTGGAAGACACAGAGCATTTGGTTTAACTCCATTTCTGAAGGGAAATTCAGACCAGTGTTCTCATCCATGAAACACACTCTGTTTTAACGCAAATAGCATGCTCTTCTTTCCAGCGTCTGCACTACATCAAGGAACATGAGCATGCCCAGAAAAAAAGAATTGTGTTTCCTACTCATACGGACCACATCTCATTCAACTCTGCTTATGAAACTGATACAAACCACAGCATCTCTTACATAAATGCTCTTTAGTTAATAGTGAAAATCGTGTTGGTTTCGTGAACTGTGTAAATTCATTTGGCGCTGAAAATTCACTGCATTTCCCAGAAATGAACTCTAGCATGTAGGAAAACACAGATCATTTTGTTTAACTCAATTCCTGAAGAGAAATTCAGAAGAGTGTTCTCATCCATGAAACACAGTCTGTTTTAACGCTAGAAGCATGCTCTTCTTTCTAGCATAGGCATTCTGCTAGAAACATGTGCATGGAAAGAAAAAAAGAACTCAGTTTCCTACTCATACGGACCATATCTAGTTCAACTCTGCTTAAGAAACTGATACAAACCACAGCATCTCTTGCATAGATGCTCTTTAGTTAATAGTGAAAATCGTATTGGTTTCCTGAACTGTGTAAATTCATTTGAGCCGAAAAATAACTGGGTTTACCGGAAATGAACTCTTGCTTGTAGGAAGACACTGATCCTTTGGTTAAACTCAGTTTCTGAAGGGAAATTTAGAGCAGTGTTCTCATCCATGAAACGCACTCGGTTTATTGGAAGAATCATGATCTTCTTTTCAGCGTATGCAATAGAGCAAGGAACATGAGCATGCCAGGAAGAAAAGAACTGTGTTTCCTACTCATCCGCACCATACCTAGTTCAACAGAGCTTAGGAAACTGATACAAACCACATCATCTCTTCAATAGATGCTCTTTAGTTAATAGTGAAAATCGTATTGGTTTCGTGAACTGGGTAAATTCATTTGAGCCAAAAAATAACGGGGTTTACCGGAAATGAACTCTTGCTTGTAGGAAGACACAGAGCATGGCGTTAAACTCCAAATCTAAAGGGAATTTCAGAAAAGTGTTCTCATCAATGAAACACAGTCTGTTTTAATGTAAGAAGCATGCTCTTCTTTCCAGCATCTGCAATACAGCAAGAAACATGAGCATGGCCAGAAAAAAAGAACTGTGTTTCCTACTCATACGGACCAAATCTAGTTCAATTCTGCTTATGAAACTGATACAAACCACAGCATCCCTTACATAGACGCTCTTTAGTTCATAGTGAAATACTTGATAGGTTTGTGAACTGTGTAAATTCATTTGAGCCAGAAATAACTGGGATTACCAGAAATGAACGCTTGGTTGGTGGAAGACACAGAGCATTTGGTTTAACTCCATTTCTGAAGGGAAATTCAGACCAGGGTTCTCATCCATGAAACCCACTATGTTTTGAAGCAAATACCATGCTCTTCTTTCCAGCGTCTGCAATACAGCAAGGAACATGAGCATGGCCAGAAAAAAAGAACTGTGTTTCCTACTCCTACGGACCTTATCTCTTTCAACTCTGCTTATGAAACTGATACAAACCACATCAACTCTAACATACATGCTCTTTAGTTAATAGTGAAAATCTTGTTGGTTTCGTGAACTGTGTAAAATCATTTGAGCCTAAAATAGGTGGGTTTACCAGAAATAAATTCTTGCTTGTAAGAAGACACAGATCCTTTGGTTAAACTCAGTTTCTGAAGGGAAATTCAGACCAGTGTTCTCATCCATGAAACACACTCCGTTTCAACGGAAGAAGCATGCTCTTCTTTTCAGCGTCTGCAATACAGCAAGGAACATGAGCAAGCCCAGAAAAAATGAACTGTGTTTCCTTCTCATACGGACCATATCTAGTTCAACTCTGCTTATGAAACTGATACAAACCACTTCATCTCTTACATAGATGCTCTTTAGTTAATAGCGAAAATCGTTTTGGTTTCGTGAACTGTGTAAATTCATTTGAGCCGAAAAATACCTGGGTTTACCGGAAATGAACTCTTGCTTGCAGGAAGACACAGATCATGGCGTTAAACTCCGATTCTAAAGGGAAATTCAGACCTGTGTTCTCATCCATGAAACACACTTTGTTTTCACGCGAGAAGCATGCTCTTCTTTCTAGCTTTTGCAATACAGCAAGGAACATGAGCATGACTAGAAAAAAATAACTGTATCTCCTACTCATACGAACAATATCTAGTTCAACTCTGCTTATGAAACTGATACAAACCAGATAATCTCTTACATAGATGCTCTTTAGTTAATAGTGAAAATTGTGTTTGTTTCGTGAACTGTGTAAATTCATTTAAGCCGAAAAATACCTGGGTTTACCGGAAATGAACTCTTGCTTGCAGGAAGACACAGATCATGGCGTTAAACTCCGATAATAAAGGAAAATTAGGACCAGTGTTCTCATCCATGAAACACACTCTGTTTTAATGCAAATGGCAAGCTCTTCTTTCCAGCGTCTGCAATACAGCAAGAAACATGAGCATGTTCAGAAAAAATGAACTGTGTTTCCTACTTATACAGACCATATCTAGTTCTATTCTATTTATGAAACTAATACAAAACACATCATCTCTTACATAGATTCTCTGTACTTAATAGTGAAAATCGTATTGGTTTAGTGAACTGTGTAAATTCATTTGAGCCGAAAAATAACTGGGTTTATCGGAAATGAACTCTTGCTTGTAGGAAGACACAGAGCATGGCGTTAAACTCTAATTCTAAAGCAAATTCAGAAAAGTTTTCTCATCAATGAAAATGTAAATTCAGACCTGTGTTCTCATCCATGAAACACAGTCTGTTTTAATGCAAGAAGCATGCTCTTCTTTCCAGCATCTGCAATACAGCAAGAAACATGAGCATGGCCAGAAAAAGACAACTGCGTTTCTGACAAAAACGGAACATATCTCGTTCAACTCTGCTTATGTAACTCATACAACCACAGCATCTCTTACACTGTGTAAATTCATTTGGGGCAGAAAATTCATTGCGTTTAACAGAAAAGAACTATTGCTTGTAGGACGACATAGAGCAAGGAGTTTAACTCCGATTCTAAATGGAAATTCAGAAGAGTGTTCTCATCCCTGGAACACAGTCTGTTTTAACGCAAGAAGCATGCTCTTTTTTCCAGGTTATGCAATACAGCAAGAAACATGAGCATGGCTAGAAAATAAGAACTGTGTTTCCTACTCATAGGGACCATATCTAGTTCAACTCTGCTTATGAAACTGATACAAACCACAGCATCTCTTACATTGATGCTCTTTAGTTAATAGTGAAAAACGTGTTGGGTTTGTGAACTGTGTAAATTCATTAGACCCGAAAATTCACTGCTTTTACAAGTAATGAACTTTTGATTTTTGGAAGACACAGAGCATTTGGTTTAACTCCATTTCGGAAGGGTAATTCAGACCAGTGTTGTCATCCATGAAACACACTCCATTTTAACTGAAGAAGCATGCTCTTCTTTCCAGCATCTGCAATACAGCAAGAAACATGAGCATGGCTAGAAAGAAAGAACTGTGTTTCCTACTCATACTGACCATATCTCGTTCAACTCTCTTTAAGAAACTGATACAAACCACAGCATATCTTACATAGATCCTCTTTAGTTAATAGTGAAAATCGTGTTGGTTTCTTGAACTGTGTTAATTCATTTGGTGCCGAAAATTCACTGCGTTTACCAGAAAAGTACTCTTGCTTGTAGGACGACATAGAGCATTTGGTTTAACTCAGATTCTAAATGGAAATTCAGAAGAGTGTTCTCATCCATGAAGCACAGTCTGTTTTAATGCAAGAAGCATGCTCTTTTTTCCAGCATCTGCAATACAGCAAGAAACATGAGCATGGCAAGAAAAAAAGAACTGAGTTTCCTACTCATACAGACCATATCTAGTTCAACTCTGCTTATGAAACTGATACAAACCACAGTATCTCTTACATAGACCCTCTTTAGTTAATAGTGAAAAACTTGTTGTGTTTGTGAACTGTGTAAATTCATATGACCCGAAAATTCACTGACATTACCAAAAATGAACTCTTGCTTGTAGGAAGACACAGATCATTTGGTTTAACTCCATTTCTGAAGGGTAATTAAGAAGAGTATTCTCATCCATGAAACACAGTCTGTTTTAATGCAAGAAGCATGCTCTTTTTTCCAGCATCTGCAATACAGCAAGAAACATGAGCATGGCCAGAAAAAAAGAACTGCGTTTCTGACTCAAAGGGACCATATCTAGTTCAACTCTATTTATGAAACTGATACAAACCACAGCATCTCTTACATAGACGCTCTTTAGTTAACAGTGATAAACGTGTTGGGTTTGTGAACTGTGTAAATTCATTTGAGCCGAAAAATACCTGGGTTTATCGGAAATGAACTCTTGCTTGTAGGAAGACACAGAGCATGGCGTTAAACTCCAATTCTAAAGGGAAATTCAGAAAAGTGTTCTCATCAATGAAACACAGTCTGTTTTAATGCAAGACGCATGCTCTTCTTTCAGTCATCTGCAATACAGCAAGAAACATGAGCATGGCCAGAAAAAAAGAACTGTGTTTCCTACTCATACGGACCATATCTAGTTCAATTCTGCTTATGAAACTGATACAAACCACAGCATCAATTACATAGATGCTCTTTAGTTAATAGTGAAAAACGTGTTGGGTTTGTGAACTGTGTAAATTCATATGAGCCTAAAATTCACTGACTTTACCAGAAATGAACTCTTTCTTGTAGGAAGACACAGAGCATTTGATTTAACACCATTTCTGAAGGGAAATTCAGAAAAGTGTTCTCATCCATGAAACACACTCTGTTTTAACACAAGAAGCATGCTCTTCTTTCCAGAGTCTGCAATACAGCAAGGAACATGAGCATGTCCAGAAAAAAAGCACTGTGTTTCCTCCTCATATGGACCATATCTCGTTCAACTCTCCTGATGAAACTGATACAAACCAAGATCATCTGTTACATAGATGCTCTTTAATTAATAGTGAAAATCGTATAGGTTTTGTGAACTGTGTAAATTCATTTGAGCCGAAAATTAACTGGGTTTACCGGAAATGAACCCTTGCTTGTAGGAAGACACAGAGCATGGCGTTAAACTCCGATTCTAAAGGGATTTCAGAAAAGTGTTCTCATCTATGAAACACAGTCTGTTTTAATGCAATAAGCATTCTCTTCTTTAAAGCATCTGCAATACAGCAAGATACATGAGCATGACCAGAAAAAAAGAACAGTGTTTCCTACTCATATGGACCATGTCTCGTTCTACTCTGCTTATGTAACTGATACAACCACAGCATCTCTTACATAGATCCTCTTTACTTAATAGTGAAAATCGTGTTGGTTTCTTGAACTGTGTAAATTCATTTGGTGCCGAAAATTCACTGCGTTTACCAGTAAAGAACTTTTGCTTGTAGGACTACATAGAGCATGGAGTTTAACTCCGATTCTAAATGGAAATTCAGAAGAGTGTTCTCATCCATGAAACACAGTCTGTTTTAACGCAAGAAGCATGCTCTACTTTCCAGCATCTGCAATACAGCAAGAAACATGAGCATGGCCAGAAAAAAAGAACTGTGTTTCCTACTCATAAGGACCATATCTAGTTCATCTCTGCTTATCAAATTGATACAAACCTCATCATGTCTTACATAGATGCTCTTTTGTTATTAGTGGAAATCGTATTGGTTTTGTGAACTGTGTAAATTCATTTGAGCTGAAAAATAACTGGGTTTATCGGAAATGAACTCTTGCTTGTAGGAAGACACAGAGCATGGCGTTAAACTCCAATTCTAAAGGGAAATTCAGAAAAGTGTTCTCATCAATGAAACACAGTCTGTTTTAATGCAAGACGCATGCTCTTCTTTCAGGCATCTGCAATACAGCAAGAAACATGAGCATGGCCAGAAAAAAAGAACTGTGTTTCCTACTCATACGGACCATATCTAGTTCAATTCTGCTTATGAAACTGATACAAACCACAGCATCACTTACATAGATGCTCTTTAGTTAATAGTGAAAAACGTGTTGGGTTTGTGAACTGTGTAAATTCATATGAGCCTAAAATTCACTGACTTTACCAGAAATGAACTCTTTCTTGTAGGAAGACACAGAGCATTTGGTTTAACACCATTTCTGAAGGGAAATTCAGAAAAGTGTTCTCATCCATGAAACACACTCTGTTTTAACACAAGAAGCATGCTCTTCTTTCCAGCGTCTGCAATACAACAAGGAACATGAGCATGTCCAGAAAAAAAGCACTGTGTTTCCTACTCATATGGACCATATCTCGTTCAACTCTCCTGATGAAACTGATACAAACCAAGATCATCTGTTACATAGATGCTCTTTAATTAATAGTGAAAATCGTATAGGTTTTGTGAACTGTGTAAATTCATTTGAGCAGAAAATTAACTGGGTTTACCGGAAATGAACCCTTGCTTGTAGGAAGACACAGAACATGGCGTTAAACTCCGATTCTAAAGGGATTTCAGAAAAGTGTTCTCATCAATGAAACACAGTCTGTTTTAATGCAATAAGCATTCTCTTCTTTAAAGCATCTGCAATACAGCAAGATACATGAGCATGACCAGAAATAAACAACAGTGTTTCCTACTCATAAGGACCATGTCTCATTCTACTCTGCTTATGTAACTGATACAACCACAGCATCTCTTACATAGATCCTCTTTAGTTAATAGTGAAAATCGTGTTGGTTTCTTGAACTGTGTAAATACATTTGGTGCCGAAAATTCACTGCGTTTAACAGTAAAGAACTCTTGCTTGTAGGACGACATAGAGCATGGAGTTTAACTCCGATTCTAAATGGAAATTCAGAAGAGTGATCTCATCCATGAAACACAGTCTGTTTTAATGAAAGACGCATGCTCTTCTTTCCAGCGTCTGCAATACATCAAGGAACATGAGCATGTCCAGAAAAAAGCACTGTGTTTCCTACTTATATGGACCATATCTAGTTCAACTCTGCTGATGAAACTGATAGAAACCAAGATCATCTGTTACATAGATGCTCTTTAGTTAATAGTGAAAATCGTATAGGTTTCATGAACTGTGTAAATTCATTTGAGCCGAAAATTAACTGGGTTTACCAGAAATGAACTCTTGCTTGTAGAAAGACACAGAGCATTTGGTTTAACTCCATTTCTGAAGGGAAATTCAGAAGAGTGTTCTCTTCCATGAAACACGGTCTGTTTTAATGCAAGAAGCATGCTCTTTTTTCTAGCATCTGCAATACAAAAGAAACATGAGCATGGCCAGAAAAAAAGAACTGTGTTTCATACTCAGAGAGACCATACCTCGTTCAACTCTAATTCTGAAACTGATACAAACCACAGCATCTCTTACATATATGCTCTTCAGTTAATAGTGAAAAACGTGTTGGGTTTGTGAACTGTGTAAATTCATATGAGCCGAAAATTACCTTCCTTTACCAGAAAGGAACTCTTGCTTGTAGGAAGACACAGAGCATTTGGTTTAACTCCATTTCTGAATGGAAATTCAGACCTGTGTTCTCATCCATCATACACAGTCTGTTTTAACGCAAGAAGCATGCTCTTTTTTCCAGCATCTGCCAAGCAGCAAGAATCATGAGCATGGCCAGAAAAAAAGAACTGCGTTTCTGACTCAAACGGACCATATCTAGTTCAACTCTATTTATGAAACAGATACAAACCACAATATCTCTTACAGGGACGCTCTTTAGTTAACAGTGATAAACGTGTTAGGTTTGTGAACTGTGTAAATTCATTTGAGCTGAAAATTCACTGCTTTTACCAAAAATGAACTCTTGCTTGTAGGAAGACACAGAGCATTTGGTTTAACTTCATTTCTGAAGGGAAATTCAGACCAATGTTCTCATCCATGAAACACACTCTGTTTTAATGCAAATAGCATGCTCTTCTTTCTAGCATCTGCAATACAGCAAGAAACATGAGCATGGCCAGAAAAAAAGAATGGCGTTTCTGACAAAAACGGAACATATCTCGTTCAACTCTGCTTATGTAACTGATAAAACCACAGCATCTCTTACATAGATCCTCAAAGTTAATAGTGAAAATCGGGTTGGTTTCTTGAACTGTGTATATTCATTTGAGCCGAAAAATAACTGGGTTTACGGGTAATGAACTCTTGCTTGTAGGAAGACATAGATCCTTTGGTTAAACTCAGTTTCTGAAGGGAAATACAGAGCAGTGTTCTCATCCATTTAACGTGTTGGGTTGGTGAACTGTGTAAATTCATATGAGCCGAAAATTCACTGCCTTTACCAGAAAGTTACTCTTGCTTGTAGGAAGACACAGAGCATGGAGTTTAACTCCGATTCTACAGGGTAATTCAGAAAAGTGTTCTCATCCATGAAACACAGTCTGTTTTAACGAAAGAAGCATGCTCTTCTTTCCAGCATCAACAATACAACAAGGAACATGAGAATGTCCACAATAAAAGAACTGTGTTTCCTACTAATACGGACCCTATCTAGTTCAACACTGCTTATGAAACTGATACAAACCACATCATCTCTTACATAGATGCTCTATAGTTAATAGTGAAGATCATATATGATTCGTGAACTGTGTAAATTCGAGCCCAAAAATAACTGGGTTTACCGGAAATGAACTCTTGCTTGTAGGAAGACACAGACCATGGAGTTTAACTCCGCTTCTAAATGGAAATTCAGAAGAGTGTTCTCATCAATGAAACACAGACTTTTTTAACGCAAGAAGTATGCTCTTCTTTCCAGCATCTGAAATACAGCAAGAAACATGAGCATGCCCAGAAAAAAAGAACTTTGTTTCCTACTCATACGGACCATATCTTGTTCAACTCTACTTATGAAACTGATACAAACCACAGCATCTCTTACATAGATGCACTTTAGCTAATATTGAAAAACCTGTTGGGTTTGTGAACTGTGTAAAATCATTTGAGCCGAAAATTCACTGCCTACCATAAATGAACTCTTGCATGTAGGAAAACACAGATCATTTGGTTTAACTCAATTCCTGAAGAGAAATTCAGAAGAGTGTTCTCATCCATGTAACACAGTCTGTTTTAACTCAAGAAGCATGCTCTTCTTTCCAGCTTCTGCAATACAGCAAGGAACATGAGAATGTCCACAAAAAAAGAACTGTGTTTCCTACTCATGCGGACCATATCGAGTTCATCACTGCTTATGAAACTGATACAAACCACATCATCTCTGACATAAATGCTCTATAGTTAATAGTGAAAATCGTATTGGTTTCGTGAACTGTGTAAATTCATTTGGCGCTCAAAATTAACTCGTTTACCGGAAATGAACTCTTGCTTGTAGGAAGACACAGAGCATGGATTTTAACTGCGATTCTAAAGGGAAATTCAGAAAAGAGTTCTCATCCATGAATCACAGTCTGTTTTAACACAAGAAGCATGCCCTTCTTTCCAGCCTCTGCAATGAATCAAGGAACATGAGCATGGCCAGAAAAAAAAGAACTGAGTTTCCTACTCATAGGGACCATATCTCGTTCAACTCTGCTTATGAAACTGATACAATCCACAGCATCTCTTACATAGATGCTCTTTAGTTAATAGTGAAAATCATATTGGTTTACTGAACTGTGTAAATGCATTTGTGACGAAAAATAACTGGGTTCACCGGAAATGAACTCTTGCTTGTAGGAAGACACAGAGCATGCAGTTTAACTCCGATTCTAAAGGGAAATTCAGAAAAGTGTTCTCATCCATGAAACACAGTCTGGTTTTACGCTAGAAGCATGCTCTTCTTTCCAGCATTGGCATTTTGCTAGAAACATTGCATGGAAAGAAAAAAAAAGAACTCTGTTTCCTACTCATACGGACCATATCTAGTTCAACTCTGCTTATGAAATTGATACAAACCACAGCATCTCTAGCATAGATGCTCTTTAGTTAATAGTGAAAATCGTATTGGTTTCCTGAACTGTGAAAATTAATTTGAGCCGAAAAATAACTGGGTTTACTGGAAATGAACTCTTGCTTGTAGGAAGACACAGAGCATGGAGTTTAACTCCGATTCTAAGGGGAAATTCAGAAAAGTGTTCTCATCCATGATAAATAGTCTGTTTTAACGAAAGAAGCATGATCTTCTTTCCGGCATCTGCAATACATCAAGAAATATGAGCATGGCCACAAAAAAGAACTGTGTTTCCTAAGCATACAGACCATATCTAGTTCAACACTGCTTATGAAACTGATACAAACCACATAATCTCTTACATAGATTCTCTTTACTTAATAGTGAAAATCGTATTGGTTTCGTGAACTGTGTAAATTCATTTGAGTCCAAATATAACTGGGTTTACCGGAAATGAACTCTTGCTTATAGGAAGACACAGAGCATGGAGTTTAACTCCGATTCTAAAGGGAAATTCAGAAAAGTGTTCTCAACAATGAAACACAGTCTGTTTTAACGCAAGAAGCATCCTCTTCTTTTCAGCATCTGTAATACATCAAGGAACATGAGCATGGCCAGAAAAAAAGAACTGTGTTTCCTACTCTTACGGACAATATCTAGTTCAACTCTTCTTATTAAACTGATACAAAGCACAGCATCTCTTACATAGATGCACTTTAGTTTATGGTGAAAAACATGTTGGGATTGTGAACTGTGTAAATACATTTGAGCCGAAAATTCACAGCCTTTACCAGAAATGAACTCTTGCTTTTAGGAAAACAGAGATCATTTGGTTTAACTCAATTCCTGAACGGCAATTCAGAAGAGTGTTCTCATCCATGAAACACAGTCTGTTTTAACGCTAGATGCATGCTCTTCGTTCCAGCATCTGCAATAAACTAGAATCATGAGCACGGCAAGAAAAAAAGAACTGTGTTTCCTACTCATACGGACCATATCTAGTTCAACTCTGCTTATTAAACTGACACAAACCACAGCATCTCTTACATAGATGCTCTGTAGTTAATAGTGAAAATCGTATTGGTTTCATATACTGTGTAAATTCCTTTGAGCCAAAAAATAACTGGGTTTACCGGAAATGAATTCTTGCTTATAGGAAGACACAGAGCATGGCGTTAAACCACTATTCTAAAGGGAAGTTCAGAAAAGTGTTCTCATCTATGAAACACAGTCTATTTTAACACAAGAAGCATGGTCTTCTTAGCAGCATCTACAATACAGCAAGGAAGATGAGAAGGTCCACAAAAAAAAGAACTGTGTTTCCTACTCATACGGACCATATCTAGTTCAACTCTGCTTATGAAACTGATACAAACCACATCATCTCTTACATAGATGCTCTTTAGTTAATACTGAAAATCTTATAGCATTTGTGACCTGTGTAAATTCATTTGAGCTGAAATATAACTGGGTTTACCAGAAATGAACTCTTGCTTGTGGGAAGACACAGATCATGGCATTAAACTCCAATTCTAAAGGGACACTCAGAAAAGTGTTCTCATCAATGAAACAGTCTTGTTTAATGCAAGAAGCATGCTCCTCTTTCCAGCCTCTGCAATACAGCAAGAAACATGAGAATGTCCACAAAAAAAGAACTGTGTTTCCTACTCATACGGACCATATCTCGTTCAACTCTGCTTATGAAACTGATACAAACCACAGCATCTCTTACATAGATGCTCTTTAGTTAATAGTGAAAATCGTGTTGGTTTCGTGAACTGTGTAAATTCAATTGGGGCCGAAAATTCACTGCGTTTACCAGAAATGAACTCTTGCTTGTAGCACGACACAGAGCATGGAGTTTAACTTCAATTCTAAATGGAAATTCAGAAGAGTGTTCTCATCCTTGACACAGAGTCTGTTTTAACACAAGAAGCATGCTCTTCTTTCCAGTATCTGCAATACAGCAAGAAACGTGAGCACGGCTAGAAAAAAAGAATGGTGTTTCCCACTCATACGGACCATATCTAGTTCAATTCTGCTTATGAAACTGATACAATCCATATCATCTCTTACATAGATGCTCTTTAGTTAATAGTGAAAATCGTACTGGTTTCGTGAATTGTGTAAATTCATTTGAGGCGAAAAATAACTGGGTTTACCGGAAATGAACACTTGCTTGTAGGAAGAAACAGAGCATGGCATTAAACTCCGATTCTAGAGGGAAACTCAGAAAAGTGTTCTCATCAAGGAAACACAGTCTGGTTTAATGCAAGAAGCATGCTCCTCTTTTCAGCCTCTGCAATACTTCAAGAACCATGAGCATGGCCAGAAAAAAAGAACTGTAGTTCCTACTCATACGGACCATATTTAGTTCAACTCTGCTTATGAAACTTATACAATGCACAGCATCTCTTACATAGATGCACTTTAGTTTATGGTGAAAAACATGTTGGGTTTGTGAACTGTGTAAATACATTTGAGCTGAAAATTCACAGCCTTTACCAGAAATGAACTCTTGCTTTTAGGAAAACAGAGAACATTTGGTGTAACTCAATTCCTGAAGGGAAATTCAGAAGAGTGTTGTCATCCATGAAACACAGTCTGTTTTAACGCTAGAAGCATGCTCTTCTTTTCAGCATCTGCAATACAGCTAGAAACATGTGCACGGCAAGAAAAAAAGAACTTTGTTTCCTACTCATACGGACCATATCTAGTTCAACTTTGCTTATGAAACTGACACAAACCACAGCATCTCTTATATAGATGCTCTGTAGTTAATAGTGAAAATCGTATTGGTTTCATGAACTGTGTAAATTCATTTGACCGAAAAATAACTGGGTTTACAAGAAATGATCTCTTGCTTATAGGAAGACACAAAGCATGGCGTTAAACTCCGATTCTAAAGGGAAACTCAGAAAAGGGTTCTCAACAATGAAACACAGTCTGGTTTAATGCAAGAAGCATGCTCTTCTTTCCAGCCTCTGCAATACATCAAGAAACATGAGCTGGCCAGGAAAAAAGAACTGTGTTTCTTACTCATACCGACCATATCTCGTTCAACTCTGCTTATGAAACTGATACAAACCACAGCATCTCTTACATAGATGCTCTTTAGTAAATAGTGAAAATCGTATTGGTTTCGTGAACTGTGTAAATTCATTTGAGCCAAAAATTAACATGTTTTACCGGAAATCAACTCTTGCTTGTAGGACGATATAGAGCATGGACTTTAACTCCGATTCTAAATGGAAATTAACAAGTGTGTTCTCATCCATGAAACACAGTCTGTTTTAACGCAAGAAGCATGCTCTTCTTTCCAGCATGTGCTATACAGCAAGGAACATCAGCATGCACAGAAAAAAAGAACTGTGTTTCCTACTCATACGGACCATATCTAGTTCAACTCTGCTTATGAACCTGATAAAAACCACAGCATATCTTACATAGACACTCTTTAGTTAATAGTGATAAACTTGTAGGATTTGTGAACAGTGTAAATTCATTTGAGCCGAAAATTCACTGCTTTTACCAAAAATGAACTCTTGCTTGTAGGAAGACACAGAGCATTTGGTTTAACTAAATTTCTCAAGGGAAATTCAGACCAGTGTTCTCATCCATGAAACACACTCTGTTTTAACGCAAGGAGCATGGTCTTCTTTCCAGCTTCTGCAATACTGCAAGGAATATTAGCATTCCCAGAAAAAGAGCTGTGTCTTCTACTCATACGTACCATATCTAGTTCAACTCTGCTTATGAAACTGATACAAACCACATCATCTCTTACATAGATGCTCTTTAGTTAATAGTGATAATCGTGTTGGTTTAATGAACTGTGTAAATCATTGGAGCATAAAAATAACTGGGTTTACCGGAAATGAACTCTTGATTGTAGGAAGACACAGAGCATGGTGTTTGACTCCTATTCTAAAGGGAAATACAGAAAAGTTTTCTCCTCCATGAAACACAGTCTGTTTTAACGCAAGAATCATGCTCTTCTTTCCAGCATCTGCAATACAGCAAGAAACATGAGCATGACCAGAAAAAAGGAACTGTGTTTCTGACTCAAACGGACCATATCTAGTTCAACTCTGCTTATGAAACTGATACAAACCACCGCATCTCTTACAAAGACACTCTTTAGTTAATAGTGATTAACTTGTTGGGTTTTTGAACTGTATAATTTCCTTTCAGCCAAAAATTCACTGCTTTTACCAAAAATGAACTCTTGCTTGTAGTAAGACACACAGCATTTGGTTTAACTCCATTTCTTAAAGGAAATTCAGACCAGTGTTCTCATCCATGAAACACACTCTGTTTTAACGCAAATAGCAGGCTCTTCTTTCCAGCGTCTGCAATACAGCAAGGAACAGGAGCATGTCCAGAAAAAAAGAACTGTGTTTCCTACTCATACGGACCATATCTAGTTCAACTCTGCTTATGAAACTGATACAAAACAAATCATCTCTTACATGGATGCTCTTTAGTTAATAGTGATAATCATATTGGTTTCGTGAACTATGTAAATTCATTTGAGCCAAAAAATAACAGGGTTTACCGGAAATGAACTCTTGCTTGTAATAAGACACAGAGCATGGAGTTTAACTCGGATTCTATAGGGAAATACAGAAAAGTGTTCTCATCCATGAAACACAGTCTGTTTTAACGCAAGAAGCATGCTCTTCTTTCCAGCATCTGCAATACAGCAAGAAACATGAGCATGCCCAGAAAAAAAGAACTCTGTTTCCTACTCATAAACATCACATCTAGTTCAACTCTGATTATGAAACTGATACAAACCACAGCATCTCTTACATAGATGATCTTTAGTTAATAGTGAAAAACGTGTTGGGTTTGTGAACTGTATAAATTCATATGAGTCGAAAAATCCCTGCCGTTACCAAAAATGAACACTTGCTTGTAGGAAGATGCAGAGCATTTGGTTTAACTCAGTTTCTGAAGGGAAATTCAGAAGAGTGTTCTCATCCTTGAAACAACGTCTATTTTAACGCAAGAAGCATGCTGTTTTTTCCAGCATCTGCAATACAGCAAGAAACATGAGCATGGCCAGAAAAAAAGAACTATGTTTCTGACTCATACGGACCATATCTAGTTCAACTCTGCTTATGAAACTGATACAAACCACATCATCTCTTACATAGATGCTCCTTAGTTAATAGTGAAAATCGTGTTGGTTTTGTGAACTGTGTAAATTCATTTGAGCCCAAACATAACTGGGTTTATAGGAAATGAACTCTTCCTTATAGGAAGACACAGAGCATGCAGTTTAACTTCGATTCTATAGGGAAATACAGAAAAGTGTTCTTATCCATGAAACACTGTCTGTATTAACCCAAGAAGCATGCTCTTCTTTCCAGCATCTGCAATACAGCAAGAAACATGAGTATTGCTCGAAAAAACAAATTGTGTTTCCTACTCATAAGACCATCTCTAGTTCAAGTCTGCTTATGAAACTTATACAAACCACAGCATCTCTTACATAGATGCTCTTTAGTTAATAGTGAAAATCGTGTTGGTTTCGAGAACTGTGTAAATTCATTTGAGCCGAAAAAAAAACTGGGTTTACCGGAAATGAACCCTTGCTTGTAGGAAGACAAAGAGCCTTTGGTTAAATTCAGTTTCTCAAGGGAATTTCAGAACAGTGTTCTCATCCATGAAACACAGTCTGTTTTAACGCAAGAAGCATGCTCTATTTTCAAGCATCTGCAATACAGCAAGAAACATGAGCATGACCAGAAAAAAAGAACTTTGTTTCTGACTCAAACAGAGCATATCTAGTTCAACTCAGCTTATGAAACTGATACAAACCACAGCTACTCTTACATAGACGCTCTTTAGTTAATAGTGATAAACTTGTTGGGTTTGTGAACTCTGTAAGTTCATCTGAGCTGAAAATTCACTGCTTTTTCCAAAAATGAACTCTTGCTTGTAGGAATACACAGAGCACTTGGTTTAACTCCATTTCTTAAGGGAAATTCAGACCAGTGTTCTCATCCATGAAACACAGTCTGTTTTAATGCAGGAAGCATGCTCTTCTTTCCAGCATCTGCAATATAGCAAAAAACATGAGCATGGCCAGACAAAAAGAACTGTGTTTCCTACTCATACAAACAATATCTCGTTCTACTCTGCTTTTGAAACTGATAAAAACCACAGCATCTCTTACATAGACGCTCTTTAGTTAATAGTGAAAATCGTATTGGTTTCGTGAACTGTGTAAATTCTTTTGAGCCGAAAAATAACTGGGTTTACCGGAAATGAACTCTTGCTTGTAGGAAGACACAGATCCTTTGGTTAAACTCAGTTTCTGAAGGGAAATTCAGAGCAGTGTTCTCATCCATGGAACACACTCCATTTTATTGGAAGAAGCATGCTCTTCTTTTCAGCGACTGCAATACAGCAAGGAATAAGAGCATGCCCAGAAAAAAAGAACTGTGTTTCCTACTCATACGGACCATATCAAGTTCAACACTGCTTATGAAACTGATACAAACCCCATCATCTCTTACATAGATGCTCTTTAGTTAATAATGAAAATCGTATTGGTTTCGTGAACTGTGTAAATTCATTTGAGCCAAAAAATAACGGGGTTTATCGGAAATGAACTCTTGCTTGTAGGAAGACACAGAGCATGGAGTTTAACTCCGATTCTAAAGGGAAGTTGAGAAAAGTGTTCTAATACATGAAACACAGTCTGTTTTAATGCATGAAGGATGCTCTCCTTTCCAGCATCTGCAATACAGCAAGAAACATGAGCATGGCCAGAAAAAAAGAACTGTGTTTCCTACTCATACAGACCATATCTAGTTCAACTCGGCTTATGAAACTGATACAAAACACAGCTTCTCTTACATAGATGCACTTTAGTTAATAGTGAAAAACATGTTGGGTTTGTGAACTGTGTAAATTCATTTGACCCGAAAATTCACTGCCTTTACCAGAAATGAACTCTTGCTTTTAGGAAAACAGAGAACATTTGGTGTAACTCAATTCCTGAAGGGAAATTCAGAAGAGTGTTGTCATCCATGAAACACAGTCTGTTTTAACGCTAGAAGCATGCTCTTCTTTTCAGCATCTGCAATACAGCTAGAAACATGTGCACGGCAAGAAAAAAAGAACTTTGTTTCCTACTCATACGGACCATATCTAGTTCAACTTTGCTTATGAAACTGACACAAACCACAGCATCTCTTATATAGATGCTCTGTAGTTAATAGTGAAAATCGTATTGGTTTCATGAACTGTGTAAATTCATTTGACCGAAAAATAACTGGGTTTACAAGAAATGATCTCTTGCTTATAGGAAGACACAAAGCATGGCGTTAAACTCCGATTCTAAAGGGAAACTCAGAAAAGGGTTCTCAACAATGAAACACAGTCTGGTTTAATGCAAGAAGCATGCTCTTCTTTCCAGCCTCTGCAATACATCAAGAAACATGAGCTGGCCAGGAAAAAAGAACTGTGTTTCTTACTCATACCGACCATATCTCGTTCAACTCTGCTTATGAAACTGATACAAACCACAGCATCTCTTACATAGATGCTCTTTAGTAAATAGTGAAAATCGTATTGGTTTCGTGAACTGTGTAAATTCATTTGAGCCAAAAATTAACATGTTTTACCGGAAATCAACTCTTGCTTGTAGGACGATATAGAGCATGGACTTTAACTCCGATTCTAAATGGAAATTAACAAGTGTGTTCTCATCCATGAAACACAGTCTGTTTTAATGCAAGAAGCATGCTCTTCTTTCCAGCATGTGCTATACAGCAAGGAACATCAGCATGCACAGAAAAAAAGAACTGTGTTTCCTACTCATACGGACCATATCTAGTTCAACTCTGCTTATGAACCTGATAAAAACCACAGCATATCTTACATAGACACTCTTTAGTTAATAGTGATAAACTTGTAGGATTTGTGAACAGTGTAAATTCATTTGAGCCGAAAATTCACTGCTTTTACCAAAAATGAACTCTTGCTTGTAGGAAGACACAGAGCATTTGGTTTAACTAAATTTCTCAAGGGAAATTCAGACCAGTGTTCTCATCCATGAAACACACTCTGTTTTAACGCAAGGAGCATGGTCTTCTTTCCAGCTTCTGCAATACTGCAAGGAATATTAGCATTCCCAGAAAAAGAGCTGTGTCTTCTACTCATACGTACCATATCTAGTTCAACTCTGCTTATGAAACTGATACAAACCACATCATCTCTTACATAGATGCTCTTTAGTTAATAGTGATAATCGTGTTGGTTTAATGAACTGTGTAAATCATTGGAGCATAAAAATAACTGGGTTTACCGGAAATGAACTCTTGATTGTAGGAAGACACAGAGCATGGTGTTTGACTCCTATTCTAAAGGGAAATACAGAAAAGTTTTCTCCTCCATGAAACACAGTCTGTTTTAACGCAAGAATCATGCTCTTCTTTCCAGCATCTGCAATACAGCAAGAAACATGAGCATGACCAGAAAAAAGGAACTGTGTTTCTGACTCAAACGGACCATATCTAGTTCAACTCTGCTTATGAAACTGATACAAACCACCGCATCTCTTACAAAGACACTCTTTAGTTAATAGTGATTAACTTGTTGGGTTTTTGAACTGTATAATTTCCTTTCAGCCAAAAATTCACTGCTTTTACCAAAAATGAACTCTTGCTTGTAGTAAGACACACAGCATTTGGTTTAACTCCATTTCTTAAAGGAAATTCAGACCAGTGTTCTCATCCATGAAACACACTCTGTTTTAACGCAAATAGCAGGCTCTTCTTTCCAGCGTCTGCAATACAGCAAGGAACAGGAGCATGTCCAGAAAAAAAGAACTGTGTTTCCTACTCATACGGACCATATCTAGTTCAACTCTGCTTATGAAACTGATACAAAACAAATCATCTCTTACATGGATGCTCTTTAGTTAATAGTGATAATCATATTGGTTTCGTGAACTATGTAAATTCATTTGAGCCAAAAAATAACAGGGTTTACCGGAAATGAACTCTTGCTTGTAATAAGACACAGAGCATGGAGTTTAACTCGGATTCTATAGGGAAATACAGAAAAGTGTTCTCATCCATGAAACACAGTCTGTTTTAACGCAAGAAGCATGCTCTTCTTTCCAGCATCTGCAATACAGCAAGAAACATGAGCATGCCCAGAAAAAAAGAACTCTGTTTCCTACTCATACACATCACATCTAGTACAACTCTGCTTATGAAACTGATACAAACCACAGCATCTCTTACATAGATGATCTTTAGTTAATATTGAAATACGTGTTGGGTTTGTGAACTGTGTAAATACATATGAGCCGAAAAATCCCTGCCTTTACCAAAAATGAACACTTGCTTTTAGGAAGACACAGAGCATTTGGTTTAACTCAGTTTCTGAAGGGAAATTCAGAAGAGTGTTCTCATCCTTGAAACACAGTCTATTTTAACGCAAGAAGCATGCTGTTTTTTCCAGCATCTGCAATACAGCAAGAAACATGAGCATGGCCAGAAAAAAAGAACTATGTTTCTGACTCATACGGACCATATCTAGTTTAACTCTGCTTATGAAACTGATACAAACCACATCATCTCTTACATAGATGCTCCTTAGTTAATAGTGAAAATCGTGTTGGTTTCGTGAACTGTGTAAATTCATTTGAGCCCAAACATAACTGGGTTTACCGGAAATGAACTCTTCCTTATAGGAAGACACAGAGCATGCAGTTTAACTCCGATTCTATAGGGAAATACAGAAAAGTGTTCTTATCCATGAAACACTGTCTGTATTAACCCAAGAAGCATGCTCTTCTTTCCAGCATCTGCAATACAGCAAGAAACATGAGTATTGCTCGAAAAAAGGAATTGTGTTTCCTACTCATATGGACCATCTCTAGTTCAAGTCTGCTTATGAAACTTATACAAACCACAGCATCTCTTACATAGATGCTCTTTAGTTAATAGTGAAAATCGTGTTGGTTTCGAGAACTGTGTAAATTCATTTGAGCCGAAAAAAAACTGGGTTTACCGGAAATGAACTCTTCCTTGTAGGAAGACAAAGAGCCTTTGGTTAAACTCAGTTTCTGAAGGGAAATTCAGACCAGTGTTCTCATCCATGACACAGAATCATTTTAACGGAAGAAGCATGCTCTTCTTTCCAGCATCTGCAATAGAGCAAGGAACATGAGCATGCCCAGAAAAAAAAAGAACTGTGTCTCCTACTCATACAGACCATATCTAGTTCAACTCTGATTATGAAACTGATACAAACCACATCATTTCTTACATAGATGTTCTTTAGTTAATAGTAAAAAACGTGTTGGGTTTGTGAACTGTGTAAATTCATATGAGCTGAAAATTCGCTGGCTTTACCAGAAAAGAACTCTTGCTTGTAGGAAGTCACAGAGCATTTGGTTTAACTCCATTTCTGAAGGGAAATTCAGAACAGTGTTCTCATCCATGAATCACAGTCTGTTTTAACGCAAGAAGCATGCTCTATTTTCAAGCATCTGCAATACAGCAAGAAACATGAGCATGGCCAGAAAAAAAGAACTTTGTTTCTGACTCAAACAGAGCATATCTAGTTCAACTCTGGTATGAAACTGATACAAACCACAGCTACTCTTACATAGACGCTCTTTAGTTAATAGTGATAAACTTGTTGGGTTTGTGAACTGTGTAAGTTCATTTGAGCCAAAAATTCACTGCTTTTACCAAAACTGATCTCTTGCTTGTAGGAATACACAGAGCACTTGGTTTAACTCCATTTCTTATGGGAAATTCAGACCAGTGTTCTCATCCATGAAACAACCTGTTTTAATGCAGGAAGCATGCTCTTTTTTCCAACATCTGCAATACAGCAAGAAACGTGAACATAGCCAGAAAAAAAGAACTGTGTTTCTGACTCATACGGACCATATCTAGTTCAACTCTGCTTGTGAAACAGATACAAACCACAGCATCTCTTACATAGACGCTCTATAGTTAATAGTGATAAACTTGTTGGGTTTTTGAACTATGTAAATTCATTTGAGCCGAAAATTCACTGCTTTTACCAAACATGAACTCTTGCTTGTAGGAAGACACAGAGCATTTGGTTTAACTCCATTTCTTAAGGGAAATTCAGACGAGTGTTCTCATCCATGAAACACACTCTGTTTTAACGCAAGGAGCATGGTCTTCTTTCCAGCATCTGCAATACAGCAAGGAACATGAGCATGTCCAGAAAAAAAGAACTGTATTTCCTACTCATAGGGACCATATCTAGTTCAACTCTGCTTATGAACCTGATACAAACCACACCATCTCTTACATAGATGCTCTTTAGTTAATAGTGAAAAACGTGATGGATTTGTGAACTGTGTAAATTCATTTGAGCCGAAATTCCGTGCCTTAACCAGAAAAAAAGAACTGTGTCTACTACTCATACGTACCATATCTATTTCAACTCTGCTTGTGAAACTGATACAAACCACATCAACTCTTACAGAGATGCTCTTTAGTTAATAGTGAAAATCGTGTTGGTTTCGTGAACTGTGTAAATTCATTTGAGCCCAAAAATAACTGGGTTTACCGGAAATGAACTCTTGCTTGTAGGAAGACACAGAGCCTTTGGTTAAACTCAGTTTCTGAAGGGAAATTCAAACCAGTGTTCTCATCCATGACACAGACTCCGTTTTAACGGAAGAAGCAAGCTCTTATTTCTAGCGTCTGCAATACAGCAAGGAACATGAGCATGCCCAGGAAAAAAGAACTGTATTTCCTACTCATACGCAACATATCTAGTTCAACTCTGATTATGAAACTGATACAAACCACAGCATCTCTTACATAGATGATCTTTAGTTAATAGTGAAAATCATATTGGTTTCGTGAACTGTGTAAATTCTTTTGAGCCGAAAAATAACTGGGTTTACCGGAAATGAACTCTTGCTTGTAGGAAGACACAGATCCTTTGGTTAAACTCAGTTTCTGAAGGGAAATTCAGAGCAGTGTTCTCATCCATGGAACACACTCCATTTTATTGGAAGAAGCATGCTCTTCTTTTCAGCGACTGCAATACAGCAAGGAATAAGAGCATGCCCAGAAAAAAAGAACTTTGTTTCCTACTCATACGGACCATATCAAGTTCAACACTGCTTATGAAACTGATACAAACCAGAGCATCTCTTACATAGATGCCTTATAGTTAATACTAAAAATCTTATAGAATTCATGAACTGTGTAAATTCATTTGAGCCGAAAAATAACTGGGTTTACCGGAAATGAACTCTTGCTTGTGGGAAGAAAGAGAGCATGGCATTAAACTCCAATTCTAAAGGGAAATTCAGAAAACTGTTCTCATCAATGAAACACAGTCTGTTTTAATGCAAGGAGCATGCTCTTCTTTCCAGCATCTGCAATACAGCTAGAAACATGAGCATGGCAAGAAAAAAAGAACTGTGTTTCCTAGTCATACGGACCATATCTAGTTCAACTCTGCTTATAAAACTGATACAAACCACAGCATCTCTTACATAGATGCTCTTTTGTTAATAGTGAAAATCATATTGGTTTCGTGAACTGTGTAAATTCATTTGAGCCGAAAAACAACTGCGTTTACCGGAAATGAACTCTTGCTTGTAGGAAGACACAGATCCTTTGGTTAAACTCAGTTTCTGAAGGGAAATTCAGAGCAGTGTTCTCATCCATGCAACACACTCCGTTTTATTGGAAGCAGCATGCTCTTCTTTTCAGCGTCTGCAATACAGCAAGGAATATGAGCATGCCCAGAAAAAAAGAACTGTGTTTCCTACTCATACGGACCATGTCTAGTTCAACACTGCTTATGAAACTGATTCAAACCAAATCACCTCTTACATAGATGCTCTTTAGTTAATAGTGAAAATCGTGTTGGTTTCGTGAACTGTGTAAATTCATTTGAGCCAAAAAATAACGGTGTTTACCAGCAATGAACTCTTGCTTGTAGGAAGACACAGAGCTTGGAGTTTAACTCCGATTCTAAAGGGAAGTTGAGAAAAGTGTTCTCATCCATGAAACACAGTCTGTTTTAATGCAAGGAGCATGCTCTTCTTTCCAGCATCTACAATACAGCAAGGAAGATGACATAGTCCAGAAAAAAAGTACTAGGTTTCCTACTCATACGGACCATATCTAGTTCAACTCTGCTTATGAAACTGATACAAACCACAGCATCTCTTACATAGATCCTCTTTAGTTAATAGTGAAAATCGTGTTGGTTTCGTGAACTGTGTAAATTCATTTGGCGCCGAAAATTCACTGCATTTACCAGAAATGAACTCTTGCTTGTAGGACGACATAGAGCATGGAGTTTAACTCCGATTCTAAATGGATATTCAGACGAGTGTTCTCATCCATGAAACACAGTGTGTTTTAATGCAAAAAGTATGCTCTTCTTTCCAGCATCTGCAATACAGCTAGAAACATGAGCATGGCAAGAAAAAAAGAACTGTGTTTACTAGTCATACGGACCATATCTAGTTCAACTCTGCTTATAAAACTGATACGAACCACAGCATCTCTTACATAGATGCCTTATAGTTAATACTGAAAATGTAATAGGATTTGTGAACTGTGTAAATTCATTTGTGCCGAAAAATAACTGGGTTTACCGGAAATGAACTCTAGCTTGTAGGAAGACACAGAGCATGGCATTAAACACCGATTCTAAAGGGAAACTCATTAAAGTGTTCTCATCAATGAAACACACTTTTGTTTAATGCAAGAAGCATGCTCTTCTTTCCAGCATCTGCAATACAGCAAGAAACATGAGCATGGCCAGAAAAAAAGAACTGTATTTCCTACTCATACAGACAATATCTCGTTCTACTCTGCTTATGAAACTGATACAAACCACAGCATCTCTTACATAGATGCTCTTTAGTTAATACTGAAAATCATATAGAATTCATGAACTGTGTAAATTCATTTGAGCCGAAAAATAACTGGGTTTACCGGAAATGAACTCTTGCTTGTGGGAAGACAAAGAGCATGGCGTTAAACTCCAATTCTAAAGGGAAATTCAGAAAACTGTTCTCATCAATGAAACACAGTCTGTTTTAATGCAATAAGTATGCTCTTCTTTCCAGCATCTGCAATACAGCATGATACATGAGCATGGCCAGAATAAAAGAACTGTGTTTCCTGCTCATATGGACCATATCTCGTTCAACTCTGCTTATGAAGCTGATACAAACCACAGCATCTCTTACATAGATGCTCTTTAGTTAATAGTGAAAATCGTGTTGGTTTCGTGAACTGTGTAAATTCATTTGAGCCGAAAATTCACTGCGTTTACCAGAAATGAACTCTTGCTTGTAGGACGACATAGAGCATGGAGTTCATCTCTGATTCTAAATGGAAATTCAGAAGAGTCTTCTCATCCATGAAACACAGTCTGTTTTAATGCAAGGAGCATGCTCTTCTTTCCAGCATCTGCAATACAGCTAGAAACATGAGCATGGCCAGAAAAAAAGAACTGTGTTTCCTACTCATACAGACAATATCTCGTTCTACTCTGCTTATGAAACTGATACAAACCACAGCATCTCTTACATAGATGCTCTTTAGTTAATAGTGAAAATCGTGTTGGTTTCGTGAACTGTGTAAATTCATTTGGCGCCGAAAATTCACTGCATTTACCAGAAATGAACTCTTGCTTGTAGGACGACATAGAGCATGGAGTTTAACTTCGATTCTAAATGGAAATTCAGACGAGTGTTCTCATCCATGAAACACAGTGTGTTTTAATGCAAGAAGTATGCTCTTCTTTCCAGCGTCTGCAATACAGCTAGAAACATGAGCATGGCAAGAAAAAAAGAACTGTGTTTACTAGTCATACGGACCATATCTAGTTCAACTCTGCTTATAAAACTGATACAAACCACAGCATCTCTTACATAGATGCTCTTTTGTTAATAGTGAAAATCATATTGGTTTCGTGAACTGTGTAAATTCATTTGAGCCGAAAAATAACTGCGTTTACCGGAAATGAACTCTTGCTTGTAGGAAGACACAGATCCTTTGGTTAAACTCAGTTTCTGAAGAAAAATTCAGAGCAGTGTTCTCATCCATGCAACACACTCCGTTTTATTGGAAGAAGCATGCTCTTCTTTTCAGCGTCTGCAGTACAGCAAGGAATATGAGCATGCCCAGAAAAAAAGAACTGTGTTTCCTACTCATACGGACCATGTCTAGTTCAACACTGCTTATGAAACTGATTCAAACCACATCATCTCTTACATAGATGCTCTTTAGTTAATAGTGAAAATCGTATTGGTTTCGTGAACTTTGTAAATTCATTTGAGCCAAAAATTAACAGGGTTTACCGGAAATCAACTCTTGCTTGTAGGAAGACACAGAGCATGGTGTTTATCTCCGATTCTAAAGGGAAGTTCAGAAAAGTGTTCTCATCCATGAAACACAGTCTGTTTTAACACAAGAAGCATGCTCTTCTTTCCAGCATCTACAATACAGCAAGGAAGATGACATAGTCCAGAAAAAAAGTACTAGGTTTCCTACTCATACGGACCATATCTAGTTCAACTCTGCTTATGAAACTGATACAAACCACAGCATCTCTTACATAGATGCCTTATAGTTAATACTGAAAATGTAATAGGATTTGTGAACTGTGTAAATTCATTTGTGCCGAAAAATAACTGGGTTTACCGGAAATGAACTCTAGCTAGTAGGAAGACACAGAGCATGGCATTAAACACCGATTCTAAAGGGAAACTCATTAAAGTGTTCTCATCAATGAAACACACTTTTGTTTAATGCAAGAAGCATGCTCTTCTTTCCAGCATCTGCAATACAGCTAGAAACATGAGCATGGCCAGAAAAAAAAGAACTGTGTTTCCTACTCATACAGACAATATCTCGTTCTACTCTGCTTATGAAACTGATACAAACCACAGCATCTCTTACATAGATGCTCTTTTGTTAATAGTGAAAATCGTATTGGTTTCGTGAACTGTGTAAATTCATTTGAGCCGAAAAATAACTGGGTTTACCGGAAATGAACTCTTGCATGTAGGAAGACACAGATCCTTTGGTTAAACGCAGTTTCTGAAGGGAAATTCAGAGCAGTGTTCTCATCCATGAAACACACTCCATTTTATTGGAAGAAGCATACTCTTCTTTTCAGCGTCTGCAATACAGCAAGGAATATGAGCATGCCCAGAAAAAAAGAACTGTGTTTCCTACTCATACGGACCATATCTAGTTCAACACTGCTTATGAAACTGATACAAACCACACCATTTCTTACATAGATGTTCTTTAGTGAATAGTGAAAATCGTATTGGTTTCGTGAACTGTGTAAATTCATTTGAGCCAAAAAATAACGGTGTTTACCAGAAATGAACTCTTGCTTGTAGGAAGACACAGAGCTTGGAGTTTAACTCCGATTCTAAAGGGAAGTTGAGAAAAGTGTTCTCATCCATGAAACACAGTCTGTTTTAATGCAAGGAGCATGCTCTTCTTTCCAGCATCTACAATACAGCAAGGAAGATGACATAGTCCAGAAAAAAAGTACTAGGTTTCCTACTCATATGGACCATATCTAGTTCAACTCTGCTTATGAAACTGATACAAACCACAGCATCTCTTACATAGATGATCTTTAGTTAATAGTGAAAATCATATTGGTTTCGTGAACTGTGTAAATTCTTTTGAGCCGAAAAATAACTGGGTTTACCGGAAATGAACTCTTGCTTGTAGGAAGACACAGATCCTTTGGTTAAACTCAGTTTCTGAAGGGAAATTCAGAGCAGTGTTCTCATCCATGGAACACACTCCATTTTATTGGAAGAAGCATGCTCTTCTTTTCAGCGACTGCAATACAGCAAGGAATAAGAGCATGCCCAGAAAAAAAGAACTTTGTTTCCTACTCATACGGACCATATCAAGTTCAACACTGCTTATGAAACTGATACAAACCAGAGCATCTCTTACATAGATGCCTTATAGTTAATACTAAAAATCTTATAGAATTCATGAACTGTGTAAATTCATTTGAGCCGAAAAATAACTGGGTTTACCGGAAATGAACTCTTGCTTGTGGGAAGAAAGAGAGCATGGCATTAAACTCCAATTCTAAAGGGAAATTCAGAAAACTGTTCTCATCAATGAAACACAGTCTGTTTTAATGCAAGGAGCATGCTCTTCTTTCCAGCATCTGCAATACAGCTAGAAACATGAGCATGGCAAGAAAAAAAGAACTGTGTTTCCTAGTCATACGGACCATATCTAGTTCAACTCTGCTTATAAAACTGATACAAACCACAGCATCTCTTACATAGATGCTCTTTTGTTAATAGTGAAAATCATATTGGTTTCGTGAACTGTGTAAATTCATTTGAGCCGAAAAACAACTGCGTTTACCGGAAATGAACTCTTGCTTGTAGGAAGACACAGATCCTTTGGTTAAACTCAGTTTCTGAAGGGAAATTCAGAGCAGTGTTCTCATCCATGCAACACACTCCGTTTTATTGGAAGCAGCATGCTCTTCTTTTCAGCGTCTGCAATACAGCAAGGAATATGAGCATGCCCAGAAAAAAAGAACTGTGTTTCCTACTCATACGGACCATGTCTAGTTCAACACTGCTTATGAAACTGATTCAAACCAAATCACCTCTTACATAGTTGCTCTTTAGTTAATAGTGAAAATCGTGTTGGTTTCGTGAACTGTGTAAATTCATTTGAGCCAAAAAATAACGGTGTTTACCAGCAATGAACTCTTGCTTGTAGGAAGACACAGAGCTTGGAGTTTAACTCCGATTCTAAAGGGAAGTTGAGAAAAGTGTTCTCATCCATGAAACACAGTCTGTTTTAATGCAAGGAGCATGCTCTTCTTTCCAGCATCTACAATACAGCAAGGAAGATGACATAGTCCAGAAAAAAAGTACTAGGTTTCCTACTCATACGGACCATATCTAGTTCAACTCTGCTTATGAAACTGATACAAACCACAGCATCTCTTACATAGATCCTCTTTAGTTAATAGTGAAAATCGTGTTGGTTTCGTGAACTGTGTAAATTCATTTGGCGCCGAAAATTCACTGCATTTACCAGAAATGAACTCTTGCTTGTAGGACGACATAGAGCATGGAGTTTAACTCCGATTCTAAATGGATATTCAGACGAGTGTTCTCATCCATGAAACACAGTGTGTTTTAATGCAAAAAGTATGCTCTTCTTTCCAGCATCTGCAATACAGCTAGAAACATGAGCATGGCAAGAAAAAAAGAACTGTGTTTACTAGTCATACAGACCATATCTAGTTCAACTCTGCTTATAAAACTGATACGAACCACAGCATCTCTTACATAGATGCCTTATAGTTAATACTGAAAATGTAATAGGATTTGTGAACTGTGTAAATTCATTTGTGCCGAAAAATAACTGGGTTTACCGGAAATGAACTCTAGCTTGTAGGAAGACACAGAGCATGGCATTAAACACCGATTCTAAAGGGAAACTCATTAAAGTGTTCTCATCAATGAAACACACTTTTGTTTAATGCAAGAAGCATGCTCTTCTTTCCAGCATCTGCAATACAGCAAGAAACATGAGCATGGCCAGAAAAAAAGAACTGTATTTCCTACTCATACAGACAATATCTCGTTCTACTCTGCTTATGAAACTGATACAAACCACAGCATCTCTTACATAGATGCTCTTTAGTTAATACTGAAAATCATATAGAATTCATGAACTGTGTAAATTCATTTGAGCCGAAAAATAACTGGGTTTACCGGAAATGAACTCTTGCTTGTGGGAAGACAAAGAGCATGGCGTTAAACTCCAATTCTAAAGGGAAATTCAGAAAACTGTTCTCATCAATGAAACACAGTCTGTTTTAATGCAATAAGTATGCTCTTCTTTCCAGCATCTGCAATACAGCATGATACATGAGCATGGCCAGAATAAAAGAACTGTGTTTCCTGCTCATATGGACCATATCTCGTTCAACTCTGCTTATGAAGCTGATACAAACCACAGCATCTCTTACATAGATGCTCTTTAGTTAATAGTGAAAATCGTGTTGGTTTCGTGAACTGTGTAAATTCATTTGAGCCGAAAATTCACTGCGTTTACCAGAAATGAACTCTTGCTTGTAGGACGACATAGAGCATGGAGTTCATCTCTGATTCTAAATGGAAATTCAGAAGAGTCTTCTCATCCATGAAACACAGTCTGTTTTAATGCAAGGAGCATGCTCTTCTTTCCAGCATCTGCAATACAGCTAGAAACATGAGCATGGCCAGAAAAAAAGAACTGTGTTTCCTACTCATACAGACAATATCTCGTTCTACTCTGCTTATGAAACTGATACAAACCACAGCATCTCTTACATAGATGCTCTTTAGTTAATAGTGAAAATCGTGTTGGTTTCGTGAACTGTGTAAATTCATTTGGCGCCGAAAATTCACTGCATTTACCAGAAATGAACTCTTGCTTGTAGGACGACATAGAGCATGGAGTTTAACTTCGATTCTAAATGGAAATTCAGACGAGTGTTCTCATCCATGAAACACAGTGTGTTTTAATGCAAGAAGTATGCTCTTCTTTCCAGCGTCTGCAATACAGCTAGAAACATGAGCATGGCAAGAAAAAAAGAACTGTGTTTACTAGTCATACGGACCATATCTAGTTCAACTCTGCTTATAAAACTGATACAAACCACAGCATCTCTTACATAGATGCTCTTTTGTTAATAGTGAAAATCATATTGGTTTCGTGAACTGTGTAAATTCATTTGAGCCGAAAAATAACTGCGTTTACCGGAAATGAACTCTTGCTTGTAGGAAGACACAGATCCTTTGGTTAAACTCAGTTTCTGAAGAAAAATTCAGAGCAGTGTTCTCATCCATGCAACACACTCCGTTTTATTGGAAGAAGCATGCTCTTCTTTTCAGCGTCTGCAGTACAGCAAGGAATATGAGCATGCCCAGAAAAAAAGAACTGTGTTTCCTACTCATACGGACCATGTCTAGTTCAACACTGCTTATGAAACTGATTCAAACCACATCATCTCTTACATAGATGCTCTTTAGTTAATAGTGAAAATCGTATTGGTTTCGTGAACTTTGTAAATTCATTTGAGCCAAAAATTAACAGGGTTTACCGGAAATCAACTCTTGCTTGTAGGAAGACACAGAGCATGGTGTTTATCTCCGATTCTAAAGGGAAGTTCAGAAAAGTGTTCTCATCCATGAAACACAGTCTGTTTTAACACAAGAAGCATGCTCTTCTTTCCAGCATCTACAATACAGCAAGGAAGATGACATAGTCCAGAAAAAAAGTACTAGGTTTCCTACTCATACGGACCATATCTAGTTCAACTCTGCTTATGAAACTGATACAAACCACAGCATCTCTTACATAGATGCCTTATAGTTAATACTGAAAATGTAATAGGATTTGTGAACTGTGTAAATTCATTTGTGCCGAAAAATAACTGGGTTTACCGGAAATGAACTCTAGCTAGTAGGAAGACACAGAGCATGGCATTAAACACCGATTCTAAAGGGAAACTCATTAAAGTGTTCTCATCAATGAAACACACTTTTGTTTAATGCAAGAAGCATGCTCTTCTTTCCAGCATCTGCAATACAGCTAGAAACATGAGCATGGCCAGAAAAAAAAGAACTGTGTTTCCTACTCATACAGACAATATCTCGTTCTACTCTGCTTATGAAACTGATACAAACCACAGCATCTCTTACATAGATGCTCTTTTGTTAATAGTGAAAATCGTATTGGTTTCGTGAACTGTGTAAATTCATTTGAGCCGAAAAATAACTGGGTTTACCGGAAATGAACTCTTGCATGTAGGAAGACACAGATCCTTTGGTTAAACGCAGTTTCTGAAGGGAAATTCAGAGCAGTGTTCTCATCCATGAAACACACTCCATTTTATTGGAAGAAGCATACTCTTCTTTTCAGCGTCTGCAATACAGCAAGGAATATGAGCATGCCCAGAAAAAAAGAACTGTGTTTCCTACTCATACGGACCATATCTAGTTCAACACTGCTTATGAAACTGATACAAACCACACCATTTCTTACATAGATGTTCTTTAGTGAATAGTGAAAATCGTATTGGTTTCGTGAACTGTGTAAATTCATTTGAGCCAAAAAATAACGGTGTTTACCAGAAATGAACTCTTGCTTGTAGGAAGACACAGAGCTTGGAGTTTAACTCCGATTCTAAAGGGAAGTTGAGAAAAGTGTTCTCATCCATGAAACACAGTCTGTTTTAATGCAAGGAGCATGCTCTTCTTTCCAGCATCTACAATACAGCAAGGAAGATGACATAGTCCAGAAAAAAAGTACTAGGTTTCCTACTCATATGGACCATATCTAGTTCAACTCTGCTTATGAAACTGATACAAACCACAGCATCTCTTACATAGATCCTCTTTAGTTAATAGTGAAAATCGTGTTGGTTTCGTGAACTGTGTAAATTCATTTGGCGCCCAAAATTCACTGCATTTACCAGAAATGAACTCTTGCTTGTAGGATGACATAGAGCATGGAGTTTAACTCCGATTCTAAATGGAAATTCAGACGAGTGTTCTCATCCATGAAACACAGTGTGTTTTAATGCAAAAAGTATGCTCTTCTTTCCAGCATCTGCAATACAGCTAGAAACATGAGCATGGCAAGAAAAAAAGAACTGTGTTTACTAGTCATACGGACCATATCTAGTTCAACTCTGCTTATAAAACTGATACGAACCACAGCATCTCTTACATAGATGCCTTATAGTTAATACTGAAAATGTAATAGGATTTGTGAACTGTGTAAATTCATTTGTGCCGAAAAATAACTGGGTTTACCGGAAATGAACTCTAGCTTGTAGGAAGACACAGAGCATGGCATTAAACACCGATTCTAAAGGGAAACTCATTAAAGTGTTCTCATCAATGAAACACACTTTTGTTTAATGCAAGAAGCATGCTCTTCTTTCCAGCATCTGCAATACAGCAAGAAACATGAGCATGCCCAGAAAAAAAGAACTGTGTTTCCTACTCATACGGACCATGTCTAGTTCAACACTGCTTATGAAACTGATTCAAACCACATCATCTCTTACATAGATGCTCTTTAGTTAATAGTGAAAATCGTATTGGTTTCGTGAACTTTGTAAATTCATTTGAGCCAAAAATTAACAGGGTTTACCGGAAATCAACTCTTGCTTGTAGGAAGACACAGAGCATGGTGTTTATCTCCGATTCTAAAGGGAAGTTCAGAAAAGTGTTCTCATCCATGAAACACAGTCTGTTTTAACACAAGAAGCATGCTCTTCTTTCCAGCATCTACAATACAGCAAGGAAGATGACATAGTCCAGAAAAAAAGTACTAGGTTTCCTACTCATACGGACCATATCTAGTTCAACTCTGCTTATGAAACTGATACAAACCACAGCATCTCTTACATAGATGCCTTATAGTTAATAATGATAATCTAATAGGATTTGTGAACTGTGTAAATTCATTTGTGGTGAAAAATAACTGGGTATACTGGAAATGAACTCTAGCTTGTAGGAAGACACAGAGCATGGCATTAAACACCGATTCTAAAGGGAAACTCATTAAAGTGTTCTCTTCAATGAAACACAGTCTTGTTTAATGCAAGAAGCATGCTCTTCTTTCCAGCATCTGCAATACAGCAAGGAACATGAGCATGCACAGAAAAAAAGAACTGTGTTTCCTACTCATACGGACCATATCTAGTTCAACTCTGATTATGAATCTGAAACAAACCACAGCATCTCTTACATAGATGCTCTTTAGTTCATAGTGAAAAACTTGTTGGATGTGGGAACTGTGTAAATTCATTTGAACCGCAAATTCACTGCCTTTACCAGAAATGAACTCTTGCATGTAGGAAAACACAGATCATTTGTTTTAACTCAATTCCTGAACAGAAATTCAGAAGAGTGTTCTCATCCATGAAACACAGTCTGTTTTAACGCTAGAAGCATGCTCTTCTTTCCAGCATCTGCAATACAGCTAGAAACATGAGCATGTCCAGAAAAAAAGAACTGTGTTTCCTAGTCATACGGACCATATCTAGTTCAACTCTGCTTATAAAACTGATACAAACCACAGCATCTCTTACATAGATGCTCTTTAGTTAATAGTGAAAATCGTATTGGTTTCGTGAACTGTGTAAATTCATTTGAGCCGAAAAATAACTGGGTTTACCGGAAATAAACTCTTGCATGTAGGAAGACACAGATCCTTTGGTTAAACGCAGTTTCTGAAGGGAAATTCAGAGCAGTGTTCTCATCCATGAAACACACTCCATTTTATTGGAAGAAGCATACTCTTCTTTTCAGCGTCTGCAATACAGCAAGGAATATGAGCATGCCCAGAAAAAAAGAACTGTGTTTACTACTCATACGGACCATATCTAGTTCAACACTGCTTATGAAACTGATACAAACCACACCATTTCTTACATAGATGCTCTTTAGTTAATAGTGAAAATCGTATTGGTTTCGTGAACTGTGTAAATTCATTTGAGCCAAAAAATAACGGGGTTTACCAGAAATGAACTCTTGCTTGTAGGAAGACACAGAGCTTGGAGTTTAACTCCGATTCTAAAGGGAAGTTGAGAAAAGTGTTCTCATCCATGAAACACAGTCTGTTTTAATGCAAGGAGCATGCTCTTCTTTCCAGCATCTGCAATACAGCAAGAAACATGAGCATGGCCAGAAAAAAAGAACTGTGTTTCCTACTCATACAGACAATATCTCGTTCTACTCTGCTTATGAAACTGATACAAACCACAGATCTCTTAATTAGATACTCTTTAGTTAATAGTGAAAATCGTATTGGTTTCATGAACTGTGTAAATTCATTTGAGCCGAAAAATAACTGGGTTTACCGGAAATGAACTCTTGCTTGTAGGAAGACACAGAGCATGGCGTTTAACTCCGATTCTAAAGGGAAATTGAGAAAAGTGTTCTCATCAATGACACCCATCTGTTGTAATGCAAGAAGCATGCTCTTCTTCCCAGCATCTGCAATACAACAGGAAACATAAGCATGGCAAGAAAAAAGGAACTGTGTTTCCTACTTATATGGACCATATCTCATTCAACTCTGTTTATGAAACTGATACAAACCACAGCTTCTCTTACATAGATGCACTTTAGTTAATAGTGAAAAACATGTTGGGTTTGTGAACTGTGTAAATTCATTTGAGCCGAAAATTCACTGCCTTTACCAGAAATGAACTCTTGCATGTAGGAAAACACAGATCATTTGGTTTAACTCAATTCCTGAAGAGAAATTCAGAAGAGTGTTCTCATCCATGAAACACAGTCTGTTTTAACGCTAGAAGCATGCTCTTCTTTCCAGCATCTGCAATACAGCTAGAAACATGAGCATGGCAAGAAAAAAAGAACTGTGTTTCCTAGACATACGGACCATATCTAGTTCAACTCTGCTTATAAAACTGATACAAACCACAGTATCTCTTACATAGATGCTCTTTAGTTAATAGTGAAAATCATATTGGTTTCGTGAACTGTGTAAATTCATTTGTGCCGAAAAATAACTGCGTTTACCGGAAATGAACTCTTGCTTGTAGGAAGACACAGATCCTTTGGTTAAACTCAGTTTCTGAAGGGAAATTCACAGCAGTGTTCTCATCCATACAACACACTCCGTTTTATTGGAAGAAGCATGCTCTTCTTTTCAGTGTCTGCAATACAGCAAGGAATATGAGCATGCCCAGAAAAAAAGAACTGTGTTTCCTACTCATACGGACCATGTCTAGTTCAACACTGCTTATGAAACTGATTCAAACCACATCATCTCTTACATAGATGATCTTTAGTTAATAGTGAAAATCGTATTGGTTTCGTGAACTGTGTAAATTCATTTGAGCCAAAAATTAACAGGGTTTACCGGAAATCAACTCTTGCTTGTAGGAAGACACAGAGCATGGTGTTTATCTCCGATTCTAAAGGGAAGTTCAGAAAAGTGTTCTCATCCATGAAACACAGTCTGTTTTAACGCAAGAAGCATGCTCATCTTTCCAGCATCTACAATACAGCAAGGAAGATGACATAGTCCAGAAAAAAAGTACTAGGTTTCCTACTCATACGGACCATATCTAGTTCAACTCTGCTTATGAAACTGATACAAACCACAGCATCTCTTACATAGATGCCTTATAGTTAATACTGAAAATGTAATAGGATTTGTGAACTGTGTAAATTCATTTGTGCCGAAAAATAACTGGGTTTACCGGAAATGAACTCTAGCTTGTAGGAAGACACAGAGCATGGCATTAAACACCGATTCTAAAGGGAAACTCATTAAAGTGTTCTCATCAATGAAACACACTTTTGTTTAATGCAAGAAGCATGCTCTTCTTTCCAGCATCTGCAATACAGCTAGAAACATGAGCATGGCCAGAAAAAAAAGAACTGTGTTTCCTACTCATACAGACAATATCTCGTTCTACGCTGGTTATGAAACTGATACAAACCACAGCATCTCTTACATAGATGCTCTTTTGTTAATAGTGAAAATCGTATTGGTTTCGTGAACTGTGTAAATTCATTTGAGCCGAAAAATAACTGGGTTTACCGGAAATGAACTCTTGCATGTAGGAAGACACAGATCCTTTGGTTAAACGCAGTTTCTGAAGGGAAATTCAGAGCAGTGTTCTCATCCATGAAACACACTCCATTTTATTGGAAGAAGCATACTCTTCTTTTCAGCGTCTGCAATACAGCAAGGAATATGAGCATGCCCAGAAAAAAAGAACTGTGTTTCCTACTCATACGGACCATATCTAGTTCAACACTGCTTATGAAACTGATACAAACCACACCATTTCTTACATAGATGTTTTTTAGTTAATAGTGAAAATCGTACTGGTTTCGTGAACTGTGTAAATTCATTTGAGCCAAAAAATAACGGTGATTACCAGAAATGAACTCTTGCTTGTAGGAAGACACAGAGCTTGGAGTTTAACTCCGATTCTAAAGGGAAGTTGAGAAAAGTGTTCTCATCCATGAAACACAGGCTGTTTTAATGCAAGGAGCATGCTCTTCTTTCCAGCATCTACAATACAGCAAGGAAGATGACATAGTCCAGAAAAAAAGTACTAGGTTTCCTACTCATACGGACCATATCTAGTTCAACTCTGCTTATGAAACTGATACAAACCACAGCATCTCTTACATAGATCCTCTTTAGTTAATAGTGAAAATCTTGTTGGTTTCGTGAACTGTGTAAATTCATTTGGCGCCGAAAATTCACTGCATTTACCAGAAATGAACTCTTGCTTGTAGGATGACATAGAGCATGGAGTTTAACTCCGATTCTAAATGGAAATTCAGACGAGTGTTCTCATCCATGAAACACAGTGTGTTTTAATGCAAAAAGTATGCTCTTCTTTCCAGCATCTGCAATACAGCTAGAAACATGAGCATGGCAAGAAAAAAAGAACTGTGTTTACTAGTCATACGGACCATATCTAGTTCAACTCTGCTTATAAAACTGATACGAACCACAGCATCTCTTACATAGATGCCTTATAGTTAATACTGAAAATGTAATAGGATTTGTGAACTGTGTAAATTCATTTGTGCCGAAAAATAACTGGGTTTACCGGAAATGAACTCTAGCTTGTAGGAAGACACAGAGCATGGCATTAAACACCGATTCTAAAGGGAAACTCATTAAAGTGTTCTCATCAATGAAACACACTTTTGTTTAATGCAAGAAGCATGCTCTTCTTTCCAGCATCTGCAATACAGCAAGAAACATGAGCATGGCCAGAAAAAAAGAACTGTGTTTCCTACTCATACAGACAATATCTCGTTCTACTCTGCTTCTGAAACTGATACAAACCACAGCATCTCTTACATAGATGCTCTTTAGTTAATACTGAAAATCATATAGAATTCATGAACTGTGTAAATTCATTTGAGCCGAAAAATAACTGGGTTTACCGGAAATGAACTCTTGCTTGTGGGAAGACAAAGAGCATGGCGTTAAACTCCAATTCTAAAGGGAAATTCAGAAAACTGTTCTCATCAATGAAACACAGTCTGTTTTAATGCAATAAGTATGCTCTTCTTTCCAGCATCTGCAATACAGCATGATACATGAGCATGGCCAGAATAAAAGAACTGTGTTTTCTGCTCATATGGACCATATCTCGTTCAACTCTGCTTATGAAGCTGATACAAACCACAGCATCTCTTACATAGATGCTCTTTAGTTAATAGTGAAAATCGTGTTGGTTTCGTGAACTGTGTAAATTCATTTGAGCCGAAAATTCACTGCATTTACCAGAAATGAACTCTTGCTTGTAGGACGACATAGAGCATGGAGTTCATCTCTGATTCTAAATGGAAATTCAGAAGAGTCTTCTCATCCATGAAACACAGTCTGTTTTAATGCAAGGAGCATGCTCTTCTTTCCAGCATCTGCAATACAGCAAGAAAAATGAGCATGGCCAGAAAAAAAGAACTGTTTTTCCTACTCATACAGACAATATCTCGTTCTACTCTGCTTATGAAACTGATACAAACCACAGGATCTCTTACATAGATCCTCTTTAGTTAATAGTGAAAATCGTGTTGGTTTCGTGAACTGTGTAAATTCATTTGGCGCCGAAAATTCACTGCATTTACCAGAAATGAACTCTTGCTTGTAGGACGATATAGAGCATGGAGTTTAACTTCGATTCTAAATGGAAATTCAGACGAGTGTTCTCATCCATGAAACACAGTGTGTTTTAATGCAAGAAGTATGCTCTTCTTTCCAGCATCTGCAATACAGCTAGAAACATGAGCATGGCAAGAAAAAAAGAACTGTGTTTACTAGTCATACGGACCATATCTAGTTCAACTCTGCTTATAAAACTGATACAAACCACAGCATCTCTTACATAGATGCTCTTTTGTTAATAGTGAAAATCATATTGGTTTCGTGAACTGTGTAAATTCATTTGAGCCGAAAAATAACTGCGTTTACCGGAAATGAACTCTTGCTTGTAGGAAGACACAGATCCTTTGGTTAAACTCAGTTTCTGAAGAAAAATTCAGAGCAGTGTTCTCATCCATGCAACACACTCCGTTTTATTGGAAGAAGCATGCTCTTCTTTTCAGCGTCTGCAATACAGCAAGGAATATGAGCATGCCCAGAAAAAAAGAACTGTGTTTCCTACTCATACGGACCATGTCTAGTTCAACACTGCTTATGAAACTGATTCAAACCACATCATCTCTTACATAGATGCTCTTTAGTTAATAGTGAAAATCGTATTGGTTTCGTGAACTTTGTAAATTCATTTGAGCCAAAAATTAACAGGGTTTACCGGAAATCAACTCTTGCTTGTAGGAAGACACAGAGCATGGTGTTTATCTCCGATTCTAAAGGGAAGTTCAGAAAAGTGTTCTCATCCATGAAACACAGTCTGTTTTAACGCAAGAAGCATGCTCTTCTTTCCAGCATCTACAATACAGCAAGGAAGATGACATAGTCCAGAAAAAAAGTACTAGGTTTCCTACTCATATGGACCATATCTAGTTCAACTCTGCTTATGAAACTGATACAAACCACAGCATCTCTTACATAGATGCCTTATAATTAATACTGAAAATGTAATAGGATTTGTGAACTGTGTAAATTCATTTGTGCCGAAAAATAACTGGGTTTACCGGAAATGAACTCTAGCTTGTTGGAAGACACAGAGCATGGCATTAAACACCGATTCTAAAGGGAAACTCATTAAAGTGTTCTCATCAATGAAACACACTTTTGTTTAATGCAAGAAGCATGCTCTTCTTTCCAGCATCTGCAATACAGCTAGAAACATGAGCATGGCCAGAAAAAAAAGAACTGTGTTTCCTACTCATACAGACAATATCTCGTTCTACTCTGCTTATGAAACTGATACAAACCACAGCATCTCTTACATAGATGCTCTTTTGTTAATAGTGAAAATCGTATTGGTTTCGTGAACTGTGTAAATTCATTTGAGCCGAAAAATAACTGGGTTTACCGGAAATGAACTCTTGCATGTAGGAAGACACAGATCCTTTGGTTAAACGCAGTTTCTGAAGGGAAATTCAGAGCAGTGTTCTCATCCATGAAACACACTCCATTTTATTGGAAGAAGCATACTCTTCTTTTCAGCGTCTGCAATACAGCAAGGAATATGAGCATGCCCAGAAAAAAAGAACTGTGTTTCCTACTCATACGGACCATATCTAGTTCAACACTGCTTATGAAACTGATACAAACCACACCATTTCTTACATAGATGTTCTTTAGTGAATAGTGAAAATCGTATTGGTTTCGTGAACTGTGTAAATTCATTTGAGCCAAAAAATAACGGTGTTTACCAGAAATGAACTCTTGCTTGTAGGAAGACACAGAGCTTGGAGTTTAACTCCGATTCTAAAGGGAAGTTGAGAAAAGTGTTCTCATCCATGAAACACAGTCTGTTTTAATGCAAGGAGCATGCTCTTCTTTCCAGCATCTACAATACAGCAAGGAAGATGACATAGTCCAGAAAAAAAGTACTAGGTTTCCTACTCATATGGACCATATCTAGTTCAACTCTGCTTATGAAACTGATACAAACCACAGCATCTCTTACATAGATCCTCTTTAGTTAATAGTGAAAATCGTGTTGGTTTCGTGAACTGTGTAAATTCATTTGGTGCCGAAAATTCACTGCATTTACCAGAAATGAACTCTTGCTTGTAGGATGACATAGAGCATGGAGTTTAACTCCGATTCTAAATGGAAATTCAGACGAGTGTTCTCATCCATGAAACACAGTGTGTTTTAATGCAAAAAGTATGCTCTTCTTTCCAGCATCTGCAATACAGCTAGAAACATGAGCATGGCAAGAAAAAAAGAACTGTGTTTACTAGTCATACGGACCATATCTAGTTCAACTCTGCTTATAAAACTGATACGAACCACAGCATCTCTTACATAGATGCCTTATAGTTAATACTGAAAATGTAATAGGATTTGTGAACTGTGTAAATTCATTTGTGCCGAAAAATAACTGGGTTTACCGGAAATGAACTCTAGCTTGTAGGAAGACACAGAGCATGGCATTAAACACCGATTCTAAAGGGAAACTCATTAAAGTGTTCTCATCAATGAAACACACTTTTGTTTAATGCAAGAAGCATGCTCTTCTTTCCAGCACCTGCAATACAGCAAGAAACATGAGCATGGCCAGAAAAAAAGAACTGTGTTTCCTACTCATACTGACAATATCTCGTTCTACTCTGCTTATGAAACTGATACAAACCACAGCATCTCTTACATAGATGCTCTTTAGTTTATACTGAAAATCTTATAGAATTCATGAACTGTGTAAATTCATTTGAGCCGAAAAATAACTGGGTTTACCGTAAATGAACTCTTGCTTGTGGGAAGACAAGGAGCATGGCGTTAAACTCCAATTCTAAAGGGAAATTCAGAAAAGTGTTCTCATCTTTAGTTAATAGTGAAAATCGTGTTGGTTTCGTGAACTGTGTAAATTCATTTGAGCCGAAAATTCACTGCGTTTACCAGGAATGAACTCTTGCTTGTAGGACGACATAGAGCATGGAGTTCATCTCTGATTCTAAATGGAAATTCAGAAGAGTCTTCTCATCCATGAAACACAGTCTGTTTTAATGCAAGAAGCACGCTCTTCTTTCCAGCCTCTGCAATACAGCAAGGAACATGAGCATGCCCAGAAAAAAAGAACTGTGTTTCCTACTCATACGGACCATATCTAGTTCAACTCTGATTATGAAACTGATATAAACCACAGCATCTCTTACATAGATGCTCTTTAGTTAATAGTGAAAATCGTGTTGGTTTCGTGAACTGTGTAAATTCATTTGGCGCTGAAAATTCACTGAGTTTACCAGAAATGAACTCTTGCTTGTAGGACGACACGGAGCATGGAGTTTAACTCCGAATCTAAATGGAAATTCAGAAGAGTGTTCTCAACCATGAAACACAGTCTGTTTTACGCAAGAAGCATGCTCTTCTTTCCAGCATCTGCAATACTGCAAGGAACATGAGCATGCACAGAAAAAAAGAACTGTGTTTCCTACCCATACGGACCATATCTAGTTCAACTCTGCTTATGAAACTGATACAAACCACAGCATCTCTTACATAGATGCACTATAGTTAATAATGATAATCTAATAGGATTTGTGAACTGTGTAAATTCATTTGTGGTGAAAAATAACTGGGTTTACCGGAAATGAACTCTAGCTTGTAGGAAGACACAGAGCATGGCATTAAACACCGATTCTAAAGGGAAACTCATTAAAGTGTTCTCTTCAATGAAACACAGTCTTGTTTAATGCAAGAAGCATGCTCTTCTTTCCAGCATCTGCAATACAGCAAGGAACATGAGCATGCACAGAAAAAAAGAACTGTGTTTCCTACTCATACGGACCATATCTAGTTCAACTCTGATTATGAATCTGAAACAAACCACAGCATCTCTTACATAGATGCTCTTTAGTTCATAGTGAAAAACTTGTTGGATGTGGGAACTGTGTAAATTCATTTGAACCGCAAATTCACTGCCTTTACCAGAAATGAACTCTTGCATGTAGGAAAACACAGATCATTTGTTTTAACTCAATTGCTGAACAGAAATTCAGAAGAGTGTTCTCATCCATGAAACACAGTCTGTTTTAACGCTAGAAGCATGCTCTTCTTTCCAGCATCTGCACTACAGCTAGAAACATGAGCATGTCCAGAAAAAAAGAACTGTGTTTCCTAGTCATACGGACCATATCTAGTTCAACTCTGCTTATAAAACTGATACAAACCACAGCATCTCTTACATAGATGCTCTTTAGTTAATAGTGAAAATCGTATTGGTTTCGTGAACTGTGTAAATTCATTTGAGCCGAAAAATAACTGGGTTTACCGGAAATAAACTCTTGCATGTAGGAAGACACAGATCCTTTGGTTAAACGCAGTTTCTGAAGGGAAATTCAGAGCAGTGTTCTCATCCATGAAACACACTCCATTTTATTGGAAGAAGCATACTCTTCTTTTCAGCGTCTGCAATACAGCAAGGAATATGAGCATGCCCAGAAAAAAAGAACTGTGTTTACTACTCATACGGACCATATCTAGTTCAACACTGCTTATGAAACTGATACAAACCACACCATTTCTTACATAGATGCTCTTTAGTTAATAGTGAAAATCGTATTGGTTTCGTGAACTGTGTAAATTCATTTGAGCCAAAAAATAACGGGGTTTACCAGAAATGAACTCTTGCTTGTAGGAAGACACAGAGCTTGGAGTTTAACTCCGATTCTAAAGGGAAGTTGAGAAAAGTGTTCTCATCCATGAAACACAGTCTGTTTTAATGCAAGGAGCATGCTCTTCTTTCCAGCATCTGCAATACAGCAAGAAACATGAGCATGGCCAGAAAAAAAGAACTGTGTTTCCTACTCATACAGACAATAACTCGTTCTACTCTGCTTATGAAACTGATACAAACCACAGATCTCTTAATTAGATACTCTTTAGTTAATAGTGAAAATCGTATTGGTTTCGTGAACTGTGTAAATTCATTTGAGCCGAAAAATAACTGGGTTTACCGGAAATGAACTCTTGCTTGTAGGAAGACACAGAGCATGGCGTTTAACTCCGATTCTAAAGGGAAATTGAGAAAAGTGTTCTCATCAATGACACCCATCTGTTGTAATGCAAGAAGCATGCTCTTCTTCCCAGCATCTGCAATACAACAGGAAACATAAGCATGGCAAGAAAAAAGGAACTGTGTTTCCTACTTATATGGACCATATCTCATTCAACTCTGTTTATGAAACTGATACAAACCACAGCTTCTCTTACATAGATGCACTTTAGTTAATAGTGAAAAACATGTTGGGTTTGTGAACTGTGTAAATTCATTTGAGCCGAAAATTCACTGCCTTTACCAGAAATGAACTCTTGCATGTAGGAAAACACAGATCATTTGGTTTAACTCAATTCCTGAAGAGAAATTCAGAAGAGTGTTCTCATCCATGAAACACAGTCTGTTTTAACGCTAGAAGCATGCTCTTCTTTCCAGCATCTGCAATACAGCTAGAAACATGAGCATGGCAAGAAAAAAAGAACTGTGTTTCCTAGACATACGGACCATATCTAGTTCAACTCTGCTTATAAAACTGATACAAACCACAGTATCTCTTACATAGATGCTCTTTAGTTAATAGTGAAAATCATATTGGTTTCGTGAACTGTGTAAATTCATTTGTGCCGAAAAATAACTGCGTTTACCGGAAATGAACTCTTGCTTGTAGGAAGACACAGATCCTTTGGTTAAACTCAGTTTCTGAAGGGAAATTCACAGCAGTGTTCTCATCCATACAACACACTCCGTTTTATTGGAAGAAGCATGCTCTTCTTTTCAGTGTCTGCAATACAGCAAGGAATATGAGCATGCCCAGAAAAAAAGAACTGTGTTTCCTACTCATACGGACCATGTCTAGTTCAACACTGTTTATAAAACTGATTCAAACCACATCATCAATTACATAGATGCTCTTTAGTTAATAGTGAAAATCGTATTGGTTTCGTGAACTGTGTAAATTCATTTGAGCCAAAAATTAACAGGGTTTACCGGAAATCAACTCTTGCATGTAGGGAGACACAGAGCATGGAGTTTATCTCCGATTCTAAAGGGAAGTTCAGAAAAGTGTTCTCATCCATGAAACACAGTCTGTTTTAACACAAGAAGCATGCTCTTCTTTCCAGCATCTACAATACAGCAAGGAAGATGACAATGTCCAGAAAAAAAGTACTAGGTTTCCTACACATACGGACCATATCTAGTTCAACACTGCTTATGAATCTGATACAAACCACAGCATCTCTTACATAGATGCTCATTAGTTAATACTGAAAATCTTATAGAATTCATGAACTGTGTAAATTCATTTGAGCCGAAAAATAACTGGGTTTACCGGAAATGAACTCTTGCTTGTGGGAAGACACAGAGCATGGCGTTAAACTCCAATTCTAAAGGGAAATTCAGAAAACTGTTCTCATCAATGAAACACAGTCTGTTTTAATGCAATAAGTATGCTCTTCTTTCCAGCATCTGCAATACAGCATGATACATGAGCATGGCCAGAATAAAAGAACAGTGTTTCCTGCTCATATGGACCATATCTCGTTCAACTCTGCTTATGAAACTGATACAAACCACAGCATCTCTTACATAAATGCTCTTTAGTTAATAGTGAAAATCGTGTTGGTTTCGTGAACTGTGTAAATTCATTTGGCGCCGAAAATTCACTGCGTTTACCAGAAATGAACTCTTGCTTGTAGGACGACATAGAGCCTAGAGTTTAACTCCGATTCTAAATGGAAATTCAGAAGTGTGTTCTCATCAATGAAACACAGTCTGTTTTAACGCAAGAAGCATGCTCTTCTTTCCAGCATCTGCTATACAGCAAGGAATATCAGCAAGCACAGGAAAAAAGAACTGTGTTTTCTACTCATACGGACCATATCTAGTTCAACACTGCTTATGAAACTGATACAAACCACATCATCTATTAATAGATGCTCTTTAGTTAATAGTGAAAATCGTGTTGGTTTCGTGAACTGTGTAAATTCATTTGGCGCCTAAAATTCACTGCGTTTACCAGAAATGAACTCTTGCTTGTAGGACGACATAGAGCATGGAGTTCATCTCTGATTCTAAATGGAAATTCAGAAGAGTCTTCTCATCCATGAAACACAGTCTGTTTTAATGCAAGAAGCATGCTCTTCTTTCCAGCCTCTGCAATACAGCAAGGAACATGAGCATGCACAGAAAAAAAGAACTGTGTTTCCTACTCATACGGACCATATCTAGTTCAACTCTGCTTACTAAACTGATACAAACCACAGCATCTCTTACATAGATCCTCTTTAGTTAATAGTGAAAATCGTGTTGGTTTCGTGAACTGTGTAAATTCATTTGGCGCCGAAAATTCTCTGCATTTACCAGAAATGAACTCTTGCTTGTAGGACGACATAGAGCATGGAGTTTATCTCCGATTCTAAATGGAAATTCAGACTAGTGTGCTCATCTATGAAACACAGTCTGTTTTAATGCAAGAAGGATGCTCTTCTTTACAGCATCTGCAATACAGCAAGGAACATGAGCATGGCCAAAAAAAGAACTGTGTTTCCTACTCATACTGTCCATATCTAGTTCAACTCTGTTAATGAAACTGATACAAACCACAGCATCTCTTAATTAGATACTCTTTAGTTAATAGTGAAAATCATATTGGTTTCGTGAACTGTGTAAATTCATTTGAGCCGAAAAATAACTGGGTTTACCGGAAATGAACTCTTGCGTGTAGGAACACACAGAGCATGGCGTTTAACTCCGATTCTAAAGGGAAATTGAGAAAAGTGTTCTCATCAATGACACCCATCTGTTGTAATGCAAGAAGCATGCTCTTCTTCCCAGCATCTGCAATACAGCAGGAAACATAAGCATAGCCAGAAAAAAGGAACTGTGTTTCCTACTTATATGGACCATATCTGATTCAACTATGTTTATGAAACTGATACAAACCACAGCTTCTCTTACATAGATGCACTTTAGTTAATAGTGAAAAACGTGTTGGGTTTGTGAACTGTGTAAATTCATTTGAGCCGAAAATTCACTGCCTTTACCAGAAATGAACTCTTGCATGTAGGAAAACACAGACCATTTGGTTTAACTCAATTCCTGAAGAGAAATTCAGAAGAGTGTTCTCATCCATGAAACACAGTCTGTTTTAACGCTAGAAGCATGCTCTTCTTTCCAGCATCTGCAATACAGCTAGAAACATGAGCATGGCAAGAAAAAAAGAACTGTGTTTCCTAGTCATGCGGACCACATCTAGTTCAACTCTGCTTATAAAACTGATACAAACCACAGCATCTCTTACATAGATGCTCTTTAGTTAATAGTGAAAATCATATTGGTTTCATGAACTGTGTAAATTCATTTAAGCCGAAAAAAACTGCGTTTACCGGAAATGAACTCTTGCTTGTAGGAAGACACAGATGCTTTGGTTAAACTCAGTTTCTGAAGGGAAATTCAGAGCAGTGTTCTCATCCATGCAACACACTCTGTTTTATTGGAAGAAGCATGCTCTTCTTTTCAGAGTCTGCAATACAGCAAGGAATATGAGCAGGCCCAGAAAAAAAGAACTGTGTTTCCTACTCATACGGACCATGTCTAGTTCAACACTGCTTATGAAACTGATTCAAACCACAGCATCTCTTACATAGATCCTGTTTAGTTAATAGTGAAAATCGTGTTGGTTTTGTGAACTGTGTAAATTCATTTGTGCCGAAAAATAACTGGGTTTACCGGAAATGATCTCTAGCTTGTTGGAAGACACAGAGCATGGCATTAAACACCGATTCTCAAGGGAAACTCATTAAAGTGTTCTCATCAATGAAACACAGTCTTGTTTAATGCAAGAAGCATGCTCTTCTTTCCAGCATCTGCAATACAGCAAAAAACATGAGCATGGCCAGAAAAAAAGAACTGTGTTTCAGAATCATACAAACAATATCTCGTTCTACTCTGCTTATGAAACTGATAAAAACCACAGCATCTCTTACATAGATGCTCTTTAGTTAATAGTGAAAATCTTGTTGGTTTCGTGAACTGTGTAAATTCATTTGGCGCCGAAAATTCACTGGGTTTACCAGAAATGAACTCTTGCTTGTAGGACGACATAGAGCATGGAGTTTAATTCCGATTCAAAATGGAAATTCAGAAGTGTGTTCTCATCCATGAAACACAGTCTGTTTTAACGCAAGAAGCATGCTCTTCTTTCCAGCATCTGCAATACAGCAAGGAACTTCAGCATGCCCAGAAAAAAAGAACTGTGTTTCCTACTCATACGGACCATGTCTAGTTCAACACTGCTTATGAAACTGATTCAAACCACATCATCTCTTACATAGATGCTCTTTAGTTAATAGTGAAAATCGTATTGGTTTCGTGAACTGTGTAAATTCATTTGAGCCAAAAATTAACAGGGTTTACTGGAAACCAACTCTTGCTTGTAGGAAGACACAGAGAATGGAGTTTATCTCTGATTCTAAAGGGAAGTTGAGAAAAGTGTTCTCATCCATGAAACACAGTCTGTTTTAACGCAAGAAGCATGCTCTTCTTTCCAGCATCTACAATACAGCAAGGAAGATGACAATGTCCAGAAAAAAAGTATTAGGTTTCCTACTCATGCGGACCATATCTAGTTCAACACTAATTATGAAACTGATACAAACCACATCATCTCTTACATGGATGCTCTTTAGTTAATACTGAAAACCTTATAGAATTCATGAACTGTGTAAATTCATTTGAGCCGAAAAATAACTGGGTTTACCGCAAATGAACTCTAGCTTGTAGGAAGACACAGAGCATGGCATTAAACACCGATTCTAAAGGGAAACTCATTAAAGTGTTCTCATAAATGAAACACAGTTTTGTTTAATGCAAGAAGCATGCTCTTCTTTCCAGCATCTGCAATACAGCAAGAAACATGAGCATTGCCAGAAAAAAAGAACTGTGTTTCCTACTCACACAGACAATATCTCGTTCTACTCTGCTTATGAAACTGAAACAAACCACAGCATCTCTTACATAGAATCTCTTTAGTTAATACTGAAAATCTTATAGAATTCATGAACTGTGTAAATTCATTTGAGCCGAAAAATAACTGGGTTTACCAGAAATGAACTCTTGCTTGTGGGAAGACACAGAGCATGGCGTTAAACTCCAATTCTAAAGGGAAATTCAGAAAACTGTTCTCATCAATGAAACACAGTCTGTTTTAATGCAATAAGTATGCTCTTCTTTCCAGCATCTGCAATACAGCATGATACATGAGCATGTACAGAAAAATAAAACTGTGTTTCCTACTCATACGGACCATATCTAGTTCAACTCTGATTATGAAACTGATACAAACCACAGCATCTCTTACATAGATGCTCTTTAGTTAATAGTGAAGATCGTGTTGGTTTCATGAACTGTGTAAATTGATTTGGCGCTGAAAATTCACTGAGTTTACCAGAAATGAACTCTTGCTTGTAGGTCGACATGGAACATGGAGTTTAACTCCGATTCTAAATGGAAATTCAGAAGAGTGTTCTCAACCATGAAAAACAGTCTGTTTTAACGCAAGAAGCATGCTCTTCTTTCCAGCATCTGCAATACATCAAGAAACATGAGCATGGCCAGAAAAAAAGAACTGTGTTTCCTACTCATACGGACCATATCTAGTTCAACTCTGCTTATGAAACTGATACAAACCACAGCATCTCTTACATAGATGCACTATAGTTAATAATGATAATCTAATAGGATTTGTGTACTGTGTAAATTCATTTGTGCCGAAAAATAACTGGGTTTACCGGAAATGAACTCTAGCTTGTAGGAACACACAGAGCATGGCGTTTAACTCCGATTCTAAAGGGAAATTGAGAAAAGTGTTCTCATCAATGACACCCATCTCTTGTAATGCAAGAAGCATGCTCTTCTTCCCAGCATCTGCAATACAGCAGGAAACATAAGCATGGCCAGAAAAAAGGAACTGTGTTTCCTACTTATATGGACCATATCTCATTCAACTCTGTTTATGAATCTGATACAAACCACAGCTTCTATTACAGAGATGCACTTTAGTTAATAGTGAAAAACGTTTTGGGTTTGTGAACTGTGTAAATTCATTTGAGCCGAAAATTCACTGCCTTTACCAGAAATGAACTCTTGCATGTAGGAAAACACAGATCATTTGGTTTAACTCAATTCCTGAAGCCAAATTCAGAAGAGTGTTCTCATCCATGAAACACAGTCTGTTTTAACTCTAGAAGCATGCTCTTCTTTCCAGCATCTGCAATTCAGCTAGAAACATGAGCATGGCAAGAAAAGAAGAACTGTGTTTCCTACTCATACGGACCATATCTAGTTCAACTGTGCTTATAAAACTGATACAAACCACAGCATCTCTTACATAGATGCTCTTTAGTTAATAGTGAAAATCATATAGGTTTCGTGAACTGTGTAAATTCATTTGAGCCGAAAAATATCTGCGTTTACCGGAAATGAACTCTTGCTTGTAGGAAGACACAGATCCTTTGGTTAAACTCAGTTTCTGAAGGGAAATTCAGAGCAGTGTTCTCATCCAATCAACACACTCTGATTTATTGGAAGAAGCATGCTCTTCTATTCAGCGTCTGCAATACAGCAAGGAATATGAGCATGCCCAGAAAAAAGAACTGTGTTTCCTACTCATACGGACCATGTCTAGTTCAACACTGCTTATGAAACTGATTCAAACCACATCATCTCTTACATAGATGCTCTTTAGTTAATAGTGAAAATCGTATTGGTTTCGTTTACTGTGTAAATTCATTTGAGCCAAAAATTAACAGGGTTTACCGGAAAACAACTCTTGCTTGTAGGAAGACACAGAGCATGGAGTTTATCTCCGATTCTAAAGGGAAGTTGAGAAAAGTGTTCTCATACATGAAACACAGTCTGTTTTAACACAAGAAGCATGCTCTTCTTTCCAGCATCTACAATAAAGCAAGGAAGATGACAATGTCCAGAAAAAAAGTACTAGGTTTCCTACTCATACGGACCATATCTAGTTCAAAACTGCTTATGAAACTGATACAAATCACATCATCTCTTACATAGATGCTCTTTAGTTAATAGTGAAAATCTTATAGAATTCATGAACTGGTTAAATTCATTTGAGCCAAAAAATAACTGGGTTTACCGGAAATGAACTCTAGCTTGTGGGAAGACACAGAGCATGGCATTAAACACCGATTCTAAAGGGAAACTCATTAAAGTGTTCTCATCAATGAAACACAGTTTTTTTTTAATGCAAGAAGCATGCTCTTCTTTCAAGCATCTGCAATAGAGCAAGAAACATGAGCATGGACAGAAAAAAAGAACTGTGTTTCCTACTCATAAAGACAATATCTCGTTCTACTCTGCTTATGAAACTGATACAAACCACAGCATCGCATACATAGATGCTCTTTAGTTAATAGTGAAAATATTATAGAATTTCTGAACTGTGTAAATTCACTTGATCCGAAAAATAACTGGGTTTACCGGAAATGAACTCTTGCTTGTGGGAAGACAAAGAACATGGCGTTAAACTCCAATTCTAAAGGGAAATTCAGAAAACTGTTCTCATCAATGAAACACAGTCCTTTTTAATGCAATAAGTATGCTCTTCTTTCCAGCATCTGCAATACAGAATGATACATGAGCATGGCCAGAATAAAAGAACTGTGTTTCCTGCTCATATGGACCATATCTCGTTCAACTCTGCTTATGAAACTGATACAAACCACAGCATCTCTTACATAGATGCTCTTTAGTTAATAGTGAAAATCGTGTTGGTTTCGTGAACTGTGTAAATTCATTTGGCGCCAAAAATTCACTGCATTTACCAGAAATGAACTCTTGCTTGTAGGACGACATAGAGCATGGAGTTTAACTCCGATTCTAAATGGAAATTAAGAAGTGTGTTCTCATCAATGAAACACAGTCTGTTTTAACGCAAGAAGCATGCTCTTCTTTCCAGCATCTGCAATACATCAAGAAACATGAGCATGGCCAGAAAAAAAGAACTGTGTTTCCTACTCATACGGACCATATCTAGTTCAACTCTGCTTATGAAACTGATACAAACCACAGCATCTCTTACATAGATGCACTATAGTTAATAATGATAATCTAATAGGATTTGTGAACTGTGTAAATTCATTTGTGCCGAAAAATAACTGGGTTTACCGGAAATGATCTCTAGTTTGTAGGAAGACACAGAGCATGGCATTAAACACCGATTCTCAAGGGAAACTCATTAAAGTGTTCTCATCAATGAAACACAGTCTTGTTTAATGCAAGAAGCATGCTCTTCTTTCCAGCATCTGCAATACAGCAAAAACATGAGCATGGCCAGAAAAAAAGAACTGTGTTTCAGAATCATACAAACAATATCTCGTTCTACTCTGCTTATGAAACTGATAAAAACCACAGCATCTCTTACATAGATGCTCTTTAGTTAATAGTGAAAATCTTGTTGGTTTCGTGAACTGTGTAAATTCATTTGGCGCCGAAAATTCACTGGGTTTACCAGAAATGAACTCTTGCTTGTAGGACGACATAGAGCCTGGAGTTTAACTCCGATTCAAAATGGAAATTCAGAAGTGTGTTCTCATCCATGAAACACAGTCTGTTTTAACGCAAGAAGCATGCTCTTCTTTCCAGCATCTGCAGTAGAGCAAGGAACTTCAGCATGCCCAGAAAAAAAGAACTGTGTTTCCTACTCATAGGGACCATATCTAGTTCAACTCTGTTAATGAAACTGATACAAACCACATCATCTCTTACATGGATGCTCTTTAGTTAATACTGAAAACCTTATATAATTCATGAACTGTGTAAATTCATTTGAGCCGAAAAATAACTGGGTTTACCGCAAATGAACTCTAGCTTGCAGCAAGACACAGAGCATGGCATTAAACACCGATTCTCAAGGGAAACTCATTAAAGTGTTCTCATCAATGAAACACAGTCTTGTTTAATGCAAGAAGCATGCTCTTCTTTCCAGCATCTGCAATACAGCAAAAAACATGAGCATGGCCAGAAAAAAAGAACTGTGTTTCCTAATCATACAAACAATATCTCGTTCTACTCTGCTTATGAAACTGATAAAAACCACAGCATCTCTTACATAGATGCTATTTAGTTAATAGGGAAAATCTTGTTGGTTACGTGAACTGTGTAAATTCATTTGGCGCCGAAAATTCACTGGGTTTACCAGAAATGAACTCTTGCTTGTAGGACGACATAGAGCATGGAGTTTAACTCCGATTCTAAATGGAAATTTAGAAGTGTGTTCTCATCCATGAAACACAGTCTGTTTTAACGCAAGAAGAATGCTATTCTTTCCAGCATCTGCAATACAGCAAGGAACATCAGCATGCCCAGAAAAAAAGAACTGTGTTTCCTACTCATAGGGACCATATCTAGCTCAACTCTGCTTATGAAACTGATAGAAACCACAGCATCTCTTAATTAGATACTCTTTAGTTAATAGTGAAAAACTTGTTGGATGTGGGAACTGTGTAAATTCATTTGAACCGCAAATTCACTGCCTTTACCAGAAATGAACTCTTCCTTGTAGTAAAACACAGATCATTTGGGTTAACTCAATTTCTGAAGGGAAATTCAGAAGAGTGATCTCATCCATGAAACACAGTCTGTTTTAACGCTAGAAGCATGCTCTTCTTTCCAGCATCTGCAATACAGCTAGAAACATGAGCATGGCAAGAAAAAAAGAACTTTGTTTCCTACTCATACTGTCCTTATCTAGTTCAACTCTGTTAATGAAACTGACACAAACCACAGCATCTCTTAATTATATACTCTTTAGTTAATAGTGAAAATCGTATTGGTTTTGTGAACTGTGTAAATTCATTTGAGCCGAAAAATAACTGGGTTTACCGGAAATGAACTCTTGCTTGTAGGAACACACAGAGCATGGCGTTTAACTCCGATTCTAAAGGGAAATTGAGAAAAGTGTTCTCATCAATGACACCCATCTGTTGTAATGCAAGAAGCATGCTCTTCTTCCTAGCATCTGCAATACAGCAGGAAACATGTGCATGGCAAGAAAAAAAGAACTGTGTTTCCTAATCATACGGACCATATCTAGTTCAACTCTGCTTATAAAACTGATACAAACCACAGCATCTCTTACATAGATGCTCTTTAGTTAATAGTGAAAATCATATTGGTTTCGTGAACTGTGTAAATTCATTTGAGCCGAAAAATAACTGCGTTTACCGGAAATGAACTCTTGCTTGTAGGAAGACACAGATACTTTGGTTAAACTCAGTTTCTGAAGGGAAATTCAGAGCAGTGTTCTCCTCCATGCAACACACTCCGTTTTATTGGAAGAAGCATGCTCTTCTGTTCAGCATCTGCAATACAGCAAGGAATATGAGCATGCCCAGAAAAAAAGAACTGTGTTTCCTACTCATATGGACCATGTCTAGTTCAACACTGCTTATGAAACTGATTCAAACCACATCATCTCTTACATAGATGCTCTTTAGTTAATAGTGAAAATCGTATTGGTTTCGTGAACTGTGTAAATTCATTTGAGCCAAAAATTAACAGGGTTTACCGGAAATCAACTCTTGCTTGTAGGAAGACACAGAGCATGGAGTTTATCTCCGATTCTAAAGGGAAGTTTAGAAACGTGTTCTCATCCATGAAACACAGTCTGTTTTAACACAAGAAGCATGCTCTTCTTTCCAGCATCTACAATATAGCAAGGAAGATGACAATGTCCAGAAAAAAAGTACTAGGTTTCCTACTCATACGGACCATATCTAGTTCAACACTGCTTATGAAACTGATACAAACCACATCATCTCTTACATAGATGCTCTTTAGTTAATACTGAAAATCTTATAGAATTCATGAACTGTGTAAATTCATTTGAGCCGAAAAATAACTGGGTTTACCGGAAATGAACTCTTGCTTGTGGGAAGACAGAGAGCATGGCATTAAACTCCAATTCTAAAGGGAAATTCAGAAAACTGTTCTCATCAATGAAACACAGTCTGTTTTAATGCAAGGAGCATGCTCTTCTTTCCAGCATCTGCAATACAGCAAGAAACATGAGCATGGCCAAAAAAAAAGAACTGTGTTTCCTACTCATACAGACAATATCTCGTTCTACTCTGCTTATGACACTGATACAAACCACAGCATCTCTTACATAGATCCTCTTTAGTTACTAGTGAAAATCCTGTTGGTTTCGTGAACTGTGTAAATTCATTTGTCGCCGAAAATTCACTGCATTTACCAGTAATGAACTCTTGCTTGTAGGACGACATAGAGCATGGAGTTTAACTCTGATTCTAAATGGAAATTCAGACGAGTGTTCTCATCCATGAAACACAGTCCTTTTTAACGCTAGAAGCATGCTCTTCTTCACAGCATCTGCAATACAGCAAGGAACATCAGCATGCCCAGAAAAAAAGAACTGTGTTTCCTACTCATAGGGACCATATCTAGTTCAACTCTGCTTATGAAACTGATACAAACCACAGCATCTCTTACATAGATGCTCTTTAGTTAATAGTGAAAATCGTATTGGTTTCGTTAACTGTGTAAATTCATTTGAGCCGAAAAATAACTGGGTTTACCGGAAATGAACTCTTGCTTGTAGGAAGACACAGATCCTTTGTTTAAACTCAGTTTCTGAAGGAAAATTCAGAGCAGTGTTCTCATCCATGAAACACACTCCATTTTATTGGAAGAAGCATGCTCTTCTTTTCAGCGTCTGCAATACAGCAAGGAATATGAGCATGCCCAGAAAAAAAGAACTGTGTTTCCTACTCATACGGACCATATCTAGTTCAACACTGCTTATGAAACTGATACTAACCACAACATCTCTTACATAGATGCTCTTTAGTTAATAGTGAAAATCGTGTTGGTTTCCTGAACTGTGTAAATTCATTTGGTGCCGAAAATTCAGTGCAATTACCAGAAATGAACTCTTGCTTGTAGGACGACATAGAGCATGGAGTTTAACTCCGATTCTAAATGGAAATTCAGACGAGTGTTCTCATCCATGAAACACAGTCTGTTTTAATGCAAGTAGGATCCTCTTCTTTCCGGCATCTGCAATACAGCAAGGAACATGAGCATGGCAAGAAAAAAAGAACTGTGTTTCCTACTCATACTGTCCATATCTAGTACAACTCTGTTAATGAAACTGATACAAACCACAGCATCTCTTAATTAGATACTCTTTAGTTAATAGTGAAAATCATATTGGTTTCGTGAACTGTGTAAATTCATTTGAGCCAAAAATTAACTGGGTTTACCGGAAATGAACTCTTGCTTGTGGGAAGACACAGAGCATGGCGTTAAACTCCAATTCTAAAGGGAAATTCAGAAAACTGTTCTCATCAATGAAACACAGTCTGTTTTAATGCAATATGTATGCTCTTCTTTCCTGCATCTGCAATACAGCATGATACATGAGCATGGCCAGAATAAAAGAATTGTGTTTCCTGCTCATATGGACCATATCTCGTTCAACTCTGCTTATGAAACTGATACAAACCACAGCATCTCTTACATAGATGCTCTTTAGTTAATAGTGAAAATCGTGTTGGTTTCGTGAACTGTCTAAATTCATTTGGCGCCTAAAATTCACTGCGTTTACCAGAAATGAACTCTTGCTTGTAGGACGACATAGAGCATGGAGTTCAACTCTGATTCTAAATGGAAATTCAGAAGAGTCTTCTCATCCATGAAACACAGTCTGTTTTAATGCAAGAAGCATGCTCTTCTTTCCAGCCTCTGCAATACAGCAAGGAACATGAGCATGCACAGAAAAAAAGAACTGTGTTTCCTACTCATACGGACCATATCTAGTTCAACTCTGATTATGAAACTGATACAAACCACAGCATCTCTTACATAGATGCTCTTTAGTTAATAATGATAATCTAATAGGATTTGTGAACTGTGTAAATTCATTTGAGCCAAAAATTAACAGGGTTTACCGGAAATCAACTTTTGCTTGTAGGAAGACACAGAGCATGGAGTTTATCTCTGATTCTAAAGGGAAGTTCAGAAAAGTGTTCTCATCCATAAAACACAGTCTCTTTTAACGCAAGAAGCATGCTCTTCTTTCCAGCATCTACAATACAGCAAGGAAGGTGACAATGTCCAGAAAAAAAGTACTAGGTTTACTACTCACACGGACCATATATAGTTCAACACTGCTTATGAAACTGATACAAACCACATCATCTCTTACATAGATGCTCTTTAGTTAATACTGAAAATCTTATAGAATTCATGAACTCTGTAAATTCATTTGAGCCGAAAAATAACTGGGTTTACCGGAAATGAACTCTTGCTTGTGGGAAGACACAGAGCATGGCGTTAAACTCCAATTCTAAAGGGAAATTCAGAAAACTGTTCTCATCAATGAAACACAGTCTGTTTTAATGCAATAAGTATGCTCTTCTTTCCAGCATCTGCAATACAGCATGATACATGAGCATGGCCAGAATAAAAGAACTGTGTTTCCTACTCATACGGACCATATCTAGTTCAACTCTGATTATGAAACTGATACAAACCACAGCATCTCTTAATTAGATAATCTTTAGTAAATAGTGAAAAACTTGTTGGATGTGGGAACTGTTTAAATTCATTTGAACCGCAAATTCACTGCCTTTACCAGAAATGAACTCTTCCTTGTAGTAAAACACAGATCATTTGGGTTAACTCAATTTCTGAAGGGAAATTCAGAAGAGTGATCTCATCCATGAAACACAGTCTGTTTTAACGCTAGAAGCATGCTCTTCTTTCCAGCATCTGCAATACAGCTAGAAACATGAGCATGGCAAGAAAAAAAGAACTGTGTTTCCTACTCATACTGTCCATATCTAGTTCAACTCTGTTAATGAAACTGATACAAACCACAGCAATCCTTAATTAGATACTCTTTAGTTAATAGTGAAAATCGTATTGGTTTCGTGAACTGTGTAAATTCATTTGAGCCGAAAAATAACTGGGTTTACCGGAAATGAACTCTTGCTTGTAGGAACACACAGAGCATGGCGTTTAACTCCGATTCTAAAGGGAAATTGAGAAAAGTGTTCTCATCAATGACACCCATCTGTTGTAATGCAAGAAGCATGCTCATCTTCCCAACATCTGCAAAACAGCAAGGAACATGAGCATGGCAAGAAAAACAGAACTGTGTTTCCTACTCATACTGTCCATATCTAGTTCAACTCTGTTAATGAAACTGATACAAACCACAGCATCTCTTAATTAGATAATCTTTAGTTAATAGTGAAAAACTTGTTGGATGTGGGAACTGTGTAAATTCATTTGAACGGCAAATTCACTGCCTTTACCAGAAATGAACTCTTCCTTGTAGTAAAACACAGATCATTTGGGTTAACTCAATTTCTGAAGGGACATTCAGAAGAGTGATCTCATCCATGAAACACAGTCTGTTTTAACGCTAGAAGCATGCTCTTCTTTCCAGCATCTGCAATACAGCTAGAAATATCAGCATGGCAAGAAAAAAAGAACTGTGTTTCCTACTCATACTGTCCATATCTAGTTCAATTCTGTTAATGAAACTGATACAAACCACAGCATCTCTTAATTAGATACTCTTTAGTTAATAGTGAAAATCGTATTGGTTTCGTGAACTGTGTAAATTCATTTGAGCCGAAAAATAACTGGGTTTACCGGAAATGAACTCTTGCTTGTAGGAACACACAGAGCATGGCGTTTAACTCCGATTCTAAAGGGAAATTGAGAAAAGTGTTCTCATCAATGACACCCATCTCTTGTAATGCAAGAAGCATGCTCTTCTTCCCAGCATCTGCAATACAGCAGGAAACATAAGCATGGCCAGAAAAAAGGAACTGTGTTTCCTACTTATATGGACCATATCTCATTCAACTCTGTTTATGAAACTGATACAAACCACAGCTTCTCTTACATAGATGCACTTTAGTTAATAGTGAAAAACGTGTTGGGTTTGTGAACTGTGTAAATTCATTTGAGCCGAAAATTCACTGCCTTTACCAGAAATGAACTCTTGCATGTAGGAAAACACAGATCATTTGGTTTAACTCAATTCCTGAAGAGAAATTCAGAAGAGTCTTCTCATCCATGAAACACAGTCTGTTTTAATGCAAGAAGCATGCTCTTCTTTCCAGCCTCTGCAATACAGCAAGGAACATGAGCATGCACAGAAAAAAAGAACTGTGTTTCCTACTCATACGGACCATATCTAGTTCAACTCTGATAATGAAACTGATACAAACCACAGCATCTCTTACATAGATGCTCTTTAGTTAATAATGATAATCTAATAGGATTTGTGAACTGTGTAAATTCATTTGAGCCAAAAATTAACAGGGTTTACCGGAAATCAACTTTTGCTTGTAGGAAGACACAGAGCATGGAGTTTAACTCTGATTCTAAAGGGAAGTTCAGAAAAGTGTTCTCATCCATGAAACACAGTCTCTTTTAACGCAAGAAGCATGCTCTTCTTTCCAGCATCTACAATACAGCAAGGAAGATGACAATGTCCAGAAAAAAAGTACTAGGTTTACTACTCACACGGACCATATATAGTTCAACACTGCTTATGAAACTGATACAAACCACATCATCTCTTACATAGATGCTCTTTAGTTAATACTGAAAATCTTATAGAATTCATGAACTCTGTAAATTCATTTGAGCCGAAAAATAACTGGGTTTACCGGAAATGAACTCTTGCTTGTGGGAAGACACAGAGCATGGCGTTAAACTCCAATTCTAAAGGGAAATTCAGAAAACTGTTCTCATCAATGAAACACAGTCTGTTTTAATGCAATAAGTATGCTCTTCTTTCCAGCATCTGCAATACAGCATGATACATGAGCATGGCCAGAATAAAAGAACTGTGTTTCCTACTCATACGGACCATATCTAGTTCAACTCTGATTATGAAACTGATACAAACCACAGCATCTCTTAATTAGATAATCTTTAGTAAATAGTGAAAAACTTGTTGGATGTGGGAACTGTTTAAATTCATTTGAACCGCAAATTCACTGCCTTTACCAGAAATGAACTCTTCCTTGTAGTAAAACACAGATCATTTGGGTTAACTCAATTTCTGAAGGGAAATTCAGAAGAGTGATCTCATCCATGAAACACAGTCTGTTTTAACGCTAGAAGCATGCTCTTCTTTCCAGCATCTGCAATACAGCTAGAAACATGAGCATGGCAAGAAAAAAAGAACTGTGTTTCCTACTCATACTGTCCATATCTAGTTCAACTCTGTTAATGAAACTGATACAAACCACAGCAATCCTTAATTAGATACTCTTTAGTTAATAGTGAAAATCGTATTGGTTTCGTGAACTGTGTAAATTCATTTGAGCTGAAAAATAACTGGGTTTACCGGAAATGAACTCTTGCTTGTAGGAACACACAGAGCATGGCGTTTAACTCCGATTCTAAAGGGAAATTGAGAAAAGTGTTCTCATCAATGACACCCATCTGTTGTAATGCAAGAAGCATGCTCATCTTCCCAACATCTGCAAAACAGCAAGGAACATGAGCATGGCAAGAAAAACAGAACTGTGTTTCCTACTCATACTGTCCATATCTAGTTCAACTCTGTTAATGAAACTGATACAAACCACAGCATCTCTTAATTAGATAATCTTTAGTTAATAGTGAAAAACTTGTTGGATGTGGGAACTGTGTAAATTCATTTGAACGGCAAATTCACTGCCTTTACCAGAAATGAACTCTTCCTTGTAGTAAAACACAGATCATTTGGGTTAACTCAATTTCTGAAGGGACATTCAGAAGAGTGATCTCATCCATGAAACACAGTCTGTTTTAACGCTAGAAGCATGCTCTTCTTTCCAGCATCTGCAATACAGCTAGAAATATCAGCATGGCAAGAAAAAAAGAACTGTGTTTCCTACTCATACTGTCCATATCTAGTTCAATTCTGTTAATGAAACTGATACAAACCACAGCATCTCTTAATTAGATACTCTTTAGTTAATAGTGAAAATCGTATTGGTTTCGTGAACTGTGTAAATTCATTTGAGCCGAAAAATAGCTGGGTTTACCGGAAATGAACTCTTGCTTGTAGGAACACACAGAGCATGGCGTTTAACTCCGATTCTAAAGGGAAATTGAGAAAAGTGTTCTCATCAATGACACCCATCTCTTGTAATGCAAGAAGCATGCTCTTCTTCCCAGCATCTGCAATACAGCAGGAAACATAAGCATGGCCAGAAAAAAGGAACTGTGTTTCCTACTTATATGGACCATATCTCATTCAACTCTGTTTATGAAACTGATACAAACCACAGCTTCTCTTACATAGATGCACTTTAGTTAATAGTGAAAAACGTGTTGGGTTTGTGAACTGTGTAAATTCATTTGAGCCGAAAATTCACTGCCTTTACCAGAAATGAACTCTTGCATGTAGGAAAACACAGATCATTTGGTTTAACTCAATTCCTGAAGAGAAATTCAGAAGAGTGTTCTCATCCATGAAACACAGTCTGTTTTAACGCTAGAAGCATGCTATTCTTTCCAGCATCTGCAACACAGCTAGAAACATGAGCATGGCAAGAAAAAAAGAACTGTGTTTCCTAGTCATACGGACCATATCTAGTTCAACTCTGCTTATAAAACTGATACAAACCACAGCATCTCTTACATAGATGCTCTTTAGTTAATAGTGAAAATCATATTGGTTTCGTGAACTGTGTAAATTCATTTGAGCCGAAAAATATCTGGGTTTACCGGAAATGAACTCTTGCTTGTAGGAAGACACAGATCCTTTGGTTAAACTCAGTTTCTGAATGGAAATTCAGAGCAGTGTTCTCATCCATGCAACACACTCCGTTTTATTGGAAGAAGCATGCTCTTCTTTTCAGCGTCTGCAATACAGCAAGGAATATGAGCATGCCCAGAAAAAAAGAACTGTGTTTCCTACTCATAAGGACCATGTCTAGTTCAACACTGCTTATGAAACTGATTCAAACCACATCATCTCTTACATAGATGCTCTTTAGTTAATAGTGAAAATCATATTGGTTTCGTGAACTGTGTAAATTCATTTGAGCCAAAAATTAACAGGGTTTACCGGAAATCAACTTTTGCTTGTAGGAAGACACAGAGCATGGAGTTTATCTCTGATTCTAAAGGGAAGTTCAGAAAAGTGTTCTCATCCATGAAACACAGTCTCTTTTAACGCAAGAAGCATGCTCTTCTTTCCAGCATCTACAATACAGCAAGGAAGATGACAATGTCCAGAAAAAAAGTACTAGGTTTACTACTCATACGGACCATATATAGTTCAACACTGCTTATGAAACTGATACTAACCACACCATCTCTTACATAGATGCTCTTTTGTTAATAGTGAAAATCGTGTTGGTTTCCTGAACTGTGTAAATTCATTTGGTGCCGAAAATTCACTGCAATTACCAGAAATGAACTCTTGCTTGTAGGACGACATAGAGCATGGAGTTTAACTCCGATTCTAAATGGAAATTCAGACGAGTGTTCTCATCCATGAAACACAGTCTGTTTTAATGCAAGTAGGATGCTCTTCTTTCCAGCATCTGCAATACAGCAAGGAACATGAGCATGGCAAGAAAAAAAGAACTGTGTTTCCTACTCATACTGTCCATATCTAGTACAACTCTGTTAATGAAACTGATACAAACCACAGCATCTCTTAATTAGATACTCTTTAGTTAATAGTGAAAATCATATTGGTTTCGTGAACTGTGTAAATTCATTTGAGCCAAAAATTAACTGGGTTTACCGGAAATGAACTCTTGCTTGTGGGAAGACACAGAGCATGGCGTTAAACTCCAATTCTAAAGGGATATTCAGAAAACTGTTCTCATCAATGAAACACAGTCTGTTTTAATGCAATATGTATGCTCTTCTTTCCTGCATCTGCAATACAGCATGATACATGAGCATGGCCAGAATAAAAGAATTGTGTTTCCTGCTCATATGGACCATATCTCGTTCAACTCTGGTTATGAAACTGATACAAACCACAGCATCTCTTACATAGATGCTCTTTAGTTAATAGTGAAAATCGTGTTGGTTTCGTGAACTGTCTAAATTCATTTGGCGCCTAAAATTTACTGCGTTTACCAGAAATGAACTCTTGCTTGTAGGACGACATAGAGCAAGGAGTTCAACTCTGATTTTAAATGGAAATTCAGAAGAGTCTTCTCATCCATGAAACACAGTCTGTTTTAATGCAAGAAGCATGCTCTTCTTTCCAGCCTCTGCAATACAGCAAGGAACATGAGCATGCACAGAAAAAAAGAACTGTGTTTCCTACTCATACGGACCATATCCAGTTCAACTCTGATTATGAAACTGATACAAACCACAGCATCTCTTACATAGATGCTCTTTAGTTAATAATGATAATCTAATAGGATTTGTGAACTGTGTAAATTCATTTGAGCCAAAAATTAACAGGGTTTACCGGAAATCAACTTTTGCTTGTAGGAAGACACAGAGCAAGGAGTTTATCTCTGATTCTAAAGGGAAGTTCAGAAAAGTGTTCTCATCAATGAAACACAGTCTGTTTTAATGCAATAAGTATGCTCTTCTTTCCAGCATCTGCAATACAGCATGATACATGAGCATGGCCAGAATAAAAGAACTGTGTTTCCTACTCATACGGACCATATCTAGTTCAACTCTGATTATGAAACTGATACAAACCACAGCATCTCTTAATTAGATAATCTTTAGTAAATAGTGAAAAACTTGTTGGATGTGGGAACTGTTTAAATTCATTTGAACCGCAAATTCACTGCCTTTACCAGAAATGAACTCTTCCTTGTAGTAAAACACAGATCATTTGGGTTAACTCAATTTCTGAAGGGAAATTCAGAAGAGTGATCTCATCCATGAAACACAGTCTGTTTTAACGCTAGAAGCATGCTCTTCTTTCCAGCATCTGCAATACAGCTAGAAACATGAGCATGGCAAGAAAAAAAGAACTGTGTTCCCTACTCATACTGTCCATATCTAGTTCAACTCTGTTAATGAAACTGATACAAACCACAGCAATCCTTAATTAGATACTCTTTAGTTAATAGTGAAAATCGTATTGGTTTCGTGAACTGTGTAAATTCATTTGAGCCGAAAAATAACTGGGTTTACCGGAAATGAACTCTTGCTTGTAGGAACACACAGAGCATGGCGTTTAACTCCGATTCTAAAGGGAAATTGAGAAAAGTGTTCTCATCAATGACACCCATCTGTTGTAATGCAAGAAGCATGCTCATCTTCCCAACATCTGCAAAACAGCAAGGAACATGAGCATGGCAAGAAAAACAGAACTGTGTTTCCTACTCATACTGTCCATATCTAGTTCAACTCTGTTAATGAAACTGATACAAACCACAGCATCTCTTAATTAGATAATCTTTAGTTAATAGTGAAAAACTTGTTGGATGTGGGAACTGTGTAAATTCATTTGAACGGCAAATTCACTGCCCTTACCAGAAATGAACACTTCCTTGTAGTAAAACACAGATCATTTGGGTTAACTCAATTTCTGAAGGGACATTCAGAAGAGTGATCTCATCCATGAAACACAGTCTGTTTTAACGCTAGAAGCATGCTCTTCTTTCCAGCATCTGCAATACAGCTAGAAATATCAGCATGGCAAGAAAAAAAGAACTGTGTTTCCTACTCATACTGTCCATATCTAGTTCAATTCTGTTAATGAAACTGATACAAACCACAGCATCTCTTAATTAGATACTCTTTAGTTAATAGTGAAAATCGTATTGGTTTCGTGAACTGTGTAAATTCATTTGAGCCGAAAAATAACTGGGTTTACCGGAAATGAACTCTTGCTTGTAGGAACACACAGAGCATGGCGTTTAACTCCGATTCTAAAGGGAAATTGAGAAAAGTGTTCTCATCAATGACACCCATCTCTTGTAATGCAAGAAGCATGCTCTTCTTCCCAGCATCTGCAATACAGCAGGAAACATAAGCATGGCAAGAAAAAAGGAACTGTGTTTCCTACTTATATGGACCATATCTCATTCAACTCTGTTTATGAAACTGATACAAACCACAGCTTCTCTTACATAGATGCACTTTAGTTAATAGTGAAAAACGTGTTGGGTTTGTGAACTGTGTAAATTCATTTGAGCCGAAAATTCACTGCCTTTACCAGAAATGAACTCTTGCATGTAGGAAAACACAGATCATTTGGTTTAACTCAATTCCTGAAGAGAAATTCAGAAGAGTGTTCTCATCCATGAAACACAGTCTGTTTTAACGCTAGAAGCATGCTATTCTTTCCAGCATCTGCAACACAGCTAGAAACATGAGCATGGCAAGAAAAAAAAAACTGTGTTTCCTAGTCATACGGACCATATCTAGTTCAACTCTGCTTATAAAACTGATACAAACCACAGCATCTCTTACATAGATGCTCTTTAGTTAATAGTGAAAATCATATTGGTTTCGTGAACTGTGTAAATTCATTTGAGCCGAAAAATATCTGGGTTTACCGGAAATGAACTCTTGCTTGTAGGAAGACACAGATCCTTTGGTTAAACTCAGTTTCTGAATGGAAATTCAGAGCAGTGTTCTCATCCATGCAACACACTCCGTTTTATTGGAAGAAGCATGCTCTTCTTTTCAGCGTCTGCAATACAGCAAGGAATATGAGCATGCCCAGAAAAAAAGAACTGTGTTTCCTACTCATAAGGACCATGTCTAGTTCAACACTGCTTATGAAACTGATTCAAACCACATCATCTCTTACATAGATGCTCTTTAGTTAATAGTGAAAATCATATTGGTTTCGTGAACTGTGTAAATTCATTTGAGCCAAAAATTAACAGGGTTTACCGGAAATCAACTTTTGCTTGTAGGAAGACACAGAGCATGGAGTTCATCTCCGATTCTAAAGGGAAGTTCAGAAAAGTGTTCTCATCCATGAAACACAGTCTCTTTTAACGCAAGAAGTATGCTCTTCTTTCCAGCATCTACAATACAGCAAGGAAGATGACAATGTCCAGAAAAAAAGTACTAGGTTTACTACTCATATGGACCATATATAGTTCAACACTGCTTATGAAACTGATACTAACCACACCATCTCTTACATAGATGCTCTTTTGTTAATAGTGAAAATCGTGTTGGTTTCCTGAACTGTGTAAATTCATTTGGTGCCGAAAATTCACTGCAATTACCAGAAATGAACTCTTGCTTGTAGGACGACATAGAGCATGGAGTTTAACTCCGATTCTAAATGGAAATTCAGACGAGTGTTCTCATCCATGAAACACAGTCTGTTTTAATGCAAGTAGGATGCTCTTCTTTCCAGCATCTGCAATACAGCAAGGAACATGAGCATGGCAAGAAAAAAAGAACTGTGTTTCCTACTCATACTGTCCATATCTAGTACAACTCTGTTAATGAAACTGATACAAACCACAGCATCTCTTAATTAGATACTCTTTAGTTAATAGTGAAAATCATATTGGTTTCGTGAACTGTGTAAATTCATTTGAGCCAAAAATTAACTGGGTTTACCGGAAATGAACTCTTCCTTGTGGGAAGACACAGAGCATGGCGTTAAACTCCAATTCTAAAGGGATATTCAGAAAACTGTTCTCATCAATGAAACACAGTCTGTTTTAATGCAATATGTATGCTCTTCTTTCCTGCATCTGCAATACAGCATGATACATGAGCATGGCCAGAATAAAAGAATTGTGTTTCCTGCTCATATGGACCATATCTCGTTCAACTCTGGTTATGAAACTGATACAAACCACAGCATCTCTTACATAGATGCTCTTTAGTTAATAGTGAAAATCGTGTTGGTTTCGTGAACTGTCTAAATTCATTTGGCGCCTAAAATTTACTGCGTTTACCAGAAAAGAACTCTTGCTTGTAGGACGACATAGAGCAAGGAGTTCAACTCTGATTTTAAATGGAAATTCAGAAGAGTCTTCTCATCCATGAAACACAGTCTGTTTTAATGCAAGAAGCATGCTCTTCTTTCCAGCCTCTGCAATACAGCAAGGAACATGAGCATGCACAGAAAAAAAGAACTGTGTTTCCTACTCATACGGACCATATCTAGTTCAACTCTGATTATGAAACTGATACAAACCACAGCATCTCTTACATAGATGCTCTTTAGTTAATAATGATAATCTAATAGGATTTGTGAACTGTGTAAATTCATTTGAGCCAAAAATTAACAGGGTTTACCGGAAATCAACTTTTGCTTGTAGGAAGACACAGAGCATGGAGTTTATCTCTGATTCTAAAGGGAAGTTCAGAAAAGTGTTCTCATCCATGAAACACAGTCTCTTTTAACGCAGGAAGCATGCTCTTCTTTCCAGCATCTACAATACAGCAAGGAAGGTGACACTGTCCAGAAAAAAAGTACTAGGTTTACTACTCACACGGACCATATATAGTTCAACACTGCTTATGAAACTGATACAAACCACATCATCTCTTACATAGATGCTCTTTAGTTAATACTGAAAATCTTATAGAATTCATGAACTCTGTAAATTCATTTGAGCCGAAAAATAACTGGGTTTACCGGAAATGAACTCTTGCTTGTGGGAAGACACAGAGCATGGCGTTAAACTCCAATTCTAAAGGGAAATTCAGAAAACTGTTCTCATCAATGAAACACAGTCTGTTTTAATGCAATAAGTATGCTCTTCTTTCCAGCATCTGCAATACAGCATGATACATGAGCATGGCCAGAATAAAAGAACTGTGTTTCCTACTCATACGGACCATATCTAGTTCAACTCTGATTATGAAACTGATACAAACCACAGCATCTCTTAATTAGATAATCTTTATTAAATAGTGAAAAACTTGTTGGATGTGGGAACTGTTTAAATTCATTTGAACGGCAAATTCACTGCCTTTACCAGAAATGAACTCTTCCTTGTAGTAAAACACAGATCATTTGGGTTAACTCAATTTCTGAAGGGAAATTCAGAAGAGTGATCTCATCCATGAAACACAGTCTGTTTTAACGCTAGAAGCATGCTCTTCTTTCCAGCATCTGCAATACAGCTAGAAACATGAGCATGGCAAGAAAAAAAGAACTGTGTTTCCTACTCATACTGTCCATATCTAGTTCAACTCTGTTAATGAAACTGATACAAACCACAGCAATCCTTAATTAGATACTCTTTAGTTAATAGTGAAAATCGTATTGGTTTCGTGAACTGTGTAAATTCATTTGAGCCGAAAAATAACTGGGTTTACCGGAAATGAACTCTTGCTTGTAGGAACACACAGAGCATGGCGTTTAACTCCGATTCTAAAGGGAAACTGAGAAAAGTGTTCTCTTCAATGACACCCATCTGTTGTAATGCAAGAAGCATGCTCATCTTCCCAACATCTGCAAAACAGCAAGGAACATGAGCATGGCAAGAAAAACAGAACTGTGTTTCCTACTCATACTGTCCATATCTAGTTCAACTCTGTTAATGAAACTGATACAAACCACAGCATCTCTTAATTAGATAATCTTTAGTTAATAGTGAAAAACTTGTTGGATGTGGGAACTGTGTAAATTCATTTGAACGGCAAATTCACTGCCTTTACCAGAAATGAACTCTTCCTTGTAGTAAAACACAGATCATTTGGGTTAACTCAATTTCTGAAGGGACATTCAGAAGAGTGATCTCATCCATGAAACACAGTCTGTTTTAACGCTAGAAGCATGCTCTTCTTTCCAGCATCTGCAATACAGCTAGAAATATCAGCATGGCAAGAAAAAAAGAACTGTGTTTCCTACTCATACTGTCCATATCTAGTTCAATTCTGTTAATGAAACTGATACAAACCACAGCATCTCTTAATTAGATACTCTTTAGTTAATAGTGAAAATCGTATTGGTTTCGTGAACTGTGTAAATTCATTTGAGCCGAAAAATAACTGGGTTTACCGGAAATGAACTCTTGCTTGTAGGAACACACAGAGCATGGCGTTTAACTCCGATTCTAAAGGGAAATTGAGAAAAGTGTTCTCATCAATGACACCCATCTCTTGTAATGCAAGAAGCATGCTCTTCTTCCCAGCATCTGCAATACAGCAGGAAACATAAGCATGGCCAGAAAAAAGGAACTGTGTTTCCTACTTATATGGACCATATCTCATTCAACTCTGTTTATGAAACTGATACAAACCACAGCTTCTCTTACATAGATGCACTTTAGTTAATAGTGAAAAACGTGTTGGGTTTGTGAACTGTGTAAATTCATTTGAGCCGAAAATTCACTGCCTTTACCAGAAATGAACTCTTGCATGTAGGAAAACACAGATCATTTGGTTTAACTCAATTCCTGAAGAGAAATTCAGAAGAGTGTTCTCATCCATGAAACACAGTCTGTTTTAACGCTAGAAGCATGCTCCTCTTTCCAGCATCTGCAACACAGCTAGAAACATGAGCATGGCAAGAAAAAAAGAACTGTGTTTCCTAGTCATACGGACCATATCTAGTTCAACTCTGCTTATAAAACTGATACAAACCACAGCATCTCTTACATAGATGCTCTTTAGTTAATAGTGAAAATCATATTGGTTTCGTGAACTGTGTAAATTCATTTGAGCCGAAAAATAACTGGGTTTACCGGAAATGAACTCTTGCTTGTAGGAAGACACAGATCCTTTGGTTAAACTCAGTTTCTGAAGGGAAATTCAGAGCAGTGTTCTCATCCATGCAACACACTCCGTTTTATTGGAAGAAGCATGCTCTTCTTTTCAGCGTCTGCAATACAGCAAGGAATATGAGCATGCCCAGAAAAAAAGAACTGTGTTTCCTACTCATACGGACCATGTCTAGTTCAACACTGCTTATGAAACTGATTCAAACCACATCATCTCTTACATAGATGCTCTTTAGTTAATAGTGAAAATCATATTGGTTTCGTGAACTGTGTAAATTCATTTGAGCCAAAAATTAACAGGGTTTACCGGAAATCAACTTTTGCTTGTAGGAAGACACAGAGCATGGAGTTCATCTCCGATTCTAAAGGGAAGTTCAGAAAAGTGTTCTCATCCATGAAACACAGTCTCTTTTAACGCAAGAAGCATGCTCTTCTTTCCAGTATCTACAATACAGCAAGGAAGATGACAATGTCCAGAAAAAAAGTACTAGGTTTACTACTCATACGGACCATATATAGTTCAACACTGCTTATGAAACTGATACTAACCACACCATCTCTTACATAGATGCTCTTTTGTTAATAGTGAAAATCGTGTTGGTTTCCTGAACTGTGTAAATTCATTTGGTGCCGAAAATTCACTGCAATTACCAGAAATGAACTCTTGCTTGTAGGACGACATAGAGCATGGAGTTTAACTCCGATTCTAAATGGAAATTCAGACGAGTGTTCTCATCCATGAAACACAGTCTGTTTTAATGCAAGTAGGATGCTCTTCTTTCCAGCATCTGCAATACAGCAAGGAACATGAGCATGGCAAGAAAAAAAGAACTGTGTTTCCTACTCATACTGTCCATATCTAGTACAACTCTGTTAATGAAACTGATACAAACCACAGCATCTCTTAATTAGATACTCTTTAGTTAATAGTGAAAATCATATTGGTTTCGTGAACTGTGTAAATTCATTTGAGCCAAAAATTAACTGGGTTTACCGGAAATGAACTCTTGCTTGTGGGAAGACACAGAGCATGGCGTTAAACTCCAATTCTAAAGGGATATTCAGAAAACTGTTCTCATCAATGAAACACAGTCTGTTTTAATGCAATATGTATGCTCTTCTTTCCTGCATCTGCAATACAGCATGATACATGAGCATGGCCAGAATAAAAGAATTGTGTTTCCTGCTCATATGGACCATATCTCGTTCAACTCTGCTTATGAAACTGATACAAACCACAGCATCTCTTACATAGATGCTCTTTAGTTAATAGTGAAAATCGTGTTGGTTTCGTGAACTGTCTAAATTCATTTGGCGCCTAAAATTTACTGCGTTTACCAGAAATGAACTCTTGCTTGTAGGACGACATAGAGCAAGGAGTTCAACTCTGATTTTAAATGGAAATTCAGAAGAGTCTTCTCATCCATGAAACACAGTCTGTTTTAATGCAAGAAGCATGCTCTTCTTTCCAGCCTCTGCAATACAGCAAGGAACATGAGCATGCACAGAAAAAAAGAACTGTGTTTCCTACTCATACGGACCATATATAGTTCAACTCTGATTATGAAACTGATACAAACCACAGCATCTCTTACATAGATGCTCTTTAGTTAATAATGATAATCTAATAGGATTTGTGAACTGTGTAAATTCATTTGTGCCGAAAAATAACTGGGTTTACCGGAAATGAACTCTAGCTTGCAGCAAGACACAGAGCATGGCATTAAACACCGATTCTCAAGGGAAACTCATTAAAGTGTTCTCATCAATGAAACACAGTCTTGTTTAATGCAAGAAGCATGCTCTTCTTTCCAGCATCTGCAATACAGCAAAAAACATGAGCATGGCCAGAAAAAAAGAACTGTGTTTCCTAATCATACAAACAATATCTCGTTCTACTCTGCTTATGAAACTGATTCAAACCACAGCATCTCTTACATAGATGCTATTTAGTTAATAGGGAAAATCTTGTTGGTTACGTGAACTGTGTAAATTCATTTGGCGCCGAAAATTCACTGGGTTTACCAGAAATGAACTCTTGCTTGTAGGACGACATAGAGCATGGAGTTTAACTCCGATTCTAAATGGAATTTTAGAAGTGTGTTCTCATCCATGAAACACAGTCTGTTTTAACGCAAGAAGAATGCTATTCTTTCCAGCATCTGCAATACAGCAAGGAACATCAGCATGCCCAGAAAAAAAGAACTGTGTTTCCTACTCATAGGGACCATATCTAGCTCAACTCTGCTTATGAAACTGATAGAAACCACAGCATCTCTTAATTAGATACTCTTTAGTTAATAGTGAAAAACTTGTTGGATGTGGGAACTGTGTAAATTCATTTGAACCGCAAATTCACTGCCTTTACCAGAAATGAACTCTTCCTTGTAGTAAAACACAGATCATTTGGGTTAACTCAATTTCTGAAGGGAAATTCAGAAGAGTGATCTCAACCATGAAACACAGTCTGTTTTAACGCTAGAAGCATGCTCTTCTTTCCAGCATCTGCAATACAGCTAGAAACATGAGCATGGCAAGAAAAAAAGAACTTTGTTTCCTATTCATACTGTCCTTATCTAGTTCAACTCTGTTAATGAAACTGACACAAACCACAGCATCTCTTAATTATATACTCTTTAGTTAATAGTGAAAATCGTATTGGTTTTGTGAACTGTGTAAATTCATTTGAGCCGAAAAATAACTGGGTTTACCGGAAATGAACTCTTGCTTGTAGGAACACACAGAGCATGGCGTTTAACTCCGATTCTAAAGGGAAATGGAGAAAAGTGTTCTCATCAATGACACCCATCTGTTGTAATGCAAGAAGCATGCTCTTCTTCCCAGCATCTGCAATACAGCAGGAAACATGTGCATGGCAAGAAAAAAAGAACTGTGTTTCCTAATCATACGGACCATATCTAGTTCAACTCTGCTTATAAAACTGATACAAACCACAGCATCTCTTACATAGATGCTCTTTAGTTAATAGTGAAAATCATATTGGTTTCGTGAACTGTGTAAATTCATTTGAGCCAAAAAATAATGGGGTTTACCAGAAATGAACTCTTGCTTGTAGGAAGACACAGATGCTTTGGTTAAACTCAGTTTCTGAAGGGAAATTCAGAGCAGTGTTCTCCTCCATGCAACACACTCCGTTTTATTGGAAGAAGCATGCTCTTCTGTTCAGCATCTGCAATACAGCAAGGAATATGAGCATGCCCAGAAAAAAAGAACTGTGTTTCCTACTCATATGGACCATGTCTAGTTCAACACTGCTTATGAAACTGATTCAAACCACATCATCTCTTACATAGATGCTCTTTAGTTAATAGTGAAAATCGTATTGGTTTCGTGAACTGTGTAAATTCATTTGAGCCAAAAATTAACAGGGTTTACCGGAAATCAACTCTTGCTTGTAGGAAGACACAGAGCATGGAGTTTATCTCCGATTCTAAAGGGAAGTTTAGAAACGTGTTCTCATCCATGAAACACAGTCTGTTTTAACACAAGAAGCATGCTCTTCTTTCCAGCATCTACAATACAACAAGGAAGATGACAATGTCCAGAAAAAAAGTACTAGGTTTCCTACTCATACAGACCATATCTAGTTCAACACTGCTTATGAAAATGATACAAACCACATCATCTCTTACATAGATGCTCTTTAGTTAATACTGAAAATCTTATAGAATTCATGAACTGTGTAAATTCATTTGAGCCGAAAAATAACTGGGTTTACCGGAAATGAACTCTTGCTTGTGGGAAGACAGAGATCATGGCATTAAACTCCAATTCTAAAGGGAAATTCAGAAAACTGTTCTCATCAATGAAACACAGTCTGTTTTAATGCAAGGAGCATGCTCTTCTTTCCAGCATCTGCAATACAGCAAAAAACATGAGCATGGCCAGAAAAAAAGAACTGTGTTTCCTAATCATACAAACAATATCTCGTTCTACTCTGCTTATGAAACTGATACAAACCACAGCATCTCTTACATAGATGCACTATAGTTAATAATGATAATCTACTAGGATTTGTGAACTGTGTAAATTCATTTGAGCCAAAAATTAACAGGGTTTACCGGAAATCAACTCTTGCTTGTAGGAAGACACAGAGCATGGAGTTTATCTCCGATTCTAAAGGGAAGTTGAGAAAAGTGTTCTCATCCATGAAACACAGTCTGTTTTAACGCAAGAAGCATGCTCTTCTTTCCAGTGTCTGCAATACAGCAAGGAACATGAGCATGCCCAGAAAAAAAGAACTGTGTTTCCTACTCATACGGACCATATCTAGATCAACTCTGTTAATGAAACTGATACAAACCACAGCATCTCTTAATTAGATACTCTTTAGTTAATAGTGAAAAACTTGTTGGATGTGGGAACTGTGTAAATTAATTTGAACCGCAAATTCACTGCCTTTACCAGAAATGAACTCTTCCTTGTAGTAAAACACAGATCATTTGGGTTAACTCAATTTCTGAAGGGAAATTCAGAAGAGTGATCTCATCCATGAAACAGTCTGTTTTAACGCTAGAAGCATGCTCTTCTTTCCAGCATCTGCAGTACAGCTAGAAACATGAGCATGGCAAGAAAAAAAGAACTGTGTTTCCTACTCATAGTGTCCATATCTAGTTAACTCTGTTAATGAAACTGATACAAACCACAGCATCTCTTAATTAGATACTCTTTAGTTAATAGTGAAAATCGTATTGGTTTCGTGAACTGTGTAAATTCATTTGAGCCGAAAAATAACTGGGTTTACCGGAAATGAACTCTTGCTTGTAGGAACACACAGAGCATGGCGTTTAACTCCGATTCTAAAGGGAAATTGAGAATAGTGTTCTCATCAATGACACCCATCTGTTGTAATGCAAGAAGCATGCTCTTCTTCCCAGCATCTGCAATACAGCAGGAAACATAAGCATGGCCAGAAAAAAGGAACTGTGTTTCCTAATTATATGGACCATATCTCATTCAACTCTGTTTATGAAACTGATACAAACCACAGCTTCTCTTACATAGATGCACTTTAGTTAATAGTGAAAATCGTGTTGGGTTTGTGAACTGTGTAAATTCATTTGAGCCGAAAATTCACTGCCTTTACCAGAAATGAACTCTTCCTTGTAGTAAAACACAGATCATTTGGGTTAACTCAATTTCTGAAGGGAAATTCAGAAGAGTGATCTCATCCATGAAACACAGTCTGTTTTAACGCTAGAAGCATGCTCTTCTTTCCAGCATCTGCAACACAGCTAGAAACATGAGCATGGCAAGAAAAAAAGAACTGTGTTTCCTAGTCATACGGACCATATCTAGTTCAACTCTGCTTATAAAACTGATACAAACCACAGCATCTCTTACATAGATGCTCTTTAGTTAATAGTGAAAATCATATTGGTTTCGTGAACTGTGTAAATTCATTTGAGCCGAAAAATAACTGGGTTTACCGGAAATGAACTCTTGCTTGTAGGAAGACACAGATCCTTTGGTTAAACTCAGTTTCTGAAGGGAAATTCAGAGCAGTGTTCTCATCCATGCAACACACTCCGTTTTATTGGAAGAAGCATGCTCTTCTTTTCAGCGTCTGCAATACAGCAAGGAATATGAGCATGCCCAGAAAAAAAGAACTGTGTTTCCTACTCATACGGACCATGTCTAGTTCAACACTGCTTATGAAACTGATTCAAACCACATCATCTCTTACATAGATGCTCTTTAGTTAATAGTGAAAATCATATTGGTTTCGTGAACTGTGTAAATTCATTTGAGCCAAAAATTAACAGGGTTTACCGGAAATCAACTTTTGCTTGTAGGAAGACACAGAGCATGGAGTTCATCTCCGATTCTAAAGGGAAGTTCAGAAAAGTGTTCTCATCCATGAAACACAGTCTCTTTTAACGCAAGAAGCATGCTCTTCTTTCCAGTATCTACAATACAGCAAGGAAGATGACAATGTCCAGAAAAAAAGTACTAGGTTTACTACTCATACGGACCATATATAGTTCAACACTGCTTATGAAACTGATACTAACCACACCATCTCTTACATAGATGCTCTTTTGTTAATAGTGAAAATCGTGTTGGTTTCCTGAACTGTGTAAATTCATTTGGTGTCGAAAATTCACTGCAATTACCAGAAATGAACTCTTGCTTGTAGGACGACATAGAGCATGGAGTTTAACTCCGATTCTAAATGGAAATTCAGACGAGTGTTCTCATCCATGAAACACAGTCTGTTTTAATGCAAGTAGGATGCTCTTCTTTCCAGCATCTGCAATACAGCAAGGAACATGAGCATGGCAAGAAAAAAAGAACTGTGTTTCCTACTCATACTGTCCATATCTAGTACAACTCTGTTAATGAAACTGATACAAACCACAGCATCTCTTAATTAGATACTCTTTAGTTAATAGTGAAAATCATATTGGTTTCGTGAACTGTGTAAATTCATTTGAGCCAAAAATTAACTGGGTTTACCGGAAATGAACTCTTGCTTGTGGGAAGACACAGAGCATGGCGTTAAACTCCAATTCTAAAGGGATATTCAGAAAACTGTTCTCATCAATGAAACACAGTCTGTTTTAATGCAATATGTATGCTCTTCTTTCCTGCATCTGCAATACAGCATGATACATGAGCATGGCCAGAATAAAAGAATTGTGTTTCCTGCTCATATGGACCATATCTCGTTCAACTCTGCTTATGAAACTGATACAAACCACAGCATCTCTTACATAGATGCTCTTTAGTTAATAGTGAAAATCGTGTTGGTTTCGTGAACTGTCTAAATTCATTTGGCGCCTAAAATTTACTGCGTTTACCAGAAATGAACTCTTGCTTGTAGGACGACATAGAGCAAGGAGTTCAACTCTGATTTTAAATGGAAATTCAGAAGAGTCTTCTCATCCATGAAACACAGTCTGTTTTAATGCAAGAAGCATGCTCTTCTTTCCAGCCTCTGCAATACAGCAAGGAACATGAGCATGCACAGAAAAAAAGAACTGTGTTTCCTACTCATACGGACCATATATAGTTCAACTCTGATTATGAAACTGATACAAACCACAGCATCTCTTACATAGATGCTCTTTAGTTAATAATGATAATCTAATAGGATTTGTGAACTGTGTAAATTCATTTGTGCCGAAAAATAACTGGGTTTACCGGAAATGAACTCTAGCTTGCAGCAAGACACAGAGCATGGCATTAAACACCGATTCTCAAGGGAAACTCATTAAAGTGTTCTCATCAATGAAACACAGTCTTGTTTAATGCAAGAAGCATGCTCTTCTTTCCAGCATCTGCAATACAGCAAAAAACATGAGCATGGCCAGAAAAAAAGAACTGTGTTTCCTAATCATACAAACAATATCTCGTTCTACTCTGCTTATGAAACTGATTCAAACCACAGCATCTCTTACATAGATGCTATTTAGTTAATAGGGAAAATCTTGTTGGTTACGTGAACTGTGTAAATTCATTTGGCGCCGAAAATTCACTGGGTTTACCAGAAATGAACTCTTGCTTGTAGGACGACATAGAGCATGGAGTTTAACTCCGATTCTAAATGGAATTTTAGAAGTGTGTTCTCATCCATGAAACACAGTCTGTTTTAACGCAAGAAGAATGCTATTCTTTCCAGCATCTGCAATACAGCAAGGAACATCAGCATGCCCAGAAAAAAAGAACTGTGTTTCCTACTCATAGGGACCATATCTAGCTCAACTCTGCTTATGAAACTGATAGAAACCACAGCATCTCTTAATTAGATACTCTTTAGTTAATAGTGAAAAACTTGTTGGATGTGGGAACTGTGTAAATTCATTTGAACCGCAAATTCACTGCCTTTACCAGAAATGAACTCTTCCTTGTAGTAAAACACAGATCATTTGGGTTAACTCAATTTCTGAAGGGAAATTCAGAAGAGTGATCTCATCCATGAAACACAGTCTGTTTTAACGCTAGAAGCATGCTCTTCTTTCCAGCATCTGCAATACAGCTAGAAACATGAGCATGGCAAGAAAAAAAGAACTTTGTTTCCTATTCATACTGTCCTTATCTAGTTCAACTCTGTTAATGAAACTGACACAAACCACAGCATCTCTTAATTATATACTCTTTAGTTAATAGTGAAAATCGTATTGGTTTTGTGAACTGTGTAAATTCATTTGAGCCGAAAAATAACTGGGTTTACCGGAAATGAACTCTTGCTTGTAGGAACACACAGAGCATGGCGTTTAACTCCGATTCTAAAGGGAAATGGAGAAAAGTGTTCTCATCAATGACACCCATCTGTTGTAATGCAAGAAGCATGCTCTTCTTCCCAGCATCTGCAATACAGCAGGAAACATGTGCATGGCAAGAAAAAAAGAACTGTGTTTCCTAATCATACGGACCATATCTAGTTCAACTCTGCTTATAAAACTGATACAAACCACAGCATCTCTTACATAGATGCTCTTTAGTTAATAGTGAAAATCATATTGGTTTCGTGAACTGTGTAAATTCATTTGAGCCAAAAAATAATGGGGTTTACCAGAAATGAACTCTTGCTTGTAGGAAGACACAGATGCTTTGGTTAAACTCAGTTTCTGAAGGGAAATTCAGAGCAGTGTTCTCCTCCATGCAACACACTCCGTTTTATTGGAAGAAGCATGCTCTTCTGTTCAGCATCTGCAATACAGCAAGGAATATGAGCATGCCCAGAAAAAAAGAACTGTGTTTCCTACTCATATGGACCATGTCTAGTTCAACACTGCTTATGAAACTGATTCAAACCACATCATCTCTTACATAGATGCTCTTTAGTTAATAGTGAAAATCGTATTGGTTTCGTGAACTGTGTAAATTCATTTGAGCCAAAAATTAACAGGGTTTACCGGAAATCAACTCTTGCTTGTAGGAAGACACAGAGCATGGAGTTTATCTCCGATTCTAAAGGGAAGTTTAGAAACGTGTTCTCATCCATGAAACACAGTCTGTTTTAACACAAGAAGCATGCTCTTCTTTCCAGCATCTACAATACAACAAGGAAGATGACAATGTCCAGAAAAAAAGTACTAGGTTTCCTACTCATACAGACCATATCTAGTTCAACACTGCTTATGAAAATGATACAAACCACATCATCTCTTACATAGATGCTCTTTAGTTAATACTGAAAATCTTATAGAATTCATGAACTGTGTAAATTCATTTGAGCCGAAAAATAACTGGGTTTACCGGAAATGAACTCTTGCTTGTGGGAAGACAGAGAGCATGGCATTAAACTCCAATTCTAAAGGGAAATTCAGAAAACTGTTCTCATCAATGAAACACAGTCTGTTTTAATGCAAGGAGCATGCTCTTCTTTCCAGCATCTGCAATACAGCAAAAAACATGAGCATGGCCAGAAAAAAAGAACTGTGTTTCCTAATCATACAAACAATATCTCGTTCTACTCTGCTTATGAAACTGATACAAACCACAGCATCTCTTACATAGATGCACTATAGTTAATAATGATAATCTACTAGGATTTGTGAACTGTGTAAATTCATTTGAGCCAAAAATTAACAGGGTTTACCGGAAATCAACTCTTGCTTGTAGGAAGACACAGAGCATGGAGTTTATCTCCGATTCTAAAGGGAAGTTGAGAAAAGTGTTCTCATCCATGAAACACAGTCTGTTTTAACGCAAGAAGCATGCTCTTCTTTCCAGTGTCTGCAATACAGCAAGGAACATGAGCATGCCCAGAAAAAAAGAACTGTGTTTCCTACTCATACGGACCATATCTAGATCAACTCTGTTAATGAAACTGATACAAACCACAGCATCTCTTAATTAGATACTCTTTAGTTAATAGTGAAAAACTTGTTGGATGTGGGAACTGTGTAAATTAATTTGAACCGCAAATTCACTGCCTTTACCAGAAATGAACTCTTCCTTGTAGTAAAACACAGATCATTTGGGTTAACTCAATTTCTGAAGGGAAATTCAGAAGAGTGATCTCATCCATGAAACAGTCTGTTTTAACGCTAGAAGCATGCTCTTCTTTCCTGCATCTGCAGTACAGCTAGAAACATGAGCATGGCAAGAAAAAAAGAACTGTGTTTCCTACTCATAGTGTCCATATCTAGTTAACTCTGTTAATGAAACTGATACAAACCACAGCATCTCTTAATTAGATACTCTTTAGTTAATAGTGAAAATCGTATTGGTTTCGTGAACTGTGTAAATTCATTTGAGCCGAAAAATAACTGGGTTTACCGGAAATGAACTCTTGCTTGTAGGAACACACAGAGCATGGCGTTTAACTCCGATTCTAAAGGGAAATTGAGAAAAGTGTTCTCATCAATGACACCCATCTGTTGTAATGCAAGAAGCATGCTCTTCTTCCCAGCATCTGCAATACAGCAGGAAACATAAGCATGGCCAGAAAAAAGGAACTGTGTTTCCTAATTATATGGACCATATCTCATTCAACTCTGTTTATGAAACTGATACAAACCACAGCTTCTCTTACATAGATGCACTTTAGTTAATAGTGAAAATCGTGTTGGGTTTGTGAACTGTGTAAATTCATTTGAGCCGAAAATTCACTGCCTTTACCAGAAATGAACTCTTGCATGTAGGAAAACACAGATCATTTGGTTTAACTCAATTCCTGAAGAGAAATTCAGAAGAGTGTTCTCATCCATGAAACACAGTCTGTTTTAACGCTAGAAGCATGCTCTTCTTTCCAGCATCTGCAATACAGCTAGAAACATGAGCATGGCAAGAAAAAAAGAACTTTGTTTCCTACTCATACGGACCATATATAGTTCAACACTGCTTATGAAACTGATACAAACCACATCATCTCTTACATAGATGCTCTTTAGTTAATACTGAAAATCTTATAGAATTCATGAACTCTGTAAATTCATTTGAGCCAAAAATTAACAGGGTTTACCGGAAATCAACTTTTGCTTGTAGGAAGACACAGAGCATGGAGTTTATCTCTGATTCTAAAGGGAAGTTCAGAAAAGTGTTCTCATCCATGAAACACAGTCTCTTTTAACGCAAGAAGCATGCTCTTCTTTCCAGCATCTACAATACAGCAAGGAAGATGACAATGTCCAGAAAAAAAGTACTAGGTTTACTACTCATACGGACCATATATAGTTCAACACTGCTTATGAAACTGATACAAACCACATCATCTCTTACATAGATGCTCTTTAGTTAATACTGAAAATCTTATAGAATTCATGAACTCTGTAAATTCATTTGAGCCGAAAAATAACTGGGTTTACCAGAAATGAACTCTTGCTTGTGGGAAGACACAGAGCATGGCGTTAAACTCCAATTCTAAAGGGAAATTCAGAAAACTGTTCTCATTAATGAAACACAGTCTGTTTTAATGCAATAAGTATGCTATTCTTTCCAGCATCTGCAATACAACATGATACATGAGCATGGCCAGAATAAAAGAACTGTGATTCCTGCTCATATGGACCATATCTCGTTCAACTCCTCTTATGAAACTGATACAAACCACAGCATCTCTTACATAGATGCTCTTTAGTTAATAGTGAAAATCGTGTTTGTTTCGTGAACTGTCTAAATTCATTTGGCGCCTAAAATTCACTGCGTTTACCAGAAATGAACTCTTGCTTGTAGGAACACACAGAGCATGGCGTTTAACTCCGATTCTAAAGGGAAATTGAGAAAAGTGTTCTCATCAATGACACCCATCTGATGTAATGCAAGAAGCATGCTCATCTTCCCAACATCTGCAAAACAGCAAGGAACATGAGCATGGCAAGAAAAACAGAACTGTGTTTCCTACTCATACTGTCCATATCTAGTTCAACTCTGTTAATGAAACTGATACAAACCACAGCATCTCTTAATTAGATAATCTTTAGTTAATAGTGAAAATCTTGTTGGATGTGGGAACTGTGTAAATTCATTTGAACGGCAAATTCACTGCCTTTACCAGAAATGAACTCTTCCTTGTAGTAAAACACAGATCATTTGGGTTAACTCAATTTCTGAAGGGACATTCAGAAGAGTGATCTCATCCATGAAACACAGTCTGTTTTAACGCTAGAAGCATGCTCTTCTTTCCAGCATCTGCAATACAGCTAGAAATATCAGCATGGCAAGAAAAAAAGAACTGTGTTTCCTACTCATACTGTCCATATCTAGTTCAATTCTGTTAATGAAACTGATACAAACCACAGCATCTCTTAATTAGATACTCTTTAGTTAATAGTGAAAATCGTATTGGTTTCGTGAACTGTGTAAATTCATTTGAGCCGAAAAATAACTGGGTTTACCGGAAATGAACTCTTGCTTGTAGGAACACACAGAGCATGGCGTTTAACTCCGATTCTAAAGGGAAATTGAGAAAAGTGTTCTCATCAATGACACCCATCTGTTGTAATGCAAGAAGCATGCTCTTCTTCCCAGCATCTGCAATACAGCAGGAAACATAAGCATGGCCAGAAAAAAGGAACTGTGTTTCCTACTTATATGGACCATATCTCATTCAACTCTGTTTATGAAACTGATACAAACCACAGCTTCTCTTACATAGATGCACATTAGCTAATAGTGAAAAACGTGTTGGGTTTGTGAACTGTGTAAATTCATTTGAGCCGAAAATTCACTGCCTTTACCAGAAATGAACTCTTGCATGTAGGAAAACACAGATCATTTGGTTTAACTCAATTCCTGAAGAGAAATTCAGAAGAGTGTTCTCATCCATGAAACACAGTCTGTTTAAACGCTAGAAGCATGCTCTTCTTTCCAGTGTCTGCAATACAGCAAGGAACATGAGCATGCCCAGAAAAAAAGAACTGTGTTTCCTACTCATACGGACCATATCTAGTTCAACTCTGCTTATGAAACAGATACAAACCACACCATCTCTTACATAGATGCTCTTTAGTTAATAGTGAAAATCGTATTGGTTTCGTGAACTGTGTAAATTCATTTGAGCCAAAAAATAACAGGGTTTACCAGAAATGAACTCTTGCTTGTAGGAAGACACAGAGAATGGAGTTTATCTCCGATTCTAAAGGGAAGTTGAGAAAAGTGTTCTCAGCCATGAAACACAGTCTGTTTTAATGCAAGGAGCATGCTCTACTTTCCAAAATCTGCAATACAGCAAGAAACATGAGCATGGCCAGAAATAAAGAACTGTGTTTCCTACTCATACAGACAATATCTCGTTTACTCTGCTTATGAAACTGAAACAAACCACAGCATCTCTTACATAGATCCTCTTTAGTTCATAGTGAAAATCGTGTTGGTTTCATGAACTGTGTAAATTCATTTGGGGCCGAAAATTCACTGCATTTACCAGAAATGAACTCTTGCTTGTAGGACGACATAGAGCATGGAGTTTAACTCCGATTCTAAATGGAAATTCAGACGAGTGTTCTCATCCATGATACACAGTCTGTTTTAATGCAAGAAGGATGCTCTTCTTTCCAGCATCTGCAATACAGCAAGGAACATGAGCATGGCAAGAAAAAAAGAACGGTGTTTCCTAATCATACGGACCATATCTAGTTCAACTCTGCTTATGAAACTGATAAAAACCACAGCATCTCTTACATAGATGATCTTTAGTTAATAGTGAAAATCTTGTTGGTTTCGTGAACTGTCTAAATTCATGTGGCCCTGAAAATTCACTGGGTTTACCAGAAATGAACTCTTGCTTGTAGGACGACATAGAGCATGGAGTTCCACTCCGATTCTAAATGAAAATTCAGAAGTGTGTTCTCATCCATGAAACACAGTCTGTTTTAACGCAAGAAGCATGCTCTTCTTTCCAGCATCTGCAATACAGCAAGGAACATCAGCATGCCCAGAAAAAAAGAACTGTGTTTCCTACTAATAGGGACCCTATCTAGTTCAACTCTGCTTATGAAACTGATACAAACCACAGCATCTCTTACATAGATGCTCTTTAGTTAATAGTGAAAATCGTATTGGTTTCGTGAACTGTGTAAATTCATTTGCGCCGAAAAATAACTGGGTTGACCGGAAATGAACTCTTGCATGTAGGAAGACACAGATCCTTTGGTTAAACTCAGTTTCTGAAGGGAAATTCAGAGCAGTGTTCTCATCCATGAAACCCACTCCATTTTATTGGAAGAAGCATGCTCTTCTTTTCAGCATCTGCAATACAGCAAGGAATATGAGCATGCCCAGAAAAAAAGAACTGTGTTTCGTACTCATACCGACCATATCTAGTTCAACACTGCTTATGAAACTGATACAAACCACACCATCTCTTACATAGATGCTCTTTAGTTAATAGTGAAAATCGTATTGGTTTCGTGAACTGTGTAAATTCATTTGAGCCAAAAAATAATGGGGTTTACCAGAAATGAACTCTTGCTTGTAGGAAGACACAGATGCTTTGGTTAAACTCAGTTTCTGAAGGGAAATTCAGATCAGTGTTCTCATCCATGCAACACACTCCGTTTTATTGGAAGAAGCATGCTCTTCTTTTCAGCGTCTGCAATACAGCAAGGAATATGAGCATGCCCAGAAAAAAAGAACTGTGTTTCCTACTCATACGGACCATGTCTAGTTCAACACTGCTTATGAAACTGATTCAAACCACATCATCTCTTACATAGATGCTCTTTAGTTAATAGTGAAAATCGTATTGGTTTCGTGAACTGTGTAAATTCATTTGAGCCAAAAAATAATAGGGTTTACCAGAAATGAACTCTTGCTTGTAGGAAGACACAGAGAATGGAGTTTAACTCCGATTCTAAAGGGAAGTTGAGAAAAGTGTTCTCATCCATGAAACACAGTCTGTTTTAATGCAAGGAGCATGCTCTACTTTCCATCATCTGCAATACAGCAAGAAACATGAGCATGGCCAGAAATAAAGAACTGTGTTTCCTACTCATACAGACAATATCTCGTTTACTCTGCTTATGAAACTGAAACAAACCACAGCATCTCTTACATAGATCCTCTTTAGTTCATAGTGAAAATCGTGTTGGTTTCGTGAACTGTGTAAATTCATTTGGGGCCGAAAATTCACTGCATTTACCAGAAATGAACTCTTGCTTGTAGGACGACATAGAGCATGGAGTTTAACTCCGATTCTAAATGGAAATTCAGACGAGTGTTCTCATCCATGATACACAGTCTGTTTTAATGCAAGAAGGATGCTCTTCTTTCCAGCATCTGCAATACAGCAAGGAACATGAGCATGGCAAGAAAAAAAGAACTGTGTTTCCTACTCATACGGACCATATCTAGTTCAACTCTGCTTATGAAACTGATTCAAACCACATCATCTCTTACATAGATGCTCTTTAGTTAATAGTGAAAATCGTATTGGTTTCGTGAACTGTGTAAATTCATTTGAGCCCAAAATTAACAGGGTTTACCGGAAATCAACTCTTGCTTGTAGGAAGACACAGAGCATAGAGTTTATCTCCGATTCTAAAGGGAAGTTGAGAAAAGTGTTCTCATCCATGAAACACAGTCTGTTTTCATGCAATAAATATGCTTTTCTTTCCAGCATCTGCAATAAAGCATGATACATGAGTATGGCCAGAATAAAAGAACTGTGTTTCCTGCTCATATGGACCATATCTCATTCAACTCTGTTTATGAAACTGATACAAACCACAGCTTCTCTTACATAGATGCACTTTAGTTAATAGTAAAAAACGTGTTGGGTTTGTGAACTGTGTAAATTCATTTGAGCCGAAACTTCACTGCCTTTACCAGAAATGAACTCTTGCATGTAGGAAAACACAGATCATTTGGTTTAACTCAATTCCTGAAGAGAAATTCAGAAGAGTGTTCTCATCCATGAAACACAGTCTGTTTAACGCTAGAAGCATGCTCTTCTTTCCAGCATCTGCTACACAGCTAGAAACATGAGCATGGCAAGAAAAAAAGAACTGTGTTTCCTAGTCATACTGACCATATCTAGTTCAACTCTGCTTATAAAACTGATACAAACCACAGCATCTCTTACATAGATGCTCTTTAGTTAATAGTGAAAATCATATTGGTTTCGTGAACTGTGTAAATTCATTTGAGCCGAAAAATAACTGGATTTACCCGAAATGAACTCTTGCTTGTAGGAAGACACAGATCCTTTGGTTAAACTCAGTTTCTGAATGGAAATTCAGAGCAGTGTTCTCATCCATGCAACACACTCCGTTTTATTGGAAGAAGCATGCTCTTCTTTTCAGTGTCTGCAATACAGCAAGGAATATGAGCATGCCCAGAAAAAAAGAACTGTGTTTCCTACTCATACGGACCATGTCTAGTTCAACACTGCTTATGAAACTGATTCAAACCACATCATCTCTTACATAGATGCTCTTTAGTTAATAGTGAAAATCGTATTGGTTTCGTGAACTGTGTAAATTCATTTGAGCCCAAAATTAACAGGGTTTACCGGAAATCAACTCTTGCTTGTAGGAAGACACAGAGCATGGAGTTTATCTCCGATTCTAAAGGGAAGTTCAGAAAAGTGTTCTCATCCATGAAACACAGTCTCTTTTAACGCAAGAAGCATGCTCTTCTTTCCAGCATCTACAATACAGCAAGGAAGATGACAATGTCTAGAAAAAAAGTACTAGGTTTCCTACTCACACGGACCATATATAGTTCAACACTGCTTATGAAACTGATACAAACCACATCATCTCTTACATAGATGCTCTTTAGTTAATACTGAAAATCTTATAGAATTCATGAACTCTGTAAATTCATTTGAGCCGAAAAATAACTGGGTTTACCGGAAATGAACTCTTGCTTGTGGGAAGACACAGAGCATGGCGTTAAACTCCAATTCTAAAGGGAAATTCAGAAACCTGTTCTCATCAATGAAACACAGTCTGTTTTAATGCAATAAGTATGTTATTCTTTCCAGCATCTGCAATACAGCATGATACATGAGCATGGCCAGAATAAAAGAACTGTGTTTCCTGCTCATATGGACCATATCTCATTCAACTCTGCTTATGAAATTGATACAAACCACAGCATCTCTTACATAGAAGCTCTTTAGTTAATAGTGAAAATCGTGTTGGTTTCGTGAACTGTGTAAATTCATTTGGCGCCGAAAATTCACTGTGTTTACCAGAAATGAACTCTTGCTTGTAGGATGACATAGAGCATGGAGTTTAACTCCGATTCTAAATGGAAATTCAGAAGTGTGTTCTCATCGATGAAACACAGTCTGTTTTAACGCAAGAAGCATGCTCTTCTTTCCAGTGTCTGCAATACAGCAAGGAACATGAGCATGCCCAGAAAAAAAGAACTGTGTTTCCTACTCATACGGACCATGTCTAGTTCAACACTGCTTATGAAACAGATACAAACCACACCATCTCTTACATAGATGCTCTTTAGTTAATAGTGAAAATCGTATTGGTTTCGTGAACTGTGTAAATTCATTTGAGCCAAAAAATAAGAGGTTTTACCAGAAATGAACTCTTGCTTGTAGGAAGACACAGAGAATGGAGTTTAACTCCGATTCTAAAGGGAAGTTGAGAAAAGTGTTCTCATCCATGAAACACAGTATGTTTTAATGCAAGGAGCATGCTCTTCTTTCCAGCATCTGCAATACAGCAAGGAACATGAGCATGGCAAGAAAAAAAGAACTGTGTTTCCTACTCATACTGTCCATATCTAGTTCAACTCTGTTAATGAAACTGATACAAACCACAGCATCTCTTAATTAGATAATCTTTAGTTAATAGTGAAAAACTTGTTGGATGTGGGAACTGTGTAAATTCATTTGAACCGCAAATTCACTGCCATTACCAGAAATGAAATCTTCCTTGTAGTAAAACACAGATCATTTGGGTTAACTCAATTTCTGAAGGGAAATTCAGAAGAGTGATCTCATCCATGAAACACAGTCTGTTTTAACGCTAGAAGCATGCTCTTCTTTCCAGCATCTGCAATACAGCTAGAAACATCAGCATGGCAAGAAAAAAAGAACTGTGTTTTCTACTCATACTGTCCATATCTAGTTCAATTCTGTTAATGAAACTGATACAAACCACAGCATCTCTTAATTATATACTCTTTAGTTAATAGTGAAAATCGTATTGGTTTCGAGAACTGTGTAAATTCATTTGAGCCGAAAAATAACTGGGTTTACCGGAAATGAACTCTTGCTTGTAGGAACCCACAGAGCATGGCGTTTAACTCCGATTCTAAAGGGAAATTGAGAAAAGTGTTCTCATCAATGACACCCATCTCTTGTAATGCAAGAAGCATGCTCTTCTTCCCAGCATCTGCAATACAGCAGGAAACATAAGCATGGCCAGAAAAAAGGAACTGTGTTTCCTACTTATATGGACCATATCTCATTCAACTCTGTTTATGAAACTGATACAAACCACAGCTTCTCTTACATAGATGCACTTTAGTTAATAGTGAAAAACGTGTTGGGTTTGTGAACTGTGTAAATTCATTTGAGCCGAAAATTCACTGCCTTTACCAGAAATGAACTCTTGCATGTAGGAAAACACAGATCATTTGGTTTAACTCAATTCCTGAAGAGAAATTCAGAAGAGTGTTCTCATCCATGAAACACAGTCTGTTTTAATGCTAGAAGCATGCTCTTCTTTCCAGCATCTGCAACACAGCTAGAAACATGAGCATGGCAAGAAAAAAAGAACTGTGTTTCCTAGTCATACGGACCATATCCAGTTCAACTCTGCTTATAAAACTGATACAAACCACATCATCTCTTACATAGATGCTCTTTAGTTAATAGTGAAAATCATATTGGTTTCGTGAACTGTGTAAATTCATTTGAGCCGAAAAATAACTGGGTTTACCGGAAATGAACTCTTGCTTGTAGGAAGACACAGATCCTTTGGTTCAACTCAGTTTCTGAATGGAAATTCAGAGCAGTGTTCTCATCCATGCAACACACTCCGTTTTATTGGAAGAAGCATGCTCTTCTTTTCAGCGTCTGCAATACAGCAAGGAATATGAGCATGCCCAGAAAAAAAGAACTGTGTTTCCTACTCATACGGACCTTGTCTAGTTCAACACTGATTATGAAACTGATTCAAAAAACATCATCTCTTACATAGATGCTCTTTAGTTAATAGTGAAAATCATATTGGTTTCGGGAACTGTGTAAATTCATTTGAGCCAAAAATTAACAGGGTTTACCGGAAATCAACTTTTGCTTGTAGGAAGACACAGAGCATGGAGTTTATCTCCGATTCTAAAGGGAAGTTGAGAAAAGTGTTCTCATCCATGAAACACAGTCTGTTTTAATGCAAGGAGCATGCTCTACTTTCCATCATCTGTAATACAGCAAGAAACATGAGCATGGCCAGAAATAAAGAACTGTGTTTCCTACTCATACAGACAATATCTCGTTTACTCTGCTTATGAAACTGAAACAAACCACAGCATCTCTTACATAGATCCTCTTTAGTTCATAGTGAAAATCGTGTTGGTTTCGTGAACTGTGTAAATTCATTTGGCGCCGAAAATTCACTGCATTTACCAGAAATGAACTCTTGCTTGTAGGACGACATAGAGCATGGAGTTTAACTCCGATTCTAAATGGAAATTCAGACGAGTGTTCTCATCCATGATACACAGTCTGTTTTAATGCAAGAAGGATGCTCTTCTTTCCAGCATCTGCAATACAGCAAGGAACATGAGCATGGCAAGAAAAAAAGAACTGTGTTTCCTACTCATACGGACCATATCTAGTTCAACTCTGCTTATGAAACTGATAAAAACCACAGCATCTCTTACATAGATGATCTTTAGTTAATAGTGAAAATCTTGTTGGTTTCGTGAACTGTCTAAATTCATTTGGCGCCGAAAATTCACTGGGTTTACCAGAAATGAACTCTTGCTTGTAGGACGACATAGAGCATGGAGTTTCACTCCGATTCTAAATGGAAATTCAGAAGTGTGTTCTCATCCATGAAACACAGTCTGTTTTAACGCAAGAAGCATGCTCTTCTTTCCAGCATCTGCAATACAGCAAGGAACATCAGCATGCCCAGAAAAAAAGAACTGTGTTTCCTACTCATAGGGACCATATCTAGTTCAACTCTGCTTATGAAACTGATACAAACCACAGCATCTCTTACATAGACGCTCTTTAGTTAATAGTGAAAATCGTATTGGTTTCGTGAACTGTGTAAATTCATTTGCGCCGAAAAATAACTGGGTTAACCGGAAATGAACTCTTGCATGTAGGAAGACACAGATCCTTTGGTTAAACTCTGTTTCTGAAGGGAAATTCAGAGCAGTGTTCTCATCCATGAAACCCACTCCATTTTATTGGAAGAAGCATGCTCTTCTTTTCAGCATCTGCAATACAGCAAGGAATATGAGCATGCCCAGAAAAAAAGAACTGTGTTTCGTACTCATACCGACCATATCTAGTTCAACACTGCTTATGAAACTGATACAAACCACACCATCTCTTACATAGATGCTCTTTAGTTAATAGTGAAAATCGTATTGGTTTCGTGAACTGTGTAAATTCATTTGAGCCAAAAAATAATGGGGTTTACCAGAAATGAACTCTTGCTTGTAGGAAGAAACAGAGCATGGAGTTTAACTCTGATTCTAAAGGGAAGTTGAGAAAAGTGTTCTCATCCATGAAACACAGTCTGTTTTAATGCAAGGAGCATGCTCTTCTTTCCAGCATCTGCAATACAGCAAGAAACATGAGCATAGCCAGAAAAAAAGAACTGTGTTTCCTACTCATACAGACAATATCTCGTTCTACTCTGCTTATGAAACTGATACAAACCACAGCATCTCTTACATAGATCCTCTTTAGTTAATAGTGAAAATCCTGTTGGTTTCGTGAACTGTCTAAATTAATTTGGCGCCAAAAATTCACTGCGTTTACCAGAAATGAACTCTTGCTTGTAGGACAACATAGAGCATGGAGTTTAACTCCGACTCTAATTGGAAATTCAGACGAGTGTTCTCATCCATGAAACACAGTCTGTTTTAATGCAAGAAGGATGCTCTTCTTTCCAGCATCTGCAATACAGCAAGGAACATGAGCATGGCAAGAAAAAAAGAACTGTGTTTCCTACTCATACTGTCCATATCTAGTTCAACTCTGTTAATGAAACTGATACAAACCACAGCATATCTTAATTAGATACTCTTTAGTTAATAGTGAAAAACTTGTTGGATGTGGGAACTGTGTAAATTCATTTGAACCGCAAATTCACTGCCTTTACCAGAAATGAACTCTTCCTTGTAGTAAAACACAGATCATTTGGGTTAACTCAATTTCTGAAGGGAAATTCAGAAGAGTGATCTCATCCATGACACACAGTCTGTTTTAACGCTAGAAGCATGCTCTTCTGTCCAGCATCTGCAATACAGCTAGAAACATGAGCATGGCAAGAAAAAAAGAACTGTGTTTCCTACTCATACTGTCCATATCTAGTTCAACTCTGTTAATGAAACTGATACAAACCACAGCATCTCTTAATGAGATACTCTTTAGTTAATAGTGAAAATCGTATTGGTTTCGTGAACTGTGTAAATTCATTTGAGCCGAGAAATAACTGGGTTTACCGGAAATGAACTCTTGCTTGTAGGAACACGCAGAGCATGGCGTTTAGTCCGATTCTAAAGGGAAATTGAGAAAAGTGTTCTCATCAATGACACCCATCTGTTGTAATGCAAGAAGCATGCTCTTCTTCCCAGCATCTGCAATACAGCAGTAAACATAAGCATGGCCAGAAAAAAGGAACTGTGTTTCCTACTTACATGGACAATATCTCATTCAACTCTGTTTATGAAACTGATACAAACCACAGCTTCTCTGACATAGATGCACTTTAGTTAATAGGGAAAACCTGTTGGGTTTGTGAACTGTGTAAATTCATTTGAGCTGAAAATTCACTGCCTTTACCAGAAATGAACTCTTGCATGTAGGAAAACACAGATCATTTGGTTTAACTCAATTCCTGAAGAGAAATTCAGAAGAGTGTTCTCATCCATGAAACACAGGCTGTTTTAACGCTAGAAGCATGCTCTTCTTTCCAGCATCTGCAATACAGCTAGAAACATGAGCATGGCAAGAAAAAAAGAACTGTGTTTCCTAGTCATACGGACCATATCCAGCTCAACTCTGCTTATAAAACTGATACAAACCACAGCATCTCTTACATAGATGCTCTTTAGTTAATAGTGAAAATCATATTGGTTTCGTGAACTGTGTAAATTCATTTGAGCCGAAAAATAACTGCGTTTACCAGAAATGAACTCTTGCTTAAGGATGACACAGATCCTTTGGTTAAACTCAGTTTCTGAAGGGAAATTCAGAGCAGTGTTCTCATCCATGCAACACACTCCGTTTTATTGGAAGAAGCATGCCCTTCTTTTCAGGGTCTGCAATACAGCAAGGAATATGAGCATGCCCAGAAAAAAAGAACTGTATTTCCTACTCATACGGACCATGTCTAGTTCAACACTGCTTATGAAACTGATTCAAACCACATCATCTCTTACATAGATGCTCTTTAGTTAATAGTGAAAATCTTATTGGTTTCGTGAACTGTGTAAATTCATTTGACCCAAAAATTAACAGGGTTTACAGGAAATCAACTCTTGCTTGTAGGAAGACACAGAGCATGGAGTTTATCTCCGATTCTAAAGGGAGGTTCAGAAAAGTGTTCTCATCCATGAAACACAGTCTCTTTTAACGAAAGAAGCATGCTCTTCTTTCCAGCATCTGCAATACAGCAAGGAAGATGACAATGTCCAGAAAAAGTACTAGGTTTCCTACTCATATGGACCATATCTAGTTCAACACTGCTTATGAAACTGATACAAACCACATCATCTCTTACATAGATGCTCTTTAGTTAATACTGAAAATCTTATAGAATTCATGAACTGTGTAAATTCATTTGAGCCGAAAAATAACTGGGTTTACCGGAAATGAAATTTTGCTTGTGGGAAGACACAGAGCATGGCGTTAAACTCCAATTCTAAAGGGAAATTCAGAAAACTGTTCTCATCAATGAAACACAGTCTGTTTTACTGCAATAAGTATGCTATTCTTTCTAGCATCTGCAATACAGCATGATACATGAGCATGGCCAGAATAAAAGAACTGTGTTTCCTGCTCATATGGACCATATCTAGTTCAACACTGCTTATGAATCTGATACAAACCAAATCATCTATTAATAGATGCTCTTTAGTTAATAGTGAAAATCGTGTTGGTTTCGTGAACTGTGTAAATTCATTTGGCGCCTAAAATTCACTGCGTTTATCAGAAATGAACTCTTGCTTGTAGGACGACATAGAGCATGGAGTTCATCTCTGATTCTAAATGGAAATTCAGAAGAGTCTTCTCATCCATGAAACACAGTCTGTTTAAATGCAAGAAGCATGCTCTTCTTTCCAGCCTCTGCAATACAGCAAGGAACATGAGCATGCACAGAAAAAAAAAAACTGTGTTTCCTACTCATACGGACCATATCTAGTTCAACTCTGATTATGAAACTGATAAAAACCACAGCATCTCTTACATAGATGCTCTTTAGTTAATAGTGAAAATCGTGTTGGTTTCGTGAACTGTGTAAATTCATTTGGCACTGAAAATTCACTGAGTTTACCAGAAATGAACTCTTGCTTGTAGGACGACATGGAGCATGGAGTTTAACTCCGATTCTAAATGGAAATTCAGAAGAGTGTTCTCAACCATGAAACACAGTCTGTTTTAACGCAAGAAGCATGCTCTTCTTTCCAGCATCTGCAATACATCAAGAAACATGAGCATGGCCAGAAAAAAAGAACTGTGTTTCCTACTCATACGGACCATATCTAGTTCAACTCTGCTTATGAAACTGATAAAAACCACAGCATCTCTTACATAGATGATCTTTAGTTAATAGTGAAAATCTTGTTGGTTTCGTGAACTGTCTAAATTCATTTGGTGCCGAAAATTCACTGGGTTTACCAGAAATGAACTCTTGCTTGTAGGACGACATAGAGCATGGAGTTTCACTCCGATTCTAAATGGAAATTCAGAAGTGTGTTCTCATCCATGAAACACAGTCTGTTTTAACGCAAGAAACATGCTCTTCTTTCCAGCATCTGCAATACAGCAAGGAACATCAGCATGCCCAGAAAAAAAGAACTGTGTTTCCTAGTCATAGGGACCATATCTTGTTCAACTCTGCTTATGAAACTGATACAAACCACAGCATCTCTTACATAGATGCTCTTTAGTTAATAGTGAAAATCGTATTGGTTTCGTGAACTGTGTAAATTCATTTGCGCCGAAAAATAACTGGGTTGACCGGAAATGAACTCTTGCATGTAGGAAGACACAGATCCTTTAGTTAAACTCAGTTTCTGAAGGGAAATTCAGAGCAGTGTTCTCATCCATGAAACACAATCCATTTTATTGGAAGAAGCATGCTCTTCTTTTCAGCATCTGCAATACAGCAAGGAATATGAGCATGCCCTGAAAAAAAGAACTGTGTTTCCTACTCATACCGACCATATCTAGTTCAACACTGCTTATGAAACTGATACAAACCACACCATCTCTTACATAGATGCTCTTTAGTTAATAGTGAAAATCGTATTGGTTTCGTGAACTGTGTAAATTCATTTGAGCCAAAAAATAATGGGGTTTACCAGAAATGAACTCTTGCTTGTAGGAAGACACAGAGCATGGAGTTTAACTCTGATTCTAAAGGGAAGTTGAGAAAAGTGTTCTCATCCATGAAACACAGTCTGTTTTAATGCAAGGAGCATGCTCTTCCTTCCAGCATCTGCAATACAGGAAGAAACATGAGCATGGCCAGAAAAAAAGAACTGTGTTTCCTACTCATACAGACAATATCTCGTTCTACTCTGCTTATGAAACTGATACAAACCACAGCATCTCTTACATAGATCCTCTTTAGTTAATAGTGGTTGGTTTCGTGAACTGTGTAAATTAATTTGGCGCCAAAAATTCACTGCGTTTACCAGAAATGAACTCTTGCTTGTAGGACGACATAGAGCATGGAGTTTAACTCCGACTCTAAATGGAAATTCAGACGAGTGTTCTCATCCATGAAACACAGTCTGTTTTAATGCAAGAAGGATGCTCTTCATTCCAGCCTCTGCAATACAGCAAGGAACATGAGCATGCATAGAAAAAAAGAACTGTGTTTCCTACTCATACGGACCATATCTAGTTCAACTCTGATTATGAAACTGATACAAACCACAGCATCTCTTACATAGATGCTCTTTAGTTAATAGTGAAAATCGTGTTGGTTTCGTGAACTGTGTAAATTCATTTGGCACTGAAAATTCACTGAGTTTACCAGAAATGAACTCTTGCTTGTAGGACGACATGGAGCATGGAGTTTAACTCCGATTCTAAATGGAAATTCAGAAGAGTGTTCTCAACCATGAAACACAGTCTGTTTTAACGCAAGAAACATGCTCTTCTTTCCAGCATCTGCAATACAGCAAGGAACATCAGCATGCCCAGAAAAAAAGAACTGTGTTTCCTACTCATAGGGACCATATCTAGTTCAACTCTGCTTATGAAACTGATACAAACCACAGCATCTCTTACATAGATGCTCTTTAGTTAATAGTGAAAATCGTATTGGTTTCGTGAACTGTGTAAATTCATTTGCGCCGAAAAATAACTGGGTTGACCGGAAATGAACTCTTGCATGTAGGAAGACACAGATCCTTTGGTTAAACTCAGTTTCTGAAGGGAAATTCAGAGCAGTGTTCTCATCCATGAAACACAATCCATTTTATTGGAAGAAGCATGCTCTTCTTTTCAGCATCTGCAATACAGCAAGGAATATGAGCATGCCCTGAAAAAAAGAACTGTGTTTCCTACTCATACCGAACATATCTACTTCAACACTGCTTATGAAACTGATACAAACCACACCATCTCTTACATAGATGCTCTTTAGTTAATATTGAAAATCGTATTGGTTTCCTGAACTGTGTAAATTCATTTGAGCCAAAAAATAATGGGGTTTACCAGAAATGAACTCTTGCTTGTAGGAATACACAGAGCATGGCGTTTAACTCTGATTCTAAAGGGAAGTTGAGAAAAGTGTTCTCATCCATGAAACACAGTCTGTTTTAATGCAAGGAGCATGCTCTTCTTTCCAGCATCAGCAATACAGGAAGAAACATGAGCATGGCCAGAAAAAAAGAACTGTGTTTCCTACTCATACAGACATTATCTCGTTCTACTCTGCTTATGAAACTGATACAAACCACAGCATCTCTTACATAGATCCTCTTTAGTTAATAGTGGTTGGTTTCGTGAACTGTGTAAATTAATTTGGCGCCAAAAATTCACTGCGTTTACCAGAAATGAACTCTTGCTTGTAGGACGACATAGAGCATGGAGTTTAACTCCAACTCTAAATGGAAATTCAGACGAGTGTTCTCATCCATGAAACACAGTCTGTTTTAATGCAAGAAGGATGCTCTTCATTCCAGCATCTGCAATACAGCAAGGAACATGAGCATGGCAAGAAAAAAAGAACTGTGTTTCCTACTCATACTGTCCATATCTAGTTCAACTCTGTTAATGAAACTGATACAAACCACAGCATATCTTAATTAGATACTCTTTAGTTAATAGTGAAAAACTTGTTGGATGTGGGAACTGTGTAAATTCATTTGAACCACAAATTCACTGCCTTTACCAGAAATGAACTCTTCCTTGTAGTAAAACACAGATCATTTGGGTTAACTCAATTTCAGAAGGGAAATTCAGAAGAGTGATCTCATCCATGACACACAGTCTGCTTTAACGCTAGAAGCATGCTCTTCTTTCCAGCATCTGCAATACAGCTAGAAACATGAGCATGGCAAGAAAAAAAGAACTGTGTTTCCTACTCATACTGTCCATATCTAGTTCAACTCTGTTAATGAAACTGATACAAACCACAGCATCTCTTAATGAGATACTCTTTAGTTAATAGTGAAAATCGTATTGGTTTCGTGAACTGTGTAAATTCATTTGAGCCAAAAAATAACTGGGTTTACCGGAAATGAACTCTTGCTTGTAGGAACACACAGAGCATGGCGTTTAACTCCGATTCTAAAGGGAAATTGAGAAAAGTGTTCTCATCAATGACAACCATCTGTTGTAATGCAAGAAGCATGCTCTTCTTCCCAGCATTTGCAATACAGCAGGAAACATGAGCATGGCCAGAAAAAAAGGAACTGTGTTTCCTACTTACATGGACAATATCTCATTCAACTCTGTTTATGAAACTGATACAAACCACAGCTTCTCTTACATAGATGCACTTTAGTTAATAGGGAAAACCTGTTGGGTTTGTGAACTGTGTAAATTCATTTGAGACGAAAATTCACTGCCTTTACCAGAAATGAACTCTTACACGTAGGAAAACACAGATCATTTGGTTTAACTCAATTCCTGAAGAGAAATTCAGAAGAGTGTTCTCATCCATGAAACACAGTCTGTTTTAACGCTAGAAGCATGCTCTTCTTTCCAGCATCTGCAATACAGCTAGAAACATTAGCATGGCAAGAAAAAAAGAACTGTGTTTCCTAGTCATACGGACCATATCCAGTTCAACTCTGCTTATAAAACTGATACAAACCACAGCATCTCTTCCATAGATGCTCTTTAGTTAATAGTGAAAATCATATTGGTTTCATGAACTGTGTAAATTCATTTGAGCCGAAAAATAACTGCGTTTACCGGAAATGAACTCTTGCTTGTAGGAAGAAACAGATCCTTTGGTTAAACTCAGTTACTGAAGGGAAATTCAGAGCAGTGTTCTCATCCATGCAACACACTCTGTTTTATTGGAAGAAGCATGCTCTTCTTTTCAGCGTCTGCAATACAGCAAGGAATATGAGCATGCCCAGAAAAAAAGAACTGTGTTTCCTACTCATACGGAACATATCTAGTTCAACTCTGCTTATGAAACTGATTCAAACCACATCATCTCTTACATAGATGCTCTTTAGTTAATAGTGAAAATCTTATTGGTTTCGTGAACTGTGTAAATTCATTTGAGCCAAAAATTAACAGGGTTTACCGGAAATCAACTCTTGCTTGTAGGAAGACACAGAGCATGGAGTTTATCTCCGATTCTAAAGGGAGTTTCAGAAAAGTGTTCTCATCCATGAAACACAGTCAGTTTTAACGCATGAAGCATGCTCTTCTTTCAAGCATCTGCAATAAAGCAAGAACACATGAGCATGGCCAGAAAAAAAGAACTGCGTTTACTACTCATACGGACCATATCTAGTTCAATTGTGCTTATGAAACTGATACAAACCACAGCATCACTGACATAGATGCTCTTTAGTTAATAGTGAAAAACGTGTTGGGTTTGTGAACTGTGTAAATTCATATGAGCCGAAAATTCACTGCCTTTACCAGAAATGAACTCTTGCTTGTAGGAAGACACAGAGCATTTGGTTTAACTAAATTTCTGAAGGGAAATTCAGAAGAGTGTTCTCATCCATGAAACACAGTTTGTTTTAACTCAAGAAGCATGGTCTTTTTCCCAGCAACTGCAATACAGCAAGAAACATGAGCATGGCTAGAAAAAAAGAACTGTGTTTCTGACTCAAACGGACCATATCTAGTTCAACTCTGCTTATGAAACTGATACAAACCACAGCATCTCTTACATAGAATCTCTTTAGTTAATAGAGATAAACGCGTTGGGTTTGTGAACTGTGTAAATTCATTTGAGCCGAAAATTCCCTTCTTTTACCAAAAATGAACTCTTGCTTGTTGGAAGACACAGAGCATTTGGTTTAACTTCATTTGTGAAGGGAAATTCAGACCAGTGTTATCATCCATGAGACACAGTCTGTTTTAACGCAAGAAGCATGCTCTTCTTTCCAGCATCTGCAATACAGCAAGGAAGATGACAATGTCCAGAAAAAAAGTACTAGGTTTCCTACTCATACGGACCATATCTAGTTCAACACTGCTTATGAAACTGATACAAACCACAGCATCTCTTACATAGATGCTCTTTAGTTAATACTGAAAATCTTATAGAATTCATGAACTGTGTAAATTCATTTGAGCCGAAAAATAACTGGGTTTTCCGGAAATGAACTCTTGCTTGTGGAAAGACACAGAGCATGGCGTTAAACTCCAATTCTAAAGGGAAATTCAGAAATCTGTTCTCATCAATGAAACACAGTCTGTTTTAATGCAATAAGTATGCTCTTCTTTCCAGCATCTGCAATACAGCATGATACATGAGCATGGCCAGAAAAAAAGAACTGTGTTTCCTGCTCATATGGACCATATCTCGTTCAACTCTGCTTATGAAACTGATACAAACCACAGCATCTCTTACATAGATGCTCTTTAGTTAGTAGTGAAAATCGTATTGGTTTCGTGAACTGTGTAAATTCATTTGAGCCGAAAAACAACTGGGTTTACCAAAAATGAACTCTTGCTTGTAGGACGACATAGAGCATGGAGTTTAACTCTGATTCTAAATGGAAATTCAGAAGAGTGATCTAATCCATGAAACACAATCTGTTTTAACGCAAGAAGCATGCAATTCTTTCAAGCATCTGCAATACAGCAAGGAACATGACCATGGCCAGAAAAAAAGAACTCTGTTTCCTACTCATACGGACCATATCTAGTGCAATTATGCTTTTGTAACTGATAAAAAGCACAGCATCTCTTACATAGACGCTCTGTAGTTAGTAGTGATAAACGCATTGGCGTTGTGAACTGTGTAAATTCATTTGAGCCGAAAATTCACTGCTTTTACCAAAAATGAACTCTTGCTTATTGGAAGACACAGAGCATTTGGTTTAACTCCATTTCTGAAGGGAAATTCAGACCAGTGTTCTCATCCATCAAACACACTCTGTTTTAACGCAAATAGCATGGTCTTCTTTCCAGCTTCTGCAATATAGCAAGGAACATGAGCATGGCCAGAAAAAAAGAACTGTGTTTATTACTCATACGGACCATATCTAGTTCAATTCTGCTTATGAAACTGATACAAACCACAGCATCTCTTACATAGACGCTCTTTAGTTAATTGTGATAAACGCGTTGGGTTTGTGAACTGTGTAAATTCATTTGAGCCGAAAATTCACTGCTTTTACCAAAAATGAACTCTTGCTTGTAGGACGACACAGACCATTTGGTTTAACTCCATTTCTGAAGGGAAATTCACACCAGTGTTCTCATCCACCAAACACAATCTGTTTTAACGCAAATAGCTTGCTCTTCTTTCCAGTGTCTGCAATACAGCAAGGATCATGAGCATGTCCAGAAAAAAATAACTGTGTTTCCTACTCATATGGACCATATCTAGTTCAACTCTGCTAATGAAACTGATACAAACCACATCATCTGTTACATAGATGCTCTTTAATTAATAGTGAAAATCGTATTGGTTTCATGAACTGTGTAAATTCATTTGAGCCGAAAAACAACTGGGTTTATGAGAAATGAACTCTTGCTTGTAGGACTACATAGAGCATGGAGTTTAACTCTGATTCTAAATGGGAATTCAGAAGAGTGTTCTCATCCATGAAACACAGTTTGTTTTAACTCAAGAAGCATGATCTTTTTCCCAGCATCTGCAATACAGCAAGAAACATGAGCATGGCTAGAAAAAAAGAACTGTGTTTCTGAATCAAACGGACCATATCTAGTTCAACTCTGCTTATGAAACTGATACAAACCACAGCATCTCTTACATAGATGCTCTTTAGTTAATAGAGATAAACGCGCTGGGTTTGTGAACTCTGTAAATTCATTTGAGCCGAAAATTCACTGCTTTTTCCAAAAATGAACTCTTGCTTGTTGGAAGACACAGAGCATTTGGTTTAACTCCATTTGTGAAGGGAAATTCAGACCAGTGTTCTCATCCATGAGACACACTCTGTTTTAACGCAAATAGCATGCTCTTCTTTCCAGTGTCTTCAATACCGCAAGGAACAAGAGCATGTCCAGAAAAAAAGAACTGTGTTTCCTACTCATACGGACCATATCTAGTTCAACTCTGCTTATGAAACTGATACAAACCACATCATCTCTTACATAGATGCTCTTTAGTTAATAGTGAAAATCGTATTGGTTTCGTGAACTGTGTCAATTCATTTGAGCCGAAATATAACTGGGTTTACAGCAAAGGAACTCTTGCTTGTAGGAAGACACAGAGCATAGAGTTTAACGCCGATAAAAGAACTGTGTTTCTGACTCAAACAGACCATATCTAGGTCAACTCTGCTTATGAAACTGATACAAACCACAGCATCTCTTACATAGACGCTCTTTAGTTAATAGTGATAAACTTGTTGGGTTTGTGAACTGTGTAAATTCATTTGAGCCGAAAATTCCCTGCCTTTACCATAAATGAACTCTTGCTTGTAGGAAGACACAGAGCATTTGGTTTAACTCCATTTCTGAGGGGAAATTAAGACCTGTGTTTCATCCATGAAACACACTCTGTTTTAACGCAAGAAGCATGCTCTTCTTTCCAGCTTCTGCAATACAGCAAGGAACATGAGCATGCCCAGAATAAAAGAACTGTATCTCCTACTCATAAGAACAATATCTAGTACAACTCTGCTTATGAAACCGATACAAACCAGATCATCTCTTACATAGATGCTCTTTAGTTAATAGTGAAAAACGTGTTGGGTTTGGGAACTGTGTAAATTCATATGAGCCAAAAATTACCTGCCTTTACCAGGAATGAACTCTTGCTTGTAGGAAGACACGGAGCATTTGGTTTAACTCCATTTCTGAATGTAAATTCAGACCTGTGTTCTCATCCATGAAACACAGTCTGTTTTAACGCAAGAAGCATGCTCTTTTTTCCAGCATCTGCAATTCAGCATGAAACATGAGCATGGCCAGAAAAAAGAACTGCTTTTCTGACTCAAACGGACCATATCTAGTTCAACTCTATTTATGACACTTATACAAGACACATCATCTCTTACACAGATGCTCTTTACTTCATAGTGAAAATCATATTGGTTTCATGAACTGTGTAAACTCATTTGAGCCGAAAAATAACTGGGTTTACCGGAAATGAACTCTTGCATGTGGGAGGACACAGACCATGGAGTTTAACTCAGATTCTATAGGGAAATTCAGAAAAGTGTTCTCATCCATGAAACACAGTCTGTTTTAACGCAAGAAGCATGCTCTTCTTTCCAGCATCTGCAATGTAGCAAGAAACATGAGCATGGCCAGAAAAAAAGAACTGTGTTTCCTACTCATTGGTACCATAACTAGTTCACTCTGCTTATGAAACTGATACAAACCACAGCATCTCTTACATTGATGCTCTTTAATTAATAGTGAAAAACTTGTTGGGTTTTTGAACTGGGTACATTCATTTGAGAAGAAAATAAACTGCGCTTATAAGAAAGGTACTCTTGCTTGTTGGAAGACATAGAGCATTTGGTTTAACTCCATTCAGAAGGGAAATTCAGACCTGTGTTCTCATCCATGAAACACACTCCATTTTACTGGAAGAAGCATGCTCTTCTTTCCAGCTTCTGAAATACAGCAAGGAACATGAGCATGCCCAAAAAAAAGAACTGTATCTCTTACTCATACGAAAAATATCTAGTTCAACTCTGCTTATGAAACTGATACAAACCACATCATCTCTTACCTAGATGCTCTTTAGTTAATAGTGATAAACTTGTTGGATTTGTGAAATGTGTAAATTCATTTGAGCCGAAAATTCCTGCCTTTACCAGAAATGATCTCTTGCTTGTTGGAAGACACAGATCATTTGGTTTAACACCATTTCTGAAGGGAAATTCAGACCAGTGTTCTCATGAATGAAACACACTCTGTTTTAATGCAAGAAGCATGCTCTTCTTTCCAGCTTCTGCAATACAGCAAGGAATATGAGCATGCCCAGAAAAAAAAAGAACTGTGTCTCCTAATCATACAGACCATATCTAGTTCAACTCTGCTAATGAAACTGATACAAACCACAGGATCAATTACATAGATGCTCTTTAGTTCATAGTGAAAATCGTGTTGGTTTCGTGAACTGTGTAAATTCATTTGATCCCAAAAATAACTGGGTTTACTGGAAATGAACTCTTGCATGTAGGAAGACACAGACCATGGAGTTTAACTCAGATTCTATAGGGAAAATCATAAAAGTGTTCTCATCCATGAAACACAGTCTGTTTTAACTCAAGAAGCATGGTCTTCTTTCCAGCATCTGCAATACTGCAAGAAACATGAGCATGGCCAGAAAAAAAGAACTGTGTTTCTGACTCAAACGGACCAAATCTAGATCAACTCTGCTTATGAAACTGATACAAACCACAGCATCTCTTACATAGACGCTCTTTAGTTAATAGTGATAAACTTGTTGGGTTTGTGAACTGTGTAAATTCATTTGAGCCGAAAATTCCCTGCCTTTACCAGAAATGAACTCTTGCTTGTAGGAAGACGCAGAGCATTTGGTTTAACTCCATTTCTGAGGGGAAATTAAGACCTGTGTTTTCATCCATGAAACACACTCTGTTTCAACGCAAGAAGCATGCTCTTCTTTCCAGCTTCTGCAATACAGCAAGGAACATGAGCATGCCCAGAATAAAAGAACTGTATCTCCTACTCATACGAACAATATCTAGTACAACTCTGCTTATGAAACCGATACAAACCAGATCATCTCTTACATAGATGCTCTTTAGTTAATAGTGAAAAACGTGTTGGGTTTGGGAACTGTGTAAATTCATATGAGCCGAAAATTACCTGCCTTTACCAGAAATGAACTCTTGCTTGTAGGAAGACACAGAGCATTTGGTTTAACTCCATTTCTGAATGTAAATTCAGACCTGTGTTCTCATCCATGAAACACAGTCTGTTTTAACGCAAGAAGCATGCTCTTTTTTCCAGCATCTGCAATACAGCATGAAACATGAGCATGGCCAGAAAAAAGAACTGCTTTTCTGACTCAAACGGACCATATCTAGTTCAACTCTATTTATGACACTTATACAAGACACATCATCTCTTACACAGATGATCTTTACTTCATAGTGAAAATCATATTGGTTTCATGAACTGTGTAAACTCATTTGAGCCGAAAAATAACTGGGTTTACCGGAAATGAACTCTTGCATGTGGGAGGACACAGACCATGGAGTTTAACTCAGATTCTATAGGGAAATTCAGAAAAGTGTTCTCATCCATGAAACACAGTCTGTTTTAACGCAAGAAGCATGCTCTTCTTTCCAGCATCTGCAATGTAGCAAGAAACATGAGCATGGCCAGAAAAAAAGAACTGTGTTTCCTACTCATTGGTACCATAACTAGTTCACTCTGCTTATGAAACTGATACAAACCACAGCATCTCATACATTGATGCTCTTTAATTAATAGTGAAAAACTTGTTGTGTTTTTGAACTGGGTACATTCATTTGAGAAGAAAATTATCTGCGCTTATAAGAAAGGAACTCTTGCTTGTTGGAAGACATAGAGCATTTAGTTTAACTCCATTTCAGAAGGGAAATTCAGACCTGTGTTCTCATCCATGAAACACACTCCATTTTACTGGAAGAAGCATGCTCTTCTTTCCAGCTTCTGAAATACAGCAAGGAACATGAGCATGCCCAAAAAAAAGAACTGAATCTCCTACTCATACGAAAAATATCTAGTTCAACTCTGCTTATGAAACTGATACAAACCACATCATCTCTTACATAGACGCTCTTTAGTTAATAGAGAAAAACGCGTTGGTTTTGTGAACTGTGCTAATTCATTTGAGCCGAAAATTCACTGCTTTTACCAAAAATGAACTCTTGCTTGTAGGACGACACAGACCATTTGGTTTAACTCCATTTCTGAAGGGAAATTCACACCAGTGTTCTCATCCACCAAACACAATCTGTTTTAACGCAAATAGCTTGCTCTTCTTTCCAGGGTCTGCAATACAGCAAGGAACATGAGCATGTCCAGAAAAAAATAACTGTGTTTCCTACTCATATGGACCATATCTAGTTCAACTCTGCTAATGAAACTGATACAAACCACATCATCTGTTACATAGATGCTCTTTAATTAATAGTGAAAATCGTATTGGTTTCATGAACTGTGTAAATTCATTTGAGCCGAAAAACAACTGGGTTTATGAGAAATGAACTCTTGCTTGTAGGACTACATAGAGCATGGAGTTTAACTCTGATTCTAAATGGGAATTCAGAAGAGTGTTCTCATCCATGAAACACAGTTTGTTTTAACTCAAGAAGCATGATCTTTTTCCCAGCATCTGCAATACAGCAAGAAACATGAGCATGGCTAGAAAAAAAGAACTGTGTTTCTGAATCAAACGGACCATATCTAGTTCAACTCTGCTTATGAAACTGATACAAACCACAGCATCTCTTACATAGATGCTCTTTAGTTAATAGAGATAAACGCGCTGGGTTTGTGAACTCTGTAAATTCATTTGAGCCGAAAATTCACTGCTTTTTCCAAAAATGAACTCTTGCTTGTTGGAAGACACAGAGCATTTGGTTTAACTCCATTTGTGAAGGGAAATTCAGACCAGTGTTCTCATCCATGAGACACACTCTGTTTTAACGCAAATAGCATGCTCTTCTTTCCAGTGTCTTCAATACCGCAAGGAACAAGAGCATGTCCAGAAAAAAAGAACTGTGTTTCCTACTCATACGGACCATATCTAGTTCAACTCTGCTTATGAAACTGATACAAACCACATCATCTCTTACATAGATGCTCTTTAGTTAATAGTGAAAATCGTATTGGTTTCATGAACTGTGTCAATTCATTTGAGCCGAAATATAACTGGGTTTACAGCAAAGGAACTGTTGCTTGTAGGAAGACACAGAGCATAGAGTTTAACGCCGATTGTATAGGGTAATTCAGAAAAGTGTTCTCATCCATGAAATACAGTCTGTTTTAACGCAAGAAGCATGCTCTTTTTTCCAGGTTCTGCAATACAGCAAGAAACATGAGCATGGATAGAAAAAAAAAAACTGTGTTTCTGACTCAATCGAACCATATCTAGTTCAACTCTGCTTATGAAACTGATACAAACCACAGCATCTCTTATATAGACGCTCTTTAGTTAATAGAGATAAACGCGTTGGGTTTGTGAACTGTGTAAATTCATTTGAGCCGAAAATTCACTGCTTTTACCAAAAATGAACTCTTGCTTGTTGGAAGACACAGAGCATTTGGTATAACTTCATATGTGAAGGGAAATTCAGACCAGTGTTCTCATCCATGAGACACACTCTGTTGTAACGCAAATAGCATGCTCTTCTTTCCAGTGTATGCAATACAGCAAGGAACAAGAGCATGTCCAGAAAAAAGAACTATGTTTCCTACTCATACGGACCAGATCTAGTTCAACCCTGCTTATGAAACTGATACAAACCACATCATCTCTTACATAGAGGATCTTTAGTTAATAGTGAAAATCGTATTGGTTTCGTGAACTGTGTCAATTCATTTGAGCCGAAAAATAACTGGGTTTACAGGAAATGAACTCTTGCTTGTAGGAAGACACAGAGCATTTAGTTTTACCCCGATTCTATAGCGAAATTCAGAAAAGTGTTCTCATCCATGAAACACAGTCTGTTTTAACGCAAGAAGCATGCTCTTTTTTCCAGATTATGCAATACAGCAAGAAACATGAGCATGGCTAGAAAAAAAGAACTGTGTTTCTGACTCAATCGGACCATACATAGTTCTACTCTACTTATGAAACTGACACAAACCACAGCATCTCTTACATAGATGCTCTTTAGTTAATAGAGATAAACGCGCTGGGTTTGTGAAATGTGTAAATTCATTTGAGCCGAAAATTCACTGCTTTTACCAAAAATGAACTCTTGCTTGTTGGAAGACACAGAGCATTTGGTTTAACTCCATTTGTGAAGGGAAATTCAGACCAGTGTTCTCATCCATGAGACACACTCTGTTTTAACGCAAATAGCATGCTCTTCTTTCCAGTGTCTTCAATACCGCAAGGAACAAGAGCATGTCCAGAAAAAAAGAACTGTGTTTCCTACTCATACGGACCATATCTAGTTCAACTCTGCTTATGAAACTGATACAAACCACATCATCTCTTACATAGATGCTCTTTAGTTAATAGTGAAAATCGTATTGGTTTCGTGAATTGTGTCAATTCATTTGAGCCGAAATATAACTGGGTTTACAGCAAAGGAACTCTTGCTTGTAGGAAGACACAGAGCATAGAGTTTAACGCCGATTGTATAGGGAAATTCAGAAAAGTGTTCTCATCCATGAAATACAGTCTGTTTTAACGCAAGAAGCATGCTCTTTTTTCCAGGTTCTGCAATACAGCAAGAAACATGAGCATGGATAGAAAAAGAAAAACTGTGTTTCTGACTCAATCGAACCATATCTAGTTCAACTCTGCTTATGAAACTGATACAAACCACAGCATCTCTTATATAGACGCTCTTTAGTTAATAGAGATAAACGCGTTGGATTTGTGAACTGTGTAAATTCATTTGAGCCGAAAATTCACTGCTTTTACCAAAAATGAACTCTTGCTTGTTGGAAGACACAGAGCATTTGGTATAACTTCATATGTGAAGGGAAATTCAGACCAGTGTTCTCATCCATGAGACACACTCTGTTGTAACGCAAATAGCATGCTCTTCTTTCCAGTGTATGCAATACAGCAAGGAACAAGAGCATGTCCAGAAAAAAGAACTATGTTTCCTACTCATACGGACCAGATCTAGTTCAACCCTGCTTATGAAACTGATACAAACCACATCATCTCTTACATAGAGGCTCTTTAGTTAATAGTGAAAATCGTATTGGTTTCGTGAACTGTGTCAATTCATTTGAGCCGAAAAATAACTGGGTTTACAGGAAATGAACTCTTGCTTGTAGGAAGACACAGAGCATTAAGTTTTACTCCGATTCTATAGCGAAATTCAGAAAAGTGTTCTCATCCATGAAACACAGTCTGTTTTAACGCAAGAAGCATGCTCTTTTTTCCAGATTATGCAATACAGCAAGAAACATGAGCATGGCTAGAATAAAAGAACTGTGTTTCTGACTCAATCGGACCATACATAGTTCTACTCTGCTTATGAAACTGACACAAACCACAGCATCTCTTACATAGACTACTTTAGTTAAAAGTGATAAACGCATTGGCTTTGTGAACTGTGTAAATTCATTTGAGCCGAAAATTCACTGCTTTTACCAAAAATGAACTCTTATTGTAGGGAGACACAGAGCATTTGGATTAACTCCATTTCTGAAGGGAAATTCAGACCAGTGTTCTCATCCATCAAACACACTCTGTTTTAACGCAAATAGCATGGTCTTCTTTCCAGCTTCTGCAATACAGCAAGGAACATGAGCATGGCCAGAAAAAAAGAACTGTGTTTATTACTCATACGGACCATATCTAGTTCAATTCTGCTTATGAAACTGATACAAACCACAGCATCTCTTACATAGACGCTCTTTAGTTAATTGTGATAAACGCGTTGGGTTTGTGAACTGTGTAAATACATTTGAGCCGAAAATTCACTGCTTTTACCAAAAATGAACTCTTGCTTGTTGGAAGACACAGAGCATTTGGTTTAACTCCATTTCTGAAGGGAAATTCAGAAGAGTGTTCTCATCCATGAAACACACTCTGTTTGAATGCAAATAGCATGCTCTTCTTTCCAGCGTCTGCAATACAGCAGGAACATGAGCATGTCCAGAAAAAAATAACTGTGTTTCCTACTCATAGGGACCATTTCTAGTTCAACTCTGATTATGAAACTGATACATACCACATCATCTGTTACATAGATGCTCTGTAGTTAATAGTGAAAATCGTATTGGTTTCGTGAACTGTGTAAGTTCATTTGAGCTGAAAAACAACTGGGTTTAACAGAAATGCACTCATGCTTGTAGGACGACATAGAGCATGGAGTTGAACTCTGATTCTAAATGGAAATTCAGAAGAGTGATCTCATCCATGAAACACAATCTGTTTTAACACAAGAAGCATGCTCTTCTTTCAAGCATCTGCAATAGAGCAAGAAACATGAGCATGGCCAGAAAAAAAGAACTGTGTTTCCTAGTCATATGGACCATATCTAGTTCAATTGTGCTTATGAAACTGATACAAACCACAGCTTCACTTACATAGATGCTCTTTGGTTAATAGTGAAAAACGTGTTGGGTTTGTGAACTGTGTAAATTCATATGAGCCGAAAATTCACTGCCTTTACCAGAAATGAACTCTTGCTTGTAGGAAGACACAGAGCATTTGGTTTAACTAAATTTCTGAAGGGAAATTCAGAAGAGTGTTCTCATCCATGAAACACAGTCTGCTTTAACTCAAGAAGCATGCTCTTTTTTCCAGCATCTGCAATAGAGCAAGAAACATGAGCATGACTAGAAAAAAAGAACTGTGTTTCTGACTCAAACGGACCATATCTAGTTCAACTCTGCTTATAAAACTGATACAAACCACAGCATCTCTTACATAGACGCTCTTTAGTTAATAGAGATAAACGCGTTGGGTTTGTGAACTGTGTAAATTCATTTGAGCCGAAAATTCCCTGCTTTTACCAAAAATGAACTCTTGCTTGTTGGAAGACACAGAGCATTTGGTTTAACTCCATTTGTGAAGGGAAATTCAGACCAGTGTTCTCATCCACCAAACACAATCTCTTTTAACGCAAATAGCTTGCTCTTCTTTCCAGTGTCTGCAATACAGCGAGGAACATGAGCATGTCCAGAAAAAAATAAAAGTGTTTCCTCCTCATACGGACCATATCTAGTTCAACTCTACTAATGAAACTGATACAAACCACATCATCTGTTACATAGATGCTCTTTAATTAATAGTGAAAATCGTATTGGTTTCGTGAACTGTGTAAATTCATTTGAGCCGAAAAACAACTGGGTATACCAGAAATGAACTCTTGCTTGTAGGACTACATAGAGACTGGAGTTTAACTCTGATTCTAAATGGGAATTCAGAAGAGTGATCTAATCCATGAAACACAATGTCTTTTAACGCAAGAAGCATGCCCTTCTTTCAAGAATCTGCAATACAGCAAGAAACATGAGCATGGCCAGAAAAAAAGAACTGTGTTTCCTTCTCATACGGCCCATATCTAGTTCAATTGTGCTTATGAAACTAATACAAACAACAGCATCACTTACATAGATGCTCTTTAGTTAATAGTGAAAAACGTGTTGGGTTTGTGAACTGTGTAAATTCATATGAGCCGAAAATTCACTGCCTTTACCAGAAATGAACTCTTGCTTGTAGGAAGACACAGAGCATTTGGTTTAACTAAATTTCTGAAGGGAAATTCAGAAGAGTGTTCTCATCCATGAAACACAGTTTGTTTTAACTCAAGAAGCATGGTCTTTTTCCCAGCATCTGCAATACAGCAAGAAACATGAGCATGGCTAGAAAAAAAGAGCTGTGTTTCAGACTCAAACGGACCATATCTAGTTCAACTCTGCTTATGAAACTGATACAAACCACAGCATCTATACATAGATGCTCTTTAGTTAATAGAGATAAACGCGTTGGATTTGTGAACTGTGTAAATTCATTTGAGCCGAAAATTCACTGCTTTTACCAAAAATGAACTCTTGCTTGTTGGAAGACACAGAGCATTTGGTTTAACTCCATTTGTGAAGGGAAATTCAGACCAGTGTTCTCATCCATGAAAAACACTCTGTTTTAACGCAAATAGCATGCTCTTCTTTCCAGTGTCTGCAATACAGCATGGAAAAAGAGCATGTCCAGAAAAAAATAACTGTGTTTCCTACTCATACGGACCACATCTAGTTCAACTCTGCTTATGAAACTGTTACAAACCACATCATCTCTTACATAGATGCTCTTTAGTTAATAGTGAAAATCGTAATTGGTTTCGTGAACTGTGTAAATTCACTTGAGGCGAAAAACAACTTGGTTTACCAGAAATGAACTCTTGCTTGTAGGATGACATAGAGCATGGAGTTTTACTCGGATTCTAAACGGAAATTCAGAAGAGTGATCTCATCCATGAAACACAGTCTATTTTAACGCAAGAAGCATGCTCTTCTTTCAAGCATCTGCAATACAGCAAGAAATATGTGCATGGCCAGAAAAAAAGAACTGTGTTTCCTACTCAAACGGACCATATCTAGTTCAATTCTGCAGATGAAACTGATACAAACCACAGCATCTCTTACATAGACGCTCTTTAGTTAATAGTGAAAACGCGATGGGTTTGTGAACTTTGTAAATTCATTTGAGCCGAAAATTCACTGCTTTTACCAAAAATGAACTCTTGCTGATAGAAAGACACAGAGCATTTGGTTTAACTCCATTTCTGAAGGGAAATTCAGACCAGTGTTCTCATCCACCAAACACAATCTGTTTTAACGCAAATAGCATGCTCTTCTTTCCAGTGTCTGCAATACAGCAAGAAACATGAGCATGGCCAGAAAAACATTACTGTGTTTCTGACTCAAACGGACCATATGTAGTTCAACTCTGCTTATGAAACTGTTACAAACCACAGCATCTCTTACATAGATGCACTTTAGTGAATAGTGAAAATCGTATTGGTTTCGTGAACTGTGTAAATTCATTTGAGCCGAAAAACAACTGGGTTTATGGGAATTGAACTCTTGCTTGTAGGAAGACACAGAGGATGGAGTTTAACTCCGATTCTATAGTGAAATTCAGAAAAGTGTTCTCATCCATGAAACACAGTCTGTTTTAACTCAAGAAGCATGCTCTTTTTTCCAGCTTCTTCAATACAGCAAGAAACATGAGCATGGATAGAAAAAAAGAACTGTGTTTCTGACTCAATCGGACCATATCTAGTTCAACTCTGCTTATGAAACTGATACAAACCACAGCATCTATACATAGACTACTTTAGTTAATAGTGATAAACGCGTTGGCTTTCTGAACTGTGTAAATTCATTTGAGCCGAAAATTCACTGCTTTTACCAAAAATGAACTCTAGCTTGTAGTAAGACAAAGAGCATTTGGTTTAACTCCATTTGTGAAGGGAAATTCAGAGCAGTGTTCTCATCCATGAAACACAGTCTGTTTTAACTCAAGAAGCATGCTCTTTTTTCCAGCATCTGCAATAAAGAAAGAAACATGAGCATGGCTAGAAAAAAAAGAACTGTGTTTCTGACTCAGTCGGACCATACCTAGTTCAACTCTGTTTATGAAACTGATACAAACCACAACATCTCTTACCTAGACTACTTTAGTTAATAGTGATAAACGCGTTGGCTTTTTGAACTGTGTAAATTCATTTGAGCCGAAAATTCACTGCTTTTACCAAAAATGAACTCTTGCTTGTAGGAAGACACAGAGCATTTGGTTTAACTCCATCTGTGTAGGGAAATTCAGAGCAGTGTTCTCATCCATGAAACACACTCTGTTTTAACGCAAATAGCATGCTCTTCTTTCCAGTGTCTGCAATACAGCAAGGAATAAGAGCATGTCCAGAAAAAAATAACTGTGTTTCCTACTCATATGGACCATATCTAGTTCAACTCTGCTTATGAAACTGATACAAACCACATCATCTATTACATAGATGCTCTTTAGTTAATAGTGAAAATCGTATTGGTTTCTTGAATTGTGTCAATTCATTTGAGCCGAAAAATAACTGGGTTTACAGGAAATGAACTCTTGCTTGTAGGAAGACACAGATCATTTAGTTTTACTCCGATTCTATAGGGAAATTCAGAACAGTGTTCTCATCCATGAAACACAGTCTGTTTTAATGCACGAATCATGCTCTTTTTTCCAGGTTCTGCAATACAGCAAGAAACATGAGCATGTCCAGAAAAAAACAACTGTTTTTCCTACTCATACGGACCATATCTAGTTCAACTCTGCTTATGAAACTGATACAAACCACATTATCTGTTACATAGATGCTCTTTAGATATTATAGAAAATCGTATTGGATTTGTGAACTGTGTAAATTCATTTGAGCCAAAAAACAACTGGGTTTACCAGAAATGAACTCTTGCTTGTAGGACGACATATAGCATGGAGTTTAACTCTGATTCTAAATGGAAATTCAGTCGAGTGATCTAATCCATGAAACACATTCTGTTTTAACGCAAGAAGCATGTTCTTCTTTCAAGCATCTGGAATACAGCAATAAACATGAGCATGGCTAGAAAAAAAGAACTGTATTTCCTACTCATACGGACCACATCTAGTTCAATTGTGCTTATGAAACTGATACAAACTACAGCATCACTTACATAGATGCTCTTTAGTTAATAGTGAAAAACGTGTTGGGTTTGTGAACGGTGTAAATTCATATGAGCCGAAAATTCACTGCCTTTACCAGAAATGAACTCTTGCTTGTAGGAAGACACAGAGCATTTGGTTTAACTAAATTTCTGAAGGGAAATTCAGAAGAGTGTTCTCATCCATGAAACACAGTCTGTTTTACCTCAAGAAGCATGCTCTTTTTTCCAGCATCTGCAATACAGCAAGAAACATGAGCATGGCTACAAAAAAAGAACTGTGTTTCTGAATCAATCGGACCATATCTAGTTCAACTCTGATTATGAAACTGATACAAACCACAGCATCTCTTACATAGACGCTCTTTTTAATAGAGATAAACGCGTTGGGTTTGTGAACTGTGTAAATTCATTTGAGCCGAAAATTCCCTGCTTTTACCAAAAATGAACTCTTGCTTGTTGGAAGACACAGAGCACTTGTTTTAACTCCATTTGTGAAGGGAAATTGGGACCAGTGTTCTCATCCATGAAAAACACTCTGTTTTAAGGCAAATAGCATGCTCTTCTTTCCAGTATCTGCAATACAGCAAGGAACAAGACCATGTCCAGAAAAAAATAACTGTGTTTCCTACTCATATGGACCATATCTAGTTCAACTCTACTTATGAACTGAAACAAACCACATCATCTCTTACATAGATGCTCTTTAGTTAATAGAGAAAATCGTATTGGTTTCCTGAACTGTGTAAATTCATTTTTTGCCGAAAAATAATTGGTTTTACAAAAAATGAACTCTTGTTTGTAGGAAGACACAGAGCATTTAGTTTTACTCTGATTCTCTAGGGAAATTGAGAAAAGTGTTCTCATCCATGAAACACAGTCTGTTTTAACGCAAGAAGCATGCTCTTTTTTACCGGTTCTGCAATACAGCAAGAAACATGAGCATGGCTACAAAAAAAGAACTGTGTTTCTGACTCAATTGGACCATGCCTAGTTCAACTCTGCTTATGAAACTGATACAAACCACAGCATCTCTTACATAGACTACTTTAGTTAATAGTGATAAACGCGATAGGTTTGTGAACTGTGTAAATGTATTTGAGCCGAAAATTCACTGCTTTTACCAAAAATGAACTCTTCCTTGTAAGAAGACACAGAGCATTTGGTTTAACTCCATTTGTGAAGGGAAATTCAGACCAGTGTTCTCATCCATGAAACACACCCTGTTTTAACGCAAATAGCATGGTCTTCTTTCCAATATCTGCAATACAGCAAGGAACAAGACCATGTCCAGAAAAAAATAACTGTGTTTCCTACTCATATGGACCATATCTAGTTCAACTCTACTTATGAACTGAAACAAGCCACATCATCTCTTACATAGATGCTCTTTAGTTAATAGAGAAAATCGTATTGGTTTCCTGAACTGTGTAAATTCATTTTTTGCCAAAAAATAATTGGTTTTACAGGAAAAGATCTCTTGTTTGTAGAAAGAAACAGAGCATTTAGTTTTACTCTGATTCTCTAGGGAAATTGAGGAAAGTGTTCTCATCCATGAAACACAGTTTGTTTTAACTCAAGAATCATGCTCTTTTTTACTAGCATCTGCAATACAGCAAGAAACATGAGCATGGGCTGAAAAAAAGAACTGAGTTTCTGACACAAACGGACCATATCTAGTTCAACTCTGCTTATGCAATTGATACAAACCCCAGCATCTCTTACATAGACGCTCTTTAGTTAATAGAGATAAACGCGTTGGGTTTGTGAACTGTGTAAATTCATTTGAGCCGAAAAATTACTGCTTTTACCAAAAATGAACTCTTGCTTGTAGGAAGACACAGAGCATTTGGTTTAACTCCATTTCTGAAGGGAAACTCAGACCAGTGTTCTCTTCCATCAAACACACTCTGTTTTAACGCAAATAGCATGCTCTTCTTTCCAGCGTCTGCCATACAGCAAAGAACATGAGCATATCCAGAAAAAAATAACTGTGTTTCCTACTCATACGGACCATATCTAGTTCAACTCTGCTTATGAAACTGATACAAACCACAGCATCTCTTACATAGATACTCTTTAGTTAATAGTAAAAATCGTATTGGTTTCGTGAACTGTGTAAATTCATTTGAGGCGAAAAACCACTGGGTTTACCAGAAATGAACTCTTGCTTGTAGGACGACATAGAGCATGGAGTTTAACTCCGATTCTAAACGGAAATTCAGAAGAGTGATCTCATCCATGAAACACAGTCTGTTTTAACGCAAGAAGCATGCTCTTCTTTCAAGCATCTGCAATACAGCAAGAAATATGAGCATGGCCAGAAAAAAAGAACTGTGTTTCCTACTCAAACGGAACATATCTAGTTCAATTCTGCTTATGAAACTGATACAAACCACAGCATCTATTACATAGATGCTCTTTAGTTAATAGTGAAAACGCGTTGGGTTTGTGAACTGTGTAAATTCATTTGAGCCGAAAATTCACTGCTTTTACCAAAAATGAACTCTTGCTTATAGGAAGACACAGAGCATTTGGTTTAACTCCATTTCTGAAGGGAAATTCAGACCAGTGTTCTCATCCATCAAACACAATCCGTTTTAACGCAAATAGCATGCTCTTCTTTCCAGCGTCTGCAATACAGCAAGAAACATGAGCATGGCTAGAAAAAAAGAACTGTGTTTCTGACTCAATCGGACCATACCTAGTTCAGCTCTGCTTATGAAACTGATACAATCCACAGCATCACTTACATAGACTACTTTAGTTAATAGTGATAAACGCGTTGGGTTTGTGAACTGTGTAAATTCATTTGAGGCGAAAAATAACTGGGTTTACAGGAAATGAACTCTTGCTTGTAGGAAGACACAGAGCATTTAGTTTTACTCGGATTATATAGGGAAATTCAGAAAAGTGTTCTCATCCATGAAACATAGTCTGTTTTAACGCAAGAAGCATGCTCTTCTTTCAAGCATCTGCCATACAGCAAGAAATATGAGCATGGCCAGAAAAAAAGAACTGTGTTTCCTACTCACACGGAACATATCTAGTTCAATTCTGCTCATGAAACTGATACAAACCACCGCATCTCTTACATAGACGCTCTTTAGTTAATAGTGAAAACGCGTTGGGTTTGTTAACTGTGTAAATTCATTTGAGCCGAAAATTCACTGCTTTTACCAAAAATGAATTCTTGCTTATAGGAAGACACAGAGCATTTGGTTTAACTCCATTTCTGAAGGGAAATTCGGACCAGTGTCCTCATCCATCAAACACAATCCGTTTTAACGCAAATAGCATGCTCTTCTTTCTAAAGTCTGCAATACAGCATGAAACATGAGCATGGCTAGAAAAAAAGAACTATGTTTCTGATTCAATTGGACCATAACTAGTTCAACTCTGCTTATGAAACTGATACAAACCACAGCATCTCTTACATAGACTACTTTAGTTAATAGTGATAAACGCGTTGGGTTTTTGAACAGTGTAAATTCATTTGAGCCAAAATTCACTGCTTTTACCAAAAATGAACTCTTGCTTGTAGGATGACACAGAGCATTTAGTTTTACTCGGATTATATAGGTAAATTCAGAAAAGTGTTCTCATCCATGAAACATAGTCTGTTTTAACGCAAGAAGAATGCTCTTTTTTCCAGGTTCTGCAATACAGCAAGAAACATGAGCACGACTAGAAATTAGAACTGTGTTTCTGACTCAATCGGACCATTCCTAGTTCAACTCTGCTTATGAAACTGATACAAAACACAGTATCTCTTACATAGACTACTTTATTTAATTGTGATAAAAGCGTTGGGTTTGTGAACTGTGTAAATTCATTTGAGCCGAAAATTCAATGCTTTTACCTAAAATGAACTCTTGCTTGTAGGAAGACACAGAGCATTTGGTTTAACTCCATTTCTGAAGGGAAATTCAGACCAGTGTTCTCATCCATGAAACACACTCTGTTTTAACGCAAATAGCATGCTCTTCTTTCCAGCGTCTGCCATACAGCAAAGAACATGAGCATATCCAGAAAAAAATAACTGTGTTTCCTACTCATACGGACCATATCTAGTTCAACTCTGCTTATGAAACTGATACAAACCACAGCATCTCTTACATAGATACTCTTTAGTTAATAGTAAAAATCGTATTGGTTTCGTGAACTGTGTAAATTCATTTGAGGCGAAAAACCACTGGGTTTACCAGAAATGAACTCTTGCTTGTAGGACGACATAGAGCATGGAGTTTAACTCCGATTCTAAACGGAAATTCAGAAGAGTGATCTCATCCATGAAACACAGTCTGTTTTAACGCAAGAAGCATGCTCTTCTTTCAAGCATCTGCAATACAGCAAGAAATATGAGCATGGCCAGAAAAAAAGAACTGTGTTTCCTACTCAAACGGAACATATCTAGTTCAATTCTGCTTATGAAACTGATACAAACCACAGCATCTCTTACATAGACGCTCTTTAGTTAATAGTGAAAACGCGTTGGGTTTGTGAACTGTGTAAATTCATTTGAGCCGAAAATTCACTGCTTTTACCAAAAATGAACTCTTGCTTATAGGAAGACACAGAGCATTTGGTTTAACTCCATTTCTGAAGGGAAATTCAGACCAGTGTTCTCATCCATCAAACACAATCCGTTTTAACGCAAATAGCATGCTCTTCTTTCCAGCGTCTGCAATACAGCAAGAAACATGAGCATGGCTAGAAAAAAAGAACTGTGTTTCTGACTCAATCGGACCATACCTAGTTCAGCTCTGCTTATGAAACTGATACAATCCACAGCATCACTTACATAGACTACTTTAGTTAATAGTGATAAACGCGTTGGGTTTGTGAACTGTGTAAATTCATTTGAGGCGAAAAATAACTGGGTTTACAGGAAATGAACTCTTGCTTGTAGGAAGACACAGAGCATTTAGTTTTACTCGGATTATATAGGGAAATTCAGAAAAGTGTTCTCATCCATGAAACATAGTCTGTTTTAACGCAAGAAGCATGCTCTTCTTTCAAGCATCTGCCATACAGCAAGAAATATGAGCATGGCCAGAAAAAAAGAACTGTGTTTCCTACTCACACGGAACATATCTAGTTCAATTCTGCTTATGAAACTGATACAAACCACAGCATCTCTTACATAGATGCTCTTTAGTTAATAGTGAAAATCGTGTTGGTTTTGTGAACTGTGTAAATTCATGTGGCGCTGAAAATTCACTGCATTTCCCAGAAATGAACTCTAGCAGGTAGGAAAACACAGATCATTTGGTTTAACTCAATTCCTGAAGAGAAATTCAGAAGAGTGTTCTCATCCATGAAACACAGTCTGCTTTAACGCTAGAAGCATGCTCTTCTTTCCAGCATAGGCATTCTGCTAGAAACATGTGCATGGAAAGAAAAAAAGAACTCAGTTTCCTACTCACACGGACCATATCTAGTTCAACTCTGCTTATGAAACTGATACAAACCACAGCATCTCTTGCATAGATGCTCTTTAGTTAATAGTGAAAATCGTATTGGTTTCCTGAACTGTGTAAATTAATTTGAGCCGAAAAATAACTGGGTTTACCGGAAATGAACTCTTGCTTGTAGGAAGACACTGATCCTTTGGTTAAACTCAGTTTCTGAAGGGAAATTTAGAGCAGTGTTCTCATCCATGAAACACACTCGGTTTATTGGAAGAATCATGATCTTCTTTTCAGCGTATGCAATAGAGCAAGGAACATGAGCATGCCAGGAAGTAATGAACAGTGTTTCCTACTCATCCGGACCATACCTAGTTCAACACAGCTTAGGAAACTGATACAAACCACATCATCTCTTCAATAGATGCTCTTTAGTTAATAGTGAAAATCGTATTGGTTTCTTGAACTGGGTAAATTCATTTGAGCCAAAAAATATCGGGGTTTACCGGAAATGAACTCTTGCTTGTAGGAAGACACAGAGCATGGCGTTAAACTCCAATTCTAAAGGGAAATTCACAAAAGTGTTCTCATCAATGAAACACAGTCTGTTTTAATGCAAGAAGCATGCTCTCCTTTCCAGCATCTGCAATACAGCAAGAAACATGAGCATGGCCAGAAAAAAAGAACTGTGTTTCCTACTCCTACGGACCATATCTAGTTCAATTCTGCTTATGAAACTGATACAAACCACAGCATCCCTTACATAGACGCTCTTTAGTTCATAGTGAAATACTTGATAGGTTTGTGAACTGTGTAAATTCATTTTAGCCAGAAATATCTGGGTTTACCAGAAATGAAAGCTTGGTTGGTGGAAGACACAGAGCATTTGGTTTAACTCAATTTCTGAAGGGAAATTCAGACCAGGTTTCTCATCCATGAAACCCACTCTGTTTTGAAGCAAATAGCATGCTCTTCTTTCCAGCGTCTGCAATACAGCAAGGAACATGAGCATTGCCAGAAAAAAAGAACTGTGTTTCCTACTCCTACGGACCATATCTCTTTCAACTCTGCTTATGAAACTGATACAAACCACATCAACTCTAACATACATGCTCTTTAGTTAGTAGTGAAAATCGTGTTGGTTTCATGAACTGTGTAAATTCATTTGAGCCGAAAAACAACTGGGTTTACCAGAAATGAACTCTTGCTTGTAGGACTACATAGAGCCTGGAGTTTAACTCTGATTCTAAATGGGAATTCAGAAGAGTGATCTAATCCAAGAAACACAATGTCTTTTAATGCAAGAAGCATGCCCTTCTTTCAAGCATCTGCAATACAGCAAGAAACATGAGCATGGCTAGAAAAAAAGAACTGTGTTTCCTACTCATACGGCCCATATCTAGTTCAATTGTGCTTATGAAACTGATACAAACAACAGCATCACTTACATAGATGCTCTTTAGTTAATAGTGAAAAACGTGTTGGGTTTGTGAACTGTGTAAATTCATATGAGCCGAAAATTCACTGCCTTTACCAGAAATGAACTCTTGCTTGTAGGAAGACACAGAGCATTTGGTTTAACTAAATTTCTGAAGGGAAATTCAGAAGAGTGTTCTCATCCATGAAACACAGTTTGTTTTAACTCAAGAAGCATGGTCTTTTTCCCAGCATCTGCAATACAGCAAGAAACATGAGCATGGCTAGAAAAAAAGAGCTGTGTTTCAGACTCTAACGGACCATATCTAGTTCAACTCTTCTTATGAAACTGATACAAACCACAGCATCTATACATAGATGCTCTTTAGTTAATAGTGATAAACGCGTTGGATTTGTGAACTGTGTAAATTCATTTGAGCCGAAAATTCACTGCTTTTACCAAAAATGAACTCTTGCTTGTTGGAAGACACAGAGCATTTGGTTTAACTCCATTTGTGAAGGGAAATTCAGACCAGTGTTCTCATCCATGAAAAACACTCTGTTTTAACGCAAATAGCATGCTCTTCTTTCCAGTGTCTGCAATACAGCATGGAAAAAGAGCATGTCCAGAAAAAAATAACTGTGTTTCCTACTCATACGGACCACATCTAGTTCAACTCTGCTTATGAAACTGATACAAACCACATCATCTCTTACATAGATGCTCTTTAGTTAATAGTGAAAATCGTAATTGGTTTCGTGAACTGTGTAAATTCATTTGAGGCGAAAAACAACTTGGTTTACCAGAAATGAACTCTTGCTTGTAGGATGACATAGAGCATGGAGTTTTACTCGGATTCTAAACGGAAATTCAGAAGAGTGATCTCATCCATGAAACACAGTCTATTTTAACGCAAGAAGCATGCTCTTCTTTCAAGCATCTGCAATACAGCAAGAAATATGTGCATGGCCAGAAAAAAAGAACTGTGTTTCCTACTCAAACGGACCATATCTAGTTCAATTCTGCAGATGAAACTGATACAAACCACAGCATCTCTTACATAGACGCTCTTTAGTTAATAGTGAAAACGCGATGGGTTTGTGAACTTTGTAAATTCATTTGAGCCGAAAATTCACTGCTTTTACCAAAAATGAACTCTTGCTGATAGAAAGACACAGAGCATTTGGTTTAACTCCATTTCTGAAGGGAAATTCAGACCAGTGTTCTCATCCACCAAACACAATCTGTTTTAACGCAAATAGCATGCTCTTCTTTCCAGTGTCTGCAATACAGCAAGAAACATGAGCATGGCCAGAAAAACATTACTGTGTTTCTGACTCAAACGGACCATATGTAGTTCAACTCTGCTTATGAAACTGTTACAAACCACAGCATCTCTTACATAGATGCACTTTAGTGAATAGTGAAAATCGTATTGGTTTCGTGAACTGTGTAAATTCATTTGAGCCGAAAAACAACTGGGTTTATGGGAATTGAACTCTTGCTTGTAGGAAGACACAGAGGATGGAGTTTAACTCCGATTCTATAGTGAAATTCAGAAAAGTGTTCTCATCCATGAAACACAGTCTGTTTTAACTCAAGAAGCATGCTCTTTTTTCCAGCTTCTTCAATACAGCAAGAAACATGAGCATGGATAGAAAAAAAGAACTGTGTTTCTGACTCAATCGGACCATATCTAGTTCAACTCTGCTTATGAAACTGATACAAACCACAGCATCTATACATAGACTACTTTAGTTAATAGTGATAAACGCGTTGGCTTTCTGAACTGTGTAAATTCATTTGAGCCGAAAATTCACTGCTTTTACCAAAAATGAACTCTTGCTTGTAGTAAGACAAAGAGCATTTGGTTTAACTCCATTTGTGAAGGGAAATTCAGAGCAGTGTTCTCATCCATGAAACACAGTCTGTTTTAACTCAAGAAGCATGCTCTTTTTTCCAGCATCTGCAATAAAGAAAGAAACATGAGCATGGCTAGAAAAAAAAGAACTGTGTTTCTGACTCAGTCGGACCATACCTAGTTCAACTCTGTTTATGAAACTGATACAAACCACAACATCTCTTACATAGACTACTTTAGTTAATAGTGATAAACGCGTTGGCTTTTTGAACTGTGTAAATTCATTTGAGCCGAAAATTCACTGCTTTTACCAAAAATGAACTCTTGCTTGTAGGAAGACACAGAGCATTTGGTTTAACTCCATCTGTGTAGGGAAATTCAGAGCAGTGTTCTCATCCATGAAACACACTCTGTTTTAACGCAAATAGCATGCTCTTCTTTCCAGTGTCTGCAATACAGCAAGGAATAAGAGCATGTCCAGAAAAAAATAACTGTGTTTCCTACTCATATGGACCATATCTAGTTCAACTCTGCTTATGAAACTGATACAAACCACATCATCTATTACATAGATGCTCTTTAGTTAATAGTGAAAATCGTATTGGTTTCGTGAATTGTGTCAATTCATTTGAGCCGAAAAATAACTGGGTTTACAGGAAATGAACTCTTGCTTGTAGGAAGACACAGATCATTTAGTTTTACTCCGATTCTATAGGGAAATTCAGAACAGTGTTCTCATCCATGAAACACAGTCTGTTTTAACGCACGAATCATGCTCTTTTTTCCAGGTTCTGCAATACAGCAAGAAACATGAGCATGTCCAGGAAAAAACAACTGTTTTTCCTACTCATACGGACCATATCTAGTTCAACTCTGCTTATGAAACTGATACAAACCACATTATCTGTTACATAGATGCTCTTTAGTTAATATAGAAAACCGTATTGGATTTGTGAACTGTGTAAATTCATTTGAGCCAAAAAACAACTGGGTTTACCAGAAATGAACTCTTGCTTGTAGGACGACATATAGCATGGAGTTTAACTCTGATTCTAAATGGAAATTCAGTCGAGTGATCTAATCCATGAAACACAATCTGTTTTAACGCAAGAAGCATGCTCTTCTTTCAAGCATCTGGAATACAGCAATAAACATGAGCATGGCTAGAAAAAAAGAACTGTATTTCCTACTCATACGGACCACATCTAGTTCAATTGTGCTTATGAAACTGATACAAACTACAGCATCACTTACATAGATGCTCTTTAGTTAATAGTGAAAAACGTGTTGCGTTTGTGAACTGTGTAAATTCATATGAGCCGAAAATTCACTGCCTTTACCAGAAAAGAACTCTTGCTTGTAGGAAGACACAGAGCATTTGGTTTAACTAAATTTCTGAAGGGAAATTCAGAAGAGTGTTCTCATCCATTAAACACAGTCTGTTTTACCTCAAGAAGCATGCTCTTTTTTCCAGCATCTGCAATACAGCAAGAAACATGAGCATGGCTACAAAAAAAGAACTGTGTTTCTGAATCAATCGGAGCATATCTAGTTCAACTCTGATAGGAAACTGATACAAACCACAGCATCTCTTACATAGACGCTCTTTTTAATAGAGATAAACGCGTTGGGTTTGTGAACTGTGTAAATTCATTTGAGCCGAAAATTCCCTGCTTTTACCAAAAATGAACTCTTGCTTGTTGGAAGACACAGAGCACTTGTTTTAACTCCATTTGTGAAGGGAAATTGGGACCAGTGTTCTCATCCATGAAACACACTCTGTTTTAAGGCAAATAGCATGCTCTTCTTTCCAATATCTGCAATACAGCAAGGAACAAGACCATGTCCAGAAAAAAATAACTGTGTTTCCTACTCATATGGACCATATCTAGTTCAATTCTACTTATGAACTGAAACAAACCACATCATCTCTTACATAGATGCTCTTTAGTTAATAGAGAAAATCGTATTGGTTTCCTGAACTGTGTAAATTCATTTTTTGCCGAAAAATAATTGGTTTTACAAAAAATGAACTCTTGTTTGTAGGAAGACACAGAGCATTTAGTTTTACTCTGATTCTCTAGGGAAATTGAGAAAACTGTTCTCATCCATGAAACACAGTCTGTTTTAACGCAAGAAGCATGCTCTTTTTTCCAGGTTCTGCAATACAGCAAGAAACATGAGCATGGCTACAAAAAAAGAACTGTGTTTCTGACTCAATTGGACCATGCCTAGTTCAACTCTGCTTATGAAACTGATACAAACCACAGCATCTCTTACATAGACTACTTTAGTTAATAGTGATAAACGCGATAGGTTTGTGAACTGTGTAAATGTATTTGAGCCGAAAATTCACTGCTTTTACCAAAAATGAACTCTTCCTTGTAAGAAGACACAGAGCATTTGGTTTAACTCCATTTGTGAAGGGAAATTCAGACCAGTGTTCTCATCCATGAAACACACCCTGTTTTAACGCAAATAGCATGCTCTTCTTTCCAATATCTGCAATACAGCAAGGAACAAGACCATGTCCAGAAAAAAATAACTGTGTTTCCTACTCATATGGACCATATCTAGTTCAACTCTACTTATGAACTGAAACAAGCCACAACATCTCTTACATAGATGCTCTTTAGTTAATAGAGAAAATCGTATTGGTTTCCTGAACTGTGTAAATTCATTTTTTGCCAAAAAATAATTGGTTTTACAGGAAAAGATCTCTTGTTTGTAGAAAGAAACAGAGCATTTAGTTTTACTCTGATTCTCTAGGGAAATTGAGGAAAGTGTTCTCATCCATGAAACACAGTTTGTTTTAACTCAAGAATCATGCACTTTTTTTCTAGCATCTGCAATACAGCAAGAAACATGAGCATGGGCTGAAAAAAAGAACTGAGTTTCTGACACAAACGGACCATATCTAGTTCAACTCTGCTTATGCAACTGATACAAACCCCAGCATCTCTTACATAGACGCTCTTTAGTTAACAGAGATAAACGCTTTGGGTTTGTGAACTGTGTAAATTCATTTGAGCCGAAAAATTACTGCTTTTACCAAAAATGAACTCTTGCTTGTAGGAAGACACAGAGCATTTGGTTTAACTCCATTTCTGAAGGGAAACTCAGACCAGTGTTCTCTTCCATCAAACACACTCTGTTTTAACGCAAATAGCATGCTCTTCTTTCCAGCGTCTGCCATACAGCAAAGAACATGAGCATATCCAGAAAAAAATAACTGTGTTTCCTACTCATACGGACCATATCTAGTTCAACTCTGCTTATGAAACTGATACAAACCACAGCATCTCTTACATAGATACTCTTTAGTTAATAGTAAAAATCGTATTGGTTTCGTGAACTGTGTAAATTCATTTGAGGCGAAAAACCACTGGGTTTACCAGAAATGAACTCTTGCTTGTAGGACGACATAGAGCATGGAGTTTAACTCCGATTCTAAACGGAAATTCAGAAGAGTGATCTCATCCATGAAACACAGTCTGTTTTAACGCAAGAAGCATGCTCTTCTTTCAAGCATCTGCAATACAGCAAGAAATATGAGCATGGCCAGAAAAAAAGAACTGTGTTTCCTACTCAAACGGAACATATCTAGTTCAATTCTGCTTATGAAACTGATACAAACCACAGCATCTATTACATAGACGCTCTTTAGTTAATAGTGAAAACGCGTTGGGTTTGTGAACTGTGTAAATTCATTTGAGCCGAAAATTCACTGCTTTTACCAAAAATGAACTCTTGCTTATAGGAAGACACAGAGCATTTGGTTTAACTCCATTTCTGAAGGGAAATTCAGACCAGTGTTCTCATCCATCAAACACAATCCGTTTTAACGCAAATAGCATGCTCTTCTTTCCAGCGTCTGCAATACAGCAAGAAACATGAGCATGGCTAGAAAAAAAGAACTGTGTTTCTGACTCAGTCGGACCATACCTAGTTCAGCTCTGCTTATGAAACTGATACAATCCACAGCATCACTTACATAGACTACTTTAGTTAATAGTGATAAACGCGTTGGGTTTGTGAACTGTGTAAATTCATTTGAGGCGAAAAATAACTGGGTTTACAGGAAATGAACTCTTGCTTGTAGGAAGACACAGAGCATTTAGTTTTACTCGGATTATATAGGGAAATTCAGAAAAGTGTTCTCATCCATGAAACATAGTCTGTTTTAACGCAAGAAGCATGCTCTTCTTTCAAGCATCTGCCATACAGCAAGAAATATGAGCATGGCCAGAAAAAAAGAACTGTGTTTCCTACTCACACGGAACATATCTAGTTCAATTCTGCTCATGAAACTGATACAAACCACCGCATCTCTTACATAGACGCTCTTTAGTTAATAGTGAAAACGCGTTGGGTTTGTTAACTGTGTAAATTCATTTGAGCCGAAAATTCACTGCTTTTACCAAAAATGAACTCTTGCTTATAGGAAGACACAGAGCATTTGGTTTAACTCCATTTCTGAAGGGAAATTCGGACCAGTGTCCTCATCCATCAAACACAATCCGTTTTAACGCAAATAGCATGCTCTTCTTTCTAAAGTCTGCAATACAGCATGAAACATGAGCATGGCTAGAAAAAAAGAACTATGTTTCTGATTCAATTGGACCATAACTAGTTCAACTCTGCTTATGAAACTGATACAAACCACAGCATCTCTTACATAGACTACTTTAGTTAATAGTGATAAACGCGTTGGGTTTTTGAACAGTGTAATTCATTTGAGCCAAAATTCACTGCTTTTACCAAAAATGAACTCTTGCTTGTAGGATGACACAGAGCATTTAGTTTTACTCGGATTATATAGGTAAATTCAGAAAAGTGTTCTCATCCATGAAACATAGTCTGTTTTAACTTAAGAAGAATGCTCTTTTTTCCAGGTTCTGCAATACAGCAAGAAACATGAGCATGACTAGAAATTAGAACTGTGTTTCTGACTCAATCGGACCATACCTAGTTCAACTCTGCTTATGAAACTGATACAAAACACAGTATCTCTTACATAGACTACTTTATTTAATTGTGATAAAAGCGTTGGGTTTGTGAACTGTGTAAATTCATTTGAGCCGAAAATTCAATGCTTTTACCTAAAATGAACTCTTGCTTGTAGGAAGACACAGAGCATTTGGTTTAACTCCATTTCTGAAGGGAAATTCAGACCAGTGTTCTCATCCATGAAACACACTCTGTTTTAACGCAAATAGCATGCTCTTCTTTCCAGCGTCTGCCATACAGCAAAGAACATGAGCATATCCAGAAAAAAATAACTGTGTTTCCTACTCATACGGACCATATCTAGTTCAACTCTGCTTATGAAACTGATACAAACCACAGCATCTCTTACATAGATACTCTTTAGTTAATAGTAAAAATCGTATTGGTTTCGTGAACTGTGTAAATTCATTTCAGGCGAAAAACCACTGGGTTTACCAGAAATGAACTCTTGCTTGTAGGACGACATAGAGCATGGAGTTTAACTCCGATTCTAAACGGAAATTCAGAAGAGTGATCTCATCCATGAAACACAGTCTGTTTTAACGCAAGAAGCATGCTCTTCTTTCAAGCATCTGCAATACAGCAAGAAATATGAGCATGGCCAGAAAAAAAAAACTGTGTTTCCTACTCAAACGGAACATATCTAGTTCAATTCTGCTTATGAAACTGATACAAACCACAGCATCTCTTACATAGACGCTCTTTAGTTAATAGTGAAAACGCGTTGGGTTTGTGAACTGTGTAAATTCATTTGAGCCGAAAATTCACTGCTTTTACCAAAAATGAACTCTTGCTTATAGGAAGACACAGAGCATTTGGTTTAACTCCATTTCTGAAGGGAAATTCAGACCAGTGTTCTCATCCATCAAACACAATCCGTTTTAACGCAAATAGCATGCTCTTCTTTCCAGCGTCTGCAATACAGCAAGAAACATGAGCATGGCTAGTAAAAAAGAACTGTGTTTCTGACTCAATCGGACCATACCTAGTTCAGCTCTGCTTATGAAACTGATACAATCCACAGCATCACTTACATAGACTACTTTAGTTAATAGTGATAAACGCGTTGGGTTTGTGAACTGTGTAAATTCATTTGAGGCGAAAAATAACTGGGTTTACAGGAAATGAACTCTTGCTTGTAGGAAGACACAGAGCATTTAGTTTTACTCGGATTATATAGGGAAATTCAGAAAAGTGTTCTCATCCATGAAACATAGTCTGTTTTAACGCAAGAAGCATGCTCTTCTTTCAAGCATCTGCCATACAGCAAGAAATATGAGCATGGCCAGAAAAAAAGAACTGTGTTTCCTACTCACACGGAACATATCTAGTTCAATTCTGCTCATGAAACTGATACAAACCACCGCATCTCTTACATAGACGCTCTTTAGTTAATAGTGAAAACGCGTTGGGTTTGTTAACTGTGTAAATTCATTTTAGCCGAAAATTCACTGCTTTTACCAAAAATGAACTCTTGCATATAGGAAGACACAGAGCATTTGGTTTAACTCCATTTCTGAAGGGAAATTCGGACCAGTGTCCTCATCCATCAAACACAATCCGTTTTAACGCAAATAGCATGCTCTTCTTTCTAAAGTCTGCAATACAGCATGAAACATGAGCATGGCTAGAAAAAAAGAACTATGTTTCTGATTCAATTGGACCATAACTAGTTCAACTCTGCTTATGAAACTGATACAAACCACAGCATCTCTTACATAGACTACTTTAGTTAATAGTGATAAACGCGTTGGGTTTTTGAACAGTGTAAATTCATTTGAGCCAAAATTCACTGCTTTTACCAAAAATGAACTCTTGCTTGTAGGATGACACAGAGCATTTAGTTTTACTCGGATTATATAGGTAAATTCAGAAAAGTGTTCTCATCCATGAAACATAGTCTGTTTTAACTTAAGAAGAATGCTCTTTTTTCCAGGTTCTGCAATACAGCAAGAAACATGAGCATGACTAGAAATTAGAACTGTGTTTCTGACTCAATCGGACCATACCTAGTTCAACTCTGCTTATGAAACTGATACAAAACACAGTATCTCTTACATAGACTACTTTATTTAATTGTGATAAAAGCGTTGGGTTTGTGAACTGTGTAAATTCATTTGAGCCGAAAATTCAATGCTTTTACCTAAAATGAACTCTTGCTTGTAGGAAGACACAGAGCATTTGGTTTAACTCCATTTCTGAAGGGAAATTCAGACCAGTGTTCTCATCCATGAAACACACTCTGTTTTAACGCAAATAGCATGCTCTTCTTTCCAGCGTCTGCCATACAGCAAAGAACATGAGCATATCCAGAAAAAAATAACTGTGTTTCCTACTCATACAGACCATATCCAGTTAACTCTGCTAATGAAACTGATGCACACTACATCATCTGTTACATAGATGCTCTTTAATTAATAGTGAAAATCGTATTGGTTTGGTGAACTGTGTAAACTCATTTGAGGCGAAAAACAACTGGGTTTACCAGAAATGAACTCTTTCCTGTAGGACGACATAGAGCATGGCGTTTAACTCCGATTCTAAAAAGAAGTTCAGAAGAGTGATCTCATACATGAAAAACAGTCTGTTTTAACACAAGGAGCATGCTCTTCTTTCAAGCATCTGCAATACAGCAAGAAATATGAGCATGGCCAGAAAAAACGAACTGTGTTTCCTACTCATACGGACCATATCTAGTTCATTTCTGCTTATGAAACTGATACAAAACATAGCATCTCTTACATAGACGCTCTTTAGTTATAGTGATAAACGCGTTGGGTTTGTGAACTGTGTAAATTCATTTGAGCCGAAAATTCACTGCTTTTACCAAAAATGAACTCTTGCGTATTGGAAGACACAGGTAATTTGGTTTAACTCCATTTATGAAGGGAAATTCAGACCAGTGTTCTCATCCATGAAACACACTCTGTTTTAACGCAAATAGCATGCTCTTCTTTCCAGCGTCTGCAATACATCAAGTAACATGAGCATGCCCAGAAAAAAATAACTGTGTTTCCTACTCATACGGACCATATCTCGTTCAACTCTGCTTATGAAACTGATACAAACCACAGCATCTCTTACATAGTTGCTCTTTAGTTAATAGTGAAAATCGTGTTGGTTTTGTGAACTGTGTAAATTCATGTGGCGCTGAAAATTCACTGCATTTCCCAGAAATGAACTCTAGCAGGTAGGAAAACACAGATCATTTGGTTTAACTCAATTCCTGAAGAGAAATTCAGAAGAGTGTTCTCATCCATGAAACACAGTCTGCTTTAACGCTAGAAGCATGCTCTTCTTTCCAGCATAGGCATTCTGCTAGAAACATGTGCATGGAAAGAAAAAAAGAACTCAGTTTCCTACTCATACGGACCATATCTAGTTCAACTCTATTTATGAAACAGATACAAACCACAGTATCTCTTACATAGACGCTCTTTAGTTAACAGTGATAAACGTGTTGGGTTTGTGAACTGTGTAAATTCATTTGAGCCGAAAATTCACTGCTTTTACCAAAAATGAACCCTTGCTTGTAGGAAGACACAGAGCATTTGGTTTAACTTCATTTCTGAAGGGAAATTCAGACCAATGTTCTCATCCATGAAACACACTCTGTTTTAATGCAAATAGCATGCTCTTCTTTCCAGCATCTGCAATACAGCAAGAAACATGAGCATGGCCAGAAAAAAAGAACTGCGATTCTGACAAAAACGGAACATATCTCATTCAACACTGCTTATGTAACTGATACAACCACAGCATCTCTTACATAGATCCTCAAAGTTAATAGTGAAAATCGCGTTGGTTTCTTGAACTGTGTAAATTCATTTGAGCCGAAAAATAACTGGGTTTACCGGAAATGAACTCTTGCTTGTAGGAAGACATAGATCCTTTGGTTAAACTCAGTTTCTGAAGGGAAATAAAGAGCAATGTTCTCATCCATTTAACGTGTTGGGTTTGTGAACTGTGTAAATTCATATGAGCCGAAAATTCACTGCCTTTACCAGAAATGAACTCTTGCTTGTAGGAAGACACAGAGCATGGAGTTTAACTCAGATTCTAAAGGGTAATTCAGAAAAGTGTTCTCATCCATGAAACACAGTCTGTTTTAACGAAAGAAGCATGCTCTTCTTTCCAGCATCTACAATACAACAAGGAACATGAGAATGTCCAAAATAAAAGAACTGTGTTTCCTACTCATACGGACCCTATCTAGTTCAACACTGCTTAAGAAACTGATACAAAGCACAGCATCTCTTACATAGATGCTCTTTAGTTAATAGTGAAAATCCTGTTGGTTTCGTGAACTGTGTAAATTCATTTGGCACTGAAAATTCACTGCATTTCCCAGAAAAGAACTCTAGCATGTAGGAAAACACAGATCATTTGGTTTAACTCAATTCCTGAAGAGAAATTCAGAAGAGTGTTCTCATCCATGAAACACAGTCTGTTTTAACGCTAGAAGCATGCTCTTCTTTCCAGCATAGGCATTCTGCTAGAAACATGTGCATGGAAAGAAAAAAAGAACTCTGTTTCCTACTCATACAGACCATATCTAGTTCAACTCTGCTTATCAAACTGATACAAACCACAGCATCTCTTGCATAGATGCTCTTTAGTTAATAGTGAAAATCGTATTGGTTTCCTGAACTGTGTAAATTAATTTGAGCCGAAAAATAACTGGGTTTACCGGAAATGAACTCTTGCTTGTAGGAAGACACAGAGCTTGGAGTTTAACTCCGATTCTAAAGGGAAATTCAGAAAAGTGTTCTCAACAATGAAACACAGTCTGTTTTAACGCAAGAAGCATGCTCTTCTTTTCAGCATCTGTAATACAGCAAGGAACATGAGCATGGCCAGAAAAAAAGAACTGTGTTTCCTACTCTTACGGAAAATATCTAGTTCAACTCTGCTTATGAAACTGATACAAAGCACAGCATCTCTTACATAGATGCACTTTAGTTTATAGTGAAAAACATGTTGTGTTTGTGAACTGTGTAAATACATTTGACCCGAAAATTCACAGCCTTTACCAGAAATGAACTCTTGCTTTTAGGAAAACAGAGATCATTTGGTTTAACTCAATTCCTGAACGGAAATTCAGAAGAGTGTTCTCATCCATGAAACACAGTCTGTTTTAACGCTAGAAGCATGCTCTTCGTTCCAGCATCTGCAATAAAGCTAGAATCATGAGCACGGCAAGAAAAAAAGAACTGTGTTTCCTACTCATACGGACCATATCTAGTTCAACTCTGCTTATGAAACTGACACAAACCACAGCATCTCTTACATAGATGCTCTGTAGTTAATAGTGAAAATCGTATTGGTTTCATGAACTGTGTAAATTCCTTTGAGCCAAAAAATAACTGTGTTTGCCGGAAATGAACTCTTGCTTATAGGAAGACACAGAGCATGGCGTTAAACCACTATTCTAAAGGGAAGTTCAGAAAAGTGTTCTCATCTATGAAACACAGTCTGTTTTAACACAAGAAGCATGCTCTTCTTAGCAGCATCTACAATACAGCAAGGAAGATGAGAGGCCCACAAAAAAAAGAACTGTGTTTCCTACTCATACGGACCATATCTAGTTCAACTCTGCTTATGAAACTGATACAAACCACATCATCTCTTACATAGATGCTCTTTAGTTAATACTGAAAATCTTATAGAATTTGTGAACTGTGTAAATTCATTTGTGCCGCAATATAACTGGGTTTACCGGAAATGAACGCTTGCTTGTGGAAAGACACAGAGCATGGCATTAAACTCCAATTCTAAAGGGACACTCAGAAAAGTGTCCTCATCAATGAAACACAGTCTGGTTTAATGCAAGAAGCATGCTCCTCTTTCCAGCCTCTGCAATACAGCAAGAAACATGGGCATGCCAAGAAAAAAAGAACTGTGTTTCCTCCTCATATGGACCATATCTAGTTCAACTCTGCTTATGAAACTGATACAATCCGTATCATCTCTTACATAGAGGCTCTTTAGTTAATAGTGAAAATCGTATTGGTTTCGTGAACTGTGTAAATTCATTTGAGCCGAAAAATAACAGGGTTTACCGGAAATGAACGCTTGCTTGTAGGAAGACACAGACCCTTTGGTTAAACTCAGCTTCTGAAGGGAAATTCAGAGCAGTGTTCTCATCCGTGAAACACACTCCGTTTTATTGGAAGAAGCATGCTCTTCTTTTCAGCTTCTGCAATACAGCAAGGAATATGAGCATGCCCAGAAAAAAAGAACTGTGTTTCCTACTCATATGGACCATATCTAGTTCAACTCTGCTTATCAAACTGATTCAAACCACATCATCTCTTACACAGATGCTCTTTAGTTATTAATGAAAATCGTATTGGTTTCGTGAACTGTGTAAATTCATTTGAGCCGAAAAATAACTGGGTCTACGGGAAATGAACTCTTGCTTGTAGGAAGACACAGAGCATGGCGTTAAACTCCGATTCTAGAGAGAAACTCAGAAAAGTGTTGTCATCAAGGAAACACAGTCTGGTTTAATGCAAGAAGCATGCTCTTCTTTCCAGCCTCTGCAATACAGCAAGAAACATGAGCATGGCCAGAAAAAAAGAACTGAGTTTCCTACTCATAGGGACCATATCAAGTTCAACTCTGCTTATGAAACTGATACAAAGCACAGCATCTCTTACATAGATGCACTTTAGTTAATAGTGAAAAACGTGTTGGGTTTGTGAACTGTGTAAATTCATTTTAGCCGAAAATTCACTGCGTTTACCAGAAATGAACTCATGCTTGTAGGAAAACACAGATAATTTGGTTTGACTCAATTCCTGAATGGAAATGCAGAAGAGTGTTCTCACCCATGAAACACAGTCTGTTTTAACGCTAGAAGCATGCTCTTCTTTCCAGCATCTGCAATACAGCTAGAAACATGAGCATGGCAAGAAAAAAAGGACTGTGTTTCCTACTCATATGGACCATCTATAGTTCAACTCTGCTTATAAAAGTGATACAAACCACAGCATTTCTTACATAGATACTCTTTAGATAATAGTGAAAATTATATTGGTTTCGTGAACTGTGTAAATTCATTTGAGCGGAAAAATAACTGAGTTTACTGGAAATGAACTCTTGCTTGTAGGAAGACACAGAGCATGGCGTTAAACTCTAATTCTAAAGGGAATTCAGAAAAGTGTTCTCATCAATGAAACAGAGTATGTTTTAATGCAAGAAGCATGCTCTTCTTTCCAGCATCTGCAATACAGCAAGAAACATGAGCATGGCCAGAAAAAAAGAACTGTGTTTCCTACTCATACGGACCATATCTAGTTCAATTCTGCTTATGAAACTGATACAAACCACAGCATCCCTTACATAGACGCTCTTTAGTTCATAGTGAAATACTTGATAGGTTTGTGAACTGTGTAAATTCATTTTAGCCAGAAATATCTGGGTTTACCAGAAATGAACGCTTGGTTGGTGGAAGACACAGAGCATTTGGTTTAACTCAATTTCTGAAGGGAAATTCAGACCAGGGTTCTCATCCATGAAACCCACTCTGTTTTGAAGCAAATAGCATGCTCTTCTTTCCAGCGTCTGCAATACAGCAAGGAAAATGAGCATGGCCAGAAAAAAAGAACTGTGTTTTCTACTCCTACGGACCATATCTCTTTCAACTCTGCTTATGAAACTGATACAAACCACATCAACTCTAACATACATGCTCTTTAGTTAATAGTGAAAATCGTGTTGGTTTCGTTAACTGTGTAAAATCATTTGAGCCTAAAATTCCTAGGTTTACCAGAAATAAACTCTTGCTTGTAAGAAGACACAGATCCTTTGGTTAAACTCAGTTTCTGAAGGGAAATTCAGACCAGTGTTCTCATCCATGAAACACACACTGTTTCAACAGAAGAAGCATGCTCTTCTTTTCAGCGTCTGCAATACATCAAGGAACATGAGCAAGCCCAGAAAAAAATAACTGTGTTTCCTACTCATACGGACCATATCTAGTTCTATTCTGCTTATGAAACTGATACAAACCACGTCATCTCTTACATAGATGCTCTTTAGTTAATAGTGAAAATCTTATTGGTTTCGTGAACTGTGTTAATTCATTTCAGTCGAAAAATACCTGGGTTTATCGGAAATGAACTCTTGCTTGTAGGAAGACACAGATCATTGCGTTAAACTCCGATTCTGAAGGGAAATTCAGACCTGTGTTTTCATCCATGAAACACACTTTGTTTTCACGCGAGAAGCATGCTCTTCTTTCCAGCTTCTGCAATACAGCAAGGAACATGAGCATGACCAGAAAAAAATAACTGTATCTCCTACTCGTACAAACAATATCTAGTTCAACTCTGCTTATGAAACTGATACAAACCAGATAATCTCTTACATAGATGCTCTTTAGTTAATAGTGAAAATCGTTTTTGTTTCATGAACTGTGTAAATTCATTTAAGCAGAAAATTAACAGGGATTACCGGAAATGAACTCTTGCTTGTAGGAGACAGAGAGCATGGCGTTAAACTCTGATTCTAAAGGGAAATTCAGAAAAGTGTTCTCATCAATGAAACACAGTCTGTTTTAATGCAAGAAGCATGCTCTTCTTTCCCGCATCTGCTATACAGCAAGAAACATGAGCACGGCCAGAAAAAAAGTACTGTGTTTCTGACTCAAACGGACCATATCTAGTTCAACTCTGCTTATGAAACTGATACAAACCACAGCATCTCTTACATAGATGCTCTTTAGTTAATAGTGATAAACTTGTTGGGTTTGCGTACTGTGTAAATTCATTTTAGCCGAAAATTCACTGCTTTTACCAAAAATAAACTCTTTCTTGTAGGAAGAAACAGAGCATTTGTTTTAACTCCATTTCTGAAGGGAAATTCATACCAGTGTTCTCATCCATGAAACGCACTCCGTTTTAACGGTAGAAGCATGCTCTTCTTTTCAGTGTCTGCAATACAGCAAGGAACATGAGCATGGCCAGAAAAAAAAAACTGTGTTTCCTACTCACAGGGACCATATCTCGTTCAACTCTGCTTATGAAACTGATACAAACCACAGCATCTCTTACATTGATGCTCTTTAGTTAATAGTGAAAAACGTGTTGGGTTTGTGAACTGTGTAAATTCATTAGACCCGAAAATTCACTGCGTTTACAAGTAATGAACTTTTGATTTTTGGAAGACACAGAGCATTTGGTTTAACTCCATTTCGGAAGGGAAATTCAGACCAGTGTTGTCATCCATGAAACACAGTCCATTTTAACGGAAGAAGCATGCTCTTCTTTCCAGCATCTACAATACAGCAAGAAACATGAGCATGGCCAGAAAAAAAGAACTGTTTTTCCTACTTATACTGACCATATCTTGTTCAACTCTCTTTAAGAAACTGATACAAACCACAGCATCACTTACATAGATGATCTTTAGTTAATAGTGAAAAACGTGTTGGGTTGTGAACTGTGTAAATTCATATGTCCGTAAATTCACTGACTTTACCAGAATTGAACTCTTTCTTGTAGGAAGACACAGAGCATTTGGTTTAACACCATTTCTGAAGGGAAATTCAGAAAAGTGTTCTCATGCATGAAACACACTCTGTTTTAACTCAAGAAGCATGCTCTTCTTTCCAGCGTCTGCAATATAGCAAGGAACATGAGCATGTCCAGAAAAAAAGCACTGTGTTTCCTACTCATACGGACCATATCTCGTTCAACTCTCCTGATGAAACTGATACAAAACAAGATCATCTGTTACATAGATGCTCTTTAATTAATAGTGAAAATCGTATAGGTTTTGTGAACTGTGTAAATTCATTTGAGCCGAAAATTAATTGGGTTTACCGGAAATGAACCCTTGCTTGTAGGAAGACACAGAGCATGGCGTTAAACTCCGATTCTAAAGGGATTTCAGAAAAGTGTTCTCATCAATGAAACACAGTCTGTTTTAATGCAATAAGCATTCTCTTCTTTCCAGCATCTGCAATACAGCAAGATACATGAGCATGACCAGAAAAAAAGAACAGTGTTTCCTACTCATACAGACCATGTCTCATTCTACTCTGCTTATGTAACTGATACAACCACAGCATCTCTTACATAGATCCTCTTTAGTTAATAGTGAAAATCGTGTTGGATTCTTGAACTGTGTAAATTCATTTGGTGCCGAAAATTCACTGTGTTTACCAGTAAAGAACTCTTGCTTGTAGGACGACATAGAGCATGGAGTTTAACTCCGATTCTAAATGGAAATTCAGAAGAGTGATCTCATCTATGAAACACAGTCTGTTTTAATGCAAGACGCATGCTCTTCTTTCCAGCGTCTGCAATACAGCAAGGAACATGAGCATGTCCAGAAATAGCACTGTGTTTCCTACTCATACGGACCATATCTAGTTCAACTCTGGTTATGAAACTGATACAAACCACAGCATCTCTTACATAGATGCTCTTTAGTTAATAGTGAAAATCGTATAGGTTTCATGAACTGTGTAAATTCATTTGAGCCGAAAATTAACTGGGTTTACCAGAAATGAACTCTTGCTTGTAGAAAGACACAGAGCATTTGGTTTAACTCCATTTCTGAAGGGAAATTCAGAAGAGTGTTATCTTCCATGAAACACAGTCTGTTTTAATGCAAGAAGCATGCTCTTTTTTCTAGCATCTGCAATACAAAAGAAACATGAGCATGGCCAGAAAAAAAGAACTGTGTTTCCTACTCATTGGGACCATACCTCATTCAACTCTAATTCTGAAACGGATACAAACCACTGCATCTCTTACATATATGCTCTTTAGTTAATAGTGAAAAACGTGTTGGGTTTGTGAACTGTGTAAATTCATTTGAGCTGAAAATTACCTGCCTTTACCAGAAAGTAACTCTTGCTTGTAGGAAGACACAGATCATTTGGTTTAACTCCATTTCTGAATGGAAATTCAGACCTGTGTTCTAATCCATCATACACAGTCTGTTTTAATGCAAGAAGCATGCTATTTTTTCCAGCATCTGCCATGCAGCAAGAATCATGAGCATGGCCAGAAAAAAAGAACTGCGTTTCTGACTCAAACGGACCATATCTAGTTCAACTCTATTTATGAAACAGATACAAACCACAGTATCTCTTACATAGACGCTCTTTAGTTAACAGTGATAAACGTGTTGGGTTTGTGAACTGTGTAAATTCATTTGAGCCGAAAATTCACTGCTTTTACCAAAAATGAACCCTTGCTTGTAGGAAGACACAGAGCATTTGGTTTAACTTCATTTCTGAAGGGAAATTCAGACCAATGTTCTCATCCATGAAACACACTCTGTTTTAATGCAAATAGCATGCTCTTCTTTCCAGCATCTGCAATACAGCAAGAAACATGAGCATGGCCAGAAAAAAAGAACTGCGATTCTGACAAAAACGGAACATATCTCATTCAACACTGCTTATGTAACTGATACAACCACAGCATCTCTTACATAGATCCTCAAAGTTAATAGTGAAAATCGCGTTGGTTTCTTGAACTGTGTAAATTCATTTGAGCCGAAAAATAACTGGGTTTACCGGAAATGAACTCTTGCTTGTAGGAAGACATAGATCCTTTGGTTAAACTCAGTTTCTGAAGGGAAATAAAGAGCAATGTTCTCATCCATTTAACGTGTTGGGTTTGTGAACTGTGTAAATTCATATGAGCCGAAAATTCACTGCCTTTACCAGAAATGAACTCTTGCTTGTAGGAAGACACAGAGCATGGAGTTTAACTCAGATTCTAAAGGGTAATTCAGAAAAGTGTTCTCATCCATGAAACACAGTCTGTTTTAACGAAAGAAGCATGCTCTTCTTTCCAGCATCTACAATACAACAAGGAACATGAGAATGTCCAAAATAAAAGAACTGTGTTTCCTACTCATACGGACCCTATCTAGTTCAACACTGCTTAAGAAACTGATACAAAGCACAGCATCTCTTACATAGATGCTCTTTAGTTAATAGTGAAAATCCTGTTGGTTTCGTGAACTGTGTAAATTCATTTGGCACTGAAAATTCACTGCATTTCCCAGAAAAGAACTCTAGCATGTAGGAAAACACAGATCATTTGGTTTAACTCAATTCCTGAAGAGAAATTCAGAAGAGTGTTCTCATCCATGAAACACAGTCTGTTTTAACGCTAGAAGCATGCTCTTCTTTCCAGCATAGGCATTCTGCTAGAAACATGTGCATGGAAAGAAAAAAAGAACTCTGTTTCCTACTCATACGGACCATATCTAGTTCAACTCTGCTTATGAAACTGATACAAACCACAGCATCTCTTGCATAGATGCTCTTTAGTTAATAGTGAAAATCGTATTGGTTTCCTGAACTGTGTAAATTAATTTGAGCCGAAAAATAACTGGGTTTACCGGAAATGAACTCTTGCTTGTAGGAAGACACAGAGCATGGAGTTTAACTCCGATTCTAAGGGGAAATTCAGAAAAGTGTTCTCATCCATGATAAATAGTCTGTTTTAACGCAAGAATCATGCTCTTCTTTCCAGCATCTGCAATACATCAAGAAACATGAGCATGGCCACAAAAAAGAACTGTGTTTCCTAAGCATACAGACCATATCTAGGTCAACACTGCTTATGAAACTGATACAAACCACTTAACCCCTTACATAGATGCTCTTTACTTAATAGTGAAAATCGTATTGGTTTCGTGAACTGTGTAAATTCATTTGAGTCCAAAAATAACTGGGTTTACCGGAAATGAACTCTTGCTTATAGGAAGACACAGAGCATGGAGTTTACTCCGATTCTAAAGGGAAATTCAGAAAAGTGTTCTCAACAATGAAACACAGTCTGTTTTAACGCAAGAAGCATGCTCTTCTTTTCAGCATCTGTAATACAGCAAGGAACATGAGCATGGCCAGAAAAAAAGAACTGTGTTTCCTACTCTTACGGAAAATATCTAGTTCAACTCTGCTTATGAAACTGATACAAAGCACAGCATCTCTTACATAGATGCACTTTAGTTTATAGTGAAAAACTTGTTGGGTTTGTGAAGTGTGTAAATACATTTGACCCGAAAATTCACAGCCTTTACCAGAAATGAACTCTTGCTTTTAGGAAAACAGAGATCATTTGGTTTAACTCAATTCCTGAACGGAAATTCAGAAGAGTGTTCTCATCCATGAAACACAGTCTGTTTTAACGCTAGAAGCATGCTCTTCGTTCCAGCATCTGCAATACAGCTAGAATCATGAGCACGGCAAGAAAAAAAGAACTGTGTTTCCTACTCATACGGACCATATCTAGTTCAACTCTGCTTATGAAACTGACACAAACCACAGCATCTCTTACATAGATGCTCTTTAGTTAATAGTGAAAATCGTATTGGTTTCATGAACTGTGTAAATTCCTTTGAGCCAAAAAATAACTGTGTTTACCGGAAATGATTTCTTGCTTATAGGAAGACACAGAGTATGGCGTTAAACCACTATTCTAAAGGGAAGTTCAGAAAAGTGTTCTCATCTATGAAACACAGTCTATTTTAACACAAGAAGCATGGTCTTCTTAGCAGCATCTACAATACAGCAAGGAAGATGAGAGGTCCACAAAAAAAAGAACTGTGTTTCCTACTCATACGGACCATATCTAGTTCAACTCTGCTTATGAAACTGATACAAACCACATCATCTCTTACATAGATGCTCTTTAGTTAATACTGAAAATCTCATAGAATTTGTGAACTGTGTAAATTCATTTGTGCCGCAATATAACTGGGTTTACCGGAAATGAACTCTTGCTTGTGGGAAGACACAGAGCATTGCGTTAAACTCCAATTCTAAAGGGACACTCAGAAAAGTGTTCTCATCAATGAAACACAGTCTGGTTTAATGCAAGAAGCATGCTCCTCTTTCCAGCCTCTGCAATACAGCTAGAAACATGAGAATGTCCAAAAAAAAGAACTGTGTTTCCTACTCATACGGACCATATCTAGTTCAACACTGCTTATGAAACTGATACAAACCACATGATCTCTTACATAGATGCTCTTTAGTTAATAGTGAAAATCGTATTGGTTTCGTGAACTGTGTAAATTCATTTGAGCCCAAAAATAACTGGGTTTACCGGACATGAACTCTTGCTTGTAGGAAGACACAGAGCATGGCGTTAAACTCCGATTCTAGAGAGAAACTCAGAAAAGTGTTCTCATCAAGGAAACACAGTCTGGTTTAATGCAAGAAGCATGCTCTTCTTTCCAGCATCTGCAATACAGCAAGAAACATGAGCATGGCCAGAAAAAAAGAACTGAGTTTCCTACTCATAGGGACCATATCCAGTTCAACTCTGCTTATGAAACTGATACAAAGCACAGCATCTCTTACATAGATGCACTTTAGTTAATAGTGAAAAACGTGTTGGGTTTGTGAACTGTGTAAATTCATTTTAGCCGAAAATTCACTGCGTTTACCAGAAATGAACTCATGCTTGTAGGAAAACACAGATAATTTGGTTTGACTCAATTCCTGAATGGAAATGCAGAAGAGTGTTCTCACCCATGACACACAGTCTGTTTTAACGCTAGAAGCATGCTCTTCTTTCCAGCATCTGCATTACAGCTAGAAACATGAGCATGGCAAGAAAAAAAGAACTGTGTTTCCTACTCATATGGACCATATATAGTACAACTCTGCTTATAAAAGTGATACAAACCACAGCATTTCTTACATAGATACTGTTTAGATAATAGTGAAAATCGTATTGGTTTCGTGAACTGTGTAAATTCATTTGAGCCGAAAAATAACAGGGTTTAACAGAAATGAACGCTTGCTTGTAGGAAGACACAGACCCTTTGGTTAAACTCAGCTTCTGAAGGGAAATACAGAGCAGTGTTCTCATCCGGGAAACACACTCCGTTTTATTGGAAGAAGCATGCTCTTCTTTTCAGCTTCTGCAATACAGCAAGGAATATGAGCATGCCCAGAAAAAAAGAACTGTGTTTCCTACTCATATGGACCATATCTAGTTCAACTCGGCTTATCAAACTGATTCAAACCACATCATCTCTTACACAGATGCTCTTTAGTTATTAGTGAAAATCGTATTGGTTTCGTGAACTGTGTAAATTCATTTGAGCCGAAAAATAACTGGGTCTACCGGAAATGAACTCTTGCTTGTAGGAAGACACAGAGCATGGCGTTAAACTCCGATTCTAGAGAGAAACTCAGAAAAGTGTTCTCATCAAGGAAACACAGTCTGGTTTAATGCAAGAAGCATGCTCTTCTTTCCAGCATCTGCAATACAGCAAGAAACATGAGCATGGCCAGAAAAAAAGAACTGAGTTTCCTACTCATAGGGACCATATCCAGTTCAACTCTGCTTATGAAACTGATACAAAGCACAGCATCTCTTACATAGATGCACTTTAGTTAATAGTGAAAAACGTGTTGGGTTTGTGAACTGTGTAAATTCATTTTAGCCGAAAATTCACTGCGTTTACCAGAAATGAACTCATGCTTGTAGGAAAACACAGATAATTTGGTTTGACTCAATTCCTGAATGGAAATGCAGAAGAGTGTTCTCACCCATGACACACAGTCTGTTTTAACGCTAGAAGCATGCTCTTCTTTCCAGCATCTGCATTACAGCTAGAAACATGAGCATGGCAAGAAAAAAAGAACTGTGTTTCCTACTCATATGGACCATATATAGTACAACTCTGCTTATAAAAGTGATACAAACCACAGCATTTCTTACATAGATACTGTTTAGATAATAGTGAAAATTATATTGGTTTCGTGAACAGTGTAAATTCATTTGAGCGGAAAAATAACTGGGTTTACCGGAAATGAACTCTTGCTTGTAGGACGACATAGAGCATGGAGTTTAACTCCGATTCTAAATGGAAATTCAGACGAGTGATCTCATCCATGAAACACAGTCTGTTTTAACGCTAGAAGCATGCTCTTCTTTCCAGCATCTGCAATACAGCTAGAAACATGACCATGGCAAGAAAAAAAGAACTGTTTTTCCTACTCATACTGTCCATATCTAGTTCAACTCTGTTAATGAAACTGATACAAACCACAGAATCTCTTAATTAGATACTCTTTAGTTAATAGTGACAATCGTATTGGTTTCGTGAACTTTGTAAATTCATTTGAGCCGAAAAATAACTGCGTTTACCGGAAATGAACTCTTGCTTGTAGGAACACACAGAGCATGGCGTTTATCTCCGATTCTAAAGGGAAATTCAGAAAAGTGTTCTCATCAATGACACCCATATGTTGTAATGCAAGAAGCATGCTCTTCTTCGCAGCATCTGCATTACAGCAGGAAACATAAGCATGGCTAGAAAAAAGGAACTGTGTTTCCTACTTATATGGACCATATCTCATTCAACTCTGTTTATGAAACTGATACAAACCACAGCTTCTCTTACATAGATGCACTTTAGTTAATAGTGAAAAATGTGTTGGGTTTGTGAACTGTGTAAATTCATTTGAGCCGAAAATTCACTGCCTTTAACAGAAATGAACTCTTGCATGTAGGAAAACACAGATCATTTGGTTTAACTCAATTACTGAAGAGGAATTCAGAAGAGTGTTCTCATCCATGAAACACAGTCTGTTTTAAAACTAGAAGCATGCTCTTCTTTTCAGCATCTGCAATACAGCTAGAAACATGAGCATGGCAGGAGAAAAAGAACTGTGTTTCCTAGTCATACGGACCATATCTAGTTCAACTCTGCTTATAAAACTGATACAAACCACAGCATCTCTTACATAGATGCTCTTTAGTTAATAGTGAAAATCATATTGGTTTCGTGAACTGTGTAAATTCATTTGAGCCGAAAAATAACTGCGTTTACCGGAAATGAACTCTTGCTTGTTGGAAGACACAGATCCTTTGGTTAAACTCAGTTTCTGAAGGGAAATTCAGAGCAGTGTTTTCTTCCATGAAACACACTCCGTTTTATTGGAAGAAGCATGCTCTTCTTTTCAGCGTCTGCAATACAGCAAGGAATATGAGCATGCCCAGAAAAAAATTACTGTGTTTCCTACTCATACGGACCATGTCTAGTTCAACACTGCTTATGAAACTGATTCAAACCACATCATCTCTTACATAGATGCTCTTTAGTTAATAGTGAAAATCGTATTGGTTTCGTGAACTGTGTAAATTCATTTGAGCCAAAAATTAACAGGGTTTACCGGAAATCAACTCTTGATTGTAGGAAGACAGAGAGCATGGAGTTTATCTCCGATTCTAAAAGGAAGTTGAGAACAGTGTTCTAATCCATGAAACACAGTCTCTTTTAACGCAAGAAGCATGCTCTTCTTTCCTGCATCTACAATACAGCAAGGAAGATGACATAGTCCAGAAAAAAAGTACTAGGTTTCCTACTCATACGGACCATACCTAGTTCAACACTGCTTATGAATCTGATACAAACCACATCATCTCTTACATAGATGCTCTTTAGTTAACAGTGAAAATCTTATTGGTTTCTTGAACTGTGTAAATTCATTTGAGCCGAAAAATAACTGGGTTTACCGGAAATGAACTCTTGCTTGTGGGAAGACACAGAGCATGGCGTTAAACTCCAATTCTAAAGGGACACTCAGAAAAGTGTTCTCATCAATGAAACACAGTCTGGTTTAATGCAAGAAGCATGCTCCTCTTTCCAGCCTCTGCAATACAGCTAGAAACATGAGAATGTCCAAAAAAAAGAACTGTGTTTCCTACTCATACGGACCATATCTAGTTCAACACTGCTTATGAAACTGATACAAACCACATGATCTCTTACATAGATGCTCTTTAGTTAATAGTGAAAATCTTATTGGTTTCGTGAACTGTGTAAATTCATTTGAGCCCAAAAATAACTGGGTTTACCGGACATGAACTCTTGCTTGTAGGAAGACACAGAGCATGGAGTTTAACTCCGATTCTAAAGGGAAATTCAGAAAAGTGTTCTCATCCATGAAACACAGTCTTTTAATGCAAGAAGCATGCTCTTCTTTCCAGCCTCTGCAATACATCAAGAAACATGGGCATGCCAAGAAAAAAAGAACTGTGTTTCCTCCTCATATGGACCATATCTAGTTCAACTCTGCTTATGAAACTGATACAATCTGTATCATCTCTTACATAGAGGCTCTTTAGTTAATAGTGAAAATCGTATTGGTTTCGTGAACTGTGTAAATTCATTTGAGCCGAAAAATAACAGGGTTTACCGGAAATGAACGCTTGCTTGTAGGAAGACACAGACCCTTTGGTTAAACTCAGCTTCTGAAGGGAAATACAGAGCAGTGTTCTCATCCGGGAAACACACTCCGTTTTATTGGAAGAAGCATGCTCTTCTTTTCAGCTTCTGCAATACAGCAAGGAATATGAGCATGCCCAGAAAAAAAGAACTGTGTTTCCTACTCATATGGACCATATCTAGTTCAACTCGGCTTATCAAACTGATTCAAACCACATCATCTCTTACACAGATGCTCTTTAGTTATTAGTGAAAATCGTATTTGTTTCGTGAACTGTGTAAATTCATTTGAGCCGAAAAATAACTGGGTCTACCGGAAATGAACTCTTGCTTGTAGGAAGACACAGAGCATGGCGTTAAACTCCGATTCTAGAGAGAAACTCAGAAAAGTGTTCTCATCAAGGAAACACAGTCTGGTTTAATGCAAGAAGCATGCTCTTCTTTCCAGCCTCTGCAATACAGCAAGAAACATGAGCATGGCCAGAAAAAAAGAACTGAGTTTCCTACTCATAGGGACCATATCCAGTTCAACTCTGCTTATGAAACTGATACAAAGCACAGCATCTCTTACATAGATGCACTTTAGTTAATAGTGAAAAACGTGTTGGGTTTGTGAACTGTGTAAATTCATTTTAGCCGAAAATTCACTGCGTTTACCAGAAATGAACTCATGCTTGTAGGAAAACACAGATAATTTGGTTTGACTCAATTCCTGAATGGAAATGCAGAAGAGTGTTCTCACCCATGAAACACAGTCTGTTTTAACGCTAGAAGCATGCTCTTCTTTCCAGCATCTGCAATACAGCTAGAAACATGAGCATGGCAAGAAAAAAAGAACTGTGCTTCCTACTCATATGGAACATATATAGTTCAACTCTGCTTATAAAAGTGATACAAACCACAGCATTTCTTACATAGATACTCTTTAGATAATAGTGAAAATTATATTGGTTTCGTGAACTGTGTAAATTCATTTGAGCGGAAAAATAACTGGGTTTACCGGAAATGAACTCTTGCTTGTAGGACGACATAGAGCATGGAGTTTAACTCCAATTCTAAATGGAAATTCAGACGAGTGATCTCATCCATGAAACACAGTCTGTTTTAACGCTAGAAGCATGCTCTTCTTTCCAGCATCTGCAATACAGCTAGAAATATGAGCATGGCAAGAAAAAAAGAACTGTTTTTCCTACTCATACTGTCCATATCTAGTTCAACTCTGTTAATGAAACTGATACAAACCACAGAATCTCTTAATTAGATACTCTTTAGTTAATAGTGAAAAACGTGTTGGGTTTGTGAACTGTGTAAATTCATTTGAGCCGAAAATTCACTGCCTTTACCGGAAATGAACTCTTGCATGTAGGAAAACACAGATCATTTGGTTTAACTCAATTACTGAAGAGGAATTCAGAAGAGTGTTCTCATCCATGAAACACAGTCTGTTTTAACCCTAGAAGCATGCTCTTCTTTTCAGCATCTGCAATACAGCTAGAAACATGAGCATGGCAGGAGAAAAAGAACTGTTTTTCCTAGTCATACGGACCATATCTAGTTCAACTCTGCTTATAAAACTGATACAAAACACAGCATCTCTTACATAGATGCTCTTTAGTTAATAGTGAAAATCATATTGGTTTCGTGAACTGTGTAAATTCATTTGAGCCAAAAATTAACAGGGTTTACCGGAAATCAACTCTTGCTTGTAGGAAGACAGAGAGCATGGAGTTTATCTCCGATTCTAAAGGGAAGTTGAGAAAAGTGTTCTCATCCATGAAACACAGTCTGTTTTAACGCAAGAAGCATGCTCTTCTTTCCTGCATCTACAATACAGCAAGGAAGATGACAATGTCCAGAAAAAAAGTACTAGGTTTCCTACTCATACGGACCATATCTAGTTCAACACTGCTTATGAATCTGATACAAACCACATCATCTCTTACATAGATGCTCTTTAGTTAACAGTGAAAATCTTATTGGTTTCGTGAACTGTGTAAATTCATTTGAGCCGAAAAATAACTGGGTCTACCGGAAATGAACTCTTGCTTGTGGGAAGACACAGAGCATGGCGTTAAAATCCAATTCTAAAGGGAAATTCAGAAAACTGTTCTCATCAATGAACCACAGTCTGTTTTAATGCAATAAGTATGCTCTTCTTTCCAGCATCTGCAATATAGCATGATACATGAGCATGGCCAGAAAAAAAGAACTGTGTTTCCTGCTCATATGGACCATATCTCGTTCAACTCTGCTTATGAAACTGATACAAACCACAGCATCTCTTAGATAGATGCTCTTTAGTTAATAGTGAAAATCGTATTGGTTTCGTGAACTGTGTAAATTCATTTGAGCCGAAAAACAAATGTGTTTACCAGAAATGAACTCTTGCTTGTAGGACTACATAGAGCATGGAGTTTAACTCTGATTCTAAATGGAAATTCAGAGAGTGATCTAATCCATGAAACACAATCTGTTTTAACGCAAGAAGCATGCTCTTTTTTCCAGCCTCTGCAATACAGCATGAAACCTGAGTATGGCCAGAAAAAAAGAACTGTGTTTCTGACTCAATCGGACCATACCTAGTTTATCTCTGCTTATGAAACTGATACAAACCTCATCATCTGTTACATAGATGCTCTTTAGTTAATAGTGAAAATCGTATTGGTTTCGTGAACTGTGTAAATTCATTTGAGCCAAATAACAACTGGGTTTACCAGAAATGAACTCTTGCTTGTAGGACGACATAGAGCATGGAGTTTAACTCTGATTCTAAATGTGAATTATGAAGAGTGATCTAATCCATGAAACACAATCTCTTTTAACGCAAGAAGCATGCTCTTCTTTCAAGCATCTGCAATACAGCAAGAATCATGAGCATGGCCAGAAAAAAAGAACTGTGTTTCCTACTCATACGGACCATATCTAGTTCAACTCTGCTTATGAAACTGATACAAACCACAGCATCACTTACATAGATGCTCTTTATTTAATAGTGAAAAACGTGTTGGGTTTGTGAACTGTGTAAATTTATATGAGCCGAAAATTCACTGCCTTTACCAGAAATGAACTCTTGCTTGTAGGAAGACACAGAGCATTTGGTTTAATCTAAATTTCTGATGAGAAATTCAGAAGAGTGTTCTCATCCATGAAACAAAGTTTGTTTTAACTCAAGAAGCATGGTCTTTTTCCCAGCATCTGCAATACAGCATGAAACATGAGCATGGCTAGAAAAAAAGAACTGTGTTTCTGACTCAAACGGAACATATCTAGTTCAACTCTGCTTATGAAACTGATACAAACCACAGCATCTCTTACATAGACGCTCTTTAGTTAATAGAGATAAACGCTTTGGGTTTGTGAACTGTGTAAATTTATTTGAGCCGAAAATTCCCTGCTTTTACCAAAAATGAACTCTTGCTTGTAGGAAGACACAGAGCATTTGGTTTAACTTCATTTGTGAAGGGAAATTCAGACCAGTGTTCTCATCCATGAGACACACTCTGTTATAACGCAAATAGCATGCATTTCTTTCCAGTGTATGCAATACAGCAAGGAACAAGAGCATGTCCAGAAAAAAAGAACTATGTTTCCTACTCATACGGACCATATCTAGTTCAACTCTGCTTATGAAACTGATACAAACCACATCATCTCTTACATAGATGCTGTTTAGTTAATAGTGATAATCGTATTGGTTTCGTGAACTGTGTCAATTCATTTGAGCTGAAAAATAACTGGGTTTACAGGAAATGAACTCTTGCTTGTAGGAAGACACAGAGCATTTAGTTTTACTCCGATTCTATAGCGAAATTCAGAAAAGTGTTCTCATCCATGACACACAGTCTGTTTTAACGCAAGAAGCATGCTCTTTTTTCCAGGTTATGCAATACAGCAAGAAACATGAGCATGGCTGGAAAAAAAGAACTGTGTTTCTGACTCAATCGGACTATACATAGTTCTGCTCTGCTTATGAAACTAATACAAACCACAGCATCTCTTACATAGACTACTTTAGTTAAAAGTGATAAACGCATTGGCGTTGTGAACTGTGTAAATTCATTTGAGCCGAAAATTCACTGCTTTTACCAAAAATGGACTCTTGCTTGTAGGGAGACACAGAGCATTTGGTTTAACTCCATTTCTGAAGGGAAATACAGACCAGTGTTCTCATCCATCAAACACAATCTGTTTTAACGCAAATAGCATGGTTTTCTTTCCAGCTTCTGCAATACAGCAAGGAACAAGAGCATGGCCAGAAAAAAAGAACTGTGTTTATTACTCATACGGACCATACCTAGTTCAATTCTGCTTATGAAACTGATACAAACCACAGCATCTCTTACATAGACGCTCTTTAGTTAATTGTGATAAACGTGTTGGGTTTGTGAACTGTGTAAATTCATTTGAGCCGATAAATCACTCCTTTTACCAAAAATGAACTCTTGCTTATTGGAAGATACAGAGCATTTGGTTTAACTCCATTTCTGAAGGGAAATTCAGAAGAGTGTTCTCATCCATGAAACACACTCTGTTTGAATGCAAATAGCATGCTCTTCTTTCCAGCGTCTGCAATACAGCAGGAACATGAGCATGTCCAGAAAAAAATAACTGTGTTTCCTACTCATAGGGACCATATCTAGTTCAACTCTGATTATGAAACTGATACATACCACATCATCTCTTACATAGATGCTCTTTAGTTAATAGTGAAAATCGTTTTGGTTTCGTCAACTGTGTAAATTCATTTGAGCTGAAAAATAACTGGGTTTAAAAGAAATGAACTCTGGCTTGTAGGACGACATATAGCATGCAGTTTAACTCCAATTCTAAATGGAAATTCAGAAGAGTGATCTCATCCATGAAACGCAGTCTGTTTTTACGCAAGAAGCATGCTCTTCTTTCCAGCATCTGCAATAGAGTAAGAAACATGAGCATGGCCAGAAAAAAAGAACTGTGTTTCTGACTCAAATGGACCATATCTAGTTCAACTCTGCTTATGAAACTGACACAAACCACAGCATCTCTTACATAGAAGCACTTTAGTTAATAGAGATAAACGCATTGGGTTTGTGAACTGTGTAAATTCATTTGAGCTGAAAATTCACTGCTTTTACCAAAAATGAACTCTTACATGTAGGAAGACACAGAGCATTTTTTTTAACTCCATTTGTGAAGGGAAATTGAGACCAGTGTTCTCATACATGAAACACACTCTGTATTAATGCAAATAGCATGCTCTTCTTTCCAGCGTCTGCAGTACAGCAAGGAACATGAGCATGTCCAGAAAAAAATTAACTGTCTTTCCTACTCCTACGGACCATATCTAGTTCAACTCTGCTTATGAAACTGATACAAACCACTTCATCTCTTACATAGATGCTCTTTAGTTAATAGTGAAAATCGTATTGGTTTCGTGAACTGTGTAAATTCATTTGAGCCAAAAAATAACTGTGTTTACGGGAAATAAACTCTTGCTTGTAGGAAGACACAGAGCATGGAGTTTAACTCCGATTCTATAGTGAAATTCAGAAAAGTGTTCTCATCCATGAAACACAGTCTGTTTTAACGCACGAATCATGCTCTTTTTTCCAGGTTCTGCAATACAGCAAGAAACATGAGCATGGCTAGAATAAAAGAACAGTGTTTCTGACTCAATTTGACCATACCTAGTTTAACTCTGCTTATGAAACTGATACAAACCACAGCATCTCTTACACAGACGCTCTTTAGTTAATAGTGATAAACGCGTTGGGTTTGTGAACTGTGTAAATTCATTTGAGCCGAAAATTCACTGCTTTTACCAAAACTGATCTCTTGCTTGTAGGAAGACACAGAGCATTTGGTTTAACTCCATTTGTGAAGCGAAATTCAGACCAGTGTTCTCATCCATGAAACACCCTCTGTTTTAACGCAAATAGCATGGTCTTCTTTACAGCGTCTGCAATACAGCAAGGAACATGAGCATGTCCAGAAAAAATTAACTGTGTTTCCTACTCATAGGGACCATATCTAGTTCAACTCTGCTTATGAAACTGATACAAACCACATCATCTCTTACATAGATGCTCTTTAGTTACTAGTGAAAATCGTTTTGGTTTCGTCAACTGTGTAAATTCATTTGAGCCGAAAAATAACTGGGTTTAAAAGAAATGAACTCTGGCTAATAGGACGACATAGAGCATGCAGTTTAACTCCGATTCTAAATTGAAATTCAGAAGAGTGATCTCATCCATGAAACGCAGTCTGTTTTTACGCAAGAAGCATGCTCTTCTTTCCAGCATCTGCAATACAGAAAGAAACATGAGCATGGCCAGCAAAAAAGAACTGTGTTTCTGACTCAAACGGACCATATCTAGTTCAACTCTGCTTATGAAACTGATACAAACCACAGCATCTCTTACATAGAAGCACTTTAGTTAATAGAGATAAACGCGTTGGGTTTGTGAACAGTGTAAATTCATTTGAGCCGAAAATTCCCTGCTTTTATCAAAAATGAACTCTTGCTTGTTGGAAGACACAGAGCATTTGGTTTAACTCCATTTCTGAAGGGAAATTCAGACCAGTGTTCTCATCCATGAAAGACACTCTGTTTTAAGGCAAATAGCATGCTCTTCTTTCCAGCATCTGCAATACAGCAAGGAACATGAGCATGTCCAGAAAAAATAACTGTGTTTCCTACTCATACGGACCATATCTAGTTCAACTCTGCTTATGAAACTCATACAAAGCACATCATCTCTTACATAGATGCTCTTTAGTTAATAGTGAAAATCGTTTTGGTTTCGTGAACTGTGTAAATTCATTTGAGCCCAAAAATAACTGGGTTTACCGGACATGAACTCTTGCTTGTAGGACGACATAGAGCATGCAGTTTAACTCCGATTTTAAATGGAAATTCAGAAGAGTGATCTCATCCATGAAACGCAGTCTGTTTTTACGCAAGAAGCATGCTCTTCTTTCCAGCATCTGCAATACAGCAAGAAACATGAGCATGGCCAGAAAAAAAGAACTGTGTTTCTGACTCAAACAGACCATATCTAGTTCAATTGTGCTTATGAAACTGACACAAACCACAGCACCACTTACATAGATGCTCTTAAGTTAATAGTGAAAAACGTGTTGAGTTTGTGAACTGTGTAAATTCATATAAGCCGAAAATTCACTGCCTTTACCAGAAATGAACTCTTGCTTGTGGGAAGACACAGAGCATTTGGTTTAACTAAATTTCTGAAGGGAAATTCAGAAGAGTATTCTCATCCATGAAATACAGGTTGTTTTAACTCAAGAATCATGCTCTTTTTTCCAGCATCTGCAATACAGCAAGAAACATGAGCATGGCCTGAATAGAAGAACTGTGTTTCTGACTCAAACGGACCATATCTAGTTCAACTCTGCTTATGAAACTGATACAAACCACAGCATCTCTTACATAGACGCTCTTTAGTTAATAGAGATAAACGCATTGGGTTTGTGAACTGTGTAAATTCATTTGAGCCGAAAATTCACTGCTTTTGCCAAAAATGAACTCTTGCTTGTAGGAAGACACAGAGCATTTGGTTTAACTCCATTTCTGAAGGGAAATTCAGACCAGTGTTCTCATCCATGAAACACAATCTGTTTTAACGCAAATAGCATGCTCTTCTTTCCAGCATCTGCAATACAGAAAGGAACATGAGCATGTCCAGAAAAAATAACTGTGTTTCCTACTCATACGGACCATATCTAGTTCAACTCTGCTTATGAAACTCATACAAAGCACATCGTCTCTTACATAGATGCTCTTTAGTTAATAGTGAAAATCGTTTTGGTTTCGTCAACTGTGTAAATTCATTTGAGCTGAAAAATAACTGGGTTTAAAAGAAATGAACTCTGGCTTGTAGGACGACATAGAGCATGCAGTTTAACTCCAATTCTTAATGGAAATTCGGAAGAGTGATCTCATCCATGAAACGCAGTCTGTTTTTACGCAAGAAGCATGCTCTTCTTTCCAGCATCTGCAATACAGCAAGAAACATGAGCATGGCCAGAAAAAAAGAACTGTGTTTCTGACTCAAACGGACCATATCTAGTTCAATTGTGCTTATGAAACTGATACAAACCACAGCATCACTTACATAGATGCTCTTTAGTTAATAGTGAAAAACGTGTTGGGTTTGTGAACTGTGTAAATTCATATAAGCCGAAAATTCACTGCCATTACCAGAAATGAACTCTTGCTTGTGGGAAGACACAGAGCATTTGGTTTAACTAAATTTCTGAAGGGAAATTCAGAAGAGTATTCTCATCCATGAAACACAGGTTGTTTTAACTCAAGAAGCATGATCTTTTTTCCAGCATCTGCAATACAGCAAGAAACATGAGCATGGCCTGAATAGAAGAACTGTGTTTCTGACTCAAACGGACCATATCTAGTTCAACTCTGCTTATGAAACTGATACAAACCACAGCATCTCTTACATAGACGCTCTTTAGTTAATAGAGATAAACGCGTTGGGTTTGTGAACTGTGTAAATTCATTTGAGCCGAAAATTCACTGCTTTTGCCAAAAATGAACTCTTGCTTGTAGGAAGACACAGAGCATTTGGTTTAACTCCATTTCTGAAGGGAAATTCAGACCAGTGTTCTCATCCATGAAACACAATCTGTTTTAACGCAAATAGCATGCTCTTCTTTCCAGCATCTGCAAAACAGCAAGGAACATGAGCATGTCCAGAAAAAATTAACTGTGTTTCCTACTCATACGGACCATATCTAGTTCAACTCTGCTTATGAAACTGATACAAACCACTTCATCTCTTACATAGATGCTCTTTAGTTAATAGTGAAAATCGTTTTGGTTTCGTCAACATTGTAAATTCATTTGAGCCGAAAAATAACTGGGTTTAAAAGAAATGAACTCTGGCTTGTAGGACGACATAGAGCATGCAGTTTAACTCCGATTCTAAATGGAAATTCAGAAGAGTGATCTCATCCATGAAACGCAGTCTGTTTTTACGCAAGAAGCATGCTCTTCTTTCCAGCATCTGCAATAGAGCAAGAAACATGAGCATGGCCAGAAAAAAAGAACTGAGTTTCTGACTCAAATGGACCATATCTAGTTCTATTCTGCTTATGAAACTGATACAAACCACATCATCTGTTACATAGATGCTCTTTAGTTAATAGTGAAAATCGTATTGGTTTCATGAACTGTGTAAATTCATTTGAGCCAAAAAATAACTGCTTTTACCAAAAATGAACTCTTGCTTGTGGGAAGACACAGAGCATGGAGTTTAACTCCGATTCTACAGTGAAATTCAGAAAAGTGTTCTCATCCATGAAACACAGTCTGTTTTAACTCATGAAGCATGCTCTTTTTTCCAGCTTCTGCAATACAGCAAGAAACATGAGCATGGCTAGAAAAAAAGAACAGTGTTTCTGACTCAATTGGACCATACCTAGTTTAACTCTGCTTATGAAACTGATACAAACCACAGCATCTCTTACACAGACGCTCTTTAGTTAATAGTGATAAACGCGTTGGGTTTGTGAACTGTGTAAATTCATTAGAGCCGAAAATTCACTGCTTTTACCAAAACTGATCTCTTGCTTGTAGGAAGACACAGAGCATTTGGTTTAACTCCATTTGTGAAGCGAAATTCAGACCAGTGTTCTCATCCATGAAACACCCTCTATTTTAACGCAAATAGCATGGTCTTCTTTACAGCGTCTGCAATACAGCAAGGAACATGAGCATGTCCAGAAAAAATTAACTGTGTTTCCTACTCATAGGGACCATATCTAGTTCAACTCTGCTTATGAAACTGATACAAACCACATCATCTCTTACATAGATGCTCTTTAGTTACTAGTGAAAATCGTTTTGGTTTCGTCAACTGTGTAAATTCATTTGAGCCGAAAAATAACTGGGTTTAAAAGAAATGAACTCTGGCTAATAGGACGACATAGAGCATGCAGTTTAACTCCGATTCTAAATTGAAATTCAGAAGAGTGATCTCATCCATGAAACGCAGTCTGTTTTTACGCAAGAAGCATGCTCTTCTTTCCAGCATCTGCAATACAGCAAGAAACATGAGCATGGCCAGCAAAAAAGAACTGTGTTTCTGACTCAAACGGACCATATCTAGTTCAACTCTGCTTATGAAACTGATACAAACCACAGCATCTCTTACATCGAAGCACTTTAGTTAATAGAGATAAACGCGTTGGGTTTGTGAACAGTGTAAATTCATTTGAGCCGAAAATTCCCTGCTTTTACCAAAAATGAACTCTTGCTTGTTGGAAGACACAGAGCATTTGGTTTAACTCCATTTGTGAAGGGAAATTCAGACCAGTGTTCTCATCCATGAAACATACTCTGTTTTAAGGCAAATAGCATGCTCTTCTTTCCAATGTCTGCAATACAGCAAGGAACAAGACCATGTCCAGAAAAAATAACTGTGTTTCCTACTCATATGGACCATATCTAGTTCAACTCTGCTTATGAACTGATACAAACCACATCATCTCTTACATAGATCCTCTTTAGTTAATAGTGAAAATCGTATTGGTTTAGTGAACTGTGTAAATTCATTTGAGCCGAAAAATAATTGGTTTTACAGGAAATGAACTCTTGTTTCTAGGAAGACACAGAGCATTTAGTTTTACTCCGATTCTATAGGGAAATTGAGAAATGTGTTCTCGTCCATGAAACACAGTCTGTTTTAACGCAAGAAGCATGCTCTTTTTTACAGGTTCTGCAATACAGCAAGAAACATGAGCATGGCTAGCAAAAAAGAACTGTGTTTCTGACTCAATCGGACCATGCCTAGTTCAACTCTGCTTATGAAACTGATACAAACCACAGCATCTCTTACATAGACTACTTTAGTTAATAGTGATAAACGCGTTGGGTTTGTGAACTATGTAAATTCATTTGAGCCGAAAATTCACTGCTTTTACCAAAAATAATCTCTTGCTTGTAGGAAAACACAGAGCCTTTGGTTTAACTCCATTTGTGAAGGGAAATTCACACCAGTGTTCTCATCCATGAAACACACTCTGTTTTAACGCAAATAGCATGGTCTTCTTTACAGCGTCTGCAATACAGCAAGGAACATGAGCATGTCTAGAAAAAATTAACTGTGTTTCCTACTCATGCGGACCATATCTAGTTCAACTCTGCTTATGAAACTGATAAAAACCACATCATGTCTTACATAGATGCTCTTTAGTTAATAGTGAAAATCATATTGGTTTCGTGAATTGTGTAAATGCATTTGAGCCGAAAAACAACTGGGTTTACCAGAAATGAACTCTTTCATGTAGGACGACATAGAGCTTGGAGTTTAACCCCGATTCTAAATGGAAATTCAGAAGAGTGATCTCATCCATGAAACACAGTCTGTTTTAACGCAAGAAGCATGCTATTCTTTCCAGCACCTGCAATACAGCAAGAAACATGAGCATGGCCAGAAAAAAAGAACTGTGTTTCTGACTCAAACGGACCATATCTAGTTCAATTGTGCTTATGAAACTGATACAAACCACAGCATCACTTACATAGATGCTCTTTAGTTAATAGTGAAAAACGTGTTGGGTTTGTGAACTGTGTAAATTCATATAAGCCGAAAATTCACTGCCTTTACCAGAAATGAACTCTTGCTTGTGGGAAGACACAGAGCATTTGGTTTAACTAAATTTCTGAAGGGAAATTCAGAAGAGTATTCTCATCCATGAAACACAGGTTGTTTTAACTCAAGAAGCATGCTCTTTTTTCCAGCATCTGCAATACAGCAAGAAACATGAGCATGGCCTGAATAGAAGAACTGTGTTTCTGACTCAAACGGACCATATCTAGTTCAACTCTGCTAATGAAACTGATACAAACCACAGCATCTCTTACATAGACGCTCTTTAGTTAATAGAGATAAACGCGTTGGGTTTGTGAACTGTGTAAATTCATTTGAGCCGAAAATTCACTGCTTTTGCCAAAAATGAAGTCTTGCTTGTAGGAAGACACAGAGCATTTGGTTTAACTCCATTTCTGAAGGGAAATTCAGACCAGTGTTCTCATCCATGAAACAAAATCTGTTTTAATGCAAATAGCATGCTCTTCTTTCCAGCATCTGCAAAACAGCAAGGAACATGAGCATGTCCAGAAAAAATTAACTGTGTTTCCTACTCATACGGACCATATCTAGTTCAACTCTGCTTATGAAACTGATACAAACCACATCATCTCTTACATAGATGCTCTTTAGTTAATAGTGAAAATCGTTTTGGTTTCGTCAACAGTGTAAATTCATTTGAGCCGAAAAATAAATGGGTTTAAAAGAAATGAACTCTGGCTTGTAGGACGACATAGAGCATGCAGTTTAACTCCGATTCTAAATGGAAATTCAGAAGAGTGATCTCATCCATGAAACGCAGTCTGTTTTTACGCAAGAAGCATGCTCTTCTTTCCAGCATCTGCAATAGAGCAAGAAACATGAGCATGGCCAGAAAAAAAGAACTGTGTTTCTGACTCAAATGGACCATATCTAGTTCAACTCTGCTTATGAAACTGATACAAACCACAGCATCTCTTACATAGAAGCACTTTAGTTAATAGAGATAAACGCATTGGGTTTGTGAACTGTGTAAATTCATTTGAGCTGAAAATTCACTGCTTTTACCAAAAATGAACTCTTACTTGTAGGAAGACACAGAGCATTTGTTTTAACTCCATTTGTGAAGGGAAATTGAGACCAGTGTTCTCATCCTTGAAACACACTCTGTTTTAACACAAATAGCATGCTCTTCTTTCCAACGTCTGCAATACAGCAAGGAACATGAGCATGTCCAGAAAAAATTAACTGTGTTTCCTACTCATACGGACCATATCTAGTTCAACTCTGCTTATGAAACTGTTACAAACCACAGCATCTCTTACATAGATGCTCTTTAGTTAATAGTGAAAATCGTATTGGTTTCGTGAACTGTGTAAATTCATTTGAGCCGAAAAATAACTGTGTTTACGGGAAATGAACTCTTGCTTGTAGGAAGACACAGAGCATGGAGTTTAACTCCGATTCTATAGTGAAATTCAGAAAAGTGTTCTCATCCATGAAACACAGTCTGTTTTAACGCAAGAAGCATGCTCTTCTTTCCAGCATCTGCAATACAGCAAGAAATATGAGCATGGCCAGAAAAAAAGAACTGTGTTTCCTACTCATACGGACCATATCTAGTTCTATTCTGCTTATGAAACTGATACAAACCACATCATCTGTTACATAGATGCTCTTTAGTTAATAGTGAAAATCGTATTGGTTTCATGAACTGTGTAAATTCATTTGAGCCAAAAAATAACTGCTTTTACCAAAAATGAACTCTTGCTTGTAGGAAGACACAGATCATGGAGTTTAACTCCGATTCTACAGTGAAATTCAGAAAAGTGTTCTCATCCATGAAACACAGTCTGTTTTAACTCATGAAGCATGCTCTTTTTTCCAGCTTCTGCAATACAGCAAGAAACATGAGCATGGCTAGAAAAAAAGAACAGTGTTTCTGACTCAATTGGACCATACCTAGTTTAACTCTGCTTATGAAACTGATACAAACCACAGCATCTCTTACACAGACGCTCTTTAGTTAATAGTGATAAATGCGTTGGGTTTGTGAACTGTGTAAATTCATTTGAGCCGAAAATTCACTGCTTTTACCAAAACTGATCTCTTGCTTGTAGGAAGACACAGAGCATTTGGTTTAACTCCATTTGTGAAGCGAAATTCAGACCAGTGTTCTCATCCATGAAACACCCTCTGTTTTAACGCATATAGCATGGTCTTCTTTACAGCGTCTGCAATACAGCAAGGAACATGAGCATGTCCAGAAAAAAATTAACTGTGTTTCCTACTCATAGGGACCATATCTGGTTCAACTCTGCTTATGAAACTGATACAAACCACATCATCTCTTACATAGATGCTCTTTAGTTACTAGTGAAAATCGTTTTGGTTTCGTCAACTGTGTAAATTCATTTGAGCCGAAAAATAACTGGGTTTAAAAGAAATGAACTCTGGCTAATAGGACGACATAGAGCATGCAGTTTAACTCCGATTCTAAATTGAAATTCAGAAGAGTGATCTCATCCATGAAACGCAGTCTGTTTTTACGCAAGAAGCATGCTCTTCTTTCCAGCATCTGCAATACAGCAAGAAACATGAGCATGGCCAGCAAAAAAGAACTGTGTTTCTGACTCAAACGGACCATATCTAGTTCAACTCTGCTTATGAAACTGATACAAACCACAGCATCTCTTACATCGAAGCACTTTAGTTAATAGAGATAAACGCGTTGGGTTTGTGAACAGTGTAAATTCATTTGAGCCGAAAATTCCCTGCTTTTACCAAAAATGAACTCTTGCTTGTTGGAAGACACAGAGCATTTGGTTTAACTCCATTTGTGAAGGGAAATTCAGACCAGTGTTCTCATCCATGAAACATACTCTGTTTTAAGGCAAATAGCATGCTCTTCTTTCCAATGTCTGCAATACAGCAAGGAACAAGACCATGTCCAGAAAAAAATAACTGTGTTTCCTACTCACATGGACCATATCTAGTTCAACTCTGCTTATGAACTGATACAAACCACATCATCTCTTACATAGATCCTCTTTAGTTAATAGTGAAAATCGTATTGGTTTAGTGAACTGTGTAAATTCATTTGAGCCGAAAAATAATTGGTTTTACAGGAAATGAACTCTTGTTTCTAGGAAGACACAGAGCATTTAGTTTTACTCCGATTCTATAGGGAAATTGAGAAAAGTGTTCTCATCCATGAAACACAGTCTGTTTTAACGCAAGAAGCATGCTCTTTTTTACAGGTTCTGCAATACAGCGAGGAACATGAGCATGGCTAGCAAAAAAGAACTGTGTTTCTGACTCAATCGGACCATGCCTAGTTCAACTCTGCTTATGAAACTGATACAAACCACAGCATCTCTTACATAGACTACTTTAGTTAATAGTGATAAACGCGTTGGGTTTGTGAACTGTGTAAATTCATTTGAGCTGAAAATTCACTGCTTTTTACCAAAAATGAACTCTTGCTTATTGGAAGACACAGAGCATTTGGTTTAACTCCATTTCTGAAGGGAAATTCAGACCAGTGTTCTCATCCATGAAACACAATCTGTTTTAACGCAAATAGCATGCTCTTCTTTCCAGCATCTGCAATACAGCAAGGAACATGAGCATGTCCAGAAAAAATAACTGTGTTTCCTACTCATACGGACCATATCTAGTTCAACTCTGCTTATGAAACTCATACAAAGCACATCATCTCTTACATAGATGCTCTTTAGTTAATAGTGAAAATCATATTGGTTTCGTCAACTGTGTAAATTCATTTGAGCCGAAAAATAACTGGGATTAAAAGAAATGAACTCTGGCTTGTAGGACGACATAGAGCATGCAGTTTAACTCTGATTCTAAATGGAAATTCAGAAGAGTGATCTCATCCATGAAACGCAGTCTGTTTTTACACAAGAAGCATGCTCTTCTTTCCAGCATCTGCAATACAGCAAGAAACATGAGCATGGCCAGAAAAAAAGAACTGTGTTTCTGACTCAAACGGACCATATCTAGTTCAATTGTGCTTATGAAACTGATACAAACCACAGCATCACTTACATAGATGCTCTTTAGTTAATAGTGAAAAACGTGTTGGGTTTGTGAACTGTGTAAATTCATATAAGCCGAAAATTCACTGCCTTTACCAGAAATGAACTCTTGCTTGTGGGAAGACACAGAGCATTTGGTTTAACTAAATTTCTGAAGGGAAATTCAGAAGAGTATTCTCATCCATGAAACACAGGTTGTTTTAACTCAAGAAGCATGCTCTTTTTTCCAGCATCTGCAATACAGCAAGAAACATGAGCATGGCCTGAATAGAAGAACTGTGTTTCTGACTCAAACGGACCATATCTAGTTCAACTCTGCTTATGAAACTGATACAAACCACAGCATCTCTTACATAGACGCTCTTTAGTTAATAGAGATAAACGCGTTGGGTTTGTGAACTGTGTAAATTCATTTGAGCCGAAAATTCACTGCTTTTGCCAAAAATGAACTCTTGCTTGTAGGAAGACACAGAGCATTTGGTTTAACTCCATTTCTGAAGGGAAATTCAGACCAGTGTTCTCATCCATGAAACACAATCTGTTTTAACGCAAATAGCATGCTCTTCTTTCCAGCATCTGCAAAACAGCAAGGAACATGAGCATGTCCAGAAAAAATTAACTGTGTTTCCTACTCATACGGACCATATCTAGTTCAACTCTGCTTATGAAACTGATACAAACCACATTATCTGTTACATAGATGCTCTTTAGTTAATAGTGAAAATCGTATTGGTTTCGTGAACTGTGTAAATTCATTTGAGCCGAAAAATAACTGTGTTTACGGGAAATGAACTCTTGCTTGTAGGAAGACACAGAGCATGGAGTTTAACTCCGATTCTATAGTGAAATTCAGAAAAGTGTTCTCATCCATGAAACACAGTCTGTTTTAACGCAAGAAGCATGCTCTTCTTTCCAGCATCTGCAATACAGCAAGAAATATGAGCATGGCCAGAAAAAAAGAACTGTGTTTCCTACTCATACGGACCATATCTAGTTCTATTCTGCTTATGAAACTGATACAAACCACATCATCTGTTACATAGATGCTCTTTAGTTAATAGTGAAAATCGTATTGGTTTCATGAACTGTGTAAATTCATTTGAGCCAAAAAATAACTGCTTTTACCAAAAATGAACTCTTGCTTGTAGGAAGACACAGAGCATGGAGTTTAACTCCGATTCTACAGTGAAATTCAGAAAAGTGTTCTCATCCATGAAACACAGTCTGTTTTAACTCATGAAGCATGCTCTTTTTTCCAGCTTCTGCAATACAGCAAGAAACATGAGCATGGCTAGAAAAAAAGAACAGTGTTTCTGACTCAATTGGACCATACCTAGTTTAACTCTGCTTATGAAACTGATACAAACCACAGCATCTCTTACACAGACGCTCTTTAGTTAATAGTGATAAACGCGTTGGGTTTGTGAACTATGTAAATTCATTTGAGCCGAAAATTCACTGCTTTTACCAAAAATAATCTCTTGCTTGTAGGAAAACACAGAGCATTTGGTTTAACTCCATTTGTGAAGGGAAATTCACACCAGTGTTCTCATCCATGAAACAAACTCTGTTTTAACGCAAATAGCATGGTCTTCTTTACAGCGTCTGCAATACAGCAAGGAACATGAGCATGTCTAGAAAAAATTAACTGTGTTTCCTACTCATGCGGACCATATCTAGTTCAACTCTGCTTATGAAACTGATAAAAACCACATCATGTCTTACATAGATGCTCTTTAGTTAATAGTGAAAATCATATTGGTTTCGTGAATTGTGTAAATGCATTTGAGCCGAAAAACAACTGGGTTTACCAGAAATGAACTCTTTCATGTAGGACGACATAGAGCTTGGAGTTTAACCCCGATTCTAAATGGAAATTCAGAAGAGTGATCTCATCCATGAAACACAGTCTGTTTTAACGCAAGAAGCATGCTATTCTTTCCAGCACCTGCAATACAGCAAGAAACATGAGCATGGCCAGAAAAAAAGAACTGTGTTTCTGACTCAAACGGACCATATCTAGTTCAATTGTGCTTATGAAACTGATACAAACCACAGCATCACTTACATAGATGCTCTTTAGTTAATAGTGAAAAACGTGTTGGGTTTGTGAACTGTGTAAATTCATATAAGCCGAAAATTCACTGACTTTAACAGAAATGAACTCTTGCTTGTGGGAAGACACAGAGCATTTGGTTTAACTAAATTTCTGAAGGGAAATTCAGAAGAGTATTCTCATCCATGAAACACAGGTTGTTTTAACTCAAGAAGCATGCTCTTTTTTCCAGCATCTGCAATACAGCAAGAAACATGAGCATGGCCTGAATAGAAGAACTGTGTTTCTGACTCAAACGGACCATATCTAGTTCAACTCTGCTAATGAAAATGATACAAACCACAGCATCTCTTACATAGACGCTCTTTAGTTAATAGAGATAAACGAGTTGGGTTTGTGAACTGTGTAAATTCATTTGAGCAGAAAATTCACTGCTTTTGCCAAAAATGAACTCTTGCTTGTAGGAAGACACAGAGCATTTGGTTTAACTCCATTTCTGAAGGGAAATTCAGACCAGTGTTCTCATCCATGAAACACAATCTGTTTTAATGCAAATAGCATGCTCTTCTTTCCAGCATCTGCAAAACAGCAAGGAACATGAGCATGTCCAGAAAAAATTAACTGTGTTTCCTACTCATACGGACCATATCTAGTTCAACTCTGCTTATGAAACTGATACAAACCACATCATCTCTTACATAGATGCTCTTTAGTTAATAGTGAAAATTGTTTTGGTTTCGTCAACAGTGTAAATTCATTTGAGCCGAAAAATAAATGGGTTTAAAAGAAATGAACTCTGGCTTGTAGGACGACATAGAGCATGCAGTTTAACTCCGATTCTAAATGGAAATTCAGAAGAGTGATCTCATCCATGAAACGCAGTCTGTTTTTACGCAAGAAGCATGCTCTTCTTTCCAGCATCTGCAATAGAGCAAGAAACATGAGCATGGCCAGAAAAAAAGAACTGTGTTTCTGACTCAAATGGACCATATCTAGTTCAACTCTGCTTATGAAACTGATACAAACCACAGCATCTCTTACATAGAAGCACTTTAGTTAATAGAGATAAACGCATTGGGTTTGTGAACTGTGTAAATTCATTTGAGCTGAAAATTCACTGCTTTTACCAAAAATGAACTCTTACATGTAGGAAGACACAGAGCATTTGTTTTAACTCCATTTGTGAAGGGAAATTGAGACCAGTGTTCTCATCCTTGAAACACACTCTGTTTTAACACAAATAGCATGCTCTTCTTTCCAACGTCTGCAATACAGCAAGGAACATGAGCATGTCCAGAAAAAATTAACTGTGTTTCCTACTCATACGGACCATATCTAGTTCAACTCTGATTATGAAACTGATACAAACCACATTATCTGTTACATAGATGCTCTTTAGTTAATAATGAAAATCGTATTGGTTTCGTGAACTGTGTAAATTCATTTGAGCCGAAAAATAACTGTGTTTACGGGAAATGAACTCTTGCTTGTAGGAAGACACAGAGCATGGAGTTTAACTCCGATTCTATAGTGAAATTCAGAAAAGTGTTCTCATCCATGAAACACAGTCTGTTTTAACGCAAGAAGCATGCTCTTCTTTCCAGCATCTGCAATACAGCAAGAAATATGAGCATGGCCAGAAAAAAAGAACTGTGTTTCCTACTCATACGGACCATATCTAGTTCTATTCTGCTTATGAAACTGATACAAACCACATCATCTGTTACATAGATGCTCTTTAGTTAATAGTGAAAATCGTATTGGTTTCATGAACTGTGTAAATTCATTTGAGCCAAAAAATAACTGCTTTTACCAAAAATGAACTCTTGCTTGTAGGAAGACACAGAGCATGGAGTTTAACTCCGATTCTACAGTGAAATTCAGAAAAGTGTTCTCATCCATGAAACACAGGCTGTTTTAACTCATGAAGCATGCTATTTTTTCCAGCTTCTGCAATACAGCAAGAAACATGAGCATGGCTAGAAAAAAAGAACAGTGTTTCTGACTCAATTGGACCATACCTAGTTTAACTCTGCTTATGAAACTGATACAAACCACAGCATCTCTTACACAGACGCTCTTTAGTTAATAGTGATAAATGCGTTGGGTTTGTGAACTGTGTAAATTCATTTGAGCCGAAAATTCACTGCTTTTACCAAAACTGATCTCTTGCTAGTAGGAAGACACAGAGCATTTGGTTTAACTCCATTTGTGAAGCGAAATTCAGACCAGTGTTCTCATCCATGAAACACCCTCTGTTTTAACGTAAATAGCATGGTCTTCTTTACAGCGTCTGCAATACAGCAAGGAACATGAGCATGTCCAGAAAAAAATTAACTGTGTTTCCTACTCATAGGGACCATATCTAGTTCAACTCTGCTTATGAAACTGATACAAACCACATCATCTCTTACATAGATGCTCTTTAGTTACTAGTGAAAATCGTTTTGGTTTCGTCAACTGTGTAAATTCATTTGAGCCGAAAAATAACTGGGTTTAAAAGAAATGAACTCTGGCTAATAGGACGACATAGAGCATGCAGTTTAACTCCGATTCTAAATTGAAATTCAGAAGAGTGATCTCATCCATGAAACGCAGTCTGTTTTTACGCAAGAAGCATGCTCTTCTTTCCAGCATCTGCAATACAGCAAGAAACATGAGCATGGCCAGCAAAAAAGAACTGTGTTTCTGACTCAAACGGACCATATCTAGTTCAACTCTGCTTATGAAACTGATACAAACCACAGCATCTCTTACATCGAAGCACTTTAGTTAATAGAGATAAACGCGTTGGGTTTGTGAACAGTGTAAATTCATTTGAGCCGAAAATTCCCTGCTTTTACCAAAAATGAACTCTTGCTTGTTGGAAGACACAGAGCATTTGGTTTAACTCCATTTGTGAAGGGAAATTCAGACCAGTGTTCTCATCCATGAAACATACTCTGTTTTAAGGCAAATAGCATGCTCTTCTTTCCAATGTCTGCAATACAGCAAGGAACAAGACCATGTCCAGAAAAAATAACTGTGTTTCCTACTCATATGGACCATATCTAGTTCAACTCTGCTTATGAACTGATACAAACCACATCATCTCTTACATAGATCCTCTTTAGTTAATAGTGAAAATCGTATTGGTTTAGTGAACTGTGTAAATTCATTTGAGCCGAAAAATAATTGGTTTTACAGGAAATGAACTCTTGTTTCTAGGAAGACACAGAGCATTTAGTTTTACTCCGATTCTATAGGGAAATTGAGAAATGTGTTCTCGTCCATGAAACACAGTCTGTTTTAACGCAAGAAGCATGCTCTTTTTTACAGGTTCTGCAATACAGCAAGAAACATGAGCATGGCTAGCAAAAAAGAACTGTGTTTCTGACTCAATCGGACCATGCCTAGTTCAACTCTGCTTATGAAACTGATACAAACCACAGCATCTCTTACATAGACTACTTTAGTTAATAGTGATAAACGCGTTGGGTTTGTGAACTATGTAAATTCATTTGAGCCGAAAATTCACTGCTTTTACCAAAAATAATCTCTTGCTTGTAGGAAAACACAGAGCCTTTGGTTTAACTCCATTTGTGAAGGGAAATTCACACCAGTGTTCTCATCCATGAAACACACTCTGTTTTAACGCAAATAGCATGGTCTTCTTTACAGCGTCTGCAATACAGCAAGGAACATGAGCATGTCTAGAAAAAATTAACTGTGTTTCCTACTCATGCGGACCATATCTAGTTCAACTCTGCTTATGAAACTGATAAAAACCACATCATGTCTTACATAGATGCTCTTTAGTTAATAGTGAAAATCATATTGGTTTCGTGAATTGTGTAAATGCATTTGAGCCGAAAAACAACTGGGTTTACCAGAAATGAACTCTTTCATGTAGGACGACATAGAGCTTGGAGTTTAACCCCGATTCTAAATGGAAATTCAGAAGAGTGATCTCATCCATGAAACACAGTCTGTTTTAACGCAAGAAGCATGCTATTCTTTCCAGCACCTGCAATACAGCAAGAAACATGAGCATGGCCAGAAAAAAAGAACTGTGTTTCTGACTCAAACGGACCATATCTAGTTCAATTGTGCTTATGAAACTGATACAAACCACAGCATCACTTACATAGATGCTCTTTAGTTAATAGTGAAAAACGTGTTGGGTTTGTGAACTGTGTAAATTCATATAAGCCGAAAATTCACTGCCTTTACCAGAAATGAACTCTTGCTTGTGGGAAGACACAGAGCATTTGGTTTAACTAAATTTCTGAAGGGAAATTCAGAAGAGTATTCTCATCCATGAAACACAGGTTGTTTTAACTCAAGAAGCATGCTCTTTTTTCCAGCATCTGCAATACAGCAAGAAACATGAGCATGGCCTGAATAGAAGAACTGTGTTTCTGACTCAAACGGACCATATCTAGTTCAACTCTGCTAATGAAACTGATACAAACCACAGCATCTCTTACATAGACGCTCTTTAGTTAATAGAGATAAACGCGTTGGGTTTGTGAACTGTGTAAATTCATTTGAGCCGAAAATTCACTGCTTTTGCCAAAAATGAAGTCTTGCTTGTAGGAAGACACAGAGCATTTGGTTTAACTCCATTTCTGAAGGGAAATTCAGACCAGTGTTCTCATCCATGAAACAAAATCTGTTTTAATGCAAATAGCATGCTCTTCTTTCCAGCATCTGCAAAACAGCAAGGAACATGAGCATGTCCAGAAAAAATTAACTGTGTTTCCTACTCATACGGACCATATCTAGTTCAACTCTGCTTATGAAACTGATACAAACCACATCATCTCTTACATAGATGCTCTTTAGTTAATAGTGAAAATCGTTTTGGTTTCGTCAACAGTGTAAATTCATTTGAGCCGAAAAATAAATGGGTTTAAAAGAAATGAACTCTGGCTTGTAGGACGACATAGAGCATGCAGTTTAACTCCGATTCTAAATGGAAATTCAGAAGAGTGATCTCATCCATGAAACGCAGTCTGTTTTTACGCAAGAAGCATGCTCTTCTTTCCAGCATCTGCAATAGAGCAAGAAACATGAGCATGGCCAGAAAAAAAGAACTGTGTTTCTGACTCAAATGGACCATATCTAGTTCAACTCTGCTTATGAAACTGATACAAACCACAGCATCTCTTACATAGAAGCACTTTAGTTAATAGAGATAAACGCATTGGGTTTGTGAACTGTGTAAATTCATTTGAGCTGAAAATTCACTGCTTTTACCAAAAATGAACTCTTACTTGTAGGAAGACACAGAGCATTTGTTTTAACTCCATTTGTGAAGGGAAATTGAGACCAGTGTTCTCATCCTTGAAACACACTCTGTTTTAACACAAATAGCATGCTCTTCTTTCCAACGTCTGCAATACAGCAAGGAACATGAGCATGTCCAGAAAAAATTAACTGTGTTTCCTACTCATACGGACCATATCTAGTTCAACTCTGCTTATGAAACTGATACAAACCACATTATCTGTTACATAGATGCTCTTTAGTTAATAGTGAAAATCGTATTGGTTTCGTGAACTGTGTAAATTCATTTGAGCCGAAAAATAACTGTGTTTACGGGAAATGAACTCTTGCTTGTAGGAAGACACAGAGCATGGAGTTTAACTCCGATTCTATAGTGAAATTCAGAAAAGTGTTCTCATCCATGAAACACAGTCTGTTTTAACGCAAGAAGCATGCTCTTCTTTCCAGCATCTGCAATACAGCAAGAAATATGAGCATGGCCAGAAAAAAAGAACTGTGTTTCCTACTCATACGGACCATATCTAGTTCTATTCTGCTTATGAAACTGATACAAACCACATCATCTGTTACATAGATGCTCTTTAGTTAATAGTGAAAATCGTATTGGTTTCATGAACTGTGTAAATTCATTTGAGCCAAAAAATAACTGCTTTTACCAAAAATGAACTCTTGCTTGTAGGAAGACACAGATCATGGAGTTTAACTCCGATTCTACAGTGAAATTCAGAAAAGTGTTCTCATCCATGAAACACAGTCTGTTTTAACTCATGAAGCATGCTCTTTTTTCCAGCTTCTGCAATACAGCAAGAAACATGAGCATGGCTAGAAAAAAAGAACAGTGTTTCTGACTCAATTGGACCATACCTAGTTTAACTCTGCTTATGAAACTGATACAAACCACAGCATCTCTTACACAGACGCTCTTTAGTTAATAGTGATAAATGCGTTGGGTTTGTGAACTGTGTAAATTCATTTGAGCCGAAAATTCACTGCTTTTACCAAAACTGATCTCTTGCTTGTAGGAAGACACAGAGCATTTGGTTTAACTCCATTTGTGAAGCGAAATTCAGACCAGTGTTCTCATCCATGAAACACCCTCTGTTTTAACGCAAATAGCATGGTCTTCTTTACAGCGTCTGCAATACAGCAAGGAACATGAGCATGTCCAGAAAAAAATTAACTGTGTTTCCTACTCATAGGGACCATATCTGGTTCAACTCTGCTTATGAAACTGATACAAACCACATCATCTCTTACATAGATGCTCTTTAGTTACTAGTGAAAATCGTTTTGGTTTCGTCAACTGTGTAAATTCATTTGAGCCGAAAAATAACTGGGTTTAAAAGAAATGAACTCTGGCTAATAGGACGACATAGAGCATGCAGTTTAACTCCGATTCTAAATTGAAATTCAGAAGAGTGATCTCATCCATGAAACGCAGTCTGTTTTTACGCAAGAAGCATGCTCTTCTTTCCAGCATCTGCAATACAGCAAGAAACATGAGCATGGCCAGCAAAAAAGAACTGTGTTTCTGACTCAAACGGACCATATCTAGTTCAACTCTGCTTATGAAACTGATACAAACCACAGCATCTCTTACATCGAAGCACTTTAGTTAATAGAGATAAACGCGTTGGGTTTGTGAACAGTGTAAATTCATTTGAGCCGAAAATTCCCTGCTTTTACCAAAAATGAACTCTTGCTTGTTGGAAGACACAGAGCATTTGGTTTAACTCCATTTGTGAAGGGAAATTCAGACCAGTGTTCTCATCCATGAAACATACTCTGTTTTAAGGCAAATAGCATGCTCTTCTTTCCAATGTCTGCAATACAGCAAGGAACAAGACCATGTCCAGAAAAAAATAACTGTGTTTCCTACTCACATGGACCATATCTAGTTCAACTCTGCTTATGAACTGATACAAACCACATCATCTCTTACATAGATCCTCTTTAGTTAATAGTGAAAATCGTATTGGTTTAGTGAACTGTGTAAATTCATTTGAGCCGAAAAATAATTGGTTTTACAGGAAATGAACTCTTGTTTCTAGGAAGACACAGAGCATTTAGTTTTACTCCGATTCTATAGGGAAATTGAGAAAAGTGTTCTCATCCATGAAACACAGTCTGTTTTAACGCAAGAAGCATGCTCTTTTTTACAGGTTCTGCAATACAGCGAGGAACATGAGCATGGCTAGCAAAAAAGAACTGTGTTTCTGACTCAATCGGACCATGCCTAGTTCAACTCTGCTTATGAAACTGATACAAACCACAGCATCTCTTACATAGACTACTTTAGTTAATAGTGATAAACGCGTTGGGTTTGTGAACTGTGTAAATTCATTTGAGCTGAAAATTCACTGCTTTTTACCAAAAATGAACTCTTGCTTATTGGAAGACACAGAGCATTTGGTTTAACTCCATTTCTGAAGGGAAATTCAGACCAGTGTTCTCATCCATGAAACACAATCTGTTTTAACGCAAATAGCATGCTCTTCTTTCCAGCATCTGCAATACAGCAAGGAACATGAGCATGTCCAGAAAAAATAACTGTGTTTCCTACTCATACGGACCATATCTAGTTCAACTCTGCTTATGAAACTCATACAAAGCACATCATCTCTTACATAGATGCTCTTTAGTTAATAGTGAAAATCATATTGGTTTCGTCAACTGTGTAAATTCATTTGAGCCGAAAAATAACTGGGATTAAAAGAAATGAACTCTGGCTTGTAGGACGACATAGAGCATGCAGTTTAACTCTGATTCTAAATGGAAATTCAGAAGAGTGATCTCATCCATGAAACGCAGTCTGTTTTTACACAAGAAGCATGCTCTTCTTTCCAGCATCTGCAATACAGCAAGAAACATGAGCATGGCCAGAAAAAAAGAACTGTGTTTCTGACTCAAACGGACCATATCTAGTTCAATTGTGCTTATGAAACTGATACAAACCACAGCATCACTTACATAGATGCTCTTTAGTTAATAGTGAAAAACGTGTTGGGTTTGTGAACTGTGTAAATTCATATAAGCCGAAAATTCACTGCCTTTACCAGAAATGAACTCTTGCTTGTGGGAAGACACAGAGCATTTGGTTTAACTAAATTTCTGAAGGGAAATTCAGAAGAGTATTCTCATCCATGAAACACAGGTTGTTTTAACTCAAGAAGCATGCTCTTTTTTCCAGCATCTGCAATACAGCAAGAAACATGAGCATGGCCTGAATAGAAGAACTGTGTTTCTGACTCAAACGGACCATATCTAGTTCAACTCTGCTTATGAAACTGATACAAACCACAGCATCTCTTACATAGACGCTCTTTAGTTAATAGAGATAAACGCGTTGGGTTTGTGAACTGTGTAAATTCATTTGAGCCGAAAATTCACTGCTTTTGCCAAAAATGAACTCTTGCTTGTAGGAAGACACAGATCATTTGGTTTAACTCCATTTCTGAAGGGAAATTCAGACCAGTGTTCTCATCCATGAAACACAATCTGTTTTAACGCAAATAGCATGCTCTTCTTTCCAGCATCTGCAAAACAGCAAGGAACATGAGCATGTCCAGAAAAAATTAACTGTGTTTCCTACTCATACGGACCATATCTAGTTCAACTCTGCTTATGAAACTGATACAAACCACATTATCTGTTACATAGATGCTCTTTAGTTAATAGTGAAAATCGTATTGGTTTCGTGAACTGTGTAAATTCATTTGAGCCGAAAAATAACTGTGTTTACGGGAAATGAACTCTTGCTTGTAGGAAGACACAGAGCATGGAGTTTAACTCCGATTCTATAGTGAAATTCAGAAAAGTGTTCTCATCCATGAAACACAGTCTGTTTTAACGCAAGAAGCATGCTCTTCTTTCCAGCATCTGCAATACAGCAAGAAATATGAGCATGGCCAGAAAAAAAGAACTGTGTTTCCTACTCATACGGACCATATCTAGTTCTATTCTGCTTATGAAACTGATACAAACCACATCATCTGTTACATAGATGCTCTTTAGTTAATAGTGAAAATCGTATTGGTTTCATGAACTGTGTAAATTCATTTGAGCCAAAAAATAACTGCTTTTACCAAAAATGAACTCTTGCTTGTAGGAAGACACAGAGCATGGAGTTTAACTCCGATTCTACAGTGAAATTCAGAAAAGTGTTCTCATCCATGAAACACAGTCTGTTTTAACTCATGAAGCATGCTCTTTTTTCCAGCTTCTGCAATACAGCAAGAAACATGAGCATGGCTAGAAAAAAAGAACAGTGTTTCTGACTCAATTGGACCATACCTAGTTTAACTCTGCTTATGAAACTGATACAAACCACAGCATCTCTTACACAGACGCTCTTTAGTTAATAGTGATAAACGCGTTGGGTTTGTGAACTATGTAAATTCATTTGAGCCGAAAATTCACTGCTTTTACCAAAAATAATCTCTTGCTTGTAGGAAAACACAGAGCATTTGGTTTAACTCCATTTGTGAAGGGAAATTCACACCAGTGTTCTCATCCATGAAACAAACTCTGTTTTAACGCAAATAGCATGGTCTTCTTTACAGCGTCTGCAATACAGCAAGGAACATGAGCATGTCTAGAAAAAATTAACTGTGTTTCCTACTCATGCGGACCATATCTAGTTCAACTCTGCTTATGAAACTGATAAAAACCACATCATGTCTTACATAGATGCTCTTTAGTTAATAGTGAAAATCATATTGGTTTCGTGAATTGTGTAAATGCATTTGAGCCGAAAAACAACTGGGTTTACCAGAAATGAACTCTTTCATGTAGGACGACATAGAGCTTGGAGTTTAACCCCGATTCTAAATGGAAATTCAGAAGAGTGATCTCATCCATGAAACACAGTCTGTTTTAACGCAAGAAGCATGCTATTCTTTCCAGCACCTGCAATACAGCAAGAAACATGAGCATGGCCAGAAAAAAAGAACTGTGTTTCTGACTCAAACGGACCATATCTAGTTCAATTGTGCTTATGAAACTGATACAAACCACAGCATCACTTACATAGATGCTCTTTAGTTAATAGTGAAAAACGTGTTGGGTTTGTGAACTGTGTAAATTCATATAAGCCGAAAATTCACTGACTTTAACAGAAATGAACTCTTGCTTGTGGGAAGACACAGAGCATTTGGTTTAACTAAATTTCTGAAGGGAAATTCAGAAGAGTATTCTCATCCATGAAACACAGGTTGTTTTAACTCAAGAAGCATGCTCTTTTTTCCAGCATCTGCAATACAGCAAGAAACATGAGCATGGCCTGAATAGAAGAACTGTGTTTCTGACTCAAACGGACCATATCTAGTTCAACTCTGCTAATGAAAATGATACAAACCACAGCATCTCTTACATAGACGCTCTTTAGTTAATAGAGATAAACGAGTTGGGTTTGTGAACTGTGTAAATTCATTTGAGCCGAAAATTCACTGCTTTTGCCAAAAATGAACTCTTGCTTGTAGGAAGACACAGAGCATTTGGTTTAACTCCATTTCTGAAGGGAAATTCAGACCAGTGTTCTCATCCATGAAACACAATCTGTTTTAATGCAAATAGCATGCTCTTCTTTCCAGCATCTGCAAAACAGCAAGGAACATGAGCATGTCCAGAAAAAATTAACTGTGTTTCCTACTCATACGGACCATATCTAGTTCAACTCTGCTTATGAAACTGATACAAACCACATCATCTCTTACATAGATGCTCTTTAGTTAATAGTGAAAATCGTTTTGGTTTCGTCAACAGTGTAAATTCATTTGAGCCGAAAAATAAATGGGTTTAAAAGAAATGAACTCTGGCTTGTAGGACGACATAGAGCATGCAGTTTAACTCCGATTCTAAATGGAAATTCAGAAGAGTGATCTCATCCATGAAACGCAGTCTGTTTTTACGCAAGAAGCATGCTCTTCTTTCCAGCATCTGCAATAGAGCAAGAAACATGAACATGGCCAGAAAAAAAGAACTGTGTTTCTGACTCAAATGGACCATATCTAGTTCAACTCTGCTTATGAAACTGATACAAACCACAGCATCTCTTACATAGAAGCACTTTAGTTAATAGAGATAAACGCATTGGGTTTGTGAACTGTGTAAATTCATTTGAGCTGAAAATTCACTGCTTTTACCAAAAATGAACTCTTACATGTAGGAAGACACAGAGCATTTGTTTTAACTCCATTTGTGAAGGGAAATTGAGACCAGTGTTCTCATCCTTGAAACACACTCTGTTTTAACACAAATAGCATGCTCTTCTTTCCAACGTCTGCAATACAGCAAGGAACATGAGCATGTCCAGAAAAAATTAACTGTGTTTCCTACTCATACGGACCATATCTAGTTCAACTCTGATTATGAAACTGATACAAACCACATTATCTGTTACATAGATGCTCTTTAGTTAATAGTGAAAATCGTATTGGTTTCGTGAACTGTGTAAATTCATTTGAGCCGAAAAATAACTGTGTTTACGGGAAATGAACTCTTGCTTGTAGGAAGACACAGAGCATGGAGTTTAACTCCGATTCTATAGTGAAATTCAGAAAAGTGTTCTCATCCATGAAACACAGTCTGTTTTAACGCAAGAAGCATGCTCTTCTTTCCAGCATCTGCAATACAGCAAGAAATATGAGCATGGCCAGAAAAAAAGAACTGTGTTTCCTACTCATACGGACCATATCTAGTTCTATTCTGCTTATGAAACTGATACAAACCACATCATCTGTTACATAGATGCTCTTTAGTTAATAGTGAAAATCGTATTGGTTTCATGAACTGTGTAAATTCATTTGAGCCAAAAAATAACTGCTTTTACCAAAAATGAACTCTTGCTTGTAGGAAGACACAGAGCATGGAGTTTAACTCCGATTCTACAGTGAAATTCAGAAAAGTGTTCTCATCCATGAAACACAGGCTGTTTTAACTCATGAAGCATGCTATTTTTTCCAGCTTCTGCAATACAGCAAGAAACATGAGCATGGCTAGAAAAAAAGAACAGTGTTTCTGACTCAATTGGACCATACCTAGTTTAACTCTGCTTATGAAACTGATACAAACCACAGCATCTCTTACACAGACGCTCTTTAGTTAATAGTGATAAATGCGTTGGGTTTGTGAACTGTGTAAATTCATTTGAGCCGAAAATTCACTGCTTTTACCAAAACTGATCTCTTGCTTGTAGGAAGACACAGAGCATTTGGTTTAACTCCATTTGTGAAGCGAAATTCAGACCAGTGTTCTCATCCATGAAACACCCTCTGTTTTAACGTAAATAGCATGGTCTTCTTTACAGCGTCTGCAATACAGCAAGGAACATGAGCATGTCCAGAAAAAAATTAACTGTGTTTCCTACTCATAGGGACCATATCTAGTTCAACTCTGCTTATGAAACTGATACAAACCACATCATCTCTTACATAGATGCTCTTTAGTTACTAGTGAAAATCGTTTTGGTTTCGTCAACTGTGTAAATTCATTTGAGCCGAAAAATAACTGGGTTTAAAAGAAATGAACTCTGGCTAATAGGACGACATAGAGCATGCAGTTTAACTCCGATTCTAAATTGAAATTCAGAAGAGTGATCTCATCCATGAAACGCAGTCTGTTTTTACGCAAGAAGCATGCTCTTCTTTCCAGCATCTGCAATACAGCAAGAAACATGAGCATGGCCAGCAAAAAAGAACTGTGTTTCTGACTCAAACGGACCATATCTAGTTCAACTCTGCTTATGAAACTGATACAAACCACAGCATCTCTTACATCGAAGCACTTTAGTTAATAGAGATAAACGCGTTGGGTTTGTGAACAGTGTAAATTCATTTGAGCCGAAAATTCCCTGCTTTTACCAAAAATGAACTCTTGCTTGTTGGAAGACACAGAGCATTTGGTTTAACTCCATTTGTGAAGGGAAATTCAGACCAGTGTTCTCATCCATGAAACATACTCTGTTTTAAGGCAAATAGCATGCTCTTCTTTCCAATGTCTGCAATACAGCAAGGAACAAGACCATGTCCAGAAAAAATAACTGTGTTTCCTACTCATATGGACCATATCTAGTTCAACTCTGCTTATGAACTGATACAAACCACATCATCTCTTACATAGATCCTCTTTAGTTAATAGTGAAAATCGTATTGGTTTAGTGAACTGTGTAAATTCATTTGAGCCGAAAAATAATTGGTTTTACAGGAAATGAACTCTTGTTTCTAGGAAGACACAGAGCATTTAGTTTTACTCCGATTCTATAGGGAAATTGAGAAATGTGTTCTCGTCCATGAAACACAGTCTGTTTTAACGCAAGAAGCATGCTCTTTTTTACAGGTTCTGCAATACAGCAAGAAACATGAGCATGGCTAGCAAAAAAGAACTGTGTTTCTGACTCAATCGGACCATGCCTAGTTCAACTCTGCTTATGAAACTGATACAAACCACAGCATCTCTTACATAGACTACTTTAGTTAATAGTGATAAACGCGTTGGGTTTGTGAACTGTGTAAATTCATTTGAGCTGAAAATTCACTGCTTTTTACCAAAAATGAACTCTTGCTTATTGGAAGACACAGAGCATTTGGTTTAACTCCATTTCTGAAGGGAAATTCAGACCAGTGTTCTCATCCATGAAACACAATCTGTTTTAACGCAAATAGCATGCTCTTCTTTCCAGCATCTGCAATACAGCAAGGAACATGAGCATGTCCAGAAAAAATAACTGTGTTTCCTACTCATACGGACCATATCTAGTTCAACTCTGCTTATGAAACTCATAGAAAGCACATCATCTCTTACATAGATGCTCTTTAGTTAATAGTGAAAATCATATTGGTTTCGTCAACTGTGTAAATTCATTTGAGCCGAAAAATAACTGGGTTTAAAAGAAATGAACTCTGGCTTGTAGGACGACATAGAGCATGCAGTTTAACTCTGATTCTAAATGGAAATTCAGAAGAGTGATCTCATCCATGAAACGCAGTCTGTTTTTACACAAGAAGCATGCTCTTCTTTCCAGCATCTGCAATACAGCAAGAAACATGAGCATGGCCAGAAAAAAAGAACTGTGTTTCTGACTCAAACGGACCATATCTAGTTCAATTGTGCTTATGAAACTGATACAAACCACAGCATCACTTACATAGATGCTCTTTAGTTAATAGTGAAAAACGTGTTGGGTTTGTGAACTGTGTAAATTCATATAAGCCGAAAATTCACTGCCTTTACCAGAAATGAACTCTTGCTTGTGGGAAGACACAGAGCATTTGGTTTAACTAAATTTCTGAAGGGAAATTCAGAAGAGTATTCTCATCCATGAAACACAGGTTGTTTTAACTCAAGAAGCATGCTCTTTTTTCCAGCATCTGCAATACAGCAAGAAACATGAGCATGGCCTGAATAGAAGAACTGTGTTTCTGACTCAAACGGACCATATCTAGTTCAACTCTGCTTATGAAACTGATACAAACCACAGCATCTCTTACATAGACGCTCTTTAGTTAATAGAGATAAACGCGTTGGGTTTGTGAACTGTGTAAATTCATTTGAGCCGAAAATTCACTGCTTTTGCCAAAAATGAACTCTTGCTTGTAGGAAGACACAGAGCATTTGGTTTAACTCCATTTCTGAAGGGAAATTCAGACCAGTGTTCTCATCCATGAAACACAATCTGTTTTAACGCAAATAGCATGCTCTTCTTTCCAGCATCTGCAAAACAGCAAGGAACATGAGCATGTCCAGAAAAAATTAACTGTGTTTCCTACTCATACGAACCATATCTAGTTCAACTCTGCTTATGAAACTGATACAAACCACATCATCTCTTACATAGATGCTCTTTAGTTAATAGTGAAAATCGTTTTGGTTTCGTCAACAGTGTAAATTCATTTGAGCCGAAAAATAACTGGGTTTAAAAGAAATGAACTCTGGCTTGTAGGACGACATAGAGCATGCAGTTTAACTCCGATTCTAAATGGAAATTCAGAAGAGTGATCTCATCCATGAAACGCAGTCTGTTTTTACGCAAGAAGCATGCTCTTCTTTCCAGCATCTGCAATAGAGCAAGAAACATGAGCATGGCCAGAAAAAAAGAACTGTGTTTCTGACTCAAATGGACCATATCTAGTTCAACTCTGCTTATGAAACTGATACAAACCACAGCATCTCTTACATAGAAGCACTTTAGTTAATAGAGATAAACGCATTGGGTTTGTGAACTGTGTAAATTCATTTGAGCTGAAAATTCACTGCTTTTACCAAAAATGAACTCTTACTTGTAGGAAGACACAGAGCATTTGTTTTAACTCCATTTGTGAAGGGAAATTGAGACCAGTGTTCTCATCCTTGAAACACACTCTGTTTTAACACATATAGCATGCTCTTCTTTCCAACGTCTGCAATACAGCAAGGAACATGAGCATGTCCAGAAAAAATTAACTGTCTTTCCTACTCATACGGAACATATCTAGTTCAACTCTGCTTATGAAACTGATACAAACCACATTATCTGTTACATAGATGCTCTTTAGTTAATAGTGAAAATCGTATTGGTTTCGTGAACTGTGTAAATTCATTTGAGCCGAAAAATAACTGTGTTTACGGGAAATGAACTCTTGCTTGTAGGAAGACACAGAGCATGGAGTTTAACTCCGATTCTATAGTGAAATTCAGAAAAGTGTTCTCATCCATGAAACACAGTCTGTTTTAACGCAAGAAGCATGCTCTTCTTTCCAGCATCTGCAATACAGCAAGAAATATGAGCATGGCCAGAAAAAAAGAACTGTGTTTCCTACTCATACGGACCATATCTAGTTCTATTCTGCTTATGAAACTGATACAAACCACATCATCTGTTACATAGATGCTCTTTAGTTAATAGTGAAAATCGTATTGGTTTCATGAACTGTGTAAATTCATTTGAGCCAAAAAATAACTGCTTTTACCAAAAATGAACTCTTGCTTGTAGGAAGACACAGAGCATGGAGTTTAACTCCGATTCTACAGTGAAATTCAGAAAAGTGTTCTCATCCATGAAACACAGTCTGTTTTAACTCATGAAGCATGCTCTTTTTTCCAGCTTCTGCAATACAGCAAGAAACATGAGCATGGCTAGAAAAAAAGAACAGTGTTTCTGACTCAATTGGACCATACCTAGTTTAACTCTGCTTATGAAACTGATACAAACCACAGCATCTCTTACACAGACGCTCTTTAGTTAATAGTGATAAACGCGTTGGGTTTGTGAACTATGTAAATTCACTTGAGCCGAAAATTCACTGCTTTTACCAAAAATAATCTCTTGCTTGTAGGAAAACACAGAGCATTTGGTTTAACTCCATTTGTGAAGGGAAATTCACACCAGTGTTCTCATCCATGAAACACACTCTGTTTTAACGCAAATAGCATGGTCTTCTTTACAGCATCTGCAATACAGCAAGGAACATGAGCATGTCCAGAAAAAATTAACTGTGTTTCCTACTCATGCGGACCATATCTAGTTCAACTCTGCTTATGAAACTGATAAAAACCACATCATGTCTTACATAGATGCTCTTTAGTTAATAGTGAAAATCATATTGGATTCGTGAATTGTGTAAATGCATTTGAGCCGAAAAACAACTGGGTTTACCAGAAATGAACTCTTTCATGTAGGACGACATAGAGCTTGGAGTTTAACCCCGATTCTAAATGGAAATTCAGAAGAGTGATCTCATCCATGAAACACAGTCTGTATTAACGCAAGAAGCATGCTATTCTTTCCAGCATCTGCAATACAGCAAGAAACATGAGCATGGCCAGAAAAAAAGAACTGTGTTTCTGACTCAAACGGACCATATCTAGTTCTATTCTGCTTATGAAACTGATACAAACCACATCATCTGTTACATAGATGCTCTTTAGTTAATAGTGAAAATCGTATTGGTTTCATGAACTGTGTAAATTCATTTGAGCCAAAAAATAACTGCTTTTACCAAAAATGAACTCTTGCTTGTAGGAAGACACAGAGCATGGAGTTTAACTCCGATTCTACAGTGAAATTCAGAAAAGTGTTCTCATCCATGAAACACAGTCTGTTTTAACTCATGAAGCATGCTCTTTTTTCCAGCTTCTGCAATACAGCAAGAAACATGAGCATGGCTAGAAAAAAAGAACAGTGTTTCTGACTCAATTGGACCATACCTAGTTTAACTCTGCTTATGAAACTGATACAAACCACAGCATCTCTTACACAGACGCTCTTTAGTTAATAGTGATAAACGCGTTGGGTTTGTGAACTATGTAAATTCACTTGAGCCGAAAATTCACTGCTTTTACCAAAAATAATCTCTTGCTTGTAGGAAAACACAGAGCATTTGGTTTAACTCCATTTGTGAAGGGAAATTCACACCAGTGTTCTCATCCATGAAACACAATCTGTTTTAACGCAAATAGCATGGTCTTCTTTACAGCATCTGCAATACAGCAAGGAACATGAGCATGTCCAGAAAAAATTAACTGTGTTTCCTACTCATGCGGACCATATCTAGTTCAACTCTGCTTATGAAACTGATAAAAACCACATCATGTCTTACATAGATGCTCTTTAGTTAATAGTGAAAATCATATTGGATTCGTGAATTGTGTAAATGCATTTGAGCCGAAAAACAACTGGGTTTACCAGAAATGAACTCTTTCATGTAGGACGACATAGAGCTTGGAGTTTAACCCCGATTCTAAATGGAAATTCAGAAGAGTGATCTCATCCATGAAACACAGTCTGTTTTAACGCAAGAAGCATGCTATTCTTTCCAGCATCTGCAATACAGCAAGAAACATGAGCATGGCCAGAAAAAAAGAACTGTGTTTCTGACTCAAACGGACCATATCTAGTTCAACTCTGCTTATGAAACTGATACAAACCACATCATCTCTTACATAGATGCTCTTTAGTTAATAGTGAAAATCGTATTTGTTTCGTGAACTGTGTAAATTCATTTGATCCGAAAAATTACTGGGTTTTTGGGAAATGAACTCTTGCATGTAGGAAGACACAGAGCATGGAGTTTAACTCCGATTTTATAGGGAAATTCAGAAAATTGTCCTCATCCATGAAACACAGTCTGTTTTTACACAAGAAGCATGCTCTTTTTTCCAGCTTCTGCAATGCAGCAAGAAACATGAGCATGGCTAGAAAAAAAGAACTGTGTTTCTGAATCAATCGGACCATACCTAGTTTAACTCTGCTTATGAAACTGATACAAACCACAGCATCAATTACATAGATGCTCTTTAGTTAATAGTGAAAAACGTGTTGGGATTGTGAAGAGTGTAAAATCTTATGAGCCGAAAATTCACTGCCTTTACCAGAAATGAACTCTTGCTTGTAGGAAGACAGAGAGCATTTGTTTTAACTCCATTTCTAAAGGGAAATTCAGAAGAGTGTTCTCATCCATGAAACACAGTTTGTTTTCACGCAAGAAGCATGCTCTTTTTTCCAGCATCTGCAATACAGCAAGAAACATGAGCATGGCCAGAAAAAAAGAACTGTCTTTCTGACTCCAATGGACAATATCTAGTTCAACTCTGCTTATGAAACTTATACAAACCACAGCATCTCTTACCTAGACGCTCTTTAGTTAATAGAGATAAACGCGTTGGGTTTGTGAACTGTGTAAATTCATTTGAGCCGAAAATTCACTGCTTTTAACAAAAATAAACTCTTGCTCGTAGGAAGACACAGAGCATTTGGTTTAACTACATTTGTGAAGGATAATTCAGACCAGTGTTCTCATCCATGAAACACACTCTGTTTTAACACAAATAGCATGCTCTTCTTTCCAACGTCTGCAATACAGCAAAGAACAAGAGCATATCCAGAAAAAAATAAGTGTGTTTCCTATTCATACGTACCATATCTAGTTCAACCCTGCTTATGAACCTGATACAAACCACATCATCTCTTACATAGATGCTCTTTAGTTAATAGTGAAAATCGTATTGGTTTCGTGAACTGTGTAAATTCATTTGAGCCGAAAATCAACTGGGTTTACCAGAAATGACCCCTTTCTTGTAGGACGACATAGAGCATGGAGTTTAACTCCGATACTAAATGGAATTCAGAAGTGTGGTCTCATCCTTGAAACACAGTCTGTTTTAACGCAAGAAGCATGCTCTTCTTTCCAGCATCTGCAATATATTAAGAAAAATGACCATGGCCAGAAAAAAAGAACTGTGTTTCCTACTCATACGGACCATATCTAGTTCAATTCTCCTTATGACACTGATACAAACCACAGCATCACTTACATAGATGCTCTTTAGTTAATAGTGAAAAACGTGTTGGGTTTGTGAGCTGTGTAAATTCATTTGAGCCGAAATATAACTGGGTTTACAGGAAATGAATTCTTGCTTGTAGGAAGATACAGAGCCTTTGGTTTAACGCGCTTTCTGAAGGGAAATTCAGTCCTGTGTTCTCAGCCATGAAACACACTCTGTTTTAACGCAAGATGCATGCTCTTCTTTCCAGCTTTGCAAGACAGCAATTAACATGAGCATGCCCAGAAAAAAAGAACTGTCTCTCCTACTCATATGGACCATATCTAGTTCAACACTGCTTATGAAACTGCTGCAAACCACATCATCTCTTACATAGATGCTCTTTAGTTAATAGTGAAAATCGTGTTCTTTTCGTGTACTGTATAAATTCATTTGAGGCAAAAAATAACTGGGTTTACCGGAAATGAACTCTTGCTTGTAGGAAGACACAGAGCATGGCGTTAAACTCTGATTCTAAAGGGAAATTCAGAGGACTGTTCTCATCAAAGTAACACCGTCTGTTTTAATGCAAGAAGCATGCTCTTCTTTACAGCATCTGCAATACAGCAAGAAAAATGAGCATGGGCAGAAAAAGAGAACTGTGTTTCCTACTCATACGGACCATATCTAGTTCAACTGTGCTTATGAAATTGATACACACCACATCATCTCTTACAAAGATGCTCTTTAGTTAATAGTGAAAATCGTATTGGTTTCGTGAACTGTGTAAATTCATTTGAGCCGAAAAATAACTGGGTTTACTGGAAATGAACTCTTGCTTATAGGAAGACACAGATACTTTGGTTAAACTCAGTTTCTGAAGGGAAATTCCGACCAGTGTTCTCATCCATGAAACACACTCCATTTTAAGGGAAGAAGCATGCTCTTCTTTTCAGAGTCTGCAATACAGCAAGGAATGTAGATGTATCCTGCTTGTTAAATAAGAAACACAGAGCCAGTTGCAGAGTTAAAAACCACGAGGTCAGAGCCAAAGCAGAAAACCTTACCCTTCACTGCTTCTGCAGTTTCTCCTCTCCGCAAGAGACCTACTTCTGTGTGTCCTGTCTATTTAAAGACTTTCTGTTCTCCTCCCTCATTGGTTGTAACCCAACCACATGACCTCCTCATCACTGCCTGTTTGTACAGACCTCCTGGTCTTCTATGGTTGGTATTGAAATTAAAGGCGTGTGTCTGCTATGCTGGCTATGTCCTTGAACACACAGAGATCCGCCTAGCTCTGCCTCCCAAGTGCTGGGATTAAGGGCGTGCCCCACTACTGCTCGGCTTCTGCTCTGGCTTGCTCTGACCTCAAGGCAACTTTATTGACATACAAATAAAATCACATTTCAATACAAATAAAATATCACTATATTTCCCCTTTTCTATTTTAATAAAAACAATAAAAGGAAAAAGTTATAACTAATATAAGAAAAACTATATACAAAAGTACAATAAATATATATACCATATATACAAACAATAAATACCTAAACAATGTCTAGTCCATTTGTAATTGACAAATTCAGAGAAAATAATTCCATTATCTATCCTATTTTTGTAAGTCCAGAATGTACCTGATTCACTTTTTATCCTAACTTATATAGCTAACGGAACTGTCTTATAACATCTTTCAAATTTATACACTTACAGCTCTTAGTGAGTTTTTCTGAAATCCTTAACAAAGATAATTATAACTATAACTAACTGATCTTCAACTCCCTCAGAGACCCAAGAAGGAAATAATACTACCTAATAAAAAATAAAAACAAGAAGTGCATGCAAGCAGCTTCAAAAAAAAAAATGTGAGTTGACAGAAACAGCCAGCTGCCTGGACAGTCACCTGAGGTTTCTCCACAGTGTTGGGGCATCATCTTCAGCCTACAGGCTTAGCGTATCTGACAGACTCTTTTGTGAACTAAGATGTATACAAGGTCAACAGTTTGACCTCACATTTGGTGAGAGCAGTCCATGTACCAGAAACACCTGAATTCCATTAGTGTCATGTCATGGTTCAGGATTTTAAATTCTGGAAATTATTGATGTCTTTTCAATTCAGCTGTCCATTTTTCTTGGCTGTGTATATGTGGCTTCATCTTGGCATCCTGTTCTTCTCCACATCTCTCTATTAAACGCCAGTCTACTATTGAGAGAGGTGAGCTTAGTTATTCCTCAAGAATAACTGTTTCATTTGCTGTTCCATTGCATATCAGAAGCCATTGGCCCACTCCCTGTTCAGCTGCCTTCGAAGAAAAGGGCATGGTACCTTTTACAGATTGCAAAGGTCACTCACTTCAGGGATGGTGCCATATTGTCCTGGCTTCAGAAGATGCCTTTTGTTAAAGCCACAACCACACTTGTTTTGGCAAGAATTGGTAGTCCTTGGTTTCATGTCCTGTCTGTCCTGTTTGTCAGCAGTTGATTCAAGGATACTTTGTTGTCCAGTGGCTGACTTTTGCCACAATGAAAGTTAGTTCCATTTGCAGTTTCTTCAATGCCCATATTTTCTCTGAAGTAGATTGGTACTGCCAGGAGCCGTCATGTCTCATAGTCATAGCAAAAAAGAAAAATTCTTAAGTTATTAAAACATTTTAAATGCCATATTCTGTAGATCTCTGAAGGGTTTGAAGATGAAATGTCTATCTAAAATATATCTGTTTGATCTTGACAACACACCTAATATGACTACAAGTTCAATTGTAATGTCTAACCACACTAATTTTCATTTCTATATATCCTAATAGTTGGTAATACTAACATTCATGGATTAGCAAATTGCAATTACATTGTTAAATGAATGGTATAAATACAATATCTCGAACAAGATTAGAAATACGTATATGGTATATTCTAACAATCTCAATCTCAATAATAATAATTTGTATACAATATAAAACAATCCAATTGAATGTAAAGTATTTAAAACTAGTAATTGTCTTTTTCTTTTTTTCTTTTTTTTTTAAAAACAAGCACCTTTTGCCTAGCCCTTTACCTAACCCTTAACAACAACTTGTAACCAACCCTCCTAAACAATGAAAACTATCCCAGACCCAATACCCATAAAAAGACCAAAAAACCACCCACCCCACACCACCCCTTTGGGAATGTGGGCGTCAAATTCTTAAAATTGCTTCCTGCTGGGTATGGGCGAAGTTATCTTTATTCTGAAAAGAAAAATTTTGGGTTAATTGACAAATTCTAGGAAAGATAACTATATTCTTTGTTATCCATAATGCCAAAGTTCAGGGTTTATCTCAAGTCCTTATTCAAGCAGTCTTTGAAACTGGATCATCTCAGCTAGCCATCTCAGATTTGCTCTAAGCACTTTGTAGTCCAAAGCTGATCTGTAGATGATGTTTGTCAGCTTAGTGATATTATTTTCCACGAGGAATTGTCGTTGTGGGGCCCCATCTTCTTCCTGGAGATTTCATTTGATGTTAGGCCTGGCCGTGATTTCCTGCAGAAAACTGAAAAGAGACTCGAACACAAAGACATGTATAGGCAGCTAATCGAAGCCTTTTCTCTAAATTAATTAGTACTCATATGACCATTATTATCTCAACAAAGTTTAAAATATATATATATATATATGTATATATCTTGTGAATTCTGATATAAAATTCATACTTTAAGAAAAGTTTAAAGAATCAGAATAGAGTCAAAGAATTGAGATTAGTAATAGAATAGTCCCTTAATTAATTTGTTTTTTCTCCTGTCCCATGTCAGAAGATGGCTCTTTCTTCTGGTATGATACAGGGAGTTTTCATTTTCTTTTTAACAACATGCTTGAGTTTAAAGGAGGAGAGAGCCATTCTCCAACTCCAAAATCAGCTTGAAACTTTAATTGAACTGGGACTACAAGAAGACTAAGAGTATTAATTTTTTAGAGAAGAGCAGAAACAAACATTTAGAAAGATTTATGAAATTTTGTAGATGATATACCAATAGGCCATTTTACTCTTTTTCCTTGGACAGATGATTTGTCCTTTTTCTTCAGTTGTCTCATTTGTCCAGTGTTCTTCAGATTCCTTAGCCTTCATTCTCCTAAAAGACAAAAACAAAAACCCTTCCCCAAGACTAATTTTGGGGAGGTCCCCTTTTGGCAAGTTACATCTGATTAAATGAAAAGGCATGTATTAATGGTATAAGTGAGTTTAAACTGGATGGTCATGTTGGTTGATGAACTATCACCTCTTCTAATTAAGAGGTCTCTCTTGTTCAAATCGAACCTTTATCAGTTTTGATGGTACCCACAGCTTATCTTCTCCTGCAGAAACAAAAGCAAAACCTTGTCCCCAACGTAACACATGCCCTGGTTTCCATTCTGAGGTCAGCACATCCTTGAAGTATATAGGCTGATTTAATTCTGTTGTTTTTTCTATTAACCAATGTCTCTCTGCAGCTGTTGTTCCTTTCTCATTAGCATTGAGAAAATTCAAAGTTAATAGAGCATTGTGCAGTCTATTTCTGGGGGTTTTTGTTACCCCTTTTTGTTTATTTATCATGTCCTTTAGAGTTCTGTTGGATCTTTCTATAACTGTTTGGCCTGTAGGATTATGTGGTATACCTGTGATATGCTTTATATTATAATAAGCAAAAAACTGTTTCATTTTAATAGAGACATATGCTGGAGCATTGTCAGTTTTAATTTGTGCAGGTATACCCATGATGGCCATAACTTCTAGCAAATGAGTGATTACAGAATCAGCTTTTTCAGAACTCAAAGCAGTTGCCCATTGAAATCCTGAATAAGTATCGATAGTATGGTGTACATATTTCAATTTTCCAAATTCTGCAAATTGAAACACATCCATCTGCCAGATTTCATTCCTCTGAGTACCCTTTGGGTTACATCCTGCCGGTAATGGTGTCTGATTGTAGAAGGAACAAGTAGGACATTTCTTTACAATTTCCTTGGCTTTTTGCCAGGTTATGGAAAAATCCTTTTTTAAACCTTCACTATTGACATGATGTTTCTTATGAAATTCTGAGGCCTCCAGCACATTTCCTATCAATAATTTATCAATCTCATCATTACCTTGTGCTAGAGGGCCTGGCAGACCAGTATGGGATCGGATGTGAGTTATATATAAAGGATGACTCCTTTCCCTGATTGTATCTTGTAATTGAATAAATAGTGAAGTTAATTCTGAAGCATCAGGGATAAATTCTGCAGTCTCAATATGTAATACCACTCTTTCAGCCTACTGAGAGTCAGTAACTATATTGAGAGGTTCTGAAAAATCCATTAATACCAACAGAATAGCATACAATTCTGATTTTTGAACTGAATTATAAGGACTTTGAACCATTTTACTTAAATTTTCTGATTTGTAACCTGCCTTTCCTTGCTTGTTGGCATCTGTATAAAATGTCCGAACTCCAGATATGGGTTTTTCACGTACAATTCGAGGCAAGATCCAATCAACTCTCTTTATAAGATCAATTCTATTGCTTTTAGGATATTTGCTGTTAATTTCTCCCAAAAAATTACTGCAAGCTCTTTGCCAAGGTTCACTTTCTGTCCATAATTTTTCAATGTCCTCTTTAGTTAAAGGTACAACAATTTCTGCTGGGTCTATTCCTGCTAATTGACGAAGTCTCAATTTTCCTTTCAAAATTAAGTCAGAGATTTTTTACACTTAAGTTTTTAATTTTTTATTTGGTTTATTTGGTAAAAATATCCATTCTAATATAATATCTTCTCTCTGCATTAATATTCCTGTAGGAGAATGCCTAGAAGGTAAAATAACCAAAATGCAATCCAGCTTTGGATCAATACGATCTACATGTCCTTCATGTACTTTTTTTTCTACCAAGGCCAATTCTTTCTCAGCTTCAGGTGATAATTCTCTTGGACTATTTAAGTCCTTGTCACCTTCTAAGGTTTTGAACAAATTATTCAGTTCATCATTTTTTACCCCAACAATAGTTCGTAGATGAGAAATGTCCCCAAATGATCTTTGAAAGTCATTAAGAGTCTGTAGGCGATCTCTCCTAATTTGTACCTTTTGAGGTCTAATTTTTTGTAGCTCTATTTTATATCCTAAATAATTAATAGAATCTCCTCTTTGTATCTTTTCAGGAGCAATTTGTAATCCCCAGCCAGGCAATATTTTCTTTACTTCTTCAAACATTCTTTCTAAAGTATCTGCACTTGAGTCAGCTAGTAAAATATCATCCATATAATGATAAATTATAGATTTAGGAAATTTTTTACGTATCACTTCCAAGGGCTGTTGTACAAAATATTGGCACAGGGTTGGACTATTCAACATTCCCTTAGGGAGGACTCTCCATTGAAATCTTCTAACCGGTTGAGAATTATTGTAAGTAGGCACCATGAAAGCAAATCTTTCTCTGTCTTTTTCTTGTAGGGGTATTGAAAAGAAACAGTCTTTTAAATCAATAACTATGAGAGGCCATCCTTTAGGTAACAGAGTAGGCAAAGGAATTCCAGATTGTAGAGAGCCCATTGGCTGAATTACTTTGTTAATTGCTCTAAGGTCTGTTACCATTCTCCATTTACCAGATTTCTTTTTAATAACAAATACAGGAGAATTCCATGGGCTAGTAGATTCTTCAATATGCTGAGCATTTAACTGTTCTTCTACCAGCTCTTCTAAAGCCTCGAGTTTCTCTGTTGTTAAAGGCCATTGATGAACCCATACAGGCTTGTCTGTTAACCATTTTAAAGGTAGAGCTGTTGGTGCCTTTGGAAGATCATCAGTTTTTCTTCCCTGTTCTTGTATAATATGGATGACTGGTGACCACTCATTAGAATAATACCTTCTAATATTTCTCTCAGAAACATGTGCTAGTTTATTATTTATTTCTGAGGTTGGAGGGATGTTAATCTGAGTATTCCATTGTTGTAACAGGTCTCGACCCCACAGGTTCATGGCTATGTTAGCCCCACATGGTTTTAATCTGCCTCTCTGTCCTTCTGGGCCTATACATTCGAGCCATCTTGCACTCTGTTTAACTTGAGATAATGTTCCAATTCCTAACAGTTGAACATTTACCTCCTGAAGAGGCCAAGATGGATGCCAAAATTCTGGTGCAATTATGGTAACATCAGCACCTGTGTCTACCAGACCAGACAACAAAACACCATTTATTTTTATTGTTAATTGTGGTCTTTGTTCATTTATATAAGTTTGCCAAAAAATTTTCTTTATGGTCTCTCCTGAATTTTCTGTTCTCTCTGTCTCAGTTGTTCCATTACTCTGAGTAGCCTGGTTTATTCCAATAGGCATTTGGTCATTTAACTGTTCTGAGTAGGGGCCTCCTCTACGATTGCAGGAAAAGTCTGAACTGGATTCACTGTAGGGGTCTGCCTGAGGCCCCTCTGGGAGTTTCCCAAAGACTGAGGCAAAGTATTACCTTGTCTGTCCCTTGTTGATCTACATTCATTGGTCCAATGTCTTCCCTTACCACACCTTCTACATACTCTTGAAGGAAGGGGCATTCTGTTGCCATTGTTCCTTGAAGAAACATTGTTTCTAGAAGTGCCCTGTTTACAGTCCCTTTTCAAATGTCCTTGCTTTCCACATCCAAAACATCTAACATTCCTCAAACCTCTTGAAATTGCTTCTCCTACCCACATATTATCATGATCATGAGCCTCAACATTAACTGTGTCTCTAATCCAATCTTCCAAGGGTGCAGATCTCGCCTTTAACGGCCTGATTATTATCTTGCATGCTTCATTTGCGTTCTCAAAAGCCAAAGATTCAATTATTATCTGGCTAGCTTCTGAATTTGGGACCATTCTCTTTACTGCTGAAGTCAATCTTTGTAAGAAATCTGTGAAAGATTCTTTTGGGCCCTGTATAACCTTTGTAAATGACTCAGTTTTCTTCCCTGGTTCCTCAACTCTGTCCCATGCATTCATGGCTGCCATTCGACATAGAATTAGAGTTTGCATATCATATAAACATTGTGTTTGTACTGCAGCATATTGGCCTTCTCCAACAAGCTGATCCTGGAAGATTTGTATACCTCTATCACTACATTGTTTTGCTATGGTTTTAGCTTCCTGTTTGAACCACATTTGCCACTGGAGCTGCTGTCCGGGTTCTAGAACCGCCTGTGCCAGCTCCCACCAGTCCTGTGGTATAATTCTATTATAAGTCGACCAGGAGTTTAACATTTGTTTTACATATGGAGAATGCATGCCATAAGATACTATTGCCTCCTTAAACCTTCGTAAGTCTAACATTTCAACTGGAGTCCAAATATTTTGTGTAGTCATTTGACCAGGCTGCTGTTGTATGGTTACCGGATAAATTAAGGGTGATTGTGTAAAAACAGGCTTTCTTTCTGTAACCTTATAATCCAATCCTGAAACAACTTCACTGTTAATTTCTTCTGTCTGAATCTGAATTTCTCTATAATTCATTTTAACAGGTTTAAAAAGTTTTTCTAAAATTTTCATCCTGGCACTTAAATTGACTGTCTTTTTAAAGTGTAAAATATGGATAAGAAGAATAACAATGTACATAATTCGATCAACATTAATCTTCTCATATAGTTGTTCCATTACCATACTGCCTAAAATTTCAAACAAAGCACAATTTTCTTCCAATGTACACATAAAACCCATTTTTTTTTAAATGTGGAAAAAAATCTCTTTTAAATAGTTTCCTTTAAAATATCTGATATAAATGACTTACCAATTCTGCACAGAACAGTAGAAATCCGAGGGAATTTCCAAACAGCTACCTAGCGTCCGAGGTGGGACTCCAGAGAGAGAGAGAAAAAGAGAGAAAGCGTAGCCACGTTCTGGCTAAAATCTTGAATCCAGCCGCTTCAATGTTCAGGTCTGAGCGGAGTCGAGCCTGGCATTTCAGCCAAAAGCAGCCTATCTGCAGTTGTGTGTAGCTACTGCAATTAGCGGTAGCTCCCGCAGGCCTGAGTTGTTTGTAGCACTGGCTTTTTAAGCAAGTAACTCCAGCTGGGGCGCCTGAGTCCTAAGCTGAGTTAGGCCTGGGTTAGACCAGGGCTAAGCCAGAGCTAGGGAGGCAGGCCCGCCCAGGCGGGAAGGCGGACCCACTGCCAAGGCAAGCGGTTTTTTAATGAATTCGCCCCACGTTGGGGGCCAATTGTAGATGTATCCTGCTTGTTAAATAAGAAACACAGAGCCAGTTGCAGAGTTAAAAACCACGAGGTCAGAGCCAAAGCAGAAAACCTTACCCTTCACTGCTTCTGCGGTTCCTCCTCTCCGCAAGAGACCTACTTCTGTGTGTCCTGTCTATTTAAAGACTTTCTGTTCTCCTCCCTCATTGGTTGTAACCCAGCCACATGACCTCCTCATCACTGCCTGTTTGTACATACCTCCAGGTCTTCTATGGATGGTATTGAAATTAAAGGCGTGTGTCTGCTATGCTGGCTAAGTCCTTGAACACACAGAGATCCGCCTAGCTCTGCCTCCCAAGTGCTGGGATTAAGGGCGTGCCCCACTACTGCTCGGCTTCTGCTCTGGCTTGCTCTGACCTCAAGGCAACTTTATTGACATACAAATAAAATCACATTTCAATACAAATAAAATATCACTATAAAGGAACATGAGCATGCCAAGAAAAAAATAACTGTGTTTCCTACTCATATGGACCATATCTAGTTCAACTATGCTTATGAAACTGATACAAACAACAGCATCTCTTACATAGACGCTCATTAGTTTATAGTGATAAACGCGTTGGGTTTGTGAACTGTGTAAATTCATTTGAGCCAAAAATTCACTGCTTTTACCAAAAATGAACTCTCACTTGTAGGAAGACACAGAGCATTTGGTTTAACTCCATTTCTGAAGGGAAATTCAGACCAGTGTTCTCATCCATGAAACACACTCAGTTTTAACGCAAATTGCATGCTCTTCTTTCCAGCATCTGCAATAGATCAAGGAACATGAGCATGTCCAGAAAAAAATAACTGTGTTTCCTACTCATACAGACCCTATCTAGTTCAACTCTGCTTATGAAACTGCTACAAACCACATCATCTCTTACATAGATGCTCTTTAGTTAATAGTGAAAATCGTATTGGTTTCATGAACTGTGTAAATTCATTTGAGCCGAAAAACAACTGGGTTTACCGGAAATGAACTCTTGCTTGTAGGAAGACATAGAGCATGGAGTTTAACTCTGATTCTAAAGGGAAATTCAGAAGAGTGATCTCATCCATGAAACACAGTCTGTTTTAATGCAAGAAGCATGCTCTTCTTTCAAGAATCTGCAATAGAGCAAGAAACATGAGCATGGCCAGAAAAAACTAACTGTGTGTCCTACTCATACGGACCATATCTAGTCCAATTCTGCTTATGAAACTGATACGAACTACAGCATCAATTATATAGATGATCTTTAGTTAATAGTAAAAAACGTGTTGGGTTTGTGAACAGTGTAAAATCATATGAGCCGAAAATTCACTGCGTTTACCAGAAATGAACTCTTGCTTGTAGGAAGACACAGAGTATTTGTTTTAACTCCATTTCTAAAGGGAAATTAAGAAGAGTGTTCTCATCCAAGAAACACAGTCTGTTTTAACGCAAGAAGCATGCTCTTTTTTCCAGAATCTGCAATACAGCAAGAAACATGAGCATGGCTAGAAAAAAAGAACTGTGTTTCTGACTCAATCGGGACCCTACATAGTTTAACTCTGCTTATGTAACTGATACAAACCACATCATCTCTTACAGAGACGCTCTTTTGTTAATAGTGATAAACGCGTTGTGTTTGTGAACTGTGTAAATTCATTTGAGCCGAAAAATAACTGGGTTTACCAGAAATGAACTCTTGCTAGTAGGACGACATAGAGAATGGAGTTTAACTCAGATTCTAAATGGAAATTCAGAAGAGTGATCTCATCCATGAAACACCGTATGTTTTAACGCAAGAAGCATGCTCTACTTTCCAGCATCAGCAATAGAGCAAGAAACATGAACATGGCCAGAAAAAAAGAACTGTGTTTCCTACTCATACGGATCATATCTAGTTCAATTCTGCTTATGAAACTTATACAAACCACACATCACTTACATAGATGCTCTTTAGTAAATAGTGAAAAACGAGTTGGGTTTGTGAACTGTGTGTATTCATTTGAGCCGAAAAATACCTGGGTTTAGAGGAAATGAACTCTTGATTGTAGGAAGACACAGAGCATGGAGTTTAACTCCAATTCTATAGGGAAATTCAGAAAAGTGTTCTCATCCATGAAACACAGTCTGTTTTATCGCAAGAAGCATGCTCTTTTTTCCAGCTTCTGCAATACAGCAAGAAACATGAGCATGGCTAGAAAAAAAGAACTGTGTTTCTGACTCAATTGGACGATACCTAGTTTAACTCTGCTTATGAAACTGATACAAACCACAGCATCTCTTACATAGACGCTCTTTTGTTAATAGTGATAAACGCGTTGGGTTTCAGAATTGTGTAAATTCATTTGAGCCGAAAATTCACTGCTTTTACCAAAAATCAATTCTTGCTTGTAGGAACACACAGAGCATTTGGTTTAACTCCATTTGTGAAGGGAAATTCAGACCAGTGTTCTCATCCATGAAACACACTCTGTTTTAACGCAAATAGCATGCTCTTCTTTCCAGTGTCTGCAATACAGCAAGGAACATGAGCATGTCCAGAATAAAATAACTGTGTTTCCTACTCATACGGACCATATCTAGTTCAACTCTGCTTATTAAACTGATACAAACCACATTGTCTCTTACACAGATGCTCTTTAGTTAATAGTGAAAATCGTATTGGTTTCGTGAACTGTGTAAATACTTTAGAGACAAAAAATATCTGGATTTACTGGAAATGAACTCTTGCTTGTAGGAGGACACAGATCCTTTGGTTAAACTCATTTTCTAAAGGGAAATTCAGACCAGTGTTCTCATCCATGAAACACAGTCCGATTTAACGGAAGAAGCATGCTCTTCTTTCCAGCGTCTGCTGTACAGTAAGGAACATGAGAATGTCCAGAAAAAAAGAACTTTGTTTTCCTACTCATACGGACCATATCTAGTTCAATACTGGTTATGAAACTGATACCAACCACATCATCTCTTACATAGATGCTCTTTAGTTAATAGTGAAAATCGTATTGGTTTCCTGAACTGTGTAAATTCATTTGAGCCGAAAAATACCTGGGTTTACAGGAAATGAACTCTTGCTTGTAGGAAGACACAGATACTTTGGTTAAACTCAGTTTCTGAAGGGAAATTCAGACCAGTGTTCTCATCCATGAAACACAGTCTCTTTTAACGGAAGAAGCATGCTCTTCTTTCTAGCGTCTGCTATACAGTAAGGAACATGAGAATGTCCAGAAAAAAAATTTTGTTTTCCTACTCATACGGACCATATCTAGTTCAATACTGGTTATGAAACTGATACAAACCACATCATCTCTTACATAGATGCTCTTTAGTTAATAGTGAAAATCGTATTCGTTTCCTGAACTGTGTAAATTCATTTGATCCAAAAAATACCTGGGTTTACAGGAAATGAATTCTTGCTTGTAGGAAGACACAGATCCTTTGGTTTAACTCAGTTTCTGAAGGGAAATTCAGACCAGTCTTCTCATCCATGAAACACACTCCGTTTTATCGGAAGAAGCATGCTCTTCTTTCCAGCGTCTGCAATAAACAAGGAACATGAGCATGCCCAGAAAAAAAGAACTGTGTTTCCTACTCATTCGGACCATATCTAGTTCCACTCTGCTTATGAAACTGATACAAACCCCATAATCTCTTACAAAGATGCTCTTTAGTTAATAGTGTAAACCTTGTTGGTTTCGTGAACTGTGTAAATTCATTTGAGCCGAAAAGTAACTGGGTTTACCGGAAATGAACTCTTGCTTGTAGGAGAAAAGAGAGCATTTGGTTTAACTAAATTTCTGAAGGGAAATTCAGAAGAGTGTTCTCATCCATGAAACACAGTTTGTTTTAACGCAAGTAGCATGCTCTTTTTTCCAGCATCTCTAATACAGCAAGAAACATGAGCATGGCCAGAAAAAAAGAACTGTGTTTCTGACTCAAACAGACCATATCTAGTTCAACTCTGCTTATGCAACTGATACAAACCACAGCGTCTCTTACATAGACGCTCTTTAGTTAATAGAGATAAACGCGTTGGTTTTGAGAACTGTGTTAATTCATTTGAGCCTAAAATTCACTGCTTTTACCAAAAATGAACTCTTGCTTGTAGGAAGACACAGATCCTTTGGTTTAACTCAGTTTCTGAAGGGAAATTCAGACCAGTGTTCTCATCCATGAAACACACTCTGTTTAAACGCAAATAGCATGCTCTTCTTTACAGCGTCTGTAATACAGCAAGGAACATGAGCATGTCCAGAATAAAATAACGGTGTTTCCTACTCCTAAGGACCATATCTAGTTCAACTCTGCTTATGAAACTGATACAAACCACATCATCTCTTACATAGGTGCTCTTTAGTTAATAGTGAAAATCGTGTTGGTTTCGTTAACTGTATAAATTCATTTGAGCCGAAAAATAACTGGGTTTACAGGAAATGAACTCTTGCTTGTAGGAAGACACAGAGCATGGTGTTAAACTCCGATTCTAAAGGGAAATTCAGAAGACTGTTATCATCAAAGAAACACAGTCTGTTTTAATGCAAGAAGCATGCTCTTCTTTCCAGCATCTGCAATACAGCAAGAAACATGAGCATGGCCAGAAAAAAATAAATGTGTTTCCTACTCATACGGACCATATCTAGTTCAACTGTGCTTATGAAATTGATACACACCACATCATCTCTTACATAGATGCTCTTTAGTTAATAGTGAAAATCTTATTGGTTTCTTGAACTGTGTAAATTCTTTTGAGCCGAAAAATAACTGGGTTTGCCAGAAATGAACTCTTGCTTGTAGGACGACATAGAGCATGGAGTTTAACTCCGATTATAAACGGAAATTCAGAAGAGTGATCTCATCCATGAAACACAGTCTGTTTTAATGCAAGAAGCATGCTCTTCTTTCCAGCATCTGCAATACAGCAAGAAACATGAGCATGGCTAGAAAAAAAAAGTACTGTGTTTCTGACTCAATCGGACCCTACCTAGTTTAACTCTGCTTATGAAACTGATACAAACCACATCATCTCTTACACAGACGCTCTTTTGTTAATAGTGGTAAACGCGTTGTGTTTGTGAACTGTGTAAATTCATTTGATCCGAAAAATAACTGGATTTACAGGAAATGAACTCTTACTTGTAGGAAGACGCAGATCCTTTATTTTAACTCAGTTTCTGAAGGGAAATTCAGACCAGTGTTCTCATCCATGAAACCCACTCCATTTTATCGGAAGAAGCATGTTCTTCTTTCCAGCGTCTGCAATAGAGCAAGGAACTTTAGCATGTACAGAAAAAAAGAACTGTGTTTCCTACTCATACGGACATATCTAGTTCCACTCTGCTTATGAAACTGATACAAACCACATAATCTCTTACATAGAAGCTCTTTAGTTATTAGTGAAAATCGTGTTGGTTTCGTGAACTGTGTTAATTCATTTGAGCCGAAAAATAACTGGGATTACCAGAAATGAACTCTTGCTTGTAGGAAAAAAAAGAGCATTTGGTTTAACTAAATTTCTGAAGGGAAATTCAGAAGGGTGTTCTCATCCATGAAACACAGTTTGTTTTAACGCAAGTAGCATGCTCTTTTTTCCAGCATCTCTAATAAAGCAAGAAACATGAGCATGGCCAGAAAAAAAGAACTGTGTTTCTGACTCAAACGGACCATATCTAGTTCAACTCTGCTTATGCAACTGATACAAACCACAGCATCTCTTACATAGACGCTCTTTAGTTAATAGAGATAAAATTTTTGGGTTTGTGACCTGTGTAAATTCATTTGAGCCGAAAATTCACAGCTTTTACCAAAAATGAACTCTTGCTTGTAGGAAGACACAGATCATTTGGTTTAACTCCTTTTCTGAAGGGAAATTCAGACCAGTGTTCTCATGCATGAAACACACTCTGTTTTAACTAAAATAGCATGCTCTTCTTTCCAGCGTCTACAATACAGCAAGGAACATGAGCATGTCCAGAATAAAATAACTGTGTTTCCTACTCATACGGACCATATCTAGTTCAACTCTGCTTATTAAACTGATACCAACCACATCATCTCTTACATAGATGCTCTTTAGTTAATAGTGAAAATCGTATTGGATTCGTGAAGTGTGTAAATTCATTTGAGCCAAAAAACAACTTGGTTTACCAGAAATGAACTCTTGCTTGTAGGACGACATAGAGCATGGAGTTTAACTCTGATTCTAAATGGAAATTCATAAGAGTGATCTCATCCATGAAACACACTCTCTTTTAACGCCAGAAGCATGATCTTCTTTCCAGCGTCTGCAATACAGAAAAGAACATGAGCATGCCCAGAAAAAAAGAACTGTATCTCCTACTCAAACGACCAATATCTAATTCAACTCTGCTTATGAAACTGATACAAACCACATCATCTGTTACATAGATGCTCTTTAGTTATTACTGTAACAACACAGAGCATGGAGTTTAACTCCATTTCTGAAGAGAAATTCAGAAGATGTTCTCATCCATGAAACACACTATGTTTTAACTCAGGAAGCATGCTCTTCTTTCCAGCTTTTCAATGAAGCAAGGAACATGAGCATTCCCAGAAAAAAAGAACTGTGTATCCTACTCATACAGACCATATCTAGTTCAACTATGCCTATGAAACTGATACAAACCACGTCATCTCTTACATAGATGCTCTTTAGTTAATAGACAAAATCGTATTGGTTTCGTGAACTGTGTAAATTCATTTTAGCGGACAAAATACCTGGCTTTACCGGAAATGAACTCTTGCTTGGAGGAAGACAAAGATCCTTTGGTTAAACTCAGTTCCTGAAGGGAAATTGAGACCAGTGTTCTCATCCATGAAACACAGTCTGTTTTAACGCCAATAGCATGCTCTTCTTTCCAGAGTCTGCAAAAAGCAAGGAACATGAGAACGTCCAGAAAAAAAAAACTGTGCTTCCTAATCATACAGACCATATCTAGTTCAACATTGAATATGAAACTGACACAAACCACATCATCTCTTACATAGACGCTCTTTAGTTAATAGTGAAAATCGTATTGGTTTCGTGAACTGTGTAAATTCTTTGAGCCAAAAAATATCGGGGTTTACCAGAAAAGTACTCTTGCTTGTAGGACGACATAGAGCATGGAGTTTAACTCCGATTCTAAATGGAAATTCAGAAGAGTGTTCTCATCCATGAAACACAGTCTGGTTTAACGCAAGAAGCATGCTCTTCTTTCCAGCATCTGCAATACAGCAAGAAACATGAGCATGGCCAGAAAAAAAGGACTGTGTTTCCTAATCATAAGGACAATATCTAGTTCAACTCTGCTTATGAAACTGATACAAACCACCGCATCTCTTACATAGATGCTCTTTAGTTAATAGTGAAAAACATGATGGGATTTTGAACAGTGTAAATTCATTTGGGCCGAAAAATCACTGACCCTTACCAGAAATGAACTCTTGCTTTGAGGAAAACACAGATCATTTGGTTTAAATCAATTACTGAAGTGATATTCAGAAGAGTGTTCTCATCCATGAAACACACTCTGTTTTAACGCTAGAAGCATGCTCTTCTTTCCAGCATTAGCAATACAGCAAGAAACATGAGCATGGCTTATGAAACTGATACAAACCACATCATCTCTGACATAGATGCTCTTTAGTTAATAGTGAAAATCTTATTGGTTTCCTGAACTGTGTAAATTCATTTGAGCCGAAAAATAACTGGCTTTACCGGAAAAGTACTCTTGATTGTAGGACAACACAGAGCAGTTGGTTTAACTCCTTTTCTGAAGGGAAATTCAGACCTGTTTTCTCATCCATGAAACACTCTCTGTTTTAACGCAAGAAGCATGCTCTTCTTTATAGCATCTGCAATACAGCAAGAAACATGAGCAAGGCCAGAAAAAAAGAACTGTGTTTCCTACTCATACGGACCATATCTCGTTCAACTCTGCTTATGAAACTGATACAAAAAACAGCATCTCTTACATAGGTGCTCTTTATTAATAGTGAAAAACGTGATGGGTTTGTGAACTGTATAAATTCATTGGGCCGAAAAATCACTGACCTTTACCAGAAATGAACTCTTTCTTGGAGGAAAACACAGAACATTTGGTTTAACCCAATTTTTGAAGGGAAATTCAGAAGAGTGTTCTCATCCATGAAACACAGTCTTTTTTAGAGCAAATAGAATGCTCTTCTTTCCAGCATCTGCAATACACCAAGAAACATGAGCATGACAAGAAAAAAAGAACTGTGTTTCCTACTCTTACGGACCATATCTAGTTCAACTCTGCTTATGAAACTGATACAAACCACATCATCTGTTACATTCATGCTCTTTAGTTAATAGTAAAAATCATATTGGTTTCATGAACTGTGTAAATTCATTTCAGTCGAAAAATAACTGGGTTTACCGGAAATGTACTCTTGTTTGTAGGAAGACAAAGAGCATGGCGTTAAACTCCGATTCTAAAGGGAAATTCAGAAAAGTGTTCTCATCAATGAAACACAGTCTGTTTTAATGCAAGAAGCATGGTCTTCTTTCCAGCATCTGCAATACACCAAGAAACATGAGCATGTCCAGAAATAAGAACTGTGTTTCCTACTCATACGGACCATATCTTATTCAACTCTGCTTATGAAACTGATACTAACCACAGCATCTCTTACATAGATGCTCTTTAGTTAATAGTGAAAATCGTATTGGTTTCGTGAACTGTGTAAATTCATTTGAGCCGAAAATTAACTGGGTTTACCGGAAATGAACTCTTGTTTGGAGGAAGACCCAGATCCTTTGGTTAAACTCAGTTTCTGAATGGAAATTCAGAGCACTGTTCTCAGCCATGAAACACACTACGTTTTAATGAAATAAGCATGCTCTTCTTTCAGCTTCTGCAATACAGCAAGGAACATGAGCATGCCCAGAAAAAAAGAACTGTGTTTCCTACTCATACGGACCATATCTAGTTTAACTCTTCTTATAAAACTGATACAATCCACATCATCTGTTACATAGATGCTCTTTAGTTATTACTGTAAATCATCTTGGTTTCGTGAACTGTGTATATTCATTTGACCCGAAAAATAACTGGGTTTACCGGAAATGAACTCTTGCTTGTAGGACAACACAGAGCATGAAGTTTAACTCCCTTTCTGAAGGGAAATTCAGAAGATGTTCTCATCCATGAAACACACTCTGTTTTAACTCAAGAAGCATGCTCTTCTTTCAAGCTTTGCAATGCAGCAAGGAACATGAGCATTCCCAGAAAAAAAGAACTGTGTTTCCTACTCATACAGACCATATCTAGTTCAACTCTGCTTATGAAAATGATACAAACAACGACATCTCTTACATAGATGCTCTTTAGTTAATAGTCAAAATCGTATTGGTTTCGTGAACTGTGTAAATTCATTTTAGCCGAAAAATACTGGGTTCACCGGAAATGAACTCTTGCTTGGAGGAAGACACAGATCCTTTGGTTAAACTCAGTTCCTGAAGGGAAATTGAGACCAGTGTTCTCATCCATGAAACACTCTCTGTTTTAACGCAAGAAGCATGCTCTTCTTTCCAGCATCTGCAATACAGCAAGAAACATGAGCATGGCCAGAAAAAAGGGACTGTGTTTCCTACTCATACGGACCATATTTAGTTCAAATCTGCTTATGAAACTGATACAAACCTCAGCATCTCTTACATAGATGCTCTTTAGTTAATATTGAAAAACGTGATGGGTTTGTGAACTTTGTAAATTCATTTCGGCCCCAAAATCACTGACCTTTACCGTAAATGAACTCTGATTGTAGGAAAACACAGATCATTTGGTTTAACTCCGTTCGGGAAGGAAAATTCAGACCAGTGTTGTCATCCATGAAAGACACTCCGTTTTAAAGGAAGAAGCATGCTCTTCTTTTCAGCGTCTGCAATACAGCAAGGAATATGAGCATGTCCAGAAAAAATGAACTGTGTTTCCTACTCATACGCACCATATCTACTTCAGCTCTGCTTATGAAACTGATACTAACCACATCATGTGTTCCATAGATGCTCTTTAGTTATTAGTGTAAATCGTGTAAGATTCATGAAATGTGTAAATTCATTTGAGCCTAAAAATAACTGGGTTTACCGGAAATGAACTCTTGCTTGTAGGAAGACACAGAGCATGGAGTTTAACTCCATTTCTGAAGGGAATTCAGAAGAGTGTTCTCATCCATGAAACACAGTCTGTTTTAATGCTAGAAGCATGGTCTTCTTTCCAGCATCTTCAATACACAAGAAACATGAGCATGGCAAGAAAAAAAGAACTGTGTTTCCTACTCATACGGACCATATCTCGTTCAACTCTGCTTATGAAACTGATACAAACCACAGCATCTCTTACATAGATGCTCTTTAGTTAATAGTGAATATCGTATTGGTTTCGAGTACTGTGTAAATTCATTTGAGCCGAAAATTAACTGGGTTTACCGGAAATGAACTCTTGCTTGGAGGAAGACACAGATCCTTTTGTTAAACTCAGTTTCTGAATGGAAATTCAGACCACTGTTCTCATCCATTAAACACACTACGTTTTAATGAAATAAGCATGCTCTTCTTTCAGCATCTGCAATACAGCAAGGAACATGAGCATGCCCAGAAAAAAATAACTGTGTTTCCTACTCATACGGACCATATCTAGTTCAACTCTTCTTATGAAACTGATACAATCCACATCATCTATTAAATAGATGCTCTTTAGCTATTACTGTAAATCGTCTTGGTTTCGAGAACTGTGTAAATTCATTTGAGCTGAAAAATAACTGGGTTTACCGGAAATGTTTCTTGCTTGTAGGACAACACAGAGCATGGAGTTTAACTCCATTTCTGAAGGGAAATTCAGAAGATGTTCTCATCCATGAAACACACTCTATTTTAACTCAAGAAGCATGCTCTTCTTTCCAGCTTTGCAATGCAGCAAGGAACATGAGCATTCCCAGAAAAAAAGAACAGTGTATCCTACTCATACAGACCATATCTAGTTCAACTCTGCTTATGAAACTGATACAAACCACGTCATCTCTTACATAGATGCTCTTTAGGTAATAGTGAAAATCGTATTGGTTTCGTGAACTGTGTAAATTCATTTCAGCCGAAAAATAACTGTGTTTACCGGCAATGAACTCTTGCTTGGAGGAAGAGACAGATCCTTTGGTTGAACTCAGTTCCGTAAGGGAAATTGAGACCAGTGTTCTCATCCATGAAACACAGTCTGTTTTAACGCAAATAGCATGCTCTTGGTTCCAGCGTCTGCAAAACAGCAAGGAACATGAGAATGTCCAGAAAAAAAGAACTGTGCTTCCTAATCATACAGACATATCTAGTTCAACACTGCTTATTAAACTGATACAAACCACCGCATCTCTTACATAGATGCTCTTTAGTTAATAGTGAAAAACATAATGGGTTTGTGAACTGTGTAAATTCATTTGGGCCGAAAAATCACTGACCTTTACCAGAAATGAACTCTTGCTTGGAGGAAAACACAGATCATTTGGTTTAAATCAGTTACTGAAGGGAAATTCAGAAGAGTGTTGTCATCAATGAAACTCACTCTGTTTTAACGCTAGAAGCATGCTCTTCTTTTCAGCATTAGCATACTGCAAGAAACATGAGCATGGCAAGAAAAAAAGAACTGTGTTTCCTACTCATACGGACCATATTTAGTTCAACTCTGCTTATGAAACTGATACTAACCACATCATTTGTTACATAGATGCTCTTTAGTTATTATTGTAAATCGTGTTGGTTTCATGAAATGTGTAAATTCATTTGAGCCGAAAAATAATTGGGTTTACCAGAAATGAACTCTTGCTTGTAGGAAGACACAGAGCATGGTGTTTAACTCCATTTCTGAAGGGAATTCAGAAGAGTGCTCTCATCCATGAAACACAGTCTGTTTTATAGCAAATAGCATGCTCTTCTTTCCAGCATGTGCAAGACAGCAAGGATCATGAGAATGTCCAGAAAAAAAGAACTGTGTTTCCTACTCATACGTACCATATCAGGTTCAACACTGCTCATGAAACTGATACAAACCACATCATCCCTTACATAGATGCTCTTTAGTTAATAGTGAAAATGGTATTGGTTTCGGGAACTGTGTAAATTCATTTGAGCCAAAAAATAACTGGCTTTACCGGAAAAGAACTCTTGCTTGAAGGAAGACACAGAGCAGTTGGTTTAACTCCATTTCTGAAGGGAAATTCAGACCTGTGTCCTCATCCATGAAACACTCTCTGTTTTAACCCAAGAAGCATGCTCTTCTTTCCAGCATCTGCAATACAGCAAGAAACATGAGCATGGCCAGAAAAAAAGGACTGTGTTTCCTACTCATACGGACCATATCTCGTTCAACTCTGCTTATGAAACTGATACAAACCACAGCATCTCTTACATAGATGCTCGTTATTAATAATGAAAAACGTGATGGGTTTGTGAACAGTGTAAATTCATTGGGCCGAAAAATCACTGACCTTTACCAGAAATGAACTCTTTCTTGGAGGAAAACACAGATCATTTGGTTTAACTCAATTTCTGAAGGAAATTCAGAAGAGTGTTCTCATCCATGAAACACAGTCTTTTTTAAAGCAAATAGAATGCTCTTCTTTCGAGCATCTGCAATACACCAAGAAACATGAGCATGGCAAGAAAAAAAGAACTGTGTTTCCTACTCATACAGACCATATCTAGTTCAACTCTGCTTATGAAACTGATACACACCACATCATCTGGGACATACATGCTCTTTAGTTAATAGTTAAAATCATATTGGTTTAATGAACTGTGTAAATTCATTTGAGCCGAAAAATAGCTGGGTTTACCGGAAATGAACTCTTGTTTGTAGGAAGACAAAGAGCATGGCGTTAAACTCTGACTCTAAAGGGAAATTCAGAAAAGTGTTCTCATCCATGAAACACAGTCTGTTTTAATGCAAGAAGCATGGTCTTCTTTCCAGCATCTGCAATACACCAAGAAACATGAGCATGTCCAGAAAAAAAGAACTGTGTTTCCTACTCATACGGACCATATCTCGTACAACTCTGCTTATGAAACTGATACAAAGCACAGCATCTCTTACATAGATGCTCTTTAGTTAATAGTGAAAAACGTATTGGTTTCGTGTACTGTGTAAATTCATTTGAGCCGAAAATTAACTGGGTTTACCGGAAATGAACTCTTGCTTGGAGGAAGACACAGATCCTTTGGTTAAACTCAGTTTCTGAATGGAAATTCAGACCACTGTTCTCATCCATGAAACACACTACGTTTTAATGAAATAAGCATGCTCTTCTTTCAGCGTCTGCAATACAGCAAGGAAAATGAGCATGCCAGAATAAATTAACTGTGTTTCCTACTCATACGGACCATATCTAGTTCAACTCTTCTTATGAAACTGATACAAACCACATCATCTATTACATAGATGCTCTTTAGCTATTACTGTAAATCGTCTTGGTTTCGTGAACTGTGTAAATTCATTTGAGCCGAAAAATAACTGGGTTTACCGGAAATGTTTCTTGCTTGTAGGACAACACAGAGCATGGTGTTTAACTCCATTTCTGAAGGGAAATTCAGAAGATGTTCTCATCCATGAAACACACTCTGTTTTAAATCAAGAAGCATGCTCTTCTTTCCAGCTTTGCAATGCAGCAAGGAACATAAGCTTTCCCAGAAAAAAAGAACTGTGTATCCTACTCATACAGACCATATCTAGTTCAACTCTGCTTATGATACTGATACAAACCACGTCATCTCTTACATAGATGCTCTTTAGGTAATAGTGAAAATCGTATTGGTTTCGTGAACTGTGTAAATTCATTTTACCCGAAAAATAACTGGGTTTACCGGCAATGAACTCTTGCTTGGAGGAAGAGACAGATCCTTTGGTTAAACTCAGTTCCTGAAGGGAAATTGAGACCAGTGTTCTCATCCATGAAACACAGTCTGTTTTAACGCAAATAGCATGCTCTTCTTTCCAGCGTCTGCAAAACAGCAAGGAACATGAGAATGTCCAGAAAAAAAGAACTGTGCTTCCTAATCATACGGACCATATCTAGTTCAACACTGCTTATTAAACTGATACAAACCACATCATCTCTTACATAGATGCTCTTTAGTTATTACTGAAAATCGTATTGGATTCGTGAACTGAGTAAATTCTTTGAGCCAAAAAATAACGGGGTTTACCAGAAATGAACTCTTGCTTGTAGGACGACATTAAGCATGGAGTTTAACTCCGATTCAAAATTTAAATTCAGAATAGTGTTCTCATCCACGAAACACAGTCTGTTTTAACGCAAGAAGCATGCTCTTCTTTCCAGCATCTGTAATACAGCAAGAAACATGAGCATGGCCAGAAAAAAAGACTGTGTTTCCTACTCATACGGACCATATCTAGTTCAACTCTGCTTGTGAAACTGATAGAAACCACCGCATCTCTTACATAGATGCTCTTTAGTTAATAGTGAAAAACATGATGGGTTTGTGAACTGTGTAAATTCATTTGGGACGAAAAATCACTGACCTTTAACAGAAATGAACTCTTGCTTGGAGGAAAACACAGATCATTTGGTTTAAATCAATTACTGAAGGGAAATTCAGAAGAGTGTTCTCATCCATGAAACTCACTCTGTTTTAACGCTAGAAGCATGCTCTTCTTTTCAGCATTAGCATGCCGCAAGAAACATGAGCATGGCAAGAAAAAAGAACTGTGTTTCCTACTCATACGGACCATATTTAGTTCAACTCTGCTTATGAAACTGATACTAACCACATCATTTGTTACAAAGATGCTCTTTAGTTATTAGTGTAAATCGTGTTGGTTTCATGAAATGTGTAAATTATTTTGAGCCGAAAAATAACTGGGTTTACAGGAAATGAACTCTTGCTTGTAGGAAGACACAGAGAATGGAGTTTAACTCCATTTCTGAAGGGATTTCAGAAGAGTGTTCTCATCCATGAAACAAAGTCTGTTTTATAACATATAGCATGCTCTTCTTTCCAGGATGTGCAATACAGCAAGGAACATGATAATGTCCAGAAAAAAAGAACTGTTTTTCCTCCTCATACGGACCATATCTACTTCAACTCTGCTTATGAAACTGATACAAACCACCGCATCTCTTACATAGATGCTCTTTAGTTAATAGTGAAAAACGTGATGGGTTTGTGAACTGTGTAAATTCATTATTGCCGAAAAATCACTGACCTTTACCAGAAATGAACTCTTGCTTAGAGGAAAACACAGATCATTTGGTTTAAATCAATTACTGAAGGGAAATTCAGAAGAGTGTTCTCATCCATGAAACGCAGTCTGTTTTTACGCAAGAAGCATGCTCTTCTTTCCAGCATCTGCAATAGAGCAAGAAACATGAGCATGGCAAGAAAAAAAAAAACTGTGTTTCCTACTCACATGGACCATATTTAGTTCAACTCTACTTATGAAACTGATACAAACCACGGCATCTCTTACATAGATGCTCGTTAGTTAATAGTGAAAAACGTGATGGGTTTGTGAACTTTTTAAATTCATTTCAGCCCCAAAATCACTGACCTTTACCATAAATGAACTATGATTGTAGGAAAACACAGATCATTTGGTTTAACTCAGTTCCTGAAGGAAAATTCAGACCAGTGTTCTCATCCATGAAAGACACTCCGTTTTAATGGAAGAAGCATGCTCTTCTTTGCAGCATGTGCAATACAAAAAGGAACATGAGAATGTCCAGGGAAAAAGAACTGTTTTTCCTACTCATACGCACCATATCTACTTCAACACTGCTTATGAAACTGATACAAACCACATCATCTCTTACATAGATGCTCTTTAGATAATAGTGAAAATCGTATTGGTTTCGTGAACTGTGTAAATTCATTTGAGCCGAAAAAATAACTGGCTTTACCGGAAATGAACTCTTGCTTGTAGGAAGACACAGAGCAGTTGGTTTAACTCAATTTCTGAAGGGAAATTCCGAAGAGTGTTCTTATCCATGATACACAGTCTTTTTTAAAGCAAATAGACTGCTCTTCTTTCTAGCATCTGCAAAACACCAAGAAACATGAGCATGGCAAGAAAAAAAGAACTGTGTTTCCTACTCAGACGGACCATATCTAGTTCAACACTGCTTATGAAACTGATACAAACCACATCATCTGTTACATACATGCTCTTTAGTTCATAGTGAAAATCATATTGGTTTCATGAACTGTGTAAATTCATTTGAGCAGAAAAAAAACTGGGTTTACCGGAAATGAACTCTTGTTTGTAGGAAGACATAGAGCATGGCGTTAAACTCCGATTCTAAAGGGAAATTCAGAAAAGTGTTCTCATCAATGAAACACAGTCTGTTTTAATGCAAGAAGCATGGTCTTCTTTCCAGCATCTGCAATACACCAAGAAACATAAGCATGTCAAGAAAAAAAGAACTGTGTTTCCTACTCATACGGTCCATATCTCGTTCAACTCTGCTTATGAAACTGATACAAACCACAGCATCTCTTACATAGATGCTCTTTAGTTAATAGTGAAAATCGTATTGGTTTCGTGAACTGTGTAAATTCATTTTAGCCGAAAATTAACTGGGTTTACCGGAAATGAACTCTTGCTTGGAGGAAGACATAGATCCTTTGGTTAAACTCAGTTTCTGAAGGGAAATTCAAACCACTGTTCTCATCCATGAAACACACTACGTTTTAATGAAATAAGCATGCTTTTCTTTCAGTGTCTGCAATGCAGCAAGGAACATGAGCATCTCCTGAAAAAAATAACTGTGTTTCCTACTCATACGGACCATATCTAGTTCAACATTGAATATGAAACTGATACAAACCACATCATATCTTACATAGATGCTCTTTAGTTAATAGTGAAAATCGTATTGGTTTCGTGAACTGTGTAAATTCTTTGAGCCAAAAAATAACGGGGTTTACCAGAAAACTACTCTTGCTTGTAGGACGACATAGACCATGGAGTTTAACTCCAATTCTAAATGGAAATTCAGAAGAGTGTTCTCATCCATGAAAAACAGTCTGTTTTAACGCAAGAAGCATGCTCTTCTTTCCAGCATCTGCAATACAGCAAGAAACATGAGCATGGCAAGAAAAAAAGAACTGTGGTTCCTACTCATACGGACCATATTTATTTCAACTCTGCTTATGAAACTGATACAAACCAAAGCATCTCTTACATAGATGCTCTTTAGTTAATAGTGAAAAACGTGATGGGTTTGTGAACTTTGTAAATTCATTTGAGCCAAAAAATAACTGGGTTTACTGGAAATGAACTCTTGCTTGTAGAAAGACACAGAGCATGGAGTTTAACTCCATTTCTGAAGGGAATTCAGAAGAGTGTTCTTATCCATGAAACACAGTCTGTTTTATAGCAAATAGCATGCTCTTCTTTGCAGCATGTGCAATAAAGCAAGGAACATGAGAATATCCAGAAAAAAAAACTGTTTTTCCTACTCATACGGACCATATCTAGTTCAACACTGCTTATGAAACTGATACAAACCACATCATCTCTTACATACATGTTCTTTAGTTAATAGTGAAAATCGTATTGGTTTCGTGAACTGTGTAAATTCATTTGAGCCGAAAAATAACTGGGTTTACCGGAAATGAACTCTTGCTTGTAGGAAGACACAGAGCAGTTGGTTTAACTCCATTTCTGAAGGGAAATTCAGACCTGTGTTCTCATCCATGAAACACTCTCTGTTTTAACGCAAGAAGCATGCTCTTCTATCCAGCATCTGCAATACAGCAAGAAACATGAGCATGGCCAGAAAAAAAGGACTGTGTTTCCTACTCATACGTACCATATCTAGTTCAACACTACTTATGAAACTGATACAAACCACATCATCTCTTACATAGATGCTCTTTAGTTAATAGTGAAAAACGTGATGGGTTTGTGAACTGTGTAAATTCATTTGGGCGGAAAAATCACTGACCTTTACCAGAAATGAACTCTTGCTTGGAGGAAAACACAGATCATTTGGTTTAAATCAATTACTGAAGCGAAATTCAGAAGAGTGTTCTCATCCATGAAACACACTCTGTTTTAACGCTAGAAGCATGCTCTTCTTTCCAGCATTAGCAATACAGCAAGAAACATGAGCATGGCAAGAAAAAAAGAACTGTGTTTCCTACTCATACGGACCATATTTAGTTCAACTCTGCTTATGAAACTGATACAAACCACAGCAACTCTTACATAGATGCTCTTTAGTTAATAGTGAAAAACGTGATGGGTTTGTGAACTTTGTAAATTCATTTCGGCCCAAAAATCACTGACCTTTACCGGAAATGAACTCTCTCTTGTCGGAAGACACAGAGCATTTGCTTTAACTCCATTTTTTGAAGGGAAATTCAGACCTGTGTTCTCATCCATGAAACACCCTCTGTTTTAACGCAAAATGCATGCTCTTCTTTCCAGCTTTAAATACAGCAAGGAACATGAGCATGCCCAGAAAAAAAGATCTGTGTCTCCTACGCATAGGGACCATATCTAGTTCAACTCTGCCTATGAAACTTATACAAACGACATCATCTCTTCCTTAGATGCTCTTTAGTTAATAGTGAAAATCGTATTGGTTTCGTGAACTGTGTAAATTCATTTGAACCAAAAAATAACTGGGTTTACCGGAAATGAACTCTTGCTTGTAGGAAGACACAGAGCATGGAGTTTAACTCCATTTCTGAAGGGAAATTCAGAAGAGTGTTCTCATTAATGAATCACAGTCTGTTTTAATGAAAATAGCATGCTCTTCTTTCCAGCGTCTGCAATACAGTAAGGAACATGAGAATGTCCAGAAGAAAAGAACTGTGTTTCCTACTCATACGGACCATATCTAGTTCAACCCTGCTTATGAAACTCATACAAAATACATCATATCTTACATAGATGCTCATTAGTTAATAGTGAAAATCGTATTGGTTTCGTGAACTGTGTAAATTCATTTGAGCCGAAAAATACCTGGGTTTCCCGGAAATGAACTCTTGCTTGCAGGATGACACAGAGCATGGAGTTTAATTCCATTTCTGAACGGAAATTCAGAAGAGTGTTCTCATCCATGAAACACACTCCCTTTTAATGAAAATAGCATGCTCTTCTTTCCAGCGTCTGCAATACAGCAAGAAACATGAGCATGGCCAGAAAAAGAGAACTGTGTTTCCTACTCATACGGACCATATCTCGTTCAACTCTGCTTATGAAACTGATACAAAACACATCATCTCTTACTTAGATGCTCTTTAGTTAATAGTGAAAATCGTATTGGTTTCCTGAACTGTGTAAATTCATTTTATCCGAAAAATATCTGGGTTTACCGGAAATGAACTCTTGCTTGTAGGAAGACACAGATCCTTTGGTTAAACTCAGTTTCTGAAGGGAAATTCAGACCAGTGTTCTCATTCATGAAACACACTCCCTTTTAATAACAATAGCATGCTCTTCTTTCCAGCGTCTGCAATACAGCAAGGAACATGAGCATGCCCAGAAAAAAAGAACTGTGTTTCCTAATCATACGGACCATATCAAGTTCAATTCTGCTTCTGAAACTGATTCAAACCACATCATCTCTTACATAGATGCTCTTTAGTTAATAGTGAAAACCGTATTGGTTTCGTGAACTTTGTAAAATCATTTGAGCCGAAAAATAACTGGGTTTACCGAAAAAGAACTCCGTCTTGTACGAAGACACAGAGCATTTGGTTTAACTCCATTTCTGAAGGGAAATTCAGACCAGTGTTCTCATCTATGAAACACTCTCTGTTTTAACGCAAGATGCATGCTCTTCTTTCCAGCTTTGCAATACAGCAAGCAACATGAGCATGCGCAGAAAAAAAGAACTGTGTCTCCTACCCATACGGACCATATCTAGTTCAACTCTGCCTATGAAAGTGATACAAACCACATCATCTCTTACTTAAATGCTCTATAGTTAATAGTGAAAATCGGATAGGTTTCGTGAACTGTGTAAATATATTTTCTGCGTCTGCAATACAGCAAGGATCATGAGCATGCCAGGAAGAAAAGAACTGTGTTTACTAATCATACTTACCATATCTAGTTAAACACTGCTTATGAAACTCATACCAACCACATCATTTCTTCCATAGATGGTCTTTAGTTAATAGTGAAAATCGTATTGGTTTCATGAACTGTGTAAATTCATTTGAGCCAAGAAATAACTGGGATTACCAGAAATGAACTCTTGCTTGTAGGAAGACACAGATCATGGAGTTTAACTCCGATTCTAAAGGGAAATTAAGAAAAGTGTTCTCATCAGGGAAACACAGTCTCTTTTAACGAAAGAAGCATGCTCTTCTTTCCAGCATCTGCAATACAGCAAGGAAAATGAGATGTCCACAAAAAAGAACTGTGTTTCCTACTCATACGGAGCATATCTAGTTCAAAACTGCTTATGAAACTGATACAAACCACATCATCTCTTACATAGATGCTCTTTAGTTAATAGTGAAAATCGTGTTGGTTTCGTGAACTGTCTAAATTCATTTGGCGCTGAAAATTCACTGCGTTTACCAGAAATGAACTCTTGCTTGTAGGACGACATGGAGCATGGAGTTAACCCCGATTCGAAATGGAAATTCAGAAGACTGTTCTCATCCATGAAAAACAGTCTGTTTTAACGCAAGAAGCATGCTCCTCTTTCCAGCATCTGCAATACAGCAAGAAACATGAGCATGCCCAGAAAAAAAGAACTCTGTTTCCTACTCATACAGACCATATCTAGTTCAACACTGCTTATGATACTGATACAAACCACAGCATCTCTTACATAGATGCTCTTAAGGTAATAGTGAAAATCGTATTGGTTTCGTGAACTGTGTAAATTCATTTGAGCCTAAATATAACGGGGTTTACTGGAAATGCAGTCTTGCTTGTAGCAAGACACAGAGCTTGGCGTTAACCTCTGATTCTAAAGGGAAACTCAGAAAGGTGTTCTCATCAAGGAAACACAGTCTGGTTTAATGCAAGGACCATGCTCTTCTTTTCAGCATCTGCAATACAGCAAGAAACATGAGCATGGCCAGAAAAAAAGAACTGTGTTTCTCACTAATACGGACCATATCTAGTTCAACTCTGCTCATGAACTTGATACAAAGCACAGCATCTCTTACATAGATGCACTTTAGTTAATAGTGAAAAACGTGTTGGATTTGTGAACTGTGTAAATTCATTTGAGCCGAAAATTCACTGCCTTTACCAGAAATGTACTCTTGCTTGTAGGAAAACACAGATCATTTAGTTTAACTCAATTCCTGAAGGGAAATTCAGAAGAGTGTTCTTATCCATGAAACAAGTCTGTTTTAACGCTAGAAGCATGCTCTTCTTTCCAGCATCTGCAATACAGCTAGAAACATGAGCATGGCAAGAAAAAAAGGACTGTGTTTCCTACTCATACGGACCATATTTAGTGCAACTCTGCTTATGAACCTGATACAAACCACAGCATCTCTTACATAGATGCCCTTTAGTTAATATGAAAATCGTATTGGTTTCGTGAACTTTGTAAATTCATTTGAGCCGAAAAATAACTGGGATTACCGGAAATGAACTCTTGGTTGTAGGAAGACACAGATCCTTTGGTTAAACTCAGTTTCTGAAGGGAAATTCAGAGCAGTGTTCTCATCCATGAAACACACTCCGTTTCATTGGAAGAAGCATGTGCTTCTTTTCAGTGTCTGCAATACAGCAAGGTTCATGAGCATGCCAGGAAGAAAAGAACTGTGTTTCCTACTCATATGGACCATATCTAGTTCAACACTGCTTATGAAACTGATACAATCCACATCATCTCGTCCATAGATGCTCTTTAGTTAATAGTGAAAATCGTATTGGTTTCGTGAACTGTGTAAATTCATTGGAGCCCAAAAATATCTGGGTTTACCGGAAATGAACTCTTGCTTGTAGGAAGACAGAGAGCATGGAGTTTAACTCCGATTCTAAAGGGAAATTCAGAAAAGTGTTCTCATCCATGAAACACATTCTGTTTTAATTCAAGAAGCATGCTCTTCTTTCCAGCATCTGCAATACAGCAAGGAACATGAGCATGCCCAGAAAAAAAGAACTGTTTCCTACTCATGCGGACCATATCTCATTCAACTCTGCTTATGAAACTGATACAAACCACAGCATCTCTTACACAGATGCTCTTTAGTTAATAGTGAAAATCGTGTTGGTTTCGTGAACTGTGTAAATACATTTGGCGCCGAAAATTCAATGTGTTTACAAGAAATGAACTCTTGCTTGTAGGACGACATAGAGCATGGAGTTTATATCCGATTCTAAATGGAAATTCAGAAGAGTGTTCTCATCCATGAAACACAGTCTGTTTTAATGCAAGAAGCATGCTCTTCTTTCTAGCATCTGCAATACAGCAGGAAACATGAGCATGGCCAGAAAAAAAGAACTGTGTTTCCTACTCATATGGACCATATCTAGTTCAACTCTGCTTATGAAACTAATACAAAGCACACCATCTCTTACAAAGATGCACTTTAGTTAATAGTGAAAAACGTGTTGGGTTTGTGAACTGTGTAAATTCATTTGAGCAGAAAATTCACTACCTTTACCAGAAATGTACTATTGCTTGTAGGAAAACACAGATCATTTGGTTTAACTCAATTCCAGAAGGGAAATTCAGAAGAGTGTTCTCATCGATGAAACACAGTCTGTTTTAACGCTAGAAGCATGCTCTTCTTTCCAGCATCTGCAATACAGCTAGAAACATGAGCATGGCAAGAAAAAAAGAACTGTGTTTCCTACTCATACGGACCATATCTAGTTCAACTCTGCTCATTAGACTGATACAAACCACAGCATCTCTTACATAGATGCTCTTTAGTTAAAAGTGAAAATCGTATTGGTTTCGTGAACTGTGTAAATTCATTTGAACTGAAAAATATGTGGGATTACCGGAAATGATCTCTTGCTTGTAGGAAGACACAGATCCTTTGGTTAAACTCAGTTTGTGAAGGGAAATTCAGAGCAGTGTTCTCATCCATGAAACACACTCCGTTTTATTGGAAGAAGCATGCTCTTCATTTCAGCATCTGCAATACAGCAAGGCACATGAGCATGCCCAGAAAAAAAGTACTGTGTTTCCTACTCATACGGATCATATCTTATTCAACTCTGCTTATGAAACTGCTACAAACCACAGCATTTCTTACACAGATGCTCTTTAGTTAATAGTGAAAATCGTGTTGGTTTCGTGAACTGTGTAAATAGATTTGGCGCCGAAAATTCAATGTGTTTACAAGAAATGAACTCTTGCTTGTAGGACGACATAGAGCATGGAGTTTAAGTCCAATTCTAAATGAAAATTCTGAAGTGTATTCTCATCCATGAAACACAGTCTGTTGTAACGCAAGAAGCATGCTCTTCTTTCCAGCATCTGCAATACAGCAAGACACATGAGCATGCCCAGAAAAAAGAACTGTGTTTCCTACTCATACAGACCATATCTCGTTCAGCTCTGGTTATGAAAGTGATACAAACCATAGCATCTCTTACATAGATGCTCTTTAGTTAATAGTTTAAAACGTGTTGGGTTTGTGAACTGTGTAAATTCATTTGAGCCGAAAATTCACTGCCTTTACCAGAAATGTACTCTTGCTTGTAGGAAAACACAGATCATTTAGTTTAACTCAATTCCTGAAGGGAAATTCAGAAGAGTGTTCTCATCCATGAAACACAGTCTGTTTTAACGCTAGAAGCATGCTCTTCTTTCCTGCATCTGCAATACAGCTAGAAACATGAGCATGGCAAGAAAAAAAGAACTGTGTTTCCTACTCATACGGACCATATTTAGTGCAACTCTGCTTATGAAACTGATACAAACCACAGCATCTCTTACATACGTGGTCTTTAGTTAATAGTGAAAATCGTATTGGTTTCGTGAACTTTGTAAATTCATTTGAGCCGAAAAATAACTGGGATTACCGGAAATGAATTCTTGCTTGTAGGAAGACACAGATCCTTTGGTTAAACTCAGTTTCTGAAGGGAAATTCAGAGCAGTGTTCTCATCCATGAAACACACTCCGTTTCATTGGAAGAAGCATTCTCTTCTTTTCAGCATCTGCAATACAGTAAGGTTCATGAGATGTCAGGAAGAAAAGAACTGTGTTTCCTACTCATATGGACCATATCTAGTTCAACACTGCTTATGAAACTGATACAATCCACATCATCTCGTCCATAGATGCTCTTTAGTTAATAGTGAAAATCGTATTGGATTCGTGAACTGTGTAAATACATTTGAGCCCAAAAATATCTGGGTTTACCGGAAATGAACTCTTGCATGTAGGAAGATAGAGAGCATGGAGTTTAACTCCGATTCTAAAGGGAAATTCAGAAAAGTGTTCTCAACCCTGAAACACATTCTGTTTTAATGCAAGAAGCATTCTCTTCTTTCCAGCATCTGCAATACAGCAAGGAACATGAGCATGCCCAGAAAAAAAGAACTGTGTTTCCTACTCATGCGGACCATATCTCATTCAACTCTGCTTATGAAACTGATACAAACCACAGCATCTCTTACACAGATGCTCTTTAGTTAGTAGTGAAAATCGTGTTGGTTTCGTGAACTGTGTAAATTCATTTGAGCCGAAAAATAACTGGGTTTACCGGAAATGAACTCTTGATTGTAGGACGACATGGAGCATGGAGTTAACTCCGTTTCTAAATGGAAATTCAGAAGAGTGTTCTCTTCCATGAAACACAGTCTGTTTTAACGCAAGAAGCATGCTCCTCTTTCCAGCATCTGCAATACAGCAAGAAACATGAGCATGCCCAGAAAAAAGAACTGTGTTTCCTACTCATACAGTCCATATCTCGTTCAGCTCTGGTTATGAAACTGATACAAACCACAGCATCTCTTACATAGATGCTCTTTAGTTAATAGTTTAAAACGTGTTGGGTTTGTGAACTGTGTAAATTCATTTGAGCCGAAAATTCACTGCCTTTACCAGAAATGTACCCTTGCTTGTAGGAAAACACAGATCATTTAGTTTAACTCAATTCCTGATGGGAAATTCAGAAGAGTGTTCTCATCCATGAAACACAGTCTGTTTTAACGCTAGAAGCATGCTCTTCTTTCCTGCATCTGCAATACAGCTAGAACCATGAGCATGGCAAGAAAAAAAGGACTGTGTTTCCTACTCATACGGACCATATTTAGTGCAACTCTGCTTATGAAACTGATACAAACCACAGCATCTGTTACATACGTGCTCTTTAGTTAATATTGAAAATCGTATTGGTTTCGTGAACTTTGTAAATTCATTTGAGCCGAAAAATAACTGGGATTACCGGAAATGAACTCTTGATTGTAGGACGACATGGAGCATGGAGTTAACTCCGTTTCTAAATGGAAATTCAGAAGAGTGTTCTCTTCCATGAAACACAGTCTGTTTTAACGCAAGAAGCATGCTCCTCTTGCCAGCATCTGCAATAGAGCAAGAAACATGAGCATGGCCAGAAAAAAAGAACTGTGTATCCCACTCATACGGACCATATCTTGTTCAACTCTGCTTATGAAACTAATACAAAGCACACCATCTCTTACAAAGATGCACTTTAGTTAATAGTGAAAAACGTGTTGGGTTGGTGAACTGTGTAAATTCATTTGAGCAGAAAATTCACTACCTTTACCAGAAATGTACTATTTCTTGTAGGAAAACACAGATCATTTGGTTTAACTCAATTCCTAGAGGGAAATTCAGAAGAGTGTTCTCATCCATGAAACACAGTCTGTTTTAACGCTAGAAGCATGCTCTTCTTTTCAGCATCTGCAATACAGCTAGAAACATGAGCATGGCAAGAAAAAAAGAACTATGTTTCCTACTCCTACGGACCATATCTAGTTCAACTCTGCTCATTAGACTGATACAAACCACAGCATCTCTTACATAGATGCTCTTTAGTTAAAAGTGAAAATCGTATTGGATTCGTGAACTGTGTAAATTCATTTGAACTGAAAAATATGTGGGATTACCGGAAATGATCTCTTGCTTGTAGGAAGACACAGATCCCTTGGTTAAACTCAGTTTCTGAAGGGAAATTCAGAGCAGTGTTCTCATCCATGAAACACACTCCATTTCATTGGAAGAAGCATTCTCTTCTTTTCAGCGTCTGCAATACAGCAAGGTTCATGAGATGCCAGGAAGAAAAGAACTGTGTTTCCTACTCATACAGACCATATCTTGTTCAGCTCTGGTTATGAAACTGATACAAACCACAGCATCTCTTACATAGATGCTCTTTAGTTAATAGTGAAAATCGTGTTGGTTTCGTGAACTGTGTAAATTCATTTGGTGCTATAAATTCACTGTGTTTACCAGCAATGAACTCTTGCTTGTAGAACGACATGGAGCATGGAGTTAACTCCGTTTCTAAATGGAAATTCAGAAGAGTGTTCTCATCCATGAAATACAGTCTGTTTTAACGCAAGAAGCATGCTCCTCTTTCGAGCCTCTGCAATAGAGCAAGAAACATGAGCATGGCCAGAAAATAAGAACTGTGTTTCCTACACATACAGACTATATCTCGTTCAACTCTGGTTATGAAACTGATACAAACCACATCATCTCTTACATAGATGCACTTTAGTTAATATTGAAAACCTTATTGGTTTCGTGAACTGTGTAATTCATTTGAGCCAAAAAATAACGGTGTTTACTCGAAATGAACACTTGCTTGTAGGAAGACACAGATCCTTTGGTTGAACTCAGTTTCTGAAGGGAAATTCAGAGCAGTGTTCTCATCCATGAAACACACTCCGTTTTATTGGAAGAAGCATGCTCTTCTTTTCAGCGTCTGCAATACAGCAAGGTTAATGAGCATGCCAGGAAGAAAACAACTGTGATTCCTACTCATACGGACCATATCTAGTTCAACACTGCTTATGAAACTGATACAATCCACATCATCTCGTCCATAGATGCTCTTAGGTTAATAGTGAAAATCGTATAGGTTTCGTGAACTGTGTAAATTCATTTGAGCCGAAAAATAACTGGGTTTACCGGAAATGAACTCTTGATTGTAGGACGACATAGAGCATGGAGTTTATATCCGATTCTAAATGGAAATTCAGAAGGGTGTTCTCATCCATGAAACACAGTCTGTTTTAATGCAAGAAGCATGCTCCTCTTTCTAGCATCTGCAATACAGCAGGAAACATGAGCATGGCCAGAAAAAAAGAACTGTGTTTCCTAATCATATGGACCATATGTAGTTCAACTCTGCTCATGAAACTGATACAAAGCACAGCATCTCTTACAAAGATGCACTTTAGTTAATAGTGAAAAACGTTTTGGGTTTGTGAACTGTGTAAATTCATTTGAGCAGAAAATTCACTACCTTTACCAGAAATGTACTATTGCTTGTAGGAAAACACAGATCATTTGGTTTAACTCAATTCCTGAAGGGAAATTCAGACCAGTGTTCTCATCCATGAAACGCACTCCGTTTTATTGGAAGAAGCATGCTCTTCTTTTCAGTGATTGCAATACAGCAAGGTTCATGAGCATGCCAGGAAGAAAAGAACTGTGTTTCCTACTAATACGGACCATATCTAGTTCAACACTGCTTATGAAACTGATACAATCCACATGATCTCGTCCATAGATGCTCTTTAGTTAATAGTGAAAATCGTATTGGTTTCCTGAACTGTGTAAATTCATTTGAGCCCAAAAATATCTGGGTTTACCGGAAATGACTCTTGCTTGTAGGAAGACACAGAGCATGGAGTTTAACTCCGATTCTAATGGGAAATTCAGAAAAGTGTTCTCATCCATGAAACACATTCTGTTTTAATGCAAGAAGCATCCTCTTCTTTCCAGCATCTGCAATACAGCAAGGAACATGAGCATGCCCAGAAAAAAAGAACTGTGTTTCCTACTCATATGGACCATATCTAGTTCAACTCTGCTTATGAAACTGATACAATCCATATCATCTCTTACATAGATGCTCCTTAGTTAATAGTGAAAATCGTGTTGGTTTCGTGACCTGTGTAAATTCATTTGAGCCCAAACATACCTGGGTTTACCGGAAATGAACTCTTCCTTATAGGAAGACACAGAGCATGCAGTTTAACCCCGATTCTATAGGGAAATACAGAAAAGTGTTCTTATCCATGAAACACTGTCTGTATTAACCCAAGAAGCATGCTCTTCTTTCCAGCATCTGCAATACTGCTAGAAACATGAGCATGGCATGAAAAAAAGAACTGTGTTTCCTACTCATACGGACCATATCTAGTTCAACTCTGCTCATGAAACTGATACAAAGCACAGCATCTCTTACATAGATGCTCTTTAGTTAAAAGTGAAAATCGTATTGGTTTGGTGAACTGTGTAAATTCATTTGAACCGAAAAATTACTGGGATTACCGGAAATGAACTCTTGCTTGTAGGAAGACACAGATACTTTGGTTAAACTCAGTTTCTGAAGGGAAATTCAGAGCAGTGTTCTTATCCATGAAACACACTCCGTTTTATTGGAAGAAGCATGCTCTTCATTTCAGCATCTGCAATACAGCAAGGAACATGAGCATGCTCAGAAAAAAAGAACTGTGTTTCCTACTCATATGGACCATATCTCATTCAACTCTGCTTATGAAACTGATACAAACCACAGCATCTCAAACACAGATGCTCTTTAGTTAATAGTGATAATCGTGTTGGTTTCGTGAACTTTGTAAATACATTTGTCGCCGAAAATTCAATGTGTTTACAAGAAATGAACTCTTGCTTGTAGGATGACATAGAGCATGGAGTTTAACTCCAATTATAAATGAGAATTCAGAAGTGTATTCACATCCATGAAACACAGTCTGTTTTAACGCAAGAAGCATACTCTTCTTTCCAGCATCTGCAATACAGCAAGAAACATGAGCATGCCCAGAAAAAAGAACTGTGTTTCCTACTCATACAGGCCATATCTCGTTCAGCTCTGTTTATGAAACTGATAGAAACCACAGCATCTCTTATATAGATGCTCTTTACTTAATAGTGAAAATCGTGTTGGTTTCGTGAAGTGTGTAAATTTATTTGGTGCTAAAAATTCACTGCGTTTACCAGAAATGAACTCTTGCTTGTAGGACGACATGGAGCATGCAGTTAACTCCGTTTCTAAATGGAAATTCAGAAGAGTGTTCTCAGCCATGAAACACAGTCTGTTTTAACGCAAGAAGTATGCTCCTCTTTCCAGCATCTGCAATACAGCTAGAAACATGAGCATGGCATGAAAAAAAGAACTGTGTTTCCTACTCATACGGACCATATCTAGTTCAACTCTGCTCATGAAACTGATAAAAAGCACAGCATCTCTTACATAGATGCTCTTTAGTTAAAAGTGAAAATCGTATTGGTTTCGTGAACTGTGTAAATTCATTTGAACCGAAAAATAACTGGGATTACCGGAAATGAACTCTTGCTTGTAGGAAGACACAGATCCTTTGGTTAAACTCAGTTTCTGAAGGGAAATTCAGAGCAGTGTTCTCATCCATGAAACACACTCCGTTTTATTGGAAGAAGCATGCTCTTCATTTCAGCATCTGCAATACAGCAAGGAACATGAGCATGCTCAGAAAAAAAGAACTGTGTTTCCTACTCATATGGACCATATCTCATTCAACTCTGCTTATGAAACTGATACAAACCACAGCATCTATTACACAGATGCTCTTTAGTTAATAGTGAAAATCGTGTTGGTTTCGTGAACTGTGTAAATTCATTTGAGCCCAAACATAACTGGGTTTACCGGAATTGAACTCTTCCTTATAGTAAGACACAGAGCATGCAGTTTAACTCCGATTCTATAGGGAAATACAGAAAAGTGTTCTTATCCATGAAACACTGTCTGTATTAACCCAAGAAGCATGCTCTTCTTTCCAGCATCTGCAATACAGCTAGAAACATGGGCATGGCATGAAAAAAAGAACTGTGTTTCCTACTCATACGGACCATATCTAGTTCAACTCTGCTCATGAAACTGATACAAAGCACAGCATCTCTTACATAGATGCTCTTTAGTTAAAAGTGAAAATCGTATTGGTTTCGTGAACTGTGTAAATTCATTTGAACCGAAAAATATCTGGGATAACCGGAAATGAACTCTTGCTTGTAGGAAGACACAGATCCTTTGGTTAAACTCAGTTTCTGAAGGGAAATTCAGAGCAGTGTTCTCATCCATGAAACACACTCCGTTTTATTGGAAGAAGCATGCTCTTTATTTCAGCATCTGCAATACAGCAAGGAACATGAGCATGCTCAGAAAAAAAGAACTGTGTTTCCTACTCATATGGACCATATCTCATTCAACTCTGCTTATGAAACTGATACAAACCACAGCATCTCTTACACAGATGCTCTTTAGTTAATAGTGAAAATCGTGTTGGTTTCGTGAACTTTGTAAATACATTTGGCGACGAAAATTCAATGTGTTTACAAGAAATGAACTCTTGCTTGTAGGATGACATAGAGCATGGAGTTTAACTCCAATTATAAATGAAAATTCAGAAGTGTATTCTCATCCATGAAACACAGTCTGTTTTAAGGCAAGAAGCATACTCTTCTTTCCAGCATCTGCAATACAGCAAGAAACATGAGCATGCCCAGAAAAAAGAACTGTGTTTCCTACTCATATAGACCATATCTCGTTCAGCTCTGTTTATGAAACTGATACAAACCACAGCATCTCTTACATAGATGCTCTTTAGTTAATAGTTAAAATCGTGTTGGTTTCGTGAAGTGTGTAAATTTATTTGGTGCTAAAAATTCACTGCGTTTACCAGAAATGAACTCTTGCTTGTAGGACGACATGGAGCATGCAGTTAACTCCGTTTCTAAATGGAAATTCAGAAGAGTGTTCGCATCCATGAAACACAGTCTGTTTTAACGCAAGAAGCATGCTCCTCTTTCTAGCATCTGCAATACAGCAAGTAACATGAGCATGGCAAGAAAAAAAAGAACTGTGTTTCCTACTCATACGGACCATATTTAGTGCAACTCTACTTATGAAACTGATACAATCCACATCATCTTCTCCATAGATGCTCTTTAGTTAATAGTGAAAATCGTATTGGTTTCGTGAACTTTGTAAATTCATTTGAGCCGAAAAATAACTGGGTTTACCGGAAATGAACTCTTGCTTGTAGGAAGACACAGATCCTTTGGTTAAACTCAGTTTCTGAAGGGAAATTCAGAGCAGTGTTCTCATCCATGAAACACACTCCGTTTTATTGGAAGAAGCATGCTCTTCTTTTCAGCGTCTGCAATACAGCAAGCTTCATGAGCATGCCAGGAAGAAAAGAACTGTGTTTCCTACTCATACGGACCATATCTAGTTCAACACTGCTTATGAAACTGATACAATCCACATCATCTCGTCCATAGATGCTCTTCAGTTAATAGTGAAAATCGTATTGGTTTCGTGAACTGTGTAAATTCATTTGAGCCCAAAAATATCTGGGTTTACCGGAAATGAACTCTTGCTTGTAGGAAGACACAGAGCATGGAGTTTAACTCCGATTCTAAAGGGAAATTCAGAGCAGTGTTCTCATCCATGAAACACACTCCATTTTATGGGAAGAAGCACGCTCTTCTTTTCAGCGTCTGCAATACAGCAAGGTTCATGAGCATGCCAGGAAGAAAAGAACTGTGTTTCCTACTCATACGGACCATATCTAGTTCAACACTGCTTATGAAACTGATACAATCCACATCATCTTCTCCATAGATGCTCTTTAGTTACTAGTGAAAATCGTATTGATTTCGTGAACTGTGTTAATTCATTTGGACCCAAAAATATCTGGGTTCACCGGAAATGAACTCTTGCTTGTAGGAAGATACAGAGCATGGAGTTTAACTCCGATTCTAAAGGGAAATTCAGAAACGTGTTCTCAGCCATGAAACACAGTCTGTTTTAACGCAAGAAGCATGCTCCTCTTTCAAGCATCTGCAATACAGCAAGAAACATGAGCATGGCCAGAAAAAAAGAACTGTGTTTAATACTCATACGGACCATATCTAGTTCAACTCTGCTTATGAAACTGATACAAAGAACAGCATCTCTTACATAGATCCTCTTTAGTTAATAGTGAAAATCGTATTGGTGTCGTGAACTGTGTAAATTTATTTGAGCCGAAAAATAACTGAGTTTACCGGAAATGAACTCTTGCTTGTAGAAAGACACAGATCCTTTGTTTAAACTCTGTTTCTGAAGGGAAATTCAGAGCAGTGTTCTCATCCATGAAACGCACTCCGTTTTATTGGAAGAAGCATGCTCTTCTTTTCAGCGTCTGCAATACAGCAAGGTTCATGAGCATGCCAGGAAGAAAAGAACTGTGTTTCCTACTAATACGGACCATATCTAGTTCAACACTGCTTATGAAACTGATACAATCCACATGATATCGTCCATAGATGCTCTTTAGTTAATAGTGAAAATCGTATTGGTTTCCTGAACTGTGTAAATTCATTTGAGCCCAAAAATATCTGGGTTTACCGGAAATGACTCTTGCTTGTAGGAAGACACAGAGCATGGAGTTTAACTCCGATTCTAATGGGAAATTCAGAAAAGTGTTCTCATCCATGAAACACATTCTGTTTTAATGCAAGAAGCATCCTCTTCTTTCCAGCATCTGCAATACAGCAAGGAACATCAGCATGCCCAGAAAAAAAGAACTGTGTTTCCTACTCATACGGACCATACCTAGTTCAACTCTGCTTATGAAACTGATACAATCCATATGATCTCTTACATAGATGCTCTTTAGTTAATAGTGAAAATCGTATTTGTTTTGTTAACTATGTAAATTCATTTGAGCCGAAAAATAACTGGGTTTACCGGAAATGAACGCTTGCTTGTAGGATGACACAGAGCATGGCGTTAAACTCCGATTCTAAAGGGAAACTCAGAAAAGTGTTCTCATCAAGGAAACACAGTCTGGTTTAATGCAAGAAGCATGCTCTTCTTTCCATCCTCTGCAATACAGCAAGAAACATGAGCATGGCCAGAAAAAAAGAACTGTGTTTCCTGCTCATAAAGACCATATCTCGTTCAACTCTGGTTATGAAACTGATACAAACCACAGCATCTCTTACATAGATGCACTTTAGTTAATAGTGAAGAACGTGCTGGGTTTGTGAACTGTGTAAATTCATTTGAGCCGAAAATTCACTGCCTTTACCAGAAATGTACTCTTGCTTGTAGGAAAACAAAGATCATTTGGTTTAACTCAATTCCTGAAGGGAAATTCAGAAGGGTGTTCTCATCCATGAAACACAGTCTGTTTTAACGCTAGAAGCATGCTCTTCTTTCTAGCATCTGCAATACAGCTAGAAACAGGAGCATGGCAAGAAAAAAAAGGACTGTGTTTCCTACTCATACGGACCATATTTAGTGCAACTCTGCTTATGAAACTGATACAATCCACATCATCTTCTCCATAGATGCTCTTTAGTTAATAGTGAAAATCGTATTGGTTTCGTGAACTTTGTAAATTCATTTGAGCCGAAAAATAACTGGGTTTACCGGAAATGAACTCTTGCTTGTAGAAAGACACAGATCCTTTGGTTAAACTCTGTTTCTGAAGGGAAATTCAGAGCAGTGTTCTCATCCATGAAACACACTCCATTTTATGGGAAGAAGCACGCTCTTCTTTTCAGCGTCTGCAATACAGCAAGGTTCATGAGCATGCCAGGAAGAAAAGAACTGTGTTTCCTACTCATACGGACCATATCTAGTTCAACACAGCATTTGAAACTGATACAATCCACATCATCTCGTCCATAGATGCTCTTCAGTTAAAAGTGAAAATCGTATTGGTTTCCTGAACTGTGTAAATTCATTTGAGCCCAAAAATATCTGGGTTTACCGGAAATGAACTCTTGCTTGTAGGAAGACACAGAGCATGGAGTTTAATTCCGATTCTAAAGGGAAATTCAGAAACGTGTTCTCAGCCATGAAACACAGTCTGTTTTAACGCAAGAAGCATGCTCCTCTTTCCAGCATCTGCAATACAGCAACAAACATGAGCATGGCCAGAAAAAGAGAACTGTGTTTAATACTCATACGGACCATATCTAGTTCAACTCTGCTTATGAAACTGATACAAAGCCCAGCATCTCTTACATAGATCCTCTTTAGTTAATAGTGAAAATCGTATTGGTGTCGTGAACTGTGTAAATTCATTTGAGCCGAAAAATAACTGAGTTTACCGGAAATGAACTCTTGCTTGTAGAAAGACACAGATCCTTTGGTTAAACTCTGTTTCTGAAGGGAAATTCAGAGCAGTGTTCTCATCCATGAAACGCACTCCGTTTTATTGGAAGAAGCATGCTCTTCTTTTCAGCTTCTGCAATACAGCAAGGTTCATGAGCATGCCAGGAAGAAAAGAACTGTGTTTCCTACTAATACGGACCATATCTAGTTCAACACTGCTTATGAAACTGATACAATCCACATGATATCATCCATAGATGCTCTTTAGTTAATAGTGAAAATCGTATTGGTTTCCTGAACTGTGTAAATTCATTTGAGCCCAAAAATATCTGGGTTTACCGGAAATGACTCTTGCTTGTAGGAGGACACAGAGCATGGCGTTAAACTCCGATTCTAAAGGGAAACTCAGAAAAGTGTTCTCATCAAGGAAACACAGTCTGGTTTAATGCAAGAAGCATGCTCTTCTTTCCAGCCTCTGCAATACAGCAAGAAACATGAGCATGGCCAGAAAAAAAGAACTGTGTTCCCTGCTCATAAAGACCATATCTCGTTCAACTCTGGTTATGAAACTGATACAAACCACAGCATCTCTTACATAGATGCTCTTTAGTTAATAGTGAAAAACGTGTTGGGTTTGTTAACTGTGTAAATTCATTTGAGCCGAAAATTCACTGCATTTACAAGAAATGAACTCTTGCTTGTAGGAAAACACTGATCATTTGGTTTAACTCAATTCCTGAAGGGAATTTCAGAAGAGTGTTCTCATCCATGAAACACAGTCTGTTTTAACGCTAGAAGCATGCTCTTCTTTCCAGCATCTGCAATACAGCTAGAAACATGAGCATGGCAAGAAAAAAAGAACTGTGTTTCCTACTCATACGGACCATATCTCGTTCAACTCTGCTTATGAAACTGATACAAACCACAGCACCTCTTACATAGGTGCTCTTTAGTTAATAGTGAAAATCGTATTGTTTTCCTTGAACTGTGTAAATTCATTAGAGCCCAAAAATATCTGGGTTTACCGGAAATGAACTCTTGCTTTTAGGAAGACACAGAGCATGGAGTTTAACTCAGATTCTAATGGGAAATTCAGAAAAGTGTTCTCATCCATGAAACACATTCTGTTTTAATGCAAGAAGCATGCTTTCTTTCCAGCATCTGCAGTACAGCAAGGAACATGAGCATGCCCAGAAAAAAAGAACTGAGTTTCCTACTCATAGGGACCATATCTCATTCAACTCTGCTTATGAAACTTACACAAACCACAGCATCTCTTACACAGATGCTCTTTAGTTAATAGTGAAAATCGTGTTGGTTTCGTGAATTGTGTAAATTCATTTGGCGAGGAAAATTCCCTGCGTTTACCAGAAATGAACTCTTGCTTGTAGGACGAAATAGAGCATGGAGTTTAACTCCAATTCTAAATGGAAATTCAGAAGAGTGTTCTCATCCATGAAACACAGTCTGTTTTAACTCAAGAAGCATGCTCTTCTTTCCAGCATCTGCAATACATCAAGAAATATGAGAATGCCCAGAAAAAAGGAACTGTGTTTCCTACTCATATGGAACATATCTAGTTCAACTCTGCTTATGAAACTGATACAATCCATATTATCTCTTACATACATGCTCTTTAGTTAAGAGTGAAAATCGTATTGGTTTCGTGAACTGTGTAAATTCATTTGAGCCAAAAAATAACTGGGTTTACCGGAAATGAACGCTTGATTGTAGGAGGACACAGAGCATGGCGTTAAACGCCGATTCGAAAGGGAAATTCAGAAAAGTGTTCTCATCCATGAAACACATTCTGTTTTAATGCAAGAAGCATGCTCTTCTTTCCAGCATTTGCAATACTGCAAGGAACATGAGCATGCCCAGAAAAAAAGAACTGTGTTTCCTACTCATACGGACCATATCTCCTTCAACTCTGCTTATGAATCTGATACAAACCACAGCATCTCTTACACAGATGCTCTTTAGTTAATAGTGAAAAACGTGTTGGGTTTGTGAACTGTGTAAATTCATTTGAGCCAAAAATTCACTGCATTTACCAGAAATGTACAATTGCTTGTAGGAAAACACAGATCATTTGGTTTAACTCAATTCCTGAAGGGAAACTCAGAAACGTGTTCCCATCAAGGAAACACAGTCTGGTTTAATGCAAGAAGCATGCTCTTATTTCCAGCCTCTGCAATACAGCAAGAAACATGAGCATGGCCAGAAAAAAAGAACTGTGTTTCCTACTCATACGGACCATATCTCGTTCAACTCTGCTTATGAAACTGATACAAACCACAGCACCTCTTACATAGGTGCTCTTTAGTTAATAGTGAAAATCGTATTGTTTTCCTTGAACTGTGTAAATTCATTAGAGCCCAAAAATATCTGGGTTTACCGGAAATGAACTCTTGCTTTTAGGAAGACACAGAGCATGGAGTTTAACTCAGATTCTAATGGGAAATTCAGAAAAGTGTTCTCATCCATGAAACACATTCTGTTTTAATGCAAGAAGCATGCTTTCTTTCCAGCATCTGCAGTACAGCAAGGAACATGAGCATGCCCAGAAAAAAAGAACTGAGTTTCCTACTCATAGGGACCATATCTCATTCAACTCTGCTTATGAAACTTACACAAACCACAGCATCTCTTACACAGATGCTCTTTAGTTAATAGTGAAAATCGTGTTGGTTTCGTGAATTGTGTAAATTCATTTGGCGAGGAAAATTCCCTGCGTTTACCAGAAATGAACTCTTGCTTGTAGGACGAAATAGAGCATGGAGTTTAACTCCAATTCTAAATGGAAATTCAGAAGAGTGTTCTCATCCATGAAACACAGTCTGTTTTAACTCAAGAAGCATGCTCTTCTTTCCAGCATCTGCAATACATCAAGAAATATGAGAATGCCCAGAAAAAAGGAACTGTGTTTCCTACTCATATGGAACATATCTAGTTCAACTCTGCTTATGAAACTGATACAATCCATATTATCTCTTACATACATGCTCTTTAGTTAAGAGTGAAAATCGTATTGGTTTCGTGAACTGTGTAAATTCATTTGAGCCAAAAAATAACTGGGTTTACCGGAAATGAACGCTTGATTGTAGGAGGACACAGAGCATGGCGTTAAACGCCGATTCGAAAGGGAAATTCAGAAAAGTGTTCTCATCCATGAAACACATTCTGTTTTAATGCAAGAAGCATGCTCTTCTTTCCAGCATTTGCAATACTGCAAGGAACATGAGCATGCCCAGAAAAAAAGAACTGTGTTTCCTACTCATACGGACCATATCTCCTTCAACTCTGCTTATGAATCTGATACAAACCACAGCATCTCTTACACAGATGCTCTTTAGTTAATAGTGAAAAACGTGTTGGGTTTGTGAACTGTGTAAATTCATTTGAGCCAAAAATTCACTGCATTTACCAGAAATGTACAATTGCTTGTAGGAAAACACAGATCATTTGGTTTAACTCAATTCCTGAAGGGAAACTCAGAAACGTGTTCCCATCAAGGAAACGCAGTCTGGTTTAATGCAAGAAGCATGCTCTTATTTCCAGCCTCTGCAATACAGCAAGAAACATGAGCATGGCCAGAAAAAAAAAAATCTGTGTTTCCTACTCATACAGACCATATCTCGTTCAACTCTGGTTATGAAACTGCTAAAAAAACCACAGCATCTCTTACATAGATGCTCTTTAGTTAATAGTGAAAATCGTGTTGGTTTCGTGAACTGTGTAAATTCATTTGGTGCTAAAAATTCACTGCGTTTACCAGGAATGAACTCTTGCCTGTAGGACGACATGGATCATGGAGTTAACTCCGTTTCTAAATGGAAATTCAGAAGAGTGTTCTCATCCATGAAACACAGTCTGTTTTAACGCAAGAAGCATGCTTCCTCTTTCCAGCATCTACAATACAGCAAGAAACATGAGCATGGCCAGAAAAAAAGAACTGTGTTTCCTACTCATACGGACCATATCTAGTTCAACTCTGCTTATGAAACTGATGCAAACCACAGCATCTCTTACATAGATGCACTTTAGTTAATAGTGAAAAACGTGTTGGGTTTTTGAACTGTGTAAATTCATTTGAGCCGAAAATTCACTGCATTTACCAGAAATGAACTCTTGCTTGTATGAAAACACTGATCATTTGGTTTAACTCAATTCCTGAAGGGAAATTCAGAATACTGTTCTCATCCATGAAACACAGTCTGTTTTAACGCTAGAAGCATCTCCTTATTTCCAGCATCTGCAATACAGCTAGAAATATGAGCATGGCAAGAAAAAAAGAACTGTGTTTTTTACTCATACGGACAATATCTAGTTCAACTCTGCTTATGAAACTGATACAAACCACAGCATCTCTTACATAGGTGCTCTTTAGTTCATAGTGAAAATCGTATTGGTTTCCAAAACTGTGTAAATTCATTTGAGCCGAAAAATAACTGGGTTTACCGGAAATGAACTCTTGCATGTAGGAAGATACAGATCCTTTTGTTAAACTCAGTTTCTGAAGGGAAATTCAGAGCAGTGTTCTCATCCATGAAACACATCTGTTTTATTTGAAGAAGCATGCTCTTCTTTTCAGCGTCTGCAATACAACAAGGAACTTGAGCATGCCAGGATGAAAAGAACTGTGTTTCCTACTCTTAAGGACCATATCTAGTTCAACACTGCTTATGAAACTGATACAAACCACATCATCTCTTCCATAGATGCTCTTTAGTTAATAGTGAAAATCATGTTGTTTTCGTAAACTGTGTAAATTCATTTGGCACGAAAAATTCACTGAGTTTACCAGAAATGAACTCCTGCTTGTAGGACGACATAGAGCATGGAGTTTAACTCTGATTCTAAAAAGAAATTCAGAAGAGTGTTCTCATCCATGAAACACAGTCTGTTTTAACGCTAGAAGCATGCTCTTCTTTCCAGCATCTGCAATACAGCTAGAAACATGAGCATGGCAAGAAAAAAGAACTGCGTTTCCTACTCCTAGGGACCGTGTCTAGTTCACCTCTGCTTATGAAACTGATACAAACCACAGCATCTCTTACATTGATGCTCTTTAGTTAATAGTGAAAATCGTATTGGTCCAAAACTGTTTTAATTCATTTGAGCCGAAAAATAACTGGGTTTACTGGAAATGAACTCTTCTTGTAGGAAGACACAGATCCTTTGGTAAAACTCAGGTTCTGAAGGGAAATTCAGAGCAGTGTTCTCATCCATGAAACACATGTGTTTTATTCAAAGAAGCATGCTCTTCTTTTCAATGTCTGCAATACAGCAAGAAACATGAGCATGGCCAGAAAAAAAGAACTGTGTTTCCTACTCATACGGACCATATTTAGTTCAACTCTGCTTATGAAACTGATACAAACCACATCATCTCTTCCATAGATGCTCTTTAATTAATAGTGAAAATCATGTTGGTTTCGTGAATTGTGTAAATTCATTTGGCGCAAAAAAATTCACTGCGTTTACCAGAAATGAACTCTTGCTTGTAGGACGACATGGAGCATGGAATTAACTCCGTTTCTAAATGGAAATTCAGAAGAGTGTTCTCATCCATGAAACACAGTCTGTTTTAACGCAAGAAGTATGCTTCCTCTTTCCAGCATCTGTAATACAGCTAGAAACATGAGCATGGCAAGAAAAAAGGAACTGTGCTTCCTACTCATACGGACCATATCTAGTTCAACTCTGCTTATGAAACTGCTACAAACCACAGCATCTCTTACATAGATGGTCTTTAGTTAACAGTGCAAATCGTATTGGTTTCCAAAACTGTGTAAATTCATTTGTGCCGAAAAATATCAGGGTTTACCGGAAATGAACTCTTTCTTGTAGGAAGACACAGATCCTTAGGTTAAACTCAGTTTCTTAAGGGAAATTCGGAGCAGTGTTCTCATCCATGAAACTCATCTGTTTTATTCGAAGAAGTATGCTCTTCTTTTCAACATCTGCAATAAAGCAAGTAACATGAGCATGGCCAGAAAAAAAGAACTGTGTTTCCTACTCATACGGACCATATGTAGTTCAACTCTGGTTATGAAACTGATACAAACCAAATCATCTCTTACCTAGATCCACTTTAGATAATAGTGAAAACCGTATTGGTTTCGTTAACTGTGTGAATTCCTTTGAGCCAAAAAAATAACGGGGTTTACCGGAAATGAACTCTTGCTTGTAAGGAAGACACAGAGCATGGAGTGTAACTCCGATTCTAAAGGGAAATTCAGTAAAGGGTTCTCAGGAATGAAACACAGTCTGTTTTAACGCAAGAAGCATGCTCTTTTTCCAGCATCTACAATACAGCAAGAAACATGAGCATGGCCAGAAAAAAAGAACTGTGTTTCCTACTCATACTGACCATATCTAGTTCAACTCTGCTTATGAAACTGATACATACCACATCATCTCTTACATAGATGCTGTTTAGTTAATAGTGAAAATCGTATTGGTTTCATGAACTGTGTCAATTCATTTGAGCACAAAAATAACTGGTTTAACCACAAATGAACTCTTGCTTGTAGGAAGACACAGAGCATGGCGATAAACTCTGAATCTAAAGCGAAATTCAGAAAAGTGTTCTCATCCATGAAACACAGTCTTTTTTAATGCAAGAAGCATGCTCTTCTTTCCAGCATCTGCAATACAGCAAGGAACATGAGCATGCCCAGAAAAAAAGAACTGTGTTTCCTACTCATACAGACCATATCTAGTTCAACTCTGCTTATGAAACTGATACAAACCCCAGCATCTCTTACATAGATGCTCTTTAGTTAATAGTGAAAAACGTATTGGTTTCCAAAACTGTGTAAATTCATTTGAGCCGAAAAATAACTGGGTTTACCAGAAATGAACTCTTGCATGTAGGAAAACACAGATCATTTGGTTTAACTCAATTCCTGAAGGGAAATTCAGAAGAGTGTTCTCATCCATGAAACACAGTCTGTTTTAAAGCTAGAAGCATGCTCTTCTTTCCAGCATCTGCAATACAGCTAGAAACATGAGCATGGCAAGAAAAAAGGACCTGTGTTTCCTACTCACACGGACCATATCTAGTTCAACTCTGCTTATGAAACTGATACAAACCACAGCATCTCTTACATAGATGCTCTTTAGTTAATAGTGAAAATCTTATTGGTTTCCAAAACTGTGTAAATTCATTTGAGCCGAAAAATAACTGGGTTTACCGGAAATGAACTCTTGCTTGTAGGAAGACACAGATCCTTTGGTTAAACTCAGTTTCTGAAGGGAAATTCAGAGCAGTGTTCTCATCCATGAAACACATCTGTTTTATTCGAAGAAGTTTGCTCTTCTTTACAACGTCTGCAATACAGCAAGAAACATGAGCATGGCCCGAAAAAAAGAACTGTGTTTCCTACTCATACGGACCATATGTAGTTCAACTCTGCTTATGAAACTGATACAAACCAAATCATCTCTTACATAGATGCACTTTAGTTAATAGTGAAAACCGTATTGGTTTAGTTAACTGTGTAAATTCATTTGAGCCAAAAAAATAACAGGGTTTACCGGAAATGAACTCTTGCTTGTAGGAAGACACAGAGCATGGAGTGTAACTCCGATTCTAAAGGGAAATTCAATAAAGGGTTCTCAGGAATGAAACACAGTCTGTTTTAACGCAAGAAGCATGCTCTTTTTCCAGCATCTACAATACAGCAAGAAACATGAGCATGGCAAGAAAAAAAGAACTGTGTTTCCTACTCATACGGACCATATTTAGTGCAACTCTGCTTATGGAACTGATACAAACCACAGCATCTCTTACATAGATGCTCTTTAGTTAATAGTGAAAATCGTATTGGTTTCGTGAACTTTGTAATTTCATTTGAGCCGAAAAATAACTGGGTTTACCGGAAATGAACTCTTGCTTGTAGGAAGACACAGATCCTTTGGTTAAACTCAGTTTCTGAAGGGAAATTCAGAGCAGTGTTTTCATCCATGAAACACAGTCGGTTTTAACGCTAGAAGCATGCTCTTCTTTCCAGCATCTGCAATACAGCTAGAAACAAGAGCATGGCAAGAAAAAAGAACTGCGTTTCCTTTTCATAGGGACCATTTCTAGTTCAACTCTGCTTATGAAACTGATACAAACCACAGCATCTCTTACATTGATGCTCTTTAGTTAATAGTTAAAATCGTATTGGTTTCCAAAACTGTGTAAATTCATTTGAGCCCAAAAATAACTGGGTTTACCGGAAATGAACTATTGCTTGTAGGAAGACATAGATCCTTTGGTTAAACTCAGGTTCTGAAGGGAAATTCAGAGCAGTGTTCTCATCCATGAAACACATCTGTTTTACTGGAAGAAGCATGCACTTCTTTTCAGCGTCTGCAATACAGCAAGGAAAATGAGCATGCCCAGAAAAATAGAACTGTGTTTCCTACTCATACGGACCATATCTAGTTCAACTCTGGTTATGAAACTGATACAAACCACAGCATCTCTTACATAGATGCTCTTTAGTTAATAGTGAAAATCGTGTTGGTTTCATGAACTGTGTAAATTCATTTGGTGCTAAAAATTCTCTGCGTTTCCCAGAAATGAACTCTTGCTTGTAGGACGACATGGAGCATGGAGTTAACTCCGTTTTTAAATGGAAATTCAGAAGAGTGTTCGCATCCATGAAACACAGTCTGTTTTAACGCAAGAAGCATGCTCCTCTTTCCAGCATCTGCAATACAGCAAGAAACATGAGCATGGCAAGAAAAAAAGAACTGTGTTTCCTACTCATACGGACCATATCTAGTTCAACTCTGCTTATGAAACTGATACAAAATACAGCATCTCTTACATAGATGCTCTTTAGTTAATAGTGAAAATCATATTGGTTTCCAAAACTGTGTAAATTCATTTGAGCCTAAAAATAACTGGGTTTACCAGAAATGACCTCTTGCTTGTAGGAAGACACAGATCCTTTGGTTAAACTCAGGTTCTGAAGGGAAATTCAGAGCAGTGTTCTCATCCATGAAACACATCTGTTTTATTGGAAGAAGCATGCTCTTCTTTTCAGCGTCTGCAATACATCAAGGAACATGAGCATGCCAGGATGAAAAGAACTATGTTTCCTACTCATACGGACCATATCTAGTTCAACACTGCTTATGAAACTGACACAAACCACATCATCTCGTCCATAGATCCTCTTAAGTAAATAGTGAAAATCGTGTTGGTTTCGTGAACTGTGTAAATGCATTTGGCGTGGAAAATTCACTGCGTTTACCAGAAATGTACTCTTGCTTGTAGGATGACATAGAGCATGGAGTTTAACTCTGATTCTAAAAGGAAATTCAGAAGACTGTTTTCATCCATGAAACACAGTCGGTTTAAACGCAAGAAGCATGGTCTTCTTTCCAGCATCTGCAATACAGCTAGAAACATGAGCATGGCCAGAAAAAAAGAACTGCGTTTCCTACTCATAGGGACCATATCTAGTTCAACTCTGCTTATGAAACTGATACAAACCACAGCATCTCTTACATTGATGCTCTTTAGTTAATAGTTAAAATCGTATTGTTTTCTAAAACTGTGTAAATTCATTTGAGCCGAAAAATAACTGGGTTTACCGGAAATGAACTCTTGCTTGTAGGAAGACACAGATCCTTTGGTTAAACTCAGTTTCTGAAGGGAAATTCAGCGCAGTGTTCTCATCCATGAAACACATCTGTTTTATTGGAAGAAGCATGCTCTTCTTTTCAACATCTGCAATACAGCAAGAAACATGAGCATGGCCAGAAAAAAAGAACTGTGTTAACTACTCATACGGACCATATGTAGTTCAACTCTGCTTATGAAACTGATACAAACCACATCATCTCTTACATAGATGCACTTTAGTTAATAGTGAAAAACGTATTGGTTTCCAAAACTGTGTAAATTCATTTGAGCCGAAAAATAACTGGGTTTACCGGAAATGAACTCTTGCTTGTAGGAAGACACAGATCCTTTGGTTAAACTCAGTTTCTAAAGGGAAATTCAGCGCAGTGTTCTCATCCATGAAACACATCTGTTTTATTGGAAGAAGCATGCTCTTCTTTTTAGCGTCTGCAATACAGCAAGGAACATGAGCAAGCCAGGATGAAAAGAACTGTGTTTCCTACTCATACGGACCATATCTAGTTCAACACTGCTTATGAAACTGATACAAACCACATCATCTCTTACATAGATGCACTTTAGTTAATAGTGAAAACCGTATTGGTTTCGTGAACTGTGTAAATTCATTTGAGGCAAAAAATAATGGGGTTTACCGGAAATGAACTCTTGCTTCTATGAAGACACAGAGCATGGAGTGTACTCCGATTCTAAAGGGAAATTCAGAAAAGTGTTCTCAGGAATGAAACACAGTCTGTTTTCACGCAAGAAGCATGCTCTTTTTTTAGCATCTACAATACAGCAAGAAACATGAGCATGGCAAGAAAAAAAGAACTGTGTTTCCTACTCATACGGACCATATCTACTTCAACTCTGCTTATGAAACTGATACAAACCACAGCATCTCTTACATAGATGCTCTTTAGTTAATAGGGAAAATCGTGTTGGTTTCGTAAACTGTGTAAATTCATTTGGCGCTAAAAATTCACTGTGTTTACCAGAAATGAACTCTTGCTTGTAGGACGACATGGAGCATGGAGTTAACGCCGTTTCTAAATGGAAATTCAGAAGAGTGTTCGCATCCATGAAACACAGTCTGTTTTAACGCAAGAAGCATGCTCCTCTTTCCAGCATCTGCAATACAGCAAGAAACATGAGCATGGCAAGAAAAAATGAACTGTGTTTCCTACTCATACGGACCATATCTATTTCAAATCTGCTTACGAAACTGATACAAACCACAGCATCTCTTACATAGATGCTCTTTAGTTAATAGTGAAAATCGTATTGGTTTCCAAAACTGTGTAAATTCATTTGAGCAGAAAAATAACTGGGTTTACCGGAAATGAACACTTGCTTGTAGAAAGACACAGATCCTTTCGTTAAACTCAGTTTCTGAAGGGAAATTCAGAGCAGTGTTTTCATCCATGAAACACAGTCGGTTTAAACGGAAGAAGCATGCTCTTCTTTCTAGCGTCTGCAATACAGCAAGAAACATGAGCATGGCCAGAAAAAAAGAACTGTGTTTCCTACTCATACGGACCATATCTAGTTCAACACTGCTTATGAAACTGATACAAACCACATCATCTCTTACATAGATGCACTTTAGTTAATAGTGAAAACCGTATTGGTTTCGTGAACTGTGTAAATTCATTTGAGCAAAAAAATAACGGGGTTTACCGGAAATGAACTCTTGCTTGTATGAAGACACAGAGCATGGAGTCTAACTCCGATTCTAAAGGGAAATTCAGAAAAGTGTTCTCAGGAATGAAACACAGTCTGTTTTAACGCAAGAAGCATGCTCTTTTTCCAGCATCTACAATACAGCAAGAAACATGAGCATGGCCAGAAAAAAAGAACTGTGTTTCCTACTCATACGGACCATATCTAGTTCAACTCTGCTTATGAAACTATACAAACCACAGCATCTCTTACATAGATGCTCTTTAGTTAATAGTGAAAATCGTGTTGGTTTCGTGAACTGTGTAAATTCATTTGGCGCTAAAAATTCACTGCGTTTACCAGAAATGAACTCTTGCTTATAGGACGACATGGAGCATGGAGTTAACTCCGTTTCTAAATGGAAATTCAGAAGAGTGTTCGCATCCATGAAACACAGTCTGTTTTAATGCAAGAAGCATGCTCCACTTTCCAGCATCTGCAATACAGCAAGAAACATGAGCATGGCAAGAAAAAAAGAACTGTGTTTCCTACTCATACGGACCATATCTAGTTCAAATCTGCTTATGAAACTGATACAAACCACAGCATCTCTTACATAGATGCTCTTTAGTTCATAGTGAAAATCGTATTGGTTTCTAAAACTGTGTAAATTCATTTGAGCCGAAAAATAACTGGGTTTACCGGAAATGAACTCTTGCTTGTAGGAAGACACAGATCCTTTGGTTAAACTCAGTTTCTGAAGGGAAATTCACAGCAGTGTTCTCATCCATGAAACACATCTATTTTATTGGGAGAAGCATGCTCTTCGTTTCAGCGTCTGCAACACAGAAAGGAACATGAGCATGCCAGAATGAAAAGAACTATGTTTCATACTCATACGGACCATATCTAGTTCAACACTGCTTATGAAACTGATACAAACCACATCATCTCTTCCATAGATGCTCTTTAGTTAATAGTGAAAATCGTGTTGGTTTCGTGAACTGTGTAATTCATTTGGCGTGGAAAATTCACTGCGTTTACCAGAAATGAACTCTTGCTTGTAGGATGACATAGAGCATGGAGTTTAACTCTGATTCTAAAAGGAAATTCAGAAGAGAGTTTTCATCCATGAAACACAGTCGGTTTAAATGGAAGAAGCATGCTCTTCTTTCTAGCGTCTGCAATACAGCAAGAAACATGAGCATTGCCAGAAAAAAAGAACTGTGTTTCCTACTCATACGGACCATATCTAGTTCAACTCTGCTTATGAAAATGATACAAACCACATCATCTCTTACATAGATGCACTTTAGTTAATACTGAAATCCGTATTTGTTTCGTGAACTGTGTAAATTCCTTTGAGCCAAAACATAACGGGGTTTACCGGAAATGAACTCTTGCTAGTAGGAAGACACAGAGCATGGAGTGTAACTCCGATTCTAAAGGGAAATTCAATATAGGGTTCTCAGGAATGAAACTCAGTCTGTTTTAACGCAAGAAGCATGCTCTTTTTCCAGCATCTACAATACAGCAAGAAACATGAGCATGGCCAGAAAAAAAGAACTGTGTTTCTTTCTCATACTGACCATATCTAGTTCAACTCTGTTTATGAAACTGATACATACCACATCATCTCTTACATAGATGCTCTTTAGTTAATAGTGAAAATCGTATTGGTTTCGTGAACTGTGTCAATTCATTTGAGCCCCAAAATAACTGGGTTAACCAGAAATGAACTCTTGCATGTAGGAAGACACAGATCCTTTGGTTAAACACAGTTTCTGAAGGGAAATTCAGAGCAGTCTTCTCATCCATGAAACACATCTGTTTTATTGGAAGAAGCATGCTCTTCTTTTCAGCGTCTGCAATACAGCAAGGAACATGAGCATGCCAGGATGAAAAGAACTGTGTTTCCTACTCTTACGGACCATATCTAGTTCAACACTGCTTATGAAACTGATACAAACCACATCATCTCTTCCATAGATGCTCTTTAGTTAATAGTGAAAATCGTGTTGGTTTCGTGAACTGTGTAAATTTATTGGCGCTAAAAATTCACTGCGTTTACCAGAAATGAACTCTTGCTTGTAGGACGACATGGAGCGTGGAGTTAACTCCGTTTCTAAATGGAAATTCAGAAGAGAGTTCTCATCCATGAAACACAGTCTGTTTTAACGCAAGAAGAATGCTTCCTCTTTCCAGCATCTGTAATACAGCTAGAAACATGAGCATGGCAAGAAAAAAGAACTGTGTTTCCTACTCATACGGACCATATCTAGTTCAACTCTGCTTATGAAACTGATACAAACCACAGCATCTCTGACATTGATGCTCTTTAGTTAATAGTGAAAATCGTATTGGTTTCCAAAACTGTGTAAATTCATTTGAGCCGAAAAATAACTGGGTTTACCGGAAATGAACTCTTGCTTGTAGGAAGACACAGATCCTTTGGTTAAACTCAGGTTCTGACGGGAAATTCAGAGCAGTGTTCTCATCCATGAAACACATCTGTTTTATTTGAAGAAGCATGCTCTTCTTTTCAACGTCTGCAATACAGCAAGAAACATGAGCATGGCCAGAAAAAAAGAACTGTGTTTCCTACTCATAAGGACCATATCTAGTTCAACTCTGCTTATGAAACTGATACAAACCACATCATCTCTTACATAGATGCACTTTAGTTAATAGTGAAAACCGTATTCGTTTCGTTAACTGTGTAAATTCATTTGAGCCAAAAAATAACGGGGTTTACCGGAAATGAACTCTTGCTTGTAGGAAGACACAGAGCATGTAGTGTAACTCCGATTCTAAAGGGAAATTCAATAAAGGGTTCTCAGGAATGAAACACAGTCTGTTTTAACGCAAGAAGCATGCTCTTTTTCCAGCATCTACAATACAGCAAGAAACATGTGCATGGCCAGAAAAAAAGAACTGTGTTTCCTACTCATACTGACCATATCTACTTCAACTCTGCTTATGAAACTGATACATACCACATCATCTCTTACATAGATGCTATTTAGTTAATAGTGAAAATCGTATTGGTTTCGTGAACTGTGTCAATTCATTTGAGCCCAAAAATAACTGGTTTAACCAGAAATGAACTCTTGCTTGTAGGAAGACACAGAGCATGGCGTTAAACTCTGATTCTAAAGCGAAATTCAGAAAAGTGTTCTCATCCATGAAACACAGTCTTTTTTAATGCAAGAAGCATGCTCTTCTTTCCAGCATCTGCAATACAGCAAGGAACATGAGCATGCCCAGAAAAAAAGAACTGTGTTTCCTACTCATACAGACCATATCTAGTTCAACTCTGGTTATGAAACTGATAAAAATCACAGCATCTCTTACATAGATGCTCTTTAGTTAATAGTGAAAATCGTGTTGGTTTCGTGAACTGTGTAAATTCATTTGGCGCTAAAAATTCACTGCGTTTACCAGAAATGAACTCTTGCTTGTAGGACGACATGGAGCATGGAGTTAACTCCGTTTCTAAATGGAAATTCAGAAGAGTGTTCTCATCCATGAAACACAGTCTGTTTTATCGCAAGAAGCATTCTTCCTCTTTCCAGCATCTGTAATACAGCTAGAAACATGCGCATGGCCAGAAAAAATGAACTGTGTTTCCTACTCATAAGGACTACATCTAGTTCAACTCTGCTTATGAAACTGATACAAACCCCAGCATCTCTTACATAGATGCTCTTTAGTTAATAGTGAAAAACGTATTGGTTTCCAAAACTGTGTAAATTCATTTGAGCCGAAAAATAACTGGGTTTACCAGAAATGAACTCTTGTTTGCAGGAAGACACAGATCCTTTGGTTAAACTCAGGTTCTGAAGGGAAATTCAGAACAGTGTTCTCATCCATGAAACACATCTGTTTTATTCGAAGAAGCATGCTCTTCTTTTCAACGTCTGCAATACAGCAAGACACATGAGCATGGCCAGAAAAAAAGAACTGTGTTTCCTACTCATACGGACCATATCTAGTTCAACTCTGCTTATGAAACTGATACAAACCACATCATCTCTTCCATAGATGCTCTTTAATTAATAGTGAAAATCATGTTGGTTTCGTGAACTGTGTAAATTCATTTGGCGCAAAAAAATTCACTGCGTTTACCAGAAATGAACTCTTGCTTATAGGACGACATGGAGCATGGAGTTAACTCCGTTTCTAAATGGAAATTCAGAAGAGTGTTCGCATCCATGAAACACAGTCTGTTTTAACGCAAGAAGCATGCTCCACTTTCCAGCATCTGCAATACAGCAAGAAACATGAGCATGGCAAGAAAAAAAGAACTGTGTTTCCTACTCATACGGACCATATCTAGTTCAAATCTACTTATGAAACTGATACAAACCACAGCATCTCTTACATAGATGCTCTTTAGTTCATAGTGAAAATCGTATTGGTTTCTAAAACTGTGTAAATTCATTTGAGCCGAAAAATAACTGGGTTTACCGGAAATGAACTCTTGCTTGTAGGAAGACACAGATCCTTTGGTTAAACTCAGTTTCTGAAGGGAAATTCACAGCAGTGTTCTCATCCATGAAACACATCTATTTTATTGGGAGAAGCATGCTCTTCGTTTCAGCGTCTGCAACACAGAAAGGAACATGAGCATGCCAGAATGAAAAGAACTATGTTTCATACTCATACGGACCATATCTAGTTCAACACTGCTTATGAAACTGATACAAACCACATCATCTCTTCCATAGATGCTCTTTAGTTAATAGTGAAAATCGTGTTGGTTTCGTGAACTGTGTAATTCATTTGGCGTGGAAAATTCACTGCGTTTACCAGAAATGAACTCTTGCTTGTAGGATGACATAGAGCATGGAGTTTAACTCTGATTCTAAAAGGAAATTCAGAAGAGAGTTTTCATCCATGAAACACAGTCGGTTTAAATGGAAGAAGCATGCTCTTCTTTCTAGCGTCTGCAATACAGCAAGAAACATGAGCATTGCCAGAAAAAAAGAACTGTGTTTCCTACTCATACGGACCATATCTAGTTCAACTCTGCTTATGAAAATGATACAAACCACATCATCTCTTACATAGATGCACTTTAGTTAATACTGAAATCCGTATTTGTTTCGTGAACTGTGTAAATTCCTTTGAGCCAAAACATAACGGGGTTTACCGGAAATGAACTCTTGCTTGTAGGAAGACACAGAGCATGGAGTGTAACTCCGATTCTAAAGGGAAATTCAATATAGGGTTCTCAGGAATGAAACTCAGTCTGTTTTAACGCAAGAAGCATGCTCTTTTTCCAGCATCTACAATACAGCAAGAAACATGAGCATGGCCAGAAAAAAAGAACTGTGTTTCTTACTCATACTGACCATATCTAGTTCAACTCTGTTTATGAAACTGATACATACCACATCATCTCTTACATAGATGCTCTTTAGTTAATAGTGAAAATCGTATTGGTTTCGTGAACTGTGTCAATTCATTTGAGCCCCAAAATAACTGGGTTAACCAGAAATGAACTCTTGCATGTAGGAAGACACAGATCCTTTGGTTAAACACAGTTTCTGAAGGGAAATTCAGAGCAGTCTTCTCATCCATGAAACACATCTGTTTTATTGGAAGAAGCATGCTCTTCTTTTCAGCGTCTGCAATACAGCAAGGAACATGAGCATGCCAGGATGAAAAGAACTGTGTTTCCTACTCTTACGGACCATATCTAGTTCAACACTGCTTATGAAACTGATACAAACCACATCATCTCTTCCATAGATGCTCTTTAGTTAATAGTGAAAATCGTGTTGGTTTCGTGAACTGTGTAAATTTATTGGCGCTAAAAATTCACTGCGTTTACCAGAAATGAACTCTTGCTTGTAGGACGACATGGAGCGTGGAGTTAACTCCGTTTCTAAATGGAAATTCAGAAGAGAGTTCTCATCCATGAAACACAGTCTGTTTTAACGCAAGAAGAATGCTTCCTCTTTCCAGCATCTGTAATACAGCTAGAAACATGAGCATGGCAAGAAAAAAGAACTGTGTTTCCTACTCATACGGACCATATCTAGTTCAACTCTGCTTATGAAACTGATACAAACCACAGCATCTCTGACATTGATGCTCTTTAGTTAATAGTGAAAATCGTATTGGTTTCCAAAACTGTGTAAATTCATTTGAGCCGAAAAATAACTGGGTTTACCGGAAATGAACTCTTGCTTGTAGGAAGACACAGATCCTTTGGTTAAACTCAGGTTCTGACGGGAAATTCAGAGCAGTGTTCTCATCCATGAAACCCATCTGTTTTATTTGAAGAAGCATGCTCTTCTTTTCAACGTCTGCAATACAGCAAGAAACATGAGCATGGCCAGAAAAAAAGAACTGTGTTTCCTACTCATAAGGACCATATCTAGTTCAACTCTGCTTATGAAACTGATACAAACCACATCATCTCTTACATAGATGCACTTTAGTTAATAGTGAAAACCGTATTCGTTTCGTTAACTGTGTAAATTCATTTGAGCCAAAAAATAACGGGGTTTACCGGAAATGAACTCTTGCTTGTAGGAAGACACAGAGCATGTAGTGTAACTCCGATTCTAAAGGGAAATTCAATAAAGGGTTCTCAGGAATGAAACACAGTCTGTTTTAACGCAAGAAGCATGCTCTTTTTCCAGCATCTACAATACAGCAAGAAACATGTGCATGGCCAGAAAAAAAGAACTGTGTTTCCTACTCATACTGACCATATCTACTTCAACTCTGCTTATGAAACTGATACATACCACATCATCTCTTACATAGATGCTATTTAGTTAATAGTGAAAATCGTATTGGTTTCGTGAACTGTGGCAATTCATTTGAGCCCAAAAATAACTGGTTTAACCAGAAATGAACTCTTGCTTGTAGGAAGACACAGAGCATGGCGTTAAACTCTGATTCTAAAGCGAAATTCAGAAAAGTGTTCTCATCCATGAAACACAGTCTTTTTTAATGCAAGAAGCATGCTCTTCTTTCCAGCATCTGCAATACAGCAAGGAACATGAGCATGCCCAGAAAAAAAGAACTGTGTTTCCTACTCATACAGACCATATCTAGTTCAACTCTGGTTATGAAACTGATAAAAATCACAGCATCTCTTACATAGATGCTCTTTAGTTAATAGTGAAAATCGTGTTGGTTTCGTGAACTGTGTAAATTCATTTGGCGCTAAAAATTCACTGCGTTTACCAGAAATGAACTCTTGCTTGTAGGACGACATGGAGCATGGAGTTAACTCCGTTTCTAAATGGAAATTCAGAAGAGTGTTCTCATCCATGAAACACAGTCTGTTTTATCGCAAGAAGCATTCTTCCTCTTTCCAGCATCTGTAATACAGCTAGAAACATGCGCATGGCAAGAAAAAATGAACTGTGTTTCCTACTCATAAGGACTACATCTAGTTCAACTCTGCTTATGAAACTGATACAAACCCCAGCATCTCTTACATAGATGCTCTTTAGTTAATAGTGAAAAACGTATTGGTTTCCAAAACTGTGTAAATTCATTTGAGCCGAAAAATAACTGGGTTTACCAGAAATGAACTCTTGTTTGCAGGAAGACACAGATCCTTTGGTTAAACTCAGGTTCTGAAGGGAAATTCAGAACAGTGTTCTCATCCATGAAACACATCTGTTTTATTCGAAGAAGCATGCTCTTCTTTTCAACGTCTGCAATACAGCAAGACACATGAGCATGGCCAGAAAAAAAGAACTGTGTTTCCTACTCATACGGACCATATCTAGTTCAACTCTGCTTATGAAACTGATACAAACCACATCATCTCTTCCATAGATGCTCTTTAATTAATAGTGAAAATCATGTTGGTTTCGTGAACTGTGTAAATTCATTTGGCGCAAAAAAATTCACTGCGTTTACCAGAAATGAACTCTTGCTTGTAGGACGACATGGAGCATGGAGTTAACTCCGTTTCTAAATGGAAATTCAGAAGAGTGTTCTCATCCATGAAACACAGTCTGTTTTAACGCAAGAAGTACGCTTCCTCTTTCCAGCATCTGTAATACAGCTAGAAACATGAGCATGGCAAGAAAAAAGGAACTGTGCTTCCTACTCATACGGACCATATGTAGTTCAACTCTGGTTATGAAACTGATACAAACCAAATCATCTCTTACCAAGATCCACTTTAGATAATAGTGAAAACCGTATTGGTTTCGTTAACTGTGTGAATTCATTTGAGCAAAAAAAATAATGGGGTTTACCGGAAATGACCTCTTGCTTGTAAGGAAGACACAGAGCATGGAGTGTAACTCCGATTCTAAAGGGAAATTCAGTAAAGGGTTCTCAGGAATGAAACACAGTCTGTTTTAATGCAAGAAGCAAGCTCTTTTTCCAGCATCTACAATACAGCAATAAACATGAGCATGGCCAGAAAAAAAGAACTGTGTTTCCTACTCATACTGACCATATCTAGTTCAACTCTGCTTATGAAACTGATACATACCACATCATCTCTTACATAGATGCTGTTTAGTTAATAGTGAAAAACGTATTGGTTTCATGAACTGTGTCAATTCATTTGAGCCAAAAATAACTGGTTTAACCAGAAATGAACTCTTGCTTGTAGGAAGACACAGAGCATGGCGATAAACTCTGATTCTAAAGCGAAATTCAGAAAAGTGTTCTCATCCATGAAACACAGTCTTTTTTAAGGCAAGAAGCATGCTCTTCTTTCCAGCATCTGCAATACAGCAAGGAACATGAGCATGCCCAGAAAAAAAGAACTGTGTTTCCTACTCATACAGACCATATCTAGTTCAACTCTGGTTATGAAACTGATACAAACCACAGCATCTCTTACATAGATGCTCTTTAGTTAATAGTGAAAATCGTGTTGGTTTCGTGAACTTTGTAAATTCATTTGGCGATAAAAATTAACTGCGTTTACCAGAAATGAATTCTTGCTTGTAGGACGACATGGAGCATGGAGTTAACTCCGTTTCTAAATGGAAATTCAGAAGAGTGTTCTCATCCATGAAACACAGTCTGTTTTATCGCAAGAAGCATTCTTCCTCTTTCCAGCATCTGTAATACAGCTAGAAACATGCGCATGGCAAGAAAAAATGAACTGTGTTTCCTACTCATAAGGACCATATCTAGTTCAACTCTGCTTATGAAACTGATACAAACCACAGCATGTCTTACATAGATGCTCTTTAGTTAATAGTGAAAAACGTATTAGTTTCCAAAACTGTGTCAATTCATTTGAGCCGAAAAATAACTGGGTTTACCGGAAATGAACTCTTGCTTGTAGGAAGACACAGATCCTTTTGTTAAATTCAGTTTCTGAAGGGAAATTCAGAGCAGTGTTCTCATCCATGAAACACATCTGTTTTATCGGAAGATGCATGCTCTTCTTTTCAGCGTCTGCAATACAACAAGGAACATGAGCATGCCAGGATGAAAAGAACTGTGTTTCCTAGTCTTAAGGACCATATCTAGTTCAACACTGCTTATGAAACTGATACAAACCACATCATCTCTTCCATAGATGCTCTTTAGTTAATAGTGAAAATCGTGTTGGTTTCGTGAACTGTGTAAATTCATTTGGCATGGAAAATTCACTGTGTTTACCAGAAATGAACTCTTGCTTGTAGGATGACATAGAGCATGGTGTTTAACTCAGATTCTGAAAGGAAATTCAGAAGTGTGTTTTCATCCATGAAACACAGTCGGTTTAAACGCAAGAAGCATGCTCGTCTTTCCAGCGTCTGCAATACAGCAAGAAACATGAGCATGGCCAGAAAAAAGAACTGTGTTTCCTATTCATACGGACCATATCTAGTTCAACTCTGCTTATGAAACTGATACAAACCACAGCATCTCTTATATAGATGCACTTTAGTTAAAAGTGAAAAACGTGTTGCGTTTCTGAACTGTGTAAATTCATTGGAGCCGAAAATTCACTGCCTTTACCAGAAATGTACTCTTGCTTGTGGGAAAACACAGATCATTTAGTTAACTCAATTCCTGAAGGGAAATTCAGAAGAGTGATCTCCTCCATGAAACACAGTCTGTTTAAACGCTAGCAGCATGCTCTTCTTTCCAGCATCTGCAATACAGCTAGAAACATGAGCATGGCAAGAAAAAAAGAACTGTGTTTCCTACTCATACGGACCATATTTAGTGCAACTCTGCTTATGGAACTGATACAAACCCCAGCATCTCTTACATAGATGCTCTTTAGTTAATAGTGAAAATCGTATTGGTTTTGTGAACTTTGTAAATTCATTTGAGCCGAAAAATAACTGGGTTTACCGGAAATGAACTCTTGCTTGTAGGAAGACACAGATCCTTTGGTTAAACTCAGTTTCTGAAGGGAAATTCACAGCAGTGTTCTCATCCATGAAACACACTCCGTTTTATTGGAAGAAGCATGCTCTTCTTTTCAGCGTCTGCAATACAGCAAGGAACATGAGCATGCCAGGAAGAAAAGAACTGGGTTTCCTACTCATACGGAATATATCTAGTTCAACACGGCTTAGGAAACAGATACAATACACAGCATGTCTTACACAGATGCTCTTTAGTTAATAGTGAAAATCATGTTGGTTTTGTGAACTGTGTAAATTCATTTGGCGCCGAAAATTCACTGTGTATACCAGAAATGAACTCTTGCTTGTAGGACGACATAGAGCATGGAGTTTAACTCTAATTCTAAAAAGAAGTTCAGAAGAGTGTTCTCATCCATGAAACACAGTCTGTTTTAACGCTAGAAGCATGCTCTTCTTTCCAGCATCTGCAATACAGCTAGAAACATGAGCATGGCAAGAAAAAAGAACTGCGTTTCCTTTTCATAGGGACCATTTCTAGTTCACCTCTGCTTATGAAACTGATACAAACCACAGCATCTCTTACATTGATGCTCTTTAGTTAATAGTTAAAATCGTATTGGTTCCCAAAACTGTGTAAATTCATTTGAGCCCAAAAATAACTGGGTTTACCGGAAATGAACTCTTGCTTGTAGGAAGACACAGATCCTTTGGTTAAACTCAGGTTCTGAAGGGAAATTCAGAGCAGTGTTCTCATCCATGAAACACATCTGTTTTACTGGAAGAAGCATGCTCTTCTTTTCAGCGTCTGCAATACAGCAAGGAAAATGAGCATGCCCAGAAAAATAGAACTGTGTTTCCTACTCATACGGACCATATCTAGTTCAACTCTGGTTATGAAACTGATACAAACCACAGCATCTCTTACATAGATGCTCTTTAGTTAATAGTGAAAATCGTGTTGGTTTCGTGAATTGTGTAAATTCATTTGGCGAGGAAAATTCACTGCGTTTACCAGAAATGAACTCTTGCTTGTAGGACGACATGGAGCATGGAGTTAACTCCGTTTCTAAATGGAAATTCAGAAGAGTGTTCTCATCCATGAAACACAGTCTGTTTTAACGCAAGAAGCATGCTCCTCTTTCCAGCATCTACAATACAGCAAGAAACATGAGCATGGCCAGAAAAAAAGAACTGTTTTTCCTACTCATACGGACCATATCTAGTTCAACTCTGCTTATGAAACTGATAAAACCACAGCATCTCTTACATAGATGCACTTTAGTTAATAGTGAAAAACGTGTTGTGTTTGTGAACTGTGTAAATTCATTTGAGCCGAAAATGCACTGCATTTACCAGAAATGAACTCTTGCTTGTAGGAAAACACTGATCATTTGGTTTAACTCAATTCCTGAGGGAAATTCAGAATACTGTTCTCATCCATGAAACACAGTCTGTTTTAACGCTAGAAGCATCTCCTTATTTCCAGCATCTGCAATACAGCTAGAAATATGAGCATGGCAAGAAAAAAAGAACTGTGTTTTTTACTCATACGGACAATATCTAGTTCAACTCTGCTTATGAAACTGATACAAACCACAGCATCTCTTACATAGGTGCTCTTTAGTTCATAGTGAAAATCGTATTGGTTTCCAAAACTGTGTAAATTCATTTGAGCCGAAAAATAACTGGGTTTACCGGAAATGAACTCTTGCATGTAGGAAGATACAGATCCTTTTGTTAAACTCAGTTTCTGAAGGGAAATTCAGAGCAGTGTTCTCATCCATGAAACACATCTGTTTTATTTGAAGAAGCATGCTCTTCTTTTCAGCGTCTGCAATACAACAAGGAACTTGAGCATGCCAGGATGAAAAGAACTGTGTTTCCTACTCTTAAGGACCATATCTAGTTCAACACTGCTTATGAAACTGATACAAACCACATCATCTCTTCCATAGATGCTCTTTAGTTAATAGTGAAAATCATGTTGTTTTCGTAAACTGTGTAAATTCATTTGGCACGAAAAATTCACTGAGTTTACCAGAAATGAACTCCTGCTTGTAGGACGACATAGAGCATGGAGTTTAACTCTGATTCTAAAAAGAAATTCAGAAGAGTGTTCTCATCCATGAAACACAGTCTGTTTTAACGCTAGAAGCATGCTCTTCTTTCCAGCATCTGCAATACAGCTAGAAACATGAGCATGGCAAGAAAAAAGAACTGCGTTTCCTACTCCTAGGGACCGTGTCTAGTTCAACTCTGCTTATGAAACTGATACAAACCACAGCATCTCTTACATTGATGCTCTTTAGTTAATAGTGAAAATCGTATTGGTCCAAAACTGTTTTAATTCATTTGAGCCGAAAAATAACTGGGTTTACTGGAAATGAACTCTTCTTGTAGGAAGACACAGATCCTTTGGTTAACCTCAGGTTCTGAAGGGAAATTCAGAGCAGTGTTCTCATCCATGAAACACATGTGTTTTATTCAAAGAAGCATGCTCTTCTTTTCAATGTCTGCAATACAGCAAGAAACATGAGCATGGCCAGAAAAAAAGAACTGTGTTTCCTACTCATACGGACCATATTTAGTTCAACTCTGCTTATGAAACTGATACAAACCACATCATCTCTTCCATAGATGCTCTTTAATTAATAGTGAAAATCATGTTGGTTTCGTGAATTGTGTAAATTCATTTGGCGCAAAAAAATTCACTGCGTTTACCAGAAATGAACTCTTGCTTGTAGGACGACATGGAGCATGGAATTAACTCCGTTTCTAAATGGAAATTCAGAAGAGTGTTCTCATCCATGAAACACAGTCTGTTTTAACGCAAGAAGTATGCTTCCTCTTTCCAGCATCTGTAATACAGCTAGAAACATGAGCATGGCAAGAAAAAAGGAACTGTGCTTCCTACTCATACGGACCATATCTAGTTCAACTCTGCTTATGAAACTGCTACAAACCACAGCATCTCTTACATAGATGCTCTTTAGTTAACAGTGCAAATCGTATTGGTTTCCAAAACTGTGTAAATTCATTTGTGCCAAAAAATAACAGGGTTTACCGGAAATGAACTCTTTCTTGTAGGAAGACACAGATCCTTAGGTTAAACTCAGTTTCTTAAGGGAAATTCGGAGCAGTGTTCTCATCCATGAAACTCATCTGTTTTATTCGAAGAAGTATGCTCTTCTTTTCAACATCTGCAATAAAGCAAGTAACATGAGCATGGCCAGAAAAAAAGAACTGTGTTTCCTACTCATACGGACCATATGTAGTTCAACTCTGGTTATGAAACTGATACAAACCAAATCATCTCTTACCTAGATCCACTTTAGATAATAGTGAAAACCGTATTGGTTTCGTTAACTGTGTGAATTCCTTTGAGCCAAAAAAATAACGGGGTTTACCGGAAATGAACTCTTGCTTGTAAGGAAGACACAGAGCATGGAGTGTAACTCCGATTCTAAAGGGAAATTCAGTAAAGGGTTCTCAGGAATGAAACACAGTCTGTTTTAACGCAAGAAGCATGCTCTTTTTCCAGCATCTACAATACAGCTAGAAACATGAGCATGGCAAGAAAAAAAGAACTGTGTTTCCTACTCATACGGACCATATCTAGTTCAACTCTGCTTATGAAACTGAAACAAACCACATCATCTCTTACATAGATGCTGTTTAGTTAATAGTGAAAATCGTATTGGTTTCATGAACTGTGTCAATTCATTTGAGCCCAAAAATAACTGGTTTAACCAGAAATGAACTCTTGCTTGTAGGAAGACACAGAGCATGGCGATAAACTCTGATTCTAAAGCGAAATTCAGAAAAGTGTTCTCATCCATGAAACACAGTCTTTTTTAATGCAAGAAGCATGCTCTTCTTTCCAGCATCTGCAATACAGCAAGGAACATGAGCATGCCCAGAAAAAAAGAACTGTGTTTCCTACTCATACAGACCATATCTAGTTCAACTCTGCTTATGAAACTGATACAAACCCCAGCATCTCTTACATAGATGCTCTTTAGTTAATAGTGAAAAACGTATTGGTTTCCAAAACTGTGTAAATTCATTTGAGCCGAAAAATAACTGGGTTTACCAGAAATGAACTCTTGCATGTAGGAAGATACAGATCCTTTTGTTAAACTCAGTTTCTGAAGGGAAATTCAGAGCAGTGTTCTCATCCATGAAACACATCTGTTTTATTTGAAGAAGCATGCTCTTCTTTTCAGCGTCTGCAATACAACAAGGAACTTGAGCATGCCAGGATGAAAAGAACTGTGTTTCCTACTCTTAAGGACCATATCTAGTTCAACACTGCTTATGAAACTGATACAAACCACATCATCTCTTCCATAGATGCTCTTTAGTTAATAGTGAAAATCATGTTGTTTTCGTAAACTGTGTAAATTCATTTGGCACGAAAAATTCACTGAGTTTACCAGAAATGAACTCCTGCTTGTAGGACGACATAGAGCATGGAGTTTAACTCTGATTCTAAAAAGAAATTCAGAAGAGTGTTCTCATCCATGAAACACAGTCTGTTTTAACGCTAGAAGCATGCTCTTCTTTCCAGCATCTGCAATACAGCTAGAAACATGAGCATGGCAAGAAAAAAGAACTGCGTTTCCTACTCCTAGGGACCGTGTCTAGTTCAACTCTGCTTATGAAACTGATACAAACCACAGCATCTCTTACATTGATGCTCTTTAGTTAATAGTGAAAATCGTATTGGTCCAAAACTGTTTTAATTCATTTGAGCCGAAAAATAACTGGGTTTACTGGAAATGAACTCTTCTTGTAGGAAGACACAGATCCTTTGGTTAACCTCAGGTTCTGAAGGGAAATTCAGAGCAGTGTTCTCATCCATGAAACACATGTGTTTTATTCAAAGAAGCATGCTCTTCTTTTCAATGTCTGCAATACAGCAAGAAACATGAGCATGGCCAGAAAAAAAGAACTGTGTTTCCTACTCATACGGACCATATTTAGTTCAACTCTGCTTATGAAACTGATACAAACCACATCATCTCTTCCATAGATGCTCTTTAATTAATAGTGAAAATCATGTTGGTTTCGTGAATTGTGTAAATTCATTTGGCGCAAAAAAATTCACTGCGTTTACCAGAAATGAACTCTTGCTTGTAGGACGACATGGAGCATGGAATTAACTCCGTTTCTAAATGGAAATTCAGAAGAGTGTTCTCATCCATGAAACACAGTCTGTTTTAACGCAAGAAGTATGCTTCCTCTTTCCAGCATCTGTAATACAGCTAGAAACATGAGCATGGCAAGAAAAAAGGAACTGTGCTTCCTACTCATACGGACCATATCTAGTTCAACTCTGCTTATGAAACTGCTACAAACCACAGCATCTCTTACATAGATGCTCTTTAGTTAACAGTGCAAATCGTATTGGTTTCCAAAACTGTGTAAATTCATTTGTGCCGAAAAATATCAGGGTTTACCGGAAATGAACTCTTTCTTGTAGGAAGACACAGATCCTTAGGTTAAACTCAGTTTCTTAAGGGAAATTCGGAGCAGTGTTCTCATCCATGAAACTCATCTGTTTTATTCGAAGAAGTATGCTCTTCTTTTCAACATCTGCAATAAAGCAAGTAACATGAGCATGGCCAGAAAAAAAGAACTGTGTTTCCTACTCATACGGACCATATGTAGTTCAACTCTGGTTATGAAACTGATACAAACCAAATCATCTCTTACCTAGATCCACTTTAGATAATAGTGAAAACCGTATTGGTTTCGTTAACTGTGTGAATTCCTTTGAGCCAAAAAAATAACGGGGTTTACCGGAAATGAACTCTTGCTTGTAAGGAAGACACAGAGCATGGAGTGTAACTCCGATTCTAAAGGGAAATTCAGTAAAGGGTTCTCAGGAATGAAACACAGTCTGTTTTAACGCAAGAAGCATGCTCTTTTTCCAGCATCTACAATACAGCAAGAAACATGAGCATGGCCAGAATAAAAGAACTGTGTTTCCTACTCATACTGACCATATCTAGTTCAACTCTGCTTATGAAACTGATACATACCACATCATCTCTTACATAGATGCTGTTTAGTTAATAGTGAAAATCGTATTGGTTTCATGAACTGTGTCAATTCATTTGAGCCCAAAAATAACTGGTTTAACCAGAAATGAACTCTTGCTTGTAGGAAGACACAGAGCATGGCGATAAACTCTGAATCTAAAGTGAAATTCAGAAAAGTGTTCTCATCCATGAAACACAGTCTTTTTTAATGCAAGAAGCATGCTCTTCTTTCCAGCATCTGCAATACAGCAAGGAACATGAGCATGCCCAGAAAAAAAGAACTGTGTTTCCTACTCATACAGACCATATCTAGTTCAACTCTGCTTATGAAACTGATACAAACCCCAGCATCTCTTACATAGATGCTCTTTAGTTAATAGTGAAAAACGTATTGGTTTCCAAAACTGTGTAAATTCATTTGAGCCGAAAAATAACTGGGTTTACCAGAAATGAACTCTTGCATGTAGGAAAACACAGATCATTTGGTTTAACTCAATTCCTGAAGGGAAATTCAGAAGAGTGTTCTCATCCATGAAACACAGTCTGTTTTAAAGCTAGAAGCATGCTCTTCTTTCCAGCATCTGCAATACCACAAGGAACATGAGCATGCCAGGATGAAAACAACTGTGTTTCCTACTCATACGGACCATATCTAGTTCAACACTGCTTATGAAACTGATACAAACCACATCATCTCTTCCATAGATGCTCTTTAGTTAATAGTGAAAATCATGTTGGTTTCGTGAACTGTGTAATTTCCTTTGGCGCAAAAAATTCACTGCGTTTACCAGAAATGAACTCTTGCTTGTAGGACGACATGGAGCATGGAGTTAACTCCGTTTCTAAATGGAAATTCAGAAGAGTGTTCTCATCCATGAAACACAGTCTGTTTTAACGCAAGAAGCATGCTTCCTCTTTCCAGCATCTGTAATACAGCTAGAAACATGAGTATGGCAAGAAAAAAGGACCTGTGTTTCCTACTCACACGGACCATATCTAGTTCAACTCTGCTTATGAAACTGATACAAACCACAGCATCTCTTACATAGATGCTCTTTAGTTAATAGTGAAAATCTTATTGGTTTCCAAAACTGTGTAAATTCATTTGAGCCGAAAAATAACTGGGTTTACCGGAAATGAACTCTTGCTTGTAGGAAGACACAGATCCTTTGGTTAAACTCAGTTTCTGAAGGGAAATTCAGAGCAGTGTTCTCATCCATGAAACACATCTGTTTTATTCGAAGAAGTTTGCTCTTCTTTACAACGTCTGCAATACAGCAAGAAACATGAGCATGGCCAGAAAAAAAGAACTGTGTTTCCTACTCATACGGACCATATGTAGTTCAACTCTGCTTATGAAACTGATACAAACCAAATCATCTCTTACATAGATGCACTTTAGTTAATAGTGAAAACCGTATTGGTTTAGTTAACTGTGTAAATTCATTTGAGCCAAAAAAATAACAGGGTTTACCGGAAATGAACTCTTGCTTGTAGGAAGACACAGAGCATGGAGTGTAACTCCGATTCTAAAGGGAAATTCAATAAAGGGTTCTCAGGAATGAAACACAGTCTGTTTTAACGCAAGAAGCATGCTCTTTTTCCAGCATCTACAATACAGCAAGAAACATGAGCATGGCAAGAAAAAAAGAACTGTGTTTCCTACTCATACGGACCATATTTAGTGCAACTCTGCTTATGGAACTGATACAAACCACAGCATCTCTTACATAGATGCTCTTTAGTTAATAGTGAAAATCGTATTGGTTTCGTGAACTTTGTAAATTCATTTGAGCCGAAAAATAACTGGGTTTACCGGAAATGAACTCTTGCTTGTAGGAAGACACAGATCCTTTGGTTAAACTCAGTTTCTGAAGGGAAATTCAGAGCAGTGTTTTCATCCATGAAACACAGTCGGTTTTAACGCTAGAAGCATGCTCTTCTTTCCAGCATCTGCAATACAGCTAGAAACAAGAGCATGGCAAGAAAAAAGAACTGCGTTTCCTTTTCATAGGGACCATTTCTAGTTCAACTCTGCTTATGAAACTGATACAAACCACAGCATCTCTTACATTGATGCTCTTTAGTTAATAGTTAAAATCGTATTGGTTTCCAAAACTGTGTAAATTCATTTGAGCCCAAAAATAACTGGGTTTACCGGAAATGAACTCTTGCTTGTAGGAAGACATAGATCCTTTGGTTAAACTCAGGTTCTGAAGGGAAATTCAGAGCAGTGTTCTCATCCATGAAACACATCTGTTTTACTGGAAGAAGCATGCTCTTCTTTTCAGCGTCTGCAATACAGCAAGGAAAATGAGCATGCCCAGAAAAATAGAACTGTGTTTCCTACTCATACGGACCATATCTAGTTCAACTCTGGTTATGAAACTGATACAAACCACAGCATCTCTTACATAGATGCTCTTTAGTTAATAGTGAAAATCGTGTTGGTTTCATGAACTGTGTAAATTCATTTGGTGCTAAAAATTCTCTGCGTTTCCCAGAAATGAACTCTTGCTTGTAGGACGACATGGAGCATGGAGTTAACTCCGTTTTTAAATGGAAATTCAGAAGAGTGTTCGCATCCATGAAACACAGTCTGTTTTAACGCAAGAAGCATGCTCCTCTTTCCAGCATCTGCAATACAGCAAGAAACATGAGCATGGCAAGAAAAAAAGAACTGTGTTTCCTACTCATACGGACCATATCTAGTTCAACTCTGCTTATGAAACTGATACAAAATACAGCATCTCTTACATAGATGCTCTTTAGTTAATAGTGAAAATCATATTGGTTTCCAAAACTGTGTAAATTCATTTGAGCCTAAAAATAACTGGGTTTACCAGAAATGACCTCTTGCTTGTAGGAAGACACAGATCCTTTGGTTAAACTCAGGTTCTGAAGGGAAATTCAGAGCAGTGTTCTCATCCATGAAACACATCTGTTTTATTGGAAGAAGCATGCTCTTCTTTTCAGCGTCTGCAATACATCAAGGAACATGAGCATGCCAGGATGAAAAGAACTATGTTTCCTACTCATACGGACCATATCTAGTTCAACACTGCTTATGAAACTGATACAAACCACATCATCTCGTCCATAGATCCTCTTAAGTAAATAGTGAAAATCGTGTTGGTTTCGTGAACTGTGTAAATGCATTTGGCGTGGAAAATTCACTGCGTTTACCAGAAATGTACTCTTGCTTGTAGGATGACATAGAGCATGGAGTTTAACTCTGATTCTAAAAGGAAATTCAGAAGACTGTTTTCATCCATGAAACACAGTCGGTTTAAACGCAAGAAGCATGGTCTTCTTTCCAGCATCTGCAATACAGCTAGAAACATGAGCATGGCCAGAAAAAAAGAACTGCGTTTCCTACTCATAGGGACCATATCTAGTTCAACTCTGCTTATGAAACTGATACAAACCACAGCATCTCTTACATTGATGCTCTTTAGTTAATAGTTAAAATCGTATTGTTTTCTAAAACTGTGTAAATTCATTTGAGCCGAAAAATAACTGGGTTTACCGGAAATGAACTCTTGCTTGTAGGAAGACACAGATCCTTTGGTTAAACTCAGTTTCTGAAGGGAAATTCTGCGCAGTGTTCTCATCCATGAAACACATCTGTTTTATTGGAAGAAGCATGCTCTTCTTTTCAACATCTGCAATACAGCAAGAAACATGAGCATGGCCAGAAAAAAAGAACTGTGTTAACTACTCATACGGACCATATGTAGTTCAACTCTGCTTATGAAACTGATACAAACCACATCATCTCTTACATAGATGCACTTTAGTTAATAGTGAAAAACGTATTGGTTTCCAAAACTGTGTAAATTCATTTGAGCCGAAAAATAACTGGGTTTACCGGAAATGAACTCTTGCTTGTAGGAAGACACAGATCCTTTGGTTAAACTCAGTTTCTAAAGGGAAATTCAGCGCAGTGTTCTCATCCATGAAACACATCTGTTTTATTGGAAGAAGCATGCTCTTCTTTTTAGCGTCTGCAATACAGCAAGGAACATGAGCAAGCCAGGATGAAAAGAACTGTGTTTCCTACTCATACGGACCATATCTAGTTCAACACTGCTTATGAAACTGATACAAACCACATCATCTCTTACATAGATGCACTTTAGTTAATAGTGAAAACCGTATTGGTTTCGTGAACTGTGTAAATTCATTTGAGGCAAAACATAATGGGGTTTACCGGAAATGAACTCTTGCTTCTATGAAGACACAGAGCATGGAGTGTACTCCGATTCTAAAGGGAAATTCAGAAAAGTGTTCTCAGGAATGAAACACAGTCTGTTTTCACGCAAGAAGCATGCTCTTTTTTTAGCATCTACAATACAGCAAGAAACATGAGCATGGCAAGAAAAAAAGAACTGTGTTTCCTACTCATACGGACCATATCTAGTTCAACTCTGCTTATGAAACTGAAACAAACCACAGCATCTCTTACATAGATGCTCTTTAGTTAATAGGGAAAATCGTGTTGGTTTCGTAAACTGTGTAAATTCATTTGGCGCTAAAAATTCACTGTGTTTACCAGAAATGAACTCTTGCTTGTAGGACGACATGGAGCATGGAGTTAACGCCGTTTCTAAATGGAAATTCAGAAGAGTGTTCGCATCCATGAAACACAGTCTGTTTTAACGCAAGAAGCATGCTCCTCTTTCCAGCATCTGCAATACAGCAAGAAACATGAGCATGGCAAGAAAAAATGAACTGTGTTTCCTACTCATACGGACCATATCTATTTCAAATCTGCTTACGAAACTGATACAAACCACAGCATCTCTTACATAGATGCTCTTTAGTTAATAGTGAAAATCGTATTGGTTTCCAAAACTGTGTAAATTCATTTGAGCAGAAAAATAACTGGGTTTACCGGAAATGAACACTTGCTTGTAGAAAGACACAGATCCTTTGGTTAAACTCAGTTTTTGAAGGGAAATTCAGAGCAGTGTTTTCATCCATGAAACACAGTCGGTTTAAACGGAAGAAGCATGCTCTTCTTTCTAGCGTCTGCAATACAGCAAGAAACATGAGCATGGCCAGAAAAAAAGAACTGTGTTTCCTACTCATACGGACCATATCTAGTTCAACACTGCTTATGAAACTGATACAAACCACATCATCTCTTACATAGATGCACTTTAGTTAATAGTGAAAACCGTATTGGTTTCGTGAACTGTGTAAATTCATTTGAGCAAAAAAATAACGGGGTTTACCGGAAATGAACTCTTGCTTGTATGAAGACACAGAGCATGGAGTCTAACTCCGATTCTAAAGGGAAATTCAGAAAAGTGTTCTCAGGAATGAAACACAGTCTGTTTTAACGCAAGAAGCATGCTCTTTTTCCAGCATCTACAATACAGCAAGAAACATGAGCATGGCCAGAAAAAAAGAACTGTGTTTCCTACTCATACGGACCATATCTAGTTCAACTCTGCTTATGAAACTATACAAACCACAGCATCTCTTACATAGATGCTCTTTAGTTAATAGTGAAAATCGTGTTGGTTTCGTGAACTGTGTAAATTCATTTGGCACTAAAAATTCACTGCGTTTACCAGATTTGAACTCTTGCTTATAGGACGACATGGAGCATGGAGTTAACTCCGTTTCTAAATGGAAATTCAGAAGAGTGTTCGCATCCATGAAACACAGTCTGTTTTAACGCAAGAAGCATGCTCCACTTTCCAGCATCTGCAATACAGCAAGAAACATGAGCATGGCAAGAAAAAAAGAACTGTGTTTCCTACTCATACGGACCATATCTAGTTCAAATCTGCTTATGAAACTGATACAAACCACAGCATCTCTTACATAGATGCTCTTTAGTTCATAGTGAAAATCGTATTGGTTTCTAAAACTGTGTAAATTCATTTGAGCCGAAAAATAACTGGGTTTACCGGAAATGAACTCTTGCTTGTAGGAAGACACAGATCCTTTGGTTAAACTCAGTTTCTGAAGGGAAATTCACAGCAGTGTTCTCATCCATGAAACACATCTATTTTATTGGGAGAAGCATGCTCTTCGTTTCAGCGTCTGCAACACAGAAAGGAACATGAGCATGCCAGAATGAAAAGAACTATGTTTCATACTCATACGGACCATATCTAGTTCAACACTGCTTATGAAACTGATACAAACCACATCATCTCTTCCATAGATGCTCTTTAGTTAATAGTGAAAATCGTGTTGGTTTCGTGAACTGTGTAATTCATTTGGCGTGGAAAATTCACTGCGTTTACCAGAAATGAACTCTTGCTTGTAGGATGACATAGAGCATGGAGTTTAACTCTGATTCTAAAAGGAAATTCAGAAGAGAGTTTTCATCCATGAAACACAGTCGGTTTAAATGGAAGAAGCATGCTCTTCTTTCTAGCGTCTGCAATACAGCAAGAAACATGAGCATTGCCAGAAAAAAAGAACTGTGTTTCCTACTCATACGGACCATATCTAGTTCAACTCTGCTTATGAAAATGATACAAACCACATCATCTCTTACATAGATGCACTTTAGTTAATACTGAAATCCGTATTTGTTTCGTGAACTGTGTAAATTCCTTTGAGCCAAAACATAACGGGGTTTACCGGAAATGAACTCTTGCTTGTAGGAAGACACAGAGCATGGAGTGTAACTCCGATTCTAAAGGGAAATTCAATATAGGGTTCTCAGGAATGAAACTCAGTCTGTTTTAACGCAAGAAGCATGCTCTTTTTCCAGCATCTACAATACAGCAAGAAACATGAGCATGGCCAGAAAAAAAGAACTGTGTTTCTTACTCATACTGACCATATCTAGTTCAACTCTGTTTATGAAACTGATACATACCACATCATCTCTTACATAGATGCTCTTTAGTTAATAGTGAAAATCGTATTGGTTTCGTGAACTGTGTCAATTCATTTGAGCCCCAAAATAACTGGGTTAACCAGAAATGAACTCTTGCATGTAGGAAGACACAGATCCTTTGGTTAAACACAGTTTCTGAAGGGAAATTCAGAGCAGTCTTCTCATCCATGAAACACATCTGTTTTATTGGAAGAAGCATGCTCTTCTTTTCAGCGTCTGCAATACAGCAAGGAACATGAGCATGCCAGGATGAAAAGAACTGTGTTTCCTACTCTTACGGACCATATCTAGTTCAACACTGCTTATGAAACTGATACAAACCACATCATCTCTTCCATAGATGCTCTTTAGTTAATAGTGAAAATCGTGTTGGTTTCGTGAACTGTGTAAATTTATTGGCGCTAAAAATTCACTGCGTTTACCAGAAATGAACTCTTGCTTGTAGGACGACATGGAGCGTGGAGTTAACTCCGTTTCTAAATGGAAATTCAGAAGAGAGTTCTCATCCATGAAACACAGTCTGTTTTAACGCAAGAAGAATGCTTCCTCTTTCCAGCATCTGTAATACAGCTAGAAACATGAGCATGGCAAGAAAAAAGAACTGTGTTTCCTACTCATACGGACCATATCTAGTTCAACTCTGCTTATGAAACTGATACAAACCACAGCATCTCTGACATTGATGCTCTTTAGTTAATAGTGAAAATCGTATTGGTTTCCAAAACTGTGTAAATTCATTTGAGCCGAAAAATAACTGGGTTTACCGGAAATGAACTCTTGCTTGTAGGAAGACACAGATCCTTTGGTTAAACTCAGGTTCTGACGGGAAATTCAGAGCAGTGTTCTCATCCATGAAACACATCTGTTTTATTTGAAGAAGCATGCTCTTCTTTTCAACGTCTGCAATACAGCAAGAAACATGAGCATGGCCAGAAAAAAAGAACTGTGTTTCCTACTCATAAGGACCATATCTAGTTCAACTCTGCTTATGAAACTGATACAAACCACATCATCTCTTACATAGATGCACTTTAGTTAATAGTGAAAACCGTATTCGTTTCGTTAACTGTGTAAATTCATTTGAGCCAAAAAATAACGGGGTTTACCGGAAATGAACTCTTGCTTGTAGGAAGACACAGAGCATGTAGTGTAACTCCGATTCTAAAGGGAAATTCAATAAAGGGTTCTCAGGAATGAAACACAGTCTGTTTTAACGCAAGAAGTACGCTTCCTCTTTCCAGCATCTGTAATACAGCTAGAAACATGAGCATGGCAAGAAAAAAGGAACTGTGCTTCCTACTCATACTGACCATGTCTAGTTCAACTCTGCTTATGAAACTGATACATACCACATCATCTCTTACATAGATGCTGTTTAGTTAATAGTGAAAAACGTATTGGTTTCATGAACTGTGTCAATTCATTTGAGCCAAAAATAACTGGTTTAACCAGAAATGAACTCTTGCTTGTAGGAAGACACAGAGCATGGCGATAAACTCTGATTCTAAAGCGAAATTCAGAAAAGTGTTCTCATCCATGAAACACAGTCTTTTTTAATGCAAGAAGCATGCTCTTCTTTCCAGCATCTGCAATACAGCAAGGAACATGAGCATGCCCAGAAAAAAAGAACTGTGTTTCCTACTCATACAGACCATATCTAGTTCAACTCTGGTTATGAAACTGATACAAACCACAGCATCTCTTACATAGATGCTCTTTAGTTAATAGTGAAAATCGTGTTGGTTTCGTGAACTTTGTAAATTCATTTGGCGATAAAAATTAACTGCGTTTACCAGAAATGAATTCTTGCTTGTAGGACGACATGGAGCATGGAGTTAACTCCGTTTCTAAATGGAAATTCAGAAGAGTGTTCTCATCCATGAAACACAGTCTGTTTTATCGCAAGAAGCATTCTTCCTCTTTCCAGCATCTGTAATACAGCTAGAAACATGCGCATGGCAAGAAAAAATGAACTGTGTTTCCTACTCATAAGGACCATATCTAGTTCAACTCTGCTTATGAAACTGATACAAACCACAGCATGTCTTACATAGATGCTCTTTAGTTAATAGTGAAAAACGTATTAGTTTCCAAAACTGTGTCAATTCATTTGAGCCGAAAAATAACTGGGTTTACCGGAAATGAACTCTTGCTTGTAGGAAGACACAGATCCTTTTGTTAAATTCAGTTTCTGAAGGGAAATTCAGAGCAGTGTTCTCATCCATGAAACACATCTGTTTTATCGGAAGATGCATGCTCTTCTTTTCAGCGTCTGCAATACAACAAGGAACATGAGCATGCCAGGATGAAAAGAACTGTGTTTCCTAGTCTTAAGGACCATATCTAGTTCAACACTGCTTATGAAACTGATACAAACCACATCATCTCTTCCATAGATGCTCTTTAGTTAATAGTGAAAATCGTGTTGGTTTCGTGAACTGTGTAAATTCATTTGGCATGGAAAATTCACTGTGTTTACCAGAAATGAACTCTTGCTTGTAGGATGACATAGAGCATGGTGTTTAACTCAGATTCTGAAAGGAAATTCAGAAGTGTGTTTTCATCCATGAAACACAGTCGGTTTAAACGCAAGAAGCATGCTCGTCTTTCCAGCGTCTGCAATACAGCAAGAAACATGAGCATGGCCAAAAAAAAGAACTGTGTTTCCTATTCATACGGACCATATCTAGTTCAACTCTGCTTATGAAACTGATACAAACCACAGCATCTCTTATATAGATGCACTTTAGTTAAAAGTGAAAAACGTGTTGCGTTTCTGAACTGTGTAAATTCATTGGAGCCGAAAATTCACTGCCTTTACCAGAAATGTACTCTTGCTTGTGGGAAAACACAGATCATTTAGTTAACTCAATTCCTGAAGGGAAATTCAGAAGAGTGATCTCCTCCATGAAACACAGTCTGTTTAAACGCTAGCAGCATGCTCTTCTTTCCAGCATCTGCAATACAGCTAGAAACATGAGCATGGCAAGAAAAAAAGAACTGTGTTTCCTACTCATACGGACCATATTTAGTGCAACTCTGCTTATGGAACTGATACAAACCCCAGCATCTCTTACATAGATGCTCTTTAGTTAATAGTGAAAATCGTATTGGTTTTGTGAACTTTGTAAATTCATTTGAGCCGAAAAATAACTGGGTTTACCGGAAATGAACTCTTGCTTGTAGGAAGACACAGATCCTTTGGTTAAACTCAGTTTCTGAAGGGAAATTCACAGCAGTGTTCTCATCCATGAAACACACTCCGTTTTATTGGAAGAAGCATGCTCTTCTTTTCAGCGTCTGCAATACAGCAAGGAACATGAGCATGCCAGGAAGAAAAGAACTGGGTTTCCTACTCATACGGAATATATCTAGTTCAACACGGCTTAGGAAACAGATACAATACACAGCATGTCTTACACAGATGCTCTTTAGTTAATAGTGAAAATCATGTTGGTTTTGTGAACTGTGTAAATTCATTTGGCGCCGAAAATTCACTGTGTATACCAGAAATGAACTCTTGCTTGTAGGACGACATAGAGCATGGAGTTTAACTCTAATTCTAAAAAGAAGTTCAGAAGAGTGTTCTCATCCATGAAACACAGTCTGTTTTAACGCTAGAACCATGCTCTTCTTTCCAGCATCTGCAATACAGCTAGAAACATGAGCATGGCAAGAAAAAAGAACTGCGTTTCCTTTTCATAGGGACCATTTCTAGTTCACCTCTGCTTATGAAACTGATACAAACCACAGCATCTCTTACATTGATGCTCTTTAGTTAATAGTTAAAATCGTATTGGTTCCCAAAACTGTGTAAATTCATTTGAGCCCAAAAATAACTGGGTTTACCGGAAATGAACTCTTGCTTGTAGGAAGACACAGATCCTTTGGTTAAACTCAGGTTCTGAAGGGAAATTCAGAGCAGTGTTCACATCCATGAAACACATCTGTTTTACTGGAAGAAGCATGCTCTTCTTTTCAGCGTCTGCAATACAGCAAGGAAAATGAGCATGCCCAGAAAAATAGAACTGTGTTTCCTACTCATACGGACCATATCTAGTTCAACTCTGGTTATGAAACTGATACAAACCACAGCATCTCTTACATAGATGCTCTTTAGTTAATAGTGAAAATCGTGTTGGTTTCGTGAATTGTGTAAATTCATTTGGCGAGGAAAATTCACTGCGTTTACCAGAAATGAACTCTTGCTTGTAGGACGACATGGAGCATGGAGTTAACTCCGTTTCTAAATGGAAATTCAGAAGAGTGTTCTCATCCATGAAACACAGTCTGTTTTAACGCAAGAAGCATGCTCCTCTTTCCAGCATCTACAATACAGCAAGAAACATGAGCATGGCCAGAAAAAAAGAACTGTGTTTCCTACTCATACGGACCATATCTAGTTCAACTCTGCTTATGAAACTGATAAAACCACAGCATCTCTTACATAGATGCACTTTAGTTAATAGTGAAAAACGTGTTGTGTTTGTGAACTGTGTAAATTCATTTGAGCCGAAAATTCACTGCATTTACCAGAAATGAACTCTTGCTTGTAGGAAAACACTGATCATTTGGTTTAACTCAATTCCTGAGGGAAATTCAGAAGAGTGTTCTCATCCATGAAACACAGTCTGTTTTAACGCTAGAAGCATGCTCTTCTTTCCAGCATCTGCAATACAACAAGGAACATGAGCATGCCAGGATGAAAACAACTGTGTTTCCTACTCATACGGACCATATCTAGTTCAACACTGCTTATGAAACTGATACAAACCACATCATCTCTTCCATAGATGCTCTTTAGTTAATAGTGAAAATCATGTTGGTTTCGTGAACTGTGTAATTTCCTTTGGCGCAAAAAATTCACTGCGTTTACCAGAAATGAACTCTTGCTTGTAGGACGACATGGAGCATGGAGTTAACTCCGTTTCTAAATGGAAATTCAGAAGAGTGTTCTCATCCATGAAACACAGTCTGTTTTAACTCAAGAAGCATGCTTCCTCTTTCCAGCATCTGTAATACAGCTAGAAACATGAGCATGGCAAGAAAAAAGGAACTGTGTTTCCTACTCATATCTAGTTCAACTCTGCTTATGAAACTGATACAAACCACAGCATCTCTTACATAGATGCTCTTTAGTTAATAGTGAAAATCTTATTGGTTTCCAAAACTGTGTAAATTCATTTGAGCCGAAAAATAACTGGGTTTACCGGAAATGAACTCTTGCTTGTAGGAAGACACAGATCCTTTGGTTAAACTCAGTTTCTGAATGAAAATTCAGAGCAGTGTTCTCATCCATGAAACACATCTGTTTTATTCGAAGAAGTATGCTCTTCTTTACAACGTCTGCAATACAGCAAGAAACATGAGCATGGCCAGAAAAAAAGAACTGTGTTTCCTACTCATACGGACCATATGTAGTTCAACTCTGCTTATGAAACTGATACAAACCAAATCATCTCTTACATAGATGCACTTTAGTTAATAGTGAAAACCGTATTGGTTTCGTTAACTGTGTAAATTCATTTGAGCCAAAAAAATAACAGGGTTTACCGGAAATGAACTCTTGCTTGTAGGAAGACACAGAGCATGGAGTGTAACTCCGATTCTAAAGGGAAATTCAATAAAGGTTCTCAGAAATGAAACACAGTCTGTTTTAACGCAAGAAGCATACTCTTTTTCCAGCATCTACAATACAGCAAGAAACATGAGCATGGCCAGAAAAAAAGAACTGTGTTTCCTACTCATACTGACCATATCTAGTTCAACTCTTCTTATGAAACTGATACATACCACATCATCTCTTACATAGATGCTGTTTAGTTAATAGTGAAAATCATATTGGTTTCCAAAACTGTGTCAATTCATTTGAGCCGAAAAATAACTGGGTTTACCGGAAATGAACTGTTGCTTGTAGGGAGACACAGATCCTTTGGTTAAACTCAGTTTCTGAAGGGAAATTCAGAGCAGTGTTCTCATCCATGAAACACTTCTGTTTTATTGGAAGAAGCATGCTCATATTTTCAGCGTCTGAAATACAGCAAGTAACATGAGCATGCCAGGATGAAAAGAACTATGTTTCCTACTCATATGGACCATATCTAGTTCAACACTGCTTTTGAAACTGATACAAACCACATCATCTCTTCCATAGATGCTCTTTAGTTAATAGTGAAAATCGTGTTGGTTTCGTGAACTGTGTAAATTCATTTGGCATGGAAAATTCACTGCGTTTACCAGAAATGAACTCTTGCTTGTAGGATGACATAGAGCATGGTGTTTAACTCAGATTCTGAAAGGAAATTCAGAAGTGTGTTTTCATCCATGAAACACAGTCGGTTTAAACGCAAGAAGCATGCTCGTCTTTCCAGCGTCTGCAATACAGCAAGAAACATGAGCATGGCCAGAAAAAAGAACTGTGTTTCCTATTCATACGGACCATATCTAGTTCAACTCTGCTTATGAAACTGATACAAACCACAGCATCTCTTACATAGATGCACTTTAGTTAAAAGTGAAAAACGTGTTGCGTTTCTGAACTGTGTAAATTCATTGGAGCCGAAAATTCACTGCCTTTACCAGAAATGTACTCTTGCTTGTGGGAAAACACAGATCATTTAGTTAACTCAATTCCTGAAGGGAAATTCAGAAGAGTGATCTCATCCATGAAACACAGTCTGTTTAAACGCTAGCAGCATGCTCTTCTTTCCAGCATCTGCAATACAGCTAGAAACATGAGCATGGCAAGAAAAAAAGAACTGTGTTTCCTACTCATACGGACCATATTTAGTGCAACTCTGCTTATGGAACTGATACAAACCACAGCATCTCTTACATAGATGCTCTTTAGTTAATAGTGAAAATCGTATTGGTTTCGTGAACTTTGTAAATTCATTTGAGCCGAAAAATAACTGGGTTTACCGGAAATGAACTCTTGCTTGTAGGAAGACACAGATCCTTTGGTTAAACTCAGTTTCTGAAGGGAAATTCACAGCAGTGTTCTCATCTATGAAACACACTCCGTTTTATTGGAAGAAGCATGCTCTTCTTTCCATCATCTGCAATACAACAAGGAACATGAGCATGCCAGGATGAAAACAACTGTGTTTCCTACTCATACGGACCATATCTAGTTCAACACTGCTTATGAAACTGATACAAACCACATAATCTCTTCCATAGATGCTCTTTAGTTAATAGTGAAAATCATGTTGGTTTCGTGAACTGTGTAATTTCCTTTGGTGCAAAAAATTCACTGCGTTTACCAGAAATGAACTCTTGCTTGTAGGACGACATGGAGCATGGAGTTAACTCCGTTTCTAAATAGAAATTCAGAAGAGTGTTCTCATCCATGAAACACAGTCTGTTTTAACGCAAGAAGCATGCTTCCTCTTTCCAGCATCTGTAATACAGCTAGAAACATGAGCATGGCAAGAAAAAAGGAACTGTGTTTCCTACTCACACGGACCATATCTAGTTCAACTCTTCTTATGAAACTGATACAAACCACAGCATCTCTTACATAGATGCTCTTTAGTTAATAGTGAAAATCTTATTGGTTTCCAAAACTGTGTAAATTCATTTGAGCCGAAAAATAACTGGGTTTACCGGAAATGAACTCTTGCTTGTAGGAAGACACAGATCCTTTGGTTAAACTCAGTTTCTGAAGGGAAATTCAGAGCAGTGTTCTCATCCATGAAACATATCTGTTTTATTCGAAGAAGTATGCTCTTCTTTACAACATCTGCAATACAGCAAGAAACATGAGCATGGCCAGAAAAAAAGAACTGTGTTTCCTACTCATACGGACCATATGTAGTTCAACTCTGCTTATGAAACTGATACAAACCAAATCATCTCTTACATAGATGCACTTTAGTTAATAGTGAAAACCGTATTGGTTTCGTTAACTGTGTAAATTCATTTGAGCCAAAAAAATAACAGGGTTTACCGGAAATGAACTCTTGCTTGTAGGAAGACACAGAGCGTGGAGTGTAACTCCGATTCTAAAGGGAAATTCAATAAAGGGTTCTCAGAAATGAAACACAGTCTGTTTTAACGCAAGAAGCATACTCTTTTTCCAGCATCTACAATACAGCAAGAAACATGAGCATGGCCAGAAAAAAAGAACTGTGTTTCCTACTCATACTGACCATATCTAGTTCAACTCTGCTTATGAAACTGATACAAAATACAGCATCTCTTACATAGATGCTGTTTCGTTAATAGTGAAAATCGTATTGGTTTCCAAAACTGTGTCAATTCATTTGAGCCGAAAAATAACTGGGTTTACCGGAAATGAACTGTTGCTTGTAGGGAGACACAGATCCTTTGGTTAAACTCAGTTTCTGAAGGGAAATTCAGAGCAGTGTTCTCATCCATGAAACACTTCTGTTTTATTGGAAGAAGCATGCTCATATTTTCAGCGTCTGAAATACAGCAAGTAACATGAGCATGCCAGGATGAAAAGAACTATGTTTCCTACTCATATGGACCATATCTAGTTCAACACTGCTTTTGAAACTGATACAAACCACATCATCTCTTCCATAGATGCTCTTTAGTTAATAGTGAAAATCGTGTTGGTTTCGTGAACTGTGTAAATTCATTTGGCATGGAAAATTCACTGCGTTTACCAGAAATGAACTCTTGCTTGTAGGATGACATAGAGCATGGTGTTTAACTCAGATTCTGAAAGGAAATTCAGAAGTGTGTTTTCATCCATGAAACACAGTCGGTTTAAACGCAAGAAGCATGCTCGTCTTTCCAGCGTCTGCAATACAGCAAGAAACATGAGCATGGCCAGAAAAAAGAACTGTGTTTCCTATTCATACGGACCATATCTAGTTCAACTCTGCTTATGAAACTGATACAAACCACAGCATCTCTTACATAGATGCACTTTAGTTAAAAGTGAAAAACGTGTTGCGTTTCTGAACTGTGTAAATTCATTGGAGCCGAAAATTCACTGCCTTTACCAGAAATGTACTCTTGCTTGTGGGAAAACACAGATCATTTAGTTAACTCAATTCCTGAAGGGAAATTCAGAAGAGTGATCTCATCCATGAAACACAGTCTGTTTAAACGCTAGCAGCATGCTCTTCTTTCCAGCATCTGCAATACAGCTAGAAACATGAGCATGGCAAGAAAAAAAGAACTGTGTTTCCTACTCATACGGACCATATTTAGTGCAACTCTGCTTATGGAACTGATACAAACCACAGCATCTCTTACATAGATGCTCTTTAGTTAATAGTGAAAATCGTATTGGTTTCGTGAACTTTGTAAATTCATTTGAGCCGAAAAATAACTGGGTTTACCGGAAATGAACTCTTGCTTGTAGGAAGACACAGATCCTTTGGTTAAACTCAGTTTCTGAAGGGAAATTCACAGCAGTGTTCTCATCCATGAAACACACTCCGTTTTATTGGAAGAAGCATGCTCTTCTTTCCATCATCTGCAATACAACAAGGAACATGAGCATGCCAGGATGAAAACAACTGTGTTTCCTACTCATACGGACCATATCTAGTTCAACACTGCTTATGAAACTGATACAAACCACATCATCTCTTCCATAGATGCTCTTTAGTTAATAGTGAAAATCATGTTGGTTTCGTGAACTGTGTAATTTCCTTTGGTGCAAAAAATTCACTGCGTTTACCAGAAATGAACTCTTGCTTGTAGGACGACATGGAGCATGGAGTTAACTCCGTTTCTAAATGGAAATTCAGAAGAGTGTTCTCATCCATGAAACACAGTCTGTTTTAACGCAAGAAGCATGCTTCCTCCTTCCAGCATCTGTAATACAGCTAGAAACATGAGCATGGCAAGAAAAAAGGAACTGTGTTTCCTACTCACACGGACCATATCTAGTTCAACTCTTCTTATGAAACTGATACAAACCACAGCATCTCTTACATAGATGCTCTTTAGTTAATAGTGAAAATCTTATTGGTTTCCAAAACTGTGTAAATTCATTTGAGCCGAAAAATAACTGGGTTTACCGGAAATGAACTCTTGCTTGTAGGAAGACACAGATCCTTTGGTTAAACTCAGTTTCTGAAGGGAAATTCAGAGCAGTGTTCTCATCCATGAAACACATCTGTTTTATTCGAAGAAGTATGCTCTTCTTTACAACATCTGCAATACAGCAAGAAACATGAGCATGGCCAGAAAAAAAGAACTGTGTTTCCTACTCATACGGACCATATGTAGTTCAACTCTGCTTATGAAACTGATACAAACCAAATCATCTCTTACATAGATGCACTTTAGTTAATAGTGAAAACCGTATTGGTTTCGTTAACTGTGTAAATTCATTTGAGCCAAAAAAATAACAGGGTTTACCGGAAATGAACTCTTGCTTGTAGGAAGACTCAGAGCGTGGAGTGTAACTCCGATTCTAAAGGGAAATTCAATAAAGGGTTCTCAGAAATGAAACACAGTCTGTTTTAACGCAAGAAGCATACTCTTTTTCCAGCATCTACAATACAGCAAGAAACATGAGCATGGCCAGAAAAAAAGAACTGTGTTTCCTACTCATACTGACCACATCTAGTTCAACTCTGCTTATGAAACTGATACAAAATACAGCATCTCTTACATAGATGCTGTTTAGTTAATAGTGAAAATCGTATTGGTTTCCAAAACTGTGTCAATTCATTTGAGCCGAAAAATAACTGGGTTTACCGGAAATGAACTGTTGCTTGTAGGGAGACACAGATCCTTTGGTTAAACTCAGTTTCTGAAGGGAAATTCAGAGCAGTGTTCTCATCCATGAAACACTTCTGTTTTATTGGAAGAAGCATGCTCATATTTTCAGCGTCTGAAATACAGCAAGTAACATGAGCATGCCAGGATGAAAAGAACTATGTTTCCTACTCATATGGACCATATCTAGTTCAACACTGCTTTTGAAACTGATACAAACCACATCATCTCTTCCATAGATGCTCTTTAGTTAATAGTGAAAATCGTGTTGGTTTCGTGAACTGTGTAAATTCATTTGGCATGGAAAATTCACTGCGTTTACCAGAAATGAACTCTTGCTTGTAGGATGACATAGAGCATGGTGTTTAACTCAGATTCTGAAAGGAAATTCAGAAGTGTGTTTTCATCCATGAAACACAGTCGGTTTAAACGCAAGAAGCATGCTCGTCTTTCCAGCGTCTGCAATACAGCAAGAAACATGAGCATGGCCAGAAAAAAGAACTGTGTTTCCTATTCATACGGACCATATCTAGTTCAACTCTGCTTATGAAACTGATACAAACCACAGCATCTCTTACATAGATGCACTTTAGTTAAAAGTGAAAAACGTGTTGCGTTTCTGAACTGTGTAAATTCATTGGAGCCGAAAATTCACTGCCTTTACCAGAAATGTACTCTTGCTTGTGGGAAAACACAGATCATTTAGTTAACTCAATTCCTGAAGGGAAATTCAGAAGAGTGATCTCATCCATGAAACACAGTCTGTTTAAACGCTAGCAGCATGCTCTTCTTTCCAGCATCTGCAATACAGCTAGAAACATGAGCATGGCAAGAAAAAAAGAACTGTGTTTCCTACTCATACGGACCATATTTAGTGCAACTCTGCTTATGGAACTGATACAAACCACAGCATCTCTTACATAGATGCTCTTTAGTTAATAGTGAAAATCGTATTGGTTTCGTGAACTTTGTAAATTCATTTGAGCCGAAAAATAACTGGGTTTACCGGAAATGAACTCTTGCTTGTAGGAAGACACAGATCCTTTGGTTAAACTCAGTTTCTGAAGGGAAATTCACAGCAGTGTTCTCATCTATGAAACACACTCCGTTTTATTGGAAGAAGCATGCTCTTCTTTCCATCATCTGCAATACAACAAGGAACATGAGCATGCCAGGATGAAAACAACTGTGTTTCCTACTCATACGGACCATATCTAGTTCAACACTGCTTATGAAACTGATACAAACCACATAATCTCTTCCATAGATGCTCTTTAGTTAATAGTGAAAATCATGTTGGTTTCGTGAACTGTGTAATTTCCTTTGGTGCAAAAAATTCACTGCGTTTACCAGAAATGAACTCTTGCTTGTAGGACGACATGGAGCATGGAGTTAACTCCGTTTCTAAATAGAAATTCAGAAGAGTGTTCTCATCCATGAAACACAGTCTGTTTTAACGCAAGAAGCATGCTTCCTCTTTCCAGCATCTGTAATACAGCTAGAAACATGAGCATGGCAAGAAAAAAGGAACTGTGTTTCCTACTCACACGGACCATATCTAGTTCAACTCTTCTTATGAAACTGATACAAACCACAGCATCTCTTACATAGATGCTCTTTAGTTAATAGTGAAAATCTTATTGGTTTCCAAAACTGTGTAAATTCATTTGAGCCGAAAAATAACTGGGTTTACCGGAAATGAACTCTTGCTTGTAGGAAGACACAGATCCTTTGGTTAAACTCAGTTTCTGAAGGGAAATTCAGAGCAGTGTTCTCATCCATGAAACATATCTGTTTTATTCGAAGAAGTATGCTCTTCTTTACAACATCTGCAATACAGCAAGAAACATGAGCATGGCCAGAAAAAAAGAACTGTGTTTCCTACTCATACGGACCATATGTAGTTCAACTCTGCTTATGAAACTGATACAAACCAAATCATCTCTTACATAGATGCACTTTAGTTAATAGTGAAAACCGTATTGGTTTCGTTAACTGTGTAAATTCATTTGAGCCAAAAAAATAACAGGGTTTACCGGAAATGAACTCTTGCTTGTAGGAAGACACAGAGCGTGGAGTGTAACTCCGATTCTAAAGGGAAATTCAATAAAGGGTTCTCAGAAATGAAACACAGTCTGTTTTAACGCAAGAAGCATACTCTTTTTCCAGCATCTACAATACAGCAAGAAACATGAGCATGGCCAGAAAAAAAGAACTGTGTTTCCTACTCATACTGACCATATCTAGTTCAACTCTGCTTATGAAACTGATACAAAATACAGCATCTCTTACATAGATGCTGTTTAGTTAATAGTGAAAATCGTATTGGTTTCCAAAACTGTGTCAATTCATTTGAGCCGAAAAATAACTGGGTTTACCGGAAATGAACTGTTGCTTGTAGGGAGACACAGATCCTTTGGTTAAACTCAGTTTCTGAAGGGAAATTCAGAGCAGTGTTCTCATCCATGAAACACTTCTGTTTTATTGGAAGAAGCATGCTCATATTTTCAGCGTCTGAAATACAGCAAGTAACATGAGCATGCCAGGATGAAAAGAACTATGTTTCCTACTCATATGGACCATATCTAGTTCAACACTGCTTTTGAAACTGATACAAACCACATCATCTCTTCCATAGATGCTCTTTAGTTAATAGTGAAAATCGTGTTGGTTTCGTGAACTGTGTAAATTCATTTGGCATGGAAAATTCACTGCGTTTACCAGAAATGAACTCTTGCTTGTAGGATGACATAGAGCATGGTGTTTAACTCAGATTCTGAAAGGAAATTCAGAAGTGTGTTTTCATCCATGAAACACAGTCGGTTTAAACGCAAGAAGCATGCTCGTCTTTCCAGCGTCTGCAATACAGCAAGAAACATGAGCATGGCCAGAAAAAAGAACTGTGTTTCCTATTCATACGGACCATATCTAGTTCAACTCTGCTTATGAAACTGATACAAACCACAGCATCTCTTACATAGATGCACTTTAGTTAAAAGTGAAAAACGTGTTGCGTTTCTGAACTGTGTAAATTCATTGGAGCCGAAAATTCACTGCCTTTACCAGAAATGTACTCTTGCTTGTGGGAAAACACAGATCATTTAGTTAACTCAATTCCTGAAGGGAAATTCAGAAGAGTGATCTCATCCATGAAACACAGTCTGTTTAAACGCTAGCAGCATGCTCTTCTTTCCAGCATCTGCAATACAGCTAGAAACATGAGCATGGCAAGAAAAAAAGAACTGTGTTTCCTACTCATACGGACCATATTTAGTGCAACTCTGCTTATGGAACTGATACAAACCACAGCATCTCTTACATAGATGCTCTTTAGTTAATAGTGAAAATCGTATTGGTTTCGTGAACTTTGTAAATTCATTTGAGCCGAAAAATAACTGGGTTTACCGGAAATGAACTCTTGCTTGTAGGAAGACACAGATCCTTTGGTTAAACTCAGTTTCTGAAGGGAAATTCACAGCAGTGTTCTCATCTATGAAACACACTCCGTTTTATTGGAAGAAGCATGCTCTTCTTTCCATCATCTGCAATACAACAAGGAACATGAGCATGCCAGGATGAAAACAACTGTGTTTCCTACTCATACGGACCATATCTAGTTCAACACTGCTTATGAAACTGATACAAACCACATAATCTCTTCCATAGATGCTCTTTAGTTAATAGTGAAAATCATGTTGGTTTCGTGAACTGTGTAATTTCCTTTGGTGCAAAAAATTCACTGCGTTTACCAGAAATGAACTCTTGCTTGTAGGACGACATGGAGCATGGAGTTAACTCCGTTTCTAAATAGAAATTCAGAAGAGTGTTCTCATCCATGAAACACAGTCTGTTTTAACGCAAGAAGCATGCTTCCTCTTTCCAGCATCTGTAATACAGCTAGAAACATGAGCATGGCAAGAAAAAAGGAACTGTGTTTCCTACTCACACGGACCATATCTAGTTCAACTCTTCTTATGAAACTGATACAAACCACAGCATCTCTTACATAGATGCTCTTTAGTTAATAGTGAAAATCTTATTGGTTTCCAAAACTGTGTAAATTCATTTGAGCCGAAAAATAACTGGGTTTACCGGAAATGAACTCTTGCTTGTAGGAAGACACAGATCCTTTGGTTAAACTCAGTTTCTGAAGGGAAATTCAGAGCAGTGTTCTCATCCATGAAACATATCTGTTTTATTCGAAGAAGTATGCTCTTCTTTACAACATCTGCAATACAGCAAGAAACATGAGCATGGCCAGAAAAAAAGAACTGTGTTTCCTACTCATACGGACCATATGTAGTTCAACTCTGCTTATGAAACTGATACAAACCAAATCATCTCTTACATAGATGCACTTTAGTTAATAGTGAAAACCGTATTGGTTTCGTTAACTGTGTAAATTCATTTGAGCCAAAAAAATAACAGGGTTTACCGGAAATGAACTCTTGCTTGTAGGAAGACACAGAGCGTGGAGTGTAACTCCGATTCTAAAGGGAAATTCAATAAAGGGTTCTCAGAAATGAAACACAGTCTGTTTTAACGCAAGAAGCATACTCTTTTTCCAGCATCTACAATACAGCAAGAAACATGAGCATGGCCAGAAAAAAAGAACTGTGTTTCCTACTCATACTGACCATATCTAGTTCAACTCTGCTTATGAAACTGATACAAAATACAGCATCTCTTACATAGATGCTGTTTAGTTAATAGTGAAAATCGTATTGGTTTCCAAAACTGTGTCAATTCATTTGAGCCGAAAAATAACTGGGTTTACCGGAAATGATCTGTTGCTTGTAGGGAGACACAGATCCTTTGGTTAAACTCAGTTTCTGAAGGGAAATTCAGAGCAGTGTTCTCATCCATGAAACACATCTGTTTTATTGGAAGAAGCATGCTCATATTTTCAGCGTCTGAAATACAGCAAGTAACATGAGCATGCCAGGATGAAAAGAACTATGTTTCCTACTCATATGGACCATATCTAGTTCAACACTGCTTATGAAACTGATACAAACCACATCATCTCTTCCATAGATGCTCTTTAGTTAATAGTGAAAATCGTGTTGGTTTCGTGAACTGTGTAAATTCATTTGGCGTGGAAAATTCCCTGCGTTTACCAGAAATGAACTCTTGCTTGTAGGATGACATAGAGCATGGTATTTAACTCAGATTCTGAAAGGAAATTCAGAAGTGTGTTTTCATCCATGAAACACAGTCGGTTTAAACGCAAGAAGCATGCTCGTCTTTCCAGCGTCTGCAATACAGCAAGAAACATGAGCATGGCCAGAAAAAAGAACTGTGTTTCCTATTCATACGGACCATATCTAGTTCAACTCTGCTTATGAAACTGATACAAACCACAGCATCTCTTACATAGATGCACTTTAGTTAAAAGTGAAAAACGTGTTGCGTTTCTGAACTGTGTAAATTCATTGGAGCCGAAAATTCACTGCCTTTACCAGAAATGTACTCTTGCTTGTGGGAAAACACAGATCATTTAGTTAACTCAATTCCTGAAGGGAAATTCAGAAGAGTGATCTCATCCATGAAACACAGTCTGTTTAAACGCTAGCAGCATGCTCTTCTTTCCAGCATCTGCAATACAGCTAGAAACATGAGCATGGCAAGAAAAAAAGAACTGTGTTTCCTACTCATACGGACCATATTTAGTGCAACTCTGCTTATGGAACTGATACAAACCACAGCATCTCTTACATAGATGCTCTTTAGTTAATAGTGAAAATCGTATTGGTTTCGTGAACTTTGTAAATTCATTTGAGCCGAAAAATAACTGGGTTTACCGGAAATGAACTCTTGCTTGTAGGAAGACACAGATCCTTTGGTTAAACTCAGTTTCTGAAGGGAAATTCACAGCAGTGTTCTCATCCATGAAACACACTCCGTTTTATTGGAAGAAGCATGCTCTTCTTTCCATCATCTGCAATACAACAAGGAACATGAGCATGCCAGGATGAAAACAACTGTGTTTCCTACTCATACGGACCATATCTAGTTCAACACTGCTTATGAAACTGATACAAACCACATCATCTCTTCCATAGATGCTCTTTAGTTAATAGTGAAAATCATGTTGGTTTCGTGAACTGTGTAATTTCCTTTGGTGCAAAAAATTCACTGCGTTTACCAGAAATGAACTCTTGCTTGTAGGACGACATGGAGCATGGAGTTAACTCCGTTTCTAAATGGAAATTCAGAAGAGTGTTCTCATCCATGAAACACAGTCTGTTTTAACGCAAGAAGCATGCTTCCTCCTTCCAGCATCTGTAATACAGCTAGAAACATGAGCATGGCAAGAAAAAAGGAACTGTGTTTCCTACTCACACGGACCATATCTAGTTCAACTCTTCTTATGAAACTGATACAAACCACAGCATCTCTTACATAGATGCTCTTTAGTTAATAGTGAAAATCTTATTGGTTTCCAAAACTGTGTAAATTCATTTGAGCCGAAAAATAACTGGGTTTACCGGAAATGAACTCTTGCTTGTAGGAAGACACAGATCCTTTGGTTAAACTCAGTTTCTGAAGGGAAATTCAGAGCAGTGTTCTCATCCATGAAACATATCTGTTTTATTCGAAGAAGTATGCTCTTCTTTACAACATCTGCAATACAGCAAGAAACATGAGCTTGGCCAGAAAAAAAGAACTGTGTTTCCTACTCATACGGACCATATGTAGTTCAACTCTGCTTATGAAACTGATACAAACCAAATCATCTCTTACATAGATGCACTTTAGTTAATAGTGAAAACCGTATTGGTTTCGTTAACTGTGTAAATTCATTTGAGCCAAAAAAATAACAGGGTTTACCGGAAATGAACTCTTGCTTGTAGGAAGACACAGAGCGTGGAGTGTAACTCCGATTCTAAAGGGAAATTCAATAAAGGGTTCTCAGAAATGAAACACAGTCTGTTTTAACGCAAGAAGCATACTCTTTTTCCAGCATCTACAATACAGCAAGAAACATGAGCATGGCCAGAAAAAAAGAACTGTGTTTCCTACTCATACTGACCATATCTAGTTCAACTCTGCTTATGAAACTGATACAAAATACAGCATCTCTTACATAGATGCTGTTTAGTTAATAGTGAAAATCGTATTGGTTTCCAAAACTGTGTCAATTCATTTGAGCCGAAAAATAACTGGGTTTACCGGAAATGATCTGTTGCTTGTAGGGAGACACAGATCCTTTGGTTAAACTCAGTTTCTGAAGGGAAATTCAGAGCAGTGTTCTCATCCATGAAACACATCTGTTTTATTGGAAGAAGCATGCTCATATTTTCAGCGTCTGAAATACAGCAAGTAACATGAGCATGCCAGGATGAAAAGAACTATGTTTCCTACTCATATGGACCATATCTAGTTCAACACTGCTTATGAAACTGATACAAACCACATCATCTCTTCCATAGATGCTCTTTAGTTAATAGTGAAAATCGTGTTGGTTTCGTGAACTGTGTAAATTCATTTGGCGTGGAAAATTCCCTGCGTTTACCAGAAATGAACTCTTGCTTGTAGGATGACATAGAGCATGGTGTTTAACTCAGATTCTGAAAGGAAATTCAGAAGTGTGTTTTCATCCATGAAACACAGTCGGTTTAAACGCAAGAAGCATGCTCGTCTTTCCAGCGTCTGCAATACAGCAAGAAACATGAGCATGGCCAGAAAAAAGAACTGTGTTTCCTATTCATACGGACCATATCTAGTTCAACTCTGCTTATGAAACTGATACAAACCACAGCATCTCTTACATAGATGCACTTTAGTTAAAAGTGAAAAACGTGTTGCGTTTCTGAACTGTGTAAATTCATTGGAGCCGAAAATTCACTGCCTTTACCAGAAATGTACTCTTGCTTGTGGGAAAACACAGATCATTTAGTTAACTCAATTCCTGAAGGGAAATTCAGAAGAGTGATCTCATCCATGAAACACAGTCTGTTTAAACGCTAGCAGCATGCTCTTCTTTCCAGCATCTGCAATACAGCTAGAAACATGAGCATGGCAAGAAAAAAAGAACTGTGTTTCCTACTCATACGGACCATATTTAGTGCAACTCTGCTTATGGAACTGATACAAACCACAGCATCTCTTACATAGATGCTCTTTAGTTAATAGTGAAAATCGTATTGGTTTCGTGAACTTTGTAAATTCATTTGAGCCGAAAAATAACTGGGTTTACCGGAAATGAACTCTTGCTTGTAGGAAGACACAGATCCTTTGGTTAAACTCAGTTTCTGAAGGGAAATTCACAGCAGTGTTCTCATCCATGAAACACACTCCGTTTTATTGGAAGAAGCATGCTCTTCTTTCCATCATCTGCAATACAACAAGGAACATGAGCATGCCAGGATGAAAACAACTGTGTTTCCTACTCATACGGACCATATCTAGTTCAACACTGCTTATGAAACTGATACAAACCACATCATCTCTTCCATAGATGCTCTTTAGTTAATAGTGAAAATCATGTTGGTTTCGTGAACTGTGTAATTTCCTTTGGTGCAAAAAATTCACTGCGTTTACCAGAAATGAACTCTTGCTTGTAGGACGACATGGAGCATGGAGTTAACTCCGTTTCTAAATGGAAATTCAGAAGAGTGTTCTCATCCATGAAACACAGTCTGTTTTAACGCAAGAAGCATGCTTCCTCCTTCCAGCATCTGTAATACAGCTAGAAACATGAGCATGGCAAGAAAAAAGGAACTGTGTTTCCTACTCACACGGACCATATCTAGTTCAACTCTTCTTATGAAACTGATACAAACCACAGCATCTCTTACATAGATGCTCTTTAGTTAATAGTGAAAATCTTATTGGTTTCCAAAACTGTGTAAATTCATTTGAGCCGAAAAATAACTGGGTTTACCGGAAATGAACTCTTGCTTGTAGGAAGACACAGATCCTTTGGTTAAACTCAGTTTCTGAAGGGAAATTCAGAGCAGTGTTCTCATCCATGAAACACATCTGTTTTATTCGAAGAAGTATGCTCTTCTTTACAACATCTGCAATACAGCAAGAAACATGAGCATGGCCAGAAAAAAAGAACTGTGTTTCCTACTCATACGGACCATATGTAGTTCAACTCTGCTTATGAAACTGATACAAACCAAATCATCTCTTACATAGATGCACTTTAGTTAATAGTGAAAACCGTATTGGTTTCGTTAACTGTGTAAATTCATTTGAGCCAAAAAAATAACAGGGTTTACCGGAAATGAACTCTTGCTTGTAGGAAGACTCAGAGCGTGGAGTGTAACTCCGATTCTAAAGGGAAATTCAATAAAGGGTTCTCAGAAATGAAACACAGTCTGTTTTAACGCAAGAAGCATACTCTTTTTCCAGCATCTACAATACAGCAAGAAACATGAGCATGGCCAGAAAAAAAGAACTGTGTTTCCTACTCATACTGACCATATCTAGTTCAACTCTGCTTATGAAACTGATACAAAATACAGCATCTCTTACATAGATGCTGTTTAGTTAATAGTGAAAATCGTATTGGTTTCCAAAACTGTGTCAATTCATTTGAGCCGAAAAATAACTGGGTTTACCGGAAATGAACTGTTGCTTGTAGGGAGACACAGATCCTTTGGTTAAACTCAGTTTCTGAAGGGAAATTCAGAGCAGTGTTCTCATCCATGAAACACTTCTGTTTTATTGGAAGAAGCATGCTCATATTTTCAGCGTCTGAAATACAGCAAGTAACATGAGCATGCCAGGATGAAAAGAACTATGTTTCCTACTCATATGGACCATATCTAGTTCAACACTGCTTTTGAAACTGATACAAACCACATCATCTCTTCCATAGATGCTCTTTAGTTAATAGTGAAAATCGTGTTGGTTTCGTGAACTGTGTAAATTCATTTGGCATGGAAAATTCACTGCGTTTACCAGAAATGAACTCTTGCTTGTAGGATGACATAGAGCATGGTGTTTAACTCAGATTCTGAAAGGAAATTCAGAAGTGTGTTTTCATCCATGAAACACAGTCGGTTTAAACGCAAGAAGCATGCTCGTCTTTCCAGCGTCTGCAATACAGCAAGAAACATGAGCATGGCCAGAAAAAAGAACTGTGTTTCCTATTCATACGGACCATATCTAGTTCAACTCTGCTTATGAAACTGATACAAACCACAGCATCTCTTACATAGATGCACTTTAGTTAAAAGTGAAAAACGTGTTGCGTTTCTGAACTGTGTAAATTCATTGGAGCCGAAAATTCACTGCCTTTACCAGAAATGTACTCTTGCTTGTGGGAAAACACAGATCATTTAGTTAACTCAATTCCTGAAGGGAAATTCAGAAGAGTGATCTCATCCATGAAACACAGTCTGTTTAAACGCTAGCAGCATGCTCTTCTTTCCAGCATCTGCAATACAGCTAGAAACATGAGCATGGCAAGAAAAAAAGAACTGTGTTTCCTACTCATACGGACCATATTTAGTGCAACTCTGCTTATGGAACTGATACAAACCACAGCATCTCTTACATAGATGCTCTTTAGTTAATAGTGAAAATCGTATTGGTTTCGTGAACTTTGTAAATTCATTTGAGCCGAAAAATAACTGGGTTTACCGGAAATGAACTCTTGCTTGTAGGAAGACACAGATCCTTTGGTTAAACTCAGTTTCTGAAGGGAAATTCACAGCAGTGTTCTCATCTATGAAACACACTCCGTTTTATTGGAAGAAGCATGCTCTTCTTTCCATCATCTGCAATACAACAAGGAACATGAGCATGCCAGGATGAAAACAACTGTGTTTCCTACTCATACGGACCATATCTAGTTCAACACTGCTTATGAAACTGATACAAACCACATAATCTCTTCCATAGATGCTCTTTAGTTAATAGTGAAAATCATGTTGGTTTCGTGAACTGTGTAATTTCCTTTGGTGCAAAAAATTCACTGCGTTTACCAGAAATGAACTCTTGCTTGTAGGACGACATGGAGCATGGAGTTAACTCCGTTTCTAAATAGAAATTCAGAAGAGTGTTCTCATCCATGAAACACAGTCTGTTTTAACGCAAGAAGCATGCTTCCTCTTTCCAGCATCTGTAATACAGCTAGAAACATGAGCATGGCAAGAAAAAAGGAACTGTGTTTCCTACTCACACGGACCATATCTAGTTCAACTCTTCTTATGAAACTGATACAAACCACAGCATCTCTTACATAGATGCTCTTTAGTTAATAGTGAAAATCTTATTGGTTTCCAAAACTGTGTAAATTCATTTGAGCCGAAAAATAACTGGGTTTACCGGAAATGAACTCTTGCTTGTAGGAAGACACAGATCCTTTGGTTAAACTCAGTTTCTGAAGGGAAATTCAGAGCAGTGTTCTCATCCATGAAACATATCTGTTTTATTCGAAGAAGTATGCTCTTCTTTACAACATCTGCAATACAGCAAGAAACATGAGCATGGCCAGAAAAAAAGAACTGTGTTTCCTACTCATACGGACCATATGTAGTTCAACTCTGCTTATGAAACTGATACAAACCAAATCATCTCTTACATAGATGCACTTTAGTTAATAGTGAAAACCGTATTGGTTTCGTTAACTGTGTAAATTCATTTGAGCCAAAAAAATAACAGGGTTTACCGGAAATGAACTCTTGCTTGTAGGAAGACACAGAGCGTGGAGTGTAACTCCGATTCTAAAGGGAAATTCAATAAAGGGTTCTCAGAAATGAAACACAGTCTGTTTTAACGCAAGAAGCATACTCTTTTTCCAGCATCTACAATACAGCAAGAAACATGAGCATGGCCAGAAAAAAAGAACTGTGTTTCCTACTCATACTGACCATATCTAGTTCAACTCTGCTTATGAAACTGATACAAAATACAGCATCTCTTACATAGATGCTGTTTAGTTAATAGTGAAAATCGTATTGGTTTCCAAAACTGTGTCAATTCATTTGAGCCGAAAAATAACTGGGTTTACCGGAAATGATCTGTTGCTTGTAGGGAGACACAGATCCTTTGGTTAAACTCAGTTTCTGAAGGGAAATTCAGAGCAGTGTTCTCATCCATGAAACACATCTGTTTTATTGGAAGAAGCATGCTCATATTTTCAGCGTCTGAAATACAGCAAGTAACATGAGCATGCCAGGATGAAAAGAACTATGTTTCCTACTCATATGGACCATATCTAGTTCAACACTGCTTATGAAACTGATACAAACCACATCATCTCTTCCATAGATGCTCTTTAGTTAATAGTGAAAATCGTGTTGGTTTCGTGAACTGTGTAAATTCATTTGGCGTGGAAAATTCCCTGCGTTTACCAGAAATGAACTCTTGCTTGTAGGATGACATAGAGCATGGTGTTTAACTCAGATTCTGAAAGGAAATTCAGAAGTGTGTTTTCATCCATGAAACACAGTCGGTTTAAACGCAAGAAGCATGCTCGTCTTTCCAGCGTCTGCAATACAGCAAGAAACATGAGCATGGCCAGAAAAAAGAACTGTGTTTCCTATTCATACGGACCATATCTAGTTCAACTCTGCTTATGAAACTGATACAAACCACAGCATCTCTTACATAGATGCACTTTAGTTAAAAGTGAAAAACGTGTTGCGTTTCTGAACTGTGTAAATTCATTGGAGCCGAAAATTCACTGCCTTTACCAGAAATGTACTCTTGCTTGTGGGAAAACACAGATCATTTAGTTAACTCAATTCCTGAAGGGAAATTCAGAAGAGTGATCTCATCCATGAAACACAGTCTGTTTAAACGCTAGCAGCATGCTCTTCTTTCCAGCATCTGCAATACAGCTAGAAACATGAGCATGGCAAGAAAAAAAGAACTGTGTTTCCTACTCATACGGACCATATTTAGTGCAACTCTGCTTATGGAACTGATACAAACCACAGCATCTCTTACATAGATGCTCTTTAGTTAATAGTGAAAATCGTATTGGTTTCGTGAACTTTGTAAATTCATTTGAGCCGAAAAATAACTGGGTTTACCGGAAATGAACTCTTGCTTGTAGGAAGACACAGATCCTTTGGTTAAACTCAGTTTCTGAAGGGAAATTCACAGCAGTGTTCTCATCCATGAAACACACTCCGTTTTATTGGAAGAAGCATGCTCTTCTTTCCATCATCTGCAATACAACAAGGAACATGAGCATGCCAGGATGAAAACAACTGTGTTTCCTACTCATACGGACCATATCTAGTTCAACACTGCTTATGAAACTGATACAAACCACATCATCTCTTCCATAGATGCTCTTTAGTTAATAGTGAAAATCATGTTGGTTTCGTGAACTGTGTAATTTCCTTTGGTGCAAAAAATTCACTGCGTTTACCAGAAATGAACTCTTGCTTGTAGGACGACATGGAGCATGGAGTTAACTCCGTTTCTAAATGGAAATTCAGAAGAGTGTTCTCATCCATGAAACACAGTCTGTTTTAACGCAAGAAGCATGCTTCCTCCTTCCAGCATCTGTAATACAGCTAGAAACATGAGCATGGCAAGAAAAAAGGAACTGTGTTTCCTACTCACACGGACCATATCTAGTTCAACTCTTCTTATGAAACTGATACAAACCACAGCATCTCTTACATAGATGCTCTTTAGTTAATAGTGAAAATCTTATTGGTTTCCAAAACTGTGTAAATTCATTTGAGCCGAAAAATAACTGGGTTTACCGGAAATGAACTCTTGCTTGTAGGAAGACACAGATCCTTTGGTTAAACTCAGTTTCTGAAGGGAAATTCAGAGCAGTGTTCTCATCCATGAAACACATCTGTTTTATTCGAAGAAGTATGCTCTTCTTTACAACATCTGCAATACAGCAAGAAACATGAGCATGGCCAGAAAAAAAGAACTGTGTTTCCTACTCATACGGACCATATGTAGTTCAACTCTGCTTATGAAACTGATACAAACCAAATCATCTCTTACATAGATGCACTTTAGTTAATAGTGAAAACCGTATTGGTTTCGTTAACTGTGTAAATTCATTTGAGCCAAAAAAATAACAGGGTTTACCGGAAATGAACTCTTGCTTGTAGGAAGACTCAGAGCGTGGAGTGTAACTCCGATTCTAAAGGGAAATTCAATAAAGGGTTCTCAGAAATGAAACACAGTCTGTTTTAACGCAAGAAGCATACTCTTTTTCCAGCATCTACAATACAGCAAGAAACATGAGCATGGCCAGAAAAAAAGAACTGTGTTTCCTACTCATACTGACCATATCTAGTTCAACTCTGCTTATGAAACTGATACAAAATACAGCATCTCTTACATAGATGCTGTTTAGTTAATAGTGAAAATCGTATTGGTTTCCAAAACTGTGTCAATTCATTTGAGCCGAAAAATAACTGGGTTTACCGGAAATGATCTGTTGCTTGTAGGGAGACACAGATCCTTTGGTTAAACTCAGTTTCTGAAGGGAAATTCAGAGCAGTGTTCTCATCCATGAAACACATCTGTTTTATTGGAAGAAGCATGCTCATATTTTCAGCGTCTGAAATACAGCAAGTAACATGAGCATGCCAGGATGAAAAGAACTATGTTTCCTACTCATATGGACCATATCTAGTTCAACACTGCTTATGAAACTGATACAAACCACATCATCTCTTCCATAGATGCTCTTTAGTTAATAGTGAAAATCGTGTTGGTTTCGTGAACTGTGTAAATTCATTTGGCGTGGAAAATTCCCTGCGTTTACCAGAAATGAACTCTTGCTTGTAGGATGACATAGAGCATGGTGTTTAACTCAGATTCTGAAAGGAAATTCAGAAGTGTGTTTTCATCCATGAAACACAGTCGGTTTAAACGCAAGAAGCATGCTCGTCTTTCCAGCGTCTGCAATACAGCAAGAAACATGAGCATTGCCAGAAAAAAGAACTGTGTTTCCTATTCATACGGACCATATCTAGTTCAACTCTGTTTATGAAACTGATACAAACCACAGCATCTCTTACATAGATGCACTTTAGTTAATAGTGAAAAACGTGTTACGTTTCTGAACTGTGTAAATTCATTGGAGCCGAAAATTCACTGCCTTTACCAGAAATGTACTCTTGCTTGTAGGAAAACACAGATCATTTAGTTAACTCAATTCCTGAAGGGAAATTCAGAAGAGTGATCTCATCCATGAAACACAGTCTGTTTAAACGCTAGCAGCATGCTCTACTTTCCAGCATCTGCAATACAGCTAGAAACATGAGCATGGCAAGAAAAAAAGAACTGTGTTTCCTACTCATACGGACCATATTTAGTGCAACTCTGCTTATGGAACTGATACAAACCACAGCATCTCTTACATTGATGCTCTTTAGTTAATAGTGAAAATCGTATTGGTTTCGTGAACTTTGTAAATTCATTTGAGCCGAAAAATAACTGGGTTTACCGGAAATGAACTCTTGCTTGTAGGAAGACACAGATCCTTTGGTTAAACTCAGTTTCTGAAGGGAAATTCACAGCAGTGTTCTCATCCATGAAACACACTCCGTTTTATTGGAAGAAGCATGCTCTTCTTTTCAGCGTCTGCAATACAGCAAGGAACATGAGCATGCCAGGAAGAAAAGAACTGGGTTTCCTACTCATACGGAATATATCTAGTTCAACACGGCTTAGGAAACAGATACAATACACAGCATCTCTTACACAGATGCTCTTTAGTTAATAGTGAAAATCATGTTGGTTTTGTGAACTGTGTAAATTCATTTGGCGCCGAAAATTCACTGTGTATACCAGAAATGAACTCTTGCTTGTAGGACGACATAGAGCATGGAGTTTAACTCTGATTCTAAAAAGAAGTTCAGAAGAGTGTTCTCATCCATGAAACACAGTCTGTTTTAACGCTAGAAGCATGCTCTTCTTTCCAGCATCTGCAATACAGCTAGAAACATGAGCATGGCAAGAAAAAAGAACTGCGTTTCCTTTTCATAGGGACCATTTCTAGTTCACCTCTGCTTATGAAACTGATACAAACCACAGCATCTCTTACATTGATGCTCTTTAGTTAATAGTTAAAATCGTATTGGTTTCCAAAACTGTGTAAATTCATTTGAGCCCAAAAATAACTGGGTTTACCGGAAATGAACTCTTGCTTGTAGGAAGACACAGATCCTTTGGTTAAACTCAGGTTCTGAAGGGAAATTCAGAGCAGTGTTCTCATCCATGAAACACATCTGTTTTACTGGAAGAAGCATGCTCTTCTTTTCAGCGTCTGCAATACAGCAAGGAAAATGAGCATTCCCAGAAAAATAGAACTGTGTTTCCTACTCATACGGACCATATCTAGTTCAACACTGCTTATGAAACTGATACAAACCACATCATCTCGTCCATAGATCCTCTTAATTTAATAGTGAAAATCGTGTTGGTTTCGTGAACTGTGTAAATGCATTTGGCGTGGAAAATTCACTGCGTTTACCAGAAATGTACTCTTGCTTGTAGGATGACATAGAGCATGGAGTTTAACTCTGATTCTAAAAGGAAATTCAGAAGACTGTTTTCATCCATGAAACACAGTCAGTTTAAACGCAAGAAGCATGGTCTTCTTTCCAGCATCTGCAATACAGCTAGAAACATGAGCATGGCCAGAAAAAAATAACTGTGTTTCCTACTCATAGGAACCATATCTAGTTCAACTCTGCTTATGAAACTGATACAAACCACAGCATCTCTTACATTGATGCTCTTTAGTTAATAGTTAAAATCGTATTGTTTTCTAAAACTGTGTAAATTCATTTGAGCCGAAAAATAACAGGGTTTACCGGAAATGAACTCTTGCCTGTAGGAAGACACAGATACTTTGGTTAAACTCAGTTTCTGAAGGGAAATTCAGAGCAGTGTTCTCATCCATGAAACACATCTGTTTTATTGGAAGAAGCAAGCTCTTCTTTTCAACATGTGCAATACAGCAAGAAACATGAGCATGGCCAGAAAAAAAGAACTGTGTTTCCTACTCATACGGACCATATGTAGTTCAACTCTGCTTATGAAACTGATACAAACCACATCATCTCTTACATAGATGCACTTTAGTTAATAGTGAAAACCGTATTGGTTTCGTAAACTGTGTAAATTCATATGAGCCAAAAAATAACGGGGTTTACCGGAAATGAACTCTTGCTTGTAGGAAGACACAGAGCATGGAGTGTAACTCCGATTCTAAAGGGAAATTCAATAAAGGGTTCTCAGGAATGAAACACAGTCTGTTTTAATGCAAGAAGCATGCTCTTCCTTCCAGCCTCTGCAATACAGCAATGAACATGAGCATGCCCAGAAAAAAAGAACTGTGTTTCCTACTCATACGGACAATATCTAGTTCAACTCTGGTTATGAAACTGATACAAACCAGAGCATCTCTTACATAGATGCTCTTTAGTTAATAGGGAAAATCGTGTTGGTTTCGTGAACTGTGTAATTTCATTTGGCGCTAAAAATTAACTGCGTTTACCAGAAATGAACTCTTGCTTGTAGGACGACATGGAGCATGGAGTTAACTCCGTTTCTAAATGGAAATTCAGAAGAGTGTTCGCATCCATGAAACACAGTCTGTTTTAACGCAAGAAGCATGCTCCTCTTTCCAGCATCTGCAATACAGCAAGAAAAATGAGCATGGCAAGAAAACAAGAACTGTGTTTCCTACTCATACAGACCATATCTAGTTCAAATCTGCTTACGAAACTGATACAAACCACTGCATCTCTTACATAGATGCTCTTTAGTTAATAGTGAAAATCGTATTGGTTTCCAAAACTGTGTAAATTCATTTGAGCCGAAAAATAACTGGGTTTACCGGAAATGAACTCTTGCTTGTAGGAAGACACAGATCCTTTGGTTAAACTCAGTTTCTGAAGGGAAATTCAGAGCAGTGTTCTCATCCATGAAACACATCTGTTTTATTGGAAGAAGCATGCTCTTCTTTTCAACGTCTGCAATACAGCAAGAAACATGAGCATGGCCAGAAAAAAAGAACTGTGTTTCCTACTCATATGGACCATATGTAGTTCAACTCTGCTTACGAAACTGATACAAACCACATCATCTCTTACATAGATGCACTTTAGTTAATAGTGAAAACCATATTGATTTCGTGAACTGTGTAAATTCATTTGAGCCCCAAAATAACTGGGTTAACCAGAAATGAACTCTTGCTTTTAGGAAGACACAGCGCATGGCGTTAAACTCTGATTCTAAAGCGAAATTCAGAAAAGCGTTCTCAGGAATGAAACACAGTCTGTTTTAATTCAAGAAGCATGATCTTCTTTCCATCCCCTGCAATACAGCAAGGAACATGAGCATGCCCAGAAAAAAAGAACTGTGTTTCCTACTCATACGGACCATATCTAGTTCAACTCTGGTTATGAAACTGATACAAACCACAGCATCTCTTACATAGATGCTCTTTAGTTAATAGTGAAAATCGTATTGGTTTCCAAAACTGTGTAATTTCATTTGAGCCGAAAAATAACTGGGTTTACCGGAAATGAACTCTTGCTTGTAGGAAGACACAGATCCTTTGGTTAAACTCAGTTTCTGAAGGGAAATTCAGAGCAGTGTTCTCATCCATGAAACACATCTGTTTTATTGGAAGAAGCATGCTCTTCTTTTCAGCGTCTGCAATACAGCAAGGAACATGAGCATGGCAGGACGAAAAGAACTGTGTTTCCTACTCTTAAGGACCATATCTAGTTCAACACTGATTATGAAACTGATACAAACCACATCATCTCTTCCATAGATGCTCTTAAGTTAATAGTGAAAATCGTGTTGGTTTCGTGAACTGTGTAAATTCATTTGGCGTGGAAAATTCACTGTGTTTACCAGAAATGAACTCTTGCTTGTAGGATGACATAGAGCATGGAGTTTAACTCTGATTCTAAAAGGAAATTCAGAATAGTGTTTTCATCCATGAAACATAGTCGGTTTAAACGGAAGAAGCATGCTCTTCTTTCTAGCGTCTGCAATACAGCAAGAAACATGAGCATGGCCAGAAAAAAGAACTGGGTTTCCTACTCATACGGACAATATCTAGTTCAACTCTGCTTATGAAACTGATACAAACCACATCATCTCTTACATAGATGCACTTTAGTTAATAGTGAAAACCGTATTGGTTTCGTGAACTGTGTAAATTCATTTCAGCCAAAAAATAACGGGGTTTACCGGAAATGAACTCTTGCTTGTATGAAGACACAGAGCATGGAGTCTAACTCCGATTCTAAAGGGAAATTCAGAAAAGTGTTCTCAGGAATGAAACACAGTCTGTTTTAATGCATGAAGCATGCTCTTTTTCCAGCATCTACAATACAGCAAGAAACATGAGCATGGCCAGAAAAAAAGAACTGTGTTTCCTACTCATACGGACCATATCTAGTTCAACTCTGCTTATGAAACTGATAAAACCACAGCATCTCTTACATAGATGCTCTTTAGTTAATAGTGAAAATCGTGTTGGTTTCGTGAACTGTGTAAATTCATTTGGCGCTAAAAATTCACTGCGTTTACCAGAAATGAACTCTTGCTTATAGGACGACATGGAGCATGGAGTTAACTCCGTTTCTAAATGGAAATTAAGAAGAGTATTCGCATCCATGAAACACAGTCTGTTTTAACGCAAGAAGCATGCTCCACTTTCCAGCATCTGCAATACAGCAAGAAACATGAGCATGGCCAGAAAAAAGAACTGTGTTTCCTACTCATACGTACCATATCTAGTTCAACTCTGCTTATGAAACTAATACAATCCACATCATCTCGTCCATAGATGCTCTTTAGTTAATAGTGAAGATCGTATTGTTTTCGTGAACTGTGTAAATTCATTTGAGACCAAAAATAACTGGGTTTACCGGAAATGAACTCTTGCTTGTAAGAAGACACAGAGCAGGGAGTTTAACTTCGATTCTACAGGGAAATTCAATAAAGTGTTCTCATCCATGAAACACAGTCTGTTTTATCGCAAGAAGCATGCTCTTCTTTCCAGCATCTGCAATACAGCTAGAAACATGAGCATGCCCAGAAAAAAAGAACTGTGTGTCCTACTCATAAGGATCATATATAGTTCAACTCTGCTTATGAAACTGATACAAACCACATCATCTCTTACATAGATGCACTTTAGTTAATAGTGAAAACCGTATTGGTTTCGTAAACTGTGTAAATACATTTGAGCCAAAAAATAACGGGGTTTACCGGAAATGAACTCTTGCTTGTAGGAAGACACAGAGCATGGAGTGTAACTCCGATTCTAAAGGGAAATTCAATAAAGGGTTCTCAGGAATGAAACACAGTCTGTTTTATGGCAAGAAGCATGCTCTTCTTTCCAGTATCTGCAATACAGCAATGAACATGAGCATGCCCAGAAAAAAAGAACTGTGTTTCCTACTCATACGGACAATATCTAGTTCAACTCTGGTTATGAAACTGATACAAACCACAGCATCTCTTACATAGATGCTCTTTAGTTAATAGTGAAAAACGTATTAGTTTCCAAAACTGTGTAAATTCATTTGAGCCGAAAAATAACTGGGTTAACCAGAAATGAACTCTTGCTTGTAGGAAGACACAGATCCTTTGGTTAAACTCAGTTTCTAAAGGGAAATTCAGCGCAGTGTTCTCATCCATGAAACACATCTGTTTTATTGGAAGAAGCATGCTCTTCTTTTTAGCGTCTGCAATACAGCAAGGAACATGAGCATGCCAGGATGAAAAGAACTGTGTTTCCTACTCATAAGGACCATATCTAGTTCAACACTGCTTATGAAACTGATACAAACCACATCATCTCTTACATAGATGCACTTTAGTTAATAGTGAAAACCGTATTGGTTTCGTGAACTGTGTAAATTCATTTGAGGCAAAAAATAATGGGGTTTACCGGAAATGAACTCTTGCTTCTATGAAGACACAGAGCATGGAGTGTAACTCCGATTCTAAAGGGAAATTCAGAAAAGTGTTCTCAGGAATGAAACACAGTCTGTTTTAACGCAAGAAGCATGCTCTTTTTCCAGCATCTACAATACAGCAAGAAACATGAGCATGGCAAGAAAAAAAGAACTGTGTTTCCTACTCATACGGAACATATCTAGTTCAACTCTGCTTATGAAACTGATACAAACCACAGCATCTCTTACATAGATGCTCTTTAGTTAATAGGGAAAATCGTGTTGGTTTCGTGAACTGTGTAAATTCATTTGGCGCTAAAAATTCACTGCGTTTACCAGAAATGAACTCTTGCTTGTAGGACGACATGGAGCATGGAGTTAACTCCGTTTCTAAATGGAAATTCAGAAGAGTGTTCACATCCATGAAACACAGTCTGTTTTAACGCAAGAAGCATGCTCCTCTTTCCAGCATCTGCAATACAGCAAGAAACATGAGCATGGCAAGAAAAAAAGAACTGTGTTTCCTACTCATACGGACCATATCTAGTTCAACTCTGCTTATGAAACTGATACAAACCACAGCATCTCTTACATAGATGCTCTTTAGTTAATAGTGAAAATCATATTGGTTTCCAAAACTGTGTAAATTCATTTGAGCCTAAAAATAACTGGGTTTACCAGAAATGAACTCTTGCTTGTAGGAAGACACAGATCCTTTGGTTAAACTCAGGTTCTGAAGGGAAATTCAGTGCAGTGTTCTCATCCATGAAACACATCTGTTTTATTGGAAGAAGCATGCTCTTCTTTTCAGCGTCTGCAATACAGCAAGGAACATGAGCATGCCAGGATGAAAAGAACTATTTTTCCTACTCATACGGACCATATCTAGTTCAACACTGCTTATGAAACTGATACAAACCACATCATCTCGTCCATAGATCCTCTTAATTTAATAGTGAAAATCGTGTTGGTTTCGTGAACTGTGTAAATGCATTTGGCGTGGAAAATTCACTGCGTTTACCAGAAATGTACTCTTGCTTGTAGGATGACATAGAGCATGGAGTTTAACTCTGATTCTAAAAGGAAATTCAGAAGACTGTTTTCATCCATGAAACACAGTCGGTTTAAACGCAAGAAGCATGGTCTTCTTTCCAGCATCTGCAATACAGCTAGAAACATGAGCATGGCCAGAAAAAAATAACTGTGTTTCCTACTCATAGGAACCATATCTAGTTCAACTCTGCTTATGAAACTGATACAAACCACAGCATCTCTTACATTGATGCTCTTTAGTTAATAGTTAAAATCGTATTGTTTTCTAAAACTGTGTAAATTCATTTGAGCCGAAAAATAACAGGGTTTACCGGAAATGAACTCTTGCCTGTAGGAAGACACAGATACTTTGGTTAAACTCAGTTTCTGAAGGGAAATTCAGAGCAGTGTTCTCATCCATGAAACACATCTGTTTTATTGGAAGAAGCATGCTCTTCTTTTCAACATGTGCAATACAGCAAGAAACATGAGCATGGCCAGAAAAAAAGAACTGTGTTTCCTACTCATACGGACCATATGTAGTTCAACTCTGCTTATGAAACTGATACAAACCACATCATCTCTTACATAGATGCACTTTAGTTAATAGTGAAAACCGTATTGGTTTCGTAAACTGTGTAAATTCATATGAGCCAAAAAATAACGGGGTTTACCGGAAATGAACTCTTGCTTGTAGGAAGACACAGAGCATGGAGTGTAACTCCGATTCTAAAGGGAAATTCAATAAAGGGTTCTCAGGAATGAAACACAGTCTGTTTTAATGCAAGAAGCATGCTCTTCTTTCCAGCCTCTGCAATACAGCAATGAACATGAGCATGCCCAGAAAAAAAGAACTGTGTTTCCTACTCATACGGACAATATCTAGTTCAACTCTGGTTATGAAACTGATACAAACCACAGCATCTCTTACATAGATGCTCTTTAGTTAATAGTGAAAAACATATTGGTTTCCAAAACTGTGTAAATTCATTTGAGCAGAAAAATAACTGGGTTTACCGGAAATGAACTCTTGCTTGTAGGAAGACACAGATCCTTTGGTTAAACTCAGTTTCTAAAGGGAAATTCAGCGCAGTGTTCTCATCCATGAAACACATCTGTTTTATTGGAAGAAGCATGCTCTTCTTTTTAGCGTCTGCAATACAGCAAGGAACATGAGCATGCCGGGATGAAAAGAACTGTGTTTCCTACTCATACGGACCATATCTAGTTCAACACTGCTTATGAAACTGATACAAACCACATCATCTCTTACATAGATGCACTTTAGTTAATAGTGAAAACCGTATTGGTTTCGTGAACTGTGTATATTCATTTGAGGCAAAAAATAATGGGGTTTACCGGAAATGAACTCTTGCTTCTATGAAGACACAGAGCATGGAGTGTAACTCTGATTCTAAAGGGAAATTCAGAAAAGTGTTCTCAGGAATGAAACACAGTCTGTTTTAACGCAAGAAGCATGCTCTTTTTCCAGCATCTACAATACAGCAAGAAACATGAGCATGGCAAGAAAAAAAGAACTGTGTTTCCTACTCATACGGAACATATCTAGTTCAACTCTGCTTATGAAACTGATACAAACCAGAGCATCTCTTACATAGATGCTCTTTAGTTAATAGGGAAAATCGTGTTGGTTTCGTGAACTGTGTAATTTCATTTGGCGCTAAAAATTAACTGCGTTTACCAGAAATGAACTCTTGCTTGTAGGACGACATGGAGCATGGAGTTAACTCCGTTTCTAAATGGAAATTCAGAAGAGTGTTCGCATCCGTGAAACACAGTCTGTTTTAACGCAAGAAGCATGCTCCTCTTTCCAGCATCTGCAATACAGCAAGAAAAATGAGCATGGCAAGAAAACAAGAACTGTGTTTCCTACTCATACAGACCATATTTAGTTCAAATCTGCTTACGAAACTGATACAAACCACTGCATCTCTTACATAGATGCTCTTTAGTTAATAGTGAAAATCGTATTGGTTTCCAAAACTGTGTAAATTCATTTGAGCCGAAAAATAACTGGGTTTACCGGAAATGAACTCTTGCTTGTAGGAAGACACAGATCCTTTGGTTAAACTCAGTTTCTGAAGGGAAATTCAGAGCAGTGTTCTCATCCATGAAACACATCTGTTTTATTGGAAGAAGCATGCTCTTCTTTTCAACGTCTGCAATACAGCAAGAAACATGAGCATGGCCAGAAAAAAAGAACTGTGTTTCCTACTCATATGGACCATATGTAGTTCAACTCTGCTTACGAAACTGATACAAACCACATCATCTCTTACATAGATGCACTTTAGTTAATAGTGAAAACCATATTGGTTTCGTGAACTGTGTAAATTCATTTGAGCCCCAAAATAACTGGGTTAACCAGAAATGAACTCTTGCTTTTAGGAAGACACAGCGCATGGCGTTAAACTCTGATTCTAAAGCGAAATTCAGAAAAGCGTTCTCAGGAATGAAACACAGTCTGTTTTAATTCAAGAAGCATGATCTTCTTTCCATCCCCTGCAATACAGCAAGGAACATGAGCATGCCCAGAAAAAAAGAACTGTGTTTCCTACTCATACGGACCATATCTAGTTCAACTCTGGTTATGAAACTGATACAAACCACAGCATCTCTTACATAGATGCTCTTTAGTTAATAGTGAAAATCGTATTGGTTTCCAAAACTGTGTAATTTCATTTGAGCCGAAAAATAACTGGGTTTACCGGAAATGAACTCTTGCTTGTAGGAAGACACAGATCCTTTGGTTAAACTCAGTTTCTGAAGGGAAATTCAGAGCAGTGTTCTCATCCATGAAACACATCTGTTTTATTGGAAGAAGCATGCTCTTCTTTTCAGCGTCTGCAATACAGCAAGGAACATGAGCATGGCAGGACGAAAAGAACTGTGTTTCCTACTCTTAAGGACCATATCTAGTTCAACACTGATTATGAAACTGATACAAACCACATCATCTCTTCCATAGATGCTCTTAAGTTAATAGTGAAAATCGTGTTGGTTTCGTGAACTGTGTAAATTCATTTGGCGTGGAAAATTCACTGTGTTTACCAGAAATGAACTCTTGCTTGTAGGATGACATAGAGCATGGAGTTTAACTCTGATTCTAAAAGGAAATTCAGAATAGTGTTTTCATCCATGAAACATAGTCGGTTTAAACGGAAGAAGCATGCTCTTCTTTCTAGCGTCTGCAATACAGCAAGAAACATGAGCATGGCCAGAAAAAAGAACTGGGTTTCCTACTCATACGGACAATATCTAGTTCAACTCTGCTTATGAAACTGATACAAACCACATCATCTCTTACATAGATGCACTTTAGTTAATAGTGAAAACCGTATTGGTTTCGTGAACTGTGTAAATTCATTTCAGCCAAAAAATAACGGGGTTTACCGGAAATGAACTCTTGCTTGTATGAAGACACAGAGCATGGAGTCTAACTCCGATTCTAAAGGGAAATTCAGAAAAGTGTTCTCAGGAATGAAACACAGTCTGTTTTAATGCATGAAGCATGCTCTTTTTCCAGCATCTACAATACAGCAAGAAACATGAGCATGGCCAGAAAAAAAGAACTGTGTTTCCTACTCATACGGACCATATCTAGTTCAACTCTGCTTATGAAACTGATAAAACCACAGCATCTCTTACATAGATGCTCTTTAGTTAATAGTGAAAATCGTGTTGGTTTCGTGAACTGTGTAAATTCATTTGGCGCTAAAAATTCACTGCGTTTACCAGAAATGAACTCTTGCTTATAGGACGACATGGAGCATGGAGTTAACTCCGTTTCTAAATGGAAATTCAGAAGAGTGTTCGCATCCATGAAACACAGTCTGTTTTAACGCAAGAAGCATGCTCCACTTTCCAGCATCTGCAAGACAGCAAGAAACATGAGCATGGCCAGAAAAAAGAACTGTGTTTCCTACTCATACGTACCATATCTAGTTCAACTCTGCTTATGAAACTAATACAATCCACATCATCTCGTCCATAGATGCTCTTTAGTTAATAGTGAAGATCGTATTGTTTTCGTGAACTGTGTAAATTCATTTGAGACCAAAAATAACTGGGTTTACCGGAAATGAACTCTTGCTTGTAAGAAGACACAGAGCAGGGAGTTTAACTTCGATTCTACAGGGAAATTCAATAAAGTGTTCTCATCCATGAAACACAGTCTGTTTTATCGCAAGAAGCATGCTCTTCTTTCCAGCATCTGCAATACAGCTAGAAACATGAGCATGCCCAGAAAAAAAGAACTGTGTGTCCTACTCATAAGGATCATATATAGTTCAACTCTGCTTATGAAACTGATACAATCCATATCATCTCTTACATAGATGATCTTTAGTTAATAGTGAAAATCGTATTGGTTTCGTGAACTGTGTAAATTCATTTGAGCCGAAAAATAACTGGGTTTACCGGAAATGAACGCTTGCTTGTAGGAGGACACAGACCATGGCGTTAAACTCCGATTCTAAAGGGAAACTCAAAAAAGTGTTCTCATCAAGGAAACACAGTCTGATTTACTGCGAGAAGCATGCTCTTGTTTCCAGCCTCTGCAATACAACAAGAAACATGAGCATGGCCAGAAAAAAAGAACTGTGTTTCCTACTCATACAGACCATATCTCGTTCAACTCTGGTTATGAAACTGATACAAACCACAGCATCTCTTACATAGATGCTCTTTAGTTAATAGTGAAAATCGTGTTGGTTTCCTGAACTGTGTAAATTCATTAGAGCCGAAAATTCACTGCTTTTACCAGAAATGAACTCTTGTTTGTAGGAAAACACAGATCATTTGGTTTAACTCAATTCCTGAAGGGAAATTCAGAAGAGTGTTCTCATCCATGAAACACAGTCTGTTTTAAAGCTAGAAGCATGCTCTTCTTTCCAGCATCTGCAATACAGCTAGAAACTTGAGCATGGCAATAAAAAAAGAACTGTGTTTCCTACTCATACGGACCATATCTAGTACAACTCTGCTTATGAAACTGATGCAAACCACAGCATCTCTTACATAGATGCTCTTTAGTTAATAGTGAAAATCGTATTGGTTTCCAAAACTGTGTAAATTCATTTGAGCCGAAAAATAACTGGGTTTACTGGAAATGAACTCTTGCTTGTAGGAAGACAAAAATCCTTTGGTTAAACTCAGTTTATGAAGGGTAATTAAGAGCACTGTTCTCATCCATGAAACACCTCTGTTTTATTGGAAGAAGCATGCTCTTCTTTTCAGCCTCTGCAATACAGCAAGGAACATGAACATGTCAGGATGAAAAGAACTGTGTTTTCTACTCATACCGACCCTATCTAGATCAACTCTACTTATGAAACTGATACAAACCACAGCATCTCTTACATAGATGCACTTTAGTTAATAGTGAAAAACGTGTTGGGTTTGTGAACTGTGTAAATTCATTTGAGCCGAAAATTAACTGTGTTTATCAGAAATGAACTCTTGCTTGTAGGAAGACACAGAGCATGGATGTAACTCCGATTCTAAATGGAAATTTAGAAAAGTGTTCTCATCCATGAAACACAGTCTGTTTTAACGAAAGTAGCATGCTCTTCTTTCCAGCATGTGCAATACAGAGAGGAACATGAGAATGTCCACAAAAAAAGAACTGTGTTTCCTAATCATGCGGACCATATCTAGTTCAACACTGCTTATGAAACTGATACAAACCACAGCACCTCTTACATAGAAGCTCTTTAGTTAATAGTGAAAATCGTATTGGTTTCGTGAACTGTGTCAATTCATTTGAGCCCCAAAATAACTGAGATTACCAGAAATGAACTCTTGCTTGTAGGAAGACACAAAGCATGGCGTTGAACTCTGATTATAAAGCAAATTCAGAAAAGTGTTCTCATCCATGAAAAACAGTCTGTTTTAATGCAAGAAGCATGCTCTACTTTCTAGCATCTGCAATACAGCAAGGAACATGAGCATGCCCAGAAAAAAAGAACTGTGTTTCCTACTCATACGGACCATATCTACTTCAACTCTGCTTATGAAACTGATACAAACCACAGCATCTCTTACATAGATGCACTTTACTTAATAGTGAAAAACGTGTTGCATTTGTGAACTGTGTAAATTCATTTGAGACGAAAATTCCTGCCTTTACCAGAAATGTACTCTTGATTGTAGGAAAACACAGATCATTTAGTTTAACTCAATTCCTGAAGGGAAATTCAGAAGAGTGTTCTCATCCATGAAACAGAGTCTGTTTTAATGCTAGAAGAATGCTCTTCTTTCCAGCATCTGCAATGCAGCTAGAAACATGAGCATGGCCAGAAAAAAAGAACTGTGTTTCCTACTCATACGGACCATATTTAGTGCAACTCTGCTTATGAAACTGATACAAACCACAGCATCTCTTACATAGATGCTCTTTAGTTAATAGTGAAAATCGTGTTGGTTTCGTGAACTGTGTAAATTCATTTGGCGCCGAAAATGCAATGCGTTTACCAGAAATGAACTCTTGCTCGTAGGACGACATAGAGCATGGAGTTTAACTCTGATTCTAAATGGAAATTCAGACGAGTGTTCTTATCCATGAAACACAGTCTGTTTTAACGCAAGAAGCATGCTCCTCTTTCCAGCATCTGCAATACAGCAAGAAACATGAGCATGGCCAGAAAAAAAAAAAACTGTGTTTCCTGCTCATACGGACCATATCTAGTTCAACTCTGCTTATGAAACTGATACAAAGCACAGCATCTCTTACATAGATGCACTTTAGTTAATAGTGAAAAACGTGTTGGGTTTGTGAACTGTGTAAATTCATTTGAGCCGAAAATTCACTGCTTTTACCAGAAATGAACTCTTGCTTGTAGGAAAACACAGATCATTTGGTTTAACTCAATTCCTGAAGGGATATTCAGAAGAGTGTTCTCATCCATGAAACACAGTCTGTTTTAATGAAAGTAGCATGCTCTTCTTTCCAGCATGTGCAATACAGCGAGGAACATGAGAATGTCCACAAAAAAAGAACTGTGTTTCCTACTCATGCGGACCATATCTAGTTCAACACTGCTTATGAAACTGATACAAACCACAGCACCTCTTACATAGAAGCTCTTTAGTTAATAGTGAAAATCGTATTGGTTTCATGAACTGTGTCAATTCATTTGAGCCCCAAAATAACTGAGATTACCGGAAATGAACTCTTGATTGTAGGAAGACACAGAGCATGGAGTGTAACTCCGATTCTAAAGGGAAATTAAAAAGGGTTCTCAGGAATGAAACACATCTGTTTTCATGCAAGAAGCATGCTCTTCTTTCCAGCATCTGCAATACAGCAAGGAACATGAGCATGCCCAGAAATAAAGAACTGTGTTTCCTACTCATACGGACCATATCTCATTCAACTCTGCTTATGAAACTGATACAAACCAAGCATCTCTTACACAGATGCTCTTTAATTAATAGTGAAAATCGTGTTGGTTTCGTGAACTGTGTAAATTCATTTTGCGGTAAAAATTCACTGCGTTTACCAGAAATGAACTCTTGCTTGTACGACGACATAGAGCATGGAGTTCAACTCCAATTCTAAATGGAAATTCAGAGGAGTGTTCTCATCCATGAAACACAGTCTGTTTTAACGCAAGAATCATGCTCTTCTTTCCAGCATCTGCAATACAGCAAGAAATATGAGCATGCCCAGAAAAAAGAACAGTGTTTCCTACTCATACGGACCATATCTAGTTCAACTCTGCTTATTAAACTGATACAATCCATATCATCTCTTACATAGATGGTCTTTAGTTAATAGTGAAAATCGTATTGGTTTTGTGAACTGTTAAAATTCATTTGAGCCGAAAAATAACTGGGTTTACCAGAAATGAACGCTTGCTTGTAGGAGGACACAGAGCATGGCCTTAAACTCTGATTCTAAAGGGAAACTCAGAAAAGTGTTCTCATCAAGGAAACACACTCTGGTTTAATGCAACAAGCATGCTCTTCTTTCCAGCACGAAACATGAGCATGGCCAGAAAAAAAGAACTGTGTTTCCTACTCATACAGACCATATCTCCTTCAACTCTGGTTATGAAACTGATACAAACCACAGCACCTCTTACATAGATGCTCTTTAGTTAATAGTGAAAATCGTGTTGGTTTCGTGAACTGTGTAAATTCATTTGGCGCTAAAAATTCACTGCGTTTACCAGAAATGAACTCTTGCTTGTAGGACGACATGGAGCATAGAGTTAACTCCGTGTCTAAATGGAAATTCAGAAGAGTGTTCTCATCCATGAACTGTGTAAATTCATTTGAGCCATAAAATAACTGGTTTTACCGGAAATGAACGCTTGCTTGTAGGAGGACACAGAGCATGGCGTTAAACTCTGATACTAAAAGGAAACTCAGAAAAGTGTTCTCATCAAGGAAACACACTCTGGTTTAATGCAAGAAGCATGCTCTTCTTTCCAGACTCTGCAATACAGCAAGGAACATGAGAATGTCCAGAAAAAAAGAACTGTGTTTCCTACTCATACGTACCATATCTAGTTCAACACTGCTTATGAAACTGATACAAACCACATCATCTCTTACATAGATGCTCTTTAGTTAATAGTGAAAATCGTATAGGGTTCGTGAACTGTGTAAATTCATTTGAGCTGAAAAATAACTTGGTTTACCGGAAATGAACTGTTGCTTGTAGGACAACACAGAGCATGGAGTTTAACTCAATTCCTGAAGGGAAATTCAGAAGAGTGTTCTCATCCATGAAACACAGTCTGTTTTAATGCTAGAAGAATGCTCTTCTTTCCAGCATCTGCAATGCAGCTAGAAACATGAGCATGGCAAGAAAAAAAGAACTGTGTTTCCTACTCATACGGACCATATCTACTTCAACTCTGCTTATGAAACTGATACAAACAACAGCATATCTTACATAGATGCACTTTACTTAATAGTGAAAAACGTGTTGCATTTGTGAACTGTGTAAATTCATTTGAGACGAAAATTCACTGCCTTTACCAGAAATGTACTCTTGCTAGTAAAAAAACACAGATCATTTAGTTTAACTCAATTCCTGAAGGGAAATTCAGAAGAGTGTTCTCATCGATGAAACACAGTCTGTTTTAATGCTAGAAGAATGCTCTTCTTTCCAGCATCTGCAATGAAGCTAGAAACATGAGCATGGCAAGAAAAAAAGAACTGTGTTTCCTACTCATACGGACCATATTTAGTGCAACTCTGCTTATGAAACTGATACAAACCACAGCATCTCTTACATAGATGCTCTTTAGTTAATAGTGAAAATCGTGTTGGTTTCGTGAACTGTGTAAATTCATTTGGCGCCGAAAATGCAATGCGTTTACCAGAAATGAACTCTTGCTCGTAGGACGACATAGAGCATGGAGTTTAACTCTGATTCTAAATGGAAATTCAGACGAGTGTTCTTATCCAGGAAACACAGTCTGTTTTAACGCAAGAAGCATGCTCCTCTTTCCAGCATCTGCAATACAGCAAGAAACATGAGCATGGCCAGAAAAAAAGAACTGTGTTTCCTGCTCATACAGACCATATCTAGTTCAACTCTGCTTATGAAACTGATACAAAGCACAGCATTTCTTTCATAGATGTACTTTAGTTAATAGTGAAAAACGTGTTGGGTTTGTGAACTGTGTAAATTCATTTGAGCCGAAAATTCACTGCGTTTACCAGAAATGAACTCTTGCTTGTAGGAAAACACAGATCATTTGGTTTAACTCAATTCCTGAAGGGATATTCAGAAGAGTGTTCTCATCCATGAAACAAAGTCTGTTTTAACGCTAGAAGCATGCTCTTCTTTCCAGCATCTGCAATAGAGCTAGAAACATGAGCATGGCCAAAAAAAATGAACTGTGTTTCCTACTCTTACGGACCATATCTAGTTCAACTCTGCTTATGAAACTGATACAAACCACATCATCTCTTACATAGATGCACTTTAGTTAATAGTGAAAAACGTGTTGGGTTTGTGAACTGTGTAAATTCATTTGAGCCGAAAATTCACTGTTTATCAGAAATGAACTCTTGCTTGTAGGAAGACAGAGAGCATGGATGTAACTCCAATTCTAAAGGGAAATTCAGAAGAGTGTTCTCATCCATGAAACACAGTCTGTTTTAACGAAAGTAGCATGCTCTTATTTCCAGCATGTGCAATACAGCAAGGAACATGAGAATGTCCACAAAAAAAGAACTGTGTTTCCTACTCATGCAGACCATATCTAGTTCAACTCTGTTAATGAAACTGATACAAACCAGAGCACCTCTTACATAGAAGCTCTTTAGTTAATAGTGAAAATCGTATTGGTTTCGTGAACTGTGTCAATTCATTTGAGCCCCAAAATAACTGAGATTACCAGAAATGAACTCTTGCTTGTAGGAAGACACAGAGCATGGCGTTAAACTCCGATTATAAAGCGAAATTCAGAAAAGTGTTCTGATCCATGAAAAACAGTCTGTTTTAATGCAAGAAGCATGCTCTTCTTTCCAGCATCTGCAATACAGCAAGGAACATGAGCATGGCCAGAAAAAAAGAACTGTGTTTCCTACTCATACGGACCATATCTAGTTCAACTCTGCTTATGAAACTGATACAAAGCACAGCATCTCTTACATAGATGCACTTTAGTGAATAGTGAAAAACGTGTTGGGTTTTTGAACTGTGTAAATTCATTTGAGCCGAAAATTCACTGCGTTTACCAGAAATGAACTCTTGCTTGTAGGAAAACACAGATCATTTGGTTTAACTCAATTCCTGAAGGGATATTCAGAAGAGTGTTCTCATCCATGAAACAAAGTCTGTTTTAACGCTAGAAGCATGCTCTTCTTCCAGCATCTGCAATACAGCTAGAAACATGAGCATGGCCAGAAAAAAAGAACTGTGTTTCCTACTCATACGGACCATATCTAGTTCAACTCTGCTCATGAAACTGATACAAACCACATCATCTCTTACATAGATGCACTTTAGTTAATAGTGAAAACTGTATTGGTTTCGTGAACTGTGTAAATTCATTTGAGCCAAAAAATAACGGGGTTTCCCAGAAATGAACTCTTGCTTGTAGGAAGACACAGAGCATGGAGTGTAACTCCGATTCTAAAGGGAAATTCAAAAAAGGGTTCTCAGGAATGAAACACAGTCTGTTTTAATGCAAGAAGCATGCTCTTCTTTCCAGCATCTGCAATACAGCAGGAACATGAGCATGCACAGAAATAAAGAACTGTGTTTCCTACTCATACGGACCATATCTCATTCAACTCTGCTTATGAAACAGATACAAACCAAGCATCTCTTACACAGATGCTCTTTAATTAATAGTGAAAATCGTGTTGGTTTCATGAACTGTGTAAATTCATTTGGCGCTGAAAATTCACTGCGTTTACCAGAAATGAACTCTTGCTTGGAGGAAAACACAGATCATTTGGTTTAACTCAATTCCTGAAGGGATATTCAGAAGAGTGTTCTCATCCATGAAACAAAGTCTGTTTTAACGCTAGAAGCATGCTCTTCTTCCAGCATCTGCAATACAGCTAGAAACATGAGCATGGCCAGAAAAAAAGAACTGTGTTTCCTACTCATACGGACCATATCTAGTTCAACTCTGCTCATGAAACTGATACAAACCACATCATCTCTTACATAGATGCACTTTAGTTAATAGTGAAAACTGTATTGGTTTCGTGAACTGTGTCAATTCATTTGAGCCAAAAAATAACGGGGTTTACCGGAAATGAACTCTTGCTTGTAGGAAGACACAGAGCATGGAGTGTAACTCCGATTCTAAAGGGAAATTCAAAAAAGGGTTCTCAGGAATGAAACACAGTCTGTTTTAATGCAAGAAGCATGCTCTTCTTTCCAGCATCTGCAATACAGCAAGGAACATGAGCATGCCCAGAAATAAAGAACTGTGTTTCCTACTCATATGGACCATATCTCTTTCAACTCTGCTTATGAAACAGATACAAACCAAGCATCTCTTACACAGATGCTCTTTAATTAATAGTGAAAATCGTGTTGGTTTCATGAACTGTGTAAATTCATTTGGCGCTGAAAATT